>CM042689.1:353842499-356433292 GCA_023614405.1 Avena insularis | reverse complement strand
GATGTAAATCGGATCCTCCAAATACCTCTTCATAATCATGGTTTTGAGGACTTTGTTGCATGGGGACACACAAATCATGGGAGGTATACGGTGAAGTCTGGCTAATATATTCAGTGAAAACACCAATTTGGCGCAAGAGCAAACCAATTGGCACTTCCTGGAACTTCAACGACTAATCCTGTTTAGAAAGCTCTTTGGAAGTTAAAAATACCGGGCAAGGTGAAAATCTTCTCGTGGAGAGCTCTTCATGGTATTCTTCCACTGAAGTGTATCTTGGCAAATCGGCATATTGGAGAGAGTGCAGAGTGTCCTGTATGTGCTCAAGATGCAGAGGATGTCCGACATTTACTTTTCACCTGTCAAGTGGCAAAGGATATGTGGGCACATCTCGAATTATCTGATTTCATTGTCGATGCAATCCAAGTGGATAGATCTGGGTCGGTGGCGTTAGAACACATTTTGAGATTGCCAAGTACCGTAATGCCGGGATTGCAGTCAGTACAACTTAAAGAGGTAATCATGGTGACTTGTTGGTATCTTTGGTGGTTGCGACGCAGAAGAACCCACAATGAAGATATCCCTAACCTTCACAAGTGCAAATTTTCTATCCTGGTGATAGTGGCAAATTCAGCTTTGGAAAACAAAAACTTGCAAGTGGACTCAACTACAAGATGGCAGAGACCGCTCCCCCGCCAGGTAAAACTAAATGTTGATGCCTCTTATCATGCAGATGTTGGCACAGGTGCAGTTGGCGCGGTTATTCGAGATTATGAGGGCAAATTCATTGCTGCATCAACAAAATTCATACCACATGTTCCCTCTGCGACCGCAACTGAAGCATTAGCAACGAAGGAAGGCCTCAAGCTGGCGGTCCTCCTGGGTTGTAACAATGTCATAGCCGAGTCAGACTCTTCCGATGTTATTGAAGCTTGTTCTGGAGAAGAGGCATGGTGGAATGACTCAGCTGCTACCTATGCCGACTGTCTTGATGTGGCAATGACTATTGGCATTGTTACTTTTTCTCATTGCTTGAGAGAGGCAAACAAGGTGGCACATAGTCTTGCTAGGTTTAGCTTTTCAAATAATTATGATTGTAACTGGGTCGATGAACTTTCTAGCTTTATTTTGGATGAACTCTTGAACGATGTAACCGTACTTTGATTGAAACAGCAAGTTTCAGACGCACTCTTTTCCTTACCAGGGTACCTAAGGGGGCTGGAAGATTTTTAATGAGACAGCTTGCTAGCTTAATATATTTTGTTCAAAGAAAAACTGGCCAAATCAACTGATCGTTCGCAAATATCACCGGTCAGGATGTAAACGGCAGCGGCGTCCAACGGTCCCGCATACGCCGTCCGTAAAAAAACAGCTTAAATGGCGTACGTGGCGTCCTGCGAAAATTATGCGGCGTATGTGGAGAAGGCCGCTAAATCCGTGAAATCCAGCGGCGCGGCCGTATCCTCTCAACCGGCTGATGGCCAGACGGACGGCAACGCCTGACGCCATGCAGGATTTCTACGGGGCGCATCATTCTCTCAATCAGTCTCAACTCTCAACGCCCCCTCGCCTCTGCCTCTCATGGATCTGGCTTGTGTTCTCCTCAGCTTCCCTTCCCACTCCGGCGGCTTAAAACGCCATGCCCCAGAGCACACTATCGACTCCTTACTTTGTGTCGCAACGCTAGATTAAAGCTATACCACCACCTCCTCTACTCCTCTAGAACCGACCGAATCGTACAGGCCTCCACCGGGCAGCTACCAGGCACCACGTGCAGGCAGAATGGACGAAAATAACCCAAAAAATAACAATTTCACGAAATGAACTCTGGCCAGAAGAAATTCACGGAACTAACCCTTTTTGCAACGCCATACGGCGTGGCGCCGCACCCTGAAGAGCGGCGCCATTACGCCTGGCGCTGCGCACCTGCCAGCGTGGAGCCCCGCGGGCCCGGGCCCTAAAGTGCGGCGCCTTGTAGAGTGGCGCCAAGATCTTGGCTTAGCGCCGCACTTTAGGTCTTGTACCAGCACGGCGCCAGCCCTCCCCAGACCCAGCCCATTTCCTCTCACCCACACAGGAGCTGCAGCGGCGGCGGCTCTTCTCCCTCCACCTTCTCCCTCCTAGTGTCTAAATCGGAAGCCTCTCTCCGTGGAGTTCGATCCCCCCAAGTGCCTTGAGGTATTCTTCCCCTTCATCTTTGATTTGACCCATTAATTTCTTGTTTTGGTCCATATCTTGTAAACCCTAGTTTGTTTTGTAAGATGCATGGTAGAATGTTCTTGTATTGGCATATGGGTTGGTATTGTGTTAATGTTAGCATGGATATCTATTGAGTGTGTTGACCATGGTATTGTTGTTGTGATTATGTTAGGCATGGCAAGAATTGTTCATGTTCACCATGTAGACAAGGATGCTTTTTTGAGAGGTAACATAGAACCGGACCCGGACGAGCTCGATTTGGTGTTTGAGCGTACTCCAACATATGCCGAGGTCTTGGAGCAATTGAGGATTGAATTGAAATGGATGGACCCAAAGGATGATATTGAGTTGGAGGGAAGACATAATGTTGGCTTGGGAATGCATGTCCGTTGGAAGACCATGCGTATCTTCTCTGAGGCCCGTTGGCTTGCATACAAGGAGGTGGTGGCCGAATCACTAGACAAGGCTCTTGAGCTATTTGCCACCAAGAAAGTTGGTAGTTCATTGTCTTTGGACTTAAACCGTATGGCATCCCCATTGCGTACTATGAGTCCTCCACCCGTAGACCAAGAGCTAAGGCGTGAACCTCCCTTGACCCAAACATTGAGCCCAATTTCAAGACACCAAGATGATGATTGTGGGGGTGAAGATGAAGATGACAATGATGATGTTGAACTCCATGACAACAATATTGGAGATTTAGAGAAATATATCACACAAGATGACATGGACCATGACCTCCCGTATTCTCGAGGCTATGCATCGGACTCGGATGATGATGGTCCCGAAGAAGAAGTTGACGAGGAGGGGTTCACGGCTAGAGAGGCCGAAATCCACCATACCGTATTGGGTCGGGACCATCGGGTGCCTTTGTTTCGTGATCTCAGTCTCGCGGATGAAGCCACGGTTGATGGTGGCAAAGGCATTGTGCTCGGACCAAGGACAAGTTCTTACCGGGATGGCAATGAAGTGAATAGTGGCTTTTGCAAAGGATCAAGGTTCAGGACCTTGTTGGAATTTAAGCAATGGATAAAGGACTTATCGGTGAAGCATCATCGTCCTTACACGGTCGTGCACTCGGACATCAAGAAGCGTTACACGGTGAAGTGCGAGGAGGAAGGATGTCCTTGGATAGTGCGTGCAAGACCATTCAAGGGAGGTCCTGATTGGCACATATCTAGTTGCGTATCAACTCACATGTGCCGAGGCCCGGTGTTGGATGGGAAGGATGCGAAGATCGAGCACCGGCAACTCACCTCCGAGTTCCTCGCTTATAGGCTTTCCAATGACATCGCGTCGTTTCCAATAATGACCATCAAGCAGGTCATAGAGTTTGTGAAAGCCCTCTTTCACTACGAGGTGAAGTACGGGAAGGCATGGAAGGCTAAGCAAGCCGCATTCAAGATGTTGTACGGTGATTGGGAGGAATCTTATAACCGAATCCCAAGGTTGTTGTTAGCGATGGCCAATGCTAACACCGGCATGGTTCATGTGGTTGAACCTTATGGGAACAAGACAGGGGTTGTAAACGGGAAAACCGTGCGAGTATTTGGCCGTGCATTTTGGGGTTTTGAGCAATGTGTCCGGGCTTTTGAACATTGTAGACCGGTCATCTCTGTTGATGGCACCTTTATGACCGGACAATTCAAAGGCACTATCTTGATTGCAATAGCCAATGACGCGAACAACCGGTTGATTCCTTTGGCGTTTGCTTTGGTGGAGGCAGAAAGCAATGATAATTGGGAGTGGTTCTTCTATCTTTTGAGAACCAAGCTTCTGCCTCTTTTCGAGCGCATGTGCGGCGCCAGGCGACACGGCGCCGCACATTCCTGGGCCATCTTGCACCATGTGCGGCGCCATCTGTCACGGTGCCGCACCTTCCTGACTAGTGTCTGTCTGTTCCTGTTGTTCTGTTTGAGTTGGTTTTCGAGCAGGTTTGTTCGAGCAGGTTTGTTCGATGTTGTTCGAGCATGTTTGTTCCAAAAAGACAACAATCATTGAAGTTCACGACAACAACCATTCAAGTTCACGACAACAACATCCAAGTTCACGACAACCATTCACGACAACATCCAAGTTCACGACAACAACCATAAGTACTGAGTTCACGACTACAACCATTCAAGACAAAGTGCAACATCTACTCTACTTCCCACGGGTGGTCTTCGCCCCTCGGCCCCTTCTCGTGGGCATCTTCCTCCTCCTCGGTTCCTCTTCATCCTCCACCTCTAAGCGATATGGATTCTTGGGCTTCTTTGTCTTGGTCGTGGAAGGGTTGGGTGTGTAAGGCTTCTTGGGTTGCCTTGGCTTGAACATGTAGTCGGACTGCTCGTGTACCTTGTAGCGAGTGTAGTTGCCCAATGTCATCTCGTCGGGGATGCTTTCCTCATCTTGCGGCTGTCAACAAAAGAAGATTGGTAAGGACAAATTCAGGAGAAATGCAAGGGAGGGTGGGGGATGCAATGGTTGTACTACCTCGGGTGTGTTCGCCTCGTCCTCGGATGTGGAGTGATGATCGCCAGAATTGTCACCTTCGGGCGTGTTGGACCGTGACGCGGACGGTGTTGCCACCTCAGGGTCACAGCAACCTAGCAAGTTCGACAGCCTCCTTAACCGTTGGCCCTGCTCCTTAACGAACTCACGAAACAGACCCTCTCCCTTCTCTCCGCGAGGGTATGTGTCCAAAGCGTCCTCGCATGCATCGGCGGACTTCCTTACCTGATCGCGCTGTCATAGCCAAGAAACTATTAAGTTATCCATGCAAGGTGTGAGAAGCGCCTAGACGGAAAAAATATTATTCGGCACACTTTACCACAAAGTTGACCAAGGGAGCAAACTCGGTTTGTCGCCCTTCTCTGACCATGATGTTGTATTGTTCGGTTGAAAGCTCATCAAACACCAATGGCTCCTCCAAGATCGAATCCCGAAATGCCCGTGGGTATATCTCCACCCGGGCGGTGTCAACGAACCATGCGATGTAGTTGTTGAAAGCATCCCGATTGAAGGGCCTATCCTGTGCTCCTTTTGCTTTCCTAGCCTCGGTCACACACCTCCTGAATTTCTCAAGGTGCTTCCTATGAAGCTTGGGCCAATCCTTCTCCTTCCTCTGATTCTTACTGTCCAAGATGCACACAACAACAACAACAAGTCAAAAAGCGTTATTTGGCGAATGATAAGCACATCACATGGTAAGGCAGTTAATAGCTTACCTATGGAGCCCTATGTCCGTGTCCTTCCACTCAGGCGGGACAATCTGAAATAACCCAAACTGGGTCATGACACGGTGAGGCTGGTGATACTCAACAGCCCACATGCACACCATGGGGCAACGCATTAGCCACAGACGAGATTCTCTGAGGCAAATAGGGTTAAGGCGATAGTCCTCCGGAACACCAAAGCGGTCCCCTCGACCGTATGGCTCCCACGTCACCTGCATCATACCACACTCATGTCAGGGTCAAATATTACAAGTTCAAGACATATAATTGACCGCACCCGTGGAAATTACCTGATCCATGGTGATCGTGTCAAACTCGTTGGTGTACCTCTTGTACGCCTCCAGTGGGTCCGTTGGCGGTTCGGAGACCACATCCCACTTGTAAGCCCACGTGGGGAGAAGGTAGTTGTTGCCGTTATCAATGTAAGGATTGAATGACAACAATCTCGGCCGTCCAATGGAGAAGCGTTCCCAGCTCCACACCGAAAGGAGCAAACAACCACCAATCCCTGAATCGGCGGAGCTCCTAAGGAAAGCGTCATCCAGCTGCAGATGAAGTGAACAACCATTTGGTAAGAATATTTTTTTTTGAGATAGTGCAGAAATATACAACAACATTTGTAAATAACTCATTACCTGACGGTACAACCAGGCCAACGCCGCAGAACCCCAACTGAAGGTAGAGTCGAAAAAACCCAGCAACTTGAGCCAATGCCACTGAGCACGATCCCCCGCTGCGTCAGAAGCGAGTCCTCGTGATAATGTACCACACATACACACGAGTGTATGTCTTGATCGTCTCCTCATCGGCATCCTCGGGGCAAATCTTGAAATTCTGGATGATCCAAGTAAAAGTAGCCCCGGCAGCGACCCTCAGTTTTTTCCCCTTCTTGTTTATAGCCTCGGGTGGATCCTTTCCTATAAGGGAGACCATCTCCTCACGCCACCCGTCTGAATCCGAGGACATGCACATAGGGTTTCCCTCGATTGGGAGTGCCAGGATCATGCTCATGTCCTGCAAAGTGATTGTAGTCTCACCGGTCCTAAGGTGAAATGTGTGCGTCTCCGGCCACCATCGGTCCACAAGCGCGGTGATCGCAGCAGGGTTGAAGGCCGATGTGGACCGAGTGACCATGTGGATAAAGGGGAGGAGTCCTAGCTGCTGGATGTACGGAGTGTACCGCGCATCATAACGCATCTTGCCGGACGAGACCTCGTGGTACCTAAGTCGAAGGGGTTGAAGCTCCTGCAAACATACAATGGCAAAATGTTAGATTTCCATCTAAACAAACATGGCATCTTGTTCGACTTGCATTGAAGTTTTTAGTACCTGTCTCTTCTCCGACATCTTGTAGGCACGGTGTTGAACATCATAGTGAGCATTGTTTAGAAGGGGGTTTAGAGTCATCCTACATATTCAAAACAATAGAGAGAATAAGAACAATTACGAAATGTCTATCTTATTCCAACTATAGTTGTCACATATACTCCATCTTACTCTAGCTATAATTGTAACATGACAAAAATCCTACCCTACTATATCTATAATTGTAACATGAACAAAAATAGTTCTACATCTTAATCTAGCATTTTATCCTACTCTACCTATAGTTCTAGCATCTAGAGTTGGTAATATATATTGGCAATAGTTCTAACTATAGTTCCATTTCATCCTACATGAACAAATATCAACAAACCTATATGTAACCATACAATTGGTAATATATATTGGCAATGCTTCATAATATAAAGAGAAATTGCAACCTAGGAGACCACTATCCATCTTACAAGTATTTCTAAACCTAAACATCAAATAGACATATCATTGCTTCAAATCAACCTCCAAATCCAATTGAAACTAGTGTTCCACCGAAATTTGACTAAAAGGAGACAAATAGCAAGGGATTTTCGGATGGGAATGAGAGGAGATACCCGGGGGAGGAATTAGGAGGAAGATCCTTGGCCAAATTTCTCAGATCTGTCGATTTCTTGAGAGGAGAATCACCAGCGGCGACAAACCCTAGCCGCCATGCGGTTCTGTCTGCGAGAGGAAATGGGCTGGTGCAGGAGGGCGGCGCCACGGTACAAGACCTAAAGTGCGGCGCCCAGCGCAACGCGCCGATTACAGTCTTGGCGCCATGCTACAAGGCGCCGCACTAGCGGGCCGGGCCTTGAGGCTCCACCGCAGTCTTGTGCGCGCCAGCGTAATGGCGCCGCTCTTCAGGCGCCACTGTATGGCGTTGCAAAAAGGGTTAGTTCCGTGAATTTCTTCTGGCCAGAGTTCATTTCGTGAAATTATTATATTTTTGGGTTATTTTCATCCATTCTACCCCACGTGCACTGCAGAACTAATTCACAAGTACTCTACAAAACTTGGTAAAACTGATTAGAGCATCCCTACTGGTTGTGCGATTCTAGCCGAAAACCGGACCAACTTTCAGCCGGACGAAACTTGATTTTACTCCGGGAACATCGTTTTTAACTCGCGTTTATAGGCAGAGTTCTTGCGTTCGGCTAAAATTCAGATGAATTTTGCAAATTTAGGCGGATTTCATTAAACTTGGACGAATATAGGCGGATTACATCGAATATAGGCCGAGTCTTCGTCGCCGTCGTCGCCACCTTGCCGCCGGGCGGCTGTGGCGACGGAGCTCCAGCTGGCGTCGCCACACCTCCAGGGCTGGTAGGAGGGCCGGCCCCGTCGTCATCGTCGAGGACGACGAGCGGCACGCCCTGGTAGGCGAGTACGCGGCCAGATCAGGCCTGGTAGCTCCGGCTTCGGCTGACGAAGGCGGAGACGGCCGGTGGGCGGCGACGGAGCGCGCGGCTCGTTGATGACGATGCCGCGTGACCTGGTCCTCGGCGACGACCGGACCGGCATCTCCGGCTCCTGCTTAACCAGCTGGAGCGGCGGCAAAGTCGCCTACGCGGACCCGGAGGAGCGCGTCGCCGAGGCCGAGGAGGAAGAGGAGAGGCTGGACGCCCTCCTCGGCAACCAGTTGGCCGGAGGATGGCGCCTCGCCCTTGACGTCAGCGTGGGGTTGCGGGGGAAGCCGGGGCGTGGCTCGTTGCCGGCGTGGATGTGCTCCAGCACGGCGGCGAGGGTATGCCCGGGGGCGCTCCACCAGCGGCGGCGCCCTGCCACGTTGTTCCTCTTCGGCGGCGAGCCGGGCGGGCCCTCGTGGCGGGCGAGCTCCTGCTGTCGCCGGTGGGCGAGGTGCTGCTTCCAGAAGACGCGGTTGCCCGGATCCTCGGCGAGGTCCGGGTCCTCCATGGCGGCGAAGGCCGCCTGGGTCTCGTCGTCGATCTCCTCAGGCTTTGGCGGCAGCGGAATAGGGATCCCGCCGGCGCTGAGCTTCCAGACGGTTGAGAGAGCGGGAAAAGCGAAAACGGTAGGAAGTTCCCGGGATGCTGGGAATGGCCTGGAAAGTTCGGATCAAAGTTGGTCCAAATCCAGAAAAAAACAGGTTTCTGGAAATGCGATTGGACCGAATTTTGGCTTTCGGACCTAATTTCGGTGTCCGGATCGGTGTTCTGGTAATGTTAGTGGTGATGCTCTGAGTCTTCTGTACCTGTTATTCCTACTTCCGGTCCTGATTTCGATTTTCTGCTAAGGGTTGAGTAGCTTGATACAGATGGGATTCATACGGAGTTCAGAGTTGGGAAGGAAGAAAAGTTCAGCTTCAGGTCCAGCTGGTACAGACGTCGCGTCACCAGTGCTTTGTGGACAGCTCTCGTTGGCCATCACTTGGTCCACCTGGGCCCCTGACACTAGCTGGACGCCATGCAGCCGAGGATGAACTCAGCGCTTCAGGTCTCTCAAAAAAAAAAAAAAACTCAGCGCTTCAGGGGAGAGGCAGATGATGCGGCGTCGTGGCGCCATTTAATCGCAGAAAGCCACCAAACATGTTATGCGGCTGCCGCAAAATTCGCGTAAACAATATACGGCCGAAGCGGCTATTGCCACATTGTCCAGCGAGCGCGCCACTTACATCCTGAATCACCGGCGACATTCTCCTTTGGTGGCGGTGCTGCCCCCGCTCTCGCCACGAGTTAGGCAGTCAGGCACCACAAATAAAAATGTTGGCCATGCCCACATTAGCCACGAGTAGGTAGTAAGACGGGCGTAAATATTTAACAATTTAACTGAACAGTAGTACTAGTACAAATAACAGGAACCGTGTCAAATATCCAAGTCTTCATCTTACATAGGTTCGTGGCAACACAGCAATCCTCCTAGCCCTACCGTGTGTTCTCAAACCCTGCACAGCGCCAGTATGCGCTTATTACTTCACCACAACTATACCGACCTGCTATCTTCTGAAATAAGTTCTGAATCACCAAATGAAACCACCAAATCGATCATTACAGCCCGGGAGAAGCGTGGCAGCAGTCTATGTGGTGAGGATCGGGGGAAGGTAGTCTGACTTGGCGCCGAGGACGCGGGCGCGGGTGTCTGGGAAGAACTCCATGCCCGGCAGCTCCGTCACCACGCCGTCGCCGGTGACACCGATGGGGTAGCTCAGCAGGTGGCCGGGGAGGTCCTGCTCCAGGTCGTCGCTGGAGTATATGTCCCAGTACTTCTCCGCGATCTTGTTCACCTTCTGGATGCACTCGGGGTTCTCCGGGTGCTGGAACACGTCGTCCAGCATGCCGAGGTGCTCGTACCACAGCGCCATCCGGAAGCCGTGGATCTGGCCCCGGGCAGGCTGCCTGTTTGCCAGGTGGTACGGCTGGTACGCACCCATGGCGATCTCGGAGTCACGGGCGCCGTCCATCGACCTCTGGTTGATGTTGGCAGAACCAATGATGATGTACTCATCATCAACTGAAAATGGAACAAAAAAGTGGAGTTACTAGCTTCACCAATGACTGGATCCTTTCCATCCACACAAGAGATCAGTTGTTTAATGATTTGCCAACTAGGAGTAACTAACCAGGGATAGTTTATCTCAAGTCATTTAAAAAATAAATCAAGAGGAAGAAAGCAGTTCCATAAAGTATGATTGTAAGAAAAACATGGCAAGTAAAACTTTAGATATTCGATTCTTTCTGTTTTTTTCCATAGTATGTGATATTTAATTGATAATGGAAAATTCCTGACTCCAAGTTGCTATCAGTGTTTTCAATCAATGAACTATGTATAGATGAACAGATGCAAATACTAAACAATGCACTGCTCAAACATGCTTTAGATAAACAGAATCATGCAATCCATTAGAAACCTTGATACAGAAATATAATGCAGCCAAAGGATTAAGCAGAATGAAGGAGTACCTATCATCATTTTGGTGTGAACGTAGATCATGAACCTCCTAGCCTCATGAGCACGGATGTAATCGGTGTCAGGTTCTGGTTGCTCCTGAGGTTCATATTCCCCCTCCTGCTTCACCTCACGGTTACCTAGGCAGAAGAACGTGAGGTAGTCCTTGGGGTTTGCATCAATTCCCTTTGCCTGGAGAGCCTGTACGATGTCAGTGTACATCATATCCATTGTTCTCCTTTGCCAGTCCAGAATGGCTTGTACAGATGCACTCTCTGGAACACCCTCAGGCCACATTGGCACCACGACATAAACAGTAAACTTTTCCCCAGCTTCAATCTTACTGACAATCTTCAACGAAAGCTCCTTAGGAATCACATGCAGAGCACCAATATCTTCAGGCTTGATATCTTCAGGTTTCCAGGCATAGGAACTACCAAGGAAGTATTGGTTCTCAATGTAGATGAAGTCCTTTGCCCGCCGGATGGCATTAATGTATGCATCCTGGATGCTCCTGTCAATGATTTGATCCTTTCCACTTACAAGCCCAGCTCTTGCAGCTTCCTCGGGAGTATCAGGGAAGCCAAATGCAGCACCACCATCAATAGATCTGAAGAGCTGAACATTCCATGTATCTCTGTCTTCTGGGAACATGACAGGAGAAGGCGGGATAATTATGTCAGCAAGATCCCTGATCTGCACGAGAATATCTTTGCCACCCTGCTTTCTCCATCTCTGCTCGAAATTGTATAGAACATCCCAAGCAATTGGACCTTCCAGCCGTGAATGGATATCATGCCATGGCTCTCTCGGGCCACCCTTCGCGATGGATGCAGTCTCAAAGTTTGGCTGGTGGAAGTCATCATGGTGAACAGTGTCAAGTGTCCTAAACAAGGAATGGTACTGGGTGTCATATCTTCCGTCGCACAGGTCAATGCCACCAACGAAGCTGACTATCCTCCTTTGCTCAGAGCCCTGGTTTGGCATTTCACCGTCAACAACCACTATCTTCTGATGGTGAGTGAACATAGCTGAGATTTGCAGATCCTGAACAATGCTTCCTGAATCATCAGGGTTACGGGGGCACAGAACACAGTGCACATCGGTGTCCTTGAAGAAATTTGCAGTGTCCTCATCATGGGTGGCCATCAAGCCATCTCTCTTCAGCAAGCCAACTGAGGTCCTATCATCCCACACTAGCATAAGGACCCGTACACCTTCGCTGGCCTTCCTCTTGAGCAACTCCCCGAGAGTGACATCTCCTCCAGGTTTCGGGCGATTGGTGTCCCTAATCAAGGTGATTGTAGTGTTCACAGACCAGCCGGTGATGTAAATCAAATGCTGAGCATTGCTTATGGCATCAAAGATATCCTCCCAGCATCTGTGAGGCTCATAGTTCTTACCATCCGCAAGCGGGATCTTGGGAATGAAGTTGTCCGGGACATGAGCATCCTGGTACAACCTAACATTACACCCTTGCCTCTGCGAGAAGAAGGTGTAAGGAACACCTGGATACTTGGCACTGCGGATACCCTTCGCCCAATTTTTGTCCTTGTCAATATCAAAGTACTGAAGCTTGACATGGATCTTGCTATCACCGATAGGCTGCCTCTCCTTGTCGCAGACCTCGAGCCACCTATCAATCTCCTCACCATCCAGAATCTCTTGGACAGGCAGGTACGCTCTCCCAATGAGGGCAGCCCCGATGGCATTGTCGGCCTTGACGGTGAAGATCACATCGGCGGCAAGGTGCGCACAGTATATGTGGAAGGACTCGTACCAGCGAGGGTTCACAGGCTCGTTGGACAACATCCTGGTACGCCCGACACGAGCTTTCTCGAGATCAATGGTGGAGTATAGCTTGGAGGCGCCTTTGCCGATACCCACGGTGTCCTCAATCCCCTCCACAAACTGTCAGCATAAGCTCAACATGTCAGAACAATGAAGAGTCGTATTGCGTGCGTGGTTACAGAACACACATAACATACAGCAGACTGTGGATTCGGACCAGCGGTTCAGTCAATGAATAAGTGCGCATGATCAGGCAAACATTTAAATTAGTGTGGAACTATGCAATACAGCAGGCACAGGGCATGAGCAAGCTTTAACAACAGAGCTGTATAAAAAATGCAGCAATTCACTTATGTTTCCACGGGTACAATATGACTTTTTTCAGATGTACTAGTCTCTCTGTCTCGAATTAGATGTCAAAGTTTTGTCTAGATTCGTATGTATCTATATACACTAAAACATGTCTAGGTACATGCGGATCTAGACAAATCTCTGACATCTAATTTGAGACAGTCAGAGGAAGTAGTATTTATTTACTGGGAGTGGTATTTATTTACTTTAGATGTCAAGATAAGCTCGACGTGTCAGAGCAGCAGGAAGAGTCGTGTTGTGGACACGGTTACAGAGCACACGTTACATACAGCAGACTGTGGATTCAGACCAGCAGTTCAGTCAGAGAATAATAAGGGATCGTGATCAGGCCAGCCTTTATATTAGTGAGAAACTATCAACCAGCGCATGAGCAAACTTTAGCGATAACGCTGGATAGAAAATAGGCAGCAATTATCTTATATTTTCACCTTTTTTTACTAGCAATGCCATAGATGTACCATTAGTTTACTTTAGATGTTCGGATCCGGCTTTCGAGTGAGAAGAGAGAAGTAAAATTCAAGAGGAAATGGTGCATAATAGCACAAGAGTTACCTTGCGGAAGAACTTGGGGGCGCCGCCGGTGGCGCGGCCGGGGTTGGAGAGGTCCGAGGCCTCGAAGATGGTGACGTGGAGGTTGCCATGGAGCAAGATCTGAGCCATGGCGACCGACCGCGGTCCTACGAGCTAGTCACCTGCCTGCAGAGCACAATCACGACAAACAGGGAGCGGCTTAGGGTGCATCACACGGAAAGGGAACAAAAGGAAAAGCGCGCGAAATCGAGGCGCCAGCGACGGGCACCAGTAGACCGAGGGCGCGCGGAAGCAACGGGCAACGGCAGCCGGCAGGCGCCAACGGCGCTAGCTCGCCGCAGACTAGCCGCAGCAGCAGCGAAAGGAAGCAGAAACGGACGCACCGACAGAAGCAAGCGAGAGGAGGAACCGGCGGATCTGGCCGACTGATCAGCAGCGGCACTGCCACCGCGGTAGCGAGCTAAGCCTAAGCGCGCGCTGCGCCGCGAGGAAGAGAGGGGATGGTCGGAGTCAGGGAGGGGCTTACCAGCCGGCGAGGAGCAGGAGTCTGGTAAAGAGGACAGGGCAAGAGGGGGGGAGACGAACGGGACGGGAGGGGGAGATCCGGTCCGATCCGATCGAGCGGTGATATACGACTGGAGCCGTAGAGTCTTTAGGGGAGGCGACGCGGCGAGATTTTCTTCTCTTTCTTTTCTTGCGGGCACCCACGCGGCGCGCACGTCACGGGGAAGTAGGAGGAGCAATCGGGGCCGGATTCCCCGCCAACGCGTCGTCCCCGCGGATCCCGAGGGAGAAGAAAACTCGTTGAATTAAGAATGGGATGGGATGGGATGGGATGGGACCTAGCTATCCGGAAGTGTGCGTCGCTACCATCGAGTTAACTCCATGGCACCACGTCCCGGTCCAATCATCCAGCTCCGGTGGCCACACAACAAGTAGGAGTAGTACTATTTTTTTTTTTCCGTGATAAGAACACATCGTTGTTGACATCTCAGGAAAAGAAAACCGCTCATACATGCACAACTTGATACACTTGTAGGCATAGAAAACTAGACACTTGTCCCGTTGTCTGCAGTAGCTACTGTTTATTAACGTAATTTACGATAAAATTTAATTAAAGAAATCTAGCACAAACAAGAAGATGAGTAACACATACATGTTGACCTAAAAGATCGTCACCGTAGCACAGTCGTTGTCGATGTTGTCCACGGTGGTGTTGAGGTAGCCGTTATTTGGTTAGCGAGGAAGTTGTAGAACGGATACACGGCAATCGTATCGAGACGCACCCTAAAACCTTATCACATGTCTTCTTTGCAGGATCCGTGGTTTTGTCCCAAGCTAACTTTTTTGTTGATTGATATGTTGACTTTCGCGAAACGACCCAAAGTTTGTAAGTAGAAGAGAGTTAGCATTTTATTTTCTGATTCTTTAATTGGAGTAAACTATTTATTTTTCGTTAGGACTCGGTTTAGGGCATGTCATAAAGTCAATGTAACCTTTCCACTGTTTCCTAGATAAACCACATATGTCTAACATAACATTAACCAAATATGTCAGACTACGATTTTCTCTCTCAACAATCCCATTGGATTGAGAAAAAATGAAGGGTTTCGCAGCATAGTAAATCAAAAATTTCTACCGAAGCGAACAGAGGGAAAGCCAAGATCTAATCTAGGAGATGCAAACAACGAGAAAGATTGGATTAGATCTTCATATCCTTGAAGATTACGCCTGCAGGAACGTTAAATCGGAGCGTGGGTGATGTAGTCGTACTCGCTTCTCCTCGCGATCCGATCCGATCTAGCACCACAAGTGGCGGTGCCTCCGTGAGATGCACTGCACGGCGGCACCTCGCCTCCTCCTTCCTGACCCGGCAAGTAGGGTGGAGAGATGGATTGGATCTACAACACGACGGCGTGGTGTATATGGTAGAGAATTTCTGCGCAGGCTTCGCCACAATCGGGAGGAGAGAGAGAGGCAGGGTTACTAGGGCTTGGAGGGAGATGTGTAGGTTGGGGGGAGGGGGCGCACCAGCCCTCTATATATAGAGGGGGGTGCGGCCAGCCCTTGCCCATCCTCCAAGTCTATCTCTAGTTTAAACGATTTAAACTTTCCCTTATCCAGAAACCCTATCTCTAGTTTAAACGATTTAAACTTATTCCTTATCTAGAAATTCTATCTCTAGTTTAAACGAGTTTAAACTTATCTAGAATCGGTGGGCCCTATGGGGCCTTGTGCCCCTGGCCAATGCGCCATGACACTCCCTCATAGGCCCATGCCCCTCCCGGAAGGTGGGACCACGTTGGCCCCCTTAGGAAGGTTCTAGAAGCTTCCAGAATACCGATTAATCCTAACAATTCGAACTCCAAAACTGCATTGCCTTATATGAATCTTATTCTGGACCATTAGGAACCTCTCGTGATATCCGGATCCCATCGAGACTCCAAACAAAATTCATAAACCAATTATTCAATCTATCCTAGCGTCGAGACACGTTAAGTGTGTGACCTGAGTTCGAGAATATGCGACATGATCTTCTATCAATAATCAACAACGGGATCCGGCACCCATATTGACTCCACACATTCATCGATGATCATATCGGATGAACCACGATGCCGAGATTCAATCAATCCCATATATATATTCCCGTCTCGCGATATTTTACTTGCGAGATTCGATCGTCGGTACCGTCATACCTAGTTCAATCTCGTTCACAACAAGTACTTTACTCGATTCGTAATCCGATATCACTTTGTGATTAACTCCTTAACCACATGCTTGCAAGCGGTGTTGATATCGATTACCGAGTGGGCCCGAAGTATATCTCTCCGACTTGGGAGGGGCAAATCCCATCTCGATACATACAACCCAACAGATACTTTCCGATCACCTGAGAGACACCTTTATGATCACCCTCTCATAGGATGACGTTTGATGACCTCAAAGCTTTCTTCCGATACCAGGGAGTTGTATTATCTCATGGTCTAAGGAATACAATATTTGACATAGGAAAAGCTTCGCAAAGATGAACACAATGACACGATCTAATTGCTTCGCTTAGTTTGGGTCATCACCATATCATTCTCCCAATGATATGATCTCATTATCAATTGACAACTCATGTCTATGGTTAGGAAACCTTAACCATCATTGATCAATGAGCTAGTCCATAGAGGCATACTAGGGACACGGTGTTGTTCACAAACCACACAAGTATTAATGTTTCCGCTTAATACAATTCTAGCATGGAATATAAACTTTATCATGAACAAGAATTATAATAATAACATCTTTATTATTGCCTCTAGGGCATAATTTCAACAAAAACTGCAAGGCGTTTAAAAATGTACACTCCGCTACGACCAGACTAAACCATAGATTTTAAAGAAAACTATATTATCTCCTTTAATTATCAAGATATACATAATAGTACCTAGTAAAGTCACCAACCAAAGTTATGTTATCAACACGTCATTCATCTCACAAAGATCTAAATGTAAGAGCTCTAACATGTCAACTGCCAGGTTTTCTTTCCTCAAACGACTTACGAGGTTACTTCGACTTGCACAAAGCATGTCACTTAGAGCCTTTTGACTAAGATGAATTCGAAAGTACACTCAATAGCAGCATGCCGCGAGAGACAAGTGAAATTAATATGAGAAAGTCATGAATGCCAAACATTAATATCGTTAACATTAGTGCATATGGTTCACACCATAGTCATATAAGTCTCCCAAAGCGAAACATGTCTCCGCGCTCTGTCTTTTCCAACAAAGGTTCTATACTTTGACATTACAACTTATTAGACTCAAATACCAACTTAAACCCATCTTTCAGAAGATGAGATCCATTAACAATGTTCTTGGTAGAAGCCGAAAGGGTTCCCTTCCTAAGTTTGTTTTGGGTTTTTGTTGACAACACTAAGTTCGCTAGGTACAATTGATGAAAAACATAAGAGGATGATCGACCCTTTAAAAGTAAAAAATACCGAGAAGGTTTTCTATAGTTTTTCTTTGTGCTGAGTCATAGGAAAACCTATACTATTAAGATGGGTTGTCCAATGAAAGGTATGGGTGAAATCAGATTTCTTACACAAACCCAAATGCACCCACTAAACTTTACAATGTTTATTGAGAGAGAAACCTCAAAGTTTAGCTATTGTTGGAACTAAGGAGGAGTCTCCAAGCAACTTACACTAGAGTCTCAGTTATGACAACCCCCGAGAATCCAACCCAAATCTTCGGACTTCATATTTTTGAGTTGCGGTAGAGTAGTTATGGCTGGGCCGGAGTCTCTAGGCTCCTAGGCTAGAGTCTCTGGGCTCCCAATCCAGAGTGTCTGGGGGTAATGTTACTGCAACAACTCTATTTGAGGTGACCTATAAAATGCTCCTTCTTCCTGAACAAGGGTTGACGAGTTACACTCTTTCTACCACATTTTTTATGAGCTCCATTGCACACCAAGCAATCTTGACCCCCTTTTGGAAGTCGAGGGAGAAGACCTATATCCACACTTCCACTAAAGGAATTTGACCCTCCCCCTCCCCCCCCACACACATTCCATTGAGGAACTTGTTACTCTCAGGTTCTTGGATTCCTAGATGGAAAATCGCATCCCTGAAGGTTATTCTTGGTGTTGTGAAGCTTCATCATAGCATTGGGAGCCTCCAATTGAGTTGTGGAGATTTCTCCAACCTTGTTTGTAAATGTTTCGATAGCCGCCTTCAAGAACCCTACATAGTGGATCGTGTGTCCACCTTTTGTGGTGCGCACATAGAAGAATAAGGTGAGCCTATGGCATTGGTGGACTTCGTGTCACCACACCTCTCCAACAAAGACATACTTCCTTTTGAAGGAAGGAACTTTGGGAATACATCTCCGTGTCTACCATTGAGGTTATTTCCATCCTTTACCTTCATGTATCGTTATTAACTTGCTTATGTTTTCTTGTCATATAGGAATTCACATAGTTGCATATCTAAATAATTTAACTTTGTGTCAAGCCTTAATTGGAAAAAAATAAAATTTGTTAGAGCCTATTCACCTCCCACCCCTAAGTTGCATCTCAAAAAACAATAGTAAATTCTTGATTGCATGTTTCAAAGAGATACATTTTATGGATGATTATTTTATGGCGGAGGCTTATGTGTAAGTCATGGACTGAGTTTGGCTCAACACCTCAGATCAAATAACTTCATTCAGTTGGGCAATATGCATGTTATTGACACAATGAAGGAGGGAGGTTTTCCATGGACATATTTAGCTGTGATTTTTTATGATTACAGGATCCTCGCTTCTAGATTTAGAAACATTATTTTGAACATTGTAATAGGTAGGCCAATGAGGCATCTCATGCACTATCCGGGTATAGTTATATCGATAAGTGTGTTGAATGACTTTCCTTAAACAAGCCTAACATAGTTGGATTGCGCTCCAAGTCTTTTGATATAGCCCTTCGTAGTCGGTTCTTTGCTCAATTGTGAAGGACTCATGGATCACCAACCTAGTACCCAATTGGCACATGTATACCCATCCAAACTGCCTAGTTCCGCCTCGTAATTGCGGAGAAATAACTCATAGCGAAACTATTGTAACTTGGATTAACCATTTGCAAAATGATTATTGCAATTGGTCAAATGTGAATAATACCATTAGACTTATTATGAAAAAATTATAAGTACTTAGTCATAATTTAATATTCATGTAATAATTAACATCAAAGTTACACCATAGAGACCGGAGGCTATGTTCACATCTTAAACGCCGTGTATCTTTGGGAATAGAAAGAATGTGTTTTTAGCACTTCATTATCCAAGTGTTGTTGTACTATTTCTTTTACTCCATATCTACCAATCACCCAAACTCACAACTCAGTTCTCATAAATACTCCGTATCACTAACCGGTCGCAATCTTAACCATAGGTGTATACTTCCAATAAAAATAAATACAGACATATTGGTCTCTCTCATCGTGTCCTGTTTAGATATTTATCGGAACAGTCACATTATTATATACTCCATCCGTTTTAAAATATAAGATGTTTTAGTTTTGTGAAATAAATGTATCTAGACTACTTTTAGTATATAGGTTTACTTAGATTTGGAGTGAATCTAGACATTAAAAAACTTTTGATACATTTTCTTCATAAACATAAAACATCTTATATTTTAAAACGAAGAGAATAATAGTACTCCCTCCGACCCATATTAGTTGACTTCAATTTGGATGTATTTAGATAAGTTTTTGTGATAAATTCATCCAAATTGGAGTCAACTAATATGGGTCGGAGGAAGTACTATACTAATTGCATATCTTTTAACAGGAGAAGAATGATTCGTCCGAATCAGCAAATAATACTCCAAGATATGCAAGTACAGTATTATTTTTGCAAGGATATCGCAATATTCTAGGCTACCTGTTGATTCCTCCGAATCCTCCTAGCATTTCTGGGGTGACACCAAACCACCCAAGGTATCGTCTACTAGTTCCGTATACGAGGACGACTTCGGAGACTCGGAGCCAGGTCACATACTCACACCGTGAAAGCCTCCCCGAGGCGAGCGAATCGAGTCGGCACTGATTTGGCCGGCTTCGAGAAGGCGAACGTGTGGTGGCCGGTGATCCGTGGACGTGCCGACGACGTGGGGTTCCGGGCGAAGCTGGCCGCGTCCGCCTCGTGTGGCTGGGCCCCATGGACCGACAAATGGCTGCCCACCCGCTGCCACGCCCCCGCACGCAAGGCGTTCGACCGAATGCCCCGCCCGGATAGGAGGTCACACATCCCGTGCCGACGCCAGGCGTCCAGTCCAGGTCAGACGTTCCCGGCTGTCATTTTCAGTGGCGGGGTAGCATACTTGGTTCGACTGTCCCCTGTGGACGAATCACGGCGGGCCACCTTAGCCCAGGTCGGAGAAGTGTCGCTTTGCTGAAACAAGAGCTAAGCACCAGCTGAGCTGCTGGAAGGCTTACATTATGGAATGGAACGGAGGTAGTATCTTTTTAGGATCTGGATCGGTCTGGCCGAGAGTGGGACTCCAGCCTGCCGTTGCACGTTAACCTTTGTTCTGCCTGTCGAGTTGGTCCATGTGTTATCAGCACCTTTTCGTTGTACTAGAAAACTTAATCTACTGACATACTAAAGCTGGTTCAGACTCCAACTAGAGTTTTTTTTTTTGCACAGGCCAATCACGTGGTCGTGGAAATGTTGCTTTGCTTTGCGCCGATATACCAATAACTAGCACCAGATGTACTAGAACCAGTTTAGTTGCCAAATAGGACTATCTTCTTTGGCCTGTTTGGTCTAGAATTGGATTTTCCATTGAACTTATTTTACTGATGTAGTGAAACAGGTTCAGACGTAGACTTCTCTTTTGTTTTGCCATGCGGTTCGTTGATTCCAGAGCTAGTTAATGGGTTTTTACTTGGGATGTTGACGGACTAATTTTACGACCAATATAAGACGGGCAAACTGTGTCAACTTGCTCTTGTATACTTTTGAACTAGGAATATAACATTTTACCAAAATAGAGTGAAAAGCAAGCTCAAGAGCTAGGCTGGAAGTCTAGGTACCCAGGTGGTTATGGGTCAGCATCCTTGTTTAGTTTCCTGTCCAATTTCGATATAACTGATTTCCCCGGTTTTGTGACACGGGGCAGATGTCCTTGTCTCTGTCACCTGCTTTGTTATTCTCTCATTTGCAGATGAGAACACAGGTGCTACAGTTCTACTCATGCTCTTCTTTATTCAGTATTTTGCAAAGTTCTGTGTTATAATCTTCTTTACAAAGAGGCATCGTACCATCCAGCTCCTTCTTATGGTCGTGTTAAAAAAAACTATATGTCAATTATGATCTGATGAGTTTTTTTTAGCTAGCTCTCACAAATCTTCAGCACCACACATCCACTGGTGCTGAAGATGACACCACAATTTAGTAGGTACAGTACATCTGTTAGACTACCCTCATCAGTGCTAGCACACTGATGCTTCTCTTATTATAGTTTGCAAGAAGCACGTGCTGCACTTTGTTTTAGTATTCATGAAATGCAAAATGAGTGGTGGGAGTCCATACATGTCAAGTCCACTTGTGAGAAACCCTTCCGCTAACTGTTTCCCCATGTTCATTCACGAGCATATGTATGCTAGCAGGCCTTTAGCCCTTTACTGTAGCTTCCCATTCCCATGTTATTTGTGAACCACAAGCACCACTGATTTGTTTTCTTCCAAGTGTTCACTTGTGATCAGATATTCAGATTGCTCATCATTTAGTGCTCTGTCTGCCTTTAAGACTTCAGAGAGCGCCGTACTCTCCAAACCAAGGAGTTTCAACTATCATTCTTCTTACATTGAAATGGTTGTCATCAGCGGTAATTTCCATGTTAGAAAGGTTAGCCCAATAGCATGACCAGATTTTCAAAATCAGGACGATCCGTTTTTCTACGCAAATCATGGTGGTCCTTTATCACAGTCTAGTATGAAAACCTGAGATAGTGCTATCAATGGTACATGAGAATACTGAACAATCTCTAGAGTACTGCCCGTATAACCAGAAGCACGTATGTTCTGCATCTGATTATCCTGGTTGCAAAAGGGGTATGAAGTCAGTTGATGTACCGCTGATATGCTATGCTGGAGCATTTCTTGGTTATGTGGGTGCAATTTGGCAGTGTAGCACTTTCAAACTTGAGGGCTGAGTGGCTGCTGCTATCTTACATAACAAAACAACTTGCATAATTTGGTAAGGGATATATCAATTATAAAATATCCAGGTTGATATTCTAGCTGTAATCCACACCATTCAGTAGTGCATGATCCACTTGCTACCCCACTAACCAAAAATTGCAACAAGAGTGTAGTAATTGGAGAATAGCACAAGCTGATTGACCTATATAATGAGCGATAGGGTTGCATGAGTGACACAACCGGAATTGTTGTTGATAACCCTTGCTCAGGCCATGGTAGCATCAGAGATAGCTGTTTTTTTCTTGTTATGCAACGTTTTGCTGAGAGGTTCTTTGGTCCAAAGCCAAGGACTTCAGAGAGGATTCTATGACTCCATCTGTCCTGATGCGGAGGATATTGTGAGGTCTAGCGTCGAAAAGTATTACAACAATGATGCCACCGTTGCCCCAGGCTTGCTCAGGCTGCACTTCCATGACTGTTTTGTCCAAGTTAGTTCTATAATTCCCTCATCTCTACTACTTTATGTTTCGGTACTCATGTTTTTACTCTGAATCCCATGCTATTTTGTCCCTTTTTTTACTTTGCAAAAATAGATGGAAATGCATATATAACAAGCCGTTGGAAGAAAAGGAGCTCGTGTTGTCCTGCTTCCATGTCTGACATATGTTTCTGCCCGCATGCTTTGCAGGGATGTGATGCTTCCGTTTTGATTTCTGGATCATCATCTGAAAGAACTGCCCCGCAGAATTTCGGTCTTCGGGGATTTGAGGTGATAGACGATGCCAAGTCCCAGTTGGAAGCTACATGCCCTGGGGTGGTTTCTTGTGCTGACATATTGGCCCTCGCCGCACGTGATTCTGTTGATCTGGTGAGTCTGTAGCTATGCAGGTTTTTCGCTGAATTATTGCTAAGAACTGTTCACTCTTTTGACAGAGTCTGATGACTGAATTTCCTGTCTGCCATTTTAATTCAAGAGTGACAACTGACTTGCTCATTGCTCATTTTGCAACGATGGTAAGACTGGTGGGCCAAGCTGGCCAGTACCCCTTGGACGAAGAGACGGCAGAATCTCATCAGCTTCAGATGCCAAGGCCTTGCCATCTCCTGCCGATCCTGTATCTGTTCAGCGGCAGAAGTTTGCAGCTCAGGGGCTGTCTGACCATGACCTTGTAACACTAGTCGGTAATCTTCCTTCCCTTTGTCCTTAATACACATGCATCATACAGTCAATCTAATACTTCGATTACAAATGCTATAAAAATTCACAACTGACAACGCGAACCTGTCGACAATCCGCAGGTGCTCACACCATCGGGCAGACAGACTGTGCGCTGTTCCGGTACCGCCTGTACAACTTCACGGCGACCGGCAACGCGGACCCCTCGATCAGCCCGTCCTTCCTGCCGCAGCTGCGGTCGCTGTGCCCGCCCAACGGCGACCCGTCGCGGCGCGTGGCGCTGGACAGGGACGGCGCGGGTGCGTTCGACGCGGCCTTCTTCAAGAACGTGAGGGACGGCAACGCGGTGCTGGAGTCGGACCAGCGGCTGTGGGGCGACGACGCGACGCAGGGCGTGGTGCAGAAGTACGCCGGCAACGTCCGCGGCCTCTTCGGGCTCCGCTTCGCCTACGAGTTCCCCAAGGCCATGGTGAGCCTGGGCAGCGTCGGCGTGAAGACCGGGACGCAGGGTGAGATCAGGAGGAAGTGCTCCAGGATCAACTGATATACGTGTATTATGGATGGCTGGCTATGGTGATGATGCGATGCTTGTAATAAACCATGGATTGGTGGGCAGCATGCACGAGTGTAGTGCGTGCAAATAACTTTGTTTGCCGTTTTCCCTGTCTCTGGTAGGTGAGTCAGGACTCAGGAGGAAGTGCTCTCATGATCAGTTGATGATTAACCCGCAAAAAAAAAATCAGTTGATGATTGATGGATAGGGAGATGCGATGTTTGTACTAATAAGTATGTGTATCAGTGCGAAGCATTTGTGCCTGGCTATGATCCTGCATTCCTGGTGACCTGTGGACTTTAGTTGCCAGCTTTTCTTTTCACTTTCTTCTTGTGTGTCGAGGCTAATGTTTGTTCCAGTATTGCGTGCCTGAGATGTGTCGAGGCTAGCAGTGGGCACAGGATACTATGTATGCTTTATAAATAATCTTCGGGGAATAGTAACATCGCACAAGGGCATTTGGTCTAGTGGTATGATTCTCGCTTAGGGTGCGAGAGGTCCCGAATTCAATTCTCGGAATGCCCCACTTCAAGTTTTAATTTTTGCATTTTTTTCCTCACTGGAGACCCCACATCCTGCACCAGTCTAGTGTCTCACCGATTGCAGACATACACTAAATCCTGGTTGGAGAGCCAAAATCCTTTTCCGAGATTGCAAAATCCTGATTCCATCTTTGGCACATTCAAACATTAATCGATTGGTTGAGCTGCTACTCTTCATCTGTAAAAATGGAGTTGTATTGTGTCTGATCTCCGTCTTAAAAACGATGTCGTAGATTATCTAGACACTATTAGTATATAGATTTATTTAAATTTAGACAAATTTGTGACATCCTTTTCAGGACGAAGGGAGTAGATACATAGTATGCATTAGGTTGCGTATATTTTTTGGGGTGAATTTTGTGTATGCAAAGATATATTCCTCGCATGGTGATATAATTGTATCATCTGTATATGTATTTATTAAACAGCTTAAACTCATCATTTTAATACTTCCTCCGATTTAAATTAATTGATTTGAATTTGTCTATATTCAGATGTATCTAGACTCATATATTCGAATCTAGACAAATACAAGTCAATTAATTTAAACCGAATGAAGTATGGAGTTTCATATCCAATTTGAAGAAAATCAGTATCTATATGTATTTGATTTTTTTGAGAGAGAAATCTGTATTTTAATCTCTGGCAGCGAATTAACGTCGGCCAACGGACTAGTATTAGAGCATCTCCACTCGCCTACCCAGGACGTCGATCCGGACACCGAATCTAGTCCGGACGCTGAAAATCGGCCCAGTCGCGTATCCAGAACCTGTTTTCATCCGGATTTGGACGAATTTTGGTCGGGGCTTCCCACGCGGTACTCAGGTTCCCGGGTACGTCCTGGGGACGCCGGACGTAGTGAAAATGGGCGTGGGCCAGCTCTGTCGGCGAGACAGTCCCATTTCCATCCATCCCACTCGCCTAGACTGCGGCGAAGACCTCCCAGCGCCTCTGTCGTCATGACTTCGCCGGCGGAGCTCATCCACGCTGATACATGCCCACGCCTCTAGATACGCTCGCTGTAGTTGTTACCCACTCCGCCGCATGTTCTGCCGCCGCTTTCGTCGCCCGAACTTTGCCGTAGCTCTGCTTCGCTGCGTGCTCCCACCACCACGCCCGCCAAGTGTTCGGCATTTGGCCGGTTCAGCCATGGACTCCGATGACGAGGAGATACTCGCCGTACTGCTGGAGGAGGAGAGCGCCGAGGTCGCCGAAGGTGAAGACCACTTGAAAATCCTCGCCTCGCTCGCCCAACTGTACCTGCAGATGGCGAAGCCGAAGCACGGTGGTTCGGCGTCGGGTCGCCGGAAGTGCAAGGCGAGGCAAAGGATAGAGGGCTACTGCTTGTTGTACGCCGACTACTTCGCCGACCAGCCACTCCATGGAGAGGACGTGTTTCGCCGCTGTTTTAGGATGAGCCAGAAGCTCTTCCTCAAGGTCGTGCATGCCATCCGGGAGTTTGACCCCTATTTCGTTTGCAAGAAGGACTGCACCGGCTTGGTTGGGTTTTCCTCACTGCAGAAGTGCACCGTGGCGACGAGGTTGCTTGCATATGGAGCGCCGGATGACAGTGCTGATGACTATCTCCGTATGGCATAGTCCACCGCCATCGATTGCTTGTACAGGTTCTACAGGGCAGTGATTACAGTGTTCGGGGAACAATACTTGAGATCACCCACTGCTGAAGACACTGCTTGGATCCTCGCAGTCAATGAAAGTAGAGAATTTCCTGGTATGCTTGGAAGCATAGATTGCATGCATTGGGAGTGGAAGAACTGTCCATTTGCATGACAAGGAATGTACAAAGGCCACAAAGGAGGTTGCATTGTGATACTTGAGACAGTTGCTACACATGATCTTTAGATCTGACACTCCTTCTTTGGCATGGCATGATCGAACAACGACATCAACTCCTCAACTGTCTTTTCCAAGCTTGTTGAGGTCATGCTCTCCCTGTGGAATTTGAATCAGAGGGCACCACTATAATAAGGGATACTATCTTGCAGATGACATCTATCCAAGATGGCCAACATTTGTGAAGACTATCTCAAACCCAATGCTCCCCAAGCATTCTCACTTCGCCAAGGAGCAGGAAGCTTGCAGGAAGGACGTGGAGCGGGCATTCAGTGTGCTCCAGCAGAGGTTTGCAGTTGTTTGGTTCCCTGCTATGACTTGGTCGAAGATCAGATATGGAAAGTGATGAACTGTTGTGTGATCTTGCACAACATGATCATTGAGGATGAGAGGATGGATCCACTGAGTTTGCTCGAGTAGAACGAGTCATACTACAGACATGGTCCTCTTGCCGAGCCTGATCATCAGGTGCCTCCAACCTGGGCTGCATTCATCGCCATGCGTCAGGAGATCCGAGATCCGATGATGTATCAATAGCTGCAGGATGATCTTGTTGAGCACTTATGGATACGTAGGGGCAACACGTAGATGCCGAACATAAACTGGCCGAACTTGGCCAAAAAATATATTGTATTTTCACTGCAGGCCGAACTATGTTTACATTTACGCTGAACCATGTTTAAAACTTCGCCAAACTTTGGTCTTAAAATGTTCTGTATTCATGGTTGCCGAACTATGCCAAAATCTAGACGAACTTGAGCCAAATTTAAACGGAAACAGGCGTCCCGGGAACTCGGACTGAATACGCGAGTGAAAAACTCGATGTACTCAGACCAAAAACTTGTTTAGTCCGACCAAAGTTTGGTTCGGATTTTGGCTGGGTTCACCCAAAGATGCTCATAGAATGGGCGAGGCTGAGCTGGACACTGGGCCATGCTAATGAGAATCTTAGCCCACTCTCGCAGTCCCACTTTCTCTGCCAAAAGAAGATAACACTCTACAGGAACTCTAACTGGCACCGGCGGCGTCCATTCGTCTCGACAGCCCCGCCGCCGCCGTCACCGAGCACGCTCCGCCGCTGGATTCCCTGGCGGCGTCCATGGAAACGTGAACTACCGCGTATCCTGCATCTGCCTCCTCCATTGGTCTCTCCGCCGCCACCGAGCATGCTCCGCCGCTGGCTTCCCTGGCGGAGTTCCTGGAAACCTGAGCCACCGCGACGCTGCCAGCTTCGAGAGATTTGCAAGGCGAGTTATCCAGATCTCACCTCTTGGTTACTGATGTTTTACTGGTATAGTTTGGTTGGTAAGACACATCACATTCACATTGCGGCTGGCAAATCCATTTGTCGCACAGGACTTCAGAAATTTTAGATTATATCTAGGTTTTCGAGATGGTTTTGTCGTGCAGTTGAATCTGCGATGGTTTTGTTGGGCAGATGTTGTCAATTTGGAGTTCATGTGTGCTCAACCGTATATAAGGATTATACAGCCATAGAATCAGTAGGAGATACTTTCTGAACAAGTGGTTCAGCACAAATAATAAAAATGAAAATATGTTGTGTGGAGCAATTAAGATCAAACAGTAACACTTCATTCTTGGTATGCTTTGCTTAAGTGGCTAGGCATGGACGTGATGGCTGTCAAACCAGTTATCCATATAGTATTTCTACACGCCACTTAGTTAATACGGCACCACCACATCATGTTAGCGAAGTCATTGCAGTACTCAATAAAAGCATAACACAAATATACATTAACACATGTTGTGTTCACACTGGGACACTATAACACTCCGAAGTGAAGACACACAAATCCAACTCCTTAGCATGGACACAACCTTGTGCTAGAGCACTTACTCAACGCAGAATAGATAGTAGCACACCAACCCACTCAGACGCACCTGCAGGACAACTTAACACGCCCGGTTATACACAAACATGGTAGAACACCCGGAAAGTCTCTACTGCTGCCCAGGAATGTTGCTTGAATTATCAACAGCAGCGGCCTTGGAAATTGGTTTGTGCGTAAGGATAGGACGATTTGGATTTGTTTCTATGGCTTGTATGAGACGACTAAGGTCGCTGTTGCTACTGAGCTCAATCTCTTTTAGACTCAGAAGTTGTTCGATTCCATATAGGTTCTCCATGTTGCTGGAAATCCAAACTATCTTCTCGAGATTAGGAGCTCCGTTATGTTCGAAGTGAATGCTGGAGATGTCTGAGCACTCAATGACAAGAAACTGAAGTTTTTTGAATTCTTTCTCCTTCAAAGTAAGCTTCTTCTGTTCATATGACTTGTGCCGGAGCACGATGCAGCACAAGCTGACAAGCTTACCCAGGACTTCTATATCAATATCCTTCAAGGATGTACGGCAGAGAGTTACCCTGGAAAGTTGATGAAGTTCTTTTATCCAAGTAGGCAGCCCTCTTATCTTGCCATTGATGTTAAGGTTTTCAAGAGATCTAGGAGGTGAGATTTCCGCACCTTCTGTATTCATGTCAACATCAGCCTCGGGGCCCTCTACTGGTTCAATATGGACTGTCAGAGAGCATAGGCATTCATCTAGCTTCCCGATTTGTTGAAGCAAAAGTGTGAGGATCTTTTTGTTGTTGCAAGGGATAACAACACCCAGTTTCCTCAACTGCAGCAGCTGGCCAACATCACCCAACTCCTTCTCATCATCAGTCTGAGATATTTCAACATGAGATAGTACCTGTATGTTTGTCATGCTCCCAATTCTACGGGGCATATGAACACTGGAAAATGATTCATCAGACCCAGTGTCATCGCTACTTGGAGGTTCATTGTGACCAGCAAGCAGATTCACAAGCTTTTGGAGCACACTGGCTTTTCTAGGGAATGATTTTATCTTGGTCTGCCTGATGTCAAATGTCTCCAAGTCTTGGAGCTTGCCGATTTCCTTGGGCAGCTCGGTAACATTTGTATTCCTTAGACTGAGATACTTGAGCTGAAATATCTTGTTGCAGATGTTCCTGAGGTTGTGCTTGTTCAATAAACTGCAGTCATCTAGGTCCAGCACTTTGATCAATCCAAGTTGAGAAGATGCAGGCAGCAAGTTCAGAAATGTTATCATGTCAACCAAGGAATACTCATAATCCTTCGAATCTGTGGAGGCGGTACACTTGAGTATGCTCCAACAGGTGTTGGAAGAATGTGTGGTCGGTTGCTTCTTGTTTGATAACTGTGCTTGTTGAATCCCATTCCGAATGGATAGGCGATGAGCCAATTCAGGCTGCAGATCTGAGTCCCTAACCTTCTCCTCACGGGCCATGTTGGTAATGAAGGAGAAAACATGAGGATGTACCATGCAACTCTTGACTCTGCCTGCAGGGCCAATTTGGTCGGGAAGAATAAGGCCTCGATCAACGAGCGCACAGAAACTGCGCTCAGCTTCATCCAGTGCATGTCTTCTGGTGACGAGGTTTTCAGCATCCCATCGTCGGACTAAGCTTGTCTTCCTTATCTTGGAATTTTGGGGGAAAATGGATAGGTACAGCAAGCAGGTCTTGTACTGACTGGGCAGGTCATCGTAGCAGAACCTTATGATTTTCCTAGCATTACTCACTGTACTGAAGTCTTTTAGGCTAAGCAGCAATGCTTCCAATTCTTCCTTGCTTCTGTGAGGATTAGCATACAGAGCATGAAGGACCAACTTTGTGGAAAAGGAATCCCAACGACACTTCACCAGTATTTTCTTAATAATGTCCTGCAAATCTCTACCATGGTCGCTACCGACCAGCAATTCATTGGCTTTCCTGCTTGCAGCTTCAACATGTGAATAGAAGTGTACTTTACAGCGCGAGGATCTGTACAAGAAAAACCAGCTGGCTGTGTACCACCCATCCAATTGAACTGTCTGTTGTATCAGTGGAGTTACTATGATAACACTATCGTCAGAGTAATCACATGGCACAGCATGTATTATGTCTTCCCATGGCGTGTTGTCCTCATGATCAGCCAGAACAATCAAGAATTTTTTTCCTTTCAGGTGCTTTTGGATTTCTCGCTCCAAGCTCTCCTCAGTCAATGTGCTCATCTGACCGTCAGGATCTTGATCACGAGACGAGGGGGGCAGAACTTGCTGGAGTATGACCTGAAGCCTCTTCTTGCGCTGCGAATGAAGTCCAGCATCAATCCACACCATGCAGTCGAAATGCTTGGCTTCGCCGGCATTGTCATACACCATCTTTGCGAGCTCCGTCGCAGGCTTGTGTCCATGCGGCTCGTCGGCTTCTGGATTATGGACATCAACTGGTGGTGTTACAATTGCGAGGAGCCTAGGCCACCGTCTTTTGTCACTGCTAGGCAGCACAAGTTCACCCAAAAGGCCATGGTGGAATAGTACTCGTGCCAGCCACTTGGTCAGCTGCATATTGTACAACACCTCAGCCTCGACCAGCTCCTTGGGATCAGCTGCCTTCATCATACGCTTCATCGCGTCAGCTTCTGGCTTTCGTTCTTCCTTTTTGTCTTGTTGGGAGCCAGCTGCTGACGTTCCTGGATGGTCATGGCCGAATCCTAGTTTCTTCTTCAGCCAGGTGGCCGCCATCAACATCCCCCCTTTATTAATATCGATGGCTTGTTTAATCAAGATGGCGGCTGCATCACCTATGTTCTCTGGGTGTTCATCGCCTAACATCTCCCTTACCATCTTGACCAGCTCTGGCCCCAGCTCCTCGGTTATGGATGTGGCTTTATACATGTTCTTGACGAACTTAGAAACAGAAGCATGCAGTGGTGGACTATGGCCATGGCTTCCCCTCCTGACCAGCCAATCCATCACCTCCCGCGCGTCAGTGTTCAACAAGTTGGTGACATCGGCTAGAACACGACGCCTTCGTGCATCCTCCGCCTCCTGTAGCTTGCTTCCATCTCCAGTACGCGCCTCACCAGCTATGCTCTGAGACAAAGCATGAGCTTTAATGCCATACCTCTGCCGCCGCTCCCTCACTTCACGCGCTCGGGACTTGAGGTCCCGGATCTGCACCGTGATGCGGTGGCGATCCGGCATGGTCCACACAAAGTGTGGCACCCGCTGGAGGGAGCCTAGGAGGCCCGCTGAGGGACGGCATGCGCCGAAGGTCTGCATGTAGCGGTCAATGTAGTTCTGGGAGTCATAAGCAACCTCCCGGACCTGTCTCCTCCATGCTCAGACCTGGTGGTAGTTGAGATGCCCGCCGTCGGCCACATCTAGGAGGAAGCCGTTCATGCTCTCCATTTCGTCCTTGATGAACTGCACGTCTCCTCGGATGCCCCTCAGGAGCTGTGCCTCGTCGAGGAGCACTGATGTCAGGCTGCTCAGCAGCGATTCGACAGTGCTCTGGCTGCTGCCAGCCATCTTGCTATTTTTTGATGTCTCAGACGTTTGGATTAGGATTTGCTGGACCTGGAAGGGAAAATGGATGGCATGTAGGCATGGCAACCAGCAAGAAACGGAGCAGATTCACATATATAAGAGCATCTGTGTGCGAACCTGGCAAATGAAGTAAAGCACCTGCTTTAGGTGCTACTTTTTTAAAGGCAAAATTAGCTGCATGTTATGTTTCTGAATTCCCAATGATCACTCAATGAATTTCCTGAGAGCATATGCCCAAACATTGTTGCAGATCTGGGATGGAACTCACAGGAAAGAAAAGAAATGTCGAGGATTCTAAGTGCGGCGGCAAAACTGCCAGTCAACGTCCATCAAGGCACAAAGACAGTACATCTCAGAACTAAATGTGATCAAGTTATCAACTTAGGTGGGCTCTGAATTGGAAGGGGAATGCACATCTGTGGGTAGTTGGACTTGGAAGCTGTAGCAATGACTTATTCCTCGCACATGTGCAGATTTCACCTAAGTTAATTCCTTGATAAAGGATATAGGATCCAGGGTCACTTTCTTAAAGAAAGTGGTAAACCAGATCGATACAAAATTACCATATGCAGTTTTTCTTCATCTAACAGAAGTGGGTAGAGACAGTTTTCGGTTTTGCTAATTTTAAGTTGCCCAATTTTTTCATAAATTCTGAAATGCGTACCTATCTTATTTTGATTACGATACAATTTTTCAAATATATGACTCTTTTCGTTCTGTTTATCAACTTTATTCCAGGTCACATTCTGCCATATTGCAAAGCAAGACTTGACATACTAAAGAAATTTTGCACATCTCAGCTATATCTGTTTTTTGGTAAAAGAAACCTGGTACCTGGTTAGTTGTTAATATGTTTTCCCAGTGTTCTTAATGCTGAGAGAGAATGTTAATTAACTGCTGGAGTAATTTGTTTGAGGTTTTTCCAATGTAGGGGCAACTTTGGTGGATCTATCTCTATTACATCCTCTCTTGATTTTGTGTTTCAGTTTGTGCAGAGTTGACTTAGAGTATTGTTGCGAAACCAGGGGCGAAATACATAGATCCTATTGTTTTACAACCAATGTGTACTATGTTTTCATGAGGGTGGTATATATATGAGTAAGCGAGACTATACAAACCCCACTTTGTTGTGAGCATCATACTAGTATGAAAGATTACATATGAATTTTTAGAAGCTAGTTCTTGATTCAACATGCCTTAATCGAAAATTCTAAGTTTAGATTTGTTAATAGAATAGCAACTTGATATTATCAGAGGCAAAAGCCATCATATATACATGTACAGGTGGGAGGCCAAAGGCCATCATAAATATAACTCTAACAAGATTCACCTTTTGACAAGATATATCATACTAAAAGAAATATTTGTCAAATATCTCGTTTCCTCTCTCTTGTTTTGAATTTAAATATGCCTAGGATCTTTTTTACATTATCTTTGTGCTCAAACAGAAATCATTAGCATGACTAGTAGCACCTACTTCATGGTTTGACTATAGATGCCACTTATCATAATAAGAGTCTTCTTTGTCATGGAATAATTAGTATTTGATATTATTTTTCCATGTTAGCAACTTCAATACACCCTCCGGTCCAAATTAATTGTCGAAGATTTTGGCAAAATGCTGCCTAAATCTGTCTAGGTTCAATGAACTTGCGACAATTAATTTGGATCAGAGGTACTACTAATTTTATATTCAAAGCCGCAAAAGGATATACTGTGGGTTTGCAACTTCGGAATTATATCCTTGAACTACTAATTCTCATTTTAGAAGTTTGGTAGTATCATTCTAGTTTTTAGAGTTGTACTTGAATTGTATTAATTACCGTCTCTTTCTTAGTGAAGATTCTTTCTTGTCAATTTAACTTCCAGTGGTTGATAGTAACTTAATTGTAAGCACGTATCAGTTGTCGTCCTTTTGTACGTACAATTACACATCAGAGGTGAAAAGTTTGCATAGACGTGAAGGGGGACTCGATGAACACCGTGATTGTGAAGGCTGTCACGAGAGGATTTGTTACTCGGTGTCTCAGTGACGAGTTTGTCATGGAGCGATATACATGTGAGTGAACCAATGTCTGCAGTGGCAAATGAGTCCTCATCCCTCAGGTGCCAATCTTCCGCATGGTAACTCCTGGGTTTTTACAAGGAATAAAGCTGGGAATAACTTTCCCCTTTGCATAATGCATACACTTTAAAGAATTGATGCTAAATTGGTCGTCTTTGTCCTCAAACGAGGGCATGAACATGCATGCAGATTTAGGTACCTCCACTTTTCGAGAATGTACAGAGACAGAACGAGATGCTAGTACATGTCTTTATCTGGCAAAACAAGGTTCCAAAGTTACAGGCTTCGAATTCCCTCTCTTTTATTTATTCTTAACGTCAACAGAGGGCACGAATCTAATCAAGGAGCAGAACTGTGCATACATACATGCAGGAAACATGAACGGTAGTATGTAGTATGCCACAAACCAGAAAGATAAGTCGCAACATTTGCAGTCGTTTTGTAGAACATTTAATGCAGAGTCGTCTAACCTCATTTTAATGTTTACACGCGAAGAACTAGGAGATGTTATGAACCACACAAAATTTCCAGAATACTCTAGATTGCATCAACAAGGTAGAAAAACAAAAAGATCACCATGTGTGGTGATCTTCCACTCCCTGTCACTGTTCCTTGTCAGTTATTGTTTAATCCTTTCTAAAAAAAAGTTACTGTTTAATCCTTATGTTTCAGTCTTTCAATTTTGCAGGGTTTATAGAAGATTAGAACCATGGGCTCTTGAATGGAGTGGGTTCTGAAGGCCAGGTAGCCCGTGGCCGTGGCTACAGCGAGCAGTTCCAAACAAACCATGGCAAACTAGTTGGTGAAGGCCATGAGGCATTCTTTGTCACTGAGTCTCAATGAGGACCAGGATATGTTACTCTGGCGCTGAACTGTGTCTGGTGAATACTCTGTAAGTCAGTCTACAATACGCGGGCTAGGTCGAATGTCCTCTGTCGCAGCGCATCTGAGATTCTTGGGTGCCTTTGAAGATAAAAAGTTGATCATCTTGTTGGCAGTAGCTAATAGATGTTGGACTGCTGAACAACTCGCTTGTTGGGGACTTTCTCACCGAGTCATACCTTGCCCCCTCTCTGATAAGGACGGCGAGTTCATCTCACACCTGCTGCTGCAAAGCGTTTTCTCCAGAGAGCTTGGTTCAGGATTTCAGATTCCTGCGTGAATTTCAGGTTGAAGCTATTACCCCGGCGGCTAGTGACGATTTCACTAGAGTCAGCAGCGGCAGTAAAGTGGGAGAAGATGAAGGGGTCCGGTCTCTTATTCAGCTCATTTTGTGGCGTATCTGCCTGTTTCATTTCAGATCATGCTTATCAATCTAATCATCGAGCAGGCTCTTGTACCATAAAATTGAGCAGTGAAACTACATGATCGACACAAATTTGGCAATCAGAACTGTTCTTGATTACTCTTGCTCAGACCATGACATCATAAAAGTGGCAAACTAGTTTCTTTCTATTCCATGCTTTGCCGGAAGTGTTTTGGTACTTGGAACTAAATCTGAATCCCAAATTTGCAATGTCCTGGGCTGGTGTCTTGTGCTGGTATTTGGCCCTCGTCGCTCGTAATGCTTTTGATTTGGTCAAGCTACTCTGAAAACTAGGCAAGTATTGTTATAGTGATGTGCTGAATTCCTGCTGATTAAGGAACCGTTCACCTTTCCATGGAGAGCCTGATGACCGAGTTGCTCGGTTATGCTTTCGTTGACAGAATAAATGTATTGACATGTGCATTTAGGTGAATCTGAATAGGGTCTAGATACATTTGAATTTAGACAAATCTGAGACATCCTTTTTAGGATAGAGGGAGTAGATATTTCTTGTTTGTTGTTTATATCAATTTGTTTGATCCAATGTACTTTTCTTAATTAATCAATAGACTCAAACTTTTTTGCCAAAAAAAGAACTACGAGACTTTTTACTTTTCTGCTACTTATGCAAATGCAACTAGTGCTACGAGTGGTTTTTTTGTTGCCATTTTCCGCCGGCGAGATCAGTCCTGTTTGACTCGATTGGAAGAGGTGAAAAGTCTTACATGCCGTTGCTAGCTTCCGGTGAGAGGGAATAGAAGTGTGCTAGTGATTATTTGGTGCCAAATATATACTTGTCCAGAAATAACTAACTTGAGTTTTTCTAGATATAAATATATCTATATACATTCGAATCTAGATGCCAAAGAGACGAATCGGTGATGGATGCAGTGAGGGCGCGCGGCGATGTGGTGACAAGGTATAAATCATCCGTGCTACTGCACCCGAGAATCACGGCTCCTATCCTGAGATCCTTCACAGAAAAACCCCAAGGGTCAAATTCAACTTAAGAGTGATTATTAGTGATAAATTGACGAACATAAATCAAGTTTTTGACAATGCGTGGAGTAACAAGAACGTCATGGAGAGTAAGAGTTCGAGAGGAATTTGGAGTAGAGAGAGAAACATGACCAGATTGAGTAACAGGAATAGAGGATCCGTAACCAACGAGAACATGCGTGTGAGGTGGTCTAGAAGATAGGGAGCTGAGGTTACCGGCGTCCGAAGACATGTGAGCAGAAGCCCCGGTGTCCATGTGCCAGTCCGAGGGTGCCTGGAGGCTCATGGAGTTGAAGTAGCCGGTGAGAGCAAAGGGATCCCAGGTGGGGGGCCGATGGAGCGCCAAACAATGGGTAGTCGAGGTAGTGGACCGTCGCAGGCGCCGCGGGTATCGCCATGTAGCCCTGAGGAGCGGGGCGGAAGGCCGCGTTGTGTGTGTGTGTGTGTGTGTGTGTGTGTGTGTGTGTGTGTGCGAGGACGCCAACATGGTTATACCCGGCCTGTGTGAAAGTCGGAGCAGCATGGCGAGGACCCGTCATGGGGTACATGTGGATCATGCCCGTCCATGTATTCTGCGGGTTGTGAAAGGCGGGGGTGTCGCCACCACCGGTCTTCCTTTTCTTGCCCTTGGAGTTGCCAGATCCGGAGCCGGAGGGTGTGCCGTAGCCGGCATGGCCGGAGTAAGGGTATGGTGAGGAAGGAGCAGGCCCACCTCGTAGATTCCAGACAGATGGAGAGGCGGAGTAGAAGGCCATGGGTGCCGATGAGCCGGAGGCGGTGTTGGAGGGCTTGAGCTCCTGCAGAAGGAGCATGTTCCTGAATTGGAGCAACGAGGGAAACAACGCCAGGAGAGGAGCCAGCAAAGCCATGCCCTGATACTTCTCGTCGAGGCCCTTGATGGTGTTCCAGACGAGGGCGTCGTTGGTGACTAGGGCGCCGACATCTGCCAGAGCGTCGGCGGCTGTCTTCTGCTCGAGGCAATAGGTGGTGATGGTCTTGTCCCCTTGCTCGATGTTGCGAAACTTCTGACCGAGGTAGCTCGCACGTGCTTGCTGATTGTCGCAGAAGAGGGCGGTGATGCGTGAGAGGACGGTGTAGGCCGTCGTCGAGGCTTCCATGACCATGTGGGGCTGACAGTAGGGGTGGGCAGAAAAACCGATAACCGAAAACCGAACCTGAAAAGACCGAGACCGAAACCGAATAGACTGAGACCGAAAGGACCGATCAAAAAATTGGGTAGCAAATTTTGTAGACCGAATTTAGTTCGGTTAATTCGGTCATTAGTTCTTGGTAAACGAATAAATCGAACTGACCGAATTTTAGGTGAGAGTGACATAGTTCCAAAGCCCTAGTTGCCCATAACTATAGATTTATCTTCCTTGACTAAGCCAAATTTAGTATTATTGAATGTTAGTTTCCGCAAATTAATATGACTATATGAAGTGTATTTTATATTCAAATTACAACTTACATAGTACCAAATGGTTTACCAAATATTATCGAACTTTTGTATTTGATAATATCTACTACACAATTCGGTCATGACCGAAACCGAACCCGAATTATCAGGTAACCGAATTTGTTGGTTAGTAAAAATAACAAGTAAATTTCGGTCTTTATTTGTTTGAAGACCGATTTTAAAATAGACCGATATGCAAAGACCGAATTTTCGGTCGTGACCAAACGTCCACCCCTAGCTGACAGAGCCATACAACCAGCATAGGACGGTGGAATCCATCCATAGCCAGTCAGCATCGGTGATGAGAGGAGCGGCTGAGGTGAGGTGATCAGCGAGGGCGTACTGCATGACGGCGACCTGGAGGAAGTTGCGCCACTTGGTGAAGTTGGAGGTCTTGAGGTCGAGGACGGCGGGGATCAAGGATTTGATGCTCTAGATAGGACTGGTCTGCGCCCAGAGATCGGCATGGGGATTGTCGATGGCGGCGGCCATGGGAGAAGGAGGGGAGGCGGCGCGACACTGGAGGGAGTTAACCCTAGTGCGGTGGCGGTAGAAGATGGGTGCGGAAGCGGTGGAGAATTTTCTACTCCCTCCGACCCAAATTAATTGATTTAGATTTGTCTAGATTCGATTGTATCTAGACATGATTTAGGTATTAGATTTATTCGTATCTTGACAAATTTGGTCAACTAATTTGGGTCGAATGAAGTAGCTGATACCATAATAGAATTGGTTTGGGTAGACCACAATCAGTGGCTCCCAGGATATCTCATATATATAACCAAAAATACAAGATATACAAGAAATATAATCAATCCTAATCCTAACCATAATGGTGTTTATAACAAAGATATAACACAATAATGAAGAGATATTGCCGAATAATGCTATGATTCAGTTGCCTAACAAAACCTAAATCTCTATAAATTAAAACGTAACTAGATACATTAAACAAACTAGTTATTTCTAGACGGAATGAATACTACTTTCTTTGTTCACTAATCAGTGAACAGAGAGTACCTTCGTTCCAAAGAATAAGGTGTGCTTATTTCAAGATTTTTCTTTGATCAAGAACTATTTTGAATATATAAAGATGATTGGTACGCAAATGCAACTTTGTATAAAAATATCCAATGATACTAGTTAGTACTCCAGCCATGGCTACTCCACGCCCGCCGAGCGTATCGGCAGTCTAGCATCTATTCCTGACCGTCAGGCAAAGCGAAACTTTGCAACTAGATGGGGCGTGGAAGCGCCAGACTTGCAATGCTCCAGCCATGGCTACTCGACCGGCAAACATGACTATAACAGGGCGGAGCAGAGTAAGTGGTGTTCAACTCCCAACTCCATTTGAGTACGTCTTCTGATCCGCTGACCAGACGGCCTGCCACCTCGAGCAGCTCTCTGATTGCTGGTGCACTCAGGTCGAGGGATAGGTCATTGAGCCATGCCCCAGCAAGCCCTTATCGGACTCGGCGGCTCGTGACCGCTCTCTTCAGAACCGCCGCAATGAGGTTGGGGCGATGTCGCGGATGTGTCTAGCTAGGAGCCAACTATCTGTCCGGAATAAGGTATTTGCTCTGTCTCCGAGGACCGAGGATGTTGCGGCGTTGACGAGTTGTGTTGTTACTATACGAACTTGGATTTTTAGTTCCTTCGATGGCTTTGAATCATTGACACGCTGGAGCCATAGTTGTCTGACTCTAAGCGTGACGTTCATAAGGCGCAAGTTGGGAATGCCGAGGCCACCGAGAGCGGATTTTCCTCTCCTAGGTTGGGCCCCGGCACCATCTATGCCGTTCATTTGTTGGAGATCCGTGCAAGGTCAACGCAGTCATCGTCTATCGCATGTTTACATTTAAGCCCTCCTGCTTTTTGGTATTTCACCCGCAGTCCAGGGGATAGGATGACCACCCCACCAGCCATGCTCTGCCATGCCCTGCCTCACATCCCCAGCGACACCATAAGCTTTGGCCTGCACGAGCACCAAGCAGTGGCCTCTATGCACATCCTTCCTCTTCTCGGGGGAAATGCAACCCCCCCCCCCCCCGTAGGAGGGCCCCCCGGCACCATCTGTGCCCTTCATATATTGGAGATTCGTGCTAACATTTTTACAGAACACCCCTTCCACCTTACTTTTTGAGTCCATCACAGTTTTGCTTCTTGGCCCTTGCTGTTTTCATGTTTTATACATGTTTCGTTGCTATATGAAACCATACACATGTTATACCGAGAACATGTTTCTTCAAATAATCTGCATAATGTCGGTTTCTTTTTCACATCATTTTTTCTTGTAAAATTTTAGGAATATTCAACATTTTTTATGTACATTTTTTATTCTGAAAATGAAATATCCATAATTTGTTTTTTCAACAATCTCATTTGATAATATTTATTTTTGTACTTTTTATTTAACAATATTTAGACACTCTTACTTTGTTTTATCCTAGATTCAGAAGTTGCATACAAGATTTACATGTTTTATAAACTTGTTTCTGCCAAGAGATATTCATATAGTTTAATCAACAATTTCTTACATAATTATTTCTTCAATAATATTTAACAATATTTCATAGAATATTTTTTTAAGAATTTTCCTAGAAATATTCGTACAAGTTTCATACTTTTTTCAAGATAATTTTTTAAGATACATGGGCAACACCGAAACTCAAATGAATCTTCAATAGAACTTTTTTAAAACTACTAACAACAATCAAACTTGATTATTATTTTTTAAAAGAACATTTTTTATCACTAACGACAACAATCTGCATCAACCAAGATTAATACCAAAAACGTTTCATACAAGATTCACGAGATTTCACACACTATCTAATCTGATTTCATAACAAATTTTTAACACTAGCTCATTGTCACTCCTCTCATTAATAGATCTACCATGATTTTTATTTGCAACCAAAATATTTTCAACAAAAAAATTCACGAAATTTTTCTTACATATTATTTTTCACAGAATTTTCATGTAATAATTTTTCGCACAAGATTTACACAAGATTCACACAAGATGTGAAATGGGAGGAGACCCGTGAACAGTTTCACATAAGATTCATGAGATATTTATATAATATTCTCAAGAGATATTCATATATTTTGTTCACAGAATATTGTTATAATGTCTACATATGTTTCTGCCAAGAATCATACATGATTCATATAGTTTTTTCAAAGATTATCAAATCTGGTAGGTTTCATAGGATTTATACATCACATACATTGATACAAATTCATAGAAGATTCATACAATAATCACTCATGATTCAGAACAAAATCATACAAATTGGATATGGATTTTTTCGACGCACGTTTCCAACATCAAATTCACCATAGATTTTTACAAGTTTCATGCATAAGTAAAACTTAGTTCACGGAACATCCACACTGTAAAAATTCCAAGATCAATCCATGGACTAGATGCAGATGAGGATTGGAGTCTAGGAAGACAAACAGAACGAAAGATCAAGATCCAGATTGAGAACGAAAGATCAAGAAAAACAGACAAAAAATCAAGATCAAGATTCACCGCAGGAGCTAAGAACACTTTAGTTGAAGAAACTAAATCAGAAATCTTGAATCTAAACATCAAGATGTGTAGATCCAATCCAAAAAAAAGGACCAAGAGATCTAGGCCCATGGAGGCCGGATCTAGAGGAGGAGGTCGAGCTCGGGGTGGCCATGGGATCTGTGGCGTCGCCGGAGGTGGGGGATGGGGTGGAGAGGTTGGGGGAGACGAGGTGGAGGAGGGGTGGGGGAGGCGGCAGGTGGGACGGGGTGGAGAGGTGGGGGGAGACGAGGTGGACGTGGTCAGGGCCTCGGGGCAGGTGGGACGGGGTGGGTGGGACTGAGTGGGTTGATTTCAATATTGAGGAAGGGTTAACTTGCAAAATACTTTAAGGCTTTGACTGAAAGACTTTTACACGAATCTTCAAGTAACTTGCGGTAGAGATGATGCCGGGGACCCCTCCTAGGTGTGGTAAATCCGTTCTCCTCTTCTCGGTCGCAATCAAGGTCTCTATCGGAATGTCGAGAGACATCATATCATGGCGAATATGGGGGTTGCCGATAGTGTTGATTTCACCAGCTCCGTCCACCTCGATTGAGCATGGCAGCTTTCCACCCTGATAGTTTATTGGCCACGCTATCCACCGGTCGAGCTAGTATGATGTTCCAAATTGAACGCTCACTAGCTCGTAGTAGTACATATGATGCACACCCGAAAACGCAGCGCGGTTCCTGATCCATTTCTCCTTGGAAGTTGGGACTGAATCTACTGCGGCTGTTGGTGCGGCGGCAGGAACGGCAGCCCGCGGCGAGCCCGCTTCATGAGGTTATACTCCACCAGCCCCGGCACGTCCGGCACGATCTCCCGCACGCCGTCCAGAGCGCCGAACCGCTCCGCCCAGGCCGCCACCAGCGGCGTCCTCGCCGGGTCGATCGTCCTCACGCCGCACATGGCCTCCGACGCGCGCAGCCACCCGATGAACCCGCCCAGCGCCACGTCCACCAGCCCCACGCTCTCCCCGCCGAAGAACTCCTTCTCCCGGAGCACCCCCTCGAACGTCTCCAGCACGGCGACGACCTCCCCCGCCGCCCTCACCCGCTCCTCCGCCGTCTTCCCGCCGTAGAGCGGGACCCACGTGGGCAGCAGCTTCTGGTCCACGTAGGCCGCCCAGAACCGGGCGGCGGCGCGCTCGTGCGGGCCGCCGCCGCCGGAGGGGAGCAGGCGCGGGCGGTGCTCCGGGAACGCCTCGTCGATGTACTCCAGGATGACCAGCGACTCGGCGACGGGCCTGCCGTCGTGGACGAGCACAGGCACCTTCCCGCCGTGCGCCGGGTTGGAGGCGAGGAGGAGCCGGCTCTTGGTGTTGTCGCCGAACAGGTCCTCCTCCACGTACGTGTAAGGGATGCCCTTCAGGTTCAGCGCGAACCGGGCACGGAGCACGAACGGGCTCGTCCAGAACCCCAGCAGGGTCAGCCCGCCGCCGGCCGCCTCTCCCTCGCTCCCCATGCTGCTGGCTTGCACCGCCATTGCTGCCGATCGACGGAGTGCTGCCTGCGATGATTATTGAGCCGATCGAGTCGCCGCCGGTAGTATATATGGGTTTTTTAAAGGTTCGTTGGATGGATCTGGTGAGCCGCGCACATCATGTGCATACATGTTCCGTGCTCTCCATTCGTCATGCGTGACGACGGACGGCCGGCCAGTGTGGAGGTCGTTGGTATATAATCGGTTTATATATCCATGAGCTCAGATATGCCTTTGGCGGGAGCGAGCTTATTAAAGTGAGCAAATTCGTCCTTACACGGCGTGATCCCTCGGTAGTCGGTGTTGATTATTTGGGTTTTTTGTGTGTCTATATAATTGTATTCGTGAGGTTTCAGTGTTTCGCGCAAGTTCTTCAGACTTTGATCATGTCAGATTTATACGGATGTGGCCATATGGACAGCTAATAAATCCTTAAAATTCACCTTCTCTATAATAGCTTGGCAGTTATGTGGTAGACAAATTTAGTCCCACGTTAGTTGGCAGAGATCAAAATGCACCTTCTCTATAATAGCTTGGCAGTTATGTGGTAGACAAATTTAGTCCCACGTTAGGTTGCTAGTTGGCAGAGAGTTGGAGTAACTTGTAAGGTAAGCTTTCACACTTTCACTAAGTGAGTGAGAAGAGAAGTAGTGATGTAAGACAGCGAAGTACCAGTCTGAGGAGCGAGGCTCCCTCCCGTGTCGCTCCCGCGAGCGACCGGGGGGAAAACCCTACCTCGCCTCAGGCCGCCGCCACCCTCCTCCTCGCGCCGGCGCTGTTGGCGAGCAAAGCCCGGCGGCGTCGGCGGCTCTTCTTCCTCCCAAGGCGGACAGACAGGTGGATCGGTGAGGCGGCAGCTGGTGCGGCCTGTGGCGTGAGGCGGCGGCGGAAAGGTCAGCGGCGTCAGCTTCGGCGGAGGCTGCAAGGGTGGTTCGTGGCCTTGATCAAGCGCGCCTCAACCGGCGGCGGTGTGGCTGCCTCGTCGGGCGAGCACATCCGGAGCGGCGGCGGCGTTGGCGGCAGCTGCACTCGGTGACGGTGACGGGCGTGGCTTGCTTCCGTGAGAAACCGTGGTGGCGATTCGGGCGGGAGGCTGGCGAGGTGGGGCATCGCGGCGTGCATCCTCGGGTAACCGGCTAGCCGGATCTGGGCCACTCGGGCCGATCTAAACTTAAGGGTGGAGCCTTCGCGCGGCACCTCTTGGAGGAGGGGTTGCGGTGTGGGGCTTGTAGGACGGCGGCGGCTGCGGCTGCGCTGTAGCAGCGTGGCGGTGGAGACTTTACGGGCCCTTTTTTGGGCCCGGCCGGGCCCGAGACCTAGTGTGTCTCTGCTGCCGCGTCCGGACGGCAACCGCCATTGGTGGTGGAGGTTGATCTCCTCCGCGCGGCTGCGTCGCGGCCGCCATCCTACATCAACCAAACCTACCCCCACCTTGCAGGTCACGCGACGAACCTGGCTCGGTGGGTGCGAGTCCGGCTCGCTGGACGCCGGGGCGGCGGCCTCGGAAGGTGGACGGCTTCGACGTGCCTTCGGTGGAGGAGGCTCCGGGAGGTGACGTGTGCTCCCAGTCCGGTGGTGGTCCGGCAGGCCCGGGGGAGCTCGGTGGCGATGGTGCTACTGCTTGGTGGCTGGGATTTGCCGTGGTGGCGGATCCCCTGGTGGAAGGAGGGGTAGAACTTGGGCGGCGGTTGGCGGGTTCGATGGCACCCTTGCTGCAGTGCGGCGGTGGGACTTCACGAGCCTCCGCGGGCTCGGCCCGCGAAGGGCCTGGTTTGTCTTGCTGCTACATCCGGTCGGCTACCACCTGCTGGTGGTGGAGGTAGGTCCCTCCCGCGTGCTGTTGACAGGCCGACCCTCGCCGACGTCTCCACTCTCTCGGCCTACCGGCTTCGCTCCGTGGCTCTCGGTGTGTGGGCGGTGGCGACTTCAAGACTGGGATGGCGTGTGCTCGTGGGTGGCGTGATTGGTGGAGCTTTTCAAAGTACTCGGGAGGGTGGTTCTGGAGGGGTCGGGAGAAATCCTTGTCTGGTGACAGCTTTGCGAAGGTGTCACCTTCCTTCTTGAAGGGTGTCGGGGGCTTCCCTCCCCCATCCCCCTGCCGCGTATCGGGGGAAACCCTAGGTCCCGGCCGGACAGTAGTGTCGTCGTCGTCACTCCCCTGCTTGGAGGTGCTGTTTTGGTACGCAGGCGCTTTGGATTGCGGGTGTGTGGTGGTACTTCTCTGGAGGGCGCACCGGTTGCGAGTTGTTTCCGTTTTCAGCACACCGCCGTTATCGGCTTTCTTCTTTTTTATTTCTTCTTGCTTTTCGTGCTGGGCGTGGGGTCTCCCCGCGCCGTGTATCCTGTGGTGTTTGTTTCTTTGGGCGATGTGCTTTCTGGCCCAGCAGCGGTCTCACCTGTGTGCTTTATTTATAAAGCGGGGCGAAAGCCTATTTCGAGAGAGAAGAGAAGTAGTCCATGTGCAGTGTACCAACTTTTTGGATACATATCAACATTCGCCTGCATGTTTGACGCGTGCTCTCGTCTTTTGCTGTGTGACAGCTCGGTTGGCTTACCTCCCATAATATAGAGAGACAACGGATCTAGAGGTCGTCTGTTTTTTTCTTTTTTCTCTCTTGCACTTTTGTTTCTTTTGCTGCGATGTTTTCTCTAGTCCTCCCCATCCTGGCGACTACGTGTATGGCCATTTGGAAGAGCCGGATTTCGAAGCCCCGCCCGTCGAGATCCTGCACTAGGAGATGGACGATAAGGTTTTCAGGGGAGTACTGCTTGTTTCCGTCCGTGTTCTTCTTCCTCTACGGATCCGACAAATGATGACCTTGACAACACCATGGGCGACAACGATAATAACCATGGTGCTGCTACAGTGATGACCTTCCAAGGAACGTGTATATACTATTCATCTATTTGTTTGGACTAGGAGATCTACTAGATGTGCTTGGTTGGTTGCATGTGTTTAGATCTGCTAGTGTTTACGATTTTGGTAATTAATATCAAGCAGAAATTGCTTAATAATTCAACGGATCCTACAATTACCATGATTTATTAAAATCTTTCTCCAACTCAAAGATTTAGTATGTGAACCGTAGTGGTTTTTGTGTAGCTGAAGGAACGTACTTATGGTTGGGTCTTTCTTCCCTAATTTGGAGGAACGTTTTGTTCTTATAGTCTGGACGTTGGTAGTGGGAGACATAATATTGGCCTAAGCGGGGAGAGCGTCGTTTTAGAGCTCGTCCACATTGGTGGACTTCAATTTTTTTAAATAATTTCAAATTTAATGATTCAAAAAAATCTGGGAAAAAATAGCAGGATGTAGATAATAATTTGTAATACCCATGTGCAAAACACCATGCCAAAATACCTTGTATTTTAACCTTATATAGAAGAAAAAGAAAAGTGCAGATCTGGTCGTAAATAGTGTAATTTTGAATGGGTCTTCGTATTTCTAAAAAATTGTCATATTTGTCTTTTTTGCTATGATTGAAATAAAATGTATTTTAAACTGAAAGTTTGCAGACTTGTATGTCTTCTTATTAGCTACACGTATATATTTTTTATAATTATTTAATGCTATTTAAAAAATTAAAAAGGGCTCCAAAACCATTTTCCAGCCAAGCAGTGTGCTATTGTAGCTTATTAGGTACTGGGCTCTTGAAATTGAGTGTTCTTTATAAAAAAAGGTAGGTACTCCCCGTTGCATCCTTTGGATCAGACTTGGCCTAGATATGACTTAGATCCAGTTCTTTTGGCAGCTTAGAAAATAAACTGCTCCTTATTACTTTGAGATTCTAAATTAGGTACCTGCTAACTAGTTTGGAAGTCCAACTAATAAGCCGAACAATTTATAGAAAAAGCTGGGAGAGGGAATAACTTACTTTTTAAGCTATCAAAATAACTGGGCCTTAGCCCTGCTAGCCCACCCTTGAAAGTTGGTTAAAGTCTTAAACCTTTCTTTATAGAAAAAAACATCATGGCACACTTCGATGATATCAAACACTGGTTACACACTTGCATTATTAAAAAATTTACGTAAGATAAAGCTAGGAAGACCATCTCCTCGATCACAAGTAAATAATCTGAATATCGTCGGTCCATCATGCACCATGTCTTTCATCTTGTGCAGGCTCGAGTCATCTCCGAAGAACTTGGACATCACTCTATTCGAACTACTATTGACTTTGCTATCGACACTTGCAATACGAGGTTCATCCTTTTTATGACCCACGATTCACATAGAAATATTATGTACTCTGTGTTTGACACGAGAAAAACGTACTGAACGCCTCCGCGAGTATGTGCGGGAGCGGTAGTTTCTCTCATGCGCACCGGGGTACGGTAAGATAAAGGAAAAATGCGGGCGTGCCAGTGTATAATAAATACACAAAGAAAACAAAATAGGTGGGAACAGTATTTTATTAATCATTTGAGATAACAAATACAATTCCCGAGGATTTGCGCTCCGTGGCCTACTAGCGTGGCCAGCCTAACAACGGCGATTGTAGGATCTCCTGGTTCCCGGGGCCTCGGAAGGCTCCCGGTTAATTACTCCATGGTTCGCGCGAGACACCTCCGATTAAGCCGCGTGGTCGTCTTTGTCGTCTTTGCTTCACGTCCTGCATATATGGTGGTGGTGATGGTGTGTGTGTGGGCAGCGCCAGAGCCCGTGTCCTCGTCGGTACACGCGCCGCTGAAAGCGTGGCCTTTGCTCCGGCCTCGCCCGCCCTCGCCGTTGCGCCTCGTCGGTCTTGAACGACGATGAAGAGTTGTTGATGTAGATGAATGCAGTCCGATCGGCTAGGACTTCTTGACGACTTTGCGGCTTCGTCGGGGTGTGCGAGGGGTATGCCTCGCGGGAGTATTTTTATTAGGAGACCAGTGTCGCTCATATCGGCATGGCCAGCGTGATCGGCTCCTTAGTCTCGGCGCAGCGCCGAGTTCTGGCAGCCGGCGTGACCAAAGGCGCCATCTCACGGGATCACGAAGTGGTCGCTTGTCAAGGGCCTCATCTCGCGCGCCGTGTGCTCCGCGGCAATGGATGCCCACCGAACCTGTACGCTGCGTCCTGCATGGGAAAACCCCTCACGTACTAGGCCCTGTATCCATGCATATGACATGCAATCATAGCTCCACTTGCACATGGACCACCAGGACTAGCCATCTTGGACCTGTACTCCTGAGTTATATGCTGGTCCGAACCGTGTCCGTCCGCTCGGCCGTCTTGGACCTGTACGCCGTCGAGCCGAGCTTCGGTCCATGTTACACCAGTCTTCATCCATGGCGGCGACGAGCTGCTGCCGCCCCGACCGGCGGACTGGTTACACTTGGAGTTGGACTGTCGCCCGTTAGCTGAGCTGGCGTGATGTAGTCGGGATGCATGCTAGCGACCCCACTTCCGATGGCGAGTAAATCGCCTCCGGCGATGGAAGCGTCTTGATGGTGTGCGTGCACCGGCGATGGGCTGTTCCATGGCGGCGCTCCGGCAGCGTATGCTGCTGCAGTGATGGGCTGCTCGTGGCGCACTCGGCGGCAGCGATGGTACTGTTCGGTAGGACGAGGACTCGGGCTAGATGATGTCGTCGTGCTCCCAGCTCCGTCCATAGCGGCGACGAGCTACTGTCGCATCGATGGGCGGACTCGCGCTGCTGAGCTCTGCGACGGCCTCTATGATCCCCGGGCGAGACTTTCACCATGCTACCTGTGAGGGAAAACAAGGAGAAAAAGACCATACAAGAGCCTCACCGTTGGGCAAGATGACCTTGCTGTCCATGCCACCAATCTCCTTGCTTGGCCTTGGCCTCCAGGGAGATGAGATGCGATCCTCGTGATCCTCTTTCCAGATGCGATCAGGAGAGCTAGCTCTGCCTCCTTTTCCTTGAACTGCCAGATGCGATCTGGTTTTCTCTTCTCTGCTGCCTGCGTACGTCTTGTCTCCGTCCTCTTTTTTTCTCCCTGGGTCTCTCTTCTGCGCCAGTATATATAGTCGGGGGCCAGCGCTGCGCGAGGCATCGGCCGCTCAGCCGTTCCGATTTTCTTGGAGTAGATAGCGATGAAAACCTTCGGACTCTTATCTCTTTCCCGGCTCTTCTTGATCCCCACGTCTGCTCTCCCGTCTGAGGCCTGATGTTCCCGGGTGTGCCGATCCGTTTAAGACATACTTATCTCTTCCTATGTTTAGCCAGCTAGGTTGTTATGGCCACGTACGAGTATACGACCCGGACGCTAGCCAGCTAGTCTCATACGTGCCTATCTCAATCTTTGGAGTCCATCACTGGTACATGCATGGTTGCGGCACCAATACGTGAGGAGCTGGTCCGTGTACCTGTATAATAAATCAAAGAGACATACATGTATGCATACGGAAGTGGTACTTGTATCCACGCTTTTTAAAATACCATGCACAGTGTTTAAACTGTTATTTGGTACAAAATCGCGTAGAACACTCTGTACTTCCATATCCCTTATGAAATATGGAAAACTTGAGGGCCAACCATTTGCCACTGGTTATGGAAAGAATGACCATCTCATGCATCCTTTTGTCTCCTCCAAATCTCTATTTCCCACCTCTACTTTCGTGCTAATTCAGCTCCTCCTTTCCATTGTTGCCGTGAATCCGAATTCCTCCTCTTTTCCTTCCTTACTTTCCTTCATCGTCAAACTCATCCTCGATTTCCACCGCAATAGGTGGAAAGAAAATTTGACATTAACAATGTCAGCGACCTCTCTCCACTCACTGCTGGTTGGCTGGGGGTGGGCCGCCACCTTGGGCCCTGGCCTCTCGGGAGTCGGTCGAGGAGGGGAACATGAAGTATATATGTACATCAGAACAAAGAGAAAGGATTGGCTCAAACCAAGCCAAAATGGTGGCTTCAGTCCCGGCATGGCTTAGGCATGTGTATCCAGGGGCAGCCAATCCCCGAGAAACAAGGGCCTTTCCCTAGGGCGCATGAATTTTTCCGACCTATTGCATGTGTACGTTCTGGAGTTGGTCCCGCTTGCACCCTAATGTAAGTCCATATTTTTTGTCCCCTCCATCATCTATGCGAAAGGATGCACACACCGCCATTACTTCGTCCCCGTTCGTGGCCCGCCCCCGTCCTGCAGGCTCTCGGATGGTCGGACCTAGCCGTTTGTCCCTCCTTCTCCGCTGTTCCCCGCTGCTCGGTTGTTGTGCGCCTATGCTATGATGCTTCTAGTCTAGACTCCACTAACTCAAGTTCACTGATCTCCGACTCAGACGCCTCTCCCTGTGAGCCGGGTAACTTCTGTTGATCTCTTATATTATCGAATTGATTTATGTCAACCGATTTATCAATTTAAGAATTTTGCGCTGAAATGATATGTTCATCTTTGCAATCGTACTTAATTCTTTGTGATATTTTTTTTTTTGAGTTTTCACTATGATTAGTTTTTAGCACGGGGCTTGTTCGGCCACTGTGTGTACCGTGTGTTGTGTTGTGTGTGTTCTCCTTCTTCCTCCTCGGTCCCCAACTTGCAACCCGCATTAGTTGAAAGCGTGCAGAATTACTAGGGGAGATCTTACAGACAATCTCTCTAAAGCTCAGGAGAATACATTTAATTTAACTTGTGCTGGTAAGAGCCAACGTTCGGTACAGGGCCGGCCCTGAGCCGGTGCATCCGGTGCAACCGCACAGGGCCTTGAGCTGCTAGGGGCCCCCGCCAGGTAATTAAATCAGCCTGATACATATTAGTCAGGCGGCGCACGCGCTACGCACGCACGCAGTTAGCGCTAAAGAGAAAATTGGACTAAGAATTGCCCATTGATTTTAGTCCTGGTCGGCTTCCTGGATGCATCATCTTCTCCTCTGGCCTCCTGTTCTCAATTCCCCAATCACAGCCGACTATGAGCTCTGCTCTTCAATTCAGCTTTTTAGCCGTTTGAGTTAATTAATGGAGGAGGAGACCTTGTTTGTTGATTTCCTCCTCGATCTGCAATAGCCAGTAGGATCCCCGCGTATATATTCACTTTAGATTAGTCCGGTTTTCTAAATCTGATTCAATTTGATTCGATCTGTTCTCCTTCTTTATTCCCACATGGTTGATTTGAGAGGGTCACAAAGTGGAAGAAGGGGCAAAATAGAAGGGGAAGAAGGACATCCAAAAGAACAGGGGGATGATGCCCAGGCCCGGCAGACGGTGGCCGACAGTAGCACTTTGCAGCCAGGAATCAACACGACTGTCCAAGGACAAGTACCAGTGAAGTACTCAAGCTTTCATCCCTGATCGAGTTGCTTTTGTTGATCTAATTCTTGCTGTGTTTGTCCTATGAAAAAAAACTATACTTCCTCCAATCCAAATTAATAAACTCCAATTTATCTAGATTCGATGAAAGATTATAATTTTTTGTTTATAGGGCCCTATTTTTCTTCTCTTGCACCGGGCCCTTGACAATTCAGGGCCGGCCCTGGTTCGGTAGTACTTAAAATTTCATATAAACATATATATCATGCACTGATGTACAACTATGGACCTAGAGGACACGACACCGCCTCTCGCTATCAAAACTTTTTGTGGGTTTAATGAAGACAGCGACGCCAAATAATACTCGTGGATCATGGAGAGCCATAGCCGTGTTTGTTCTTCAGGGCACGTGTCCACACATTGTATAATCAATCACACGAGACACACGTGTGGGTCCCACTGCCAGGCACCCTCAAAGTCTACCAGACCCGGCCGCAGGGCCTACAGCTGCCCTGGCCCCAGTTTTCAATCTTGACAGATCAGATCAGGCTCGCAATGCCACCACATACATAAATTCCCGTACCGCGCGCCAATAGGCAGCCAACCACCATCCCTCCAGTCCACCGCAGCTCTCGCTCGCCACCACGACCGATCTCGCCATGGCGTGCACGAGCCGGCCGGCGCCGCGGCAGGTCCTCCTGCTCTCCCTGGTCTCCTGCCTGAGCCTCTTCTCGGCCGCCTCCTCGTTCCGGCCGCAGCCACGCCCCGACGGCGACAGCGACACCGACACCGGCTCGTCGTCGTCGTCGGAAGCAGGAGTGGGCGGGCGGACGTGCTGGTACACGGTGCGGATCAAGACGAGCTGCGCGTCCCCGGCGCACACGTCGGACGCGATCAGCCTGGCGTTCGGCGACGTGTACAAGAACGAGGTGTACGCGGCGCGGCTGGGCGGCTTCGCCGGCGCCTTCGACCGCTGCGCCACCGACACGTTCAAGATCGGGGGGCCCTGCGGGTACGGCGTCTGCTACCTCTACCTCCGCCGCGCCGGCCGGTCCGGGTGGGCGCCCGAGTGGGTCAGGGTCTACGAGCCCACCGCCCCCGACACGCCCGCCACCTTCCGCTACGGCGACCCGCTCCCCAACAACGTCTGGTACGGCCTCAACCGCTGCACGCGCCTCGTCTCCTCCTCCTCCTCCTCCTCCTCCTCGTTCTCTCCTTCCTCTGCCGGCGCCGCTGCTGTCCAGGCGATGTAGCCATGGCCGGAGCAGATCGTGGAGCTACCACTTGTATGTACGATACGATGATTTGTGGATCCAGCTCGGCGAGTTTGCCAGAGAGAGATATACTTGTGAATTCATTTTCGAGTGATTTCAGTACCCATCTGTAATAATCCTGATCGAGATGTATGCCAGGAATAAGACTGCTGCGATCTCTCTGTTTTAAGAACTGTATGATTGTTTCCACGGGCTGGCATCATTAGCGTAGCATGGCGAGGTTGCTACCAATCGGCTTGTTCAATGCGTGAGAGATGAAAGCGCAGTAGTACGAGATTTTCATGAATGTCAACGGATCCACGCTGTTGTGCCAGAGGGTCGATCTGGATCCGCCGGAAGTCAACAATCTCTTGCGAGTATAGTAGGAGTAGATATTTTCTTTGGCAATAAAATTAACAGCAAATGATCATGTACCAAAAAGAAATCGAATAGAATCCTACTAATTATCTTCCTTTTCGACCGGAGCATCAATGTTCATGTTGCCACTCCTCGTTAGCTAAGACATGAGAGCATCTCTACTCGTTGGGTGTACCCAGGCCGAAAACCGGACCGATTTTAGACCGGACGAATCACGTTTTTGGCCTGGATACGCCTAGTCGCCCAGTCGCGTACCCAGGCCGTGTTCCCAAGTTCGGCTAAATTCACTTAAACTCGTGAAATATAGGCGAATATAGGCGGAATTTCATTAAAGCAGGCGAGAGGGTACATAGTACATCGGTTTTAACTAGAAAATGACGCCGCCGTGGTGACGCCGCCGTGGTCGACGCCAGACGCCGCAACTACAGGCCGAGGCGGGGGTTGTTGCCGGCCTCGATGTGCGCTATGACTCCGTGAGTCCGCTACAGGAACGCTTCGACCCGGCGGCGCCGGTAAGCCATATTATTCTGGCGGCGGTGGCGAGCAGCGGTCGTCGTGTCTCGGCGCGCTGCCGGTAAAGCCTCGAAGACCAGGTTGTCCTGATCCTCGGAGGGTTCCAGACCTTGCATGGCGGCGATATCCAGGCCATGCCCGTCCGGCACCGGCGGAACGGGGATCCCGTCGGCGCTGAGTTTCCAGCCTAGGGGGAGACGCGTGTCCGGCGGGGCCGTATAGCGCGCCTCTGAGCGGCCGCTTCCACGGCGGCAGCGTCGTCGTCGGCCGCCATGGCTTCGGCGGAGTTGAGAAGAAAGAGGTGCGGGCGTCCGTTCGCGGAGTTGTGGTGGTGTGAGGGCTGTGGAAAGAGACGGCGAGATGTACGTCTTTATAGGGAAGAATGGCGGGAGGTGTAGCGGCGGGGAAAAAGAAGCAGCGGAAGTTAGTGACCGCCGTCATGCATCGCGAAAGTGGCGCCAGAATCGGCGACGCGTGGCCGATGCGACGGGCATTTATTGCCACGGCGGTCGCCGCGTGGTTTCGAGGATGACGACGACTCGGCTTCGGTCACTGACGCCGCGGGTCCACACGCCGCTTTGATTTTTTTCACCGATTTCGCTGAGTCCGGCGTCCCCAGGGCGTACCCGAAAACCTGGGTTCGGCCTGGGTAGTCCGGACCAAAAATGGCCCAAATCCGACCAAAAACAGGTCCTTAGGTACGCGACTGGGCCAAAATTCGGCGTCCGGATCGGCCTCCTGGGTAGGCGAGTAGAGATGCTCTGAGCTACCACATTAGCATTCCAGGACAGAAGGAATACTCTACACTATCAAAAGATGTTGCTTGAATTCCAATCTCCTGAAAAATTGGAGCTGCTCATATTGATAAAAAACCCTTCCTTTAGAGTCTCAATTGCTTCAAGACAATCCGATTGAATAATCATCTTATTAACTCGCGGTTGATTTGGTAGCCGTCGACGCGTATCGAAAACACGTAATGGGTCTCTGGGGGACCTAGTTGAGATAAATTTGGGGACAAAAATAAGAACTTGTCGTTCGGCTAACAAACGATTTTAGGTTTGATCTTTCTCTTTCAGGTCAATAGACAGCTAGCGGTTATAGTTAGTGTGAAAAGCAAAGAGAAGAGTAGCTCATCCGCATGTATCCGGCACTTCTTTCAGGGTACGATGACCTGGCATCCTCCATGATGCTCAGCTCGTCCGGTGGCGGAGGCAGGCTAGATCCTCGGAACGGTGGGCACAACATGCAACATTAGAGCTTGGGATCAGCGAGAGGGCGCAACAACTTGGCACCGGAAGGCAAATGTTCCAAAGGATTGTTCTGGGTGGAGGGTGGATTTCGCCGGCGGCGGCGCTAGGGTTCATGGGAAGGAGGGAGTGGATTTGTGAATTTCGTCAACGCTCTAAGGCGTGAGGTCTAGTTCCTCGTTTTGCCTACGTGGTTGCTGACTTGGTGCTCGCGTCACAGACAGATTAGTGATATGGAGGTCCCGAACGTCTCCTTCACGGGCAGTTGACGGAAAGTTTGTATTTGGCAGGGATAGGACGAATTTGGCTCGAAATGGGCCTTCTTAGTGATTGACAACCCAAGTTTATGAAACCCGGCGATTACATGGAATTTGGACCCTGCGTTGCACGGGAAGTCAGGCCCTGCATGTTGAAATCCACCTCCTTCGTCACGAGTCGAGGCGGCGGCGCGAGCGCCTCTGCCTGCTCGCGCGTCCACACGTCGTGGAAGTTCATCGACGAGCATGGGCGCCCGAGGCGCCACACGACGACGTCGTAGGCGAGTGCGACCTCGTGCACGGTGTCGAAGGTGTCAAGGACGATGCGGTCATCGCCAGACCGGATCTCGGCGTAGAAGTTGCCGGTCGGGCGCGCGTGTACGCCGCGGTAGCCGGAGCTTCCGTGACGCGGTGGCATGGCGGCGGTGGCACGGGCGCGTCAGCAGAGAAGCGGTGGAAAGAGGATTCTGCGCGGGATGTGCTTCAACCGTTGCTTTCACGCGTGGTGCAGCATTTAACGAGCGCACACTGAGCTGTGCGTTAAAAGAAGCGTACGTAGCCGAGCGCGCGACAAAGTTTTTTCTACCCGCGAAAAGATACAGCGATTGTTGGAGCGCGTTGCGCGAGCTCTCGTGCGAAAAAACTTCAGTTTTTAAAGCATGGACACGATTTTACAGCGACTGCTAAGTTGCTCTTACGGTCTGGCGTGGTTGGAGGTGAAGCAACGGTAGGAGAATTAATCGGGACGCTCCACACCACGCCACGTGTATATATGACACGCAAATTATTAAGAAGCAAGTCGGCGAAGCAAACCGCCACGGCACGGTAAACCTGCATGCTGCCATTGCTGCCGACCAGAGACTTGAGCACTTGGCACGAAGAAGCCTTGGATACGGCTAGCCAGGCAAACCAAAACTCGACGACGGGGGACGGCCGACACCGTGTCGACGCGCGCGCGCAGCGCTATCCAGTTTGGCAGACGCGGCCCTGGCCTGGCGCCGGTTCTTGTGGACGCGTTCTGAATGTCCGGCCGGCGAGACGTCCTCCGTGGATCCAGGAAGGTAAGAGTCCATGGCGAACGCGCTTGATGTTGTAACTTGGGCATCGGGAGGCGCCATGTCCGGTGCCTGTTATGGTATGAGACGGCCGCTCCGCTCCGCGTACGTCGTCCATTTACAGCCTAGGCGGAGACAAGGGACGGCAAGATGCGGACGATGTGGGCTCTGCTAGTGCTCGATCGACGCACGCCAGCACCAATTTGGACAACCTCCTCTCCGCAAAAAGTCTCCGCCACGGTTCGCCGACGTCCATGCCTATGCTTGTACGCTACGCATGCATGCATGCATGGCGGTGGCTGTTGCCGGTGCCTTCTCTACGCGCGCGGACGGCGCTCTCTGGGTCTGGGCAGAGTCCGGCTTCAGCCGCGACGGCGTCGTCCACGCCGGCGTGGCGGAGCTGTGAAGACGTAGGCGCCTAGGGAGGGAGCAGTGTACGTACACGCTATGCCGCGATGATGTTGGCTCGCCTTCAAACATGAACGCTATCCTGGCTGCTAGCGACTCCGGCCAAGACGATGATGCGCACGTCATTCACGTGCACGGCGTCCGCTGTTGCCGCTGCCGCTTCAAGCCGACGACGCCCTGTGGAACCGTGGCCGGGTTCAGCTGCGACGACGTCGGCGCCTGCTCTGCTTGCTGTCGAACACGAACGCCGTCTTGCCTCGGCGTCCAAAGAATGTGGAGCACGCCATGGTGTCAAGTGGGCCGGACTGCCGGCGCCGGAGCGTCCGGGTACTGGTAGTGCCTGCGGAGGAATTGCAACCGAGCCTTGGCCGCCCAGTTGAAACGCGGGGACTGTGGGGGAAGCAGGGCAGGGACGCCCTATGGATTTCGGCATGGGCGGCGGCGACAACGTTCCGGTGCTGCCGCGCAAACCACTGCTCGCCGACGTCGAGTCTTCGCGGGCACGCCACTGTCCCGGTCGAGTTCGCGGACGCGGCGCCATCGCCGGGAGCTACGAGTACGAGTAGGTCGCGTGGCCTCGGATATTTGCCGGCGCCTCCGTGAGACGCGCCGCGGCGACGAGTCATGCTACTGCGTCTGCGTGTACGCACAACGCTCTGCACATAGTCGAAGCTGTCATTGACGTCTTGCGGTGCCATGAACCTGTGAGTCTTGCTCTGGCAGCGACCACGCTTGTGACCGGCGCCTCTGTGTCGGCACACTGCTGTCTCTGCTTGGACGAAGATGCATACCAACGAACAGTAGGATTTCATACCAACGAAGATGCATGCACGATCGAGAGCCCGCGGCGTACAGATCATTCGATCAAACATAGTTTCGCACAGGTATCCATGTAGAATAGCACGCACCAACAGGTATTCAGTTACAAACTACTAGTCTACTACATTAAGTGGTAAGAGCATCTCCAGCCAAGATGCTTGCCTCGCGCCAATCACTGAATGCATAACGCTGTACCAGTACTGCTACTACAGTGAATTCCACACACCCAAAATGGAGAACAATTGAGTTCGCTTCGCTTGACCTCCTACTCCAAAACCTGACCACGGATCCAAAAAGAGGAGTACTCCACGCCACGTCAACACCACTGCTCCATGCTCTAAGCATCCTCTTCCCGGAAGTCGTCCCGGTAGTTAGCCGGGAACTGCACGGGAGGACCGTAGTGCCTGTAGTACTCCTCGTTGAATAGAATCAGCCGGAGCTGACCATGTGGCCCGATGGCCTGGTCAAGGTTGTAAATCCCACACCCAGCCAGATAACCAAGGAGCTCAGCTTCTTCGGCATCTTCCTCTTGCTGTTCCTCTTCCTCGTCGGCACCTCTTCCACACCATCCCCTCCTTGCACTAGAACCTTCATCCTTCTATAAAGGGCACAATTGCTTATTTTTTTCCATTTCCTGATACAGAACCATAGCAAGTCTCCCAATGCTGGTTCATGAACTGTCCATCCCATTCTGCCCTCCATATTTTCCAAGACTAACCTATTTCTAGTTGCCTCGCAGAAAATAATGGCTGCACGTAGGAGGGCTTTCCTCACCAATTCATCACTCGATGCTGGGTTGGTGAGCACCCAGTAGATCTCGATAAGAATCGCAAACTGTCCAATAGAGATGGTTGTAGCCTGCTCGGAAATCTGAGACATCGGCTGTTCACACATCTTGGCATGTTCACTTGCTGGTCACTGAAGAAGAACCAGTCGCTCCAGACGTTGTCAACTCGCCGGCGAAAAGCAACCAAGTATTGGTTCTGATCACATATGAGCAACTCTGCATAGACTCGACTAGCATCTAGCAACTCTGCATAGACTCCTGGGCGACTAGCATCTGCTAGCCTAATGATGTGGTAGGTGAATCCTCCCTGAGGGTGTACCTTGGATGTCATTGGGGCATCTCTGAATTCACTCACACCAATGCGTCTCTCTCTTTGCTTTTTGAGACTCCTCACTCGTCGATATTTAGGAAGACCCCCTTTCACGTTCACAGTAATCACTGGCGCATCCTGCCAATAAACAACATGATTGAGAAAAGGCAAATGTTTATTGACTAAAGCATACTATCGCCTCACCCAGTCTTGCTTGCCTCACCATTGCTTGAGGAAGTACTGCCAGTGGGCCAGCGTAATGGAAAAAGAGACCAGCCAACAGTAACTTGCATTTCACACGAGCCAACTTTGAGAGGAAGAGAGCTTCTACCAGACTTTAAAGATTCAAAGAACACCTCCCGTGCTACATTGTTGCTGCCTTGCCATGCTGCTGCACGAATTCGCAGCTCCCCAGAGCTTTCAACAGAAAGCACACGTCGTGAGAGCTCAATGGTGCCATCAGCGGTAGAAACAGGCACATTCCCATCTCTAAATTTTAGTAAGGACACCTTCGTGTGACTGACACTAGCAGTAAAAGCAGTAAATTGCCCGCTGAATCCATCAGGCCATGTCCCTTCAACGATACGCACACTGATTGTGGCCTCAATGGATGAAACCACGATGCCACATGTCAGCTCCAGTGTGCTGAGCTTGCTTTTATATTTCTTACTGCTCACACACGATCTGCGAGCGCACTCGCTCGCCTGATAATCGATTGATTCACAGCATCTGTAGCGTGTGGCTATCAGGCTTAGATCTTTGTCCTCAGATTCGTTAGTGCGCTTCACCTTCAGGATGACTTCAAAATATATAGGCCCAAACATCATCACGGGAGCACGGGCAGGACCTGTTAGTACTAAATATGGATCCTGCATGCAACACACCAACACAACTGATTGAGTAAGTAATTAATTTTAAGTTCATAGCATAATTGATGTGATGTGCATACCAGAATAAGTGAAAACAAACTATACCAGAAAATAATACTCCCTCCGTCCCAAAATAGATGTCTCAAATTTGTCAAAATTTGAATGAATCTAGACACTATTTAGTATAATGGTTCATCCAAATTTTGACAAATCTAAGACATATATTTTGGGACGGAGGGAGTAGAATAAATGCAACAGCAACATAAATAAACGAAAAACAGTTGTGGTTGAGGTGTGCAGATGAAGCTCAGAGCACGTTAACGCATGACATGTCTAAAAGCTACTGCCGCTGTTCCAACATTGAAGAAGATTGAGCATCTTACATTCTGAAAATGCAGGAGTAAGTGCATGATAATACAGCAATGTGTGGGGCACCAAAATGATAGCAGAAAGTATTGGCCTAAATGCATTAGTAACATAGAAAAGGGGCAAATGTTGTTGTTGTTGTCCCTCTTTAACGCAAACCATGTCTAACACACTTGTATTCCGATAACTTGCAAGATTCCTAATACATCTTGTGGACAAATCTCACAAGAAACAGCAGAACCTATCAAGTAGAACGAAATAAAACTATTATCAACAGATTGAGAGACACAATGGTTATTTTATTTTTTTGTATTTTGTAATCAAACACATGTCATGCGACTGATTTCTCAGACAATTTCATCAACTTTGCTTGTTTCTACATAAAATAGAGCCATACACATTGCTCAAATTTTAAGTAAAATAAGTTATTAACCAAGAATAGTGGTACTTGTAAAAGCAACAAGGTCTAGTTATCATGTATAGCACATTATCTTGTATAAGCTCATTAATGAGGTCGTCTATTGAATTAAATAGGCTAGCTAAGAGCTATGAAGTAAACAGGAGGATAGCCTGGTAACAAACGAGAATAATAAACAAAAGATTGTGTTGCACAGCAAGAACAAATGATAAGGGATATGAACCTGCTCATTGATGGTTTGACAGTTGTCCCTCGTGCGCTCAAAGATGATATTCCGATTGTAATCCAGATCGTCCCGCACAGCAATGAAACCAAACACATCCAGCGGCCAGTGTAGAGCCTCGTCTACATCCTCAACTTTTACTGAAAATATCTGCATAGTAGGCCTGGTTTTGGCCGTACGAGGAATCGGCTTATCCGTGAAGTACATGGCGGGGAGCCGAGCTGCATATGGTGATGGAAGATTTCAATTTGGTAAAGAGATAATCAAGCTACGTATGTAGTGCCAAGAAATCTTGATTTAGTTACATCCTAGCTTTATCTATCTAGATAGAGCTCGAAACTAAGAATGGTAGGAACATCAACAAACAATACGTAAATACAGTAAGGGAAAGCAATGGAACCATCAATCGATGCAGCATACATAGTAGGAGTATCATATATAATGACAACAGAACAATAAAAGACATGAACTTACTCCTGTCCTCGAAGGAGCCGTACTCTTTGGCCGTTTTCCAGTCCCAGTGCTCACGGTAGTCTTGGTAATCCCTGTCGTCGTCGTCTTGGTTCGGATCCCTTTCCTCCTCAACTCTGGCCATGGCTTCCTCCTCCATCCTGTCTGCGTACGCCTCCGCAAGCACAAGCTCCCTGTCGAAATCTTCTTTCAACAGCCACGCCTTCTGCTGCTCCGTGAGCTCTTCCTGCATGAGCGGCGTAGCGTCGGGATTCTCGGCGTTCCACTTCGCCACCAATCGCTTCATATTCTTCTCATCTACGCTCTTCGCCAAATCATCCATCCACTCCAGCCCTGATCGATCCTCGGTCTGTGTGACCTTCCTCGACGTTCTCCTCTCCCCGTCCATCTCGGACCCGTTGGGGATTTCCCTCTTTCTCCCACCTCCTCTGCCATCTCCGAATCCACCTCCATCTCGGCGAACCGCTGCAGTTGATGGTCCTGCCGCCGTCGTCGCTCTGCTCCTGACGAGGAAAACCTAGATCTGAACACCTCTGGGTACGTTTGGCACTTCGGCCGTTCGGGAGTTGAGTGAAGCAACTTGGCCAATTAGGCCGGACCGTCTATTAGAGAGCTTTAGCGTATTCTTGAATTACGCCTTTTGTTTTTGTCGTGGTGGTGGCGCGGATCAAATGGATAGAGCTTAAAGTATGGCGATGGATCTTTAGAGGATTTGGGAAGGGAAGATGTAGTTGATTCTACACACAGATGACTAAGGTGAAGATCTTTATTTCTTCTTCCTTGGGCTACAAGCGCTTCTTGAGCTATTTACGAGTAGAGAGGAAGAACTTTACCAGCCTAACGGTACCAAATGAGTCGATGCCCTTCTCAGGGCCCAAGCCTCTTCTTATAAAGGAGAGCCCTGGGTTCCTCTAGGGCTGACGTGGCAAGCATATTCGAGGAATATGCTTGTCCCAATATAGTAACTCGGCGGCCTCCTTTCCGTGTCGCCCTTATAATGACGGCAAGGTTCCAGAGGGCCCCTCCTGCATGCCTCGGGCTTCAGGACTGTCACCTCCGTGACCTCCTTCTGCTCCTCTGTCGCTCTGCGCCTTTGTCCTTTGTGTTTGGCTCTGCTCAGATTCTCCCTAGCCCGTGACTGGAGTTTGACTTTAGGCTTCTCCTTCCCCTGCAAGCTTCGTATCATTCGGCATTGCCTTGCATAACTCGGCTCGTCCTTCACCTGCATTAAAACTACTCGGGCTAACCCAGCCGACTTATACAGTACTTCGGCCGGGTAATGCCTTGCTATTATCATGGGGGTCCTGTCCTCAGCCGACCTCTACATGATTCGGCCGACTTAGACCGTAACTCGGAAACTTGACGGGGAACGTCCTTTCGTCTTTCCCCGTCTTTACCCTATCCGAGGTCACCTCCCCAATATTAGTCCCCGAAGCTGGTATGGGCCCGTCAATAACTTCGGCCGGGCCGTATCAGTTTCATGATATTCGTTCTGCATTGTTTCCGAGTTATCTTTTTCTCGTTCGAAGTATCATCATATCTTCTCACGTACGCCTCGTCCTACTTGTCATACTCATCATTGTTTCTCTAGTTTTTTGTTCCTCTACAGTATTTACTGATAGGCTACAGTTATCACTGCGCCTGCGACGGCGCTGCGACGCCTCGTGTGCCGTTTCCGTCGGGGATCGTTGCCTTCTTTTCCACCGTGTGGTCGTTGGTGCGGTTCCACTTAGCGCCGTACGGTCGTGTCGCGTACACGATCTACACGGTCAACCGCCACACCCACGATCCCATTACCTTGCGGTGCGGCGATTTATAAGAGAAGAGGGGCGAGTCGGGACTCACTTTCCCCCTTCGCTCACCTGCGCCCTTCTTCTACCTCTCGCCTCTGCGCCCATTCGCGCTTCCGCCGCCGTGCGCTCATCTGGGTCCTTGACGGCAGGATCCCGCCGCACCGCTCCGTCGCCTTCGTCCCTGTTTACTCGCTCCGGCTTCGTCGCCGGTGAGTTCATCCGGTCCTATCGCCTAGCTTCTCCTCTAGAGACCTTTGTATTTCTTACATTCGCTGCAGTTCTTTTCTCTGCTCATGCCGTTTCGGGTAGAACCACGACGGGGCCTTGTAGTTCTAGGTTTTCCTCCGCCGCTATCTCCTCCTCCGTAAGTTTCTCCGGCGACCTCATGTCGAGCTCCGTCAGCGGTGCGCTCGTTGAGGACGACGATGCTGCATCTGGGCCCGAGCGGGGCTCGTGGCAGGGCTATTCCGTCACTCGCCGCGAGGTTGAGTGGCTAATCCGAACTCGCTGGATTCCTGCCGAGGTAGCTTGTCGCTTACCCGGCAGTGAATCCTCTCCAGATCTTAGGGAGGGCGAGTATGTAGTTTTCATGTCGCATTTTGCACGCGGCTTTGGTCTCCCTCTCAGCGACTTTGCTAGGGAGTTCCTTGATTACTTCGGCCTTCAGCCGCATCATCTTCCTGCTAACGCCATTGCCTCTCTCTCTGCCTTCATCTCTGCCTCGGAGGGATACTTCGGCCTATGGCCGTCTGTGTACGTCTGGAGAAGTTGCTCACCCAATGTGGAGCAGCGTCCCAGACAAATCTCTGCAACCCTCCGAGAAGTTGCTCACCCAATGTGGAGCAGCGTCCATCACACCTCGGAGGAAATCCGAATTTCCTCGTGTTGCAGGTCTAGAATCATGTAAGAAGTGGCACAAGTCCTTCTTTTATGTCAAGAACTCTGGGAAGGAGGATAAGTTTCAGCTCCCTGCCTTTTCCATTGGCCCTCCTTCCAAGAAGAACTGGACCTATAATCCGAGGAAGAGTCATGCTTTGGCCGAGGCTTTGAGATTCGGCTGAAGGAACCGATCCGCTCAGACTCTGTGGCGAGATCGATGACTACTTCGTGACCGAATCTGCCCATTCCAGAAACACACACACAAGCTCTGCTATATGAGCGGTCCTCTCGACCCCAACCGAGTCTCGACGGTGGAGCTGGACAACTATCTCATCTTCAAGCGTGTCATTTATCTTTAAGACGGAGATGCGGAGGAGGGCCTAGGATTGAAGCCATTCACCATGAGCATCCCCTCGAGTAAGTTATTGCAGTCATGTTTTACCTTTTAATCGCATCTGTATCCTCTTTCATTAATCTTTCTCTTTCTTATCTTGCAGAGGTTTGAGGAGCAGAAGATTGAAGACACCGAGGTTCTGTCCCTCCCGTGGCCCGCGGATCGGAATACCCCGGATAGCGGGGAGCCGGACTCAGAAGAGTTCGTTCCCAAGTCGGATCTTGCTCCGGCTCGCGCCCGCGGCAAGACCCCGGCCCATGAGGAGGAAGGTGATTCGGACGAGGTCCAAGTTCTAGAGGTAGTTGCCGCAATGACAATTTCTTATGCATTTTCGGCTTCTACTTTCTCAGCTAATCCGGCCGGTCAGGTTCACAACGCCGAGCCTCTTGCCTCCCGGCCTCCTGTTACCTCGGGGAAACGTAGTGCTCCCGCTGGTGCCTCAGAAGCGGCCCCTAAGAAGCGAATGAAGAAGTCCTCCCAGCATCCTCCAAGGCGCAAGACCATGCCCGGGGTTACTGGGTGAGTTGCTTTTGCTTGTATTTCCTGTTTCTCTCTTTCTGCTTTTTGACTTGATCTTTTTTGTCTTCGCAGGGCTCCTCTTTCTGTTAAGCCCAGCGGTCCTAGCATGACGAGTCGTACGACTCGGCTGCCGTCTCCTCCGCCTACTGAAGATACCAGAGTTCCGAGTCCTGCTCGCGCTGCATCTCCTCCAGCTCCGAATCAGACGCCACCTCGCCATGATGCGCCTGAGATTTCTCCTGTTGATGCCGATATGACTCGGCCAACAGATATTCCTACCGAACCCGCTACCTCCTTCGTGAACCCTAATGTTTCTGCTGAGCCTCTTTCGACCCCCGCGGTCTCTACTATGACTCCAACTCCGGCCGAGGATATCAATATCTTGGCGCCCTCTGCAACCGTGATCCCTCCGGCTCCTAAAGACGCCACTCCTATTGCCGAGGTATCAGCTCCTACTGATGCCTCTTCTAAACCAAGAAAGGTTGTCGTCAGCAGGGTTCCCTCCTCTCAGAAAGGTCTTGCTGGCTCTTCTCAGCCTAGCATTGCCGATCTTAGCAAAGGGGTTATACCTTGCCAAGGCCGTTGTTACCCCGGCTGTCAACACCCAGATCGCTCTTCACAAGAGTCCTGCGGCGGTGGTGGCTACACAACACGTCCGAGGTAAAGTCCTAACTCGTACGGAGAGTGGGAACAGCCTCGGCTCGCTGGTTGAGTACGCCAACAATTGGAATGCTGCTGATCAGCTCGAAGGCAATCCAAGCAGTCAGCCCTTTCAACTCTCCAACATCAGCAGTCGCTTACATCTGGCTGCTAAGATCGTTCTTTAAAGCGATAAGATGAATGAGGTAATTATCTTTATCGACGTTTAATTCGTTATTCGAATGACATTATACATACTCTAGTCCCCGAAGCTTGCAACCGAATAACTTGTTATTCGTTTGGAAGTTTTATTATGTTTTGCCTTGTTCAGTTTTGTCTTAGTGTTCGAATCTCCTTCCACCAAGATCCGAATTAAGCTTTGCTTGATTTGGATATGTCTTAGATTTGAATATCCAGCCACCTAGATTCGAGTTAAGCTTTGCTTGACTTGGATCTGTCTTAGCTTTAAATATCCAGCCACCTAGATCCGAGTTAAGCTTTGCTTGACTCGGATCTGTCTTAGCTTTGAATATCTAGCCACCTTGATCCGAATTAAGCTTTGCTTGATTTGGATCTGTCTTAGCTTTGAATATCCAGCCACCTAGATCCGAGTTAAGTTTTGCTTGACTCGGATCTGTCTTAGCTTTGAATATCCAGCCACCTAGATCCGAGTTAAGATTTGCTTGACTCGGATCTGTCTTAGCTTTGAATATCCAGCCACCTAGATCCGAGTTAAGTTTTTCTTGACTCGGATCTGTCTTAGCTTTGAATATCCAGCCACCTAGATCCGAGTTAAGCTTTGCTTGACTCGGATTTGCCTTAGGTTCGAATATCTTATTACTATTTGCTTTATTGCTTAGGTTGAGCATGATTGACGTGGCAATTCGAAGGCTGCTTTTTGCACATAAGAAATTGCAAGATAAGTACGAGAAGGTTATTCCTGTGGTGAAGAAAGCTGGTAAGTCAACAAATTCTTGCATTATCTCCCAAGCTCTTATTGTTTTGTATATGAAGTGTTTGGCTCACTTTGTTGGTAAACAGGGAACATCAACAATCTTAACATCCGTCTTGAGAAGAAGGTCAAGGCCCTGGAAGGTTGGTTACCCTTTTACTTTATATACTCCCATTTGAAATGTGCACTAGGTCTCCTTTAACTCTTTTGGCTTTGGTAAAGCCGAGTTACAAACCTTTGCAGCGTCTCATCAAGATTGCACGCCCATGCCTGATATGATGCTGCATTTTTTAGAACAAGTCGCTACTCACTCGGTGCAGCTGAAGGATAAAGACGACAAGATATCTCGCTTGCGCGCTGAGGTGGAGTCCCTCAAGCTTTCTCAGAAGTCTGAGTTGGAGAAAGTTGACCAGGAATTCTCTGAGGAGAAGAATCGGCTAGCTCTACAATTGCAGAAGGATAAAGAACTCCTCGAGGCTGCCGAACTTAAGGCATAGACGATGAGCGAGGAAGTCACTCGCTTTGAGAAGAGCAAGAGTGATTGGGATAAAGATCTTTAGATAATGCTGAGCTATATTCACCGTAAGCTTCTGACCTCGGCCGAGTTATCTTTTTCCTTGCTTACTATTGACCGACACACTTTTGTTTTGCGCAGACCAATTTCCAGAAGCTAAGCCCATGAGCTCTAAAGCGGTGATTAATGCTCATGCGCGCCGAGGTGTTCCTGCTGATGCGGACTCAGAGTACTCGATGGAAGATTTCTTAGTTGTTGTTGGTCCGATGAAGATTATGGGTAGGGACTTGGTGGAGGCGGCTATCCGGGCCTACCATGTTCTCTGGCCGAATACTTCTGGGACTCCTGATATTGATGAGGTCAAGGTACTGGTGGATAGATTAATGGCATCCGAGAAACAGTTGAGTCTCTGGAGGGAATCCGCCGGACGAGCTGGTGCTGATATGGCTCTCACAGTCATTATGTCATGGTATGAGGATATTTCCCTTGATACCTTGATAAATCTGCGCACTGGTTCGCGCTGGGTTGAGGATCCAGAATTTGTCGCTCTCCGGCAAGCTCGTGCTTTCCAGCTTGTGGAGTATGCAGATGTACATAACTGGAATGAAGGGCCGAGTTTCCTCCCTAACCCGGAAGATGAGGTCGAAATTGAGGATGCTTCTGATAATAACTCAGCTGAACAGGGCGAAGACGAGGGTGACTCGGCTACTTCTGGTGATTCTAGCTCGAGCTCGGATGGCGACGCGCGATCCTCCTCCAAAGGTACTGGGCATTCCACAGCGCAAGCTGATGTTTCTCAATAGCCTCGGGTTTCCCCCAAAGTCGCTCCTGGATCTGTGGAGGGCGAGGCAACTTCGGCTGAAGTGCCACCTACCTCGGAGTGCCCCGCTCCTGACCAAGTCACTGCCTCTCCAGTTAAAAAACTCTAAGTCATTTCTTATCCCTGGTATGCCGGGCGTATGATGTATGTCAAACATTTGTCCATTTCATTGTGCGGTCTGAACTCCTTTTGCCTTGTGCTGTTGAGACACATGTGGTTGTAATCGTCATCACTTTGTTTAAACAGGTCCTGTTTGCCCGAATCCTTGCTTTGACAGCTTTCAATTTCTTGAGTCTGTAGTGTATATTTGCCTTTGCTTTACCGTAGTTTGGCGTTCACTGTTGGGGAGGTAACCCCGGATAGGGTAAGGACGGAGAAAGACGAAAGGATGTTCCCCGTCTAGTTTCCGAGTTATAGTCTGAGTCGGCCGAATCCTATAGAGGTCGGCCGAAATAGGGAAGGGCAGGACCTCAATAGTGATGGCAGGGCATTACCCGGCCGAGATATTGCGTAAGTCGGCCGGGTTAGCCCAAGTAATCTTAATGCAGGTGAAGGACAAGCCGATTCACGCGAGGAAGGGCCGAATGATACGAAGCTTGCAGGAGAAGGAGAAGCCTAAAGTCAAACTCTAGCCGCAGGCTAGAGAGAATCTGAGCAGAGCCAAGCGCAAGAGACAAATGAGCAGAGCGAGAGGCGAAGGAGGTCACGGAGGTGACAGTGCTGAAGCCCGAGGCACGCAGGAGGGGCCCTCTGGAACCTTGCCGTCATTAGAAAGGCGACAGGGAAAGGAGGCCGCCGAACTACTATATTGGGACAAGCATATTCCTCGAATATGCTTGCCACGTCAGCCCTAAAGGAACCCAAGGCTCTCCTTTATAAGGGGAGGCTTGGACCCTGAGGAGGGCATCGACTAATTTTAGTACTGTTAGGCTGGTAAAGTTATCCTTTTCTCCTTGTATACATCTCAAGGAGCACTTGTAGCCCAAGGAAGGAGAAATAAAGATCTTTGCCTTTGCCTTCTGAGTGTAGAATCAACTGCATCTTCCCTCCCCGGATCCCTCTAGCATCTATTGGCCCCAAACTTTAGCCTACCCATGGCATCTGCCGTGCCACCACCACGACAGTTGGCGCCCACCGTGGGGCCAGCAGCGGTGCTAGCTGGAGTCATGATCCGGACGGTAAACTTCATCAACACTAGCGAGCGCGTGGTTTCTGGCCTGGTCCGGAGATTCGATCTCTATGACTACGTCAGCGACAACGCGGGCAGCTTCAGGGGAAAAACTCCCTCGTGGAACGGCGTCTTCATCAGTTTGGGCAAGCACAAGGTCTACGTCGGCGTCGACATCTCCGGCATTTACCCTCACCAAGTTGTTGTTGCAGGAGAGCCACCCCTTAGCGCTGCGAGCCGTCCATGCAGAGCGCGTCCGGTGAGCAGCGTCGAGGTGATGGTCGCGGCCGGAGTGCAGGCGGGAGTAGCGGGTGCCGGATCAACCAGAGACCCACGGGTTGGCGGCACCACCCACCGAGGTAATCCCTCTAGTGACCAACCAGGCCGAAGTACAGGACACTACCCCAAAAGCACCAAGAGTAAGAGGGCCACCTCTGGAAAGGCGAGAAAACATTCCTCAGGCAACCATAGAAAACTTGACTACACCTGTAGCGCCAATACTTGATCCGGCTAATGCTCAGGCTGAGTTAGAAGAAACCAGGCAAAAGGTGCTGGTAGAGGCAAACAAGGTGTCGGCCCTGCGGGAGTCTCTAAACAGGACCCTGCGAGAATACGCCAAAGCTAATAAGCTTGACGTCGCTCCCGAACGGGTGGACGAATTAAGATTGAGAGGGAAGAACCTCATAGATGATATCAACAAGGAGCATGATGCTCATAAGGCCGAGTCAGTTGATTTGGGTTTGCCGAGGTACAGTACCCCGGCAAAGAACCTGAGAGCGGCAAATGCCGCAGCATTAGAGTTAGAGGGGTTGACCGGCGAAGCCCGGCAGAAATAACAAGAAAGAGTGAATGATCCGGTGCGCATCGCGAACCAGCAAAACGAAGAAATGCTCAGGGCAGACCCGGCGAGGCCGGGGGCCTCGAGAATGGTTCATTCGGCTGGAGCAGCACCTGCCTTGTCCGTGGCAGCAACATCCTCACCCGGAAATAATGCACAAAAGGACAAAGCAGTAACTTCAGGAAAGAGAAACAAGCAAATTGTTCCGTGTGATCCGGCAAAAGCCGGGAAAGCAACCGAGAACATAGGCAATGGAAGCCGAGGTAACAGTGGTGAGAGGAATCCCGGCCGTATTGAGAAAGACGGCGGAAGCCGAGGCAATGGAGACCTAGGCAGAAGAGAACTCGGAAGAGGGAATCACGAGAACAATACCCCGGTTGAAATAAGGAGAGAACCGCCGCTCAACCCACAACCAAGACATGAACCTCGACAGGAAAGAGAAGCGAGACCAGCTCGCCACAATCAAGTAAATGAAAGGTACAATGATGGTTATTCCGAGATGGAATATACTATCCATGGTGGAAATAACCACTATGGAATGCAAGACAGAGTTCAGTATAGAGATTTGCCATCGAATGATGCAAGAGAAAAGCTAGACCGGTTATACCGGTCCGAGTTGCTGGAAGAACAGGGTCCACCAGGTCCGACGTGCTTTGGACCACGGATCATGGGCGAACCACCTGTGCCGAACTTTCAGCTAGCAAGAGGCACGAAAACATATAATGGGAGTACCAAACCACAAGACTGGTTGATTGATTATGCCACTGCTGTGAAAATAGCGGGTGGAAACTTACGATGGGCAGTACGGTATGTCCCACAAATGTTGGAAGGACCAGCTAGGGTGTGGCTGAATAATCTACCAGCAGGCAGTATCAACTGTTGGTTAGATTTTGAAGAAATGTTTAAATGACAACTTTACCAGCACATACAAGAGGCCAAACAGGCCGCAACAGTTAGCCATGTGCAAGCAGAGGCCGAATGAAACAGATAGAGAGTTTTTAACTCGATGGTGTAACCTGAGAAACTCGTGTGAAGGAGTTATAGAGTCGCAAGCAATAGCTTGGTTCGCTCAAGGATGTCGTTATGCCAGTGTATTGTGGCAACGACTGCAAAGAGATATGCCAACCACATTGGCAGAAACTATCAGAATAGCGAACTCCTATGCATTGGGAGATCCAACGCAACCAGAATTAATGTCGGCAGATCATCGGGAGCAACAAGACCAATATGCAAGAGATTTGGCCGGGTCATCCAGGCGCAATGACTTTAGAGGAAGAAGAAGAGAAGAAAGGCCGGATTATAGGTATAATTCGGCCCAAGTGGCAGCGGTAGCGCAAGATCAGCCGAGTCAGGGAACGACTCAACGGCAGAAGAATGGTCCTCAGCAGTGGACACCAAGGAATGAAGGAAAAAGACAGTGGACACCAGAACAAAAGAAGCAATGGCAGGAGAGGCCGAAGTACACGTTTGAATCTATGTTAGATCAGCCGTGTAAATTTCACACGTCAAACCCATCCAGGCCAGCCAACCATACCCCCCAATGTTCATGGATTAAAAATGCAATGGAAACCCGCAGCATTCAGACGCCCTTCAAGTACATCAACAGCATCAACCACAGTTGACTGGAGCAAATGCACAGCAACTGATGTTACCGCCTCCTCCCCCGAGATATGATAACTCGGACCGGAGAGATGCGGTACATCAAGTGATGAACCAAGGCCAGGAGGGAAGGACAAATCCAGGAAATACTGGACGCAATGATTACAGAGAACATCATCAGTCGTATTGCATGTTCACAACAGAACAGCAAGACAAGCAGAGTGTGCAACGCCGGCATATGGAAGTAAATGCAGTTATGCCGGCAGTGCCAAGATATATGCCTTGGTCAGATTAGGAAGTAACTTGGAGCATAAAGGATCACCCCAAGATAATGCCAAATCTAGGGTCGTATGCACTCGTGTTGGATCCAACATTTGTTGGACCAAGCATTAATGTGAAATTTTCAAAGGTTCTCATTGACAATGGGAGCAGTATCAACATCATGTACAAAGATACCATGCATAAACTCAGAATATCGCAGAACATGCTGCAATCCACGAGGACCACTTTCCATGGGATAGTGCCAGGGCTTTCATGCGAACCCATTGGCAAGGTCCGAGTGGATGTGTTATTCGGCACAAGAGATAACTGCAGAGCAGAAAACTTAGAATTTGAAGTGGTGGATCTAGAGAGTTGTTATCACGCTTTACTCGGACGGCCCGCGTTGGCCAAATTCATGAGCAGCTATCATGTAAGTTATCTGAAAATGAAGCTACCCGAACCACAAGGAGTGATAACAGTAGCAGGGGATTACAAGAAGTCAATGGAATGTGCTTCAGCCGGATCAAATTTGGCCGAATCATTGGTTATAGCAAGAGAAAAAAGAAGGATTCAGGAGGTAGCAGCCCTCGCTCAGTCGACACAGCTGAATATGCCGGCACTAGCCAATCCACATGGAAGTGTCTCCTTTCAGCCGACTAAAGAAACAAAGAAGTTTCAGATAGATGAGCAATTCCCAGAGCGCACTGTTACTATTGGAGCAGGCCTAGATGCTAAATAGGAAAGCGAGCTCACCAACTTCCTCCGTGAGAATCGGGACATATTTGCATGGTCAACTCAGGATCTGCAAGGAGTTCTGAGGGAGTTGGCTGAGCACTCTCTGAATGTAAGGCCAGGAGCAAGGCCGGTGAAGCAACCTCTCCGCCGCTTCGCCGAAGACAGGAGAAAAATAATAGGGGATGAGATAGCTCGGCTCCTCGCGGCCGGGTTCATCATGGAGGTACTGTATCCGGATTGGTTGTCAAATCCGGTGCTAGTAGAAAAGAAGAAAGATGATCCCAATGTAGCCATCGTATGGCGAATGTGTATCGATTACACGAACCTGAAGAAGGCATGTCCAAAAGATCCTTTCCCATTACCTAGAATAGACCAAGTCATTGATTTGACCGCTGGTTGTGAGTTATTGTCATTTGTAGATGCGTATTCTGGTTTTCACCAGATACCGTTAAATCCGGCCGATCAAATAAAGATCGTTTATTACCGTCAGACGGGCTTATTGCTATCGCACAATGCCATTACGACTGCAACGCAGGAGCAACGTATCAGAGATGCATGCTAAAATGTCTACACGACCAGATAGGAAAAAATGTACAAGTATATGTGGATGACGTGGTCATCAAAACCAAAGATAGCAAAACGCTACTGGATGATATACGGCAGACTTTCGCGAACCTGAGAAGGTTCCGAATGAAGCTTAACCCGGAAAAATGCACATTTGGCATGCCAGCAGGAAAATTACTCGGTTTTCTTGTATCTAGCCGAGGTATAGAGGCCAACCCAACGAAGATAAAGGCAGTAGAAAGAATGGAGTTGCCAAGGTGTCTAAATGACGTGCAAAAGTTCACGGGATGTTTAGCCTCGCTCAGCCGGTTTGTATGTCGGCTAGGAGAAAAGGCACTACCACTCTATCAACTGATGAAGAAATCAGATAAGTTCATTTGGACTCCACAAGCAGACAGTGCATTTCATGAGTTGAAAAGGATGTTGGTCACAGCACCCATTTTGGCTTCTCCATTATCAAAAGAGCCTATGTTACTCTATATAGCGGCCACCAATAGAGTAGTGAGTGTTGTAGTCGTCGTAGAACAATTAGAAGATGATAAGTCGGTACAGAGGCCGGTGTATTATTTAAGCGAGGTGTTATCCGCTTCAAAGCAAAATTACCCACATTATCAGAAAATGGCTTATGGAGTATACATGTCGGCAAAGAAGCTTAAACATTACTTCGAAGAGCACCCCATCAAAGTGATCTGTGAAGCACCCATAGCCGACATATTGAGCAACAAAGATGCAAGTGGCCGAATAGCAAAATGGGCAATTGAGTTGTCACCGTATGCTCCACAATTCGATAGGAGAGATGCAATCAAATCTCAGGCGGTCGCCGACTTCTTTGTAGATTGGGCCGAGGTGCAGTATGAGCCACCATTACCAGACCCAAATTATTGGACGATGCATTTCGACGGTTCCAAACTAAGAAATGGTTTGGGGGCTGGAATAGTGTTAACCTCACCCAAAAGAGATCAGCTGAAATATGTGCTGCAAATACACTTTGCCGCGTCAAACAACGTAGTCGAATATGAAGCACTGGTCCATGGATTGAAAGTAGCAAAGGAGATTGGCATACGCCGAATCTTATGCTATGGGGACTCGGATCTAGTAGTGCAGCAAGTCTCAGGCAATTGGGATGCATTGGATGATAACATGGCTTCGTATAGATTTCATGTGCAAAAGATCAGTGGATACTTTGAAGGGTGTGAATTTCACCATATACCTCGGGCAGAAAATGATGCCGCAGACACATTGTCAAAGCTAGGATCAACCAGGCAGTCAATTCCCCCAGGTATTGCCCTAGAGCACCTCAGGAAACCATCAATAGTTCCATCACCACAGTCCGAATCCATCTTTATTCCGGCAAATTCAGCAGAAAATAGCGTGCCAATGGAAATAGACCAGCAATCTAACCCGGAACTTCCCAAGAGGAGGACAGCAGAGGTAAGCACAAATATGGAGAAAGCCGAGATGGTTATGTCGGCGGAAAGCATGGAAATAGACAGTGAGACCACACAAGTGAAAATCACACCGGTATGGGCGCAACCCATATTCTCTTTCCTTAAAAATGCGATGTTACCGAATAATGAAGTGTTAGCAAGACAGATAGTAAGGAGAGCTAAAGCTTATACAATCATAAATAATGAGCTATATAAAAGAAGCGTCATAAGTGTATTGCAAAGGTGCGTGAGTTCGGCAGAAGGCCAGGAGATCCTCCTAGATATACATCAAGGAGAATGTGGACACCATGCCTCGTCTCGTGCCTTGGTGGCCAAAGCATTCAGGCATGGGTTTTATTGGCCAACGGCCTTGAAGGAAGCCAAAGAGCTGGTTGAAAAATGCAATGGTTGTCAGAGATATGCAACCAAGATACACATGCCGTCGTCCGAGTTAAAAACGATACCCATTACTTGGCCGTTTTCTGTGTGGTGCTTAGATATGGTGGGACCATTTAAGCCGGCCCGAGGGGGAATGACCCACATATTGGTTATGGTGGATAAGTTCACAAAATGGATCGAAGTGAAACCAATAAAAAAATGCGATGGGCCCACAGCAGTGAAATTCCTCAAAGATATTATCTTAAGATATGGGTACCCGCACAGTGTTATTACAGATAATGGCACAAACTTTGCAGAAGGAGCCTTCGCTAGGTTTTGCCAAGAGAAACACATAAGATTGGATGTTGCCTCTGTGGCTCACCCAGCATCTAATGGGCAAGTGGAGAGGTCTAATGGACTAGTACTGTCCGGAATAAAACCACGACTCATCGAACCATTGCAAAGGTCGGCAGGATGTTGGATTGAGGAATTACCAGCAGTATTATGGAGCCTCAGGACCACTCCGAACAGATCAACAGGTTATACACCATTCTTTTACGGTATCTGGGCGGAAGGCCGTGCTTCCAGCCGACATAATACATGACTCGCCAAGAGTTACTCAATATACAACTTCAGAGGTAAATGAAGTAGCTCGGAAAGATACTGTTGATCTGCTAGAAGAAACCAGAGAGCTCGCGCTATCACGATCAGCTATTTATCAGCAGAATTTGCGGCGATATCACAGCAAAAAGGTGAATCCAAGAGTGTTCAAAGAAGGGGATTTAGTTCTCCGACTGGTGCAACGCACGGCCGGCATGCACAAGATGTCACCTCCATGGGAAGGACCATTCGTCGTGAGCAAAGCATTGCACAATGATGCCTATTACCTAATCGACGCTCAATCCCCTGGAAAGAACAGGGCAGACAAAGCCGGCGAAGAAACGAAAAGGCCATGGAACGTAGCTTTACTTCGTCCATTTTACTCGTAGCATGGTATCTCGAGATCAAGCACCAGTTATGTATTAGACCTCGGCATCCAGAGCAGTGACTCGAGGACTGCCATGTATTATTTCAATTTCATCTTATGTATTAAACCTCGGCATCGGAAGCGGTGACTGGGGCGCCATGTGTTATTTCAATTTTGGGTTATGTATTAAACCTCGGCATCCAGAGCAGTGACTCGAGGACTGCCATGTATAATTTCAATTTCATCTTATGTTTTAAACCTCGGCATCCAGAGCAGTGACTTGGGGACTGCCATGTGTTATTTCAATTTTGGGTTATGTATTAAACCCCGGCATCCAGAGCAGTGACTCGGGGAATGCTATGTGTTATTTCAATTTTGGGTTATGTATTAAACCTCGGCACCTAGAGCAGTGACTCGGGGACTGCCATATGTTGTTTCAATTTTAGGTTATGTATTAAGCCTCGGTACCTTGAGCAGCGACTCGGCAACCATCTTATATTATTTCTGAAGTTTGGTTTACATACTAGACTTCGGCGCTATAGGCAGTGATTCGGGGACTGCCATGTATTGTTCCGAAGTAGTGGTTAGCCTCGGGTGCAAGGAAGGTATCAAACTTCGGCACTCAAAGTAAGAACAGCTAAATCTCGTATGATATTCGAAGCCCACACCCAAATTAACTGGCTAAACCACAGGAATACAAAGGCAGGAATATATCCCAGAATCAAGAAATAGCAGGCCACCAAAGCAAGGATTCGGACGAACAAGATCACTTAAACTAAGTGATAACAATTACGAACATATATGTCTCAGAAGCACACGGCAAAAGAAATTCATGCCATACAGAAGAAGGACAAATGTTCCACCTACATCATACGCCCGGCATACCAGGGATAAGAAACGACTTAAAGATTTTTAGCGGGAGAGGCAGTAACTTGGTCAGGGGCTGGGCACTCCGAGGTAGGCAGAGCTTCAGCCGAGGTTGCCTCACCCTCCACAGAACCAGGTGCGACTTCGGCGGAAGCCCGAGGCTGTGGAGTAGCATCGGTTTGTGCAGTGGAATGCCCAGTACCTTTGGAGGAGGATCGCGCATTGCCATTGCCATCCGAGCTCGAACTGGAATCACCAGAAGTAGCCGAGTCATCCTCATCTTCCCCTTGTTCAGCTGGATTGTTATCCGATGCATCCTCGACTATGACCTCGTCGTCTGGATTTGGAAGGAAACTCGGACCTTCATTCCAGGTATGCACGTCGGCATACTTAACGAGCTAGAAGGCACGAGCTTGCCGAAGAGCGACGAAGGTGGGGTCCTCAACCCAACGGGAACCAGTGCGCAAATTTCTCAAGATATCAAGAGAAATATCTTCATACCATGACATGATAATAGTAAGAGCCATATCAGCGCCAGCTCGTCCGGCTGATTCCCTCCAAAGACTTAGTTGCCTCTCGGACGCCATTAATCTTTCCACCAGCAATTGGACCTCATTGATATCCGGAGTCCCAGAAGTATTAGGCCATAGAACATGGTAGGCTCGGATAGCTGCCTGCACCAAATCCCTACCCATAATCTTCATCGGACCAACTGCAGCGCCAACAGCAACCAGGAAGTCTTCCATCGAGTACTCCGAGTCCGCGTCAACAGGGACACCTCGGTGCACACGAGCAGCAAGAACCGCTTTAGAACTCACGGGCTTAGCTTCTGGAAAATGATCTGCACAGAACAGGAAGGCGTCAGAGGGCAGCAGGAAAAAGGAAAACGATAATCCAGCCGTGCTAAGAAGCTTACGATGAATATAACTCATCATTATCTAAAGGTCTTTAGCCCAGTCAATCTTGCTCTTCTCAAAGCGAGCGATCTCCTCGCTCATTCCCCGAGTTTTCAGTTCAGCAGCCTTGAGGAGCTCTTCATTCTTCTGAAGTTGTAGAGCTAGCCGATTTTTCTCCTCAGAGAACTCTTGGTCGACCTTTTCTAGCTCGGACCTCTGAGAAAGCTTAAGGGCCTCTACCTCGGCGCGCAGGCGAGCTATTTCATCGTCCTTCTCTTTTAGCTGCGCCGAATGAGTAGCGCTTTGTTCTAAAAAATGCAGCATTACATCAGGCATGGGCGTGCAATCTTGGTGAGATGCTGCAAAGGTTTGTAACTCGGCTTTACCAAAGCCAAACGAGATAACAGAAATTAGCGCACATTTTAAAAGAAGGAAAGGTATAAGGCAAAAGGGAAACTAACCTTCCAGGTTCTTGACTTTCTTCTCAAGATGAATGTTGAGATTATTGATGTTACCTGTTCACCAACAAAGTGAGCTGACATCTCGCATACAAAACAATAAGAATGTCGGAGGTGACGAAAAGAATTGTCGACTTACCAACTTTTTTCACCACAGGAATAATTCTCTCATATTTTTCTTCCAATTTTCTGTGCGAAAAAAGCAACCTTTGAAATTCAGCAGTCCGCCGGTCATGTGCAACCTGAGAAATAGAGCAAACGATGAGTGGATATTCAATGCCAAAACAGATCCGAGTCAAGCAAAACTTAACCCGGATCTAGGTGGCTAGATATTCAAAGCCAAAACAGATCCGAGTCAAGCAAAACTTAACCCGGATCTAGGTGGCTGGATAACCGAAGCCAAAACAGATCCGAGTCAAGCAAAACTTAACCCGGATCTAGGTGGCTGGATATTCAAAGCCAAAACAGATCCGAGTCAAGCAAAACTTAATCCGGATCTAGGTGGCTGGATATTCAAAGCCAAAACAGATCCGAGTCAAGCAAAGCTTAACCCAGATCTAGGTGGCTGGATATTCAAAGCCAAAGCAGATCCGAGTCAAGCAAAACTTAACCCGGATCTAGATGGCAGGATATTCAAAGATCAGCTAGACAAAAATCAAACAAAGTTTAAGGCATATCTAGTCGGATATAGGTTCGAACCCTAAAGTTAAATCGAATTAAGTAGGACATCATAAAACTTCCAAGCGAATAACAAGTTACTCGTTTGCAAGTTTCGGGGACTAGAGTATATATAGTAGCATCTGGAGAATCAATCAAAACTCCGTGAGACAACAATTACCTCATTCATCTTGTTACTATCAAGGATGATCTTGGCAGCTTGATCCAAGCGGCTGCTAATGTCGGAAAGCTGAAACGGCTGACTGATTGGGTTACCCTCAAGCTGATCGGCAGCATTCCAGTTATTGGCATATTCCACCAGAGAGCCGAGGCTGTTTCCACTAGCCGTCCGAGTGAGAACTTTACCCCGGACGTGCTGTGTAACCACCGCGGCCGCAGGGCTTTTATGAAGAGCAAGCTGGGTACCGGCGGCCGGAGTAACGGAGGCTTGGGTAGAGGCAGTTCCTTTGCGCAGCACATCGACGATACTCGGCTGAGAAGAGCCGGCAAGACCTTTCTAGGAGGTGGAAGCCTTCGTGGCGACAGCTTTTCTTGCTTTAGAAGGGGCATCAGCGGAAGCCGATACCTTGGCCATGGGAACGGTGCTTTCAGGAGCCGGAGGGGTCACAGTTGCAGAGGGCGCCGAGATATTGACGATCTCGGCAGGGGCTGGAGTCACTACAGAAACTGCGGGGGTAGAAAGAGGCTCGGTAGGGATGCTCGGATTCACAGAGGGGGCAACTGGTTCGGTAGAAATCTCGGAGGGCCGAGTGGAATCAACGTCAACAGGAGGAGTCTCAGGCACATCGTGGCGAGGGGGCAACCGATGCGGAGCTGGAGGAGATCTCGGCCTGGCGGGATGGAATCCTGATATCTTCAGCGGGCGGAGGAGACGGCTGCCGAGTCACACGGCCAGTCATGCTAGGACCGCCGGGCTTAACAGAAAGTGGAGCACTGCGAAAATAAAAAAGAAAGAAGGGCGTCAGGTTGGAAAGCAGAAAGAGAGAAACAAGAAATACGAACAAAAGGAACTTACCCTGCGACTCCAGGCATGGTCTTGCGCCTGGGAGGATTCGGAGCGGATTTCTTCATTCGTTTCTTGGGGGCCGCCTCTGAGGCACCAACAGGAGCCCCACGTTTCCCCGAGGTAACAGGGGGACGGGAAGCAATAAGCTCGGCGTCGTGAACCTGACCGGCCGGATTAGCTGGGAAAGTAGAAGCCAGAAATGCATAAGAAATAGGCATTGCGGCAACTACCTCTAGAACTTGGACCTTGTCCGAATCACCTTCCTCCTCGTGGACCGAGGTCTTGCCACAAGCACGAGCCGGAGCGAGATCCGACTTGGGGACGAACTCTTCGGAGTCCGGCTCCCCAACGTCCGGGGTATTCTGGTCCGCAGGCCACGGGAGCGACAAAACCTCGGCATCCTCATCCTTCTGCTCTGCAAACCTTTGTAAGGCAAGAAAGAGGAAAGTCAGCGAAAACAGTTACGAAAGCAGTTGAAAAACAAAGCGTTAATGGTTAAACTTACTGCGGGAGGGGGACGTTCGCGGGTGAACGGCTTCAGTCCCCAAGCCCAGTCCTCAGGCATCTCCGTCTTGAAGATAGCTCGGACACGTTTAAAAATGAGATAGTTGTCCAGCTCCACGGTCGAGACTCGGTTAGGGTCAAGAGGACCGCTCATGTAGCAGAGTTTGTGCATCCTTTTCTGGAATGGGCAAATTCGGCTACTGATGAAAGTAGCCATCAAATCCTCGCCGCGTAACCCGGCACGGATCAGCTCCTTAAGCCGAGTCTCAAAAGTCTCGGCCAAAACGTGACTCCTCCTCGGATTATAAGTCCAATTCACCTTGGAGGGCGTACCAATGGAGAAGGCAGGGAGCCGAATCTTGTCCTCCGTTCCCGTGTTCTTGACATAGAAGAAGGACTTGTGCCACTTCTTGCATGACTCTAGCCCCGTGACACGAGGAAACACGGACTTCCTCCGAGGTGTAATGGACGCGGCACCACATTGAGTAAGCAGTTTCTTGGAAGGGTGCAGAGACTTGTCAGGGACAACGTTAGAACGAATCTGGAAGAACTTCGACCAGACATGCACGGACGGCCATAGGCCGAAGTACCCCTCCGAGGCAGAGATAAAAGCAGAGAGAGAGGCGATAGCATTCGCAGGAAGATGATGCGGTTGAAGGCTGAAGTAGTCGAGAAATTCCCTAGCAAAGTCGCTAAGAGGGAGACCAAAGCCGCGCGAGAAATGCGACATGAAAACTACGTACTCGCCCTCCCTAACGTCCGGAGAGGACTCGCTGCCGGGTAAACGGCAGGAGACCTCGGCGGGAATCCTCCGAGTCTGGATAAGCCACTCGATCTCACGGCGAGTAACGGAGGAGCCCTGCCACGAGCCTCGCTCAGGTCCAGAGCCAGCATCGTCATCCTCTATCAGGGCACCGCTGAAGGAGCTAGACATGGGCTCGCCGGAGAAATCAGCAGAGGAAGAACTAGCGGTGGAGGAAAGTTTAGAATTATGAGGCCCCGTCGTAAGTTTACACAGAAACGGCGGCGGAGCAGCAAGGGAACCACTGCGCGAAAGCGAAAGGGAAACAGAGGAACCTAGAGGAAAGCCTAGGCGATGGGACCGGAAAGAACTCACCGGCGACGACGCCGAAGCTAGCAAACAAGGACGAGGCAGACGGAGCAGCGCGGCGGAGTCCTCGTCGTTGGAGATTCAGATGAACGCACAGCGGCGGAGCCACGAACGGGCGCAGAAGCGAGAGGAAGAAGAAGGGAGCAGGCGAGCGAAAAGGGGAAAGTGAATTCCAAGGCACCGCGCCCCTCTTTATAACCGAGCCGCCTACGAGGTAGTGGGATCGTGGGTGTGGCGGTTGATCGTGTAGATCGTGTACACCGCACGACCGCATGTCGCTGAGCGGAACCGCACCAAGGACCACACGGTGGCAAAGGGGGTCACGATCCCCAACGGAAACGGCGCACGAGGCGTCACAACACCGGCGCGTCAAGCGTAGCAGTAACTGTAGCCTGTCAGTAAATACTGTAGAGGAACAAAAAACTAGAGAAACAATGATGGGGGTGACACGTGGGACGAGGCGTACGCTAGAAGATACAATGATACCTCGAACGAGAAAGAGATAACTCGGAAACAATCTAGAACGAGTATCATAAAACTGATACGGCCCGACCGAGGTTGTCGGCGGGGCCATATCAGCTTCGGGGACTAATGTTGGGGAGGTAACCCCGGATAGGGTAAGGACAGAGAAAGACGAAAGGATGTTCCTCGTCTAGTTTCCGAGTTATAGTCTGAGTCGGCCGAATCCTATAGAGGTCAGCCGAAATAGGGAAGGGCAGGACCTCAATAGTGATGGCAGGGCATTACCCAGCCGAGATATTGCGTAAGTCAGCCGGGTTAGCCCGAGTAATCTTAATGCAGGTGAAGGACAAGCCGAGTCACGCGAGGAAGGGCCGAATGATACGAAGCTTGCAGGAGAAGGAGAAGCCTAAAGTCAAACTCTAGCCGCAGGCTAGAGAGAATCTGAGCAGAGCCAAGCGCAAGAGACAAATGAGCAGAGCGACAGAGGGGCAGAAGGAGGTCACGGAGGTGACAGTGCTGAAGCCCGAGGCACGCAGGAGGGGCCCTCTGGAACCTTGCCGTCATTAGAAAGGCGACAGGGAAAGGAGGCCGCCGAACTACTATATTAGGACAAGCATATTCCTCGAATATGCTTGCCACGTCAGCCCTAAAGGAACCCAAGGCTCTCCTTTATAAGTGGAGGCTTGGACCCTGAGGAGGGCATCGACTCATTTTAGTACCGTTAGGCTGGTAAAGTTCTCCTTTTCTCCTTGTATACAGCTCAAGGAGCACTTGTAGCCCAAGGAAGGAGAAATAAAGATCTTTGCCTTTGCCTTCTGAGTGTAGAATCAACTGCATCTTCCCTCCCCGGATCCCTCTAGCATCCATTGGCCCCAAACTTTAGCCTACCCATGGCATCTGCCGTGCCACCACCACGACATTCACTATTGCCTGACTTTAATAAGCTTTGTAACTTGACCACTGTGGTTTGGACTGTTAATCTGGGCGTAAACCTCAAAGACCGTATTTGGGTAGAGAGAAATAATATTACTCTGGGTGTCGAAGTTTGATACCCACTCTTGTAACAAAGGATAACCCATACTTAGGAATAACATAGGGTTGTCCCCGAGCTACTGCTCAAAGCAACGAGGTTTAGTACATAAACCAAACTTAGAAACAATATAGGACAGTCCCCGAGTCACTGCCCAGGGTGCCGAGGTTGAATACATGAATCAAACTTAGAAACAATATGGGGCAGTCCCCGAGTCACTGCTCAGGGTGCCGAGGTTTAATACATAACATAAAATCAAAAACCATATATGTCAGTCCCCGAGCCACTGCTCTGGCATCGAGGTTGAATACATGAATCACACTTAGAAACAATGTGGGGCAGTCCCCGAGTCACTGCTCAAGGTGCCTAGGTTTAATACATAACATAAAATCAAAAACCATATATGTCAGTCCACGAGCCACTGCTCTGGCATCGAGGTTGAATACATGAATCACACTTAGAAACAATGTGGGGTAGTCCCTGAGTCACTGCTCAAGATGCCGAGGTTTAATACATAAATCAAACTTACAAACAATATAGGGCAGTCCCTGAGCCACTGCTCAAGGTGCTGAGGTTTGATACATAACATGAAATTAAAAACAACATATGGCAGTCCCCGAGTCACTGCTCTGGACGCCGAGGTTTAATATATAATTGGTGCTCCATCCTGAGGCATCATTCTACGATGTGTCATAGATGACTCCTACGAGTAAAATGGATGAAGTAAAGCTACGTTCCATGGTCTTTTCGATTCTTCGCCGGCTTTGTCTGCCCTATTCTTTCCTGGTGATTGAGCATCGATTAGGTAATACGCATCATTGTGCAATGCTTTGATCACGATGAATGGTCCTTCCCATGGAGGCGACAACTTGTGCATGCCGGCCGTGCGTTGCACCAGTCGGAGAACCAAATCTCCTTCTTTAAACACTCTCGGATTTACCTTCTTGCTGTGATATCGTCGCAAGTCTTGCTGATAAATAGCTGATCTTGATAGCGCCAACTCCCTGGCTTCTTCTAGCAGATCGACATCATCTTGCTGAGCTACTTCGTTTATCTCAGCGGTTGTATACTGGATGACCCTTGGCGAATCATGTATTATGTCAGGTGGGAGTACAGCTTCTGCCCCATATACCAGAAAAAATGGTGTATAGCCTGTTGATCTGTTTGGGGTAGTCCTGAGGCTCCATAGTACTGCCGGCAGCTCCTCGATCCAACACCCTGCCGATCTTTGAAGCGGTTTGACGAGTCGTGGTTTTATTCCGGACAATACTAGTCCATTAGATCTTTCTACTTGCCCATTAGATGCTGGGTGAGCCACTGATGCGACATCTAGTCTTATGTGTTTTTCTTGACAAAATCTAGCGAAGGCTCCTTCGGAAAAGTTCGTACCGTTGTCTGTAATAACACTGTGTGGGTAGCCATATCTTTAGATAATATCTTTGAGGAATTTCACTACTATGGGCCCATCACATTTCTTTATTGGTTTCACTTCAATCCATTTTGTGAATTTGTCCACCATGACTAATATGTGGGTCATCCCACCTCGGGCCGGCTTAAATGGTCCCACAATATCTAAGCACCATACAGAAAATGGCCAAGTAATTGGTATCATTTTTAACTCGGACGATGGCATATGTATCTTGTGGGCATATCTCTGGCAACCATTACATTTTTCGACCAGTTCTTTGGCCTCTTTCAATGCTGTTGGCCAATAAAACCCATGCCTGAATGCCTTGGCTACTAAGGCTCTGGACGAGGCATGATGTCCGCATTCTCCTTGATGTATATCTAGGAGGATCTCCTGGCCTTTCGCCGAGCTCACACATCTTTGCAACACGCTTGTGACACTCCTTTTATACAGCTCATTGTTTATGATTGTATAAGCTTTAGCTCTTCTCACTGTCTGCCTTGCCAATATTTCATTATTCGGAAAAATCGCATCTCTAAGGAAAGAGAATATGGGTTGCGCCCATGTTGGTATGATTTTTTCTGGTGTAACCTCACTATCTATTTCCATATTTTCCGCCGACATAACTGCCTCGGATTTTTCCATACTCATCCTTGCATCAGCCGACTGTATTTTTGGAAATTCCGGGTTACATTGCTTGTCAATTTCCATCGGCATATTATCCTCTCTTGATTTCGCCGGAATGAAGATGGATTCGGACTCTGGTGACGGTGTTATTGATGGCTTCCTCAGGTGCTCTAGGGCAATACCTGGGGGGATTGACTGTCTGGTTGATCCGAGTTTTGACAATGTGTCTGCGGCATCATTTTCTGCCCGAGGTATATGGTGGAATTCACATCCATCGAAATATCCACTGAGTTTTTGCACGCGAAATCTGTATAAGGCCATATTAGCATCTAATGCATCCCAATTGCCTGAGACTTGCTGTACCACTAGGTCAGAGTCTCCGTAGCACAAGATTCGGCGTATGCCAATCTCTTTCGCCACCTTCAATCCATGGACGAGTGCTTCATATTTGGCGACATTGTTTGACGCGGCAAAATGTATTTGCAATACATATCTCAGCTGGTCTCTTTTTGGCGAGGTTAACACCATTCCTGCCCCCAAATCATTTCTTAGTTTAGAACCGTCAAAGTGCATCGTCCAATAATTTGGATCTGGTAAAGGTGGCTCATATTGTACCTCGGCCCAATCCACAAAGAAGTCGGCCACAACTTGAGATTTGATTGCATCTCGCCTATCGAATTGCGGAGAATAAGGTGACAACTCAATGCCCATTTTGCTATTCGGCCACTTGCATCTTTGTTGCTCAATATGTCGGCTATGGGTGCTTCACAAATCACCTTGATGGGGTGCTCTTCGAAGTAATGTTTAAGTTTCTTTGCTGACATGTACACCCCATATGCCATCTTCTGATAATGTGGGTAATTTTGTTTTGAGGCTGATAGTACCTCGCTTAGGTAATACACCGGCCTTTGTACTGATTTATCATCTTCAATTCGTTCCACCACGATCACAGCGCTCACTACTCTGTTCGTGGCTGCTATGTAAAGTAACATAGGCTCTTTCGACAATGGAAAAGCCAAGACTGGCGTTGTGACTAACATCTTTTTCAATTCATGGAATGTATTGTCCGCTTGCGGTGTCCAAATGAACTTATCAGATTTTTTCATCAACTGATAAAGTGGTAGTGCTTTCTCTCCTAGCCGACATACAAATCGGCTGAGCGAGGCTAGGCAACCTGTGAACTTTTGTACGTCATTTAGACATTTTGGCAATTCCATCCTTTCCACTGCTTTTATCTTAGTTGGATTGGCCTCTATACCTCGGCTAGATACGAGAAAACCGAGCAGTTTTCCCGCAGGCACACCGAATGTGCACTTTTCCAGGTTAAGCTTCATTCGGAACCTTCTCAGGTTCGCGAAAGTCTGTCGGATATCATCCAGTAGCGTTTTGATTTCTTTGGTTTTGATAACCACATCATCTACATATACTTGTACATTTTTTCCTATCTGGTCATGTAGACATTTTTGCATACATCTCTGATATGTTGCTCCTGCGTTATGCAGGTCGAATGGCATGGTGCGATAGCAATAAGCCCCGTACGGGGTAATAAACGCAGTCTTTATTTGATCGGCCGGATTCAACGGTATCTGGTGAAAACCAGAATACGCGTCTACAAATGATAATAGTTCACAACCAGCGATCGAATCAATGACTTGATCTATTCTAGGTAAAGGAAAAGGATCTTTTGGACACGCCTTGTTCAGGTTCGTGTAATCGATACACATTCGCCATACAATGGCTACATTTGGATCATCTTTCTTCTTTTCCACTAGCGCTGGGTTTGATAGCCAATCCGGATACAACACCTCCATGATGAACCTGGCCGCAAGGAGCCGAGCTATTTCATCCCCTATTATTTTTCTCCTGTCTTCGGCAAAGCGGCGGAGAGGTTGCTTCACCGACCTTGCTCCTGGCCTTACATTCAGAGAGTGCTCAGCCAACTCCCTCGGCACACCTTGCAGATCCTGAGTTGACCATGCAAAGATATCCCGATTCTCACAGAGGAAGTTGGTGAGCTCGCTTTCCTATTTAGCATCTAGGCCGGCACCAATGGTGACGGTGCGCTCTGGGAACTGCTCATCTATCTGGAACTTTTTTGTTTCTTTAGTCGGCTGAAAAGAGACACTTCCATGCGTGTTGGCTAATGCCGGCATATTCAACTATGCCGACTGAGCTAGGGCCGCTACCTCCTGAATCCTTCTTTTTTCTCTTGCTATTACCAATGACTCGACCAGATTTGATCCGGCTGAAGCACATTCCATTGACTTCCTGTAATCCCCTGCTACAGTTATCACCCCTTGTGGTCTGGGTAACTTCATTTTCAGGTAGGTTATGTGGCAGCTGCCCATGAATTTGGCCAATGCTGGCCGTCCGAGTAGAGCATGATAGCAACTCTCTAGATCCACCACTTCAAACTCTAAATTTTCTGCTCTGCAGTTATCTCTTGTGCCGAATAACACATCCACTCGAACCTTACCAATGGGTTCGCATGAAAGTCCTGGTACTATCCCATGGAACGTGGTCCTCGTGGATTGCAGCATGTTCTGCGATATTCCGAGTTTATGCATTGTATCTTTGTACATGATATTGATACTGCTCCCATTGTCAATGAGCACCTTTGAAAATTTCACATTAATGCTTGGTCCGACAAATGTCGGATCTAACATGAGTGCATACGACCCCGGACTCGGCATTATCTTGGGGTGATCCTTTATGCTCCAAGTTATTTCTTGATCCGACCAAGGCACATATCTTGGTACTGCCGGCATAACTGCATTTACTTCCATATGTCGGCATTGTACGCTCTGTTTGTCTTGTTGTTCTGTTGTGAACACGCAATATGATTGATGATGTTCTCTGTAAGCATTGCGTCCATTATTTCCTGGATTTGTCCTTCCATCCGGACCTTGGTTTATCACTTGATGCACCGCATCTCTCTGGTCCGAGTTTTCATACCTCGGGGGAGGAGGCGGTAACATCAGTTGTTGTGTATTTTCTCCAGTCAACTGTGGCTGATGCTGCTGATGTGCCTGGAGAGGCGTTGCCTGCATGCCTGCAGGGTTACCCATTGCATTTTTCATCCATGCACATTGGCGGGTTGTATGGTTGGCCGGCCTGGCCGGGTTTGACGTGTGAAATTTACACGGCTGATCCAACATGGACTCAAACGTGTACTTCGGCCTCTCCTACCATTGCTTCTTTTGCTCTAGTGTCCACTGTCTTTTTCCTTCATTCCTAGGTGTCCATTGCTGAGGACCATTCTTTTGCCGCTGACTATTTCCGTGACTCGGCTGATCTTGCACTACTGCTGCCACCTGATTTGAATCATATCTATAATCCGGTCTTTCTTCTCTTCTTCTTCCTCTGAAATCATTGCGCCTAGATGACCCGGCCACATCTCTCGCATATTGATCTTGATGTTCCCGTTGATCTGCCGACATTAGTTCTGGTTGCGTCGGGTCCCCCAATGCATAGGAATCCGCTATCCTGATGGTTTCTGCCAAAGCGGTTGGCATATCTCTTTGCAATCGCTGCCATAATACACTGGCATAGCGGCATCCTTGAGCGAACCAAGCTATCGCCTGCGATTCTATTACTCCCTCACATGAATTCCTGAGATTACACCACCGAGTTAAGAATTCTCTGTCTGTCTCATTCGGCCTTTGCTTGCACATGGCTAGCTGCTGCGGCCTTTTTGGCCTTTTGTAAGTACTGGTGAAGTTGCTAACGAACATCTCTTCAAAGTCCAACCAACAGTTGATGCTGCCTGCGGGCAGGTTATTCAACCATACTCTAGTTGGTCCTTCCAACATTTGCGGGACATATCTTACTACCCATCGTAAGTTTCCACCTGCTATTTTTACAGCAGTGGCATAATCGATCAACCAATCTTGTGGTTTGGTGCTCCCATTGTATGTTTTTGTGCCTCTTGCCAGCTGAAAGTTCGGCACAGGCGGTTCGCCCCTGATCCATGGTCTGAAGCATGTCGGACCCGGTGGACCCTGTTCTTCTAGTAACTCGGACCGGTATAACCGGTCTAGCTTTACTCTGGCATCACTTGACGGCAAATCTCTATACAGAATTCTCTCCTGCATTCCATAGTGGTTATTTCCGCCATGAATCGCATATTCCATCTCGGAATAACCATCGTTATACCTTTCATTCACCTGATTGTGGCGAGCTGGTCTCGCTTCTCTTTCCTGCCGAGGTTCATGTCTCGGCTGCGGGTTGGTTGGAGGTTCTCTCCTTCCTTCGATCGGGATATTGTTCTCGTGATTCCCTCTTCCGAGTTCTCCTCTTCCGAGATCTCCATTGCCTCGGCTTCCGCTGCATTTCTCGGCATGGCCAGGGTTTCTTTCACCACTGTTACCTCGGCTTCCATTGCCTCTGTTCTCATTTGCTTTTCCGGCTATCGCCGGATCATATGGAACAATTTTCTTATTTCTCTTTCCAGAAGTTACCGCTTTGTCTTTTCGTGCATTGTTTCCGGGTGAAGATGCTGCTGCCATAGATAAGGCAGGTGCTGCACCAGCCGAGTGAACCATTCGCGAGGCACCTGGCCTCGTTAGGTCTGCTCTAAGCATTTCTTCATTCTGCTGGTTCGCGATGCGCACCAGCTCATTTACTCTTTCTTGCTTTTTCTGCCGGGCTTCGCCGGTCAATCCTTCTAATTCTAATGCTGCGGCATTCGCCGCTCTCAGGTTCTTTGCCGGGGTACTATACCTCGGCAAGCCTAGATCAACTGATTCTGCCTTATGAGCATCATGCTCCTTGTTGATATCATCTATGAGGTTATTTCCTCTTAACCTCAACTCATCAACCCGCTCGGGGGCGACGTCGAGCTTGTTTGCCCTGGCGTATTCTCGCAGGGTCCTGTTTAAGGACTCCCGCAAGGCTGACACCTTTTTTGCCTCTACCAGCACTTTCTGCCTGGTTTCCTCCAACTCTGCCTGAGCATTTGCCGGATCAAGTATCGGTGCTACAGGTGTGGTCAGATTATCTATAGTTGCCTGAAGAATGTTCTCTGGTCTTTCCAGAGGTGGCCCTCTTACCCTTGGTGCCTTTGGGGTTGTCTCCTGCACCTCAGCCTGGTTGGCCACTGAAGGAATTACCTCGGTGGGTTGTGGAGCTGTCTGCCTGGGCGCCACCTGCGCACCTGTCGCCGGATCTCTACTTGATCCGGCGCCCGCTGCTCCCGTCTGCACCCAGGCTGCGACCATCACCTCGATGCTACTGACCGTGCGCGCTCCGCATGGACTGCTTGCGGCGCTAAGGGGAGGTTCTTCTGCAATAATAACCTGGTGAGGATAAACGCCGGAGATGTCGACGCCGACGTAGACCTGGTGCATGCCCAAGTTGATGAAGACGCTGTTGCGTGGAGGAGCTTTTCCCTTGAAGCTGCCTGCATTGTCGCTGACGTAGTCACAGAGATTGAGTCTCCGGACTAAGCCAGAAACAACGCGCTCGCCAGTGTTGATGAAGTTTCCCGTACGGATCATGACTCTAGCTAGCACCGCTGCTGGCCCCATGGTGGGCGCCAACTGTCGTGGTGGTGGCATGGCAGATGCCATGGGTAGGCTAAAATATGGGGCCAATGGATGCTAGAGGGATATGGGGAGGGAAGATGTAGTTGCTTCTACACACAGATGACTAAGGTGAAGATCTTTATTTCTCCTTCCTTGGGCTACAAGCGCTCCTTGAGATGTTTACGAGTAGAGAGGAAGAACTTTACCAGCCTAATGGTACCAAATGAGCCGATGCCCTTCTCAGGGCCCAAGCCTCTCCTTATAAAGGAGAGCCCTGGGTTCCTCTAGGGCTGACGTGGCAAGCATATTCGAGGAATATGCTTGTCCCAATATAGTAACTCGGCGGCCTCCTTTCCGTGTCGCCCTTCTAATGACTTAAGGTTCGGAGGGCCCCTCCTGCACGCCTCGGGATTCAGGACTGTCACCTCCGTGACCTCCTTCTGCCCCTCTGTCGCTCTGCGCCTTTGTCCTTTGTGCTTGGCTCTGCTCAGATTCTCCCTGGCCCGTGACTGGAGTTTGACTTTAGGCTTCTCCTTCTCCTGCAAGCTTCGTATCATTCGGCCTTGCCTCGCATAACTCGGCTCGTCCTTCACCTGTATTAAGACTACTCGGGCTAACCCAGCCGACTTATACAGTACTTCGGCCGGGTAATGCCTTGCTATTATCATGGGGGTCCTGTCCTTAGCCGACCTCTACATGATTCAGCCGACTTAGACCATAACTCGGAAACTGGACGGCGAACGTCCTTTTGTCTTTCCCCGTCTTTACCCTATCCGAGGTCACCTCCCCAACAGTTTTACTACTACTAGTTAAATGCTCCTGCGTATATACGACTCAAATAATAATGTCTAATTATGGCATTTTATTTTTGCGGTTGCAAATATTATAACATATCCCTCGTTTAGCCCTATTTGGATTGAAGAATATATTGAATGCAGAAATATAGAGAAATTAATGTGTGTGGTTAATCCAATGATTTATGAAATTAATGTTCTTTGCATGTTTAGTTGAATGCCAGTGCGTTGTTACGGATAAATAGAATTAGAAGTTCAAATAAAGTTATGAACATTTTGTTCCTCTACACCTATAGTAAAGCATTCTTTTATGGGATAAAGCGTTATTCATTACCATTACGGAATGCGGAGCCTAATATTTACCCATATAATATCAGAGTAGCGGTTTTTTCTAAGGTTTCATGTGTTGTCATTGTGCTGTCTATTCTACATTTCACCATCTATCTAAGCACAGATCCCACTTTTCATTTAGACCAAAACCCTAGAACATGGAATATTCAAAAAAGAATATAGAATGTACTCCCTCCGTCCCAAAATAAGTGACATGGTTTAGTCTAGATATAAATATATGTACACACTAAAACATGTCTAGATACATGTATATCTAAATAAAACCACGTCGCTTATTTTTGGTACAGAGGGAGTACAAATTATCTATGAAATGCTCCAAGACAATGTAGGCAACTTCCAAGGAAGAAAGTAGAGCTTCCTCATTCTACTCTTCCACCAAGGTGCCAAGAGAACTTTAATACAAATCATATATTACCACATGGCTGATGGCTCATATTATTCAATGTTGCAGCTATATTGTTTTTCTGAAGAGAACTTTATGTCAACATCCGGATTTTTAATCCCAGATGCCTGTTATGCCATACATCGCAATCCCAGGATTACCATTTTTGCGAGACATAACAGAATTGGATACCACAGTACATCATCCATTAGAAACCATACATAAGGTCTTACACAAATAAAGATCTCATGATCCAGTTCTTAATACAACTCAAGCAGCGTAAATACGTAATAATAAAGGTAGCGTAGGCGAAGCTCCATCTTCGGGGTCACAGGCACTGCTGACGATGGGAGATGATCCTAGTTGTCGTAACCTTCTTGGGGTCCATCATCCTGGTACTCCTCTTCATAGTCTGGCCACAGGAATAGCCAGGGACAAAGCCATGAGTACTCTTTAAGTACTCGCAAACTAATACTAACAAGTGAAGGGGGTTTTGTAATAGGATACGAAGCTCTAGGGTTGTTTTGCAAAAAGCCAGATTTACCTCTACTAAGTTCAGAAGCAAGGGAAAGCTAGTCAAATTTTATAACACCTAAGTGGGAACTTGTATTTCATATCACAACTCTGTTGTGGTCAAGTCAAGTTCTCAATTCATTTCACAAGTCATTTTGAAAACATCTGACGGGGGAACAGTATGGCCACTCCAATTGTCCATAACCGCGGACGCGGCTATTCGAATAGTTTGACACTCTGCAGAGATTGTACACTTTCAGCACAACATTCGATACATCCGTCAGGAACAAATCCAGAATTCACCATACTCAGTATGCGGATAATCAATCCTAACCTTTCAATTACACGCCCTAGTATAAGCACCTCTCCTGTGAGTTTGGCCTCTCAACCATGACCAACTGTCATCTTGGGTACTGCACAGGTGGACAATCTTCACAAGGTAGCCTCAGCTCAGACCTTGGCCGTGAGGGAACCAATACTAAGGTATATAAGTTTTTAGTCAAGCCCTACCCAATCTTAGGGTATCGTGGTTGTACGGTAAAATTGAAATGGTATCGCATCCAGACAACCATCAATTTTAAAAGGGGCTAAGGCTCATGCCTTAACATTTTCATCACCAAAATCATCTAGTGTTCGGAAACACATGTCAAAACATCTCAGTAGAATGATCCATCATTCTAAGGTTTTCATAACCATTTTCACCAAGTATTCCCATCTAAAGTTGATCGAGTTTTATGCTTAGCACTAGCATCTACAAATGGGGGTGAGTACTAATGAGGGGTGATAAACAAGTGGAGTTTCAACTAAGTACCACCTCATGCCTTAGGATGATATCAAGATTTTCTAGCTTAGGCCAAATTTTATGCTCTTTATGCAACCTTCAAGTATCTTCCTAGAATCTACAAGTTACTTCAGTAAACTCTAGGTAAAAGCTTTGATAAAGAAATAAAGTAGAAAGCTTGCAAGTAAAACTAGGATTGGGTATCAAGTGGGTATGATCACATATGCTTAAGGCATATAGTTGGCATGGTAACAAGTAAGTATTTGTTTGCATCAGTAGAGTATCTTGCAAGTGTTAGCTTGCCTTGTGTAGAGCAGTGGTTGAAGTTCTCCTCGGCTTCTTCCTTGTAGTATCCTCCTTCCTCCTCGTATCCTTGGTCGGTACTAGCGTCTATGAATAAATACGAGGTACACAATCACCAAACAATACTTAACTACGTGCAATCATCACACAAAGGGGTTCTATAGATGATCTAGCATCATCACTAACATTACAAGACTAAAGCATTTGTCTTAATGATTTTAGTTTTAGAAAAGTAATTTCTACTCATTGAAAAACTACTTAAGATTTAATATTCTCCAAACCAAACATGGGATCATGTTGACACATGTCATCACCACATATTTTAGTCCATGGGAATGTGATTTAAAGTGGTGTCACAATTTAATAAGGTTTAACCTTTTTATTTTAAATAAAATAAGTGACTAGAAATGCCTATGTGGCATTCTTTTAATACTTGAACATTATTTCTGTAAGTAAACCCATATATTTTTATATATTCTGAAAGGTATGGTTAAATGTGATTTTTGAGAGTTGGAATCAACTCAAAAGCTATTATGGTTTAAATTTGAAAAATGTTTGAATGCAGAAAAGCTTTTGCCTTGTTATTTTTACCAAGGGCGATCTACAGATCCAAATGATTTGAATCCAACGGGCTTGGGTTCAGCATTTCAAGACCTTTCTAAAAAAATTGGTTTCATTTAATTGGGTTCACTGAATCGAGCTGGGTGGATTTTTGAAACTAGGTACATAACTGTGTTTGAATGAAAATGGAAAAATCCAAATTCAAACGAGTGGGCTGCACGGGAAGAGAAAATGGGCTGGCCTGCTACGCACAGCACTTACGCGGGCTAGTTAAGTGGTTGTCCCCACGTCGCTGAGACAGTGCGGCGATGCAGAACAACGTGGTGCGTTGGATCTAGTTCTAATCCAACGACTCTGGTTCATCGTCCACGTCGGGCAGCGCCGGTGAGACAGAACCCTAACGCGGCAGGTGGGGGTTGTGGGAGGCTCAGGCAAGGGTTGGCGATGCGGGCAAACGGCGAAGTCGACGACGGTGAACCTCCTGGTATCGGCAGCTTCTCTTGGGGCGGCTCCAATCGCTGGCTCCCTTCTTCTCCAACAGCGGCGGGCTCCGGTGAAATTCCGGCGATGTGCTGCTCGCCTTGCTCCGGGAACAGGGTGGAACGATCAGTGAGGAGAGGGGAGTGGAATGGTGTGAAGAGTTTGAGCGGGGGAGGCCTCCTTTTATAGTGGCGAGAGGGAACCGACGGGCGCAAGCTGAGCTCGTCGTGGTCGACGGAACAGAAGGCTATCGGTGTGGGCGACGGTAGGGGGCGGTGTTGTGCTCCCTAGCGAAGCTCAACGGCATGGTGGCGAGGCGTGGGGCGGTGCGGATTGGTCGAAACGCTGCGGTGCTCTGCGCGTGCCCGACAGAAGTTTTAATGGCGCCTGGCAGCGCATGTCTGTGGTTGTGGACGGTGGTGATCGCGTATGCACGCGGCGAGGGCGGCGCGCGGTGTGTGGGCGTCTATCGAGCGTGGCGCACGGGGCGCTCTCTCGGCATGGTTGCAGAGCGGCTTGGCATGGTCTGTGCGTGTGGTCCATGGGCTGGCATCGCTCGTGGCTGGGACAGGGAGTGGCGGTGGGGTGCTAGCTTGCTCCCAGACAAGGTTGGCGAGGCTAGTGCTGCTTGTAGCTTGCTGTCCACACTGGGGTGACAATGGTGCACTCGGGTTGTTCACCATTGATGACAAAGGCTACCTTACAGTGGTGCTAGAGATTCGTTAAGGTTGTTAGATGATCTACTAAGGCTAGTGGTGTCCAGAGAGGGAACAAGTTAGGCCCAAAACACTGCACACTATAGTGTTTTGATTTTGTTTGATTTGAATCAGCAAGGTGTTTGATGAAATGACCGCATGAATTCAAGTTTTGAATTTTGAAAAGATTTTTGGTGGGTGTGCTAGGCATGTGCTGGGGGGTCTGTGGATGCTTGGGTTTTGAAAGTTGAGCTTGTTTGAGTGGTTTTTGCAAAAGTGGGATCTTCCCATATGATATAGATTCAATTTTGAACTGTCCTTTAAACTATGCATTCAAATGTTTTTGGATGATCACAAGGTGGGCCTTGGTACTCTATATGAGTACTATCAAGGGGTGCAAAGATCAAAACAAGTTTCTGTTAAGTTTTGAAAGTTAGAGACAGCCAAAGTAGGCATGGGAGTTAATTTGGTCAAAGTGACCATTCACTTATTTTGTTTGTTTTGATTTATTTGTCTTTGGGAAAAGTGTGGGGATTGTTTATATGATGTTTATTTCACCTAAGAATCCTTTTACAAGCAAATAATCACACAAGCAAGGCAATTCAAAAGAATCCAAATTGGAATGCATACACACATGCATGCTTTCATATTTTTAAATAGAAAAGTTTTTGTTAACCCTAATTTTGATGATTAGAGTTTGATGATCCAAGTTTAGTATTTTTGGGATGTTACAAACCTTCCCCCCTTAAACAAAATCTCGTCCCGAGATTTGTAAAAGGACGAAAAAGATTACCTAGGATTTGAAGAGATCGGGAAACTCCGTCCTGATGTGATCTTCACGCTCCCGGGTAGCTTCCTCTTCTGTGTGGTTGCTCCACTGAATCTTGAGAAACTTGATGCTTCGGGTTCGGGTAGTTCTGAAGGCTTCTTCCAAAATACGGATGGGTACTTCGGGATAGGTCAGATCATTGTTGATCTCTATAGTCCGATGATCGATATTCTTGAACACTTCGGTCTTCTCTGGAACTTCGAGGCACTTGCGAAATAATCAGATATGGAAAACATTGTGCACGGCTGACATCTCTTCGGACAGTTCCAATTGATACGACACTTCTCCTCGACAGTTCAGAATCTTGAAGGGTCCGATATATCTGGGGGCTAACTTTCCTTTGAGTTGGAAACGCTGCATTCCTTTCAATGGCGACACTTTCAGATACACAAAATCTCTGATGTTGAAGGCGAGGTCTCGACGTCTCTTGTCGGTGTAACTCTTCTGTCTGGACTGGGATGTCTTGAGGTGCTCACGAATCTTGTGAACCTTCTCTTCTGCTTCTCGTGGGATGTCAGGTCTGAAAATCTGACTCTCTCCTACTTCCGACCAGTTCAAAGGGGTGCGACACTTCCTTTCGTACATGAATTCAAATGGGGCCATTTGCAAACTAGCTTGATAACTGTTGTTGTATGAAAATTCTGCAAACAGCAGACAGTCTTCCCACTTAGATCCATATTCTAACACACATGCTCTCAACATATCTTCGAGTATTTGATTTACTCGCTCCGTTTGTCCATCGGTCTGAGGGTGATATGCGGTGCTGAAATCTAGGCGGGTTCCTAAACCTTCTTGGACTTTCTTCCAGAATCTCGAGGTAAACTGAGTTCCTCGATCCGATACGATGTTCTTGGGGACTCCGTGCAAACTAACGATTCTAGCAATGTATAACTCCGCTAGCTTCAAACTCTGATATGTGGTCTTGACGGGTAAGAAATGGGCGACTTTGGACAATCTGTCCACTATGACCCAGATAGAGTCATTTCCCCTACTAGAAGTAGGCAATCCGGTGATAAAGTCCATTCCAATGGAATCCCATTTCCATTCCGGAATCTGCAATGTTTGCAACAATCCAGCGGGTCTTTGATGTCCTGCCTTGACTCGCTGACATATATCAAACTTGGCGATATAGCTTTCGATTTCTCTCTTCATCTTGTGCCACCAAAATTGTTCTTTCAAATCTTGATACATCTTACTTCCTCCGGGTTGGATAGAATAAAGAGTGTCATGAGCTTCCTTCAGAATAACTTCTTTCAACTCAGAATCTGCTGGTACACAAAGGCGTCCTTTGTACTACAGAACTCCTTCTTCGTCTTCGGTGAATCCGGGTGCTTTGCCTGTACCGATACGACGCTTGATTCCATCGATACTAGCATTTCCTTTCTGTGCCTCTTTGATCTGGCTGATCAAAGTGGGCTGAAGTTCTATGCTAGCCAAAAATCCTTCACTCACTAATTCCATTCGGAAATCTTCCATCTCTTTGTGCAAGCTTGGTTGCTCCTTCAAAATCATGGAGTTCAAGCGGCACGGCAATCTGCTAAGGGCATCTTCTACCATATTGGCTTTACCAGGGTGATAGTGAATGTCCAGATCGTAATCCTTGATTAGCTCAATCCATCTTCTCTGTCTCATATTCAGCTCCTTCTGAGTGAATATATACTTCAGGCTCTTGTGATCCGAATAAATCTCACAACGGTTTCCCATGAGGTAATGAATCCATGTCTTCAGGGCTAGAACTACGGCTGCGAGTTCGAGGTCATGGGTTGGGTAATTTTGCTCATGTTGTTTTAGTTGTCGAGATAGATAAGATATAACTTTGCCTTCTTGCATTAGCACACATCCGAGACCGATCTTGGATGCATCACAATACACGTCGAAGGGCTTCGTGATATCCGACATGATTAAGATTGGGGCTGAAATCAATCTCCTTTTGAGTTCTTGAAAACTCGCTTCACATTTGTCGGTCCATTCAAACTTCTTGTCCTTCTTCAGCAATTGGGTCATGGGTCTGGCGATACTCGAGAATCCTTCTATGAACTTGCGGTAGTATCCCGCTAATCCGAGAAATGCACGAACTTGGGTTTGAGTGGTTGGGCTTGCCAATCTTCGACATCTTTCACTTTTGCAGGGTCAACGGCAATTCCTCCGGCTGATACAATGTGGCCGAGGAATCGTACCTCCTGTAACCAGAATTCACATTTGCTAAACTTGTCATACAACTGATGCTCTCTAAGGGTTCCAAGAATGGTCCTTAGGTGTAGCTCATGTTCTTCTTCCGATTTGGAGTAAATCAGAATGTCATCGATGAAAACAACAACAAACTTATCTAGGAAGTCCATAAAAATCTTATTCATGAGATTCATGAAATAAGCGGGGGCATTGGTTAATCCAAAAGACATGACAATATACTCGTATAATCCATATCTAGTGGTAAAGGCAGTCTTTGGAATATCCTCTGCATGAATTTTGAGTTGATGATAACCAGTTCTAAGATCAATCTTAGAAAACACTTTGGCACCGGTCAACTGATCAAACAAATCTTCTATCTTGGGCAAGGGGTATTTGTTCTTGATGGTGACATCATTCAACTTCCGATAATCCGTACACAAACGGTTACCTCCATCTTTCTTGTCCACAAACAAAACAGGTGATCTCCATGGTGACGCGCTTGGTTGAATCAATCCAATTTCCAACATGGCATCTAGTTGCTTCTTCAGTTCTTCTAGTTCAGACGGGTTCATACTATACGGTCTCTGGGCTATGGGTCCAGTTCCGGGGATTAGTTCAATGATAAACTCGATATCCCTATCTGGGGGCATACCGAGCAAAACCTCTGGAAATACATCGGGGTATTCACAGACTATCCGGACTTGGTCAATGGTAGGTTGGGCTATACTCTTGTTGCACTTGAATTGACGAGGTAAGGTTTCAGATATATGCTCGACTGATATTCCCGTGGTACTGGTCATGATTATGGCTTTCTTGGCACAGTCAATCAATCCTTTATGTTTGGACATCCAATCCATTCCTAGTACTACTTCCAAACCTTTAGTTCCGAGTACTATCAGATTAGCATAAAAATCTATGCCATGGATTCGGATAGGGACGGCTTTGCAAATTTGCCTAGCTTTGGTGGTTGAACCGGGGATTTGAACGATCATAACATGCTTCAGTTTGGTTCGTTGAATTTTACTAGTGCATGCAAATTCTTCGGTGACAAATGAGTGCGATGCACCAGAATCAAATAACACTCTAGCAAGTACTAAATTAACAGAAAACATACCCAGCACGATGTCTGGCGCTTCCTGAGCTTCTTCAGCATGCATGAGAAAAAGACGGTCGTTGCGGTTGAGCGAATTCCCTGGGGCAAATCTTGTTCCGGGCTGAACACGACGCTGCAGCTGAGCTGGGGCATTGGTATTGGGGGCTGCGACATTCTTCTTGTTGAGGCACTCGTTGGAGTAGTGACCCTTATTTCCATAGTCATAACAAGTTACCTGCGACTTGTCCTTTGCTGCAACAAGCACAACATTGCTTCCAGTCCTCGGGGCAGTGTTGGTGTTGGCGGTAGCATTGTTGTTGTTGAACTTGGGTGGGGCATGGTTGAAATTGCTAGATTTGTCGGGGTTATTGTGATTTCCTCCGGGCCTAGGGTTTCCACGGTTGGGATAAGTCGGACGGTTCATCGGGGGTTTGTTGGTTCTCGGGGAAAATCCTGGGGATGGGTTAGGGTGATACTTTGGGGTCTGATGGGTTCCTGGCTGATGCATCATGCGACGCTTGCGGTTCTCATTGGCTTGGTTGATCTTTCCTTCCATCTGGATGGCAGAGTCGACAAGGGCTTCAATATCAGCAAAGGGGATATTGACTAACACAGTCTGCATCTCATCGTGCAGACCATTCAGGATTCTCTCTTTCTTCTTGGATTCCGTGTCGATCTCATCCGGGGCATACCTATCTAATGACAAAAATTTGTCATGGTATTCTACTACGGTCATCCTTCCTTGCTTCAGTTCTCTAAACTCATCTATCATTCTCTTGATCAAACCCGGTGGCACATGGGTTCTGTTGAACTTGACCTTGAATTCCTCCCAGGTCATCATCTGTCCTCCGGTCATTGCACGAACATTGTTCCACCATGCCCTGGCATCTCTGGCTAGATAGTGAGTGGCGAACAGAACTTTCTCGTTGGCTTCCACTCTGGTGACTTCTAGGTTATTTTCCATGGTTTGCAGCCAATCATCGGCATCTAGAGGCTCTTCTGACTTAGTGAAAATAGGTGGGTTGGTATTCTGGACATTTTTGAGCTTAGATCCATGGTTGTCCTGATTTCCTTGGCCTTGATTGTTGTGGGCTAGCTGAGCTATCCGCTGAAGGGTGGCTAGGTTGGCTTGACGTTCGGCTCTTTCAGCTTCGCGGTCAGAAACCAACATTTGCAGGATCTGCAACATCGGGTCCGGGGATGAACCACTTCCTCCGCGTGGCATCTGAAGATTGAGATAGATCATGAGAAAAGAGGGAAATTTCTAAGGTTTCCGGACTTTGAAAAGTTTTTAAAGTTTGACTCAGATTTTCTAGCAACTTGCTTTTCATTCATTCATTCACACGATACAAACACCCACCACAAAACAAAAAAAACAGATGGTTTTAAGAACCATTCTGGAAACTACGATACAGTGGGACCGAATACTACTCACTACGCTAGTGCTCAAGTGCTACTACTCCTTGGAGTCGGTGTAGTCGTCATCCTCATCATCATCATCGTCATTGATGAAGGCGAAATCATCCTCATCGGTGAAGAAGTCCATAGCCTGATCCTCCAGAAAATCATCATCATCACTGAGATAGGAGTAGGGGTCTCCACAAAGATCCTCTCCGGCATTCTCCCTTTCCTCCAACTGCATGTCTCTCTCGTGGATGGTCTCCTCCAAAGCCGAGATACGGTGGTGAAGACGGGCAATGATGCGCTCCTTCTTGTCGAGCTGACGGCGGCGAGACTTGCGATCCTTTGCTAGCATGGCGATGGTCTGATCCTTCATCTTGATGATGGCGGACTTGTGGTTAGAGTAGTCACGACAATTGTCCAATTCCTGCTGACGATCGTACATCATGAAGCTAAGGTGGTCCAATTGGGTCTTCAGCTCGTGGTGGTATGGGGCTTCCAGTGGTTGTCCATTTGCATCACGCCTTGGGCAAAACTCAAAGCGGGTTCCCTTGATCTGGTTGATACTCTGCCCACACAGACGGGCAAGAGCTTCCGGCATGGCCCTGGCAAGTCCATCGAGCCAGTTGTTCTCTCTTAAGGTAAACTGAATTCCCTCAGCAGTGGGAGGTTCAATCTTTCCTCGGAGACTTGCAACAATTAGCCACTGCAGATCTTCTCCTCCTTGATCATTGAGCTGAGCTCCGAAGAACTCGAGGTGCGTATGCTCCAGAAGTTCCGAAAGCTGGTCCCAATCCCTCTCAAAGATAAGGTCTCCTCCATTCCCCAACTGATAAAACTTGTTGTACTTCACGTCCATCTATAAGAATATAGGATGAGTAAGTTAGTAGAGTGATCAAGTGTGTCAAATTTTATGTATTTTGCAAGAGTTTTTGAGGAACATGAATTTTCATGAAAGAATCAAAGTGATAAGAATGAGAATAAGTTTTTGTAAATATTTGCTTCTTTTGGTTTTGAAACTAAGTTTTTTATTCAAACGTCCAGTCTAACTAGGGTCTCCTATGATCAGGATGGCTCTGATACCAACTTGTCAACACCCGGATTTTTAATCCCAGATGCCTGTTATGCCATACATACAATCCAGGTTACCATTTTTGCGAGACATAACAGAATTGGATACCACAGTACATCATCCATTACAAACCATACATAAGGTCTTACACAAATAAGGATATCATGATCCAGTTCTTAATACAACTCAAGCAGCGGAAATACGTAATAATAAAGGTAGCATAGGCGAAGCTCCATCTTCGAGGTCACAGGCAATGCTGACGATGGGAGATGATCCTAGTTGTTGTAACCTTCCTGGGGTCCATCATCCTGGTACTCCTCTTCATAGTCTGGCCATGGGAATAGCCAGGGACAAAGCCATGAGTACTCTTTAAGTACTCGCAAACTAATACTAACAAGTGAAGGGGGGTTTTGTAATAGGATACTAAGCTCTAGGGTTGTTTTGCAAAAAGCCAGATTTACCTCTACTAAGTTCAGAAGCAAGGGAAAGCTAGTCAAATTTTATAACACCTAAGTGGGAACTTGTATTTCATATCACAACTCTGTTGTGGTCAAGTCAAGTTCTCAATTCATTTCACAAGTCATTTTGAAAACATATGACGGGGGAACAGTATGGCCACTCCAACTGTCCATAATCATGACGGCTATTCGAATAGTTTGACACTCTGCAGAGATTGTACACTTTCAGCACAACATTCGATACATCCGTCAGGAACAAATCCTGAATTCACCATACTCAGTATGCGGATAATCAATCCTAACCTTTCAATTACACGCCCTAGTATAAGCACCTCTCCTGTGAGTTTGGCCTCCCAACCATGACCAACTATCATCTTGGAGTGCATTGCGGTGGACAATCTTCACAAGGTAGCCTCAGCTCAGACCTTGGCCATGAGGGAACCAATACTAAGGTATATAAGTTTCCAGTCAAGCCCTACCCAATCTTTGGGTATCGTGGTTGTATGGTAAAATTGGAATGGTATCGCATCCAGACAACCATCAATTTTAAAAGGGGCTAAGGCGCCTTAACGTTTTCATCACCAAAATCATCTAGTGTTCGGAAACACATGTCAAAACATCTCAGTAGAATGATCCATCATTCTAAGGTTTTCATAACCATTTTCACCAAGTATTCACATCTAAAGTTGATCAAGTTTTTTGCTTAGCACTAGCATCTACAAATGGGGGTGAGTACTAATGAGGGGTGATAAACAAGTGGAGTTTCAACTAAGTACCACCTCATGCCTTAGGATGATATCAAGGTTTTCTAGCTTAGGCCAAATTTTATGCTCTTTATGCAACCTTCAAGTATCTTCCTAGAATCTACAAGTTACTTCAGTAAACTCTAGGTAAAAGCTTTGATAAAGAAATAAAGTAGAAATCTTGCAAGTAAAACTAGGATTGGGTATCAAGTGGGTATGATCACATATGCTTAAGGCATATAGTTGGCATGGTAACAAGTAAGTATTTGTTTGCATCAGTAGAGTATCTTGCAAGTGTTAGCTTGCCTTGTGCAGAGCAGTGGTTGAAGTTCTCCTCGGCTTCTTTCTCGTAGTATCCTCCTTCCTCCTCGTATCCTTGGTCGGTACTAGCGTCTATGAATAAATACGAGGTACACAATCACCAAAAAATACTTAACTACGTGCAATCATCACACAAAGGGGGTCTATAGATGATCTAGCATCATCACTAACATTACAAGACTAAAGCATTTGTCTTAATGATTTTAGTTTTAGAAAAGTAATTTCTACTCATTGAAAAACTACTTAAGATTTAATATTCTCCAAACCAAACATGGGATCATGTTGACACATGTCATGACCACATATTTTAGTCCATGGGAATGTGATTTAAAGTGGTGTCACAATTGAACAAGGTTTAACCTTTTTATTTTAAATAAAATAAGTGACTAGAAATGCCTATGTGGCATTCTTTTATTACTTGAACATTATTTATGTAAGTAAACCCATATATTTTTATATATTCTGAAAGGTATGGTTAAATGTGATTTTTGAGAGTTGGAATCAACTCAAAAGCTATTATGGTTTAAATTTGAAAAATGTTTGAATGCATAAAAGCTTCTGCCTTGTTATTTTTACCAAGGGTGATCTACAGATCCGAATGATTTGAATCCAACGGGCTTGGATTCAACATTTCAAGACCTTTCTAACAAAATTGGTTTCATTCAATTGGGTTCACTGAATCGAGCTGGGTGGATTTTTGAAACTAGGTACAGAAGTGTGTTTGAATGAAAATGGAAAAATCCAAATTCAAACGAGTGGGCTGCGCGGGAAGAGAAAATGGGCCGGCCTGCTACGCACAGCGCTTACGCGGGCTGGTTAAGTGGCCGTACCCACGCGTCAGTGAGACATGGGGTGCAAAGCGGTACGGGGCAACGTGGTGCGTTGGATCTAGTTCTAATCCAACGGCTCTGGTTCATCGTCCATGTCGGGCAGCGCCGGCGAGACAGAACCCTAACGCGGCAGGTGGAGGTCATGGGAGGCTCACCAGGGCTCAGGCGAGGTTCGGCGATGCGGGCGAACGACAAAGTCGACGACGGTGAACCTCCTGGTACCGGCAGCTTCTCCTGGGGTGGCTCCAATCGCTGGCTCCCTTCTTCTCCAGCAGCGGCGGGCTCCGGTGAAATTCCGGCGATGCGCTGCTCGCCTTGCTCCGGGAACAGGGTGGAACGATCAGTGAGGAGAGGGGAGTGGAATGGTGTGAAGAGTTTGAGTGGGGGAGGCCTCCTTTTATAGTGGCGAGAGGGAACCGACGGGTGCAAGCTGAGCTCGCCGTGGTCGACGGCACAGAAGGCTATCCGCGTGGGCGACGGTAGGGGGCGGTGCTGTGCTCCCTGGTGAAGCTCAACAGCGTGGTGGCGAGGCGTGGGGCGGTGCGGATTGGTCAGAACGCTGCGGTGCTCTGCGCGTGCCCGGCGGAAGTTTTAATGGCGCACAACACACGTGGTCCGCGCGATGGCGAACGGGCGTGTCTGCGGGGTTGCCGGGACGGTGGTGATTGCGTATGCACGCGGCGAGGGCGGCGCGCGGTCTATGGGCATCTGTCGAGCGTGGCGCACGGGGCGTGCTCTCGGCATGGTTGCAGAGCGGCTAGGCATGGTCTGTGCATGTGGTCCAGGGGCTGGCATAGCTCGCGGCTAGGACAGGGAGTGGCGGTGGGGTGCTAGCTTACTCCCAGACAAGGTTGGCGAGGCTAGTGCTGCTTGTAGCTTGCTGTCCACACTGGGGTGACAATGGTGCACTCGGGTTGTTCACCATTGATAACAAAGGCTAGCTTACAGTAGTGCTAGAGATTAGTTAAGGTTGTTAGATGATCTATTAAGGCTAGTGGTGTCCAGAGAGGGAACAAGTTAGGCCCAAAACACTGCACACTATAGTGTTTTGATTTTGTTTGATTTAAATCAGCAAGGTGTTTGATGAAATGGCCGCATGAATTCAAGTTTTGAATTTTGAAAAGATTTTTGGTGGGTGTGCTAGGCATGTGCTGGTGAGTCTGTGGATGCTTGGGTTTTGAAAGTTGAGCTTGTTTGAGTGGTTTTTGCAGAAGTGAGATCTTCCCATATGATATAGATTCAATTTTGAACTGTCCTTTAAACTATGCATTCAAATGTCTTTGGATGATCACAAGGTGGGCCTTGGTACTCTGTTATGAGTAATATCAAGGGGTGCAAAGATCCAAACAAGTTTCTGTTAAGTTTTGAAAGTTAGAGACAGCCAAAGTAGGCATGGGAGTTAATTTGGCCAAAGTGACCATTCACTTATTTTGTTTGTTTTGATTTATTTGTCTTTGGGAAAAGTGTGGGGATTGTTTAGATGATGTTTATTTCACCTAAGAATCCTTTTACAAGCAAAGAATCACACAAGCAAGGCAATTCAAAAGAATCCAAATTGGAATGCATACACACATGCATGCTTTCATATTTTTAAATAGAAAAGTTTTTGTTAACCCTAATTTTGATGATCCAAGTTTAGTATTTTTGGGATGTTACACTTTAGTAATCCATTCATTTGTATTTCCTAGTCAAAAGATAACATATATTATTTACGTGATACGACATATTCAGAAGTAATTGAATAAAAGACATCCATAAGAAGATACTAATGAACCCCTCGGAATTAATTATCGACTTCACAATTTTTGTATTAGTGTCATGGGATAGCGCATTTTCCTTAATTCAGCATAACTAGTAGACCCTAGAAATATTCTCCAGTCAGTAAAGAATCAATAATCAATAGTTAGACTGTGCATGTAGCAAATTGAAAGGAAAGATTGACATGAGTATAGATTGACCAATTTATAAGAGGGCAAAACAATTGAGATTTCATGTTAGCTCATCGCCATGTCGCCTGCCATTGCAAAGTGCAAGGATTTTGACTTGTCACTCTGCCTTCTTGCTAGTCCTCCACCGAAGTCGTTGTTGACTCTGTGAGTAGTTTATTCTCCAAAAAATTTAACATGCGGTCCGAAAGTTGAAGTGTCAAGGCAACACGGGGTACGACTTCGTCGGTATTGGATCGCGATGCTCACTTGGCGTGCCAAATGCTTAGAGGGTATTTTTCGGCACGAATTTAAAAAAATGTTTGAACACGAGAAAACTCGATAACACTCGTCAAATTGGGGCACTCCTGTCAGTTTTGACCGTGAAGTCGCTGCCATCATGGCTGGCATGTAGACTTGCAGCGTTGGCGCCCTCGTGTTCAAACGTTCTTTTTGATATGGCATTCTTCTTCCCGAAAGGGGCGACCTATAGTCGCCGCCATGGCATGGAGCTGGGAGGGAATTCCTTCAGCGGCGAGATCCGGCACCCGGTCGAACCTAATCGGCCCCGCTCTCCTCCCGAACCGGAGCTCGACCCATGGCACGGCACCGGGACGAGATTTTGGTCATGTTGTCCTCCTCCAGAATCCGAGCTCGTCGTTGCCATGGTCGCACCCGCACCAGCCACGACGCCTTACTCTCCGAACCCCAAGGCCACATCCACTCTGTTCGGCATAATACCAACAAGGTGAAATTCCATCCATTTTTCTTCTTGTGATTGTGGTATAAGACATTTATCGATATGTCGTTTACTAGATTTTCATTTCAAATTAGTAGCTCCGTGATGCAGAAAAAGAGAAAACCTAAATGGAATAACGATGAAGATCATAGTATGTACTTTGCATTGCATTAACAAGGGCTCATTGGCGAAGCATGTTACCAAGAGAGTGGAGTTCATCAGCCATTGCCAAAAATATGGGAACAAATCCATGAGCGATTGAATGCTAATACGCGAAGAGAAGCTAGATCCATGTCATTAATCTTAAATAGGTGGCACATTATAGTGATGCGTTCAAATTCATACACCATGTATTATTTATAACAATAACATTGTCTGCAGTGTTGCTAGCTGTTTGTATAAGCTATTCATTTTATATGATCGTGGCATCTTACTTTCCTGGATAGTAAACTTAAAACTGCAATTAACTTAGAGTGGTTATCCCGAGCAAAGCGTCTAGTATACACATGACCCTTATCTGTTCTATGCTGCAATTCTGCTGTTTTGGGCAGGGAAAGAAAAACTAGACTTCACTAAATATTACGGATGACAATAAAGACTATAGTCTGTACTTTGCATTGCATCAACAAGGGCTTATTGACGAAGCATATTACCAAGAGAGTTGAGTTCATCAGTCATTGCCAAAAATATGGGAACAAATCCATGAGCGATTAAATGCAAATATGCGAAGAGAAGCTAGATCCATGTCATCAATCATCAATAGGTGGCACATTCTAGTGATGCGTTCAAATATGTACACCATGTATCATTCATAAAAATAACATTGTCAGGAGTATTGCTAGCTGTTTTGTATGAGCTGTTCATTTTATATGATTGTGGCACCTTACTTTCCTAGATAGTAAACTTGAAACTACAATTAACTTGAAGTGGTTGCTATCACGAGCAAAATGCCTGGTATACACATGACCCTTGTCTATTCTATGCTGCAATTATGCTGTTGTGGGCAAGGAAAGAAAAGCTGGGCTTCACTGAATATTACGCGGTTAGGCATAACTTAGTCTTACACACATATTCTTAACTTGTTCTTACACAAATAAGCAAAACAGTCTTATACAAATCAACATAACTGAGTCTTGACCAAAGAAGCATTTACTTCGTAGAACTAGGGGGAAACTAAAGATAAAGATAAAGATAAATGGTTCATATGATCTTCCAGTTGAGCACTAGGTCCCTGGAGCTGGTGCTATCGTCGGAACGAACCAGAATGCTGCGTTTGGCGGTCTCTCATTCTTTATCAAATTGTACGCCCCTATCGATGAGCCAATGGTAGTCCCCTCCCCTCGACATGGATTCGGCTCTAGGTCGGATATGGAGTGTCAACATAATAGATGCGTGAGTGCGCAGCAAACACATAGTCTACTATCAACACTGGAAGTGTTGACACCTCAACAACAACACCATCATGTTCTTCCTGGACTCCAGCAGCAGCCTTAGCAAGTATTTTGTCAGCTTCACCAGGAGCAGCAACAGCTAGTTCTTCATCAGCTCCATCACCACCACCACCAGCATTAGGATCCCAGGTTGCCTGAGCAATTACAGGTTCAACAGCTTTAGGGGCTCTGACGAAGAAAGGGTAGTTGATCCCAAGAAACAGAGATTGTCCATTCGGATTGTCGACTCCGCTCCAGACCTGTTCTATACTGGGTCTTTTGATAGACATGCGGACCTCAAGAAAATGTGACACCGCAACAATGGTTATAAAGAAAGTTATGTCCCCATATGTTCTATTGTATCACAAATGTTGTTTAGTGCTCCCCTGATATGAATCCACACGAGTTCAGCATCCTGGTTCCTATCGCGTATGAGACATGCAAGGAACAAGCGCTGTGATCCAAGATTAGCATCTACTACTGCATCTTCGATCACCAAAGCTAGAATGACGTGCGGAGCTGCGTGTGTACCTGTGTGTTACCTTCAGTCAATAAGCAGAAATTTGACTGGGAATTTACATGCTATATGACACCATGACTCGCCCTAGGTGAACGACTCACAAACATGCACGTCGCCGCTAGGTTCATTGACCGCGTAAATGCGTTGTGGTGTGTCGAAATAGTAGCTGGAGGTGAAGACATCGTTGACATACTTCTCCAGCCACAGATGGTCATCGCGCAAGACTGTCCATTCCTTGTCATCTAGGCATCTAATGAATGTGATTGCCTTGTCAAACACCGCTAAGAGGTCGTAGTAAAAATTCTACCACACTAGGCGAGGCTTATGTGGGAGATGTACCTTCAGGAGCTCAAGTTCTATCATGTTGAACCTGTAAGCGAATTCAGAGTTTGGCAGCGAGAACCCATGGTTGAATGCAGTAATGCCGACACCCTCTAAAAATGACAGTGTAAGTCTTAATGATCTGTAGACATTTTTGAGAGTCCAAGTCCTCTCGTCCTGGGTTAAAAGGACCAGCCACTCGTCATTGCCACTCACCTAGTTCTGGTCATCTTCCATTTCCGTCTCTGATGTTTCCTTGATATTCACCACTACTGATTGCGACCACTTATCTAGAAGCATCAGTTTTGCATGAATATTCTGCAAAGTTTGTTGTCAGTTGATAGAATCACCTAGCATGAATTCCATTACAAATACAATTTAACACCTAGACGCTTAGATTAAAGTATTATATACGACTATGTCCTCAGATCTCGCCTAAATTGTGCCCGTGTCACTATGGAAATACCCAATATATCAAGTAGGAGCAGAGCTTCCCCCGAACAAACTCCTGACAATGATCATAAACAATTAGGGACATAATAGTCTTAAATCGTCTAGTTTTTTTAGAAAACAGAATATCACCTAGCAGGCATTTCATTGCAAATCTAAATTAACACCTCAATTATCACCTAAATTAAGACTGTATCACTACAAAAATACCAAAATATCAAGTACGAGCAGAGATTCCTCTATACAGAATACTCTTAAATGGTTCGATTTGTTCAAACTGCGCGTGCACACAACACGTTCGATGGAAGGAACATAGGATTCCGATGAAAGTTCAGCACATATGAATCAACGATATGACTGAATCAATAAGCAAGATACTGGAACTTACGTGGCCATCGCGGTCGTTTGGCCATTCGCTGGTATCGGGGTAAAGAAGGCCTGGCGTGCCAAACAGGAGTTTGTCCATTTCCCGGATCGGCTGGCAGTAGCCAGGGATGCTGCGAGCGACGGGACCGGCGGATATGATGTCAAACTCCTTGGCGACCCTGTACACATTCGCAGCGCTGAGGTTCGTCCATCTCCAATCCTTGTTGTGGCGGTCGCCATGGCCAGCTATGTTGTTGTCTGCCTTACACTTCAGCCTGCTGCTATCCTAATGTTTACCCATAGCAGCAAATGGAGGATGGAATCAAGCAGATTAATGGAGGCAGTATGATCCGAAGGCGGATGGATTTAGGAGGGGAGGGAATCAGTTGTTCGAGTAGGGAGTGAGGAACCGCTGCCACTGGTATCGTCCATGTGGAAGACAAGGAAGGGGCATAATTAGTGAGGGTGGGCACGGGGACCGTCTATAGGTAGTGAAAAAATTAATCGTGAGGGGGATGCAAGGTCCCACCTGTCAGTGAGTGAAGGTAGGCACGCACAAACGTGAGTACGTTTGACTTGGATCGTGCATGGTAGACCTTGATTCCACTACATGCAAGTGGTGCAAAACCAATTTCATCCAGCGTTAGCATAGCCATGTAAGAGCATCACTAGCAATGAAACTGCCACATGGAATGATGCACCAATGTAACAGAAGCTGCATCATCACATCAACTTGAGTGTGTGTGGTAATATGGAGCAAGGTGGTTTTGAAAAGAACGCATGCAATGACTCTATGAACTCCATGTGCCAAACCATGGTCAGAAATTCCTAGAAAGCCTCTAGAATGCAACAACCACATGGAATGACGCACCGGTTTGATAGAAGTTGCATGACCACAACCACTTGAGTGTGTGTGGTCATGTGGATCAATGTGGTTTTGAAAAGAACACATGCAAATGACTCTATGGACTCCATGTGTCAAAAATGGTCATATATCCCTAGAAAGCCACTGGAATGCAATAGCCACATGGTGTGATTCACCAGTGTGATAGAAGCTGCATCACCAAATCCATTGGTGTGTGTGGTCGTGTGGATCATTGTGGTTTGGTAAATAACACATGAAATGACTCTAGGGACTCTATATGTCAAACCATGTCCAGAAATCCCCAAAAAGCCCCTGGAATGCAACCGCCACATGTATGCACCAGTGTGACAGAAGTTGCATCCCCACATCAACTTGAGTGTGTGTTGTCATGTGGATCATTGTGGTTTCGTAAATAACACATGATACGACTCTAGGGACACCATGTATCAAAACATGGCCAGAAATCCCCAGAAAGTCCATGGAATGCAACCGCCACATGGAATGATGCACCAGTATGATAGAAGATGCATCACCACATCCATTGAGTGTGTGTGGTCATGTGGATCAAGGTGGTTTGGAAAAGAACACATGCAATGAATCTATGGACTCGATGTGTCAAACCATGATCATAAATCCCCAGAAAGCCACTGGAATGCAGCTGCAGCATGGAATGATGCACCAGTGTGACAGAATTTGCATCACCACATCCATTGTAGTGTGTGTGTGGTCATGTGGATCATTGTGGTTTTGAAAAAAACATATGCAAATGAATCTACTGACTCCATGTGTCAAACCATGGTCACAAATCCCAGAAAGCCATTGGAATGCAGCTGCCACATTGAATGATGCACCAATGTGATAGAAGATGCATCACCACATCCATTGGAGTGTGTGTGGTCGTGTGGATCATTTTGGTTTGGTAAATAACACATGAAATGACTCTAGGGACTCCATGTGTCAAACCATGTCCAGGAATCCCCAAAAAGCCCCTAGAATGCAACCCGCCGCATGGAATGATGCACCAGTGTGACAGAAGTTGCATCCCCACATCAAATTGAGTGTGTATGGTCATGTGGATCATTGTGGTTTGTTAAGAACACATGATACGACTCTAGGGACACCATGTTTCAAACCATGGCCAGAAATCCCCAAAAAGTTCATGGAATGCAACGGCCACATGGGATGATGCACTAGTGTGATAGAAGTTGCATCACCACATCCATTGGAGTGTGTGTGGTCATGTGGATCAAGGTAGTTTGGAAAATAACACATGCAATGAATCTATGGACTCCATGTGTCAAACCATGGTCATAAATCCCTAGAAAGCCACTCGAATGCAGCTGCCGCATGGAATGATGCACCGGTGTGACAGAAGTTGCATCACCACATCCATTGTAGTGTGTGTGGTCATGTGGATCATTGTGGTTTTGAAAAGAACTTATGCAAATGATTCTGGGACTCCATGTGTCAAACCATGGTCATAAATCCCTAGAAATCCACTAGAATACAACTGCCACATGGAATAATGCACCAGTGTGAAAAAAGTTGCATCACCACGTCCACTTGAGTGTGTGTGGTCATGTGGATCATTGTGGTTTGGTAAACGCATCTAAAAAGTACAACTGCTTTTCTGTGATCCCAATGTGATGTAAAACCACACAAGCATGCAACTAGAAGGTTTCAAATTGTAGTTTTGGTACTTGCTTCACAAATGAAAGCCTTTTTTGAGCTTGAGGGTGAATTTTTTGAAATTTTCAAACCAAAATGACCAGATACAATGCTACCATCATTAGGAATGTGGTGATACCCCCTTGTTCAAAATTTTAGTCCATTTGAAGAAAGGTAGATGAAAACATGGTACACAAGTGGCTCTTTCGAGTAGCCGGACATGATCGTTGACCTAACTACCCCACATTTCAGAGTGGACTACTAGGGGGGCATTTTTTCCAAATTTTGTCATTTTTCATTCAATGTATTTTCCACACAATGAACAAATTTGAAGGTTTCCAAGAGAATTTCTCATTTTATTATGAAATTTACAAGGTTTGGTCAAACCAGGGTTGACTAGAGTCTTTCGAGAGATTGTGAAAGCATCTGAAAAGTACAACTGATGTTCTATGGTCCCAATGTGATGTACATCCACACAAGCATGCAACTAGAAGGTTACAAATTATAGTTTTGGTACTTTCTTGACAAATGAAAGCCTGTTTTTTGAGTTTGAGGGTGAATTGTTTTCAAATTTTGAAACCATAATGGCTAGATAGAATGCTAGCATCATTAGGGACATGGTGATACATCCTTGTGCCAAATTTGATTCCATTTGAAGAAAGGTAGATGAAAAAATGGTACACAAGTGGCTCTATCGAGTAGTCGGACATGATCGTTAACCTAACTTCCTCACATTTGATAGTGGACTGCTAGGGGGACATTTTTCCCCATGTATGTCATTTTTCTTGCAAAGTATTTGCCACACGATGACCAAATTTCAAGGTTTCAAAAGATTTTGAGAATTTCTAATTTTATTATGAAATTTACAAGATTTATTCAAACTAGGGTCCAAATGTGATGTTGATGATGTGTAGCTCAGATCACTGTAGAGCTTCGTTGGGAAACCCCAAGAGGAAGGTATGATGAGCACAGTAACAAGTTTTCCCTCAGTAGAAACCAAGGTTATCGAACCAGTAGGAGGAAGGAATACATCATATATAATCACAATCATGGTCATATCACATCACAGCACACCCCTGCAAAACAAAGTTAGACGCCTCTAATTTTCTTTGCATATTTTACGTGGTTTGGGGCTTTCAATAAGTGTCGTTCTAACTTACGAACAAGAACCACAGCGTTGATGCTTGAACTATCAAGTGCCCATTGTAAATTGAATCTATACTATGATGGGAGAGACAGACACCCGCAAAGCCACTTATGCAATACAAGTTGCATGTTAAGCGTGCAGCAAGTCTCATGAACGATATCATGTAAGGTTATCCCAGGCCGCTTCATCCCATCATACCGCAAGATGCAAAGTACACAAAAAGCAATTGATAATAAAAGCACCACCGCCCACAATGACCATTGTGTTCTACTCGTGCAACAGATCTACATATAGACACGACTCTGATACCACTGTAGGGGTTCGTAGCATGGAAAACAAAAAAATTCTACCGCATGCACACAAAGAAGCCAAGATCTATCTACTAGATTGTAGCAACGAGTTGATAGAAGTACTCACCCTCGAAGATTCCAAAGCGGTTAACGAGAGCAGATTCTCGTGGGTGATGTAGTCGTACACTTTCCGATCTCAAGATCGCATAGACGATCCTTCCGGCGCTGCGTTCCGGCAGCGCTTCCGCAGTCGGTCACACATTCGATACTCGACGAAGACCTTCCTCTCCCTTGTTCTAGCAGGCAGCGGAGGTTGTAGTTCTCCCCTCGTGATTCTGGCAGCACGACGGTGTGGTGTCGGTGAAGGGTTTCGCGGCATAGTAAATCAAAATTTTCTACGGATGCGAACAGAGGGAAGCCAAGATCTAATCTAGGAGATGCAAACAACGAGAGAGATTGGATTAGATCTTCATACCCTTGAAGATTCGCCTGCAGAGCGTTAAATCGGAACGTGGGTGATGTAGTCGTACTCGCTTCTCCTCCTCGCGATCCGATCCGATCTAGCACCACAAGTGGCGGTGCCTCCGTGAGATGCACATGTGCAGCACCTCGACGTCTCCTCCTTCCTTGGTCCAGCAAGTATGGTGGAGAGATGGGTTGGATCTACAACGCGACGACGCGGTGCAATTGGTGGAGAATTTCTGCAGCAGGGCTTCACCTACAAGCAGTCGGGAGGGAGAGAGGAGGGCAGCAGGGCGGCTAGGGTTGGAGGGTAAGGTGTGTGTGTGTGGGGGGGGTGCGCCCCTAGCCCTCTATATATAGAGGGGTGGGCGCAGCCCTAACCCCTCCCCCAAGCCCTAGGCCGGCGGCCAAAGGAGGAGGAGTGGGGGGCAAGGAAACCTCCCCCCTTCTAGAAGCCCTATCTAGGGTTTTACCCTAGCTGGCCGGTTGGGCCCTATGGGGCCTTGTGACCCTGGCCCAAAGCGGCCAGGGCACTCCCTCATAGGCCCATGCCCTCTCCCGGAAGGTGGGGCCACGTTGGTCCCCTTCCGAAAGGTTCTAGAAGCTTCCGGTACAATACTGATTAACCCGGAACAATTCGAACTCCAAAAACTGCCTTATATGAATCTTATTCTCCGGACCATTCGGAACCTCTCGTGATGTCCCGGATCCCATCCAAACTTGAACAAAAACTCATAAACCAATTATCCAATCTATCCGAGCATCGAGACACGTTAAGTGTGTTACACTTCGGGTTCGAGAATATGCAGACATGATCTTCTATCAATAATCAACAGCGGGCGAAACCCATATTGACTCCACATTCATCGATGATCATATCGGATGAACCACGATGCCGAGATTCAATCAATCCCATATATATTCCCTTCTCGCGATATTTTACTTGTACGAGATTCGATCGTCGGTACCGTCATACCTAGTTCAATCTCGTTCACAGCAAGTACTTTACTCGTTCCGTAATCCGATATCACTTTGTGATTAACTCCTTAACCACATGCTTGCAAGCGGTGTTGATATCGATTACCGAGTGGGCCCGAAGTATATCTCTCACTTGGGAGGGACAAATCCATCTCGATACATACAACCCAGAACTTTCCGATCACCGAGAGACACCTTTATGATCACCCTCTCATAGGATGACGTTTGATGACCTCAAAGCTTTCTTCCGATACCGGGGAGTTGTATTATCTCATGGTCTAAGGAATACAATATTTGACATAAGAAAAGCTTCGAAAGATGAACACGATGACACGATCTAATTGCTTCGCTTAGTTTGGGTCATCCATCACATCATTCTCCCAATGATATGATCTCATTATTAATCGACAACTCATGTCCATGGTTAGGAAACCTTAACCATCATTAATCAATGAGCTAGTCCATAGAGGCGTACTAGGGACACGGTGTTGTTTACAAACCACACAAGTATTAATGTTTCCGCTTAATACAATTCTAGCATGGAATATAAACTTTATCATGAACAAGAATTATAATAATAACATCTTTATTATTGCCTCTAGGGCATAATTCCAGTCTCCCACTTGCACTAGAGTCAATAATCTAGTTTACATTTGGCAACAATCTCACACCCATGGCAATCGAGGTCTGATCATGTTTACCGTGGAAGAGGTTTAGTCAATGGATCTGTGACATTCAGATCTATATGTACTTTGCTAATCTTCAGATCTCCATCTGCTATATAATCTCGGATTATATGAAACTTGTGGTTGATATGCTTGGTCTTTGGATGATATCTTGGTTCCTTAGCGAGTGCTATGGCGCCAGTGTTGTCACACAATATCTCCAGTGGGTCCAATGCACTTGGAACCACGCCAAGCTCAGTGATGAAGTTCCTGATCCAAACTCCTTCACTTGGCCTTCTCTGACATGCATGTATTTCGCTTCTCTTGTAGATCCCGCGATCACGCTTTGCTTGACTTCTCCACTCACGGCTCCTCCATTCAAAATATACACGTATCACTGCGAGATTTAGAATCATCCTTGTTTGTCAAAACTAGCGTCGGCGTAACCTTTTCTGACGAGCTGTTCATCACCCCATAGACTAAGAACATTTCTTTAGTCCTATTTAGGTACTTTAGGATGTTCTTCACGGCTGTCGATGTTCCACTCTGGATCACTTTGATACCGCTCGTCAAACTAAGAGCATTGGACACATCCGGTCTAGTACACGACATGGCATACATGATAGAACCTATGGACGAGGCATAAGGCACTTTGCTCATAGCTTCCCTATCATTTATCGTGGTGGACCTTGAGCCTTGCTCAATATCTTACCTGACAACATAGGCACTGAACCTTTCTTTGCCTTATCCATTCTGAACCTTTTTAGAACTTTGTCTAGGTATGTACTCTGGCTTAAAGCTATCAGGCGTCTTTGTCTATTTCTATAGATTTTGATGCCCAATATATAAGCAGCTTCACCTAGGTCTTTCATTGAAAAACACTTGTTCAAATAACTCTTCACATCGTTAAGCATGTTAATGTCATTTCCAATAATCAATATGTCATCCACATATAGTACCAGAAATGTCACCGAGCTCCCACTCACTTTCTTGTAGATACAAGCTTCGTAGCAATTTGGAACAAATCCAAAGCTCTTGATCACTTGATCAAAACGAAGGTTCCAACTCCGAGATGCTTGCTTCAGTCCATAAATGGAACGCTGAAGTTTGCATACTTTATCAGCATCCTTAGGATCGACAAAACCTTCGGGTTGCATCATATACAACTCTTCATCAATTTTGCCATTGATGAACGCAGTCTTGACATCCATCTGCCATATTTCATAATCATGAAACGCAGCAATTGCTAATAAAATCCGAATAGACTTAAACATCGCTACGGGAGAGAAAGTCTCATCGTAGTCAACACCTTGAACTTGTCGAAAACCTTTCACGACAAGTCGTGCTTTATAGATGATAACATTACCATCCGCGTCCGTTTTCTTCTTGAAAATCCATTTACACTCAATGGCCTTTCGGTCGCTAGGAGGGTCCACCAAAGTCCATACTTGGTTTTCGCTCATGGATCCCAATTCGGATTTCATGGCCTCTAGCCATTTCTCAGAGTCTGGGCTCATCATCGCTTCCTCATAGTTCGTAGTCTCACTGTCATCTACTAACAAGACATTTAAGACAGGGTTGCCATACCACTCAGGAGGGGCACGTGACCTTGTCGACCTGCAACGTTCAGTAGCAGCATCATCCAAAGCTTCATGATCCTTATCATTAGCTTCCTCTATTATTGGTGCGGTGACCTTTGGAACAATTTCAGGTGCCTTTACTCTCAATTTAGAGAAGGTTCAATAACCTCGTCTAGCTCTACTTTCCTCCCACTCACTTCTTTCGAGAGAAACTCCTTCTCAAGAAAGGAACCGTTCTTGTGACAAACACTTTGCCTTGATTACGTGATAGAAGGTATACCCAATAGTTTCCTTAGGGTATCCTATGAAGACGCATTTCTCCGCTTTGGGTTCGAGCTTGTCCGGCATCAACTTCTTGACGTAAGATTCGCATCCCCAAACTTTAAGAAACGACAACTTAGGTTTAGCACCAAACCACAGTTCATACGGTGTCGTCTCAACGGATTTAGATGGTGCCCTATTTAAAGTGAATGCAACGGTTTCTAATGCATAACCCCAAAATGATAACGGCAAATCAGTAAGAGACATCATTGATCGGACCATATCTAATAAAGTTCGATTCCGGCATTCAGACACACCATTGCGTTGTGGTGTTCCGGGTGGCGTGAGTTGCGAAACAATTCCGCTTGCTTTAAGATGCGTGAGAAAATCATAACTCAAATATTCGCCCCCATGATCGGATCGTAGAAACTTAATCTTTCTATTACGATGGTTCTCCACTTCATTCTGAAATTCCTTGAACTTTTCAAATGTTTCAGATTTATGTTTCATTAAATAGATATACCCATATCTACTTAAGTCATCGGTAAAAGTGAGAAAATAGCGATATCCACCGCGCGTCGAAACACTCATCGGTCCGCATATATCGGTATGTATGATTTCCAACAAGTCCGTTGCTCGCTCCATCATACCGGAGAACGGTGTTTTGATCATCTTGCCCATGAGGCATGGTTCGCATGTGTCAAATGATTCAAAATCAAGAGACTCCAAAAGTCCATCAGAATGGAGTTTCTTCATGCGCTTTACACCAATATGACCTGAGCAGCGATTGCCACAAATAAGTAGTATTATCACTATCTACTTTGCATCTCTTAGCCTCAATGTTATGGATGTGTGTTTCATCCCTCTCGAGATTTAGAATAAATAAACCATTCACAATAGGTGCATGACCATAAAAGATGTTACTCATATAAATAGAACAACCATTATTCTCCGATTTAAATGAATAACCGTCTTACAATAAACACGATCCAGAAATAATGTTCATGCTCAACGCAGGCACATAATAACATTTATTAAGGTTTAAAACTAATCCCGAAGGTAAAACTAAGGAGAGCGTGCCGACGGCCATCACATCAACTCTTGATCCGTTGCCAACGCGCATCGTCACCTCATCCCTCGCATAAGCCGTCTCATAGTAGCTCTGCTTTGAGTTACAAATATGAGCAACTGAACCGGTATCAAATACCCGAGCACTACAACGAGGGCTAGTAAGGAAAACATCAATAACATGTATATCAAATATACCTTTGATGGTGCCAGCCTTCTTGTCCGCTAAGTACTTGGACGATTGCTTCGAGGACCCTTGTCCTTGCAATAGAAGCACTCAGTGTCCGGCTTAGGACCAGACCTGAGCTTCTTCTTAGCAGGGGCAACGCGCTTGCCGCTGCCTTTCTTGAAGGGCTTCTTTGCACCCTTACCTTTCTTGAAGGTGGGGGGCTTGTTGACCATCAACACATGATTTTTCTTAGTATCCACTTCCGCAACTTTCAGCTTAGCGAAGAGCTCAGTGATCATATCAGTGGAACCAATTTGATTGTGAGCAACTACAAAACTTTTGTAGCTAGGAGGGAGTGATTGCATAACTCTGTCAATCTTGAGCTCTTCTGGAATCTTGCAGTCCAGTTGCTCAAGGCGTTGAGTGTAGCCCGACATCTTAATGGCGTGCTCACTAACGGAACTCCCTTCCTCCATCTTGCAGTTAAAGAATTTCTTAGAGATCTCATATCTCTCAAAACGGGCTTGAGTCTGAAACATGTTTTTCAGTTCCTCGAGAATCTCAAAGGGCCCGGCGAACTCCTCAAAACGATTTTGAAGATCCGATTACATAGCAAACAACATGGCGATCTTAATCAAATCATAATCATCCTTGCGCGACTGATAAACAGCTTTCTCATCAGCCGGCGCATCTATAGCAGGGGCATCACCTAGCGCTTTCTCAAGGACATAGTCCTTTTGTCCGCCAGCGAGAATGATTCTCAGAATGCGGAACCATTTGGTGAAGTTAGACCCATTGTTTCTAAGCTTTTCTATCTCAGCAAAAATGTTGAAGTTGAAGTTGGACTTAGCCATGTGATCTACAGTATTTGCAAGTACAACTTAGACTATGTTCATGATAAACAGTTCAACTTAATCAAATTACTAAATGAACTCCCACTAAATTCAACATCCCTCAAGTTGTTTAGTGAACATGATCCAAATTCACCACACCTAATCCGATCTTCACGAGAAGAGATGTGGCTTCAATGGTGGACAACGAAGTGTCGATCATATCATTCATATGACTCATGCTTAACCTTTCGGTTCCTGTGTTCCGAGGCCATGTCTGTACATGCTAGGCTCGTCAAGTCAAACCCAAGTATTTCCGCGTGTGCAAAACTGGCTTGCACCCGTTGTATGTGAGCGTAGAGTCTATAGCACCCGATCATCACGTGATGCTTGGACACGACGAACTTTCGCAACGGTGCATACATGGGGAGAACACAGTTTTATCTTGATCTTTAAGTGAGGAATCATCTTATAATGCTACCGTCGCGATCTAAGCATAATAAGATACATAAAAGGATAAACATCACATGCATATAACTTTATGTGACATGGTATAGCCAATCTTCGCGCAATGATCTCCATCTTGTGCGTGCCGGCATGATCTCCATCACTCCACCATGATTGCCTCCACCATAAATAGCAACTACAACTATTGCTAACTACTTAGCGATAAAGTAAAGCTATTACATGGCGTATAAGAAGTTGATTCGCAGGTCATACACAATTATAAAGACAACCATATGACTCCTGCCGGTTGTGTACTCATCGACATGTAAGTCGTGAAACATTACAAAACATGATCATCACATACAATATACACATCACATCTTGGGCCATACCATATCACAGAAAACACACCCTGCAAAAACAAGTTAGACGCCTCTACTTTGTTGTTGCATGTTTTACGTGGCTTATGGGAGTAGCAAGCTAAGAACGATTCTTACCTACGGAAAGACACAACATTGATATTATGGTTGCCAAACTCCGGTGTTAAACCCATGACAACTATAGTGAGAGAAACAGGCATCCACCAGCCGCATGTGTGGAACAAGCCACACGTCAAGTGCGGAGCCGGTCTCGCGAACGACGTCGCGTAAGGTTGGCCTGGACCGCTTCAATCTCAATATCCCGCGTCATAAGAAGAACACAAACAAGAGGCTTGCAACAGAAAACATCAACGCCCGCAACAACCATGTTGCGTTCTACTCGTGAAACATATCTACACATAGATCTAGCTCTGATACCACTGAAGGGTTTCGCGGCATAGTAAATCAAAATTTTCTACGGATGCGAACAGAGGGAAGCCAAGATCTAATCTAGGAGATGCAAACAACGAGAGAGATTGGATTAGATCTTCATACCCTTGAAGATTCGCACAGCGGAACGTTCGTCGGAACGTGGGTGATGTAGTCGTACTCGCTTCTCCTCCTCGCGATCCGATCCGATCTAGCACCACAAGTGGCGGTGCCTCCGTGAGATGCACACGTGCAGCACCTCGACATCTCCTCCTTCCTTGGTCCAGAAAGTATGGTGGAGAGATGGGTTGGATCTACAACGCGACGGCGCGGTGCAATTGGTGGAGAATTTCTGCAGCAGGGCTTCGCCTACAAGCAGTCGGGAGGGAGAGAGGAGGGCAGCAGGGCGGCTAGGGTTGGAGGGGAAGGTGTGGGGGGGTGGTGCGCCCCCAGCCCTCTATATATAGAGGGGTGGGCGCAGCCCTAACCCCTCCCCCAAGCCCTAGGCCGGCGGCCAAAGGAGGAGGAGTGGGGGGCAAGGAAACCTCCCCCCTTCTAGAAGCCCTATCTAGGGTTTTACCCTAGCTGGCCGGTTGGGCCCTATGGGGCCTTGTGCCCCTGGCCCAAAGCGGCCAGGGCACTCCCTCATAGGCCCATGCCCCCTCCCGGAAGGTGGGGCCACGTTGGTCCCCTTCCGGAAGGTTCTAGAAGCTTCTGGTACAATACTGATTAACCCGGAACAATTCCGAACTCCAAAAACTGCACTGCCTTATATGAATCTTATTCTCCGGACCATTCCGGAACCTCTCGTGATGTCCCGGATCCCATCCGAAACTCTGAACAAAAACTCATAAATCAATTATCCAATCTATCCTAGCGTCGAGACACGTTAAGTGTGTGACCCTTCGGGTTCGAGAATATGCAGACATGATCTTCTATCAATAATCAATAGCGGGGTCTGGAAACCCATACTGACTCCCACACATTCATCGATGATCATATCGGATGAACCATGATGCCAGGATTCAATCAATCCCATATATATATTCCCTTCGTCTCGCGATATTTTACTTGCCCGAGATTCGATCGTCGGTACCGTCATACCTAGTTCAATCTCGTTCACAGCAAGTACTTTACTCGTTCCGTAATCCGATATCACTTTGTGATTAACTCCTTAACCACATGCTTGCAAGCGGTGTTGATATCGATTACCGAGTGGGCCCGAAGTATATCTCTTCGACTTGGGAGGGACAAATCCCATCTCGATACATACAACCCAACAGATACTTTCCGATCACCTGAGAGACACCTTTATGATCACCCTCTCATAGGATGACGTTTGATGACCTCAAAGCTTTCTTCCGATACCAGGGAGTTGTATTATCTCATGGTCTAAGGAATACAATATTTGACATAAGAAAAGCTTCGCAAAGATGAACACGATGACACGATCTAATTGCTTCGCTTAGTTTGGGTCTGTCCATCACATCATTCTCCCAATGATATGATCTCATTATTAATCGACAACTCATGTCCATGGTTAGGAAACCTTAACCATCATTAATCAATGAGCTAGTCCATAGAGGCGTACTAGGGACACGGTGTTGTTTACAAACCACACAAGTATTAATGTTTCCGCTTAATACAATTCTAGCATGGAATATAAACTTTATCATGAACAAGAATTATAATAATAACATCTTTATTATTGCCTCTAGGGCATAATTCCAATAGTCGGAAGTAGAGGGAAGATACCGCAGGGCTTCACCTAAGCTGGATGCGAGTTACGGTGGATTAGGGTTTCCTGGAAATCTAGGGTTTAGAAATCCGGGAGGAGGAGGAGGTGTCGTCGGCGGCGGCGGCGGGTTGGCGGCGGCGGCTCGTGGAGAGGGGCTAGGCTTGTGTTGTGTTGGGGCAGCCCTCCCCTCTATTTATGAGAGGGGGGCAGCCTTGGGAGGAGTGGGTTTGAATCCAAACCCAAACCCAAGTTGGATTGAGAGAAGGACTTGTTTCTTCTCCCACTAGGAAACCATTGTTCCAGTTTGACTTTTCAAACTTCCCGTTTGACTTTCAATTTAGAGCTTTATTTCTCTCTTGCATATGCCAACACCAAGTGTCCTTGGATATGATCCAATCATTCCACTTACCCGTGACACATTCATGGACCATTCTCCTTCAGAATTGGTGAACCTTCTAGAACCTTCTAGAACCTCTCCGATGAAAACATCGAAATCTTTCCCGAACTTCAAAATTGGACTTTCCTTATATGAATCTTATTCTCTGGACCATTTTGGATCTCCTCGTGATATCCCAGATCCCATACAAGACTCCTAACAACATTTGGTCTCTTTACTCACATTCCATATCTACTAAACAACATCGAATCCTTAAGTGTGTCTCCCTACGGTTCGTGAATTACGCGGACATGACCGAGACATTTCTACGATCAATAACCAATAGAGGAATCTGTAAATTCATATGGCTCCCACATATTTCTATGATAACTTTGCGATTGAATGAACCATTTACATACGATACCAATTTCCCTTTGTCTCATGATAGTTTAATTATCCGAGATTTTGATCGTCGATATATCTACATACCTAGTTCAACCTCGTTACCGATAAGTACTCTTTTCTCGTTCCCGTGATATGTGATCCCTTGTGAGCCAGTCACATGCTTGCAAGCTAATTGGATGACATTCCACCGAGAGGGCCCAGAGTATATCTATCCGTCATATGGATGGACAAATCCCATTCTTGATACATGTGCCTCAACCCATACTTTCCGAATACTCAATGCCACCTTTATAGCCACCCAGTTACGGTGTGGCATTTGATTTCATCAAAGCATCCTTCCAGTGATGGTGATTAGCATGATCTCATGGTCGAAGGAATTAGGTTACTATGTATCAGAAAGCTTATAGCAAACAAACTATTAAAATGACTTGATCTTTATGATACGCTTATCTACAGGAGTATGTCCATCATACCATTCTCCTAATGATATGATCTTGTTATTAACAACATCTCAATGTTCATGATCGAGAAACCACTATCATCTATTAATCAACAAGCTAGTATTTTAAAGAGGCTTTACCAAGGACTCTAATTTAGTTTACAAATCACACAAGTATTAATGTTTCCGGTTAATACTATTATAGCATGAATGTAAACATTTATCATAAACACAAAGATATAATAATAACCACTTTTATTATTGCCTCTAGGGCATATCTCCAACAATGGAAAGTGAGTAAAGAGACCGAATGTTGTTCGGAGTCTAGGATGGGATCCAGGATATCACGAGGAGATCCAGAATGGTCCGGAGAATAATATTCATATAAGGAAAGTCCAATTCCGGAGTTCGGGAATGATTCCGGTGTTTTCACTGGAATGTTTTAGAAGGGTCTAGAAGGTTTGCCGATCCGGAAGGGGAAGGGTACATGGATGTGTCATGACAAAGTGGAATGGTTGCATCATGTCCTAGGTCACTTGGCTAGACACTTGGAAGAGAGAAAGCAAACTCTAATTTGAAAGTCAAAAGGGTAGTTTGAAAAAGTCAAACTGGGACAATATTTCCAAGTGGAGGGAGAGAAGGATTCTTACCTAGGGAAGGAATCCTCCCTCTCCCTCTCCTTAAGAACATGAAGTGGAGTTGGGGGAGGACTCCCTCCCCCTTGGCGCCTCCCCACCTATAAAAGGAGGGGTAGGGCGCCCCCTTGCCTACACAAGAAACCCTAGGTTGGTCCCCCCTCTCTAGTTGTGGCCAATCTAGATCTCCTCTAAAACCGCTACCAACTAGCTAAACCCTAGTTTATAGCTACCTCTAAACCTCGGCCTCTAAACCCTAGATTTACGGGGCTCCCTCTACTCCACCATACCCGCTCTGCTTAGGTGAAGCCCTACGGGATCTCCCCTCTACTTCCGACACCACGCCGTCGTGCTGCCGGAATCGCGAGGAGAGAACTACAACCTCTGCCGCCTGCTGGAACAAGGGAGAGGAAGGTCTTCATCGAGTACCGTACGTGTGACCGACTGCATAAGTTCTACCGGAACGTGGTGCCGGATGGATCGTCTTTCTATCTTGAGATCGGCAAGTGAACGACTACATCACCCACGAGAATCTGCTCTCGTTAACCGCTTTGGATCTTCGAGGGTTAGTACTCTATCAACTTGTTGCACCGATCTAGTAGATAGATCTTGGCTTGATCATAGATTAGATCTTGATTGTGTGTTCATGCGGTAGAATTTTTTTGTTTTCCATGGTAAGAACCTCTACAATAACGGGGGCATGCACACATTTTTTTTTAGCTCAATCCGACGTACTGGGATTTTTCACGATTTTTTACAATGAAGCACATAAATCTGTTTCGGGACAGCAACTTCCCCAAATCTCACTTCCCTCTTATTAGAGGTTATTCTTGGCACAAAAACTAAACAAAAAGGATAAGGAGAGGTTATTACAGAGGCAATAACTTCCAAGACTCAACAAATAAAAACTTACTGAAATAAAAATTTGGGTTATCTCCCAAGAGTGCTTTTCTTTAACGCCTTTTAGCTAGGCTTGATAGTTTGAGAAGATGCTCACATAAGAAATATGAATTGAAGTAAAAGAGAGCATCAAGAAACAAATTCAAAAAACATTTAAGTCTAACCCACTTCCTATGAATAGGAATCTTGTACACAAATAAATTCACAAAGAACAAAGTGACAGGCATAGGAAGATAAAACAAGAGTAACTTCAAAACTTTCAGCACATAGAGAGGTACTTCAGTACCATGACAACTTTTACAACCATATTTTCCTCTCTCTCATAATAATTTCCAGTAGCCTCATGAATAAACTCAACAATATAACTATCACATAAAGTATGCTTTTCATGATCTACAAACACATAATTTTTATCAAGCTAAAAAATAGTGGGATTAAAACCTTCAAACCCACTTTTAACAATTTTATGACAAGATGACTGATCATTCTCAAGAGGTATGGGGTTCCAAGATAAATTCAAGACCAATCTCATTTTCAATAGTAGTACAATTAATATTATCAACCAATATAGGACCATCATCTAGAGCTTTATCATAAACATTTTCTAAGCAAAACTCTTTAGTACCATGCATTTTGAAGTTAGGCACAAATAAAGGATTATCATAAGATTTATCAAAATAGCATGGATTATCATAGATAACATGAGCATAATTATTATCACAAGTTTTACCCATAGTAGATATTTCAAAAGAATCCACAAGAACATAACATTCATCCTCCTTTGGTAAGCATGGGGAACAATCAAATAATGTAAGGGATAAATAGTTACTCTCATTAGAAGGTATGCATGGGTAGCTAATCCATTCTTCCTCCTTTTGTTCATCAATCTTCTCCTCTTCTTCATCTAATGAGCTTTCGGGTTCAGCAATTTCTTCTTCCACAAGTTCCTGCAAATTGTGGGCACATTCTTATGCATGACTGAATCCTTCTTTATAATCAATGATATAACAATTATTGCTGAAATTTTCTATGCAATAATCAAGGATAGAAGAGACCATATCTATGAGGTCTTTACAAGAAACACAGGTTTCATAATTTTTAGACATGAAGGATTCTATTTTAGAAGCTCCCATAAACAAAACAAATTGTTCTACTTATCAGTAACGAGGTTGAACTAGGTATGCAGAGATTCCGACGATCAAACCTTGGATAAGTAAAGTATCGCGAGATAAAGGGAAATTGGTATCGTATGTAAATGGTTCATTCAATCATGAAATAATCTTAGAAATATGTGGGAGCCATATGAATTTCCAGATTCCTCTATTGGTTATTGATCGGAGAAGAGTCTCGATCTTGTCTGCATAATTCACGAATCGTAGGGAGACACACTTAAGGATTCAATGTTTTTTAGTAGATATGGAATGTGAGTAAAGAGACCAAATATTGTTAGGAGTCTTGTATGGGATCTGGGATATCACGAGGAGATCCGGAATGGTCCGGAGAATAACATTCATATAAGGAAAGTCAATTTCCGGGGATCGGAAATGTTTTTGTTGTTTTGACCAGAAGCTTCTAGAATGTTCTAGAAGGTCCACCACCCCGGGAGGGGATCACTTCGAGAGTGGCATGCCCTAGGGGCTAGCCACACCAAACCCTAAAGGGTCAATTCGGCCAAGACTAGTAAAAGGGTCAAACCCTAGTTTGAATAGTCAAATCCTAGTTTGAAAAGTCAAACTCTAGTTTTTGGTAAGAGGGAAGTCTTGGTGGAAAAGGTTTTGGCCACTTCCTTTGGAGGCCGAGTTAGGGAGGGTTTCCACCTGGGCTGGGAACACCCTTGGACGCCCCCACCTATATAAGGAGGGATGGGGGCGCACCCCAAGGTATCCCCCTTGCCCTAGGCGCCCAAGACCCAATCCCTAAGCCGCCACTGTCCCCCAAGCCGTCGGCGCCCTACATCCCCTCTAAACCGCCGCTGTCGTCTAGCCTAAACCCTAGATGTCGGCTGCCCTCTTTCCTTGGCGTCTAAACCCTAGCTCTGAGGTTCTCTCTACTCCACCATACCAGCTCCCTGCGGGATTTCCCCTCTACTTCCGTCACCATGCCGTCATGCTGCCAGAATCACGAGGAGAGAGCTACAACCCCCGATGCCTGCTGGAACAAGAGAGAGGAAGGTCTTCATCGAGTACCGTACGTGTGACCGACTACGGGAGCGCTGCCGGAACGCGGTGCCAGAAGGATCGTCTACGCGATCTTGAGATCGGCAAGTGAACGACTATATCACCCATGAGAATCTGCTCTCGTTAACCGCTTTGGATCTTCGAGGGTTAGTACTCTATCGACTCGTTGCTACAATCTAGTATATAGATCTTGGCTTGTGTGTGTTCATGCGATAATTTTTTTGTTTTCCATGCTACGAACCCCTACATTAGAGGCTTCCGCGGAGGTTAGGCCGTTAACTCCACAAGAAATTGAGCTTAAAATCCAATCGAATGCAGAGATAGCCCGACTCCTGCGCGAAGAGGAACTCAAATAGTACCAACGCTCTAAAGCAAAATTCATTCTGGAAGGAGATGCGAATACAAGGTACTTCCATGCCGTTGCCAATGGCAAGCATAAGAAGAAACTTATTCACTCTCTGATCTAGGATGAAGGTATGATTGATAGACATGAGCAACTGAAGTCATATATTACAGCTTATTATAAATCCTTATTTGGGGCCCAAGCAGAAAATTCATTTTCTATGGACGAGTCCCAAACGGCCTCATATACCGAGGAAGAGGTTAAGAAAGCTGTTTTTCAAATGGAACATAATAAAGTGTCAGGGCCTGATGGCTTCCCAGCAGAATTTTACCAAATGACGTTATCAAGGAGGACCTGATGCATTTGTTTGGGTTTTTATAAGTCGACCAATTGGATCTCTTTAGACTAAACTTTGACAATATAATTTTACTGCCTAAGGTTAATAATTTAGAACTTATACAACAGTATCGTCCAATCTGCTTGCTTAACGTTAGCTTTAATATTTTTACTAAAGTTGCCACAATTAGACTAACTCAGTTGCCATGTTGTTAGCCCGTCTCAAACTGTGTTCATGCAAGGAAAAAATATCCTAGATGGTGTTGTAATTCTGCATGAAACAATCTATAAACTACACTCAAAAATATTAAATGGTGTACTGTTCAAGATTGACTTTGAGAAGGCATATGACAAAGTTAATTGGTCGTTCCTCCAGCAAAGACTCCGCATGAAAGGTTTTTCTGAGGAGTGGCGTGCTCTCATTCAGTCGTTTGTGTCTGGGGGTAGTGTTGTCATTAAAGTAAAAGAAGATACTGACAAATACTTCCAAACCAATAAAGGACTGAGACAGGGGGATCCATTATCGCCTTTACTATTTAATATACTGGCTGATATGTTGGCTATCCTTTTTGAGAGAGCAAAGGCTGATGGGCAAATTGAAGGATTAGTTCCACATTTTATTGATGGTGGTCTCTCTATTTTTCAATACGCTGATGACACAATCCTTTTTATGGAACATGATCTGGAGAAGGCTAAAAACCTAAAATTTGCTGATGGGCAAATTCGAGCAGTTATCTGGATTTAAAATTAACTTCCATAAGAGTGATTTGTATTGTTTTGGCGAGGCCCAAACAAGGCCCACCTATGTGATAAACTTTTCGGCTATGGTCAGGGGCAATTTCCAATAAACTATTTGGGAATACCGATTCATTATCGGCGTCTCATAATTGCTGAATGGAAACTTGTTGAGAAAAGACTACAAAAATGTTTTAATAGTTAGAAAGGCAAATTGTTATCCCTTGGTGAAAGACTAGTACTCATAAATTCAGTACTTACTAATATGGTACTGTATATGATTTCATTTTTCCAATTACCAAAAGGTGTCTTGAACAAAGTGGATTATTTCCGTTCAAGATTCTTTTGGCAAGGGGATAGTGAGAAAAAAAGTATCGATTTCCAGATGGAATGTCGTTTGCCGTCTGAAGGAGTATGGTGGACTGGGCATACATGATTTGCAAGTCAAAAACACCTCGCTTCTGGGAAAATGGCTTTTTAAACTACTTACAGAAGATGGTGTTTGACAAACCATGTTATGGAGGAAATATGTGGGGTCCAAAGTTGTGGCTCAAGTGGTTTGGAAACCCGGCGATTCACATTTTTGGGCGGGTTTTATGGCTACCAAAAAACATTTCTTTTGTTTTGGTGCTTTCGAGATTAAGGATGGATCACAGATTAGGTTTTGGGAAGATAAGTGGCTTGGCCAAACTACTCTCCGCAAACAATATCCAACTCTATATTCGATTGTCAGACACAAAGGGGATACAATTTCTACAGTGTTGGAAGAAAATCCTTCCAATGTGTCTTTCAGAAGAAGTCTCATTGGTCCTCGACTGGTATCCTAGAACAATCTACTATTATGATTATCCACGATACAATTGTCGAACAGTATTGACATGTTCAAATGGAAATTACTTGAAAGTGGTAAATTTTTTGTTGACTCACTATATAAAGCATTGGTTCAACCTGATATCCTGGTCGATGATAATAGTAAAATTTGGAAAGTGAAAATACCCCTTAAGACGAAGATATTTGCATGGTATCTATGTGAGGGTGAATTGGTATAGAAGTACACAATGCGTTTTTTGTCATCATGATGAGATAATTCGACATTTATTCTTCCATTGCAAATTTGCTCGCTCTATATGGCCATTCATCCAAACAGCTTCTGGTTTATCTCCTCTATGTTCAGTAACTAATATTTTTGGTAATTGGCTACATGGAATTATTAATAAGTACAGAACTTTGTTTATGGTGAGAGCGCTTGCCATTATATGGTCGCTATGGCTTTGTAGAAATGACAAGATTTTTAACAATATTGTGTCTTCTCCTCTGCGGGTTATTTATCGAGCCACGACTATCCTTCGATCATGGACTATTCTTCAACGCATGGAGTTTCGTGACTTATTTGTCGAGGGATGTACGCGATTGGCGGACAGATATTTCCCCTGACATGGATGGACGCGTGATTTGAGGATTGATCTACCTTAGATTGAAGACAATTATTTCGATACTGTTTTTTAATGCTTGTCTTCCTTTTATTTCCTTATTTTATCGTTCATGTGGCTGTGTACATCTTAGTTATGTAGAGACCGAGTGTAAACATTAAACATTTTTATATTAATAAATGCGTCCATTTCAAAAAAATACACATACAAGTTTTAGACCAGGGTCTCTACCTCATTGGGGCAGCACGAGCGTCCCTTTGCCCCATCCTATGGACGGGTGCTCCATGCGCTCTATTCTAGCTGCTCTCGTTTTGTTTGTTCTTTGGTGCCACCGAGCTCGAACATTTGGCCACGAGGACTTGGATTGACATAGCCATTCTTGAGACCGGTTGGATCACCTCATTATGGACTTTTTGACATCGGATCCACTAGTTATACCATGCAGATAGAATTACAGTTTCTCCCAAGTCAGTGTATTCCCTTTGAATGGGATTTCTGAATATTCCCGTGATCAAGAACTCCAATACTGCGCTGTCAAATCTCACCTAAGTCCGTCAAAAAAAAAAACTCACCTAAGCTAGTAGCATACAAGGCTCTTGTTTTTGTGGTTCGTGTATACCTTTTTTGAAACATTTTCTATTAAAAGACAGCATACCGTCTCATTAAAAACCTTCCAGCCTACTTAGGTATTTTAGAAGAAAAGGAGTGCGTCTGATACCTGCTGCCCACCATCACAGTAAGGTTACATCATTCACGAGCTTGCTGAGGTGGTTCGTGTATACCTAACTAGCATTGACAACAAAATGTGAGTAGTATTCCTTGTTGGACTTCTCTTTTTATGCAGTCGTTGGTCTTATTTGATTAATTTCTGATTTTCAAGGGCCCTCGGTTTATTTTGTAGAAACCGCATACTCCCTCCGGTTGGCCCACAATTTCATCTATTTTCTCTGTCCTAGTTAAAGGGTATATATTAAAAATCATGCATATCTCAAAATCGCCCCACCACCTACTAGACACAAAAGCATATAATTTTAGAGCAAGCGACAATCAGAGAATTAGTAAGAGCCAATTTAGCCTCAATCAGAGAAAATCTAAGGCACAAAGATTTGGTATATGTGCCCTTTAAACCGGGACAGAGGAAGTAGATTCGTATGTATTTAGTTAAGTATTTACATTAGATGCATTCATACTAGATAAATAAAAAATACTCTCTTTCTCTCAAAACAAATGTGCAAATTTGTCTAAATTTAGATGTATCTAGTGTCTACATAGTGTCTCGATTTATCCAGATGTAGACAAGTTTATGATATCTATTTTGAAAATCTGCAATAGAGACATGGATAAAAACCCACAATAGTCATGTTTGGAGAAGAATTCAACGATCCCCGACATTTCAATGCCATCTCCAAAATCTTAAATCAAGTTAATTGCAAAACGAGAAACATTTAACTAGGTTCTTAGCTATTATACTCGACCAAAGGAGAAATATTAGTTTCATAATCAAAATTTCCTACTGTACTATAAGACCCATGTCTTGTATTTTTGAAACTATAGGACCACACTTCTTGTGTTGATGCACACATCGGGTCACGGCATTTCCAAATCCTGGCGCAAATGAACCTTCACGCGTAGTTTTTTTTTTTGCCAAATCTAACATTTTTTGTGAAACTTTAACCGAATCTGATCTCTTCTCGAAACTAATTCGGAATGTGACCCCAAAACTAATTCGAAATCTGGCCCATGAGATCGACGCCATTTTAAACAGAGCAGAAGTTATACAGGTCGGCACTAACACGTGACAACAGGAGACAACCTAGGGAGGTCGGCATCATTTAACATGGAGCCGACGTCGACGCCGTTTTACGTCGACGCCATTTTAAATGGAGCCGACCTCTTTCGGTTCGATTTTCTGATGTGTTGGCGCCGACCTGTACAGATTCAGCTCTATTTAAAATGGCGCCGACCCCATGGATCGATTTCGAATTAGTTTCGAGGAGAGGCCAAATTCGGTTGAAGTTTTCAGATTTTGGTAGATTTGACAAAAAAAAAAATACTCACGCATACGTGATTGCACCTCGTTACTTTTGTTGTTGTTGTTGTGAATACCCCTACATTATTTAGGCTCAGTTCTTTTGGCGATTTTTTCGAGAAGCTGCCGTACCCCACCTTTCTAAAAAAAGCCGGTTCTAAAATTTTGTGAGGCTTCCAAATTAGTTTATCCTTGACCATTTTGAAAGGCTCATAATATTTTTGAACCAGCTTTCACAGAAAAATAGGGGTAGGACGGGCAGCTTCTCGAAGAAGCCGTCAAAAGAACCGGCCCTTAGAGCAACTCCAACAGCTTACCTATACCATCTTACCCATATCTTCTATAGGTAAGAAGAGAGAGAGGGTATAGGTAAGTAAAAGAGTTTCAGCTTTTCTAGCTTACCCATTTGAGGTTACCTAAAATTTGCTATGCAGTTATGTCCCACATGTCAGTGGGACTTTTTATTTTCTTTTTTCCCCTCCCTTCTTTCCCAACCCGTTCAACCCCAACCTTCCCCACCGACGCATCCATCTCCGCCCAGCCCTGCCACCACGCCGCCCGACCGACCTCTGCTCGACCCGTCGGTGGTGCCGCCGTCGCATGCCATCACCACAGTTCGCTTAGCCCCATCCGCTCCCGACCATGCCTAGCTCCGCCTAGCCCCGTCCGTGGCCAAATCGAGCCCAAGGGTTCGTTGCAGTGGGTGGCATTGGTCAGATGAGGAGGGAGGCGGCGCATGGGACCGCGATAGTGGAGTAATTTGGCGGCGACGGCGGCACGACGGGAGCTCAGTAGACCGGCTCGATTAAGGCACGAATCGACCATGTGCGGGTTGGGAATAGAGCGGCGGGGGCTCGAGGGAGGTGGGGGAGATCGCCCATGGCGCGGCGGCGGCCGGAGCAACGGCGGCGAGCGGCAGCGTGCTCAGGCCAGCGAGGCCGAAGGGACGGAAATATCCGGCCGGGCAGTTGGACCTCTCCCGCGTGTGATTTTTGCTGATGTGGCAACATATGGGTAGAATGCCCCTCTTACCCAAATTTTGTGTCCATCTACCCATATATGGATAAGAATTGACAAAAAATGGATGATAACCCAAAAAATTTCAGTAGGGGGCCACTTATGGGTAAGCTGTTGGAGCTAGTTTTTTGCTCCTCCTATCCATAAAAGCAGTTTTTGTTTCTCTCACCTATATTTGGGTAAGCCTCTTAGCCCGTGCAGCCTCACGCCTAGCCTGTAAATGCGAACATCTCTCGAGATTCTCCCAAAGATTTGAAAAGAAGCGCCCGAGATGGACAGAGGCACCGCATTAGTTGGGATTCTGGAAGATCCTAACTGCCAAGACCGGCCCATCCAAGCCGTTCATTCCACGATCGGACGGCCCCGTGACGCGCGGGCGCTTGACCCTAACAACGGCAGTTAAAATCCTACACCGACAAATCAGCCTGCTATCAATCAATTTGAAACAACGACGTAAAATCTTGTTCTGCAAGCACAAAATATACTTTCAATTTAATATTATTATTACTGTCACGAAAAATATACTCCAATTACGGAGCAATAGTATCTGCAACTATAACTCGTTTCCAAAACAAGCGCGATCCCGTTCCGGAAAATTGCCGGCGCATTTTTGTAAACTAGCAATAGCAGGCGAGCAGGATCGCCGGGGGCGAAATAACCGCCTGACATCCCCGGATGTCGCGGATACGCTGGATCACAGCTAGCTAATCCTCCTCCTTCAAACCGAGAAGGAAGCTAGAAACGCAGCTAGCCGGGATCACAGCTAGCTAACCCCCCTGCGCTGATCGAGCGCTCCAGCCTTATAAATAAATTCTAATCTGGACTCCCTCTCAGTGCAGCTGCACGTACGCCTCACGAAGATGTGGTTATCGTTCGTATAAATAGATACACAGACGGTAGGTAGTTCATCGGCGCATTGCAGTCGTCGTCAGTCGTCGTCGATCGAATCATGGTATGTGTTTGCTCATCGTCTCTGGATTCTGTTCTTCTGATCGGCCATGTTAATTTTGCCTGACTGATCATCAAACCAGCAGATGGCCGCCGCGGCAGAACGTACCTTCTTCTTCCTCTGGCTGCTTTTGCTCGTATTCCATGGCGCTCGATCTGCGGCGGCGGCAGCGCAGCAAGGGAAGACATACAGCGTCATGGATTTCCATGCTGCTGGGGACGGCAACACGGACGATACAAAGGTACTGTAACATCCAGCGTAAACCTGATCTATGGTTCTGGCTTCACCGTCACATTGTTGATCAGAAAATCTTCTGTCACTACTTATTTGTCCATCTTCTTCTCTGTTGATGAAAGGCGTTTGCGGCGACATGGAACGCGGTTTGCGGTGACGGTGCCCGTCCCACCATGGTCGTCCCTGGAGGAAGGACCTTCTTGCTGAGTAAGATCAGCTTCAACGGACCCTGCAGGTCGCCCATCACCGTGCAGGTAACACCAATCGACGATCATCCTTCTGTAATACCAGAGCTGACAATAAAAAAATTACTAGTACTTAACTAGTGTACTTCTGCAGGTGGACGGGATCATCGTGGCGCCGAACGCCATTTGGACGATGACGGCAGCAAACCTCATGACCTTCTACCGCGTCGACAACCTGACGGTGGACGGCAGCGGCCAGATCGACGGCCGCGGCGCCATCTTCTGGACTTGCTTCAACCAAAAGGTAGGCTGCTCAGCATAATACCCGTTAGTACTTCTCTTCCTCTACCCATTGACAAACAATCTGATGTCCCTTTTCTCGTTCTGACAGAGATGCAGCGTCCGGCCAGTTGTAAGTACATCACACACACAACATCTCTTCTCTTCACTTTCAGACTGTTAACTAGTCAACATGTGCATCTATGTATCTGGAAACTGAAGTCTTGTATTTGTAAAATCATCAGTTGCTGGCGTTCGTAATCTGCAACAATCTATCGGTGAGGAGCATACACCTCAAGGACAGCCCAGACAAGCACATGACGCTGCTAGGGTGCAGCCAGGTGCACGTCTACAACGTCTCCTTTACGGCGCCAGGCGACAGCCCCAACACCGACGGGATCAACATGGCGAGATCCGACCACGTGTATATCTCATCTTGCACTATCCAAACAGGTACATCCCTTCTCAGTAGCCCCCTATGTTAAAAATGTGTGGTGTTTGGAGTACTACTGACATTGAACAAATGCAGGAGATGATTGCATATCGATTCTGTCAAACACCACTGATGTTAATATCACTGACATCACCTGTGGGCCTGGTCATGGCATCAGGTACAGATGTACCTTCATGCGTATGCAGGCTCATGCTGACCAGATACTGATGAAGTTAACTCTCTAGCAGTAAAAGACATTGAGCTAAAAGCTTTCTGATCTTTTGTAGTGTGGGAAGCCTTGGAGGCGACGGTTCGCCAGCGCTGGTTGAAAGGATCACAGTATCCAACTGCAGCTTCTTTAGAACTCTGACTGGTGTGAGGATAAAATCGTGGCAGGTAACACTAAAACGGCATCAGCATGCCTTGTGCATAAGCACGCCTTGCATGTATTCAAAGATATTTACTGATGGTTGTATATAGCATGTACTTAACATAAGCTAGCTGCAAATAATAGGCGAATGTTATGGATGCAGGGAGGGAGTGGCAAAGCAGAGGGGTTCCTTTTCGAGAACCTCAACATGACCGAAGTTCAATATCCTATTGACATTGACCAGTTTTATTGTCCCCCGGGAAATTGTCCGCTAAAGGTGAAATCTACTCAAGTCATCCCCACATTGACCACTTCCATGAGATGCATCCCTAAAGTCACTGGTTTAAATTATATATGGGTGCTACTTGGCTGTGTTTGCAGGACGGTGCTGTGGCCATATCCGACGCCAGGTTCATCAACATCCAGGGGACGTCCTCCGACCCCGAGGCCATCAAGATCCAGTGCAGCAAGAGCGTGCAGTGCCGCGGCATCTTTCTCGACAACGTTAACCTCTCGTGTTCCAGGAATAGAGCCTTGACACGAGCCATTATTTCAAACGCCTATGGAACCATTGTTGGCAAGGTGAATCCACGAGTACGGTTCTCGGGCAGTTGATCAATTATAGTGCTCTCCGCTGTCAGTTGACACGCATAATGCCTCTAGATAGAGGAGGAGCGGGACGATGCTACTTTAGATGATGGAGTGCCATGTGAGGAGTCTAGTAGCTCTGAGATTAGGTTGGTTCTATCTATTGATGGTTAATCTTGTCTCATATATATATATATATATATATATATATATATATTCTCAAGTCTACTACTAGTACAAGTTCTTACTGTATGGACATATAATGTAAGCGAAGCACCGAGGTGTTGGTGCAGAGATTTCAGAGTATCTCGCATGCTTCCGACTCTGAGCGGCCGAAGACCAGGTACCGGTTGTTCGCCACATTGTCGTACGCGAAGTCCCTCAGGAACCTGACCATCACAACTGAATCAATCAGTTCAAACAAATTCCATTGCATCTGATAGTTGGTAGGACTAGGTGGGATGTGGACGGATAGGGGGAGAAGGAGGCTTACAGGGGGGCGATGTTGAGGAAAGCGGCGAGCTGGGGGAAGGGAAGGTTGAGGTACTCCATGATCCTCAGCACGGCTTCAGACTTGATGTAGGACCTGCACACGACACGATTCATGGCTGATGTCGATCGATGGGGTGAGTAGCATGGGCTCAGAAAGCAAAAATTCAGTTCAGTTTGCCTGTCTTTCTCGACGAGGACGACGCTGGAGATGTCGTCAGGGGACCGCCCTGACCTGCGTAGCAGCTTCCTCCCGGACTCGCTCTGCAGAGGGATGTACCTGATGCTCCTGCCTGGGTCGCGCTCCCGCACGAACCTGACGCCGCCGTTGCAGAGGTTGCACACGCCTGCGCAGTAGAAACACTTGCCGCTGTGGGAGACGAGAGGCGAAGATGTGGGAGGGGAGGGAGAAGGGTTGGGCGCGCACCGTCGAAGAGCATGATGGGCCTTGAGTCGGTGGGCTGGAAGAACTCGGCGTCCGTGGCTGCCTCCACGGGCTCCGTCGGCGCGCCGCCGGCCGCCGACGAGGTCACCCGCAAACTCGTCCGCTGCCGTGCCGGCCCTCCTTTTCCCGCGTGCTGCAGGTCCAGTTGCAGCAGCGGGCCGCGCTGTGGCTGGAGCGGCAGGACGGAAGGCGAGTAGTAGCTGCAGCAGTAGCGCCCGGCCGCCATGGTTGCCATCCTCCTCGACAAATCAGCAACTCAGTTCTGCTCCTCTTCTCCTGTCGTGCAGGTGCAGACGAGACTTGTTGCAACTTCCGTCTCCCCGAAGTCGAACGCATGGTGCACCATCAGGCTACGTGGCACATCCAGCAACTGGTAATTTGGACAAGGTAAAACCGGCTTTGCAACCCAAGACTACGTTTCCTTGGAGAAAACTCTGGCGCTACAAACTGAAACCATAATGTGATGACTGCACGTTTTAACATTTACGTAAAACCTTGCAAGTAACTAGAACACCAGAATAGACTACAAGGAGAACTTATAATCACCAGAATATGACCAAACATAGCATATGGCAAACGGATTATCATCAGCCAAAAATCGACTTGAGTTTACACACACACTGCCATGAGAAACCAGACAGCAGTTCTGATGAAACAAATGCAAAAGGTGCCGAAAACACGAAACGGATTATCACTGCCATGGAGAAAACATAGGTTCAACAAACACACCAGGAACAAATGGTATCTCTCATACATTGGTTTTAAACAACAACAACAACAAGAACAACAACAACAACGATACTAATAATAAAGTACGGAAACATGAGGGTGGTCGCTACTGCAGTTCTGTTTTCAAGCCTCCTCGCCATCCTCGGCATCTTCTGCAGCAGAAGCCATCAACTCGTCAATTTCGCTCTTAACCAACTCTATCTCGATCTGTGTGAACCGATCACCAAGTCAGTTTCCTTATTGAGGAGCAGAAATTCATACATATAACGAAGAAAGAAGACACAGTGTCATTAAAAGAATAAATATCCTTCTCTGACCTTGGCCTTTTGGAACGGACGGCCTCTCGATTCGTCGTTTATTTCCACAGTGGATGTCCTAATCTCTACACATATCAAAGTTACAAAAGTGAGTTCAGATTACATAGCGATAATTGTGGAGGAATGACCATGGCCACAATGTTGACAGAAGATAAGATGATGATGAAAGTGAAACATATAATCTACAGAACAAGGAAGAGGTTCTTACTCTTCTCAACAGCGAGGCCATTGTTTTTTAGGATCTCTGCCACGGTCACAACCGTCGCAATGGCTGCAAACAAATATTGGTTAGTACCAACTAGAAAAACCAGATGTATCTACAAAGATACCAACAAACCAAAAATACAAACTAGATGTGGATGTGATATTACTTCAGATGGCAGCCAATAACTTACTTATTACGAAGATAGCCACAAATACAAATACAAATACAAATACAAATACAAATACAAACTAGATGTGCATGTGTTTTTCTACATCTAAGCAAAAGGCCCATGGTGTGCAAAACTGTTGTGGATGCGCCCATAACTATATGAGATTACTCAGAGGTTCAGATAATCCTATAAACTTTTGCACAACTAAATGGTAAATATCACGACAAAAGATTAGTTACAATCCTGACCATGACAACTGTTCAGTTATGTAAACAGGGATATCCATGGCAAAAGATTAGCTACAATACTAAAGGAAAATATCACGACTAAAAATGTAGGGTGTACTTCGACTTAAAGGAGCTTGCTGTTCTCTGAAAATGGTAACAAAACACAGTATAGTAGAATGTTAGGGTTTAAGCAATAACAAAATGTTTAGGGATTCAGCAAACCCTAAATCTATCTGAATGCAATGTTTAGGAAATCGGTAATCGTTAACAAAATACATCAAATACACAAACATGAGACAGCCATCTTAATATGAGGTGTAAACATTTCGATTGAGATTCAGACTATAACAGAGCAGCGGCGATACCACAATACATTTTCTTTCTACCACAATAAGAGACGACGGGGAAGCAAAACTCACCCATCCCGAGCGCAGAGAGCTCGACATCGCCGTGCTGCTGCATATACCTCTGCGACCAACAAACCAACCAAAACCGTTATCAGAAACCGCGACCGGCACCGGAGGAATCGACCCTATGGAACACGGGGGAGGAGGAAGGCGGGGCAGGGTACCTTGGCGAGGTTGACATAGAAGAAGAGGGGCTTCTTTGTGTTGGAGACCTGGATGCGGTTGCTGTTGTTGTTGCCCCTCCTCTGCCCTTGGCGCCCGGCCCGTGGCCTTGGCGGCCGCCTCTCCGTCCTCCACCTTGAGGCCCTCACGCCTCCGTGATCTCCTCCACCGCCATGAGTGCTGGTAGCTGTTCAGCCGCGCCCAAGCGGTCGATAGGTAGGATTTTTCTAGGTTCTTCTCCCCACGTTTGCGTCTTTGTGTTAAAGAGAGAACTGAGCGGAGGCGAGGAGGGGGTAAGGGCAGGATGGAAGCCAGGGCGGCCCAACAATCGCGTACCCTACTTCTTCTCTTGGGGCATTGGGCTTTCGTAGTCGTTGCAGTCGAGACGTGTATACAATTGGGCCCACTAGAAAATGGAACGAAACCATAATAAGGCTTAGGGGGCCGAAAGAGCTTTGTGGTTTATCAGCCCGGCCATCTCACCAACTGCTATACAAATATACTACTCCTTTTGTTTTGAAATTATAGGTCCTACACGTATACCTAGATTTTTTATTTAACCAATAAAATATAATTTATATATCAAAAAAGTTATATCATTAAAAAAATAATCTCTAAAGTTTTTAATAGTATAATTTTTATGCTATATTATTTATATTTTATTATTTAAATTGATAATCTAGTTATTCGCGTAGAACTTATAATTTCAAACGGAGGAAGTACATTGGACGTTTCATGGGCCGGCCTATTGCATGAGTTGGAATTGATGGAGTGTCGGCCTTGCCTCCCGTATAACATGCAAAGGTTAATTAGGCATTTCACAATAGTGTATCTTAGCATGTCATTATGGGAGTTATAAATACCTAAGAGACAACATCTCCAATGCATTGTATTTTAGAGGTTATATTTAATGTTTTGGCTCATATATGTACTTGATTTGGCTAACAATTCTTTTTGCCTATGATTACGTGCAAGAGATCACAATAGGGAATATCATATAGGAGTATTATGTATCATGTATATCATACTAGTATATGATACCATCTCTATAATGCATAGTATAATGTAGTACTACCATAGTCTTAGTGTATTTATTATTTTATAAAATCTCAATATAAAATTGTGGACAAGATTTATTTGAGATTAGTTTTTCTAGTTCTATGTGTTATGATACTGTATCTACCTATGATATTAACACAATTTGTTTCATCATTAATTATAGTGACACATAAACATTTTGTATGCATATATTATGCATGATACTACTTATGATACCCCCATTGAGCCTAGTCTTAGCTAAAATACAACAACCATTTCTCGCCTCCTTAATTGACATGCCATATTATTATTTTGTCTAGGATACCACGCTAAGAGATCCCATCTCTACTACTTATAAAGGGGGAAATAAGAACTTCTCTACACTACTACTTATAAAGGGGGAAACAAGAACTTCTCTACACGTATCCCATCGAATATACACAGACGTACTATAACCGCACGATTAGGCTCTCTTAACACAATCTAACAGATTTTATTAGCCTATTTTTTTTCTTTGGTGCACTTAGCAAATGGGTTTGACGGACTAAAACTCTGCCTAGCTGACTCCTCGCGGACGTCCTCCGCCCCCGATCTTTGGAATCATCGCACCTCCCAAAATCACGGAAGAAGAAAAAACAGTTCCCCTAATCCCGTCTCTCTATACATAAATCCCCTGTACGCCTAGATCGGACGAGGAAGACCGCGACAACCATGACAGCTGCAGACGCACCCACAGCCCGCGCCGGTCCGCCGTGAGCTGCCTGGAGGTGGGGCGCCGCCCACCTGACGCTGCAGAACCCAGCGAGGCGGCCGCCGGCTGGAAAGAGCGGGTTCTCGATGCGGCTTGTTGCGTGAGAGCGTCTCTAGCGGATGTGCCACGCGAGACCCTTACGGTGCCGCCAAGCATGCCCCAACACCGGATCCTCAGCTTCTCTATCGGTACGGGAAACCAGAAGAGCACGGACGATGTCGACCTCCTTCTACTACTTGACATTGCCTCGCCGCCGGATGAAGAAACCCTCTTCTGCCATGGATTGGTCTTGGTTCGTCTCTGTACCTTCATTCCTTGCATTTCTGGTTGTTTGGCTGGTGCATGCCTAGTGTTTGTAGGAATGACTCTGCAGCAGCAGGAAAGTGTCTTAGCTAGCGGCTGCAAAAAATTTAGACTACAATGTTTGTTAAATCCTAGCAATTAGGAACGACAAAGAGCTAAAGTGAAGACTGCATGTGGCCGGTTAAATATTCATGTACATGGGTTTTTTTAGCTGATAACTCAAAAGAGAACACCACAGAATATGATGCCTTTCCTTTACAATTTTGTTTAGATGTTGTGAGAAACAGATGTTCTTTACCTGGCATTCAAGGATGGATCCCTCTATGTCGTGCATGGTGCCTACGGCCTCAATGAAGAAGCCATCCATGGCATGCACGAAGGTACCGAGGTCGTCCCTGGCGTGCACCACAAACATCCTGAACTGTGTGGGGTTGACATCGCCTCGTTGCCGAGTGAAGAAACCTGCTTCCGTCATGGACCGAAGGCGACCACGACGGCGCCCTGTGCTTCTGTGGGTAGCGAGGTTGTCCCTGGTGTGCATGACAACGTCCTATACTGTGTGGGCTTTAGTGCCCTTGGAGATGTGCATGGCGTGATCTTCTCTTCCACATGTGTACGACGTGCGAGCCTTGTTGCTCGCCGATTAGGCCCCCAGGTGAAGGTCTGCATCTTTTAGTTCTCTGTAACTGACACAAACACTATATTGAGCACACTGACGATAATTTTAATTGGGAAAGATATGAAGTTTATTTGTGCGCCTTGATTCAATTTGTATTTTGTTCTATGTATAGATGCACTTGCAGCAACACTTTTTAGAAGTTTGGGCATGCGTTGAATTGACTAACTATTTGTTTGATCCTTCTGAGTGTTATACGAACAGAGATGCCACAAGAACAAGAATGTTAAGGTAAGAATGCCCTTGGTTTCATCAATGTTTATGTTTGTTGATGTAGATAATGATGTCCATACTTCCCGTGTGAAGTGTTCATCTAGATGTTTTGTATTTTTAAACGTGGAAGTACTTTTGTTTGTCCCTAATTACACAACCTAACTATAACATGGTATTTTCGGTTCTCCACAACATAGATAAAAAGAATTAGTGCAGCTTGGTAATCAATGTGCATCGCTCTCCCCGGTAAATTATATGGCAATTTGTTTCTTCTATTGTTCAGACTAACCTCAGGTGCAAGTATAGTATACAAATAACTGGTTCACCTCAAAATCAGCAAACAAGGTAATAGGATTATGTCTGATTTTTCATTTTTCAGCAAGCTTTCATAATAGTGCATGCCTTTTTTTTTGGATATTCCTAGATTCATGATGCTGAACAAAATCATCTAAAAGGATATCACTTGGATGGATCAAGTGTGATGAGAGTTTATGAGAACTTATTGGTAATTCACTCTGATGTAACCTACATGCCGCCGAGCCTTTGATCTTGATATCATTACAATCCGATGTATCTACACTATTATATCCTATTTCATTCATGGACAGTTGAGTCGAGTGGATATTCAATTAGTTTTTTCTTATCTCACAAGTTTTTGGTATACACAATTTTACTACAGCAAGTTCACTGTAGTTTGGGGAGTTTTAAATTTGTCAGTAACTACTGATGTTTATATATCTTCTAAAGAGTTTAAAATTGTTGCGCCCATGGGACTACATCGTTGTTGACTCAGGCCAGTTCTTCAGTGGGCACTGGCCACCAAGGATGACTTCACGCCCCTTCAAACAACGAAGGAGTTGTTCCACGGATGGAGTTCAATCTCATGGTTTTGTGCACATCACGTTCCATTTTCATTTGGTTTTATCATGGTCGCTGAATTGGATTAGATCTGCTTATTTCTATGGTCCCTTTTCGTGATTGAAATTGGATGTGAAAAAACATGTTTCAGATGTATAATTCAAAAGGCAGATCTGTAGTGGCGCCGTCGCCCAGTCATGATCATCATGGGTTCTGCTGTGGAGACCATCAAGAAGGACGGCATCGATGGGGACACCACCTCCGCAGACAACAAACAGGGTTGGCCAAGCTTTGAGAGCGCATCAGGCTAGGACTTGTGAAGAGGCATGAGGTATTTCTTACTTCTGTTGATTGCCTCCTCCAAGTGTTTTAGGTTTTCGAGTACAGCTGTACAAGTTCATGACCTGCACATGCTACAGTCTTTTAATTAGTGGAGATTATTTGCTACCATGCCTGAAATGATCTCCTTAAACCTTACATCGTGATGAGCAATATTTTGCAATAGCCAGCACCTGCAGATATAGGTTTTTGATGATCTAGAAGATTGACATTTTTTTCTTTTTGTTTCATGTTCTAAGTCAGGAATTTTAGTTGCAAAGTATGTAGCATTAATCCTCACCTTGTAGTGGTGAAGGATATATAGATATACACATGTTTCCATAGCTTCAGATTGCAGTTCTCTAGCTCTAATGAGGTTATGTTAGCGGTGATAGGTTCCTCAGCTAAAGGAATGCCCTTCTTAAGGCCATTATGAAGATGGTGCTTGAAATCTGGCAGAGGATATGTCAATGCAAGTTTGTATCTCAATATGTCATTGCTATTTTTGTGTGTGTTGACATCATATTGAATCTAGGAGAATGACTGTTATTTGGATTACATACCAAGCTGCATTGACTATCTGAATCTCAGCCTGAAACCAGTGGCCGGCGCAGTCCGAAAAAACATAATATTTCAGAAGTTGTCGTATGTAGTCCCCGAGCTTCCGTGAGCCAAATATTATCTCTGTGATTGATGAATCAACATAACTATTTGTTCAACTAGAATACAAATGAAACCTAGGCAGTGCCAATACATTTTCAATCCTTTTATTCACGTGAAATCAGTTCTCATATATGGCTTTGGTATCTTGCTGACTTAGTTTCTATCTGCTAGAAGTGTTGTAGATGGCTGAGTAGCTTGTTGGTTTAGATTAATGCTAGGTTTTCTGGTATCGGGAAGGACCATATGGGATCAAATTCATATTACAGCAGGTCGCAACTGCATAATATTCTTTTGATAATTTTGGTGATAGAAGTTTGTTTCCAAAATACATATGACTAAATATTAGATTACCATTGTTTTATCGTAGTAGCCTTTAGTTCTAGGAAAAAATATAATATTCTTAATTCTTTATGATATTTTCCATACTTGCTCAGCTCTATTCTTAGCACGGGGGCTTGCTCATGGCTTGGTTTTAATTTTTAATAAGATATCTCTTCAGAAATGGCCTAGGTGGATTAGATTTTGAGCGTTGCAACTAAATTTAGGCACTAAAACATGATAGTCGCAAAATAGTTTTAGGTCATAATCCTAGCTAATGTTGGATACTGTGTACAATTGTCCGGAAATGACATCTTGAATTACGGTTTTCCTTCCTGTTTGATCTAGCAAGTTTGTCCTTACATCCTTACACTTGATAAACTTTACATCAAAAATTTGGTGCGGTAGTAGGTTGAATTCAGATCTTATTCGGGTAAACATGTTAGCTCGGTTAACCACCAATGACATATTTACCATGCACCCATTATAGACTTACGTACATATACATTATGTTCAGGAATGGATCTTGGCCAACTTTGCTGCAAGAAAATAGAGCAAATTTGTGATTTATATATACTGGAAGAACATGTCACTTAGTTTGTAGGGATTAGGAAACTTTTTTTGTTGGTTGCCAATGCGAGGTGTCGTGGGAATGATCACAGCAGATGCTGCAATCGGCAGCGAGTAGTAGAACGAGCGGCCAGGGCGGCCAGCCATCTGCGGTGCGAGATGAGGGCGGAGACACAAGGTTTTACCCAGGTTCGTCCCCCGGAGGGTAAAGACCTACTCCTGCTAGATTGTATTATGATGGTGGTACAATGGGCGAGCTCGGCGGCTAGGCGGCGAGTCGCTTGGGTGTATGATGGAACGTATCTCTACACGCCCTGTAGGGAGGTTTATATAGGCTCACCTCCCCTAGGGTTTACATATCTCAACCGAATCAGTTAAGGCTTCGGTACCTGTTTAACCTAATCCGACTGGGCCTATCTACTGCCACGGGCCTTGACTTCCGATCGCTTGGATCCACACCGGCCTTGATCCGATCGCCGTCTTGCAGCCCACTCGCCAGTTCTGGGCGGTCGGAAGCGTCTGCTGGGTATACCCGGTAGGCATATCCCCATCGGTAGTCCCGAGGCCGTCGCTGATTGGCGCGGTGGTTCTTGGCGATCGGAATATCTGGCTTCAGCGGACATCCGATCGAATCGTCGGCGGGCTCGATTAAAGGAGAAAAGTAGTCATTTCGATCGCAGCGACTTTGGCGAGTCGGTCGGCGAAATACTCGATCCACCGTCGTAGTGATCGGGTCGGCGAGCCGAGTGGCTGAAGTTGGACCGTTAAACGCGGTCAAACTAGCCGTTGGGATAATCCAACGGTAACTTTTGGCGTAATCACCGCGTAGTAACGGCTCCCTAATTTGGCGGGTAACAACCGCTATATAAGGGGAATGGTAGACGATCGGAGAGCCATATCTTCGTCATTTCCTCCGATTGCGCGGCCCTTTGTTTTCCTCCGAATCGCGACCCAGTCGAACCAAAATCCTCCGACCCCCATGAATCCTTCCGCCAATGGCCCCCTCCACCGAGCCTTGGGGCAGATCCAAGTGTACGAGAGCGCAACTGGCGTCCTTCGAGGAGGCCGGGATCTGCTGTGGCCGGGTGGCGCATCCTATGGCCGGAGAGGTGACTCGGACCCAGCTGGGAGAGTTCATCTGCTTCACCAGCCATCTAGAACGGGGGCTAGGATTCCCTACGTCCTTGTTCTTCCGGCGTTTCTGCACCTTCTACGGGTCCAACCGTCGGATCTGGGCCCGCACAGCATCGAGCAGCTCGCCATCTTCGTGGTGTTCTGCGAGTGCTACCTGGGCTGCCGGCCCTACTTTCCTCTGTGGCAAGATCTGTTCCACGGACGGATCAGTCGCGAGGAAGCGGGCGGCCCAATGCTTGCCGCGGGCGGCCTAACATTCCAGCTGAAGTCGAAGGCCTCGTTCTTCGACTTGATGCTGCCCGCCAAGGCGGCGAGCGAGTGGAAGAAGTCTTGGTTCTACGTTACCGAGGCGACTCCAGAGGGCGAGGCGGCGATCCCACGATACTCCGCCGACCGGCCTGAACCGCGCCGACTCCAAGTCGGCAAGCTTCCCACCGACCAGCGGATGGTCGTGGGCGAAATGCTTCAAACCATCCATGATCGAAGAAGCGGGGCCTCGGACAATTAACTTATACAAGCTGGCTCGGCGGCGCTCGTCCCCAGCTCGGCCGCGACCACTATATGTACCAATACACGGGCGAGAGGACTCGGCGAAGTCTGCCTCGCCGAGTGGAGGCTCGAGGATTATATTCCAGCGAAGAAGATCACCCAGGCGGTGTACCTGGACGCAAAGGCCGGGGTCGCCCCCTACACCGCGAAGCATCCAGCCCCAACGGTAAGTTACTTTGCATCATTCGCAGTCGCAGTTTGTGCAGTCGCGATCATTCTAATTTCGTCTTGTGCTCATTGCAGCTATTCCAAGTGGTGGAAGGATGGCTCCCGCCTTCAGACGACAAGAACTCGAGCTCGTCCGTCCGGGACATGGGCGAGTCGCCTCCCGCCAAGGGCGACACCGAGAGCGACGGCGACGACGAGTCCGATGAGGAAGTCGCCCCGCTGGTTCGCAAGACCCGTGGGCAGCGTCAGCGCGAGCTCGAGGCGAGTAAAAGCCTCGAGCGTCATGATGATGATGATGACGAACTTCCGGAGACCACCTCACGCCGCCAGGCCACTCCGTCGAAGAAGAAGAAGAAGAAGAAGAAGAAGAAGAAGGAGAAGGAAGTGAAGGAGGTGAAGGCCCCTCCGAAGAAGAAGACGAAGCCGGTGAGACCGGCATCCCCGCCACACTCGGCGAGCAGCTCCGATGCCACCAGCACAGCCAAAGGCGGCCAGCCTGCCATGTTGGACACGGCCTTATCTGGCGAGGTGCCAGCCTCGATGCCTCCGCCATTCGCCCTACTCTGGGCTAGGGGCTCGGTGTGGCGGCTTCACCTCGCAGGGAAGCTCCCGCTGAAGATGTCTCGGAGGCTCCCGTCGCAGCCTCGACGACGAAGAAACCATCCGTGTCTTGGGCACACGATGTCTTGGAAATGGGCCTTAGTCGCCGACTGGGCCCCGAACTGGAGAAGCCGGTCGGCATCCGCACGGGGCTACGCTTTATTCCAGTCGCCAAGTGAGTTTTGCTCACCTACTTTGTCTTTCATTGTACTCGGATTATTTTACTCACGCGACCAATTTGTAGGACCGGAGCTAAGAAGATAGGCCATCCGACCGTGGCCAAGGTGCCACCCGTCGTCGGCGAGGAGGATCCCTCCCGAAAGAGGAAGGCAGATGAGGTCGTCGTCCCCGCGGACAGCGCCAAGAAGGCCAAGGGCGATGATGTCGTCACGGTGTCTGATGACACGGCGATCGCGCCGAGTGAACCCGTCGCGGAGGCGGCCTTGCCGACCAAGGAGGGTGCTCCTTCGCTTGGGGCAGCCGAGCCGGCCTCCTTTGGTGCCGGAGCCTCCATCGCGATGTTCCCGCGCTTCATGGCCAAAGCGGCTACAACGAGTGGTACCTCGCCCTCGAGCCGCGCGCCTGGAGTCGCCGATCTGGTCGGCGGCGTCGGGCACACGCCAGCCCCGCCGCGTCGTGGACGCGATACAACTTCATGGCATGCTTGGCGCAGCCATCCAGGTATGTCCAGTCCCCGAGGATCAGGCCGGTGTTTTGCAGCTGTCTGATTCTTTTAGCGTCTTGTTTTATTTTTCGCGTCCAGTCCCCGAGTGCGTACTCGCTGAATTTCAGCGGGTGGGCACTTAGGATTTTCGTTTGCCAGTCCCCGAGTGCGCAATCGCTGAATTTCAGCGGGTGGGCACTTTGGGGTTTTTTGATTGCCAGTCCCCGAGTGCGCACTCGCTGAATTTCAGCGGGTGGGCACTTTAGGGTTTTTTGATTGCTAGTCCCCGAGTACGCACTCGCTGAAATTCAGCGGGTGGGCACTTTAGGGTTTTTTGATTGCCAGTCCCCGAGTGCGCATTCGCTGAATTTCAGCGAGTGGGCACTTAGGATCTCGCTGTTATCAATTCTTATGGGTATGTGTGCAGGGCTTGCAGCATGAGTCGGCTGACCGGCTAGCCGCGAAGCGTCGTGCGGAGAAGGAGCTGGCCACCGTCCAAGAGGCGAACAAGGAGCTCTAGGCGATCGCTGCGAAAGCGAAGAGGCGCCGAGGACTTGTCCCAATGATGAGTTGAAGCAGCTCGATCGGCGTTAGGCTCGGTGAGAAGCGATCGCCGACCTCGACGAACTGAAGGAGGCGAAGGAGGAAGCGAGTTCGGCGAATGGGCGAGCCAAGGCGTATTACCGCCAGAGAGGAACGTAAAGTTTCGACGCCCTTGTCATTTGGGCTTCGGATACTATACTTCTCTTCAAAGCTTCATCACGGATCTCTCCGCCCCTTGGGGCGGCTCGACCCATGGCCAACATTGGCGGCGCCCTAGGGCCCATGCCTTTCAGGGGCCCATGATTTGCATGTTTCTTTATTAGTCAGCTGTTTGGTTTTGGGTTAAAAAAACAGTTAAAAGGCCTAGCATGGAGAAAGAATGGACAAAACCAAATGAAGAATCGATCTCTCATGTAGTCTAGTTCGTGTTCGCTTGTTTGTATCCCCAATTTTCTACTATTATCTATTCAACCGCGGATTGCCCTAGCCGCCCTTCTCTAGATTGGAGATCACCAATTCGTCATTGCCTATTGGGAACCAAAATTGATCATTTGAACCTGTGAATCCATCTGCGTCCCTTCCCGCTCCTCATGGCCTTTTCTCTGCTGTCCTAGCCACGTTCAATCGCCACAAAATCCAATTGCAATGTGGGATTAGGGACTTGGAGATTTAGTTTTAAGTACTATTTAATTCCTTCACAATTATAGGTGTTCAAATGTTGTCCGAAGAACACAAGTCCTGCTTTGAGAAAATAAATTAAAAACCAAGAGTCGGTTTATTGAATCACAAAGAGGTGTTTTAAAATAAGTATTTTCCGGTCAATTTTGAAAGCAACGCCGATAATCAATTGCAAGAATCTGATTTGGGAGAAGATGATTTTGTAGCAATAGGTTATTTAACTACTTTTTTATTTTATCTGTCATTATATGACATGGTTTAAGTGCCTAACAATAATGTTTATACATCTTGAACTAAGAATGTGTTGTCAGATGTTAACTCTTAATACTTTGCATGTAAAAATAGTCATTCATACTCCTTTATATATTAATATATACGTGTGCATATATATATAGTCTTATAAGGGCCCATGTTGTCGACCTCGCCCTACGGCCTCCAAAACATAGAGCCGGCCCTGCGCCCCTTGATTGGTAAGTGTGCCTGCTCCTGCATGTTGCATATGCGTTGTGTATTGTTTGATGTACTCCTTTGTCATCTTACATCCATGGTCGGATCCTTGATAGCACGGAAGATGCGAGCTCGTTCGCCACGGACGATGTGTGGCCACACTAGTCGACTTCGGTGGCGTTATCGGCGGCGTGCATACGGGCATACCTTCGGAGATGTCGCCCGGAAGTAATTTCAGCGACCTCGTCGAGGTGTGGAAGTACTTGGAGAAGCGCCGTCGATCGTTGAGTTCATGACGCGATCGGCGTTCGGCGCGAGCGGCGACGCAACCTTGGGCTTGCTCACTTCCGTAGGACTTTGATGCAGACGACGTAACGAGTGGCTACCCGTCGATCGGGCGCGATGGAGATCTCCGAGGTGCTCAAGGTGACGGACCGCGCGCGGTGTACTCCGAGCGTCTGGCGATGGCGACCTCCTTCCTTACCAGAGGCGGTCGTCGCACCTAACGATCGAGCCGCAGACGGGACTTCAAGGTCGAGCAGCCCTTTCGTGCGGCGATGGCGGGTGAGCTGACGACGTATCCGTCGAACCCGTATACTCCCTTCATCCGCAATCGCAAGGGTGCTGGCGAGTCATCATCGAAGCCTGCAGAGTGAACTAGTTTGCCCTGGGGCGTTAGTAGTAGTTCTGCCGTTGGGCATACTATGTATTTTGAGACAATTTGCGACATGCTATTAATGAGATATCGTGTTTTGTACGATTTGTCGTGTGTTTTTATTTTGATTGAGGGTTGAACGAGTCCCCGAGCGCGTCCGCCCTTTTTATGGGGTTTACCTCGTTTGTTATGTGTTTGCGGTTTGAATGTTTTGTTATTGAGGTCGACTCGCCTGAACTCGGAGAGCTAGTCGCAAGGTCTCTCATGAGTGCTCTGTACTTCACCGTTTTCCCTTGCGCGAACGAGGTCGGGTGGCCGAGTCCCCGAGCGTGGTACTTGGTTGTTCTAGGCGCGACTCGAGGGTGGGCGAAGACTTGGCGCGTTGGTTTAAGCGCATCACTCCTGCCTGGCCCGTTGGGTCAGTCGCATGGCGAGTCCTGGACATGCTCTCATACTTGGCGTTTTCCCTAGCCGCTCGCGCTGAACTGGTCGTCAGTCCCCGAGCGTGGTACTTGGCCGTTCGAGTCGCTATGTCGAGGATGCGGAGGATTATGGTCGCTGTGAGAAGCGACGGCAGTTGTCTTGGCTCGTTGAGCCGGTCAGTGGCGACTCCAATGGGGCTCCGGGTAGGCGTTTTTCATGGACGTTACAAGGCCTGGGGTATCCCGGTGCCCTTGCATCACACTACTTGGCCATGCCGATCGCGGTACCAGAGGTTGACTTCTGCGGTGAGCTTGACGCTGTTATTACGAGTGCGAGTGGCACAAGACACAGAGAGTAGGCGCAGTTTGTGGTAACCAACATTTTTATTTCATAGCGACTGGAGGATACATATGTGGAGTTCTAGGAGTAGAACTTCCGTAGGAGGTTTACATTCCATGGTCGCTTGACGTCGAGTTTGCCGTCCCCGTGGACGTCGATGAGGTAGTAGGCGTCGTTGCCGAGTACTCGGCCTATGGCGAATGGTCCCTCCCATGGGGGGATAGCTTGTGCATGCCCTTCTTGTCCTGGATGAGGCGCAGCACCAGGTCGCCTTCTTGGAAGGTGCGAGTTTTCACCCGCCGGCTGTGGTAGCGGCAGAGTCCTTGCTGGTAGATGGCGGTGCGTGAGCGAGCTAGGTCGCGTGCTTCGTCGAGTTGGTCGACTCCATCCTGTCGTGCGAGTTCGTTCGCAACCTCCGTGTAGTGGACGACCCTTGGCGAGTCGTGCTTGAGGTCGGTGGGCATGACTGCCTCGGCGTCGTACACCATGAAGAAGGGGGTGAACCCTGTCGACCTGTTGACTGAGGTGCGGATGCCCCAGATAACAGAGGGTAGCTCCTCGACCCAGCACCCGGCGGTGCGCTCGAGTGATACTTGGAGCCACGGCTTCAGGCCGTGGAGGATGCTCTGGTTGGCCCGTTCGGCTTGTCCGTTGGACTCCGGGTGGGCGACTGACGCCAGGTCGAGCCGGATGTGGTGTTCCTCGCAGAAATCGGCCATGGCCCCTTTGGCGAAGTTGGTGCCGTTGTCCGTGATGATGCTGTTTGGGAACCCGTAGCGATATATGAGCTCGCGTAAGAACTTGGTGGCGGTCTTCCCGTCGCATTTCGGGCTTGGCCTCCACCCACTTTGTGAATTTGTCGACCGCGACCAGAAGGTGGGTGTAACCGGAGGGGGCCTTTTTGAAGGGGCCTACCATATCCATACCCCACACGGCGAACGGCCATGTGATGGGGATTGTCTTGAGTGTTGAGCTCGGCACATGTGTCTGATTGGCGTACTTCTGGCACCCGGCGCACCGCTGGACGATGTCGACGGCGTCGGCATGTGCGGTGGGCCAGTAGAGCCGTGCCGCATAGCCTTGGCGACGAAGGCGGGCGGCGTGGTGCGCGATCGCCGGAGTGGATGTCGTGGAGGATCTTGCGTCCCTCGGCGGGTTGGACGCAGCGTTGGAACACGCCGGTCACGCTGCGCTTGTGGAGCTCGCCGTTGATGATGGTGAAGGATTTGCATCGGCGTGCAATCATCCGGGCGTCCGTCTCGTCTGCCGGCAAGGTGCCATCCTCCAGGTAGGCGATGTAGGGCCTGGTCCAGTCGTCTGGCTCGGCGACGAGTGCGACCAGGGTTGCCTCTGGCTGCAGCGGGACTCCGATGTCGATCTCCCTTAGGGGAGAGACTGACGGCTTGGCGATCGTGTCGAGGAAGACGCCGGCGGGTGGAGCGAGTCGAGCCGACCCGATGCGAGAGAGTGCGTCAGCCTCCTCGTTCTTCCGTCTGTCGATCCACTCGACGGAGTAACTGCGAGTGTCCTCCCAGCTTGTCTCATTGCTTGGCGGTATGCGCCATTGTGGGGAGACGGCGTCATGAAGTCGCAACTTGCCCCGCGACAAGGTCGGAGTCTCGTAGCAGCGTAGGCGGTGGACGTTCATCTCCTTGGCGGCTCGCATGCCGTGGAGTAGTGCCTCGTACTCGGCCATGTTGTTGGTACAGGGGGTGAAGTCGAGCCAGACGACGTAACGGAGCTTGTCGCCCTTTGGTGAAGTCAGTACGATCCCTGCTCCTGCGCCGTCCGCGTTCTTGGAGCCGTCGAAGTGCAGGCTCCAGTAGTGGAGGTATGGCAGCTTTTTACGGCTCTTTGGGCCTCTTTCCGGTCGGCGATGAAGTCCGCTAGAGCATGTGACTTGATCGCTTTTCGTGGCTCGTACTTGATGTTATGGGCCCGATTTTGACGGCCCTTAGCGACTTCGCCCGATCGCCTCAAGGTTCTGCGGATGATGTCCTGAACGGTCTTGAGGAGACGACCGTGATCGGGTGTTCACGGAAGTAGTCGCGGCGCGCTGTGCTCTCAAGACCGCGTATACCAGTTTACGGTGCTGCGGGTATCGGCTGTGCGACTCGGTGAGGACCTCGCGATGTAGTACACCGGTCAGCTATCGGGCGCTCCTTTCCTTCCTCCGGTCGTTCGACGACCATGACGGCGGCGACGACGCTGGAGGCGCGACGTGAACCAGCATGGGTTCTTTGTCGATGGGGGCGGCGAAATGTGCTGCGGTAGCACCTTCTTGAGGTCGCGGTCGTCGTCGTCTCCTTGTCCCCTTTGGAAGGTGGGGTTCTTGCGCATCAGGCGGTATAGGGGCATCGCCTTTCGCCCGCGGGGATGAAGCGGCGAGAGCCGCTACTCGCCGCAAGCTTCGCGTCGCGCGAGCACTCGGGTTTTGCGAGTTGAGCGATCGTGTCGATCTTCGTGGGGTTCGCCTCGATCCGCGTTTGGACGATGTACCCGATGGTTGCCCTGCTGGTACACCGAAGGTGCATTTACCTGGGTTGAGTTTTATCTTGTATTTTCGCAGGTTGGAGAATGTTTCCGCCAGGTCGGCGAGTAGATCGCCCTGGCGAGCAGATTTCACAACCACGTCGTCGATGTAGATGTGGATGTTGCGGCCAATTTGGCTCGCGAGGCACTCCTGCATGCACCGCTGGTAGGTCGCCCCGGCGTTCTTGAGGCCGAAGGTCATGGCGGTGTAGCAGAAGGCTCCGAATGGCGTGATGAACGCCGTCTTCTCCTCGTCCTCAACAGCCATTTTGATCTGGTTGTACCCAGAGTAGGCGTCGAGGAAACACAGCGACTCCGAGCCCGCGGTGGAGTCGAGTATTTGGTCGATCCGCGGGAGAAGCTGCTCCTTGGCGGCGCTGTTCAAGTTTGTGTAGTCGATACACATCCTCCAGGTCCCGTTCTTCTTCTCGACCAGGACTGGGTTCGCCAGCCACTTGGAGTACTTGATTGGCCGGATGAAGCCTGTAGTGAGTAGACGCTGCACCTCCTTGGCGATAGGTCGGCGGCGCTCTTCATTGAAGGGCCGCATCGACTGCTTGACGGGTCGCACTTTGGGGTCGGCGTTTAGTTTGTGCTCAGCGAGCTCCCTAGGGACACCAGGCATGTCAGAGGGCTTCCATGCGAAGATGTCCCTGTTCTCACGGAGGAACTCGATGAGCGTGCCTTCCTAGGCTGGGCTCATCCCTGTTCCGATCGTCACCGTCTGGCTGGAGTCGCCTGGGGCCAGCTCGACGGTGCGGGTGTGCGTCGTTGCCTCGAAGGCAGAGGTGTTTGCGCCCTCCGAATTGGGCTTCTTGAGTATGGTGGGGTCGTCATTGTTCACCCCACTCGCGTACTTGGCGAGCTCGTCGGCGTGGTTGGCCTCTGTCGCGATGACGGCGTCGGCAAGTTCGGCTCCTTTGGCCTCGCACTCGGCGGCCATGTCGGGGTCGCCGTTGATGGTGATGACGCCGCACGGCCCGGGGAGCTTCATCGCGTTGTACGCGTAGTGGGGCGCTGCCATGAACTTGGCGAACGCCTGGCGCCCCAAGACGCAATGATAGGGGCTGTCGAAGGGTACCAGCTCGAAGACGATCCGCTCGGTGCGGAAGTTTGCTGGCGTGCCGAAGGTGACTGGTAGCGTGACCTTGCCAATCGGGTACGCCTTCCGACTGGGGATGATGCCGTGGAACATGGTGTGGGTCGTCTCGATCATCGACTGCGGGAGCCGCAGCCGCCTGAAGGTGTCCAGGTACAGGATGTTGATGGAGCTGCCGCCATCCATCAATGTCTTGGGAGCGATGGTCGCCCACCTTTGGCTTGACCACCAGGGCGACTCAGCCTGGGTACTCGATGCGCGGCGAGTGGTCCTGGCGGCTCCAGGTGATGGGCTGCTCCGACCAGTTGAGGAACTGGGGAACATCCACCTGGGCCACCGCGTTGACGGCGACGGTGCGGGTGATGACCTTCTTCTCGCGCTTCGTGTTGAAGCCTGTGAAGGTATGGAGCGAGCCGGCCACGTTGCCGAATTTTCCGCCGTTTGGCGGGTTGTTGTCGGGGTCCTCCCTTGCTCGCCGTGCCTTCTCGATCTCCCTGAGGGTGTGGCAGTCGGCGGTCGTGTGCGTTGCGGGTTTCCCTTCCTGGTAAACGCACAAGGTTGGTTAAGGAGGGCCGCGGGGTCGAACCTTGGCTTGGCCTTGTAGTTGCCGCCGTCGCGGCGTTGTCCTCCGTCGCGGCGGAAGCTCTTGGGCTCGTGTTGCGCGTGCCCGACGTTGGCGACGAAGTCGACTCGCCCGTCACTATGGCGCTTGCCAACGGTAGCGAGTGTTGAAGGCTTCTTGTTGGAGATATGCCCTAGAGGCAATAATAAATGTAGTTATTATTATATCTTTGTGTTTACGATAAATGTTTACATTCATGCTATAATAGTATTAACAAGGAAACATTAATACTTGTGTGATTTGTAAACTTAATTTGAAGTCCCTAGTAAAGCCTCTATATAATACTAGCTTGTTGGTTAATAGATGATTGTGGTTTCCATATCATGAACATTGAGATGTTGTTAACAACAAGATCATATCGTTAGGAGAATGATATGGTGGACATACTCCTATAGATAAGCGTAGCATAAAGATCAAGTCATTTTAATAGTTCAATTGCTATATGCTTTCTGATACATAGTTATCTGATTCCTTCGACCATGAGATCATGCATATCACCTTTACCGGATGGATGCTTTGATAACATCAAACACCACACCGTAACTGGGTGGCTATAAAGGTGGCATTGAGTGTTCAGAAAGTATTGGTTGAAACACATGGATCAAGAGTGGGATTTGTCCATCCATATGACGGATAGATATACTCTGGGCCCTCTCGGTGAAATGTCATCCAATTAGCTTGCAAGCATGTGACTGGCTCACAAGGGATCACATATCACGGGAACGAGAAAAGAGTACTTATCGATGTGAGGTTGAACTAGGTATGCGAGAGATACCGAGCGATCATAACCTCGGATAAGTAAACTATCGTGAGACAAAGGGAAATTGATATCGTATGTAAGTGGTTCATTCGATCGCAAAGTAATCGTAGAAATATGTGGGAGCCATATGAATTTCCAGATTCCTCTATTGGTTATTGTTCGGAGAAGTGTCTCGGTCATGTCCGCATAATTCACAAACCGTAGGGAGACACACTTAAGGATTCGACGTTGTTTGAGTAGTTATGGAATGATGAGAAAGAGACCGAATGTTGTTCGGAGTCTCGAATGGGATTCGGGATATTACGAGGAGATCCGGAATGGTCCGGAGAATAAGATTCATATAAGGAAAGTCCCGTTTCGGAGTTGGGGAATGGTTCCGGTGTTTTCATCGGGAACATTCTAGAAGGTTCTGGAATGTCCGGCACTCCGGGGGGGGGGGGGAAGGGTACATGAATGTGTCATTGTATGTTGGAATGATTGCATCATGTACTAGGTGTCTTTGCTGTCCAAAATAAAGGGTTTATTTAAATCCTAAATTGAAAAGTCAAACGGCTAGTTTGAAAGTCAAACGGCATGTTTTTGGAAAGAGGAGAAGAGGTGGAAACCGAGTTGGGGAGGGAGTCCTCCTCCCCAAGCCGGCACACCAACCAAGCCGAGTTGGGGAGGGACTCCACTCCCTCCCCTTGGCCGCCGGCCCCTCCACCTATATAAGGAGGGGCAAGGGCTCCCTCCTAGTACACAAGTCCCTCTCCTCTAAACCTAAACCCTAGCCACAGTCTAGGGATTTCTCCCAAGCCGTCAAGTTAGAGCTTCTAATTGCCCTAGCCTCCGGTTTAGAGCCTTCTAATTGGTGTGTCTAAACCCTAGATCACCAAAGCTCTCTCATACTCCACCATACTCGCTCTGGCTTAAGGCGAAGCCCTGCGAGATCTCCCCTCTACTTCCTGTACCACGCCGTTGTGCTGCCGGAATCGCGAGGAGAGTGCTACAACCTCCGCATTTTCTTTGGAACAAGGGAGAGGAAGGTCTTCGTCAGTATCGAACGTGTGACCGACTACGGGAGCATTGCGGAACGCACTTGTTGGAAGGATCGTCTGCGATCTTGAGATCGGAAAAGAAATCGACTACATCACCCACGAGAATCTGCTCTCGTTAAACACTTTGGAATCTTCGAGGGTGAGTTATTCCATCGACTCGTTGCTACAATCTAGTAGATAGATCTTGGCCTGTTTGTTTGTATGCGGTAGAAATTTTTTGTTTTCCATGCTACGAAACCCTACAGTGGTATCAGAGCCGTGTCTATATGTAGATCTGTTGCACGAGTAGAACACAATGGTCATTGTGGGCGTTGATGCTTTTATTGTCGATTGCTTCTTGTGTACTTTGCATCTTGCGGGATGTTGGGATGAAGCGCCCATCCCTAACCTTACATGACATCGTTCATGAGACTTGCTCCACGCTTGACATGCAACTTGTATTGCATAAGTGGCTTTGCGGGTGCCTGTTTCTCCCAGCATAGTGGAGATTCAATTTACAACGGGTGATTTACAATACTAGTATCAATGTTGTGGTTCTTGTTCGTAAGTTAGAACGACACTTATTAACAGCCCCAAACCACGTAAAATATGCAAAGAAAGTAGAGGCGTCTAACTTTGTTTTGCGAGGGGTGTCTGATGATGTGATATGGCCATGATTGTGATTATATTTGATGTATGCAATGTTCCTTATTGTAAGTTGGTAACCGGTAGGAGCCATATGGTTTTCTTTAATTTCTGTTAAGACCCGCGTGTCTATTCAAAGTAGTTGTAATAGTTGAAGCTGGTGGACGACAACCATGAAGAAGCGTCATTGACCTTGATGCTATGCCGGTGATGATGGAGATCATGTTCGTGCTTGAAGATGGAGATCGGAAGCACAAAGAAGACAGGCCATATCATATCACATATTATGAATTGCATGTGATGTTAATCCTTTATGCATCTTGTATTGCTTAGTAGACGACGGTAGCATTATAAGATGATCCATCATGCACATAAATTTCAAGTTCTAAAGTGTTCACCCTTAGTATGCACCGTTGCTAAAGCTTGTTGTTTCGAAGCACCACGTGATGATCGGGTGTGTTAGATTCCGCAAGTGTATACAACGTAAGCAAGCCAGATTTGCTTATGCGGAAGCTAAGGTTTGATCTTGATGAGCCTAGCATGTACAGACATGGTCTCAGGAACACGGATCACCGAAAGGTAAAGCATGAATCATATAGTAGATATGATGAACATGTCGATTGTTCGCCATTGAAACTATATCAACTCTCGTGATGATCGGTTTTGATATGGTGGATTTGGTTCGTGTGATCACTAAAACAATGTGAGGGATGTTGTTTTGAGTGGGAGTTCACCTAGATTAAATTTTATTATTAATTTGAACTTAATTTGTCATAAACTTAGTCTAAACTATTGCAAATATGTTGTAGATCAATGGCAGCCCCTACCATCAATTTTAATGCGTTCCTAGAGAAAGAAAAGTTGAAAACAATGGAAGCAACTTATGGATTGGTTCCGCAATTTGAGGATTGTCCTCACATTTGGTAATTTGACCTATGTCTTTGGATGCATTGGGTGACCCACTGCATTGATGCTACCGATGAAGTAAAGAATGTTTACCTTGCTCGGAAGAATCAAGACTCCATAGTTCAGTGTGCTATCTTGTATGGTTTAGAATCGGAGCTTGAGAAAAGGTTTGAGAATTCAGACCCACATGATATTGTCCGGTGATCTCAAATTGATCTTTGAGACTCACGGCGATTGAGAGTTATGAGGCTTCGAAAAGTTCTTTAAGCGCAAGATGGAAGAGGGCTCGTCGGTGAGCATGTGCTTAAGATGTCCGCACGCAAACAAACTTCAAAGCTTGGGTATAGTGATTCCTAATGCTTTGGGGATTTACCGTGTCCTCCAATCACTACCACCAAGTTACAAGAACTTTGTGATGAACTACAACATGCAGAACATGAACAAGCAGTTGCCAGAACTGTTTGCTATGTTAAAGTCTGCAGAAGTGGAGATCAAGAAAGAGCACCAAGTGTTGTTGGTCAATAAGACCACCAAATTCAATAAAGGCAAGTCTAAGCAGAAGGGACACTTCAAGAAGGGTGGTAAGAAAGTTACCATGCCAACGAAGAAGACCAAGGCTGGACCCAAACCTGATACTGAGTGCTTTTACTGCAAGGGAGAAGGTCACTGGAAGCGGAATTGGCCAAAGTACTTGGCGGATTTGAAGAACGGCAACATCAAGAAGAAAGGTATATCTGATATACATGTTATTGTTGTGTATCTCACTAGTATTCGTAGTAGTGCCTGGGTATTTGATACTGGTTCGGTTGCTCATATTTGTAACTCGAAACAGGAGCTGCAGAATAAACGGAAGCTAGTGAAGAACGAGGTGACGATGCGCGTGGGAAACGGATCAAAGGTTGATGTGATCGCGGTCGGCACGCTACCCCTTCATCTACCATCGGGATTAGTTTTATACTTAAATAATTGTTATTTGGTGCCTGCGTTGAGCATGAACATTATATCGGGATCTTGTTTATTGCGAGACGGTTACTTGTTTAAATCCGAGAATAATGGTTGTTCGATTTATATGAGTAATATGTTTTATGCACATGCACCTTTGAAAGATGGTCTATTCTTGTTGAATCTCGATAGTGGAAATACACATATTAATAACATTGAGGCTAAACGTTTGAAATCAAGCGATAACTCGACCTATATGTGGCACTGTCGTCTTGGTCACATTGGAGTGAAGCGTATGAAGAAACTCCATTCCGATGGACTTCTTGAATCACTTGATTTTGAATCACTTGAAAGATGCGAAGCATGTCTGATGGGAAAAATGATTAAGACTCCATTTTCTGGTATGATGGAGCGAGCTACGGACTTATTGGAAATCATACATACCGATGTGTGTGGACCAATGAGTGTAGCATCGCGCGGTGGTTATCGTTATGTTCTTACCTTCACGGATGACTTGAGTAGATATGGGTATATCTATTTCATGAAACATAAGTCCGAAACTTTCGAGAAGTTTAAGGAATTTCAAAGTGAGGTAGAGAATCAACGTAACAAGAAGATTAAATTTCTACGTTCTGATCGTGGAGGTGAATATCTAAGTTACGAGTTTGGCGAGCATTTGAAGAAATGCGGAATACTTTCACAATTGACACCGCCGGGAACACCACAGCGTAATGGTGTGTCTGAACGTCGTAATCGAACTCTCTTAGATATGGTTCGTTCTATGATGTCACTTACAGATTTACCGCTATCATTTTGGGGTTATGCATTAGAAACAGCCGCATTCACTTTAAATAGGGCACCGTCTAAATCCGTTGAAACGACACCGTATGAATGATGGTTTGGGAAGAAACCTAAATTGTCGTTCCTTAAAGTTTGGGGATGCGAAGCCTATGTAAAGAAGTTACAGCCGGACAAGCTTGAACCCAAAACGGAAAAATGCGTCTTCATAGGTTACCCGAAGGAAACTATTGGGTATACCTTCTATCATAGATCCGAAGGCAAAATCTTCGTTGCTAAGAATGGATCCTTTCTAGAGAAGGAATTTCTCTCGAAAGAAGTGACTGGAAGGAAAGTAGAACTTGACGAGGTTATCGAACCTTCTCTCGAAATTGCGAGTAGCGGAGCGCCAGAAGAAGTTCCTGTGGTGCCTGCACCAATTAGAGAGGAAGCTAATGATGATGATCATGAAACTTCGGTCGAAGTTGCTCTGAGCCTCATGAGTCAACGAGAGCTCGTACCACTCCAGATTGGTATGATCCCGTTATGAGTGTCATGTTGGTGGACAACACCGATGACCCTGAGACATATGAGGAAGCAATGATGAGCCCAGATTCCAATAAATGGAAAGAAGCCATGAAATCCGAGATTGGATCCATGTACGAAAACCAAGTATGGACTTTGGTGGACTTACCGAATGGCCGGAAGGCCGTCGAGAACAAATGGATTTTCAAGAAGAAAACAGATGCTGATGGTAATGTTACTGTCTATAAAGCTCGACTTGTTGCAAAAGGGTTTCGACAAATTCAAGGAGTTGACTACGATGAGACTTTCTCACCAAGGCGAAGCTAAAAGTCTGAGGATTATGTTAGCAATCGCTGCATAATATGATTATGAGATATGGCAGATGGATGTCAAAACAGCATTCCTCAATGGTGACATTGATGAAGAGTTGTATATGATGCAACCCAAAGGTTTTGTCGATCCTAAAGATTCTAACAAGGTATGCAAACTTCAACGGTCCATCTATGGATTGAAGCAAGCATCCGAAAGTTGGAATCAACGTTTTGATAAAGTAATCAAAAGTTTTGGTTTTATACAAACTTATGGAGAAGCTTGTATTTACAAGAAAGTGAGTGGGAGCTCTGTAGCATTCTTAATACTATATGTAGATGACATATTGTTGATTGGGAATGATGTAGACCTTCTTAATAGTGTCAAGGAATATTTGAATAATAACTTTTCAATGAAGGATCTTGGCGAAGCAGCTTACATATTAGGCATAAAGATTTATAGAGATAGATCGAAACGCCAAATATCATTGTCACAGAGTACATATTTGGACAAAGTTTTAAAGAGGTTTGGAATGGAAGATAGCAAGAAAGGGTTCTTGCCCATGTTGCCCAATACGACCTTGAGTAAAACTCAGAGTCCGACATCGGCAGAAGATAGAGAGATGAGTAAGACTCCCTATGCCTCAGCCATAGGATCTCTAATGTATGCCATGCTATGTACTAGACCCGACATTGCATATGCTGTTAGTTTGACTAGCAGATATCAAAGTGATCCAGGAGTGGATCATTGGACAGCGGTCAAAAACATCCTTAAGTACTTGAGAAGAACTAAGGATATGGTTCTTTCTTATGGAGGTGATGAACAGCTCGTTGTTAATGGTTACACCGATGCTAGTTGGAACACCGATCCGGATGATTCTAAATCACAATCTGGATACATATTTATTTTGAATGGTGCAGCAGTTAGCTGGAGGAGTGCAAAGCAAAGCGTTGAGGTGAGATCTTCAACTAAATCGGAATACATGGCTGCTTCGGAGGCTTCACAAGAAGCAATATGGATGAAAGAGTTCATTACAGAGCTGGGTGTGGTTCCTAGTGCGCTGGACCCAATGTCTATCTACTGTGATAACATGGGCGCCATAGCCAATGCGCAAGAACCAAGGTCACACAAGAAGTCAAGCACATCAAGCTACGTTTTCACGCTATTTGAGAACATATCCAAGATGGGGATATAAAGATTTGCAAAGTACACACAGATCTGAATGTGGCGGATCCGTTGACTAAACCTCTCCCGAGGGCAAAACATGACCAGCACCAAACTGCCATGGGTGTTCGGTATATTACTATGTAATCTAGATTAGATGACTCTAGTGCAAGTGGGAGACTGTTGGAGATATGCCCTAGAGGCAATAATAAATGTAGTTATTATTATATCTTTGTGTTTATGATAAATGTTTACATTCATGCTATAATAGTATTAACAAGGAAACATTAATACTTGTGTGATTTGTAAACTTAATTTGAAGTCCCTAGTAAAGCCTCTATATAATACTAGCTTGTTGGTTAATAGATGATTGTGGTTTCCATATCATGAACATTGAGATGTTGTTAACAACAAGATCATATCGTTAGGAGAATGATATGGTGGACATACTCCTATAGATAAGCGTAGCATAAAGATCAAGTCATTTTAATAGTTCAATTGCTATATGCTTTCTGATACATAGTTATCTGATTCCTTCGACCATGAGATCATGCATATCACCTTTACCGGATGGATGCTTTGATAACATCAAACACCACACCGTAACTGGGTGGCTATAAAGGTGGCATTGAGTGTTCGTAAAGTATTGGTTGAAACACATGGATCAAGAGTGGGATTTGTCCATCCATATGACGGATAGATATACTCTGGGCCCTCTCGGTGAAATGTCATCCAATTAGCTTGCAAGCATGTGACTGGCTCACAAGGGATCACATATCACGGGAACGAGAAAAGAGTACTTATCAGTAACGAGGTTGAACTAGGTATGCATAGATACCGACGATCATAACCTCGGATAAGTAAACTATCGTGAGACAAAGGGAAATTGATATCGTATGTAAGTGGTTCATTCGATCGCAAAGTAATCGTAGAAATATGTGGGAGCCATATGAATTTCCAGATTCCTCTATTGGTTATTGTTCGGAGAAGTGTCTCGATCATGTCTGCATAATTCACGAACCGTAGGGAGACACACTTAAGGATTCGACGTTGTTTGAGTAGTTATGGAATGATGAGAAAGAGACCGAATGTTGTTCGGAGTCTCGAATGGGATTCGGGATATCACGAGGAGATCCGGAATGGTCCGGAGAATAAGATTCATATAAGGAAAGTCCCGTTTCGGAGTTGGGGAATGGTTCCGGTGTTTTCATCGGGAACATTCTAGAAGGTTCCGGAATGTCCGGCACTCCGGGGGGGAAGGGTACATGAATGTGTCATTGTAAGTTGGAATGATTGCATCATGTACTAGGTGTCTTTGCTGTCCAAAATAAAGGGTTTATTTAAATCCTAAATTGAAAAGTCAAACGGCTAGTTTGAAAGTCAAACGGCAAGTTTTGGAAAGAGGAGAAGAGGTGGAAACCGAGTTGGGGAAGGAGTCCTCCTCCCCAAGCCGGCGCACCACCCAAGCCGAGTTGGGGAGGGACTCCACTCCCTCCCCTTGGCCGCCGGCCCCTCCACCTATATAAGGAGGGGCAGGGCTCCCTCCTAGTACACAAGTCCCTCTCCTCTAAACCTAAACCCTAGCCACAGCCTAGGGATTTCTCCCAAGCCGTCAAGTTAGAGCTTCTAATTTCCCTAGCCTCCGGTTTAGAGCCTTCTAATTGGTGTGTCTAAACCCTAGATCACCAAAGCTCTCTCATACTCCATACTCGCTCCGGCTTAAGGCGAAGCCCTGCGAGATCTCCCCTGTACTTCCGGTACCACGCCGTTGTGCTGCCGGAATCGCGAGGAGAGTGCTACAACCTCCGCTGCCTGCTGGAACAAGGGAGAGGAAGGTCTTCGTCGAGTACCGAACGTGTGACCGACTACGGGAGCGCTGCCGGAACGCAGCGCCGGAAGGATCGTCTACGCGATCTTGAGATCGGAAAGAGTACGACTACATCACCCACGAGATTCTGCTCTCGTTAAACACTTTGGAATCTTCGAGGGTGAGTTATTCCATCGACTCGTTGCTACAATCTAGTAGATAGATCTTGGCTTGTTTGTTTGTATGCGGTAGAAAATTTTTGTTTTCCATGCTACGAAACCCTACAGGACCGCCGTCCGTTGTCGTTGCCGCTCGTGCGGCGTTGGCCTCCCGACTCGTCGTCGGTTTCCTGGTTTGGATCTACCTCCGCGTACCGTTTGGTGATCTCGAGGAGGTCCGGTATGTTGTTGAGTGTGCGAGAATGTCGCTTGAGCTTGGCGACCAAGGGCTCGTGGCGGCACGAGGTCTTGAAGCAATGGATCGTGGTGTCCGGGTGGATGCCGACCGCGTTGTACCATAGTTCCTGCCACCGCTGGACCCAGTTGCGGGTCGACTCGCGGGGTCCCTGGACGCATCGCTCCAGGTCCTCGATGGTGGTGGCGCGGGTGTAGGAGCACTCGAAGTGCCTGACGAAGGCGTCGCGCATCTCCTCCCAGGAGTCGATGCTGTCCTGGGGGAGGGTGTTGATCCACTGCCTGCACGTCCCCTCCATCATCAGGGGGAGGTAACGGGCGGCTAGCAGGTCGGTGTGGCCGGCGATCCCCATCGCCATGAGGTATGTGTCGAGCCACACGGAGGGGTCATACGAAGGGTCGTACTTTTCTATCTCCTTCGGCGCCTTGAAGTTCGCCGGGTACTTCTCACCTCGGATCATCGGTCTGAAGCACCTGGGTCCGAGTCGACTTAGCGACCCCATCGGCTCGTCGTCGCGGCGATTGACTAGGGTGTGTCGCTGGGCTGGCGTGCGCGCCAGCTTTGGTTGTTGTTGATGTGGGTGCGGGCGTCGATGGGTTGACCGTTGGCGGCGACGAAGTTGGTCGCTGGCCCGGGTCACAGGGAGAGGCTGCTCGCTGGTCGGTGTTGGAGCTGCAGTGGCTCGTGGCGTGCGATTGAGGTGTTTGCCGCCAGTGGGCGGCCGCTGGAGGCCGCTCTGCTTCCCGAAGAACGCGAGTACACTCGACCCTGCGAGTCGGCGCCTGCGTTTTGCTGCTCGACGGCCTTCACGACCAGGGCCCTGATATACTGGATCTGTAGGGCGCCGTCGCCGGTGGCCGTGATGTTGTCAGCCGCTGCTCGGCCCGCCACGAGGTTGTCCATCGGGGTGGAGAACAGTGGGAGGCCGTTCGCGTCTCGCTCCCGTGAGGAGACTACTATCCGCGGCTGATCCTTGGGGGGCGTGCGGTTGGGTGGAGGCGGTGCACCCATCGCCGTCGACCCTGGAGGGGGTCGGGCGCTTCCTCCTGGTGGCGCGTTCTCGCAGATCGCACGCTCGACCGTGCGGGCCGGGTCGTTTTCGTCGTCGAAGTTTAGGGTGCGCCCCTGAACGGTAGGGTTCAAGCGGGTCCTGATTCGTTGCGCGTGGTAACGCGACAACTCCTGCGCTGTCACTTGCTCGAGGCGAAATTTTTCGCGCTCGGCCTGCTCCTTGCGGACTACCTCCGCCAGGTTTAGGCGGAGTTCCTCGACCTCCGTTGCCGTGGCGTTGGGAGGGATCGGGGTGGAGAACGGATCCTCCGGCGGATCGGTGCCAGTCGCCATATAGGTTGCGGCGTGGTGACCGGCCCCGTCGCGGAGGTCGGCGGAGTTTTCCGACCCGGAGTCGAAGTCGAAGATCCCAAGGATGGAGGGATCCTCGAAGTCTCCCACATTGGAGACCTGGGTGATGGAGCCCGCGGGCGAAGCCGCGGTGATAGACCCGGCGAGTGATGCCGGGGTCGCCGAGTCGGCATCGTCGTTGAGGGCCGCATCTTCCGCGGCCGCGGAGTTTTCGGCCATGTCGCTGTGGGCCGAGTTGTACTCGGAGGCGAGGCGATGGATCGTGCGGACCTGGCTCTCAGAGAGCCGATCGCGTGGCGATGACTCGCGGATGCGAGCCGAGTCCTTCGAGACGATGATGTCGGTGAGGCCGACGAAGAGGCTGATCGTGCCTACTGGCAGGATCATGCTGTGCGTGACGGGTCGTGCCGCCGGGACGTAGCTGCTTGGCAAGATCTGGAGCATCTCGCCAATCGCTATCATGCGGCCGGTGGCGACCGTCTCGTTGATGGGTAGATTGGATCTCGCTGCAGAACACCAGCCAGACCGGCCAGACCCCAGGGTGGACGCCACTGTCGTGAGAATGGTCACGGCAGATGCTGCAATCGGCAGCGAGTAGTAGAACGAGGGGCAAGGGCGGCCAGCCATCTGCGGTGCGAGATGAGGGCGGAGACACAAGGTTTTACCCAGGTTCGGCCCCCCGGAGGGTAAAGACCTACTCCTGCTAGATTGTATTATGATGGTGGTACAATGGGCGAGCTCGGCGGCTAGGCGGCGAGTCGCTTGGGTGTATGATGGAACGTATCTCTACACGCCCCGCAGGGAGGTTTATATAGGCTCACCTCCCCTAGGGTTTACATATCTCAACCGAATCAGTTAAGGCTTCGGTACTCGTTTAACCTAATCCGACTGGGCCTATCTACTCGCCTGGGCCTTCAGCTTCCAGTCGCTTGGATCCACACCAGGCCTTGATCCAGTCGCCGTCTTGCAGGCCCACTCGCCAGTTCCTGGGCCAGTCGGAAACGTCCTGCTGGGTATACCCCGGTAGGCATATCCCCATCACGAGGTAGAATAGGTATTTGAGTAACTGCGTTGTGCACATCATTTTTCAGTCTTAGATGTGTTGTTTCAAAATATTAGCTAATGAAAATGCATCCAGCAAATTATGCTACCATGTATTATTATCAATATAATCTTGGTCGCTTTTTGTTACTATTTGTGCACACGAGTAATAGGGACTACAATCATGCATGCAAATTGCATTTTCTATTTACTTCTTTACATCGAAATTATTATTGATATTGTGTGCTGAATGCTGACAAATAGCAAATCAAATACCTTTTCAATAATGAATCTGATTAAAGAGGAAGCAAAAAAACATGAACATTTCAAGGGAAGCAGAAGGTGTTGCACAAGTGGACAAGAGGAATGGCAAACATCCTTGCTTAGTGTTTATACTTCCTTTCCTATGTATCTTTATGCATATATTCACTTCGAGCATATGATACCTGACAATCAAATTTTAATTTACTTTACATGGTAGGGCAATTGCTACAAATGTTCCATTTTTTCTACCAGTAACCCCCCTCAAATTGTGCTCATAGTCCGTTCCAAAGACAACCATTGGGTCCTATGTCCACTGTGGCCGAACTCTAGGTAATACTTTTCATTAGTGGCCAACTTACGTGTGAACAGTGAGCAGCATATGATTGCTATGATGGCTCTGTTTCTCTTTTTACCTTATGAGTCCCGTCTTTTATTGGTGAACCGTGAATCCATTTTTGCCGTGGTTGAGTCATACATCCATTAATATGTCAATCATGACTTGTTCTATTTGTTTTTCATTATAGTGCATTTGTATTAATAGAGACGTGCATTGCACGTGCAAGCTTACTAGTTGTGAAAGGCCTTATGAATCTCCCGCTAAATACGTAAGGCATGGTTTGTGTGACTTGTGTCGTACACATACAGAGCCTATACGTGATCTGAGCCCTCCACTAGTGACGAGCCGATGCCGTATGAAATCGGCTGATTTGTAGATAGAGAAATAAAGAAAAACAGACATGTCTTGTTTTTTTTACGAAATTTCACTAATCTATTAACAATCATCAATAGCAGTATAAAAAGTTCTAAACGTAATATAAATTACAAATAGATCATTGGACCACCTAGCAACGACTACAAACACTAGAGCGAGCCAGGAGTGCCGTCGTCCTCGTCTCTCAATCACTGGAACCAAGAAAATTAAGGCTTGTCGTAGTAGAGCTTGTTATAGTAGACATATAGGAAGTCGTCATGCTAAGACCACAAAGGACCAGCGCACTAGAGCAGCAATCATCGTCAATGATGACAACCGTAGATCGGAAGAGAATGACATGAATATAAACCAATGAAGATGAAAACGTGCAAAATCTTAGGAGATCCGTCGGTCAAACGACTCCACACACTCTCCATAGACGCTATATGCACCACCAGAGTGAGGATAGAGCGGAGAGGACCTTATTCTAACTTCAGAACATAGCGTTCACTTCAATATCCCGAAGAAGACACTAAAAAACAGGCTCAAGAAAAAACGGAAAACCTCCCGCCGGCAAGACGCTGTGGTCCGCCACAACTCTAAGGCCCTAGGGCCACCGGAGGCGGAGTGGGCCGGCAACGTCACGCCGGCGAGGGGTGTGGAGCCCTAGATGTCTTGTTTTGACTAAGTGGTGATATTTTTCATATTGTACTAGACATTATGTCTTAGTAAAACGTTTACTTTAACGGTTATAATCAATATAAGATTCGAGTGCTTGCAAACATCAATGCTAGAGAGCACTAAAATAATTGCATAGTAACATGCTATAGTAGTCTAGTGCCATGTCTAAATGATGTGGATGCATAGGAGGATGCATCATTCCCAAGCAATGCACACCCATTAATCTTCTTTCATCTTTTGCATCGCATAAAGCCTTCCAGCCCGTGTCAAGTTGCATCTAAAGAAGTGGGCAAATATTCTTCACAAATAAGGCGGTTTGTTTGCTAGGAAAAAGAATAAATCTTTGTGAAAACCATGATGCCTAAACACGAGAATTGTACAAGTGTTGAAAGTATAGAAAATATTGATCGTGGAAAGTGTGTTTGTCTCCCGAGGTCTTGTGCTCTCTTCAATTAAAAAAAGTAAAAAGAATAAAAAAATTACAAAATAAAATTGAAAATAATTGTGGACATAATAGATGTTGTATCCCCAAAGCATGCAAAACCGTACCAGGAAATTATTTATGTTCTGGGATATATAAAAGATGAAAAAATCTGATAAAGTTTAGGGATTTGAAAATGCATACATAGATCTATACCTTTTTCATATTTGTGTAGCTCATAATACAAAGTATTTAAACTTGATATTTTGCATGTTTGTGAGAAAAATCATTGGCTGCATCCGGTTATTTTTCCTTAAAAAAATTGAACTCACAAATATGATTTTCCAGGTTTTTAAAATAGCAGGAGTATGGTGCTCGGAGCCAAAAATATCCGACTCGACATACTGATTGCTCTTATAGACACTCATAAATGAAATATAGGAGTATAAGTTCACAAAAAAAAAGAAATATATGAGTATAAAGAAGTAGGAAAACTTAGGGACATCAATCTACTATGAAAACGTCCGTCAAATCGACGGAGTATTCGATCTCGTTGGCGCGCATGATCTCGATCGTACCACTCTTTTCCAGCACACATGCACAACCGCACGCATACATGCATGTATGATCACCATGCCACGGCACCATGCACCTATGTGTACTTGGTATTTCTAATTTTCTATTGTAACTTTTCCAATTTTGAATCCACTAATGTCGAGCTGAATCATGTCCCAACTTGATCCGCCCTTAGTGCTCTCACACTGCAGCACATGTACTGCGTGCATATGTTAATGATGATGGAGTGCATGCCACCAACAGACCAACTCGTTACTCAAAGTTATTATTAATCAAGTTGCTTTCAAAGCTTTCAATGCACCGGCCGGAGAAAGGACAGGGGAAACAGGCGAGAACCCCGAGACTACTTGTTGAACGAACAATCGCTCTCACTCACATGGTTGTCTCGTGCGCCAGTTCCGTGATAAGGTATCCACAGTCAACGGTGTTGGTAGCTACTCTGCCTCGTGCCCACACATGTTCATGTAACATGTGCATACATGAGCCGGGAGATGGTGCACTGGGGGCGGCGTGTCCATCAACATCACACCGTCCATTCTACTCCATCTTTTGTGTGATGCGGATTTATCGACGAATCGATGGGGGATGGCCCATGCATATATTCTTCATGCAATTTTTGCAACCTTGTTCTCATTCCTTTTTACAAAAGTGAACCATATTTGAAATATATCATGGAAATTTGAATGAAACATACGTGGACCTGGATTGCGTGTGACTTTTTGTAAATATTAAGTTCTCTTTGTAAATGTTCGGTACCAAGATCTAACGGATGGAATATCATGACCAATTTACACCATTCTCGGTTGTTGATATATATTTCATGGTTGGGTAAGGTTGCGTACACTAGGCGAACCGTTGTCACATTTAAGGGGATGAACCCGGCCGTAGGGTCTATATATGGATAATCTAAAGCACCACACAGCAGCATGGTCGTCACCTACATATGTGGCTTATCTCACACGTCTTAATTAAAGGTGATATACAATACCATAGATGTACTACGCGACATTTCACACTACGACGTACCGTCCATTCTTAAGGTTTTGAGCTTTCACAAGTGATATATATATATATATATATACACATATTTTTCAAGAACTCAATGACTTCACCAACTTCCATATTCACTGAGAGTGACCCTCTCAGAAGAATTGTACTCTTGAACACAGTTGCAATTCTAGCTGTACTCGATTGCGAACGTATAGGGAAGAGAGAGTACATATATATGTAATTGCACCGCACGGTTGTCATACACATATCACATGCCTCGCTTAATTCCCGGTCGCCTATATCGAACCCCGGCCACGTCGTGCCTGCATACGTCCATATCACCTACTTCCTCCGTTTCCAAATAAGTGTACTTTTAAGTTTTACCTAAGTCAAACTTTATCAAATTTGACCAACCTTTTAGATAAATATATTAACATATATTATATAAATTTATCATATTATAAAACTAAGTTTGAAAACTAATCTAATGGAACAATTTAGTGTCATAAATATTGCAACATTTTTCTATAAAGTTAATCAAAGTTTATTAAGTTTGACTTAAGACAAACCTAGATGTACACCTATTTGCGGACGGAGGGAGTATGTACAGAAAACCGCCCGATTGGACCTCGCGGGCGGCGGATTTTGAATTTTGACCCTCCCAGCGCCGCCGGCCTCCATGCCTCTTTCCGCGGGCGCCTCCCCCCTCCCTCCTCCGCTGGCATGCCTCGGCCTCCTCGCGGTTCGCCGGCTGTCGGCAGGGATGGTACCCTGCCTCCGTCGTGCTCCGGCCGGAGGACGGCTGGCTCGTCCTCCTCTCCGCGGCGGGGGTTGTGATCGATGCGCGAGACCGGCGGCGCGGAGAGTACGTCCGGCAAGCGTCCTCATTGGTCTTCCCCGCCCACGCCGTCAAGGTTGGAGCTCGGTGCCTGCCGGTGTCGACGCCTCCCCCTGTCCGCTCCCCCCTCGCAGCCCGTCTCGAGGTCTCCTAGGCCGCTGTCGTCGGAGTGCGCGGCGGCCCTGGCGGACCTCCATGGACTCGCCTGGGGCGACGTGGAGGAGGAGGAGCCGGCTGGTGAGGTGTTCCCGCTGGAACCAGAGCCGAGCCTCGAGGAGTGGACGCTCGGTGGAGACGGTAGGTCTTCCGACGAGGAGAAGGGGGTCCCGACGGCGCGGTGCTCCTCGCACCTCCTCCGCCCCTCGCTGGCTGACTTCCTGCTGCACGCGCGGGTTGCCTCTGGGCAACCTCGCCGGCGGGGAGGAAGCATGGTGAGCCCGCCGCCGGTGGCGCCCCAGCAGGGGTGGGGTGGGGAGAGGGCTTAGGTGGGCCGCAGGGGCTGGTGGGCGGATGGGGCTGGATGTTTGGGCCGCTTGTGGGCCGAGGCCCGCTGGCAGCCTGGCGAACTGGGCCTTGGCTGGCCCACCGAGTGCTTCGGCAGCTTGCTGGCCCCGCGGCCATTTCAGCCCACTAGGCCGCGGGGTTTACTGGGTTCCTAGCCTACCCTAACTGTCGCGTCTTCCTGTTGCCCCATCCTCCCCGCCGCCGCCTCTGGTTTCCCGTCTCCGCCGTCTTCCTCCCTGCCCGCCGGCGCCCCCTCCCTCCCTCATCATTCCTACCTGTCCGCCACCATGGCCAACCGGCCCCGCAGCCCGCCTCCGCCGCGGGGTGCTCCGCCTCCGCCCCCCGTCGCGCTCCCTCCCCTCCGAGACGCTCACCTCTCCCGTGTCGGACCTCACCGGCGAGCGGTTGCCTCCCGCCTCCCCATCACTGTGGGGCTCCCCCGCCAAAGACTGCCGCCATGGTCAGTGGCGCCATCACACCCCAGATGGAGGTCCTCCCCGCCGCCGCGCGGCCAGCAGGCCCGACTGTCGTGGTGGTATCACGACATATGCCATGGGTAGGCAAAAGTTGGGGCCGATGGACATGGAGGAATCCGTGGAGGGATGATGCAGTGAAGACCGCACTCGTATGAAAAGAGAGAAATACAATGTATATAGGATTGAGGCTCTCATGTGGAGATAACACCTCTTTCTCTACATCTAATCTCTTATAATCTTGCCATACTTGTGGCTACAATCATGCTCCTTGAGCTGTATTTCCTATGCCTCTATCTAGATCTCTCTGTGAGAGTGGAGGAGGAGGAAGAAGAGCTCCTATTGAGCAGAGAGGGGAAGAGCCCTTCGGGGCCTCCTTTTCTAACGATCTCCCTGGTGCTCCTTATAAAGGGGAGCCCAGGGGACAAGACTTGTTCTACACGTTTGGCATCCAGATGGCATATTCTGAGTACCTTCTAGAGATGCTCAGCATATGCCTTGTCATCTTTGGAGATGCCAGGCATATTCCCTAGCATCTTATTTGATGCCAAGAGCATATCCCCAACATCTTGTTAGATGCCATGGGCATATTCCATACGTCCTATGCCAATCTGAGTTGATAGGGTCCCAGGACTGACACAATACTTGTGTAGTTCGGCTTGGCTTGATGGTGAATCATTGTAGATGTCGGGAGTGCGTTTGGAGGTGAATAAGGAGGCGTACAAGGCCATATAATTCGGCCTAGACGCCCCAGACGGAGTGGCATCTCGGCCTTAAGCCAGGTTGATTCGGCCTGGCCCTACAAAGGCCCAACCGAATACCTTCTCTTCTGGCCGAATTAAGCAGACTGGCCCTCCCGGATCATCTTGATTTGGCCCGGCCGAAGTAGTCCTGGGTGCAGCCCAACTGGGCAAGGTGGATCCGTGTGTGGTGGCTGGCCGAGTGGAAGGAGTCAGCCCAGCTAGGTTCGCTGGCGAGCTTGGCCTGGTGGAGTTGATCTGTGTGCAGCGGAGGAGTGGTCCGTGGTGGGCTGGCTCGCCCCAGTGCCGGCCCACCCGGGGGATCTCGGTTTGGCAGGTGTCAGCGGAGGATGTCGCGGTGTTCTGCTCCACGGTGGGCCGAGCTTGGTCTCTACCGGCCCACCCAGGGGATGATGCTGGCGAGGGGATGGAGCACCGAAGCAGGAGCGGGGCGACGAGGCTAGTTCGGCAGGAGTCTTGGCGAGAGTCACTGTGGTTGATTCAGTCGATGGAGACGGGGTGGAGTTGTGAAGGAGTTGACCCGGCGGCGGTTTGGCGGCATGGGCCAGATCTGAGGTGATTCGGCCCACTACGGCCGAGTGGAGCTTGATCCGTCCCGCTCGCACTGTTTTGGCCTAGGAGGGATAGCTGAATTAGGCCGAATTAGCTGTAATTCGGCCCAGGTCCCCTTTCTCCCTTTTCTCTTTTATATTTATTTCTTAATTTCTCATATCTTCTGATATATATATATATATATTTATATGTCTACACTCTTCTATAGAAATGTCAACTACTCTCTTGAGGTCTCTTTATACCTCAACTATGGGGTACCTGGGGTCATATCCCCGACATTAGTCCCCGAGGCTATGTGGGACTTATAGAGTCGTGCATAGGCTTTATAAAATATCTCCAGAGTTGTTTATTGACTTATTGTACCTTGGTCGTATACTTCTATGTCTTATAACCCTTTTGGGCAAGTTTTTGACTTCTGGCCTTCTTGGGCACTGGTCTTAACCCTTTTGGGTAAGATCTTGACTTCTGGCCTTCTTGGGCACTGGTCTTAACCCTTTTGGGTAAGTTCTTGACTTCTAGCCTTCTTGGGCACTGCTCATAACCCTTTTGGGTAAGTTTTTGACTTCTGGCCTTCTTGGGCACTGGTCATAAGCCTTTTGGCAAGTTTTTGACTTCTGGCCTTTTTGGGCACTGGTCATAACCCTTTTGGGTAAGTTTTGGACTTCTGGCCTTCTTGGGCACTAGTCATAACTCTTTTGGGTAAGTTTTGGACTTTTGGCCTTCTTGGGCACTGGTCATAACCCTTTTGGGTAAGTTTTGGACTTTTGGCCTTCTTGGGCACTAGTCATAACCCTTTTGGGTAAGTTTTGGACTTTTGGCCTTCTTGGGCAGTGGTCATAACCCTTTTGGGCAAGTTTTGTTCTTCTGGCCTTCTTGGGCACTGGTCATAACCCTTTTGGGTAAGTTTTGGACTTCTGGCCTTCTTGGGCACTGGTCATAACCCTTTTGGGTAAGCTTTGGACTTCTGGCCTTCTTGGGCACTGGTCATAACCCTTTTGGGTAAGTTTTGGACTTCTGGCCTTCTTGGGCACTGGTCATAACCCTTTTGGGTAAGTTTTAATCTGAGCCATCTGTTTCCAAATCCGAGTTATTTTACTCAAAATTGACTTACGTCTTAAGTATGAGTCATCTGAATCAAATCCGAGGTGTATGACTCAAATCCGAGTTATCTGTTTCCAAATCCGAGTTATTTTACTCAAAATTGACTTATGTCTTAAGTTTGAGTCATCTGACTCAAATCCGAGGTATATGACTCAAATCTGAGTTATCTATTTCCAAATCCGAGTTATTTTACTCATATTTGACTTATGTCTCGAGTCTGAGTCATCTGGCTCAAAATCCGAGTTATATAACTCAAATCCGAGTTATCTGATTCCAAATCCGAGTTATTTTACTCATATTTGACTTGTGTCTCGAATCTGAGTTATCTGGCTCAAAATCCGAGTTATATAACTCAAATCCGAGTTATCTGATTCCAAATCTGAGTTATTTTACTCATATTTGACTTATGTCTCGAGTCTGAGTCATCTAGCTCAAAATCCGAGTTATATAACTCAAATCTGAGTTATCTGATTCCAAATCTGAGTTATTTTACTCATATTTGACTTATGTCTCGAGTCTGAGTCATCTGGCTCAAAATCCGAGTTATATAACTCAAATCCGAGTTATCCGATTCCAAATCCGAGTTATTTTTCTCATATTTGACTTGTGTCTCGAATCTGAGTTATCTGGCTCAAAATCCGAGTTATATAACTCAAATCCGAGTTATCTTATTCCAAATCTGAGTTATTTTACTCATATTTGACTTGTGTCTCGAATCTGAGTTAATTGGCTAAAAATCCGAGTTATATAACTCAAATCCGAGTTATCTGATTCCAAATCTGAGTTATTTTACTCATATTTGACCTATGTCTTAATTCCGAGTCATATGACTCAAATCCGAGGTATATGACTCAAATCCGAGGTATATGACTCAAATCTGACATATTTTACTCAAAATTGACTTATGTCTTAAGTCTGAGTCATCTGACTCAAATCCGAGGTATATGACTCAAATCCGAGTCATCTGTTTCCTAAGATACAATTTGATCTGATGAGAAGATGGTAACTTGCCTTTCATATGGATCTGAGATATGAATCCGAGATAAAGCTTTAGGATATGATAATAGGGCTAATCGCTGAGATATGTGAGTCGAGATGTAGATCCGAGATATAGATTCAAGATATGATATGCTGACAAATAGTCATCCGAGATATGAGATAACCTGGCAAGATAGTCCAATATCAATCCGAGTTATAACATAACCTGGCCATCTGGCGAGCTGATTCAAACTTTAGTCCAAATTTGAGATAAGCTAGTATGCTGAACCAGGATACAAATCCGAATTATAATATACCCTGGCAAGCTAAATCAAATGTTAGTTCGAATCAGAGATAATCTACTAGGCATAAATAAACTGACTCAAATTCTATCCGAATCATCAATAAGCTGGCTGGTGAGCTGAGTTAAAGCATAAATAAACTGACTCAAATTCTATCCGAATCATCAATAAGCTGGCTGGTGAGCTGAGTTAAAGGTTAATTCCAAGCATAAATAAACTGACTCAAATTCGATCCGAATCATCAATAAGCTGGCTGGTGAGCTGAGTTAAGGGTCGATCCAAAGCACAAATAAACTGACTCAAATTCTATCTGAATTATAAATAAGCTGACTCAAATTCTATCCAAATTATAAATAAGCTGACTCAAATTCTATCCGAAATATAAATAAGCTGACTCAAATTCTATCCGAATTATAAATAAGCTGACTCAAATTCTATCCGAATTATAAATAAGCTGACTCAAATTCTATCTGAATTATAAATAAGTTGACTCAAATTCTATCCGAATTATAAATAAGCTGGCAAATACATACCCAAATAAACATAAGTTGTTCTCCATCTAAAGGTGATTCTATGGATACGTTGGCTAGTCCCCGGGTTGAGTTATTTTCTCCCCGGGGTGAAGGACCGAATGTTGGTGGCTGAGTTATCTGTTACTTACAATATGCTTGGAGAAGAGTCTGATTCATTCTTGCTGAGTCTTACCTTCCTTGATGAGTCAGACTTGGAGACCCCTTTGCTTACCTCTCTGTTCTCTATTCGCCTGGAGGAGCCGCAGATGCTCTATGAAGATGAGGTTGATGAAGATGCTCCCGTCCAGATGGAAACCCAACCAACGCCACTAAAAGGCCCCATGGTGGGCGCCAAATGCCGTGGTGGTATCACGGCATATGCCATGGGTAGGCTAAAGTTGGGGCCGATGGACGTGGAGGAATCCCGGGAGGGATGATGCAGTGAAGACCGCTGACGAGGTTTAATCTCGTCAATGCCCATTGTTATGGACTTGGGTTTTGGAGAAGATGGGGATGCTGGAGATCGTGGCACGGTTAACAGACAAGCAACCAGGGGACACGAGATTTACCCAGGTTCAGGCCCCCGGAGGGAAAACCCTACTCCTGCTTGTCTGCTCTTGATTACGGCGGAACCGAAGGTTACAGGGTGCGCAGATTCGATCTGGCGTGGATGCGTGTGCGAGAGTATGAGTCGAGAGTCCTAGGGCGTGCCCTCCTGGCCTTTATATAGACTTAGGCAGGTCCCGGGCATAGTCCTAGTCGGTTACAAGTTCTAGGGTTTTACCCCTTTGAATTTCCTATCTCCGCTAGTCTTGCTCTCCAAGGATCCGAAGGCGTCATGGGCCTTGGTCACCCGAAAATTTTCATGGGACAGCGTATATCTGCTGTGGGCCTTCCTTGGGCTGGACCAGGTATGCCGAAGTCACGTACCCGTAGGGTATAACCATGTCGAGTCGGTGATCGGTAATCGTAGATTCGGCTGAGGACTCTTCCATCCTTCGGGTGCAACTATATTTTAATAGTATATGTGTGTAGGGATTGTTGATTCGTGTGCCTGACTCACCCGACGGATCAGGGTCAGTTAACTGTCTTAGGACGAAACGACACGATCTTCTTCAGGTTCGAGTCCCTCAACCCGGACCTGGAACATATGCTGGCGTAATTCGACTCAGGCCGCGGAGGACTTACAGGAGTGGAATTCCAGTGATTTTAATTGGTGTACCCAACGCGTCCGTTGGGATTTTTCATCGCACTGTTACGGATTTATACTAGCGTAGCGCAAGCAAGTGCGTGTGCCATCAGATGATATCTGCAGGTCTTATCTTTGCGTCACAGACGCAACATCCGAACATTTATCACCTCGGAGGTGCTTCGGGTGGCCTAGGAGATTGTCGCTCACTCGGCCGTTTTGTTGGGGCAAAGTTGCCAAAAAGTTTTTTTTTGCGTGCTGATCCGGAAGATCGCAGTCGAAGATTTCATAGGGTGCGCGACCAGCGCTCCCTATGGGAGTAGCCCCCAAGTGTCTGTTCGAGTCGTAGACTCGAACGGAGACTTTAGTTCAAGCATTGTTTCAGTCGTTAGGTCCGCAGGACTCGGAAATTTTCGGATGCTTAAATCCATCCTCCCTATGGGAGTAGCCCCCAAGTCCGTAGTGGAGTCGTAGACTCTATGTAGGACTTGGAGAAGTACTTTGTCTTTCGGGTGCGTGACTAGCGCTCCTGATAGGAGTAGCCTCCGAGTATTTAGTCGAATCGAAGATTCGAGTGAGTACTCTTAGCTGTGGAGCCGTAGTTGGTGCTAGTATAGCTTTTGATGACGTCAGTGCTGACGATTGATGACCTCAAGCATCTGCTACGCCAGAGATGACTTGACTGGACGAAGCGCGGGTCCCACTTGCTGACTTTGAATTGACCGGTCACGCGCGGCGTGGAGATGATTACAGCGTCTCCTCGATTTCCACGCGTAGTGGACGGCGTGGTAACGACGGTTCGTTGTGATGCTGACACGTGTACGGCCAGATCTACCGTTGGAGTTAGGTTTTCTCGATGGACGGCCAGCGTGCGTCGTCTTCGCTGTTATAATCCTTGGTGAAATCATTGTTTGTTTTTCACTGCACCAGTTCATCTGTTCACTGCCTCCTTGTTCTTGAGCGATTCTTGCTGTGAGCTGAGATTTCTTTCCACATTTCCTTCGTTTTTTCTGCGTTGACATCGCCACCACCTCCATACCGCAATGGGGAAAACAAAGAAGTCTTCATCTGCGGTTGGGACCAGCGCCGTCGGAGGCAAGAAGGGCACCACCGCTGCTCGCGTCACCGATGGTGGCTGGCGGCGATCAGAGACGCGGGAGAGCGATCTCCGCAACCGCGCGAAGGGCCTCGATCCCGCAAGATACGACGGCAAATCAAACTTCCCGCAATGAGGTAATCCCCTGTCCCCCATCTGGGTACCGGGTTATGTTTCTGGCCTTCGTGATGCGCGGGTTTTCTTATCCGGTCCACGACTTCCTCCGTGGACTGCTCTTCTTCTATGGGGTTCAGTTTCATCATCTGTCTCCCAATTCTCTTCTCCACATTGCGTGTTTTATCACATTTTGCGAGTGTTGGCTTGGCATTGAGCCGCACTTTGGCCTCTTCCGGAAGCTTTATTCCGTGAAGAGGCAGTCTGGTTCGGATGGTGTGTATCCCATTGGGGGTTTCATCATCTCCCTCAGTCTCAATCTGCAATTCTTTTCCTTTTCCATGTCCGAATCTGTCCAGTACTGGCGGAGGCGATGGTTTTACATCCGTGACTCCGTATTGCCCGGGCAAGATTTTGGTCTTGTTCCCTTTGATCCCTCCCAATTGATTGAGAAGAAAAGATCCTGGAAAAACCAAATCCTGGACGGTGAAGTGGTGGAGATAGAGGCCCTTTATCATCGGGTGGAGGATCTCCAATTGATTCCGGAGAAAGAGGTGAACGGCGTGGACATCATCCGGACGTTTCTTGAGCGTCGGGTGCAGCCTCTTCAAGCGAGGGCGCACCCGATGTTTCTTTATTCTGGGCGCCGTGATCCGACGAGGGTTTTGAGTTAGAAAATCTCCGAGGGGAATCTTGACAAGGATCTTCGCGCATTGCTGAAGTTCAAGGCCGGAGAAGAAATCCCGGGGAAGTCGTTGACTCCTCCCTTTTCTTCGACGTTGGTCGTGCCGAAGGTGTAGATTTGTGCACGTAGTGCTCTCCCCCCCTTTTTTTGTTGGGTGTGTATTTGTTTCCTTTGTTTGCTAACAAAGTTCCTTCTTATCTTGTAGAGCTTCAAAGTGCCGGGCATGGTACCACCATTGCCCGAAAGGTATCCGAATGCCCCGGATAATGAAGTGGTTGATTCCGTGTCCGAGCTTCCGTCGGCGCGATCTCCGGCGGAGGATGCCGACGAGTCGAGTGAGGACCATACGCGCAAGCGATCACGGAGCTCCAGCGAGTCTTCGGATGCCTCGACTCCTCCGACTCCCAGAAATCCTCTGGGCCTTGAGCGTCATAGTGATGGTCATGGAGGTTCTTCCTCTCCCCTTCCTGCCATTCCTGTGCGGGCTGTTGCGCCGCACCCGCCAGCAACGCGGAAGAAGGAAGAAAAGAAGGAGGAGAAGAAGGAAGAGAAGAAAGAGGAGAAGAGGGCCCGAAGGGCTTCTCCTATCTTCGACCTGAGCGCATTGGGCTCGTAAGTTTTCTTGTTGTACTGTTGTCCTTTTCCCTTCATGATTTTTGCACCTGTGTTGATTGGTTCGTATGCAGGCAATCCTCCCACGACTCTAGTGATGATGCGCGGGAGATGATGGGGGAGTCGAACATTGCGTCGCCTCCTCCTCAGACGGTGGCGACTTCGGGTGGCGCCGCTCCAGATCCTCCTGTGCGGGAGGTGCTGGTGGTTGCGCCTCAGAATTTCGCAGGCGGGGCTTCGGGGTCGCCATCGGAGCATGTAAGTTTTCTGCCTCATGTCACGGGGGAAGCCCCCGAGTGTCTTCGTGTGCTAATGTTGTTTTTACTCCTTTGTGTTGGGCGTAGCCCCCAAGTCCTTTTCTTACTGCTATTTCCTTTTTCTGCAGCCTTTTGTACAGGAGGCCAAGCGGCTGGTGGGGGAGCGCCTGGCGCTGGAGGCGAAACTTCGGCAGCTTCAAGGTATCTGTCTGCCTTTTAATACCTCTCTTGTTTTATCCTGGTTCTGTTCTTTGACACTTGCTTGTCTTAAATGCAGAGGAGCATAATGACTCTCTTCGTGAGGTCGACGCTCTTAAAAAGAGCCTTAGACAATCGGAGCAGAAAGCCGAAGCCGCCGTCGGCGCGAAAGAGCGCCTTGAGCTAGAGCTGTCGAAGGCAGCCGAAGCGAAGGAGCGTCTGCAGCAGGAGGCCGCAGATCGTGAGGAGCAGCTGGCCACCGTTGCGGCTGCTCGTGAAAGAGGGGTGGCGGCGAAGCTCATGGCTGCTGCCAAGGCTATTTCGGGTGAGTGCTAGTTTTTTGTACTTGTTTCTTTTTCTATGGGTCTTCTTCTATTCTGCCTTTCTTCATGCTTTTCTTCATTTTTGTCTCAGATGCCGTAGGCATCGAGTTCGACCGCGGTGCTATGGAGCACGGGAGTGCTCTAGATGATGCCACTGTGGCGGTCGAAGACCGCTGCGGCACCGTCGTCAACTCCCTTGCCAAGGCGAAAGAGGTCCTTGGTCGCTTCTACCAGGAGCTCTTCCCGAAGTGCGCAACCCTTGAAGATGTGGATGCCCTGGCAGAGGCTCTGTCAGCCGAAGCGCCTGCGGCGTACAAGCGCAAGCAGAAAGGCATCGGCGCGTCCGTCGGGCTGGCGATGGCCTTGGCGGCTGGAGCAGAGCTGGACTTGCCCCAGATCACTTCTCGGATGCCGACGACTGCGGATGGATCTGAGGTAGCCTTCGCTGCCTACTCCGCTCGCTGCAGACGATATGGGCCCAAGCTCATTGACTTGCTGTCTGGCAGCAGGGCGAGGCCAAAGCTAGGCAGTCTGGCTCTGAGGCGACTCGGTGTCCTGCACCTTAGGCATAGTAGGCGTAGGGTAGTTTGTAGTCTACTTTTGTTGTAAATATATTGAGGGATTCCATCCTTGTGCCACGTAGTGGCCTTATATATTTAATGAATTCCTCCGAGTTGTGCTCTATCCTTGGCTGAATGTCTGTGCGCCTTCTTTTTTCCGCTGCTATAGGTTCCTTCGGTGTGCCGGTTGACACTTCATCCGCAAAGCCCTTGCGACCATCGTTGGATGATTCCTCGCAGCTCGCTTTCCTTCGAGATCGCGTGCGCAGCTTGGAGAGGGAATTGCTCGGGTTACGTGGTCGCGCCGACGTTTGGAAATCCAAGGCGGATCGTGGTGTAGCCAGAGAGGGGTACTTGATGGCGGAGTTGGGTCGGCTGTCCGAGCAGCTGCAATGTAAGTTGATCCTTGTTTCGGGCTGTAGCTCAGTTCTTCGGTTGAGCCTGTTGGCCTTATTCTTGTTTTGTGCTGTTGTCGCAGGTGCGAATCTTGCTCCGAGGGAAGAAAAAGAGCGTGTCGCTGTTCGGGTCAATTGCTTGACTCAACAGGACATGGAGGCCGGCGGCTTCTTCTGGATGGATCGCGATCGCGCCATGGTTCTGGCGACGATGCAGGATCGTGTTTATCAGGTTTCGCGGGTGCTCCGCCAGGTGCAGACATCACTTTCCTCGGTGCTGCACGTCATGTTTCCTTTGGATGCCGTGCCGACGACCCTTGCAGGTCTTCTGTCGAAGTTTCGGAGTGCCAGCAATGTCAAGGAGCTGGTGCGGCAGCAGCTCGTCGCAGGAGTGAAGGCTGCTTTGTCTCTTGTGAGGGTGCACCGCCCTGACATAGATTTGGCTGTTGTGGCAGCTGGGCCACCTCTTCGACCGGATGGTGGCGAGTGGGACATGCGTCCGCATTACGCGGCTGTAAGGCAGTATGCCGAACAGATTGTAGATTTGTTTGAGCAGCGTGCTGAGGTTATTCTTCAACATAGGTAGTTCCTGTAAAAAGAGAGGGATGTAAAATTTGCATAGTTCGGCTGGGCACGTTGTGCCCTTTGTTGTAAAGGTTTGTTTGTGAGCACGCAGTGCTTTGATCGAGTGCGTGTCCTTTTCGTTTGCCTGACGTTGTCAGCTACTCAGGTGTACACGTTTGGTTCTCAGTTGTTGAAGTCGTGAAGTGGGGGGAGCCCCCGAGCATGTTGTAGTCCTCAGTCGATGAATTCGTGAGGTGGGGGGATCCCCCGAGCGTGTTGTTGTCCTCAGTCGATGAAATCGTGAGGTGGGGGGGAGCCCCCGAGCGCGTTGTTGTCCTCAGTCGATGAAATCATGAGGTGGGGGAGCCCCCGAGCGCGTTGTTGTCCTCAGTCGATGAAATCGTGAGGTGGGGGGAGCCCCCGAGCGCGTTTGTAGCATATAGTAAATATGCAGGAAATAATGAACCGAAGTTTTGGGGCGAGACACTTATCTTCATTTATATCGTAATGGTGGAAGTACATTGTTCGGCTGAGTAGCCTTGGCTGAAAGCCTTATTGAAAGTAAAAAGGGGGTAGGTTGCTACGGGTAGAATCGTCGCAGGTGCGAGATATTCCATGGGTTGGAGTATGCGACTCCAGACTCCACATGCTTGAGGCGATAGGCACCACCTGGGATGACTTCGGTGATGACGTAGGGTCCTTCCCACGGTGACTCGAATTTATTCGGTCGCTTTTGCTTGAGTCGCAAGACGAGGTCTCCTTCGACGAAGGACCTTGGACGCAGCCGGCGGCTATGATAGTTGCGGAGAATTTGCTGGTACACCGCTGATCGAGCTGCTGCTATATCCGTGCTTCGTCGAGTGTGTCGACGGTATCTTTGAGTGCAGCCGTGGATTCGGCTTCGCTGTAAGCGACGACTCGTGGAGCCTGGTGGCGCACTTCGGTTGGTAGCACGGCCTCAGCTCCATGCACCATGAAGAACGGTGTGTAGCCGGTGGAGCTGTTTGGCGTAGTCCGTAAGCTCCATAGGACGGACGGTAGCTCTTTCGTCTAGTTTCCAGCTTTTTGCTCGAGTGAGCTCATGAGGCGCTTCTTGATGCCGGCGCCAATTAGGCCGTTGGCCTTTTCCACTTGCCCGTTTGTTTGCGGGTGTGCCACTGAGGCGTACGTGATGTTGATCCCGAGGCCTTCGCAGAAGTCCTGGATTCTTCGGAGATGAAGTTCGATCCGTTGTCGGTGATGATGTTGTGTGGTACGCCGAACCTGTAAACAATGGATTCGAAGAATTTGACGGCGGTTTTGCCCTTCTGGTTGGTGACTGGCATGGCCTCGATCCACTTGGTGAATTTGTCGACTGCGACCAGGAGGAAGACGTGTCCCCCTTTCGAGGACTTTGGCAGTTTGCCGATCATGTCGAGGCCCCATTGGGCAAAAGTCCAAGCTATGGGTATGGGTCGAAGTTCGGACCCAGGTGCGTGCGGTTTGTCGGCTGGCAGTTGGCCGTCATGCATCTTCGGACGATGTCCTTCGCGTCGCTCATGGCCGTTGGCCAGTAGAATCCTGCTCGTAGAGCTTTGGCGACAAGGGAGCGGCTGCCTGCGTGGTGGCCGCAGATGCCCTCATGGATGTCTTAGAGTATGGCTTTGCCGTCGTCGATGGCGACACACCGTTGTAGTACACCCGTGATGCTGCGTTTGTAAAGTTCGCCGTTGATGATGGTGAAGGCTTTTGACCGACGAGATATGCGCCGGGCATCTGTCGAGCTGTGAGGCAATTCTCCGTTTATCAGGAACTGGAGGTATGGGCGTGTCCAGGTTTCTTCGACTGCCATGACCTGCATTAGGTTGACCATGGCAACTTCGGTGTCCAACTTTTCGGGTCCTTCATGACCTTCGGGTAGCGTAGCCCCCGAGTGTTCTGCTTCTTCGGGTGATCCCTTGGGGAATTTTCGCTTGATGGATGGCATGCAGATCTGCTCGAGGAACACACCTGGTGGCACCTTTGCACAAGTGGAGCCGATGTTGGCGAGTCTGTCGGCTTCCTCGTTGCTTTCCCTTCCGACGTGTCGAAGCTCGCAGCCGTCGAATTCTCGCTCGAGTGCGTTGTAGAGCGCGCGGTACGCGATCATGTTTTCGGCGTGTGCATCGCACTCATCCATCATCTGCTGGACGACGAGGTTGGAGTCACCGTAGATGACCAGGCACGTTGCGCCACATATCTTTGCCATCCTCATGCCGTGGATGAGGGCTTCGTATTCGGCTTCGTTGTTGGAGGCTCTGAATTTCATCCGAAGAACGTACTTCATCTTGTCACCTTGCGGGGAGGTCAGTATGACTCTGCCTCCGGCTTCGCGCTTGGAGCCGTCGAAATGCATTGTCCAGATCGCGACATGTCTGGGTGTCCGGCAGCTGCAGCTCCATCCAAGCACCAGAAGTCCGGAAGGACTTGAGATTTGATTGCGTGTCGCTTCGTAGACGATGTCCAAGGGTGATAGTTCGATGCCCTGGCTGGCAACCCGTCCTGTTGCCTCTGGATTATTCAGGATGCTGTTCAGGGGTGCCTCGTTGACGACCATCACTTGGTGCTCCTAGAAGTAATGGCTCAACCGTCGAGCCGTCATGAACACGCCGTAGGCTAGCTTCTGGTAGTGAGGGTACCTCTGCTTTGTTGGAGTGAGAACCTCGCTGAGGTAGTAAATTGGGCGCTGGACCCCGTGGGTCTTGCTGCTGATTCGTTCACCACGACCACTGCGTCTTGACCACGGTGTGTGGCTGCTATGTACAGCAGTAGGGACTCGCGTTCCTTTGGCGTGACCAAAACGGGCGAGGTGGAGAGGAGCCGCTTGAGGCTTTCGAATGCGTCGTTGGCTTCTGGTGTCCACTCGAACTTGTCTGCTTTGTGCAACAGCTGGTAGAATGGTAGGGCCTTCTCGCCCATGCGGCTGATGAACCTGCTTAGTGCCGCTACTCGTCCTACGAGCTGCTGAACGCCCTTGAGGTTTTTCGGCTTCTCCATTGTCATAATGGCTCTGATTTTCTTCGGGTTCGCCTCAATCCCTCGTTGAGAGATGAAGTACCCGAGCAGCTGACCCGAGGGGACGCCGAAGGCGCACTTTTCTGGATTGAGCTTGATCTTGTAGCGATCAAGGTTGTCGAACGTCTCGTGGAGATCGTCGATAAGTGTCCTTGCCTCCTTGGTTTTTATTACTATGTCGTCGACATAGACTTGGACGTTGCGACCGATCTGGTCTTTGAGGCAGGCCTGCATGCATCGCTGGTACGTGGCACCCGCGTTCTTTAGCCCGAAGGGCATTGTGTTGTAACAGAATACTCCAAACGGTGTGATAAACGCCGTTTTCTCTTGATCTTCGACCTTGAGTCGAATCTGGTTATAGCCTGAGTAGGCGTCGAGGAAGGAGAGTTTCTTGCAACCTGCAGTCGAATCGATGATCTGGTAGATCCGTGGAAGAGGGAAGTGGTCCTTTGGGCAATGCTTATTTAGTGACATGAAGTCCACGCACATCCGCAGGATGTCTGTGTCCTTCTTCGGGACCATCACCGTGTTTGCCAGCCACTCGCTTTCCTTGATTTCCCGAATGAGGTCTGCTGCGAGTAATCTCTTGATTTCCTTGCCGATAGCTTCGGCTCGTGGCTCCGACAGTCTTCGGATGGACTGCTTGACTGGCTTGGTGTCTGGAAAGACGTTGAGTGCATGCTCGGCGAATTCCCTGGGAACTCCTAGCATGTCCGCAGGACACCAGGCGAAGATTTCCCAGTGCTCACGGAGGAATTCGACGAGCCTTCCTATCTGCGGCCGAGGTCGGCGATCAGCGCCGTCTTGGAGGCGTCCGTCGGATGGACCTGCACTTTCTTGGTGTTGACGGTGGAGTCGAAGGACATGTCAGGTGCGTTCTGCCTTGTGACTGGGCGGAGCCCATTGTCCGTCACCTCGCGGAGCCTTACAAGCTCGTCTTGCATGCCGAAAGACTGGGAGATTTTGTTGAAATCCCTGTCGCATTGGTCCGATCGGGTGAAGCTCCTGTGGACTGTAATGACGCCCCTTGGTCCTGGCATCTTGAGTAGTAGGTATGCGTAGTGTGGAACCGCCAAGAACCTTGCGAATGCTACACGCCCCAGGATGGCGTGGTATTGCGACGGCTAGTCCACCACTTCGAATTCTAGGCGCTCCTGCCGAAAGTTGTCCGGCTTTCCGAAGATGACGTCGAGCCCTATTTTGCCCAGGGGGAATATGCGCTTTCCTAGGGCAATGCCGTGGAACGTTGTGTCTGATTGTTCCAGGCTGCATTGCGGTATCCGCATAGCTGCTAGAGTGCTTGCGAACATTAGGTTGATGCCGCTGTCGCCGTCCATGAAGACGCGACTCATCTCGAAGCCTCCGATCTCCAGCACTCAGGCAGCATGACTGGGCGAGGATCTGGCAAGGGTGATCCGCGAGTGAATGTGATGCAGGACTCGATCCGCGAGGTACTGTGGATTGCAGGCGGAGTTGCCACGGCCAAGTTGATTTGTCGGGTGATTTTCTTCTGCACCCTGTTTGTGGGGCGTCCCTTATGGATCATATTTAGTGCTCCCTTTGGTGGGGGGTACGCGACCCCGGCATTGTTTTGCGCTGGTGCGACTGGTTGATTTGGGCCTCCAATATGCGGCGGTGGAGGAGCTCCGTGTGCTATTTCACCTGGCGCAGGTGCGTTTCCAAACGCAGGTATTGGGGCTTGTTGCCTCATCTGCACCATGCCTTCACTGAGTTTCTGGAACTCGCGGCAGTCCTTGAGCATGTGGCTGGCTTTCTTTTTGCCATCCTGTTTGTCGATGTAGAAGTGGATGGTGCATGGACCCGAAAGTTTGTAGAATGCTGAGGGTCCTTTGTCGCGGTCGCGGTGTTGCCACGACTGCATTGGTCGTCCGTTGTCGCGGAAGTTTCCGCCGCGGTATCCTCCGCTGTTGTCGTTGTTTACGGTCGCGTAGCCGGCCGCGACCATGTCGGGTCCGTCGCGGTCCTCGTAGACGCGTGATCTCCTCTTGTTGCGGCGTTCACGTCTTCGGCCGTAGTCGTCCTCTTCATCTGATTGCGCTCGCTGGATGCAATCTTCGCCGTCTGCCCAACTGTTGGCGATTTCCATGAGGTGGTCGAGTGTCTTGGGATTTACGCGCCCAAGTTCCTCCTTGAAATCCTGTCGTTTGACGCCGTCCCTGAAGGCGTCGATGGCCCTCTCGTCGGATATGTGTGCTGCGGAGTTCTTGGTTGTAAACCAGCGTAGTATGTACGAGCGAATAGATTCACCCGTTCTCTGAGTGCAGGCTCGCAACTCTTCGATTGAGGTGGGCCTCTTGCTAGTGCCCTTGAAATTTCGGATGAAGCTGTAGGCGAGCTCCTCCCAGCTTCGGATGGACCCTGATGTTAGGCTCATGAGCGGACCAGCGCCATGCTGTCATTTGCGGTGAAGGCATTGCATGGCGGTTTCTTTGTTGCCTCCATGCAGCTTGACGGATGACAGATGGTCGCTGAGCCATGATTTTGGATCTTGTGTGCCATTGAACTTCGGAGTATCCGAAAGAAGCTTGACATTGCATGGCATCTGCGTTCGTCAAACGGATCTGCTGAAGCATCGGGCTCCGCAGAGTTCTCCTTCGTCTTCGTCCATCTCGGATTCAGACGAACATGCACGTTTGGCTCGTGCTTTGTCGATCTTGCGCTGTGTAAGCTTGTCTCTGGCGTCGTAGTCGCGTTTATGGTGACGCAAGCTCTTCTTCCTTCGAGGAAGATCGTGCTCCTCTTCCTCTTCGGATGAGGGGGTGGGGCTCCGGTCGCGCCTGGCCGGAGCTTTCTTCTTCGGCTCTGCAGGAGCGTCCTCATGGAGCGCAGCTCCAATTAGTCCTAGTCCGGTGAGTGCGGACCTATGCATGGCCCTTTTCGGGTCCCCCTCCGGAGGTGGGTGAGCCGCGAGATACGCAGTGGCTGCCATGATCGCAGCCTGTGGCGTCTTCGGGATGATGTTGCCGTCGGCATCCATATCCATGAACGATGTGTGGAGAGTTCGGGTCACGTCACGCCGCTCCTTGGGATCCATGTTTTCCACCCGCGAGCGATGCTTGTTTCCCTAGTTTCCGTTTGTGCTAGAGCCGGGTGCCATGGCGGAGAGCGCAGCTCGTCGCGCGCTGGACTCAGAGGCTGCTTGCTTGCGTTTGTCGAGCGTCTCCTGCATCTTGACTTGTTTCTTGTGCTCCTCGATGAGGAGGTAGTGGTACGCCGTCAGTAGGTCACGTGAGGCGTCCGCAGGTAGGACTATGTCACCTGCGACGGCACGGCGCGCCTGGACCCATCCTTCTTTGCTAAGTTGGATGACGTGGCCGTTGTTTTCCCTGTTGGGTGGGGGACCGGCTTTTCGCTTTCGCCGCTGCGTTTCGTTGGGCGGCGGGTTAGGTGTTTCCTCGTCGCCTTGGATGACTGCGGCACATAGATAGCGCCCGCAGATTGGTTGACTGCTGCCGCAGCTTTCGGGTCCAGAACCGTAGGTTCCCTCATCCGAAGGTGGATCACACAGATCGGAGTTACAGCTGCTGCTGTCGTAAAACTCATCCGTTGATGGTGATGTGCATAGCACAGGGTGTGGAGCCCATGAACATGGCCTGATTGATGGCACGGACATCCGCTCGGGGAGACGGAGGGTGCCAGTTTGACCCACCTAGAAGCAGAAGCTCCCGAATAGGATCTCGAGTCCGTCGCCTACGGACTCGAAATCTTTCATGGTGGCCGGCGAGTGGGTGGTGAAGTCGAAAGCGCCGAAGAGGAGGTGATTCTCCGTCGCCGCGGAATTGTAGATCGATCGGGTCGGGACCGTCACGATCGCACAATCAGCAGCCCCGATTCCCACAGACGGCGCCAATTGACGAGGTTTAATCTCGTCAATGCCCATTGTTATGGACTTGGGTTTTGGAGAAGATGTTGATGCTGGAGATCGTGGCACGGTTAACAGACAAGCAACCAGGGGACACGAGATTTACCCAGGTTCAGGCCCCCGGAGGAAAAACCCTACTCCTGCTTGTCTGCTCTTGATTACGGCGGAACCGAAGGTTACAGGGTGCACAGATTCGATCTGGCGTGGATGCGTGTGCAAGAGTATGAGTCGAGAGTCCTAGGGTGTGCCCTCCTGGCCTTTATATAGACTTAGGCAGGTCCCGGGCATAGTCCTAGTCGGTTACAAGTTCTAGGGTTTTACCCCTTTGAATTTCCTATCTCCGCTAGTCTTGCTCTCCAAGGATCCGAAGGCGTCATGGGCCTTGGCCACCCTAAAATCTTCATGGGCCAGCGTATATCTGCTATGGGCCTTCCTTGGGCTGGACCAGGTATGCCGAAGTCACGTACCCGTAGGGTATAACCATGTCAACCGCACTCGTATGAACAGAGAGAAATACAATGTATATAGGATTGAGGCTCTCATGTGGAGATAACACCTCTTTCTCTACATCTAATCTCTTATAATCTTGCCATACTTGTGGCTACAATCATGCTCCTTGAGCTGTATTTCCTATGCCTCTATCTAGATATCTCTGTGAGAGTGGAGGAGGAAGAAGAAGAAGAGCTCCTATTGAGCAGAGAGGGGAAGAGCCCTTCGGGGCCTCCTTTTCTAATGATCTCCCTGGTGCTCCTTATAAAGGGTAGCTCAGGGGACAAGACTTGTTCTACACGTTTGGCATCTAGATTGCATATTCTGGGTACCTTCTAGAGATGCTCAGCATATGCCTTGGCATCTTTGGAGATGCCAGGCATATTCCCTAGCATCTTATTTGATGCCAAGAGTATATCCCCAGCATCTTGTTAGATGCCATGGGCATATTCCATACGCCCTGTGCCAATCTGAGTTGATAGGGTCCTAGGACTAACACAATACTTGTGTAGTTCGGCTTGGCTTGATGGTGAATCATTGTAGATGTCGGGAGTGCGTCTGGAGGTGAATAAGGAGGCGTACAAGGCCATATAATTCGGCCCAGACGCCCCATACGGAGTGGCAGCTCGGCCTTAAGCCAGGTTGATTCGGCCTAGCCCTACAAAGGCCCAGCCGAATACCTTCTCTTCTGGCCGAATTAAGCAGACTGGCCCTGCCGGATCATCTTGATTTGGCCCAGCCGGAGTAGTCCTGGGTGCAGCCCAACTGGGCGAGGTGGATCCGTGCGTGGTGGCTGGCCGAGTGGAAGGAGTCGGCCCAGCTAGGTTTGCTGGCAAGCTTGGCCTGGTGGAGTTGATCTGTGTGCAGCGGAGGAGTGGTCCGTGGTGGGCTGGCTGGCCCAGTGCCGGCCCACCCGGGGGAGCTCGGCTTGGCAGGCGTCAGCGGAAGATGTCGCGGTGTTCTACTCCGCGGTGGGCCGAGCTTGGTCTCTACCGGCCCACCCGGGGGATGATGCTGGCGAGGGGATGGAGCATCAAAGCAGGAGCGGGGCGACGAGGCTAGTTTGGCGGGAGTCTTGGCGAGAGTCACTGTGGTTGATTCGGTCGATGGCGACGGGGTGGATCTATGAAGGAGTTGACCCGGCGGCGGTATGGGCCGGATCTGAGGTGATTCGTTCCACTACGGCCGAGTGGAGATTGATCCGGCCCGCTGGCACTGTTTTGGCCTAGGAGGGATAGCTGAATTAGGCCGAATTAGCTGTAATTCGGCCCAGGTCCCCTTTCTCCCTTTTCTCTTTTATATTTCTTTCGTAATTTCTCATATCTTCTGATATATATATATATATATTTATATGTCTACACTCTTCTATAGAAATGTCAACTACTCTCTTGAGGTCTCTTTATACCTCAACTCTAGGGTACCTGGGGTCATATCCCCGACACCGACGCCCCTCCAGGTCTCCCCCTCGGGCTCGCCGGAGGCTGGAGGACCCCTGCCGTTTGCCCCCCAGTAGCCAGACCTGGCAAGGGAGGAGCGCCTGCGGGCCGCGACTCTCTAGTCCTGGGATGCGGCTGCCATTCCGAGGCCGGGCGGGAGTCGGGCTGACGCGCCCTCATGGCGGGATGACCGGGCTCCAGGCCAACCTCCCGTGGGTTCGGCGGGGCGTTGGGAAGGGGAGAAGGCCGAATCGTCGTCTCCCAAGAAGAAGAAGCGAAAATCCAAGAAGAAGAAGAAGAAGAAGAAGGTGGTGGTTTCGGTGTCGGCGACTGGTCAATCTGTTGTGGCGGCCTCTGCGCCTGGTGTCCTAGGGGCCCACCCTGGGGCTCCTCCTGCGGCGCGCTCCGGCATGCTGCCCGCGGCCACTATCCCCCTTCGCAGGGAGGCCCTGGAGTACTATGGACATGAGGTTGATGGCGGGTTCTATGTCATCGACATGGGTGGCGTGCAGATGACTGTTCCGGAGACCCTGGCCATGGTGTCGATCCTCCCTGATCAGGCCCTTCCCTCGGAGTTGGAGGTCATGGAGGACCTGATCCAGGAGGATCTCCGCGCGGTCCTTCCTGGCCACGAGTGGCCGGTCCACCGGGTCTTGGCGTCTGAGTTCGCGGTCCACTTTCCTTCGGTGGCGATCCTGCGCATGTGCGCCTGTGGCTCGTCCTTCACCCTGCCGCTCCACCAGCTGAGGGTGTCCATCCAGCCCTCTTCGGCCGCGCAGGAGACTGTGGCTATTCTCTCGGAGGCCTGGGTGCAGCTATCGGGCGTTCCTCAGGAGGACCGATGCCCTGAGGTGGTGGCCCTGGTGTCCCAGGCAGTGGGCAAACTCACGGAGTTGGACATGAGCTCTCTGTCGGGCCACGGGCCGATTCGCCTCCGTCTGCTCTGTTCGGCGATCTCCGTGTCCCCGGTCTTCCTCCCTCGCTGACGAGGTTTAATCTCATCAATGCCCATTGTTATGGACTTGGGTTTTGGAGAAGATGGGGATGCTGGAGATCGCAGAACGGTTAGCAAACAAGCAACACGGGACACGAGGTTTACCCAGGTTGAGGCCCCCAGAGGGAAAACCCTACTCCTGCTTGTCTGCTCTTGATTACGGCGGAACCGATGATTACAGGGGTGCGCAGATGCAATCTGGCGTGGAGGTGTGTATGCGAAAGTATGAGTCGAGAGATCTAGGTCGTGCCCTCCTATCCTTTATATAGACTTAGGCAGGTCCCAGGCACAGACCTAGTCGGTTACAGGTTTTAGGGTTTACCCCTTTGAATTTCCTATCTACTCTAGTCTTGCTCTCCAAGGATCCGAAGGCGTCATGGGGCTTGGCCACCCGAAAGTCTTCATGGGCCGGCGTATATTTGCCGTGGGCCTTCCTTGGGCTGGACCAGATATGCTGAGATCAGGTAACCGCGGGGTATAACCATGTCAGTAGCCCCCGAGTGATCAGTCGAATCGTAGATTCGGCTGAGGACTCTTCAATCCTTCGGGTGCAACTATGTTTTTCAAGAGTTCATGTGTAGGGATTATTGATGCGTGTGCCTGACTCACCCGACGGATCAGGGTCAGTTAACTGTCTTAGGACGAAACAACACGATCTTCTTCAGGTTCGAGTCCCTCAACTCGAACCTGGAACATATGCTGGCGTAATTCGACTTAGGCCGTGGAGGACTTACAGGAGTGGAATTCCAGTGAATTTAATTGATGTACCCAACGCGTCCGTCGGGATTTTTCATCGTGCCTGCTGGCACGGATTTATACTAGCAGAGCGCAGTCATGTGTGTTACCAGGCCATCAGATGTTATCTGTAGGTCTTATCTTTGCGTCGCAGACACAACATCCGAATTTTTATCACCGCAGAGGTGTTTCAGGTGGCCAAGGAGAAAATGTTGCTCACTTAGCATTTAATTGGGGCAAAGTTGCCGAACAAATGTTGCATGCCGATCCGAAGGATCGCAGTCGAAAATTCATAGGGTGCGCGGCCAGCGCTCCCTATGGGAGTAGCCCCCGAGTGTCTATTCGAGTCGTAGACTCGAGCAGAGACTTTAATTCAGCCGTTGTTTGGCTTCAGGTCTGTAGGACACAAATTTTTCAGATGCTTGAATCCGTCCTCCCTATGGGAGTAGCCCCCGAGTCCGTAGTGGAGTCGTAGACTCGATGTAGGACTCGAAGAAACAGTTCAGTGCTATAATGTGTTGTTCATTTTTCGGGTGCACGGCCAGTGCTCCTGATAGGAGTAGCCCCCGAGTAATTAGTCGAATCGTAGATTCGAGTGAGTACTCTTAACTTTTTGAATCCGAAGAAATTGTGACTGTTGCTAGTATGGCTTTTGATGACGTCAGTGCTGACGATCGATGACCTCAAGCGTCTGCTGCGCCAGAGATGACTTGACTGGACGAAGATGGGTCCCACTTTCTGACATTAAATTGACCGGTCACGTGCAGCGTGGAGATAATTACGGCGTCGCCTCAATTTCCACGCGTAGTGGACGGCGTGTTAGCGACGGTTTGTTGCGATGCTGACACGTGTATGGCCAGATCCTGCCGTTGGCGCTAGGTCTTCTTGATGGACGGTTGTCGTGCATCGTCTTCGTCTTTATAATCATTGGGGGAAAACATTAGTTTGTTTTCACCGCAGCTATTCTCGTTTCACTTCTCCCTTGTTCTTCGGAGAGTTCTTGCTGCGCACTGGAATATCCTCGGATATTTCCTTCATCCATCCTACGTTCTCGCCGTCGGTGCTTCCGTACAGCAATGGGGAAGGCGAAGAAGTCTTCTTCTGCGGTTGGTACCAGCGCTGCTGGGGGGAAGAAGAGTACCGCCGCCACCCGTGTCACTGATGGTGGCTGGCAGCGATCGGAGACGCGGGAGAGTGATCTCCGCAAGCTTCATGAGCGGGGCTTGATCCCGCAGGATAGGGAGGCTGTCCAACTCCCAGGCAACGAGGTAATTCCCCTCCCCCCGTTGGGTTTTGGGTTATATTCGTTGCCTTTGTCCTTCGGGGCTTCTCCTTCCCAGTCCATGACTTCCTTTGTGGACTGCTTTTTTCTTTATGGCATCCAGCTGCACCATCTTTCCCCCAATTCTCTTCTGCACATTGCTTGTTTCATCACTTTCTGCGAGTGCTGGCTCGGTATCGAGCCACACTTTGGCCTCTTCCGGAAACTCTATTCCGTGAAGAGACAATATGGTTCGGATGGTGTTTATCCCATTGGGGGTTGCATCATTTCCCTCAAACCCAATCTGCTTTTCTTTTCTTTTTCCATGTCTGAATCTATCCAGTACTGGCGGAGACGATGGTTTTACATCCGCGACTCCACGGTGGCTGGGCAAGATTTTGGTCTTGTTCCTTTTGACCCCTCCCAAAAGATCGAGCCGAAGAGGTCCTAGAAAAACCAGATCTTGGATGGCGAGGTAGCGGAGATAGAGTCTCTCTACCGTCGGGTGGGGGATCTTCAGCTGATTCCTGATAAGGAGGTGAATGGTGTGGATATCATCCGCACCTTCCTGAAATGTCGGGTGCAAGCACTCTAGGATAAGGCGCACCCGATGTTCCTTTACGCTGGGCGTCGTGACCCGACGAGGGTTTCGGCTGAAGAATTCTCCAGGGGAGATCTTGACGGCGTCCTTCGCCCACTGCTGAAGTTCAAGGCTGGAGAGGATATCCCGGGGAAGTCGCTGACTTCTCCGTTCTCTGCTTCGCGTCCTGTTCCCCAGGTGTAGATCCGTGTCGTGCGCGTAGCGCTATTTTCGACTGCATTGTTTTTGTATTTGATTGCTAACAAATTTGCTTCGCCTGTGCAGGAGTTCAAGGTGCCGGGAATGTCGCCACCGCTTCCCGAATTGTTTCCGGCTGCACCGGACAATGAGGTAGTGGATTCCATGTCCGAGCTGCCATCGGCACGGTCTCCGGCTGAAGAGGCCAACGAGTCGAGCGAGGACCACACCCGCAAGCGGACACGGAGCTCCAACGAGTCTTCGGATGCCTAGACTCCTCCGACTCCTAGGAACCCACTGTGCCTTGACCGTCATAGTGATGGGCATGGGGGCTCTTCCTCTCCGATTCCTATCGTTCTTGTGCGGGCTATGGCGCCGCACCCGCCGGCGAAGCGGAAGAAGGAAGAGAAGAAGGAAGAGAAGAAAGAGGAGAAGAAGGTCAGGAGGACCCCTCCCGTCTTCGACTTGAGCGAGCTTGACTCGTAAGTTTCTTTAATCCTGTATTGTCTTTTTTGCCTGTCTCCTTTGTACTTGTGCTAATTTGTCTTTATGCAGCCACTCTTCCAACGATTCTTCCAGCGATGGTGCTCGGGAGATGATGGGGGACTCAAAAGTCATGTTTCCTCCTCCTCAGACGGTGGCCACCTCTGAAGGCGTTGCTCCAGATCCTTCTCCGTAGGAGGTTCGGGTGGTTGCACCTCATAAGGCTGCAAGCCGACCTTCAGCATCGCCGTCTAATCATGTAAGTAACTCTACTTCTTGCCACGGGGGGAGCCCCCGAGCCTGTTTTGGGTGATTTTGGGTTTATCTCTTGTCCTAACCTCGGGGGGAGCCCCCGGGCGTCTTTTGTCGTTTTCTTTCGAGTCTTGAGGGGAGCCCCCGAGTATTTTCGTATGTGTGACTTTCTTCTGCTCGTTATTTTTGGGCGTAGCCCCGAGCCCTTCTTGTGACTAGTAGTTCTTCTTTCTTTAGCCTTTTGTGCAAGATGCCAATCGACTGGTGCTGCAGCACCTGGCGCTGGAGGCCAACCTCAAACAACTGCAAGGTACTTTTTATGCCTTGGTCTTTGTTTTATTCTTGTATTCTTGTCCTGTTATCCGACACTTGTTTTGGTTTATTGCAGAGGATCACAACACCTCTCTTCGCGAGATTGATGCTCTCAAAAAGAGCCTTGGTCAAGCGGAGGCGAAGGGTAATTGTGTTGGTGCGGTGGGCGCCTCGAGCTGGAGTTGGCCCATGCGGCCGAGGCGAAGGAGCGCCTGCAGCAGGAGGCTACGGACCGCGAGGAGCAGCTTGCCACTGCTGCGACTGCGCGTGAAAGAAAGGTGGCTGGCAAGCTTATGGCGGCTGCCAAGGCTGTTTCGGGTGATTATCTTCTCCTTCGTCTTTTTTGGTTTTCTTGTCGTTCTTTTGCGGTGCTTTCGTTCATTCCTCGTCTTTATTGTCTCGGATGCTGCGGGCATCGAGTTTGACCGTGGTGCTCTGGAGCACGGGAGTGCTCTGGATGATGCTACTGCAGCGGTCGAAGATCGCTGCAGCACTGCTGCCAACTTCGCCGCCAAGGCCAAGGAGGTCCTTGGGCGCTTCTACAAGGAGCTTGTCCCCAAGGGCGCGGCCCTTGATGATGTTGACGCTCTGGCGGAGGCACTGCCAGCCGAAGCACCTGCGGCGTACAAGTGCAAGCAGAAGGGCATCGGCGCATCCGTCGGGCTGGCGATGGCCTTGGCGGCTGGAGCGGAGCTGGACCTTCCCCAGGTCACTTCCCGGATGCCGACGACTGCTGATAGGTCCGAGGTAGCCTTCGCTACCTATGCTGCTCGCTGTAAGCGTTATGGACCGAAGATGATTGATCTGCTGGCCGAGTACGCTCTACGGCAGCAGGGGAAGCCAAGGCGAGGCAATCCGGCTCCGAGGCAACTCAGGGTGCCGCGTCGTAGGCGCTGTAGCTGTAGGATAGTTGTAGCTTCTTTTGTTATAAATATTTAGATGAACAATCTTTGTGCCACATAGTGGCTTTTGCTGCACTTAATGAATTTGCTGAGTTCTGTGCTTCTTTATCTGCGTGTCCATGTCCTTGCCTTTCTGTTGATCTAGGGCCCTTCGGGTGGTGATCCCGTGGACACCTCGCCTGCAACGCGGCTGCGGCCATCTTTGGATGACTCGTCGCAGCTTGCGTTTCTTCGAGACCGTATTCGCAGTCTCGAAAAAGAGTTGCTTGGGATGCGTGGCCATGCCGACGTTTGGAAGTCCAAAGAGGATCGAGGTGCTGCCAGAGAGGAGTACTTGATGGCGGAATTGCTTCGATTATCTGAACAGCTTCAGTGTAAGTTTTTCGAGCTGCTACTCATTTCTTCGGATGCGCCTGCTGGCCTTGCATCTTACTTTTGTGCGAGTATCGCAGGTGCTAACCTTGCTCCAAGGGAGGAGAAGGAGCGTGTTGCTGTTCGGGTCAATTGCTTGACTCAACAGGACATGGAAGCCGGCGGGTTCTTCTGGATGGATCGTGACCGTGCCATGGCTCTGGCGACAGTGCAAGATCGTGTTCACCAAGTATCGCGGGTGCTTCGTCAAGTGCAGACTTCACTCGTGCCGGTTCTGCATGTGATGTTTCCACTGGATGTTGCACCGTCAACCCTCTCTGGTCTTCTATCGAAGTTTCGAAACGTGCATCATGTCAAGGAATTGGTGCGGCATCAACTCGTCGCAGGGGTGAAGGCTGCGCTGTCCCTTGTGAGGCTACATCGCCCTAACGTAGATCTGTCTGTTGTTGCGGCTGGGCCACCTCTTCGGCCGGATGGTGGGATATGCGTCCGCTGTTTGAGCAGCGTGCTCAAGTTATTCTTCAGAATAGGTAGTACCTGTAAAAAGGACGGATGTAAAATTTGTATGTATTTGTCTGGGCATGTTTAGCCCTTTGTTATAAAGGTTTGGTTGCTGTTTGAGCACGTAGTGCTTTTTTCGCATATGTGTCCTTTTCGTTAGCCCTGACGTGGTCAGCTACTCAGGTGTACACGTGTTATCCTCAGCCGACGAAATCGTGAGGTGGGGGGAGTCCCCAAGTGCGTTTGTAGCATAAGAGTGCGAATAGTAAACAAAAGTTTTTGAGTGTGAATAGTAAACAAAATGTCTTCTTCGACCGGGTGGGCAGGGACCTCCTGGTGGAGCTGGACGAGGAGGTGTCGGTCCCTGGGGGATCTCTCTCCCCCCTCCGTCCCCGGCCACCGCTGACGATGACGCTAGGCTCGGGGGTGGGGGTGGGGGTGGGGGCTCTGATGGCAGCAATTCTGGGTCCGACCCAGAGTCACCCCTGACCATCGATGCCTCGCTGCTGGCGCCTCCGCTGCCGCCGAAAGGTAGCGCCGGGGGCCCCGTGGCCCTCCTCCGTGCTGATGCTCCCCCGGGTGCTAGCCCCTTCTTCCTGGGGTGCCCCCACCTGTCGCTGAGTGCCCCGGCCAAGCTGGCCCCGGTCGATGTTCCCCGCTGCTTCCGCTCCGATCCGCCGATCTCCATTGGCCTCCCCATTACCCAGTACGTCTCCAACCTTGGCTCGGACATGGGTCTGATCTCTGTCGTCCCCCCTGCTGTGCTGCTGTCTTCTGATGAGGAGACTTTGGGGAGTGTGAGGCTGGTGGTCTGCTCCCCTCAGTCCCCCCGTTCCTCTGGGTGGTCTGCTACTCCCTCGTCCTGGATACTCCGGACCCTGCGATGGCGGCCACCGGAGAGGAGGGCCCGCCCTCCCCTGAGGTGGTCCCCAAGCTCCGTTGGACCAAGACCCCCAGGCCTCCCCCTCCGCCGCCGTCCCGCCATAGTGTCTGCCTCGCAGGTGCGAGGGTGGGCCTCTCTGGCCCGGATCCGACGGTGGCAGAGCGGGCCGCTCTTCGTATCGCGGCTCGTGATGAGATCTTAGGTACTTCCCCTGCCCCCTCTGTTCGTCCTTCTAATCCTGGCCCTTCTGGCATTCCTGGCTCTTCGTTCTGTGTCTTGTCTAAGGTGTCGCTTGCCCACCTGGGAGAGGTGGCTGATGATTGTGGTATCATGTTCCGAGGTGAGAAGGGGTCCCGGGTTGAGCAGCTGGCCACCATTAAGGCACGGGAGGGGTACGCGGGTGCGATCACTGCTGCCCGAGCATGCGATGTTCGGGAGCATGAACGCGCCTAGATCCTGGCCGAGGCTAGGTCTTCTGGACCTGGCCCCGGCAAGGATCCCCCTCCTACGCCTGATGAGAGGGAGGTGACCCTGGAGCTTACCCCGAGGGGTAGGACTCGGGGTAGACCTCCCAAGGCTTCCGCTTCCCGTCCCCGGACCGGTTGTGCTCTTTTGGTCCCTGCTAAGGGGACCCCCGAGGCTTGAGGTCCCCTATGGATCTCATCCGGGCTTTCCGGGCGTTCATATGGAACATCCGGGGGTTCAGGCATGAGGGTCGTCGCCGCCAGATCAAGGAGTATATTCGCTTGGAAGCACCGGATATTGTCGGCCTTCAGGAGACGATCCGCCAGGACTTCTCTATTGCCGAGCTTGAGGGCCTATATGTCACAAGTTCTGCTGGACCTGGCTTCCGGCTAGTGGCCACTCGGGGGCATCCTCCTTGGGGTCAACGAGGACACCTTCGAGGTGGATGATATGGACCATGGGGACTTATTTGTGAGCATGTCCCTCACCCATAGACAATCTCGTTTCAAATGGGAAATGATCATTGTCTATGGCCCCACGGACCATAGGAGGTCCGCCGAGTTCCTGCTCGAGCTTAAGCTGAAAGTGGAGCGGGCTGAGATTCTGGTGGTCGTTGCCGGGGATTTCAACCTGATTCGTGTGGCTGAGGAAAAGAGCTCGGCGAACATGGACCTCCCTAGGATGCGTATGTTTAATGACTGCATCGCGGATCTTGCTCTTCGCGAGATTGCGCGGGTGGGAGCTAGATATACGACCAATAAACAACTTGCCCCGATTCGTAGCATCCTCGACCGTGCCTTTGTTTCTGTTGACTGGGAAATGATGTTCCCGCTTTGCTCGCTGAGGGCCGTCACTAGGATTGGCTCCGACCATACCCCCCTTCTTCTTTCCTCGGGAGGGGGCAGCCCACCTAGACTGAACCGCTTCCACTTTGAGTCCTTCTGGCTCCAGAAGCAAGGATTCGTGGAGGCAGTTCGGGCCAGGTGGCTGGTGGCGGCCGCCTCCCCCGGGCGCATTCCGCGGTTGATATCTGGCATCATTGCACTAAGGTATCCCGCCAGTTCATGAGCGGCCGGGGAGCCAACCTGGGGGCCGAGCTCAGGTCCCAAAAGGAGTCCATTCTGCGGGAGATTCAGGCTTTAGACCAGGAGGCTGACCTTCTTGGCATGTCGGCGGAGGCCTGGTCCCATAGGTATTCCCTGGAAACCTCCATTATGGAGATCTACAGGGGCGAGGAGGCGTTCTGGCGTCAGCGGAGTCGCCAGAACTGGACGGTCCAGGGGGGGTCGAACACGGCCTACTTCCATGCCATTGCTACTTGGCGTAGGAGGAAGTGCTTGATCCCTTGCCTCTGGGAGGGGGGACTGTTGGACTCTCCACAGGCGCTCTCCTCCCATATTTATAGCTTCTACAAAGCCCTCTTCTCGGTGGCAGACCCCTCGGGTATCTCGCTTGCGCCGGACTTCTGGACAGAAGGGGCGCTGGTCACCCCGGCTGAGAACACGGACCTTACACGTTCGTTTCTCGCTGAGGAGGTGTCGGCGGCCCTAAAATCTATGAAGACGGGGTCGGCGCTAGGCCCCGATGGCTTGCCGTTGAGTTTTTTGCAGACGTTCTGGGACCAGGTCTAGCCGGTGATCATGCGGATGTTCCAGGAGTTCTACACAGGGACCCTGGTGATGTCGCGTCTGAACTTTGGTGTGATTACCTTGATCCCCAAGGTAGTTGGGGCCACAGATATCCGCCAATTCCGCCCCATCACAGTGATCAATGTAATCCAGCGACTCTTTGCGAAGGTCTGTGCTCTCCGGCTGGCCCCTGTTCTAGAGAGGCTCACGCACCCCCTCCAGTTCGCTTTCTTGAAGGGACGCCTCATCCATGATGATGTCCTTGCCCTACATGAGATTATATATGAGGTCAAGGCACGCCATCATAGAGGGGTGTTCCTCAAGTTGGACTTCCAGAAAGCCCATGACCGGTTGGACTGGGCTTTCCTGCGACTTGTCCTGGAGAGGAGGGGGTTTGATGATCGCATGATTTGCTGGATTATGCAGTTTGTGATGAGTGGTAGGATGGCGATCAACATCAATGGGGAGATTGGACCCTACTTTACCCCATCCTGTGGGGTGAGGCAAGGGGACCCGATCTCCCCCTCCTCTTTAACTCCGTGGTGGATGCCCTTGCAGAGATTTTGGATAGAGCCAAACTCGCTGGCCACATCACAAGTGTGGTAGGGCATCTGATCCCGGGAGGGGATATTTCTCATCTGCAGTATGCGGATGATACTATGATCATGGTGCAGGGCTCGGACCTAGACATTAGGAATTTGAAATTCCTGCTGCTCTGCTTCGAGGCCATGTCAGGGCTCAAGTTCAACTTCGACAAGAGCGAAGTCATGGTCCTAGGCTTCGACGATGTCGACCGGCAGCGTATAGCCGACAACATCAACTGCAACTTGGCGGAGTTCCCCATTACCTACCTGGGGTTCCCCATGCGAGAGTCCAGGGTGTTGATCAAGGACCTTGTCCCCCTGGTCACGCGAGTGCGCTCTAGAGAGGAGCCTTGGCGAGCGCGACTCACGTCGAAGGGGAGCAAAACGGTTCAGATCAAATCTTGTCTCCTGAGTCTTCCCATGTATCAGATGGGGCTATACCTGCTTCCCGAGGGAGTCCATGCCGACTTTGCCAAGGAGCTATCGAGATTCTTTTGGGCAGCTAGGGACGGTCACCAAAGATACCATATGGTGAAGTGGGCGGACGTTTGCGCCCCCAAATGTTTTGGGGGCATAGGTATCCTGGACTCCCAGCGCTTCAATGTGGCCCTGATGTTGAAGTGGGTGTGGCGCATCCTGAGGGACGACGGGGGGCTTTGGCTGCAACTTATCAAGGCCAAATACCTCCGCGGCCGGCCTTTCTTGGCTTGCGAGCGGCAGGAGGGGTCGCAGTTCTGGAGATCTATCCAGGACATTAAGCACTACATTGGCCGAGGCATCTCCTTCGTGGCTGGGGATGGCTAGGGGTCCGCTTTTGGCTCGACCCCTGGCTGCTCCTGGTGCCGCTGGGGATCCGTTTCCCCGCCCTCTTTGCCATCTCGGCCTCCCCATCTTCGCTTGTCGCTGAGAATTTCCGGGATGGTAACTGGAACCCCGTGTTTCGCCGTATCTTCAACGAGGTGGAGACTGGACAGTTCCAGAGCCTGATGGGGTCCTTGCCCACCTCTCTCTCCGAGGTGAAGGATGCGGCCTCCTGGCTGCTCCTCCCCTCTGGTGAGTTCTCGGTGAGATCGGCCTATAAGGCCCTCTTTTAGGGCCCTGTAAGGCCGTGGACGGGCCCCCTTTGGAAAGCTCCCCTGCCCCTTAGCATCCGCATCTTCGTAAAAGAAGACTGCTCCAGGACCGCTTGCCCTCGGGGGTGGAAGTCTCCAAGCGTAACGGCCCCGGTGACGGCCGGTGCCCCCTATGTGGGACACCGGAGTCGTGCGCCCATATTATGTTCTCTTGCTCGGCGGCGCGGTTCTTATGAAATTTTGTTCGCGAGGCACTGGGTCCGGCTTGGCAGGCGCAGGAACAGGGGGAGTTCCTGCAGGCTCAGGCAAACCGGACCGGAGGAGGACGCCGCCTTTTCTGGCTCCTCTTCGCAGCCTTATCCTGGACGCTGTGGAATGTGCGCAACAAGATGGTGATCGAACGGATTTTCTCCACCTGGGCGTCTGACTCTGTTTTTACTATGCTTGCCGTTTTACAGCAGTGGTCCCCCTTGGTGCGTCCACGTGATCGGCCCGCGTTCGAGTCTTCGCTCCAGGCGCCAGCGCGCAGCGCCCAACAACGCCCTGATGGACGCCGGCTCACTTGGCTCTCCACCTTTTTTGTTTTTTCTCGTTGGGCGCTGATGTGCTGTGGCCTGCGTTCCTCTCTTCCTAGCTGGCAGACCAATCCACACTCAATGATGATCAGTTGATCGCTGGAAAGAGAGATCGATCGAGATGTGCACTGCGCTTATACGTTCGTACGTTGTCTACTTGTATCACTGCACATCCATCACACCACTGGCCTCGTGCGTGTGGGACACGATCGGGAGCTTCACACCACCAGCCCGCACTGAAACCGATCGATACGGCGAACCTAACGCCTTGCGCGTCCTTCTCGTTTTGATTGCGGCTACTGTGCTTAGAAAAAACATCTAAGGTTTAGAAATATAAAGAGAGCTGGCAACTGGGGCTCTCTCTCAGATCCCACTAAAAAAGCTGGTCAGCCAAATCATTAGTATAGGTGGTTAGTACTCGTAAATTTGACTAATTTATCGAAAGAGTATACTATTACTTTGTATCCATTAAATATCTATAAACTTGGGATTTTGTTCATTAGACAATGCCACCGCTCGTACCATGCTCCGAGCCGTCGGTTGATCCAGCGGGAGTGCCATGCACACACACCCTCCAAGATTATAGCGAACCGAGTTTAAAACCCAGGTTAAACCCCAATCACTCTAACTCTAATGCAACTATATATGCACTTGATTGTTATCAAATCAATCGATTTCTATGGCACCGCGTGCTATCGAGGACAACAAACCGCCTCATAAACCCTCATACCATATGAGACCTCTCATTCACGAATTTCACATAGCATCTCCACCGACATGCGATACTCTTCAACATTTAGCCAAAGTTTGTTTTCCAAGTATTATCTTAAAATTCATGCTAAATAAAACTTACATAAACATTTGGTCAAATTTCATCAAAAAATTCTAAAATGGCTTCAAATTTTCCAAAAAATCTGAGTACCAAAATATGAAACTATTGATGTCGTTTTTTTCTAAGAATTATGCATGTAAAGTTTGGTACCCCTGCGGTGAAAACATTCATGAGTCACACAACAATAGGAACAATATCAACAACTACTACAATGAATAACAACAACAACACACATATTCACACAAAAAGGCCCAAAGTCCAATCTCTCATCCAGATTTCGACCACGTCAGCAAGGGTGCCTGCCTTGCGAGATGTTCCAGTGCTCCACTTATACCCATGGTCAAAAAATTGAACATCAATAATATATGGGCTAGACTAGGTACCAATTTGGTGTTTAAATTTCCACAAATGTATTTAGGTTTACCTCCAAATCTCACATTCAAGAACTAATGCAAATTATAGCACATAACATAAACATGAAAAATATGTAATAAGAACATCTTTACTATCGTCTCTAAGGCATACTTCCAATATAGAATATTTATATTTTCATAACACCATACTATTAAAATAAATTCAAGTTACAAGCGTTATGTCTGAAGTATCGCTGAATATTGTTTTAGACGGACCCTAACCATGGATAAACGGACCTCATGGTTATATTTGGTAAAATCATCGCATGAGCATGCATGATGCCTTTAATTTAGCTGGTAGCCTACTACGACCTTTGGGTTTTTTTTCTCGGTTAAATCCATATGGACAGATTTATTTATCAGTGAGAATACAAGATTTCAGGAGAAGTACATTTGGAAGCTCAAGTTACCTCTGAATATAAAAATTTTTGTACCTTCGTAGGGCAAAAAACACGGCAGAAAGGGGGGGACATGTTTCTTGTTAGAAAATAGCTAATGGTTGGACTTAACCATGTGAGATTGGGCCAAAACGAATCGCTCTTTTTTGCTTTTCTCACTAAAAAGTTGAACTTTGGAATGATCGGACCTGACCTCGAGGGACCTCAAGTAGCTGTGGAGTGATATCGACTTTCAGGTTGTCGCAGGTGCAGATCGAGCTATATATGTTCGCTGTCGGTCATGGTGTGAGCTGGCGAGGCCGGGGAGACATACTCTCGATAAGACTTCCACATGCTTCACGTAGATGTGAGATAGCCCCCACAGCAAAAACGTGCGCCTGGCGTGAGACTGTGTGGGAGACAGTGATGGATGCCTTTTTTTTTTTTGAAGGAAGTGATGGATGCCTTGATAGCGCGCGATACTGATGATATCCTAGACGTACGCACAAATTTACACGTATACGTGAGGGCGCATATATTATACACGCCTGACCTGATATCTGCACACTGATTTGTCTTTTTTTTCTTTTTTTTTGTCAGGATGCTCAGTGGTTTCTCTAACACTGTGGCGCACCAGTAGTGACTATTACTTTCAAATTTGCATGACTTATATTTTCCTTACGATGAAGTTTTGACAAACAACAATAATCCGTTACTGCGGATGAACAATTTCTTACTACTTTCTTTGCTAATTAATATGGAGTATTTATTTGGAATTTCGACTGCATGCAGCTGTAAACGCAACTCGCTCCCATGGGAATATGTGCACTTATCTCACTACAGATGACTGGCCACGCCGAGGCAAAAGCGTCAGAAGCTAAAAATGCCCTTGGCGTATGGTACGCCGAGGGCAATGCCGTCGGCGTAGCGGCCGTCGGCATAGCTTGTCGACAGGTTGCAAAACATTTTTTAAAAAAAATTAATTTTTTTATTTTATTTTTTTCTTATTTTTTGAATCTTTGAATTGTTTGCATCGTTAATCTCTCACTTTGAACATTTTTAACAATAATTACACTTAATATTTAATTAAATTGCAGTCTTGGTCAAACTTCCCGACCGGTCACCCATCCTAATACTACTCTAGCTCCAGCACGCTTAACTTCATCGTTCCTTCAGAATCTGTTTCCGCAAAGTAATTCATACATTGTTGTCAATACTATGATATCAATCCTATTAACCCTTATATCAACATGTCACATGTTTGTATTTTTTGAAATTACAAACAATTATCTAAGTAAACATTAATAAATAAGTAAAAATATTATTGAATTCAAATAAAAATATAATAATTTTACTTTTTTCTATTTTTCTATTTAATATGGAATAATTAATATCTTTAAATCTGTAAATCGGAATTTAACAAATAATATGTCTAAATTGATCAGAAAAATGAGAGGAATCCAAATATGATATCCATATCAACTAATCACAAACCCTCCGTTTTTTGAATTATCTATTTGGTGGTTGCTTTAGAAAATTCTCTTTTTGCGCTCAGATAATGAAAAATGGCTTTTTGGTGCGATGAAAAGAAAAACTTGCATTGAATCTTTAATAAAATAGCATATTGTGAACCTAAAAATGATTTTTGAAAAAAAATATGAGCATCGGATCATGTACATGTAGTTCATATCTGACCCAGTTCCTGCCGATTCGGCAGGAATTTGTCTTTTTCACCAGAGATGGACGGAAAGGTTTCGGATACCCCTGTTGGGACATTGTCCATATAAGGTGGTATAGTATTTTTGTAAAATGTGGTGGTAGCATTTTGAATTAGCCATTTGGTGGTTGCTTCACAAAATTGTCTGTTTTTTGTGCTCGGAAAATGGGAAATGGCTTTTTGGTGCGACGAAAAGGAAAACTTCCTCCTGCAACATTGTTCGCCATCCCATGATACATGTGTATGCATAATATGGGAACATTATCACAAACTATGCCTTGATTTTAGCCATAATATTGGTCATTTGACCCGAAAGCCAAGAAACCTCGAATGAGATAGGTCATTTTGTGAAGGTTTTTTTGAGACATAATCAATATATCAAGTTTAATATTTTTACTTATAACTATGTCACATAATATGACACCACGTGAAGGTTTCGTATTGTTTTGATCGTTTTTGATTTTTTTATGCCCGTTTTAAACTATCGTCAAACTTTGTCGAACGCCGGGCATGAAGATTCTTAGCTCGGGACCGAGTCTCGCTAAACTTGCATTGGATTTTTGATAAAATAGCATATTGTGAACCTAAAAATGATTTTTGTAAAAAAACATGAGCATCGGATCATTTACCTGTAGTTCATATCTGACCCACTTCCAGCCGATTCGGCAGGAATTTGTCTTTTTCACCTGAGGTGGACGGAAAGGTTTCGGATCCCCTTATTGGGACATTGTCTATATAAGGTGGTATAGTATTTTTGTAAAATATGGTGGTACCATTTTGAATTAGCCATTTGGTGGTTGCTTCACAAAACCGTCCATATTTTGTGCTCAGAAAATGGAAAATGGCTTTTTGGTGCGACGAAAAGGAAAACTTCTTCCTGCAATATTGTTCGCCATCCCATGATGCATGTGTATGCACAATATGGGCATATTATCACAAACTATGTCTTGATTCTAGCCATAACATTGGTCATTTGACCCAAAAGCCAAGAAACGTCGAATGAGATAGGTCATTTTGTGAAGGTATTTTTGAGACATAATCCATATATCAAGTTTGATATTTTTACTTATAACTATGTCACATAATATGACACCACGCGAAGGTTTCGTATTGTTTCGATCGTTTTTGAATTTTTTATGCCCATTTTAAACTATCGTCAAACTTTGTCAAACGGCGGGCATGAAGATTTTTAGCTCGTAATGAGCCTTGCTAAACTTGCATTGGATCTTTGATAAAATAGCATATTGTGAACCTAAAAATGATTTTTGTAAAAAAACATGAGCATCGGATCTTGTACCTGTAGTTCATATCTGACCCACTTCCTACCGATTCGGCGTGAATTTGTCTTTTTCACCAGAGGTGGACGGAAAGGTTTCGGATCCCCCTGTTGGGACATTATGCATATAAGGTGGTATAGTATTTTTGTAAAATTTGGTGGTAGCATTTTGAATTATCCATTTGGTGGTTGCTTCACAAAATCGTCCGTTTTTTGTGCTCGGAAAATGGGATATGGCTTTTTGGTGCGACGAAAAGGAAAACTTCCTCCTGCAACATTGTTCGACATCCCATGATGCATGTGTTGGAGATATGCCCTAGAGGCAATAATAAATGTAGTTATTATTATATCTTTGTGTTTATGATAAATGTTTATATTCATGCTATAATAGTATTAACAAGGAAACCATTAATACTTGTGTGATTTGTAAACTTAATTTGAAGTCCCTAGTATAGCCTCTATACTTCACCAGCTTGTTGGTTGATTGATGATTGTGGTTTCCCTATCATGAACATTGAGATGTTATCAAACAACAAGATCATATCATTAGGAGAATGATATGGTGGACATACTCCTATAGATAAGCGTAGCATAAAGATCAAGTCATTTCAATAGTTCAATTGCTATATGCTTTCTGATACATAGTAACCTAATTCCTTCGACCATGAGATCATGCATATCACCTTTACTGGATGGATGCTTTGATGTCATCAAACACCACACCGTAACAGGGTGGCTATAAAGGTGGTATTGAGTGTTCGGAAAGTATTGGTTGAAACACATGGATCAAGAGTGGGATTTGTCCATCCATATGACGGATAGATATTCTCTGGGCCCTCTCGGTGAAATGTCATCCAATTAGCTTGCAAGCATGTGACTGGTCACAAGGGATCACATATCACGGGAACGAGAAAAGAGTACTTATCAGTAACGAGGTTGAACTAGGTATGCAGAGATACCGACGATCATAACCTCGGATAAGTAACATATCGTGAGACAAAGGGATATTGGTATCGTATGTAAGTGGTTCATTCGATCGCAGTAATCGAGAAATATGTGGGAGACATATGAATTTCCTGTTTCCTCTTTTTGTTATTGTTCTGAGAAGTGTCTCGATCATGTCCTCATAATTCACGAACCGTTGGGAGACAGACTTAAGGATTCTACGTTGTTTGAGTAGTTATGGTTTTATGAGAAAGAGACCGAATGTTGTTCGAAGTCTCGGATGGGATCCGGGATATCACGAGGTGATCCGGAATGGTCCGAGAATAAGATTCATATAAGGAAAGTCCTGCGGAGTTGAGGAATGGTTCCGTGTTTTCATCGGGAACATTCTAGAAGGTCCTAATGTCCGACTCGGAGGGGGAGGGTACATGAATGTGTCATTGTAAGTTGGAATTATTGCATCATGTACTAAGTGTTCTCGCTGTCCAAAATAAAGGGTTTATTTAAATCCTAAATTGAAAAGTCAAACGGCTAGTTTGAAAGTCAAACGGCAATTTTGGGAAGTGGGAAGAGAGGAGGATTGGTGGAGGCCGAATTGGAGGAGGGTTCCTCCCTTGGCCGGGCGCCCCACTGCCGACTTGGGAGGGACTCTCCCCTTGGCCGGCCCTCCACCTATATAAGGAGGGCAGGCTCTCCTTGGAGACACACAAGTTCCACCTCTAATCTCCGGTTTAGAGCCGTTTTGGTTTAGAGCTTCTAATTGCTTTAGCCAGCGGTTTAGAGCCTTCTAATTGGTTTAGAGCCTTCTAATTGGTGTGTCTAATTACTAGACCACTAATAGCCTCTCTCATAAACTCCACCATACTCGCACCGGCTTAAGGCGAAGCCCTGCGGGATTTCCCCTCTACTCCTGCACCACGCCTGCCAGGCCGAATCGCGAGGAGAGTGCTACAACCTCCGCTGCCGGAACAAGGAGAGGAAGGTCTTCGTCGAAAACAACGTAGGACCGATTACGGAGCGCTGCCGGAACGTACGCTGAAGGATCGCTCACGCGATCTTGAGATCGGAAAGAGTACTACATCACCCACGAGAATCTGCTCTCGTTAAACACTTTGGAATCTTCGAGGGTGAGTTATTCCATCGACTGCTGCAATCTAGTAGATAGATCTTGGCTTGTTTGTTTGTATGATAGAAATTTTTGTTTTCCATGCTACGAAACCCTACAAAGGGTATCGAGCCGTGTCTATATGTAGATCTGCTAGACGAGTAGAACACAATGGTCATTGGGCATTGATGCTTTTATTGTAGATTGCTTTTTTGTACTTTGCATCTTGCGGTATGTTGGGATGAAGGCCCGCTAACCTTACATGACATCGCTCATGAGACTTGCTCCACGCTTGACATGCAACTTGTATTGCATAAGTGGCTTTATGGTGCTGCTTTCTCCTAGCATAGTAAAGATCCAATTTACAACGGTGATCAACAATGCTAGTATCAATGTTGTGGTTCTTGTTCGTAGTTAGAACGACACTTATTGAAAGCCCCAAACCACGTAAAATATGCAAAGAAAGTAGAGGCGCCTAACTTTGTTTTGCAGGGTGTGCGTGATGTGATATGGCCATGATTGTGATTATATTTGATGTATGCAATGTTCCTTATTGTAAGTTGGCAACCGCAGAGCCATATGGTTGTCTTTAAATTTCTGTTAAGACCTGCGTTCATTCAAAATAGTTGTAATAGTTGAAGCTGGTGGACTACAACCATGAAGAAGGCCATTGACCTTGATGCTATGCCGGTGATGATGGAGATCATGTTCGTGCTTGAAGATGGAGATCGAAGCACAAAGAAGAAAGGCCATATCATATCACATATTATGAATTGCATGTGATGTTAATCCTTTATGCATCTTGTATTGCTTAGTAGACACGGTAGCATTATAAGATGATCCTCATGCACATAAATTTCAAGTTCTAAAGTGTTCACCCTTAGTATGCACTGCTAAAGCTTGTCGCTTCAAGCACCACGTGATGATCGGGTGTCTTTGATTCCGCGGGTGAATACAACGTAAGCAAGCCAGATTTGCTTATGCGGTAGCTAAGGTTTGATCTTGACGAGCCTAGCATGTACGCATATGGCCTCAGAACACGGATCACGAAGGTAAAGCATGAATCATATAGTAGATATGATGAACATGATGATTGTTCGCCATTGAAACTATATCAACTCGTGATGATCGGTGTTGATGTAGTGGATTTGGTTCGTGATCACTAAAACAATGTGAGGGATGTTGTTTTGAGTGGAGTTCACCTAGTTTAATTTCATTAATTAATTTGAACTCAATTTATCATAAACTTAGTCTAAACTATTGCAAATATGTTGTAGATCAATGGCAGCCCCTACCATCAATTTTAATGTGTTCCTAGAGAAAGAAAAGTTGAAAAACAATGGAAGCAACTTCGCGGATTGGTTCCGCAATTTGAGGATTGTCCTCACACGGTAATTTGACCTATGTGCTGGATGCACCGCTAGGTGACCCACTGCAATGATGCTACCGATGAAGTAAAGAACGTTTACCTCGCCTAAGAATCAGTACTCCATAGTTCAAGGTGCTATCTTGTATGGTTTAGAATCGAGCTCGTAAAAGGTTTGAAGAGTCGATCCATATGATATTGTCGAGGATCTCAAATTAATCTTTGAGACTCATGCGGCAATTGAAAGTTATGAAGCTTCGAAAGTTCTTTAACCGCAAGATGGAAGAGGGTAGTTCACAAGGAGCATGTGCTTAAAATGTCCAGGCACGCAAATAAACTTCAAAGTTTGGGTATAGTGATTCCTAATACTTTGGGGTTTACCGATCCTCCAATCACTACCACCAAGTTACAAGAACTTTGTGATGAACTACAACATGCGTAACATGAACAAAGAGTTGCGTAACTATTTGCTATGTTAAAATCTGCAGAAGTGGAGATCAAGAAAGAGCACCAAGTGTTGATGGTCAATAAGACCACCAAATTCAAGAAAGGCAAGTCTAAGGTAAGGGACACTTCAAGAAGGGTGGTAAGAAAGTTACCATACCGACGAAGAAGACCAAGGCTGGACCCAAGCCCGACATCGAGTGCTTTTACCGCAAGGGAGAAGGTCACCGAAGCGGAATTGCCCAAAGTACTTGGCGGATTTGAAGAACGGCAACATCAAGAAGAAAGGTATATCCGATATACATGTTATTGATGTGTATCTCACTAGTATTCGTAGTAGTGCTCGGGTATTTGATACGGTTCGGTTGCTCATATTTGTAACTCAAACAGAGCTGCAGAATAAACGAAGCTAGTGAAGAACGAGGTGACGGCGCGCGAGGAAACGGATCAAAGGTTGATGTGATCGCGGCACGCTACCTCTTCATCTACCATCGGGATTAGTTTTATACTTAAATAATTGTTATTTGGTGCCCATTAAGCATGAACATTATATCGTGATCTTGTTTATTGCAGACGGTTACTTGTTTAAACCGAGAATAATGGTTGTTCGATTTATATGAGTAATATGTTTTATGCACATGCACCTTTGATAGATGGTCTATTCATATTGAATCTCGATAGTGGAAATACACATATCAACAACATTGAGGCTAAACGCTTGAAATCAGCGATAATTCGACCTATATGTGGCAATCGCTGCCTTGGTCACATTGGAGTGAAGCGATGAAGAAACTCCATTCGATGGACTTCTTGAATCACTTGATTTTGAATCACTTGAAAGATGCGAAGCATGTCCGATGGGTAAAATGACTAAGACTCCATTTTCAGATGATGGAGCGAGCCATGACTTATTGGAAATCATACATACCGATGTGTGTGGTCCAATGAGTGTAGCATCGCTATGTGGTTATCGTTATGTTCTTACCTTCACGGATGATTTGAGTAGATATGGGTATATCTATTTCATGAAACATAAGTCCAAACTTTCGAGAAGTTTAAGGAGTTTCAAAGTGAGGTAGAGAATCAACGTAACAAGAAGATTAAATTTCTACGTTCTGATCGTGGAGGTGAATATCTGTTACGAGTTTGGCCAGCATTTGAAGAAATGTGGAATACTTTCAGCTGACACCGCCGGAACACCACAACAGAATGGTGTGTCCGAACGTCAGAATCGAACTCTCTTAGATATGGTTCGCTCTATGATGTCACTTACAGATTTACCGCTATCATTTTGGGGTTATGCATTAGAAACAGCCGCATTCACTTTAAATAGGGCACCGTCTAAACTGCTGAAACGACACCGTATGAATTATGGTTTGGGAAGAAACCTAAATTGTCGCTCCTTAAAGTTTGGAGATGCGAAGCCTATGTAAAGAAGTTACAGCCGGACAAGCTTGAACCCAAAGCGGAAAATGCGTCTTCATAGGATACCAAGGAAACTATTGGGTATACCTTCTATCATAGATCCGAAGGCAAAATCTTCGCTGTTAAGAATGGATCCTTTCTAGAGAAGGAATTTCTCTCAAAGAAGTGACTGGAAGGAAAGTAGAACTCGAGGTTGTCGAACCTTCTCTCGAATTATGCAGTAGCGCAAAGACCGGAAGAAGTTCCCGTGGTGCCTGCACCAATAAGAGAGGAAGCTAATGATGGTGATCATGAAACTTGGTTGAAGTTGCTACAAAGCCTCGGAGGTCAACGAAATCGTACCACTCCAGTTGGTATGATTCCGTTATGAATGTCATGTTGGTGGACAACACCGATGACCCCGAGACATATGAGGAAGCGATGATGAGCCCAGATTCCAATAAATGGCAAGAAGCCATGAACCGAGATTGGATCCATGTACGAAAACCAAGTATGGACTTTGGTGGACTTACGGATGGCCTAAGGCTGTCGAGAACAAATGGATTTTCAAGAAGAAAACAGATGCTGATGGTAATGTTATCTATAAAGCTCGACTTGTCGCAAAAGGGTTTCGACAAATTCAAGGAGTTGACTACGATGAGACTTTCTCACCGTAGCGAAGCTAAAGTCTGTGAGGATTATGTTAGCAATCGCTGCATTATGATTATGAGATATGGCGATGGATGTCAAAACAGCATTCCTCAATGGAGACATTGATGAAGAGTTGTATATGATGCAACCCAAAGGTTTTGTCGATCCTAAAGATGCTAACAAGGTATGCAAGCTTCAACGGTCCATCTATGGATTGAAGCAAGCATCCCGGTTGGAATCAACGCTTTGATAAGGTAATCAAAGTTTTGGTTTTATACAAACTTATGGAGAAGCTTGTATTTACAAGAAAGTGAGGAGCTCAGAGCATTCTTAATACTATATGTGGATGACATATTGTTGATTGGGAATGATGTAGACCTTCTTAATAGTGTCAAAGAGTATTTGAATAATAGTTTTTCAATGAAGGATCTTGGCGAAGCAGCTTACATATTAGGCATAAAGATTTATAGAGATAGATCGAACGCCAAATATCATTGTCACAAAGTACATATTTGGACAAAGTTCTAAAGAGGTTTGGAATGGAAGATAGCAAGAAAGGGTTCTTGCCCATGTTGCTAATACGACCTTGAGTAAAACTCAAAGTCCCACATCGCGTAAGATAGAGAAAGGATGAGTAAGACTCCTATGCCTCAGCCATAGGATCTCTAATGTATGCCATGCTATGTACTAGACCCGACATCGCATATGCTCGTTAGTCTAACTAGCAGATATCAAAGTGATCCAGAGTGGATCATTGACAATGATCAAAAACATCCTTAAGTACTTGAGAAGAACTAAGGATATGGTTCTTTCTTATGGAGGTGATGAACAATTTCGTTGTTAATGGTTACACCGATGCTAGTTGGAACACCGATCCGGATGATTCTAAATCACAACTGGATACGTATTTATTTTGAATGGTGCAGCGATTAGCTGGAGGAGTGCAAAGCAAAGCGTTGTGGCGAGATCTTCAACTGAATCGAATACATGGTTGCTTGGAGGCTTCACAAGAAGCGATATGGATGAAAGAGTTCATTACAGAGCTGGGTGTGGTTCCAAGTGCTGGACCCAATGTCTATCTACTGTGATAACATGGGCGCCATAGCCAATGCACAAGAACCAAGGTCACACAAGAAGTGAAGCATATCAAGCTGCTTCCACGCTATTCGAGAACATATCCAGGATGGGGATATAAAGATTTGCAAAGTACACACAGATCTGAATGTGGCGGATCCGTTGACTAAACCTCTCCCGAGGGCAAACATTACCAACACCAAACTGCCATGGGTGTTCGGTATATTACCATGTAATCTAGATTAGATGACTCTAGTGCAAGTGGGAGATCTGGAGATATGCCCTAGAGGCAATAATAAATGTAGTTATTATTATATCTTTGTGTTTATGATAAATGTTTACATTCATGCTATAATAGTATTAACAAGGAAACCATTAATACTTGTGTGATTTGTAAACTTAATTTGAAGTCCCTAGTATAGCCTCTATACTTCACTAGCTTGTTGGTTGATTGATGATTGTGGTTTCCCTATCATGAACATTGAGATGTTATCAAACAACAAGATCATATCATTAGGAGAATGATATGGTGGACATACTCCTATAGATAAGCGTAGCATAAAGATCAAGTCATTTCAATAGTTCAATTGCTATATGCTTTCTGATACATAGTAACCTAATTCCTTCAATGAGATCATGCATATCACCTTTACTGGATGGATGCTTTGATGTCATCAAACACCACACCGTAACAGGGTGGCTATAAAGGTGGTATTGAGTGTTCGGAAAGTATTGGTTGAAACACATGGATCAAGAGTGGGATTTGTCCATCCATATGACGAATAGATATTCTCTGGGCCCTCTCGGTGAAATGTCATCCAATTAGCTTGCAAGCATGTGACTGGGTCACAAGGGATCACATATCACGGGACCGAGAAAAGAGTACTTATCAGTAACGAGGTTGAACTAGGTATGCAGAGATACCGACGATCATAACCTCGGATAAGTAACATATCATGAGACAAAGGGAAATTGGTATCGTATGTAAGTGGTTCATTCGATCGCAAAGTAATCGTAGAAATATGTGGGAGCCATATGAATTTCCAGATTCCTCTATTGGTTATTGTTCGGAGAAGTGTCTCGATCATGTCCGCATAATTCACGAACCGTAGGGAGACACACTTAAGGATTCGACGTTGTTTGAGTAGTTATGGTTTTATGAGAAAGAGACCGAATGTTGTTCGGAGTCTCGGATGGGATCCGGGATATCACGAGGTGATCCGGAATGGTCCGGAGAATAAGATTCATATAAGGAAAGTCCCGTTTCGGAGTTGGGGAATGGTTCCGGTGTTTTCATCGGGAACATTCTAGAAGGTCCTAATGTCCGCACTCCGGAGGGGGAAGGGTACATGAATGTGTCATTGTAAGTTGGAATGATTGCATCATGTACTAAGTGTTCTCGCTGTCCAAAATAAAGGGTTTATTTAAATCCTAAATTGAAAAGTCAAACGGCTAGTTTGAAAGTCAAACGGCAATTTTGGAAAGTGGGAAGAGAGGAGGATTGGTGGAGGCCGAATTGGAGGAGGGTTCCTCCCTTGGCCGGCGCCCCACCAAGCCGACTTGGGGAGGGACTCTCCTCCCCTTGGCCGGCCCCTCCACCTATATAAGGAGGGGCAGGGCTCCCTCCTTGGAGACACACAAGTTCCACCTCTAATCTCCGGTTTAGAGCCGTTTTGGTTTAGAGCTTCTAATTGCTTTAGCCAGCGGTTTAGAGCCTTCTAATTGGTTTAGAGCCTTCTAATTGGTGTGTCTAATTACTAGACCACTAATAGCCTCTCTCATAAACTCCACCATACTCGCACCGGCTTAAGGCGAAGCCTGAGATTTCCCTCTACTTCCTACCACGCCGTTGTCTTTGGAATCGCGAGGAGAGTGCTACAACCTCCGCTGCCTGCTGGAACAAGGAGAGGAAGGTCTTCGTCGAAAATCAACGTGTGATCGACTACGGAGCCCTGCCGAACGTGGCTGGAAGGATCGCTTCACGCGATCTTGAGATCGGAAAGAGTACGACTACATCACCCACGAGAATCTGCTCTCGTTAAACACTTTGGAATCTTCGAGGGTGAGTTATTCCATCGACTCGTTGCTGCAATCTAGTAGATAGATCTTGGCTTGTTTGTTTGTATGCGATAGAAAATTTTTGTTTTCCATGCTACGAAACCCTACAGCATGTGTATGCACAATATAGGCACATTATCACAAACTATGCCTAGCTTGATTCTAGCCATAACATTGGTCATTTGACCCGAAAGCCAAGAAACCTCGAATGAGATAGGTCATTTTGTGAAGGTTTTTTGAGACATAATCAATATATAAAGTTTAATATTTTTACTTATGACTATGCCACATAATATGACACCACGCGAAGGTTTCGCATTGTTTCGATCGTTTTTGAATTTTTTATACCCGTTTTAAACTATCGTCAAACTTTGTCGAACGCCGGGCATGAAGATTCTTAGCTCAGGGCCGAGCCTCGCTAAACTTGCATTGGATTTTTTATAAAATAGCATATTGTGAACCTAAAAATAATTTTTGTAAAAAAACATGAGCATCGGATCATGTACCTGTAGTTCATATCTGACCCATTTCCTACCGATTCGGCAGGAATTTATCTTTTTCACCAGAGGTGGACGGAAAGGTTTCAGATCCCCTTATTGGGACATTGTCCATATAAGGTGGTATATTATTTTTGTAAAATGTGGTGGTACCATTTTGAATTAGCCATTTGGTGGTTGATTCACAAAACCGTCCGTTTTTTATGCTCGGAAAAGGGAAAATGCCTTTTTGGTGCGACAAAAAGGAAAGCTTCCTCCTGTAACATTGTTCGCCATCCCATGATGCATGTGTATGCACAATATGGGCACATTATCACAAACTATGTCTTGATTCTTGCCATAACATTGGTCATTTGACCAGAAAGCCAAGAATAAACCTCGAATGAGATAGGTCATTTTGTGAAGGTTTCTTTAAGACATAATCAATATACCAAGTTTTATATTTTTCCTTCTAACTATGTCACATAATATAACACCAAGCGAAGGTTTCGCATTGTTTCGATCATTTTTGAATTTTTTATGCCCGTTTTAAACTATATATAATGTTTTATGTTTTACTTAATTTTTATTTACAAATGTGTAATATTTGAGTGTAGATAGATAGGTCTTATTTTTCTGCAAATTTCGATATATTATTTGTATTTTTCCGAATTAGAATGATTTAGTTATGATTTTTCAAAGTTTAATGAGATAAAAAAAATAGCTACGCCGAGGACAGCCGTCGGCGTAGCATAGGATATGCCGAGGGCAATTCTACACCGACGGCTACTTGGCGGAGCTGGCCTAGACGATGGCTACGCCGACGGTCCTGACGTTTGGCCGTCGGCGTAGCTTCCCATTCATGTAGTGTCTCGGCCGAGTCGATCTCATGGACTCACATATGAACCCCACCTACCAGTTAGGTGCTCATGCGCTGATGCGCGCAAGCTCTGTCGATCTATATATATAGCTTCCCCAAGCTCTCTTGCAGCTCACAATCACAGGCAGACAGCCACTAGCTAATCTAGCGCCATCCATCCATCTCCTCCCACGTCTACGTGAGCTATCTACCAAACGCGCCGGCCGTCCACCTTTCTCCGCCGAGTACCCCATTCCATCTTCCGGCGACGTCGGCCTGCATTCTGACTCGGCCCTTGGTCGTTCTACAGCTCACGAAGACGTTATCTTGTGCTAGCTTGGAGTGAGCACGCAGCTCTCGAAGAGGTTGCATCGGCGCCGTCTCGATCGCCGGACAAAGAAGAAGAAGACGATAAAGAAGAAACACGCGCATTCGGTGGGGAGATATGGTGAACACGACGGCGGCGGGCGCGAACAAGGCGGCTCAGGGCGGGGGTCTGCGGCTGGCGTCGCTGAACCACGTCTCGGTGGTATGCCGGTCGCTGGAGAGCTCCCTGGCGTTCTACTGCGACGTGCTCGGCTTCTTCCCCATCCGCCGCCCTGGATCCTTCGACTTCGATGGAGCATGGTATCCATTGCTCATCTATTACGGCATGCTCGCTCTTCGATCCACCGAAATGACACGAATTACTGTAATTGATGTTCAGGCTGTTCAACTTCGGGATCGGCGTGCATCTGCTGCAGGCGGAGCACCCCGAGAGCATGCCCCCCAAGAAGACGGAGATCGACCCCAAGGACAACCACATCTCCTTCACGGTACGAACCACACTGCGACTCGCTCGATCGCCATTTTCCTCGGGTGTAAATTCTTCTACGGTACAAAAATGTCCAGGTGATACGTACTACGTGAGTAGGCACCCGCATGCCACATGCATACTATGCTACTCGATGATCTGGAATACTAGCTGGAAGGAGGTCGTGCCAAGTTAGCGTTGTCACGTACTTAGCCGTCTACGCCTCCAAATTAATCCTCCATCTTGAGAGATTTCTCTCTTCTTCTTCTTCTACACATTTTTTCTCTCTCTTCTCTTCAACGTGCACAAGTGGCCTCGTACGTTCTGACATGACCCACCTCGTACGTCAGGTTAGGAAACGGCAACAATACCAACGACATCCGTGGACTAGACAGCACGGTATAGATTAACTAATTGCACTTCTCTAGTTAATTACTTTAGTCAAATGTTAGTAGTCAGAATAGTCTTTTACCGGTGCTACGTACGTACCATCTTTAGCCATCCATCCGGTTGCATCTTGCCTGCATATCTCCAACCAGATCTCGATCCATCGATCATCATTACAACACAAACTAAACAAATAGTAAACCGCGACATACTAGTATAGTAAATTAGAGTTTGTTGGAGAACCCACAATTAAAAACATGTCCATCATGAAGCATGCAAGATCATGCCGCGCAATGGACGCATGTCCAGCCTTGATCTCACCACCAACAACAATAATAAAGAAGTTTCTGCCTAGCTTGATCCATGGTTCCATGGACGGTGCACCACTCTGATCCCTTCGTCCTGAGCTAATTATTGTATCACGTTCAGTACTTCTCCATGTGGTGAATGCAGTGTTGTGCTGTCCATAGTTAGATTGGTGGTGTGTAGAACTGTAGATACATAATTCTCTTGTCCGGTGGAGAGATTTCTCTCTTCTCTTCTACTACTGCATTTCAACATGCACAATTGGCTTGTTCAAAAAAAAAAAGCACAATTGGCCCTGTTCTGACATGACCCACCTCGTACGTCAGGAAACAACCGACGACATCCATGGAGTAGGCAGCACGGCGATATAACTAATTGTACCGCTCTAGTTTATTAATTTAGTCATCAAATGTTAATCAAAATAGTCTTTTACCGGTGCATCTTGCTTGCATATGTATAACCAGATCTCGATCCATGGATCATTCTTTTCAAAAAAAATTGAAAAGGAATCCATGGATCATTCCAACTCAAACTAAACAAATAGTTTGTGGATCTCAAAACTCTAATTTACTACTAGTATAAAAATATGTGCATCATGAAGCATGCAAGATCATGCCGCGCGATGCACTCATGGCATGTCCAGCCTTAATCTCACAACGACAACTCCGTCTTGAGTTAACTATTGTACTTCAGGTAGTGAATGATGCAGTGTGGTGCTGTCACTCTCTGCCCTCGTAACTGCATCTATAGTTAGATTGGTGGTGTGTAAAACTGCAGATACATAATTCTCTTGTCTGCTTGCACTCGAAAGCGATGCTCCATCCAAAACTAGAAACCCCGTGCGTGATGCATATGGAGCGCGACACGGTGCCACGTCGGACGCGCGCATGCGCTGGCTATTGTGACAAGTCACATGCGTGTGCGTATCATCCAGTACAAGCAAACACCTCTCGCATGTAGCGCCTTGTGTTTTTAATATCCCATAGTATCAAAATATATACTCCTAGAAAAAAAAAACATACTCCTACTATCAGTGATGTGATAGTTAGCAAGAGAATCTATCCAACGATCGACCGATATGTTTCACCGATCGATGCTTGTGTGCCCGTGGCATGTTCATACGATGACGTGTCATTTCACTCTGCAGTGCGAGAGCTTGGAGGTGGTGCAGCGGCGGCTCAAGGAGATGGGAATCCAATTCGTGCATCGGCGGGTTGTGGAGGGCGGTATCCACGTTGACCAGCTCTTCTTCCATGACCCTGATGGCTTCATGATTGAGGTCTGCACCTGCGACAACCTCCCCGTCGTTCCCCTGGTGCAACCGGCGCCATCCTGCAAGAGGGCCGTTGCGGATCCGACCCCGGCGAAAGCAAGCGGTGGCATAGGCGGATGTGTCGGTGAGGCCGTCGACGTCTCGGCTTCTGCTTGCGCCATGATAGCATGCTCGGAGCAAGCCTGCATGCAGGTCTAGCGGCTCTCTGTTTGTTGATGTTTTGTTGCCCATGATTATTGGTTGTACTTTGTTCTTGTCAAATATGTGAGTATGTAAAATATACGGAAATCTTGTATAAAAAATCTTGTTAGATAAAATATGGCCATTGCTAGCCGTCAGCCGACTGATTTGGAGGAAAATCAGTCGTCTCACCGCAGGAGCAAATGCCTGAGCACGATATTTTTTTTGTGTGTGTGTGCAATTGTTTTCCCATGGTACGTTAGAAATTGTAAAAAAATATACTACAACATTTTAAAGACACCCATGTAGCAAAAAAAAAAAGTTAGTGTAGCTATCTCATTCTTTGTGACAAGAACCCGACACATCCAACATATATGCCAAAAGCAGAAACACATTTTTGTATTGTTAGCCTTTTTTAGCTGGTATCCTCGAGAAGGATTATAAACCTGGCACTTGATCAATTTGCCCACCGCTGACATCTAGTAGGCGGGGTCTAACTTCATAGCCAGAAGGATCTAACCTCATCGGATTAATTTTCCTCTTTTCCAGCACATCTTTACATCTGCATGGATGCATGATTGCAATGCCACACGGGATACTGATCTTCTCGATACTTCTATTTTCACACTTCAATCCACTAATTTCGTGTTAAAATATTTTTTTCGATAAAAAATATATTAATACCAAGAAGATACTAAATACACTCAGTCTTTGCAATAACACGATGACAACACTAACTCGGGATATCAAGGATACACACAACCAAAAAAATATGAAAAATACAAGTCTAAGCGATCATCAGCACGCAACAACAACAACCGTCGGAACGAAAGTTACTGCTGCAAAACATGGATCGCCATAGACCCGTCACTTCTGACTGGAACTTCCAACCTTTTTTTGTTTCAAAACGAGGGCAAAAGCTTTCGCCTTTTAAATTAATTAAGATAGGAGAGTACAAGAAACGAGAAACTTCCAACCTCAACCATGGCTTAGGCTGGTCATAGTGGGGGTAACTTCACTAGTAACTAAGAGTCCAACTCAGCACTTTTGCTTATGTGACAATGAGTTAATGAGGAAAGAGATAGATAGAGTAACTAGCTATGTTACTGTAACATCACACATATAAAGACAAAGTGAGTCTGCAACCTAATTAATGCGACATATTGCATGTTACCACACTTAAGTTATTTACTAGTCTAAGTTACTACTTCCTCCGTTTGGGATTATAAGTCCGGCGCGGATAATTAGGTTGACTATTTGAACAATAAAATATAAATAATATAGCTTAAAAATTATATCATTAGAAACTTTAGAGGTTATATTTTCTAATGGTATAATTTTTTTGATATATAAGTTATATTTTATTGGTTAAATTAGCAACCTAGGTATGCGCGTAGACCTATAATCCCGAACAGAGGGAGTATGCATTATGACCAGCCTTATGGCCCCGATGATTGAGTACTTGAATGACGCAACCAACAAACAATTCAATTACAGTAAAATATGGAGAACACGATCCGCTAGCTGTTGATGCTCAGTCGCTCACGCCTATGCACTAGTACACGCATGAGAGCAAATATAATAAGGCCCAGTTCTTTTGGCGGCTTCTCCGAGAAGCCGCCCTACCCCAGCTTCTTGGGGAAGCTGGTTCAAAAAAATTAGAAGGCTTCCAAAGTGATTAAGGCTAAACTAACTTGGAAGCCTCACAAAATTTTGGAACCGGCTTTCCTAGGAAGTCAGTAGGGTGGCTTTCTGAGAAGCCAAAAGAACTGGCCTATAAGTAGTACTTGCCACATCATCAAAAGTACTAGTTGGAGGAGAGAGAAAGGAGGAAAGAGAGAAGAGCCGGCTCTTATGTTGTAGCCGGCTATAGCACAAGAATCAAGGAAAGGAGATTTGCATGTAGCCTAAAGCCAATAGCATACATGCATTAAATAATTAAATATTAATTAATGTCTAGTTAAGAGCCAACTAATAGTTCATCTATTATATGAGTTGGCTATATGATGACTTTTAGATGACATGGCATGTCCTTATAGCCGGCTGCTGGCTATATTATTAACCTTGCTCTGAGGCATGTCGCTTGGCTATTGCTGGTGGTCCATTAAATCGCTTTCAATGCACATGATGACCGGAGAAGTGTAGACTTGCTTATCCAATGAACCATCGCTCTCACATGCGTACGTGACTGTGCTTTGTCTCGAGCGCCGCTACTACCAACTGAGATTACACATGTGCAGAGTCGGGATCTGGTACGCTGGGGGACGGCGTTTCCATCACCGTCGATTCCTCATCTATTTGGTTTACCGATCATGGTAATCGTGTGCCAGCGATTTATACTATATTTGCGTATGGGTTATGTTGGTACGTCCCTGCTGGTTGGATGAACCTGCACGTTTGACCGCCGTCACCTCAGCACGGAGCAGGGAAATCTCGGCCTTCGGTTCATTGTCCTGAATGGATGACATGTTGGATGTAATTAATATGTTTGCCTAAATAGCTTGATGTTTTGCAAATATCACGTACTCTTACTCAACGTCAAATTGGTTCCGTTAAGGTTTCTCACGTGTTCAAGAATTGATGCATAGGAACCAAGGTTTCAGCAAAGTAAAACCTATGTTTCATGTAGGTTTCACAATTTTTTCATAATGTATTCACTGAGAAGTGAAAGATATTTAGGTATAGGACCCCAATAGGGCGTGACGGGGCAATGGCGCAGCTCACTCGGGCGTTGCCACGTGGCAAGCCTGCCTGGCAACTACCGTGATCTCTGTCGATCTCTAGAATCATGGACTGGCAATTGTCACGCGTGGCTCCTAAAATTCTAACATCCGCGTGTTCAAATTTTCCCTACATATATTATGAACAAATATGATATCATGGAAAGTTGAACTATCCGACATGATATTCTCTATCCTGATCGGAGGCAGGATAGAAAGTCAAGAAGAGCCAAGTAATCTAATCTTCATATAAAGAGGCCGAGCTAAGATAATCTTCAATTAGCAGAAAAAATAATTCCATTGCCACACCGTGTCATCGAGGCCTCTACCCGTGCGGCCGTGCTTCTTGTTCCCCTAGCTCTATCACTATTCCTTGGGTTAATTGCATACTAGTTGAATTGTTGTCACATACTCACATTTAAGGGGCTGAATTTGCAGGTGTACAACATATAGATAACCTAAAAGACGTGGTGTGCACCCGCTCGACACATGGGGCTTCACCTGTGACTTGTATGTGCTCTATATCTCCTCATCACGACCTAAAAAGTCGAACATCGTCATAAAGATAAGCAACTATTCACACTAGTACCGTCGGTCTTCAGACTTCAATCTATGCAATCAACCGTGTGTTTCACCTCTTTGAGATCTGGCGGTCCACACATTCGCTGGATAAGTGCCCCTCGAGAGAAATAAATGAATTCAGTGCATATATACCCTATGTTACTATTTAAATTTTACAATCTGGATATGCTATTGAATTGATGCACTAACCATCATAACCAAAAATCCAAACTGATGAAAGTAGCTAGATAATGTATTATATTCTCAATACTTCGCCATGTCTAAGCTATTTTAGCGTCAGTTCGTGTCTTGAACTTGAGGCATTTTGGCTCCGATACCAAATTTAATTGATCCACTAGCAATCTTAACTAAATGTCTGAACTTATGGAAAGAATAGGCAATATATTATATTTTCAACATATGCCACCTAAGAATCAAAGAGATCAACCAAATACTACATACATTTTGACAGAAGCTCATTTTGAGATTGCAGCATAATTATTTCCAACTCCGCAAAATGAAGATACATGTTTTCCAATAAATTTAATTATTCACTAGCTTCTATATTCACTTAAAGTGAGGCCATAGTACTCCCCTCCCACAACTTAAGATATTTTGGTAAGCTTAAACAGCGTGCTGGAACTTTTCATATTGTGGAAGGAGTGTTGGAATTTTGCATAAAAATAGGCCCATCTTATTTATTATATGCCAATAAATTTCTGAAATTCTAGATGATCATTTAGCCCATTCATGCAAAGCAAGAGGTGTGACAAAAGTTTATCCCCACATTGCCAGTTCAATAAAAGTTGGACTAGCTTATAAGGTGAGCTTTTCCACCACTTATACGAGCTTGAGAAGAGAAGAGAAGACATATACACGCGCGCTCCTCTTTCTCGCCACGCCTCGCCTCGTCTCGTCACATCACGACGCGCGCGTGCCACGGGTGGCGGGTATCTTGCTGAGACAAGCTTTGTTTTGCCACTTATGAATGAAAGATGTACAGTCTGCGTTAGTGTATTCTTAATACGAACTTAGGGGAGGATGAGTGGCTCATTAATCCGAGCTCAGTGGAGGCTGCTCAGCTATGACTGTAGCCTTTTCGGTTCTTCTCATGTCTCTCTTTTCATATCCATGCGCTGCTTGTCCACCTTCTCGACCCGTGCCTATAAGAGAGATAGTTCGCGCCTCCTCTCTCAGACACACCAACACTCACTAAGTGCCTTCAGTTCCAGAGCTTTGAGCGACCACCAATTTTTCACAATACTTGGTGGCTTCGTGAACTCTTGATGAATTTACCTGTTGAAAAACCAATATCTGCAATCCTTATGAACTATGATATTCAAAGTAAACAATTATAAGGATAACATGAAGTCATCAAGACATGTGAAGAGGAGACTAAAATCTGTCAGAAAAAATGAGAAACTTTGGAGTTATCGCGTTAGATTATATCTAAACACCTAAAAATCTGATAGATCCCTTCACAAAGGGTCTATCACGAAATGTGATAGATAATGCATTGAGGGAGATGGGTATGATACCCACAACTTAAATTTTCCACATTAGTAAGCCAATTTATATGACCGGAGATCCCGTGAAGTAGAATTGGGAGGCAAGCTGTTGGTCAACTTAGAGAATAGTATCCTTAATTTTGTAAAATACCACTCCAAGGTAGGCTGATTTTATATTAATGTGTTCTAAGTGGCTTATTTCTTAAAAAGATATGTTGTCCCACAAAACATCTTTTGAAAAACGTACCTATATAAGTCCGACTGTTAACGCCGCAGTCTATAAGAGTTGAATTCTCTCTAGTAAACTCATGAAAGGACATGGAGTATGACACATAAGCTCCACCCACAGGGAAATTATGTGGTTGCCTAGTATCGATAAAGACTTTATGTGAAATTAGATTCGCAACAAATTTGTAGTTTAACGTAGTTCACTGTACAAGTTGCAGTCTAGTATAGTATAAAGTTTAGGTAGAATTTGAACTTAACAGTATTCACTGTAGTGCCGGTATATAAAAAAAATGGTTTAAAACTATAGGCAAATTTTATGTGCCTTTAGTATCTGGTGGGGATTGTTAGAATTTTGCCTAAAAATAAGCATAACCTATTTATTAGATGCCAATAAATTTCTGAAATCCTAAAGGCCACTTGGTCCATTCATGCAAGGCAATGTGTGGGACAAAAGTTTAGTCATATATTGCTAGCTGAGTGAAAGTTGGACCAACTTATAAGGTGAGCTCTTTCACCACTTTACGAGCTTGAGAAGTGAAGACATATTACACACGCTCCTCCTCCTCGCTTGCCTCGCCATGCCTCGCCTCGCCATGAAGCGTGCGCTGCGGGTTGCGGGAATCTCGCCGAGTCAAGATTTATTTTTCCACTCATGAATGAAATATGTACAGTCTGCGCTAGTGGATTTTTAAGGCTGCTTCACTCCGACGCAGCATTTTCGGTTCGTCTCCTGTCTCTTTTTTCGTATCCCTGTCCTGCCTGTCCACCACATCGACCCGTGCCACAGAGAGAGAGAGAGAGAGAGAGAGAGAGAGAGAGAGAGATCGTGCCTCCTCTCATACACACCAACACTCACCTACTGCCTCCGGTTCCAGAGTTCTGAGCTACCACCAAGTTTTCCCATCCCAACTTGCGGCGTGCACCGCGAGTTAGGATAGTAGACATTCGGAACCTCGCTGCTTTGAGTCCTGTACGGGGAAGGGCGATAAGATTTTTGGGGAGCTTTTCACGTGCCTACCGGCTTCATCACGGACGCTGACGACTACTTCCCGGACGACGACTTTTTCCCCGACGTCGAGCACCTCTTCGACGACATGGTCGACGGCAACTCCAACGCCAACCACAACATCAACGATGGTCTCTCTGCTAGAATTGCTAGTTACTCGCCAGATCATACTCCAACGCCTACCACAGCATACTTCATATGTTATTCGTAGCATTCCGTTTAGAATTGCTAGTTACTATTTATCTTATATATTATATAACTATTTTTCTTCCTATATTTCTAGTACATATTTTCTCTACTTTTTATTTGAATTAAATATGATGTTAAATTGCTCATATTTCCACACGGAAGAAGTACCGTATGTAGACCAAAAGACATGGAAGGTTGATGCAACAAATACACGTAGCATCTTACTTTTTTTTCTTTGTGCACTTAACACGGTTTGTTTTTGTTGCCTGCAGACAAGTAAAAGCCATGCTAGTCAGTCCCATTCACATACTGTGGATGACTTAGAGATGTTATCCAAATGAGCATAGTTGCGTGAACGTGAGGCCAATCTACAATTTCCGAAGAACAGAACACACATGCAAGTCCAGCTGTGCTCGATTATGTATGTTGAGAAGATATGTAGTAACACATCAAAGTTGACATGTCACATGACCAAATTAATTCCTAGCCGCCTATATCGATCAGCGATCAGCTAAATGCAAATGACTAGCAGTTGGAAGATCGATCGACACTTAAATGATGATCAGTTGATCTAGATGAGAGATGTGCACTGCGCTATACGTTGTATCACTGTCCATCCATCTGGGCAGCACTGCCCTCGTGTGACACGGCCGGGCAAGCATGTAGCTTGACTGGCGCAAAAACTGCGACAGATCGACACAGAGAACAGAACCGGCCCGCTGTATGTCGTCCTCGGTTTAGTTGCGTGGTTAATGTACATGTTTATTAATTTCCAACCTCCTTGTCAAAGTAGGTTCAAAAATATATCCCCACAAAGGAAAAAAGGGTTAAAAAATATGTAAAAGCCGCTTACTTACTTGGGACCTCTCTCTGACGCCTCATCAAAAAAGAAAGCTGGTTAGCCAAATGATTAGTACGAGTAACAAAATCTGCTTAAGTAAATAGAATTAATCATTGTAAGAGTTCTGTTTTTGAACTTCGGGTGTAATACCGTGGCGAGCAAGCGAATGCGCAGCACGGTTGCCATGTCAAGTGTCACTAGCAGATGCCGGAAATTGTCAACAACTAAATTCCACTTTCAGTGTTGCTTTTTTTTTAAACTTCATCGATTCGCCGGGTTGTGCCAAATCTGAAAGATAGCCTAACATCAAACTTGGCCCGTCATATGACACGAGACGTAGACAAGCATGGTGTTCGGACATGCTCGGTGACACTAAATTCTAAGGATTTATTTATGTTTGTTGTAAGACAGTGGCGTTGCACATACCATGCTCCACCCCGAAACACTCACGAGACTCGCAACAAACATCACAACAGTAGAAAGCATTGAGATATATAAGATCACAAATATAAGTTTGTATTCCAAGAATTCTTGGCGTCCCCTAAGTCTCTCGAGTGGATATGCGTTTTTCTCCTATATATCTAACGTAGTATTAGAAATATTTTTTATGATTTATTTATTGATCTACCTATTTATGAGAAACCAGCATGGAAGTCGAATTTGTAGGAGAAGAAGATTGGGCTGCAATTAGCATCCGACTAAGCAACATGATTACAGGTGTTGGAAGAATGAAAGACTGAGAGCAAGCTCTAGAGTTCCTTTGATATATACACATTAGAATTTGTTTGATGAGAAGAAAATGAGTCTCATGAGGATCAAGCATATGAAGGCACACTCGATGCACAATATAGGATATTTTTGGTTAGGTTAGAGTTATATATGGAGGGCACTAGCAAGGTCGCGGTATTGGAAAGGGTCAGAAACCGGCGAACCATCCAATGAGGAAAGTTTGGACTTGGTGTCAACAGATGCGGGAGAAGGATTGCAATCAATCATGCCGATGGGGAAAGAACATCTAGAATATATTGCCGTTGAGATAGATGAATAGTTTTTAGAGTTCTAGTGAGAGACATGCCAATAAAATGATGAAGATGGCCAAGATCTTTCATGGAGAATTCATTGCTAAGTTGAGTAATAATTTTGTAGAGATCACTGGCTGAAGAGGCGGTGAGAATAATATCATCTACACAAAGAACAAGATAGGAAGTGATGTTACCATGGTGAAAGAGAGAGGCATCCTACTTAGACTCGATAAATCCAATGGAGAGTTCGTAAGTGGCAAAACGTTGGAACAACATGTGGGGAGCTTGTTTGAGGCTAGAGAGATTTTTGGAGCCAACAAACATGGATGGGAAAACAAGCATCGACACACTCGGAGTGTTGCTAAATATAGACTTCCTCCTCCAGATTACCATGCAGAAACACATTTTTCATATCGACTTAATGAATAGGCCAAGATTGAGAAAGACGGCACTCCCTTGGCAAAGAACCAGGTTGTCGATGCCTAGGTCGCCAGTGTAGTATCACATAGGCCGGGTTTGATACGTCAGAAACGTATCTATAATTTTTGATGTTCCATGCTTGTTTAGTATCTACTTTGCTTTGATTTGTCTACACTTTGAGGTGTTTTTATATGTTTTTCTGGACTAACCTATTAACAAGATGACATAGTGTCAGTTGCCTGTTTTCTTCTGTTTTTGGTTTCAGAAAAGGCAGAAAATCAATATTCTCGGGATTGGACGGGACAAATGCCAAAGTCAATATTTTACCATGGGGAATGCAGAGCCAGAGTACGAGACGGAGGGATCCACCAGGGGGCCACACCCCCTGGTCGTGCGGCTAACCCTAGCCCGCGCCCGAGGGGGGTGCGTCCGCCCTGGCTGCCCCCTGCCTCGCCTCTTCGCCTATAAAGACCCTCCGATACCAAAACCCTAAGTACCCGATCAATATTCCACGAAACCGTCTGTAGCCGCCGCCACCATCATCCCTAGATCGGGGGATCTGAAGCTCTTCCCGGCACCCTGCCAGAGGGGAGATCATCCTGGAGGCTTCTTCTTCATCATGCCAGCCTCCGGTATTAAGTGTGAGTAGTTCCACCTTGGACTACGGGTCAATATAGTAGCTAGATCGTTGTATCTCCTCCTTTGTGCTACCATGTTTAGATCTTGTGAGCTCCGTTCATGATCAAGATCATCTATTTGTAATCATGCATGTTGTGTTTGCGGGGATCCGATGGATATTGAGATTACTATGTCAGATTGATTAATGGTTTTGTCTTATTGATTCTATCATGTCTGTGTTGTTTGAGATCTTCCATGCTCTCCAATTCTAGTAGCTATCTTGGCCAAGTAGATGCTAGTGACTCTAAGAGGGGGTATTTATGCTCGATAGTGGGTTCATGCCTATATCTAATCTAAGGGAAGTGATAGAAATCTCTTCGGTTGTAGATGTGCTGTTGCTACTAGGAAGAAAATAATGGTCTCTTGTTCATGGAACATGTGGATTGTTTACCTTACACACTTTGCTTAAAGCAGTTGTCTGTTGCTTGCAACTTAATACTGGAGGGGATTCGGATGATAACCTGAAAGTGGACGTCTAGTCATAGATGCAGTTGGATGCAGTCTATGTATCTTGTTGTATTGCCCAATCAACCTCATAGGATATTTCTGACTAGTAATTGCATTGTTATGCCTTGCTCAGTTCCTGTCAATTGCCCTGTTGTAATTTGTTTACCCTTCATGCCATGTTGTTTATCTAAGGAGAGCACCTCTAGTGAACTATGGACCCCGGTCCAATCTTTACCATCGATACATCTTCCACTGTTACTTGTTTACTTGCTGCAAACCATTACCTTCCACACCATCCATTTAATCCTTTGTTACAGCAAACCGGTAAGCTTGACAACCACACTGTTCGTTGGGGCAAAGTCTTGAGTTTGTGTTGTGCAGGTATCCATGTTGCTTGCAACACCTGTGTGACGTTTCCTTTCTCCTTATGGCTCGATAACCTCGGTCTCAACTAAGGGAAAACTTGTTGCTTGCTCTTCACACCCTACGCTTGGGGTTACCAACAAAGTGGCACGTCGAGCACCATCAAGTCTTTCTGGCGCCGTTTCCGGGGAGGCTAAGGACGTCTTCACTAGGGGAGTCCTTCACTTCCTTTCTCTTTACTTTGCTTTTAGTTTACTTTGTTTCTTTTGCTTGGTTTTGTTTGCCTCTTTTCAAAAAAAACCCAAAAAATAGTCTAGTTTGGTTTGCCTCTTTCCAAAAACACAAAAAAAATTAGTTCCTGCTCTAGCTGTTGTTGCTGTTTTTGGCTTGCCCACCTTTGCCAAAATGAACTCCGCTGAGAACACCAAGTTGTGTGACTTCACTAGCACCAACAACAATGATTTCCTAAGCACTCCTATTTCTCCACTTGCTCCTGATGCTACCTTTTATGAAATTAAGCCTGCTTTGTTGAATCTTGTGATGAGAGAGCAATTTTCTGGTGCTGGTTCTGATGATCCTCCTGCCCATCTTAATAGATTTGTTGAACTTTGTGAGATGCAAAAGTATAAGGATGTAGATGGAGATATTATTAAGCTCAAGCTTTTTTCCTTTCTCCTTGAGGGGAAAAGCTAAAGAATGGTTGCTTTCTTTGCCTAAAAATAGTATTGATTCTTAGACTAAGTGCAAAGATGCTTTTATTGGAAAGTACTATCCTCCTGCTAAGATTATATCTATGAGAAGTGACATTATGAAATTTAAACAACTTGATAGTGAACATGTTGCTCCAGCTTAGGAAAGAATGAAATCTTTGGTTAAGAATTACCCTACTCATGGACTCACTGCTTGGATGACTATCCAGACTTTTTATGCAGGTTTGAACTTCTCCTCAAGAAATCTGTTGGATTCAGATGCTGGAGGTACTTTCATGGGCCTCACTTTGGGTGCTGCAACAAGGATCCTTGATAATATGATGGTTAACTACTCTGAATGGCATGTTGAGAGAGCTCCACATGGTAAGAAGGTAAATTCTGTTGAGGAAACCTCCTCTTTGAGTGAAAAGATTGATGTTATTATGGCTATGCTTGTTAATGGGAAAGCTCCTCTAGATCCTAATAGTGTTCCCTTAGCCTCTTTGGTTGCTCAATAAGAGCAAGTTGATGTGAACTTCATTAGAAACAACAATTTCAACAACAATGCCTATAGGAAAAATTTTGGTAGCAACAACAATTATAGGCCTTATCCTCCTAATAATGGCAATTCCTATGGAAGCTCTTACAATAATGCTAGAAGTGCCCCCTCTAAACTTGAAGTCATGCTCAAGGACTTTATTAGTAAACAAACCACTTTCAATAAGACTATAGAGGAAAAACTTTTAACTATTGAGAAAAATATATCCTCTTTGTCTGAATCTCAAACTTCCTTGGTTAACAAAATGGCTGCTAAACCTGAAACTATGGAAAACACCTTTGCTACTGCTCATGCCATATAAGTTACTAGTGATGAAAATGTTAGGCTGTTAGCTCAACTTCATGCTAAGTGAGAAAGGGAAGCTGAAATTGATAGAAACAATAGTGTGTGCACCATCACCACTATGCCTAAGCCTACTTTGCCTAAGCCTATTGAGCCTACTACTAGTGATGCCAAGTTTGACTTTGATATTGATGGTTGCAATATTTCTGAAGTGATCATGTTCTTGCAAAATCTTGCTAGAAGTCCTGATGCTAGTGACATGCATGTTGCCTTTACCAAACATATTACAGATGCTCTTGTTAAGATTAAGGAAGACAAGCTAAAACACAAAGCTTCTATTCCTAGGAAAGTAGAAGATAATTGGGAACCCATTATTAATATGCAAGTGAATGACTTTAATCTCAAAGCTTCATGTGATCTTGGTTCTAGTGTCTCTATTATGCCTAGGAAGATTTATGGAATGCTTGATTTGCCACCATTAGAAGATTGTTATTTGGATGTCCCACTCAATGATAATGCTAAGAAGAAACTCATGGGGAGTATTAATGATGTTCTCATTATGGTTAACAATGCTTATGTCCCTGTTGATTTCTATGTTTTGGATGTTGAATACAATGCTTCTTGTCCTATCACTTTGGGAAGACCTTTTCTTAGAACAGTTGGTGCTATCATTGATATGAAAGAAGGCACCATTAAATATCATTTTCCATTCAAGAAAGGTATTGAACACTTCCCTATGACGAGAGAGAAGTTGCTTTTTTATCCTCCCTTGAAAGCAAGATTTGATGTTAATGCTTCTTCATTTGAAAATACTTGATTCTTCTTGCTTCTTGTGTCTAACTTAAAGGCGTTAAAGAAAAGTACTTGTTGGGAGATAACCCAAGAGTTTCCTTGAGTCTTGGAAGTTATTACTTTAGTAATGACCTCTCCTTATCCTTTTTGTTTGCTTTTTGTGCCAAGAATGACCTCTAATGAGAGGGAAGTAAGATTTGGGGAGTTGCTGTCCCGAAACAGATTTCTGTCCTCCACCAAACAAATTCGTGAGGAGGCTCTATAACTCGGATTGAGATGAAAATTTATTAGTAAATCCCCCAGTATGTTAGCTAACTTTCGTTAGTTCAACACTTCTTTATTTGAACAACAGAAGATGTCCTAAAAAATCGATTTCTACCTGCTGGTTTGCTTTGACAGATTTCTGCTATTATTTGCATTTGCTTCTTATTGATTCCTTTTTAGTTCTCTTCAGGTAATTGAGCTTTTTGAAGAAGTTACTACAGTAGCTTGTGTTTTTAGTGAAAAGCCTTGCTGTTCCAAAGCTTTGCCAGTGGTCTAATATCTTTTGAATACACTAATGTTGCTAATGAAGATTGTGTGAAGGAAATATTTAAGGTGTAGAGAGAGAATGATGCAATGAGATGAAGAATGGACAAAATCTCAAGCTTGGGGATGCCACCATGGTGTCACCCCAAGAAACATCCAAGAGGTACAAACGTAAAAGCTTGGGGATGCCCAAGGCATCCCCTTCTTCATTAATAAAAAGCTCAGGTCTGTCTAGACACTTTGTTTTTATTGTTTCGTGCATAGTTGTGTTGTTCTTGGAGCGTCTTAGTTTTCGTTTGCTTTGCTTAGGTTGTTTATTTTGCTTGAATAAAGAAGTTTGGACCCCCGTTATCGATGTGTTGTTTTGCAAGTAAGGTTGCTTGGTGTTTGGAAAGGAGTAGTAAGTTCTTGCTTGAAGTGCAAGAGGAGCTTGCATTGACTGTGACTTAGACTTTAGCATGATATGCTAGGTGTTATTTTAGCACTATTCTTAGTGATTATTGTTGTAGCATGTCTTGTTCCAAACAATTGGGATTGCTTAGTGTGCATTGAAGAAATTATGCGTTGTTTTAGCATGCAAAAGCATAGTATTATGGTATTCTCCTTTGATGTTTTGCTAGGGTTGACTTGGCACATGCTCACACTATGTTATGACTCTCACAAGTCACCATTAGACTCTATGATCATTTAGTCCTTGACTTTTAGTACCACTCTTTGCTTTGATTAGTATGCTTTGTTGCACTGCATGATTTTGGCCATTATTGCTCTCTTAGTTGGTTGCTCCCAGTCTTTTGCTAGCCTCCACTTGTATGAGTAAGTTCTACTCATGACTCCAACTCCCAAGAAAACCAAGTTATTCCAAAGTGTCCACTATAAATTCCTATGCATGGTGTGTTACACCATTCCAAGTATATTCTTGTTTTCAACTATCTTCCAATTAAAAACTATTTTGTTATGTGAAAACTTAGTGATTAAAGCCCTCACGAACTTGATGACACACTTTATTCTTTGCCCCTAATGAACTTGAACCATTGTGACAACTTTGTTGTATATGCTTGCACTTATAAGTTGGAATTAGCAGAACCGTGCTGTCACAGGGAACGTTTTCAACATTGCACTTGTATCTTGTTGTACTCAGTTGATATCATGTTCTTTTGTCTATGGATGTCACCGGTGTGAAATAAAGAGGGAACTTGTAAGTCCATGGAGTTTGTATTATGTGTTAGAGAAACGCCTGGGCTGCTAGCCTAAGCCATGCCTAATCATGGGGGAAACTTGCAGCATCACCATAATGAGCTATCTATGAAGCATCCTCAAGAAAAAGCTATGCATATGGTAAATAAAAAGATTGCTGAGATGCTCATTATCTGCTTGCCTTGTCATTTTAGTTATGGGAAAGCTCCTGTACCATGTGCAAGAGGTACCCATTTGGTGGTTCTCAATGATATGCAAATACTTATAGTGACAAGAACTTACCTGGACCCAAAGTTGAGTATGCATGAGGTGTGGCCCTCGTATTCAAGGGACTTGAGATTGTCAGCTTATACTTCGTCAAGCATATACTCCAGCTTTGCCACTTTAACCTTAACCACTTCAAGATGCTTATGATAGGGGCAATGAGGGATGAAAGCTAACAAGTACCATAATTTTTGGAAGCTCTTTTTGAAACTTGTAATCCCTGCTCCGTTTACAAAAAGGCCTTTTTCCACCACTATTGAGTCTCCACCTTCTACCTTTAGGCACCATTAAGAGAGCATAGTTGTCATTGTGTGTGCAATGTTCCAAAGCTTATTAATTGATGCATATTGTGTTATTACTTGCTATTGTGCTACTTGTTTCTAGTCACCCTTGTGAACTTTGCAGGTGTCCTATGCATCTATATTGCTACTCTATGAGGGACAAGTTGATTGCCACTATGCTATGTTTTCTGTATGTGAAACAAACAAACGTTTTTCAATGCATGTTATTCATAATCTTTGTTTGTTGCTTATCATGTTGCATGCATAGTTGCTATGTCCTATTGATAGAACTCCATCTTTCATGCACATGTTTAGAGTTCTTTGATCCCAGCTTTCAATTCTTGCAAATGGTTGGATCTTTATTGTGAGGGTGCATGTCACCTAAAAAATTATTCTGTTTATCACTTACCTACTCGAGGACGAGCAGGAGTTAAGCTTGGGGATGTTGATACGTTGGAAACGTATCTATAATTTTTTATGCTCCATGCTTGTTTAGTATCTACTTTGCTTTAATTGTCCACACTTTTAGGTGCTTTTTACATGTTTTCTGGCACTAACCTACTAACAAGTTGCAACAGTGCCAGATTGCTGTTTTTGATTTCAGAAAAGTTAGTAAAGAAATATTCTCAGAATTGGACGGGACAAGGGACAAAGTCAATTACTTTCCATGGGGAACAAGAAGTCCAGAGGAGAAGGGCCAGAGGGGCTGGGACCCACCCCAGCGCGGTGGGCCCCACTGCTACCGGGCTAGGGTTTGGTTGCCCCTGCCACCGCCTCGTCTCCCCCTTTGCCTATAAGAAGCCCCGATCTGTAAACCCTAAGTACCATCAAATCTCCACGAAACCGTCAGAGCCACCGCCACCATCATCCCTAGATCGGGGATCTGAAGTTCTTCGGCACCCGAGAAGGAGATCATCCCGGAGGCCTTCTCTCCGGTTTGATGCGTGAGTAGTTCCACCTTGGACTATGGGTCCATGTAGTAGCTAGATGGTTGTATCTCCTCCTTTGTGCTTTCATGTATAGATCTTGTGAGCTCCGTTCATGACCAAGATCTAATCTATTTGTAATCATGCATGTTGTGTTTGCGGGGATCTGATGGATATTGAGATTATTATGTTGGTTTGATTAATGGTTTTATCTTTATGATTCTATCATGTCTGTGTTGTTTGTGATCTTGCATGCTCTCTGTTGTTAGTAGCTATCTTGGCCAAGTAGTTGCTAGTGACTCCAAGAGGGGATATTTATGCTCGATAGTGGGTTCATGCCTCTAGTTTCCAAGGGAAGTGATAGAAATCTCTTCGATTGTAGATGTGTTGTTGCTGCTAGGGAGAAAACAACGGTCTCTTGTTCATGGAACATGTGGACTGTTTACCTTACACACTTTGCTTAAAGCAGTTGTCTGTTGCTTGCAACTTAATACTGGAGGGGGTTCGGATGATAACCTGAAAGTGGACTTCTAGTCATAGATGCAGTTGGATGCAGTCTATGTATCTTGTTGTATTGCCCAATCAACCTCATAGGATCTTTCTGACTAGTAATTGCATTGTTATGCCTTGCTCAGTTCCTGTCAATTGCCCTGTTGTAATTTGTTTACCCTTCATGCCATGTTGTTTATCTAAGGAGAGCACCTCTAGTGAACTATGGACCCTGGTCCAATATTTACCATCGATACATCTTCTATTGTTACCTGTTTACTTGCTGCAAACCATTACCTTCCACACCATACATTTAATCCTTTGTTACAGCAAACCGGTGAGCTTGACAACCTCACTGTTCATTGGGGAAAGTCTTGAGTTTGTGTTGTGCAGGTTTCCATGTTGCTTGCAACACCTGTGTGACGTTTCCTTCCTCCTTATGGTTCGATAACCTCGGTCTCAATTGAGGGAAAACTTGTTGCTTGCTCTTCACACCCTGCGCTTGGGGTTACCAACAAAGTGCCACGTCGAGCACCATCATTCCCCCACATAAGTGTCAACCTCCTCCTCCGTAAGCGACCATCTTTGCCTGTTATCAAACTTAAATAGAACAGGTGCAGGCAAATAAACTATTTTCTCAGTCCTACCCTTTCTTCGACCTTGTTGGGCAAAAGATATTTCATATGGTAAACTTCTCACATTAGCCCCCAAAGAAACAAAACCATGCTGAATTATGAATTCAACATCAAGCCTCTCTATGGGGAACTGAAAATCTAAATAATGAGGCTCTAAACCATGGAAAGCTAGCAACCTAGAAGCAATGAGACCTCCACAAATTCCACCCTTCTCACGGTTGGTGGTGAGATGGTGAGCTATCAAAGCACCCAAACTATAAGAATTTTTCCTATTCAGAGCAGCTGCAATAAAAGATAGATCAAAAGAAGACAACTTTCTAGCAATCTTTCTAGCAAGAACACACTTGGTAATGAAATAGGAAAAGTATCTAATAGCTGGGAGCTGGATGTTTCCAATTTTACCACTTTCCTTTGAGAAGTCGAAACCTTGGCAAACCTCAACATATAAATCCATAAGTGACTTGGGCCTCTCCTTGATCTTCTCATAAGATCCCCACTGAGGTACTCTAATTGCTGCACAGAAATCAGCAAAAGGTAGGTCGATAGGTATATTATAGATTTTGTAATGGACCATGGGATTATATGTAGACCAAGTGAACCGGAAGTCCTACACAAAATCCATGGTTAGCTTAACATATTGAAAAGTTTCACCTTCAACAAATTGTTCCAACCCTGCATTTGTAACCATAGTTTGGAAATCCTAGAGGATCCCTGCAGCTCTCATAAATTCATTGCATGGGTATATGGAAGGAAAAATTGCCTCCTCACGATGAACCTTCATTGGCTCATGCACCATCAAGTCATATTGGTTAAGTGGATATGCACTCATCTTCCTTGCTGAAATTTTTAGACAACCATGAAACCAAGTGATTTCTAAGTTGATAAATGATGATAAACTACTATAGGAACTTGATAGAGGACTACACATGCATCAAAACAAAGTTTCTAAGCATATAACAAGCATGCAAGCTCAAACAACCTGTCACCTATAGCAGCAAAATACTGAAGATACAATCTACCAATCACAAATCTAATTGGACAAGTGGAGGAGGCAAATACCAAGGAGCAAACCCTCAAAAAATTAGCACTTGAGATGGGCTGAACAAGGAGATCGAAAATTGCGAGCAAGAACAGCAAGAACTCGAGCTTGAGCAAGTTTTCTGGTGTTTTTCGGGAGAGAGAAATAAGGTGGCTTTGAGGAGGCGGCCTGGAGGGGCCCAGGTGGGCCAGACCTCCCCTAGGCGCCACTAGTGGTGGGCCCGTGCCTACCACAGGTGTGGTGGCCTGGGGTGGCCCCCTCGGTCACCTCTTGTGCATCTCTGCCCCTTTTTTCGAGGAAAAATTTATTTTGAATTTTCTGGGATTTTTCGGGAAACTTTATTTTTGGCCAATTTTTAGGGTATGAAAATTGATTTTCTCGCAGAAACAGTTTTTTCAGAAGAAACAAAAGCAAACCAAAAGCCAAACTACAGGAGATCTAAGAAACTCAAACAAGCAATACCTAGCAAAACTAAAGCTAAAGCAAAGACTAGGAAGGAGAAAGGAAAAAAGAAAGCAAGTATAACCACAGTGGAAACATTATTTTGTTCATTAAAATCCTTTTGTTAACAAGGTTTATCAAGTCTTGTTACCAAAACAATCTTATATGAAACAAAACTTTGCATTCCACAAGGTGATTATGTTACCTCATACTTGATAGCAATGGTCCCAATCATAATAGTACCGAAATTTTCTTGTGGAATGGGACAATATATTTCTCCAACCTTGATGCTTTCAATATTTTCAATGGAATTCAAGCAATAGCTCTTAACAACCTTCTTGGGGAAATAGACAGTGTGCTCTTTGTCATTAATGTTGAATGTTACTTTTCCTTGATTGCAATTGATGACAGCACCTGCAGTATTAAAAAAAGTTCTCCCAAGAATAATAGACATATTATCATCTTCGGGCATTTCAAGCACAACAAAATCAGTTAGAACCATGCAATTATGAGCAACTTGAACAGGAACATCCTCACATATACCAACAGGAATAGTAGTTGACTTATCAGCCATTTGCAAACAAATATTAGTTGGTATCAACTTTTCTAGCGAGAGTCTCTTGTAGAGAGAAAAAGGCATAACACTAACTCCAGCTCCCAAATCACATAAAGCAGTTCTAACATAATTATTCTTAATGGAGCAAGGAATAGTTGGTATACCTGGATCACCAAGTTTCTTTGGAACCTTACCATTAAAGGAGTAATTACCAAGCAAAGTAGAAATCTCCTCATTAGGAATCTTCCTTTTATTAGAGACAATATCCTTCATATACTTTGAATAAGGAGGCAACTTAATAGCATCAGTCAAAGGAATTTGCAAGAATAAAGGTTTCATCCACTCAAAAAACTTGTTGTAGTGTTCTTCCTCCTTTGACCTGTGTTTCTTACCTGGAAAAGGCATAGGTTTCTGCACCCAAGGTTCTCTCTCTTTACCATGTTTATTAGCAATAAAATCTTCCTTTGTGTACCTAGTGTTCTTAGTGTGCTTTTCAGGTTCTTCCTCAACTTCCTCCTTATCAGTAGACTCATTTTTATCATTACCACTCTCAGTTTCAGCATCAGAGACAGATATACTATTAGGATCTACAACAGGTTCAAGTGGTTCCTCAATTATCTTATGTTTCTTTTTCTTTCTCTTTCGAGGACTACCACTATCTTCAACTTGTTGGGAATCCTGCTCTATTCTTTTAGGATGTCCTTCAGGATATAAAGGATCTTGAGTAGCCATACCACTCCTAGTTCTAATTCCATAAGCATGTTTATCTCCTGAAGCATTAACTAGCATATCCTTTTGCACCTTAGCAAGTTGATCAAGTTGAGTTTGAGCCATTTGAAAGTGTTTATAAAGCATTTTAATATCATTAGAAGTTCTTTCCACAATATCTTTCAACTCATGAAGAGCTATAGAGTTTTCCAATAAATGATTCTGAACCTGTTTATTAAAATGACCTTGTTTAACAATAAAAATGTCAAGTTCCTCTAAGCATTGATCAGGAGGCTTACCATAGGGAATATCACCTTCATCAAAGTGTTGGAAAGAGTGTACCTCAATAGTAGATGAGTGGGGAATTGGCTTACATAATTCTTCTATGGGAGGTAGATTTTTCACATCTTCAGCTATAATACCTTTCTCCTTTAGACACTTCTTAGCTTCCTTCATCACTTCATCATTTAATGCAATAACTCCCCTTTTCTTTGTTGTTGGTGTTAGAACTAGTTCACGAACAACTAGTTCAGGAGTAATAGGTTCAAGTGCATTCAACTCAGTTGAAGTCCAATCATCATAATTCTTTCTTATCTTAGTCATTAATTATTCCGCATCTGTAGGAGTTCTTTTCCTAAAAACACAATCAATAAAGCTATCTAGGTAGGTCCTAGAATCATCAGTTAGTCCATTATAATAAATATCAAGAAGCTCACTCTTAGGTAATGGACATCCAGGATGTGCATGAATCAAGGCACAGAACCTTGTCCATGACTCATGCAATTTCTCTTGTTCTCCCTGTTTAAAATAAAAAGTCTCTGCAAAGCAGCATGTCTAGCAATGGGAGGAAAATATTTCTGGAAGAAAGAAGCAATCAGGGCTATCAATGGAACCAGGAGGTAATCTATTAAACAAATCCCCAGCTTCTCCTTTTAATGAAAAATGGAAGATCTTAGTAACAAAGTACCTGTGCATCTTAAAATCATCAGAGAACAAAGCACTCATAGTAGAAAGCTCATTCATATGAGCCACAACACTCTCATTTTCAGTACCACAAAAAGGTTCTTTCTCAACAATATCTAAATAAGATAAATCAAGAGAGAAATCATAATCTTCATCTTTAATATCTATGGGAGAAGTGGCAAACTTAGGATCAGAGGACATCTTAGGCATAATAGTACGTCTAGCAAGGAGACTCTTAATAGCACTAGTACAATGTGTGTTTCGGCACTCTTCAAAAAATCATCAGTGAACTCAATGTAACCATCATTAATATCATAACTCTCACTAGCAGATGAGCTAACAGGTGTAACAGTGTCTTCACTAGGAGTTTCGGTATTTTCTAGACTAGCCATAGTAGCATCTAGAAAAGGACCTAGTGAACCACTCGCATCAAGCACAGTAGAAGTAACATCATGAGCATCAAAAGCAGTTTCAGACTCAGCAGTAGTAGCAGTGTGTGTAACATGTGTATGTGGTGGTGGTGTGACAAGCTTACTTATAACAGACGGTGAATCAAGAGCAACAGAGGTGTTTAGGACTGTACCTCTTCTTGTAGTGGATGGTAAAATAGGGAACTACCCATCACGAGACTTCCCCATGATGAAAGGAGTAGCAGTGAACAATAATAGATCCAAGTGAACTTACAAATAAAGCTATGCTCCCTGGCAACGGCGCCAGAAAATAGTCTTGATGACCCACAAGTATAGGGGATCGCAACAGTCTTCGTGGGTAGTATTACACAATTTATCGATTCGACACAAGGGGAGCCAAAGAATACTTGCAAGCCTTAACAACTGAGTTGTCAGTTCAGTTGCACCTGGAAATAGTTCTTGCTCACAGAAGTTTATCAGTAGCAACAGTTTGTAGTAGCAACAGCAATAGCAACAACAACAGTGAAACAAGAGCAATAGTAACAGTAACGGTAATAGTAGGATTCGAGTGCAGTAGGCATATGTATGGATAGACGGGCGTTGCATGGACGAGTCTAAACATGTAACTTCAAGATCTAGGGCATTGAAGATAAATAATAACAAGCATCCAAGTACTAAAGAATCCTAGGCATGTGCTCCAAATATAGTCATGCGTGCTCGCAATGAGAACCTGCACAACATCTTCTGTCTAGCCAGCCCATGGCAGCGGGGCCTCTAGGGAACTACTGGCAATTAAGGTGCTCCTTTTAATAGAGCACCGAAGCAAATCATTAAAACTCCGTGAACACATGTGATCCTCACACCACAGCTATCCCCTCCGGTTGTCCCAATTATTGTCACTTTGGGGCTTTTGGATCCGAGCAATGATATGCGTGTACACAACTTGCAGATAAGATCACAAACAATACTATCATAATGATTCAATAATAAGTTCAGATATGAGATCATGGCACTCGGGCCCTAGTGACAAGCATTAAGCACAACAAGTTGCAACAAAGTCAAATAGCACTAATAGAGATACTAGGCACCATGCCCTAACAGATCTTATTCGATTACATGATAGAACTCACCCAATCCCTACCATCCCCAAGCCTACAGCGGGGGATTACTCACTCATGGATGAGGAAAACATCGGTGGTTGATGGAGATGCGTTGGTGATGACGATGGCGATAATCCTCTCCAAATTCCCCGTCCCGGCAGGGTGCCAGAATGGAGTTTCTAGATCCGAATCTTGGTTTCTGGTGGCGGCGGCGGAGCGGAACTCTTTCTGGAAAACTATCGACCCCCTTGAGTTTTTAGGTCAGAAGGCAACTTATAGGCGCGGAGGGAGGACGAGGAGCTGCCTGGGGTGGCCACACCCCTCGGTAGCGAGGTCGTGGGCCGCCTGGGGTGGGTCTGGCCCCCCATGCCTCCTCTCTGTCTCCCCTTCTGGCTCCGTGGATCTTCTGGTGAAAAATAGTTTTTGGCATATTTTCCGAGATTTTTCGTGATAGTTCATTTTCTACACAAAAACAAGACAGCAAGGTAATTCCGCTGAAAACAGCGTCAGTCCGTGTTAGTTGTATAAAAATCACACAAGTTTAGAGAAGAAACAATAGCAAAGTGTTAGAGAAAGTAGATATGTTTTGAACGTATCAAAGCTGAATGCCACTATGCCATGTTTTCTATATGTGAAATAAACAAATGTTTTTCAATGCATGTTATTCAAGATCTTTGTTTGTAACCTTTAATGTTGCATGCATAGTTACTTTGTCTATTAGAACTCCATCTTTCATGCTCATGTTTAGAGTTTTTTATCCCAGCTTTCATTGCTTGCAAATGGTTTGATCTTGATTTTGATGGTGCATGTCACCTCAAAAATTATCCTTTTTATCACTTGACTACTCGAGGACGAGCAGGAGTTAAGCTTGGGGATGCTTGATACGTCGGAAACGTATCTATAATTTTTGATGTTCCGTGCTTGTTTAGTATCTACTTTGCTTTGCTTTGTCTACACTTTGAGGTGTTTTTATATGTTTTTCTGGACTAACCTATTAACAAGATGCCACAGTGTCAGTTGCCTAATTTTTCTGTTTTTGGTTCCAGAAAAGGCAGAAATCAATATTCTCGGAATTGGACGGGACAAAAGACAAAGTCAATATTTTACCGTAGGAACACAAAATCAGATGAGGGAGGAGCCACAGGGGCCACACCCCCGCCACGTGGCAAGCAGCCGCTGGGAGGCGCCTGGCTGCCACCTCGCCTCTTCGCCTATAAAGATCCCCCGATACCAAAACCCTAAGTACATGATCAATATTCCAGGAAACTGTTTGTAGCCTCCGCCACCATCATACCTAGATCGGGGGATCTGAAGCTCTTCTCGGCACCCTACCGGAGGGGAGATCATCCCAGAGGCCTTCTTCTTCATCATGCCAGCCTCCGGTATGAAGTGTGAGTAGTTCCACCTTGGACTACGGGTCCATGTAGTAGCAAGATGGTTGTATCTCCTCCTTTGTGCTACCATGTTTAGATCTTGTGAGCTCCGTTCATGATCAAGATCATCTATTTGTAATTATACATGTTGTGTTTGCGGGGATCTGATGGATATTGAGATTACAATGTCGGATTGATTAATGGTTTTGTCTTATTGATTCTATCATGTCTGTGTTGTTTGAGATCTTGCATGCTCTCTGTTTTTAGTAGCTATCTTGGCCAAGTAGACGCTAGTGACTCCAAGAGGGGGTATTTATGCTCGATAGTGGGTTCATGCCTCTATTTAATCTAAGGGAAGTGACAGAAATCTCTACGGTTGTAGATGTGCTATTGCTACTAGAGATAAAACAACGGTCTCTTGTTCATGGAACATGTGGACTGTTTACCTTACACACTTTGCTTAAAGCAGTTGTCTGTTGCTTGCAACTTAATACTAGAGGGGGTTCGGATGATAACCTGAAGGTGGACTTCTAGTCATAGATGCAGTTGGATGGCGGTCTATGTATCTTGTTGTATTGCATTGTTATGTCTTGCTCAGTCATGTCAATTGCCCTGTTGTAATTTGTTTGCCCGGGATGCCATGTTTGTTTATCTTAAGGAGAACACCTCTAGTGAACTATGGACCCCGGTCCAATCTTTACCATTGATACATTGTGACACCCCCGGGATTAGGTCTGGACAAATCCCAGGCCTCTGTCTGATATAAGCCTAACCTAAATCTCGAAAGCGTACAGAGAGAGAATTGATAACACAATAGTGACCCTACGACACAAAAATTATTACAGCAAGCTCATAACTGAGCAGAGAACCAAAATATTACAAGCAGAGGTCACTGACCACAAACATCAAACAACGGAAGGCAAATTATGCTATTAAGTATAGCAAACTTAACAAATGGCCTAAGAGGCTTGAAGCATAACAATGACGTCCAATCCATAGATCCTAGACTGCCGACTAGGAACTCCGAACTACTCGTCGATGTCGATGCCGTAAAGAACTCATCTTCTATGGTAACACTTACTCTGCTGCAAAAGTATCAACAAAGCAAGGGTGAGTACAGGGTGTACTCCGCAAGACTTATGGCTGGTGGAGTTATTTTGCATAAAGCCATCTTTTTTTGTAAACAAGAGGGAGAAGTATCTCGACTAATCAGAATGTTTTAAAAGGGGATAAGAGAACGGTATCTCTAACTTTGATCATCTCTTGATATCCACCGAATCATCATCAGCTGAACCTATCTAGGATCACCCCCTCAAACCCATGAGGAAGCATCCTTGATCACACATTACTTAACTTGCCAAGTTTTATGATTAGGTTCAAGTTCTCTAAGATCTTCATGCCCGTTCCCAAGTTCGTCCATAACCGCGGACGCGGATTTTTGAAAAGATTAATAACCCTGCAGGGGTGTACAACTTTACCCACATGCACTAACCTTCTCTTAATGCCAGTACATTAACCTTCTTCCTTGGAAGGCCGGTAGAGGGTGGTTAGACACGACCTTTACCTTGCTTTCGCCGAGACCATGAGTCACGCACTAGGGAGATGCCGTCGTAACCGGTGGAGTCCCGAAGTCGGTCCCTAATGATGTGAACAGGGTTTGAGATTACGGATGTCGGGCATCTCCCATTCCCTGCCACGCTTACCTACCTGTATGAATGCACCTCCTTCGAGAAGAGCCAGAATTCATATGTCAAATGGAACGCCCGAACTATATGACTCATGGAATCTACTCAGCAAGTTAGTTGGTCGAGGGGGTTTCCAGGCCCCCGTGTGGCTGTACGCTCGTCTTGGTTCAAGAGGCAAGAACATCGGGTCCTAAGGTGGAAAGTATGGGACTGCAAAAAGCACAACCCACGTGGCCTCGCATACAAGCCTTAGCATGTTTATTATCCATCTCTGATCATACCACGTCGTCCTATAAAACTAGGTTCATTTGCAGCTCTGATTCATCAACCGAATGGACCAGTGGTAACAACTAAGCATGGCTAAGCACAACAGATGTAACAGCTCTAGCAACGCTTCACAAGCCAAATCCTAGTTATGCTAGGAGCAGTGGATCAGGGAATATAGGCTATAAAGGAAACATGCATCAGATAGGATTACTCTATATCTCGATAAAAGACTTTAGAATCATATGCACATGGCAAGAATTAAAATACTTGAAAACATAGGATTCTATCATGTGTGGGGCTTCGCTTGCCTTTGCTAGTTGATATCCAGAAGGCAGAGCTTCGGACACCTGGTACTTGACTTGATTACGGTTGATCAAGTATTGATATTTGAGCTTCGACGGTGTTGATCTCGATCTTCAATCTTGGACTTGGTCTCGATTCCGATATCATATTCTACCGAAGAAGAACCAAATACCGGAAAGAAGGGGAAACAATCAACACATGGCTTCGATGCAATGCTCAAGCAAGAAGGATGATATGACAATTTAAAAGTTATTGAAATTGAAACCCTAAACATGCTTGGTAGTTTAATCGGGGTCCGAGGGGTCCAAACCCTAATTTGGAGAAACCCCGGAAACATATGAGAGGGGTTGATTTGTTATCTAATTAAACTTGGCATGAAAGTTGATTAACAATGCATGATTATATCTCTAATAGATAGTTCTTATTTTTCTGAATATTTTGGTAGATTATTCGTATTTTTGTGATTTAAAATGAATTAGTTATGATTTTTCCCAATTTTAATCCATTTTAAATTATTTTTTGAATATTAGAAATTAATTTACATTTTGAAATTACTTATAGTATTTTATTTAATCAGAAACATTTCTGAAAATATTTATCTCACTTACAGTAGGGACCCACATGTCAGTATTTATTATTTACAGAAATGAATTTCAAAAACATTTCAAATAAAAGAAAACAGGAAGATATGACCTCATGTTGACGTCAGCATGACGTCAGCAATGGAGGTGCTCTCAGATCGAGCAAGCTCCCAACGATCTGCTACACGCTGGGCCTTGTGGGTGGGATGGTTGCAAAGAGGAGGTCGAGGCGGACCTGGTAGCGGTGGCGCCGCCCTCAAATGGTCGCTGGAGCAGCATGTGCAACGGCGGCCGACGATGGAGCTCACATGTGGTTGTGGTGGCGACGATACAGAGAGGGAGAGAACAAGCGGAGGGGTCCATGATGACCACGAGCTCACCAGAAAGCAAACGGAGGCGACGACGAGGCGCAGGGTGGCCGGGATCGATGGCGAGAACGGCCGCTAGAGCTCGGGAAGATGAGGTCGTTGCCGATGATTCGAAGCGTCTCCGGTCGATTCCTTTGGCAGGGATGATTAGCGTGGCGAGGCGAAGCTCCCTGCATGCTCGGCGGACCTTCGGGCGGCCGGAGATGGCGGGGACGACAGCGAGTCTGTAGCTAGGGTTTCGGGCACAGAGGGGATTCTACGAGAGAGAGCGAGAGGGGATGATACTGGTATGGGGAGAGAGAGGAGGAAGCGGTGGTTCTTATCCTGGTGTCCAATGGCGACGGCGAGAATCGCAGCGCGGCGAGGATCGACGGCTGCTGTACTGGGTCATGGATGGGCCTAGGTGGGCTGCACTTGGATCGCTGCAAAGGTTGCGGAAGGGCTGCGCTGTGCGACAGAAAGAGAGAAGAGAGAGTTTTGGTGCGGTGACCCAATATACCACTGCATGATGTAGTACACTATAGTCGTTGACATAACACCAATGCAACATCGTTCACTAGTATTACATCCCTCAGAGTAGTACAACAGAAACACAACAGGTCCAAGACATGACTATAGGTTACAATTCAACTCTTTACACAAGATCCAGAGAACACTCTAGGTTAAAGAGAGAGAAAGAAACTTCTTACAAAGAAGAATCAGAAATAAACAACTCAAAAACTATCATACTATTAAGACTAGTATCTTAACTAATGGTCTAGCATTGCTGCTATTGCAATACACTATAGAAATAGGTTCTATGGCTAGAGATTATATTCCTATCTAATCAGTAAATACGTCTTCACTTGAGTTGATGTATATGTTGACTTTCTTGACTTCATTGAAGAGCTTTAGCTTTTGATGATAATTCCTGGAGCATGACTTGATGTAGACGTCGTCTGTATTGGCTTTAGAACCTAGCAAGGGTTAAGAAGATATGTTGAGTATGAGCGTACTCAGCAAGTTCACTAGAAAAGGAGTGTTTGATGCACTATATCTACGGCCACAGACCATAGGTCGTAGGCAATACAAGTTTTTGTAAACATTTCTTCAAAGGTTGCTTTTATTCTGAAAAGCTATGTCCATCAGCCTTCATGTGTTTACCAGAACTTTCATGGAATTCCTTTCCTGCCGCGTTTGCAGCTCCTTCCCGGAACAGGGAGTAACAAGTTATAGTTTTTACACTCTGCAGAGGTGCATTACTTTACCCATGAGAGATCTTAGCTTTGTTGCACATCCGAATAACTGGTTCGTTCACACTTCCTTGGTGTGAGTCCCATACTAAGATCCAAGCCAATCACTGCGTTCTCCGTGACCCCGCATGTCTCCTTGGTGTACGCCAGCCCACCTATTGAATTACGGCTATAGGCAGTACATACCGTTCAGATGCCGGAACTATCGTGGGACGTTGAGGGTCCCACCCATATGTTGCATATCCTCTACGAATTACCAATTAAATATGCACGCTACGAGTGATAACAGCCATGACCCGCACATCCGGCTCCATGCGAGAGGGAAAAGATACAGCTGATTTCTCCGTCCCATTCCAAATCTCATGGTCAATGCGTAATATATGGCGCAAGAATCACTGGCGACATTGGTTGTTAAGTCCTAGATAATATGTTCCTTTACCACCGGAACTCTTTTAGTAGGTTATTACCTCATGGTAAATAACCTATAATCACATTATTATGAAAATAGTGTTTTCTGTCCTTTTTCAAATGCAGGTGATGACAACACTGGATTTGCAAAATACTTTATAGAAAATAATTAAAGGACATAAGCAAGTGTGAACTTGCCTTTTGTGATTGCAAGATTATGCACTCACGGTCCTCGAGTTAGTATAAGATCCAAAATTTAAAATCAGCATCATTGGTCCGGTAAGGACTAATGTTTAAAGAAGCAATATGCTCTTATGCATAAGTAATGTGATGCACTTTATAAACACGGATCCCGGGGATAACGTTGTTCTAGGGTTTGGATTCCGGAAATGGTTACCTTAGAATGTGTTGTCCCTTTTAGATAAATTTCATACTTGTGCTTCTTATTAAGGCTTGTGAGTGTGTGTGAGACAATCATAAAATTACAATATAATAAAATAATGGGACACACACAAAAGGTGAAATGCTACTCAAGATTGTTTATATAAGAGTTCTTGTTTGAAGTGGCAAAAAGAATAACATTTGAAGAAAAGGTTTCTTTTCTAAGGTCTAAACAAGCTTTGTGGTTAGTTGAGTTGGTTGATGTTATTTGTGCTTGTTCGAATAGTTTGGGTTTGAGATACTTTACGACTTAACTATATTAGACCAAAGTTAACAATAAAACATATAACAATGTTTATAGTATTATATTTAGATCCTTGTAGACTAAAGTTAACTTTAAAATATAGATAGTTTGAAAGTATAATGCTTATAACATTTGTACCTTGTGTATTTGGGAATGTTGCCTTAAATACTTATATTTTTCTTTGATGTGGTGGTTTTCTTGACTTTATAATGGATTAGTATCACTTACCCCTTTTATGGATGAGTGGTTATAGTTTGTAAATCATGGAGTAATATTACTTAATTGCTTATGAGTTCACTATAGTGTTTTAGTATGTTGATAAGCTTTGTGATTAAAGTAAGAGTGCGGATTTGCTGCCACAGGGGATAGATGCCCCCCATGTAGCCACCGCATGATTTACCTAGAGATGCGAGCATGGACTTCACCCATGCGACGTCAAGCAAAGTACATTAATAGTAATTAACAATTATAGAGGGTCTTGCCTGCCATGGTGTGTCAGATTCAAGCATCTTCCTTGGCATGAGCAGTACAAGACAAACCTTTTGGGTTTACAAGACAAGCTTATACTCTAGTGTAATGTGGCCTCGTGATCACATAAAGGACAAAAAATATGCAAGTAAGCACAGAAGCACTAATAAGCGCAGACGTGTTAGGACCACTTCGATGAGAACCTTACATAACAAGTGCCTCCATATTAGGACTAGAGTCATATCGCTCCTATATATAGGATCTACTAGCAGGCCGATCTTATCTCTTCACCATTGATGAGACCGCTTGCTAATTTTGCCGATAGTGCATGCCTCATGCTTGAACCTACAGACGGTGTTGGCCTTGCTTGCACTCCCATACATGTACTCCTTCCGTTTGGAAATATAAGATGTTTTAAGTTTGTGAGAAGATCTATCTAGACATATTTTAGTGTCTAGATTCATTTAAACCTATACACTAAAAGATGTCTAGATACATCTCCTTCACAGACCTAAAACATCTTATATTTCTAAACAGAGGGAGTAGAAGCTAACATAGGCCAAGTTGGCTAATCCATGCATCAGTCAATAGTATATCAGTCACGTCATAGCATGGAGTAACTACGTATGCTATTTGGTCAGGTTAATGGTACGTACAAATTATTGTATCTCCGACGCATGTGGAAAAGTACAACTCTACAAGGCTACAAACACTCATCTTGCATGCATGCTAAGTCGATTAGCTACTTGCATCGTACTAATAAGTGATATATGAGTTGTGACTACGTACTAATAAGTGATATATGAGTTGTGACTAAGTGAGCTTGAGTAAGTTTTTAACAAATAATTTTCTCAAGTTGTTACAAGATGCATGGGAGTAGCTAGTGCATGTGAGTGTAGTTCACGAGGACATTATTTTGTTATTTTCTTAGTTGTCACGGTGCTAGTATACATGTGTATTGGTATCCAGAAAACTGTCACTAAACGCCAATGATCTAAAAGGTGTGGGGTGGTAAGCAGCAGTCCACACTCATTCCTATTGTTGCTGACACAGCGGTCAGCTTTATTACATCCAGCATCAGCTGTTATAAAACTAATTAGGTTGGGCACATATCTCGACAGCTCATATCGTGCGGTTACCCATGGAGGAACATCTATCCCCCTGGGCAGCAGACTATTATCCTTAAAGTAAAGGAAATAAGTTTTTATTTTACTACAAATTATTCTTGATGATTTTATATTTGACAAGGATTCTCTTTAGAAAGTATTACACACCTATGGTTGAGAAGAATTCAATAAAATTGTAATTTAAAATGTGTTAAACTATTTGGACTTCATATTATTAATGTTAAAGACTATTACTATTTATTAGTCTTAATTGGTTAATTTTAGACATATAAGCAATTTTTATTTACCTTTATATGAATTATCAATTAAATAAATAAGTTTACATTTGAGTTAATAAAGTATTTGAATTTTTATTTAACTCAAAAGTGGAATATTATATTTTTAACATGTAGATATTATTTTTGTGATCATTTTGGTATATTACATTTATTTTTGTGATTTATAAATAATAAGATATTATTTTTATAAGATTTACTACTTTATAAATACTTAATAAATAATAGATATTTAAATAAATGAAAAATAGTGCATGATTATAGTTTTAAATTATAGTTCTTATTTTTCTAAGATTTTGGGTATATTATTTATATTTTTTAACATTTACCAATATTTAAATATGAATTATCAAAGTATTATTACTTATAAAACCTTTATTAAATAATAATTATTTAAATAATTAACAAAGTAATGTTTGATAATAATTTTAAGTTGTAGATTTTATTTTTTTTACAAATTTTCATATATTATACACATTTTTCTGAATTACAAAACAAAACTATTATTTAAACAAGTTTTAATTACTTTATTACATTTCAGGAAATATTTGTATTTGATTTTATAATGTTTTATCTAATTTCTAAATAGAGAACATCTTTTTATACCAATACAGAACCTACCCAAGGTCACTGACCAGTGGGGTCAAGTACACCTCATCTGCCACATAAGCACAGACCAAGTTAAATTCGTTGACTGGGCTAGGGTGACATCAGCATGCTATCATGCTGACCTCATCCACGGATGATCTTCTCAGATCAATCAACCAAGGGGTGATTGAGTGCACGCGCGCGGACGAGACGGGGCTTGCTAGAAAGAGGGCGTTGTAGTGGACCTTATAGTGGCGGCGCCGCTCATTTTAGGTCACCGGAGCAATGGTGGCAACAGTGGCTAACAGCGGTGATGGCACATGCTCGTCGGTGAAACTAACTGGGACGAGAGCGAGCAAATTAAACGGTGCCCGAGCATCGCAAGCTCACCGTGATTGCAGCGAAGTGGTTGATGATGGCAGGCACGGTCGAAGGTGAGCTATTTGACATGATTTCCGACGAACCACGGCGGAAGGGATCGACAAAATTTGAGCGTCTCCGAGCTCCCACGATGCGTTCTTCCACGGAGGATCTCGCTTCTTTGGCGCTCCTCCTCGACCACACCACGGCCTCCGGGGTGAACTCTGCTGACGACGGTGGTAGCTAGGGTTTCGATCACCGAGAGAAAACAGAGAGGAGGATTGCTGAGAAGGGAAAATGAGGATGAGACTAAGGGGGAACATCGACGTGGCCTCCTTATCCTCTCCTGATGACGGTGGCATGTATCTTGGCGCGGTGGGGATCGACGGCGGTCGGCGCAGAACGGCTCGCCAATGAGGAAGGCAGCGAGATTAGAACCGAATGGAGTGCAGGCCGATCTTGGGCCGCACCAGATGGTGCATTTTGCTCGAGAGAATGAGAGAAGGGAGAAGGAAAATGGATGCGACCGAAGTCTGTATTCCTCTTTTTTTCGGTTTGTTTTCCTTTTCTATTTTATTTTTCATCTTTTGTATTTTTCATTTGTTTTTTGGAATCTTTCTTTATGAAAGTTCTTTGCTGAATACAAGCAGCAATAATAAGTTATTTTGAACTATTTGTGAACTTTTATTATATAAAGTTATCACTTCTTTATTTCCTTATACATATGTATATATTTTTCTTTTTGTATCTGTAGGGTCTTTTGATATGAATTTAATTTATGTAATAGCCATAAACTTATTAAAGAATGTATTACTATTAATCCATGAGTTTTGATTCTTATTGATTTATAATATTAAAGAAATTTTTATATATGTTGATCCTTCATTATTATTTGATACATAAAGTTTTGAGTACTTAATAGGGTTAATATTATTCTCATAATTTAGGGAATAGTACTATATATATATTTTATTATTACTAACATAAGAGTTAAAGTTTGAATTAAAAATACTTACCATAAGTTCTTTGAAGATTTAATATTCTCATATTTCTTTTATTGATGTGAATAAGGGTTAATGGCTAAACATATTGTCTTTATGTTTATGATCTTTATTAATATCACCCTTTAAAATAAATAGTTATTATTTGAAATGAATTATGAGAGAGAATTGATACTATAGTTTCTAGGCATATATGATTGAAATAAAAGTTAGGGTTTAAAACTGTAATTGTTTATCATGGGTTTTAGAAGTTTTAATATTCTTGTTCATACTTTTATTTATATGAATAAAGATTATTGGTTAACACCGATTGTCCTTATGTTGGTGTTCAAGACTGACTTCATCTTTTATAAAAGAAAGTTATTTCCTGGAAGGTCTTATGGAAAATAATTGATAAGGATAATTATAATTATGATAGTTAGGAATGACAAAGATGTGCTTATGTGATTTGCTATAGGAAACTATTCCTATAAAGTTGTATGGAGATAAGATGATAGATCAATAATATGAAATGAATATTATGTTTGGTTTAAGATTTAAAGTTGAGTGTTTACCAAGAATTCCTATCTTTTATAATTCACAATCCTGGACTTCTAATTAAGGAATTCCTTTCCTAGATATACTACTCCTTCATATCCATCATCATGTGTTAACATGATGGGCTTTACTTCACAAGAATGTTCTTATCCATAATTTCTCCTCCTAAATTCATTTGTAAATCTAATGAGCTTGACACTAAAGCTCTATATGATCTTCTCATATCTATACTTGGTTATATCCACTACTCTATTGTTGGTAACCTCCAATCCAACAAGTAGTTACTTTTAACTCCATTCATACTCTTCCTTAATCATCCTTCACTAATATCACTTCAATAGATGTATACATCAAATCCTACTTTGCCTCAAGTGCTTAGTATTTCCAAAGACGAAATACTACTTCTTTAATCCAATGTTGCTCTAACATCATTTTAATAATACTATCTTGTCTCTACTTGACTCCAGTATCTAATACTCCAACCTCACATTATATTAATATGACTTGCCATGGCTAACCTAGGATAACATATCTATACTAGGTTTCAATCATGTTCTACCCACCAATGTCCCTTATACATGATATAAGTATTCAATCTTGGTGGCTAAAGCATGATCATTACAATCCTTTGATCATTTAAGGTTTAGGTTTTTATTTGGCTAATCAAGGCTTTATCCATACAACATTACAGTTGTATTGGAATTATCTTCTTAGTATCTATATTGGATTAAGAGATGTTATTTATGGACTATGCCTACTTAATCCAATAGGGTTACTCTTGGGTATCTATCTTCATTGTTCATCCTTATAATCCTATTTGTTACCATATAATTATATCTTCCATATAACTCTTCTATCCATTCAGGAGTGAGTTAACTCCTCCAATTACCATATTGATTTGATTCCCTTCAGTCACTCCCATCCTATAGATGATATCCAAAACTAGCATTACTACTTACCTCTTCTTACTTATTTCTTTATAGACCTTAAGTGAATGCTATGATATGGTCAAGAGTTGATAGATCAAGAATTGATAGATTAAGAATTGGTGAATCAATAGTTGATTACTCAACATTGATGAACAACAGATATTGAGATAGGATTCCATAAGGATTGATATGGAAAGAAAGATATATGGTGAATGATCTTGACTGGATTTCTTTCCTACTTAATCTCACTAAAAGGTTAAGGTCAGGTATTACCATGAGACTCATGGTATAAGTAGATAAGATTAAGATATATCAAGATTTAGTTATTACACTCCTATTACTTAAGTTATATTTATAACTTGGTACTCATGAGTTGTGTAATGAATACTAGGATACGATCTCTTAAAGATTAACATCAATCATTAAGTAATATGTGGTGATTTTATTTTATTACTTTGATGTACCCTTAGATCAAATCTCCCTTACCCAAAATAAGGTTTTAACAAAGGTCATATTGAAACTTATCACAGTCAACTTGATGATATACTTCAATTCCATCAAGTTGAGAGAAACTTCAATCACTTTGACAAGTTTTGTTTAAAAGCGCGAAAATTATTCGGATTTTCTATGCATGAATGCAATGCACACATCTGTGTTCAGCTTATTTCTAAGCTCTAATGCTAGGATGTTACAGACTCTCCCCCTTAAAATAAACTTCATCCTTGAAGTTCGTAAACTCTCACGTTTTTGGATTGAATAATTGTCATGTATTGGTTACAACACTGCTCAACTCCATGGTAACCTTAATGGGAATAATTGTAGTATTCCATAACCAGATCCTTATTATAAACTCCTTAATTTGGGGTCTCTTCTTTAGTTCCTTATCCTAATTAGGTATCCTAATCCAACTCCTTAACTTACTCATCGAACTTTCTTATTATTCTATATAGGGTCTAGGAAGTCTCACTAAAACATGATTTTTAAATTCTATTAGACAATAGTTGAGGCTAAAAGACTAATCTTTGATTTATCATTGTATGAGTTGTACTGGTGATCCTTCCAAGATTGGATTTGAACTCATTTAGTCCATACCCATTGGAATCTCTTATTCCTCGATACTTGTCTAATTGGGTGTGCTCTATTACTTCTTAAGGGTCACTTAAGAGTCTTTCCTTTTAGAATGAGTCTGTTAAGAATAATCTATTTTATTTCCTTTAGTATCTTTGTTAAAAAGCTTTAGATAACCTTTTATTATTGCCTTAAGTACTTCTTTAACTTCCCATGAACTTAAGGTCTGGTCACTACTATCTTGAAGTAAACTTTGATATTTCATCTGGACATACTTTTGAAAGTACCTCCATAATGACTTAAACCTTATGAAGATAAGGCTTAATGTTGTCATAGGTTAGTACTTCTTCTTCAACCTTTACTCTGGGATTTAGATAACAGTATTTCCGTTTACTGTTTACTGTCCCCCTTAGATTTTACTAATGGTCTTCAAACTGTCTATATAGTATTTATTGGCTTTATAATTAGAATATTGGTCTCTATCCAGCTTATACTCTACCTAGTTAGGGTCTAATGAAAGATTGTATGGTGTATCCAATAATTGTGAATCTCCGAAGCGAATCTTTCATCATTATTAGTTTTACTTACTATTTGGACATTTTCGCTTTGATAGGTCTAACTTCGCGAAGCGCCTCGAAAGACGATCGCTTAAATTTTATACTCATTTATGTCTTAATTAACTTAGGCCAAGTTTTATGCTCTTTATGCAACCATTAAGATGATCTGGTTAACTATGTCAACCATCACCGGCTGTGGACAAGATACCAACTGTGGATTAAATACCAGATGCGGATCATCCTAGGTTGTAGATATTACCCTACGGTTTCCAACGTACCACTGGCATTCTCTCTGAATTGTCAGAGCTTGAATACCATTTTGGTTCCAAAACTTCTTATTTGTACTTATTCATGATACTTCCATGAACTTGGTACAACTACTTCATTAACGTCTTAGCAACATTACCTACTTTGAATGAACTTTAAGTTTATTACTTCTTGTTGCTCCATATATTTTCTACACTATACTTTCTTCTTATTACTGTTAATGATCTGAACTTGATCCATTCTTCAAATTGCGTTGATACTCCTTCTACTTGGATTCATTCTTCAAGTAAGTCTTCATCTTGGTCTTCGGAACTCATCACTCCCTTACACGACCCATTCCTATCTAGGTCCATAACATCAAGTAGTAACTAGATGTTGCAACATGCATTTGCACACCAAGATCAACTTCATGTACAGATCTAGTCAATCAAGAAGATCCAAGAAAAACAAATAAATCCAAATGTAGTACATATAACACACAATATTCTAAGCCCAGGATATAGTAGTTGAGTATAGTATCTCTAGAATTCAGGCTTAGTTGTGTAGTATATGACACCTCCTCATATAGGTTTATATCGTGATACTTAGAACCTAGGGTCAAACTATTCTTTACCTCAATATTTACCCAAATTGCCCAAGTGCAATAGGATAATCTTAAGCAAAGTGGTCTCAATTTGGTTTTGACTAACCTTTAGTCTCACTTTTTGCAATGATCAACTATAACCAACCTTTCTTTATTGGTAAACTAGCCTCACATGATCACTCCAAGAAGGCTAATTAGATTCGATTTGCTAACTTAAACCAACGATTATTAGGATTTTCTAGCACTTATGAGTTCTATCATAGTTCTACCATGTTATTTCCTTACTTCTACCTCAAGATAATCTTCTAATTACTTATTATATTTATACTCTCATCATGGTTTCAGAGCTAATCTCACCATGATCTTGTTATGCTTTATTTGTCATGATTCAAGAGATAATCTAACCATGATGACTTTGTTTCACATAACTCTATCATTAAATCCTAACATAATTTCACTTTACCACATAGAATTATCAAGTGAATCCCACATGATTACTACTCATTACATCAACATTTCCTGATGATATTCATCATGTTGTCTTTGGTTATTAACTAACCATAAGATTCCACTGTCTTACATAAATTCTAGGGTTAGGCTACATCATTTAGAGTACTTCAATTGATGTCTTACACTTTCCTAAAGTATCTTGGTGGGTTATGTCTCCTTCGGAAGACACTAAATAGCACGATAATAAGAAAAGATAAAATAATTACTCCTAAGAATTATGACTTAAGCATTTTGTGACAAGGTTTATCCTCAAGTGGATACTTATCACTAGTCATAAGATCATTTGTTTTATATAAGATGGATCCTATAGTCACTATCCAACCTAAAGATCTTCCTAAAAGGGTTTTAATCCTAAGGTCAAAGCATATGCTCTGATACCAACTGCGGTGACCCAACATACCACTGCATGATGTAGTACATTATAGTCGTTGACATAACACCAATAAAACATCGTTCACTAGTATTACATCCCTCAGAGTAGTACAACAGAAACACAGTAGGTCCAAGACATGACTATAGGTTACAATTCAACTCTTTACACAAGATCCAGAGAACACTCTAGGTTAAAGAGAGAGAAAGAAACTTCTTACAAAGAAGAATCAGAAATAAACAACTCAAAAACTATCATACTATTAAGACTAGTATCTTAACTAATGGTCTGGCATTGCTGCTATTGTGATACACTATAGAAATAGGTTCTGTGTCTAGAGATTATATTCCTATCTAATCAGTAACTTCGTCTTCACTTGAGTTGATGTATATGTTGACTTTCTTGACTTCATTGAAGAGCTTTAGCTTTTGATGATAATTCCTGGAGCATGACTTGATGTAGACGTTGTCTGTATTGGATTTAGAACCTAGCAAGGGTTAAGAATATACGTTGAGTACGAGCGCACTCAGCAAGTTCACTAGAAAAGGAGTGTTTGATGCACTATATCTACGGCCATAGACCATAGGTCGTAGGCAATGCAAGTTTTCGTAAACATTTCTTCAAAGGTTGCTTTTATTCTGAAAAGCTATGTCCGTCAGCCTTCATGGGTTTACCAGAACTTTCATGGAATTCCTTTCCCTCTACGTTCGTAGCTCCTTCCCGGAACAGGGAGTAACAAGTTACAGTTTTTACACTCTGCAGAGGTGCATTACTTTACCCATGAGAGATCTTAGCTTTGTTGCACATCCGAATTACAGGTGCGTTCACACTTCCTTGGTGTGAGTCCCATACTAAGATCCAAGCCAATCACTGCGTTCTCCGTGACCCCGCATGTCTCCTTGGTGTACGCCAGCCCACCTATTGAATTATGGCTATAGGCAGTACATACCGTTCAGATGCCGGAACTATCGTGGGACGTTGAGGGTCCCACCCATATGCTGCATATCCTCTACGAATTACCAATTAATATGCACGCTACGAGTGATAACAGCCACGACCCGCACATCCGGCTCCATGCGAGAGGGAAAGATACAGCTGACTTCTCTGTCCCATTCCAAATATCATGGTCAACACGTAATATACGGCGCAAGAATCACTGGAGACATTGGTTATTAAGTCCTAGATAATATGTTCCTTTACCACCGGTACTCTTTTAGTAGGTTATTACCTCATGGTAAATAACCTATAATCACATTATTATGAAAATAGTGTTTTCTGTCCTTTTTCAAATGCAGGCGATGACAACATTGGATTTGCAAAATACTTTACAGAAAATAATCAAAGGACATGAGCAAGTGTGAACTTGCCTTTTGTGATTGCAAGATTATGCACTCATGGTCTTCGAGTTAGTATAAGATCTAAAATCTGAAATCAGCATCATTGGTCCGGTAAGGACTAATGTTTAAAGAAGCAATATGCTCTTATGCATAAGTAATATGATGCACTTTATAAACGCGGACCCCAGGGATAACGTTGTTCTAGGGTTTGGATTCCGGAAATGGTTACCTTAGAATGTGTTGTCCCTTTTAGATAAATTTCATACTTGTGCTTCTTATTAAGGCTTGTGAGTGTGTGTGAGACAATCATAAAATTACAATACCATAAAATAATGGGACACACAAAAGTTGAAATGCTACTCAAGATTGTTTATATAAGAGTTCTTGTTTGAAGTGGCAAAAATAATAACATTTGAAGAAAAGGTTTCTTTTCTAAGGTCTAAACAAGCTTTGTGGTTAGTTGAGTCTGGTTGATGTTATTTGTGCTTGTTCTAATAGTTTGGGTTTGAGATGCTTTACGACTTAACTATATCATACCAAAGTTAACTATAAAACATATAACAATGTTTATAGTATTATATTTAGATCCTTGTAGACTAAAGTTAACTTTAAAATATAGATAGTTTGAAAGTATAATGCTTATAACATTTGTACCTTGTGTATTTGGGAATGTTGCCTTAAGGTTACTTAAGAATAGTTATATTTTTCTTTGATGTGGTGGTTTTCTTGAATTTATAATGGATTAGTATCACTTACCCATTTTATGGATGAGTGGTTATAGTTTGTAAATCATGGAGTAATGTTACTTAATTGCTTATGAGTTCACTATAGTGTTTTAGTATGTTGATAAGCTTTGTGATTAAAGTAAAGGAAATAAGTTTTTATTTTACTACAAATTCTTCTTGATGATTTTATATTTGATAAGGATTCTCTTTAGAAAGTATTACACACCTATGGTTGAGGAGAATTCAATAAAATTGTAATTTAAAATGTGTTAAACTATTTGGACTTCATATTATTAATGTTGAAGACTATTACTATTTATTAGTCTCAATTGGTTAATTTTAGACATATAAGCAATTTTTATTTACCTTTATATGAATTATCAATTAAATAAATAAGTTTACATTTGAGTTAATAAAGTATTTGAATTTTTATTTAACTCAAAAGTGGAATATTATATATTTAACATGTAGATATTATTTTTGTGATCATTTTGTTATATTATATTTATTTTTGTGATTTATAAATAATAAGATATTTTTTATAAGATTTTCTACTTTATAAATACTTAATAAATAATAAATATTTAATTAAATGAAAAGTAGTGCATGATTATAGTTTTAAATTATAGTTCTTATTTTTCTAAGATTTTGGGTATATTATTTATATTTTTTAACATTTACCAATATTAAAATATGAATTATCAAAGTATTATTACTTATAAAACCTTTATTAAATAATAATTATTTAAATAATTAACAAAGTAATGTTTGTTAATAATTTTAAGTTGTAGATTTTATTTTTTTACAATTTTTCATATATTATACACATTTTTCTGAATTACAAAACAAAAGTTATTAATTAAACAAGTTTTAATTACTTTATTACATTTTAGGAAATATTTGTATTTGATTTTATAATGTTTTATCTAATTTCTAAATAGAGAACATCTTTTTATACCAATACAGAACCTACCCAAGGTCACTGATCAGTGGGGTCAAGTACACCTCATCTACCACATAAGCACAGACCAAGTCAAATTCGTTGACTCGGCTGGGGTGACATTAGCATGTTGTCATGCTGACCTCATCCACGGATGATCCTCTCAGATCAATCAACGATTGGGTGATTGAGTGCACGCGCGTGGCCGAGACTGGGCTTGCTGGAAAGAGGGCGTCGCAGTGGACCTTATAGTGGCGGCGCCGCTCGTTTTAGGTCGCCGGAGCAATGGTGGCGACGGTGGCTAACAGGGGTGATGGTAGATGCTCGTCGGTGAAACTAACTGGGACGAGAGCGAGCAAATTTAATGGTGCCCGAGCATCACAAGCTCACCGTGATTGCAGCGAAGTGGTTGATGATGGCAGGCGCGGTCGGAGGTGAGCTATTCGACATGATTTCTGACGAACCACGGCGGAAGGGATCGACAAAATTTGAGCATCTCCAAGCTCCCCCTGATGCAGCGTTCTTCACAGAGGATCTATGATTGCTGGCGCTCCTCCTCGACCACACCACGACCTCCTGGGTGAACTCTGCTGACGACGGTGGTAGCTAGGGTTTCGGTCACCGAGAGAAAACACAGAGGAGGATTACTGAGAAGGGAAAATGAGGATGAGACTGGGGGAACATCGCCGTGGCCTCCTTATCCTCTCCTGACGACGGCGGCGTGTATCTTAGCGCGGTGGGGATCGACGGCGGTCGGGGCGCCAGACAACAGCTTCGACGACGAGGAAGACGACGAAGATTAGAACCGAAGAAGTGCAGGCGATCTTGGGCGCACTTGGCAGATATTTGCATTGTGCTCGAGAGTAGCAGAGGGAGAAGGAAAAATGAAATTGCGACGAAGCATATTCCTCTTTTTTTTCGCTTTGTTTTCCTTTTCTATTTTATTTTTCATCTTTTGTATTTTTCATTTGTTTTTTGGAATCTTTCTTTATGAAAGTTCGTTGCTGAATACAAGCAGCAATAATAAGTTATTTTGAACTATTTGTCAACTTTTATTATGTAAAGTTATCACTTCTTTATTTCCTTATACATATGTATATATTTTTCTTTTTGCATTTGTAGGGTCTTTTGATATGAATTTAATTTATCTAATAGCCATAAACTTATTAAAGTATGTATTACTATTAATCCATGAGTTTTGATTCTTATTGATTTATAATATTAAAGAAATTTTTATATATGTTGATCCTTCATTATTATTTGATACATAAAGTTTTGAGTACTTAATAGGGTTAATATTATTCTCATAATTGAGGGAATAGTACTGTATATATATTTTATTATTACCAACATAAGAGTTAAAGTTTGAATTGAAAATACTTACCATAAGTTCTTTGAAGATTTAATATTCTCATATTTCTTTTATTGATGTGAATAAGGGTTAATGGCTAAACATATTGTCTTTATGTTTATGATCTTTATTAATATCACCCTTTAAAATAAATAGTTATTATTCGAAATGAAATATGATAGAGAATTGATACTATAGTTTCTAGGCATATATGATTGAAATAAAAGTTAGGGTTTAAAACTGTAATTGTTTATCATGGGTTTTAGGAGTTTTAATATTCTTGTTCATCCTTTTATTTATATGAATAAATATTATTGGTTAAGACCGATTGTCCTTATGTTGGTGTTCAAGAATGACTTCATCTTTTATAAAAGAAAGTTATTTCCTAGAAGGTCTTATGGAAAATAATTGATAAGGATAATTATAATTATGATAGTTAGGAATGACAAAGATGTGCTTATGTGATTTGCTATAGGAAACTATTCCTATAAAGTTGTATGGAGATAAGATGATAGATCAATAATATGAAATTAATGTTATGTTTGGTTTAAAATTTAAAGTTGAGTGTTAACCAAGAATTCATATCTTCTATAATTCACAATCCTGGACTTCTAATTAAGGAATTCCTTTCCTAGATATACTACTCCTTCATATCCATCATCATGTGTTAACATGATGAGCTTTACTTCACAAGAATGTTCTTATCCATAATTTCTCCTCCTAAATTCATTTGTAAATCTAATGAGCTTGACCCTAAAGCTCTATATGATCTTCTCATGTCTATACTTGGTTATATCCACTACTCTATTGTTGGTAACCTCCAATCCAACAAGTAGTTACTTTTAACTCCATTCATACTCTTCCTTAATCATCCTTCACTAATATCACTTCAATAGATGTATACATCAAATCCTACTTTACCTCAAGTGCTTAGTATTTCCAAAGAGGAAAATACTACTTCTATATTGGATTAAGAGATTTTATTTATGGACTATGCCTACTTAATCCAATAGGATTACTCCTGGGTATCTATCTTCATTGTTCATCCTTATAATCCTATTTGTTACCATATAATTATATCTTCCATATAACTCTTCTATCCATTCAGGAGTGAGTTAACTCCTCCATTTACCATATTGATTTGATTCCCTTCAGCCACTCCCATCCTATAGATGATATCCAAAACTAGCATTACTACTTACCTCTTCTTACTTATTTCTTTATAGATCTTAAGTGAACACTATGATATGGTCAAGAGTTGATAGATCAAGAATTGATAGATTAAGAATTGGTGAATCAATAGTTGATTACTCAACTATTGATATGGATTAATATGAATCAATAGATGAACAACAGATATTGAGATAGGATTCCATAAGGATTGATATGGAAAGAAAGATATATGGTGAATGATCTTGACTGGATTTCTTTCCTACTTAATCTCACTAAAAGGTTAAGGTCAGGTATTACCATGAGACTCATGGTATAAGTAGATAAGATTAAGATATATAAAGATTTAGTTATTACACTCTTATTACTTAAGTTATATTTATAACTTGGTATTCATGAGTTGTGTAATGAATACTAGGATATGATCTCTTAAAGATTAACATCAATCATTAAGTAATATGTGGTGATTTTATTTTATTACATTTGATCTACCCTTAGATCAAATCTCCCTTACCCAAAATAAGGTTTTAACAAAGGTCATATTGAAACTTATCACAGTCAACTTGATGATCTACTTCAATTACATCAAGTTGAGAGAAACTTCAATCACTTTGACAAGTTTTGTTTAAAAGCGCGAAAATTATTTGGATTTTCTATGCATGAATGCAATGCACACATCTGTGTTCAGCTTATTTCTAAGCTCTAATGCTGGGATGTTACAGTTGGGCTACGACCCAGTTGGTCTTGGTCTATTTTTTTTCTGCTGAATGTTTTATTATTTCTGTTTTGCCTTTTCTCTCTTTTGTAAATCCATTTGAAATCTGTTTTGAATATTTTCAGAATAAAAAAACTTCTGCAAACATATTAAATTAATGCAGGGTCCCTTGTAACTATTTGGGCTCCAAATATTTTGAGGTTTTCAAATTCAAAAGCCATTTGAATTGATTTCAAAGAAGGAGGAAATTAGGGGTTAGGGTTTTGTGATTATTTCTTCCATGCATTTTAAGATGATGATGCTCATGAATGCACATTCAAATCCTAATGTCTATTAATAGAATTTGGGGTGTTACATACATCTTCCATTGTTACTGTTTACTTTTTGCAAACCACTATTACCTTCCATACCATATAGTTAATCCTTTGTTTTCAGCAAACCGATGAGATTGACAACCTCACTGTTCGTTGGGGCAAAGTCTTGAGTTTATGTTGTGAAGGTTTCCAAGTTGCTAGCAACTATTGGAATTATGCCCTAGAGGCAATAATAAAGATGTTATTATTATAATTCTTGTTCATGATAAAGTTTATATTCCATGCTAGAATTGTATTAAGCGGAAACTTTAATAATTGTGTGGTTTGTGAACAACACCGTGTCCCTAGTATGCCTCTATGGACTAGCTCATTGATTAATGATGGTTAAGGTTTCCTAAACATAGACATGAGTTGTCGATTAATAATGAGATCACATCATTGGGAGAATGATATGATGGACAGACCCAAACTAAGCGAAGCAATTAGATCGTGTCATCGTGTTCATCTTTGCGAAGCTTTTCTTATGTCAAATATTGTATTCCTTAGACCATGAGATAATACAACTCCCTGGTATCGGAAGAAAGCTTTGAGGTCATCAAACGTCATCCTATGAGAGGGTGATCATAAAGGTGTCTCTCAGGTGATCGGAAAGTACCTGTTGGGTTGTATGTATCGAGATGGGATTTGTCCCTCCCAAGTCGGAGAGATATACTTCGGGCCCACTCGGTAATCGATATCAACACCGCTTGCAAGCATGTGGTTAAGGAGTTAATCACAAAGTGATATCGGATTACGGAACGAGTAAAGTACTTGCTGTGAACGAGATTGAACTAGGTATGACGGTACCGACGATCAAATCTCGGGCAAGTAAAATATCGCGAGACGAAGGGAATATATTTATGGGATTGATTGAATCCTGGCATCGTGGTTCATTCGATATGATCATCGATGAATGTGTGGGAGTCAATATGGGTTTCCAGACCCCGCTGTTGATTATTGATAGAAGACCATGTCTGCATATTCTCGAACCCGAAGGGTCACACACTTAACGTGTCTCGACGCTAGAATAGATTGGATAATTGGTTTATGAGTTTTTGTTCGGAGTCTCGGATGGGATCCGGGACATCACGAGAGGTTCCGGAATGGTCCGGAGAATAAGATTCATATAAGGCAATGCAGTTTTTGGAGTTCGGAATTGTTTCGGGTTAATCGGTATTGTACCGGAAGCTTCTAGAACCTTTTGGAGGGGGACCAACGTGGCCCCACCTGCCGGGAGGGGGAATGGGGATATGAGGGAGTGCCCTGGCCGCATTGGGCTAGGGGCACAAGGCCCCATAGGGCCCAGCCGGCCAACCTAGGGCAAAACCCTTGGAGAGCTTCTAGAAGGGGGGGGGACTTGCCCCCCACTCCTTCCTCCTTGGCCACCGGCCCTAGGGTTTGGGGGAGGGCAAGGGCTGGCCGCCCACCCCTCTATATAAAGAGGGCTGGGGGCGCACCACCTCACACACCTCCTCCTCAAGCCCTAGCCGCCCTGCTGCCCTCCTCTCTCTCTCCCTCCCGACTGCATGTAGGCTAAGCCCTGCTGCAGAAACTCTCCACCACTTGCACCGCACCGTCATGTTGTAGATCCAATCCGTCTCTCCACCATACTTGCTGGACCGAGGAAGGAGGAGACATCGAGGTGCCGCCCGTGTGCATCTCTCGGAGGCATCGCCACTTGCGGTGTTGGATCGGATCGGATCGCGAGGAGGAGAAGCGAGTACGACTACATCACCCACGTTCCGTCGAACGTTCTGCTGTGCGAATCTTCAAGGGTATGAAGATCTAATATAATCCCTCTCGTTGTTTGCATCTCCTAGATTAGATCTTGGCTTTCTCGTTCGCATCCGTAGAATTTTTTTGATTTACTATGCTGCGAAACCCTTCAGTGGTATCAGAGCTAGATCTATGCGTAGATGTGTTTCACGAGTAGAACGCAACATGGTGTTGCGAGCGTTGATGTTTTCTGTTGCAAGCCTCTTGTTTGTGTTCTTCTTATGACGCGGGATAGTGAGATCGAAGCGGTCCAGGCCAACCTTACGCGACCTCGTTCGCGAGACTGGCTCCGCACTTGACGTGTGGCTTGTTCCACACATGCGGCTGGTGGATGCCAGTTTCTCTCACTATAGTTGTCATGGGATTTACACCGGAGTTTGGCAACCATAATATCACCATTGTGGCTTTCCGTAGGTAAGAATCGTTCTTAGCTTGCTACTCCCATAAGCCACGTAAAACATGCAACAACAAAGTAGAGGCGTCTAACTTGTTTTTGCAGGGAGTGTTTTCTGTGATATGGTATGGCCCAAGATGTGATGTGTGTATTGTATGCGATGATCATGTTTTGTAATGTTTCACGACTTGCATGTCGATGAGTACACAACCGTCAGGAGCCATATGGTTGTCTTTATAATTGTGTATGACCTGTGTGTCAACTTCTTATATGCCATGTAATAGTTTCACTTTATCGCTAAGTAGTTAGCAATAGTTGTAGTTGCTACTCATGGTGGAGGCAATCATGGTGGAGTGATGGAGATCATGCCGGCACGCACAAGATGGAGATCATTGCGCGAAGATTGGCTATACCATGTCACATAAAGTTATATGCATGTGATGTTTATCCTTTTATGTATCTTATTATGCTTAGATCGCGACGGTAGCATTATAAGATGATTCCTCACTTAAAGATCAAGATAAAACTGTGTTCTCCCCATGTATGCACCGTTGCGAAAGTTTGTCGTGTCCAAGCATCACGTGATGATCGGGTGCTATAGACTCTACGTTCACATACAACGGGTGCAGGCCAGTTTTGCACACACGGAAATACTTGGGTCTAACTTGACGAGCCTAGCATGTACAGACATGGCCTCGGAACACATGAACCGAAAGGTTAAGCATGAGTCATATGAATGATATGATCGACACTTCGTTGTCCACCATTGAAACCACATCTCTTCTCGTGAAGATCGGATTAGGTGTGGTGAATTTGGATCATGTTCACTAAACAACTTGAGGGATGTTGAATTTAGTGGGAGTTCATCTAGTAATTTGATTAAAAGTTGAACTAGTTATCATGAACATAGTCTAATTTGTACTTGCAAACATTGTAGATCAAATGGCTAAGCCCAACTTCAACTTCAACGTTTTTGCTGAGAAGGAAAAGCTTAGAAACAATGGGTCTAACTTCACCAACTGGTTCCGCAATCTGAGAATCATTCTCTCTGGCGGTCAAAAGGACTATGTCCTTGAGAAAGTGTTAGGTGACGCCCTACTACAACTGCGCCGGCTGATAAGAAAGCTGTCTATCAGTCACGCAAAGATGATTATGGTGTGATTAAGAGCACCATGTTGTTTGCTATAGAATCGGACCTTCAAAATCGTTTTGAAGACTATCCCGGGCCCTTTGAGATTCTTGAGGAGCTGAAAACTATGTTTCAGACTCAGGCCGTTTTGAGAGATATGAGATCTCTGAGAAATTCTTTAACTGTAAGATGGAGGAAGGGAGTTCCGTTAGTGAGCACACCATTAAGATGTCGGGCTACACTCAACGCCTTGAGCAAGCTGGATCAAGATTCGGAGGAGCTCAAGATTGACAGGGTTCTGCAATCACTCCCTCCTAGCTACAAAAGTTTTGTAGTGACTCATAATCAGATTGGTTCCACTGATACGATCATCGAGCTCTTCGCAAAGCTGAAGGCTGCGGAAGTGGACATCAAAAAGGATAATCGTGTGTTGATGGTCAACAAGCCCCCCACCTTCAAGAAAGGTAAGGGTGCAAAGAAGCCCTTCAAGAAAGGCGGCGGCAAGCGCATTGCCCCTGCTGAGAAGAAGCTCAAGTCCGGATCCAAGCCGGACACTGAGTGCTTCTATTGCAAGGACAAGGGTCACTGGAAGCGCAACTGTCTGAAGTACTTAGCGGACAAGAAGGCTGGCACCATCAAAGGTATATTTGATATACATGTTATTGATGTTTTCCTTACTAGCCCTCGTTGTAGTGCATGGGTATTTGATCTTTGGTTCGATTGCTAATATTTGTAACTCGAAACAAGAGCTACGGAATAGACGGCTTTCGCGAGGATGAGGTGACGATTCGCGTTGGCAACGGATCAAGAGTTGATGTGATGGCCGTCGGCACGCTCTCCTTAGTTTTACCTTCGGGATTAGTTTTAAACCTTAATAAATGTTATTATGTGCCTGCGTTAAGCATGAACATTATTTCTGGATCATGTTTATTGCAAGACGGTTATTCATTTAAATCGGAGAATAATGGTTGTTATATTTATACGAGTAACATCTTTTATGGTCATGCACCTGCTATGAATGGTTTATTTCTTCTGAATCTCGAAAGGGATGAAACTCACATCCATAACATTGAGGCTAAGAGATGCAAAGTAGATAGTGATAATACTACTTATTTGTGGCACTGTCGTCTAGGTCATATTGGTGTAAAGCGCATGAAGAAACTCCATTCTGATGGACTTTTGGAGTCTCTTGATTTTGAATAATTTGACACATGTGAACCATGCCTCATGGGCAAGATGATCAAAACCCCGTTCTCCGGAATGATGGAGCGAGCAACGGACTTGTTGGAAATCATACATACCGATGTATGCGGACCGATGAGTGTTTCGACACGCGGTGGATATCGCTATTTTCTCACTTTTACCGATGACTTAAGTAGATATGGGTATATCTATTTGATGAAACATAAACCTGAAACATTTGAAAAGTTCAAGGAATTTCAGAATGAAGTGGAGAACCATCGTAACAGAAAGATTAAGTTTCTACGATCCGATCGTGGAGGTGAATATTTGAGTTATGATTTTCTCACGCATCTTAAAGCAAGCGGAATCGTTTAACTCACGCCACCGGAACACCACAGCGCAATGGTGTGTTCGAGCAGCGGAATCGAACTCTATTAGATATGGTCCGATCAATGATGTCTCTTACTGATTTGCCGTTATCATTTTGGGGTTATGCATTAGAAACTGCTGCATTCACTTTAAATAGGGCACCATCTAAATCCGTTGAGACGACACCGTATGAACTGTGGTTTGGTGCTAAACCTAAGTTGTCGTTTCTTAAAGTTTGGGGATCTGCTTCGTCAAGAAGTTGATGCGGACAAGCTCGAACCAAAGCAGAGAAATGCGTCTTCATAGGATACCCTAAGGAAACTATTGGGTATACCTTCTATCACAGAACCGAAGGCAAAGTGTTTATGCGAAGAACGGTTCCTTTCTTGAGAAGGAGTTTCTCTCGAAAGAAGTGAGTGGGAGGAAAGTAGAGCTAGACGAGGTTGTTGAACCTTCTCTTGAGTTGGAGAGTAGCGCGCACCTGAAATTGTTCCGGTGTCGCTCGCACCAACAATAGAGGAAGCTAATGACAAGGATCATGAAGCTTGGACGATGCTACTCTTTGAGCGTCAGCGGTCGACAAGGTCGTGCCCCTCTGAGTGGTAATGCAACCTGTCTTCTTGTTGTCTTGTTGGTAGAAGACGGTGAACCTGAACTATGAGGAAGCGATGATGAGCCCAGACTCTGAGAAATGGCTAGAGGCCATGAAATCCGAATTGGGATCCATGAGCGAAAACCAAGTATGGACTTTGGTAGACCCTCCTAGCGACCGAAAGGCCGTTGAGTGCAAATGGATTTTCAAGAAGAAAACGGACGCGGATGGTAATGTTACCGTCTATAAAGCACGACTTGTCGCGAAAGGTTTTCGACAAGTTCAAGGTGTTGACTACGATGAGACCTTCTCTCCCGTAGCGATGTTTAAGTCCATTCGTATTTTATTAGCAATTGCTGCGTTTCATGATTATGAAATATGGCAGATGGATGTCAAGACTGCTTTCCTCAATGGCAACATTGATGAAGAGTTGTATATGATGCAACCCGAAGGTTTTGTCGATCCTAAGGATGCTGATAAAGTATGCAAACTTCAGCGTTCCATTTATGGACTAAAGCAAGCATCTCGGAGTTGGAACCTTCGTTTTCATCAAGTGATCAAGAGCTTTGGATTTGTTCCAAATATCTACGAAGCTTGTATCTACAAGAAAGTGAGTGGGAGCTCAGTGACATTTCTGGTACTATATGTGGATGACATATTGATTATTGGAAATGACATTAACATGCTTAACAATGTGAAGAGTTATTTGAACAAGTGTTTTTCAATGAAAGACCTAGGTGAAGCTGCTTATATATCGGGCATCAAAATCTATAGAGATAGACAAAGACGCCTGATAGCTTTAAGCCAGAGTACATACCTAGACAAAGTTCTGAAAAGGTTCATAATGGATAAGGCAAAGAAAGGTTCAGTGCCTATGTGGTCAGGTAAGATATTGAGCAAGGCTCAGTGTCCAGCTACGGTAAATGATAGAGAAGCTATGAGAAAAGTGCATTATGCCTCGGCCATAGGTTCTATCATGTATGCCATGTTGTGTACTAGACCGGATGTGTCCAATGCTCTTAGTTTGTGAAAGGATACCAAAGTGATCCGAGTGGAACCTTTGGACAACCGTGAAGAACATCCTAAAGTACCTAAATAGGACTAAAGAAATGTTCTTAGTCTATGGAGGTGATGAACAACTCGTCGTAAAGGGTTACGTTGATGCTAGCTTCGACACCAACAAGGATGATTCTAAATCTCAGACAGGATACGTTTATATTTTGAATGGAGGAGCTGTGAGCTGGAGAAGCTGCAAGCAAAGCGTGATCGCGGGATCTACAGTAGAAGCGGAATACATGGCTGCTACGGAAGCGTCAAGTGAAGGAGTTTGGATCAGGAACTTCATCACTGAGCTTGGCGTGGTTCCAAGTGCATTGGACCCACTGGAGATATTGTGTGACAACACTGGCGCCATAGCACTCGCTAAGGAACCAAGATATCATCCAAAGACCAAGCATATCAACCGCAAGTTTCATATAATCTGAGATTATATAGCAGATGGAGATCTGAAGATTAGCAAAGTACATACATATCTGAATGTCGCAGATCCATTGACTAAACCTCTTCCACGTGTAAAACATGATCAGCACCTTAGTGCCATGGGTGTGAGATTGTTGCCAAATGTAAACTAGATTATTGACTCTAGTGCAAGTGGGAGACTGTTGGAATTATGCCCTAGAGGCAATAATAAAGATGTTATTATTATAATTCTTGTTCATGATAAAGTTTATATTCCATGCTAGAATTGTATTAAGCGGAAACTTTAATACTTGTGTGGTTTGTGAACAACACCGTGTCCCTAGTATGCCTCTATGGACTAGCTCATTGATTAATGATGGTTAAGGTTTACTAACCATAGATATGAGTTGTCGATTAATAATGAGATCATATCATTGGGAGAATGATATGATGGACAGACCCAAACTAAGCGAAGCAATTAGATCGTGTCATCGTGTTCATCTTTGCGAAGCTTTTCTTATGTCAAATATTGTATTCCTTAGACCATGAGATAATACAACTCCCTGGTATCGGAAGAAATCTTTGAGGTCATCAAACGTCATCCTATAAGAGGGTGATCATAAAGGTGTCTCTCGGTGATCGGAAAGTACATTGGGTTGTATGTATCGAGATGGGATTTGTCCCTCCCAAGTCGGAGAGATATACTTGGGCCACTCGTGTCGATATCAACACCGCTTGCAAGCATGTGGTTAAGGAGTTAATCACAAAGTGATATCGGATTACGAGTAAAGTACTTCTTTGTGAGCGAGATTGAACTAGGTATGGCAGTGCAAGCGATCAAATCTCGGGCAAGTAAAATATCGCGAGACGAAGGGAATATATTTATGGGATTGATTGAATCCTGGCATCGTGGTTCATCCGATATGATCATCGACGAATGTGTGGGAGTCAATATGGGTTTCCAGACCCCGCTGTTGATTATTGATAGAAGATCATGTCTGCATATTCTCGAACCCGAAGGGTCACACACGCTAGAATAGATTGGATAATTGGTTTATGAGTTTTTGTTCGGAGTCTCGGATGGGATCCGAGAAATCACGAGAGGTTCCGGAATGGTCCGGAGAATAAGATTCATATAAGGCAATGCAGTTTTTGGAGTTCGGAATTGTTTCGGGTTAATCGGTATTGTACCGGAAGCTTCTAGAACCTTCTGAAGGGGGACCAACGTGGCCCCACCTGCCGGGAGGGGGCATGGGCCTATGAGGGAGTGCCCTGGCCGCATTGGGCCAGGGGCACAAGGCCCCATAGGGCCCAGCCGGCCAACCTAGGGCAAAACCCTAGGAGAGCTTCTAGAAGGGGGGAACTTGCCCCCCACTCCTTCCTCCTTGGCCGCCGGCCCTAGGGTTTGGGGGAGGGGCAAGGGCTGGCCGCCCACCCCTCTATATAAAGAGGGCTGGGGGCGCACCCCCTCACACACCTCCTCCTCAAGCCCTATCCGCCCTGTTGCCCTCCTCTCTCTCTCTCCCTCCCAACTGCACGTAGGCGAAGCCCTGCTGCAGAAACTCTCCACCACTTGCACTGCGCCGTCGCGTTGTAGATCCAATCCGTGTCTCCACCATACTTGCTGGACCGAGGAAGGAGGAGACTTCGAGGTGTCGCACGTGTGCATCTCTCGGAGGCATCGCCACTTGCGGTGTTGGATCAGATCGGATCGCGAGGAGGAGAAGCGAGTACGACTACATCACCCACGTTCCGTCGAACGTTCCGCTGTGCGAATCTTTAAGGGTATGAAGATCTCATCTAATCCCTCTCGTTGTTTGCATCTCCTCGATTAGATCTTGGCTTTCTCGTTCGCATCCGTAGATTTTTTTTGATTTACTATGCTGCGAAACCCTTGCATCTCCTAGATTAGATCTTTGAGTCATTTCCTTCCTCCTACTGGTTCGATAACCTTGGTTTCTTACTAAGGAAAACTTGCTGTTGTGCTCATCACACCTTCCTCTTGGGGTCTCTCAACGAAGCTCTACAGTGATCTAAGCGCATCAGGGTTTTAGCTGCTTCCTAGATGGAAATGTGTGTCCACTTACGACGAACGGCCGTGAACATATACCTTTCCAGATTGCGACATGTGGCCACATACGCTGACAACCTGGCCATCGGCATAGGCCTTCAGAGATGTTAATGATCTGGCCATCAACATAGGTCTATTCAATCGATGGCCCTAGGAATGCCACATGTGCAGGTAAGCAGATAGTGTGGACGTTGAGAAACTGGACGATGCCATCAGACGACCGCTTCGTCTGTTTTTTCTTCCAGTGGCCTAGTTGTGCCGACGATCATGGAAAACCATCGGCATAGACGTGTATGCCAACGGTAAAACTTCTATATGCTGATGTCGAGATTGTTGACGTTTGTATGCCATCGGTCGACGTTGGCATAGCCATAAGCCGACGGTTTTCATGACTTTGCTGACGGCTTCAGACCGTCGGCATCTCACCAGTTTTATGTAGTGACGGGTATAACGACCATCTAGACTCCTAGAATTTAATCTCTAGTGTAAAGCCCTGCACGCAGCACTCACGGTTACCATGTATATCAGACATTCTTTGTAACTTACATCGTCGAATGAATCTATTCCATCTTCGTGGAATCCCGCCTTGACACACATATCAAATATATTTCTCCTTGAAACAGGCTTTCGCCCCTCTCAATTAATATAGCAACCACTCGATATAGCTTGCAACCACTGCTGGGGCAAACAACATAAGTCAAGCCTAAAAGGAAACAAGAGTAAGTAAGAGAAAACCAAGCCGACATCGACGGTTTGACGAAAACATAAATAACTTGCAACCCTTGCGCCCTCCATAAGTACTACCACGCGCCTAGCACTCCAAAGCGTTGTGTACCAAGTAGCACCTCCAAGAAGGGAAGCGACGACGCTACTGCTGTCCGGACCGATCCTAAAGTTTTCCCCGGTACTCTACGAGAGGTGGGGAAGAAACAAGAAGGACGGTGACACCCGCGGGTGTCACCGCGTCAGTGTCTAGATAAAAAGAATTTCTCCTAACCCCTAAAAAACACACCGCATGATTTATCGCTGCCCACCAGCGCGCGCCACCATGGTCTTGTAGCCGCCACCGCCGTATCACCGTGACCCACAAAGCGAGGCTGATAGGACCAAAAAAAGGAAACTACAGCGAGGGTCAGCGGTACAACAACACTCAGAGAGAACTGCCTCCTCCATAAAAGTCAGTAGCCGACCGCATACAGCCGAGCCGCAAGGACAAAGCAAGCTCTCCCTAGACTGGACAAGCCCAAATGGTCCCATAAAGCCTTGCAGTAGAGGTGCTGCATACGATATTCATACAGGGACAGCGAGAGGGAGAGCTAGCATTTTTTACTTGTTAAATAATAACAAAATATTTTCTCCTAGAAAGTACAGAAATCAATACAGCTCTTTCTTGTTTTCCTTTTACAAAAAGTTTCATTTTGGAATAATTGGACCCAAAACTTCAGAGATCTGAAACCGCCGTACGTTGATTGATTTTCAAGTAACGTGTAGACAACTCGCCATTCTTAGATCTTTTTATTTCTTGACAACGAGCAAGCCATTCTAACATTCTCAGAGCTTTGTGCGCTGGGCGCCATCGAGTGACCTTGCGTTGTGCGTGCTATGGATCAGTGGCCTGACGAGGCAGCGGGACATACTACTCGATAAGACTTTTTCCACATGGTTTACCTACGTACGTGTAGATAGCCCCCACGACAAAAACGTGCGCTGTCAATGATATTTAACCCAGTCAGCGCGTACGCTCTTGGCGTGTGGGGCCACAGATGTATGACTTGATAGCGATACCTTTTGTTGCTAGCTCGAGAATGATAGCGATATCGCAGTGTGAATATCATATCGTATGCTCAAATATACATTTGTACGAAATGGGCGCACATATACACGTAGCTAGACACTCTGAAGCCATGTACACTGAGCTCTCCAATAGCATGCACATCACTGAGCTTGGTTCTAAATCACAAGGCGTATTTTGTCTCATTATTTACGAATAATGGACTTTTTTAATCAACGACCACGTTGTTAATATGAACAAGATGTGGTTAATTTTTACTCCTGATGACAGCATCGCCTATTTTATACGCAGCTCGCTTGCTTGTCCTGTAGCCGAGTGCTCTTATCGTCTCCGCTGAGTCATCCTCTCTACCTACCAGCTACCAGCTGGATGCATGCGCCAGATGCGCGAGCTCGAGCTCGAGCGATCTATATATACCTTCCTCTAGGTATCTTGCAGCTCACAGCTAGCCTCACACCCACCCACGGCCACATCTACCTAGTGCGCATCTCTCTCCTCCCTCGCCGCCGGCGTGTACGTGCTCACTCGGCCGTTGGTCGATCTGCAGCTCACGAAGAGGTTGCGCTACCTCGTGCTTGAACTGAGCAGCTCCTAAAATAGGTTGGGTCTGCGCCGTCGTCGGAGAAGAAACGCAAGTACATTATTCCGGAGATATGGTGAGCACGACGGCGGCCGGCGTGAACAAGGCGGCGGCCCAGGGCGGGGGGCTGCGGCTGTCGTCGCTGAACCACATCTCGGTGGTGTGCCGGTCGCTGGAGAGCTCGCTGGCGTTCTACTGCGACGTGCTCGGCTTCTTCCCCATCCGCCGACCGGGATCCTTTGACTTCGACGGCGCATGGTACGTACCTAGGGCCCGCTCATGTCATCACGACCACGCACCGCTTCGACCGATCGGTCTCTACCCGGCCGGCCTATCCATGCATGTTTGTCATGAAAATTCTTGTGGATTGCAGGCTGTACAACTTCGGGATCGGCATACATCTGCTGCAGGCGGAGGACCCCGAGAGCCTGCTGCCCAAGAAGACGGAGATCGACCCCAAAGACAACCACATCTCCTTCACGGTACGCACCAATAGGCAGCTTAACCATTAGTACTATATATTTTTTGTAAATAAATAAAAATACCATGCGTTACTAGTACTGTAATTCTTGCACATCCACGGCTAGCTGATCTAAATTATCAACAAGTTATTTAACGTAAAGTGTCTGAAAAAAAAAACAAGTTGTGGATATTGGCCATTCCCTTCATTTTTAGGGGATGGACATTGGCGACTCGCTCGCCATGTTTCTGAGAATATGTAAAGTCTTCGACAAACATGCTGCTCCATGTGAGGCGAGGAAGCACCCATGGCACATGCATGCTATGTTAGTCTATCTGGAATACTAATCGGATGGAAGTCGTGCCAAGTTAGGGTGGGCATTGGCAGCCTGATTTTTCCCGGCTCCTCTCTTCCGATAATTGGCTGGCGATGTACCGAACATTCCCTTTTTTAGGAAGTCATGCCAAGTTAGTGTTGTCACCTAGTAGCCATCTAGTTCACGCCTCAAACCATCCATCTCGGAGAGAGTTCTCTCTTTTCGTCTTACTCGCTCTGTCCAAAAGTAACTAACTTGGATGTTTCTAAATTCGTATATATCTGAACACGTTTTAATGTGTAGATATATACGAATTTGGGACAAATCCTAGTCACTTATTTTTAGACGGAGGGAGTACAACTTAGTTCAAGTGCACAAGTGGCCCAGTTCTGATATGATCGACCGTCGGCGTGGAAAACGGCAACAATGTGCGAAGGTGAAATCGTGTGTTCCCAAACAGATCTGGATCCGATGATTACTCCAGGGCTTTCCAGCTCAACTCAACAAATAACGTATATACACAGCATGACAGCAACATAGTTGAATAATCTGTAGGAGATCTAGGCCATGAAACACGCACTCATGCTTTCACGCATGGCCAACCCTTGATCTCACTTGTAATGATAAAAAGAAGTTTCTGCAGCCTTGATCCATGCACAGTGCACCACTGTGACCCCACAATCCTGAGTTAATTGTATCACGTTCAGGTACCTGTTCAGGTAGTGAATGCTATGTACTACTGTGTACTGTTTGTCTGCTCTCTTACCTGGATCTATAGTAATAGTACGGCTGGTGTGTGGTACTTACAACTGCAGATACATAATTCTTTTGTCTGCAACTTCTGCATGCATGCATGCATTCGAAAGCGATATGCTTCATCTCCATGAGAGCGTGATGGAGCACGACACACGGTGGACACACATGTGAGCTGGCTAGTGCGACAAGTCACATGCATGCGCGTGCATAGTATCCAGTACCATATACTAGCAAGCAAACACCTCTCGCATATAGTGCCCTGTGCTTTTAATTTTCTACAGTATCTGTGATGCGATAGTTCACGAGAGAATAAATCCAACGATCGAGGATTTGTTTCGTCGGTCGAATGTATGGAACTTAGTCCATGCGATGACGTGTCATGTGTACTGTGCATGCAGTGCGAGAGCATGGAGGTGGTGCAGCGGCGGCTCAAGGAGATGGGCGTCCGGTACGTGCAGCGGCGGGTGGAGGAGGGCGGCATCCACGTCGACCAGCTCTTCTTCCACGACCCCGACGGCTTCATGATCGAGATCTGCACCTGCGACAACCTCCCTGTCATCCCCCTCGACGGCGCCGTTGCCCGCGCGCCGCCGGCCTGCAAGAGGGCCTCCGCCGCCAAGCAGCAGCCTAATCTCCAAGCTGCCGCGGTAGATACGGCGCCGATGAAAACCAACGCCGGTGGCTGCGTCGGCGAGGTGGTCGACGTCCCGGCTGCGAGCATGCCTATGATGACAAGCGTGGAGCAGGCCTGCATGCAGGTCTAGGGACTTGGTGTATGTTCGCTACTCCCTCCGTCTCGGTTTATAAGACCTACGCGTATTTCTAGATCGATAAATTAACCAAATTAGCATGAGGTATATAAGATAAAAACTATACTATTAGAAACTTTAAATGTTATATTTTTTAATGATATAATTTTATATTATATAATTTATATTATATAGCTTATGCGGACGATCTAGGTATATGCGTAAGTCTTATAAACTGGGAGTAGTACTATTTTGTTGCCCGTAATTAATTTAATTGTATTTTTTCTTGTCCAGTACGTGCGTGAGATATGTGAAGATAATTAGAGAGTATATTGTCACATATATGCACAGACATACCGAGTGAGATGAACAGAATAAAAACAGCAAACTTATAATATATACTTCCTCCGATTCAAATAATGTTCTCAGATTTGTCTAGATTCAGATATATCTAGCATTAAAATAAGACTAGATACATTTGAATCTAGACAAAATCTAAGAATATTAACATAGACCCGAGGGAGTATGGAAGTTGTGCATGTGCAGCATGTCACATCAAGGGACTAGTGCCCTACCATATCCCCAGGAGATCTTACACCTGCGGTATGCGGATGACACGTTTATCCTAGTGAAATGTAATTATCTACAAATTGTAAACCTCAAGTTTCTGTTGATGTGCTTTGGAAACATGTCTGGACTAAAAATCAATTAACATAAGAGGAGGTTGTGGTGATGGGACAACCGGAGGAGGAACAGAAGGATCGCTAACATGCTCAAGTGCGAATTGGAAGCTTTCCTTTTTTGCCTATCCTGGCTTACCAGTCTCTGAACAAAAACTCGCAATGAAACAATGGCAGTTCTTGGTGCTCAAGTTAGGTGGCAGAATTGTGACTTGGCTGGGCAGATTTCGGTCATTTTGTCCAATTCTTGCATGGCCAACCTCCTCATGTTCGCCATGGGACCTTTTCTGCTACAAGATGGTATCCACACTAAATTTGACTCGCATCCTTCTATTGGGAAGGAACGAGCAACAAGAGAAAATACCACATGGTGAACTGGGCTGGCAGTATGCATACCAAAATAATTCGGAGGATTGGGTTTGATCAACTCCAAAAAGATGAACATTGCACTAATGATGAAATGGATACATAAGCTTTATCAAGGTTCGTGCAAAATACCAAATGCCTTGGACATTTTCTCTGGAACCGGACAATGGGGGTCGTCGTTCTGGAAAAGTCTGCACAAGATCAAGCGGTTCTTTGGCTTGATTTATGGCAGGAGACGAACAAGGGGAGGGGGCAAAACATGAGGTTAGAACGGGCAACGTACTTGTTTTTGGCTTGATTTATGGCAGGAGACGAAAAGCCTAAAGACAAATTCCCCCTAATGTTTGATATCTAAACAAACCAAAACATCTTGGTAGCTCAAGCATGCAACCCTATTGGGCTGCATTTCAGGAGATCACTCGACCAAGAAGGGATGGGATAGTGGCAGGACCTTCGACAGATCATCGACAACACTTACCTATCTCTAGGCCTAGACCGCGTTTCCTTGAAATTAAAACAGTCTGGTCAGTACTCACTACTCAAGTGGCTTCCCTATATGCCAAATTGTCGCAAGGGGCGGCGGTGGCATACCACAAGGAAATCTGGGCAGACAAAGTTCCCCTCAAACTTAGAGTCTTTTCCTGGCGGCTAACACTTGATCGACTGCCTGAAGCTACAGATTGCAATGAGATAGGGCATTACATATGGCAAATGTGAGTTGTGTGGCCACCCATAGAATGCATCTCATGTGTTCTTCCAATGCTCGCTAGCTCGTTTTGCTTGAAGTGTGGTCCGCCAGGTGCTTGGGTGCAATTAGAACCCATCCGACTTCCCACAAATCCTGGCTATCATATCAAACTTCTTGGAAGGGGCGCGCAGACTTATTTGGACGTTGTTCTTGGCCCAATATTGGGTGCTATGGAACATTCGGAATAAGTTATCTATAGAGGATAAATTTATCAAACACCTAGCTGACATAATCTATAAAACATTATGTTCTTGCAGTTGTGGAGGCCAAACTCCAAAGCCACAGTGTCCTAGCTGGCATCGATTTTGGTGGTACACACAGTGTTGTCTCTTGCACTCTCAAGCGATTGTCCTATTCATCAACTTGATGAAAAAAATGTCTTTCTCAATAGTACTCTCAATAAAACAGAAAATCGCAAAAAAAAACCTGAGCCAGAACTGAAACAGCAACAAGAAACAGAAACAAGAAAGCGTTAGAAAATGGGCCTTTTTTACCAGAGAAAAATGGGCCTTGCCCTATGCCTCAGGGGTACGCGGTGCGAGCCTGAAGTGCCGAAACAGGCGGCAAATAGGACTAACACGCTAAATAGGTAAGTGGCGCGCAGGAAACCCTATACAAGGCTGTTCGCGTCGGTTTGCAGCCTTACGCATACCACCGTATCTAATTGGGCCCATTAGTCGGCCTATCCTGGCACAAGTCCTGATCGTGAGTTTCTTTTTTCTTCCCCGAACGGTCATGTACACCCAAGTATATACTGTATAAACTGGCTAATAGATTATATTATGTTCGTAGCTTCTTAAATAGGAGGGGAAAAAAATCAAAAAATTAAAAACTGTTCATATCTGAAAATTATTTATATTTTAAAAAATACAGATTTAGAAAGTGTTCTAATTTGAAATGTTCAGAATAGAAATATGTTCAAATTTAAAACTTGTTAAAATTAAAAAATTATTAACATTAAAAAATGTTCTAATTAAAAACTTGTTCTAGGGAGGCAAGATGAGTGGGCAATGGCCACCAAAGAAAATGTGAGAGAGTCGGCTCGGTCGTGAGGGCCGTTTTAGGGACAGCAAAAGCACTATTGGAAAAACCATCTTCGGTTCGATCAGAGCAACGTCACCAGTCCCGGTCCATCACGAACCGCGACTAGTGCTAGCACTAGTCCTGGTCCGTGAGGCCTCCAACGGCTAGAAATGGCCATAAGCATTAGTCCCGGGCCGGACCAGAGCATTAGTCCCATGTCTGACTACCGAGACTAATAAGCTAGAGCGGGGCAACAACTCTTTTCGGAGACTATTAGTCCCGGGTCGTATCACGGCCCGGGACTAATTGTCCATCACTATATATATATATATATATCTCCCTGGCCAGCTGCCCTAAAGCATATGGTGGTCATTTTTCTCAAAGAAGTAAGAGAGTTCATGTCATTGTTTTCTCAAGATTTGTCAAGATTTAGTTTGCAACACCTAAATCCAAAGCTTTAAAAGGTTAGAACTTTATTCTTTCATCTCTTATTGCTACTTTAGCTCTATAATGCTCTAGAAGTATAGAGATATGGATCAAATGCATGCATGTTGTAGAAGTAGCTAGAAGGATTTTGATATATATGTGTAACAAATTTTGATTAGGCACATAGTTACTGAAAATTGAAATGTGTAATTTTAGAGTTTCAGAGCTTAGAATGGAATGAGGTTTTCACTGATAGAACAATAATAAAAAACTCCACATTTATCATGTTGATTGTTTTCTCCAATTCACAAATTGGTGCATGTAAATTTTTCAAAATTCAAAATTAATGCTCTAGAAGCTCTCAATATAACTTGTAATAATTTTATCATGTTGTGTAATGGTTTTTGATATACTTTTACTATAATGCAGATGGTCCGGGAATGGATGTACAGATCTTGACGCCTCTGGCGAGTTCATTAATGGTGTGCATGAATTCATCCGTGTTGCTGATGCAAACAAGCACAATGGTTTTGTATTCTGTCCATGTAATAGATGTAGGAATCAGAAGGATTACTCTGACTCAAAAACCCTTCATACCACTGTTGAAGTCCGGCTTCATGCCCGATTATAATTGTTGGACCAAGCGGAGAGAGGGGTTATAATGGAAGACAATGAAGAAGAGGAGGAGGATGACAACTATCATGGTTTCCCTGAGTACGAAGATACTTCCATGGGGAATGCTGAAGGAGAGGATGAAGAAGAGACACATGATGAACCCGCTGATGATCTTGGTCGGACCATTGCCGATGCACGAAGAGATTGTGAAACTGAAAAGGATAGGAGAAGTTCAATCACATGCTAGAGGATGACAAAAGTTGTTGTACCCAAATTGCGAAAATGGTCTGAAAAATGGGCAAGACACCTGGAATTGCTGCGATGGAAGGCTGAGTGTGCTATACGACTCCTCATTTGAAAAGTTGCTGAAAATGATGAAGAATATGCTTCCAAAAGATAATGTATTGCCCGCAAGACATACGAAGCAAAAAGGTTATTCGCCCTCTAGGTTTAGAGGTTCAAGATACGTGCATGCCCTAATGACGCATCCTCTACCGCGGTGAGGTATGAGAATTTAGATGCATGCCCGGTATGCACTTCACTTGTATAAGATTAGACGAGATGACCCGATGACGTTGAGGCGAGCCCCTCCCCCGGAAGAGGGTTCCTGCGAAGGTGATGTGGTATGCTCCTATAATACCATGGTTGAAACGCTTATTCAGAAACAAAGAGCACGCCAAGTTGTTGCGATGGCATAAAGAGGAACGTAAGTCAGACGGGATGTTGAGACACCCCGCTGATGGGTCGCAATGGAGAAAAATCGATAGAAAGTACCCGGACTTTTGCGAGATGACGCTTAAGGAGTTTAAGGTTTGGTCTAAGTACAGATGGCATGAAACCCTTTGGGGAGCAGAGCTCTAGTCACGACTGCCGTGACTCTATGCATCTATAACCTTCCTCCTTGGTTGTGCATGAAGCGGAAGTTCATTATGATGCCAGTGTTGATCCAAGGTCCGAAGCAACCCGACAACGACATTGATGTGTACCTAAGGCCATTAGTGTAAGAACTTTTACAGTTGTGGCACGAACCCGGGATACGCGTGTGGGATGAGCACAAGCAGGAAGAATTTAACCTCTGAGCATTGCTTTTCGTAACAATCAATAATTGGTCTGCTCTTAGTAACCTTTCAGGACAGCCAAACAAGGGATACAATGCATGCACACACTGTTTAGATGAGACTGAAAGTATATATTTGGAACATTGTAAGAAAAATGTATACAATGAACATCGTCGATTTCTTTTGGCCAAGCATCCCTTAAAAAAGAAAGGCAAGCATTTCACCGGTCTGGCATGTCACCAGACGAAGCCTAAGGAGCGTACTGGTGATGATATATTTGATATGGTCAAAGATTTGGATCAACTGGTAACCTTTGGAAAGGGTCCTGGAGGAAAATCTGTTCCGAAAGACGCTGAAGGACACGCACTCATGTGGAAGAAGAAATCTATATTTTGGGAGATACCATATTGGAAATTCTTAGAGGTCCGCTCTGCAATCGATGTGATGCATGTGACGAAGAATCTTTGCGTGAACCTGCTAGGATTCTTGGGCGTGTATGGGAAGACAAAAGATACACCGGAAGCACGAAAGGACCATCAACGTATGAAAGACCCCGATGGTCTACATCCAGAATGGTTTCAAGGTCATGCCAGCTATGCTCTTACCAAACAAGAGAAGGAAATATTTTTTGAATGCCTAAGCAGTATTAAGGTCCTGCCTGGCTTCTCGTCGAATATGAAGGGGATAATAAATATGGCAGAAAAAAAGTTCCAAAACCTAAAGTCTCATGACTGCCACGTGATTATGACGCAAATGCTTCCGATTGCATTGAGGGGGCTTCTACCAGATAATGTTCGAGTACCCATTGTGAAGCTATGTGCATTTCTCAATGCAATCTCTCGAAGATAATCAATCCTCAAGATCTACCACGATTCTGTAATGATGTGGTCGAATGTCTTGTCGGTTTGAGTTGGTGTTCCCACCATCCTTCTTCAATATTATGGCCTTTTCTTTGGTTCACCTAGTCAAGAGATTTCCATTCTCGGTCCTGTATTTCTACACAATATGTTTCCCTTTGAGATGTTCATGGGAATCTTAAAGAAATATGTCCAGAACTGCTAGGCGAAGGAAGCATCTCCAAGGGCTATGGAGCAGAGGAGGTCATTGAATTTTGTGTTGACTTGTTCGACCTTAAGCCGATTGGTCTTCCTCAATCGCGGTATGAGGAGACTGAGTGGAAAAGGGTACTCTAGGAAGGAAATCAATAATATGTAGAGACGGACATTCTTACACAAGCACATTACACCGTTCTGAATTCTATCTTGGCAGCCCCATATATCGAGGAACACAAGAAAATCTTACGCTCCAACCCCGCAAAGCATGACTCTTGGATTAGAGATGAACACATGAAGAGTTTGGTGGTTGGTTGCAACATCTCATCAAAACAACACTCTTGGAGATCAGCTATACTTGTTGTCTAGGTCACCATCTTCGACTATATCGACTTTCCAAGGGTACGAGATAAATGGGTATACATTTTACGATAGCCCAAGATAAAAAAGAGCACCAACCAAAAGCGTGGTGTCGCTTTGATGCAGACAACAATGGGTCAAAGACCACATATTATGGTTACATAGAGGAGATATGAGAACTTGACTATGGACCTACTTTTAAGGTCCCCTTGTTTCGGTGCAAATGGGTCAAGCTGACGGGAGGAGGGGTTGAGGTAGACAAGAAATACGGAATGACATCGTTGGATCTCAACAATCTTGGGTACTTAGGCAGACCATTCGTCCTAGCCAATGATGTGGCCCAGGTTTTCTATGTGAAGGACATGTCTACCAAACCTAGAAAACGAAAAAATAAGAAAAAGAATACATCCGACGATGAGCCAAAGCGCCACATAGTTCTTTCAGGAAAAAGAAACATCGTGGGAGTGGAGGACAAGACAGACATGTCAGAAGATTGTGATAAGTTTCATGAAATTCCGCCCTTCGCGGTGAAGGATGACCCAAGCATCATGTTAATGAATGAAGATGCTCCATGGATACGATGGGATCAGAAAGGAACACACGCGAAGAAATGATATGTAATAATTGTAACATTTTATGAGTGAAGATGTTCCATGCATGTGTCCATTTTTATAGTGTTGTCTGCAAACAATCTTGAGTGTGTTAGTCCCGTTTTGTGGCTGGACCGACTAAGGAGGGCCTTTAGTACCGATTCATACTTACCATTAAGATCTGATCTCCAAACGCGTGATGTCACATATTAGGGAGTGCCTCTATGACCAGTTTCTCGGAGATGCCGGAGGACTGGGCTCTGTCGGCATCTCCCTGAAACTAGCCGTAGTGGTGTCCCTGCTCTCGAAAACCATCTTGCAGCTTGTAACTTCTCTAACTAGATCAATACGCCCAGGAGCTAACTAATTTCACATATTAGGGAGTGCCTCTATGACCAGTTTCTCGGAGATGCCGGAGGACTGGGCTCTGTCGTCATCTCCCTGAAACTGGCTGTAGTGGTGTCCCTGCTCTCAAAAACCATCTTGGAGATGCCTCAAACCGGCTGGAGGACTAGACTCACAAGGATGCCTATTTATAGTACAAGCAGCTCGGCATAATGTCGACACTCACGACATAATGTCGACACTCACCCCTATTATTAGTGCTGACTCATCTTTAGTCCCGGTTGGTGTCTCCAACCGGGACTAAAGGTTCATCTTTAGTTCCGGTTGGTGACACCATCCGGGACAAGGTACAAGCCGCATGACATAATGTCGACACTCACCCCTATTATTAGTGTTGCCTGGCCCAGTCTGCCGCAATCCCTTCAGTCGCGGTTGGTTTCTCCAACCGGGACTAAAGATGAACCCTCTCTTTATATAGGCATTTCCCTCTATTTATTAGGTAACACTCAAGACATTTATTAATATTAAAAACCGGGACAAACCGGGACTAGATAACACTCAGGACTAAAGCCGCCCCCTTTAGTCATAATCATGCCTAGTCCTATAATGCGCGCTTGTGGTCTTCATCGTCATCGTCATCATCACCGCCACTCGGGATCCTCAGCCCATCCATGGCATATACTAGGGCCATTCCAGCCTCGGATTCACGGCGGGCGGAGAGAGGGTCTCTGGAAGACGATGTCGCTACTACCGGGCGGTGTGCGGCTGTGGCGGGTGGACTCGTGGGCACCGTGGCGAGATGGTCTCCCCGGCGATGTAGCGCATCACTCGATGATAGTACGGTTCACCCACCACGACGGCGGCCGTTGTGGTTCACCGGTGGCGAGCCATCACCCTCGTACTGGCGAGCTCCCTTTCCCGCCTATTAGCGAAGAAGGCATTCCAGTGTCGTGGTTCGGGATCCCACGGGATCCATCCATTGCTCGGCGTGAGCTCGTGGTAGAAGTGGTTTGTGATGGCCTGGCGTGTGGAACCTTGAGGGACAGGAGGGACGAAAACCCTCGGCCTTCGACATCCGGCCGAATGACGGGCAAAAAGGTAGTTGAGCGCCTGCGCGCCTCGGTCTCCTCGAGGGTCGAGAATGGCCCGGTGGGCGTTGTCCATTGTTCTAAGAGAGCAAGGTGTGGATGTGTGGATAGCCATGGCGATACGCCCTAAATATAGAGGAAAAGGCGGAAAACTTGGCGTGAAGCTTTGGGAAATGGCGGGAAATATCTTTAGTCCCGGTTAGTGACTACATCCGGGACTAAAAGCTCTCGTAGAAAGGAAAGGGCGGGAAAACTTGGCGGGAAGAGGTGGGAAATGGCGGAAAATATCTTTAGTCCTGTTTTGTGACTACAATCGGGACTAAATGGATATTAAATTAAGATTCATTATATTTTTCTGATAATAATAGACATATTATTTGTTTTATTTGGATTATTACAATAAAAGATATGATTTTTCAAAGTTTTTATATTTGATTTGAATTAAAAAAGAAAATTTACAAATGAAATAATTTATAAATGATGCAAACAGATAAATGGATATCATATTAAATTTCTTTATATTTTTATGATAATTATAGACATAATATTTGTTTTATTTGGATTATTACAATAAAAGATATGATTTTTCAAAGTTTTTATATTTGATTTGAATTAAAAAAGAAAATTTACAAATGAAATAATTTATAAATGATGTAAACAGATAAATGGATATTATATTCAAATTCTTTATATTTTTCTGATAATTATAGACATATTATTTGTTTTATTTGGATTATTACAATAAAAGATATGATTTTTCAAAGTTTTATATTTGATTTGAATTAAAAAAGAAAATTTACAAATGAAATAATTTATAAATGATGCAAACAGATAAATGGATATTATATTAAAATTTCTTATATTTTTCTAATAATAATAGACATATTATTTGTTTTATTTGGATTATTACATTAAAAGATATGATTTTTCAAAGTTTTTATATTAGTTTTGAATTAAAAAAGAAAATTAAAAAAACAAATAGTCGCGGGTCGTGGCTGGACCCGGGACTAAAGGGTGAGTCTTGTGCGCCAAAACGACGCCTGAGAAAACTTTAGTCCTGGTAGGTAAAGCCCGGACTAAAGGGTCTTTAGTCATGGGTTAAGCCACGATGACTAAAGGACCCTTAGTCAGCGGTGGTAATTAGCCGGGACTAAAGGTCTGTCCCTTTATATTCTGGCGCCAGCGGAGGTGCTGCGCCCCAACACTTCGCATTTCTCGTCGACGACGAAGCACGGCACGAAGACGAGACGAAGACAGTGAGGTGCCGTCTCGATTCCGGCTGCCCGCAGTGAGATGGTTCTCAGACGTCTTGCCGCTCCGTCAGGCCGCCGCTCCAAGAACCAGGCGCCTACGGTTAGGGTTCGGCCAGGAAAGGAAACGAGAGAGAGGGAGCGAGCCTGGGGGGAATGAGAGGATAGGGGAGAGGGAGAGGCGTGCTCTCCATGGCGACGGCGGCGCGGATCAGCAACGGACACGACCGGCGAGGGCGTCGCGCGCCACACCGCTTTGGCCAGTATCTGGGAAGGACTACACGAGGTGGTGTTGTTAATGCTGGCACAGTAGGGAGAGAGAGATAATGGCCTGGTTGGTTGCCAACTGTTTTTGTCCAAAAAATTTTCTTTTTCTGTTTTTCCTTTTCTCTTTGTATTTTTTAAATACAAATTTGTTTTATATTATTTTTTTAATTATAATTAGCTAGGATTAGGATTATATTGTTAGCTAGGGTTATTTTAATTATAATTAGCTAGGGTTATTTTTTTAATTATTGTTTTAATTATAATTAGCTAGGGTTATTTTTTTAATTATTGTTTTAATTATAATTAGCTAGGGTTATTTTTTTTGTTTTAGTTATTAGCTATGATTATATTGTTTTACCACAATTAATATTAGGATTATTGTTTTACCAAAAATAATATAAGGTTTTACCATAATTAATATTAGGAAATGTTATAGTTTTTTCTATAGTTTTTTTATATTAGGGTTTTTTGTTTTAGTATTAGGATTATTGTTTTAATTAAAATATTAGAATTAGGATTAGTATTATTGTTTTAGTGATTTTTTATTTATTTATTAAGATTAGAATTAGGATTAGGATTAGGGTTATTTTTTTGTTTTAGTTATTATGATTATTGTTTTAGCACAAATAATATTAGGATTATTATAATTTGGATTATATTGTTTTAGTTATTAGGATTATTGTTTTTTCTAACCTGTTTAACTCTCTTTTTGTTATAGATAATTAAGTCATGGATTCATCCGAAGATCCTGGTCGCATCGGTGAAGGTTTTCTTCAGGGCATGATAAGAGGTGAAATTCCTCTTAATATTACTACCGGCGCCGAAGATATTTTGCTCGAGGAAGAGATATCCTCATATCTGAATCCATCCGGTGATGGACTAGAGAAAAACCAAATTTACTAAGGGGAAGACCAGATGGACGAAGGGCAAAAAAATAACAACAATAATGATGGCCCCTCGACAGGATCCGGCGAGGTATATATATATATATAAAGTCTCGTGTTACCTCTATTCATTATCTGATCTAGATATATATTAATCACTCTCTCTCCTTCTTTTAGCCCACCGGATCGAAGCAATCGACAGCTCGAACGAAACGAGGGCCGAACAAAAAGTTGGATGGTAATCAGAGGTTCACCATCGAAGAAATAGATGATGATGGTGAACCGATTGCTCCAGAGAAGCACCGGAGGATGTTTATAAATCAATGCGGGGTGCTTGTTAGGGACAACCTGCTGATCACCATAGAAGAATGGAATAAGTCAAAGAAAGCCGGTGAAGAATCCAACAACTATGTCACCGATGATGCCAAAGATGACCTTTGGCAGAAGCTCATAGCGCATTTCATACTACCTTTAGAGTATGAGGAATTTTAGGTAGATGGTATTACCTCAAGGCCGGGTGGGCTTGAAAATAGAGCGAAAGTCAAGGAGTGGGCACTAAGCAAGATGGCTGAACTGTACCGGAACCACAAGAAAAATTTATACACGAAATATGTCGCGAAAAAGAAAACTCCAGACTTCAAAGGAGTAAACGAGAAGTTGAGAGAACAGTGTCCCGATTTTGTACAGTACAAGAAATCTGATAAAGCAAAGGCAAAGTCGGCAAAGAACGCGTTAAATGCTGCCAACAAGAAATACCATCATAAAATGGGGACAGGTGGCTACAAGAGTGCCGTCCCTAAGTGGGAAACTATGGAGAGGGATATGAGGGCTAGAGGCGTCACTCCTGGTACAAAAACATGGCCCGAGAGGTCAAAGCACTGGTGGTACGGGCACGGGGGATCCTTGGACCCAGAAACAGGGAAGACATTATTCCATGATAAAATTCTAAAACCCTCCCAAGACCTTATTCAAGCAATGAACGATGCTCAATTGGGATTGTTCTGTCCCGAGAGAGAGAACGACGAGCTAACACGCGCCCTAGGTAATCCTGAAAAGGAAGGACGAACATGAGGCAAAGGCGCCGGTGTCTCGTGGAAGAAAGGGTTTCCTCTGTATGATGCCAGTTACAGAAGCCATCAGAGAAAGAAGGACCGGGAGGCAGACCGGATCTCCAGGGTAGAGCAGGACCTAGCTAATCTAAAGAACCTCATGCATGAAATTAGCCAAAGGCCGCCGTCGTCAACTCACTCGCGGTCTGATGATCCTGCATTGGATCTTAGCCAACGGAGAAGCAGTGTGGCTTCCACGGAGGTCCGTGATGATGATCAAGCACTGCTGGATGATGCACCGGCTCATCACTACCCCGTGGATGATGTCAGAGAGATGGCACAATGTGAGCTACATCAGCCAATGAACAACCTGTCCTTCAAGGTGGCGATCGTCACTGCTTTACCTTGTCTACCTGGAGCACTCCACCATTCACTTCCGATTCCACCAGGCTATGCTCGTGTCACGGTGGATGACATAGTGGAGGATTTTGTGGACCTAGAGATTGAAATCGCTACGCCTGAAGGCCTTACGAAACTAGGAGATGTCAAGCGCAACATCATTCTATGGAATAAGAAGTACATCAAGTTTCCAGGCTCGGCGCCAAGGCCACCGACTCCAAGGAATCCAAATCCACCCCGCATCGAATATCGTCAACCTCCAAGTCCACCCCAACCCGATTATCGCCAACCTCCAAGTCCACCCCAACCCGATTATCGCCAACCTCCAAGTCCACCTCACTGACGATCGCCGCAGGAGTACATCAACTCGATCTCCGCCTCCGCCTTCGTGCAATACTACTACCTCAACGTAGAAACGGAAGTTCGACGGTCCCCCGTGCCGCACATCGAAGAAAGGTCAAACGCGAAGATAGTCGATATCCCGGCTCTTCAAAGAGACCTTATGACAAGACCGATGAGGAAACTAACACGGATGTGGTCGCCCAAGTTAAGCGCATTTTGCACCAAAAAGCCTGAGCCAAAGCCGTATATAACGAAAAACCAAAAAGTAGGCTAAGTCCTTTCTTGAGCAACCATCCCAGATATCAATGAATCTGGAATCAGACTATGACCGGGAGATTATTAAGCAAGCACAGAAGGAAAAAATCACAAGTGAAAAAAGCGGGAAGCAAGTTGCCCAGCTCAGAGCACGGAAGAATCAATCGATCGCCCGCTCAAAGTCATTTCAGACCTCAACAAGGCCTTGAGCTGAAATGGATATGGACATGCAAATAATGGACCCTAGAGCCCGTAATAGTGCTGCACTTATGGGAATCACTGTATCGCAGGCCAAAGCACTTGCTAACAAGCAAATATGTCTCTTGGTAAATATTTAGGCTATGAAGATACGCCATGGGTCGAGATAATGACAAGATGTCCAAGGGACGCCTCTAGTCAAGAATGAGGAGCTCACGCCTATCCACACATATGCGAAATCTGCACGAATGGTACATGTCGCAAGCACAAAAAAGCATCGAAGATTGGTTTCCGGTGGACGTTAGAACGGAGCATCACTTCAAACCATACTCGATACAAGTTCAAATGATGTAACTGTTTCAGTTATACAACCAAGCGCCTCGACAAATCTATCATTGGTTGCTCGTATGCTGAAGTTATTTATTTCTATAATTAAGTTTGTAGCTTTAGCTCGTTCATTGCATTTAATACATTATCCTAACTATATATATCCTTTTGTATGATGATATTATATTCTGCAGAATGAAGATGCTTGAATGCAAAAGAGCTAGAAGATACGACGTTGGGTTCATTGACCCATATATCATTAATGAATATACGTTAAATAATCACCCCAAAGACGTGGAGGAAGACCTGTCCAGGTTCTTAACCGAGAATAATTTTGTTAAGGAAATACTATTTCCTTACAACTTCAAGTGAGTGTTTATATCTTGTACACATTTTATTTTTGCTTACTCGATAAGCTATATATGCATGTATGCTTATGTAAATGTCCGCAGATTCCACTGGATCTTGCTAAACATTCAAGTTGACAACTCCCTAGTTGAAGTCCATGACTCATTAAGTTGGGACCAATAGAAGTGGAGCGACATGAAAGCAATGCTCCATAAGTAATTTCAATCATTATCGCATTATATCGTCCTCTTTCATTCATTTCCTGATATCAAGTAACTAATAACTCCTTTGTTCATTTTCTTTGCCGAGCAGGTGTTGGACACGATTCTGCATGTAAAATACCAGGTCCATTCAAAGAGGAGCTAACTTATAAAATGGTGAAGAGTTTACAGCAGCCACCGGGAACTCATTTATGTGGATACTACGTCTGCGAGTACATCCGAGAGTTGACCAGTGAGCGGAAAGTTGACTCACATTATATTTATGATCTGCGGGAGAAACTAGAGCCAGACCAGCGCATAAGAGCAATTCAAGAGGAGCTGGCGGGATTTATGATGAAGGAAGTCTTTGATGTACATGGAGAGCATTATGCGGATGACGTGGAACTCGATTTGCCTTAGTCATCTCCATGTAGCTCATATGATATATATATATATATATATATTCATCAATGACCATGTAATTTCAAAACATTTCTTCCTTTTGATATGATTGATTATATGTATGCTTGCAAGGGATCGATTAATTATATAAATGCATCGACGTGTAGTGTGTATGTAGTAGCGTATAATATGTATACTGATATATATGTTTGTTATAGTGAAACACAAAACGAAAAAGGAACAAAATGGCAAAAAAAGGAAATACACAATCTCTGCCGCGGCAGAGAAATGTGGTGTTTCTTCAGCGCAGAAACCTTTAGTCCGGGTGGTGTTACAGCCGGGACTAGAGGGAAATTCATGGGCGCTGAAACAGCCACGTGGCTGTTATCAGTCATGGTCGTTAGCCGGTACTAGAGGGGGGCCTCTAGTCCCGTTTTCGCAGTCCCGGGCCCAAAACCGGGACTAGAGCCCGTTGCGGCCCAGGACTGGAGGCCCTTTTTCCACCAGTGAAGGTAGGTGGAAGGGTCGGTGGCCTCCACTAACTACGACATTGGGAGGACAACTGTCACATGTCTAAACATGTGTTTGTCGTGTGTGGCCGTACCATTTTATGCCTGGGGGACTGGAGAAGTATGTTGATCGGTCGTTTCGTGTCGCTGACAAGAAGGGCCACGAGGATGAACCGTTGTGGCGACGGTAGCCGGCACCCCATGCTGGTCTCTGTGGTTCAGGGCCGACATGAGAGTACCAGACACAAAATTGAGCCTCGCTCGGTGCCGACGACCTACCAGGGTCGCCAATATGAGCCTATTTTTTTGTCGGTGTTCTCATAGTCTTTTTGGAGGGCTATTGGGGCTGGCAACGGAGATGCTCTGAGACCCCAAAAGTGAAGGGATCGAAGCTTCCTCACATGTCACCGCCACACCCACACCCACAACATGAGCCGCTCAACCAACATGGCACCACACATTTACTATGTCTTCTAAAGAGATTACATGTGATGCGCCGACGACTCGGTGGAGGTAGAAAGGATTCTAGACAAAATGGCCTAGTTGAACCCATGACACATATGCCTGTTGATGATGACAGGATTATTGGCGATGGTCTTGCATGGCACAAATGGGACCCGTCAACAAAGCCGGTGAGCATATGGCACCGAGGCAACTTGAGCCTTCGAGAGAAGATAGGTCTCGAGGGCGGCCTTGATGGTGATCAAAGTTGGAGAAGTTGAAGGGAGACTCCTTGGTGAATCTGACCGGAAGGGAAAGACCGGCGGAGAGAGCAAGCCCCATGGTCATGCGAGAGGACGAAGACGACGCAATACTCGGTGCCGGCTCATTGGGCCGGCATATGCTACAGTGATAGATCGGATTGGGTGGTTGACGAAGGAGACATAGGAGCCCCGGGAACGAGATTGGCAACGCGGTGGTTTATCCAGGTTCGACCCCTCTCGATGGAGAAAAAGACCTAATTCTGTTTTATTGTATTACGAGCACAGATCTAGACCACCCAACACCTATCTCATATCTCACGAGGAGACGAGGCCCCACACGAGAAGGGATCGGAGCGACCCAAACCGGCACGCGGCACCGCACAGTTCCCTGTTTTCGAATTCAAAAGGGATTCCACTCCACGTGAAGTGCAGACACAAGGGCACACACATGTATGTTATTTTGTGCAATGGTGCATGAATGCAAAATGCATGATCGTCCCTTCCCCAGGAACGGTCCACGTCGTGTGTCTCATTCCCTTGGACTCGTACAAGTCCTTTGATCGATCGTGAGTTTCTTCCTTAGCGTCTACTCCGATCCGTCGCCGTCGCCGACGTTCCTTCGAGGAAGCAGCCGCGGTGGAAATGCACGTACGGCCTAGTGTGCTGCCAACTTTATCAAAGTGTAGCTCAGTGGCTAGGTGACACTGCTCTGTCGCAATCAACACTTCGATCGGTGTCGAGCTGTCCGAAACTCGACATTATTTTCTCTCAGTCCGTCTCCTTCGTGCGGAATATACGTGCTGATACCCTTTTTTCTTCTTTTTGCGGAGATATGTGCAGTGCAGGTACCTTGGAGACCACGTACGCGAACCATCAACGCTAGCTTAGCTGTGGCAGTCAGTCAACCTCACAGGAATTTTGTATGATCACAACCTCACAGGAATCCTTTGTTGCGTCAAAGAAACGAAACTTTTGAATTTCCTACCAAGAGAGTAGACCTCTCTTTTTTTTTTCCTTTGTGTCTACGGGCAACTATGGCATCACAAATCACATGCGATCTCTACACGAAATTCACCTTGGTGACAGCTTCTACCGGTTTCTGCGTTTTCAATCTCTCAAGGATTCAACACGTCACGATACTCTATTTATTTTTTTCAAACAGGACAAAAAGATTTGTCATTTTCATTGATGGAGAAGAAAGTTTTAGTGTTACAATTCTCCTAGGACAAGTCCTAGGTCATACAAAAGGGATTAATCCCCCGGTATTACATTACTCAAAAAATTCGACACTGCTAAGCTCAATGCTCTTGCCTCGTCCTTAATCTTGGCTAGCACGATGGTTGAGGGCAATGGAAGGTGTTGAAAGATTCTTGCATTACGATAGTCTATTTATGCGTCTACTGCTTTTCAATCACTATATATGTTCCAAAGAAGCCCTCGATACCATATTCTTGGTGTCCTTGTTCTCTTTTCGGAATCTCTGGAGCCTGGTGGAGGTATTAGCGGTGTCTGTTTTGATTTGTTAATGTGAATTGCAATCACTTCTCTAGTTATTTCCAGACCATCACGAGATGTGTGTAACACCTACGCGATCTGGATTTTGGATGTTGGCGAACAAAAGACGATTGACACAAAGGGAGAATTTTTTGCTCCTGATGGATTGATGACTCCTCAGGCACCTAACCTTTGAATGCCACTTGACTAACAGCAGCTAGATGATGGTTCCGCAACCTGGAAGCTACTGCCGAGTCGCAGAGTGACCCTGATATGTCTGCTGATCCCTCCTCTTAAACATAGTTTTGAACCGCAAAAACTGAATCACTTCATTTATTTATCCAGGTATCACAACAGAGTTCCAACAAACTAATGCAGTCCCGGAACTTTCCCGGCATGTGCAGTCTACCGTAAAGCCAATCAGGATTCAGTTCTTTCTATCCTCAGCGAACTACTACTTTCTTCATACATCAATACTACTATGACCGACTTTTAAGACCCTTTTCGGCCTTTTTCTTTGGAACGTGTATAAAGTTACCGCTAATATTAGAAGCACTAATACCGTGGTTTACCCGCTAGTACTTCACACCTCGTCTACCGGTGATTTTTCGGCATCATCAACAGTCAGACTCGCTCAAGAAGCCTCAACAGTGTGGGAGAGCTTTCGCTCGTTCACTACGTATGCGTCGCCCTCATCGTGTACTCTGCTACAAGCTTTGAGAAGAGAGACGACTTGTCCTCCAGCAACTTGGCCGGCGTGTCACGCTCCACGGCCACTCCTGCAAAAATTGGAATGGTGTTTAGTCAGAACGACAGATACGCCAAACACATCGGATGAGACAGGTTATTTGTTTTGAAGGGATGATGGCTGACCGTTGTCGAGAAGCAAGACCATGTCGCTGTCAAGGACCGAGGTGATTCGATGAGCGATCGTGATGACCGTCGCATCTGAAAAATTCTCCCGTAGTGTTTTCTGGATCAAGTTGTCTGTCGCTGTGTCCACTGAAGCAGTGGCTTCGTCCAGAACCAGTATCTTAGTCCTCTTCAGAATTACTCTACCAAGACAGACAAGCTGGCGCTGACCCACGCTCCAGTTCTCTCCATTCTCCATCACTGGGAAGGCAAATTTACAGAAATATTTAGGTTTCTAAAGAACATGCAGCAGCACTAGCATGTGCCGTAATTTTTTGACTCCCTCCGATCCAAATTACTTGTCGCAGGTTTATTGAATTTAGACATATTTTAGGCAACATTTTTCCTAAAACTACGACAAATAATTTGGATCGGAGTGAGTAGGAAAAACGTGAAGGATATATGCAAATTTAGTATTAGACTCTCAACTGCATGACTCAAAATATAACAGACCTGGTGAGTCAAGTTTCAGCTCCTTTTTCCTGACCTCATCTCCTAGCTGACAGTTATCCAATGCCTGAAACGAGCAAAAGATTCAGACTCCAAGTTTTCTGAAGATCTTCAACTGTTGTGAAGAGAATTTGATGACTGACAAGATATTAAGCATGTTAAAATTGAAACTACCTCCCAGATTTGATCGTCATTGTATTCTCCGAGAGGGTCAAGGTTGCTCCTCACAGTTCCCTCGAACATCGTTGGGTCTTGCGGAATGATGCTCAGTCTAGATCTCAGATCATGCAGTCCAATGGTGCAAATGTCGACACTGTCTACGAGTATCTGACCGATAGTAGGATCCACGATACGGAAAAGGGCCTGTATAAGAGTTGATTTACCACTGCCTGTTCTTCCGACAATACCAGTCTTCATGGCTCCAGGAAAAGTGACAGTGAGGCCTTTCAAAACAAATGGTAGTTGTGGAGCATATCTCACCTGCATCAAACTGAAAAATCACGCATCTGCGGTATCTAGAATAATTGATATTTGCATCTGGCAAAACACAGACACTACAATTCAAAGGTCTATCAAACTGGATTTCTTATCGATAGCTTACTCACAACGGCGAAGATATGAAATTTCTGCACAACCATGGTAATACAGAAAAAGGGACGTAAACAGGAGGAAAAGGATGATGAGGGTATGTACATGGAGGTTGCGCAGCTGAATTTCTCCCTCTGACGGCCAGTCATGCGGCAACTTATCTCCTGACATTGAAAGAGGGGGCTCTTCGGGAATACCTATATATTGCAGAATTCTTTCTACTGATATTATCTTGTTCTCCAAATTGCACATGCACCAGACAACCCATGTTTGCAGCATGTTCAAATTAAGCCCATATGTGACAGCAAGACCAGCAATTCCTGAAAGCAGGATGTAAATTTAGTTACAGGAACATATCAACTCACATCTTACATGCTAATATCATCTATATTAAGTATTAATATTGTTGCGAACTAGTAAAAACACACCTGGATCGATGAGACCAGTCGGAAGACTGATCAGAAATATCAAAGAGAATGCAAATGTAACGGAGGAGAGTGTATCCAAGCGGAAGCAAAGCCACTCCATTGCTGCAGCATTATAGAATTTTGGTCGAGAGTAGGCATCCATTAGATGGCTATTAGTTGATACAAACTGATTTTCCTTGCCAAAACTTCTGATGGTTGCAGATCCAGTGATTGATTCTGCAAAATGTTGTATTATAGGAGCTTTGCAAACCCCTACCAGCCTTTGCAGCTCTCTGGCTGTGTCAATGTAGTAACGCTACAAAACGATACATATAATGAGATGCTGATTTTGCAGTTAAAACAGCATGGAGAACAAACAGGTTAAATAAAATACCTGATACCAGAAGCAGGCAACAATTACAGGAACGAAAACAACAAACACCTGCCATGCAACCTGAGACATCACAGCAATAATTCCAACTAGTTGTATGATAGAAAATGCGACGGAACCCATCTGGTAAGCCATGTTTGTGTCCACTTCACTCTGATCAGTTGAAGCCTAAACAATTAAATTATTGTGTGAGCATTATCGAAGCCAATAAATTGTATTTCCCAAGAAATCTGAGGAAGTGTTAACTTACCCGATTCAAGATGCGCCCGCTCGGAGTGGAATCGAAGAAAGACATAGGAGCCCTGAATATGGACATATGCATCTTGTCGAACAACATAGTTGCTGTCTTGTAAGCAGCTGTCACAAGAAACAGTGCTCTTACGAGGATACACAGCGAGCTTGCACCAGCCAATGCGACAAAGACGTATATCAGTTTCGACATGCTCACTGGAGGCTCGACATCTTTTGACACAGGAGAAGCCCAAGCCATCCAGTAATTGCTACCAATTTGAAGTACTTGGAAAAGTATCTGAGCTATCAACACGAATGGTACAAGAGCTCCTCCATAAGCCAATGTGAGGTACTTCCAGTAGACCCAGAACCCAACCCTGCCTTTTTCCCTTTCTTCTTCCAGCACCAGCTGCCCACTTTGAACCTTATCAACATCTTCTTTGCCATTTTGTTTATCTTTCTCCTCAGCTGTGGACAATGGCAAGGAAAGGCTTGCTGGACTACTAGAAGAGAGAACCTCACTGCCTCCGTTAGCAACATCAATCACATCCAATGCTGTGAGAGCATCTTGGTGAGCACCAACCAGTTCCATTAGCTCTTCCCCTGAGCCAAGAATTTCATTGTATTTGCCTGCTTGTGCTATTATCCCACCTTTCATTACCTGCATTACAATTATCTTATAAGGAGAACCAAACAATTTATGACAATAGATTTACAGGAAATATTGCCAATGAAATTCTTACCAGAATAAGGTCAGCTGCAGGTAGGAATTCCATCTGGTGTGTAACACAAACAACTGTCTTTGAACTCAAAACCCCAAGCAAACATTCCTGCAAATGGTACAAACCTTAAGAAATGTGTTCACAAACATCTAACTGAACAAAAAAAGATCATATTATACCTTGAAGAGGTGCGATCCTGTATGAGCATCGACTGCGCTGAACGGGTCATCAAATAAATAGATGTCGGCATCCTGATACAAAGCTCGGGCTATCTGAATCCTTTGCTTCTGCCCGCCACTAAGATTGATGCCTCGCTCTCCGATGACCGTTTTGTCACCAAATGGTAATATCTCCAAGTCTTTCTTCAGCGAACATGACTCAAGGACCCTGTCATACTTCTCACTGTCCATCTCCTTGCCAAAGAGTATGTTGTCCTGAATTTTGCCGCTCTGTATCCATGCCGACTGGCTGACATATGCCATTGTACCACAAGTCTTAACCTCTCCTGATAGCTTTGGCATCTCACCAAGAATGCAAGAGAGCAAGCTTGATTTTCCAGAGCCGACCGTCCCACAGACTGCAACACGCATGCCTTGGCGAGCTTGAAAGTTCAGATCCTTCAGCGTTGGCTCTTGAGCCGAGGCATCCCAGGAGAAGCACCCATTGCTGAACTCAATTGCGACATTGGAGTTACCATTTGGCAACCTCTGCACAGCATCTGTCGGCAACTCCTCGAGACAAAGGAAAGATGCGATCCTGTCAAGAGACACCTTAGTCTGAATCATCATGGAGATCGTGTCAGGAAGGTTGTATATTGGCTCTTGAAGCACCCGGAACGTGGCCAATGCAGAAAGCACCTTCCCTGACTCCAATGGTATCCCTAGGACCATGCAGGCTCCGAAGGTGACCACAGCAACGAAGGTCGGGGCACCCCAGAACACGAAGGTGGCCACGGTGGACGTGTAAAGATACTTCTTGAGCCAGCTTTCCTCTGCCTTCCTCAGGTCAATGATCTTGGACAAGAACTTCATCTCCCACCCCTGCAGTTTAAGAATCCTCATGTTGCGCAGGATCTCAGATGTCGCCTTCATCCTGACATCCTTGCAGTCCATCAGCTTCTGCTGGAACTTCTCCTGCATTTGCATCGGAGGCACATTGGCAAGCATGACGACAACCGTGGCACCGAGGGCTGCAAGCGAGGCAACCCCGAGGGTGGAGTAGAGGATGAACAATGCCATGGCCACTTGGAGCGGCACCAACCAGAGGTCATGCATGTACCATGAGAAGAGACCCACACGGTCGGCATCCACGCTGATGATGTTGATCATCTCGCCACTGGTGCGGCTCTGCCTCGAGGTGCTGGAGAGGGAGAGCCCTTTCTGGTACACGACGGAGACAAGCGCGGACCGCGCACGTATGCCGGCTTGCTGTAGCCGGAAGAACCAGTGCCTCTGCGACAAGCACTCGAACGCCTTGGCTACGATGAAGGTGACGACAAGGAGCTTTCCCTTGCTCGCGTACCTCTCGTCGCCGTTGAGGTACTGCACCAGGGAGTCGATGAGGTACGGGCCGACGTAGGTGGCCAAGTTGTAGATGAGAGCGTAGAGCGCGGTCACCGCGATGTGCCACCACACGGTGCGCACCAGGGCCTTGGTGAGCTTGAACGCCGTGACCTTCCCGTCGCCGGTGAGCGCGTCAAGGTTCGCCTTGAAGGACGGGAGCAGGCCCGCCACGCTGTCGGCGGCGTCAAGGTCCGGGACGTCGTCGAGGTCGAGCGTCTTCCTGTGGCCGACGGCGAGCAGGGGCCCCATCCAGGAGAAGGCGAGGACGCTGAGGAAGCCGGCGCCCGTGAAGATGGAAGCGTCGACGGTGTCGTTCTCGGCGCTGGCCGCCTCGCTCGCGCCATTGAGCAGAGGCTCCTCGGAAGCAGAGCCGCCCGGCGCGCCCCTCGTGGCCGAGAACCCCGCGACGAGCAGCACCGCGCCCGCCAGCACCGAGACGGCGTCGCGCGCCCACGCGAGCGCGGGCACGGGGAGTTCGTACTGGAGCACCGTGACGGCGTGGACGGCGACGGCGAGCACGGAGAGCAGCAGGAAGAGCGCCCACCAGAGCCTGAGCGGCGCCGGGAACCGCTGGTCCTCCCCGCGGCGGCTGCGCTCGAGCTGCAGGTGCGCCGCGAGAAGCAGCCACGCGACCGCGCTGGACACGGCGTCCGCCTGGTTCGCTACCGCGTCGGACGCCCCCCACTCGGCACTGCCGCCGCCGTCGAGGTACCAGGATACCAGGGAGTACGCGGCGAGGAAGAGCTCGCACGCCGCCAGAGCCCACGTGGCGCGCACGGCGAGGCGGAACCACCGGAACCCACCGCCAAGGGTTCTCCCAGCCGCCGCCGGGGATTCCTTGCCGCGGCGGCTGCTGGCGGCGAAGAGGAGCCGACCCGCGACGGCGAGCGCGAGCAGGAGGTGGGCACCGGCGCCCACTCCGTGGAGGAGGAGCGGGCGCAGGAAGAAGGGCAGGGGCTGCTGGCCCTCGGCCGCCGCCATCGCTGCCGCCAGAGGCCACGACGCGGACGCGACCGCGGTGGGCATGGAGACGGGTGGCTGAGTGGAGTGGAGCGGGTGGGCGAGCGCGGGGTTAAATAGGCCGCGACACGACACGTGGGTCACCGTGGCGGCATCGGTCGCAGGTGGAGAAGTCGTGACGGCGATGGCGGCCCGGCTCGCCTTCTTGGGATGCAAGGTACCGCCACCCCCTGTCCCTATCTCCGCACGTTTCACCGCGGCCACCCGATCGGCGACGGAGAGAGAAGAAGGGGGGACTCCTCCTCCTCCTCACCTCCGCGCCTCGGCGAACCCAATCCAATCTGGGGTAAACAAAGGGGACAGGTTAAATTGGGGTTTTTGACCGAAGGTGTCCTTCCCCCACAAAGAAAGAATCGAGCTGGGGAGGCAGTTGAGAGATCAGAGAATCCCGGTGCAGCGCAGGATAGCAGCTGCCGTATCCAGTTTAATTAATACTACATCAATGGTCAAATGGTCACTGAACTCAAGCTCTTACCCTCATTGATCATGGGTAGATCCCGATACGAAATTTATGGTCCCTCGCGTCGAGTATGTATCATAGAAGTTCACTGTTTTTTAAAAAGTCAAGTTACAAAAAGTTTAACCAAACTTTAGAAAAAATATTAAGAATTATGATATTATATACTCTCTCTTCGATCCATATTAATTGTCACGGTATTAATGTATCTAATATTAAAATATGTCTAAATGTGTCCATTTCTATGACAAGTAATATGAATCGGAGAGAATAGGAGCAGTAGATATCATGTGAAAATAGATGTACCAAAAGATATGAATTTCATATTATAAATATTAATATTTTTCTCTAAAAATTTGGTTAAACTTTATATAGTTTGACTTTTAAGAAAAAATATAAGCCTTAGTATATATGTTGTACAACGCGGTACGGGTGCGGTGGTCTCCACTGTCGGCCACTAGTGATCGAGAGATTGTTTGTGTAGCCTGATTAGTTTGCTAATTCACCCACACCAACTCCCACACGAGTTCCATTGCATCCCTCTGTGCGCTCATTCCGAGGTGCGAGAGGGAGAGACTGAGTGATGTGGCCATGGCGTCGCAAATTAGAGATGAACACGACACATCTATCATGTGTACATTTGTTGAGATTGGGCACCATTTCATTAATTTGTATGCTGATCTATCTCGTGTCACTACCCATGCAAGCCTATGCTAACAATGCAACCAATGAGTGAAGTTGATAACTCAGTACCAATTCAAGTCGTGTATCCAAAGATATGTGAGGAAGATAGAACCAGAAAGAAGTTAGGGGTTGAGGCCAAGGACCAAGATGTATCATTATGACTGTAACAATGATGATCAACAAGCTGGCAGCAATAAGGGAAGGAATCAATGTTGGGTTCGCAGCATAGAAGACAAAAAGAAATTCTACGATATGAATAACTAAGCATCAAGATTTATCTATCTATCTATCTAGATATAAACAATGGGTGGATATACATCCATAGAGATCTTACCCTCGAAGACCGAAAAGCTTTAATGAAATTTAATTTCGTGGATGATGTAGTCGATCTCAAGATCGAGTAGTCGAAGCGCCATGTAGTCGCAAGATCCAGTCACACGTCGCCACCGACAACCTCCAAGTCCTCGCTCTAGCAAAGCAGTGGAAGCAGCAGACCTTTTCAGAAAAACCACCGAGAACATGTATTTCGCTAATCCGAAGCCATGGAAAATTTGCTAGAGGGAGAGAGAGATCCTTCGCAAGGAGTTGTCAGAGGAGAGGAGGCCATCGCCTCCTTTTATAGGGGAGGGGCAGCCCCCATGCCATGGCCAGTAGCCATGGTGGCTGCCCCCACCTCTCCTTTATTCATGTGAGTGGAGCTTCCACTAAGCCCCTCCACATAAATTTCAACTCCACTCATGTTGTATTAATTTTTCCACCAAAATAAATGCAATCTCTCATTAATAAAAGCAATTTTTATTTCTTTTATTCAGAATTTTGTTAATTACTTTAATTAACAAACATTTGCATAAACCCCCTTGCATAACTTCCATATTGCATCTGAAACCAATTTCAGCAATTTGACCTGAAATAATTCTGGAACTTATCGAAATAATCCTAGGGCTTTCAAATCCTCTCTATGGTATTATATCTGCCCTTAAGTGTGTCATCCTACGGTTCACGAATAATGCAGACATCATCGAGACCCCTCTCCGATCAATAATCACCAGCGAGACCTGGAGATTTGTACTGACTCCCACATATTCAATGATAACTCTTGTAATCATGAGAACCATTGACGTCGTAACAAATCCCTTTGTCACGTGATATATTACATGTCCGATATTCAATCATAAATATCTTTCATACCTAGTTTGATCTCGTTACCGACAAGTACTATTTTCTCGTTACCGTGATATGACATTTTTGTGATCTAATCACGTGCTTGAAAGTTGTGTCAATATGATATCACCTAGAGGGCCCAGAATATATCTCTCCGTCATTAGGAGGGACAAATCTCACTCTTAATCCATGAGTCTCTACATAACACTTTTGAAGTACTTGAACCCACCTTTATAATCATCCTATTACGGTGTGGTGTTTGATGTTATCAAAGCACTCTTCCAGTCTTAGTGATTGGCATGATCTCATGGTCTAAGGATTAGGGTTACTTTATATGAGATGTTATAGCAATGTAAACATAATGACTTTGATCGTATTACTATATTTCGGATGAATGTTCATCACATCATTCCACCTATGTTATGACCCCGTTATTAACAACATCCAATATTCATGATCAGGAAATCTTGATCATCTATTAATCAACGAGCTAGTTTAAATGAGAGGAACAACTAGGAACTCTTGTTTGTTTATTAAACATACATGTACTAACATTTCTAATTATAGCATGAGAAATAAATATTTATCATAAACATGGAATAATTTAATAACCATTTTATTATTGCCTCTCGGGCATATTTCCTTTAGTCTCCCACTTACACTATAGTTAATAATCTAGTTGAAACTTGCGTATTTTAACACATATGGCTTTCTGTGTTGTACATACGCGTTGCTTATGGTAAATCTATAAGATGACATTGTATAAATTTAGTCGTATGGTGAGATCTCAGTTCCTTGGGGTTAAATCATGGCAACACTATGCCGTACAATATATCTTCATAGAACTAGCCCGCTTTAAACCACACCTAGTTTGGTAACAAACTACTTTGAGGTAACCTCTTCTAGTAACGTAGAAAACAAAGTTTTTTCCTTGTGTCTCCAACTCCACCGTGTCGTTTTCAAGCATAAGTTTTTGTATTAGTAAAACTAAAATAAAACTATAAAGTAAATAAATAGTAAAACAATCTATAACCAGACAACAAAGTCAAAAACAATAAAGTAAAATTCTTTTTGGATTTTTGTTTATGCTTTTAGAAAGTAAAAGTATTTTTGTATTTTTCGAATTTAATTCTTGCAAAAAATATAGAGGACACTAAAATAAGTAAAAGTGGTTTCTTATAGTAAAAGGTGGACTAGTGTTCATGGCTTCACTTGTCTCCTATCTCATAAAGTGTGGTGGACATAAAACTGCTCACAGATGATATACTATTACTAAGAAATTCATTATATGCTTGCTTAGAATTCATATGGGCATCACATCTGTAAACACCAGCTGATATGTTAGGGGCATGTATCAATATAACCCTATGGTGGTTCGACCCCACCACAGAGTTGTAGAGACAAGCGAATCAAACATATCCTAAAGGTATGCGTCCGTCATACACAAGTGGGCGTGTATGAAGTACGACCGAACAAGAGTACCTCAGAACACATTCATATATAAAGAAATAGAAATATGTTGCAAAATCGATAGGTAAGATCCAAATTACATAATCATATCATAGGACCAATGTCCACATACTCCAATCATCAAGCGAAAGCTAATAAGTTAGAATCCAAGTACGGATCAAGATACAAATTGGCATAATATGCCCTAAACATAAGCAATAACTCTTCCAACAGATCACAAGATATTTGCCTTGGAAACTCTACATGAGTGGGTTGATGTCTTCACCCGCTTCATCCACGATGTATCCTCTAAAGGTAAAAGGTCCTAACAGTCGGATAAATCCAGATGTGAGACCCTAAGGTACTCAACAAGTTTTTATGCAACAAAGGAGACTAGTTGAATACTCGTGCATTGCTACGGGTTTTCATGTTTTTTCTTGTCAAGTACACTATAAACTCGAGTATATAAAAAGAGGTAGTCATGTATTATTAAAAAAACAATAAGATGCTACTTTGCAAAAAATATATTTTGATAAAAATCTTGCTAAATAATCATCACTTGTTGTATTAACTGATCACTTTATTCATATACTAGGGAGAAACCCAAAGTAAAAAACTTAATATTTACACATCACTTATCCAAGAGAGAACCTCAAAGTAACAACTCAATACTTATTGTATTACCTGATCACTTCATTCATATCTTGGGCTAATGTAACATCTGTTGCATGGAGATAGAGGATGTCGCTCATGCTTTATTACGTTGCCCTCATGCTCATAACCCATGTACGGAGATGCGAAAGAGCTGGAACTTACCTTCGGATGCTGACCTTTCGGTGCCCCATTTGATTGATTTAAAGCAGTAATTGTTGGGATTCCAAATCATATGGTGGATATGACATTGTTAGTTTCTTGGAGAGCGTGGTATGGACAGAATGAAGCTACTCATGATAAACCCCTACCATCTATAGGAGGCTCAAGGTGATTTTTGAGCAGTTATTTGAGACTCATTGGTGGTGTTAATCATGCTTCTAGGGATACATTGATTAAAGAAAAACAACCAATTCTGGAGGATGGGATTACACGCTTATCTGGTAAGAAGGAGCGACCCTTCATCAAACCATGGTCTAAACCACCATATGGGAGGGTCAAAATGTCTGTTGATGGGTCCATCCGAGAAGCTAATCACATGGCATGAATTGGGATGGTTCTTCGTGATTGGGAGGGATCTCCGATCTTCTCCTCATGCAGACTCCTAGAGTATTGTGCTTCTCCTCTTGAACAAGAACTGCAAGCGTGTCTTGAAGGGATGGAGTGGTATACTCATTTCAGCCAATTGTTGATCATCGTGGAGTCAAATTGTGCCTAGTTGACCGAAGCAGTAAAGTCAAGAACGCAGGACGGATCTCCTTTTCTTCATATTATTACAGGATGATGAACCAATTCATGATAAGAAACTACACAAGATGAAAGATGCAGAGTATGTGAAAGGTCCAATATGCCCCAGGATCCAGAAGATGCTTGACAAGGATATTGAGTGGTCAAATGAATGCTTTTTAGATGGAGCAGGGGATACTCTATTCAAAATAGGTGCATGGTTTTATTCAACTCCTACATACTACATTTTTTACTTGAAGGGTTTAACATGAACTTGCAAAAGGTGGGCACATAGTGGGATTCTAGGTCCACATGCAATTTCTTGCATGAGACATGATAACCCGGACCATGTCAAATATGTGGATAAGTGTGAGTCTTTTGAAATGTGCAAGTTGACATATGGTAATATTGTTTATCCATGCAAAGACATATCCAAATGGGGGAAGACAAGTGTACCACTTATCTTGCCACCTCACTATGTCTATCATATTAGGAGGGCAACCAAGTGTAGAAGGAAAGCTCCAAGTGAGGTGTATGCAAGAAGGGGAGGGATGAAGACGTCCATATATGGGGTAATCATGCACTATAGCTACTGTGGTGGGCCAAATCACAACAGGGGAGAGTGTTAAATGGCTGAAAGCTAGTCTTCTATCACCAAATTCAGCAACTAGTGTCCCACCTACACCTACAACAAATGAGCCAAGTTCTCCCCCACCCACATAGGTAAATAAGTGCTCCATTCTCTTGGTCATTCATGCACTTGATTCTTCATGTATTGGTCGCATAATGTACTCATTCATGCCTTGCTCGTCATTGCAGGAGGAGCAGTCACGAGGGAGTACAACCAACCCCATATAGCATATTCCTGTTCAAACCATGGCTCAACAAGTATTGCTTTTATCTAAATTTATTGCACTTGCATCTTCCATAGAATTGTTCATGATGTACTCATCCTTGTGTATTTGCGTTTTGTAGAGGTTTTTTCCTAGAGTCATTTAAGCAAGGCCAATACCACAGTCCAATTTCATCAGTGCTCACAAGTCAGGATGAATGCACTAGAGCTAGTGGGAAATACAATCAGGCAAGGTGCGCTGGCTCTGAAGCTACTAGCAATGCAGTAGGGGATAGACAAAGAAATTGAATATTATAAGATAGTAGTACTAGAAGCAAAATAGGATTTTTAAATCAAGAGAGGTTGGGAGACTGCAAACAAAAAATTTGAACTCAAAAAGAGAAAGGAAGATCTTACACAAGAAAAGGCAAGAGAATCTGCTAAGAGGAGAGAGAAAGAGAAGGTATGATGCTGAACTTAACAAAATCCAGAACCGAGACTAGAAAGGTAATTGTAGAGACAAAGGAGATTGCAAAGGCAAGGAAGAAAGAAGCCGAGGAAAATAAGAAAAAAGCTCGGGCAAATAAGAAAGAAGCTGGAGAAAATAATAAGGAAGAGAAGAAGATGGCAGCAGAACATGGAGTTTCAAGAAGAGAAAGTTATACAGAAGAACTAAGGAGTGAGGTGATTGCACCTTGCATAAAGTTGAAAAAATAGTTCAAATTGATGATCTTAGGCTAAGAAAGTGAATGTGTTGATGTAATACATGTGCAAGGCAATGCTTAAAATGCCAGGATTTGTTATTGCCTTATGCTTGTTCATAATACACTATAGTACAATCTTATGCACTTAAGTTATGGTTCACGTGTTTTCAATCTTGCTCTTCTTAAGTTATGGTTCACTTGTTATCAAACATTCCTTTCTCATTGCTACATTGGCAATTTTCATCTGCTGGTTATTTGTTTTCACTGTCAACTTGCATATACTATTGGTACACCAACAATGGTGTAGATACTATTGTATATAACAAACAATGACGCACTCTTACATATATAACCATCATAATATAGTTCAATATTATAGATAGATAGATAACCATCAATACATACATTCTTACATAGATAACCATGATAATATGGTCCTTACATACTTAACTAGCAGTAGATTGTTGGAATAGATAGATAAATAACCAAGACCAATTAGACTCTTCACATTTCTACATACATTGCTTCACTCAGCTCATCATTTCTTCAAAACAATCAGAACCCAAAGAAAAACTAACTAGAGCAACAATAGGTTTCAGAAGAAGGGCCGCTTCTTTCAATAGTGCAATCACTGAGCTCATCATCAGGTCATCTACTCCTGGAGTTGTGGTTGCAAGTTCATCCTGCTTTGGATTTAGTTCCATCTTCCTGTCATCATCCCATCACAGTGCCACCTCTTCAGACTCTCCTCTAAGAACATTGTGGTCAAGCAGATGGATCATATATTCCATCTCCTAGTGCTAGAAATTGTAACTTTCTGTACAGTGCAAACCAAAATTCAGTTAAACACACAACACCTGACAACAAAATCAACAAAGTTCAGTTATAGATAAAATCTAGTTCAAACGAGAACTTAACGAAACAAGTCATCACATATTTCTAACCAAAACAAAATCATTTGATGGGAATCGTGCACTCTAAGCATGCCTCTCACACTTGTAGAAGATCCACCCATTGTGCCAAGGCGTGCTAGAGGTGTATCGCTTGACGATCCGACCACAGTCTAGGCAGGGGATGAAAGGGGCACGGTCACGCTGAGAAGAGTGGGAGGATCTTGCGTATGACATGGAGGCGAAAGAGATCGTGCGGCGGCGAGCTAGCTAAGGAGGCAACTCTGGGGATCTAGGGTTACAAACGAGAGGGAGATTTTTAAGCTGTGAGTTCGCACGTAGGGACAAGGGTTCACATAACCACCCAATACATCTTCATTTCGCAACAACCTCTACTCAAGCCCGTGCGTCAAAAGTCTAGTGACCACTGCACATCACAATCACAGTCATCGCATACTACCAATAGATAGTGACCATCTACGACACATACGCGCGTACTAGGTGACCATAAATGGTGTATCATGATGTACGATGATCACCGATGATGAGAGCATTGAGTTTCGTGACCATTAATGTATTTTTCTCTTTAAACTCTCATCGTGAACATATTGATCCTAAGAATAATGCCGCCTCTGTATCGGTTTATTGAGCTAACACGGAGTTTAAGAAAAAAGTTTAACCATAAAATTAATTAATAAAACATAAATTATATATCACAAAAATTATACCATTGGATTTATATTTAGAATACCTTTCCAATGATGTAGTTTTTGTGACATGATTTATATTTTATTGATTAAATTTCTAGTCAAATATATTTTTTAAACTTCGTGCTAGCATAATGAACCTAAATGGAGGGAGTGCTAAAGCGAATGCATCATTGCCCAGTACTGTGTTTTAAACTTTTATTAATATAGGCCGTGATTCGGATTTGATCAGAGGGAGATCTGCCAGGTATAGTTACGATACTCTCCACTGAACTGGGGAAATTAAGTTGGTACTAGCATCTCTTCTCCCATACATATTAAAGAAATTAAGGTGCTACTGACGGTCTGATACCGAAATTCGGTCACATTTACACGCACTCATCGAGCAATTTTGGGCTGTAGTTGATCGTCTAAAATACATAAGCGCGCGCAGGAGAGTGAATGGGCTCTTACGTGGCTGTTTTGGTGCTTGTCCCAGAAAAGTACCAATCCATCGCGGTTCGTCTGTTTTTTTAAACCGTAGGTATCACAGTGTTTTTTAAACCGTAGATAAATTGCATAGGTTCAAATCCTCACCAAAGAAAATTAAGGTTCTTATTTATATTTGAGGACCAGACTCTTTTAGTACTCATGCAATTTATTTTAAGGGTCAGGCTTGATACTTAACTAAGTTTAAAAATCCTAGTACTCATGCTTAATGGCTGTGTGCATTCCTAATTGGTGCAGAGGCCGGAAAAGTGAAATCCTCCCTCTATTTTAGAGATCTCGCTCTCGGGTTACTCGGACGAGGGCGGCTCCGGAGCGTCACACCCAAACCTTAGAGGCGTCGCCACCGTTCTTCTTTGTCGGCCGCTGCCCCGCGGCGGTGGCGGCCATGCCTGGCCGCTGAAAGTGGCGGGCGGGTTAGGCGTGCCCCGTCTGATCCCCCACGCGCGGGGGTTGACTCCAGGTCTTCGCAGGTGGTGGTCAAGGCGGCGGGGCGGCGGTACCTGCTGCGCATGGTGCTCGCCGGCGCGTGGCTGTGAGGGGTTCTGGTGGAAGCGGCGGACGCGGTGCTGCAGGATGGAGGCGCCGGCGCGCCCATAGCGGCGGTGCTCAACCTACGTGCTCGTCGGCGCCGAAGGTCGACACGCTCCATCCGTTCACTGGGAACCGGCCGACGGTGAGGGGATCGCTGCGTCGGCATTAATAAAGGAGGTGGTCCTTGGGTTTCTTTCGCGCGAAGAAGATCTGCTTGATGTCTGCCCTCGTTGATCTGGACTGGAAAGGCGAGTTCCGGAAGACTCCGTCGGCGAACTCTCATGAGCGTATCATGCCTAGAGATTGCTGGATCGAAAGGTATTTGATCATGCGTACCTTGTTTTTCTGGCCGTTTGGTTTCAGCGAAAGCGTTGCAAAGCTCTGTTGTTTGTTCCCACCAAGTGCCATTCAACGAGTCATGGTGAAGTCAGATGCGAAGAATATTAGGGAAGCGAAAATATGAGTAGCGATGGTGATTTCAATTTTTGTGGCGGCGAAGAACTGACTGCGTGATTTGTGACTCACAACAGCGATTGTTTGTGGGGGAAGACAACACATGATGAGTTCTCAGTCTTATCTTGCAGGGTGAAAATTTAAGATCTGGCCTTAACTGGTTGTGCCTGACAATGAACTTATTGAAGCATTGTTTTGTGAGCAGGGACTTTCTCCAGGGTGAAAACCTATGATATTTGATCCGACGACGCTTGTGCACTATTTTCTTCTTGAAGGCGTTGTTATTGGAGTGGGGGACTACTAGTGTTGTTTCGGTGGTGTCAGTGTCGTTGCCTTCAGGAATAGTTCTCTGTAGCGAGACTTTTTTTTGTAATTCTTTTTTCTAGATTGTGTGCATCCGTTGCCACATGGGCACGCAGTGTTGCAGAGGCTAGGTATAATTAGTATCCCATGATATTAATATATACTCTTCTAAAAAAATATTACAATACCTGCCTTTAAATAATAATAAAGCCCCACATCTAGAAATGGTAGCAACGCTGGAAAATCAGCTTAGAGTTCTACAACCAGCCGAAATGCTACAAACCAAAGGAAGTAGACGCAACCTCGGGCTAGGTGAGAGGCTTCCACCGCTGCAGTAATCAAAACACGGTAAGCGTATGCAGCCGGTTGTCTAGGAAAAATTGTTTCAATTATAAACTTGTTCCTTATAGTCCAAAGCACCCAGCTAATGAAAGCAAATAAAATTTAAAGAATGTTACTTTCTTCAATCCATCCATGATAAATATAGCTTATTTATTATAAAGTTTGTACTAGCTTAGTATTCCCTCTGTTTCAAATTATTCCGCGCGCACGTTTACCTAGGTGGCCTAGTATTCTTTCATTTTTTATCAAAAAATTCCTATGATTTTTGGTATACGTAGTATACATTTCATACTATCTATTTCAAAAAATTCAGGATTTTTTTGAATGAAAAATGAGGGAGTACTAGTCCACCTACGTAAGCGCGCCGACGGAGTAATTTGAAACAGAGGGAGTATAAAAATAAGGAACACTTATTATGAACCGAAAGAAGTACTCCCTCTGACCCATATTAATTAAACCAAATTTGTCTAGATTTGAATAAATCCAGACACTATTTAATATATAGGTCCATCTAAATTTTAACAAATCAAAGTCAATTAATATAGATCGGAGAGTACTAGTTTTGCCAAAAAAAAATTGTAAAGATCGCAAAAAAAAAATCAGCAAAGCTAGACAGGGTTCCACGCCACCCCAAGGATAGAGCGCACCACACTCGAGAGGAACTGCGCTAAGGCACACCCAAAGAAGATGTGACTGGCATTTTCGTTCTAGCCACGAAGAGCACACTGCCTATTTGACGATCCATTGCGTTTTTGGATTTAAGTCACTGGACCGGAAGGCGGCCTCTTGCCAACTGCCAGAGAAAAAAAATAATCTTCAAAGGAATCGTCAGATTCCAAAAGTTTTTGGCGCGGTAGAGCTTTCGAGCTTGATCAGCAGATTTGATGCCTTAACTTTCTCCCGGTATAAATATTACTTCATTCGCAGAATCAGGTTCCTGGAAATCCTGGTGCCTACCTCACTGGATGTTCGTGTTTCTTTTAGCACACATTCTTCTTTTAGCTCCTATTTAATTATACACTCTATCTATGCCTAGAATGATTCTGAAATTGTTAGAAATAACACATAAGTAAGGATGCAGAAGCGAGACAAGTGGACAAGTATGACTTTACTTTTAAATCTCTAAACTAATTTTAAACCAAACTAAGTGAGATAAGCGGGACAGGTGAGATCTGATTTAGTACAAGAGTCTAAAAGTGACATCCACTTCTGTATCCTTACACAGAAGTTGGACGAAGGGTTTTCCTTTTTTTTGAATTTCGAGGAACTTAGAACAACTCTAACGGACAACATAAACTCACTAACTGCAAAAGCCTTTTATAGGCCACGCAAAACTCGTGTTTCGGACCAAAATACACCCACGCATTATATAGAACGTAAGTACCCCACCTGTGTCCACATGGGGCCCACCTGTAGCCACCTTTTCTTTTTATTTTCCTTTTTTTCTCATCTTCTTCCTTCAATCACTGACGCCTGCAATAGACCCCGCCGCCAGCACTCCACGCCATTGCTTCGCCACGCCGCCGCCTGGCGCTCGCCCATGCCCGCCAAGAGTCAGCGTAACCCCGTGTCGTCCCTGCTTCAGCCCGCCGCTCCGCCCCTCTCTGACCCATGCCGGCTGCCGCTCCACCTCGCTCCGACCCGACCTGCAGCTCACGCGCCACCCCTCTCCGGCCTCATGCCTCCTAGTGCCACCGCGTCGTCCCTCTCCAGCCTCGCGCCGCCCCTTCTCCTGGACCCTGCCGCCAGTGGCGGAGACAGGGGGACCAGCAGGGGCCCTGACCCCCCTAACATGCAGAAAATTTCATTATACCGCTTGATTTTTATACCAAAAGCTCCTTAAAATCTTGCATTTTACTATTTCGGCCCTCCCCTGTAGCTCACAAGAGGGGGAAAATTGTTGCCCCCTGATAGATTTTTCCTGCCTCTGCCACTGCCCGCCGCGTCTGATTCCGCTGAGCATTGGACTCTCCTAGTAGGCAGTTGCCCATCCCGACCAAAATTAGTTGAGGTTCAACCAGAATTTGGCTGATTCCTAAGCCAGAACGGCAGTGTCCTGCCGCATCTTGAAACTTCCCTCTTGCCAAGCTACCAACACGTCTATATCCCCCCTCCCCGGTTCGGCACTGGAAACTGTGAATATAGAGGTACGGGGTGCAAATGCTCGGTGCACTAAAAAATATTTTCAGGCCGGGACGATTTTAGGGATCTATTTGGGTCATTTTATTTGCTCAAAGCCAAAAACTGGTAGGTATTTCCCAGTTCGGGCAAGTTTACAGTGTCTTATAGAGTTCCTCTTAGGGCATCTCTAACATATCTCCAAAACTTTAGAGAAGTAAACCGACTCCTAAAACTTAGAGTAAACATACTCTTCTAAATAAAAGCGGTTCCTAACCAGACCCCTATATCTAGAGGAGTAAAACTGTTTTTTCCTTATTTGCTGTATAATAGGTCCATACATACGCATATATTATCATAGATTACTAGTCACTACTTACCGATACAACTCGATACACCTAATAGATATCGATACAACCCGATACACAATCGATACATAGAGAATACATACTCCTCTAACCCGTAACCGACACAAACCAAAGTGATCACACAAACCAAAGTGATCGAGTTATGCATTAGAACGGATAACAATAATATGCCATCTAATTAAGATCGATGAAAGCAATCTATCCTCTTATTTTGTCTTTTCATTGAAATTCTCATGAATTTTATCCCAAAAATGTTGTAATGGTGGACAAACACCACTCTCTCTTGAACACCACTCTCTCTTTGTATACTGCAACATCTATAAGTCATTGATGGTGCTATGCAAAATAGAACTCCTCGTCCTTGGTCCATGTAGAATTTCTTTTACTTAATTTGTAACAAAACTCAAGTAAGACACAACTTCTTCTACTTCATTTTACATAAAGAAAAAGAGGAAAATCACCTTTCCCCCAAATGCATTGGTTGCGCCTGATGGTGCCGGCGATTCATCTCCGGCCGAAGCTTCAATGTAGACCGACCCTGCATCCTCCATCTCTGGCCAGAGATGTCGCACGCAGACCAAACAAGTTGTGGGTGGTCGTACCAAGCCTAGGCCGCGCGGGATCTACGGTAGGTGATACGTCGGAAACGTATCTATAATTTTTTATGTTTCATGCTTGTTTAGTATCTACTTGTAGGGTTTCGTAGCATGGAAAACAAAAAAATTCTACCGCATACAAACAAACAAGCCAAGATCTATCTACTAGATTGTAGTAACGAGTCGATGGAATAACTCACCCTCGAAGATTCCAAAGTGTTTAACGAGAGCGGATTCTCGTGGGTGATGTAGTCGTACTCTTCTCGATCTCAAGATCGCGTAGACGATCCTTCCAAGGCTGCTGCTCGGCAGCGCTCCCTTGATCGGTCACATCGTTCGGTACTCGACGAAGACCTTCCTCTCCTTGTTCCAAAGAAAGCGGAGGTTGTAGCACTCTCCTCGCGATTCCGGTAGCACAACGGCGTGGTACCGGAAGTAGAGGGGAGATCTCGTAGGGCTTCGCCTTAAGCCGGAGCGAGTATGGTGGACTATGAGAGAGCTCCTCGACGATCTAGGGTTTAGACACACCAAGGAGGAGCAAGGCCGGCGGCTAGGGTTAGCTAGGCGGCGGCGGCTTGCCCTAGGGCGGCGACGGTTGCAGGAGGGGCCGACGGCTAGGGCTAGGGTTTGCGGGGTGGTGGAGTTGTGTCTTGGGAGGGGCAGCCTTGCCCCTCCTTATATAGGTGGAGGGGCGCCAGGAGAGTCCTCCCAACTCGGTTTCCCAAGGGGCCGGCGGTGGAGGGGAGGAACTCCTCCCCAAGTAGGTTTCCTACTTCCCTTCCACCTTCCAAAATAGTCGTTTGACTTTTCAAATTGGCGTTTGACTTTTCAAACTAGGATTTGATTAAACCCTTTATTTTGTTCAGCGATGACACCTAGTACATGATGCAATCATTCCAACTTGGTATGACACATTCATGTACCCTTCCCCTCCGGAGTGCCAGACATTCCGGAACCTTCTAGAACATCCCCGATGAAAACACCGGAACCATTCTCCAACCCCGAAATAGGACTTTCCTTATATGAATCTTATTCTTCGGACCATTCCGGATATCCTCGTGATATCCCGGATCCCATCCGAGACTCCGAACAACATTCGGTCTCTTCCTCATCATTCCATAACTACTCAAACAATGTCGAATCCTTAAGTGTGTCTCCCTACGATTCGTGAATTATGCGGACATGATTGAGACACTTCTCCGAACAAAGGAATCTGGAAATTCATATGGCTCCCACATATTTCTACGATTACTTTGCGATCGAATGAACCACTTACATACGATACCAATTTCCCTTTATCTCATGATAGTTTACTTATCCGAGGTTATGATCGTCGGTATCTCTGCATACCTAGTTCAACCTCGTTACTGATAAGTACTCTTTTCTCGTTCCCGTGATTTGTGATCCCTTGTGAGCCAGTCACATGCTTGCAAGCTAATTGGATGACATTCCACCGAGAGGGCCCAGAGTATATCTATCCGTCATATGGATGGACAAATCCCACTCTTGATCCATGTGTCTCAACCAATACTTTCCGAACACTCAATGCCACCTTTATAGCCACCCAGTTACGGTGTGGTGTTTGATGTCATCAAAGCATCCTTCCAGTGAAGGTGATATGCATGATCTCATGGTCGAAGGAAGTAGGTTACTATGTATCAGAAAGCATATAGCAATTGAACTATTAAAATGACTTGATCTTTATGCTACGCTTATCTATAGGAGTATGTCCACCATATGATTCTCCTAACGATATGATCTTGTTGTTAATAACATCTCAATGTTCATGATAGGGAAACCACAATCATTTATTAACCAACAAGCTAGTATTATAAAGAGGCTTTACTAGGGACTCTATTTTAGTTTACAAATCACACAAGTATTAATGTTTCCTTGTTAATACTATTATAGCATGAATGTAAACATTTATCATAAACACAAAGATATAATAATAACTATGTTTATTATTGCCTCTAGGGCATATCTCCAACATTCTCCCACTTGCACTAGAGTCATCTAATCTAGATTACATGGTAATATACCGAACACCCATGGCAGTTTGGTGCTGGTCATGTTTTGCCCTCGGGAGAGGTTTAGTCAACAGATCCGCCACATTCAGATCTGTGTGTACTTTGCAAATCTTTATGTCCCCATCTTGGACATGTTCTCGAATAGCGTGAAAACGCAGCTTGATGTGCTTCAGCTTCTTGTGTGACCTTGGTTCTTGCGCATTGGCTATGGCGCCCATTGTAGAGGGAGTGTCCCAACCTTTAACAATATAAGGTGGTGTCCCCTGTGTTTACAATGCTAGTCCCTGGATCAATAGCTAGCATCCACAGTTCAGATGTAATATCAAGAAACAAAGGTCATAATATAACTTTATAACCAGGAACAACATAATTACATCTTTACATAGCTCATTTGGCTATTACATTACATTGCAGCGGAATATCTATAAGCATGGGGTCCTTCATCTTCAAGGTGCCACAGGCAGATGTTGGTTGTAGACTTTGTAATCCTAATCAATCAATCTTCACTAAAAACAATCAAAACCTGCAACATTACAAGTTACAGCCACAAGGGTCAATACATTTGAATTGTATTGGCAAGTTTCACTACTATGTTGAATATAAGTGGATCCTATCATTACATGCAAATTTGGCTAAGTAGAGTTTTAGGCTTATTTGCATAAAGCAATATTTTATCCTGTCTTTTCAAAATGGTTTTGGTCCTTTGTCAAATCTTTGAAATCTTCTTGGTAAAGCCCAAGTGTTTAAGTTTTTATCAAAATCTCCTTGAACTCCTTGGTAACCCCAAGTGTTCAAGTTTTTATCAAAATCTCCTTGAACTCCTTGGTAACCCCAAGTGTTCAAGTTTTTATCAAAATCTCCTTGAACTCCTTGGTAACCCCAAGTGTTCAAGTCTTCAACAAAACTCTTGAGTTCCTTGGTAACCCCAAGTACATCAAGTTTTATCCAAATCTCTTGAGCTCCTTGGTATCCCCAAGTACATCAAGTGTTTAATAAAATCTCTTGAGCACCTTGGTACCCCCAAGTGTTCAAGTTTTTATTTTAGAAGTTGGAATGTCGAGATCTCCCATAGCTTCAAACTTTAGTTGCTCAGTATTGTCCATAACTGGGGACACGGCTAAGTACTTAGATTTTATTATCTTCTGCAGAAGTAGTACACTTTACCCACATGTCACAATCTCATCTTGTTGCCACCAGTGGCCACTGGATTAGTGCTCACCAAGATGGAATACTGGCAGATTGAGAATGTGACGAAGTCTTTCCAGAGGGTCCTCCCATACACCATTGCTAGCTTGTCTTCAGCACCCATGTAGGATTCCAGGTCCCCATGTCCAGTAAGTTCACAACAAACCAATTTACCAAGGTTTCAAACTCAAAAAAAAAATTGAACCATTTTTCTAATCTAAACAAGCATACAAAAGTTTCTGCAAAAACAAACACTCTAACAGATACTATTTGCTAAACCAAAGGCGTGGTTGGCTAGGGCTTGTTCCACTGTTTCCAACGATATCAAATTTGCAATTTTTGGACGTGTGTATCAAAAGTTACAAAGGTTTGAAAATCACAATCTAATCTGATTTCAAATCTATTTTTAAACAGAACTGGTGACACGCGTCACGTTTTGATTGGACGGTACCGGTTCGGCTGGATCGGGCTCTGCGGTGCGTTGGATCTAAACAGATTGTGCGGCACAGGACGCGTACCCATTCGCTGTTAAGTGGATCTATCTAGTTCGTTCGATCCAGATCCTACGGCTATTATCGCATTGACCAAACTCTGGCGGCGCAGCGACGGTCGCTGGCGGCGGCGAGGTCAGACGGCGGCGGCGATGGTGAAACAGGAAGCAAATAGGGGAGGGAAAGTGCTCACCGAGGTCGCAAGGATGTGGTGATGCTCAAAGTGTGGTCGACGTGGCAGGGGACGCACGGGAACGGTGGCGATTGCTCGTCGGAGACGTCGTCGGCGTCGGGTGGTTCTGACCGCGGTCGAAGGCGACACTGTAGATCACGCGGAGGCAAACAGAAGGTGTGGTCAGACGCGTAAGATCAAGGAGATGACGCGTGTGTGAACTAGAAGGCGCGGGGTGGTCTGAAACTACCTGGGTACTTGCCGGAGTTGAAGACAGACGCGGCGGCGAGGTCTGAGCTTGTCGAAGGTGACACTCTGGGGCGCCCGCGGTTGAACGGCGGGTACAAGAAGATGTGCCAGGGAGTGGTGAGTGTGCTCGTGTGCTTGTGGAGGAGGGAGGTGGCGAGTACTGGCCGAAATTGGAGGAGGAAGCTCGTCGGACCGAAGGTGGTGTGGCGAGAAATGGGGCAGCCTGGGGGCGTGTCGAGGTAGGGGCTGTAGGGAAAGGAGGAGGAGACGCTGGCGACATTAGGACGTGGTCGCAGCAAGGTTAAGGCGCGACATTATCGACTGAAGCCGCGACATCAACGGCAGAAACGGCCGGCGTGGTCGTCGCGAGGAAGAAGAGGAGTGAGCTGGCTGCGTGGGTCCCTGCTGTCAGCGAGGAATGAGAGGGAGAAGAGGGTCCACCGGTCAGCTTCTCTGTGGGTTCAAAATCGAGTGCGAATCGTTTTCTTTCGGGGAGGAAAGAGGAGCTGGGCTGGTTCTGGGCTTGTTGGGCTTGGCCAGTTGGGCTGAGTCTGGCTTCTATTTTTTTCTTCCTGAAACCTTTTCTTTTTCTATTTCCAATTTCTGTTTTGAAATTTCAAACAACCAAACAATGTTCAAATCAATTCAAACATTCACCAAACTTTGCAACTATGAATTTGGTTCTGTTCAGTAACATCAACCAAATTTCCAAAGCCAAAATAATAATTTTATTTTAGGGTCCATTATTAATTAAATAAATAGACCTTGATTAATAAATCAGATAGATTTTGTTTTATTTTAAATACTCCTTTTGAAATTCAATTATTTTCAATACAAATCAGTAGGTTTTATTTGGAAATATAAAATATTTGGAAAACTTATTTTAAATAAATAAATAAGTTTTGATGTTTTGGAAATAGTAAAACCTTTATTAATAAAACTTGGATATTAAATCCTTATTACTTTATTTAAATAAATTTTCCCAAATAGAAATATTTTGTTTTTAAAGACTTGGCCAAGTTTTAATTTGGCTTTGTAAAATAATCTTTATTAATGAATCTTCTATTTCATTTGGAAACCAAATCCTTTTATTTAAAAGATCCAAAATAGTAATTTTTAAATATTTTATTTTCCTTTAATAAATGTTTTATCTTTTTAAATCTCTTTAGGATTTTATTTGATCCAACTTGGTTTGAAGTTCCAATTGAATTCAAAAAGTTTCTTCTGGCCCTGAAAATCAAACAAAGTTTTATTTTATTCATTTATTTTTCACACTACAAGATTTGGAAAATCTTGGGATGTGACACCCATGTTATCACAGTAGATAGACATTGGGTCCAGCGCACTAGGAACCACACCCAGCTCTATAATGAACTCTTTCATCCATATCGCTTATTGTGAAGCCTCTGAAGCAGCCATGTATTCCGATTCAGTTGAAGATCTCGCCACAACGCTTTGCTTTGCACTCCTCCAGCTAACTGTTGCACCATTCAAAGTAAATACGTATCCAGATTGTGATTTAGAATCATCCGGATCGGTGTTCCAACTAGCATCGGTGTAACCATTAACAACGAGCTGTTCATCACCTCCATAAGAAAGAACCATATCCTTAGTTCTTTTCAAGTACTTAAGGATATTTTTGACTGCTGTCCAATGATCCACTCCTAGATCACTTTGATATCTGCTAGTTAAACTAATAGCATATGCAATGTCGGGTCTAGTACATAGCATGGCATACATTAGAGATCCTATGGCTGAGGCATAGGGAGTTTTACTCATCCTTTCTCTATCTTCTGCCGTTGTCGAACTTTGAGTTTTACTCAACGTCGTATTGGGCAACATGGGAAAGAACCCTTTCTTGCTATCTTCCATTCCAAACCTCTTTAGAACTTTGTCCAAATATGTACTTTGTGACAATGATATTAGGCGTCTCGATCTATCTCTATAAATCTTTATGCCTAATATATAAGCTGCTTTGCCAAGATCCTTCATTGAAAAACTATTATTCAAATATTCCTTGACACTATTAAGAAGGTCTACATCATTCCCAATCAACAATATGTCATCTACATATAGTATTAAGAATGCTACAGAGCTCCCACTCACTTTCTTGTAAATACAAGCTTCTCCATAAGTTTGTATAAAACCAAAACATTTGATTACCTTATAAAAACGTTGATTCCAACTTCGGGATGCTTGCTTCAATCCATAGATGGACCGTTGAAGTTTTCATACCTTGTTAGCATCTTTAGGATCGACAAAACCTTTGGGTTGCATCATATACAACTCTTCATCAATGTCTCCATTGAGGAATGTTGTTTTGACATCCATCTGCCATATCTCATAGTCATAATATGCAGCGATTGCTAACATAATCCTCACAGACTTTAGCTTCGCTACAGGTGAGAAAGTCTCATCGTAGTCAACTCCTTGAATTTGTCGAAACCCTTTTGCGACAAGTCGAGCTTTATAGACAGTAACATTACCATCAGCATATGTTTTCTTCTTGAAAATCCATTTGCTCTCGACAGCTTACCATCCCAGAAGTCCACCAAAGTCCATACTTGGTTTTCGTACATGGATCCAATCTCGGATTTCATGGCTTCTTGCCATTTATTGGAATCCGGGCTCATCATCGCTTCCTCATATGTCTCGGGGTCATCGGTGTTGTCCACCAACATGACACTCATAACGGGATCATACCAATCAGGAGTGGTACGAGTTCTCGTTGACCCGCGAGGCTCTGTAGCAACTACAACCGAAGTTTCATGATCACCATCATTAGCTTCCTATCTTATTGGTGCAGGCACCACAGGAAATTCTTCCGGTGCTGCGCTACTCGCAAGTTCGAGAGAAGGTTCTATAAGCTCGTCGAGTTCTACTTTCCTTCCAGTCACTTATTTCGAGAGAAATTCCTTCTCTAGAAAAGATCCATTCTTGGCACAGAAGATTTTGCCCTTGGATCTATGATAGAAGGTATACCCGATAGTTTCTTTCGGGTATCCTATGAAGACGCATTTTTCCGCTTTGGGTTCAAGCTTGTCCGGCTGTAACTTCTTTACATAGGCTTCGCAACCCCAAACTTTAAGGAATGACAATTTAGGTCTCTTCCCAAATCATAATTAATACGGCGTCGTTTCAACGGATTTAGATGGTGCCCTATTTAAAGTGAATGCGGCTGTTTCTAATGCATAACCCCAAAATGATAGCGGTAAATCTGTAAGTGACATCATAGAACAAACCATATCTAAGAGAGTTCGATTACGACGTTCGGACACACCATTACGCTGTGGTGTTCCCGGCGGTGTCAATTGTGAAAGTATTCCGCATTTCTTCAAATGCTCGCCAAACTCGTAACTTAGATATTCACCTCCATGATCAGAACGTAGAAATTTAATCTTCTTGTTACGTTGATTCTCTACCTCACTTTGAAATTCCTTAAACTTCTCGAAAGTTTCGGACTTATGTTTCATGAAATAGATATACCCATATCTACTCAAGTCGTCCGTGAAGGTAAGAACATAACGATAACCATCACAAGAATGCTACACTCATTGGACCACACACATCGGTATGTATGATTTCCAATAAGTCCGTAGCTCGCTCCATCATACCGAAAATGGTGTCTTAGTCATTTTACCCATCGACATGCTTCGCATCTTTCAAGTGATTCAAATCAAGTGATTCAAGAAGTCCATCGGAATGGAGTTTCTTCATACGCTTCACTCAATGTGACCAAGACGATTGCCACATATAGGTCGAGTTATCGCTCGATTTCAAACGTTTAGCTTCAATGTTATTAATATGTGTATTTCCACTATCGAGATTCAATAAGAATAGACCATCTATCAAAGGTGCATGTCCATAAAACATATTACTCATATAAATCGAACAACCATTATTCTCGGACTTAAACAAGTAACCGTCTCACAATAAACAAGATCCCGATATAATGTTCATGCTTAACACAGGCACCAAATAACAATTATTTAAGTATAAAACTAATCCCGATGGTAGATGAAGGGGTAGCGTGCCGACCGCGATCACATCAACCTTTGATCCATTTCCCACGCGCATCGTCACCTCGTTCTTCGCTAGCTTCCGTTTATTCGCAGCACCTGCTTTGAGTTACAAATATGAGCAACCGAACCAAGATCAAATACCGTGCACTACTACGAGTACTAGTGAGATACACATCAATAACATGTATATCGGATATACCTTTCTTCTTGATGTTGCCGTTCTTCAAATCCGCCAAGTACTTTGGGCAATTCCGCTTCCAGTGACCTTCTCCCTTGCAATAAAAGCACTCAGTATCAGGCTTAGGTCCAGCCCTGGTCTTCTTCATCGGCGCGGTAACTTTCTTACCACCCTTCTTGAAGTGTCCCTTTTGCTTAGACTTGCCTTTCTTGAATTTGGTGGTCTTATTGACCATCAACACTTGGTGCTCTTTCTTGATCTCCACTTCTGCAGATTTTAACATGGCAAAGAGTTCTGGCAACTGCTTGTTCATGTTTTGCATATTGTAGTTCATCACAAAGTTCTTGTAACTTGGTGGTAGTGATTGGAGGACACGATAAATCCCCAAAGCATTAGGAATCACTATACCCAATCTTTGAAGTTTGTTTGCGTGCCTAGACATCTTAAGCACATGCTCACTGACGGAGTTGCCCTCTTCCATCTTGAAGTTAAAGAACTTTTCAGAAGCCTCATAGCTCTCAATTGCCGCGTGAGTCTCAAAGATCAATTTGAGGTCACGGACAATATCATGTGGGTCTGAATTCTCAAACCTTTTCTGAAGCTCCGATTCTAAACCATACAAGATAGCACACTGAACTATAGATCTTGAGTCTTGAGCGAGGTAAACATTTTTACTTGTCGGTAGCAGAGCTGCAGGTGGGTCACCAATGTGCATCCAGCACATAGGTCAAATTACCAGCTGTGAGGACAATCCTCAAATTGCGGAACCAATCCGCGAAGTTGCTTCCATTGTTTTTCAACTTTTCTTTCTCTAGGAACGCATTAAAATTGATGGTAGGGGCCGCCATTGATCTACAACATATTTGCAATAGTTTAGACTAAGTTTATGACAAATTGAGTTCTAATTAATAGTTAAATTAATATAGGTGAACTCCCACTCAAAACAACATCCCTCACATTGTTTTAGTGATCACACGAACCAAATCCACCACATCAAAACCGATCATCACGAGAGTTGATGTAGCTTCAATGGCGAACAATCGACATGTTCATCATATCTACTATATGATTCATGCTTTACCTTTCGGTGATCCGTGTTCCGAGACCATGTTTGTACATGCTAGGCTCGTCAAGATCAAACCTTAGCTTCCGCATGAGCAAATCTAGCTTGCTCACGTTGTATACACTTGCAGAATCTAACACACCCGATCATCACGTGGTGCTTCGAAACAACAAGCTTTAGCAATGGTGCTTACTAGGGGTGAACACTTTAGGACTTGAAATTCATGTGCATGAGGGATCATCTTATAATGCTACCGTCGTTAACTAAGCAATACAAGATGCATAAAGGATTAACATCACATGCAATTCATAATATGTGATATGATATGGCCTTTCTTCTTTGTGCTTCCGATCTCCATCTTCAAGTATGAACATGATCTCCATCATCACCGGCATTGCATCAAGGTCAATGACGCTGCTCCATGGTTGTCGTCCACCGGCTTCAACTATTACAACTACTTTGAATAGACACGCGGGTCTTAACAAAATTAAAGACAACCATATGGCTCCTGCCGGTTGCCAACTTACAATAAGGAACATTGCATACATCAAATATAATCACAATCATGGCCATATCACATCACTGCACACCCCTGCAAAACAAAGTTAGACGCCTCTACTTTCTTTGCATGTTTTACGTGGTTTGGGGCTTTCAATAAGTGTCATTCTAACTTACGAACAAGAACCACAACATTGATACTAGTATTGTCAATCACCCATTGTAAATTGGATCTTAACTATGTTGGTAGAAACAGGCACCCACAAAGCCACTTATGCAATACAAGTTGCATGTCAAGCGTGCAGCAAGTCTCATGAACAATATCATGTAAGGTTAGCCCGGGCCGCTTCATCCCACCATCCCGCAAGATGCAAAGTACACAAGAAGCAATCGACAACAAAAGCATCAACGTCCACAATGACCATTGTGTTCTACTCGTGCAACAGATCTACATATAGACACGGCTCTGATACCACTGTAGGGTTTCATAGCATGGAAAACAAAAAATTTCTACCGCATACAAACAAACAATCCAAGATCTATCTACTAGATTGTAGCAACGAGTCGATGGAATAACTCACCCTCGAAGATTCCAAAGTGTTTAACGAGAGCGGATTCTCGTGGGTGATGTAGTCGTACTCTTCCCGATCTCAAGATCGCGTAGACGATCCTTCCGACGCTGCGTTCCGGCAGCGCTCCTGTAGTCGGTCACACGTTCGGTACTCGACGAAGACCTTCATATCCCTTGTTCCAGCAGGCAGCGGAGGTTGTAGCACTCTCCTCGTGACTCCGACAGCACAACGGCGTGGTACCGGAAGTAGAGGGGAGATCTCGCAGGGCTTCGCCTTAAGCCGGAGCGAGTATGGTGGACTATGAGAGAGCTCCTCGGCGATCTAGGGTCTAGACACACCAAGGAGGAGCAAGGCCGGCGGCTAGGGTTAGCTAGGCGGTGGCGGCGGCTTGCCCTAGGGCGGCGGCGGCTGCAGGAGGGGCCGACGGCTAGGGCTAGGGTTTGCGGGGTGGTGGAGTTGTGTCTTGGGAGGGTCAGCCCTGCCCCTCCTTATATAGTTGGAGGGGGCGCGCCAGGGGAGGGGAGTCCCTCCCCAACTCGGTTTCCCAAGGGGGCCGGCGGTGGAGGGGAGGAACTCCTCCCCAAGTAGGTTTCCTACTTCCCCTCCACCTTCCAAAATAGTCGTTTGACTTTTCAAATTGGCGTTTGACTTTTCAAACTAGGATTTGATTAAACCCTTTATTTTGTTCAGCGATGACACCTTCATGTACCCTTCCCCTCCGGAGTGCCGGACATTCCGGAACCTTCTAGAACATCCCCGATGAAAACACCGGAACCATTCTCCAACCCCGAAATAGGACTTTCCTTATATGAATCTTATTCTTCGGACCATTCCGGATCTCCTCGTGATATCCCAGATCCCATCCGAGACTCCGAACAACATTCGGTATCTTACTCATCATTCCATAACTACTCAAACAACGTCGAATCCTTAAGTGTGTCTCCCTACGGTTCGTGAATTATGCGGACATGATCGAGACATTTCTCCGAACAATAACCAATAGAGGAATCTGGAAATTCATATGGCTCCCACATATTTCTACGATTACTTTGCGATCGAATGAACCACTTACATACGATACCAATTTCCCTTTGTCTCACGATAGTTTACTTATCCGAGGTTATGATCGTCGGTATCTCTGCATACCTAGTTCAACCTCGTTACTGATAAGTACTCTTTTCTCGTTCCCGTGATTTGTGATCCCTTGTGAGCCAGTCACATGCTTGCAAGCTAATTGGATGACATTCCACCGAGAGGGCCCAGAGTATATCTATCCGTCATATGGATGGACAAATCCCACTCTTGATCCATGTCTCTCAACCAATACTTTCCGAACACTCAATGCCACCTTTATAGCCACCCAGTTACGGTGTGGTGTTTGATGTCATCAAAGCATCCTTCCAGTGAAGGTGATATGCATGATCTCATGGTCGAAGGAATTAGGTTACTATGTATCAGAAAGCATATAGCAATTGAACTATTAAAATGACTTGATCTTTATGCTACGCTTATCTATAGGAGTATGTCCACCATATGATTCTCCTAACGATATGATCTTGTTGTTAATAACATCTCAATGTTCATGATAGGGAAACCACAATCATTTATTAACCAACAAGCTAGTATTATAAAGAGGCTTTACTAGGGACTCTATTTTAGTTTACAAATCACACAAGTATTAATGTTTCCTTGTTAATACTATTATAGCATGAATGTAAAAATTTATCATAAACACAAAGATATAATAATAACTATGTTTATTATTGCCTCTAGGGCATATCTCCAACACTACTTTGCTTTGCTTTGTCTACACTTTGAGGTGTTTTTATATCTTTTCTGGAACTAACCAACTAACAAGTTGCCACAGTGCCAGTTGCCTGTTTTCTTCTGTTTTTTATTCCAGAAAGGCAGAAAATCAATATTCTCGGAATTAGACGGGATAAAAGCCAAAGTCAATATTTTACCGTGGGCGACACGAATTCAGAAGATGAGACGGAGGGGCGCCATAGGGCGGCCAGACCCCTAGGCGCGGGTGGGCCCAACCCGCGCCTGGGCAGGGTGTGGCCCCCCTGGCGGCCCCCTGCCTCGTCTCTTCGCCTATAAGAAACCCCCGATGCAGAAACCCTAGGCAACCCGATCAAAACTCCACGAAACCTTGTATAGCCACCGCCACCATCGTCCCTAGATCGGGGGATCTGAAGTTCTTCCTGGCACCCTGCCGGAGGGGAGATCATCCCGTAGGCCTTCTTCTCCCGTATGAAGCGTGAGTAGTTCCACCTTGGACTACGGGTCCATGTAGTAGCTAGATGGTTGTATCTCCTCCTTGTGCTTTCATGTATAGATGTTGTGAGATCCGTTCATGATCAAGATCTAATCTATTTGTAATCATGTATGTTGTGTTTGCGGGGATCTGATGGATATTGAGATTACTATGTCAGACTGATTAATGGTTTTGTCTTATTGATTCTATCATGTCTGTGTTGTTTGTGATCTTGCATGCTCTCCGTTGTTAGTAGCTATCTTGGCCAAGTAGTTGCTAGTGACTCCAAGAGGGGGTACTTATGCTCGATAGTGGGTTCATGCCTCTAGTTTCCAAGGCAAGTGACCAAAATATCTTCAGTTGTAGATGTGTTGTTGCCACTAGGGAGAAAACAATGGTCTCTTGTTCATGGAACAAGTGGATTGTTTACCTTACACACTTTGCTTAAAGCAGTTGTCTGTTGCTTGCAACTTAATACTGAAGGGGGTTTGGATGATAACCTGAAGGTGGACTTCTAGTCATAGATGCAGTTGGATGGCGGTCTATGTATATTATTGTATTGCCCAATCGAATCTCATAGGATCTTTTTGTCTGGTATTGCATTATTATGCCTTGCTCAGTTCCTGTCAATTGCCCTGCTGTAATTTGTTTACCCTTCATGCCATGTTGTTTATCTAAGAAGAGCACCTCTAGTGAACTATGGACCCCGGTCCAATCTTTACCATTGATAGATATTCCACTGTTTACTTGCTGCAAACCATTCATCACCTTCCACACCATACAGTTAATCCTTTATTACAGCAAACCGGTGATCTTGACAACCTCACTAATTCGTTGGGGCAAAGTCTTGAGTTTGTGTTGTACAGGTTTCCAAGTTGCTTGCAACACCTTTGAGATGTTTCCTTCCTCCTTCTAGTTCGATAACCTTGGTCTCTACTGAGGGAAACTTGCTGCTATGCTCTTCACACCTTGCTCTTGGGGTTTCCAATGAAGCGGCTGATGACCCACAAGTATAGGGGATCGCAACAGTCTTCGTGGGTAGTATTGCCCAATTTATTGATTCGGCACAAGGGGAGCCAAAGAATATTTGCAAGCCTTAACAACTGAGTTGTCAATTCAGCTGCACCTAGAAATAGTTCTTGCTCACAGAAGTTTATCAGTAGCAATAGTTTGTAGTAGCAACAAGAATAAAAAACATGAGCAATAATGTAGCAAAGAAAGAGGGATATGAGTGCGGTAGGCATAGGGATGGATGGACGGGCGTTGCATGGACGAGTCTAGACATGTAACTTCAAGATCTAGGGCATTGTAGATAAATGAGAATAAGCATCCAAGTACTAAACAATTATAGGCATGTGCTCCATATATAGTCATGCGTGCTCACAATGACAACTTGCACAACATCTTTTGTCCTGCCAGCCTGTAGCAGCAGGGCCTCTAGGAAACTACTGGCAATTAAGGTGCTCCTTTTAATAGAGCACCGGAGCAAAGCATTAATACTCCGTGAACACATGTGATCCTCACACCACGGCCATCCCCTTCGGTTGTCCCAATTTCTGTCACTTCGGGGCCTTTGGATCCGGGCAATGATATGTGTACACAACTTGCAGATAAGATCACAAACAATACTATCATAATGATTCAATAATAAGTTCAGATATGAGATCATGGCACTCGGGCCCTAGTGACAAGCATTAAGCACAACAAGTTGCAACAAAGTCAAATAGCACTAATAGAGATACTAGGCACCATGCCCTAATAATCTTATTCGATTACATGATAGAACTCATCCAATCCCTACCATCCCCATAGCCTACAAGGGGGGATTACTCACTCATGTATGAGGGAAACATTGATGGTTGATGGAGAGGCGTTGGTGATGACGATGGCGATGATCCTCCCCAAATTCCCCGTCCCGGCAGGGTGCCAGAATGGAGTTTCTGGATCTGAATCTTGGTTTCTGGTGGTGGCGGCGCAGCGGAACTCTTTCTGGAAAAACGACAAACCCCCCTCGGTTTTTAGGTCAAGGGGGAACTTATAGGCGAAGAGGGAACCTGAGGGGGTGCCTGGGGTGGCCGCACCCCCTAGGAACGAGCTAGGCCCACCCGCGCCTGGTAGGGGTGTGGGCCCCCTAGGCCTCCACTCCATTTCGTCTTCTGGCTCCGTGGATCTTCTGGCGAAATATAATTTTTGGCATATTTTCCGGGATTTTTCCTGATAGTTGATTTTCTGCACAAAAACTAGACACCAAGGTAATTCCGCTAAAAATAGCGTCAGTCCGTGTTAGTTGTATCCAAATCACACAAGTTTCGAGGAGAAACAATTGCAAAATTGTTCGGGAAAATAGATATATTTTGGACGTATCAACTCCCCCCAAGCTTAGCTAATTGCTTGTCCTCAAGCAATTCAGTTGAAAACTAAGTGCGATAAAAGAACTTTCACGAACACATTTGCTTCATATGATGTATATATTCTTAGCACAGGAGTAGATACTTAAACCATTCATAATAAGAAGTATGCAACCATGTCTACTCAATAGTCATTGCAAGCTATGAAGAGAAACCAACTCAATAATAATAAGTAGCATGGAACATAAACATAAGCAACATTGTAATGCTCATAGTAAGGTATGATAGAGTGGTATCTCGCTTGCCTTTGTTTGCAGAGCACAGTATAAATGCCAAGGCACCTCTGAAGTTCACATGAAGACTAGAAGTAAAGATATCAGAGATACAAGCATCAAAGTCATGACATAATTAACCAAGTTTTGAGACAAACACAAGAATGACAACTATGCTCTCAAGAAGGTGCTCATAGAATAAGTGGTGACTCAACAAGGAAGTGAAAAAGTCTTGAAAGGTTTGAAAGACTTCCAAATGCTGAAAGTAAGGTACTCACTAGCTTTGAGCTCTCATTGCCCCTAGCATAGGCATATTTATATGGTTAAGGTGAAAGTGAGGTCCAGTATGAGTTATATGCTTGACAGACCATAAACTGAAAATCCCAAGTCCCTTGAGTACGAGGGCCGCTCCGCATGCTACTCAGCTTTGGTTACCTGCAAGTTCTTGTCATTGTACATACATGCATATCATAGAGAACCGCCAACGGGGTACCCCTTGCACATGATACAGGAGCTATCCCATGATCAAAATGACAAGGCAAGCAGACAATGAGCATCTCAGCGATCTTTTTATTTACTATGTGCATAGCTTTTATTGAGGATGCTTCACAGAATGCTCACTATGGTGATGCTGCAAGTTTCCACCATGATTAGGCATGGCTTAGGCTAGCGGCCTAGGCGTTTCTCTAACACATATATATACTCCATGAACTCACAAGCTACCCTTTTATTTCACACCGTCGACATTCACAAACAAAAGAGCAAGGTATCATCTGGATATGTATCCATGGGTGTCAAATGAGTTCCCCGTGACAGCATAGTTCTGCTAACTCCCAGCCTATAATTTGCAAGCATATAACTTTCATGGATAGGTCACAATGGTTCAGGATTATTAAGTGCAAGGAATAAAGTGTTCCATCAAGTTCGTGAGAGATTTACTAACTAACTTTCTCAAAATAGTCAAACATTTTATTTGGAAGAAAACAAGGCACATAGAAATGCACTAAAATAGCAAGTGATGCTAATAGGTAGGTATGATGGACACTGTTGGCAATATTAGTTTTGGGGAGTTGGAAGCACAAGTAGAGCTAATACTCAGTGCAAGTGAAGGCTAGCAATAGAGAGGTAGTGATGAACGAGAGAGCAATAACTGTCATAATCATGCTTGCAACAAAACAGGACTAATTATGGCATGAAAGTGATACTAGAACTCTGAGGCAAAATAAATCATCGAGGCTTACTGACTATTGTTTAGTCATATGCATGCGTGAGCATGTGCCAAGTCGATTCACATGAAACATTCAGAGGAGGATACCATAATATCATACCAAAATATGAATAAAACAATGCAAGCAAACATTCATATGACATGCTACAAACTATTAGCAAGCTGGAGCTAATCATAGACAACCAAGAACTACTAAGCATCCATCTGTAACATACTACTTACATGAACAGACTAAGCATGCTCACGATGATGAGTATATGTACAAAAATGTAAACAAATAGAGTTTGTTACCAGCCTCTTACCACACCTCAAGTTGTCTTAATCTTCATTATTGCCCTTCACTTGTTTGACTTGAAGAATAACATGAAACCAAAATCCACTAAGGACGGTCGAACCCTGCAAAGAACTCACAAAACCAAAGAAGAACAACAAATATTTTTGGTGTTTTCGATTTTTTTTAAACAAGCCAACAAAACAAAAACAAACAAAGAAAAAACAAACCAAACAAAGCAAAATATTTTTGGGTTTTTTTTATTTTAAGGCAAGCCAAATCAAAAAAGCAAAGAAACAAACCAAGAGAAACAATGAAAATATTTTTGGTATTTTTGTGTTTTGAGAAAGCAGCAGCAAAAACCAAAAAGAAAGTGAAACAATGGATATACAAAGAACCGACCGAACATGATATATAGATGAGTGTGATGTCGGTATACCTCCCCCCAAGCTTAGGCTTTTGGCCTAAGTGGGGCTCAATAGCGCGGGTAGTAACCCCAAGCTGGTGGGTCATCATAGGAATGATCATAGTCAGGCGCTTGCGATGAAGAAGAAGACGCACCCCAATCAAATGAGGGATGCTGGTATGAAGACTCTCCCAAGTTGGAGGGCTAAACTGAATCATCTTCGGCATCCTCTCCAATATTATCCTCTTGCTGGGAAAGCTCTGCCACATATGTGTCAACCTCCTCCTCCGTGAGCGACTGTCCTTCCCTATTATCAAAGTTAAACAAAGCAGGTGTGGGCAAATAAACTATTTTCTCAGTCCTACCCCCTCTCCAACCTCGCTGGGCAAAAGATAGTTCAAACGGTAAACTCCTCACATTATCCCCCAAGGAAACAAAACCATGCTGAATCATGGATTCAAGATCAAGACTCTATATAGGGAACCGATAATCTGAATGGTGAGGCTCTAAACCATGGAAAGCTAGCAACCTAGAAGCAATGAGACCTCCACAAGTTCCACCCTTCTCGCGGTTGGTGGTGAGACGGTAAGCTATCAAAGCACCTAGGTTATAAGATCTATTCATATTCAAAGCAGCTGCGATAAAAGCTAGATCAAAAGAAGATAACTTTCTAGCAATCTTTCTAGCAAGAACATACTTGGTAATGAAGTAGGCAAAATATCTAATGGATGGGAACTGAATGTTCCGAAGTTTACCACTTTACTTGGAGAAGTCGAAACCTTGGCAAATCTCAGCATATAAATCCATAAGTGACTTGGGTCTCTCTTTGATCTTCTCACAAGATCCCCACTGAGTTACTCTAATTGCTGCACAGAAATCAGCAAACGGCAGGTCGACAACTATATTGTATATTTTATAATGGACCATTGGATTAGATGAAGACCAAGTAAACCGGAAGTCCTGCACAATAGCCATGGTTAGCTCAAAATATTGAAATGGTTCACCTTCAACATAGTGTTCCAACCCTGCATTGGCAATCATAGTTTGGAAATCCTAGAAGATTCCCATGGTTCTCATAAATTCATGGCATGGATATATGGAAGTAAAAACTCCTTCCTCACGATGAACTTTCATTGGCTTAGGCACCACCAAGTCATATTGATTTAGTGGGAATGCACTCATCTTCTTTTCTGAAATTTTGGACAAACATCAAACCAAGTGATTCCCAAGTTGATAAATGATGATAAACTACTATAGGAACTTGCTAGAGGGATACACATGCATCAAAATGAAATCTCTAAGCATAGAACAAGCATGCAAGCTTACACAACCTGTCACCTATAGCAGCAAAATACTCAAGATACAATCTATCAATCATAAATCTAATTCGACAAGTGGAGGAGGCACATAACAAGGAGCAATCCCTCCAAATATCAACAACAAAGATGGGCTGAGCAAGGAGATCGAAAATCACGAGCAAGAACAATAGGAACTCGAGCTTGAGAATTTTTTCGGTGTTTTTCAGGAGAGAGAAAGAAGATGGCTGGGAGGAGACACTTTGGAGGGGTCCAGGTGGGCCACACCCCACCCAGGCGCCACCTGTAGGAGGCCACGCCTACCAGGGGTGTGGGTGCCTGGGGTGCCCCCCTAGGTCACTCCAGGTGTCCCTCTGCCCCTTTTTTGAGGAAAAAATTATTTTGAATTTTCTGGAATTTTTGTAAAACTTTATTTTTGGCCAATTTTCAGGGTATGAAAATTGATTTTCTTGCAGAAACAGTTTTTTAGAAGAAGCAAAAGCAAACCAAAAACAAAACTACGGAATTTCTAAGACACTCTAACAAGCAAACAACTAACAAAACCAAAGCTAGCAAAAGAAAAGGCAAAGACTAGGAAGGACAAAAGTAAAAGAAAGCAAGTATAACCATAGTGAAAACATTATTTTGTTCATTAAAATCCTTTTATTAACAAGGTTGATCAAGTCTTGTTACCAAAACAATCTTATATGAAATAAAACTTTGCATTCCCCAAGGTGATTATGTTATCTCAAACTTGATAGCAATGGTCCCAATCATAATAGTTTCAAAATTTTCTTGCGGAATGGGACAATATATTTCTCCAACCTTGATGCTCTCAATATTTTCAATGGAATTCAGGCAATAGCTTCTAGCAACCTTCTTGGGGAAATAAACAGTATGCTCTTTGTCATTAATATTGAATGTTACTTTTCCTTGATTACAATTGATGACAACACCTGCAGTATTAAGAAAAGGCCGCCCAAGAATAATGGACATATTGTCATCTTCAGGCACTTCAAGCACAACAAAATCAGTTAAAACCAAGAAATTATGGGCCACTTGAACAGGAACATCCTCACATATACCAACATGAATAGTAGTTGACTTATCAGCCATTTGCAAAGATATATTAGTTGGTATCAACTTTTCTAGCTGGAGTCTCTTATAGAGAGAAAAAGGCATAACACTAAATCCAGCTCCCAAATCACATAAAGCAGTTCTAACATATTTTTTCTTAATAGAGCAAGGAATAGTTGGTATACCTGGGTCACCAAGTTTCTTTGGAACCTTACCATTGAAGGAATAATTAGCAAGCAAAGTAGAAATCTCTTCACTAGGAATCTTCCTTTTATTATAGATAATATCCTTCATATACTTTGAATAAGGAGGCAACTTAATAGCATAAGTCAAAGGAATTTGCAAAAATAAAGGTTTCATCCACTCACAAACTTGTCGTAGTGTTATTCCTCCTTTGACTTGTGTTTCTTACCTAGAAAAAGCATAGGTCTCTGCACCCAAGGTTCTCTCTCTACCATGTTTATTAGCAATAAAGTATTCCTTAGTGTACCTAGTGTTCTTAGTGTGTTTCTCAGGTTCTTCCTCACCTTCCTCCTTATCAGGAGCATCATTTTTATCATTTCCACTCTCAGTTTCAGCATCAGAGACAGATATACTATTAGGATCTACAGCAGGTTCAAGTGGTTCCTCAACTACTTTATGTTTCTTTTTCTTTCTCTTACGAGGACTACCACTACTCTCACCTTGTTGAGAATCCTGCTCAATTCTTTTAGGGTGTCCTTCAGGATATAAAGGATCTTGAGTAGCTATACCACTCCTAGTTCTAATTCCATAAGCATGTTTATCTCTTGAGGAATTAACTAGCATATCCTTTTGTACCTTAGCAACTTGATCAAGTTGGGTTTGAACCATTTGAAAGTGTTTACAAAGCATTTTAATATCATTAGAAGTTCTTTTCACAATATATTTCAACTCACTAATAGCTCTAGAGTTTTCCAATAAATGATTCCGAACTTGTTTGTTAAAATTACCTTGCTTAACAATAAAAATGTCAAGTTCCTCTAAACATTGATCAGGAGGCTTACCATAAGGAATATCACCTTCATCAAAGTGTTGGAGAGAGTGTACCTCAATAGTAGATGAGTGGGGAATTGGCTTGCATAATTCTTCTATAGGAGGTAGATTCTTCACATATTCATCTATAATACCTTTCTCCTTTAGACATTTCTTAGCTTCCTTGATCACTTCATCATTTAATGCAATAACTCCCCTCTTCTTTGGTGTTGGTATTGGATCTGGTTCAGACACAACTGGTGCAGGAGTAATAGGCTCAGCTGTATTTAGCTCAGTTGAAGTCCAATCATCATAATTCTTGCTTATTTTAGCCATTAATTCTTTAGCATCTATAGGAGTTCTTTTCCTGAAAACACAATCAGCAAAGCTATCTAGGTATGTCCTAGAATCATCAGTTAGTCCATTATAATAAATATCAAGAAGCTCATTCTTAGGCAATGGACATCCAGGATGTGCATGAATCAAGGCACATAACCTTGTCCATGACTCGGGCAATTTCTCTTCTTCTCCCTGTTTAAAATCAAAAAGTCTCTGCAAAGCAGCATGTCTAGCACTGGGAGGAAAATATTTCTGGAAGAAAGAAGCAATCAAGCAATCAGGGCTATCAATGGAACCAGGAGGTAATCTATTAAACCAAGCCCTAGCTTCTCCTTTTAGTGAAAAAAGGAAGATCTTAGTAACAAAGTACTTGCGTATTTTAAAATCATCAGAGAACAAAGCACTCATAGTAGAAAGCTCATTCATATGAGCCACAACACTCTCATTTTCAGTCCCACAGGAAGGTTCTTTCTCAACAATGTCCAAATAGGATAAATCAAGAGAGAAATCATAATCTTTATCTTTAATATCTATGGGAGAGGTGGCAAATTTAGGATCATAGGACAGTTTAGGAATAATGGCACTAGCACCATGTGTGTTTCGGCACTCTTCAACAAATTCATCAGTGAACTCAATGTAACCATCATTAATATCATAACTATCTCTAGACTCATGTGAGCTAACAGGTGTAACAGTGTCTTCACTAGGAGTTTCAGTATTTCCTAGACTAGCCATAGTAGCATCTAGGAAAGGACCTAATGAACCACTCGCATCAAGCACATTAGAATTAACATCTTGAGCATCAAAAGCAGTTTCAGATTCAGCAGTAGTAGCAGTGTGTGTAGCATGAGTATGTGGTGGTGGTGTAACAAGCTTACTTATAACAGACGGTGAATCAAGAGCAACAGAGGTGTTTAGGACTGTACCTCTTCTTGTAGTGGATGGTAAAATAGGAAACTTTCCATCACGAAACTTCCCCATGATGAAAGGAGTAGCGGTGAACAATAGTAGATCCAAGTGAACTTACAAATAAAGCTATGCTCCCCAAAGAATAAATGTAAAATAGTCTTGATGACCCACAAGTATAGGGGATCGCAACAGTCTTCGCGGGTAGTATTACCCAATTTATTGATTCGACACAAGGGGAGCCAAACAATAATTGCAAGCCTTAACAACTGAGTTGTCAATTCAGCTGCACCTGGAAATAATTCTTGCTCACAGAAGTTTATCAGTAGCAATAGTTTGTAGTAGCAACAGCAAAACAGGAGCAATAGTAACAGTAGCAGCAAACAGTAGGATATGAGTGCGGTAGGCATAGGGATGGATGGACGGGCGTTGTATGGATGAGCCTAAACATGTAACTTCAAGATCTAGGGCATTGCAGATAAATGAGAATAAGCATCCAAGTACTAAACAATCATAGGCATGTGCTCTATATATAGTCATACGTGCTTGCAACGAGAACTTGCACAACATCTTTTGTCCTGCCAGCCCGTGGTAGCGGGGCCTCTAGGGAACTACTGGCAATTAAGGTGCTGCTTTTAATAGAGCACCGGAGCAAAGTATTAACACTCCGTGAACACATGTGATCCTCACACCACAACCATCCCCTCCGGTTGTCCCAATTTCTTTCACTTCGGGGCCTTTGGATCCGGGCAATGATATGTGTACACAACTTGCAGATAAGATCACAAACAATACTATCACAATGATTCAATAATAAGTTCAGATCTGAGATCATGGCACTCGGGCCCTAGTGACAAGCATTAAGCACAACAAGTTGCAAACAAAGTCAAATAGCACTAATAGAGATACTAGGCACTATGCCCTAACAATCTTATTCGATTACATGATAGAACTCATCCAATCCCTACCATCCCCATAGCCTACAAGGGGGGATTACTCACTCATGGATGAGGGAAACATCGATGGTTGATGGAGAGGCGTTGGTGATGACAATGGCGATGATACTCTCCAAATTCCCTGTCCCGGCAGGGTGTCAGAACGGAGTTTCTGGATCCTAATCTTGGTTTTTAGTGGTGGCGGCGTAGCGGAACTCTTTCTGGAAAACGACGAACCCCCCTCGGTTTTTAGGTCAAGGGGGAACTTATAGGCGAAGAGGAAGCCCGAGGGGGTGCCTGGGGTGGTTGCACCCCCTAGGCGCGGGCTTGGCCCACCCGCGCCTAGCAGGGGTGTGGGCCCCCAGGCCTCCACTCCGTTTCATCTTCTGGCTCCGTGGATCTTCTGGCGAAATATAATTTTTGGCATATTTTCCGGGATTTTTCCTGATAGTTGATTTTCTGCACAAAAAAGAGACACCAAGGTAATTCTGCTGAAAACAGCGTCAGTCCGTGTTAGTTGTATCCAAATCACACAAGTTTAGAGGAGAAACAATAGCAAAAGTGTTCAGGAAAGTAGATACATTTTGGACGTATCAACGTCTCATGTCAACACTGGGTGCACGCATCAAAGATTTCTGGCGCCGTTGCCGGGGAGGCTAAGGACGTCTTCACAAGGGGAGTCCTCCTCAACCTTTCTCTTTTCTTTGTTTTTAGTTTGCTTAGTTTCTTTTGCTTGGTTTTGTTTGCCTCTTTTTATCAAAAACTCCAGAAAAATTAGTTTAGTTTGGTTTGCTTTCTCTTATCAAAAACACAAAAAATTAGTTCCTGCTCTAGTTGCTGGTATGTTATTGCCTTGCTTGGTCATGCTTTCTATCAATGGATGGTTTCTTTGAAACTAGTTCTTATTGGCAAGGCGGGTTCACGGAAGAACAAAAGTATTATTATAAGGAACACCGTTTGTCACAAAAAAGGGAAACACTTATGGGAACAAATTGATAAATTGAATACTATTGCTAGAGAGGTGTACTCCACTTATAATGTTACTTATTGCATTGATAAAGCTTGTTGCTGTAGGAGGTATAAACACCTCCCTTTTCAATGTGAGTATAATGATAATGTTACCATATCCTCTTATGTTAAAGAAAATTATGGCTTTTATGATGTGGAACAAATTGAAGAATTTATTGCTTTTAAGGATGCATTTGAACTTGCCAATTTGCTTGAAAATACTAATGATGCACCTTATGAACATGAGGTTTATGAGATACTTAAATTTTGCTTTGATAATTACAAGGAAGGAAATGGCTATATTATTGAATATTTTAATAGATGCTTTCCACAAATGGAAGAGACTAATGCCTTGCAAAAGCCTATGGAAGAAGAAATTGTTGAAATTGGAAGCTCATTAGATGAAAAAGAGGAGAAGAGTGATGAATAAAAGGAGGAAGAATGAATCTACCCATGCCTACCTTCTAATGAGAGTAACTCTTTATCCCTTACATTATTTGATTGTCCCCTATGCTTACCAAAGGAGGATGAATGTTATGTTCATGTGGATCCTTTTGAAATATCTACTTTGGGTAAAACCTGTGAAGGTTTTAATCCCACTATTTTTGAGCTTGATAGAAATTATGTGTGTGTAGATCATGAAAAGCATACTTTATGTGACAGATATATTTTTGAGTTTATTCATGAGGCTGCTGAAAATTATTATGAGAGAGGAAAGTATGGTTGTAGAAGTTTTCATGGTACCAAAACACCCCTCTATGTGCTGAAAGTTTTGAAGTTACTCTTGTTTTATCTTCCTATGCATGTCACTTTGTTATTTGGGAATTTATTTGTGTACAAGATTCTGATGCATAGGAAGTGGGTTAGAATTAAATGTGTTTTGAATTTGCTTCTTTATGCTCTCTTTTACTTTAATTCATATTTCTTATGTGAGCATCTTCTCAAGCTATCAAGCCTAACTTAAAGGCGTTAAAGTAAAGTACTTGTTGGGAGATAACCCAAGAGTTTCCTTGAGTCTTGGAAGTTATTACTTTAGTAATGACCTTTTCTTATCCTTTTTTTTGCTTTTTATGCCAAGAATGACCTCTAATGAGAGGGAAGTAAGATTTGGGGAGTTGCTGTCCCGAAACAGATTTATGTCCTCCACCATAAAAATTCGTGAGGAGTCTCTGTAAGTCGTATTGAGCTGAAAATTTACAAATAAATCCCCCAATATGTTAGCTAACTTTCATTAGTTCAACACGTTTCTATTTGAGCAACAGAAGAATTTTGAAAAAATCGGTTTCTACCTGCTGGTCTGTTTTGACAGATTTGTGCCATTATTTGCATTTGCTTCTTATTGATTCCTTTTTGAGTTCTCTTTTGGGGAATTGAGCTTTTTGAAGGAGTTGATACAGTAGCTTGTATTTTTAGTGAAAAGTTTTGCTGTTCCAAAGCTAAGCCTAAAGGTCTATTATCTTTTGAATACACTAATTTTGCTAATGAAGATTGTGTGGAGTTTTGTATGAAGGAAAAAATTTCAGGTGTAGAGAGAGAATGATGTAATGAGATGAAGAATGGACAAAAGCTCAAGCTTGGGGATGCCACCCCGATGTCACCCCAAGAAATATCCAAGAGGTTTAGGTCTGTCTAGAAAGCTAATGAAGAGCTTGGGGTTGCTCAAGGCATCCCTTCTTCATCAATAAAAAGCTCAGGTCTGTCTAGACACTTCGTTTTTATTGTTTCATGCACTATTGTGTTGTTCTTGGAGCGTCTTAGTTTTCGTTTGATTTGCTTAGTTTGTTTAGTTTGCTTGAATAAAGTAGTTTGGACCCCCGTTCTCGCTGTGTTGTTTCAAATAAGTCAATTGGTGTTGGAAAGGAGTAGAAAGTTCTTGCTTGGAAGTGCAAGAGGAGCTTGGATTGACTGTGACTTAGACTTTAGCATGACATGCTAGGTGTTGCTTTGATCTTATGCTTAGTGATTATTACTGTAGCATGTCTTGTTCCAAACAATTGGGATTGCTTGGTGTGCCTTGAAGAAATTATGCGTTTTTTTAGCATGCAAAAGCATAATATTGTGGTATTCTCCTTTGATGCTTTGTTTGGGTTGACTTGGCACATGCTCACACCATGTTATGACTATGAACAAGTCACCATAGCCTCTATGATCATTTAGTCCTTGACTTGTAGTACCACTCTATGCTTTGATTAGTAATATTTTGTCGCTCTGCATGATTATGGCCATTATTGCTCTCTTAGTTGGTTGCTCCCAATATTTTGCTAGCCTCCACTTGTATGAGTAAGCTCTAATCATGCTTCCAACTCCCAAGAAACCAAGTTTTTCCAAAGTGTCCACTACAAACTCCTATGCATGGTGTGTTACACCATTCCAAGTACATTCTTGTTTTCAGCTATCTTCTAATTAAAACTATTTGGTTATGTGAAAACTTAGTGATTAAAGCTCTCACGAACTTGATGGCACACTTTATATTATTTTCCCCTAATAAACTTGAACCATTGTGTCATCTATGTTGTATATGCTTGCACTTATACGTTGGAATTAGCAGAACCATGTTGTCATGGGGAACATTTTCAACATTGCACTTGTACTTTGTACACAGTTGATATCATGCTCTTTTGTCTATGGATGTCACCGGTGTGAAATAAAGAGGGAGCTTGTAAGTTCATGGAGTTATGTATTTTGTGTTAGAGAAATGCCTAGGTCGCTAGCCTAAGCCATGCCTAATCATGGTGGAAACTTACAACATCACCATAATGAGCTATCTATGAAGCATCCTCAATAAAAATCTATGCACATAGTAAATAAAAAAATCGATGAGATGCTCATTGTTTCTACCATGTGCAAGGGGTACCCCGTTGGTGGTTCTCTATGATACACATGTACTTACTATGACAAGAACTTACAGGTGACTGAAGTTGAGTAGCATGAGGTGTGGCCCTCGTATTTAAGGGACATGAGATTGCCAACTTGTACTTTGTCAAGCATATACTCCATAGTTTGTTCACTTTAACCTTAATCACTTCAAGATGCTTATGATAGGGGCAATGAGGGATGGAAGCTAACAAGTACCATAATTTTTGGAAGCTCTTTTTGAAACTTGAAATCCCTGATTCCCTTTATGAGGGGCCCTTCTTCCACTATTATATTGAGTCTCCACCTTCTACCTTTAGGCACCTTTAAGAGAGCATAGTTGCCATCTTAGTTCTATGTGCAGTGTCCCAAAACTTATTGATTGATGCATATTGTGATATTACTTGTTCTTGTGATACTTGTATCAAGTCATTCTTATGAACTTTGAAGGTGTCCTATGCATCTATTTGCTACTCCATGAGGGACAAGTTGAATGCCACTATGCCATGTTTTCTGTATGTGAAACAAATAAACGTTTTTTAATGCATGTTATTCATGATCTTTGTTTGTAGCCTTTCATGTTGCATGCATAGTTAGTTTGTCTTATTGTTAGAACTCCATCTTTCATGCACATGTTTAGAATTATTTTATCCCATCTTTCAATGCTTGCAAATGGTTTGATCTTGGTTTTGATGGTGCATGTCACCTAAAAAATTATTCTTTTTATCACTTCCTACTCGAGGATGAGCAGGAGTTAAGCTTGGGGATGCTTGATACGTCGGAAACGTATCTATAATTTTTGATGTTCCATGCTTGTTTAGTATCTACTTTGCTTTGCTTTGTCTATACTTTGAGGTGTTTTTATATCTTTTCTGGAACTAACCTATTAACAAGTTGCCATAGTGCCAGTTTCCTGTTTTCTTCTATTTTTGGTTCCAGAAAGGCAGAAAATCAATATTCTCGGAATTGGACGGGACAAAAGCTAAAGTCAATATTTTACTGTGGGCGACACGAATCCAGAAGACGAGACGGAGGGGCGCCACAGGGCGGCCAGACCCCCCATAGGCGCGGGTGGGCCTAGCCTGCGCCTGGGCAGGGTGTGGCCCCCAGCCTCGGCTCTTCGCCTATAAGAAGCCCCCAATGCAGAAACCCTAGGCAACCTGATCAAAACTCCACGAAACCTTTTGTAGCCGCCGCCACCATCGTCCCTAGATCGGGAGGGATCTGAAGTTCTTCCCGGCACTCTGCCGGAGGGGAGATCATCCCGGAGGCCTTCTTCTCCGGTATGAAGCGTGAGTAGTTCCACCTTGGACTACAGGTCCATGTAGTAGCTAGATGTTTGTATCTCCTCCTTGTGCTTTCATGTATAGATCTTGTGAGCTCCGTTCATGATCAAGATCTAATCTATTTCTTATAATGCATGTTATGTTTGCGTGGATCCAATGGATATTGAGATTACTATGTCAAATTGATTAATGATTTTGTCTTATTGATTCTATCATGTCTGTGTTGTTTGTGATCTTGCATGCTCTCCGTTGTTAGTAGCTATCTTGGCCAAGTAGTTGCTAGTGACTCCAAGAGGGGGTACTTATGCTCGATAGTGGGTTCATGCCTCTAGTTTCCAAGGGAAGTGACCGAAATCTCTTCGGTTGTAGATGTGCTATTGCCACTAGGGAGAAAACAACGGTCTCTTGTTCATGGAACAAGTGGATTGTTTACCTTACACACTTTTCTTAAAGCAGTTGTCTGTTGCTTGCAACTTAATACTGGAGGGGTTCGTATGATAACCTGAAGGTGGACTACTAGTCATAGATGTAGTTGGATGACGGTCTATGTATATTGTTGTATTGCCCAATCGAATCTCATAGGATCTTTTTGTCTGGTATTGCATTGTTATGCCTTGCTCAGTTCCTGTCAATTGCCCTTCTGTAATTTGTTTACCCTTCATGCCATGTTGTTTATCTAAGGAGAGCACCTTTAATGAACTATGGACCCCGGTCCAATCTTTACTATTGATACATCTTCCACTATTTACTTGCTGCAAACCATTCATCACCTTCCACACCATACAGTTAATCCTTTGTTACAGCAAACCGGTGATCTTGACAACCTCACTGATTCGTTGGGGCAAAGTCTTGAGTTTGTATTGTGCAGGTTTCCAAGTTGCTTGCAACACCTTTGAGACGTTTCGTTCCTGCTTCTGGTTCGATAACCTCGGTCTCTACTGAGGGAAACTTGTTGTTGTTCTCTTCACAACTTGCTCTTGGGGTTTCCAACGAAGCATCCCACGCCAACACTGGGTGCACGCATCAGTAGGTGAGGAGAAGGCGTGAGCTTCAATGCGACATCGATGATGGTCGACCTCCGGGAGCTAGCGGTGGGTTGTCGTGGTCGCCGAAGGCGACCTGGCTCCACGTTGTGATGAATCGACCCCAAGAGAGGCCGATTTGGAACAAACCTCGCGGCGGCCGGCGAAATCTTGAACTCCTAGTCGATTCCAGCGACGACGAGCGGCGAGCAACAAAGAGGTGGGCTGGAGGGAGCACAGGGTTCGGGTGGCGACGGCGGGGTATAGTGGTCAGCGGCGGCGATGTCGGCGTGAATGGGTACGACGAGGGAGGCGGCGACTATTTTTCTCTATAGTGGTGCATGACTCCTAAATTTACTCATTCATGGCCGGTTTTACTCCTCCGATTTCTAAAATTTTACTCCTCTAACCATTTTGAGGTTCGATTAGGTGCACGTTTCTCGGAATTTTACTCCTCTAAACACTTATTGGGGATTGGTTAAAGATGCCCTTACTTAGAGTCATTACAATCTATCACAAGGATAGTGCGGAAATTTCTTTTGCCTCCTGAGCTCCAGTGCTCCCGTCATATTAAAATAACTTAAAACAATATTTATAAGTTTCAAAAAAATGTGAAACAAAATCTTAAAAGTAGAAAACAGTGTATTCCATAAACGTGCGAAATCTCAACTTGAAATATTTTATATTTTGGGCCACACAAAAATGACAAAGTTCGGACTTTTTTAAGATTTAAAATCACTATACTTAGATCTACAGTTTTGCCATTTTTGTGTACCTCAAAATACATATTTTTTCAATTAACATTTTGCATGTTTTTGGTATGTATCACCGGCTACATTCCGATTTATTTTCAGAATCTTTTAGAACTCAAAAATATGATTTTCATTTTTTTTAGAAAACAGGATCACTGGTTTCCATTTTGCACCGAATCTTCACTAAAAGACATGTTGTATAATTTAGCCACAAGCACCTTCTATTGACACTAGAGACCATACTAGCTATAATGTGGGTTGCTTCATGAGCATGGCGTATTAGAGGCCGAGCTCCACTGAGCTCGTTTTTGCACCGTTGAAAAATTTGAATTCAAATGTTTCAAAGCATTCGGGTGAAATACTACTCCCTCCGTCCCAAAATATAAGACGCCTAAGGATTAGTCCAAAGTTAAATCTTACTACCTTTGACCAAATATTTTGAAAAAAATGTTTGCATCTACAATATTAAATGGACGCATTAGTAAAATATACTTTATGGTGAGTCAATTTATATTGATTTGGTATTGTAAATGTTCATATTTTTGTAAATAAATTTGATCAAACTTAAAAAACGTTGACTTTTAACTAAACCTTAGGCGCATTATATTTTGGGACGAAGGGAGTAACATGTAGCTAACCATGTGATCCAGTATAGTGTAAATTTCCAGCTCAAAATATTTTGTATTGTAGACTTAGGAAAAAATATATAATGAGTTTTTTTCCTGGACAGTGTCCCACATTGCACTTAAGTGGACGTTTTGTCTTTTTTTTGTGATTTTGTCATTTTTACCGAGCCTAAAATATAAGGGAAAATTTGCTAGAGGACACCGTTATTTTTTGGCGTTTGCCAAAACACACAGCTGGAATGTGTCTTTGTTGAGTACCATTATAATTTTATGGCACATTTGCCAGGACACACTGCATGTCATAAATGGAAAGTTTGACATATGTCTGGTTTGAACACTTTTTTCTCTAATTCAAATTCACCAAATCCAGCATATGCATATACCGAACATGAATTAGAAACTATACATAAGTTCATATCAAGTTGGAACATCGCCAAGTCGCTATCCATTACAGCATGCAGCATCGTGGTTAAGAAAAAAAATCAACCAGGGAATTGGGAAAAAGCTAGACAGTTTTTTTATCTGAAACATCTTGCATTTCAATTAAAATTCTAGACATATTTGCAACAAGGTAAAAAGGTCTAAAACGTCAAACTTTCCATTTTGGGCAGTGTTCTAGCAAATTGTCACGAAATAATAATGATACTGGCCAAAGCCACATTCCAATAGTGTGTTTTAGCAAACGCCGGAAAATAACGGTGTCCTCTAGCAAATTTTCCCAAAATATAAAGAATTTTGATCTGAAAATGGACACGATACTAGATCACATAGTTGTCTACGTGGAGGTATTTTTTCTGAATTTTTAGAACTTTTGAATTTAAATTTAGAGGGTTGTGGAACAAACAAAAAAGAAACGGACTCACTGAGCCCGAGCTCCAATAGTGGTATTCGGTTGCTTCATTCGCCAGCCTGCTTACAAAAAAAGTTGGAATGCCACCGGTTGAAAACTACTGTAGGAATTTTAAGATCTTGCACAGGGAGAACATGGAAATTTCCTTAGGGATCGACGTCTCCGGAAGCCCTCCCACGTTCGTATTGCCTCCTGTTCAGCAGAAGACGGTGCTCGACGAAGCTGGGTTCAACAGGCATGTTTTAGTCTCTATACTTAGCTTAGCTTTCTTCAGTCTGTTGTGTGATGTCATGTACTTGGCCAGTTCAAGGTTTTATTAATTTAATTTAAAGCTAGGCTATTTGAGCTTTTAGGCCACTTCACTAAGAAGTAAAAAGCAGCTACATGATAGTTCGGCAACCTGGGACCTACTGCTCAGTCACAGAGCAGCTGAGCAAATTACCTGCAGAGTGACGAACAAGTAGTAACTTTTTTCAATAGAACACAGCCTTCACATATATATAGCTTTGGACACGGTTTATGTACAGAGAGAATTGTCTTGTGATCTTTAGAGATAAAAACAAGAAAAATCATAAGAACTGCTCATACCTGGCATTCTTGCACTCGACAAAGACCCACAATAAGAACAAGACCGATCAGGATGGGACCGCCAAGATGTCTGTTATCTGACCTCTTAAGTCTTAAGACATATACTGGTAAACTGCAAAAAACTGAACCACTTCCTTTGTTTATCCAGGGTATCACACAGTCCCAACAAATTACGCAGTCCTTGAACTTTTCCCGCGTGTACAGTCCACCATAATTAACGCGACTATGAATCAGGATTCAGTTCTTTCGATCCTCAGCAAACAATGTACTTTCTGCAGACATTAATTCTACTTCAACCAAATTTTAAGTGCCTTTTCGTCTTTTTGCTTCAGAACATGAAAAGTTAGAGCTCGTATTTTGATCTTTCAGCAAACTATGTACTGGTAATCCGCTAGTACTTCACACTCATGTACCGGTCAGTCAGACTCGCTCAAGAAGCCTCAACGGCGTGGCAGGAGGATCGCTAGAGCTTTTGCTCCCTCGCTCGCTATGTATGTGTCGCCCTCATCGTGTACTCTGCTACGAGCTGAGAGAAGAGAGACGACTTGTCCTCCAGCAACTTGGCCGGCGTGTCGCGCTCCACGGCCACGCCTGGAAAGACCAGAATGGTGTTTAGTCAGACCAATATCATATGCCAAACACAATGGATTAGACAGATTAATGAGACGTGGTGATGATTTTTTTTTTTGAAGGGCTGGTGGCTGACCATTGTCGAGAAGCAATACCATGTCACTGTCAAGGACTGAGGTGATTCGATGCGCGATCGTGATCACTGTCGCATCCGAAAAATTCTCCCGCAGTGTTTTCTGGATCAAGTTGTCCGTCGCCGTATCCACTGAAGCAGTGGCTTCGTCCAGAACCAGTATCTTAGTCCTCTTCAGAATCACTCTACCAAGGCAGACAAGCTGGCGCTGACCCACACTCCAGTTCTCTCCATTCTCTACCACTGCGAGGTAATTTCACAAGAAATTCAGTTTTCGAAAAAGCTGCAGTAGCACTACCGTATGCTGTGGTTTTGGAATTTAAAAGACCAGTACTGAGAAAGACACTAAAGATATGCAAAATTCAGTATCAAACTTCCAACTGCATGGCTCAGAATATATACATATCATTATATCAGACCTGGTGAGTCAAGTTTAAGCTCATTTTTCCTGACCTCATCTCCCAGCTGACAGTTATCCAGGGCCTGGAATTAGAGTAAAAGGATTCAGAATACAACCTGACTAAAGGTATTAAATAGTTGTGAAGAGAATTTGAGGACTGCCAAGATATTAAGCATGTGAAAATTGAAACAACCTCCCAGATTTGATCATCATTGTATTCGCCGAGAGGGTCAAGGTTGCTCCTCACAGTTCCCTCGAACATCGTTGGGTCTTGTGGAATGATGCTCAGTCTAGATCTCAGATCATGCAGTCCAATGGTGCAAATATCGACCCCGTCTACTAGTATCTGACCGATAGTAGGATCCACGATACGGAAAAGGGCCTGTATAAGAGTTGATTTACCACTGCCTGTTCGTCCAACAATACCAGTCTTCATGGCTCCAGGAAAAGTGACTGTAAGGCCCTTCAGAACAAATGGTAGTTGTGGAGCATATCTCACCTGCATCAAACTGAAAAGTTACACATCTGCGCTATCTAAAACAATTGCTATTCGCATTTGGCAAAACACAGAAGCTCTTATCCATAGCTCACTTACAGTGGCAAAGATATCAAATTTCTGCACAAAAACATGGTAATGCAGAAAAAGGAAACTAAATAAAACAGGAGAGAAAAAAGATGATGAGGGTATTTACATGGAGGTTACGCAGCTGAATTTCTCCCTCTGACGGCCAGTTATGAGGCAACGTATCTCCTGACATTGAAAGAGGGGGTTCTTCGGGAATGCTTATATATTGCAGAATTCTTTCTACTGATATGATCTTGTTCTCCAAATTACACATGCACCAGACTAAAGATACTTGTAGTGTGTTCAAATTAAGCCCATATGTGACAGCGAGACCAGCAATTGCTGAAAGCAAGATGTAATTTAGTTACAAGCCCATATCAACTCACATTGTATCTACTAGTACCATCTATTTAGTATACATACTGTTCCAAACAAGTAAGAACATACCTGGATCAATGAGACCAGTCGGTAGACTAATCAGAAATATCAAACAGAACGCAAATGTAAGGCACGATAGCGCATACAAGCGGAAGCAAAGCCACTCCCTTGCTGCAGCGTTATAGAAATTTGGTCGAGAGAAGGCATCAAGTAGATGGCTATTAGTTGATACAAACTGATTTTCCTTGCCAAAACTTCTGATGGTTGCTGATCCAGTAATGGATTCTGCAAAATGTTGTAATATAGGAGCTTTGCAAACCCCTACCAGCCTTTGCAGCTCTCTGGCTGTATCAATGTAGTAACGCTACAAAACGATAAATACAGTGAGATGCTGATTTTGCAGATAAAACAGCATGGAGGACAAACAGGTTAAATAAAATACCTGATACCAGAAGCAGGCAACAATTACAGGAACCGAAACAACAAACACCTGCCATGCAACCTGAGACATCACAGCAATAATTCCAACTAGTTGTATGATGGAAAATGCGGCGGAGCCCATCCGGTAAGCAATGTTTGTGTCCAATTCACTTTGATCAGTTGAAGCCTAAACAATTAAATGATTGTGTGAACATTGTAGAAACCAAGAAATTTGAGGAAGTGTTGGACTTGCTCTTACCCTATTCAAGATGCGCCCGCTCGGAGTGGAATCAAAGAAAGACATAGGAGCTCTGAAAATTGACATATGCATCTTGTCGAACAGCAGGGTTGCTGTCTTGTATCCAGCTATCACAAGAAACAGTGTCCTTACGAGGATGCACATCAAGCTTGCACCAGCCAATGCGACAAAGACGTATATCAGTGTCGACATGCTCACTGGAGGCTCGGCGTCTTTTGACACAGGAGAAGCCGAAGCCATCCAGTAATTGCTAGCAATTTGAAGCACTTGAAAAAGTATCTGAGCTATCAACACAAATGGTACAAGAGCTCCTCCATAAGCCAATGTAAGGTACTTCCAGTAGACCCAGAACCCAACCCTGCCTTTTTCCCTTTCTTCTTCCACCACCAGCTGCCCACTTTGAACCTTGTCAACGTCGTCTTTGCCATTTTGTTTATCTTTCTCCTCAGCTGTGGACAAGGAAATGGAAAGGCTTGCTGTGCCACTGGAAGAGAAAGATTCACTCCCTGCACTAGCAACATCAATCACATCCAATGCTGTGAGAGCATCTTGGTGAGCACCAACCAGTTCCATTAGCTCTTCCCCTGAGCTAAGAATTTCGTTGTATTTGCCTGCTTGTGCTATTCTCCCACCTTTCATTACCTACATTATACAATTATCATATGAGGATAACGAAAAACAATTATGATACTGTAATAAATTTACATGAAACTTTTGCCTACGAAATTCTCACCAGAATAAGGTCAGCTGCAGGTAGGAATTCAATCTGGTGAGTAACATAAACAACTGTCTTCGAACCCAAAGCCCCAAGCAAGCATTCCTGCAAATGGTACAAACCTTAAGAAATGTGTTCTCAAACTTCTAACTGGATAAAAAATATCATATTATACCTTGAAGAGGTGGGATCCTGTATGAGCATCGACTGCGCTGAACGGATCATCGAATAAATAGATGTCAGCATCCTGATACAAAGCTCGTGCTATCTGAATTCTTTGCTTCTGCCCACCACTAAGGTTGATGCCTCGCTCTCCGATGACTGTTTTGTCACCAAATGGTAATATCTCCAAGTCCTTCTTCAGAGAACATGACTCAAGGACCCTATCATACCTCTCACTGTCCATCTCCTTGCCGAACAGTATGTTGTCCTGAATTTTGCCGCTCTGTATCCATGCCGATTGGCTGACATATGCCATTGTTCCGCAAGTCTTGACCTCTCCTGATAGCTTTGGCATCTCACCAAGAATGCAAGAGAGCAAGCTTGACTTTCCAGCGCCGACCGTCCCACAGACGGCAACCCGCATGCCTTGCCGGGCTTGAAAGTTCAGGTCATTCAATGTTGGCACTTAAGCTGATGCATCCCAGGAGAAGCACCCATTGCTGATCTCAATTGCAACATCCGAATTACCACTTGGTAACCTCTGCACAGCATCCATCGGCAACTCTTCAAGGCATAGGAAAGATGCTATCCTGTCAAGAGACACCTTAGTCTGAATCATCATCGATATTGTGTCTGGAAGGTTGTATATTGGTTCTTGAAGTACCCGGAACGTAGCCAATGCAGACAGCACCTTCCCTGACTCCAATGGTATCCCTAGGAACAAGCAAGCTCCGAAGGTTACCACCGCAACGAAGGTCGGGGCACCCCACAACACAAAGGTGGCCACTGTCCATGTGTAAAGATACTTCTTGAGCCAGCTTTCCTCTGCCTTCCTCTGGTCAATAATCTTTGACAAGAACTTCATCTCCCACCCCTGCAGTTTAAGAATCCTCATGTTGCGCAGGATCTCAGATGTCGTCTTCATCCTGACATCTTTGCAGTCCATCAGCTTCTGCTGAAACTTCTCCTGCACTTGCATCGGAAGCACATTGGCGACCATGATGACGACGGTGGCACCGAGCGCTGCAAGTGAGGCGACCCCAAGGGTGGAGTACAGGATGAACAATGCCATGGCTAATTGGAGTGGCACCAACCAGAGGTCGTGCATATACCATGCGAAGAGGCCAACACGGTCGGCATCCACGCTGATGATGTTAATCATCTCGCCGCTGGTGCAGCTCTGCCTCGAGGTGCTGGACAGCGAGAGCCCTTTCTCGTAGACGACGGAGACAAGCGCGGACCGCACACGTATCCCAGCTTGCTCTAGCCGGAAGAACCAGTGCCTTTGCGACAAACACTCGAACACCTTGGCTACGATGAATGTGACCACAAGGAGATTCCCCTTGCTCGCGTACCTCTCGTCGCCGTTGAGGTACTGCACCAGGGAGTCGATGAGGTATAGGCCGACGTAGGTGGCCAAGTTGTAGATCAGAGCGTAGAGCGCGGTCACCGCGATGTGCAACCACACGGTGCGCACCAGGGCCTTGGTGAGCTTGAACGCCGTGACATTCTGGCCACCAGAGCCATCGCCGGTGAGCGCTGCAAGGTTTGCCTTGAACGGCGGGAGCAGGCCGGCCACGCTGTCGCTGGTGTCAAGGTCCGGGACGTCGTTGAGATCGAGCGTCTTCCTGTGGCCGAGGGCGAGCAGGGGCCCCATCCAGGAGAAGGTGAGAACGCTGAGGAAGCCGGCGCCCGTGAACATGGAAGCATCGACGCTGTCGTTCTCGGCGGCCGACTCGCTCGCGCCATTGAGCAGAGGCTCCTCTGAGACAGAGCCGCCCGCCGCGCCGCTCGTGGCCGAGAACCCGGCGACGAGCAGCACCGCGCCCGCGAGCACCGAGACGGCGTCGCGTGCCCACGCAAGCGCGGGCACAGGCAGCTTGTAGTGGAGGATCGTGACAGCGTGGACGGCGACGGCGAGCACGGAGAGCAGCAGGAAGAGCGCCCACCAGAGCCTGAGCGGCGCCGGGAACCGCTCCTCCCCGCGGCGGCCGTGCTCGAACTGCAGGTACGCCGCGATAAGCAGCCACGCCAACGCCGTGGCCGCGGCGTCCGCGTGGTCCGCCAGGGCGTCGGGCGCCCCCCACCCGGTGCCGCCGCTGTCGAGGTACCACGATACCAGGGAGTACGCGGCGAGGAAGAGCTCGCACGCCGCCAGAGCCCACGTGGCGCGCACCGCGAGGCGGCACCACCGAAACCCGACGGCGCCTCTCACGACCGTCGCCGGTTCCTTCCCGCGGCGGCTGCCGGCGGCTAAGAGGATCCGGCCGGCGACGGCGAAGGCGAGCAGGAGGTGGGCCCCAGCGCCGACGCCGTAGAGGAGGACCGGCCGCAGGAAGAAGGGCAGGGGCTGCTGTTCGTCGCCCGCCGCCATCGCTGCCGCCAAATGCCACGACGCGGACGCGACCGCGGTGGGCATGGAAACGGGTGGCTGACTGGAGTAGGCGAGCGTGTGGTTAAATAGGCGGCGACACGACACGACACGTGGGTCACCGTGGCGGCATCGGTCGCAGGGAGAAAAGTCGTGACGGCGATGGCGGCTCTGCTCGGCTCCATGAGACGCAACGCAAGGCCCCACGTTTCAAGATCGGGATGGGTCGGCCGGGAACCTGGTCATGTGGCCTCCAGACCAATTTCAAGGGCCATGGGGCTACCCATTTCAATAAAACACTGCCAACCAAAAATCCAAAATGTCCGTTTCTTCCGTTTGGGTTGGATCATAAATAATTTTAGGCAGAGGTTATGGTGGTTTAGGGTTTAGCAAAAAGACCCGTGAATCTGAATGATGGGCCATTACGTTCGCAAAAAATGATGGGCCAGTAGATAGGGAGACAGTAATAGTGATGACGGATTCAATGATTGAAAATATCTGGTTGTTGTAAGCCTTAAAACAACAACTTTGTGGGCTCTGCTTATTTATCAAACTTAATTTTATTTGTTTTATATATGCTTGAATTTCATCTAATGGATAATCTAATTGGATACATACGGATCACAGTTAATGGATTGAGTTGCAAAATTATTGACTAATCTGAGCTCTCTATCGCTATTTGCTGCGTCCGACTAGCATGGAAGAAGAGGTGCGCCGCGAGGATTCCAAGCTCCCTGGCTCGATTCCCTCCGCGTAGACGAAGAAGGCTACACGGCGTAGTGTGTAGATACGAAGAATGAGAGATGTGGGGGGCTTTCCACGACCGCGATGTTCGACAGAATCGGCGTGTTTGTGGTTTGAGTCAGAGATAGAACAAAGTGATAGTGCCAATGTCGATTGGAATACATAATTATGGAGGGGTGTTTCTATAAAAATAATTGGTCCAACCGATATAGGGTCCAATTTAGAGATTAAATAGTTCAGGATGCCATCGACCGGGATTTTGATTTCAGGGTTTAGACCACCAGACCACTACGAGTTCAGAGTTTAAAATAAACGTTTTTCCTTTTACTATCCATGTTTAACGTCTCCTGTAAAAAAAAACACTTGTAAAATCAGTTAGGGGCATAATGTCTGTCTCTACAAGCTAGGTATTGTAGCCTGAAACCGAGATGATTTGCTTTGCCGAATTGGCTACTTTCATTCACAACATTGGTGTTACAAGCATACAAGCAGCTACCGCAACTCCACAGGATAGGTAGGATCCACGGCGGTCAACACTCAACACTCACTCAATGGTCCCAAAATGGTACTGATTTTTCTCCGACCTACCTCCGGAAAGGGAGAGTGGGCCATGCTGGAGCTATTAGTGCAAACATGGTGTCACTCAATACTTATATAGTACTCTCTCCGTCTCAAAATAAATGTATTAGGTTTTTAAAATTTGAATAAATATATATATATATATACTAAATAGTGTCTAGATTCATTTAAATTTTAAAAAAATTGAGACATCTATTTTAACAAGTAGTATAAATTGCTCTTGTTAAGTGCATTCCTACCAGCACTGATGGGGACCGTTTAAGATGCTGCTGCGGTGAGTGGCATACAAATATGCTCGCATTGTGTGCTACCGTGGTACCCCTTTGATTTTATTTTTTAAATAAAGGACATGATATTTACAAACTTTTTAATGAAAATTACATTGATCTATAAATAATAATCAAAAGCCTTACAAAGACTCCAAAAGGTAATAAAAACTCACTCTTCTATCACCGGAGTCGGATAAAACTTGTTGTAGTGGAGCTTTTTATAATAATAATAAGACGAGAAGTCGTCATGCTAAGTCACTAAAAGACCAGCGCACCAGAGCAGCAAACATCACAAATCATACAATCATCGATCGGAAGGAACTAACATAGAACAATACCAATAAACATAAAAAATAACCAGTACCCAATAGATCCGTAGGACATAAATAATAAGTTGACAGTCCCAGGAATCTAAACTCGATTTACATATAGGGAAAACAAAAATAGCAAACCTGAATTGGAAGATAGAAAAAAGGCTATACACTACTATGGGTCGTCTATAAATAATAAACCTGTCAATGTAGGTGGACCGATGATGTGGCCACTAGCACACTCTGTTCCTCGTCGACGGTCCTCTCACGAAAAGAAAAGAAAAGAAAGACACATGGACGCTGCTATTTTATCCACACGCTGAACAGTCGTGACCCTGACAAAGTGACAACCAGCCGAAGTTGATGGTTGGTGGTACGTCCTTGGCCGTGAAGGTATCTGCGGATTCATTTGGAATGAAGAGCAACGTGGCGGATACATGCACAGCGTGCCTCGCCATCATACCCTCCGTCGACACAGGTGCACTATCTTTTTTTTTTACAAAACGAATGTATTAATAACGCGAAATTATCAATTAAACTGGTCTCTGCATCAAAAGATGTCTAAAATCATCACATGCACATAACAAAAACAAACAAAAAAACAAAAAAAAAGGCCGTCACCGTGTTCAACCACTTGATACACAAGCACTCCAATCACCCCAGGATACATCACCTGTACTACAAACAAGTCTCTCCAAAAAAGAACGTCTCCAAGAAGAAGAAAAATGTACAAGCATTATCGGCGCGCAATAAAAAAATCTTAGATTTTTACCTTGAAAAAAGTTCGAGTTTATAGAACAATGCCTTCAATAAGACCGTTGTCAGTTACAATTGATAAAGATCATACCTAGGATTTTCACCCTAAAAATCTGGCTTGGTACTCAAGAAGCACCACCAAAAATACAGTCCACATGTGTTGCCATCCCACTTGCCAAGGATGTTGCTGCAAGTCGCGAACGCCGGACAGACAGGAAGAACATGTGTCGCATTGTCTTTGTTAACCAAAACCCTCTCTACCAAAATCAACCACCGATCGCAGTCACCATGACTTTCTTCACTTCTATCACTTTCGTGAGAATCTATATAACAAAACGTCCAATGGTACCGACTAGAAGACGAACCTTCTTGCTTCGCCCAAATAGGCTGTGCACGACCGTATCGATTCCACTCTAAATATCTAGTAACATCTTGTGCTAAACTACAAAAATCTTACAAGAGGAACGGCGGCCCAATCAAGGAGGCAGACTTGAAGCAAATCGACGCCTTGGCAGTCGAATAACTGCAGGGCCGAACCACCTTTATTCGGAATGCCGGCACCGCACTGCACGCTCTTCAGATCCACCATGGCCATCGCTCGAGACTCCACACCCGTCACTCTGTGCACGCCGCCAACATCCGCTAAACCTAGGCCCATAGACCCGCCCATGAAACAGATCATGATCTGACGGCCATGGTCACGGGGCACACCATAGTGGTGGACAACGTGGTTGCCCCCGTGCCGCCTAGGGCGAAAGGGGAGGGGATGGGAGGGCAAAACCTAAAACTCACACGTGCATTCTAGCAGTGAAAAACTAGCGTGCATGCATATGGTCCTGCCTGCATCGATCGTGAAGAGATGAGGCCAAATCGCCAATCAGCCAACCAGCAGTCGTCACCTCAGGATTATTGGGCCAGCGCTGGATTTTTCTACGCTCCGGCCTGCCAGGTGAGACGAGCAGCCAAGCTTGACTGCCACAGCTAGCTAAGCTAAGCGTTGACGGTTCGCGTGCTTGGTCGCCAAGGGCAGATATTCTGCAACGATGAGGACGACAGAGAGAATAAATTAACTGCTAGATTCGGACAGCCCCGCATGCACCGGAATCGTCAAGCCCTTGACTGCAACAGAGCGGTGTCAGCCAGCCACTCGCATGCAGAGCAAACCTGTACTGTAGTCTCTGTAGAGCGACCCGGCGCTAAAATGAGGTAAACAGCCGCATGCTTTCACGAGGCTGGTCTGATCGTGACTTCGACGACAAAGTTGGCAGCGCTGATTCGTCGAACGAACGTCTCTGGAGCCTGGGTGCTCCAGCGCTGGATCGACGGCGACGTGCGAGGGAGGAGTGGGCGCTATTAAGAAACTCTCGAATTACCAATGAAACGGTGGGAGTCCAACGGAATGGGACACCAGGTGGACTGCTCTAGTGTGATTTATTTTTGTTAACTGGGAAAGGTTCCGAAAGACCTAAATTTTGCATCAATTAGTGGTGGTTACATCTTTAAAAGGACCTATAAGTAAGCAGAAATTACAACAAGGTCCGACACATTTGCACATAGCATCCTACAAGGGGTCGCAAAAACATGATTAAGTCCTTCGTCATTGTAGTGACCCACCATATCAGTACATGTTATAGTGCGCAATTCGTTGACATAGCACTTAGCGGACTCTGTTTCGTAAATATCACATCCCTCGAAGTAGTACAACAAAAATATTATGGATCGAATTTCATATATATTCATTGTCACAAGCCAAAACCTACTATACAAAAGTCTGGAGAACCGTTCCTCGGTTCCACAAAAAAAAGATATTTAAATGCACCGGCTTTAAGATCAGCTATACTACTACTAATTTTAGCATCCATGGAGCTCGGCAACTTATTTAGTAAATAGGAGTATCTACGCTGCTCAGCTCATTAAACCTATGCTAATAACTAAGTTTCTGGTTAGACCTTCTATGGCTCCTGAAAGTTGGCAAGATCTGATTAGTAGACATAGAAACATAGTATACATCTTCTATGCCTTCAGAAAGATCTGGTTCCTCATGCAGCGTCCTTTCCGTAGACGTGCAGCCGTGAGGTGATAGGACATCGATGTCTTATCGAGACAAGCAGGCAAACCAGCTCGGCGACAACTCGTTGTGCCATGTGTCATGCGGCTGTTGCCACGTGTTGCGAGCGGTGCCCGTGTGGTGATCTATGCCACGTGTTGTGTAGCATATGTGGTAACCCATCTCTCGTATAAAAGGAGGTCCATGATAAGTAGTAAAGGTTTCAAACATTTGGAGAGTAGAACACATAAAGAAAGCGGTTCAAAGAGTAACTGAGCTAGTAGCCCCCACATACTCTCCTTAGCAAGGCTTAATCCCGGCAAGGAGAGTTCACTGTTGTAACCTCTATTTCTCGTCACCCGTGTATACAATATAGTGGGGTGTAGGGTATTACGCTTCCAAGCGGCCTTAACCTAAGTAAAAACCTATGTGTTGTCAACGAAGTTGTCTAGAGCATGTTAGTGACCACCGCCAAACCAAAAAGGGGGTGTCTCACACCCTCGGTGTTGCATACCCACACCCGACACCAAGTTTGGAACTTCGTAGATCCTCTAGAGCGAGTGAAACCAATAGAGTGTAAATGGTTTTTCAAAAGAAAGACATACACAGACGATAATATCATAATCCACAAAGCTAGACTTGTCGCAAAAGGGTTTCAGCAAGAGCAAGGATTTGACTATGACGAGACTGTCTCGCCAGTAGCAATGCTTAAGTCCGTGTAGATTTTGCTAGCTATCACTGCCTATTAAGATTAAGAAATATGGCATATGGATATTAAAATAGCTTTCCTTAAAGGGAAATTTGACCGAGGATATGAACATCACATGGTCTGAAGGTTATGTTGATCCTAAAGATGCTAGAAATATATGCAAACATTAGAGGTCAATTTATGGACTGAAATAAGCATCAAAGAGTTGGAATCTATGCTTTGATGAAGTTGTCAAAGGTTTTGCTTCATTCAGAAATGGGAAGAACCTTGTGTTTATCAGAAGGAAAGTGGGAGGGCAGTAGCAATTCTAATCCTATATGTGGATTATATATTGTTTACTGGGAATGATAAAGAGTTTCTTAACACTATAAAAGAAGTATTAAAGAAGTTTTTTTAATGAAAAACTTAAGCGAAGTCGCTTATATTTTGGACGCCAAAATCTATAGAGATGGATACAAACACCTAATAGGGTTGAGAAAAAACACGTACAGTTATAAGATAATAAATAAGTTTAGTATGGAAAAATCTAAAAGGCGATTTGCCCCAACGACTCATGACACAACACTTAGCACGAATCAGTTCCCTTAGACGGCTAATGCACGAGTAAAGATGAGTGAGGTCCCATACGCTTTAGCGATTGGGTCCATCATATATGCCTTGATTTGTACAAGACAAGACATTTCATTCACGCTAAGTGTTTGCAGCAAAACATGAGAAATATTGTATTGCCATTGGTGTCAAGGTGATTAAGTAAACTAATTATTAACTTTAGTGTAAGTGGGAGACTGAAGGAAATATGTCCTAGAGATAATAAATAATGTTATTTATTCTTATGTTTATTATTAATATTCATAACTATATTTTATAATTGTTGTGAATATTTAATATGAGATTCAAAGAAAAACTCACATGCACGTATAGAGAGATAACCACCATGTTGTTCCTATTCTCGTCTCTAGAACTAGCTCATGTATCGTTTGACGATCGCCGGTTTCCTAGTCATGAAATAGTTATTGTAATAAGGATCGGATGTCTATGACAATGAGAGCATATTATTGTCAGAACAAGGATGTTGAACCAACCCAATTCCTACATAGAGTAAGAGATTACATCGTCACATAGTTGGTTTTATTATAACTTTTCATTTGTATATTTGTATCCTTTGACCCTTTTAATATCACGTTCCTTCATACCAGAAGGTTTAGAGACACCAAACATTATCTGTAAAAGGTCAATCATAAATTTATTCTTTGGGTACTTTGTCAAAGTATGTTTAGGCACATGATAGTTTTAAAGTGGGATTTTCTCCTCCCACAAGGAAGACATACCCTATGGGTACTCTCGGTATTACGATGCCCATCATCGCCTAGCTAGATACAATTTTATATGATTCAAGGGGATATCAAAATAGGGAAACAAGACAAGAGAGCAAACTGGTAACGAGGATAACTTGGTATTGGGATCAAAGTGTTGCTTCACATTGATACCAACATATCTCACCTCAGGTTTGTTATTTATCATGAATCAAAAGGAAACATGTATGAAGGAAAAGGGTTCTCTTGACTCTTTCATGTATATATGAGATCAGAGTCAATATGGATGTTTTGATCCCCACTAATGATTATCGATCGCATAGGAGTTTCAAGATCATGTCTGCATATTATTGAATGTATGGAGTCACGCGCTTAAGAGTCTTCAATATCTATTGAGTGTTTTTAGCATATGTATATGAGAGTATTATGTTGGAATATGTTCTAGAAAATTTAAATAAGATTCAGAGATAAATCAAATTTTGATTCGATGTTTAGAAGAGGTTCGAAAGTGTTTCATGTGATTTATATAGGAGGTCCAATTAATTAGAGATTTTTGCATATGTTTTATTATTTATTGGAAATAATAAAGGTCCCACATAGGAGCCACATGGGCCATGCGCCATGTATGGGTTGTCTCATGATATGTTGGAAACATATCTATAATTTTTTATGCTCCATGCTTGTTTATTATCTACTTTGCTTTACTTGTTCACACTTTGAGGTGCTTTTTACATGTTTTCTGGTACTGACCTATTAACAAGTTGCAACAGTGTCATATGCATGTTTTCTGCTGTTTTTGGTTTCAGAAAAGTTAGTAAAGAAATATTCTCGGAATTGGAAGGGACGAAGGACAAAGTCAATAACTTTTCATGGGGAACAAGAAGTCCAGAGGGGAGCCTGGAAGGCCAGCCAGGGGGGCCAAACCCACCCTAGGCGCGGGTGGGCCCAGCCCCGCGCCTGACTAGGGTTTGGGCACCCTAGCCGCCTCCCGGTCTCGCCCCTTCGCCTTTAAGAAGCCCCCAATACATAAACGTTGAGCACCCGATCAGAAATCCATGAAACCGTTTGTAGCCGCCGCCACCATCGTCCCTAGATCGGGGGGATCTAAAGCTCTTCCCGGCACCCTGCCGGAGGGGAGATCATCCCGGAGGCCTTCTCTCCGGTATGATTCGTGAGTAGTTCCACCTTGGACTATGGGTCCAGGTAGTAGCTAGATGGTTGTATCTCCTCCTTTATGCTTTCATGTATAGATCTTGTGAGCTCCGTTCATGATCAAGATCTAATCTATTTGTAATCATGCATGTTGTGTTTGCGGGGATCCGATGGATATTGAGATTATTATGTTGGTTTGATTAATGGTTTTATCTTTATGATTCTATCATGTCTGTGTTGTTTGTGATCTTGCATGCTCTCTGTTGCTAGTGGTTATCTTGGCCAAGTAGTTGCTAGTGACTCCAAGAGGGAGTATTTATGCTCGATAGTGGGTTCATGCCTCTAGTTTCCAAGGGAAGTGACAATAATCTCTTCGGTTGTAGATGTGTTGTTGCTACTAGGGAGAAAACAACGGTCTCTTGTTCATGGAACATGTGGACTGTTTACCTTACACACTTTTCTTAAAGCAGTTGTGTGTTGCTTGCAACTTAATACTGGAGGGGGTTCGGATGATAACCTGAAGGTGGACTTCTAGTCATAGATGAAGTTGGATGACGGTCTATGTATATTGTTGTATTGCCCAATCAACCTCATAGGATCTTTCTGGCTAGTAATTGCATTGTTATGCCTTGCTCAGTTCCTGTCAATTGCCTCGTTGTAATTTGTTTACCCTTCATGCCATGTTTTTTATCTAAGGAGAGCACCTCTAGTGAACTATGGACCCCCGGTCCAATCTTTACCATTGATACATCTTCACTGTTACTTGTTTACTTGTTGCAAACCATTACCTTCCACACCATACGTTTAATCCTTTGTTACAGCAAACCGGTGAGCTTGACAATCTCACTGATTTGTTGGGACAAAGTCTTGAGTTTGTGTTGTGCAGGTCTCCACGTTGCTTCCAACACCTGTGTGACGTTTCCTTCCTTCTTCTGGTTCGATAACCTCGGTCTCAACTGAGGGAAGACTTGCTGCTTGCTGCTTCACACCTTGCTCTTGGGGTTTCCAACGAAGTACTCTACACAGGCGCATCAACAAGTTTTCTGGCGCCGTTGACGAAGGAATCTACTTCAACCTCTTCCTCCCGTCAACTCAGCACTGCATCATGTTTTCTGGCACCGTTGTCGGGGAGGCTAAGGACGTCTTCACTAGGGGAGTCCTTCACTTCCTTTTTCTTTACTTTGTTTTTAGTTTTATTTGTTTATTTTGCTTGGTTTTGTTTGCCTCTTTTCAAAAAACCCAAAAAAATAGTCTAGTTTGGTTTGCTTTCTTTATTAAAAAACACACACAAAAATTAGTTCCTATCTTAGTTTCTACCATGTCTGGTTTTGGTCCAATCCCTGTGACACCTATGGAAAATATCTTCACTTTTAAGCAAAAAAGTGAAGAGAGTTTCAAAGAAGCTTGGTCTAGAATCTCTGCGTTACAAAATGAAACTAAGCCTAAGATGAGACTTAGCTTGGTTATTGATAGTTTCTATCGCGGTATTGCTCTTAGTTATAGATATGCTTTGGATGCTGTGTCTGAAAAGGATTTTTTGATTTGCACTGAGGATGAAGCTTATAATGCTATAAGTAAACTAATCATGATCTATGGTACACCTGGCAAGTCTGATTCCTCTTTCACAAGTATTTTTGCTAGGTTGAACCATCTCGAGACCAATATTGCTGCCATGAATAGTTGCTACCACACTCTTAGGGCTTACCATTATTATGTTCCCATAAATTCTGAGCCTTCAAATTGGTTTCCCACAATTAAAGTCTCAATAAAAACTACACTTTTTTATGCTCGTTGTGATATCATGTATGCATTTTGTCTCATGCCTAAAGATATTTTTGATTCCTTGAGTCTTTGGGGGCTTATTGAAGGAGGAGAGGAAATCTCTCTTACCAACAACGCCACTATATTGCCCATTGGAATAGTTGAAGGTGTGTTTACAAAAATCTCAGGGAAAATGGTGTCTACTGATTATCTTATTATTGAATGTGTAGGCAAAGGACAGATCACACTTGGAAGATCTCTATTGAAACACCTTGGGGCAGTAATAGACGTAGGAGAAGGCATCATGCACTTTACTCCCCCGGTAAGCAATCATATCTTCCATAAGAAGAAAAAGAAAGGTAAGAAAAGAAGGAACAAGAAGGGCAATTCTTTATTTGAAAATACTTGATTCTTCTTGCTTCTTGTGCCGAACTTAAAGGCGTTAAAAAAAGTACTTGTTGTTGGGCCACGCGGAGATAAAATAAAATTTTCCTCTAACGTGGTGATCCCAAGATCTAGCTGAGGTAGAAGGCCACGAGGTTTACCACTAGGCAGCGATTGCGGATTCTTGAAGCACGTCGATTGATGCGGTCGTCCTAACGATCCGATCGTCTGGTGCTGATCGCACAACACCTCTGCTGGTATCCACACGCATTACAAGGAGGCGCGCGTGCGCTAGGTTAGATTCTGGCATGGACTGTGGAGCTAGGGTTTCCAACACATGGAATGACCTAACCAAACAACGATTAACCTTTCTGGGTTACGGTGCTCCACTATATATAGGGAGTGAACGTGGGCTCTGCTCGCGCGACCCATTCACTAAAGCCCATATAACACTAGTCACTGTGAGTCCAACTCACTAACTCAGTCATAATCAGGTTTAGGTCCAACCCAACCAGATTATATGTTCAGATCCAATCCGAACTTGCTCCCGCTCTTAAGTGTGTGACCTCGCAGGCTCATGGCTACTTGGACACGATTGGAGTCCGACTCACAATCAATCAGTCGGTAGCGGCTCCTAGCAGAACGTGCCGACTCCCAAGTACCAAAGAGTCATGACGACTTGCCTTTCCAATGCGACTTACGTCCGAGTCCCTTTTGCCTCACGATATACCTTGTCAGACTATAGGCGAATATATGTCATCCCTTAAATAGTCCGACTCTCTTCTCGATCCGAGATAAGTGATTCACCCGACTAACTCTTAGTCGATCGCCTCGGTTAACACTTAACCGAGTCGTGCATGGCCATGCTTTCCGAATCATATCTCACGAGAGGGCCCAAAGAATATCTCTCCGAGTGGAGGGGCAAAATCCCATCTTGGTTATTCACATCACGCAGCTTGATTCTCAGTCAACCCGAACCCTGCCTTTATAACTGCCCAGTTACGGATCAGCGTTTGACAGAACCTAAGTCGGTGATCCTCAACTCGGACTATGCAACAACCTCAGGTCTAAGGATTACATTGATTGAGATATACAAATGACAGCTAGTTCGTTGCACCTCAATATGGGTCAATCCGACTCGCTAAACTCTTTAGCCGAATCTGTGTAAGTTGGAATAGCATCTCCATGCCCATGACAAGTGGAACCGAGTCATCAAGCCAACTTTCACATTGGTCTAAGTTGTGTGTCCAGCACAACCTCAATGACCAAGGATATTTAGTACAAACAACATGAATGCATAGTTCCACAACCGAATCACATATTCAATGATACACATCAGATGTTCGTACAAGGACTACTTAATAACTTTATGAATACAATGGGAAATATCATCATACATGATTGCCTCTAGGGCATATTCCCAACAGTCTCCCACTTGCACTAGAGTCAATCTTTCGACATCATATGTCTAAGCATCTAATGCCCATGGCTCTCAGGTGCGCCTCATGCTTCGGCTGGGGTAACGGCTTTGTCAACGGATCCGCAATATTTGCATCCGTGTGTACCTTGCATAACTTGATATCACCCTGATCCACTGGGGCGAATTAGGTGGTACCGCATGAGTATGTGATTGTTCTTCTGGTGTTGTCTAGGTTCCTTGGCTTGTGCAATAGCACCATTGTTGTCACAATACACGTCCAACGGATTGGACGAGCCCTGAACCACACCAAGATCCATGAGGAAATTCCTCATCCAAACAGCTTCCTTTCTTTGCCTCCGGCGACAATATACTCAACCTCTGTTGTAGCGAACCACGATCTCTTGCTTGGAACTCTTCCAGCTCACAACACCTCCGTTTATAATAAACACGTATCCGGATTGCGGCGAGAATCATCAGTCGGTGAGATAACTTCGCATCCGTGTAACCCTTTACACTGAGTTCATCTACACCACCATAAACCAAGAACATATCCTTAGTCCTTCTCAAGTACTTTAGGATATTTTTAGCCCTGTCGATGGATCTCTCCAGATCAGCTGGTATCCGCTCACAACACTTAGAGCATAGGAAACATCCGCCTAGTACAAATCATGGCGTACATGATGGATCCATTGCGAAGCATATGGAATCGCACTCATCCGACTTCGCTCATTAGTTGTCGAAGGACCGAGTCTTGCTAAGTTTTACACCATGGGACATCGGTAAGAACCCTTCTTAGGCGATTCCATGTTGAACTTCTTCAACACTTTGTCCAAATAAGTACTCGACTCAATCCAATGAGCCTCCTTGATCTATCTCTATAGATCCGGATTCAGGATGTATGTTGCCTCACCCAAGTCTTTCATTGAGAAACTCCTTTCCAATGATTCCTTGGTCTCTTGCAACATCTGGACATCATTTCCAATCAGTAATATGTCATCCACATATAAGATTAGAAAATTTACTTTGTTCCCACTAAACTTCTTGTACAAACAAGAATCATGATCACTCTTGATGAAGCCAAACGATTTGACTACCTCATCAAAGCGAATATTCCAACTCCGAGATGCTTGCTTCAACCCATAAATGGATTTCTGAAGTTTGCATACCTTGTCAGCATTAGCCGGATCGACAAAACCCTCGGGCTGTATCATATACACGTCCTCGGTTAAATTTCCGTTAAGGAAAGCCGTTTTGACATCCATCTGCCATATCTCATAGTCGAAATAGGCTGCTATAGCTAACATGATCCGAACTGATTTAAGCATCGCTACGGGCAAGAAAGTCTCGTCGTAATCAACTCCTTGAACTTGTCGGAACCCCTTCGCGACAAGGCGTGCTTTATAGACGGAAACATTTCCATCCATATCAGTTTTCTTCTTAAAGACCCATTTGCACTCGATGGGTCTTGCACCGTCTGGAAGATCAACCAAGTTCCAAACTTGATTTTCATCCATGGACTTTATCTCGGATATCATGGCTCCAAGCCATGACTCGGAATCAGATCCCACCATCGCTTCCGAATAATTTGCCGGCTCATCACTGTCTAACAGTAACACATCACGAACACTTCGTAATCTTGCCGATCTTCGTAGTACAGGTGCTGCTGCCGGCTCAGCTGCCACGACCGGCTCAACCTCCAAGGTTTTTGCCGACTCGCTACTAGCCGGTTCCTCTCGAATTTCTTCGAGTTGCACCGTGCTCCCACTTACTCCCCGACTGAGAAACTCTTTCTCAAGGAAGACACCGTTCCGAGCGACAAACACTTTGCCCTCTTCTCGGTTGTAGAAGTAGTAACCCAAGGTTTCCCTCGGATACCCCACGAAAATACACTTATCCGACTTGGCTGTAAGCTTGTCCGACTGAAGTCGCTTGACAAATGCTTCACAACCCCAAATCTTAAGAAAAGACAAACTTGGCTTTTTGCCTGTCCACATCTCATGCGGTGTCTTCTCTACCGACTTTGATGGTACTTTGTTTAGTGTGAACGCCGCTGTTTCTAGACAATAACCCCAAAATGATAAAGGCAGATCTGTCCGACTCATCATTGATCGTACCATGTCCAACAAGGTCCGATTCCGCCTTTCCGAAACACCATTCCTTTGTGGCGTTCCTGGCGGAGTAAGTTGAGGAACTATTCCACAACTTTTCAGATGGTCATCAAACTCATGGCTCATGTACTCGCCTCCTCGGTCCGACCGAAGAAACTTTATTTTCTTGCCGAGTTGATTCTGGTTTCATTCGAATTCTTTGAACTTTTCAAAGGCTTCCGACTTATGTTTCATCAAGTAGATATATCCATACCTACTCAAATCATCAGTGAAGGTAATGAAGTACTCATAACCACCCCTGGCTGTCGTGCTCATTGGTCCACATACATCACTATGTACTAGTCCCAACAAGTCGGACGCCCTTTCGCAACTCTTTGCAAAAGGTGTCTTGGTCATTTTGCCGAGTAGGCAAGATTCGCATGTCTCGAACGACTCCAAGTCGAACGAAGTTAGGAGTCCATCATCATGGAGCTTCTTCATGCGTTTCCAACTTATATGACCAAGCCGACAGTGCCAAAAGTAAGTCATATTCAGATCATTTGGTTTCAACCTTTTAACATTTATGTTATAAACTGACTCACCATCAAGATTCAAAATAAATAACCCATCCTGGACGGGTGCAAAGCCGTGAAACATATCATTCAAATACAAAGAACAACCATTATTCTTGATATTCGACTCATAGCCTTGCCTTATCAAACATGAAGCAGAAATAATGTTTCGACTGAGCACTGGAACATAATAACAATTATTTAGTTCCATAATGAATCCGGAAGGTAAATGAAGTTGCATCGTGCCGACTTCCAACGCAGCAACTCTTGCTTTGTTGCCGACTCGAATATCAACCTCGCCTCTTGCTACGCTCCTAGTTCTTACCAGTCCCTGCAACGAGTTACAGATGTGAATAACTGATCCAGTATCATATACCCAAGAGCTATTAGGTGCATTAGCAAGATATATGTCTATAACATTGCAAACAAGTGTACCTGAGTCGGAAGTCATACCTCCACTCTTGGCTTTGTCGGCCAAGTACTTGCTGTAGCCTTCTTCCAAAGGGCCATCCGCCTTGCAAGAGAAGCAAGTGGATCCGGTGAAGGAGATGGTTTAGTCCCTGAGGAAGCGCTTGGGACCGGGTCCTGAGCCTGCTTTCCTCCTGACTTAGCCTTCTTCTTAGTCCAAGAACTCTTCTTGAACTTAGCCTTATTCTGCACCATCAACACTTGATTGGTGCCCTTCTTGAGATCCGCCTCTGCCTGCTTGAGCATCCCATGCAATTCAGTGAGCTTCTTATCCATACCATGCATGTGGTAGTTCGAAATGAACTGCCCATATGTACTAGGAAGAGAGTTCAGAATTATATCCGTAGCGAACTCTTCGCTAATGGGGTAGCCAAGCCTCTCCAGAGACTGCACGTAACCAACCATTTTGATCACATGCACTCGTGGATCACCATCCTTAAGCTTGCAACTCAGCAAAGCCCGAGAGACTTGATACCTCTCGTCTTCGCCGAGCTCGAACATACTTTTGAGGCTTTCGATCATATCGTAGGCCTCAACATGCTCGAACTGCTTTTGCAAGTCCGGTTCCATGTGAGCAAGCATAAGACAGCTAATATCCGTGGACTCATCCTTAGCCCGACGGTAGGCATTGGTGGCTGCGACGATGTGATTCTCATTCGGCTCATCTGAAGTGGGTTGTCTAGGACATGGTCCTTCTTTTCTTGTTTGAGAACAATTCTCAGATTTCGATACCATTGGTAAAATTAGTGTCGCTCAGTTTATCTTTCTCAAGAATGGTTCTCAACGCAAAACCGGATATCCGAGAGTGACTGCTACTTGGTGCCATGATCTACAAATAAAATATGCAAAACACTTAAGAAATGTAAACATAAAAGAGCAATCATATAAAACATTATAATATTTTATGCTCCCACTAGAACCAACACCCCTCCGATGGTTACTTAGTGATTCAGGATCCTAAATAAGCAAGTCGGCTAGTGAGCTTTAGCATCACCGCTAGCCGCCAAGTGATCTAGGTAGATAACTCCTTGCCAATCGCATCTCATGCGACTCCTGTTGGACGGGTGGCATCACATGCCCCGGCTCCCATCCGACCTTTTCCCGAGTCCCACAACCGTTGTGATAGACCCGTCTAGCTTACCGAGTGTTTCTGCAGTAAGAGTCCGACTCGAACCCACCTAGTCGGAAAGAATTTGCAGCACCTCAATTTTATGAGCCCACTACCAAAAATGTCCGACTTGTGATGGTGCAAACACTGGCGGGAAAACCGACTAGACCTTCTTTGAGGGATTAAATTTTACCGACTATCTAATAGAGGTAAAACAGAGACATAACAATAACACAAAATAAAGCAATTATAATGTGAAATGGTATGGCTCTCTTTATGGCGATCTCCATCTCCACAAAGCCTGTAATCCGACTCGTGCCAACTCTTGTCACTTGCCGTCTTACTCCATGTCGCCGACATGTACAACGCCTTGCATGCCTTCCGGGTTCTCCAAACAGCTACACTAGCTTAGTAAAGTAAATTACATAGAGAATCTGACACGCAGGTCGTTATACAATAAAATGTCAGCACCTAGGCTCCAGCCGGCTGACATAAACCGTGATTCGCAGATCACGTATGGATTACACACATACATCACATGCACGTGAACCATACCATTCACAACTTCCTGCAAAAACAAGTTATGCATAGATACAATATCTACCGGCGCTGTGAAACTCGCAACGACATCTAAGGCGCTACAACAAGGCGAAGCCGGCGGTCCCGCTAGACGGATAGCGGGCGGGGATCGAAGGCGGCGCCCTGGCAGTCTTGATACCGACGATTTTTCCAAAAACATAGATCTCATCTACGATCCGAACATGGATTCCGACCATCGTTCCGATTCGATCAAACTCTTTGATCTTCGATCACCGCTTCTGGATTTACGCGTCACAGTCTACCCCGATGGCGGAAGCCGACCGGTAGGGGTATGTTGTTCCACGACCTCAGCAGTATGATCACGGAAATCAGATCTACCATTCCCCGAGTACAGTTGATCCAATCAACTTCATACAAAACCGATCTATCTCATAGATTGACCACCAAACAACACATAGATCTCATCTACATCCTACCGCATATCACATATGCGAGATCTCGAGCCTAAAACCAGAAGCTATCGCTCTGATACCACTATTGGGCCACGCGGAGATAAAATAAAATTTTCCTCTAACGTGGTGATCCCAAGATCTAGCTGAGGTAGAAGGCCACGAGGTTTACCACTAGACGCGCAGTTGCGGATTACTGATGAAGCGCCGCTTGATGCAGCAGTCCTAACGATCCGATCGTCCTGGTGCTGATCGCACAACACCTCTGCTGGTATCCACACGTACAAGGAGGAGCGCCGGCGGCAAACTGCTAGGTTCGTTACGGCGGCTGGACTGCTGTGGAGCTAGGGTTTCCAACACATGGAATGACCTAACCGAACAACGATTAACCTTTCTGGGTTACGGTGCTCCACTATATATAGGGAGTGAACGTGGGCTCTGCTCGCGCGACCCATTCACTAAAGCCCATATAACACTAGTCACCGTGAGTCCAACTCACTAACTCAGTCCTAATCAGGTTTAGGTCCAACCCAACCAGATTATATGTTCAGATCCAATCCGAACTTGCTCCCGCTCTTAAGTGTGTGACTCCGCAGGCTCATGGCTACTTGGACACGATTGGAGTCCGACTCACAATCAATCGATGGCGGCTCCTAGCGTAACGTCACTCCCAAGTACCAAAGAGTCATGACGACTTGCCTTTCCAATGCGACTTACGTCCGAGTCCCTTTTGCCTCACGATATACCTTGTCAGACTATAGGCGAATATATGTCATCCCTTAAATAGTCCGACTCTCTTCTCGATCCGAGATAAGTGATTCACCCGACTAACTCTTAGTCGATCGCCTCGGTTAACACTTAACCGAGTCGTGCATGGCCATGCTTTCCGAATCATATCTCACGAGAGGGCCCAAAGAATATCTCTCCGAGTGGAGGGGCAAAATCTCATCTTGGTTATTCACATCACGCAGCTTGATTCTCAGTCGACCCGAACCCTGCCTTTATAACTGCCCAGTTACGGATCAGCGTTGATGTAACCTAAGTCGGTGATCCTCATCTCGGACTATGCAACAACCTCAGGTCTAAGGATTACATTGATTGAGATATACAAATGACAGCTAGTTCGTTGCACCTCAATATGGGTCAATCCGACTCGCTAAACTCTTTAGCCGAATCTGTGTAAGTTGGAATAGCATCTCCATGCCCATGACAAGTGGAACCGAGTCATCAAGCCAACTTTCATATTGGTCTAAGTTGTGTGTCCAGCACAACCTCAATGACCAAGGATATTTAGTACAAACAACATGAATGCATAGTTCCACAACCGAATCACATATTCAATGATACACATCAGATGTTCGTACAAGGACTACTTAATAACTTTATGAATACAATGGGAAATATCATCATACATGATTGCCTCTAGGGCATATTCCCAACACTTGTTGGGAGATAACCCAAGAGTTTCCTTGAGTCTTGGAAGTTATTACTACTGTAATGACCTCTCCTTATCCTTTTTGTTTGCTTTTTGTGCCAAGAATGACCTCTAATGAGAGGAAAGTAAGATTTGGGGAGTTGCTATTCTGAAATAGATTCCTGTCCTCCACCAAAAATATTCATGAGGAGGCTCTGTAACTCGGATTGAGCTAAAAGTTTACGAATAAATCCCCCGGTATGTTGGCTAACTTTCGTTAGTTCAATACTTTTTTATTTGAGCAACAGAAGATGTTCGAAACAATTCGTTTCTACCTGCTGGTCTGTTTTGACAGATTTCTGCCGTTATTTGCATTTGCTTCTTATTGATTCCTTTTTGAGCCCTCTTCAGGTAAATTGAGTTTCTTTGAAGGAGTTACTACAGTAGCTTGTGTTTTTAGTGAAAAGTCTTGCTGTTCCAAAGCTTTGCCAGTGGTCTAATATCTTTTGAATAAGCTAATGTTGCTAATGAAGATTGTGTGAAGTTTTGTATGAGGGAAAAATTTCAGGTGTAAAGAGAGAATGATGCAATGAGATGAAGAATGGACAAAATCTCAAGCTTGGGGATGCCACCAAGGTGTCACCCCAAAAATATCCAAGAAGTACAAGCGTCAAAGCTTGGGGATGCCCAAGGCATCCCCTTCTTCATCAATACAAAGCTCAGGTCTGTCTAGACACTTCGTTTTTATTGTTTCATGCACAGTTGTGTTGTTCTTGGAGCGTCTTAGTTTTCATTTGCTTTGCTTAGTTTTTTTAGTTTGCTTTAGTAGTTTGGACCCCCGTTCTCGCCGTGTTGTTTTGCAAATAAGTTTGCTTGGTGTTTGGAAAGGAGTAGTAAGTTCTTGCTTGAAGTGCAAGAGGAGCTTGCATTGACTGTGACTTAGACTTTAGCATGACATGCTAGGTGTTGTTTTAGCATTATGCTTAGTGATTATTGATGTAGCATGTCTTGTTCCAAACAATGGGGATTGCTTAGTGTGCCTTGAAGAAATTATGCGTTGTTTTGGCATGCAAAACATAGTATTGTGGTATTCTCCTTTGATGTTTTGCTTGGGTTGACTTGGCACATGCTCACACCATGTTATGACTATGACAAGTCACCATTGGCCTCTATGATCATTTAGTCCTTGACTTGTAGTACCACTCTTTGCTTTGATTAGTTTGCTTTGTTGCATTGCATAATTTTGGCCATTATTGCTCTCTTAGTTGGTTGCTCCCAGTCTTTTGATAGCCTCCACTTGTATGAGTAAGTTCTACTCATGCTTCTAACTCCCAAGAAACCAAGTTATTCCAAAGTGTCCACTATAAACTCCTATGCATGGTTATTCTTGTTTTCATCTATCTTCCAGTTAAAAAAATATTTTGTTATGTGAAAACTTAGTGATTAAATCCCTCACGAACTTGATGGCACACTTTATTCTTTGCCCCTAATAAACTTGAACCATTGTGACAACTTTGTTGTATATGCTTGCACTTATAAGTTGGAATTAGCAGAACCGTGCTGTCACGGGGAACGTTTTCAACATTGCACTTGTACCTTGTTGTACTCAGTTGATATCATGTTCTTTTGTCTATGGATGTCACCGGTTTGAAATAAAGATGGAACTTGTAAGTCCATGGAGTTTGTATCCTGTGTTAGAGAAACGCCTGGGCCGCTAGCCTAAGCCATGCCTAATCATGGTGTAAACTTGCAGCATCACCATAGTGACATCTATGAAGCATTCTTCTTATAAAAAAAGAGACACATTGAGAAAAGAGGAAAGAGAGAAAAAGCACCATATTCCCATGGTACATAAGAAGAATTGCTGAGATGCTCATTGTCTGCCTTGTCATTTTGGTTATGGGAAAGCTCATGTACCATGTGCAAGGGGTACCCCGTTGGCGGTTCTTAATGATATGCAAATACTTACAGTGAAAAGAACTTACCTGGACCCAAAGTTGAGTATGCATGAGGTGTGGCCCTCGTATTCAAGGGGCATGAGATTGCCAACTTATACTTCGTCAAGCATATACTCTAGCTTTGCCACTTTAACCTTAACCACTTCAAGATGCTTATGATAGGGGCAATGAGGGCTAAAAGCTAACTAGTACCATAATTTTTGGAAGCTCTTTTTGAAACTTGTAATCCCTGCTTCCTTTATAAAAGGCCTTTCTTCCACCATTATTTGAGTCTCCACCTTCTACCTTTAGGCACCATTAAGAGAGCATAGTTGTCATTCTGTGTGAAATGTTACAAAGCTTATTAATTGATGCATATTGTGTTATTACTTGTTCATGTGCTATTTGTTTGTAGTCACCCTTGTGAACTTTGCAGGTGTCCTATGCATTATATTGCTACTCTATGAGGGACAAGCTGATTGCCACTATGCTATGTTTTCTGCATGTGAAACAGACAAAGGTTTTTCAATACATATTATTCATGATCTTTGTTTGTAGCTTGTCATGTTGCATGCATAATTACTATGTCCTATTGTTAGACTCAATCTTTCATGCACATGTTTAGAGTTCTTTGATCCCAGCTTTCAATGCTTGCAAATGGTTGAATCTTTATTGTGAGGGTGCATGTCACCTCAAAAATTATTCTTTTATCACTTACCTAGTCGAGGACGAGCAGGAGTTAAGCTTGGGGATGCTGATACGTTGGAAACATATCTATAATTTTTGATGCACCATGCTTGTTTAGTATCTACTTTGCTTTACTTGTCCACACTTTGAGGTGATTTTTACATGTTTTCTGGTACTAACCTATTAACAAGTTGCAATAGTGCGGATGCACATTTCTGCTGTTTTTGGTTTCAGAAAAGTTAGTAAAGAAATATTCTCGAAATTGGACGGGACGAAGGACAAAGTCAGTAACTTTCCGTGGGGAACAAGAAGTCCAGAGGGGTGCCCGGAAGGCTAGCCAGGGGGGCCAAACCCACCCTTGGCGCGGGTGGGCCTAGCCCGCGCCTGGCTAGGGTTTGGCACCCTGGCCGCATCCCGGTCTCGTCCCTTCGCCTATAAGAAGCCCCCGATATAGAAACCCTGAGCACCCGATCAGAAATCCACGAAACCGTCTGTAGCCGCCACCACTATTGTCCCTAGATCGGGGAGGGGGATCTGAAGATCTTCCTGGCACCCTGCCGGAGGGGAGATCATCCCGAAGGCCTTCTCTCCGGTATGATTCATGAGTAGTCCCATCTTGGACTATGGGTCCAGGTAGTAGCTAGATGGTTGTATCTCCTCCTTTGTGCTTTCATGTATAGATCTTGTGAGCTCCGTTCATGATCAAGATCTAATCTATTTGTAATCATGCATGTTGTGTTTGCGGGGATCCGATGGATATTGAGATTATTATGTTGGTTTGATTAATAGTTTTATCTTTATGATTCTATCATGTCTGTGTTATTTGTGATCTTGCATGCTCTCCGTTGCTAGTGGTTATCTTGGCCAAGTAGTTGCTAGTGACTCCAAGAGGGAGTATTTATGCTCGATAGTGGGTTCATGCCTCTAGTTTCCAAGGAAGTGACAATAATCTCTTCGGTTGTAGATGTGTTGTTGCTACTAGGGAGAAAACAACGGTCTCTTGTTCATGGAACATGTGGACTGTTTACCTTACACACTTTGCTTAAAGCAGTTGTCTGTTGCTTGCAACTTAATACTAGAGGGGGTTCGGATGATAACCTGAAGGTGGACTTCTAGTCATAGATGAAATTGGATGACGGTCTATGTATATCGTTGTATTGCCCAATCAACCTCATAGGATCTTTCTGGCTAGTAATTGCATTGTTATGCCTTGCTCAGTTCCTGTCAATTGCCTCGCTGTAACTTGTTTACCCTTCATGCCATGTTGTTTATCTAAGGAGAGCACCTCTAGTGAACTATGGACCCCGGTCCAATCTTTACCATTGGTACATCTTTACTGTTACTTGTTTACTTGCTGCAAACCAATACCTTCCACACCATACATTTAATCCTTTGTTACAGCAAATCGGTGATCTTGACAACCTCACTGATTCGTTGGAACAAAGTCTTGAGTTTGTGTTGTGCAGGTATCCACGTTGCTTCCAACACATGTGTGATGTTTCCTTCCTCCTTCTGGTTCGATAACCTCGGTCTCAACTGAGGGAAGACTTGCTGCTTCACACCTTGCTATTGGGGTTTCCAACGAAGTGCTCTACACAGGCGCATCAACAAGTTTTCTGGCGCCGTTGACGAAGGAATCTACTTCAACCTCTTCCTCCTGTCAACTCAGCACTGCATCAGACCATGCACCACCCCCATTATCATGCAGGGAAAGCAAAGGGGAAGCCAGGGTTGGCTGTCACCCCACCCCGTTCCCTCGCAGCCGCCTCCAAAGGGGGTGCCCTGGTGCACCCCTCCCTCTCCCATCCTCCTATATAAAGAAGAGTAGGGTACAACCCTAGAGTTTGCAATTTCTCCCTTGGTGGATGCACCTCTCCTCTCTCAAGTTGTTCTTTCTCTCTCTCATATATGTAGGTTGGAAGGCTGCACAAACCTTCGGTAGTTATTGTTGCTAGACGACAAAGCTCTAGTGGATTGTATGCGACGTATGCGTGAATACTTGCAGATGAATCATACTTTTGATTCTCAATCAAGAGTTGCACCAACGAATGAATCTCTATTGCGCTATTTGTTTGAACTAGATCCAATTTATATGTGTTTTCTCCATAATTTGATCTTGGCAGTTTTCGTAGGCCAAATTTTTGTTTTCCCTATGCAAGTTCCATACGGAAACTTCCTAGAACCAAGAACGAAGTCTATACCACAAGCAAAGTGTGATGGACATTGAAGTTTCGTTGGTGTTTGTGAACTCATGCTAACGAGATTATTGACTTTGCTGTAAGTGGAAGACTGAAGGTGTTATTCCCGAGAGGAAATAAGAATACATGATTATTTATATATAACTCATTGTACATTATTAATGTTTATTCTTTATTCTATAACTATTGTGATTCCTGAATGTGAGATTTGAAGGAAAGCTCAAAAGCACATGTAAAGAGTTAAACACAATGTTGTTCCTAGTCATGCCTCTATGGCTAGATCATGTGTTGTTTGATTATCACGTCTTCCTGATCATGGCATCGTTATAGTAACAAGAATGCCAACAACAATGAGACCATATTGCTAGAAGAACAAGGGTGCTGAACTACCCCTTTCATATGTTAGATTACAAGATTACATCATCTTATAGTTGTTGGTTTTATCTTAACATTGTTGTGTACACTTGTATCCTTACACCATGTGAACATCCTATAAATCATACCAGAAGATTTGCTTTGGTTGCTAATGAGAAGTTATTCGTATTGGGTCACAAAAAAGGTAGCTTATGGGTACGTTTGAAACGTATGTTTAGGAACTCGATAGTTCGAGAGTTGGATTTTCTCATCTAATGATGGAGAGATACTCTATGAGCCCCCTCGGTCTGGAGACGCATAGAGTGATGTTATCATAGTGATTCAGAATATTGAAACAAGAAAAGGGAGAAAACCGGTAACTAGGATAACTTGGTATTGTCATCAAAGTTTTTCTTCACATGGATACTTAAAGATCTCATATCCGGTTTGTTATGTATCATGAATAAAAATGAAACATGTACAAATATAATTGGTTCACTCGAATATTTCGTGTATGCAAGGGAGCTATCATGGGCATACATGGCCCTGTTATTGCTTATTGATCCGAATGAGCTCAGACTCATTCCGCACATTACCAAACCTACTAGGTTACACACTTAAGGATTTAAATACGTAGTGAGAGTATATTTAGTATGAGGTTGAGAGAGAGAGAAAATGACTGAAATAGTTTTGAAGTCACTGAAATAGTTTCAGAGACATCGAAATAGTTTCAGTTAAATTTCGAAATTATTCCGATGGAATAACTCATATACATAAGAGTTTTCGAAGTCTTCAAAAGTGTTTTTGAGATACGATGGAATAGTTCCAGAATTCCAATTATGTCGGAGAGTTTTTGAAATGGTTCCATAAAATATAATGGATTCATACATTTGATGTATCGGGCTTTATTTGAAAGCATCGGATAGGTCAAAGACTTTCGATAAACGGTTTTGGAAACAATCAATCTAAAATCAATCAAGGATTTGATTTATGGAGAGTCCCGAATCTCTTCCTTGATTAAAGGGAGAGATATTTCTTTCCTTATCAAATAGGGTGACCAAAGGCAGGTGCCCATCGCCACAAACCCATGCCTTATGAGGGTTGGCAGCTAGTGTTAGCTTGGGTTGGCAGCCAAGAGCCGCCCCCAACACGTCAGGTGCATCCCATCTGTAATGCCCCCGAATCGGGTCTATGCAGATCTTAGCATTTCCCGCCAAAACCCGCATAGAAGCGATTCAAAGACGCCCACCAGACACTTTCGTGTGGGTGGGATTTAAATACAAGTAGTTACATCACAGTAGTTTACAACAAAATCCACAAGAACTTATATATACAACAACGACTCAACGAGTCAAGAATACAAAAGATACAACTCAAAGAGAAAAAGAAAGCCAAATAGTATCCGAGTACGGACAAGATCCAAATGGGACTAAGAGCCCTGAAGAATAACCAAGCGGTGTCCAACCCTGCCCAGGCCAAGCCGGAAGGGTAACCTTGCTAACGTCGTCAATCACATACCTGTCAAGCCAAAAGGGTGCCGGCGAAGGGCGAAAGTAAAACAGAAAGAGAGCGGTCAGTACTGAGGCCAGTACACGGCGAGACTAGAATTCGGCGGTCCTCGCCTACATAGGTATGGTGAGCTTAGCGGCAGCAAAGCTTGCACTATCTAACTTATATAGACACGCTACAACTTCGGCTATTAGAGCGAGATAAGAGAGCACTACACGATAACTATATATAACACCAAGCATAACCCATCCGAAGATTTCCCCCTCGAAGACCAGTCGAGGAATTCCCCTTGCGGAACACACACGGTGGCAATTTTAGTTAAGCAGGTGTTTAGTTGATAAGACTAATTACTAATCATATTATTAGGGGCAAAACATTAGTGGCGTTGTCTATGATCATGACACTGTACTCCTGAGGCATCCATAACCGTGGACACACGGCTTCTCGAAAAGATTTACCCTGCAGGGGTGCACTACTGTACCCAAATGCATGCTCAACCCTTCAGGCAACATATAACGCGTGCCTTCCGAATCTCACAACAAGAACTGTCCCATAACTATGCGCATATCCAGAGGCATCACCTAGTGTGTTTTATCCACACAAGAGATACAGTTGATTCTCTAGGTGGCACAGCGTTTGAGTCTATGGCCGGGCGATGATCGGAAGATAACTTGTAGAGCTCCATCCCACCTCCGACACGATATCCCGATTTTATGCAATGCAAGCCATGGCAGTCCACCAAAATCATATCACAACTCAATCCATGTCCGAGGACATATTATGCGTATGCACCAAATGGAAAACCAATTTTGTAACCCTCTGGATACACGAATAACGCCGGTAGTTGAGGGGGGGTTCCCAGAGGCCCCACGTTTGGTTAGCACGATCAACTCAGAACTGATATCGTAAAACGAACGGGTCCTAGGTCGGCTCAAGCAGTTCCCAAAGGTGGTCCCTGCCGGGGCCTTATCATTAGGTGAAACCATAACCAACAACATCAGATTAATTATCTTATCACCAACCATATCCGAGTATCATGTTCCACCTGTATGAGAGCGGTACTAAGCATGCCTACGACTCGCAAGGACAAAGCTAGCTAATCAAACAAGGCAATGGGATAACCAAGGCAATATAGTGGACAAGGTAAATAAAGGAACGGTACTATAGCATCGACAATAAGGATAGCAATAGATCAATTGGAAGAAGTAAAGACTATAAATGCAAAATAGGTAGAAGAGGGAGAAAGCTCGCCTGGAAACAAAGTCGGCTAGCCGGAGGCTTGTCGTATCTCACACCAACTCATCGTCCTATCCGGTGAAGAAGCAAACACTAAAAAGAGCAACCGGTGCAATATTTAATAATACGGCGGAAGATCCGGCATGTTTATAATATGATGCATGGCATGACAATATGCGGCCCATCTTAGCAATATTAAGCGGAATCGGAATCCCGGCAAATAAATATTATGGTTCAAGTTGTTTATATACCCCGCAATTTAAATGTTGATTAGCAAGGCAAAAGCATGGCATATGTGAGCTACACAAATTTAAATGGAATCGGGACAAAACAAATAGCACCCCATATATTCCATATTTATTTAGTAGATGAATCGCCATATAACCCCGAACCATAATATATGTATGCAAGCATGAATGATTTAATATGCAATAAGTTTGTATTATATTTATAAAAATAGGGATCGGAAAAGAGGGTCACACATTTAGGGTTCCGATGATCTTGGAATTCCGAGGGTGTTCGGGTTCGGCCTTCGGCGAGATCGGTCTTTGGGTCCGGGAAGGAGAACTTGGAGGTCTTCGAAGATCTTGGAAGTAAAACCGAGAACAAATATCTTCGCGAGAGTGCGGTACTCTCCGGGTGGCATCACGCAGCTTCACACGGTCGTCACTATCAAAACGTGAGCACAAAGCAGAAGGATAAAAACAGCACAAGATCAAAGTTGCCCATGCGAGGGGACACGTCCCATGTGGACATTTGCTCAAACACCTTATGGGAGCCGGGCGTTGTCTGCAGGGGGGCGACTCCATGGTCTGGAGGCGAGGCCGACGATACATGAGGCAGGGGCGTTCTGTTGAATGAAAGCAGAAGGAGGCGGGCGCGCCAGTTGCTGAGGCGAGGCGCCAAGTGGCGAGGTCGCAAGACGCTGGCGGCGGAGGGCGCGACGAGACAGGAGCACGGCCGGGCAAGGAGGGAGAGGCCGGGGTGGAGCACCACGGCGGCGCCATGAGAGGGCGAGGTCGGCAGCGCTCGAGGCAGGAGGCGGTGGCGACGAGCCTGACAGCGATGGCCGGAGAGGATGGCGAGGCACCAGCAGGCCGGGGAGCGACGAGGGCGTCCAGGAGCGGTGGCGGCCAGAGGTGGCGGCGCGCGCCTGGGGTGAGGACGCGATGGCGGTGGGAACAAGGAGCGATGGAGGAGAGCGGGATGGAGGCGATGTGCTGGTGGCCCTGGGAGTGCGGGATCCAGGGCGTGTGTGGGGTTTGGGGGCCAGGTTGTGCCTGTGTATTGCGTGATGTGTGTGCGTGGAACGAGTCAAGGTGAGTGCGGCTGTGTGCGTGAGTGGTGTGGCGTCACATGACTTTGGTGCTTGAGATGCAACGTGACAGGGTGTGGCGTGTTGATCCAGCAGGTGGCGGTGGCGTACGAAAAGGAAAGAAGTGGAATTTGGTTCGGATCTGGGGCTAGGGTTTGGGTGGCAAAAGAGGATAATAGACTATTTATCTAGTTTAAAGTAGACTAGATGGGGCTAGTTTTGGACTAAAACTTTAGACGGATTTTAGTATAATTTTATTTATAAACAAGAAAAGCTTTTGCTGCGGAAAATATTATTTGTTTTAATTTTAAAATAAGAACGAGAGACGGGTTTAATAAAACCACATGGATATTTAGTAAAATAAAATATGGTTTGATAAAATAATTTTACGGATAAAATATACATAATAATGTCCTGATGATGCACCAAATAAAATAACGATCAATTTCTAATTTTTAATATTTTTTTTGGGCATTACAACTCGACACCACTAACAAGGGATCTCGTCCCGAGATCCAAGAAAAGACACCTGGGGAAGGGATTGATGGCAGGATCATCTTGCGCCAGGTTCATGGTCGCGACACCACTAACAAGGACTCTTGCTCCGTTTTGAATTCATCGACACCACTAAGAAGGGTTGGTTGCTCACGTTTTTCGGAAGAACTCTCCGGAGAAGCAAAGGCGGAAGTAGGGTATCAAAGATAAGGCCACGTTTAACTTCCGTGAAAGGAGTAAAATTGCATGGTTCCACCAATCAATGTACAAGGCGAATGATAAGAGTAGTGGTATGGTAGCTACTCCATCCCGCACTCAAAGCATTACTCTGTACATAAATAGAAGGATCATGCAACCAACTCTCGGAATTCAGACTAAAGATCTTAACAATCGGTATTAATAAAAGATTCAAGTAGATGATGTTATCACAAAAAGTTGCAGGACACCGGGAAACATAGGAAGAGAGGTTACATAGAGCGAAATCTAGATATAGCACCACCGTTACAAAAGGGGGGAGAAGAACCCTAAAGGTACGACAAAACCTAACCGCGAGAAATCCTAGACTTGAAGAAGGTAAGAGACTAGATTAAAACACGCAAGGATAAGAGGAGAAAGAATGGAGGTAAGGAGTAAAATCAGAGCTAATCAGATCTATCCAACGCATTTGTAGCAAAATAGTTTTGACACTAGACATCGGCCGTTAGCTAGGTTATCCTACAGGCTGGACCAGTGGGGTATCGTAAACCTTTGCTCTGATACCACTTGTAACGCCCCCGAATCGGGTCTATGCAGATCTTAGCATTTCCCGCCAAAACCCGCATAGAAGCGATTCAAAGACGCCCACCAGACACTTTCGTGTGGGTGGGATTTTAATACAAGTAGTTACATCACAGTAGTTTACAACAGAATCCACAAGAACTTATATATACAACAACGACTCAACGAGTCAAGAATACAAAAGATACAAGTCAAAGAGAAAAAGAAAACCAAATAGTATCCGAGTACGGACAAGATCCAAATGGGACTAAGAGCCCTGAAGAATAACCAAGCGATGTCCAACCCTGCCTGTAAGCGGAAGGGTAACCTTGCTAACGTCGTCAATCACATACCTGTCAAGCCAAAAGGGTGCCGCGAAGGGCTTAAAGTAAAATGAAGAGAGCGGTCAAGATCGAGGCCAAGACACGGCGAGACTAGAATTCGGTCCTCGCCTACATAGGTATGGTGGGCTCAAATACAGCAAAGCTTGCACTATCTAACTTATAGAGACACGCTACAACTTCGGCTATTAGAGCGAGATAAGAGAGCACTACACGATAACTATATATAACACCAAGCATAACCCATCCGAAGATTTCCTCAAGACCAATCGAGAAGTCCCTCATAACACACACGGTGGCAATTTTAGTTAAGCAGGTGTTTAGTTGATAAGGCTAATTACTAATCATATTATTGTTGGAATTATGCCCTAGAGGCAATAATAAAGATGTTATTATTATAATTCTTGTTCATGATAAAGTTTATATTCCATGCTAGAATTGTATTAAGCGAAAACATTAATACTTGTGTGGTTTGTGAACAACACCGTGTCCCTAGTACGCCTCTATGGACTAGCTCATTGATCAGTGATGGTTAAGGTTTCCTAACCATAGACATGAGTTGTCAATTGATAATGAGATCATATCATTGGGAGAATGATATGGTGGACAGACCCAAACTAAGCAAAGCAATTAGATCGTGTCATTGTGTTCATCTTTGCGAAGCTTTTTCCTATGTCAAATATTGTATTCCTTGGACCATGAGATAATACAACTCCCTGGTATCGGAAGAAAGCTTTGAGGTCATCAAACGTCATCCTATGAGAGGGTGATCATAAAGGTGTCTCTCAGGTGATCGGAAAGTATCTGTTGGGTTGTATGTATCGAGATGGGATTTGTCCCTCCCAAGTCGGAGAGATATACTTCGGGCCCACTCGGTAATCTATATCAACACCGCTTGCAAGCATGTGGTTAAGGAGTTAATCACAAAGTGATATCGGATTACGGAACGAGTAAAGTACTTGCTGTGAACGAGATTGAACTAGGTATGACGATACCGACGATCGAATCTCGGGCAAGTAAAATATCGCGAGACGAAGGGAATATATATATGGGATTGATTGAATCCTGGCATCGTGGTTCATCCGATATGATCATCGATGAATGTGGAGTCAATATGGGTGCCAGACTCCGCTGTTGATTATTGATAGAAGATCATATACGCATTTTCTCGAACCCGCAGGGTCACACACTTAACGTGTCTCGACGCTAGGATAGATTGGATAATTGGTTTATGAATTTTTGTTCGGAGTCTCGGATGGGATCCGGGACATCACGAGAGGTTCCGGAATGGTTCGGAGAATAAGATTCATATAAGGAAGTGCAGTTTTTGGAGTTCGGAATTGTTCCGGATTAATCGGTATTGTACCGGAAGCTTCTAGAACCTTCCGGAAGGGGACCAACGTGGCCCCACCTTCCGGGAGGGGGCATGGGCCTATGAGGGAGTGTCCTGGCCGCATTGGGCCAGGGCACAAACCCCATAGGGCCCAGCCGATCCTAGAGAGTTTAAATCGTTTAAACTAGAGATAAGATAAGATAGGATTTCTAGATAAGGGAGAGTTTAAATTGTTTAAACTAGAGATAGGCTTGGAGGAGAGGCTAGGGCTGGCCGCACCCCCCTCTATATATAGAGGGCTGGTGCACCCCCTCTCACACCCCCTTGCACCTTCCTCCAAACCCTAGTAGCCCTGCTGCCCTCCTCTCTCCCTCCCGACTGTTTGTAGGCGAAGCCCTGCGGCAGAAATTCTCCACCATATACACCACGCCGTCATGTTGTAGATCCAATCCATCTCTCCACCATACTTGCTGGTCCGAGGAAGGAGGCGTCGAGTCTTTGCGTGTGCATCTCACGGAGGCACCGCCACTTGTGGTGCTAGATCGGATCGGATCGCGAGGAGGAGAAGCGAGTACGACTACATCACCCACGTTCCACGGAGCGTTCATTGTGCGAATCTTTAAGGGTATGAAGATCTAATCCAATCTCTCTCGTTGTTTGCATCTCCTAGATTAGATCTTGGCTTTCCCTCTGTTCGCTTCCGTAGAAAATTTTGATTTACTATGCTGCGAAACCCTTCAATTATTAGGGGCAAAACATTAGTGGCGTTGTCTATGATCATGACACTATACTCCTGAGGCATCCATAACCGTGGACACACGGCTTCTCGAAAAGATTTACCCTGCAGGGGTGCACTACTATACCCAAATGCATGCTCAACCCTTCAGGCAACATATAACGCGTGCCTTCCGAATCTCACAACAAGAACTGTCCCATAACTATGCGCATATCCATAGGCATCACCTAGTGTGTTTTATCCACACAAGAGATACAGCTGATTCTCCAGGTGGCACAGCGTTTGAGTCTACGGCCGGGCGATGATCGGAAGATAACTTGTAGAGCTCCATCCCACCTCCGACACGATATCCCGATTTTATGCAATGCAAGCCATGGCAGTCCACCAAAATCATATCACAACTCAATCCATGTCCGAGGACATATTATGCGTATGCACCAAATGGAAAACCAATTTTGTAACCCTCTGGATACACGAATAACGCCGGTAGTTGAGGGGGGGTTCCCAGAGGCCCCACGTTTGGTTAGCACGATCAACTCAGAACTGATATCGTAAAACGAACGGGTCCTAGGTCGGCTCAAGCAGTTCCCAAAGGTGGTCCCTGCCGGGGCCTTATCATTAGGTGAAACCATAACCAACAACATCAGATTAATTATCTTATCACCAACCATATCCGAGTATCATGTTCCACCTGTATGAGAGCGGTACTAAGCATGCCTACGACTCGCAAGGACAAAGCTAGCTAATCAAACAAGGCAATGGGATAACCAAGGCAATATAGTGGACAAGGTAAATAAAGGAACGGTACTATATCATCGACAATAAGGATAGCAATAGATCAATTGGAAGAAGTAAAGACTATAAATGCAAAATAGGTAGAAGGGGGAGAAAGCTCGCCTGGAAACAAAGTCGGCTAGCCGGAGGCTTGTCGTATCTCACACCAACTCATCATCCTATCCGGTGAAGAAGCAAACACTAAAAAGAGCAACCGGTGCAATATTTAATAATACGGCGGAAGATCCGGCATGTTTATAATATGATGCATGGCATGACAATATGCGGCCTTTCTTAGCAATATTAAGCGGAATCGGAATCCCGGCAAATAAATATTATGGTTCAAGTTGTTTATATACCCCGCAATTTAAATGTTGATTAGCAAGGCAAAAGCATGGCATATGTGAGCTACACAAATTTAAATGGAATCGGGACAAAACAAATAGCACCCCATATATTCCATATTTATTTAGTAGATGAATCGCCATATAACCCCGAACCATAATATATGTATGCAAGCATGAATGATTTAATATGCAATAAGTTTGTATTATATTTATAAAAATAGGGATCGGAAAAGAGGGTCACACATTTAGGGTTCCGATGATCTTGGAATTCCGAGGGTGTTCGGGTTTGGCCTTCGGCGAGATCGGTCTTTGGGTCCGGGAAGGAGAACTTGGAGGTCTTCGAAGATCTTGGAAGTAAAACCGAGAACAAAGATCTTCGCGAGAGTGCGGTACTCTCCGGGTGGCATCATGCAGCTTCACACGGTCGTCACTATCAAAACGTGAGCACAAAGCATAAGGATAAAAATAGCACAAGATCAAAGTTGCCCATGCGAGGGGACACGTCCCATGTGGACATTTGCTCAAACACCTTATGGGAGCCGGGCGTTGTCTGCAGGGGGGCGACTCCATGGTCTGGAGGCGAGGCCGACGATACATGAGGCAAGGCGTTCTGCATGAGAAAGTAGTGAGAGGCGGGGCCTTGAGGCGCTGGCGGGGCGCCATGAGAGGAGGCGCGAGGTGGCAGGCGGCGCCATGAGGCGAGGCGGTGGCGACGAGCCTGACAGCGATGGCCGGAGAGGATGGCGAGGCACCAGGCCGAGGCGAAGGGCGGCCCAGGCGTCGAGGCGGTGGCGGGCAGGTGTGGCGGCCAGCGCTGAGGTGACACGATGGCGGTGGGGACAAGGAGCGATGAAGGCGAGCGGGATGGCGGCGATGTGCTGGTGGCCCTGGGAGTGCGGGATCCAGGGCGTGTGTGGGGTTTGGGGGCCAGGTTGTGGCTGTGTATTGCGTGATGTGTGTGCGTGGAACGAGTCAAGGTGAGTACGGCCGTGTGCGTGAGTGGTGTGGCGTCGCATGACTTTGGTGCTTGAGATGCAACGTGACAGGGTGTGGTGTGTTGATCCAGCAGGTGGCGGTGGCGTACGAAAAGGAAAGAAGTGGAATTTGGTTCGGATCTGGGGCTAGGGTTTGGATGGCAAAAGAGGAGAATAGACTATTTATCTAGTTTAAAGTAGACTAGATGGGGCTAGTTTTGGACTAAAACTTTAGACGGATTTTAGTATAATTTTATTTATAAACAAGAAAAGCTTTTGCTGCGGAAAATATTATTTGTTTTAATTTTAAAATAAGAACGAGAGACGGGTTTAATAAAACCACATGAATATTTAGTAAAACAAAATATAGTTTGATAAAATAATTTTACGGATAAAAAATATATAATAATGTTATGATGATGTACCAAATAAAATAACGATCAATTTCTAATTTTTAATATTTTTTTTGGCATTACACCATCCCTCCTATTATATAAAAGAGAGGCACCCCATAAAATACCATCGTCCCTCGAAGGTTTTGTCTACCCTCTCTCTCCATTGTCAAGGTTCTTCACCTATATGCTGAAAGGCTGTGAGGCTCTCACATTTGACACAATGCTACGGACGGTGGGACGTTGACGAGATCGGAATATCGTACGTGTGGACACTGGTAGAGGCATCATTCTTTTGATCCCCGAATAACATCTACCACAACATCTTTGCCAATGATGTATCTCTTCGCTGCAATGTTGGTGAGATCTAGATCCAAACTTTCTCATGTTTCTTCAAAATTGATCTTGGTGGTTTTCCATAGGATTTTTTTTTGTTTTCCATATGTGAATCCCTACAATAACCGGTTCCACTCAAACTAGTGACACCTATTGGAAGAGAGTCAAATCAAATTTGACGAGCGCAAGATCATCATCCGTGAGTACACCAAAATGCAAATGAAGAGGAGCCAAAAAAGTCTATGTTAAGTAGGTGGAGTATTATACAACATGCAGTCAACAAATTCAATAGATATTATGACAATATTCATTCAGTACCAGAGAGTGGAATGCCCTTGGAGGGTCAAGTAAGTGCTTAGCTTGCAATTTGGTATACTAGGCATTGGCTATGTATTGATGTGTCTCTTCTTGTTTAGTTGTACCATGCACAATACATGTTTTGAGCGAACAATGAGGGAAAGGGGTCCGCCTTGATGCATTGCTTCACGAAACTCAAAAAGTGCGAGAAATAGAGTTTCCGATGGATAGAACTGAAGGGGGACATTGTTAATTTAGATGCGCATTGGCGACTTGAACAGGACGCCCCATTGGCAACAAGAAGGCCAAGACAACCGTTGATGAGGTGGTATCATCGAAGAGGGTGCAAGCCTAATTTAACAAGTTTCTCTCCAAGATCTCATCGAACTCGATCATTCAAGCTCAAAAGAGTGATGAAAGGTGGGTCATCCTTGATGGTGAATTAAGGCAAGAAGATCGAGCTTGAGACAATGAGAGTGGCGGTGAAGAAAAAGAAAGAGGACTTCATGATCTTGTCAACCGACACATCGAACATGCATCTAGAGGTGAAGGCACCACATATGTTCTTTCGTGGCACCATCTTGCAAGAAATGAGCATTCGCAGGGCAACGACAACGTCAACACCGACTTCTAAGGAAGAGCAGGAGACACCAACGTCCGCAGAGTAGGAGGCGGCAGACGAGCTACCATCAACGGCGGAACTAACGTCATCGATTGTATTTCTTTGCTATGTGGTGTTGTAATGTTGTAGATGAACTTCTCGGGTGTTTTGGAGCCGGGTACTTTGAATTTATGGCCAAAACTATTGGTGTTTTGAGATTTCCATTGTTTCTTGCAATCGTCAGGGTCGAATGGGGGCCGTGGCGAAAGGGAGGCGTCCTCCAAAGGAGCAACATGCGTTGGTGCCCCCCATATGCCTGATCTGGCGCGTTAGCCGGACACACCGTTGGGGGATGCGGCTAGAGATGCTCTATGGTGTTTAAAATAGTATTGTCATGATACCATCCAAGAGAATATGAATTGGACAAGTATAAAGGATAGAATTCATCTTTAAAGACCATGGTGACTTCTTTGGTTGGACTTGTTTGTCATGATAATATCCGTGGCTGTACTGCATCAATGTCACATCATCTCTATTATATGTACATGACGTCGTGGTAGACTATTTTGTTCTATCAAAGCATTTTATGTATAGATATGAAGGTAGTACTAACTAACATACAACCTCCCATCACAATTCATTCACAATTATATGTTTTAGATATTTCAACATATACATACCAATACGTGTAAACCTACATATTAAAACACATATATAAAATGCGATTAAAACATTTTATTGAGAATGAAGGGAGTATATTAGAATTTGCAACATTGTAAGGTTTCGGCTTCAGAATGGCCTAAGAGCATCACTAACAGAACCCCTACTTGCACGAAACCCGTATTTTTCCGGCGAGAGTAGGGGTTCTGGGCCTAACAAGCGAGCTACAGAGCCCCTACTTGGGCCGGCCCGTAAAATATTTTAATGGGCCCCCGTGAAATGACCTCGTCGACACCTACAAGTAGAGACCGAACAAGCGGTTCACGGGTCGGAACCCGTACTCGCTCTTCCGCGCAAACCCTACCATCCGCTACCGTGCAAACCCTACCCTACTCCGGCAAGAGATTCCACAGCCACGCGTCGCAGATCCGCACCTCCACCAACGACATGGCCACCCTCCATGGATGCGGCCAGGGAGGCGGTCATAGCGGCGGAGGAGGCGGTGGGGGAGGCCGCCGCCGTCATCTCCGCACCCTTGCGCCGACGAGCAGCGGAAGAAGCTCGCTCGCTCCATTGGGGCAAAGCGCCGAAGCAGGCGCTGACCAATCAGGGCTATGCCGCCCCTCGCCGACAAAGATACACCGGCCGACGAGCGCAGCCTCGTCAAGCTCTGCTTCCTCCCTCCTCCGTGAGCGAGCATCGCCGGCGCCGCGGCGACGAAGAGGATCAGGCGCAGCTGCAGGCGGCGCTCGTGGCCTCCAAGGCTGCGTACGACGAGCTGGTCCGTGACGAAGGAGGACTGCGCAGCGCCGCTTGTGGCCGTGTGTCATCGCGTGTATGAGGAGGGAGCTGGGCTGCCTGCGTGACGACGACGCAGCAGATGGTGGCCTCCTCCTCCGGTGTCGTCGACAACAAGGAGATAGTGGACGTCATCGTCATCGACTAGTCGGAGCTCCAGCGCACCTCCGATGCCCCCGCGAGCTCGATTTTGCCCAATCGAGGACGAGTCGGCGTCCTCCGGCGAGCTCGCCGCGTAGTTTTAGGTTAATCTAGGTTAGTTTTGCTGTAAAATAGGATGTAATGATCGATAAACTAATCTATCCGTATGCTTAATTTTACGGGGAATTTTAAATTTTAAATTATATGGTTTCAATCGCTCAAAAAAATTGTGAATTGCAAGTACAGGCGTCTATACTCGCGATTTATCATTCACGCGAGCAGGGTTCTGTTAGCGATGCTCTAAGAGCATCTCCACTCGCCTACCCAGGAAGCCGATCTGGACACCGAAATTACGCCCGGACGTTGAAAATCGGCCCATCGCGTACCCAGGGACCTGTTTTCGCCGGATTTGGACCAACTTTGGTCCGGACTACCCAGGCCGAACCCAGGATCCCGGGTACGCCCTGGGGACGCCGGACGAGAGAATTCGGCGAGTGGACCAGCCTGTCAGCGACAGAAGCCGACCCGTCGTCATCCTTCCCGTCGTTTTCCTTTTCTCGCCCTCGCTGCTACACCCCTCCCGCCATTCTTCCGGCCTATAAAAGCCGTACATCTTGCCGTCTCTCTTCACAGCCCCTCACACCACCACAGCTCCGGCGAACTCCGGACGTTCGCACCTTTCTTCCTCCCCAACTCCGCCGAGAAGCCATGGTCACCGACGACGCGTCGCCCGTGGAAGCTTGGCCGCTCCACGGCGCGCTATACGGCCCCGCCGGACACTCGTCTCCCCCTAGGCTGGAAACTCAGCACCGACGGGATCCCCGTTCCGCCGGTGCCGGACGAGCAGGACCTCGACGGAGAGATCCAGGCGGCTATCGCCGCCATGGAAGACCCAGAACTCGCCGGAGAGATCCAGGCAGCTATCGCCGCCATGCAAGGCCTGGCACTCGCCGAGATCGGAGACAACTGGTCTTCGAGGCGATTGCCGGCAGCGCCGAGAACTTCGCCGACACGACGGCCGGCTCGCCCGCCCGCCCAAACAGAATAATATGGCTTACCGCCACCGCTGGTGGAGCGTTCCAGGGCGGACTCTCGCCGGAGTCATGGCACACATCAAGGCCGGCAACAACCCCTGCCTTGGCCTGTAGTTGCGGCGTCCGGTGTCGATCACAGCAGTGTCCTTTTCTAGTTAAAACCGATATACTATGTGCCCCTCACCTACTTTAATGAAATTTCGCCTATATTCACCCATATTTCGCCGAGTTTAAGTGAATTTAGCCAAACTTGAGAACGCGGCCTGAGTACGGAGTGGACGACTGGGCGTACACAGGAAAAAAAAAGTGATTCGTCCTGCCTCCGGTTTTCGGCCCGGTACGCCCAACCAACAAGTGAAAATGCTCTAAGTGTGAATTATTGATACGTGTAAGGTTGCACCTCTAATCTCAAAGTCTCAACAGCCCCTCTGCCGGCATCGCTTGTTTCTGCGTAAAAGACATAATATTTGATCCAACAAAAGCCCAATTTACCTTTACCTCTCCGCCCGTTCTTCCCAATTGGACCTTTTTTTTTATTGGACAAAGTCCCCCGTTGGATTGGATATTGGATTAACCGAGGCGAGAAGGAGTTCCCCTTCTTCTTCCTATCGTCTCGGCCGCGGTGAAACGTGGATTGGCGACCGGGTGGCGGCGTGGTGCGGTACCTTCCACCCCAAGGAGCCGAGCGAGCCGCAGCCGCCGTCGCACTCACCATCACCACCTTTACCCCCTCCCCCCCTACGCGACCAATGGCGGGCGCCGCGGCGACGCACGTTCCCTGTCGCCGCCTATATAACCCCGCGCTCCCCCACCCGCTCCACTCACTCAGCCACCCGTCTCCATGTCCATGTCCATGCCCACCGCGGCCGCGACCGCGTCGTGGCCTTTGGCGGCAGCGATGGGTGACGTCGACCAGCAGCCTCTGCCCCTATTCCTGCGGCCACTCGTCCTCCACGGCGTCAGCACCGCGGCCCACCTCCTGCTCGCCCTCTCCGTCGCCGGCCGTCTCGTCTTCGCCGCCTCAATCCACCACCGGAAGGAACCGTCCGCGGCGGCGGCGAGGGGCGCCGGGTTCCGGTGGTGCCGGCTCGCCGTGCGCACCACGTGGGCTCTGGCGGCGTCCGAAGTCTTCCTCGCCGTGTACTCGCTGGTATCGTGGTACCTCGAGAACAACAGCGGAGGTGGCGCGGCATGGGGGGCGCCCGACGCGGTGGCGGACCAAGCGGACGCCGTGTCCCGCGCGGTGGCGTGGCTGCTGCTCGCCGCGTACCTGCAGCTCGAGTACCGCGGCCGCGGGGAGGAGCGGTTCCCGGCGCCGCTCAGGCTCTGGTGGTCGCTCTTCCTGCTGCTCTCGGTGCTCGCCCTCGCCGTCCACGCCGCGACGGGCCTCCAGTACAAACTCCCCGTGCCCGCGCTATCATGGGCGCGCGACGCCGTCTCGGTACTTGCCGGCGGGATGCTGCTCGTCGCCGGGTTCTCGGCCGAGAGGGGCGCGGTGGGCGGCTCTGCTTCCGAGGAGCCTCTGCTCAATGGCGCGAGGGAGACGGCCGCCGAGAGCGACACCGTTGATTCTTCCATGTTCACGAGCGCCGGCTTCCTCAGTTTCCTCACATTTTCCTGGATGTGGCCCCTGCTCGCCGTCGGCCACAGGAAGACGCTTGACATCGACGACGTCCCGGAACTTGACCACGGCGACAGCGTGGCTGGCGTACTCCCATTGTTCAAGGCGAACCTCGAGGCGCTCATCGGCGACGGCTCTGCTGGCCAGAAGGTCACGGCGTTCAAGCTCACCAGGGCTCTGGTGCGCACCATGTGGTGGCACATCGCGGTGACCGCCCTCTACGCTATGATTTACAGTCTGGCCATCTACGTTGGCCCATACCTCATCGACTCCCTGGTACATTACCTCAACGGCGACGAGAGGTACGCGAGCAAGGGGAAGCTCCTCGTGGTCACATTCATCGCAGCCAAGGTGTTCGAGTGCTTGTCACAAAGGCACTGGTTCTTCCGGCTACAGCAAGCCGGGATACGTACGCGGTCTGCGCTTGTCTCCGTCGTGTACCAGAAAGGGCTCTCCCTGTCCAGCAGCTCGAGACAGAGCCGCAGCAGCGGCGAGATGATCAATATCATCAGCGTGGATGCAGATCGCGTCGGGCTCTTCTCATGGTTCATGCACGACCTCTGGTTGGTACCGCTCCAAGTATCCCTGGCATTGTTCATCTTGTACTCCACCCTCGGGATTGCCTCGCTTGCAGCGCTTGGTGTCACCGTTATCGTCATGCTTGCCACTGTGGTTCCGATGCAAATGCAGGAGAAGTTCCAGGAGAAGCTGATGGACAGCAAGGATGTCAGGATGAAGGCGACATCTGAGATCCTACGCAACATGAGGATTCTTAAACTGCAGGGGTGGGAGATGAAGTTCTTGTCTAAGATCATTGACCTGAGGAAGACAGAGGAAAGCTGGCTCAAGAAGTATCTTTACACGTCGACTGTGGCCACCTTCGTGTTCTGGGGTGCCCCGACCTTCGTTGCGGTGGTAACCTTCGGAGCCTGCATGCTCCTAGGGATACCATTGGAGTCAGGGAAGGTGCTGTCTGCATTGGCCACGTTCCGGGTGCTTCAAGAACCAATATACACCCTTCCCGACATGATCTCAATGTTTATTCAGACTAAGGTGTCTCTCGACAGGATAGCATCTTTCATGTGCCTCGAGGAGTTGCCCATGGATGCTGTGCAGAGGTTGCCAAGGGGTAACTCTGATGTCGCAGTTGAGGTCAGCAATGGGTGCTTCTCTTGGGATGCCTCTTCTGAAGTGCTAACTCTTAATGACCTGAACTTTCAAGCTCGGCAAGGCATGCATGTTGCAGTCTGCGGGACGGTTGGCTCTGGAAAATCAAGCTTGCTCTCTTGCATTCTCGGTGAGATGCCAAAGCTATCAGGAGAGGTCAAGACTTGCGGAACAATGGCATATGTCAGCCAGTCGGCATGGATACAGAGCGGCAAAATTCAGGACAACATACTCTTTGGCAAGGAGATGGACAGTGAGAAGTATGACAGGGTCCTTGAGTCGTGTTCTCTGAAGAAAGACTTGGAGATATTGCCATTTGGTGATGAGACGGTCATTGGAGAGCGAGGCATCAATCTTAGTGGCGGGCAGAAGCAAAGGATTCAGATAGCACGAGCTTTGTATCAGGATGCCGACATCTATTTATTCGATGATCCGTTCAGCGCAGTTGATGCTCATACAGGATCCCACCTCTTTAAGGTACAATTTGATAGTTTTTGTTCAGTTAGAAGTTTGAGAACACATTGCTCAAGGTTTCTACCATCTGCAGGAATGCTTGCTTGGGGCTTTGGGTTCAAAAACGCTGGTTTATGTTACTCACCAGATTGAATTCTTACCTGCAGCTGATCTTATTCTGGTGAGAATTTCGTTGGCACAAGTTTCATCTAAATTTATTGTCATTAATTTTTTGTTTTCCTTATAAGATAATAATAATGTAGGTAATGAAAGGTGGGAGAATAGCACAAGCAGGCAAATATAACGAAATACTTGGCTCAGGGGTGGAGCTAATGGAACTGGTTGGTGCTCACCAAGATGCTCTTACAGCATTGGACGTGATTGATGTTGCTAATGGAGGCAGTGAGGTTTTCTCTTCCAGTGGTGCAGCTAGCCTTTCCAGGTCATTGTCATCAGCTGAGGAGAAAGATAAACAAAATGGCAGCGAAGACGTTGGCAAGGTTCAAAGTGGGCAGCTGGTGCAGGAAGAGGAAAGGGAGAAGGGCAGGGTTGGGTTCTGGGTCTACTGGAAGTACCTTACATTGGCTTATGGGGGAGCTCTTGTACCATTCGTGTTGATAGCTCAGATACTTTTTCAGGTACTTCAGATTGCTAGCAATTACTGGATGGCTTGGGCCTCTCCCGTGTCGAAAGGCGCCGAGCCTCCTGTTAGCATGTCAAGACTGATCTATGTCTTTGTCGCATTGGCTGGTGCAAGCTCGCTGTGCATCCTCGTAAGGGCACTGTTTCTTGTTACAGCTGCATACAAGACAGCAACTATGTTGTTCGACAAGATGCATATGTCCATATTCAGGGCTCCTATGTCTTTCTTCGATTCCACTCCGAGTGGGCGCATCTTGAATAGAGTAAGACAGAACTTCCTCAAATTTCTTAGGAAGTTCAGTTTATTGGCTTCAACCATGCTCACACAAGAATTAAATTGTTTAGGCTTCAGCTGATCAAAGTGAAGTGGACACCACCATTGCTGAATTTATGGGTTCTGTCGCATTTTCCATCATACAACTAGTTGGAATTATTGCTGTGATGTCTCAGGTTGCATGGCAGGTGTTTGTTATTTTTGTTCCTCTAACTGTGGCCTGCTTCTGGTGTCAGGTACTTTATTTAACCTGTTTTTTCTCCGTGCTGTTTTAACTGCAAAATTAGCGCATCATTAGATTTATCATTTTGCAGCGCTACTACATTGATACAGCCAGAGAGCTGCAAAGGCTCGTAGGGGTTCGCAAAGCTCCAATAATACAACATTTTGCAGAATCCATTACTGGATCAGCAACTATCAGAAGTTTTGGCAAGGAAAATCAGTTTGTATCAACTAATAGCCATCTAATGGATACCTTCTCTCGACCAAAATTCTATAACGCTGCATCAAGGGAGTGGCTTTGCTTCCGGTTGGATATGCTATCGTGCCTTACATTTGCGTTCTCTTTGATATTTCTGATCAGTCTGCCGACTGGTCTCATTGATCCAGGTATGTTGTTACTGGTTCGGAACAGTATTTATAGTAAATAGATTGTACTAGTAGATACGATGTGATTTGATATGGGCTTGTAACTAAAGTACATCTTTCTTTCAGCAATTGCTGGTCTCGCTGTCACATATGGGCTTAATTTGAACACACTGCAAACATCTGTCGTCTGGTACCTGTGTAGTTTGGAGAACAGGATCATATCAGTAGAAAGAATTCTGCAATATATCAGCATTCCCGAAGAGCCCCCTCTTTCTGTGTCAGGAGATAAGTTGTCTTCTAATTGGCCGTCAGAGGGAGAAATTCAGCTGCATAACCTCCATGTAAATGCCCTCATGCTTTCTCCTCATGTTTACTTACTTTCCTTTTTCTGTATTACCATGTTGTTCTGCACAAATTCATATTTTTGCCATTGTAAGTGAGCTATGATGAAAAAAAATCCAGACTGATGGGCATGCTAATTGTAACATCAATTATTTGCCAAACACGAATACATTTATTTTAGATATTACAGGTGTGTAACTTTTCAGTTTGATGCAGGTGAGATATGCTCCACAACTACCATTTGTTCTGAAGGGCCTGACAGTCACTTTTCCTGGAGCCATGAAGACTGGTATTGTTGGAAGAACAGGCAGTGGCAAATCAACTCTTATACAGGCGCTTTTCCGTATCGTGGATCCTACTATCGGTCGGATACTAGTAGACGGTGTCGACATTTGCACCATTGGACTGCATGATCTGAGATGTAGACTGAGCATCATTCCACAAGACCCAACTATGTTCGAGGGAACTATCAGGAGCAACCTTGACCCTCTTGGAGAGTACAATGACAATCAAATTTGGGAGGTAGTTTCGATTTTCACATACATTATTTCTTGTCAGTCATGTAGTTCTCTTCTTAACAGTTAGACCTTTAGTAAACTTGTAGCCTGAATATTTAGCTCCATCTCAGGCATTGGATAACTGTCAGCTAGGAGACGAGGTCAGGAGAAAGGAGCTGAAACTTGACTCACCAGGTCTGTTATAGTGATATGTATAATTTGAGTCATGCAGTTGAAAGGCTGATGCTGAATTTGCATATCCTTCACGTTTTTCCCACTAGTTCTTTACTTCCAAAATTGAAAAACTATAGCAGAAAGCCACTGCATGTTCTTTTGGGAACTGAAAAATTCTATGAATTTGCTTTCCAGTGATAGAGAACGGAGAGAACTGGAGCGTGGGTCAGCGCCAGCTTGTCTGTCTTGGTAGAGTGATTCTGAAGAGGACTAAGATACTGGTTCTGGATGAAGCCACTGCTTCAGTGGATACGGCGACAGACAACCTGATCCAGAAAACTCTACGGGAGAATTTTTCAGAGGCGACGGTCATCACGATTGCGCATCGAATCACCTCGGTCCTTGACAGCGACATGGTCTTGCTTCTCGACAACGGTCAGCCATCAGCCCTTCAAAACAAATCACCACTGCGTCTTATTAATCCTTGTAATCCAATGTGTTTGGGATAACTGTTAGTTTGACTAAACGCCATTCCGATCTTTGCAGGTGTGGCCGTGGAGCGTGACACGCCGGCCAAGTTGCTGGAGGATAAGTCGTCTCTGTTCTCAAAGCTCGTAGCAGAGTACACAATGAGGGCAACACATACGTAGCGAAACTAGTGAAAGCTCCAGCGTTCCTCCACGTCGTTGAGGCTTCTCGAGCGAGCCTGACCGTGGATAATGCTGAAAAATTTCTTGTAGATGAGATGTGAATTACTTGTCAGATCAACCGTGGTGTTCGCACTACTAATGGTAGTGGTGACTTTACATTGGTCTAAAGCAAAAAATGCCAAAAAGGTGCTTAAAAGTCGGTTAAGTAGTAGTAAGAAAGTGGTTTGCTGAGGATAGATAGAACTGAATCCTGATTTTGTAGTCGCCTTCTTTACGGTGGACTGCACACGCCGGAATAGTTCTGGGGCTAAGTAGTTTGTTGGACAATGTGATATACCTGGATAAATAAATGAAGCGGTTCTTTTTTTTGGGACATCTCAGGTCCCGTCCTGACTGTTCTTGTTGATATTGTGGGTCTGCTTTGGATTTGGATGCAGGAATGTCAAGCATGAGCGGCTGATGTTCTTCTGAATTTTGTTCCCTTTTTCCTCTACAGTTTGCAATCCAGCTATAAAGATCCTTGTCCAAAACTATATGTGTGTGCTGTGTTCTGTAAGGATAAAATTACTTGTTCCTCACTGTGCAGGTGCACTATCAGGCAATTCTTAAGTCGCGTGTTCGCTAAAAAGATGACATTGTCAGCTGCTCTTTGACTGTGAACAGCATCCCCCAGGTTGTTAATTCCCAGCTGCGTCCTGACAAAGAACACGAGTGGTGAATTAACCAGGAGCAGGTCACCCCTCCCTACCCCAAACGGCCTATGGGGGCGTCGGCTTAACCAGGAGCAGGTTAGAGCATCTCCAGCCCCCCTCCCTACTACCCCAAATGGCCTATGGGGGCGTCGGTGCTGAAAATCTCACCCAGCCGTGGAGCAAATCGGCGAGTGGGCTAGCTTCGTCTGCGAGACGAAGTGAAACCCCTCATTTTCCCTTTTCCCCTGCCCACGCCGCCGTGCTCGACCCACCCTCACCAGAGCGTCGTTGGTGCCATCTCCCTCCCCTTCACCATTCCCTCGCAGATAGAAAGGCCCAATTGACCCCTCGCCACCTTGCACATTCCCGTCCCGCCCTGTTTCGCCATTGTATGTCGTCCACTGGCATTTTTGAGCCTACCTCGCGGCCACCTTGCACACGAGGTGTTCGGTGATCTTCCTAGGCCATGGATTCGGAAGATGAGCAAATGTTCGCAGCTCTCATGGAGGAGGAGGTGGATGCTGCCGCCGACGAGCAGTTGAAGATCCTCTCCTGTCTCCTCGGCGTGCACTGCCGCAGCGCGGAGGTTCGAAGCCGAGGCGCGGCAAGAGCAGCCGAGGCAGAGGATGAAGGGCCATTACATGTTGTACGCGTCAGAGGGTGCGACGACTACTTTATATGCAAGAAAAATTGTACTGGCACAATAGGATTTTCGTCAATTCAGAAGTACACTACTACTTTGAGGATGATAGCATATGGAGCTCTAGCTGATACATAGGAATTTCTATCTAGGCATGGCTGAGTCCACAACCATTGAGTGCATGTACATGTTCTATAGGGCGGTGGTGGATGTGGTTAGACCAATCTATTTGAGAACATCCAGTGTAGAAGACACTGCTCGGATCCTGGTACAGAATAAAGCAAGAGGATTTCCTAGAATGCTTGAAAGCATCGATTGTATGCATTGGACATGGAGGAACTACCCATTTACTTAGCAAGAAATGTACAATGGTCATAAAGGACCTTGTAGTGTGGTGCTTTAGGCAGTAGAAGATTAGGATCTACGGATTTGTCATGCTTTGTTCGGTAGGATGGATCTCACAATGACATCAACATGTTGCGGTGCTCGAATATCTTTGCCAAGCTTGTTGAAGGCCATGCTCCACCGGTGAACTATGTGATCAATAACCACAAGTACACAAAGGGATACTACCTGACGGATGACATCTATTCAAGATGGTCAACATTTGTGAAAAAAAATTCAAACCCTGTTGTGGGAAAAGATCTTGGTTTGCTCGGTGCCAGGAGGCTTGCAAAAAGGATGTCGAGCGGGCATTTGGTGTGTCCCAAACTCGATTTGCTATTGTTCGGTACCCTGCTCTTACCTAGTCAAAAAGATCATACGAGAAAGATTATGAATGCTTGTGTGATGATGCATAACATGATTATTAGAGCGTGTCGAAGAATCTAGTGATTGACATTGAACCGTATCACCGACAGGGTCCACATGCGGATGTTGATCACTAGGTGCCGACCATAATTGCTGCCTTCCCCGCCATGCGTCAGGACATCCGAGATGCAAATACTCATCACCACCTGCAAAAATCCGAGATGCCCAAGAGAACACCTAGTTTTATTTGTTTCAAATTATGGTTTCAAAACTTGTTAAATTTACATATACTTGTGTTAAACATATGATGAAAATTATGATTTATTAATTTATAAATTCTTTATTTATCTGTAAAATAGGCTATGGGGTGCGGCTGGATGCGTCCAACCAAGCGTAGTCACTCCCATGCCGTGAAAAAAAAAGTTCCTGCCAATTAGCCAACACTGCTGACAATCTAGAGAAATTGTTCTCCAATTAGCCAACCACACATCTGCTGACGGGTGACGAGAAGCCAACGTTGACTGCCAAAGCAAAGCTATCGTTGACGGACCGAAGGGTCGCGAGCTTGGTCGCCAAGGTATCTGCACGGCCCTGATCTATTCGACCACAAAGTGGCGGCGCTGGCGGCGGCGTGTGGCGGCGGCGCGCTCGGCCAGTGAGGTTGCCAGTGATATAGGAGGCGAGGGGAGGAGGGGAGAAGCTCACCAGAATCGCCATGGCGTGTAGATGCTCAAGGTGGTCTTCATCGTCGAAGGGGCGCTCGGGTGTGGCTGCGATTCCTCGCCGGAGATGTCCCTGGCATCGGGAACGCTCTGTCATCGATGGAGACGAGGCTACAAGGCTCGGGAAGGTAAGCGGAGGGTACCGTTAGCTTCGTACGCGAGTTGCAAACAAGTGAGCATCAAAAAGAGGGCAAGGGGGTCTGTGCTCACCAAGGTAACTCGCCGGAGTCAAGGCGGTGGACGGTGACGTGGTGTCTTGGTCATTGCCGACGTTGTGTGTCAAGCACGGGCAAGCCAAAGATACTGGAAGGTTCAGGGGGCGATGGGGAGTGCGCTCGTGGGATCTGGGAGGCAAGGGGTGGCGAGGAGTGGCCGGAATCGCTTGCGAAGCTCGTCGGAGCAGAGGATGGTCTCGGGTGAAATCGGAGCGGCCTGGTGGCGGAGAGGGTGGGGTGAGCAAGGGGAAAGGGAGAGGAGAGGCAGGCTCTTAAGAGGGCATGGTCGCGGGGCTGATTTACTGGGGCATTAACGCGTATTGATCTGAGGTTTAAACGGGCAGAAACCGCCGGCGAGGTCAGCGGGAGGGGTGAAGACAACGACTGTCGGGTGGGGTCTGTTTGGCAACGAGAGAGAGAGACAGACAGAGAGAGAGAGAGAAACGATGGGGTCCAGATCGTGGACTAAGTCTGGTGTGGTTTCGGTGGAAAAAGCGCCATGAGAGGGGGAAAGAAATGGGCTTGCTGGGCCTGGACTGGGCTAGGTTAGCTGGGATGGGTCCTTTCTATATTTTTTTGTTGTGTTTCATTTTTTTCCATTTTCATTTCTGTTTTAAATTTTTTTAAACATTTCAAACAACCATTTGAATTCGAAACCTTCTAAAATTTTCAGTAAGTTTTTAATCTGTCTAAACATGTATTTTTAAATACCATTTTAGGAATAATTCTCTTATTTATTTATGGTTTATATTTTATTTAAAAAGGGCACTTTCCTTTATTAAATAAGATTTAATTAAATTCTCAAACCCTTATTTGAAATCAAAATTTCACCAAACCTTTTTCATTAGGTTTTATTTATTTAATGGGATGTTAAATAATTCACTTTGAACTATTTGAAATATTTTAATATGATTTATTTATCATTTTAAATGAGTATTTGTCTTCAATTAAATAAAACTTGATTATGGTTTTAATACCATATAATTTTATTGGAATAATCTTTATCCATTTATTTTATTTGGATTATCTTTATTTTCATTTGCTTATGGATTTGGCCAAGATTTAATTTAGCTTTTTAAATACTCCTTATTTATTATTTCTTTCTTTATCTTATAAAATCCATATCTTTTTATTTTTAGATCCAAAATTGGTGATTCCAATTTGTATAATTTTATTTCATAATTGTTTATCCTTTTAAATCCCTTTAGGATTATTTTGCTCACCATTTAGAATGGATTTTAGATAGGTGCTTTATTAGCTTTGGGAATTCAATTTCCTTATCTTATTAAATTCATAAGATTTTATCTATGGCTCTAAATTTAGTGAAACCAATTTCCATGGCTTTATAATATTTATATTTATAATTTTGGTCATTTATAAATGTTTCTTGACAAAAAGAATTATATGGATCAAATCCATAGTCTTAGAATAATCTTGGAAATGTTTTTCCTTTAGGGTTTTAGGGTTTTGGTTTATTTTCCAAATGTTTAAATTTCAAGATGCATTTATGAAGAATGCATTTAACTTGATTTGAATCTAGTTGGATTCAAACTTTATTCAAAGTTTGTTCAAGATGGGTTTTTAAGTTTCCATTTAGAAACAAAAAGTTTATTTTCACCCTAAATTTCAACAATTATTTATTTTGTTTATTTATTTTTCACATTACAAAATTTGGAAAATTTTGGGATGTGACAGGCTACCACCCTTAAAAAGAAATCTCGTCCCGAGATTTGGGAAAGCTAGAGGTTACAAGTTGGCTCAAGGCAACTAGGGTACTACCACCCTTAAAAAGTTTTCAACTAGATTACATCTTGGCTTGCTTGGGATCTTGATAAAACTTCTCTAGGCAAACATCTGCATAGTGTCCTTTGTTTCCACACTTGAAACATGTGACAAGGCTGAGATATCTCATAGGCTTGCTTGTCTTGTACTTCATCTTTTCTGAACAATTGCTTCCATAATGTCCTTGGTCACCACAATTTTAACATGTGACAAGGTTGAGTTCTTCACGTATCTTCTGTGGACAAGTTGATATATAATGGCCTAGCTCTTTGCAGTTGTTGCACCATACTTTGCTAATTTCCTTATACTTCTACTTCTCTGGACATTCATTGGCATAGTGTCCCATATCTTTGTAATTGCAACATTGCACTTGGCTTTTGTCCTTCTTCTTCTTGGGTTTCTCCAAAGCTAGGAGTTCTTCTAGTTCATGCTCTTCATATCTCACCTCAAAGGTGGGAAAGTCTCCTGGTTTTCTTAATCGTTTCCTTGGATAATACATATGTTTCCTCTTTTGTCCATCAATGTGAGTCATAGTGCATGGAGGTGCAAGCTGAGATTTTCCTTTGTCTTCATCCTTCTTGGTAGAAGTTGTTTCCTCATGGAGGTTTTCAAACTTTTGATGCACTCCACCTTGTTTCCTTTGTTGAACTATGGAATAGATGGGGCATTGGATATGGACATGATTATTTCCTTCACACAGGAAACAAGTAGCTTGAGATGTGGGGCATTGATTAGTTGGATGTTTCTCTTCACAATTAGGACATTGATCTTCATGCTCTTTGGAAGTGTGATCCATGTCTCCACAAATATTGCAAGCTTGAGTTCCTTCTAAAATATCATCCTTGACATCGTTGTTGTCACAAGCTCCTTGGGAAAGGTTGTCTACCATGTTGATCATTTGATTTGTCACCCTTTGCATCAATTGGGTTTGGGTTTCCAAAAACCTTTGCATGGTTGGGTCTAACTCATTGTTGTTGGCTAAAAACTGAGTTGTCACTTGGTTCAACTGGGTTTGGGTTACTATGAGTTCTCTCATGTGCATCTCTTGGTTGTTGTTGTCACCATTCTTGATGTTGGAGTCTCTTGGGAAAGTCATCTGTTTGGGTTGGATTGGGATTAGAATAGGCAAAATATTTCTAAGGAGGAAGTCTAATCACACACAACATTTCACACAAGCAATGTGCAACCAATCACAAACAAACATTTCACTCAAACAACAAAGTTCAAGCACATTTAGGCAACAAAATGTTTTTTCTACACCACACAAGTTGGTGTGTTTGATTTAAACTAAACACTAATATGGTGGTCCAACTATATGGTTCACTTGAGATCATTCATTCTTCCTACTTGATTCTTCATGAACAAGATCATTGTATCCTTGGAGAAATTCTTGTATCTTGGTCACAAAACTTCAAAAGTGATGATGGTTCCTTCTAAGTTGTGCTTCCTTAGTCTTAAAGTCTTGAGTATCATTTCTTGTCTCACTTGTAGTCCTTAGTGATGTCCAAGTTGAAGTCCTTGGTGAACTAAAGTTGAGGTCATTGGTGGTGTTGAAGTTGAAGTCATTTGAGTTGGTGAAGTCCTTGCTCAAATTGAAGCCTTTGTTCTTGTTGAAGTAGTTTCTCATGTTGAGGCTTTGTCCATCAACTTTGAGAAGGGAGAGATGTAGAATCAAAATCCAAAAAGGTTGAGGAAAGAGTTTACAAGATTGTCTGTAAATAAGTTTTGGAACAAATACAACTCCTATTTTCCTAAGGTTTTTTTCCAATCCTCGGGTTACAATCCTACAGGCAACACAGTGCTCTGATACCATCTGTAGAGGTCCCAACCTTTAATAAGGTAGAGATCCATGTGTTTACAATGCTAGTCCCTGGATCAATAGATAGCATCCACAGTTAAGATGTAATATCAAGAAACAAAGGTCATAATACAACTTTATAACCAGGAATAAAATAACTCATTACATCTTACATAGCTCATTTGGCTATCACATTACAATGCAGCAGAAATAACTATATAGCATGGAGTCCTTCATCTTCAAAGTGCCACAGGCAATCATATTGGTTGTAGACTTGTAATCCTAATCAACACACTTCACTAACATCAAACAAACCTGCAACATAATAAGTTACAGCCACAAGGGTCAATACATTTGAATTGTACTGGCAAGTGATACTATGGTAGTATAGTGGAGTCTATCATCTATATGCATTTGGCTAGGTGGAGCTTAGGCTTGCTTTGCTCAAAATAGATTTTCCTTATCATTTGAAAACACTAAGTTTTTGTTTTTCAAAAATTCCCAAGGAACCACCAATAGAAATTGGTGAACCTTCACCCTTGTTCAACCACAAGTTTTAACTTAGAAAATTGGGATGAGGAGATTCTTGATAGCTTCCATGTCTTGATGCTCAAATTGTCCATTGCCAGGGACATGGCTAAGTATTTAGATTTTTCACTCTGCAGAGGTGGTGCACTTTCCCCACAAGACTCGACATGCATCGAGACAAGATATTTCAGAAGCCTTCCCTTAGACCAGAATGGATGCGTTCCAACCTATCATCCCCTACCACCAACTGTCCATTTGGCTAAGTTATTGCAACCTATATGATCCAAGCAGAGCCCATAATGCCAGGTGGCTGCACTTGAAGCTTCTCAACATTTGACATCTCAAATCTCTTTGTTCCTAGGCGGCATTCCAAAAGTGAGATACACAAGGTAAACCATAGAAATGGGCCTTGTGTAACCACTCAACACAAACCATTCTTTCCATTCCACCGAGGTGATTCATTCACTTAGTTGTTTTATTACACAAAACTCAAGTCCTTGACTTAGAAATATTTCATAGCATGAATATAATCCGCCCTTGTTTTCTACTAGCTAAGCTAACCATGATAGTAGTAGGAATCTTAACTTAGGAAAATTCTACTAAGGTTTCATCTACTAGGATTTCCCATGGCATAGTTTATACTTAGCAAAAATTCCATGCAAGTCCTACTTAGAAATATCACTAATGCATAGTGAAAATAATGGGACAAAAGTATGAAGCACCACTTGCCTTTTTGGTAGAGATTATAAGTTCACTCCTTGATCTTGCAATAGTCACACTCTTCAAATTCCACTACAATTAAATCAAGCAAGAAAATATTCAATCTACCATTCAAGCAATCATCACATAAAATAATAAAAACAAAGCAATGCATGCACGCATGCCAAAGATTTGTTTTATTTGTAAAAGTGGTTTCTATTAGGTTATAAACATTTGAAAAATACCCATTGGTCATTTGTAAAAGTGGTAAAACCATTTGATATCAAGTTAGCGAAAAAGGCCGTTTTAAATCATTTTGTTTTGCTAGAAATGACTTAAATCAAAGGAAGATTTTCTAGTGTTTGCCAAATATATTTTTAAACACAAATGTTAGTGTTTTAAGGTCAAGTGTTTAGTATTAAACCATTTTCCAAAGGTTTCATCTAAAAATCATTTTTAAATCAAACAATATTTTATTTTGCTGGAGATGTTTATAAACAAAGTAATAATTTTATAGGGTTAACCAAATATATTTTTAAATCATAAAACTTGGTGTTTAGGGTCAGAGGGTTTAAATCAAATCATTTTCCAAAGGTTTTACTCAAAAGCATTTTTAAACCATAATCAATATTTTTATTTAGCTAGAAATGTTGTTATTCAAAGATTTATTCTTTAGCTTCACCAAATACACTTTTAAATCCATAAGTTGGTTTCTATGGTCAGTAGGTTCAAATCAAAGCATTTACCAAAGATTTTATCTTAAAAATATTTCTAGAACAGTTTTTATATTCAAATTATGCCTACACAAGTTTCTGCAAAAACAACCAATTTAACAGAATCAATTTACTAAACAAAGTACATGGTTGGAAATTACTTGTTTTCCTGATTCCATTGATATAAAATTTGCAAAATTTGGACGTGTGGATCAAAAGTTATGAAGTTTACAAGTTTGAACATCTAATAGATCAATTCTGTTTTTAAAACAATAGACAGGGCCACGTGTTGTGTTCTGATTGGCCGAAAACAGTTCGTGTGGATCGGCTGCTGTGGTGCGTTGGATTAAAAGCAAATCGTGCGGCACATATCAAAGGATACCTCTTCGTTTAAGTCGTCTGTTTCTACGCGTCTAATCTAAATCGAATGGCCCTGATCTATTCGACCACAAAGTGGCGGCGCTGGCGGCGGCGAGTGGCGGCAGCGTGCTCGGACAGTGAGGTTGCCGGTGATACAGGAGGTGAGGGGAGGAGGGGAGAAGCTCATCAGAATCGCCATGGCGTGTAGATGCTCAAGGTGGTCTTCATCGTCGAAGGGGCGCTCGGGTGTGGCTGTGATTCCTCGCCGGAGATGTCCCTGGCGTCGGGCACACTCTGTTGTCGACGGAGACGAGGCTACAAGGCTCGGGAAGGTAATCGGAGGGTACCGTTAGCTTCGTACGCGAGTTGCAAACAAGTGAGCATCAAAAAGAGCGCAAGAGGGGTCTGTGCTCACCAAGGTAACTCGTCGGAGTCGAGGCAGTGGACGGCGACGTGGTGTCTTGGTTGTTGCCGATGTTGTGGGTCAAGCGCGGGCAAGCGAAAGATACTGGAAGGTTCAGGGGGCGATGGGGAGTGCGATCGTGGTATCTGGGAGGCAAGGGGCGGCGAGGAGCGGACGGAATTGCTTGCGAAGCTCGTCGGAGCAGAGGATGGTCTCGGGTGAAATCGGAGCGGCCTGGTGGCAGAGAGGGTGGGGTGAGCGAGGGGAAAGGGAGAGGAGAGGCAGGCGCTTAAGAGGGCATGGTCGCGGGGCTGATTTACTGGGGCATTAACGCGTATTGATCCGAGGTTTAAACGGGCAGAAACCGCCGACGAGGTCAGCGGGAGGGGTGAAGACGATGCTTGTCGGGTGGGGTCTGTTTGACAGCGAGAGAGAAAGAGAGACGATGGGGTCCAGCGGTCAGGGACGATGCGGGTGTGGTTTCTGGTGGAAAAACGCTTCGCGAGAGGGGGGAATAAATGGGCTTGCTGGGCCTGGACTGGGCTGGGTCCTTTCTATATTTTTTTTGTTCTTTTTCATTTTTTTCCATTTTCATTTCTTTTTTGAATTTGTTTAAACATTTCAAACAACCATTTTAATTCGAAACCTTCCAAACTTTTCAGTAAGTTTTTAATCTGCCTAAACATGTATTTTTAAATACCATTTTAGGAATAATTCTCTTATTTATTTATGGTTTATATTTTATTTAAAAGGGCACTTTCCTTTATTAAATAAGATTTAATTAAATTCTCAAACCCTTATTTGAAATCAAAATTTCACCAAAACTTTTTAATTAGGTTTTATTTATTTAATGGGGTGTTAAATAATTCACTTTGAACTATTTGAAATATTTTAATATGATTTATTTATCATTTTAAATGAGTATTTGTCTTCAATTAAATAAAACTTGATTATGGTTTTAATACCATATAATTTTATTGGAATAATCTTTATCCATTTATTTTATTTGGATTATCTTTTTTTTCATTTGCTTATGGATTTGGACAAGATTTAATTTATCTTTTTAAATACTCCTTATTTATTATTTCTTTCTTTATCTTATAAAATCCATATCTTTTTATTTTTAGATCCAAAATTGGTGATTCCAATTTGTATAATTTTATTTAATAATTGTTTATCCTTTTAAATCCCTTTAGGATTATTTTGCTCACCATTTAGAATGGATTTTAGATAGGTGCTTTATTAGCTTTGGGAATTCCATTTCCTTATCTTATTAAATTCATAAGATTTTATCTATGGCTCTAAATTAAGTGAAACCAATTTCCATGGTTTTATAATATTTCTATTTATCATTTTGATCATTTATAAATGTTTGTTGACAAAACTTTTTATATGGATCAAATCCATAGTCTTAGAATAATCTTGGAAATGTTTTTCCTTTAGGGTTTTGGTTTATTTTCCAAGTGTTTAAATTTCAAGATGCATTTATGAAGAATGCATTTCACTTGATTTGAATCTAGTTGGATTCAAACTTTATTCAAAGTTTATTCAAGTTGGGTTTTTAAGTTTCCATTTAGAAACAAAAAGTTTCTTTTCACCCTAAATTTCAACAATTATTTATTTTGTTTATTTATTTTTCACATTACAAAATTTGGAAAATTTTGGGATGTGACACCATGAAACGCTTCAAACTCAATTGGCCAATATTCCTTCACCTAGTAACTTTATTTCATCTAGTAGTACAACTATTCTTGAAAAAAATGCTAGGTTGAAGGGGGAGCTAGCCAAGGCCACATTTCCACAAGGCAACAAGTCCATTGATGATATTTTGAGTAAGCAAAGGCCTAGTGGTGATAAGGGGGGCATTGGTTTTGTCTCCAAAACTAAGAAGAAGAACAACAACAACAAGAAGGCCAAGCCCGCACAAGAGACCAACAAGGGCACTATGGATAGTAAGACCATAAATGGTAAAACTATGTCTCATGATGACTTTGCGGGAAGTGCTAACCCTCACTATGTTCTAATGCGTGATTATTATGGTGATGTGTATGCACAATATGTTGGCCCATATGATGGTTATATTGCTTGGTCTATTTGGGTTCCCAAGACCCTTGTTGCTAACAAGAGAGGACCCATTGAAAAATGGGTACCTAAAAATTAGCTTGATCTTTTGTAGACTTATGCTTCCGGAGGGTCATAGTGGGTGCTTGGTAGTGGTTGCACGAGTCATATGACCGGAAGCTCGTATATTGTCAAGGACTTAAATCCAAATGATGATCAAATCACCGTGACATATGCCGACAAGTCAAAGTCTAAGGTAATGGGTTTTGGCAAGGTAGTGGTTGCTCACGACATTACACTCGTGAACGTCATGCTTGTTGAGACCCTTGGATACAATTTACTTTCATTCCGTGCTCTTGGAAAGATGGGCTTTGCTGTCTTTATTGATGTTGATATTGTGGTCCTCTTGTGGAGCAAGTCTCTCAAGGTCGCTTTCGTTGGGTACGTCGAGCATGACTTGTACATGGTAGACTTTTCAGTACAAGCCACTACAAGTCCGATGTGCCTATTCAGAAAGGCTGATGTGGGTTGGTTATGGCATCGCCGACTAGCCCATGTCAATATGAGAAATTTGCAAAGTCTCCACAGGGAGGGCCATATTGTTGGACTAAAAGAAAATGTTTCCTTTGCCAAAGATCGTGTTTGCAGGCATGTGTTCTAGGGAAGATGCATGATGCTCCTCACAAGCCTAAGAACCGCATCAAGTCAACCAAGATCTTGGAGCTCCTCCATGTGGACCTCTTTGGTCCTCCATCTCATGCAAGTCTTGGTGGGAAGAAATATTGTTTGGTGATTGTTGATGACTTTTCAAGATACCCGTGGGTATATTTCTTCAAGATGAAGAGTGAGACCCAAAAGACCTTCATCGACTTCATCAACATGGTCCAACGTCAATACAATCTTCCCGTGTTGATCATAAGAAGTGACAACGGCACCAAGTTCAAGAACTACACCTTGAATGATTTCCTTAGTGATGAGGGGATAAAACATCAATATTCCGCTGCATACACCCCTCAACAAAATGGTGTGGCCGAAAGGAAGAACCGGACTCTTATTGAGATGGCTAGGACCATGTTGGCGGAGTTTAAATCTCCATACAACTTTTGGGCCGAAGCCATCTCCACTGCGTGCCATGATTCAAACCGTCTCTACCTCCACAGAGAAATCAACAAGACCCCATATGAAATACTTACCGGTAACAAGCCCAACATATCTTACATACGGGTGTTCGGTTGTAAGTGTTTCTATCTCATAAAAGGTGTTCATTTGTCCAAATTCGAGTCTAAAGCATTAGAGGTTATTTTTGTGGGCTATGGTCTCGAATCTCACACTTATAGAATCTATGATAAGCTCTCCGGAGCTATCATAGAATCTTGTAGTGTGACCTTCGAAGAATATGATGGTCCCCAAGGGGGCGTGTTGATGCTTGTGATGCAGATGATGAAATGCCTCAGGATGCCATAGGAAGAATGGTGTGGGATATATCCGCCCCATTGAGGAACCCCTTATGGCGGATCGAGAATAACTATGCTCCACTCAAGTGGAGCCCTCATCTTCACAACCTCAACATGCTCCATCCACCGAGGAGGACAATGCCACAAGACAAAGACAAGATGTGGACCCTCAACATGTTGATCAAAGTGACAACTCTAGTCAAGGGGTGCTTGATTCTTTCTCCAGGATGTCAAGTGGTGCCAAGGCAATTACTCAAGGAAGATCCGTACAAACTGCCTTGAGACAAGCTCAAACTGATGCTAGAAGAGCACTTAATCAAGACCAAGGTCAATCTTTGCCTCTCAATGAATAGAATGATTCCAGTGATGATCAAGGTCAAGTTGATGGTCAAGACGAGGACCAAAATGATGAAGAGGGTCCCCCAAGAAACAACACGGAGATCCACGCTCGTCGCGAAGCTAGAAAGGAAAGAATGTTGGAATTAAGAGACCACTCTCTACAAAATGTAGTTGGTGACCTAAGGAAATGCATTTCCACAAGAGCACAATTGAAGAGGTTCAATGAACACCAAGAACACATCTCCATGATTGAACCTAAGAAAGTGTGGGAAGCTCTTGAAGATTCGGATTGGTTAGAAGCTATGCACAAAGAGCTCAGCAACTTTGAGAGAAACAAAGTATGGAAGTTAGTTGAGAAGCCAAAGGATTGCCGCAATGTTATTGGAACAAAGTGGATATTCAAGAACAAGCAAGATGATCATGGAATTATAGTAAGGAACAAGGCTAGATTGGTTACACAAGGGTACTCTCAAATTGAAGGCATTGACTATGGAGAGACTTATGCACCCGTGGCTCGCCTTGAGTCCATCTGTATCCTTCTTGCTTATGCGGCACATCATAACTTCAAGTTGCAACAAATGGATGTAGAGAGTGCATTTCTCTATGATCCATTAAATGAGTTGGTATATGTTAAGCAACCCCCGGGATTTGAGGACCCCAACTTCCCAAACCATGTCTACAAACTTGATAAGGCGCTCTGTGGTCTCAAGCAAGCCCCACGCACGTGGTATGAGCACCTTAGAGAGTTATTGTTTGACTGTGGATTTGAGGTTGGGAAAATCGATCCCACTCTTTTTACTAAGAAAGTCAATGGGGAGCTTTTTGTATGCCAAATATATGTTGATGATATTATCTTTGGATCATCTAACAAAGCTTTTAATGATGAATTCTCAAAGCTTATGACTAGTAGGTTCCGGATGTCTTTGATGGGGGAGTTGAGAGTATTTCTTGGTTTTGAGATCAAGCAAGTTAGAGGAGGGACATTCTTCAATCAAGCCAAGTATACTCAAGATATGCTCAAGAGATTCAAAATGCAAGATTTAAATGGAGCTCCTACTCCCATGGCTACAAAGACTCATCTAGAACAAAATCCAAATGGTAAAGATGTGGATCAAAAGGTATATCGGTCTATGATTGGTTCTTTGCTTTACATTTGTGCATCTAGACCCGATATTGTGTTGAGTGTAGGTGTGTGTGCAAGATATCAAGCGGCTCCTAAAGAAAGCCATTTAATGGTGGTCAAGAGAATCTTTCGATATTTAGTTCATACCCCATTTTATGGTCTTTGGTATCCTCAAGGCTCAACATTTGCTCTTTGTGGATACACGGATTCAGATTGGGAGGGTGATAAGGATGATAGAAAATCAACATCCGGGGCTTGCCAATTCCTTGGTAAGTCCTTGGTATGTTGGTCTTCTAAGAAGCAAAATTGTATATCTCTCTCCACCGCCAAAGCCCAGTATGTGGCAGCTGCTAGTGCTTGCACCCAATTGCTATGGATGAGGCAAACTTTAAAAGAATACGGTGTCCATTGTGACAAAATGCCTCTTCTATGTGACAATGAAAGTGCCATCAAGTTTGCCTACAACCCAGTGGATCACACAAGGACAAAGCATACTGAGATTCGCCATCACTTCATTAGAGATCATGTTGCTCGAGGTGATATTGATCTATCATAGTGTCAACCAAAGATCAACTTGCCGATATCTTCACGAAGCCATTTGATGAACCAAGGTTTTGCTATTTGAGGAATGAACTAAATATCATAGATTCAAGGAGCTTGACTTGATTATCTTGCATTCGCACCTATGATTCGACCCATATTTGTTTTAGGTGTAGGCATGGATATAGGGGGAGTGCGATTCTAATTGATTGGACTATCCCTCCCCCATTATGCCCAAAGCAATAAAAATCATTCCTCTTAATATCATTTTGTGATATGTGAGCTTAAATGATGAGTCTCGGTAATGGACCCAAGATATATCTTCGTGGTGCCAAGCCGAGTATACTCATATATGGTGGCCTAGGCCACCGCCCTCTCTATTTTGAGAGGTTGGTGTTTACTCGTGTTTGTCATCCTTTGAGTTATTTCATTGATCTTAGTCTCATGCACTCTATTTTGGTTTTTGACATCTTTATCTCGATTTTTAGAGTGCATGTGCTTCCCAGTGCAATTATCTTAACCCAAGCCTTTCTAACACTCGAAAAACCCTCTTCCAATCCGCACAAGAATCCCTCATTTTTCCCTGGCTATGGAATCAGGTGGGACCGGTACTACCGGTTATATGTGCGGTACTACCAGACCTGGGTGGTTCCCAGGTCGATTCCTGGAAACTGCTCCAGGAGCGGTACTACCGCCCACATACCCGGTACTACCGGTCACCGGTCCTACCGGTTGTTGAACCGGTACTACCGCTCTCAAGCGGTACTACCGCTTCAGTAACTGGTACTACCGGTCGGCGATTTCTGGTATATATTGGCTGCGCGTGGGGAGGCACCCATCAGTGCACTATTATTCCCCACGCCCTCCACACATACCACCGCCACCGCCGGAGCCTGTGATGCCGCTGGAGCTTCGTCGCATCCTCTTCTCCCTGGATCCTCTTTGGATTTGGATTCCTCGTGGGCTCCCACCCCTTTTTCCACCGCCATGGATCCCGGTACAACCGCCCTTTCTCTCTCACTTTTAATTTCCTCAACGGATCTAGGTTTTGCTTAGATTTGTGAAGAAATTGACATGTTGTGAGGTTGTACTGCCATACTTCCCTTGTTACCTAGTAGAATCGATTGTTTACAGATTGTTGAAGTTAATTTTGGTTCGTTTTCTACCAGATCTGATGAACCTGTACCGTTCGACCGGTAGTACCGAAATATTTTCCGGTACTATCGCTCGCAAGCGGTAATACCGGTTGTCAAGTCCTGTAGTACCGGTCCCAACTGACCTCAACTTTTCTGCTAAATCTTGGATTCTTCTTTGTTCCTTTGTGATTCTTGTGCCCTTACCCCCTTGCTGTTCTCCTTCGTGCCTTCACAGATGCAGGTGGTTCTAGGGGTGCGCGTAAGCACTCCAAAGCTAGTCGTGAGATTGTTGAGGAAGAGACGGAGTCCGAGGATGAAGTTATGCCTCAGCCGAGACGCCGTGCGAAGTTGCTTGCTACGTGGTTGTGGGGGTCGTGAGGGAGTCACCAAGCGCTCTACTGGGCGTGGCAACGCTCCCCTTCTCGCCTCCCTTCCTCGGGGCGCACCAAGAGTTGCAACTCAGGGCCATCAGGGTCAAGGAAACTGTCTGACATTTCTGAGTCTGAGTTTCGTGCTCTGAGGATTGACAATGCATACTCCCGCAACCATGACGAGGACAGGGAAGACAGTCTGTTTTACAATGATTTCCAATAGCAGGTCTATCATGAGGTTCTTATGACAAATATTTAGATGGTGGTGCCTCAGCTGTGGATTGACATGGAACACATCAATAAGAACCTTGACTATTTTGCTGAAGCTAAGGAAATCTGCTCTAACCTTGGCTTGTTCCCTATCATGGAGTTCAAGTATGACTACGAGCCACTCCTCGTTGCACAGTTCTATGCCACTGCTCATTTCCACACTGGAAGCACTTGGATGACTCAAGGTGCAGTCAAGTAAGCCACACTTGCTAAGTTTGCTGCAATACTGGGGTATGAAGACCGTGGCCGTGACACTCCTTGTGGTTTCCGATGCCACTTGCGGGATCACCCCTCCAAGAAGGATGTCCTTACGCCTCTGTATATCCAAGGCTGCGGGGTTGCTGGCAAGATCAAGGATCTTCTCCCCACGTATGATATTCTCCACCGCATTTTCCGTGAGACTATTGCTCCTCGCGCGGGAAACAAGGATGATATACATGGCTTTTCTGTTGATTTGTTGTTCAACACCTTCCTCAACCGCGACTCAGGCACCGCTCTCAATGTGACGGATTATATTTGGAATGAGATGGTTGCTGATGCACACTCTTGGAGGGTTCCACCATTTTCTCCATACATCATGGCCCTTATTGTTTCCAAGTGCCCTCCCATTACTAGGACACTCTCCACGCGTCCTCTCATTGTGCACCGGTCCAAGGCACTCAAGATCAAGAAGCATGCTAAACCCCGTGTTGTGGCAAAGGAGGATGAAGAGGATGACTCTGAGGATGCTGAAAGTGGTCGTGACACTGACTATGTTGTCTCCCGCTGCAAGAATGCCAAGCCCTCTTGGGCCAAGAGGATGGAGGCCAAGCTCAAGAAGATTTTCTGCTTCCAAGTTGACAACCAGAAGCGCATGTATGAGGCGCATGTGTATGCCAAGAAAGCTAGTGCTCGGCAGAAGGACATGATGGTAGCCCAAGGTTTGACCGTCTCTGAGGAGTCCGATACCAACATCACCCCTGAAGACCAGTGGATCTCTCAGCACAACCATTGGGATGATGATGTCTCTTCCTCGCACCGCGCTCCATCCCCCTATGAGGAGGACTTTGATGATGTGGAGGAGGATTGACTGTCGGGACGGTAGTCTTGCGCTTGTCCCTTTTTGGCATCTTTATGCCAAAGAGGGAGAAGTTGCACCTTAGGCACGGGTGTTGCATGGGAAGTCACAAGCTTGTCCTTACTTTGATCCTTTTATTGCTTGTGAACTTTGATTTCCTCCTATTTATTGTGTGAACTTCTATTTTATGTGTGAACTCTATGTATTGTTGAGACTATGTGGTTATGTCATGGATCCATCGTGTGAGACTATGTGGTTTATGTCATGGATCCATCTTGTGATGATATGCGTTATCCATTGTCAATATATTTCTCATCACAAGTTATTGTGCAAAGGTATGGTTTCAAATGCTAGTATCTAATTTTGTGCACTTATGTTGGGTTTGTAAAATAGAGGGGGAGGTTTGATTCTACTCATCTAGGGGGAGCTCCGTCTCTATTTTACAAATGCCATGAGTATCTTCATAAAATCATCTTGCAAAAGTGTGTTGTCATCAAACACCAAAAAGAGGGAGATTGAAAGAGCATTTCCTATCCTTGTGATTTTGATGTTTGATAACAACACACTTATCAGTCTAATCATGCGCTAAGTGTATCACAGGTTTTTTAGATTGTGGCACAAATATTGCATTGCCCATTTGCCCGTGCCAAAAGTCTCTGTGCCAACCGGTAGTACCGGAAAAATGACCGGTACTACCGCTTGGCACCGGTACTATCGCCCCTAGTACCGGTTGGACCCGTGCAAGGTTGGGAGGTGTGGTTTTTCCTCAGTACCACCCGGTAGAGCGAGCGATACTACCCAACCGGTAGTACCGCTTAGGATAAGCGGTACTACCGCTTGGAACCAGTAGTACTGCTTCAGCAATCGGCGATCTGAGGAAGGACCAGCCCTTAGTCTTTAGTGGTACCCACGATGCTTGGGACCTACTACCGCTGACGGTAGTACGGTCTCTGAACCAGTACCGCTTGGGGTACTACCATTGACAGTGCAGAGCAAACCTAAAGCAGGCTCGACCAAGTGTAGTATCTCCGGTACCTGGTCCGATACTGGACTGGTAGTACCGCATGTAACCAGTACTACCGCTTAAGTACTGGTAGTACCAGTGAATTTATTGCTCCAACAGCCAGATTTCTCCAAGGGGTATAAATACCCATCCACCTACCTTGGGACAAGTTGCTCATTTGCATTAAAGTCAAGTCCACCGTTTGAGCCACCAAATCCACTAGATCTCTTCAATCCACCACCCAAAGTCCTTGATCTTTGGGGAATCGAAGGAGGAGGCCTTGATCTACTACTTCACCAAAAGAGATCTTCATTTCCCTCTCATTCACTTGAGGGCCCCTTGATCTAGTGTTTTCTTGGAAAGCCTAGTTCTAGATTTGGTTCTTACAAGCTTGTCTTTGATTGTCTTCACAGCTTGCTTGTATTTGGGAGCCTCCAAATAAGTTGTGGATGTGTGCCCCAAACTTGTAAAGGTGCCGGCTTCCACCTTGAAGGTCGCTGATATAGTGGGAGGTGGATCGATCCCGTTGGGGTGAGGTTCATCGGAGAACAAGGGAGGCCTTTCGTGGCGTAGGTGGTTTGGTACCACCCCCTCTCCAAACGTAGACGTACTTCCCCTCAAAAGGAAGGAACTACGGGAAACAAATCCTTGTGTCTCCGCATCTACCACTTTGGTTACTTCTATCTTTTACCACACTTTACTTACTTTCTCTTGCTTAGTTGTGTGTTAGCTTGTGCATGTTTGTCATATAGGTAAATTCACCTTAGTTGCATTATCTAGAGAATTTACCTTATTGTCAACCCTAATTTGAAAAAGAAGAAAATTTGAAGTAGCACCTATTCACCCCCCCCCTCTAGGTGCTCATACGATCCTGTCACATGCTAACTATATCAACGCCTTTTGAAAGGGCCATGTTTAATGTGTTTGAATAGCTATTGAAATGTGTCATTTTCCTTGTATTTCTTGATTGAATCGGTCAATAATTATTCTAGTGTTTCAGATTTTGATTATTTGCTTGCATTACTTCATCATTCTCTTATTCTCTTGCTCATTCCCAATCTGTTTCTTTTTCTTAGTCCAATTAGTTTTTCTCGATCTCCTATTCTTTTTATTTTGTCAATGTCTATTTATACTTATTGAATCTTCATTTTAGTGCTTAAGCATTTTCATTTTTCCATTAAATCTTTGGCCTTTTAGATCATTTCTTCAATCCCTCATTATCTTGTTTCTCAGTAAATTTCTTAATTATCTGAATAGTTTAGTTTATTTGATTTTATTATCAGTATTTCAGTTTTTTAGTGACTTAGTTTCTCAATTATGCGTTGTTTTCAGTTATTGGCCCTTCTTTGTTTAGTCTCTTTATTCAATTTCTTAATTTATTTTCCTAAGTCTCATTAATTTAGTCACTCATTTTCAGTAATTACCTCAGTATCTTAGTTATTCAATTGTTTGTTGATGTTTGTGCCATGGTTTGTTTCTTAAGTTTCTCAGTTCTTCATTACTCATTTGTGTGTATTCTAAAATTTAGTTTAGTCTTTCATGTTTTTAGTCATTAACTTTTCGGCATTTCAAAATCTAGTCCTCATTCCTTTTGTTTTGAGTTTCTTGAGTTGAGTCTTCAGTTCATCATTTACCTCATTTTGATTTAGTGATCAAGTCTCTCTTGCTTATTCTCACATATTGAGCATCTTTATGTCATCATAGTGTTCAATTAGTGTTGTTATTTGTCTCCTTTCTTCATTATTTCTTTGATTATCTCTCAGTCAGTTAGCCAGTCAGTGTTTTAATTACACGATTCTTAGTTTTATGAGTATTATATTATTTTAATTTCTCTCATTCATATCACTTCTCTAGTTTCTCATATTCTTCATCATTCAGATTCTATGTTTAGATTGTTTCTTGTTATTGTCATTTTTCTCTCTCAAACTTTCCTATCCTTAATAATTATTTTCTTTAAATATTATTTATTTGTTTTCTCTCCTCTCTTCATTTTTTAATTTCTTTCATTATCTCAATTTATTAAATTACGTTTTTCTACATCATTTCTTTTTTTTAAGTTCATCATTTTTGGCATTTCAAAATTCATTCCCCATTCTTTTTGTTTTGAATTTCTTGAGATGAGTTTTCAGTTTATCATTTACCACCTTTTGATTGCGTGATCAAGTCTTTCTGGCTTATTCTTGCATCTTGAGCATCTTTATGTCATCATAGTGTTGGATTAGTGTTTTTTGTCTCCTTTCTTCATTATTTCTTTGTTGGATTAGTGTTTTCTCGGTTTGCTTCTGAGGTATGGAGCTAGGCCAAAGAGCCTTCCCACATCCACCTATGTTGCTGAAACTTCTGCTCACCGAAGAAGTGGTTGTTTGATTTTATTGATAGAGCCTCGCCGCAATAGTCCACTATCTTTGCAATCACGGTATGACATATTTGGGAAGCAAGGAATGTGGTTATAAATGATGAAGGTAATATCCATCCACATTGTGTTTCCTCAAAGATTCATGCTTATCTTGATTCGGTTCTGCTGCATCTCTTTAAGACTGTTACCAAGCAGAGTGGTGAGATGCCATCTTGTTTAATGGTCAGATTATCTCTGTCGCTGCCCGGTTCAGTCCTTTTTAATGTGCATGCAACCATTTATCAAACTGGCATAAGTGGATTTGGGTTGGCATCTTGATCCAGAACCAGGGGGATTGCTTGGTTGCTTGCACCGAGCCACTCAAGGGGATTGTATCGCCGGAACTCGCTGAAAGCTGGGCGCTCTAATTTCCTATATCTCTTGCCTGCAATGAAGGACTTGCCTCCGTGGTGTTCACTTGGGACAATCTCTCGCTGGTATCGAATCATTTCATCAACCAATGACACTTCTGAAGATAGTGCAGTGGTGGCAGATATCAAGCTTTCTGACCGCTAGCTTTTCTTTAGTTTCTTTTCGTTGAATGTTGTTGCACACATACTAGCTAGGTCATGTGTGTTTGTTGTTTCACGTGTGGTTTCCTACTCTACTTCGGAATGTATTAGGCAAACTCTATATATGGATGCTGCATAATGGATAAAGTACAACATTCTCTAAAAAACTCATGACTTTGTTTTTTTTACTTATTTTCAATTTTACAGCTGTCATTTTCTCATTGACTCAAAACAGCTAGTTGTTGAATAGTTACTCCCTAATATGAACAATCTACCTTTAGGCGCTACCGCGCTGCGGTCTTTTAAGGACATGTACAACTCTAACGCTTGTTCAGGCGCTTAAAAGGAAGAAAAGAATTCCCAGCGTCTCACAAGTGTCCACTTATTCAATGCAACCTCAATAATCATACGCTTAATTTTCTAACACACTCGTTCCGATTTAATGAATCCTATGGCACAACTCGTGTAACTAAGCGCCTATGATCCGGGATCCTCCGTTTCAACTACCGATCAGGTTGAAGCGTTTGGGAAAGTCTATTGGAAATGCTCTTAGATTTCTTTGCTGTAACACTAGAGTGGGAGTGAAAGGATAGAGAGGGTAACATAGATGTCATGGTGGTGGCACGGCAGATGTCATGGGTAGGCTAAAGTATGGGGCCAATGGATGCTAGAGGGATCTGGGGAGGAAGATGTAGTTAATTCTACACACAAATGACGAACATACAGATCTGTATTTCTCCTCTCTTAGGCTACAAGTGCTCCTTGAGCTGTATGTAGGAAGAGAAGATGAACTTTTACCAGCCTAACAGTATAGAATGAGCCGATCCCCCTCTCAGGAATCCACGCCTCTCCTTATAAAGGAAGGCCTTGGCTCCTCTAGGGCTGACGTGGCAAGCATATTCGAAGAATATGTTTGTCCCAATATAGTAATTCGACGAGCTCCTTCCGTGTCCCCCTTCTAATGATGGCAAAGTTCCAGAGAACCCCACCTGCACGCCTCGGGCTCCAGGACTGTCACCTCCGTGACCTCCTTCTGCCCTTCTGCTGCTCTGCGCCTTGTCTTTAGCGCTTGGCTCTGTTCAGATTCTTCCTAGCCCGTGGCTAGGGTTTGACTATAGGCACCTCCTTCTCCTGCAAGCTTCATGTCATTCGGCCCTGTCTCGCTTAACTCGGCTTGGCCTTCACCTGCATTTAGATTATTCGGACTTACTCGGCCGACTTAACTCGTATGTCAGCCGGGCAACGTACAACTCTTCTCATAGGTGTCATGGTCGTGCTTACCTCGGCCGACCTATACATGATTCGGCCGATATAGACAGTAACTCGGCATATGACAGGGGAAACTCCTTTTGTCTTTCCCCGTCATGACCCTATCCGGGGTCACCTCCCCAACATTAGTCCCCGAAGCTGGTGTGGTCCTGCCCGTAACCTCGGCCGGGCCATATCAGTTTCCCAATATTCATTTCTCCTCATTTCCGAGTTAGTTTCTCCTGTTCGAGGTATCCGTGCAGCTTCTCGTGCACACCTCGTCCTACGTGTAACACTTATCATTGTTTATCTAGTTTTTTGTTCCTCTACAGTGCCCACTGACAAGCTACGATAATTCTGCGCTGTCGTGGCCATGACGCCGCGCACCGTGACGGCTCGGTCGATCGTCTCCTGCGTCGTGTGGTCACCGGTGTGGCTCCACTCACCTGCGAGCGGTTCCGCCGCATGCACGATCTACACGGTTACTGCTTCGCACGCACGGTCCCACTACTGCCAGGATCACGCGGTTATAAAGAGGAGCACGGGGCTAGAGGGTTCACTTTCCCCCTTCGCCTACCGTTGCTCTTCTTCCTCCTTGCATCCGTGCGTCTGCTCGCGTTCCTGCGGCCGCGCGCTCGTCGGAATCTTTGACGGCGAGGCCACAGTTCCTCTGCTCCGTCGACCTCGTCTCCGTGCGCTTGCTCTGGCGCTGTCGCCGGTGAGTTTCTCTGTGGTCCCACTACCTAGATTTCTCTCTAGACGCATCTGCCGCTTTCTAGGCTTCCCGCGGCGGTTCTTTTCCGCTCCGCCGCCATCTTCGCTTAGAACCCCGACGGGGCCCTGCGTCTCTAAGCCTTGCTCCGCCGTTAGTTTTTCTTCTGTTGACTCCTCCGGCGACCCTATGTCAAGCTCAGTTAGCGACGCGCTCATTGAGGATGACGATGAAGTGTCTGGTCCAGAGCGGGGATCCTGGCAGGGTTCCATCGTTACTCGTCGAGAGATCGAGTGGTTAATTAGAACTCGCCGGATTCCTGCCGAGGTAGGTTGTCGCTTACCCGGCAGCGAATCTTCTCCCGTTCTTAACGAAGGCGAGTATGTCGTCTTTATGTCCCACTTTGCTCGCGGGTTTGGTCTTCCCCTTAGCGATTTTGCTAGGGAATTCCTCGATTACTTCGGCCTGCAGTCGCATCACCTTACGGCTAACGCCATTGCTTCCCTATCCGCTTTTATCTCGGCCTCGGAAGGATACTTCGGCCTCTGGCCGTCTTTGCATGTATGGTCCAAGTTCTTCCAAATCTGATCCAATGTCGTTCCAGACAAATCCCTTCATCCTTCCGAGAAATTGCTTACCCAGTGTGGTGCCGCGTCCATAACACCTCGGAGGAAATCCGAGTTCCCTCGCGTTGCTGGTCTCGAGTCATGCAAGAAATGGCATAGATCGTTTTTCTATGTCAAGAATACTGGGAAGGAAGACAAGATTCGGCTCCCCGCTTTCTCCATCGGTCCTCCTTCCAAGAAGAACTGGACTTACAATCCCAGGAAGAGCTATGCTCTGGCCGAGGCCTTCGAGATTCGGCTGAAGGAGCTGATCCGTGCCGGGTTACGTGGCGAGGATCTGATGACCACCTTCATCTGCAGCCGAGTCTGCCCTTTTCAGCGTCGCACGCACAAGCTCTGTTTCATGAGCGGTCCCCTTGATCCCAACCGAGTTTCAACGGTTGAGCTCGAGGATTATCTTGTTTATAAGCGTGTCCGAGCTATCTTCAAGACGGATCTGCCGGAAGATTGGACCTGGGGGCTGAAGCCATTCACCCGTCGGAATCCCCCTCCCGAGGTGAGCTAAAGCATTTGTGTTTTTGTTTCCTAATCGCGTTTGCGATTCCTTTTGCTGATTTCTCTTTGTCTCTTTTCTCGCAGAGATTTGCGGAACAATGGATCGAGGATGCCGAGGTTCTGGCCCTCCCGTGGACCGCGGATCGGACCACGCCAGACAGCGGGGAGCCTGACCCGGAGGAGTTTGTCCCTAAGTCGGACGTTGCTCCGGTTCGCGCTCGTGGCAAGACTTCGGCTCACGGGGAGGAAGGTGATTCGGACGACGTCCAAGTTCTTGAGGTAGTTGCCGCAATGCCTATCTATTACACATTTCCGGCTTCTACATCCTCAGCTAATCAGACCGGTCAGGTGCACGACGCTGAGCCTCTCGCCTCCCAACCTCCTACTACCTCGAGGAAGCGTACCGCTCCAGCAGGTGTCTTGGAAGCCGCTCCCAAGAAGCGAACAAAGAAGTCAGCCCAGCACCTTCCGAAGCGTAAAACTATGCCCGGAGTTACTGGGTGAGTTCCTTTTCGTTTGTATTTCTTGTTCCTCTTTTTCTGTCTTTTGATCTGAATTTCTGTGCTTTTGCAGCGCTCCTCTTTCTGTTAGGCCCAGTGGTCCAAGTATGACGAGCCACACAACTCATCCGCCTTCTCCTCCGCCTCCTGAAGATACCAGAGTTCCTAGTCCTGCTTGCGCGGACTCTCCTCCTGCTCCGAATCAGACATCACCTCGGCAAGATGCACCCGTGGTTTCCATCGCTGATGCCGACATAACCCGGACAGCAGATCCTCCTACCGAACCTGCTGCCTCCATCGTGAACCCCGGAGTTTCCCCCGAGATTCCTTTGACCCCCACAGTCTCAACCGCAACTCCGACTCCAGCCGAGGATATCACCATCTCGGCGCCCTTAGAAACCATAATCCCTCCGGCCCCCAAAGATGCCACTCCAAGTGCCGAGGTTGCGGCCCCTGCCGACGCCTCTTCTAAGGCTAAGAAGGTCGTTGTCACCAAACCTCCATCATCTTAGAAAGGACTTGCCAGCTCTTCTCAACCCACCATTGCCGATGCGCTCCGCAAGGGGGTTTCCTCTGCCAAGACCGTTGTCACCCTGGCCGCTGATACTCAGCTACTATCCACAAGAGTCCTGCGGCGGCGGTGGTTACGCAGCGGGTCCGAGGTAAGGTGCTGACCCGTACTGAGAGTGGGAACGGCCTCGGTTCTCTGGTGGAGTACGCCAACAATCAGAACGCTGCTGATCAGCTTGAAGGCAATCCGAGCAATCAGCCATTTCAGCTCTCCGACAACAGCAGTCGTTTGCATATGGCTGCCAAGATCATGCTTAATAGCGACAAGATGAACGAGGTAATTGCTTTTGTTGACATTCGGTTAGTTATTCAAATGATAGTATATATACTCTAGTCCCCGAAGCTTGCAACCGAATAACTTGTTATTCGTTTGGAAGCTTTGTTAAGCTTTAAGTGCATTATTTTGCCTAGTAAGTTCCCTGTATGATTTTGACTCATTGTCTTAGCTTTGTTGTTTGTCTTAGCTTTGAATATGTCACCACCTAGATCTGAGCTAAGCTCTGCTTGACTCGGATCTGTCTTAGCTTCAAATATCCAGCCGCCTAGATCCGAGTTAAGCTTTACTTAATTCGGATATGTCTTAGCTTTGAGTATCCAGCCACCTAGATCCGAGTTAAGCTTTGCTTAATTTGGATCTGTCTTAGCTTTGAATATCCAGCCTCCTAGATCCGAGTTACGCTTTGCTTGATTCAGATCTACGTTAACCTCAGGTATCTGATTATGTCATTTTCTTTATCGCTTAGGTTGCCCATGATCGCCGGACAGCCGAATTCCAAAGGCTGCTTTTTGCGCACAAGAAGTTGCAAGAAAAGTATGAAAAAGTTCTTCCCGTGGTGAAGAAAGCTGGTAACAAATCTCCGCGTTGTCCCTTAAGCTATTAATATTTTCGATTTGAGGTGCTAACTCATTTTTCTTGTAATCAGGTAATATCAATCATCTTAATATTCGTCTTGAGAAGAAAGTTAAAGCTCTGGAAGGTTAGTTATTCTTTTCCTCTATCAATTTTCGTTCAAAGCTTATCCTGAGTTTCTTATAACCTTCTGGCTTTGGTATAGCCGAGTTACAAACTCTCGTAGCGTCGCATCAAGAACGCATACACATGCCTGATATGATGCTGCATTTTTTAGAGCAAGCCGCCACTCATTCGGCACAATTGAAAGAGAAAGATGACGAGATAACCCGGTTGCGCGCCGAGGTGGAATCCCTCAAGCTTTCTCAGAAGTCCGAGTTAGAGAAAGTTGATCAGGAGTTCTCCGAAGAAAAGAACCGGCTAAGTCTGCAATTGCAGAAGGATAAAGAACTCCTCGAGGCTGCCGAACTTAAGACTCGGACGATGAGCGAGGAAATCACTCGCTTTGAGAAGACCAAGGTTGATTGAGCTCAAGATCTTCAGAAAATTCTGAGCTATATTCATCGTAAGTTTCTGATCGTGGCCGAGTTATCTTCTCCTCTTTCTTACTTTTAACTGATATATTTTTACTTTGCGTAGATCATTTTCTGGAAGCTAGGCCCGTGAGCTCTAGAGTGGTGGTTAATGCTCGCCAGCGCCGAGGTGTCCCCGCAGATGCGAGTCCAGAATATTCAATGGAAGACTTCTTGGTTGCCGTTGGCGCTGCTATTGGGCCAATGAAGATTATGGGCAGGGATTTGGTGCAAGCAGCCATTCGGGCCTACCATGTTCTCTGGCCAAATACTTCTGGAACTCCTGATATTGACGAGGTCAAGATACTTGTGGAAAGGTTAATGGCATCCCATACGCAGTTAAACCTCTGGAGGGAATCTGCTGGAAGAGCTGGTGCTGATATGGCGCTCACAGTCATTATGTCTTGGTATGAGGACATTTCGCTCGACACCTTGATAAACTTGCGCACCGGCTCCCGTTGGGTTGAGGATCCAGAATTCGTCGCCCGCCGCCAAGCTCGTGCCTTCCAGCTTGTTGAGTATGCTGATGTGCATAACTGGATTGAGGGGACGAGTTTTCTTCCTAACCCAGCGGATGACGTCGAAATCGAAGACGCCCCCGATGATAATTCGGCCGACCAGGAGGAGGGTGAGGGCGACTCGGACAGTTCTGGTGATTCCAGCGCAAGCTCGGATGGGGACGGTGATGCGCGATCATCTTCTAAAGAGACTGGGCATTCTCAAGCTCAAACTAATGCCTCTCAGCAGCCCCGGACGCCCCCCGAGGCTACTACCGCTGAGAGGATACGGATGTCGCCTAGAGGGGGGGTGAATAGGCGATTAAAACTTTTCCTAGAGTGGCTCAACAAAGGCGGAATAAAACTAGTGTTTACTTTGTAAAGCACAACCTAGATCAACTAAGGTTCACCTATGTGCACCAACAACTTATGCTAAGCAATACAAGCAACAAAGTGATAGCAAGATATATATTACTTCAAGCACGAAGGCTATCACAATGTAAAGTGCATAAGTAAAGAGCTCGGGTATAGAGATAACCGAGGCACGCGGGGACAACGATATTTTACCGAGTTCCTCCCAACATGGAGTACGTCTCGTTTGGAGAGGGGGTGGTATCAAACCACCAACGCCACAAAAGGCCTCCCTTGTTCTCCGATGAACCTCACCCCAACGGGCTCGATTCACCTTCCACTATATCGGCAACCTTCGAGGTGGAAGACGGCACCTTTCACAAGGTTGGGGCACTTCTCCACAACTTAATTGGAGGCTCCCAACAAACGCCACCAAGGCCACAATGCCACCAAGGCCACAACCTGCAACACCAACAAACCGTCTAGGGTTCCAAGAACCCAAGAGTAAAAAGCTTCTCAACTTTCACTCACCAAATCCTTCGGGGAGAACTCAAACCGATGCACCAAATGCAATGGCAAGAACACAAGTAGTGCTCAAATCCTTCTCTCCCAAATTCCACCAAAGCTACAAAAGCTTGTGGGGGAATAAGAGAGGAAGAACAATGGAGGAAATCCACAAAAGACTCCAAGATCTAGATCCCAAGATGTTCCCCTCACTGAGAGGAGAGATGGATTGGTGGGATTGTAGATCTAGATCTCCTCTTTCAAATACCTAAAGCATATGCAAGAATCAAGGGAGGGATTGAAGGGGGAGAAAGCTCAAGAGGGTCAAGAATGGAGGAGCAAGCCTGTAAAACTCGAGCAGTTGCATTGGGGATGAAGGGCCCCTTTTTATAGGCCCACATGTTTCTGACCGTTTTCTGCCCGTTGGGGAAAAGTCAGACCAGAGACTCCGGTCTACACCGGAGATTCCGGCCCAACCTCCGGACCAGCTTCCGGACCGCCCATCTGATTGACCTGGGCCATACAAGACCCAACAAGACCGGAGACTCCGGTCTTCCAACACCGGAGACTCCGGACTGAGGAAACACCGGAGAATCCGGGGTAGCCTCCGGACCTGGCTCCGTACCCCCATACAGTATGTCCCGGCCCTGATTCTGAAATCACCACCGGAGACACATCCGGAAACTCCGGACCACACCGGAGACTCCGGTCTAGGCAGACCGGAGACTCCGGTCTGGATCAAATAAGAGGCAAACTTCAAATGGCGATATCTAGAGTTTGGAAACTCCGATTGACCCAAAACCAATTTTGTTGGAAAGAGGACAACAAGGGCTACCCAACAAAAAGTGGAAATATTGTATACCACCAAGAGAGAACATTTCATGTATTATAATGTGAGATACCTCTCTTGGTGAGACACCGTAAAACCTCAAGGATAAAAAACGCAATAAGATATAAAAGGGAAATCCGTTTTTGATGAACTAGAGCTTGTTATGAATATTACCACAAGCTCTAGAACCTCACATGGATAAGATCCAAATAATCAACCAAGAAAGGATGATGCTAAGTATGCAAAGGTTTGAGCTCTCTTTGAAAGATATGATCGAGTTACTCACTTGAGAGCCCCTCTTGATAGTACGGTTGTCTATCCTATAAACCGTTCTCCCCAACTAACACCACGAGACCGGTAAGAAAGAAACCTTATCAATATCATACCTTTGCCTTGCGCATATTCCACTTGATCTTGATGTATACGATCTTGTCCTTCTCAAGATGGAACACCTTTCTTGATTGCTCTTTTACGCACTTGCTTGATGAAGACTTGCAAGTTACTCCCCCATACGACATGGGGAAACCTTTACATTGACCTTGTCTTCATTTATCCATGATCACCGAGGATGGCAAGCTTTAAGCATGAGATCTTCTAGATATTACACATCTTTAGCTTGCACATCATTTCTTCTTTTCTTCATTATGTTGATGCCTTGAAGATACACCAGAGATATTACTCCATATTATTCTTCAAGACATACTTGCCATAGGTTTAACTCTCACATGACCAATATGTGGATCATTCTTTGAACACCTTGGTCACCACATGATCCTCTTCACTTCTTCTCCAAACCTTGAAGCCAACAAATGGTTCAAGCATTGCCTATGGACAATTCCTACACATACAACTTGATACAAGCATTAGTCCATAGAGATTGTCATTAATTACCAAAACCACACATGGGGGCCCACATGTTCTTTCAATCTCCCCCATTTTGGTAATTGATGACAATCCCTTTGATAGGGTTTATATAAGGAATTTTAACAAATAAAATGGTAGTGCCAATATCAAATACTACACAAGTATGTGATATTGGTACCATCACCATATATAGAGCAAACTCCCCCACAATCTATGCATGTGTGATGAACTTGAATTTCATTGCATATATTGCCAATCAATATCATTGGTGGAGTTTCCTCTATATACCACATGCTAAGCAACAACAAAGATGCCAGAGCATGAAAGGCAAAATGCTTAAGAACAAACTCAAGGCATAAACCATTTCCCTTAAACCCTCTAAAACTTCTCCCCCATTGGCATCGATTGCCGAAATGGGTGACAAGTTCTAGAAGACCAATATAGTGATAAATCCTCCAAAGGTGTGCATTCGCACATATCCAATGATGAATACTTGGGAGGAAGTAGAACTATATCGAGGACCCAAAGATTGCCTAAATAAATAAAATAAAAGAAGCATCAACAAATGATGTAAGCAATCACAAGATCCGACAAACCAATTGAAAACAACAAATGAGTCCAAATGGAAACAACAATATATTATGATACGAGTAGATGAGTGTTTTAAATAACAAATAGAGAAGCTCCCCAAGATTTGTGCACAATTTAAAATAAATGCATTGGAATACATAATGCACAAATATGGAATCCTTGCTCCCCCATAAGTATTTAAACCACAACAAATGAAAGATCAAATAAATGATTAAATAAAATAGATAAGCTCCCCAAGATTTGTGCATAGTTTAAAATCGGCATATTTCAATACAAAAAATGCACAAATATGAAATCCTCACTCCCCCATAAACATTTAAGGCACAATAAATGAGAAACAAGACAAATGAGCATTAGTAAATGAATTAGATGAGCTCCCCAAAGATAATGCACCAATTATGATAATTGCATTTGGGAACAAAGTGCATAATCATGGAATCCTCACTCATCCAACTCCATTTTAACAATACAAGGCATGAGAGAACAAATATGATAAGCACAAAGTGATGCTATAAATAAAATTAGGAAGCTCCCCAAGGTATGTGCAACATTAGGTTTTTGTATGTGAATACAATGTGCACACCATGGAATCCTCACTTCCTCTATTTTACTTATAAAACAGCTTTGTGCAAATGAGCAAATACCAAGGCATAAAATTTGCAAGAGACAAATGGTTGAGCAATAAGTAAGAGACAACATATTAGCGGGCTCAACCACAAGAATGTGTGAGATGCATGACAAAGCATATTATAAGACTAGTACAAGGATGATCATTGCGTATACACATAGTCTTCAATGAATGATATTGCTTAGTATGACCATACAACACACACGAAACAAGGAAGATATCAAGAAAAATTGAGTAACCTCTTTCATGTGTATAAGTTTCTAAGTAGACAATCTTGCAAATATATTGATCCACAAAGAAACATGTACACACAAAGTAGATACTTAAAATCAATAGAGCAAGATATCCAAAATGAAGTCATGACAATACCAATAAGATTTTCTTAAAAGCATGGCCAAAAGGCTCAAATATCTTATTGTACATTGATGAGCTTCAACAACCAACACACCCTATATATTACAACTATCACCAAGGGAAAAGGAGAAAGTTGGATTATATGGAGAAAGGCAACAAGTATCACAAGGAGAAATCAACTAGCAAAATTTCACTATTGCACATGAGAGAAGTTGAGGAAAAGATAGGCAATAAAATTGCTAGATTGACATATTTGGGATTGATGGATCATATGCATGATTTTGTATAGTCCCAATTATATGCACTCATCTCAACTTATGCACATATACACTAGAGAGTCCTATTAATACCATGGCTAGAGATACAATCAATAAATATAATAACAAAAAATCATGCCAAGATGCAACCTACAAAAGGTTGGAAGCAATATAAATATGCATGAGGAAGAGATACTTGTTACCGAGATATAATTGATAGGATGTAGTGGATATGAATTCGTTGATCATCCTATATCTTGCCTCCAATTTTCATGTATGCATCAATTCTTCAAAATTGGGAGACAAACATCCAATCTATCTCCAATGTACCTAAAACACATTTAAGTACAAAATGGTCCCCAAACTTATTGGGTCCAAAGTAGTTAGTGCAACTTCAATACATAGGAGAGACTCCACATAATTATGTGCATATTGATATGAAATTGAATTTCATGCACAACTTAGCCGATGGGAATTGGTGGAGTTTCCATTATATATTGGATCAAAGAAAGCAAACATGCCTTAATATAAACATATAGTAAATATGCATGCATAAAGCTTTCAAGGACCAAAAATGAGATACAATTTGAACAAAAACACCAAGTAAACCGAGTTGGCACACACAAGAGTGTGACAAGACAAGCGGTGTCCAAATTGTATCAAATAACCAATTCAACACATGAAAGAGCATAAGTTCAAAGATGAACTAGGCAAAAGCCAAAGAGCAAAAGATAGATAAAAATACAAATGCTCAAGGATTTATCTCATTCTAAAATGGTCAAAGTGTGAAACAACGAATGAGATAAAACCAACTCCCAAAAAGAGTAAGGTTCCAACAAGTAAACCAAACTCTCCAAACTTTTCATGATGGCACAAAATACCAGAACGAAAAGATCAAACTTCCAAGCACATAAAACCCAATATGGATCAAACAAGGAAGCATAAAAGGATTGTTCTAGATAATATAGGAGATCTCACCCATAAGTAGTACATTATATAGAATTTTGCTTTTGAATGCAATATGCACACAAATGAGATCATCACCACTACCTATATTAAATAAAACACACGAGAATACCAATAAAATAAGAACATTCATAATAGGCAAGGAAGGAATGGGAGCACACAAAACATTTACTTGGCCAAAGATATGACATGGTTAAGCAAAGGCCAAAGTGACTATGATCAATAAATTCTACCATAACTTGAGTACTCATTGTCCAAGGACAAGAAATATTGGGAATAATTTTCCCAAGGTAGCTTGCATGGATATCCAAGATCATAGTCACAACAAGAAGCATATAATCAAAATATAAGAATTAAGAAAGATACTTCGAACGAGATTCTTGGTAGCTTCCAATAGTCACACAATCACTAGTGATTAGAGTAACTAGAAGCAAATGTTTTCCATGATGATATAGAGATCTAAATATGAGGAAACACATACCAAGAAACACTCTCGTATACAAGATCCAAAATATGATCAATAAAGACATTCAATGTAACACCCTCAAAATCGACCCTATGCAAGTTTCAGCGATTCCCGCCAAAACCCGCATAGAAACGATTCAAAGGTGCCCACCAGGCACTTTCGTGCGGGTGGAAAACGAAGTAATATCATTACACAATAGTCCACGATGGAACCCACAGAATAGGTATATATACAACAGCGACTCAAAGAGTCAAGAATACAGATATAACATACAAAGATCCAAATCACCTTGGAAACGATACAGCGTCCGAGTACGGACAAGATGCAAATTGAGCTAAGAGCCCTGAAGAATAACCAATGGCGTCCATAACCCTGCCCAGGCCAAGCCGGAAGGGTAACCCTGCTAACAACGTCGATCTCAAAACCTGCTTAAACAAAAGGGGTGCCGACAGAGGGCAAAGGAAAAAGAGAGCGGTCAGTACTGAGGCCAGTACACGGCGAGACTAGAATTCGGCGGTCCTCGCCTACATAGATATGGTGGATCGAAGCGGCATGCACTAAACAACCTATAGAGACTCGATACAAATAGCGGCTATCAGAGAGGGGTAAGAAAGACCTATTCGGAACCAACCTGATACTACCACCAAACATACCCATCCTGGTATTTCCCCCTCGAGACCCAACGAGGAAGTCAACCGAGGAACTCACACAGTTGGCAGTTTTATTCATTTCGTTATAGTTGCGGCAATTACTAGTTAAATATAGATAGCGTGAGTCATCCTGATATAATAAGCAGTGGGCAGTTTTAGTTAACCATTCCGTTGTAGTTGCAACACTTACTAGTTAGATACGATTAGCATGAGATATCCCAAACCCAGCAGTTGTTGGTACTTTTATTTAGCCATTCCGTTGTAGTGAAGCTGATTACTAGTCATATCGGATACACGTCAAATTATAACAGTAAACTTTAGTTATAGTTGTCTATGATCAAGAACTGTGCTCCAAGTCGTCCATAACCGCGGACACGGCTTTTCGAAAAGATTAAACCCTGCAGGGGTGCACCAAAGTTTCCACACGCACCTACACCCTTGTTGTCAGATCAGGTAGGTACAAGATCACAAAACATACACCCAACGGTATGTCGACGGAGTTTCGGACACGACGTTTCCCAGACCAAAAGCAAGCACGGGGGGGCCACCCCACTAAGCTACCCGTAACGAAGTCGGCCGGTCTCCGAGACGGACTCAGGGTTTGTGTAGACGGCTGTAAACGACTGGGAACCCCGAAAGTGTGATTGGGCTTGTCGATACAGCGAAAACGTGTCACGGGGTTCCTAAACAGTACAGGCGCTCCACGCGCAATCGTAATTAAAGCAGTAAAGCATGGCATAAGTACAGGATAGTAATAAAGCCCCAAACTACTTTGTGGCCCCCAGTACAGTACTTGGAATCAGGTACTAAATCGATGGGGGTGCCCACACACCCCACCTGTGGTTAGCACGCCGATCTCTAACAGTGTCAAGAACTCGGGTCCCTACGGACACCGGAGCGGTTAAAAACCAAATATTGTCTATTACCCACCGGTGCCTCTGCATTTACCTACTTTCAATTTTAGTTATTAAACAATAATTAAAGCCATGATCATCTCCAACATTAAACATGCGGCAATACTCCAACAACTGTGGTACTTAACGACACGCAACAGCACTTGAGCAAGCGACTACGACGCGCAAGTCCAACTATCTACCAATCAACAGGTAATAGGATGTGTCCAAGGCAATATAAGTCTGCAAGGGATATCACGGGTACGAAAACTAGAGCATCGCAACATAGATAGCAATAGATCAACAGGGGGAATAAATACTATAAAAGTAAGATAGGTAGAAAGGGGGAGGTGCTCGCCTGAAAACATTGCCGAAGGTTCATCCGAAGATCGGGTCGACACTCGCATCAACTCATCGGCCTAATCCGCGAAGAAGCAAAACACTAGAAGAAACACCGGATGCACTAATTAATACTACGGTAGAAAATCGGGCATGATGCATGTATGATGTATGACATGGCAAAGGTGCGATGCATTTAGGCCATATTAACGGAACCGGGGTCCCGACAAATATTTAAGTGGTTCAAGTTGTTTAGATACCTCGCAATTTAAATGTTGTCTTAACATGGCAAAAGATAGTACCGGTTCGCTACACAAGTTTAAATGGGACCAATATAAGACTAGATTTGCCCGCATATGGATCCCATATTTAATTTAGGTGAATCGTCGAAACACCCCCAAACACCCATAATATGTATGCAAGCATGTACAAATTAATATGCAACAATATCAATATCATATATTATAAAAATATGGGGCTTGGAAAGGGGTCACACATTGATCCGGAGATCTTGGAGGCTCGGAGGGGGGGTTCGGGGGTTCGGACTCGCCAGGATCGGTCTTGAGGTTCCCTCTAGTCCGCGAAGGAGATCTTGAGGTCTTTAGCTTCGATTATCGGGGTCAGACTCAGGTCTCGGCGCCGGTAGACCTTGGTGTTCCATGTCGATGACTTACGGTTTCGTCCGTAGATCTTCAGATCAGGGACATCACGAGCGCACGGTAGAACTTGTTGCAGCGACAGAGCTTGACATAGGGTTTTTGGGCCTGAACAAACAAAACAGGGGATCCTGCATCTGCACATATGGCCAACACTGGAACATGTGGACAACGCCAGGATTACAACAGGGAACACCCTGTGAAGACGAACGACGACAGCTGCTAAGTGCTGCGGGGCATCCTGTGAGGACGCGCTCAGGTAAAAGCTTCCTCACGAGCCGAAGAGGAGCTGCCTTGGAGGTGCTCGGGGACGTGGGACGGAGAGGCGGAGACGGTCCGGTAGAGGCGAGGTGGATACGTCGGGCGGAGAGGACCGATAGAAGAGGGGGGCCTGGCTATGGTCGCACGGCCTGCGAGGCGACAGGTCGGGCACAGAGCACTCGGGAAGATGGGGGCGCCGGAGGGCTTGATGCGGCCGGTGGCAGCGGCACACATGACCAGGGAGGAAGGAGACCCAAGAGGAGGGTCGGGCACCGCGCGGCTGGCAAAGGGAACCGTGTGGAGGATGGACAAAGGAAGATGGGGTGAGGGCGCCGCCGGGGAGAGACGCTGGGAGCGGGCAGGCGAGAGGGAGAAGCGGCGGCGGGGATCAAGGGGAGCGTCGGGTGTGGGGTTTGCGGGACCGGGAAGGAGGCGGGGTTGGAGGGAAGGGAGGCGGTGGTATGTAGGCGAGAGGGAGAGGACGGGGAGGCGCGGCCAGCTCCGGGGAGGTCGAGGATGCGGCCGGTGGCTCTCTGCGGACGGCGATGTGCAGAGTCGCGAGCAGAGGCAGGGCCGCGGGGCTCTGGCGGCGGACGGGGATGGGTGAGCGGGCGAGGTGGTTCACGAGGGAGAGAGAGGGAGGCGGTCGACGGCGACGACGGGTTGAGGCCGGGGCCGGCGGCGACCTTGCTCGCGGGTGGAGGCAGAGACGGAGGTCGGGATGCGGGGGGGAAGGACGTGCAGGAGGAGAGAGAGAGCGGGGGGAGGCGCGCCTGGGGGCGGGCGACCGCGGGGTGGGCCCGGGAGCAGGTGGCGGGGTCAGGTGAGGGAGTGGCGGCTGGGATTGGTGAGTGGGGTGAGGTGGCGCGATGTGAGTGGGTGGGGGGATTGGGCCATGTGATGTGGAGGGTGGTGGTTGGCTGAAGTGAGGTGGAGGGGGCTGGGTAGGGTAGATTTGGGTAGAATTAGGACTAGAACAAGCTATTTTAGACTAGGGTTTTGGAGGTGGCCGGCCGGGCCCTCGGGCCTATCTGGCTGCCTCCCAAAAATAAATAAATATTTTATTTATAACAAAACGAGGCCTTTGCAAACCGTTGGCAGACAAAACAAAATATTTTGGAGCCCCGGGTTTTGTGTTTGAATAAAGACGGGGCGTTCAGAAGACAAAAATAGATTTTTCAAAGATAGTTTTATGCAAACAAATGCAAGATGACATGACGATGCTCAAATGCAATGTGGCATGATGACATGAGCATGCGGTCATGACGATGCAATGCACAAAGACAACGCGATTTTCTAGTAGTGGTGTTCTCGGGGTGTTACATTCAAGCAAATTGGAACTTGTATGAGCAAATGTGTCACATAGGCGCAAGATAATTGTCAATACCAATTCTAAGTGACACAACCTCGAATATTCACATTTTCTAGGATTTGTAATATGCACTAAGCATATGACTCCCCCATAATGTGATACTACCATAAAACCAACACGAGGCAAAAGGATACAAATAGAGATAATTAATGGACATTATAAAACTTAAATTTCTCATGAGAATTGTACCACATAGAGACTAGACAATAATCCAATATAAATACTAGGTGGTATTCCTCATGTACACACAATTTTAGGATTGTGGAATGCCCAAGCATAACATTCCCCCAAAATGGGATAGTCCATTAATCTCTCACAAGAGCCAAATAAGATACCAAATATAACCAAGCAAGGCTCAAACATAAGAAACACACATACATGGTGTGCCACCTAATCATACACAAATATGCTTGATACTTCAAGGTAATTAAGTCGATAGCACAACATGTACAAACGCATGGAAGATACAAAACCAACACATGCACAAGGGGGCGAGTAACTTTCAATGTAAAGAGTTTAGCATATGTTACCGCAAGGAGGAACATTGGAAATATAATATAATCAAGATAATCCAAATGGCTTGGCTTGAAAATAATAATTGATGAAGATCCCTCAATTCTTCATAATGTAGCCAAGTCTCCAATGCCCTCCAAAACACACCTATTGATCAAGTTTTGGCTTGTTGGTCCCCAACCAAGTTGGGTCCTAAGAGGTTAGTCACAATAGGCTTGGCAACCCAAATGGTTCTTTTCTTGACACCACATTGAGCACCAACAAATTTGGCAAACACATTGCCAACCTCATCCTTAGGAAGTGAATAAGCATCATCAATCAAGATAGGATGGGATGAGGAGATACCAATAGTGCATGAGGAAGAAATGTGCCCCTTCTCGCGGCATATGTAGCAAGTTCTACTCTTGCCAATTTTCTTCTTAGATGAAGCAACAACTTGAGTAAGATCTTGAGTCTTCTTGGGAGGAAGCCCATCTCTAACAAGATGTAGATCTTGAGGCCGCTTCCCTTGTTGCTTCTTGCCAAGGGACTTCTTCTTTAATGGGCAATGTTTGACATGATGCCCTTCTTCCTTCCACTTGAAGCAAACAATGTTGGCCGGATTCTTGACTTGATCTTGGCCATTCTTCTTGTTATCCTTGTGCTTCAACTTGATAGTGGACTTGTTCTTGACATTGGAGTTGAATCCAAGCCCACTCTTGTCATTGGGGGATTTTTGCACACTCAAGATTTTGTTAAGTGTGACCTTCCCTTGATGACCCTTTTTCAAGTCATTCTTCAAAGAAGTGAGTTGAGCCTTGAGCCTTTTGATTTCCTCTACATGGTTAGTTTCAACAAAAACACTAGAGGAAGTAGATGCTACATTGTTAGAGCAACAAGGCACGGTATGTAATTCATCACAAGATATATCATGGTTGTGAGAGGATGAATTACAAGGACTAGCACATGGCAATATAACATTTGGAGTAGATATAGTGCTAATGTCCACATGAGGCCCACTAGATGTTACCTTTGACATGATGGCCTCATGAGCCAACTTTAGCCTACCATGGGAGACTAGGAGATCCTCATGCGAGCTTGAGAGCTTAACATGGATTTCTTCTAATTTCCCATAGTTGCTAGTTAGCAAAGCAAGTTGAGCCTTTAGCTCAACATTCTCCTTTAAAATAGATGCTTCGCAAGAAATAGAGTTAGTAGCACAAGCATCATCATTATTAGCAAGAGGTGAGGGCAACTTGGCAAGCTCTTTTGAATATGAGGCTTTAAGTTGCTCATGTGACTCGGTGAGTTTGATGAGCTCACCCTTTATGACCCTAGAGCCATTTTTGAGGTGCTCAAAATCCTCAAGGAGTTTAACATAAGAAACTTGAGCCTCATCATTTTTACTTTTGAGATCACTTGCCACCTCAAGATCTCTATCATGAGATTCCTTTACTCTAGATAGTTCTAAAGCAAAGGTCTCCTCAAGAGATTCCTTGGTGGTTTGTTCCTCTTCAAGAGATTTATTTAGGTTTGCAATTATATTATCATACTCACGCTCAAGACTACACATTTTATCAACGTTGTTATCATGCACCTCAATTTGTGTTTCTAACTTATCAATATGTTATTTGCTCTTAATAGCAAAGTCCAAGACTTCAACAAAGTTAGAGCAAGCAATATCCTTTTTAACAAGGGCACGATAAATAATCTCACCCTTCTCATATAAATCATCAATATCAAGCTCTTCTTCCACATTATCCACATCCTCCTCATCACACGAGGTAATGGGTTCCGAAGTAGGAGTTACCTTAGAATCCCTAGCCATAAGGCATAGGTGGGTCCCGAAAGAAGGTGAAGATGAGATTGCATATGTGGCTTCATTCAAAACCATGTCTTGGCCCATAGAATCTTCGGTTTCCTCTACATGGTTAGCAACACAAGCACTAGAGGAAATGGAAGCATTTTTATCATGGCAACAAGACAACACACGCATATCATCATGAGATTTATTTAAGTCATTTCTACATGATATGCAAGGACTATTAACACAATCATGTAAGGAGTTTGTAGTGCTAGAAGTGTTAAAGTCCAAAGATAGATCATTGCAACTAGATAGAGATGATGGATTACAAATAGTAAGCACACTATCCAAATTGCAATTTCTATCACCACTCACCATATCATTACCTTGTGAAAAGTCACATGTTGGTGAAGTGGTAGAGGATGAGAACTCATCTCGACCGGAAGTGGAAGCAACACAATCATCCTCAATAATGTTGGACACAACATATTTATCTTGAAGTTTTGTCCATAACTCATGAGCGCTCCAAAAAGGAATGATTGAAGAGGTAACTACATAGCTCAAAGCATTAACAAGCACATTAGAAGCTTGAGCATCGAGATATAAGTTTTTATCATCCTCACAAGATAGATTTTTGAAATCCATAGGAGGAGAAAAACCTATGTCTACAATATGCTCCAAATTTGGGTCCATGTCCCGAAAATGAATGAGCATGCGATTTTTCCATATATCATAATTTGTGCCATCGAATATGAACATGTCATTGTGAACTAATCCTCTAGCCGAAATCTTTACTCTCAAGGCGGTGAAGCCTAAAATGAGAGACCGGGCTCTGATACCAATTGAAAGGATACGGATGTCGCCTAGAGGGGGGGTGAATAGGCGATTAAAACTTTTCCTAGAGTGGCTCAACAAAGGCGGAATAAAACTAGTGTTTACTTTGTAAAGCACAACCTAGATCAACTAAGGTTCACCTATGTGCACCAACAACTTATGCTAAGCAATACAAGCAACCGAGTGATAGCAAGATATATATTACTTCAAGCACGAAGGCTATCCCAATGTAAAGTGCATAAGTAAAGAGCTCGGGTATAGAGATAACCGAGGCACGCGGGGACAACGATATTTTACCGAGTTCCTCCCAACATGGAGTACGTCTCGTTTGGAGAGGGGGTGGTATCAAACCACCAACGCCACAAAAGGCCTCCCTTGTTCTCCGATGAACCTCACCCCAACGGGCTCGATTCACCTTCCACTATATCGGCAACCTTCGAGGTGGAAGCCGGCACCTTTCACAAGGTTGGGGCACTTCTCCACAACTTAATTGGAGGCTCCCAACAAACGCCACCAAGGCCACAACCTGCAACACCAACAAACCGTCTAGGGTTCCAAGAACCCAAGAGTAAAAAGCTTCTCAACTTTCACTCACCAAATCCTCCGAGGAGAACTCAAACCGATGCACCAAATGCAATGGCAAGAACACAAGTAGTGCTCAAATCCTTATCTCCCAAATTCCACCAAAGCTACAAAAGCTTGTGGGGGAATAAGAGAGGAAGAACAATGGAGGAAATCCACAAAAGACTCCAAGATCTAGATCCCAAGATGTTCCCCTCACTGAGAGGAGAGATGGATTGGTGGGATTGTAGATCTAGATCTCCTCTTTCAAATCCCTAAAGCATATGCAAGAATCAAGGGAGGGATTGAAGGGGGAGAAAGCTCAAGAGGGTCAAGAATGGAGGAGAAAGCTTGTAAAACTCGAGCAGTTGCATTGGGGATGAAGGGCCCCTTTTTATAGGCCCACATGTTTCTGACCGTTTTCTGCCCGTTGGGGAAAAGTCAGACCGGAGACTCCGGTCTACACCGGAGATTCCGGCGCAACCTCCGGACCAGCTTCCGGACCGCCCATCTGATTGACCTGGGCCATACAAGACCCAACAAGACCGGAGACTCCGGTCTTCCAACACCGGAGACTCCGGACTGAGGAAACACCGGAGAATCCGGGGTAGCCTCCGGACCTGGCTCCGTACCCATACTGATATGTCCCGGCCCTGATTCTGAAATCACCACCGGAGACACATCCGAAAACTCCGGACCACACCGGAGACTCCGGTCTAGGCAGACCGGAGACTCCGGTCTGGATCAAATAAGAGGCAAAGTTCAAATGGCGATATCTAGAGTTTGGAAACTCCGATTGACCCAAAACCAATTTTGTTGGAAAGAGGACAACAAGGGCTACCCAACAAAAAGTGGAAATATTGTATACCACCAAGAGAGAACATTTCATGTATTATAATGTGAGATACCTCTCTTGGTGAGACACCATAAAACCTCAAGGATCAAAAACGCAATAAGATATAAAAGGGAAATCCGTTTTTGATGAACTAGAGCTTGTTATGAATATTACCACAAGCTCTAGAACCTCACATGGATAAGATCCAAATAATCAACCAAGAAAGGATGATGCTAAGTATGCAAAGGTTTGAGCTCTCTTTGAAAGATATGATCGAGTTACTCACTTGAGAGCCCCTCTTGATAGTACGGTTGTCTATCCTATAAACCGGTCTCCCCAACTAACACCACGAGACCGGTAAGAAAGAAACCTTATCAATATCATACCTTCCCCTTGCGCATATTCCACTTGATCTTGATGTATACGATCTTGTCCTTCTCAAGATGGAACACCTTTCTTGATTGCTCTTTTACGCACTTGCTTGATGAAGACTTGCAAGTTACTCCCCCATACGACATGGGGAAACCTTTACATTGACCTTGTCTTCATTTATCCATGATTACCGAGGATGGCAAGCTTTAAGCATGAGATCTTCTAGATATTGCACATCTTTAGCTTGCACATCATTTCTTCTTTTCTTCATTATGTTGATGCCTTGAAGATACACCAGAGATATTACTCCATTATTCTTCAAGACATACTTGCCATAGGTTTAACTCTCACATGACCAATATGTGGATCATTCTTTGAACACCTTGGTCACCACATGATCCTCTTCACTTCTTCTCCAAACCTTGAAGCCAACAAATGGTTCAATCATTGCCTATGGACAATTCCTACACGTACAACTTGATACAAGCATTAGTCCATAGAGATTGTCATTAATTACCAAAACCACACATGGGGGCCCACATGTTCTTTCAACCGCCCCTATTGAAGGCGAAGTAACCTCGGCTGAGGCACCGTCTACCTCGGCACGCCCACCTTATGGAGATGCCCCTGCACGGGAGACCGAGGTCGTGCCGCCGTTATCTGAGACAGCCATTCCTGATGCCCCGGGTCATGCTGCTGCCCCTTAGGTTCAAAAAACTTTTTAAATTATTTCCAGTCCCCGGTATGCCGGGCGTATGATGTGTGTGAAACAATTATGCGACTTTCTATGTGGTACGAACCTTTTTTGCCTTTTGCTGCTGAGACATGAGTGATGATAATCATTATGGCTTTGCTTAAGCGGGTCTCACTGCCTTATCTTTGTTTTGGAGACCTTTTATTCCGTAAATTCGGATTGTATTTCTCCACGTGGCTGGCCTTAGTTCGGCATATATCCTGTCTGTCCTTTTGAAAACAGTGGGTTATATCAATTAGTCCCCGAGTTATTACTTGGGTTGCCAAAATATTTTGCATAGGTTATTATTGCAGGGTATTCCCCGAGTTGTTGTTCGAAATGCTGAAGTGTTTTATGAACAGGCAACAATCGCAGGGCAGTCCCTGAGTTGTTTCTCAAGGTGCCGAAGTGTTCATGGGCAACAGATAATCATGGGGCAGTCCCTGAGTCACTGCTCAAAGTGTCGAGGTTTAATACCTAACTCGAAAATAATAGATATCATAGGGCAGTCCCCGAGTCACCACTCAAGGTGTCGAGGTTTAGTACATAGCTCACAATAAGAAACAACATAGGGCAGTCCCCGAGTCACTGCTCAAGTTGCCGAGGTGTAATACACAACTCACAACAAGAAATAATATAGGGCAGTCCCCGAGTCACTGCTCAAGGTGCCGGGGCTTAGTACATAGCTCAAAATAATAAATAACATAGGGCAGTCCCCGAGTCACTGCTCAAGGTGCCGAAGTTTAATACATAGTTGATACTTCGACTTGAAGCGTCACATTACAACGTGCCATAGAAGGCTCCTACGAGTAAAATGGACGAAGTAAAGCAATGTTCCATGGTCTTTTTGATTCCTCGACGGCTTTGTTTTCCTTGTTCTTTTCTGGCGACTGAGCATCGATTAGGTAATATGCATCATTGTGCAATGCTTTGCTCACGATGAATGGTTCCTCCAATGGGGGTGATAGTTTGTGCATGCCGGCTGTGCGTTGCACTAGCCGAAGAACCAAATGTCCTTCTTTAAACACTCTTGGATTGACTTTTTTGCTGTGATATCGTCGTAAATCTTGCTGATAAATAGCTGACCTTGATAGTGCCAGGTCCCTAGCTTCTTCTAGCAAATCGACATCATCTTGCTGAGCTACCTCATTTACCTCGGCGGTTGTATACTGGGTTACTCTTGGCGAATCATGTATTATGTCGGTTGGAAGCACGGCTTCTCCTCCATATACCAGAAAAAATGGGGTATACCCTGTTGACCTGTTTGGGGTAGTTATGAGGCTCCATAGTACTGCTGGTAGTTCCTCGATCTAGCATCCTGCCGACCTTTGCAGAGGTTCGACGAGTCGGGGTTTTATTCCGGACAATACTAGTCCATTAGATCTTTCCATCTGCCCATTGGATGCTGGGTGAGCCACCGAGGCGACATCTAGTCTTATGTGTTTTTCTTGGCAGAATCCAGCAAAAGCCCCTTCAGCGAAGTTTGTGCCATTGTCTGTAATAACACTATGTGGATAACCATATCTCAAGATAATATCTTTGAGGAATTTTACTGCTGTTGGTCCATCACATTTTTTATCGGTTTTACTTCAATCCACTTTGTGAATTTATCCACCATGACTAAAATGTGGGTCATCCCGCCCCGGGCCGGCTTGAATGGTCCCACCATATCCAAGCACCATACCGAAAATGGCCAAGTAATTGGTATCGTCTTTAATTCGGACGATGGCATATGTATCTTGCTGGCATATCTCTGGTAACCATTACATTTTTCTACCAATTCTTTGGCTTGTTTCAACGCCGTTGGCCAATAAAATCCATGCCTGAATGCTTTGGCCACTAAAGCTCTGGACGAGGCATGATGCCCGCATTCTCCTTGATGTATATCTAGGAGGATTTCCTGGCCTTCCACCGAGTTAACACATCTTTGCAGCATGCTTGTGACGCTCCTTTTATACAACTCATTATTTATGATTGTATAAGCTTTTGCTCTTCTCACTGTCTGTCTAGCCAGTACCTCATTACTCGGCAAAATTGCATCCTTAAGGAAGGAAAATATAGGTTGCGCCCATGCTGGCATGATTTTCTCTGGTATAATTTTACTATCTACTACCATATTTTCCGCCGACATAACAGCCTCGGATCTTTCCATATCCATTCGTGCGACGGCCGGGTTCACTTTCGGAAACTCTAGGTTAAATTCTTTATCAATTTCCATCGGCATACTATCTTCTCTTGATTTTTCTGGGATAAAAATGGATTCGGACTCTGGTGATGGTGCTATTGATGGTTTTCTCACGTGCTCTAGGGCGATACCCGGGGGAATTGATTGCCTGGTTGATCCGAGTTTTGACAGCATGTCTGCAGCGTCATTTTCTGCCCTGGGTATATGATGAAATTCACATCCATCGAAGTATCCACTGAGTTTTTGCACATGGAATCTATATAAGGCCATATTCGCATCTAGCGCGTCCCAATTGCCTGATACTTGCTGTACTACCAGATCTGAATCTCCGTAGCATAGGATCCGACGTATCCCAATCTCTTTTGCCACCTTTAATCCATGGACGAGTGCTTCGTACTCGGCTACGTTGTTTGACACGGCAAAATGTATTTGCAGCACATATTTCAGCTGATCTCTTTTGGCGAGGTTAACACTATCCCTGCCCCCAAGCCATTCCTTAGCTTGGAACCGTCAAAGTGCATTGTCCAATAATTCGGATCTGGTAATGGTGGCTCATATTGTACCTCGGCCCAATCAACAAAGAAGTCGGCCACTGCCTGAGATTTGATTGCGTCTCGCCTATCGAATTGCGGAGCATAAGGCGACAATTCAATTGCCCATTTTGCTATTCGGCCGCTTGCATCTTTATTGCTCAATATGTCGGCTATGGGTGCTTCACAGATCACTTTGATCGGGTGTTCTTCGAAGTAATGTTTAAGTTTCTTCGCCGACATGTATACTCCATATGCCATCTTCTGGTAATGTGGGTAGTTTTGTTTCGAGGCTGATAGTACCTCGCTTAGGTAATATACCGGCCTTTGTATTGATTTATCATCTTCAATTAGTTCCACAATGATCACCGCACTTACCAGTCTGTTTGTGGCGGATATGTATAGTAACATAGGCTCTTTTGACAATGGAGAGGCCAGGATTGGTGCTGTGACTAACATCTTTTTCAGTTCATGAAAGGCATCGTTTGCTTGTGGTGTCCAAATGAACTTATCAGATTTTTTCATCAGTTGATATAGTGGTAATGCCTTCTATCCCAGCCGACATACAAATCGTCTAAGCGAGGCCAGGCAACCCGTGAACTTCTGTACGTCATTTAGACATCTCGGCAATTCCATCCTTTCTACCGCTCTTATCTTAGTGGGATTGGCCTCTATACCTCAGCTGGATACGAGAAAACCGAGTAGTTTCCCAGCTGGTACACCGAAGGTGCATTTCTCCGGGTTGAGCTTCATTCGGAATCTTCTCAAGTTCGCGAATGTCTGCCGAATATCATCCAGTAGCGTTTTGCTCTCTTTGGTTTTGATAACCACATCGTCTACATATACTTGTACATTTTTCCCTATCTGGTCATGTAGACACTTTTGCATACATCTCTGGTACGTCGCCCCTGCGTTACGCAGGCCGAATGGCATGGTGCGATAGCAATAAGCCCCGTACGGGGTAATAAACACGGTCTTTATTTGATCAGCCAGATTTAACGGTATCTGGTGGAAACCAGAATACGCGTCTAAAAATGATAACAGCTCACAACCAGCGGTCGAATCAATGACTTGGTTTATCCTAGGTAAAGGAAAAGGATCTTTGGGACACACCTTGTTCAGGTTCGTATAATCAATACACATTCGCCATACGATGGTTACATTTGGATCATCCTTTTTATTTTCTACTAACACCGGGTTTGATAGCCAATCCGGATAAAGCACTTCCATGATGAACCCGGCCGCAAGGAGCTGAGCTATCTCATCCCCTATTAATTTTCTCCTGTCTTCGGCGAAGCGGCGGAGAGGTTGCTTCACCGGCCTTGCTCCTGGCCTTACATAGTGCTCAGCCAACTCCCTTGGCACACCTTGCAGGTCTTGAGTTGACCATGCAAAGATATCCAGATTCTCACGGAGGAAGTTGGCGAGCTCGCCTTCCTATTTGGCATCTAGGCCGGCACCAATGGTGACGGTGCGCTCTGGGAACTGCTCATCTATCTGGACCTATTTTTGTTTCTTTAGTCGGCTGGAACGAGACACTTCCATGTGGGTTGGCCAATGCCGGCATATTCAGTTGTGCCGACTGAGCGAGGGCCGCTACCTCCTGAATCCTTCTTTTTTCTCTTGCGATTACCAATGACTCGGCTAGGTTTGATCCGGCCGAAGCACATTCCATTGACTTCCTGTAATCTCCTGCTACAGTTATCACCCCTTGCGGTCCGGGTAGCTTCATTTTCATGTAAGCGATGTGGCAGATGCTCATGAATTTGGCCAATGTTGGCCGCCCGAGTAAAGCATGATAGCAACTTTCTAGATCCACCACCTCAAACTCCAAATTTTCCGATTTGCAGTTATCCCTTGTGCCGAATAACACATCTACTCGAACCTTCCCAATGGGTTCGCATGAAAGTCCCGGCACTATTCCATGGAACGTGGTTCTCGTGGATTGCAGCATATTCTGCGATATTCCTAGCTTATGCATTGTATATTTTTACATGATATTGATACTGCTCCCATTGTCAATGAGTACTTTTGAGAATTTCACATTAATGCTGGGCCCGACAAATGTCGGATCTAGTACGAGTGCATACGACCCCGGATTCGGCATTATTTTGGGATGATCCTTTATACTCCAAGTTACTTCTTGATCTGACCAAGGCACATATCTTGGTACTGGCGGCATAACTGCATTCACTTTCATATGACGGCACTGTACACTTTGCATGTCTTGTTGTTCTGTTGTGAACACGCAATATGATTGATGATGTTCCCTGTAATCATTGCGTCCATTATTTCCGGGGTTAGTCCTTCCATCCTGACCCTGATTTATCACTTGATGCACTGCATCTCTCCGGTCCGAGTTATCATACCTCGGGGGAGGAGGGGGTAACATTAATCACAGCATTCACCCGACCAATTGGTTGCCTTTGTTGATGTGCCTGATGGGAAGGTGCTTGCATACCCGCCGGGTTCCCCATTGCGTTTTTCATCCAGGCGCATTGCCGGGTTGTATGATTAGCCGGCTTGGCCGGGTTTGGAGTGTGAAACTTACACGGTTGATCCAACATGGATTCAAACATGTACTTCAGCCTCTCCTGCCATTGCTTCTTCTGTTCTGGTGTCCACTATCTCTTCCCTTCACTCCTTGGTGTCCATTGCTGAGGACCATTCTTCTGCCGCTGACTATTTTCGTGACTCGGGGGATCTTGCACTACTGCTGCCACCTGATTAGAGGCATATCTGTAATCCGGTCTTTCCTCTCTTCTTCTACCTCTGAACTCGTTGAGCCTCGATGATCCGGCCACATCTCTTGCATATTGATCTTGATGCTCCCGATGGTCCGCCGACATCAGCTCTGGTTGCGTCGGATCTCCCAATGCATACGAATCCGCTATCCTGATGGTTTCTGCCAAAGTGGTTGGCATATCTCTTTGCAGTCGCTACCACAAGACACTGGCATAACGACATCCTTGAGCGAACCAAGCTATCGCTTGTGATTCTATAACTCCCTCGCATGAATTCCTGAGGTTACACCACCGAGTCAAGAATTCTCTGTCTGTCTCATTCGGCCTTTGCTTGCACATTGCAAGCTGCTGTGGTCTGTTTGGTCTCTTGTAAGTGCTGGTAAAGTTGCTAACAAACATCTCTTCAAAATCTAGCCAGCAATTGATACTGCCGGCCAGCAGATTATTCAGCCATACTCTGGCCGGTCCTTCCAGCATTTGCGGGACATATCTTACTGACCATCGCAAGTTTCTGCCAGCTAGTTTTACTGCAGTGGCATAGTCAATTAACCAATCTTGTGGTTTGGTGCTCCCATTGTATGTTTTCGTGCCCCTTGTCAGCTGAAAATTCGGCACAGGCGGCTCGCCCATGATCCAGGGTCTGAAACATGCCGGACCCGGCGGACCTTGCTCCTCTAACAACTCGGACCTGTACAACCTGTCCAGTTTTAGTCTTGCATCATTTGATGGCAAGTTTTTGTACACTACTCTCTCCTGCATTCCATAATGGTCATTTCCACCATGCCCTGCATACTCCATATCTGAATAACCATCATTGTACCTCTCATTTGCCTGATTATGGCGAGCTGGTCTCACTTCTCTTTCCTGCCGAGGTTCATATCTCGGCCGAGGATTGGGCAGCAGATCCCTCCTTCCTTCTGCCGGGATATTGTTCTCATGATTTCCTCTTCCGAGGTCTCCATTACCTCGGCTTCTGTTGCCTTTGTTGGCATGGCCGGGGTTTCTTTCGCCACTGTTACCTCGGCTTCCATTGCCTCTGTTCTCATTGATCTTTTCAGCTATCGCCGGATCATACGGTACAATCTACTTGTTTCTTTTTCCTGAAGTTACTGCTCTATCTTTTCGCGCATTGTTTCCGGGCGAAGATGCTGCTTCCACAGATAGGGCGAGTGCTGCTCCAGCCGAATGAACCATTCGTGAGGCATCAGGTCTTGTCGGGTCTGCCCTAAGCATTTCTTCATTCTGCTGGTTCGCAATGCGTACCAGCTCATTCACTCTTTCTTGCTGTTTCTGCCGGGCTTCGCCGGTCAGTCCTTCTAACTCTAGTGCAGTGGCATTTGCCGCCCTTAGTTTTTTGTCGGGGTGCTATACCTCGGCAAACCTAGGTCGACTGAATTTGCTTTATGAGTCTGATGCTCTTTATTGATATCATCCATGAGGTTTTTCCCTCTCAATCTTAATTCATCGACCCGCTCGGGGGCGACATCTAGCTTATTTGCCTTAGCATATTCTCGCAGGGTCCTGTTTAAGGATTCCCACAATGCCGACACCTTTTTTGCCTCTACTAGTACCTTTTGCCTGGTTTCTTCTAACTCTGCCTGAGCATTAGCCGGATCGAGTATCGGCGCCATGAGCGTCATGATATCTATAGTTGCCTGGAGAATATTTTCTGGTCTTTCTAGAGGTGGCCATCTTACCCTTGGTGCCTTTGGGGTTGTCTCCTGCACCTTGGCTGGCTTGGCTACCGAAGGATCTACCGATCTACTTCGTGGGCTGCACTGCTTCGTGGTCACCAGATCCGTCGTCGGATCCTTGCTTGATCCGGCTCGCTTCCTCACTTTGCACCCGGCTACGACCATCACCTCGATGCTGCTGACAGGGCGTTCTCCACGCGGACCATTCGCGGCGCTGAGAGGGGGCTCTCCTGCAACAATAACTTGGTGAGGATAAACGCAGGAGGTGTCGACGCCCACGTAGATCTGGTGCATGCCCAAGTTGATGAAGACGCCGTTGCGCGGAGGAGTTTTTCTCCTGAAGCTGCCTGCATTATCGCTGACATAGTCACAGAGATAAAATCTCCGGACTAAGCCAGAGACAACGCTACGCCAAAGGTGGATGAAGTTTCCGTCCGGATCTTGACTCCAGCTAGCACTGCTGCTGGCCCCATGTTAGCCCGTGGTGGTGGCACGGCAGATTCCATGGGTAGGCTAAAGTATGGGGCCAATGGATGCTAGAGGGATCTGGGGAGGGAAGATGTAGTTAATTCTACACACAAATGACTAACATACAGATCTTTATTTCTCCTTTCTTGGGCTATAAGTGCTCCTTGAGCTGTATGCAGGAAGAGAAGATGAACTTTTACCAGCCTAATGGTATAGAATGAGCCGATCCCCCTCTCAGGAATCCACGCCTCTCCTTATAAAGGGAGGCCTTGGCTCCTCTAGGGCTGACGTGGCAAGCATATTCGAAGAATATGCTTGTCCCAATATAGTAATTCGGCGAGCTCCTTTCCGTGTCCCCCTTCTAATGATGGCAAAGTTCTAGAGAACCCCACCTGCACGCATCGGGCTCCAGGACTGTCACCTCCGTGACCTCCTTCTGCCTCTTTCCGCCTTGTCTTTAGCGCTTGGCTCTGTTCAGATTCTTCCTAGCCCGTGGCTAGGGTTTGACTATAGGCACCTCCTTCTCCTGCAAGCTTTATGTCATTCGGCCCTGTCTCGCTTAACTCGGCTTGGCCTTCACCTGCATTTAGGTTATTCGGACTTACTCGGCCGACTTAACTCGTATGTCGGTCGGGCAACGTACAGCTCTTCTCATAGGTGTCATGGTCGTGCTTACCTCGGCCGACCTTTACATGATTCGGCCGATATAGATAGTAACTCGGCATATGACAGGGGAAACTCCTTTTGTCTTTCCCCGTCATGACCCTATCCGGGGTCATCTCCCCAACAATAGAGGAGTGAAAATCTTTAACAATTTTTTTTAAAAAAATGTTTAGAAATTAGATGCGATAACTTGAGGGGTGAAAAAATAGAGATGGTAAGCGAGGGGTGAAAAGATAATGCAACCCAGTGACACGTATTATCTGTTTGTTGCATCACCTATCTATTTCTATTGGGTCGTGTAGTCTTCAAAACGAGAATATTGAGAAAAACTCTTCCACTTTAGCACATGCAAGAAAAACTCTTCCACTTTAGCACATGCAAGAAATTATAGGGCATGTTTGGTTGCTCGTGACTTTTACTCGCACCTGGAGATGGAAGCTACACGCGGCAATGCAACCTCTCGTGCCAAAAGGTCATTCGTTTGGTTTCATGTATTCTTATTTCACTAGGGTTTGAGAAGCAAGGTCAGTTGTTTGGTTCCACACATTCTAGGATTTCAGCAAATTAGTGCTTGTTTGGATATCTACATTGTCATGCTAGCCTTACCTCTCGGCTAGTATGATGAGTTTACCCAACATCATCAAGGCAGAAAACAAAGTTCAGAAAAGTGTAATTCAGAGAACTACTAGCTTATATTAACACAAGTTCGACATAATAAGTCATAGCATGTGTGTTGCAGCACAAGTTCACGAGCAACTGCCCGTGATGCAGCACTAGTCCATCACATACGGACGGGTTATAACTGAATACCACCTCCCAAATATACAGACCAAAGTTCAGGGGTCACCACAACCATAGTTCATCAGCCTAGCTACTCCCAAAATACATGTCATAGCCATCATCATCAACACCGCTACCAGCACCTCCTCGAACAACTTAGTCCGCTGCTTAGAGGTAGTGCTTGTTCAGGAAGACAGTGAACCATCTCAACCTGCGCTCAGGGGTCATGGCAAGATACTTGGTCGCATGTCCGCTATGCTCCATCAGGTAGGTAAGAGCACGGTGTATCATTATCACAGAGACGGGCGTAACGGGAATTCGAGGACCGTAGATCATCTTCATCTGAGCATAGTTCTCAATGGGCTTGTTGATCAACTCGGTGTCGAATGGGTGAGCCTACATGAGAATACAGTTAGTTCATGACATGTAGTTCATATGTGAACATTACAAAAACTGATGCAAGTACAAATATATCATATCTTGATGTGCTCGTAGTAAGCTTCATCGTCCATCATGATAGCAGAGGTCTTATCAACCCAGCTCACGTTCTCAAGCCTCATGTGGTTGTACATCTGGTTCGTAGTGACTGTCCGGCCACAAAACTTGAACACATCATCCGCAACCAAGCACATGTTCGTATGTCTGAATCCCCTCACTACTGAACCCCCTTCTTGATCAACTGGACGACCTGATTTAGGACGAAGGTGGACAGAGATGTTGGCCAGGTTGAGGACAGATCAGGGGACATAACCTTCTCCTATGACAACAGGGACAATAATGTGTTTAGTTCTGGGGGGAAATTATATTTATAACACTAATCCTACCTACATCACATGGCAATCCTCACAGGACAACATGCTCAGGTCCAAATCTAGAACACCAGCTCACAGCTTAGAACTATAAGCTAGAACATGGCAACGGATCTAAGCTGCGAGAGCTAGGGTTAGGTGTTTCTTACCACGATCTCAATCTCGCCTGACGAGGACGACATGTCCGACATAGCCAAGGAGGAGGACTTGCTGTAGATAAGCTAGACCCACCGGAGTAGGAGGCATCGCTTACCTGCTCGTCGGTGAGGAAGAGAATTTGGAGGGAGAGCTCGAAATTGGGGGAAATGGAGGCGAGAATTTTGGAGCCAGCGGAGGGGCGGTGTAAATAGCCGCGACGAATCGGTGGGCGGTAATCCCAATTTCTTCTGCCGGATTTTGCAAGCTCCCGTCATCCCTCCCTTGCACGAGCGTGTGCAGCTTCTTTTCCCTCAAGCACGAGAAGAACTTGGTTCCGTGGAAATGCCCAATTTCGGCGTTTCTCCAGGGCCTGGCCGAGGGGCGCTTTAAACCAATGCGATGCAAAGATTCTATACACCGCGCGAAACCAAACACTCTTATTTCTTTCTACCTCATGCGAGAAACGGAGAAACGAGCAACCAAACTCGTCCATGGACTACCAGGTAGAACCATCGATTACCTTCTTGGATTTCCACAACAACGAAAAATACTGGCAAAGTGCTTTTTAGTTGTCATGTAAGAGCCTTTGCATACAAATCAGAGAACCGGACAACTAATAATAAAACACTGCTAGTTATTGCTAAATGGTCAGGTAGCTGCATAACTTGTTCATTATTTCATAAAATTTGATGGTGTTGTACCAAAAATGACTTAGTAGGCTGCATCGAAGAACTTGGACTTGGTAGCTACTTTCGGACTTGTAGCTGCATTAGGAAACATGGGAATCACTTTTTGTAAAACATGACATTTGTATAAGAAAACCTAGTAGCTAGAAGAAAAACTCTGCAATTGCTTTCGAAAACCTAGTACTCCCTCCGTCACGGTTTGAAGGACGTCTTACAAAACCATACATTTTTAAAACTCCTTTTTTCCTAGACATATAGACTTAATCACATAATTAATGCCCCATTTTCCCTCCTCACTTCCTACTTCATGCAGCTAAGAAATTAATTCTTGCATGCAACTCCACCGATGCATGCGCCTAAACTCCTTATTTTTATTAAGTAATTACGTTTAATAGGATGCCGAATAATTATTGGGTCTATTTTCTTCCAATAAATTTGCATGTTTTTAGCATAAATCTGGCCCAATCAGCGCCCGCCTAGGTCCCAACAATCTCTCTAAGTCTGGTCCTAGTGCTAGTATCATAAGGAGTATCATGAGTGCCAATTTGGCAAAAATCTGATGTGGCAGCACAATTAATGAAGAGAGATGTGATTAAAGTATTATAGGTAGATACCGTATCATAGCACGTAAAACTAAAAATTATAGTGGCAAGTAAATCTTGTACACATATTTTATATAGAGATTCTACTATGATACTACTATATGAGACAATACACTAGAGACATAGTATCATACACTAGTATCATATACATGATACTATTATGATACTTCCACTATGACTAGTCTAAAACGCCCTCTAAACCGTGACGGGGGAGCACGTGTGCATATCACTCTAGTAGTTGCAATAATTTCTTGGCAACTGCTCTCGAAAAACCTGAGAGGTGTGTCAAACCAACATGGTTGCTACATTTAAAAATCTAGTGATTGCTCCACATATGCAATGGTATTTGCAGAAAAAAAAAACATGTATTTAGTCAAACTCCATCCACAGTCCACCATGAAACTTAGAGTAAATTGCAGTTTTCGAAGTTTTGTAGGGACCACCAGGTCTACAATTTTTTGTTCAGTTTTGACCAACGCTATATCCAATCGGTTGCACATTCCACCAGTTCTTTGTAATACACTGCTTAACTCGATTAATTCATTATCACTACAGGAATCCGCTAATTTGCCGTAGGCCAAGCGGTTTGCTGTGAGCAAAACGTCGAACCTACGCAAACGTACATTTTACCTTAGGTCAGCATGAATACTCACGGCAAGTAAAATAATCATGGCAAACTGTTCCTACGACAAACATACATTTTACCGTAGGTTAGCACGAATACTCACGGCAAGTAAAATAATCATGGCAAACTGTTCAGAAAACGCAAGGCAAAATACCACGAAGGCTCACGGCAAAAAAAGACTCACGGTAAATTAGCGGCCACGTGCCCAATCCGTTCATAACTAGCCGTGAGATGATGGTGCAGATGGTTTGCCTTGAGTCGGTCTACGACAAACTTCCTAAAATAAGTTCTTTCCGTCCAAATAATCTTAGGTCCTATTCATCTAGTACAAATTTTGTATATGGTTTTTTCTGGCACATTTCTCAAATTAGTACGTATATAGATGCGAGTCTAGATACATTTGAATTTAGACAAATCTCCGACGTCTAATTTGAAACTTAAACTGAGGGAGTACAAAACTACTACTGTAGCTCTTCTGTTTTTCTGGGGTAAACTGCCTACAGGCTAGAGCTACTCAGTGAGGCATCCTGTACAATGGTCGGTTTTTCTGGTTAGGTGACATGCAGAAATACAAGAGAAGTCAACGCGTAGAATCCCCGTATGGAAGTTTAACGCTGCAAACACAAATAAACATCCGGTTACTACAGTCTATTTGCCAAAAAAGCATGTTATTAGTACAGTCCAAATGCTGTAGCAAATATAATGGCCTGAAGAAAAATACTTACATTGCAGGGCAATGTTTACTGATGCAACGCACGTAGCTTCCACGTGTTCAACATTAGAGATCAGTTTTCGCAACTGATGCACGTTGCTGTAGGTTCAGGAGCTCAATGCTTTCTGACAATCAACCTGAGTGCAAACCCAGAAAATTATGAGCTACACAATGATCCAGCAAAGTTTATTAACAACAGAAATGTCAGATGATTAAGGATGCAAGTGGGTAACCTTCAGGGTACCATCTACCTAAATTTTCACATATCATAACCTTTTGAGAAAACTAGTTCATTTCTTTGAACTAGACTAAATAAGAGGGTACCCTAAAGGTTCCAAACTTGCATCTCTACAGATGATAATGAGTGGGGAACTTGGCAAACAATGCTAACAGCTTTCGACAACTCTGCTAGGTTTTCTATTGATCCACTGACGCATATACAAGCGCTAACTTAAGCAGACACTATTTGTAAATCAATAACAGCACTGGCATAATGATAAGAAAGACTCGATGGTCAAAAACCCTCAATTAGACTGGCTGCAGATGAATTCAAGATTGAATGGCATTTGGATATACTCCCTCCGTGTTCCAAAATATATGATGTTTTAGCTTTTTCCTATAACACATGTATCTAGACGTTTTCTAGAGTGTAGGTTCACTCATTTTGCTCCCAACCTACACATTAATGCCTTGTTTACTTATCCGGTATTTTTATCCCTAAAAGATGTGGGGATATACAGGGATTTGGTGTTCACCCAATACTCTCAAATCCCCTCAAATACCCTTCCCCAAAAATACTCTACCATGACGTAGAGTTTTTAATCTAGCCAAAAATACACTAGTGTGAAGGGGATTTGTGGGGATATTCCGGGATTATACCCTCCAAACCCGGCCTAGTAAACGGTCTATCAGAGAAATTCTGGGATACGAAATAATCATTTCCCATCTCCTCAAATACCCTAGAAGTAAACAAGGCCTAAAAGGCGTCTAGATACATGCGTTACGGAAAAAGGCTAAAACATCTTATAATTTAAAACAGAGGAAGTACAACTAGCTTGGTGGCATCAATGGTCCAGCAAAGAGATGCATTTGGATGAAATGCCCTATAATATCCTAAATGCCAATTAAAGAACCAAAAGATATAATGTTGCAGAAGCAAAGCGAAATAAAACTATCTTAAATCGAAAGTTCAAAACCACATAAGATGATCTGGGAATTAGTGGAATACCGAAGTTGAAGTCTTCGTCAACTCCCTGATAGCCATTGTAGCATAAGATGATGCCGGTAGAGCAAAAGTTAGTTTTACGGCAAGCTCTGGTAAAACATCTGAGCTGCCAATAGATTTGGTTTCTTCCAGGATGGTTGCTCCAGAGGTTTCCAACGAATTTTCATATGATGTCCCAGTAGATAATAGTTTGTTTGTTTCTGATGGCTTGGCTTTGGATAGAACATCTAAATCGGTTTTCACTAATTGTATTTTGTCATCCGTGTAAGTTATGAGGTCCCTGCAGTCATTAGGAAACGTCATTGGAGATATAGAAGTCACAACAAATAATTTAAACAAACCAAAACATAAACAAAGCAATTGGTTGAACAGAACAGTACAATTTTGTTTAAGTTGCACATACCATTCACAATCAATGGGTCGTTGTATTACACGACGGTAACCTCCTCTTATGCTTGTAATGGAGAATTCCCTTAGAAATGGAAATTGTGTCACCCAGCACAACAGTTAGTATGCAGACTTGAATATTAAAATAAACAGATCAATAACTGCATGAATATGAATATTGTATAGTTATCCCAACTCCCAAGTATGCATTTATGTGACCAAATGCAGTATTTAAATCTCTTCTTTTCATTGGATGTGTTACTAACGCTGGTCTTTTAAAGGCCTGTTATGATCATAATACCCATAGAAAGCTTTAAATTTGCTTCTGAAAGCAACATGCATATATAGAAACAAACTAACTTACTCGACCCCATGGATGCTCTCCGTCAAACTGATACCATCCTGAGACAAAAACCAAATAGACATTAAATACACATCTAATAAATATAACTATTTTAATGCTTGAAGCTCTATCTCTTTTCCAGTCTGACTAAAATTGTGCTCCACAAGTATTGAAAAAAGGAGATATTCATGTCTCGTTTAAGCAAAACTAACTTCAGAAATCCGAACATAAGAAAATGCTTAGACTCCGCTACTTCTAGTATATATACAAAGAGAATCCACAAAACTAATTAGATAATATTACTTCCATTTCGGCATATTTGTGTTGGACACAAAGAGTATGGGTCCAAACTAACAAAGGCCATGATGGAAATATACTAAAGGAAAATTTTCTGGACTGATGACGATGGTCGCTGCGCCTCTGATAATTGCCTTGAAACCAGAGGTCACCTTTTCTGGAATTGCTCTTTTAGCAAACGCTGCTGCTTTAGATCAATGTTGGGTTGTATGTTAGCCAGGACCTTGCCCACATGCTTCCTCTGCTAAATCATCTTTCGTCAAACCGTTTATCTTTGAGATCATCGCTAGTGCTGCCTGGACCATTTGGAAGAAGAGGAATGCCCAAATTTTTGACTATGTAAATCCTAGCTTTAGCTCCTGGTCCTTCTAGAGAGTTTTTCCTTCTTTTTCACAAGAATGGAGGACCTTAAGTTTGCCCTTGTAGCATCTCTTGTAAATATCTTGCTTATATATATATATATAATTTACTGTCGGGGCCTCCCCTACATCAGTTAATAAACAGGAGCTGTTGCATGCAGCTGAATTTATTGCCAAAACAAAAGGCTGGGTGCTAGCTAACAGTGTGTGATTGGTTGAAAACTTCATTCTGCAGGTTTCCGAGCCAAGCAAAGGAAGGTATAAAGGGTGGACGGGAGTAGCTAATAGCGTGATTGATGGGCAACTTCACTCTGACACTCTGCACAGTAGCGGTGCTAGGACCTCAGCGCTGAGCTGTGATGTCAATGTATCGTAATGTCTTAAACATCTAGAGATTATTGTATAAGATCCAAAAAAAAAAGGCTCTTCCCAAAGCTGTGACTGATGTCATTTGACCCAAAACTTTGCATGTAGGACCGCCACTGACTCTGCAGGTTTCCAAGAAAAGAAAAGGAGGGTATAATGGCAGGACATAAATTAGTACATGCTCTGGTAGAAGCATGCGCCTTGTAAAAAGGAAAACCAAATCAGAAACTATCACCTACTAATCTGAAACGGAGGAAGTACTCAGGTAAGGTATACATAGCACATCGGTAGCTATTAAAAATATTATGAAAAGGAAGGAAATCCAAATACACCCTATTATTAGGTAGAAAAAATAAGAAGCTTACAACTATGGTTGTTCAATCGAATTCATGCTAAAAAGATAGCATTACCTTGTTAGCTATTTCATGGTAAATCTCAGAAACTTCATTCCCAGGAAACAATGTTTCTGAACTGCACATAAAAAAAGTAAGCATAAAACTTCAGCAATCAATTGTATAACAAAGGACATACAAGTGCTCATCACCCAGGCAAAGGAAGGACAACATCCTCAAGCGTGTACACCGCCTTCAATAAATCTTCAGAATCAGCTATCTACAAGAAGAGTGTGTGAAAGGGAATTCGACAAACAGCACCTCTCATGCACAAGTTTCACACAGCGTTGCGTGTAAATACGCTTTAGATTGATTGTCTGTAGTAAACCTTGACTGACTGGATCGTCTCTTCCAGGAGTGTTTCAGCAGATATGTCCATTTCAGATGCGTTAGTGCAGCCATCATCATCTTTTGAAGCATCTGTTACAGGTCCTTCTCCAAAAGAGCATTCTTTTTTGTAAACCAAGTCACCTTCAATTACTCCTAATAAACCTGTGATGTATACTCATTAGCATATAAAGACAACAGATAGAAGAGTAAATGATACCCTTGAAAAACGAAAGCAGACTTTCAACACCTTGAATAAGTATAGTGCAACAAAATGCACAAATGGGTCATTGAACACGCCAAAAAAATCCAATGTGGGCTTGTGGATGAAGTGGCTATGTGCTAATCAGTTTTGGGATGAATGGTCGCATCTGGTGGCAGAGCTAGGAAAAATGTGAAGCATGGACAAGCCGCAAACTGAGGAAAACATTTGAGAACTGAAATCAGATACTTGGCTACACACCGTATAACTATAAGTAAATTTGAGAACCACAAATCCACAAATAGTTTTGTAGTCAAACAACTGATGCAGAACACTTATAGATGTCTATAGACAGAAAATAAAATGAGATACATGTTATAGTAAAAGTCATCAACGAAAGTATAAATATTCAGCTTCCAAATCACACACCCAAAAGATACTTTAGAAGATAAAAGAAAAGCACAAGGGTTAGCAATTCATGTTCATGAAAAGAGAAAACATATTCACATTCGAGATCATGGAACATACTAATACAATGTGCTAAAGCATATTTGTGAAACATTTCACCCCTCTCAAGCCTATCCAAAGCATATTTGTGAAATACTTCAGCCAATGCAACCATCTTTTTGCAACATACACTTGTGGTCCCAGTCAAGTAGGCATACTCAAGAAAATCATGAAACATGAGCAAGAACTAACAACAGAGACAACCACCAATTGCAAATATGCAAATTAATGGGAATATAAAGCATGCGAGTTTCACCTCAAATATTTTGTTCATGCGAATGAAATTGAGTTAAACACGCCTGACTTTTTCTTTTCCAGATTACAGCACTGACACCTCCACTTTGCTCAACAGTACGCTTGGGAATGAAGTCTCTCAAACATATTGCAATGCCCATGCTACCTTGGAAGAAGCCATAGGTGAGAATGAACATAAACAAGAGTCAACTAGTCACACCCATCCGAATCAGCATTGGTACAAACATGCTCTAAACATGGCCAAGGTGTCAAGACAATTCTGCAATTTAGGACTTATTTAATCGCTTTCTAAGTGTGAACGGATTTTCATTCAGTAGAACTCCTACACTAGTATGCTACTCGATAATATGTACTATAATACTTGAAGTAACCGCAGAAAGTCTCCAGTACTTGTCTCAAAATAATGAACCTAATTAGATCAAAATCAACAGAAGCAGAAAGTATACTGACCGTAATTTCCAACTCTCATACTCGCAGCATGGTTCCATAGATAACTCTGGTAACTATGTACATACCTGTATAAAATTTTCAACACCGCTTAATAGGTAGATGTACATGTGTAGAACTTAAAACTTCATGGTAAATAAGAAGAAAGTGAATAATTTGCAGGCATGATGGATTCTAGAAAAACACTAGTCATCACAGATGCTACATTCCAAATTAACATCACTGAGCCACACTGAAAACTTAAATCATGCAATAGAACATACATCAGTCTCAGTGTTCTAGGTATAGCCATTAGTGCTTGTAGATAGTTGCCAGGATACTTCTTCAAACGCTGAAGCTGAAAAAGACACAAAGCACAGATTTAAAGGTTCGACTGTCAAACTAGATGATAAAATGGAGGATAAGAAAGCTGCCTTATTATAACTTAGTTAATAATTAATATATTTGAATCAAGACATCAACGTAAGAATTTCTTGTTTGTAACCTCATCCAGCATAAGTTGGTAAGTTTTCTCCATTACAGTACACTTCACACAACATCTACTAAACTCGAGTCAATGTCAACTTGTGGGCATAGACAAATCTGTGACATCATTTTGCTTTCCGTTGGTCCATAACAATAACATCACAAGTATTTTTCATCACTAATTCAATATTGTGTGGGACACATCAATCTCTGTTGATATGAATAGAAGACGTTGCACCAAAACCAGCAAGATCATTACAAAGATAACCAATAGCTGTGACATGACAATAAAAGTGCTCAGATATAACAATATAATCCAAGAAAAGGAAGATTGAATACACTTACTATAGACCTCTCTGCTATGAGACGCCGAGGGAAATTTCTAATTGCAGCGTCAATATCACCATGCTCCTTATAATGTTCCCTCACCCCATTCATGTCATCACACTGTACGCAGCTAAGTTAAGTTGAACAATTTTAACCCCAAAAATTAAAACTACAAAATATTAAAATTTCTGGTTGTAGAACAGCAAAAATACTCAAGGATATCTCCTTCTATTGGATCAAGAATCAAGCTAACTGCACTTCTCCACTCTCCTCTAAGCAAAGCAGCACCAATGAGATGATTTGGTACTGAAGCACTACCAAAACGCTAGCAAACAATGGTACAATAATGTTTTACAAGTCAGAGAACAGTGACAAAAAGTTTGAAGCATAGGGAAAATAAAAAAGAGGGCATGTTTTTTGTACCTGTAGACCGTAGTAATTAATAAACCCACTATTTATTAATCCATCAACGGCTGCCTTAATCACATCTTCTGATTCTGCCACAACACTCCTGACAAATAACAGAAACGGGAAGTGTGAATTCTCCAATAACTATGTAACTGAAAATAAAAAAAACAAAGTCGTGAAAAGAATGTAAGATATAGTACGCATTACAAAATAAAGTCACCAAATTATGCAATTCTTTGTAAGTTGTAACCATCATGAATTAGCATAACATTGTGTCACGGCATAGCCACAAAATTTGTGTTCTAGCATATATGACAACATGTGTTCACCATTTATATTGCAGAAGACCAAAAAAAAATCATTATAACAATGCTGTATAGTGCCATCAATATATAGCAAGGAGAACATGCACCTTAAGGTAATCGTAAATCGGTTTCCCATGAGTTGACCAAGAACAAGGCCCTCCTTCACATAACTAGAAAAAAAGGGTTAATCAATTACTTATTTTTCAATTAATTTTGGTCAATGACATTAAATCGATGGTGTACATAGGAAATGATACACATAAACACTTACTTAAAGTCTCCAACTTTAATGCCAATGAGTTTATTATTTAGAGCAGCCAACCTACTGGCATGTACCCTGAAAAGTGTTACCTGATGAGAAGAGAATTAAAAAATCATGAATCCAAGAAAATATCAAAATATGTGTCTTCTCAAACTATAGCATCCATTTGTCCTTGTACCATCAGCTTTTTCTGAGAAAGTTCATTACAATTTCCATTTTGAACCATGCTTGTTATATTGAATCATAGCCCACATTCTCCAAACATAATAATGGAAAGAAATGCAATTGGTTGGTATGTTACGCGAGTTGCACAACGTAAATCAATGTAGAAATAAAGTACCTGTTGGGTTGTAATGGCACGTTTATCCTTTGTCCCTGAAAACCCAAATGATCGTGGCTGTGGATAATGTAGTCACAAGTAATTAGCGAACATGTCTATCAATTAGCTAATATTTTGATGAAACAATGCCGATACCTGAAGCCCCAACATTTTTCCTATCACTCTTAGTGCCTCCTGGGTGTCCTTGTTCTCCTTGTAGAGATGAAACCTGTAGCAGAAATTACAACCTAAATTTGCAGTCATGTGCATCCTTATGCCTAAATGCTAAAATATGATAGATTAAAAATGATGGGAAGATATGTAATGCCATCACCTGAGGTACTTCCCAAGATGATAAGGCCAGATTACAGAGACTCTACTATCAAATGGCTTATCATCTCTCCAGCCAGAAGGTCCAGAACTGCCCATGCCCGTCCTATTCCTCACCTTCTCGCCAAAATTCCTCCGTCCACGTGGCCCTGACTTCAACCGCACCCTAATACACCTCTGAACCCCATCGCTGTGTTCAACGGTATCCGTGGCCAAGAACTTGAAGTTCCTCTTGAAGAAGTCATGCACCTCCTAGAAAATGTGGAATATGTATGACAACAACTCACATCCCAGTTTACAATGTAACCACGATGTTGGGAGGATCAAACAAACCGAGCGATGGGCCTTATCGGCGTCAGGAGAGAGAATGAATGGCAAGGCATTGCTGCCATCCTCTGAAACCCTCGACAGAAATTCCCTCAGCGCGTCACAATCAGCATCACCGCAGAGCAGCCGGAATGACTCCAGCGACTGCGGGAGGTCCAGGTCGGGGTCAGCCTCCTCCTCTGCATCTACACTCTGCGAATCCGAAAATGGCAGCAAGCCGAGACGAGAGGTCAGAAGGCAACGTCTCCTGAATCCTGAAAGCAGCAATGGGGGAGCAGAAGGGAGCTCAAGGGAGAAACCTCGTCGGGGACATCGAAGGAGGTGAGGCGGACGAGGGCGCCATCGCGGGCCACCTCGTGGACGATGAAGTCGGAGTAGCGCTGCTTGAGGGTGCCGCGGAAGCCGGGGAGCGAGGAGGCTAAGCGGGAGATGCCTACGTCGGGCTCGGCGAGGGCGGCGCGGCGCTGCGCGGGCGCTCCGGCGCGGGCGTGGGCGCGGCAGGCGAGGGGGCGGGAAGGGGGTTTCGCGAAGGAGAGGGGGGATAGGATGGGGTTTAGGAAGTGGCGGCAGCGCATTCGGGCGCGCGGTGGAAGGGTGGCCGGTGGAGGGGTGGTGGGGAGGTGAGACCGCCAGCCACGCGCTCCGCGTCCGTTCTGTAGGGTGGGGATGTGGGTACTGGAAACTGAGCGATTGAAGCCTGGTGCGGGCGGTGGCGGCAAAATCTTCTCCGGCACCGGGACCGGCGTGCGACGGTGTGTGTCTGATGCGGGGCGATGAGAGGACGACTGGTGTGGGTTGGATTCGAGATGGACGGTCTCGATTGATGTGAGGACGACTCTGGAAAGTGTCTTTGACCCCGGAAATTCAGTGCTCCCTTCATTCGAAAATTCAAAAAATACATACAGATTTTATGAAATTTTAAAATAATTTTAAATATAATCAATGGCGTATCCTGCAAGTATGTTGCAAGCCGATTTTTTTTTGTATTGTGGGCTACACAAAAATAGCAAAATCTAATAAAATTTAGAGATTTGAAAATATACATACAAAGATCAACACTTCTGTCATTTTTCTTTAGCTCAGATTATAAAGTATTTGAATTTAATATTTGCATGTTTGCAGGATACATTACTGGCTATATCCGGATTTTTTAGAAGTTTTTCGAAACTCAAAAAAATAATTTTGAATTTCTAAAAATAGCGGGATCAATGAAGCTCGGGAGCTGAAAATCTCCACTCCCTTTGCCTCTTGCTAATATCATGGGTGTGTTTCTTTGGGATGTTGCTTGTACGAGAAAATTGCATAGAATTACCATAACTAGGACATCGAGTTAGTACCAATAATTTCAATTTTGATAATTTTGTCCAAAAACTACCAACTCTAAGACGCTCGCAACGGACTGCATTGATCCTTGCTTGAGGGCGTTTTGACAGCCTTGACCAAACTCTTAGTGATGACGTGGTCAAACTGCAGTTTGCCCTTCGTTAGACCCGCGCCGGTTGATAGCTTTGGTCGGAACCCGACCACACTAGGTGCTCTCACTCTTTCCCCCACACTTGTTCCTGCTCGATTCGGGAAGATGGACATGGTGGCGACAATAGCGGAGGGGGTGCTAGTGGCACTAATTCCATTGGCGCGGGCGTTGCAAGGGGTGGATGCGGAAGCAACACTGTCGAGGATGACGACCTTGATGAGTTGCGGTAGTCTGCGTCTGGGACATCGACGACGGAGGCCATGCTTGTGCGGATATGAGTGGACAATCAGCTGACGAGCGATAGGTTCACCAACGGACTCGGAGGAGTTGAGTACGTATCCCCTCTGTCCCATCTCTATTCTTACCGCGTAGTGATGAAATTAGGGAATTAGGGTTAGGGTTTACCAATTTTAATTAGGGGTTATTGAGCTTGTCATTTTCCATTGCTTTGTAGTTTGGATCCTGAAATATGGAAGTCAGAATTCATTTTGATGGAGTAGACAATCTTGAGAGAAAGATAGACCATGATGATATTACATTTCCGATTCTTGTTGCACTAATTGAGACACATAACTCTACCTATTGCACGAAGGTTGAGGAGATGGAATTAGTTGACAGTCTTTCAAAAGTATATGAATTGTTGGGGTACTTTGAATCAACCAAAGTTATGAATTTGACTATGAAGAGGGGCGGAAAACTCACTAGACACACTACGATTTATGACTCACCGTGTGAGAAGGGGCAAAAAAGTTTGAAAACTTGAAAAAATGTAGCAAGATTCAGACACACGGTTGTTAGGGTAGGAATTGGGTGGGATGTGAATCCAGTAAGCAGAAGTCTTTCTAGGATAAGCCTGTGTGTGATGTATTTTTTATGGTGCTAGAACCTTCTGTATGTGATGTCCCCACGAAAGAGTCTGCCTGGACCGTGGGCATACGGTTGAAATTTTACAGTGTCAGCGATCTTTCGCACCAAACACGAAAATGACCTCCCGTGTGCGTCGGGGCCTTAATAGGCATGGTATGTGCTAGTGTAACAAAGATTTCACGTGGTGCCTCTCCGACTAGCAGGAGAGGGAACCGTTCCTCTTTCCTCTCCCCTTTTGCCTTCCTAGGTCCATGACCTAGTCATCGTTAGCCTTATCTGGTACAATTTTCATGTTCTGTTGCGCTCCTGAATTTGTAGTGTCTCTAGTTTTAAATAGTTAGCCGTTTAAGAGGGTCCCTTGTTAAGAACAAACAGTATTTTCTCTACTCTTTTATATAAGTGGATTTTCATGCATTACTATTCTAAATTCATGCTTAGATTGACGTGATCCCGTGTGGGAGTCATATATTTGTCGAAACAAAGTAATAAGCCGTATGGTATGCGTATGTGAATTACGCTGGTGTTTTGTTGAATGTTATTTTAATAAGCTTTATGTTCCGTGGCAACACGGTGTGCGTATGTGCATTTATAGGGATAGATAGATGCATGTACATATTATGGACGTCTATAATTATACTGTGTTTTTTAAAATAAATAAATAATACACAATAGACTTCAGAATGAAACAAAAAAGGATGAGCCTTTTGTAAGTGCTGTCCAGCTTGTTTCAGTTATTTTTCCGTGGGAAGCTTGTTCAGGTTTTGATTGTTTTTGGTTCATAAAATGTGAAATCCGACGCAACAAAACAAAAGCAGCCAAACAGAACCGACGAAGTCAAGCACGGTGAGACGCACGGCCAAAAATCCGGTGGAGAACAACTTGGAATCAAGTGCAGAAGTGCGACACGGCCAAAGCGGCCGTCCTCATCGTCCCCTGACTCGAGTGCAAGTCGCCCACCCCGTCCACGTCCGTCCCCTTCCTCCACCCTGCTCCCGAATGCTCCACCACCAAACCACCTCCACCGACGGCAGGCGACCCAGCAACAATGACAAACCCACGAGCACTGGTAAAAGACCATACAGTCCCTGCCGTTCTTGACCGGCAAACCCACGCGCCTCTCGAGTCTTGACTAGACTCGCGGGTAATTTGGTCCACCGCTAATCTAATCAAAACCTCCCAAACCCAACAACGCCAACAGGCTAGTCGCACCCGCTCCCCCTCCCTCCCTCCCTCCCTCCTCCTCCTCCCCATTCCGTCCGCCTGAAGTCTCCACGCTTCCGTCCATTTAAAACCTTCGCTTCGTCTCGACTCCACTTGGCCATTTCCCCTCGCCCAATCTCCGCTCGCGTCAAACCCTAGGGGCCCCGGCTGACTCCCAACGCGTCCCCACCGAGTCTCCCCAGATCCAATGGGAGCGGCGCCGTCGACGCCGAGGCTGGGCGAGGTGGGCGCGGCGTCGCCGGGGGCGGCGGAGCAGATGTTCGCGGCGCTCGTCGGCGGCAAGGCCTACCCGATCTCCTCCGAGTTCTGGAGGCAGCTGCTCGAGCTGCCCCTCACCCTGCAGTGGCCGCGGGAACGCGTGCTGCAGGCGTGCCACGCCTTCGGTGAGGACCGCTCGAGATCCGTGCCCACACCCCCTGCTGCGGTTGCTCTGATCTCTTCCGTTTGAGACAGCCTCTCGCCGTTGCTGATTATTTCGTGTTTTGCGGGATTTGATCTGTGGGGGCAATGCGGATCATGTGATTTCTGCCTGCTTGCGTGCGCGGTTGTGGGGGTTTTATCTAGTGCTTTCAGGTGAGACGGTGAGATCGGCGTGATGTTGCCTGCACTTTCGGCGCATCTATTGGTGTCATTGAGATGCTTTGGGTGCCGATTTCTGTCGATCGTGAGCTGCATTGGTGCTTAGGAGGGGAATTTGGGGGCTGCTCAGTGACCCTTCTGGCCAATTTGATGGGTGTTTGATATCACGGATGAGGCAATAAGGCATATTTTTGTATTGGATGCTGATCATGGTTGACTGAGCTTAGTGTGTTGCAATTGCAAGATATGCAAAGTTATCAGGGGAGCTTTAGACCTTTTGCAAAAAAAAAAAATCATGTGAGTTCTTGTGCTCCTGGGCTTGTTTTCATTAAGTATTAGACTACTTTTGGAACAAGAGAAAGACCCACAGTTTACTCTTTTCGTAAGAAAGAGTAACTGTGGTTTCTTTTCCTGATAATCGATTCCTTTTGGAGGGGGAACATGCCAATGGAGGTTCTGGCTCATTGTAGTTAGGATGAAGGATTTAGGTGCTAGTTCTAATTAATGGAATGCTGCAATAAATGTTTGCTTTCGGAATTCAACTACTGGGTGCAACGCTAATGTGTGAATTAGGGACTTGGGCCTGCATTTCCACTTTATTTTTGCCACCACTGAGGGACCTCGTTTGTGGATTGGTCCATGTGGTGGAATCTGTGATTTTTCCGACTCATTCTGGTTAATAATATAAAATACTAATAGGTAGTTACGTGAGGCTATTTTTTGAACCCATAATTTTGCCCCGCATATTTGATAAGGTTCAAATAATTCTGGGTTTCTGGATTTGGAACCTGGTTGGTCAAGTGGTTAAGCATGCCTTTTGCTTTAGTGGTTGTGATCCGTGGATAGTGGGTTATGATTAGCTGAATGGAGGTTGGTGTTTTAGTGCTTATAGGGGGTTAGACTGGGTATTTCTTGTTTCTCTTTTGTTTTTACAATACTGCTGTTTGTTGTGGACACTGCTAAAGTGGAAAGTAGGCATAAATCATTTAAAGAGTTACACTTCAATTTTCTTAGAGAGATGGATATCAAATACAGAAGTGTGGTTATAGAAGGAAAACATGGTGGTTCCTATGGGTGCCCTTTTGATGCACAGTTGCAAACTTGCAGTGCTTGGTATAGTGCCTCTTTTACTTCTTCTGTTGGACACATTCTATGTGTTCTCTTTGATAGACACAGTTGCAGACTTGCAGATGTAAATATTTTACTAGATTATACCACTTGTTAACTTGATGGCCCCAATGTTTTGGCTAATTTTCTATGATTGATTCCTCTAATTAATTCATAATCATCGTTTGCTCACTGGTCTGACTGTCAGAGTGATGTGCATGTGCAGCCCAGAACAACTACACTACAAAGCATCTCGCGAAGATCTTGATCCATTTGGTTTGGTGCTTGGATGAGTGCACATCCGCTTCTTCTGTATCTTATAGCACCTATAGAAAGGCTATCAATGCTGCCTATATATCATCCATATTTCTCAAGTTCATTATTGAAAACGCCAAGGCAGATAACTGGCAAGAGCTATCCCTTGATATCGACAAGGATGAGAAGGGGATGGAAATTTTTCCTTCAGGTAATTGATTGTTCAAAATTCTAAATGCACTATTAATAGTTTCTTTATCTCTGATATGCAAAACATGGTCATGCACTACACTACTACTAGACTATTGTTATCTTCATAAAATTCTTGCATTAAGCCGACTCTTATGATATCTTGTTTCCCTGCTTCTTCTAGACCAAAGTGTGGAGTATTTTCTGATGAAAGGGGCGCTGAACTACATTGGTAGTGTAGATGTAAGGTATCTTGATGGATGGCTTATATCTATCTACGGTTTCCTTTTTAGGAAGTTTTTTGTTCTCATTTGCATCTCACTCTTTTATTATTATTTTATATGAAGTCCGGAGTCATGCTACCTGCATCACGAGCTTCTGAACCTGATGCTAGTTCTTATGTCGACCCAGTTATGTTCTGGACCATCTCCAGAACCCAAGGATGTGCATCCTTTCATTGATGCAGCTATGCTGCAGGTAAAAATGGAATCTCCTAATGCATTATGTATGATGGTTTATTTACTGTTCTAAATTTGGGATGTGCTTCTTTGCCACATCTTTCTTCTGCAGGAAAGTTCCATTGTGACTTCAGTAGTTCAAAAGTTGCTGCTAACTTTTGTAAGGCGGCCACAAATTCCTGTAAATGGTTCACACGCTGTTTTCTCTGATGATGGTGGGCCTGGTGTTTTGCAACGAGTTGGCTCAGCAGCTGGTAATGCGGGTTCCTTTTTTCTGCATCAAAGTGCTTATAATTTACTGCATTATCATCATGGTTTACTTCTTGGCAACTCATGTCATGTCAGTGCTTTGAACATACCATCGTATAGGTATAATTTTTGTTTAGAATGTTCTAAATTTTTGTGTGCTTCCCACTATTATATTACTCAGAAAGTTGTCATATACACTTCAATCATCCTTGTATGCCCTACTGAGAAAATATTTTCATTACCAATAATTTCTGACTTCACTTATTTATCTGGTTTTGCAGCAAATTTTGTGCTACTGCCATATTATACTTTTAACTATCTTGTAAGTGCAAATGCTGAAGGTGCAAGTAGTCAGTTGGCAGATAATAGTTTACTTGTTTTGCTTGTTCTGATCCACTACCGAAAGTGCATCTCAACGAATGAGTCCATTCCAACCGACAGCGTCTACATGAGTGATTCAGATGCCAGTGTCAAGGATACACCAGCTTTTCATGAGAACCCTTACTGCAAGGCGCTAAACAGTGCTAACGACATTCAATGTAAGATGCAGCTTCCCTACAGAGAAATTGTGGCACTCATATGCATCACTAACAGTTACAGAAATGAATTATGCTGCAGTTGATCGTAATGATGTAGAGGGAAATGCTCAAAATGGACCTGTTGTCAGGTTGTCTTTTGCTTCGCTGTTTGATGCTCTCGGCACGTAAGTGATTCATCATCATTCTAATTTAGCAATATGCTCACAATTTTATGTACTCCCTCCGGTCCAAATTAATGGACTCAACTTTGTCTAGATACGCATGCATCTAGTCTAAATACTCAACTAGATACATATGAATCTAGAAAAAGTTGAGTCCATTAATATGGATCAGAGGGAGTATTAAGATTCATGCAATTTCACCAAATATAGTCGTTAGCCTTAGGAAGCAGTCGATTAATAGGTGAAGTAAAAGTGTTAGCTTCCTGGAGCCATTCACAGAAAACAATGAGATTATTTTCTTTTTCTTCATCACAACTGAAACCTATCAGCGATTTTGGTCGATTATCAGGTTTGTTGGATAGAAATAACACTGCTCTTAGGCTCTTAGCAATGATTTTGGTTTTCTGAAGATTATGAATAGCATTGAACACGACACTCCAGATGGACTCTGTATCATAGTTTCAGGGCTTGATGGATAGAAACAACACTGCTCTTAGGCTCTTAGCAATGATTTTGGTGATCTGAAGATTATGAATAACATTGGACACGGCACTCCAGATGGACTCTGCATCATAGTGTCAGGGCTTGATGGTTAAAAGTGAGACTGCAGTGTAGTATTTCAGAACTAATGTTTTGGTATTACTAGTTTTGGCATCTTCTCTGAGTCCATTATATCTAGGACCTATCATTATTTATTTAAGATTGAGCATCATGTCTAAGCAGACCTTAGTGGTGTATTTCATTTGTTTCCATTATCCATTCAGATGCTTAAAAGATGAAAGCTCAGTTCTATTGCTCTACTCTTTGGTCCATGGGAACTGCAACTTTCAGGAGTATGTTCTGGTTCGAACAGATTTGGATACTTTGGTATGTTTTTTTGCAACTATGTCTGTAAGCCTTCTTGTTGAAGCATGTGGGCACTTAATATTCGGACATAATATAGCTTTGAATTAATTAAACAGTTGTCTTCAAAACACTTCCATTTTCATGAGATAATATGTTAGCATTTAATGTGTTCTCATCTATATCCCTCCACGAATTAGCTTACACTAATTGTTGGTGAATTACATACATAAATCTAAGATCTGTGACTCCACGTCAACATGAAATATCGGAAACTATATTCCATATACAATAAACATGTAATAAAACCAAAGAGTGGTAGCTAAAGTAATAGCCCAACAGACACTTCTTGTGTGAGGTAACATATCCTTTGTTTAGATTTATAGGAAAATGCCATTTATTGACTGACTGAGTTGTTTCTCCTGAAATGCTGGAATATTGTGAGTTCTCATAATTTGTTTCTTTTTTTGACAGTTAATGCCTATTTTAGAAATGCTCTACAACGCATCAAGGAAGACTTCCAATCAGATCTATATGTTATTGATAATTCTCCTGATACTCAGTCAAGATTCAACCTTCAATGCTAGTGTGCACAAATTGGTAAGATAACTAACTAACTAACCTTTTGTTTATTTAAATGATTTGCTGATGATTTAACATTACACTTTTAGGTCCTTCCTAGTGTTCCTTGGTACCAGGAGCGCCTCATGCATCAAACATCTCTGGGATCTTTGATGGTCGTAATACTAATTCGAACCATCAAGTATAACCTCTCCAAGCTACGAGTATGCACCTGAATTTTTTGTTATTTCAGGAAGTCAACGCATGTCAAATCTCGCCCTATGTTATTGATCATACTTTATTAGAAGTTTCCTTTTGCAGTACTGTTATCCATTCTTACAGTTTACAACACGCTAGCTAAAAACTACTTTGGTTCATAACTGTCTAATGGCAAGCTTATCTGTACTTGCAGGATGTTTACCTTCACACAAATTGTCTCGCAATTCTAGCGAATATGGGCCCTCATGTCCATAGGCTGAGCGCATATGCTTCTCAAAGGCTGGTTAGCCTCTTCGACATGCTTTCTCGCAAGTATGTTATCTTAATCTCCCTCTCTCTGGTTTTAACTTCTTGCACGTAAAGTTAACTGGTTATTTTACTTTGCATGTTCCATCATCCAGGTATGCCAAATTAGCTGAGTTAAAAAATGACAAAGCTCTCAAAGTTATATCTGATCAAATTGAAACAGACATCATCTCAGATGATATGGTACTCAAAAGTTATCTTGCATCGTAATAGCACCATTGTTTATGTTTTCCTTTATAATTGTAAACAGTGGCTGTACTTTTGCAGTCAACAGAGCTTCACATATACACTGACTTCTTAAGAATCGTTCTGGAAATCATCAATGCAATCCTGACATATGCATTGCCCAGAAATCCCGAGGTTTGTTAGTTACTGATGCAGTTTACCTGATAAGGCAGAACCAAACTGCTTCTAACATGCTCATAAACAGGTTGTGTATGCTATATTGCACCGTCAAGAGGTTTTTGAGCCCTTTAAGAACCATCCTCGTTTCAATGAATTGCTTGAGAATATTTACACGGTATGTCTTAAAGTACAACACTTCATAATCTTCTCTTCTCTAGACTCTGACCACATTCCATTTTCCTGAATTTGTCTGTCAGGTATTGGATTTCTTCAACAGTAGAATGGACATGCAACAGTTAGAGGGGGAATGGTCCGTGGACAAGGTTCTTGAGCTCATTAACAAAAATTGCCGTTCATGGCGCGGAGAAGGAATGAAGGTGAGAAACATATTCTGGCATCATTGTAATTTAACATAATTATATGGCTATGAGTTTGTGTGATCATATCTGGCATTTATTACCTCTACACCTAACGTTCTTCTGGTATTAAGTCAGTGTCATAACAATATATGATTACACATTTTCCAGATGTTTACGCAGTTACGATTTACATATGAGCAAGAAAGTCATCCTGAGGAATTCTTCATTCCATATGCATGGCGGCTTATCCTATCACGAGGGTAAATACTTTCTGTTTGTGTATGCTGATTTTCGCATAAGATGCTTATTATCCATATGCAAGTGATGTTCATAAAGACACCTAACTCATGCAGCTTGTTATACCGTAGAACTGGCTTGGAACTGTTACTTTAGTTTATGGCATATTGGCTTGCAAGCTTGTCATAAGATTTTCACATATCGAATGCAATTTCGTAGTTAGTCCCCATTTGAATGTTGGCTTTGTCAGGATTGTGGGACGAGTAAATCAACTAGAAATAGAGTATAACTTTCTCCATCTCTCATGCCAATTAGACATTTTGCACGTTCGGAAAAGGATGTCACATATTTGTCTATTGGCATGTCTAGATACATGCGAATCTAGAGAGATGTGCGACATCCTTTTTCTGACGGAGGTAGTATAATAACTTGCTATATTGTCCTCATCTCACTGTGATATTTCCTCAACTGTTCCCTGCATTTAACAGATTCTCTTTCAATCCTGGTGCCATAAATCTGTTCCCGGTGGAGATTCATGTTGATGTAAGTTGCTCTATTTTGTTTGCAAATCAATCAGGTTTCATGCTTAGGCTCAATTTCAGCACAGTACCCAGAGTATCAAATGAGTACATATTACATATTCTTAGTTTCTGTTTCATTTGTTGTATTTGTAATAACAACGTCTCTGTTTATCAAAATGGATCGCTACCAGGATGCACCATCAGGCGTGCAAAAGGTTTAGAGATGATCTGGAACCTTTGGGATTCTGACAACACAGAGAAAAATTCGACCTGTTTCCTCCCTTGTGACGAAGAGGTCGTTGTATATAGGCGGCATATACGAGATATATACTCGAGGTGTATTCTCATTCTTTTTCGTGTTAATATTTCCGTTGTTCCATGATGTAATACCAGATGGAGGGGTGGGAGGGAATTGCAAAGGGTTGTATCTGGTTGAAAAATGTGCAGCGTGTAGGTTCCAGGCAATTCTTTCATAAGTTATTTCTTGTATCTTTACCTCCAAAAAAACTGAAAAGCCTGGGGTGTTACCACCTATTCATCACTGTACTGATAGTCTGTTTCCCAATAGTAGAAGAATCGCGAACAGCTCCGTTACATTCTGCTGCATGATTACAGATCGTATACAAGGTTCCTACGCAGGAGTCTCTGCCAAGACTCTGCTTCTTATTTTTATGGATAAATTGGATCCATGCCACAACAACTTTCACGATTTGAAAAAATGCCATTACAAAATCCAAAGTTGGAGAAATACCATTACAACTCTGCCATACCTCTACAGATGCCATTTTGTTCACTTAAAAGAGAATAGCGTTTCATAACAGTCTTGTATTCAGATTGTGTTTTAGTATTGACTATACTACCCTTGTCAGATTTTGGCAGCATGCTACTGTAAAAAAAAAGATTTTGGCAGCATGCTCTCTTCCTCACTGGGACGAAACAAGAGCGATTTTTTTCCTAGATATTGGCAGCATGCTCTCTTCCTCACGGGACTTTTTGACAGCATTTGGATAGAAACTAGATGGACCTAGCGCGCTCTGCTGCGCCGCTGAATTTTGGCAGCAGGTGAAATTTCATTAAATTTGGACACAAATTTATGTCCAAGTATATGCAAATTGTACGCAGAAAATGTAACCAACCTTAAGAGAAAGACCCAAACACTATTTAATTCCTTACAAACGAAGATAATTCTAGTATTGATCTATTCAGTTTCCTGTCATCTGAGATCCTAGCCCAGACTGTATTATGCATCCCATCCCATTACCTTATTCTAAGCACTCCAAATCTCATCTGCATGAAAAGTAATGAAGATTAGATGAACAACAATAAGGACAAAAATACCAAGTGTCAACCTGTGAGGGTAGGGCGAAGCTAATGTAGATTACCGAAGCACAACATAGATGGCGACGGGCTAATACCAAATATCAGCACCCGAATATTTCCTCATTACTATCACCGTCATTTTTGGTGAAAGCACCATCATAGAGAGCTCGGCAGTCTCCTCCTCCCCACCACCCGTGCAAACCCTCCTCCATCATATCCATGAAGTCCATCCTCTCTTGCCCTCTTCAACGTTTCGGCCAACGATATCCGTGATCTAGAACCATCTGCCATCTATGACGTTAACACATATACCATGAAATTTAAACACAAGGAAAATATCACAAAAGGTGATCTCTCTACCAAGCGGGCCTAGACAACAACAAAACATACCTGCATGTACCCAACGCAAGACCCTCCAGAGCAAGGAAAGCTTCCTATTTCTAGGAAGCTTTGGAGCTCTTAGATGATTTTGTTGTCAATGCTGATCCAAGAGGGTTAAGTCTCCATAGATGAGGAAGCTTTGGCGCTTGGAGGTGAGTTGGAATTCGTAATGTAGAAACTCATAAATATGATCAAAAGTAACATATACTGTTACATCCGTTAGTTTGTGAACTGAACAGATTATCGTTTTTGGGCAGGTTGTTATAGAGATCAACTATCAATTTGTAATGCATCCATAGTCAGGATGGTAGAAACACACCTTCAAGCGAGGTTTGCTTCAGTACAACCCCCTCCCCCTCAAACTGAAGGATAATTTAGTCTTTTATCCTTAATTAATCTCTTATCTCGTTTAATTAGATTGAGCCTGAGATCAAACCTGTACGTAGCCCGTATATACTGTATAAAAAAGGTAAAACCATCGCCCCGCCCCTAGTGCTCCTCCCGATCGTGATCCCATGTTATGTTGGTTCTAGCCGAGGCATCATGTAGGTTGCGGATTCCTAGCGGGAGGTGGCGGCAACCGTCGCTTACAGCCTCTTATGTATGTGCGCGCTCGCGGTCACTGTGACGGTGTCTGCAGGTTCTGGCACCGGCGTCCATGCTGGTTCTTGGCGACACATCATGTACGCGGCGGGTTCCTGGCGAGTGGCGACAGATGCTGACGGAGACAAGTGAATCTTGGACAACACTGTGTCCTCGTCGGCGACGAGGGCCCCTGGCAGCAAGCACCAGTACTCCTCCATGACCCAGCCTGTGCACACATTGCCCTTCTAGAACAAAAGGTTCTTGACCTCGCCGGCCGTGGCTCGGGCGTGGTTGTAGACGGTCTTGGTCTTGGTCTTGTTCACCGTCCAGGTGCTGGTTTCGGCGACGTGCGCGCTCCGGGCGCGGCTCCCATTCTTGGGCTTGCACGTCGTGAAGGCGAACCGGTCGCCGCTGCCGACGGCCTGCGGCGCGTGGGCGTAGTGGTAGGCCAGATCTTTAGGCTCACAGCTGTAGATGTCGACATGGTAGATGAGCTTCTCAGCGCCGTGCAGTGTTGAGTGGCCGACGATAAGGCCCGGTAGGTAGTATGTCGCGGCCTCCACAAGGATCGAAGAGGTTATACTTGAAAACGTTGAGACCGTCTATCTTCATGGATCGTCTGCTGCAGCAAACTGATGGAAGGATCGGAGGAGCACGATGGGCCGGTCGACGTTTTTACCTTTTTTTACACAGTATACGGGCTATGTGCAGTTTGATCTTAGGCTGAATCTAATTAAAACAAGATAAGAGATTAATTAATGATAAAAAGACTAAATTACCCTTGAGTTTGAGGGGGAGGGGGTTATACTGGAGCAAACCTCAAGCATTTTATATCCAAGGTGCATATTTGTGTCTGCATCTCATAAGCATATGTTTATGGTGTTTTTTGATGAGATAGGAATAAAAATTGGTATGCTTGTTCAGGTGTTGTTTATATGATTAGTTTTATAATGACCAAAAACAATTGGATATGTGCTCACATTTCTTCGTGCTGAAAATAAGAACGACTACAAAATGCATGTTTTTTGTAAACTATAATTCGATTATCAATCTTTTGGAAGAGTCTTTTTTAACCTTTTTTGTCACCACATACTATCCATAATGATAGAAACTTGCTATGTGTACAAATTATCAGCTACTCCCTACTTTATAAAAAGCAATACACCTGAGCTCATTCATTTAAATCGAAAAGAGCATGTAATGTAGTTTTGATGTTTATCTTAAGAGGTTTGATTACATTAATAACAAATGTTGTAGTGCTCACTAACATAAAAAACAGACTAAATGCTAGTATTTACCTTGTGGAAGTTCCTTGGCGCCTGCCTGCCACCACCCAACATAGAGATGTCTACTGCCTTGGTTAGCACAGAAGTTGATGGGCCTAAGCTGTCTCACTAATGCATCTGAAAAGAAATAAGTAAACATGCTACAAATATAGCACATATGATTATACGGTTTGATTGGTAGCTGTCACTCGGTATGATCACGGTTCTTCTAGAAGAGTAGGAGCGGATGGATAAGGATTATGGCTGGTCAATCAGATCGTCTAGCACTTTTGCCGATGGAAGACCAAAGCTAGTCATGAACGGAAGGCTGAGAGAGAAGAAACACACTGCTGGATTGGGGATACCGGAAGCATAGGAATCGATTAATACACCAAACCCGTTCCGCTGCACGATGACCTTGATTGTTTTCCGCGCCTAGGAGGAGACAAAGGAGTGGCAACAGCAAAAGAACACCTACGAAAGCAACATTGCAGATGAGAAAACAATGTCACCGCACCGCACCCTGCCCAGGGCGTCGTCCAAATCTAGATCGAATCCAAGCGGGGTCCGGGAACCACGCGTCCCCAAACCCCCGCGGGTCGGCCCCCTCATTCTCGCCCGACACTCGCACCCCACCGACAGCACACGGAACAGCCTGCGCCCAATCGCAGTCCTGACGGGTAAAACATATTGTATATAGAGAAGCCCATACCAAGGAAGATGGCGTCAGCCACCATGTAAAGAATGCCTGAGTTCGAGCTTTAAGACTCCAACCAGCACCATCCATGGCGTTCTTCACGGTGGGAGAGGTTGACCTATCCTCCGTGACCATCCGGAAATTAAGCCTATTCAACGCAGGACTGGATCTTCTTCCACGGACGCCGATGTGATGTTGGAGAGAGCGGCACCGGTCGGCAGTGGAAACGACCATAATCTCAGGCGGCAACGACGATTTCAGGAACCAGAGAGAGGAGGAAGACTCCTACTCCCTCCATCCCATAGCATAAGGCGTAAAAAAAATTCGTTTTTTTTCTCAAAGCATAAGGCGCGGGGTGTAGAAGTAGCTAACTATCCAGAAAAATCCCTTGCTTGCGCTGGATGCCGTGCGTGCATACGCATGATGGTAGCTAGAATCCAGGAGACGTTGGCCAATAAACAAGAGAGAGAAACAACTATGAGCAGCTATTAATTAGGGGTATAAAAAGAAAACTTGCTGCTCTCTGGCTCTCCTTAATCAACGCGCTGGAATTTTTACGCCTTAAGCTGTGAGACGGAGGGAGTATTTGACTTTTCCTCTCCCCGGTCTTCCCGGCAACGAGTGGCACACAACGCACGGCTGAACCGACAACCTACAGGGAGACCTAGCAGGTGGGCCTGAAGCAACATGAGAATGCCAAAGTAACCACGCAGTCCCCAATCCATGAGTTGTCAACTGTCTTTCACATACAGCTGGGGTCCATCTAACGGGAAGCGGTCCAAGCAAGGACGGGCCTTTAAAACCAGGGAGCTTAGAGCTCTTCTAAGATTAGACCGCAACCCGTCAGCGTTTTGGCCGTTCGCCCGTTCCAGGTACCGAGAGGAAAGGTTGAAGAGAGTCAACTCGGGAGCATCAGGTGTTAATGGTGGCTCCATCGAGATGGACGCGGCCCATTCGACGTGCCGGCACTGGTCACCTACTTCGCCGCCCTTCAAAGCCGCCCGCCACGCTTTCGAGACTTGGGGGCCGCTGTACGCCTTCGGCCAAGGCGTCCCCGCTTCCAACTGTCGCTGTAGACCTAGGTTCGTCTTCAATGCAGGGCCGGTGGAGTTAGCAATTTTCGAACAGGCTGGTGTTTTAGACCATCTCCACTCGGCTATCCAGGAGGCTGATTTGAACGCAGAAAATCGGACTAGTCACGTATCTAGACACCTCTTTTCGTCCGGATTTATGCCAACTTTGGTCCGCCCTATCCAGGCCGAACCCAGGATCCTAGAGACACTCTGGAAAGCTGGATTTTGAACAAATTGGCGAGTGGACCAGTGGACCAGCTGTGGCTGTGTCGTTGTCATCCTTCCCGCCGTTTTCCTTTTCCCGCCCTCGCCGCTACACCCCTCCCGCCCTTGCCGCCGAACTCGGCCTATAAAAGGCATACATCTCGCCGTCTCTCTTCACAGTCTCTCACACCACTCTCAACTCCGGCAAACTCCGGACGCTCACACCTTTCTTCCTCCTCAACTCCGCCGAAAAGCCATGGCCGAGGGCCGACGCACCATGCAGCCGTGGGAAGCCATTTGCTTCCACGGCGCGCTACTGGCGCCACGGACACTTCGTCTCCCTTTGCACAGCAACTCGTCAGCCGACGGATCCTGTTCATTGGTGCCAGCCGACGAGGACCTCGCCGAAGAGATCCAGGCGGCTATCGCCGCCATGCAAGACCCGGATCTCGCCGAGGATCATGGCAACCTGGTCTTCTGGAGGCAGTTCTTCGCCGACAGGCGCCTCGAGTAACTCGCCCGACATGACGGACCGCCGGGCTCGCTGTTGGGGATATGCTATATGGGTATCCCTATAGCATGTCTCTTATCCGGCTAACCCGGGTGGCCCACAGTTGGTAGCATGGCCTATGGCCTGCTGGGCGGCCCAGTTAGATGGATCTAGAAGGGAGGCCCATGCCGGATAAAGGAAGGCTACGGTGGAGTCACCAGCGTACCTGGAGCCTTGGAGTGCAAGATACACAAGACTAGTAATAGACGGTGTAGGACTGTGTAACCTGTCCGGCTAGGACTTTTCCCTGTAACCCTGGGACCTGGCGACTATATAAGTCGGGCCTATGGGAGCCTTTAGGGCACGATAACTTAGACTTTCTAGTCACACCTCGTACAGCGAACCTATCTCTGTAACTTGGCGTGTTGCCCTTATAGTGATTTATAGCAGGAGTAGGATTCCGCCGCCGTTGTGAGATCTGAACATGGGTAAGCTGTGTTACCTCGTACCCGTTAACCGTCCGCCTTACCCCACGTCTCTAAACACGCACTGTGAGGACCCCTCCATGGCGTACTCGTCGGCAATACCACGACACTCGTCGCCGCCGCGACACAATGTGGCTTTCCGCCGCCGCTGGTGGAGCGTTCCAAGGCGAACTCTCGCCGGCTTCATGGAGCACATCCAGGCCGGCAACCACCCCCGCCTCGGCATGTAGTTGCGGTGTACGGCGGCGACGGCCTTTTCCTAGTTATTAAATTCAATGTAATATGTGCGCCCTTGCCCTCGTTAATGAAATCCGCCTATATTCACCCATATTTACTTGAGTTTAATGAATTTCGGAACACAGGAACTCGCCCGGTACGCAGTGGGAAGCTCGGCGACCCGGCCAAAAAACGCTTCGTCCGGCCAAAAAAAAATCCGTTTAGCTTGGTTTAACGAGCGATGGGATGCTCTTAGCTGTCTGTGGACAATTGTATTTCGATATATACAGAAATACGGGGCGGATTAAAGGCTATATTTGGTCTGGTATTGGATAAAATGGCATCTATAGAGGTATTGCAATGTTGTAATGGCATTTTAACAATTTTGGTTTTTGTAATGACATTTTTCCAAGTCATGGAAATTGTAGTGGCATGAATCCAATTAACCCTATTTTTATGGGAAATGATACGGTTTCCCCGGGGGACCGATCCCCCGGCTCGCGCTCTGGTTTGCGTAGAGTACTACCGTACGTTTATTTCCCAAATTAACAGGCCCACACCGTATGTCTCTTCCTCAAACTAACTCTGCTCCTAACAACAAACACTCGCATCTTCTGATACTTATCATTGGCCATGCCCCTCCGAGCATTCTTGTTCTGTGGAAAAAAGGATAAAGTTAAAATGTTGCTTAGTCTGCTTGGAGCATCTAGCCGAAAATCATCCACCTAGACGCTCGGGGGCTACAGCGAGAGTTTTTTACTTAGCAACATGCTTAGCTTTTCTTTGAGCATCTAGTCGGAACTAATTCAGTTTTCGATTAGAGGCTTGGGGGTTATAGTATAAATCTTTTAACTCGGCTATATGCTTAGCTTTCTTTGAGCATCTAGTCGGAACTAATTCAGTTACAACTAGAAGCTTGGGGGCTATAGTACTGAAATTTATAAACACTGCGTATGCTACTCTTAAAGCATCTAGTTGGAACATTTCATTCCATCTAAATGCTTGGGGGCTACAGTGAGAAGTTTTCTAGCTTAGTCACTCTTAGAGCATCTAGACGCAAAAGCCTATGGTTTTCCGTCTACATCCTCGGGGGCTACAGTGGGATACTCATATGAAATGCAAAAAGGCAAATAAAACTTATCAGTGCAATGATCTTGAGATTGGTAGCGCTCTCGGCCAGCAGCTTGCCAAAGGAAATGTTGTTTCCTCGCAAGATGTCTGCTTGTCGGAGGAGCTCCTCAAGACCGCACGTCGGAGATGTCGGTCCTCCTCCAGGAACCAGAGTTGTGCTACTCGGCGTAAGTGCCGGGTAAACTATCTTTGGAAACTCGAAGGGTTTCTGGGGAGCAAGGGTGCCGCCTTCGGCAGAAGTACCAGCTTCCACCACCGCCTTGCCTCCACCGATGGCATCCTTAGCCAGAGCTTCAACCATCTGATGGACGGTACTCTCCTGCGTCGCCCGCTCGCCGACAATAGCAATCTCAGTAGAGGCGCCAGAGTCCACTTCCATGGCGGAAGGGCATGATGCATCCTTAGCTTGTGAGCTTGTCAGAGCAGACGAGGGCTTGACGGCAGGAGTAGCAGGGGAAATGGCGGGGGAGGCGTCGTGATGCAGCATATCTTTAATATTTCGAGAAGCCCCCGATGTTTTTGAGGTCTTCTTGAGGCTGGTCGTGGCTTTCTTCCTGAGACATGCAAAATGCATAAGTACAGGATCAAGACAGATGAATAGACAATGTCGGAAGAAAAGAAGCTTACACAAGTGGGGGTGCCTTAGCGAAAGGGATCCCAATGGCTTTTCTTTTCTCCGCCTCCAGGGCGGCGGTAGTCTTCTTGGAGGCTCCACCCTCCGTCTTCTTCTTGCCTCCGTCGGTAGCGTCAGAGGTGGAGCTCTTCCGCTTTCGCGCCAACGGGACCTCGTCGTCGGACACGACCGTGACTTCCTTCATCTTTGGATCGTAGATTTGGGCAGCCATGTTTCCCTCATCTAGATTGCTAAGCTGTTAAGTGAGAAATCACCGTGTTAGATAAGATGGTATTGGCAAGACGGAAAAACTAGAGCATATGTCGTACACGGAAAATAAATACCTACCTTTGGGAACTTGCCGTCTACGAACATGTCGTAGGTGATGGTGAAGCCACGCTTCTTATCCTTCACCTTGACGATGTCTTTAAGGCGGAGCTTGACGGAGTCGCTCGAGAAGTTGTCCACGGAGATGCGGAGACTATCCCTTCTGTCGCTGGTATACTCGTGCATGTACTTCACGCGGTGCTGCAGAGGTTGGATTCGCCTAATAAACCAGCACATGGCTAGGTCCAAGCCGATTAAACCCGTCTCTACGAACCATTCGATCCACCTTATAGCACGAGAAGCATCGAGGTCGGAGGGAAGGGAGGCTTGGGATCTCCATGTGGAAACTTCAGTGGCGGCTCCATCCACGAAGTCCGGGTACGTTACTTCTCGGCCAGCCATAGGAATGTCTGGGCCGTAAAAGTACGTCCGTTGCCAATTCTTGCACGACTCGTGGCCGACTATGTCGGGGAACCACCGGCCAGGTTGAATCTTGAAGCTTATGGTATCGCAATTCCTAAGCTCTTCCTTGCTATGTTCGGCTTCATGTTTGACGGTGAAGAAGTACACAAAGAGGTCTAACCTAGGCCTTATCCCTAAGTATCCCTCGCAAAGTGCCGCGTAGTTGCTAAGCACTAAGATACTATTGGGGGAAAGGTTCTGGGGATGGACCCTATAGTGGTTTAAGACGGAGAGGAAGAAGTTGGAGATGGGCAGGGAGACGCCGCGTACCAGTTGAGCTTTGAGGTACACCTTTTCTCCGGCTTGGGGAGAAGGTGTCACCTCGCCGGCCGGCGCCGCCCGCCAGGTGAGCCCCTCCGTCGCGGGGAGGTAGCCCTCGGCGACCATATCTTGGATATCGCGGCCGGTGATGTCCGAGCCGGGCCAGTCGCCCTTGTGCGAGTCTGGTTCCTCCTCCAGTGGCTCTAGCGCCGCCAAATTTGGGTCGCCGCCGGTGGATTCGATCATCGCCGATGCGGGGATGACCAAACCCTCTGGGGGCACGACGATGGAACTCGCCGGCTTCGCCGTGGCTTCGCTCGATGCCGCCATGGATAGGGAGGTGCTGCTGCTAGCCATGGAGTGAAGATTGGGTGCGACAGTTGCATATGGGAACTACGGTTTTTTCGAGGTTTCTCGCAGAGAGCTCGAGGAGACGTGCGGCTGGAGGAAGAATATGATGCGAGGAGAATGAGGTAAAAAGTGGAAATTTCCCCACGGTTACTATTTATCATCCTCGGCGTCAAGATTCGTGCGGCTCGATCGAATGGCTGCCGCGTAGACGACGTGTTCGCGAACATGCGCGGAAATTTCTCCACGTCTCCAACCGTCGCCGCCAACGGTTCGTATCGCTCGCGCGGGAAAATCGGATATGATTACATTCTCTGCATGTGTGAGTTACGAGGCGTCGCTGACCTAAGCCTACGTTGTCCTAGCTGACATGGGTAGATGAGCCGTCACATCGAAGATTCCGGCATGGACGGATCCAATCCGACTACGGAAGAGTACGATGGAAGATTCAGCATTTCTTCGACTTACAAGTTGAAGACGGAGAAAGCCTTGCAGGGTTCTTTGGGAGGACTACAAGATGTTGCTTGACGATTTGCCGACATCCATCTAGATAGAGCATTCCACGTGAAGAGGCAAGACGGCGCAAGATCTCGGAGTTCTCCGGGTGCTACTGTTGGGGATATGCTATATGGGTATCCCTATAGCATGTCTCTTATCCGGCTAACCCGGGTGGCCCATAGTTGGTAGCATGGCCTATGGCCTGCTGGGCGGCCCAGTTAGATGGATCCAGAAGGGAGGCCCATGCCGGATAAAGGAAGGCTACGGTGGAGTCACCAGCGTACCCGGAGCCTTGGAGTGCAAGATACACAAGACTAGTAATAGACGGTGTAGGACTCTGTAACCTGTCCGGCTAGGACTTTTCCCTGTAACCCTGGGACCTGGCGACTATATAAGTCGGGCCTATGGGAGCCTTTAGGGCACGATAACTTAGACTTTCTAGTCACACCTCGCACAGCGAACCTATCTCTGTAACTTGGCGTGTTGCCCTTATAGTGATTTATAGCAGGAGTAGGATTCCGCCGCCGTTGTGGGATCTGAACCTGGGTAAGCTGTGTTACCTCGTACCCGTCAACCGTCCGCCTTACCCCATGTCTCTAAACACGCATTGTGAGGACCCCTCCATGGCGTACTCGTCGGCAATACCACGACAGCTAGCGCCCACCGTGGGGCAAGAGGCGCTTCAGGATCTTCAACGGGCGAGGACCAAGATCTTCGCGGGAATCGGCGAAACCATAGCCATCGGTCGCGTTCTCTTCTCCGGCAATGTTCTGATCGTCCCTCCTGACGAGTTCTGGATCCCGGCAAAGACGAACCCTACGTGGTGTTCGATCGTTCCTATCGGAGACATCCACCTCTTCATCGGCGAAACCGACTCGGGTACTAGTTCCCTGGGAGTCGGAAGAGCATCAAGACCCGCACGGACCGCCTACGGGCTGGATACGCTCGCGGAAGGATCGATGTCGGATCTCTCTTCGGAGTTTGCCGGCAAAGGTCGAAAAGCACCAAGGCCCGCACGGACCGCCTACGGGCAGGATACGTTTGCGGAAGGATTGATGTCGGATCTCTCCTCGGAGTTTGCCGACAAATATCGGAAAAATTCAAGGCCCACCCAAACCGCCCCTGTGCAGGATATAAAGGTGGAAGATCACTGCAAATCCACCGGCTTCGCCCGTGCGTCTGGACAACAGAGATCCAAGTTCGTCGGCATGGTTACCATCTTCGATCTGGCGCGCTGCGTTCAGAGAGAAGGCAAAAACCCCTGCGATTACCTGGCCAGGTGGCTCCGTATACGAGCCGATCTAGCCCACTACCCCGATGATAACGCTTTGTATCACTTCGTGGAAGGACTGGACCATGGCACGCTTATCCGACATTCTTTAAGACGGCAACAGGCAATAGGACGCCTTACCCTCGAGGAGATGGTGAGCACCGTCAACAGCTACGCGAGCCGACGGCCGGATGGAGCTTGCGCTCAGAGACGGAGAACCTCCGATTCAGCAGCCGCCGCCACCGCCTCCCGCCGCCATCGTCGCAGCAGCACCACCACCTCCAGTCATCGTCGAGGCCGTTGCACCTCCACCGCCCGTCATCGAGGAAGTCCTGGCACCCTCCGACTCTGTCATTGACGCGCTTTATGCTGATTTCAGTGCAGATTCAGAGGAGATAGACTTCAGTCCAGAAGAGCTAGACTCCGCTATGCAGGAGATGGAGGAGGAGTACTCGCGCGACAAGACAAGCCAACAACGCTGTCACGTCCCGAGGGGTGTTCGTCACCATTGGGACGGTGATGGACGAAGATCAACCCGGACGAGCTCCGCCTACAGCACTGGAAAAAGGGAAGGGGCCACTTGTTGTGGCCGACGACGATCGCGCAAAAGTCATGCCTCCTCCGCCTAACCCAGTGCAGCAGTCGCAGGAACTCGGCACCGGCCCGAGCAACAATAACACCGCAAACTTGCCGCCTCCAGCATCTACGTCTGCAGAAGCCCAAGTTAATCCAGCTGATAGAGTGATGTATGGCAATCTCCTCGTCGAGCCACTAACCGTTGCTCATATCCGGAACATGACCCAAATGACTTGAGAAGCGCCCGGCTTCCGGAGGAAGCATAGACCATCGCGGAGCAAGGCGCTAAACTAGATCGAGATCTGGTCAATGCGCAGAAGTCCATAGAGAAAGCTAGAGCAATGGAGGTCGAGTACAAGACTTTGCTATAGCAGCAGAAGGCTAAGAAAGCTCCGGCTCGCGTCATCAACGATCCTGGTGTACGGCGCAACCTAGGATGGGCTCCCTCGAAGCCGGCACATGCCAAGCCATACATTGAGAATGAAGGCAAGCAGGTGATGCCCACCCCACTCCTTAACCTCGCCGTTGCCAAGACCCTTCTGGAGCAGGATAGATCGCCTGAGGCAGTGGAACAGGTCTATGACCTAGTGGCCAAGGCGGTGAAGCAGCAGGAAAAGGCCACCTCTCAGAGGCTTGAGTCTGACCCAACGCTCTGCCAATCTAGCCAGTACAAGCCGCCAAGGGACAGATCTCCTCTTGATGTCGGATCCTAGACGGGCTCATCAGAACAAAGACGGAGGGATGCGCGCAACAGGAAGGATGCTATCCCTATATCCTCTGACCACGGAGAAAAGGCACGACCTCGTCGCCCATCGCCACCGCCCCGATCCCCCCGACATCGCGAAGACTACAAGACTCACCATCGTGCGGATATGCCCCCACCAAAGCAGTGCGGCATCGTCATCCGCAACAACACGGAGCAGACCCGTCATGACGAAGAGCGCAACCAAGGACACAAGAGCAGGTCACACCATGACCCTCCACGTCCGACAAGTAACCGTGACAGGCGTGAGTCGTCGCAGGAGGGTAACTGCAAGAAGGCTAACCCACCACCACCTCTGCCTCCGTCACCACCAAGCAGTCACCATGGCAGAAAAGGCCCGCGTCATTCACGCAGCCCATCCCCTGTTGACAAAAAGAAGAAGAACCCGGAGCCGTACGATGCACGCTCGAGGATCGATAAGATTCACGAGGCCCGGGAAGGACCATACCTGGGACCACGTTGCTTTGGACCTGCAATACGGTCCGCAACTTACCCCAAAGGTTTCCGGATTGACAAGACCATCAAGCCCTATGACGGCACCGCCAAGCCAGCCACATGGTTGCAGGACTATGGCAACGCGGTGGAGATTGCCGGAGGCAACCCCAACGTCGCCGTCAAGTACCTCCCGTTAATGTTGGTGGGCACGACCCGTCAATGGATCGACGACTTGCCAGAGAAATCTATCTACAACTGGCTGGACATGCAATAAGCATTCACCAAGAACTTTGAGGGTACATACAAGTGTCCCTGCACTATGGGAGATCTACAGCGGTGCATGCAAGAAAAAGACGAGACATCTCGCGCCTACCTCTCCTGCTGGCTGGATATGAAGAATTCCTGCGCAGGAGTGCACACTCAGACCGCCATGGCCGCCTTCATCGATGGGTTGGAAAGGGGCACGCTGCTCCGGCATAAGCTGAAGCGCTTGCAGGACAATCGCCAGCTTGACTTGAACCAGATGATTCAGTTGGCTAGTGAGTTCGCAGCTGCCGACGACGATGCTCGCGGCTCCTTGCCGGCAACAGCCGTTCCAACCCAAGCTCGGAGGAACAGCAGTACAAAGCGGAAAACCGCTCCAGAAGAAAAGCAATCTACCGACATGGTCGTCATGACTTTTGCAGGACGAGGAGAAGGCGGACAACGTGGCTGAGGAAGGGGAGCTGGTCGTGGGCACCAACGAGGAAGTGAAACCACCTCGGCGCCGCTCCGCGTTCCCCAAACCTACGAAGAGTACAGTGATATGTCGTGCCTCGTACACCTCGATGACAATGGCAAGGCCACCCATACCAATCGACACTGCAAGTTCGTCAACGACCTCAAGGAAGACCCGGAGTCCGTCTACAAGCGAAGTCGGAAGAACAGACCGCGAGGCAAGGGCAAGGGGAAGAATAAGGAGGAGGAGTCCAAGGATTCAAGTGACATGGATGAAGACGTTGACCCCAAGCACGCCGCCAAGAGCGACGACAAGGGCAAGAACCCCTTCGCAAAGAAGGCTCCAGTCTACCACACTTTCCTTGGCACCCCCACCATCCGACAACAGAAGACCTCTCTAAGGATCCTGATGGCCACTCTGCCCCCAGTCCCCCAGTACCTACGCTGGTCGGAGGTTCCAATAACTTGGGACAGGACGGACCACCCAGACCTTGTGCCCACGAAGAACCAGTAGGCCATGGTCATCAACCTCTTGATTGACGGCGTGGAGTTCACCAAGTGCATGGTGGATAGTGGAAGCAGCATCAACATCATGTACCTGGATACACTGGAGAAGATGAACTTGACGGAGGCAAACCTAAGGCGGACCAACACCATCTTCCACGGCGTAGTTCCTGGTCGGGAGGCTCGGTCCCTTGGGTGCATTACACTTTAGGTTGCCTTTGGCGATGTTAATAATTACCGCCAAGAGCGCATGACCTTCGAGGTGGTCCCCTTCAAGAGCGTGTACCACGTATGAAAGGATACGGATGTCGCCTAGAGGGGGGGTGAATAGGCGATTAAAACTTTTCCTAGAGTGGCTCAACAAAGGCGGAATAAAACTAGTGTTTAATTTGTTAAGCACAACCTATAAAAACTAAGGTTCACCTATGTGCACCAACAACTTATGCTAAGCAATGCAAGCAACAAAGTGATAGAAAGATATAGATTACTTCAAGCACGAAGGCTATCACAATGTACAGTGCATAAGTAAAGAGCTCGGGTATAGAGATAACCGAGGCTCGCGGGGACACCGATATTTTACCGAGTTCCTCCCAACATGGAGTACGTCTTGTTTGGAGAGGGGGTGGTATCAAACCACCAACGCCACAAAAGGCCTCCCTTGTTCTCCGGTGAATCTCACCCCAATGGGATCGATCCATGCTTCCACTATCGGTGCACTTGTCGGTGGCAACCGGAACCTCTCACAAGGTTGGGGCACAACTCCACAACTTAATTGGAGGCTCCCAACAAACGCCACAAAAGGACACAATGCCACCAAGGCCACAAACCGTCTAGGGTTCCAAGAACCCAAGAGGACAAGCTCCCATGAGCAACTGAAACCAAATCCTCCAAGGAGAACTCAAACCGATGCACCAAATGCAAATGGCAAGACCACCACAAAGATGCTCAAATCCCTCACTCTCAAGTTCCAACAAAGCTACTAAAGCTATTGGGGGAACAAGAGAGGAGGAATCAAAGAGAGACACAAAATCCCCCAAAATCTAGATCCCCAAAGATACACTCACAAAGAGATGTTTTGGTTTGGTCAAAACGTAGATCTAGATCTCCTCCAACTACCCCTCAAATATATGCAAGAATCAATGGATGGGTGAGTAGAAATCAAGCTCAAAGAGTAAAGCAAATGGGGACAAAGCTTGAACACAAGGAGGAGGAAGAAGTAACCCTAAAAGACAAAGGGGCAAGGCTATTTAAAGGGCTAGGAAAAATATGGCCGTTGGAGCCTTAATGTAGCGGTAGTACCGGAAGTTCAAGCGGTACTACCGGAAGACTCCGGTACTACCGGACCAGGTACCGGACTTGGTACCGGAAGACCAACATTCAAACTTCATAAGCCACAGCCTGGTACTACCATTGATGCTCACCGTAAAGCGGTAGTACCATAATGGCAACGGTACTACCGGACGTGAAGTGGAATCAGCGGTTTAGGCGAAAAAACTCTACATCACGCCGGGTAGTAAAATGCGGATGCAGACATAAGCTTTTGCCAACGCATAAAAGTCTACTTGCGTGCGGTACTAAAATGCGGTACTACCGCATTTTAGTACCGGAGCAGGCAGAAGCTTTTGACAAGTGGTCAAAAAGCTACTGTCGCGCTAGGTATTAAAATGCGGTACTACCGCTTTTTAGTACCTAGCCTGGCAGAAAGAAACGGGCCGTTTTCAGGGGCGGTCGGTAGTACCGGCCCGTCCGGGCGGTACTACCGCTACCTTCGTAAATGATTGCCAGGCAAATATTCAAACGGCAATAACTTTTGACTGGAAGCTCCGATTGAACCGATTCAAATTTCGTTGGATAGAGGACGACAAGGGCTTCCCAATAATATTGATTATCACCAAGTGAGAAAGTATCAAGTAGAATAATATGATATACCTCACTTGGTGAGAAACCGAAAAGCCGCATAAATCAAAATCACAACAAGATACAAATGGGAGATCCGATTTTGATGAACAAGAGCTTGTTATGGAGATTACCACAAGCTCTATATCCTCACATGGATAATACCAAATAACAACCAAATATGATGATGCAAGTATGCAAAGGTTTGAGCTCTTTCCGAACGATGTGACCGAGTTACTCATTCGAGGGCCCCTCTTGATAGTACGGTTATCTATCCTAAACCCGGTCTCCTACTAACAATATGATACCGGCAAAAGGGAAAACCTATCAAGATTATACCTTTGCCTTGAGCATTCCACTTGAGCTTGATGTAGATGATCTTGCCCTTCTCAAGATGTAACGCCTTTCTTAATTCCTCATCATCGATCCATGATCACCGAGAATGGCAAGCATCAAACATGAGATCTTCTATAGATGGTGCATTTTGAGTTTGCACAACACATCTTATTCTCATTTCATCAACCTTGAAGCCAACACATGCTCCAAGCGATGCTAATGGACAAATCCTCCAAGTATAACTTAATACACACATTAGTCCATAAAGATTGTCATTATTTACCAAAACCACACATGGGGGCCCACATGTTCTTTCAACGTCATATTCAGCCGCGACATATTCCACATGTTCATGGCCAAGCCATGCTTCGTCTACAACAAACTCAAGATACCCGGACCAAACGGTATCATCACCGTCTCCGGAAGCTTTACCAAGGCAAGAGACTGCGAGATCAATGAAGCAGCCGTTGCAGAAGCTATCCTCTACAGCGAAGAATTCAAAGAGATCCACAGAAAGGTCGATGACTCAGAGATGCCCGCGTCAAAGAAACAGATCTCCGACTCCGCTCTTGCGTTCAAGGCCGCCATCGAGACCAAGCCGGTGGAACTTGTAGTAGGCGATGCCTCCAAGACCGTCGCCATTGGGACAAACCTGGATCCCAAATAGGAAAGCACGCTCATCGAGTTCCTCCGTGAGAATAGGGACATCTTTGCCTGGCAACCTTCCAACAAGAAAGGTGTACCTAGGGAACTTGCCGAGCATAGCTGAAACATTGATCCAAAATGTAAACCAGTGAAACAACCTCTACGACGCTTTGGAGATGAGAAGAGACGCTCCATTGGCAAAGAGATAGCTAGGTTACTTAAGGCTAGATTTATCCGAGAAGTCCTTCACACCCAATGGGTGGCCAATCCTGTACTTGTCCCCAAAAAGGAAACCAATGAATTAAGAATGTGCGTTGATTACACTGGCTTGAACAAAGAATGTCCCAAGGATCCGTTTGCTTTGCCTCGCATTGACCAAGTCATTGACTCGACGGCTGGCTCGAAAATTTTGTGTTTTCTCGATGCATACTCAGGATACCACCAGATCAAGATGAGGAAGTCGGACCAATTGGCCACTTCGTTCTGTACCCCGTACGACACGTTTTGCTATGTCACGATGCCCTTTGGGCTGAAAAACGCAGGTGCTACGTACCAGCAGACAATGCAACATTGCCTCCACGACCAAATTGGTCTGAACGTTCACGCTTATGTGGACGATATCGTAGTGATGTCTAAAAATTCAAATGACTTAATCTCCGACTTAAGAAAACTTTGATAATCTCCGGAAATACAACATGATGCTTAACCCTAAGAAGTGCGTCTTCGGGGTTCCAGCCAGGAAATTGTTGGGCTTCATCATTTCCCAACGTGGAATCGAGGTCAACCCGGAGAAGATCAAGGCCATCTTAAACATAAACCGTCTGACATGTCTAAAGGACATTCAACGACTAACAGGTTGTGTTGCAGCAGTTAGTCGGTTCGTCAGCCGACTTGGAGAAGGCCTGCATTGTACAAAGTTCTTTGAGAAAGCGGACAAATTCACGTGGACGGACGAAGCAGATGCAACATTGAAGCAGCTCAAGGAGATTCTTTCCTCAGCGCCCATCCTTGCAGCACCCGAGCCTGGAGAGCCCCTGTTAATTTACATGGCGGGAACCAACCGGGTTATCAGCATCGTCGTCGTGGTAGAGCAGAAGGAACCAGGCTATGAGCACGGAGTTCAACAACCAGTTTACTATGTGAGTGAGGTCTTGACAGAGTCCAAGCAGCGTTACCCGCACTACCAAAAGATAGCTTATGGAGTATTCCTTGCTTCTCAGAAGCTGAGGCATTACTTTCAGGAGCACCCAATTACAGTGGTGAGCAAGACTCCACTGTCTGACATTATCAATAACAGCGATGCTACAGGAAGGGTCGCGAAGTGGGGCATTGAACATGCCGCCTTCGAGATCACCTACAAGAGACGCGACGCTATCAAGTCACAAGCCTTGGCGGATTTTGTTGCAGGTTGGACGGAGACGCCAGATGTTACTCCGTTGCCAGAACCAGAGTATTGGGTGATGCACTTTGACGGATCAAAGATGCTCAACGGCTTGGGGGCTGGTGTATTGCTACAGTCACCAACAGGAGACAAGCTACACTACGTTCTGCAAATCCACTTCGAGGCTACAAACAACATGGCGGAGTATGAAGCACTCATTCACGGATTGCGTGTAGCCAAGGATATTGGCATCAAGCGCATAGTTTGCTGTGGAGATTCCGACTTGGTTGCCCAGTAGGTGGCTGGCACCTGGAATGCGCGGAACCCTATGATGGTGTCATATCGATACGAAGTGGACGAGATAGCCAAGAGCTTCTTGGGCTACGAAGTCAAATATGTACCTAGGGAACAAAACGAGGCGGCTGATCTGCTGTCTAAACTTGGATCAGGGCCCAAGCGTATTCCGCCAGGAGTTTTCCTAGAGCATCTGCGCACACCATCCGTGAAGGGGGACGACATCGACAACCCGGACAGAGCTGACTCCTTCGTCAACATGGTGACTAAGGCCCCCCCGGCTTGGACAAAACCGTTCATGGAATACCTCGAACACGGAACTTTGCCCGACGACGATGTCGAAAAACGGCAAATAGTACGACGAGCAAAGGGTTATACCATAACCAATGGGCAACTCTACAAAAGGAGCACTACTGGTGTATACCTAAAGTGTGTTTCCCAGCTAGAAGGTATGGAAATCCTATGTGAAATCCATCTCGGAGATTGCGGGCATCACGCCGCTCCTCGATCGTTGGTCGCGAAAGCCTTCCGGCAAGGATTCTCTTGGTACCCGGTGACGCGACAAGCTGGTTGAGACATGCATGGGATGCCAGTATTACGCCTGACAACCACATGTTCCTGCTGAAGAACTGCGAACAATACCAATAACTTGGCCGTTTGCAGTCTGGGGGCTGGACATGGTGGGACCGTTACAGATGGAACCTTGTGGGTTTACGCATCTGCTTGTAGCAGTTGACAAATTCACCAAATGGATAGAAGCTAAACCTATTAGAAAGCTTGATGGGGCAACTGCCCTCAGGTTTGTCCGGGATCTAGTGGTGAGATTTGGTCTCCCACATAGCATTATCACCGACAACGGAAGCAACTTGTCACTCGGAGAAGTGGAGGCTTATTGCTGGGAGAAAGGCATACGACTTGACCTTGCATCTGTGGAACACCCACAATCCAATGGTCAGGTTGAGCGAGCCAATGGACTAATTCTGCAGGGAATCAAGCCACGTCTTGAGGCACCGCTACATAGAGCAGCTGGAGCCTGGGCGGAAGAATTGCCATGTCTTTGTGGAGTTCTGAACTACACCCAACAGATTCACCGGCTACACCCCTTACTTCATGGTATATGGAGCAGAAGCCATCCTGCCTTCCGACATCCTCCATGATGCACCAAGAGTTGCCGCCTACGACGAGGATGATGCTGAAGAATCCAGACGCCTAGATGTGGACCTTCTCGAGGAGGAGCGCGTTTTGGCATGCCAAAGATCCGCCATCTACCAGCAGAAGTTACGCAGCTACCATAGTCGCCGCGTTCGGCATCGCTCGTTTAAAGAGGGGGATCTGGTGCTCCGACTTAAGAAGAAGAAGTCACACAAATTATCCCCGCCATGGGAAGGACCGTTCATCATAAGCAAGGCATACTCAATGGGTCTTACTACCTGGTTGACAATCGTGAACTAAAGGATAGACCCAACAAGGATCATAAGCGTAAGCGACGTGACCCAGATGATGACTACCCGGAGCTTGATCGGCCATGGAACATAGCACAGTTATGTCCTTTTTACACTTAGTATTTTTTATCTAATTGTATATCTCATATATGATCAATGAAATAAAGCTCTCTGGTTCACTCATATTTCTGAGTCTTTTACCTCCTTTAGTGTTCATTTTTGGATCATGTAAAACCTTTATGCACAAGTCTTGCGTTTGCACTTGTGAAAATTCCGCCTACTGGCGTTAGCTTAAGTTTTCTGGTCTACACATTCTTTGTCGTTTTTATGTGGATTCTGGAGTAGTGACTTTCGGCACCTATTGTTGGCGATTTTGTGCTCGGGTTATTGACGGTGCCATTGGGCATCATCACCTAAGCGCATGGTTCTGACAACGAGTCTTCCGACTCACGAAAAGTCAAGCATAAGAACCAAAGTAATGGATAAGCCAGCACTTGCTTAAAAAATATATACATGCTGGAAACTAGTTCTTAAGTAGCAGGACATGCAACATTGTTTCCCGCCTTAAGTTACAAACATAGTTTTTCCACATGCGCACCAAAGGTGAAACAAATATTACAAAGTTGTTTTTCATTCCTTTTGCGCAGGCGACTTGGACACAGCTTCATCAACAGCAGGAGAACCACCCTCAAAGTCGGCGGTATTAAGTGACTCGGAGGAGCTATGGTTGCCGCTATCAATGGTGTTCATCGGCAGGAAGACGTCGACATCCACCAACTCGGCAACTTTGGTGTCATAACCCGCGAGCGATGACAGGATGGCTTGATGATTAATCTCTTTGCCATCATCGTCGGCGTCGGGAATGCCAGAGGTCACCGTGTCGATGTCGGCATCTTCATAGTGTGTCTTCACCATCGACAGCGCCATCCTTGCGCCAGCCCGTGCACAAGAAGCTTTCCAGCTCATGATACGCTCGGGGGCTCGGCACAGAATCTCCGAGTACTTCACTGTAGAGTCCGATGCCTTGATATTTATCTAGAGGGGCTTGGCAATCTCCTTGGCTTGCGTGATGCAGTGTTGATAAAGTTGCCGGCAAGAACCATGCATTCCTTGGCCGGAGGAGGTGAACGGGTCAAACCCAGAGGAGCTGAAAATTCTGACAAAGAATGCACGAGTTCAAGAAAATTCAAAGTATTCGGACAACAGAAAATCCATGACGGAGAAAACTTACTGAAGATGCTGGCCTCAGCTTGCCAGAGGATATCCGCCAAGGATTCTTTCTCTTGTTGGAGGAGCTTATACGCCTCGCTATGCCGTTGATTTTGCTCATCGGCAGCTTGCTTCTGATCTTTTAAGATCGCAAGCTCCTCCTTCAAGCGATTGATTTCCGCGGGGGCGGAGTCCTGCAGGGCCTTCATGGAATCCTCATGTATTTTCAGCATGTCTTTCCTCTCCTCCTTAAGGATCTTGTTCTCGCTGTCCAGCTGCTGGATGTGCTTGGACTGCTCGACAATATCCTTGGCCTTGGCAACATGTTCTGCAAAGTCGGAGAAAGCAAATTACACAGTGAGTACTCGGAGAATGTAGGCACAAAAACAAGACGGAATGCGCAAAAAGAAAACAAACTCTTGTTTTTGATGATCTGTTCCTTCAAGAAGGCAGTTTTACCCTTTTCTGCTTCAAGATCTGCACGCATCTTCTGGTACTTATCATTGGCCATGCCCCTCCGAGCATTCTTGTTCTGTGGAAAAAAGGATAAAGTTAAAATGTTGCTTAGTCTGCTTGGAGCATCTAGCCGGAAATCATCCACCTAGACGCTCGGGGGCTACATCGAGAGTTTTTTACTTAGCAACATGCTTAGCTTTTCTTTGAGCATCTAGTCGGAACTAATTCAGTTTTCGATTAGAGGCTTGGGGACTAGAGTATAAATCTTTTAACTCAGCTATATGCTTAGCTTTCTTTGAGCTTCTAGTCGGAACTAATTCAGTTACAACTAGAATCTTGGGGGCTACAGTACTGAAATTTATAAACACTGCGTATGCTACTCTTAAAGGATCTAGTCGGAACATTTCATTCCATCTAAATGCTTGGGGGCTACAGTGAGAAGTTTTCTAGCTTAGTCACTCTTAGAGCATCTAGACGCAAAAGCCTATGGTTTTCCGTCTACATCCTCGGGGGCTATAGTGGGATACTCATATGAAATGCAAAAAGGCAAATAAAACTTATCAGTGCAATGATCTTGAGATTGGTAGCGCTCTCGGCCAGCAGCTTGCCAAAGGAAATGTTGTTTCCTCGCAAGATGTCTGCTTGTCGGAGGAGCTCCTCAAGACCGCACGTCGGAGATGTCGGTACTCCTCCAGGAACCAGAGTTGTGCTACTCGGCGTAAGTGCCAGGTAGACTATCTTTGGAAACTCGAAGGGTTTCTGGGGAGCAAGGGCGCCGCCTTCGGCAGAAGTACCAGCTTCCACCATCGCCTTGCCTCCACCGATGGCATCCTTAGCCGGAGCTTCAACCATCTTATGGGTGGTACTCTCCTGTGTTGCCTGCTCGCCGACAATAGCAAGCTCAGTAGAGGCGCCATAGTCCACTTCCATGGCGGAAGGGCCTGATGCATCCTTAGCTTGTGAGCTTGTCGGAGTAGACGAGGGCTTGACGGTAGGAGTAGCAGGGGAAATGGCGGGGGAGGCGTCGCGATGCAGCATATCTTTGATATTTCGAGAAGCCCCCGATGTTTGGAGGTCTTCTTGAGGCTGGTCGTGGCTTTCTTCCTGAGACATGCAAAATGCATAAGTACAGGATCAAGACAGATGAATAGACAATGTCGGAAGAAAAGAAGCTTACACAAGTGGGGGTGCCTTAGCGAAAGGGATCCCAATGGCTTTTCTTTTCTCCGCCTCCAGGGCGGCGGTAGTCTTCGTGGAGGCTCCACCCTCCGTCTTCTTCTTCTTGCCTCCATCGGTAGCGTCAGAGGTGGAGCTCTTCCGCTTTCGCGCCAACGGGACCTCGTCGTCGGACACGACCGTGACTTCCTTCATCTTTGGATCGTAGATTTGGGCAGCCAGGTTTCCCTCATCTAGATCGCTAAGCTGTTAAGTGAGAAATCACCGTGTTAGATAAGATGGTATTGGCAAGACGGAAAAACTAGAGCATATGTCGTACACGGAAAATAAATACCTACCTTTGGGCACTTGCCGTCTACGAACATGTCGTAGGTGATGGTGAAGCCACGCTTCTTATCCTTCACCTTGACGATGTCTTTAAGGCAGAGCTTGACGGAGTCGTTCGAGAAGTTGTCCACGGAGATGCGGAGACTATCCCTTCTGTCGCTGGTATACTCGTGCATGTACTTCACGCGGTGCTGCAGAGGTTGGATTCGCCTGATGAACCAGCACATGGCTAGGTCCAAGCCGGTTAAACCAGTCTCTACGAACCATTCGATCCGCCTTATAGCACGAGAAGCGTCGAGGTCGGAGGAAAGGGAGGCTTGGGATCTCCATGTGGAAACTTCAGTGGCTCCATCCACGAAGTCCGGGTACGTTACTTCTCGGCCAACCAGAGGAATGTCTGGGCCGTAAAAGTACGTCCGTTGCCAATTCTTGCAGGACTCGTGGCCGACAATGTCGGGGAACCACCGGCCAGGTCGAATCTTGAAGCTTATGGTGCCACAGTTCCTAAGCTCTTCCTTGCTATGTTCGGCTTCACGTTTGACGGTGAAGAAGTACACAAAGAGGTCTAACCTAGGCCTTATCCCTAAGTATCCCTCTCAAAGTTCCGCGTAGTTGCTAAGCACTAAGATACTATTGGGGGAAAGGTTCTGGGGATGGACCCTATAGTGGTTTAAGACGGAGAGGAAGAAGTTGGAGATGGGCAGGGAGACACCGCGTACCAGTTGAGCTTTGAGGTACACCTTTTCTCCGGCTTGGGGAGAAGGTGTCACCTCGCCGGCCGGCGCCGCCCGCCAGGCGAGCCCCTCCGTCGCGAGGAGGTATCCCTCGGCGACCATCTCTTGGATATCGCGGTCGGTGATGTCCGAGCCGTGCCAGTCGCCCTTGTGTGAGTCTGGTTCCTCCTCCAGTGGCTCTAGTGCCGCCAAAATTTGGTTCGCCGCCGGTGGATTTGATCATCGCCGATGCGGGGATGACCAAACCCTCTGGGGGCACGACGACGGAGCTCGCCGGCTTCGCCGTGGCTTCGCTCGATGCCGCCATGGATAGGGAGGTGCTGCTGCTAGCCATGGAGTGAAGATTGGGTGCGACTGGTGCAGATGGGAGTTAGGGTTTTTTCGAGATTTCTCGCGGAGAGCTCGAGGAGACATGCGGCTGGAGGAAGAAGATGATGCGAGGAGAATGAGGTAAAAAGTGGAAATTTCCCCATGGTTACTATTTATCATCCTCGGCGTCAAGATTCGTGCGGCTCGATCGAACGGCTGCTGCGTAGACGACGTGATCGCGAACGTGCGCGGAAATTTCGCCACGTATCCAACCGTCGCCGCCAACGGTTCGTATCGCTCGCGCAGGAAAATCGGATATGATTACGTTCTCTACATGTGTGAGTTACGAGGCATCGCTGACCTAAGCCTACGTCATCCTAACTGACATGGGTAGATGAGCCGTCACATCGAAGATTCTGGCATGGACGGATCCAGTCCGACTACATAAGAGTACGATGGAAGATTCAGCATTTCTCTGACTTACAAGTTGAAGACGGAGAAAGCCTTGTAGGGTTCTTTGGGAGGACTACAAGATGTTGCTTGATGATTTGCCGACATCCATCTAGATGGAGCATTCCACGTGAAGAGGCAAGATGGTGCAAGATCTCGGAGTTCTCCGGGGGCTACTGTTGGGGATATGCTATATGGGTATCCCTATAGCATGTCTCTTATCTGGATAACCCGGATGGCCCACAGTTGGTAGCATGGCCTATGGCCTGCTGGGCGGCCCAGTTAGATGGATCTAGAAGGGAGGCCCATGCCGGATAAAGGAAGGCTACGGTGGACTCACCAGCGTACCTGGAGCCTTGGAGTGCAAGATACACAAGACTAGTAATAGACGGTGTAGGACTCTGTAACCTGTCCGGCTAGGACTTTTCCCTGTAACCCTGGGACCTAGCGACTATATAAGTTGGGCCTATGGGAGCCTTTAGGGCACGATAACTTAGACTTTCTTGTCACACCTCGCACAGCGAACCTATCTCTGTAACTTGGCGTGTTGCCCTTATAGTGATTTATAGCAGGAGTAGGATTCCACCGCCGTTGTGGGATCTGAACCTGGGTAAGCTGTGTTACCTCGTACCCGTCAACCGTCCGCCTTACCCCACGTCTCTAAACACTCACTGCGAGGACCCCTCCATGGCGTACTCGTCGGCAATACCACGACACTCGCCGCCGCCGCGACACAATGTGGCTTTCCGCCGCCGCTGGTGGAGCGTTCCAAGGCAAACTCTCGCCGGCGTCATGGAGCACATCTAGGACGGCAACCACCCCCGCCTCGGCATGTAGTTGCGGCATACGGCGTCTACCACGGCGGCGACAGCCTTTTTCTAGTTATTAAGTCGATGTAATATGTGCGCCCTTGCTCTAGTTAATGAAATCCGCCTATATTCACCCATATTTCGCCGAGTTTAACTGAATTTCGCCAAACCTGGGAACTCGGCCTGGGTACGCGAGTGGGAAGCTCGGCGGACCCAGGCCGAAAACGCGTTTCGTCCAGCCAAAAAAAGGTCCGGATTTTAGCCTGGGTTCGCCCAACGAGTGGGGATGCTCTTAGCTGTCTGTGGACAATTGTATTTCGATATATACAGAAATACGGGGCGGATTAAAGGCTATATTTGGTCTGGTATTGGAGAAAATGGCATCTATAGAGGTATTGCAATGTTGTAATGGCATTTTAACAATTTTGGTTTTTGTAATGACATTTTTCCAAGTCATGGAAATTGTAGTGGCATGAATCCAATTAACCCTATTTTTATGGGAAATGATACGGTTTTCCCGGGGGATCGATCCCCCGGCTCGCGCTCTGGTTTGCGTAGAGTACAGTACCGCACGTTTATTCCCCAAATTAACAGGCCCACACCGTATGTCTCTTCCTCAAACTAACTCTGCTCCTGAAAACAAACACTCGCCACCGCTCGCAGGAGATGGAGCTGCCGCCACGCACTGGACCAGGCTCGCTGGAGATGTAGTCGCCGCCGCCACCGGACCAGCACCCGCCGCCGCCGGACTAGATCCCCGCCCGTGCCCATGCCCATGCCTGTGCCGGGGAAGGCACCCGTCGCCGCCGGGGAAGGCTGCTGCCACCGCGGCCGGGCCAGGCCGCCGGAGCCCGGCCTCCGCCGCCACACGCCCTCAAACCTGCCGCCGGAGCCTGGCCACCGCCGCCACGCGCCCTCGAACCTGCCGCTGGAGCCCCTCGAACCTAGCTAGATCCCGTCGGAGACGTCCGACGACAAGGAGACCACGACGGTGGTGCTACCATGACCGAATATGCTACATACGAATTCTGGTGTTGCTACCTATGGTGACAGTCGTTGCTACCCTGCGGTGAGCGGCGGTGCTACCTTCGGCGAGAGGCCCTGCTACACATGGCGATCGACCCTGCTACATACGGCTTCTGGTGTTGCTACCCGCGGCAAGTGGCGCTGCTACATGGCATTTTTTTCTTACAAGTTTTTGCTCCGGCGATGTCTCCGGCAAAGTCGACTTTTGCTACATTAGCATAATTGTATTGATACATATGTTTTTTGATTTTGCTACAATAGCACAAATTCTTGCTACGAGGTATTCAACGAGGTCTCCGGCGAGATCTCCCGGCGATTCTCCGGCGAAGTCGATTTTGCTACATTAGTTCATTTTTTTTGCTACATGGGCTCCGGTGAACTCTCCGGCGAGATCTAGTCTGTTTGTTATACATGTAACAAAAGCGGGGCTATTTGTAGCAAAAACAAACTGTTTTGTAGCAAAAGCGGGTCTTTAGGCATAAAAGGATGGACACGTGGTTGGCTGGGGACCCGGGGGATAAAAAGCATAAATCCCCCGGGGGACGCGTAGGGCTGCCCTATTTATGGAAAAGGATACATCTCCCCCGGGGGATCGCGCGACGCGATCGTCCACATCCCGCGCGCGACACGTGTCCCCCGCGTGGTTGGAGTCGGGAGAAAATGACTGCACCGACGAGGCTCACCCTGTTGCTTATCTCTTCCTGGTACTAATCCCTTCCGCATCCTTTTCTTCTTGCAACATGCTTTCTCTCCCAGCTTTGTTCTCCTGCTCCAGTACCACAACGCCTACCAGACCATCACCCAAGCGCCACCCTGTGCCACCACCACGCCGGCACCGCCCTTCCTGTCCACAACACCGGCACCTCCCACCATCTCCTTTCCCCCACACTCGATTACGCCTGACGCCTGCTGCTGCTGCTCCCCATCTCTCTCGTGCATGAATCGGCGAAGACGGCAGTGCGGCCAGCCTTGCTACATAAGGTGGCCGAACTTGCTAAATGGAGCTAGCGGCGTTGCTACCGGAGGCGACAAGACTTGCTACAGGGAGTTGGCGGCGTTGCTACCGAAGGCGGTCGGACTTGCTACATGGAGCTAGCGGCGTTGCTACAGGAGGCGGCACGACTTGCTACATGGAGCAGGCGGCGTTGCTACCGGAGGCAGGTGGCGTTGCTATCAGAGGTGGCCGTACTTGCTACATGGAGCTAGCGGTGTTGCTACCGGAGGCGGCCCGACTTGCTACATGGAGTTAGCAGCGTTGCTACCGGAGGCGACCGGACTTGCTACATGAAGCTAGCAGCGCTGCCATGACGGACGGTGCTACGAGTGCCTTTTTGCTATATGCGGCGAGTGTCTTTGCTATCTGCGTCGGTTAGTTTTGCTACAAGCAGTGGATGGCATTGATATGAGCGATGGCGCCGCCGTCCGTCTTGGCAAAGCTGCGATCCATCTTCTCAGGCGATGGCATTTTTATTGTTGCGGATGAAGAAGTCATGGGGCACATAGGAAGGAGAGAGGGGTGGGGATGAGGGAGTGGGACGCGGAAGCCATGGGTAGATAGTTACAGGGAAGGGAGAAAGAGATGGGAACGATGGATACATGTGTTGACCAAGTTAGTAGGATCTGACGGCCTAGGACGATTCCATCCTACGGTTCCGGATCCAGAGGATCGGACGATCAAATCCTTCTGAGAACGCGTAGTACCGTCCTATTTTTATTGCCTCTGCTTTGTCTTTTCTATCCCGGGAGTTTTTGCCCGTGTTACCGGCGGCACCGCTTCCCTCCCGTGCTTTACAAATTCATTTTTTCGCAGCCCGTGTGGAAGAGCTCGGTACTCGGCCAACCAAACGACAAACACGTATATAAAACGGCCAACCCTACCACCAGCTCATCGCCTCTCCCTCAGCCGCTGCCGTCGTCGTATTCTAATCTTCTTGCCCCCAAGCAACCAGCTCTGTCCCCTACCGCCACTCCTGTCCGTGCTTAACACACATGTCTCCGTCAAAGGAGCCACGTCTTCCATTGATCCGCTGCCCGATCTGCAACGTAGGCACCGTCAAGTGGTTCGTCTCCAGCACGGCCAAGAACCCTGGTCGGCACTTCTACAGATGCGAGTAGTACCAAGGAGTAAGCTTCCCTTGCATCGTGTCGCGTGGTCAGCAACTCGATTCCTTCTTCGTTCCGCCCTGATCTTCTACTCTACTGCGTTTCCTGGCTTCGTAGAAGGGCTGCAGTTTCTGGAAGTGGGAGAAGGAGTACGCCGATTATCTCCGGACGCGCTGGGGCCACATCTCCGCGGTGCCCGCTGTGGCCGCGAAGTGATTGATAGTCCCCTCGGCCGATGTGCAGGTCCAGATCCAGGCGCTGCTCCTGCACGACCGACGCTTGACGCCTCTGACATTCACCCACCCTGCTCTTGCCGTAGCGAATCCCCAATCCAGTCTCCCACTAGTACAGAACTACTTCACCAAGAGAGTCGGAAAGTCTGTAAACTTCGTTCTCAGGATATCCCCAACTGTTAGTGTTAAGTAACGGGTCAGTTCTTGTTCCCGGCTATTAAACTTGTCAGTTCAGCTTTTCTAAGTCTGTGTGTAACATCTTATTGCAAGATTACTATGCGAGATTAGATTACTATGCAGAGCTGGCAGCTTCAGGCTTTGGTATGAAATCAGTATTCAGGTAAACAATGCCTGAAGCAAATGTGCACCAGAGGATGGTCACCCCTTTTGTTATGTGATATAGTACTACTTGTAGTCAAATCCTCTCTAGACTATACCTGGTCGCAATGCAGAACATCACTACGTTCATCCTTTTCACTGCAGCAGCATCAGGGGTGCACCAAAAAGAGGAATTTACGTTCTGCCAGAAATTTGGGCAGAAAATGTTTGCCTTGTATTCCCACGCGTTTCCGTCTTCAGACCTAACGCATTTGCTATGCAACATTTTAGTTGGGATTTTCGCAAATCCCCTCATTCTAGTTCATGTCGTCGTCCCTGGGCAAGCTTAGTTTTGTATCCCCTGAATAATCTTTCTCGCTTGAAAGAGAAAGGACTATACATGTTTCTTTCTTCTATACTGTTATCAAATCATTTTTGTATATTGGATTGTTTTGTTCTGTATTGGTGATACACAAACAAATGTAAGTTGTCTGCATTAAGGTTTCCGGCTCGAAGGCAAGTACTGACTCATAGACTAGTCGAGCAGCTCCTAATCATTGGCACGCCAACACGCTAAAGCAAAACTTGTATTCTGAGAAAACAATATTGAAAAGGTAAGTAACCAATTTTCTCATATTGAAAAACTTATAATGCATACAGAACAGAACATATCCTCCCACCTACGGTCTACCCCTGGTCCTCGCCCATGGTGATGGTTTGTATGATAGAAGTTGCACGGGGTCGGTGTGAGTTCAGACTTGTGAAGTGTGGCATGACATATCACAGATTTGCTCAGTTAACTACACATTTCCCTTAGATCTGAGAACGTTTCTAGAGAAAAGGTTTGTGTGGCTTGTATCAACAAGCTTCAGAGCGGCATTTTCCTTAATTCTTCATGGACCAAGCCATTGTAACTACAGTACCTCCTAATATATCCAAACCATTAGTACTACTAGTAGAAAATAATAAACCTCAAAAGGATTCAGCTGGTTATCATACATGATCCTTTGTCAGGCTCCAAGCTAAGGAAGATTCAACTTGACAGGCAGGACACTACCGATGAACCTCATGGTGTGCTACTCTGGTTAGCAGCTCAAATGAATCCTCACTCCTGTCAAAACCCTAAGTACTGAACAGCAATTTGACCATCGATCAAGCTTTGATCCAACAACTAGACGAAAGAAAAAGAAAAGACGACTCCATGCACTACAAGGATGCCACGCAACAGCTCCATGAATCATCCTCCATGCGATTTTCCGTGATACATTAGCTGGGCTGGTCAACATGCACCCGCACATATTGGTCAAGGACACTCTGGAATACCTGCATCAGATAAAACCATTAGTATTGAGGTCAATTTATAAAAGAGGAAAGCTGTAAATTTATTACATGACAGTTTCGATCCCGAGTTAGCACTAATATCACCATGACTAGTGCTAGAGGTTGATGATAATAATATTGGCGCAATATTCTTAGCATATTAGATTTTCTTCTGCCGAAAATCTATAAGAAACTACTCCTAATTTTATGGTTCTACTCTATGAAATAAAAAACTTCATAAAAACAAAAGTACCTGAAAAGAAAACAATTCCTTCCTATTGAGAAGCACATCCATTGCAGCATACTGGTCATCAAACGCACTATAGAATATCTTGTAGAACTCAGATCTGTATCACGCCGATCAACAGTTTAAAAGTGTCACTATGGTGGAAATTAAGAAAATGACATGAAAGGCTACTCACTGTTCTTCTGGTGTGCTTCGTTGATCCATCTCATCGAACTTCCTAGTCAGTATCTCTGCTCCTGTTGGTCCCAGTATGTTGAGGACTAAACCTTCTAATGTCCTTGGGAAAGTATGCTGAAAAGCATGGAAATTCAAGAGCAGTCAGATAACAACTAACACATGATTCAGAGCTGAATAACCGAGATGCTAAAAAGATTATAAACCATAATGGAGTATGTAGATAATCCATGCACACAGTAAAAGATTTTGTGCATGTTACCTATATATAGGGCATACAAAACAAGGGCGACTTATTTGCAAATTTTTACAGATAAGATTTTGAAAGTACAAAAAGGTTTGATTTGGAAATTGGGGCATGCTATTGTATCAATTGATTATTTTTTAAAATATACATACCACCATTGCTAGTAGCATACTCCGCAATTCAAGTGGTTCAACTGGCAAAATTATTTTTGCAACAAGGTCGTTCTGCAAGGGAGATGAATCATCTGCAGCAGTCTTCCTTCTCTCATTGCTTTGGCACACGGATATATCCTGAGATGTGCATTCTGCTATGTCATTTTGGTCAACCGCTTCAACACTGTCATGAACCAGTGACATGAGCTCATAGAGCGCTTGAAGAGTGCAGGGTTTCAAAGATTGCAGCAGTGCACTTTTCTTGTCAGATGTATCAGAATTTTTAACCTGGTTGAATTGCTGTGAGCCTGCTAAATGATTAAAAGAAGGAAAGCTTAATTAAAAAACTAGGTTTTAAAGCTTATGGTGCCTCTTGATAGGCGTAAAATACTGACCTCTCGATGCTTCATCTGTAGACTGGAAACCACTGTATCTTTCTGAATGAGTAAAGGAACTATTCTGCGTTATTTTGTTCTGTCATGAGAAGCGGAAAGTTACTACTACACTAGTTATTCACCCAACGAACAAAAGGAGAAAATGCATTGCTAACTACTGCATGCAAAGGCGACAAATCATCTACAGTTGAAAATCCCAGAGCATACTCATAGTATTTCCAGATGATTAAATGATATCTCATCCTATCAAGATAAAGAAAAGAGCATTATGGTGCGTACCATCTCTGTATCCAGCAATCTTCACTACAAATCATTTTTAGAGGTAGGCACCATCAAGATAGTGCAAACACAAGAGGGATACCAGTCAGATGTCAGTTAAAAACAGGTGCTACAAAATAAGAAAAACATAAAGAAACTGGGCATCAGAAAATTAACCATTCTAGATGCACTTTGGTATGGAACTGCATATTCGAATGGAATGCTACTACCCTCTGGAAAAAGGGAACTGTTACTGAGTAACTTAAAGCAGCTGTTGGTAATTTGAACATACCCACATGAACCAAGGATTTGGGTGGCAAGAAATTTTGTCAACATCCTTTCAAATGTAAAGCCAGACCGAAAACCTGATCCCTGACGCTATGGAATTACGACCTATTTACAGGGGAGAGTGCCCACTGAACACAAACTCTTGTTAACATCACGATTAGCACTTCATCTTATGTGTTTGGATACCTTCCATTCTATTTATTCATATTTTAGGAGATGACCATCCTTTATATGCTTGGCCCCATGTTGCTACCTACTTAACACACAATTCACTTGGAGAGACAAACTAGGAAGTACTAAAAGAAATTGCTAAATTACAATAAAATACCTCCTCATAATTCGACGCAGATAGTAGGCATCCATATGTTCTAACATTTCAGTCATTATGTTTGACTTCCACCAAAAGTTAATTGCTATGGTCAAATCCTCGCTGTCAACTTGGTGATACCTGTTAAATGAACTCTCAAACTGTCAGCTGTATTACTTATCCTACAGTTAGTTCTTTTGGAGGAAATTATCACAATAAAACTCTAAGAAAAAATCTTTGTTATTCTACCAGCATATGAACTGTCACATATATCAAGTGTATTCAACCAAGTTGCCACTTTCTTAATTGACAGGAGATAAAGATTTCAGATTGGTATGATAAAAAAAAACAGTTCAACACACTGATTAAAGATGGCTTGGTATCTTTCATAACACCAATCTGTGTGTCCAAAATTGAGATGCTCAGAAGCAAGAAGTAAAATATAAAAATAGTTCAAAAAGATGTACCATCCTTCTGGTATGAAAAGAGCATCACCACTATTTAGGATGACTCTTTCAGAATATTCCTTCATGTATTTTGCTTTTGGGTAGCATGAATAATCTGGTTCCTCAATGCTCACACCACTGCCAAAAAAGATGTGAGAGATCAGAGAAAAACATTTCAGTTCAGCTCAATTTCAGTTGCTCAAGCCAAATAAATTAATGGACAATTCTTGTGGGAAAAAGGAGTTTACCTATGGTTGGAGGCCTCCCCATATACAGGCATTGGGTACAAATATGGTGATGCGGAAGGAGACCACAAAGTTACTGTATGAAAATTTCAGGAAAAATGAGCAATCAAGAGGATTCTCTAGTGCTACATATCATCGGTATTTCAAGCAGATACAATGATAAGGATCCTTCACAATGTGAAAAGATCATAAAATTAAAGTTGAAAAGAAGCAAGAGCAAGCACAAACAGAAGACAGAAATCCGTCTGCAGTTGAAGTAAAATGACAATATTCCCGTGTTAGCAAAGATAGTACAATGCATGAACTCGGAGAACTTGTAAATTAACATAAAAAGGACATGAAACCATAATATACTGCCTAAAACATAAAATACACCTTTTTTGCATCCAGCCATCACGCAGAGAAGGTTATGGTGGGGATCATAATGGGTACTTGATCTCATGTGAGCCCTACTCATCCAAAAGTTTATTGACGAAAAAGATTTTCCTTTCAGGAATATAGGCTACAGGAATAAAAAGAAACAAATTAACAGAACAATCAGCTCGAAGATGAGGGTTAAGTAAAAGGAGACGATTTGGCTGAAAGGAGAAAGTTAAGTCAGACCTCCTGAATGTCCTCTTTTAAAACTTCTAATGAGCATCTATCTTTGCTCTCAGTGTTCAGAATTGACACCTGTTATAGGTTAAATTTATTTTATGGTAAGTAAATAACTCTATAAGACCACATTGCCAGAAGGGCACAGCAAGCAAACTTGCCTGTGCTAAATATAGTTGCTTGGAATTCTCTGAGCTGGCTGGACACATTCCCTCTGAACAAGTTGACTCCTTCCCAATCCCATTATCTTTGGATGGATCACTAGCAGCACTCAGATGGCCCAGGTGAGACTTGCAGGAGTGCATGAATGTGGAGAACGGGATAGACACCTACATCAGTGAACAATTTACCTAGTGTCAGCCTCAAGGCCAATTGCGGATACGGCATAATTTACGACTTCCAAGCAGTAAACTCTGAGTTAAAAACAACCCTCTCATGGCTTCTAAGATCCCCATAAAATACGTGGCCAGTGTTTGACATCATGGCTTCCACGGCAACATCAGGTCCCACCTTCTCCTAAGAAATGACCAGGGTAAATATTGCATCGGTTGCAAAGTAGGTTCCTCGTATGAACTGGGGAGGGGGTTGATCCGAACCAGCAAGTAGTCGAGGCCACCATGGAGGGGATCCCACCGGGAAGAGGCCGCAGAACCTTTAAACACGCCACGGAATACCTAAATAGTGGGGTTTCCCCATGGGAGCACATGAAGAATCATGGAAGCATAAGGGGGGAGGGTAAGGAAAGAAAAGAGAGCTTCGAGAAGATGAGGCGTAGAGGAGTTACGGCGGGGACGTTCTTGGGCTCGATGGAGGCTGCGAACTCCTCTGACGACGGCGGCGACGAGAAGCGAGGGGCGCGGAGGCCGGCGTCCAGCGCCGCACCCACGAATTCGGCGTCTTTCTCGGTTTGCATTCTTTCGCCGTTCGGGAGCACGAAGCACTTCGGCTGCAGGTTGCAGACGACATTTTCCTATTTATCGCCCAACGCGGGCGATAATAGGCTCCGCCCGCTCGGCTGCTCGATGTGGGCCGGCCGGTTAGCGGATATTTTTCTTTTTTTTTGCGGGTTTCTGTTTGTTTTCGAGTTTTTCTCGATTTCTGGTTTTCCGCCTGGTTTTTTGGGTGGCTAAGGTTTTTGAACTTTTTTTTGAATCTGAACATTTTTAATTTTGAACTTTGAATTTTTAAAAACTAAACAATTTTAATTTTGAACTTTTAAACTTTGAACTTTTTTTAGATCTGAATATTTTAAAAATTTAAACATATTTGAAATCTCTGAAAAACAAGAAAATGGAAAAAAAAAGCTAAGATAACTAAGCAAAACCACCGTCATAATGGGCCCATTCTGGGAGGCAGTGTGCGCCGGGCAGTAAATAAATATTCTCGTTGCAGACTTACTATAGAAGTGGGAGGTAGCGGGTCCTCCGATCCATATTACTTATCACTGAAATAGATATATCAAGATATATATTAGTGCTAGATACATTCATTTAAACGACAAGTAATATGGATCGGAGGGAGTGCCTATTTACAGAGTACATACAAATCTAGAAAAATTTATGGCATCTAATTTCGAATAGAGGAATACAATATCATCTTATAAAAATCTATGTATTAATATTGCCTAAAAAGACATTTGATAACGGAAAGACCACAAGGGTGTCACGCCACAATTGAATCTCATAAGATGAACCATTAATCCTTAGAGTATCTCTAGTGGCGTCCGGACAACACCTGAACCTATCATGTTCGGTCGTAATTTTTACTGGTTTTTCAATCCGCGAAAAAGTGAGTTCATTTGTCCAAACACCTCTTTAGCCTCCCAATATTCGCAGCCGGTAAAGTGTGTCCTAACACGTTCGCCGCGTCGGTCGCTCCCATCAATGCTCGGGTCTTACCTGTCGGCGAGTGAGCCGGTAGGTCAAACTAATTTAGTGTCGTTACCCACCCACCAGCCCATCGGTGCATTTCCTACGTAACACCCTTGCCGGTTTCCCATGTGCCACCGTCATAAATGCCCATGAGCCATATATCACAATGCCCGTTTTATCTAGACCCTCACACTTCCCGTTGGCTTGCATGTCACCTCTCCTCTTCCCACGCACCACCCACCACCATCGCCAGCATACCTTGTGACAACGGCTGAAGCCACACCAGTGGCTATGACCACAACAACCTCAATGTGGCACAGGCGTGGGAGTTCTCCATCCTCGACATCCTCACGTCGCAAGACTGCTCCTAAGCGAATTTCTAATAAGTTAAGGCCGGTCCCCGTGCCACATGTCCTCATCCGAGGCGCTCGCACCGTGGAAGTCACTTGAAGCTAAGCAAACATGATGGCAAAGGAACGGTAGGCACGCGTCGGAGTCCGGTTTGTGGGACGCCCTCTTCATGCAAGAGGTTCGCCTATCAAGACCATGATGAGTGGACTTTACTATTGTTTTTACCTCGTTTAAAGTGGACATTTCTCAATAATTTGATGAGATTATTCTTTCTACCTACCACTAATCATTAATAATTGCATAGACATGTGAATCTGCTTCGTTATTTATTTCCTTATAAAAATGGTCAAATTAATGATGAAATTTGTCATATATAGGAAGAATTATGAGATGGGAAGATGCCCAAGTCAATAGATCTCTAAAATCATGTAGATCAAGACATAACGAGCATCGCAAGTCCGTGCCCCGTCCATACCGTGTCGATGTACCATATGTTGGTGGCTTCGTCAATCAAACCGAATAACTTTCATGAAGGGTACCGCATTGAATTCGCGACAAAAGACCTCTGAAATCCTACTCGTCTTTTGCCCTATATAAACAAGATGGTAACAACCATTGTCAACACCTAGTCATCTTCATAGCCATATACACTTGCCGTCTTTTTTTATCGAATGGCAACATTAATTCTAAGCATAAGAGAAGCCTTGTTCATGCAAAACTGGACCATAGCCTGCCCAACCTAGTAAATTTGTGCCTACAACACTAGTAGAAAAAAACTTATAAGTAGAATAGTACCAGTAACGCACCAAATTTTCTTTACGTACGCCGCTTCTAAACCTAGTGGCATACATGAATATTGGATGCGCTGCCAATATAGGCTTACTGGTAGGATACCACCTGTATACCACCACCAGTAAGCATGGCTCGGGTGCCCGGGGATGCGGCCACCTACCGGTGGCGTACCAAAGTCCATGTAGGACACTAGTAGTTGTTAGTGGGTCATCTTTTAACCCACTCGACGCGCAGCAACCTCCCACTTCCCACACCTCCCTTGTCTCCTCCTCTCCAATACTGATTAGGGTTTCCGCCGCCTTTGGGATCGTCTTTGGATCCACGTTACGTCGTGCTGCTGCTGCTGTTGCTGCTCGGCTACGTTGCCGTTTGGCACGGTTTCACTGTCCCCTACCGTCACTGCTCGGGCTTGGCCACCGTTCACCGTCCCCTGATGCTCGTCTATATCGTTGTCCACCGCCCCCATCCACGTCGCCCTACCACTGCTCGGGCTCGGCCACTTCCCATGCTACCGCAAGTTCCCCACACCCCGCTCGTCTTCCACGTCGATGCCGATCCCCCACCATGGTCGACCCGCTTGCCTCGAGTTCTGGACCTCGCTAGGGACAAGAAGGTCGTGGGCGAGATCACTCCTGGGATATCTCCCTACTGCTCCGGATGTGCTAGGCCCTGGCATGGATCGGCACGACCCCGAGGGGTTCGAAAGGGGCCAAAGATGTGCTGGTGCTGTCGGCTCTCATGGCCGTCGGCTCCATAAAAAAATTCTAAGGAGGGTAAGCCTCCCCTCTCGTAACACTGGTTGAGTCCGCTCGGTAGGGGATACTTGTTTTGAATCTGATGGCTTAGTGGTATACTTGTATGTAGAGATATATTCGTATGTAGGCAAGATATTTGTTTTGAATCGATGGCGTAGTGGGATACTTGTAAGCACATATATATTCGTATGTGGCAAGATACTTGTTTCGAATCGAATTAATAGTGGGTAGAAGATTTGTAGTGTACAACCAATTGTAAGGGATGGAATTATGTTTGATGTAGGGTTCTTATATGTTGCAATGCCCGATTTCACTAAATTACGAGTTGAAATGGTGCACCCCTTATTGGTAGGGGTATGCCTACAGGCGCCTCAATTATCAGCTGATTCTTTAAAGTAGGGTTCCTATTTGTTGCAATGGCCGGTGATTAAAATGTTGGGCACTACAGGTGTCTCAATTTCGGTTGCGATCCCGGGATGGCACCAGTAAGTCTTGTGATATGAACAAATACAAATCTTGTGCATCCTACAGGTTCACTAGCTCCATCCCTGGGATTTGTGCGTCCATTGTATGTATGAGGCGTGCCATTCTTAATTTTGCCCTACTTGATGTTCGTTTTGGTTCTTGTTCGTTGCAATGGATAATTATTAAAATGTTGGGGCACTAGGTGCCTCAATTTGGATGTGATTCTTGGTTAGTTCTAGCGAGCTATGTGATATGCACAAATACAAATCTCGTGCATTCTACCTGGCTCGCTAGGAGCGAATCTGAGACTTGTGTCCAATATAAGTACGAGGCCCTACTTGATGTTTATTTTGGTTCTTATTTGTCACAATGGGTGATAATTAAATTGTTGGGACACTTAAAGGTGCCTTCATTTAGGATGCAATCCTGGGATGGTGCAAGTGAGACTTGTGATACGCATAAATACAAATCTTATGCATCCTAGATGGATCAGTTACACCATCCATGAGATGTGTATTGTCTTTATATCCACTAATGTCACCCCTACAGAAAATAAATGGGAAAGATTTTTGTGGTGAAGATTTTTCATATGGAAGGAAGTACCGGCAAAAAAGGAGTCATTCAAGATAGGTGAAATCCATAAGCTTGGGGATACCCATAGCACCCTACTTGACCAATCAAATTCTAGGTTTGTACACCGTTTAATTTTGTTTTTCAGCACTATTCCGCTTTTACATAAATTTGGAGCCGTATGTATCTAGTTTTATGTTTATCTTTGGAATAAAAATACCACCATATAAAGATGTATTTAATGAATATAAAACGAAAGTTTAAGTTGGATGCTAATAAAGAAAGGAGAAAAGAGAATAATAGTTGCATTACAAGTTATGGACATTGTCACACATTGTTATTTGGTTCATTTATTTGAATGAGTGACAGTTTGCAAGTGTGTTATTTAGTGCTAACTCTTATTTACAACATATATGTTTAACTTTAAGTTGATCTTTTCTATTAAGAAATAATTAGTACTATGGGAACTTTTGCATGCTTATAGATGGTCAACCACCCCCTATAGCTAGCCCAGTAATTAAAAGAAGCAAGGACTCAGTGCATCCGTAATCCCTTTAAAACCAAGTTGTTCTAGTAGTGTCCACCGTATCTATCTATATAGAAAAATGCTATTCGAAGTACATTTTCATATGTGGCTTTTATTTAGCTTCCAAATGAATTGTTTATGGTTATGGTTGTCATAGATAAGTTGGTTATGGGGTGACCACGAATTCATAGGCATAAGCACCCTTCCAAAATATGAGGGCAAAAACCCTCCACGTAGGGGGTGGTACCGTTATGATAAGGGCACAAACCCTTCAAGAAATTTATCAAAGGTGAGAGAGCGAGTATGCATGCAAAGTTGTTAAAAATGTGTATCCGGTCATAATATATAAGTACTAAGAGGAAATAAGCAAAAACAGTCCAAAAATAAAAATGCCAAAAGAATCAGAGAGAAGAGGGGCAACGAAACCAAACGTTGGTGTTGTACTATGGTTCATGCATAAATTTAAGGGGTAGTATCTGGAAGCTAAATATCACATGTACACGTTCAGTCCTTTCTTACTTTCTACTTCTTCAAGTGTCCACATATATGATAAATATTCATGATTCTAAATACCAAAGTAGCACAACACACAATGCACTTTCACTTGCACTTTGCATGCTTAATGGTCCATAGTACTTCTGCATTTGTTTTTATACAAGAATTGACATATTGGTAAACATAGATGAGGTTTACGAGAAATGTCACTTTATAAGGTAATTGCCTCGTGTCATTTTTTAAAGGATGAATACTTAACTTTGTGTAGCAATGATCATGAATTATGATATTCAACATAAACAACAAACTCCAAAGTCCATGTTTCGTTTTATCACCTTTATGCTCGAGGACAAGGATAGGTTAAGCTAGGGGATGTTGATGCATGTAAAATGCATAAATGAACTTTGTAGTTTATTTTCATATATTCCAACATATTTGCATCACGACATCATCAGGTTACGTGCGAATGCATGTGGCATGGCAGAGCCCTATGCTGAGCAATCGAACGCCGATGGTTGTGGCCGCGGACGCGAACCCGACTGAGACGATGTCATCCCCTCCAGCTCTATTGCTCCTCCCACTAGGTCACCTGGCGTCCTGGACTTTGGCGAGTGTCACCTGGTCTCCAAACAACATCGGGGAGGCAGGGGAGCAGGGGTACGGTTGCCAACGGTAGTGGAGGTGCGGGAAGTGAGTGGGGATGTGGATTTTTTTACCTGGGAGAGAGTTGATGCGACTAAGATCACTGTAGAGCTTCGTTGGGAGACCCCAAGATGAAGGTATTATGAGTACAGCAGCAAGTTTTTCTCTCAGTAAAAAACCAAAGTTATTGAACCAGTAGGAGGAAGGAAACGACTCAAAGGTGTTGCTAGCAACTGGAAACCTGCACAACACAAACTCAAGACTTTTCTCCAACGAACAGTGAGGTTGTCAATCTCACCGGTTTGCTGAAAACAAAGGATTAACTGTATGGTGTGGAAGGTAATGATGGTTTGCAGAAAGTAAACAGTAACAATAGAAGATGTATCAATGGTAAAGATTGGACCGGGGTCCATAGTTCACTAGAGGTGTTCTCCTTAAGATAAACAACATAACATGATGGGTAAACAAATTACACCGGGGCAATTGATAGGACAAAGCAAGGCATAACAATGCAATACTAGACATTCATGATATTATGAGATTTGATTGGGCAATACAACAAGATACATAGACCGCCATCCAACTGCATATATGACTAGTAATCCACCTTCAGGTTATCATCCGAACCCCCTCCAGTATTAAGTTGCAATCAGCGGATAACTGATTTAAGCAAAGTGTGTAAGGTAAACAATCCACTTGTTCCATGAACAAGAGATCGTTGTTTTCTCCCTAGTAGCAACAACACATCTACAACCTTAGAGATTTCTATCACTTCCCCAGATTAAATAGAGGCATGAACCCACTATCGAGCATAAATACTCCATCTTGGAGTCACTAGCATCTACTTGGCCAAGATAGCTACTAGAAATGGAGAGCATGCAAGATCACAAACAACACAGACATGATAGAATCATTAACCAATATAACATAGTAATCTCAATATCCATCGGATGCCCGCAAACACAACATGCATGATTACAAATAGATGATCTTGATCATGAACGGAGCTCACAAGATCTAAACATGGTAGCACAAAGGAGGAGAAACAACCATCTACTACATGGACTCATAGTCCAAGGTGGAACTACTACCGCTTCATACCGGAGGCTAGCATGGTGATGAAGAAGGCCTCCAGGATGATCTCTCCCCTCCGGCAGGGTGCCGAGAAGAGCTACAGATCCCCCTGATCTAGGGACGATGGTGGCGGCGGCTACAGACTGTTTTGTGGAAGATTGATCGGGTACTTAGGGTTTTGGTATCAGGGGATTCTTATAGGCGAAGAGGAAGGCCGAGGGGGTGCCCGAGGCGGCTGCACCCCCCAGGTGTGGGCCAGGCCTGGCCGCACGGCCAGGGGGTGTGGACCCCTCACGACCCTTCTCCGTCTCGTCTTCTGGCTCCGTGTTCCCCGCGGTAAAATATTGACTTTGACTTTTGTCCTATCCAATTCTGAGAATATTGATTTTCTATCTTTTTTGGGACCAAAAACAGAAGAAAACATGCAACTAACACCGTGGCATCTTGTTAATAGGTTAGTCCTAGAAAACATATAAAAATACCTCAAAGTGTAGACAAAGCAAAGCAAAGTAGATACTAAACTTGCATGGAACATCAAAAATTATAGATATGACGTATCAAGCATCCCCAAGCTTAACTCCTGCTCGTCCTCGAGTAGGTAAGTGATAAAAAGAATAATTTTTGAGGTGACATTCACCATCAAAATCAAGATCAAACCATTTGCAAGCATTGAAAGCTGGGATCAAAGTACTCTAAACATGAGCATGAAATAAGAAGTTCTAACAATAAGATAAAGTAACTATGCTGCAACATGAAAGGATACAAATAAAGATTCATGAATAATAATGCATTGAAAGACGTTTGTTTGTTTCACATAAAGAAAACATATCATAGTGGCATTCAGCTTGTCCCTCATGGAGTAGCAAATAATTGCATAGGACACCTTAAAAGTTCATAAGAGTGACTAGATACAAATAGTTCAAGAGCAAGCAATATCAACAATATGAATCAATCAATAAGTTTTGAGACAATGCACATAGAACTAAGAATGGCAACTATGCTCTCTTAATTGGTGCCTAAGGATAGAAGGTGGAGACTCAATATAATGGTGGAAGAAAGGCCCTTCATAAAAGGGAAGCAGAGATTTCAAGTCTCATAATGAGCTTCCAAAAATTATGGTACCTGTTAGCTTTCTGCTCTCATTGCCTCTATCATAAGCATCTTGAAGTGATTAAGGTTAAAGTGAACAAACTATATAGTATATGCTTGACAAAGTATAAGTTGGCAATCTCATGTCCCTTGAATACGAGGGTGATACGTCGTAAACGTATCTATAATTTTTGATGCTCCATGCTTGTTTTATATCATTTGTCTTATGTTTTGTCTACACTTTGAGGTATTTTTATACACTTTCTGGAACTAACCTATTGACAAGATGCCACAGTGCTAGTTGCTTGTTTTCTGCTGTTTTTGGTTTCAGAAAGCTAAAAAATGAATATTCTCTAAATTGGACGGGACAAAAATGAATATTCTCGAAATTGGACAAAATTGACCAAAAAGTCACGAAAAGTTCCGCAGCGCTGCCGCCACCGAAGGGGAGATTCGAGGGACATAAAGTCTCTGTTCTGGCACCCTACCGGGATGGGGAAGTTCCCCCAGAGCCATCTCCATCGATCTCCATCGACATCGTCATCACCGTTGTTGATTCCCATGATGAGGAGGGAGTAGTTCTTCTTCGAGGCTAAGGGCTCTACCGGTAGCTATGTGTTCATCTCTCTCTCTCTATGCATGATCGTGTTCTGGTCATGAGCTTTCTAATCAAGTAGATCTACCTTGCTACTCAAGTGCTTTAATAGATCTATGGTCTCCCCATGTGTGTGAAAGTGACAGCGTGCATGCCATGGTGGCACTTAGGCTAGAGTCTACATAAATACTCATCATGCTTTAATAGATCTATGCTTTTCCCCATGTGTGTGAAAGTGACAGCGTGCACATCGTGTGTGGAACTTAAGCTAGGTTACATATATATTAATCATGTGTATATTTTGAGTTGGTTGTCTCTATAAAATTGTGGTGTTTGTTGGAACCATCTAGCGCTCAAGGTGACAGTGTGGGGTTATCTAGATGGGGAAGGCGGACTTTGAGTTGTGATTTTGTAGGCCTACCGTGGATTAGAGTGTCCAACCGAAGAGTAGTTAAGAGTAGTATCATGAAGAGAGGATATTTATATGAGAGAGTGTTCAGTAGTGAAAGTATGATCCATAGGCCTTGTTTCTAAACATTGAAACACTGTTTGCATCTAGATCTGTTGCATGTTTGCTTGCTTCCATCTTTATTTCAGTTTACCTTTAGTTTCTCCCACGTCAACAACAAGTCAGAAGCTCTTTTCTGGCACCATTACCACTTGTATTTCACTATCTCTTCGCCGAACTAGTGCACCTATACACTTGACAAGTGTATTGGGTGTGTTGGGGACACAAGAGACTTCTTGTATCTTAATTGCAGGAAATAAGTATACATAACCCTCCTATGTTTCGGGTTTGGGACAGAGACCCCCCTAACTCTAAACTGGAACACATCACCCCCACAACTTTGCTAAACCGGACAGAGGGCCCCCCTCATGATGAATCAACTGTATTGCAAGCGGTTTTGGTGACATGGATGTGCCGTAGCTATTCCAGCCTAGCAAATGTGTGATCAACTGAAAAATTACCCCCTGGTTTGACCAAACCCACTCGTTTTCCATGGCGTGGCATCACCTCCAGCCACCCATGTCCACCTCTCTGCTTCCTCCCCTCTCGCTCCGCTCCGCTCCTACTGCCACCAAGAAGTCTACGCTCCCGCTCCTCGGCTGTCGCCATGAATATGTCGCTCGTGCACGTACTTCAGTTCCCCATGCCGCAGTACAGTCACCTGAGTGGCTGCAGGCCGTACATCTTCATGGCGGTGCGGGGGAGGTTCTCCTCATCCACGTGCCGTACGTCTTCGTGGCGTCCTGGAAGATGGTGTATCCCTTCATCGGCGATGACAACACAAGAAGAATCTAGATGCCACCCTCTAGGACGACCGGGACACCATTGACGAGTCCCATCTGCCCGAGGAATTGGTGATGGAGCGATGGATCATGGTTACTTGGTCCCTGCCACAGGACATCGCATGCATGCATTGCATCGCCCATCGATCGTGCTAGATGCAAGACAGAGAGAGTGTTTGGGGTGTGTTGTTTAGCAGCGGCAATTGCCTTGATTAATTTAATCACAGAGTACAGTGTTTATATAGATGTGTGTTTATATAGATGTACAGAGGGAGAGAGAATGGCGGTGCATGCGCTCGCACAGTCTAATTAATTCATCTTGATCCTATATTACAGGTGCATGTTTGCACATGCAATATGATCAGATAATCATTGACGCGGTGCGTTCGGTGGATACCGAAGACTTCCTATTCAGTCACGTACGCTGAGTCTTCAGTCTAACACTAGATTTTCATGAAATATTGTGTGCGTTTTATCAGGATCAGGTATCCAGGAGGTGTGGTCTATGGTGTATGTGCTGACCCGCAGCTGCTGGTGCACGAGGAGAATGCACTCGCTAGGCGGTCAAGGGCGTTCGACATTCAAAGACCACAGAAATTAACCGGCCATCCTCCGCTGTCGAGAGTAGAAACGGCTAGGCAGAGCTGCCCAGGACGAACTGGGTTCGATCTAACCAGGTGGTGCTCGCAGGTGGGATGCATTTGGTCTGAGCTGGACTCACTTCTGCCACCTGTGCTAACTGCTAACTCACCACGTCATCAAAACCACCAAGCAAAACAGCCTTGCATGGGTGAAGGGGGCTCTCTGTCCGGTTTAGCAAAGTTGTGGGGGTGATGTGTTCCAGTTTAAAGTTAAGGGGGGGGGGGTCTTTGTTCCAAACCTGAAACATAGGGGGGTTATATATACTTCTTTCTAATTGCAGTGTTGCTTGAGAGGGATACCTTTGACCACTTCCTCCCTGAGTTCGATAAACCTTGGGTGATCCACTTAAGGGAAACTTGCTGCTGTTCTACAAACCTCTGCACTTGGAGACCCAACAACTATCTACAAGAATAGAAGTGCGTAGATATCAAGCTATTTTCTGGCGCTGTTGTCGGGGAGGTTTTAGGCATTTTACCTTTCCTCCACGTCAAGCTCCATCAAAGTTATTTTCTGGTGCCGTTGCCGAGGAGGAAAGGTAAAAGGCACTCACACACGTTACCCCACGGCATCAGCAAGCCAGAAAGTTATTTTCTGGCGCCATTGCCGGGGAGGTAAGGTAAAAGGTACTCACATCCTCCGGTGTGAGTGCTCGAAGTTATTTCCTTTAGATTATGCAATTTTTTCTTTTTGTTTCTTGTTTTCACTAGTTAGGCTTAATGGAAAAAACAACAAAATTAGAGAGCTTTATAGTATTTATATTGAGTTAGAACATGAAGTGTTTGAAGAGAAAATTTAAAAACCTATGGAACTTTCTTTGCATGCTAATAGCAATGTTATTAGTATGAATTTTTTGAACACCGTGTTACTAACGGTATGGAAACATCTAAGATTGGGGAAGCTAGTTTTTATGAGAAATATCTTTTTAGTTCCCCAGCTTTAGGGAAGAAAATTTGCTCTAATGATACTTTATCTCCCATATGTGGTAATTCTAATGATACTCGTAATATTTTAAAGCCACATACTGAAAGTGTCCCTTTTAAGATACCTACAAAAATTGTTGATCGTGTTGATAACTACTATTTTGGAGATGGAACTGTCCATACTAGTGATCATTTACTCTTTATACATGAATTATGCGAGTTGTTCAAGTGTGCAGGTATTTCAGTGGACCAAGTTAAGAGGAAGCTATTCTCTTTATCACTTAGGGACAAAGAAAGGGAGTGGTATGAGCTACTAGATGATCCTCATCATTTGGAATGGAAGGAACTTGAATCTCTCTTTTACTCTAAATTTTATCCTCCTCACGAAATTCATAAAGATAGGAATTATATTTATAATTTTCATCCTCATGGGGGAGAAAGTATTGCCCAATCTTGGGGGAGATTGAAGTCACTAATGCTCAAATGTCCTATTCATGAGCTCCCCAATAATATTATTATCAATATTTTTATGCAAGGCTTTCAGGACATTACAAGGACTATCTAGATACCTATTTAGAAGGATCCTTCACAAGTAAGGAGGTCAAAGCCAAGTGGGGTCTTCTTGAAACAATTCAAAGAAATACAGAATATTGGGATAATGACAAAGGTAAAGAACCAGGTATAAACTATGAGTATGATTGCATTAAGTCTTTCGCTGAAACTACTGATTTTCAAGAGCTTAGTGCTAACTATGGTCTTGATCCTCAAATTCTTGTTAGATATTATAGAGCCTTTTCTTCCCATATTAATGCTCCTAAAGAAAAATGGGACATGTATCATGAACCTTTTAAAGACACTTGCATGGAAAATGAAAATGTTATTAATGATTGCAATAAACATGCTCAAACTTCTGAAAGTACTATTTCTTATAAGCATGTTAATTTTTGTGGTATGCATAGACCTTGTGAGAAGAATAAAATAGAAGAAGAATATTGTATCACACACTGGAATGAAAAAACCAGAACGTGGTCTAAGGCTCTAAATGATCTTGGTAAAAAAAATTGTGCCCTCTACCCTTTTATTTGTGAACTCTGCTATGAAGTGGGTCATTTCAATTTTCAATGCTCAGGCCATAATAATAAACTTTCTAATCCAATGAGTACTGCAAGCTTGTATTGTGATAACGCGATCACTGATACGTCCAAAACGTATCTACTCGAACACTTTGCTATTATTTCTTCTCTAAACTTGTGTGATTTGGATACAACTAACACAGACTGACGCTGTTTTCAGCAGAATTACCTTGGTGTCTTGTTTTTGTGCAGAAAATGAACTATCACGAAAAATCCCAGAAAATATGTCAAAAACTATTTCTCACCAGAAGATCCATGGAGCTAGAAGGGGAGACAGAGGGGAGGCCTGGGGGGCCCAGACCCACCCCAAGCGTGGGCCCACCTGACCCCGCGCCTGGAGGGGGGTTGGCCACCCCAGGCAGCTCCTCGGCCTCCCTCCGCGCCTATAAGTTACCTTCTGACCTAAAAACTCAAGGGGGTTCGATAGTTTTCCAGAAAGATTTCCACTCCGCCGCCGCCACGAGAAACCAAGATTCGGATCCAGAAACTCCGTTCTGGCACCCTGCCGGGATGGGGAATTTGGAGAGGATCGTCGCCATCGTCATCGCCAATGCATCTCCATCAACAACCGATGTTTCCCTCATTCATGAGTGAGAAATCCCCCACTGTAGGCCTAGGGATGGTAGGGATTGGATGAGTTATATCATGTCATCGAATAAGATTTGTTAGGGGCATAGTGCCTAGTATCTCTATTAGTGCTATTTGACTTTGTTGCAACTTGTTGTGATTAATGCTTGTAACTAGGGCCCGAGTGCCATGATCTCAAATCTAAACTTATTATTGAATCATTATGATAGTATTGTTTGTGATCTTATCTGCAAGTTGTGTACGCATATCATTATACGGATCCAAAGGCTCCAAAGTGACAATAATTGGGACAACCGGAGGGGATGGCTATGGTGTGAGGATCACATGTGTTCATGGAGTGTTAATGCTTTGCTCCGGTGCTCTATTAAAAGGAGTACCTTAATTGCGTAGTTCCCTAGAGGCCCATGCCACGGGCTGGATGTAAGATGTTGTGCAAGTTCTCATTGCGAGCACGTATGACTATATTTGGAGCACATGCCTAGGATTGTTTAGTACTTGGATGCTTATTATTATTTATCTGCAATGCCCTAGTTCTTTGAAGTTACATGTTTAGACTCGTCCATGCAACGCCCGTCCATCCATCCCTATGCCTACCGCACTCGAATCCTACTATTACCGTTCACATTATTGCTCTTTGTTTCACTTTATTCTTTGTTCTTTGTTTTCTTTGTTGCTACTACAAACTGTTGCTACTGATAAACTTCTGTGAGCAAGAACTATTTCTAGGTGCAGCTGAACTGACAAATCAGTTGTTAAGGCTTTCAAGTATTCTTTGGTTCCCCTTGTGTCGAATCAATAAATTGGGTAATACTACCCGCGAAGACTGTTGCGATCCCCTACACTTGTGGGTCATCAAGACTATTTTCTGGCGCCGTTGCCAGGGAGCATAGCTTTATTTGTAAGTTGACTTGGATCTATTATTATTCACTGCTACTCCTTTCATCATGGGGAAGTCTCGTGATGGAAAGTTTCCTATTTTACCATCCACTAGAAGAAGAGGTACGGTCCTAAACACCTCTGTTGCTCTTGACTCACCATCTGTTATAAGTAAGCTTGTCACACCACCACCACATACTCATGCTACACACACTGCTACTACTGCTGAATCTGAAACTGCTTTTCATACTCATGATGTTACTTCTACTGTGCTTGATGCGAGTGGTTCATTAAGTCCTTTTCTAGATGCTACTATGGCTAGTCTAGGAAATACCAAAACTCCTAGTGAAGACACTGTTACACCTGTTAGCTCACCTGAGTCTAGTGAGAGTTTTGATATTAATGATGGTTACATAGAGCTCACTGATGAATTTGTTGAAGAGTGCCGAAACACACATGGCGCTAGTGCTATTAAGATTCTCCTTGCTAGACATACTATTATACCTAAGAAGTCCTATGATCCTAAGTTTGCCACCTCTCCCATAGATATTAAAGATAAAGATTATGATTTCTCTCTTGATTTAGCTTATTTAGATATTGTTGAGAAAGAACCTTTTTGTGGTACTGAAAACGAGAGTGATGTGGCTCATATGAATGAGCTTTCTACTATGAGTGCTTTGTTCTCTGATGATTTTAAAATGCGCAAGTACTTTGTTGCTAAGATCTTCCCTTTTTCACTAAAAGGAGAATCTAGGGCTTGGTTTAATAGATTAGCTCCTGGTTCCATTGATAACCCTGATTGCTTCTTTCTTCCATAAATATTTTCCTCCTAGTGCTAGACATGTTGCTTTGTAGAGACTTTTTGATTTTAAACAGGAAGAAGAAGAGAAATTGCCTGAGTCATGGAAAAGATTCTGTTCCTTGATTCATGCATATCCTGGATGTCCATTACCTAAGAATGAGTTGCTTGATATTTATTATAATGGACTAACTGATGATTCTAGGACCTACCTAGATAGCTTTGCTGATTGTGTTTTCAGGAAAAATACTCCTACAGATGCTGAAGAATTAATGAACAAGATAAGCAAGAATTATGATGATTGGACTTCAACTGAGCTGAATACACCTGAGCCTATTGCTCCTGAACCAGTTACTCCTGAACCAGATGTTCCTGAACCAGTTCCAACACCAACAACAAAGAAGAGGGGAGTTATTACATTAAATGATGAAGTGATGAAGGAAGCTAAAAAAGTGTCTAAAGGAGAAAGGTATTAGAGATAAAGATGTGAAGAATCTACCTCCTATAGAAGAATTATGTAAGCCAATTCCCCACTCATCTACTATTGAGGTACACTCTCTCCAACACTTTAATGAAGGTGATATTCCTTATGGTAAACCTCCTGATCAATGCTTAGAGGAACTTGACATTTTTATTGTTAAACAAGGTCATTTTAATAATCAGATTCAGAATCATTTATTGGAAAACTCTAGAGCTATTCATGAGTTGAAAGATATTATAGAAAGGACTTCTAATGATATTAAAATGCTTTGTAAACAATTTCAAATGGTTCAAACCCAACTTGATCAACTTGCTAAGGTACAAAAGGATATGCTAGTTAATGCTTCAGGAGATAAACATGCTTATGGAATTAGAACTAGGAGTGGTATAGCTACTCAAGATCCTTTATATCCCGAAGGACACCCTAAAAGAATAGAGCAAGATTCCCAACAAGGTGAGGATAGTGGTAGTCCTCGTAAGAGGAAGAAAAAGAAACATAAGAAAGTTGAGGAACCACTTCAACCTGTTGTAGATCCTAATAGTATATCTGTCTCTAATGCTGAAACTGAGAGTGGTAATAATAATGAGTCTCGTGATAAGGAGGAAGGTGAGGAAGAACCTGAGAAACACACTAAGAACACTAGGTACACAAAGGATGATTTTATTGTTAATAAACATGGTAAAGAGAGAGAACCTTGGGTGCAAAAACCTATGCCTTTTCAAGGTAAGAAACACAAGTCAAAGGAGGAAGAACACTACAACAAGTTTTGTGAGTGGATGAAGCCTTTATTTCTGCAAATTCCTTTGACTGATGCTATTAAGTTGCCTCCTTATTCAAAGTATATGAAGGATATTGTCTCTAATAAAAGGAAGATTCCTAACGAGGAGATTTCTACTCTACTTGCTAATTACTTCTTCAATGGTAAGGTTCCAAAGAAACTCGGTGATCCAGGTATACCAACTATTCCTTGCTCCATTAAGAATAATTATGTTAGAACTGCTTTATGTGATTTGGGAGCTGGAGTTAATGTTATGCCTTTTTCTCTCTACAAGAGACTCCAGCTAGAAAAGTTGATACCAACTGATATATCTTTGCAAATGGCTGATAAGTCAACTGCTATTCCTGTTGGTATATGTGAGGATGTTCCTGTTCAAGTAGCTCATAATTGCATGGTTTTAACTGATTTTGTTGTGCTTGAAATGCCTGAAGATGATAATATGTCTATTATTCTTCGGAGACCTTTTCTTAATACTGCAGGTCCTGTCATCAATTGCAATCAAGGAAAAGTAACATTCAATATTAATGACAAAGAGCACACTATCTATTTCCCCAAGAAGATTGTTAGAAGCTATTGCCTGAATTCTATTGAAAATATTGAAGGCATCAAGGTTGGAGAAATATATTGTCCCATTCCACAAGAAAATATTAAAACTATTATTATTGGGACCATTGCTATCAAGTATGAGGTAACATAATAACCATGTGGAATGCAAAGTTTTGTTTCATATAAGATTGTTTTGGTAACAAGACTTGATCAACCTTGTTAACAAAAGGATTTTAATGAACAAAATAATGTTTCCACTGTGGTTATACTTGCTTTCTTTTTCCTTTCTCCTTCCTAGTCTGTGCTTTAGCTTTAGTTTTGTTAGTTGTTTGCTTGTTTGAGTTTCTTATAGATCCTATAGTTTGGATTTTGGTTTGCTTTTGCTTCTTCTAAAAAAGCTGTTTCTGCGAGAAAATCAATTTTCATACCCTGAAAATTGGCCAAAAATAAAGTTTTCCGAAAAATCCCAGAAAATCCAAAATAAATTTTACCTCGAAAAAAGGAGCAGAGTGGCACCTGAGATGACCCAGGGGGGCACCCCTAGGACCCACACCCATGGTAGGCGTGATCTACCTAGTGGTGGCGCCTAGGGGGGGTCTAGCCCACCTGGGCCCCTCCCGGCTGCCTCCAAATCCATCTTCTTTCTCTCTCCCAAAAAACACCGGAAAACTTTCTCAAGCTCGAGTTCTTGCTGTTCTTGCTCGCAATTTTCGATCTCCTTGTTTAGCCCATCTCAAGTGCTGATTTTTGGAGGGATTGTTCCTTGGTATGTGCCTCCTCCACTTGTCCAATTAGATTTGTGATTGGTAGATTGTATCTTGATTATTTTGCTACTGTAGGTGACAGGTTGTTTGAGCTTGCATGCTTGTTCTATGCTTAGAAATTTTGTTTTTATGCATGTGTAGTCCTCTAGCAAGTTCCTATAGTAGTTGCTCATCATTTATCAACTTAGAAATCACTTGGTTTGATGGTTTTCTAAAAATTTCAGCAAAGAAGATGAGTGATTACTCACTGAATCAATATGACTTGATGGTGCATGAGCCAATGAAGGTTCATCATGAGGAGGTAGTTTTTCCTTCCATATATCCATGCCATGAATTTATGAGAGCTGCGGGGATTCTCCAAGATTTTCAAACTTTGGTTACAAATGCGGGGTTGGAGCACTTTGTTGAAGGTGAACCAATCCAATATGTTAAGCTAACCATGGCTTTTGTGCAGGACTTCCGGTTCACTTGGTCTACTTCTAATCCCATGGTCCATTACAAAATATATAATATGCCTGTCAACCTGCCTTTTGCTGATTCTGTGCAGCAATTAGAGTACCTTAGTGGGGATCTTGGAGAAGATCAAGGAGAGGCCCAAGTCACTTGTTGATTTGTATGCTGAGATTTGCCAATGTTTCGACTTCTCAAAGGAAAGTGGTAAAATTCGGAACATCTAGCTCCCAGCTATTAGATACTTTTCCTATTTCATTACCAAGTGTGCTCTTACTAGAAAGACTGCTAGAAAGTTGTCTTCTTTTGATCTAGATTTTATTGCAGCTGCTCTGAATAGGAATAGTTCTTATAGTTTGGGTGCTTTGATAGCTCATCGTCTCACCACCAACCATGATAAGGGTGGAATTTGTGGAGGTCTCATTGCTTCTAGGTCGCTAACTTTCCACGGTTTAGAGCCTCATTATTCAGATTTTTAGTTTTCCATAGAGAGGCTTCATATTGAATCCATGATTCAACATGGTTTTGTTTCTTTGGGGGCTAATGTGAGAAGTTTGTCATATGAACTATCTTTTGTCCAGCAAGGTCGGAGAAAAGTTAGGAGTGAGAAAATAGTTTATTTGCCTGCACCTGCTTTGTTTAACTTTGATAACAGGCAAGGATGGTCACTTACGGAGGAGGAGGTTGACACATATGTTGGGGAACTTGTTTGAATTATGCCCTAGAGGCAATAATAAATATGTTATTATTATAATTCTTGTTCATGATAAAGTTTATATTCCATGCTAGAATTGTATTAAGCGGAAACTTTAATACTTGTGTGGTTTGTGAACAACACCGTGTCCCTAGTACGCCTCTATGGACTAGCTCATTGATTAATGATGGTTAAGGTTTCCTAACCATAGACATGAGTTGTCGATTAATAATGAGATCATATCATTGGGAGAATGATATGATGGACAGACCCAAACTAAGCGGAGCAATTAGATCGTGTCATCCTGTTCATCTTTGCGAAGCTTTTCTTATGTCAAATATTGTATTCCTTAGACCATGAGATAATACAACTCCCTGGTATCGGAAGAAAGCTTTGAGGTCATCAAACGTCATCCTATGAGAGAGTGATCATAAAGGTGTCTCTCAGGTGATCGGAAAGTACCTGTTGGGTTGTATGTATCGAGATGGGATTTGTCCCTCCCAAGTCGGAGAGATATACTTTGGGCCCACTCGGTAATCGATATCAACACCGCTTACAAGCATGTGGTTAAGGAGTTGATCACAAAGTGATACCGGATTACGGAACGAGTAAAGTACTTGCTGTGAACGAGATTGAACTAGGTATGCCGGTACCGACGATCAAATCTCGGGCAAGTAAAATATCGCGAGACGAAGGGAATATATATATATGGGATTGATTGAATCCTGGCATCGTGGTTCATCCGATGTGATCATAGATGAATGTGTGGGAGTCAATATGGGTTTCCAGACCCCGCTGTTGATTATTGATATAAGATCATGTCTGCAGATTCTCGAACCCGAAGGGTCACACACTTAACGTGTCTCGACGCTAGGATAGATTGGATAATTGGTTTATGAGTTTTTGTTCTGAGTCTCGGATGGGATCTGGGACATCACGAGAGGTTCCGGAATGGTTCGGAGAATAAGATTCATATAAGGCAGTGCAGTTTTTGGAGTTCGGAATTGTTTCGGGTTAATCGGTACTGTACTAGAAGCTTCTAGAACCTTCCGGAGGGGGACCAACGTGGCCCCACCTGCCGGGAGGGGGCATGGGCCTATGAGGGAGTGCCTTGGCCTCATTGGGCCAGGGGCACAAGGGCCCATAGGGCCCAGCCGGCCAACCTAGGGCAAAACCCTAGGAGAGCTTCTAGAAGGGGGGGGGGAACTTGCCCCCCACTCCTCCCTCCTTGGCCGCCGACCCTAGGGCTTGGGGGAGGGGCAAGGGCTGGAGCCCACCCCTCTATATAAAGAGGGCTGGGGGCTCACCCCTCCTACACCTCCTCCTCAAACCCTAGCCGCCCTGCTGCCCTCCTCTCTCTCTCCCTCCAAACTGCGCGTAGGCGAAGCCCTGCTGCAGAAACTCTCCACCACTTGCACCGCGCCGTCGCGTTGTAGATCCAATCCGTCTCTCCACCATACTTGCTGGACCGAGGAAGGAGGAGACTTCCAGGTGCCGCACATGTGCATCTCTCGGAGGCATCGCCACTTGCGGTGTTAGATTGGATCGGATCGCGAGGAGGAGAAGCGAGTACGACTACATCACCCACGCGTTAACGAGCGTTGGCTGTGAATCTTCAAGGGTATGAAGATATCATCTATTCCCCCTTGTTGTTTGCATCTCCTAGATCAGATCTTGGCTTTCCCCGTTCGCATCCGTAGAAAATTTTGATTTACTATGCCGCGAAACCCATCAGTGGTATCAGAGCTAGATCTATGCGTAGATGTGTTTCACGAGTAGAACACAACATGGTTGTTGCGGGCGTTGATGTTTTCTGTTGCAAGCCTCTTGTTTGTGTTCTTCTTATGATGCGGGATAGTGAGATCGAAGCGGTCCAGGCCAACTTTATGCGACGTCGTCATGCGAGACCGCTCGCACTTGACGTGTGGCTTGTTCCACACATGCGGCTGGTGGATGCCAGTTTCTCTCACTATAGTTGTCATGGGTTTTACACCGGAGTTTGGCAACCATAATATCACCGTTGTGGCTTTCCGTAGGTAAGAATCGTTCTTAGCTTGCTACTCCCATAAGCCAAGTAAAACATGCAACAACAAAGTAGAGGCGTCTAACTTGTTTTTGCAGGGAGTGTTTTCTGTGATATGGTATGGCCCAAGATGTGATGTGTATGTTGTATGCAATGATCATGTTTTGTAATGTTTCACGACTTGCATGTCGATGAGTACACAACCGGCAGGATCCATATGGTTGTCTTTATAATTGTGTATGACCTGTGTGTCAACTTCTTATGCGCCATGTAATAGCTTTACTTTATCGCTAAGTAGTTAGCAATAGTTGTAGTTGCTATTCGTGGTGGAGGCAATCATGGTGGAGTGATGGAGATCATGCCGGCACGCACAAGATGGAGATCATTGCGCGAAGATTGGCTATACCATGTCACATAAAGTTATATGCATGTGATGTTTATCCTTTTATGTATCTTATTATGCTTAGATCGCGACGGTAGCATTATAAGATGATTCCTCACTTAAAGATCAAGATAAAACTGTGTTCTCCCCATGTATGCACCGTTGCGAAAGTTCGTCGTGTCCAAGCATCACGTGATGATCGGGTGCTATAGACTCTACGTTCACATACAACGGGTGCAAGCCAGTTTTGCACACGCGGAAATACTTGGGTTTGACTTGACGAGCCTAGCATGTACAGACATGGCCTCGGAACACATGAACCGAAAGGTTAAGCATGAGTCATATGAATGATATGATCCACACTTTGTTGTCCACCATTGAAGCCACATCTCTTCTCGTGTAGATCGGATTAGGTGTGGTGAATTTGGATCGTGTTCACTAAACAACTTGAGGGATGTTGAATTTAGTGGGAGTTCATCTAGTAATTTGATTAAGTTGAACTAGTTATCATGAACATAGGCTAATTTGTACTTGCAAATATTGTAGATCAAATGGCTAAGTCCAACTTCAACTTCAACGTTTTCGCTGAGAAAGAAAAGCTTAGAAACAATGGGTCTAACTTCACCAACTGGTTCCGCAATCTGAGAATCATTCTCTCTGGCGGTCAAAAGGACTATGTCCTTGAGAATGCGCTAGGTGACGCCCCTGCTGTAGATGCGCCGGCTGATGAGAAAGCTGTCTATCAGTCGCGCAAAGATGATTATGATGTGATTAAGAGCACCATGTTGTTTGCTATGGAATCGGACCTTCAAAATCGTTTTGAAGATTACCCCGGGCCCTATGAGATCCTCGAGGAACTGAAAACTATGTTCCAGACTCAGGCCCGTTCTAAGAGATATGAGATCTCTGAGAAATTGTTTAACTGCAAGATGGAGGAAGGGAGTTCCGTTAGTGAGCACGCCATAAAGATGTCGGGCTACACTCAACGCCTTGAGCAACTGGACTGCAAGATTCTAGAGGAGCTCAAGATTGACAGGGTTCTGCAATCACTCCCTCCCAGCTACAAAAGTTTTGTAGTGACTCATAATCCGATTGGTTCCACTGATACGATCACCGAGCTATTTGCAAATCTGAAGGCTGCGGAGGTGGACATCAAAAAGGATAATCATGTGTTGATTGTCAACAAGCCCCCCACCTTCAAGAAAGGTAAGGGTGCAAAGAAGCCCTTCAAGAAAGGCGGCGGCAAGCACGTTGCCCCTGCTGAGAAGAAGCTCAAGTCCGGAACTAAGCCGGACACTGAGTGCTTCCATTGCAAGGACAAGGGTCACTGGAAGCGCAACTGTCCGAAGTACTTAGCGGACAAGAAGGTTGGCACCATCAAAGGTATATTTGATATACATGTTATTGATGTTTTCCTTACTAGCCCTCGTTGTAGTGCACAGGTATTTGATCTTGGTTCGTTGCTAATATTTGTAACTCGAAACAGGAGCTACGGAATAGACGGCGGCTTGCGAGGGATGAGGTGACGATGCGCGTTGGCAACGGATCAAGAGTTGATGTGATGGCCGTCGGCACGCTCTCCTTAGTTTTACCTCCGGGATTAGTTTTAAACCTTAATAAATGTTATTATGTGCCTGCGTTGAGCATGAACATTATTTCTAGATCGTGTTTATTGCAAGACGGTTATTCATTTAAATCGGAGAATAATGGTTGTTCTATTTATATGAGTAACATATTTTATGGTCATGCACCTGCTGTGAATGGTTTATTTCTTCTGAATCTCGAAAGGGATGAAACACACATCCATAACATTGAGGCTAAGAGATGCAAAGTAGATAGTGATAATACTACTTATTTGTGGCACTGTTGTCTAGGTCATATTGGTGTGAAGCGCATGAGGAAACTCTATTCTGATAGACTTTTGGAGTCTCTTGATTTTGAATCATTTGACACATGCGAACCATGCCTCATGGGCAAGATGATCAAAACCACGTTCTCCGGAATGATGGAGCGAGCAACAGACTTGTTGGAAATCATACATACCGATGTATGCGGACCGATGAGTGTTTCGACGCGCGGTGGATATCGCTATTTTCTCACTTTCACCGATGACTTAAGTAGATATGGGTATATCTATTTAATGAAACATAAATCTGAAACATTTGAAAAGTTCAAGGAATTTCAGAATGAAGTGGAGAACCATCGTAACAAAAAGATTAAGTTTCTACGATCCGATCGTGGAGGTGAATATTTGAGTTATGATTTTCTCACGCATCTTAAAGCAAGCGGATTCGTTTCGCAACTCACGCCACCCGAAACACCACAGCGCAATGGTGCGTCTGAACGCCGGAATCGAACCCTATTAGATATGGTCCGATCAATGATGTCTCTTACTGATTTGCCGTTATCATTTTGGGGTTATGCATTAGAAACCGCTGCATTCACTTTAAATAGGGCACCATCTAAATCCGTTGAGACGACACCGTATGAGCTGTGGTTTGGTGCTAAACCTAAGTTTTCGTTTCTTAAAGTTTGGGGATGCGAAGCTTACGTCAAGAAGTTGATGCCGGACAAGCTCGAACCCAAAGCGGAGAAATGCGTCTTCATAGGATACCCTAAGGAAACTATTGGGTATACCTTCTATCACAGAACCGAAGGCAAAGTGTTTGTCGCAAAGAACGGTTCCTTTCTTGAGAAGGAGTTTCTCTCGAAAGAAGTGAGTGGGAGGAAAGTAGAGCTAGACGAGGTTGTTGAACCTTCTCTTGAGTTAGAGAGTAGCACAACACCTGAAATTGTTCCAGTGCCGCCTGCACCAACAATAGAGGAAGCTAATGATAAGGATCATGAAGCTTCGGACGATGCTACTACTGAACGTCGCAGGTCGACAAGGTCGTGTGCCCCTCCTGAGTGGTACGGCAACCCTGTCTTAACTGTCTTGTTAGTAGATGACAGTGAACCTGTGAACTATGAGGAAGCGATGATGCGCCCCGACTCTGAGAAATGGCTAGAGGCCATGAAATCCGAATTGGGATCCATGAGCGAAAACCAAGTATGGACTTTGGTGGACCCTCCTAGCGACCGAAAGGCCGTTGAGTGCAAATGGATCTTCAAGAAGAAAACGGATGCGGATGGTAATGTTACCGTCTATAAAGCACGACTTGTCGCAAAAGGTTTTCGACAAGTTCAAGGTGTTGACTACGATGAGACTTTCTCTCCCGTAGCGAATTCGGATTTTATTAGCAATTGCTGCGTTTCATGATTATGAAATATGGCAGATGGATGTCAAGACTGCGTTCCTCAATGGCAACATTGATGAAGAGTTGTATATGATGCAACCCGAAGGTTTTGTCGATCCTAAGGATGCTGATAAAGTATGCAAACTTGAGCGTTCCATTTATGGACTGAAGCAAGCATCTCGGAGTTGGAACCTTCGTTTTGATCAAGTGATCAAGAGCTTTGGATTTGTTCCAAATTGCTACGAAGCTTGTATCTACAAGAAAGTGAGTGGGAGCTCAGTGACATTTCTGGTACTATATGTGGATGACATATTGATTATTGGAAATGACATTAACATGCTTAACAGTGTGAAGAGTTATTTGAACAAATGTTTTTCAATGAAAGACCTAGGGGAAGCTGCTTATATATTGGGCATCAAAATCTATAGAGATAGACAAAGACGCCTAATAGCTTTAAGCCAGAGTACATACCTAGACAAAGTTCTGAAAAGGTTTAGAATGGATAAGGCAAAGAAAGGTTCAGTGCCTATGTTGTCAGGTAAGATATTGAGCAAGGCTTAGTGTCCAGCTACGGTAAATGATAGAGAAGCTATGAGCAAAGTGCCTTATGCCTCGGCCATATGTTCTATCATGTACGCTATGCTGTGTACTAGACCGGATGCGTCCAATGCTCTTAGTTTGACGAGCAGATACCAAAGTGATCCAGGAGTGGAACACTGGATAGCCGTGAAGAACATCCTAAAGTACTTGAATAGGACTAAAGAAATGTTCTTAGTCTATGGAGGTGATGAACAGCTTGTCGTAAAGGGTTACGTCAACGCTAGTTTCGACACCGATAAGGATGATTCTAAATCTCAGACAGGATACGTTTATATTTTGAATGGAGGCGTGAGTGGAGAAGCTGCAAGCAAAGCGTGATCGCGGATCTCTGATGAGAAGTGGAATACATGGCTGCTGCAGAAGCGTCAAATGAAGGAGTTTGGATCAGGAACTTCATCACTGAGCTTGGTGTGGTTCCAAGCGCCTTGGACCCACTGGAGATATTGTGTGACAACACTGGCGCCATAGCACTCGCTAAGGAGCCAAGATATCATCCAAAGACCAAGCATATCAACCGCAAGTTTCATATAATCCAAGATTATATAGCAGATGGAGATCTGAAGATTAGCAAAGTACATACAAATCTGAATGTCGCAGATCCATTGACTAAACCTCTTCCACGTGCAAAACATGATCAGCACCTTAGTGCCATGGGTGTGAGATTGTTGCCAAATGTAAACTAGATTATTGACTCTAGTGCAAGTGGGAGACTGTTGGAATTATGCCCTAGAGGCAATAATAAAGATGTTATTATTATAATTCTTGTTCATGATAAAGTTTATATTCCATGCTAGAATTGTATTAAGCGGAAACTTTAATACTTGTGTGGTTTGTGAACAACACCGTTTCCCTAGTACGCCTCTATGGACTAGCTCATTGATTAATGATGGTTAAGGTTTCCTAACCATAGACATGAGTTGTCGATTAATAATGAGATCATATCATTGGGAGAATGATATGATGGACAAACCCAAACTAAGCGGAGCAATTAGATCGTGTCATAGTGTTCATCTTTGCGAAGCTTTTCTTATTTCAAATATTGTATTCCTTAGAACATGAGATAATACAACTCCCTGGTATCGGAAGAAAGCTTTGAGGTCATCAAACGTCATCCTATGAGAGAGTGATCATAAAGGTGTCTCTCAGGTGATCGGAAAGTACCTGTTGGGTTGTATGTATCGAGATGGGATTTGTCCCTCCCAAGTAGGAGAGATATACTTTGGGCCCACTCGGTAATCGATATCAACACCGCTTGCAAGCATGTGGTTAAGGAGTTGATCACAAAGTGATACCGGATTATGGAACGAGTAAAGTACTTGCTGTGAACGAGATTGAACTAGGTATGCCGGTACCGACGATCAAATCTCGGGCAAGTAAAATATCGTGAGACGAAGGGAATATATATATATGGGATTGATTGAATCCTGGCATCGTGGTTCATCCGATGTGATCATCGATGAATGTGTGGGAGTCAATATGGGTTTCTAGACCCCGCTTTTGATTATTGATATAAGATCATGTCTGTAGATTCTCGAACCCGAAGGGTCACACACTTAACGTGTCTCGACGCTAGGATAGATTGGATAATTGGTTTATGAGTTTTTGTTCGGAGTCTCGGATGGGATCCGGGACATCACGAGAGGTTCCGGAATGGTTCGGATAATAAGATTCATATAAGGCAGTGCAGTTTTTGGAGTTCGGAATTGTTTCGGGTTAATCGGTATTGTACTAGAAGCTTCTAGAACCTTCCGGAGGGGGACCAACGTGGCCCCACCTGCCGGGAGGGGGCATGGGCCTATGAGGGAGTGCCTTGGCCTCATTGGGCCAGGGGCACAAGGGCCCATAGGGCCCAGCCGGCCAACCTAGGGCAAAACCCTAGGAGAGCTTCTAGAAGGGGGGGGGGAACTTGCCCCCCACTCCTCCCTCCTTGGCCGCCGACCCTAGGGCTTGGGGGAGGGGCAAGGGCTGGAGCCCACCCCTCTATATAAAGAGGGCTGGGGGCTCACCCCTCCTACACCTCCTCCTCAAACCCTAGCCGCCCTGCTGCCCTCCTCTCTCTCTCCCTCCAAACTGCGCGTAGGCGAAGCCCTGCTGCAGAAACTCTCCACCACTTGCACCGCGCCGTCGCGTTGTAGATCCAATCCGTCTCTCCACCATACTTGCTGGACCGAGGAAGGAGGAGACTTCCAGGTGCCGCACATGTGCATCTCTCGGAGGCATCGCCACTTGCGGTGTTAGATTGGATCGGATCGCGAGGAGGAGAAGCGAGTACGACTACATCACCCACGTTCCGTCGAACGTTCGGCTGTGTGAATCTTCAAGGGTATGAAGATATCATCTATTCCCCCTTGTTGTTTGCATCTCCTAGATCAGATCTTGGCTTTCACCATTCGCATCCGTAGAAAATTTTGATTTACTATGCCGCGAAACCCATCAGAACTCTCCCAGCAAGAAGAGAATGTTGAAGAGGATGCCGAAGACAATTCGGTTCAGCCCTCCAACTTGGGAGAGTCTTCATACCAGCAGCCCACATTTGATTGGGGCGCGTCTTCTTCTTCATCACAAGTGCCTGACTATGATCATTCCTATGATGACCCACCAGCATGGGGTTACTATCCGCGTTATTGAGCCCCACTTAGGCCAAAAGCCTAAGCTTGGGGGGAGGTATACCGACATCACACTCATCTATATATCATGTTCGGTCGGTTCTTTGTATATCCATTGTTTCGCTTTCTTCTTTTTTGGTTCTTGTTGTTGTTTCTCAAAAACCCAAAGATACCAAAAATATTTTTGTTGTTTCTCTTGGTTTGTTTCTTTGTTTCTTTGCTTTGGTTTGCCTTAAAAGAAAAATCCAAAAAGATTTTGCTTTGTTTGGTTTGGTTTGTTTTTGTTTGATTTTTCTTTGTTTGCTTGTTTCTAAAAAAATTGAAAACACCAAAAATATTTGTTGTTCTTATTTGGTTTTGTGAGTTTTTTGCAGGGTTCAGACGTCCTTAGTGGATATTGGTTTTCATGTTAATTATTCAAGTCACACAAGTGAAGGGCAATAATGAAGATTAAGTAAACTCGAGGTATGGTAAGAGGCTGGTAACGAACTCTATTTGTTTCATTTTTGTACATATACTCATCATTGTGAGCATGCTTAGCCTGTTTGTGTAAGGTGTATGTCATTATGGATGCTTAGTAGTTTTTGCTTGTCTATGATTAGCTCCAGCTTGCTAATAGTTTGTAGCATGTCATATGAATGTTTGCTTACATTGTTTCATTCATACTTTGGTATGATATTGTGGTATCCTCCTCTGACTATTCATGTGAATCAATAGTCAGTAAGCCTCGATGATTTATTTTGCCTCAGAGTTCTTGTATCACTTTCATGCCATAATTAGTCATGTTTTGTTCCACACATGATTATGACAGTTATTGCTCTCTCGTTTGTCGCTCCCTCTCTATTGCTAGCCTTCACTTGCACTAAGTATGTGCTTTACCTGTTCTTCCAAATTCCCAAAACCAATATTGCCAGCTGTGTCCACCATACCTACCTATTAGCATCATTTGCTATTTTAGTGCATATTCTATATGCCGTGTTTTCTTCCAAAATAAAATGTTTGTCTGTTTGAGAAATTTAGTTAGTAAAGCTCCCACGAACTTGATGGCACACTTTATTCCTTGCGCTTAATAATCTTGAACCATTGTGACTAGTCCATGAAAGTTATATGCTTGCTTATTATATACTAGGAGTCAGCAGAACCGTGCTATCACGGGGAACACTTTCATCACTTTTTGGATATGTCATCCAGTTGATTCCTTGCTCTTTTGTTTATGGATGTCGACGATGTGAAATAAAAGGGGAAGTTGTTAGTTCATGGATTTTATACATTGTGTTAGAGAAACGCCTGGGCCGCTAGCCTAAGCCATGCTTAATCATGGTGGAAACTTGCAACATCACTATAATGAGCATCTATGAAGCTTCCTCAATAAAAAGTTATGCATATGGTAAATAAAAAGATTGTTGAGATGCTCATTGTCTGCTTACCTTGTTATTTTGGTTATGGGAAAGCTCATGTACCATGTGCAAGGGGTACCCTGGCGGTTCTCGATGATATGCATGTATTTACAATGACAAGAACTTTCAGGTGACCAAAGTTGAGTAGCATGCGGAGCGGACCTCATACTCAAGGGACTTGGGATTTTCAGCCTATGGTCTGTCAAGCATATGATTCAGAGTGGACCTCACTTTCACCTTAACCACATGAAAATGCCTATGATAGGGGCAATGAGAGCTCAAAGCTAATGAGTACCTTCCTTTCAGCATTAGGAAGCCTTTCAAACCTTCACAAAACCGTTTTCAAAACTTTGTTGAGTCGCCACTTATTCTATGAGCACCTTCTTGAGAGCATAGTTGTCATTTTTGTTTTTGTTCCAAAACTTGGTTAATTATGTCATGACTTTGATGCTTGTATCTCTGATACTTCTAGTCTTCATTTGAACTTCAGATGTGCCTTGGCATTTATATTGTGCTCTTCAAACAAAGGCAAGCGAGATACCACTCTATCATACCTTATTATGAGCATTGCAATGTTGCTTATGTTTATGTTCCATGCTACTTATTATTATTGAGTTGGTTTATCTTCATAGCTTGCAATGACTATTGAGTAGACTCAGTTGCATACTTCTTATTATGAATTGTCTAAGCATCTACTCCTGTGCTGAGAATATATACATCATATGAAGCAAAGTGTTCGTGAAAGTTCTTTTTATCGCACTCAGTTTTCAACTGAATTGCTTAAGGACAAGCAATAAGCTAAGCTTGGGGAGAGTTGATACATCCAAAACGCATCTACTTTCTCGAACACTTTGCTATTATTTCTTCTCTAAACTTGTGTGATTTGGATACAACTAACACAGACTGACGCTATTTTCAGCAGAATTACCTTGGTGTCTTGTTTTTGTGCAGAAAACGAACTATCACGAAAAATCCCGGAAAATATGCGAAAAACTATTTCTCACCAGAAGATCCATGAAGCCAGAAGGGGAGACAGAGGGGAGGCCTGGGGGGCCAGACCCACCCTAGGCACGGGCCCACCTGACCCCGCTCCTGGAGGGGGTTTGGCCACCCCAGGCAGCTCCTCGGCCTCCCTTCGCGCCTATAAGTTGCCTTTTAACCTAAAAACTCAGAGGGTTCGATAGTTTTCCAGAAAGATTTCCGCTCCGCTGCCGCCATAAGAAACCAAGATTCCGATCCAGAAACTCCGTTCTGGCACCCTGCCGGGATGGGGAATTTGGAGAGGATCATGGCCATCATCATCACCAACGCATCTCCATCAACCACCGATGTTTCCCTCATCCATGAGTGAGTAAACCCCCGCTGTAGGCTTGGGTATGGTAGGGATTGGATGAGTTCTATCATGTATTCGAATAAGATCTGTTAGGGGCATAATGCCTAGTATCTCTATTAGTGCTATTTGCCTTTGTTGCAACTTGGTGTGCTTAATGCTTGTCACTAGGGCCCGAGTGCCATGATCTCAGATCTGAACTTATTATTAAATCATTATGATAGTATTGTTTGTGATCTTATCTACAAGTTGTGTACACATATCATTGTCCGGATCCAAAGGCCCCAAAGTGACAATAATTGGGACAACCGGAGGGGATGGCTGTGGTGTGAGGATCACATGTGTTCATGGAGTGTTAATGCTTTCCTCCGGTGCTCTATTGAAAGGAGTACCTTAATTGCCAGTAGTTCCCTAGAGGCCCCGCTGCCACGGGCTGGCTGGACAGAAGATGTTGTGCAAGTTCTCATTGCGAGCACGTATGACTATATTTGGAGCACATGCCTAGGATTGTTTAGTACTTGGATGCTTAATATTATTTATCTGCAATGCCCTAGTTCTTTGAAGTTACATGTTTAGACTCGTCCATGCAATGCCCGTCCATCCATCCCTATGCCTACCACACTCGAATCCTACTGTTACCGTTACTGTTACTATTGCTACTGTTTCACTGTTGCTGTTGCTACTACAAACTGTTGCTACTGATAAACTTCTGTGAGCAAGAACTATTTCCAGGTGCAGCTGAACTGACAACTTAGTTGTTAAGGCTTGCAAGTATTCTTTGGCTCCCCTTGTGTCGAATCAATAAATTGGGTAATACTACCCGCGAAGATTGTTGCGATCCTTACACTTGTGGGTCATCAATCACTGATAATCAACATGATGAACTTACATTGTTTTTGGGGTGTGAAGAGTTTTCAAGAAAAACTTCTTTGGTAGACATGAGTGCTTTTGGTATGAATTCTGTCCTGCATGGGTGTCATCTTTATTGTGTTGATAATTGCGAAGCGAATACTTACATACAAAATCTTATAAAAGATGATATTTTACCAAAATATGACAGCACTGATATGAGTTTTGTTCTTATTAATGAAAAGGAGGAATCCTCCAAAGTTTCTTCTATTGTCTCTAACAATAAGCCATTGTATGTGGAGAAGCTTCCTTTCAAGCCTCTCCCTCCTAAAGAGGAGAAGAAGAAGAGGAGTAAAAGGAGAGAGGAAACGATATCTTCCTGTAAGCATGTTGCTCCTATCATAGTTTTTGCTGATGAGTCTAAACTAGATGATGTTCCTATGCCTGTTACCTATATTAGTGATCATGATTGGGAAAAACACAATACTTGTGATATTGAAAATCTCTTTGACACCAATTCTGAAAATGATGATATTAATAATTGTTGTGCTATTAGCGCTATCCATGTTCCTTCCAATGATGATATGTTTACAAATCGACACACTTGGGAAGATAGCTATTCTATTGCTTATGATGATACCAAACCTCCAATTTATGATGATTACAATGATGAGTATGATATTTTTAGTCCACCTACTATTGATAAGAAAATTTATTGTGATTACAATATGCCTCCTATATTTGATGATTATGGTGATGAGAATAATAGTGATAGCTATTTTGTTGAATTTGCTCCCACTACAATTAATAAGAATGACTATGCTTATGTGGAGAGTAATAATGTAGGATCCCTCCCTTTATAAAGGTAAGGATCCCTGTGATTGCAATGCTAGTCCCTGGATCAATGCTAGCATCCAGAGTTTAAGATGAAGTACACAGAAACAAAGGTCATTATTACATATCATTCCAGAGACAAAATAGTCTTTTACAACTCCATGGCCACAGGCCTAATACAAGAGTTCAAATATAAATAAGATAAACAAGTCTTCATCTTCATGTGCCACAGGCAAGCATGTTGAGTGTAGACTTATAACCCCTAATCATCATCAGAATAACCTGCAACATCACAAGTTACAGCCACAGTGGGTCAATACATTTGGAATAGTATTGGCAAGTGATACCTTAGTAGAATATTAGCATCTAGATACTACATGCATTTGGCGAAGTGTAGCTTAGGCTTGCTTTGCTCAAAAATAGGTTTTTTCCTATTAGTTAAAAACACTAAGTTTTTCTTTGACAAAACTTTCCCAAGGAATCACCAATAGAAGTTGGTGAGCCTTCACCCTTGTTCAACCACAAATTTTAGCTTACAAATTGGGATGAGGAGATTCTTGATATCTTCCATGTCTTGATGCTCAAGTTGTCCAATACCAGGGACATGACTAAGTACTTAGATTCTTCCATCTGCAGAGGTTGTGCACTTTCCCCACAAGACTTGATTTTCACCAAGACAGGACCTTTCAGAAGCCTTCCCTTAGACCAAATGGACGCGTTCTAACCTATCAACCCACTACCACCAACTGTCCAAATGACTAAGTTATTGCAACCTATATGATCCAGGCAGAGCCCATATTGCCATGTGGCTGCACTAGAAGCTTCTTAACATTTGGCATCTCAAATCCCTTTGTTCCTGGGTGGCTTTCCACAAGTGAGATACACAAGGTAAACCATAGAAATGGGCCTTGTGTAACCACTCAACACAAACCATTCTTTCCATTCCACCCAGGTGTTTCATTCACTTAGTTGTTTTATTAAGCAAAACTTAAGTCCAAAGACTTAGAAATGTTTCTCATAGCATGGATATATAACCACCCTCGGTTGCTACTAGCTAGGCTAAGCATGGCAATGGTAAGCATCTTAACTTAGAGAAATTTCTAACAATTCTACAACTACTAGGATTTCCCAAGCATAGCATATAGATACTTATCAAAATATTCATGCAAGTCCTATCAAAATATTTCTAGTGCATAGGTGAAAAATATAGGAATAAAATCATGAAGCACCACTTGCCTTGGTAGTTTGGGGAGTAGCAACAATCTTCACAATCACAATCACTATTTGCACCAAAATCTACACATAAAATAATGGCACAAAGATCACATATCAAAATATACAAACAAAAATATATGAATGCATGCAAATGCCATGTTATGATTTTCTACACCAAACAAGACAAGTATACAGTACTGAATCCTAAACAAGTCCAAAACACACCAAATAAACTTTATTTGATCAACAAATCATTTTTCAAATAATTACTATACACAAATTATGCCTACAAATGTTTCTGTAAAAACAACCATTTTTACAGAGGCAAAACATTAAACACATTGCGTAAACAGATAGGATTTTCTCTCCTGATTCCAATGATATAAAGTTTGCAAAATTTGAACGTGGGAATCAAAAGTTATGAATTTTACAAGTTTGGTTAACTAATAGATCAAATTTCTGTTTTAAATTTAAACGCAGGCCACGCGGCGCTCTCTGATTCGTCAGTACCGCTTCGCACTGGATCACACTCGTGGACCGTCAGATCTAACTTAACTCGTACGGCTCAGATCGTCACTTACCGCTTCGATGCAGATCTAATCTAGAGCGCTGGATCTAGATCCTACGGCTGCTAAGCATGCGACCAAAGTCTGGCGGCGCTAGCGGCGGCGAGTGGTGGCGGCGGCTCTGTAAGAGACGTTGCCGGCGATCTAGGTCGCGCGGAAGAGGTAGAGATAGCTCAGCGATTTCGCCGTGCGCTGCTGATGCTCAAGGTATGCTTGGTTGGCGAAGGGGCGCTCGAGGTCGACGGAGATTGCTCGCCAGAAGTCGTTCCTTGGCGACCAAGGGTATAGGTCATGCCAAGGCAAAAGGAGAAGTGCGTTAGATGCGCGAGATGATGCTGGTCACGCGAGTGTCAACGAGAGGGAAAAGCGTGGTCAGTACTAACCAGGAGAGCTCGTCGGAGTTGCGGGCTTCGTCGGCACGTGCAGTCGTCGATGTTGGCGAGGCTCCGGATGGTCCTAGCACGCACCAGTGGTGTTAGAAGATGCGCAAGGTTGCTGCGATCATGCTGGCAAGATTAAAAGGCAAGGGGCGAGGAGTGCTCACTGGAATCGCACGCCGGAGTGGCTCGGTACCGCAGCGGTGCAAGCGAGATTGTGGGCAGCCTGGTGGCGGAGTGGGGGCGCTGAGTGAGGGGAAATGGTCGCAGAGGGGTGGGGGTTACATAGACGGAGTAGGGGCGAGAATTACGCGCGGCATCAATGGGATTTAAGCGCATTTGCGTCGAGAGGAAACGGCCACGGCGGCGCTGGTCGCAGGCGTAATTTGGGGACGACGAGGTGACGTGGCTGCGGGGCCCACTGGTCAGCGAGGGGGTGTGCGCGGGCATGGTGAGGAAAGGCAGAGAGAGAGGTGGCCCGGGTGGGCTGTTTTGTCTGGTGGGCCGAAAACGTGGCGCCAGGCCCAGTACTGATTTCTAAACTCTTTTCTTTTTCTAATTTGATATTCTGGAATCATTTTCAAATGAAATCAAAAGCATTTGAATTCCAAAAAATTTCTGGATTTGTAAAGTGTAACCTTCATGCTTTTGGGCATAAAACCCTGTTGTCTCTCTATACCTGCTTGGTCCTTTTTGTAAAATCAAAATAAACAGTGCCTTAGCACAAGATTTGAATAGGTTTTGAAAAAGGTTTAAAACCATATTTGTTTTGGAAATTTTGTCCAATCTTTAACACTCAATCAATCCAACTTATGAGCAAACAAAACTTGGTTTAAAACAATTATTCTCTCACTTGAGAGTGGCATTGAATCAATGCTTGCTTACATAAAATCATAGCACTCAAAGTTTCTGTTTCTTTCAAATGAGTTTGAAATTGAACCCTCAATGAGTATGCATGCATGGATTATATGCAAAGCTTTGAAAACATGATTTTAGGGATGTTACAAATCTAACCCCCTTAAGGTGAATCTCGCCCTCGAGATTCGGATTGGCTAGCAAATAGGTGAGGGTGGTCTTTCCGAAGATCATCTTCTGTTTCCCATGTTGCTTCTTCTTCGGAATGATGGTTCCATTGAACTTTGCAGAATTTGATAGTCTTAGTCCGAGTAACTCTTTCTGCAGTCTCAAGAATTTTGATAGGTTTTTCCTCATAAGTAAGATCACTTTTCAATTGAACTTCCTCCATAGGTATAGTATCCTTCAAAGAAGTCTCTTCCATCTCTGGATGGCATTTCTTAAGCTGACTCACATGGAACACATTGTGAACGGCAGACAATGACTCTGGCAATTCAATCTCATAAGCTACTTCTCCTTTACGACTCAGAATCTTGAATGGTCCAACATATCTTGGGGACAATTTTCCTTTGACTCCAAACCTCTTCACTCCACGAAGTGGTGACACTCTAAGATAAGCTCTATCACCTACTTCATAGGTGACTTCTCTACGCTTAGGATCTACGTAGCTCTTCTGTCGGGACTGTGCTATCTTCAATCTGTCCTTAACTAGCTTGACTTTCTCTTCAGCCTCTTTGATTAGTTCTGGTCCGAACAAACTTCTTTCTCCCACACCATTCCGTAGCAATGGGGTGGTACACTTTCTCCCATAGAGAAACTCAAATGGTGCCATCTCAATACTGGCTTGATAGCTGTTATTGTAAGAGAATTCTCGTATGCGGACTTTCATCCCAACTGGCTCCATAGTCTAGGGCACATGCCCTCAACATATCTTCAAGAATCTGGTTGGTCCTTTCTGTTTGTCCATCAGTCTGAGGATGAAAAGCAGTGCTGAACTCCAACTTCGTTCCTAATGACTCATGTAGTTGCCTCCAAAATTGATAAGTGAATTGAGTTCCCCTATCAGACACAATACTCTTGGGTACTCCATGTAGACATACAATCCTACTCATATAGATCTTAGCTAGCTTAGCACTTGTAAAAGTTGTCTTCACGGGTATGAAATTAGCCACTTTAGTTAGGCGATCCACTACTACCCAAATAGAATCATATCCTGACCTGGTCCTTGGCAGTCTAGTGATGAAATCCATGCCAATCTTGTCCCACTTCCAATCAGGAATAGGTAGTGGTTGTAGCAATCCTGCCGGTTTCTGATGTTCTGCCTTCACTCTACTACATACATCACACAAAGCAATATGTTCGGCGATGTCCTTCTTGAGATTATTCCACCAAAATCTTTCTTCCATATCCATGTACATTTTGGTGTTACCCGGATGAATGGAATATGGTGAGTTATGTGCTTCTTGTAATATCGGTTTCCGAAGCTCCGGATCTTGTGGAACACAGATACGTTTTCCATACCATAAAGTACCCTATTCGTCTTCATGGAATCCTTTGGCCTTTCCCTTGCCAATATTTTCTTTAATCTCTTCAATTTCCTTGTCTGTCTTTTGGGCTTCTTTGATTTTGTCCAACAAGGTGGGTTGAACATCCAATGACATGAGATGTCCTTCAAGCACTATCTCCAATCTGAGATCTCTAAATTGGGCACACAAATCATCTGGCAACTCTCCCTTTGTAAGGCCATTCACAAAAACCTTACGGCTTAGAGCATCTGCTACAACATTTGCTTTACCGGGGTGGTATTGAAAACTCAAGTCATAGTCCTTGATGAGTTCTAGCCATCTTCTTTGTCTCAAACTTTTGTGATCCGTGAACACTTCACATCGCTTTCCCAAAAGATAATGTCTCCATGTTTTGAGTGCATGGACAACAGAGGCTAAATCTAAATCATGAGTTGGGTAATTTACCTCATGAGTTTTGAGTTGTCTCGAGGCATAAGCCACAACTTTCCCTTCTTGCATTAACACTGCACCTAATCCATGATGAGATGCATCACAATATACCTGGAAATCCTTCTCTAAATCTGGCAAACATAAGACTGGTGCCTTCACTAGTCTCTTCTTAAATTCTTGGAAACTGAGTTCACATCCTTCAGACCAAGCAAATTCTTGTCTTTCTTTAGTAACTCTGTCATTGGTTTAGCTACTTTGGAGAAATTCTCAATAAATCTTCTGTAGTATCCTGCCAAGCCAAGGAAACTACGAACCTCTTTTACTGACTTAGGAGATTCCCATTCGATTCAGTGACACTTTAGCAGGATCAACTGCTACACCATCTCCTGACACAACGTGTCCAAGAAATCCAACTTCATTCAACCAAAATTCACACTTGCTGAATTTGGCATACAACTTATGCTCTCTAAGTTTCTCAAGTATCAAACGCAAATGTTCTTCATGCTCTTCTTTGCTCTTGGAGTAGATCAATATGTCATCGATGAATACGACAACAAACTTGTCAAGGAACTCCATGAACACTTTGTTCATCATATTCATGAAATAAGCTGGTGCATTGGTCAAACCAAATGGCATCACGGTGTACTCATACAATCCATACCTAGTGGTGAAAGCTATTTTAGGTATGTCTTGTTCTCTTATATTAAGCTAAAAATATCCTGATCGGAGATCAATCTTTGAGAACACACGGGCTCCTTCTAGCTGATCAAACAAGTCATTGATTCTAAGCAAAGGGTATTTGTTCTTAATAGTTACCTCATTGAGTGAAGGGTAATCTATGCATAACCTTTGACTTCTATCTTTCTTTTCCACAAACAAAACTGGTGCTTCCCAAGACGAAGAACTTGGTTGAATAAATCCTTTCTGCAACTGTTCTCCAAGTTGTTTCTTGAGTTCTTTCAACTCATCAACTGACGTATTGTACGGTCTCTTTGCTATTGGTCCTGATCCTGGTAGCAAATCAATCAGAAATTCCACATCCCTATCTGGTGGCATTCCTGGTAGTTCTTCCGGAAACACATCCGGATATTCACTCACAATTGGCACACTGTCTATGCTAACCCCCTTAAGAGAATTTAGCTTACTCCCTTTTGATTCAAAGTTCGTCTTGAATCTAATCCTTTTGTTTTCTGGAGTTGTGAGTGTGACAGTATGGTTGGCACAATCTAGCACTCCTTTGTGCTTAGTCATCCAGTCCATCCCCAAAATGACATCCAATCCTTGGTAATTTAGGATTATCAGATTAACGGGAAACTTATACTTCCCAAACCCTATGACTAGATCATGACATCCTGAGTTCACTATCATTTCTCCGCCAGGAGAACTTACTTTTATAGGACACCCAATAGTTTTTACTGGTAGTTCATTTCTTTCAAAAAATTCTCTTTATATGAATGAATGAGATGCACCAGCATGAAAGAGAACAAATGCTGGAACAGAATTGAGTTTGAACTTACCAGCAATAGCATCAGGTTCTTCATAGATCTCTTCCACATTGATGTGGTTCACCTGTCCCTTTTGGAAAGGGTTGGGATTGTTGGGTCCTTCAACTTTCTTTTCTGGGCATTCATTGCATAATGCCCCATCTTCTTGCACTTGAAACATTCAACCTGACTAAGATCCTTCTTGACAGGCTGGCTTCCACTACCACTTCCACTTCCATTGTGGTGGTTCTTGTACCCACTCTTGTGATTCTTGTACTTGTCACTGTCATGACTATGGTGATGCTTGTTGTCATGTTGACGGTTGTGGTTGTGGTGTTTGTTGTACTTTCCATGCTTGTGGGATCCAGAATTCCCACTATCATCATAATGGGAACGTTTGTGAGATGATCCCGAGCTGTGCTTGTCAGAGTGCTTCCTCTTCCTGCTTTCAACCTGTTTCATCTTGCTCTCCAGGATGGCAGCCTTGTCACAAAGAGACTGATAAGTGGGGACATAGGCCATAGATAGCTGCATGTTCAGTTCATCATTCAATCCTTCGAGGAACTTCTCTTTCCTTTTAGCATCAGTGTCAACTTCATCCGATGCATAACGCTCCAGATTGTTGAACTCCTCAATATATTCAGCCACGCTGTGGTGGCGCTGCTTCAAGTTATGAAATTCCTTCTTCTTCAAACTCATCACTCCGGATGAGATGTGAGAAGTACGGAAACCATCTTCAAAGATAGCCCATGTCACATCCTCAATGGGAGTGGTGATCTGGAAGTTATCCCACCAAGTAGCTGCTGGTCCTTCCAACAAATGTGCTGCAAACCTGGCTTTCTCCTCATCAGTACAGCCAACAGTTACCAAATCCTTGTTCACTGAGCGTAGCAAATCATTGGCCACCATGGGATCAGTAGTTCCTGAGAACTTTGTTGTCCTCAGTCTTAGGAATCTGGTGAGCATGTCAAAACCTGTTGGATTGTTCTGATTGTTGTTGTTGTTATTATTGTTGTTGTTGTTATTGTTGTTGTTCTGATTCTGCATAAAGGTGGTCATCATCTGCATTAGGCGTATACGAGCCGTCATCATTCTTTGCATCTCTGGGGTGACATTGTTGTTGTTCGGGTTGGGATTGGCACATCGAGGAGGCATCAGTGGTTTTCAATAAGGATAAGAATGAGATACCCATATATGCTTAACATGCACAATACATCACATAGACAATCACCAAAAAAGCATCAAAAAACATAAAGTTCAACGACATAACAACAAGTTTGAAAAGTAAACACACCAATAGCAAGCCATCCACATGTTGAATGGTCATTGCGACTCAATAATCAAAAGTATGGTAAATGATAGATAAATGAGTAGTCATCACTACTCCTCTGCATCAACCTCCTCATCAACAAGTGTAAGACCTGCATTCTCCATAGCGGTCTTGTATTCCTCGACATTGGTGGTCAAGGCCTCTACCTTGGCTTTGAGAGCCCTCTTCTGTGAACGAAGTCTCTCAATCACAGTCTGCTGATGCTCGAGCTCGAAGTCCTTGGTCTCTAGTTCTGCAGTCATCTCTCGAATCCTCTTGTTCCTATCTTGGACTCTTTTCTCTTGACTCTTGAACTTTCTATCTTGACTCTCAAACTTGGCCTCCATTTCCTTGATTATCACATCTTGCTCCGCGAAGAGCTTGTCCTTCTCACAAAGTTGCACGTGGAGCTCGTCATTGCTAAGCATGACGTTGGTCCTATCAGTATCTAGGTGCCTAAGAAGAACCTCTAGGTCCTGGAGATATAGACGAATCGGCTCTGCCGTCTCTCTAGCAGCATCCTCGAACTCAATAGCCTCACCATCCTCGTCACGTCTCCCGAAGGCGTGGAAGTGAGTACCTCTAATCTCCCGAGAGTTTCTCCCTAACAGACGCGCAAGTAAATCCTGCATGACTACCTCTAGGCCTCTCTCCCTGTCGTCATGCATGAACTTGAAGATGATTGCCTCCGTGGTAGGCTCAGTCTGGCATCCTGGCTGATTAACCTTGAAGCCCCAAAGGTCTTTCCTCTCAAACTTGGTGAGGGGAAGCACCATGATGCTAGGAAGTGGAAGATTGAGCATACTAGTGAGCTCAATAAGACGAGTGCCAAAACGAGTTCCCTCGAACTCTTCAGCCGTGCTGATATTAACATTAGGCATCTATTTTATAAGATAGAAAAGGTTAGATTCAACATAATTAAAGATAAATCACAAGACAAGGCATCACATGCATATCTTTGGCAATCAACACACACAAGTCATGGCATACATGAATCCATTACAAGCATCCAAGGTTCAACTTATTTAGACAACATTTTTGGAAATAAAATGATAAGTGTGGTGGTCCAACTAACGAAGTACGTTACAATCCCATCTCACTTGCCAAGTTGGCTAACAAGGCATCCCTAGAGGCAATCTGTCGATCCTCATCACATGACTCCATTGCTAAGTCTATGTGTCCTCTCTTAAACGTTGGTTGGTAGCCTCTAACTCTTGGGTATGCTTCTTTTCTTCCCTAAGGTCATTTTGGGTGTTTAGCATTCTGCACTTGAGTCTATCACCAAGCTCCTTGATGGCCTTCCAAGCTGCATCCCTTGCAGAGTCAAAGAATGTAGTGTGCATCACTGAGTTGGTGACCATGCAGAATCCTGATTCCTTGTGGTTGTCTTCCTTGTTTTTATACAAGTGAAGTTGCACCCACCAGTACTCCACTCCTTCATCCATCACGAGGAAACCTTTGTACACAGATGCACCATGTATTCCCATGGTAACCATGAGGTCCTTGAGAGCCTTGGGGAATTTTGTCTCACACTCCAAAGTCATAGTCATGAGTGGTCCCTTCCTCACAGCTTCGTTGATGGAGTTCATCTACAAATAGAGATGAGAAAGAAGATTAGAAAAGCTTACGAGAAGAAAAATACAAGTGTGGAAGTTGTTGAAATTTTTTCCTTAGTGGTTTCTAATCCAATCCTATGGTCATAATCCTACAGGCAACATAGTGCTCTGATACCATCTGTAGGATCCCTCCCTTTATAAAGGTAAGGATCCCTGTGATTGCAATGCTAGTCCCTGGATCAATGCTAGCATCCACAGTTTAAGATGAAGTACAGAGAAACAAAGGTCATTATTACATATCATTCCAGAGACAAAATAGTCTTTTACAACTCCATGGACATAGGCCTAATACAAGAGTTCAAATATAAATAAGATAAACAAGTCTTCATCTTCATGTGCCACATGCAAGCATGTTGAGTGTAGACTTATAACCCCTAATCATCATCAGAATAACCTGCAACATCACAAGTTATAGCCATAGTGGGTCAATACATTTGGAATAGTATTGACAAGTGATACCTTAGTACAATATTAGCATCTAGATACTACATGCATTTGGCTAAGTGTAGCTTAGGCTTGCTTTGCTCAAAAATAGGTTTTTTCCTATTAGTTAAAAACACTAAGTTTTTCTTTGACAAAACTTTCCCAAGGAATCACCAATAGAAATTGGTGAGCCTTCACCCTTGTTCAACCACAAATTTTAGCTTAGAAATTGGGATGAGGAGATTCTTGATATCTTCCATGTCTTGATGCTCAAGTTGTCCAATACCAGGGACATGACTAAGTACTTAGATTCTTCCATCTGCAGAGGTTGTGCACTTTCCCCACAAGACTTGATTTTCACCAAGACAGGACCTTTCAGAAGCCTTCCCTTAGACCAAATGGACGCGTTCTAACCTATCAACCCACTACCACCAACTGTCCAAATGACTAAGTTATTGCAAGCTATATGATCCAGGCAGAGCCCATATTGCCATGTGGCTGCACTAGAAGCTTCTTAACATTTGGCATCTCAAATCCCTTTGTTCCTGGGTGGCTTTCCACAAGTGAGATACACAAGGTAAACCATAGAAATTGGCCTTGTGTAACCACTCAACACAAACCATTCTTTCCATTCCACCCAGGTGTTTCATTCACTTAGTTGTTTTATTAAGCAAAACTTAAGTCCAAAGACTTAGAAATGTTTCTCATAGCATGGATATATAACCACCCTCGGTTGCTACTAGCTAGGCTAAGCATGGCAATGGTAAGCATCTTAACTTAGAGAAATTTCTAACAATTCTACAACTACTAGGATTTCCCAAGCATAGCATATAGATACTTATCAAAATATTCATGCAAGTCCTATACAAAATATTTCTAGTGCATATGTGAAAAATATAGGAATAAAATCATGAAGCACCACTTGCCTTGGTAGTTAGGGGAGTAGCAACAATCTTCACAATTACTATTTGCACCAAAATCTACACATAAAATAATGGCACAAAGATCACATATCAAAATATACAAACAAAAATATATGAATGCATGCAAATGCCATGTGATGATTTTCTACACCAAACAATACAAGTATACAGTATTGAATCCTAAACAAGTCCAAAACACACCAAATAAACTTTATTTGATCAACAAATCATTTTTCAAATAATTACTATACACAAATTATGCCTACAAATGTTTCTATAAAAACAACCATTTTTACAGAGGCAAAACATTAAATTAAATTGCATAAACAGATATGATTTTCTCTCCTGATTCCAATGATATAAAGTTTGCAAAATTTGAACGTGGGAATCAAAAGTTATGAATTTTACAAGTTTGGTTAACTAATAGATCAAATTTCTGTTTTAAATTTAAACACAGGCCACGCGGCGCTCTCTGATTCATCAGTACCGCTTCGCACCGAATCACACTCATGGACCGTCAGATCTAACTTAACTCGTACGGCTCAGATCGTCACTTACCGCTTCGATGCAGATCTAATCTAGAGCGCTGGATCTAGATCCTACGGCTGCTAAGCATGCGACCAAAGTCTGGCGGTGCTAGTGGCGGCGAGTGGCAGCGGCGGCTCTGTCAGAGACGTTGCCGGCGATCTAGGTCGCACGGAAGAGGGAGAGATAGCTCACCGAGTTCGTCGTGCGCTGCTGATGGTCAAGGTATGCTTGGTTGGCGAAGGGGCGCTCGAGGTCGACGAAGATTGCTCGCCGTAGTTCCTTCTGGCGACGGTCACTTCTGTTCGTCGTTGCTGGCGAGGGTACAGGTCATGCCAAGGTAAAATGAGAAGTGCGTTAGATGCGCGAGATGATGCTGGTCACGCGAGTGTCAACGAGAGGGAAAAGAGCGGTCAGTACTAACCAGGAGAGCTCGTCAGACTTGCAGGCTTCGTCGGCACGTGCAGTCGTCGACGTTGGCGAGGCTCCGGATGGTCCTAGCACGCACCAGTGGTGTTAGAAGATGCGCAAGGTTGCTGCGATCATGCTGGCAAGATTAGAAGGCAAGGGGCGAGGAGTGCTCACCGGAATCGCACGCCGGAGTGGCTCGGTACCGCGGCGGTGCAAGCGAGATTGTGGGCAGCCTGGTGGCGGAGTGGGGGCGCTGAGTGAGGGGAAATGGTCGCAGAGGGGTGGGGGTTACATAGCCAGAGCAGGGGCGAGAATTACGCGCGGCATCAATGGGATTTAAGCGCATTTGCGTCGGGAGGAAACGGCCGCGGCGGCGTTGGTCACAGGTGTAATTTTGGGACGACGAGGTGACGTGGCTGCGGGGCCCAGTGGTCAGCGAGGGGGTGTGCGCGGGCGCGGTGAGGAAAGGCAGAGAGAGGTGGCCCGGGTGGGCTGCTTTGTCTGCTGGGCCGAAAACGTGGCGCCATGCCCAGTACTGATTTCTAAACTCTTTTCTTTTTCTAATTTGATATTCTGGAATCATTTTCAAATGAAATCAAAAGCATTTGAATTCCAAACTTTTTCTGGATTTTGTAAAGTGTAACCTTCATGCTTTTGGGCATAAAACCCTGTTGTCTCTCTATACCTGCTTGGTCCTTTTTGTAAAATCAAAATAAACAGTGCCTTAGGACAAGATTTGAATAGGTTTTGAAAATGGTTTAAAACCATATTTGTTTGGAAATTTTGTCCAAGCTTTAACACTCAATCAATCCAACTTATGAGCAAACAAAACTTGGTTTAAAACAATTATTCTCTCACTTGAGAGTGGCATTGAATCAATGCTTGCTTACATAAAATCATAGCACTCAAAGTTTCTGTTTCTTTCAAATGAGTTTGAAATTGAACCCTCAATGAGTATGCATGTATGGATGATATGCAAAGCTTTGAAAACATGATTTTAGGTATGTTACAAATAATTATTATATGCATGTGGCTCATGATAAGAATGTTTTATATGATAGTTATATTGTAAATTTTATTCATGTTGCTACTGAAAGTTATCATGAGAGAGGTAAACATGGTCTTATGCATCTAAAAAATATTAAGTTTCCCCTCTTTATGTTGAAAGTCTTGAAGTTGCACTTGTTTTGCTTTCCTATGCTTGTTGCTTTGTGCTTTCATGACTTGTTTATTTACAAGATTCCTATGCATAGGAAGTGGATTAGACTTAAATGTGTTTTGGATTTGCTTCTTTATGCTATCTTTTACTCCAATTCATATTTCTTATGTGAGCATCTTCTCAAACTATCAAGCCTAACCTAAAGGTGTTAACGAAAAGTACTTGTTGGGAGATAACCCAAGAGTTTTATTGAGTCTTGGAAGTTATTACTTCAGTAATGACCTCTGCTTATCCTTTTTGTTTGATTTTTTGTGCCAAGAATAACCTCTAATGAGAGGGAATTAAGATTTGGGGAATTGCTGTCCTGAAATAGATTTTTGTGCTCCACCATAAAAATCCGTGAGAAGTCTCTGTAACTCGGATTGAGCTGATATTTTGTGAATAAATCCCCAGTATGTTAGCTAACTTCTGTTAGTTCAACACTTTTTGATTTGAGAAACAGAAGGTCTTCGAAAAAATAGGTTTCTACCTGCTAGTCTGTTTTGACAGATTTCTGCCATTATTTGCATTTTCTTCTTATTGATTTCTTTTTGGGTTCTTTTTGAGAAATTGAGATTTTTGAGGGAATTGCTAGAGTAGCTTGTGTTTTTAGTGAAAGTTTTGCTGTTATAAAGCTAAACCTAAAGGTCTATTATATTTTGAATATACTAATGTTGCTAATGAAGATTGTGTGAAGTTTTGTATGAAGGAAAATTTTCATGTGTAGAGAAAGAATGATGTAATGAGATGAAGAATGGACAAAAGCTCAAGCTTGGGGATGCCACCCCATTTCACCCCAAGAAATATTCAGGAGGTACAAGCGTCAAAGCTTGGGGAAGCCCAAGGCATCCCCTTCTTATCAATAAAAATCTCAGGTCTTTCTAGACACTTCGTTTTTATTGTTTCATGCATTGTTGTGTTGTTCTTGGAGCGTCTTTGTTTTTGTTTTTAGTTTTCTTTTGCTTGGTTTGCTGCAATAAGTTGGTTGGATCCCAACACACTTATTTTGGAGAGAGACACACTCTATTTTCATTGCCTAGAACACTCTAGTTTTCATTCTTATTGTTTTGTGAGTGTTCTCTTTTGCTAGCACTGTGTTTAGCCTTAGTTTTCCTGTGCTTTCAGCTTAGAACTTTTTAGTTTTTCTTTGTGTATTTGTGAGACAAGCTCACTAATCTTTGTGAGTTGTTTCAAATAAGTCGATTGGTGTTGGATAAGAGTAGAAAGTTCCATGCTTATAGTGGTACAAAGGGAGCTTGTTTTGACTGTGGCCTAGACTTTATCATGTCATGCTAGATGTTGCTTTAACCTTATGCTTAGTGATTATTCTTGTAGCATGAATTGTTCCAAACAATTGAGATTGTTTAATGTGCCTTGCAAGAATCATTTGTTGTTTTAGCATACAAAAGCATAGTATTGTGGTATTCTCCTTTGATGCTTTGTTTGGGTTGACTTGGCACATGCTCACACCATGTTACGACTATGAACCAGTCACCTTAGCCTCTATGATCATTTAGTTTTTGAATTGTGGTACCACTTTATGCTTTGATTGATAATGTTTTGTTGCTCTGCATGATTATGGCCATTATTGCTCTCTTAGTTGGTCGCTCCCAGTCTTTTGCTAGCCTCCACTTGTATGCGTAAGCTCTACCCATGCATCCAACTCCCAAGAAACCAAGTTATTCCAAAGTGTCCACTATAAATTCCTATGCATGTTGTGTTACACCATTCCAAGTATATTCTTGTTTTCATCTATCTTCCAATTAAAAAGTATTTTGTTATGTGAAAACTTAGTGATTAAAGCTCTCACAAACTTGATGGCACACTTTATTTTTCTTGCCCCTAATAAACTTGAACCATTGTATTATCTATGTTGTATATGCTTGCACTTATACATTGGAATTAGTAGAACCGTGCTGTCACGGGGAACGCTTTCAACATTGCACTTGTATTTTGTACACAGTTGATATCATGCTCTGTTGTCTATGGATGTCGCCGGCATGAAATAAAAGGGGAGCTTGTAAGTCGATGGAGTTATGTATGTGTGTTAGAAAAACACCTGGGCCGCTAGCCTAAGCCATGCCTAATCATGGTGGAAACTTGCATCATCACCATAGTGACATCTATGAAGCATTCTTCTTATAAAAAAAGAGATAGAAAAAGAGATTGAGAAAAAGAAAAAATATGAGAAAATAGGAAACAAAGAAAAAACACCATATTCCCATGGTAAATAAAAAGATTGCTGAGATGCTCATTGTCTGCTTTCCTTGTCATTTTGATTATGGGATATCTCTTGTATCATGTGCAAGGGGTACCCCGTTGGCGGTTCTCTATGATACACATGTACTTACTATGACAAGAACTTACAGGTGACTAAAGTTAAGTAACATGAGGAGCGGCCCTCGTATTCAAGGGACATGAGATTGCCAACTTATACTTTGTCAAGCATATACTCCATAGTTTGTTCACTTTAACCTTAATCACTTCAAGATGCTTATGATAGGGGCAATGAGGGATGAAAGCTAACCAGTACCATAATTTTTGGAAGCTCTTTTTGAGACTTGAAATCCCTGCTTCCCTTTATGAAGGGCCTTTCTTCCACTATTATATTGAGTCTCCACCTTCTATCCTTAGGCACCAGTTAAGAGAACATAGTTGCCATTCTTAGTTCTATGTGCATTATCCCAAAACTTATTGATTGATGCATATTGTTGATATTACTTGTTCTTGTGCTATTTGTATCTAGTCACTCTTATGAACTTTGAAGGTGTCCTATGCATCTATTTGCTACTCCATGAGGGATAAGCTGAATGCCACTATGCCATGTTTTCTATATGTGAAACAAACAAACATTTTTCAATGCATGTTATTCATGATCTTTGTTTGTAGCCTTTCATGTTGCATGCTTAGTTACTTTATATTACTATTAGAACTCCATCTTTCATGCTCATGTTTAGAGTTCTTTGATCCCAGCTTTCAATGCTTGCAAATAGTTTGATCTTGATTTTGATGGTGCATGTCACCTCAAAAATTATTCTTTTCATCGCTTACCTACTCGAGGACGAGCAGGATTTAAGCTTGGGGATGCTTGATACGTCGTAAACGTATACATAATTTTTGATGCTCCATGCTTGTTTTATATCATTTGTCTTATGTTTTGTCTACACTTTGAGGTATTTTATACACTTTGTTGAACTAGCCTATTGACAAGATGCCACAGTGCCATTTGCCTGTTTTCTACTATTTTGGTTTCACAAAGCTAAAAAAATGAATATTCTCAGAATTGGACGGAACAAAAGACAAAGTTCATATTTTTCCCGAACGATACGCAAAATCGAAGACGAGACGGAGGAGGACACCAGGGTGGCCACACCCTAGGTTGGCACGGGGCCCACCCTGGTCGCGCCCATAGGGGGTGTGGGCCCCTGACCCTCCATCGACCTTGCCTCCTTCGCCTATAAGAAGCCCCCGACTTAGAAACCCTAAAGAATCGACCAAAAATCCACGAAAAGTTCTGCAGCACCGCCGCCACCGAAGGGGAGATTCGGGGGTTAGAAAGTCTCTGTTCTGGCACCCTGCCGGGACGGGGAAGTGCCCCTGGAGCCATCTCCATCGATCTCCATCGCCATCTTCATCACCGTTGCTGATTCCCATGATGAGGAGGGATTAGTTCTTCTTCGAGGCTAAGGGCTCTACCGGTAGCTATGTGTTCATCTCTCTCTCTCTATTCATGATCTTGTTCTGGTCATGAGCTTTGTAAGCAAGTAGATATACCTTGCTACTCAAGTGCTTTAATAGATCTCTGCTCTCCCCATGTGTGTGAAAGTGACAACGTGCACGCCATGGTGGCACTTAGTCTAGAGTCTACATAAATACTCATCATGCTTTAATAGATCTATGCTTTTCCCCACGTGTGTGAAAGTGACAGCGTGCACACCATGTGTGGCACTTAAGCTAGGTTACATATATTTATCATGAGTATATTTTGAGTTGGTTGTCTCTATGAAATTGTGGTGTTTGTTGGAACCATCTAGCACTCAAGGTGACAGTGTGGGGTTATCTAGATGGGGAAGGCGGACTTTGAGGTGTGCTTATGTAGGCCTACCATGGATTAGAGTGTCCAACCGGAGAGTAGTTAAGAGTAGTATCATGAAGAGAGGATATTTATAAGAGAGAGTGTTAACTAGTGCAAGTATGATCCCTAGGCCTTGTTTCTAAACATTGAAACACCGTTTGCATCTAGGTCTGTTGCATGTTTGCTTGCTTCCATCTTTATTTAAGTTTATCTTTAGTTTCTCCCACGTCAACAACAAGTTAGAAGCTATTTTTTGGCACCGTTACCACTTGTATTTCACTATATCTTTGTCGAACTAGTGCACCTATACACCTGACAAGTGTATTGGGTGTGTTGGGGACACAAGAGACTTCTTGTATCTTGATTGCAGAGTTGCTTGAGAGGGATACCTTTGACCACTTCCTCCCTGAGTTCGATAAACCTTGGTTGATCCACTTAAGGGAAACTTGCTACTGTTCTACAAACCTCTGCACTAGGAGGCCCAACAACTGTCTACAAGAATAGAAATGCGTAGACATCAGAGGGCCGCTCCTCATGCTACTCAAGTTTAGTTACCGGTAAGTTCTTGTCATAGTAAGTACATGTGTATCATAGAGAACCGCCAACGGGGTACCCCTTGCATATGATACATGAGCTATCCCATAATCAAAATGACAAGGCAAGTAAAAATGAGCATCTCAGCAATCTTCTTATTTACCATGGGAAAATGTGCTTTTTTCTCTTTTTCCTATTTTATTTTATTTTTCTCAATCTCTATCTCTTTTTTTTATAAGAAGAATGCTTCATAGATTGCTCAATATGGTGATGCTGCAAGTTTCCATCATGATTAGGCATGGCTTAGGCTAGCGGCACAGACGTTTCTCTAACACACATACATAACTCCATGGACTTACATGCTCCCCTTTCATTTCACACCGATGACATCCATAAACAAAAGAGCATGATATCAACTGGTTACAATGTACAAGTGCAATGTTGAAAGCATTCCCCATGACAGCATGGTTCTGCTAATTCCAACGTATAAGTGCAAGCATATACAACATATATGACACAATGGTTCAAGTTTATTAGGGGCAAGAAAAATAAAGTGTGCCATCAAGTTTGTGAGAGCTTTAATCACTAACTTTCACATAACAAAGTGACTTTTTAATTGGAAGGTAAATAAAACAAGAATATACTTGGAATGCTGTAACATGATACGTCGGAAATGTATCTATAATTTTTGATGCTCCATGCTTGTTTAGTATCTACTTTTCTTTGCTTTGTCTACACTTTGAGGTGTTTTCATATCTTTTCTGAAACTAACCTATTAACAAGTTGCCACAGTGCCACTTGCCTGTTTTCTTCTATTTTTGGTTTCAAAAGACAGAAAATAAATATTCTCGGAATTGGACAGGACAAAAGCCAAAGTTAATATTTTATCGTGGGGTACATGAAGCCAACAGACGAGACGGAGAAGCAAACCAGGGCGGCCAGACCCCCCTAGGCACGGGTGGGCCCACCCCGCGCCTGGGTAGGGTGTGGGGCCCCTGGCCGCCTCCCAGCCTCGCCTCTTCGCCTATAAGAAGCCCCTGATACAGAAACCCTAGGAACCCGATCAAAACTCCACGAAACCTTCTGTAGCCGCCGCCACTGTCGTCCCTATATCGAGGGGATCTAAAGTTCTTCCCGGCACCCTGCCAGAGGGGAAATCATCCCGGAGGCCTTCTCTCCGGTATGAAGCGTGAGCAGTTCCACCTTGGACTACGGGTCCATGTAGTAGCTAGATGGTTGTATCTCCTCCTTGTTCTTTCATGTATAGATCTTGTGAGCTTCGTTCATGATCAAGATCTAATCTATTTGTAATCATGCATGTTGTGTTTGCGGGGATCCGATGGATATTGAGATTACTATATCAGATTGATTAATGGTTTTGTCTTTATGATTCTATCATGTCTGTGTTGTTTGTAATCTTGCATTCTCTCCATTGTTAGTAGCTATCTTGGCCAAGTAGTTGCTAGTGACTCCAAGAGGGGGTATTTATGCTCGATAGTGGGTTCATGCCTCTAGTTTCCAAGGGAAGTGACATAAATCTCTTCAGTTGTAGATGTGTTGTTGCCACTAGGGAGAAAACAACGGTCTCTTGTTCATGGAACAAGTGGATTTTTTACCTTACACACTTTGCTTAAAGAAGTTGTCTGTTGCTTGCAACTTAATACTGGAGGGGGTTCGGATGATAACCTGAAGGTGGACTTCTAGTCATAGATGCAGTTGGATGGCGATATATGTATATTGTTGTATTGCCCAATCGAATCTCATAGGATCTTTTTGTCTGGTATTGCATTGTTATGCCTTGCTCAGTTCCTGTCAATTGCCCTGCTGTAATTTGTTTACCCTTCATGCCATGTTGTTTATCTAAGGATAGCACCTCTAGTGAACTATGGACCCCGGTACAATCTTTACCATTGATACATCTTCCACTGTTACTTGTTTACTTGCTGCAAACCATTACCTTCCACACCATACGTTTAATCCTTTGTTACAACAACCGGTGAGATTGACAACCTCACTGTTAGTTAGGTCAAAGTATTGAGTTTGTGTTGTGCAGGTCTCCACGTTGCTTGCAGCACCTTTGGGGCGTTTCCTTCCTCCTACTGGTTCAATAACCTTGGTTTCTTACTGAGGGAAACTTGCCTGCTGAACTGCATCACACCTTCCGCTTGGGGTCTCCCAACAAAGTGTTGCTGCACTCATCATAACACACCATGCATAGGAATTTATAGTGGACACTTTGGAATAACTTGGTTTCTTGGGAGTTGGATGCATGAGTAGAGCTTACTCATACAAGTGGAGGCTAGCAAAAGACTGGGAGCGACCAACTAAGAGAGCAATAATGGCCATAATCATGTAGAGCGACAAAACATTACTAATCAAAGCATAAAGTGGTAACAGTTAAAAACTAAATGATCATAGAGGCTATGGTGACTTGTTCATAGTCATAACATGGTGTGAGCATGTGCGAAGTCAACCCAAATAAAGCATCAAAGGAGAATACCACAATACTATGTGTATGCTAAAACAACGCATATTAAGCAATCCTAATTGTTTGGAACAAGTCATGCTACAGAAATAATCACTAAGCATAAGGTCAAAACAAAATCTAGCATGACATGATAAAGTCTAAGTCACAGTCAAAGCAAGCTCCTCTTGTACTACTAAAGCAAGAACTTCCTACTCTTTTCCAACACCAATCAACTTATTTGAAACAACACAGCGAGAACGGGGGTCCAAACTACTTTATTCAAGAAAAATAACCAAACAAAAACCAAAAACAAAAACTAAGACGCTCCAAGAACAACACAACTATGCATGAAACAATAAATAAAGTGTCTAGAAAGACCTAAGATTTTTATTGATGAAGAAGGGGATTCCTTGGGCATCCCCAAGATTTGACGCTTGTACCTCTTGAATATTTCTTGGGGTGACATGGGGTGGCATCCCCAAGCTTGCTCTTTTGTCCATTCTTCATCTCATTACATCATTCTTCCTCTACACCTACAAATTTTCCTTCATACAAAACTTTACACAGTCTTCATTAGCAACATTAGTATATTCAAAAGATAATAGACCTTTGGGGTTTAGTTTTAAAACAGCAAAACTTTCACTAAATACACAATATAATGTAGCAATTTACTCAAAAAGCTCAATTTCCAAAAAAGAACCCAAAAAGGAATCAATAAGAAGCAAATGCAAATAATGACAGAAATCTATCAGAACAGACCAGCAGGTGGAAACCAATTTTTTTGAAGACCTTCTGTTTCTCAAATAAAAAAGTGTTGAACTAAAAAAAGTTAGCTAACAACCTGGGGGATTTATTTATAAAATTACAGCTCAATCGGAATTACAGAGATTTTACACGAATGTTTATAGTGGAGCACAAAAATCTGTTTCGGGACAGCAACTCCCCAAATCTTACTTCCCTCTCATTAGAGGTTATTCTTGGCACAAAAATCAAATAAAAAAGGATAAAGAGAGGTTATTACCGAGGTAATAACTTCCAAGACTCAAGAAAACTATTGGGTTATCTTCCAAGAAGTACTTTTCTTTAACGCCTTTAAGTTAGACACAAGAAGTAAGAATCAAGTATTTTCAAATGAAGAAGCATTAACATCAAACCTTGATTTCAAAGGAGGAGAAAAAGGCAACTTCTCTCTCCTCACAGGGAAGTGTTCAATACCTTTCTTGAATGGAAATTTATATTTAATTGTGCCTTCTTTCATATCAATGATGTCACCAACAATTCTAAGAAAAGGTCTTCCCAAAGTAATAGAACAAGAAGCATTGTATTCAACATCCAAAACATAGAAATCAACAGGGACATAGTTATTGTTAACCATAATATGAACATCATTAACACTCCCCATGAGTTTCTTTTTAGCATTATCATTAAGTGGGACATCCAAATAGCAATCTTCCAAAGGTGGCAAATCAAGCATTTCATAAATCTTTCTAGGCATAATAGAGACACTAGAACCAAGGTCGCATGAAGCTTTGAGATCAAAGTCATTCACTTGCATATTAATGATGAGTTCCCAACTATCTTCTACTTTCCTAGGAATAGAGGCTTTGTGTTTCAACTTTTCTTCCTTAATTTTAATGAGAGCATTTGTAATGTGTTTGGTGCAAGCCACATTCATATCACTAGCATCAGGACTTCTAGCAAGCTTTTGTAGGAACATAATCACTTTATAGGTATTGCAACCATCAAGATCAAAATCAAACTTAGCATCACTGGTTGTAGACTCATTGGGTTTAGGCATTATGGTAGGAGGAATATGGACTTCTTGTGGTTTGATGGCATACATATTGGTGGTGGTGATAGTGCACACACTATTGTTTCTAGCAATTTCATCTTCTCTGCCACTTAGCATGTAGTTGAGCTAACAGTCTAACATTTTCATCAATAGTAACTTGTATGGCATGAGTAGCAACAAAGGTACTTTCCAAGGTTTCAGGTTTAACAACCATTTTATTTATCAAAGAGGACTGTGCTTCAGACAAAGATGAAATATTTTTCTCAACATTCAAAAGCTTTTCCTCCACAGTCTTGTTGAAAGTGGTTTGTTTACTAATAAAGTCTTTGAGCATGACTTCAAGTTCATTGGGAGAACTTCTAGTATTGTTGTAGGAGTTTCCAAAGGTATTGCCATTATTAGGAGGATAAGGCCTATAATTGTTGTTACTACCAAAATTATTTCAATAGGCATTATTGTTGGAATTGTTGTTTCTAATAAAGTTCACATCAACTTGCTCTTATTGAGCAACCAAAGAGGCTAAGGGAAAATTATTTGGATCTATATGAGCTTTTCCATTAGCAAGAATAGCCATGATAACATCAATTTTATCACTCAAAGAGGAGGTTTCTTCAATAGAATTTACCTTCTTACCATGTGGAGATCTTTCAGTGTGCCATTCAGAATAGTTGACCATCATATTATCAAGGAGCTTAGTTGCAGCACCCAAAGTAATGGTCATAAAGGTACCTCTAGCAGCAAAATCCAACAGATTTGTTGAAGAGAAGTTTAAACCTGCATAAAAAGTCTGGATAATCATCCAAGCAGTTAGTCCATGAGTGGGACAATTCTTTACCAAAGATTTCATTCTTTACCAAGCTTGAGCAACATGTTAATTATCAAGCTGTTTAAATTTCATTATTTCACTTCTCATAGATATGATCTTAGCAGGAGGATAGTATTTTCCAATAAAAGCATCTTTGCACTTAATCCAAGAATCAATACCATTTCTAGGCAAGGATAGCAACCATTCTTTATCTTTTCCTCTATAGGAGAAAGGAAACAACTTGAGCTTAATAATATATCCTTCTACATCCTTATATTTTTGCATCTCACAAAGTTCAACAAAGTTATTAAGGTGGGCATCATCATCAGAACTAGCACCAGAAAATTGCTCTCTCATCACAAGATTCAACAAAGCAGGCTTAATTTCATAAAAGGTAGCATCAGAAGAAGGTGGAGCAATAGGAGTACTTAGTAAATCATTGTTGTTTGTGCTAGTGAAGTCACACAACTTGGTATTCTCAGCAGAGTTCATTTTTGAAAAGGTGAAGCAAACCAACAGCAGCAGCAACTAGAGCAAGAACTGATTTTTTTGTATTTTTGATAAGAGAAAACAAACCAAATGAAACTATTTTTTGGAATTTTTGATAAAAAGAGGCAAACAAAACAAGGCAAAAGAAACTAATAAAAACAAAAAAAGTAAAGAGAAAGGTTGTGAAGGACTCCCCTTGTGAAGCCGTCCTTAGCCTCCCCGGCAACGACGCTAGAAAAAGGCTTGATGTGGCTCAGATCACTGTAGAGCTTCGTTGGGAGACCCCAAGAGGAAGGTATGATGAGTAAAGCGGCAAGTTTTTCCCTCAGTAAGAAACCAAGGTTATCGAACCAGTAGGAGGAAGGAAACGACTCAAAGGTGTTGCTAGCAACTAGAAACCTGCACAACACAAACTCAAGACTTTGCCCCAATGAACAATGAGGTTGTCAATCTCACCGGTTTGCTGAAAACAAAGTATTAACTGTATGGTGTGGAAGGTAATGGTGGTTTGCAGAAAGTAAATAGTAACAGTGGAAGATGTATCAATGGTAAAGATTGGACCGGGGTCCATAGTTAACTAGAGGTGTTCTCCTTAAGATAAACAACATAACATGCTGGGTAAACAAATTACAGCGGGAAAATTGACAGGACAGAGCAAGGCATAACAATGAAATACTAGACATTCATGATCCTATGAGATTTGATTGGGCAATACAACAAGATACATAGACCGTCATCCAACTGCATCTATGACTAGTAATCCACCTTCAGGTTATCATCCCACCTCCCTCCAGTATTAAGTTGCAAGGAACGGATAACTGCTTTAAGAAAAGTGTGTAAGGTAAACAATCCACTTGTTCCATGAACAAGAGATCGTTGTTTTCTCCCTAGTAGCAACAACACATCTACAACCTTAGAGATTTCTGTCACTTCCCCAGATTAATTAGAGGCATGAACCCACTATCGAGCATAAATACTCCCTCTTGGAGTCACTAACATCTACTTGGACAAGATAGCTACTAGAAACGGAGAGCATGCAAGATCACAAACAACACAGACATGATAGAATCAATAAGATAGAATCATTAACCAATCTGACATAGTACTCTCAATATCCATCGAATCCCCGCAAACACAACATGAATGATTACAAATAGATGATCTTGATCATGAACGGAGCTCACAAGATCTAAACATGGTATCACAAAGGAGGAGAAACAACCATCTAGCTACTACATGGACCCGTATTCCAAGGTGGAACTACTCATGATTCATACCGGAGGCTGGCATGGTGATGAAGAAGGCCTCCGGGATGATCTCTCCCCTTCGGCAGGGTTCCGGGAAGAGCTTCAGATCCCCCCGATCTAGGGACGATGGTGGCGGCAGCTACAGACTGTTTCGTGGAATATTGATCGGGTACTTAGGGTTTTGGTATCAGGGGATTCTTATAGGCAAAGAGGGAGGCCGAGGGGGTGCCCGAGGCGGCACTTCAGGCAGCAGGCGGCCAGGGCGTGACCAGGGTGTCCCCGCCCCTTCTCCGCCTTCGTCTTGGATTCGTGGTCCCCACGGTAAAATATTGACTTTGGCTTTTGTCCCGTCCAATTCCGAGAATATTGATTTTCTGCCTTTTTTGAAACCAAAAACAGAAAAAAACAGGCAACTGACACTGTGGCATCTTGTTAATAGGTTAGTCCCTGAAAACATATAAAAATACCTCAAAGTGTAGACAAAGCAAAGCAAAGTATATACTAAACAAGCATGAAACATCAAAAATTATAGATACCTTTACGACGTATCAAGAGTGTGGCTGGTGTGGGGATAGTGACAGGCTGTGTTGCGTTTTAGCCCCACAGTGAGATTTATTTTGGATACCATTTTATTTTACCATTTTTAGATCTCTTTTCTTCTCCCTATCATACGAGCTTTGGTAAAGAAATTATAGGAGTTTAAAAAAAGTTTACCTTTTCTTTCAAAGTAGTATCATTTGATGATTCTTAAAGTCTTTTTTCAATAAAAATGATTTTCCTTTACAAGTATCATCCATGAGGGAGGTGGGAAGGTCTCGAGTTAAAAAAAAGGTCATTATGGTCAATTGTGTTTTATTGATAACGATATTTGTATAAAACTATATCTTAAAAAGATATTAATCAAGCAGGTTATCGTGTGGTCTTTGGATGTTAAATTTCTTGGAGTATTTTAGAGGAGATATTTTATCTGACACTCTTGAATAGGGGATGCCCATAGCACCCTACTTGACCAATCAAACTCTAGGTTTGCACACCGTTTAATTTTGTTTTTCGAGCACCATTCCGCTTTTACATAAATTTGGATTGTATGTATCTAGTTTTATGTTTATATTTGCATTTTTATCTTTGGAATAAAAATACCACCATGTAAAGATGTATTTAATGAATATAAAATGAAAGTTTAAGTTGGATGCTAATAAATAAAGGGGAAAATAGAACAATAGTTGCATTACAAGTTATGGACATTGTCACACATTGTTATTTGGTTCATTTATTTGAATGAGTGACAATTTGCAAGTGTGTTATTTAGTGCTAACTCTTATTTACAACATATATGTTTAATTTTAAGTTGATCTTTTCTATTAATTAGTACTATGGGCACTTTTGCATGCTTATAGATGGTCAACCATCCCCCTATAGCTAGCCTAGTAATTAAAAGAAGCAAGGACTCGGTGCATCCCTAATCCCTTTAAAACCAAGTTGTTCTAGTAGTGTCCATCGTATCTATCTATATAGAAAAATGCTATTCGAAGTACATTTTCATATGTGGGTTTTATTTAGCTTCCAAATGAATTGTTTATGGTTATGGTTGTCATAGATAAGTTGGTTATGGGGTGACCACGAATTCATAGGCATAAGCACCCTTCCAAAAGATGAGGGCAAAACCCTCCACGTAGGGGTGGTACCGCTATGATAAGGGCACAAACCTTTCAAGAAATTTATCAAAGGTGAGAGAGCTAGTATGCATGCAAAGTTGTTAAAAATGTGTATCCGGTCACAATATATAAGTACTGAGAGGAAACAAGCAAAAAGAGTCCAAAAATAAAAATGCCAAAAGAATCAGAGAGAAGAGGGGCAACGAAACCAAACACTGGTGTTGTACTATGGTTCATGCATAAATTTAAGGGGTAGTGTCTAAAAGCTAAATATCACGTGTACACGTTCAGTCCTTTCTTACTATCTACTTATTCAAGTGTCCACATATATGAGAAATATTCATGATTCTAAATACCAAAGTAGCACAACACACAATGCACTTTCACTTGCACTTTGCATGCTTAATGGTCCATAGCACTTCTGCATTTGTTTTTATACAAGAATTGACATATTGGTAAGCATAGATGAGGTTTACGAGAATTGTCACTTTATATGGTAATTGCCTGGTGTCATGTTTTAAAGGATGAATACTTAACTTTGTGTAGCAATGATCATGAATTATGATATTCAACATAAACAACAAACTCCGAAATCCATGTTTCGTTTTATCACCTTTATGCTCGAGGACAAGGATAGGTTAAGCTAGGAAATGTTGATGCATGTAAAATGCATACATGAACTTTTTAGTTTATTTTCACACATTCCAACATATTTGCATCCCGACATCATCAGGTTGCGTACGAATGCATGTGGCATGGCAGATCCCTATGCTGAGCAATCGAACGCCAATGGTTGTGGTCGCAAAGCGAACCCGACTAAGACGATGTCGTCCCCTCCAGCTCTATTGCTCCTCCCACTAGGTCACCTGGCGTCCTGGACTTCGGCGAGTGTCACCTGGTCTCCAAACAACGTCGGGGAGGCAGGGGAGCAGGGGTCTGGTCGCCAGCGGCAACGGAGGTGCGGGAAGTGAGTGGGGATGTGGATTTTTTTACTTGGGAGAGAGTGTGGCTGGTGTGGGGATAGTGACATGCTGTGTTGCGTGTTAGCCCCACAATGATTTTTGTTTTGGATACCATTTTATTTTACCATTTTTAGATCCGTTTTCTTCTCCCTATCATACAAGCTTTGCTAAAGAAATTACAGGAGTTTCGAAAAAGTTTTCCTTTTCTTTCGAAGTAGGATCATTTGATGATTATTAAATTCTTTTTTAAATAAAAATGATTTTCCTTTACAAGTATCGTCCATGAGGGAGGCGGGAAGGTCTCGAGTTAAAAAAAGTCATTATGGTCATTGTGTTTTATTGATAATGATATTTGTATAAAACTATTTTAAAAAAATATATTAATCAAGCAGGTTATCGTGTGGTGTTTGGATGTTAAATTTCATGGAGTATTTTAGAGGAGATATTTTATCTGACACTCTTGAAAAGGTATATTTTTGTTACGTATCTTAATACTTATTATACTATGTAGCATTATTTAAAAAGTAACTTTGGTGACTACTGTTACTATGTAAGCTCATATGACACATTTTAGAAACAAATTAGCTATCATTTTGGTGGATTCGGAATTGTATTATGATAATATAGAAGACTATGAAAAGGATAAACGCAAGGAAAACTCCACACATCCCATGACTTGTATGATTGTGGATACACCCTTAACAATTCAAAACATTGAACACATCGTCAGAAGTTGAGCCCATCTCGTAATCATTTGTCATTTCACCGATTACCAATCCAACTGACGATGAATTAATATATGAACTTTGCTTGTGCATTAGCATGGTTGATGATGTCACTTCACTGGAGTAAGCCATATTTTTCAGTTCATTTTGTTTTTTACAAAATTACTCTTATATAATTGTAGTTGACATGTTTCCGATTTTGCAGGAGAGAATGGGCGAAAAGTTCTAATCCTTATTCTATTAGTATAAATTTAAGATAACTAAAGAATAATAAATACATAGTTGTTGATTCTTTTAATATGGTGGTGCTGATACTATGCCACGACATCCGGCTTGTTAGAGACACTCAAGTTCACTACATGGATCTGAAATTTTGTGTAAGTTAATATACTCACATATACATTTTACTTCATATTATTAATATTTTCTTATTGTTATTTTAGTCGTTGTCTCAGTTTCTAGGTTAGCATAGTTGTTTGAGAGTTGGCTTGATATAGTAAGATTTTAATTCTTCATAAGAGTGGTTTATTTCGTCTTAATGATTGATGTATTTCTGAGTGATTGCGTTGTTGCAGATTTCATTGCCTTGGTATATTCCTATTATTTGTCTTGGATAAAAGAAGTGGTCTCTATTTTTAACCCACTTCCAATACCTATTTTGGAGAAGAATATTATGGTCAACAATCTAAATCTTGCCCTCCAAGATGCAAACCCTGCATTGAAGCATGATATCTCTAAATGGGGATGCAAAGTTCCCGTTGTCCCGACAAACTCATACAAGTATGAATCTTGTAAATGAGTTGCAATTTTAATTGATTCATTTGACGCACAATGTAACATGTTATACATGCAGTCCTATGTCGGGTTATTTGGTCTTTAATCTCATGCACTCATTGCACGATGGAGGGCGCTAGATTTTTCAATACCTGGTGTGAGTATTTATACCATGCTCATATGTGTATATATGATGCACATGCTTTTTATACTAATGTTGTATACCGAATATGTAGGATGGCATTGAACCGAGGAGGAGATTTTTGGTTCATATTTTGAAGTAGGAAGGGAACGAGGCTCTAAAAATATACCAAACATGGAGCCTAGCATTATAGAGCGCATAATAGATGGACCTTCAAGAGAGAAACATCGTCAAAGAATAATTAGTAGATAATGTTGCTTAGTTATTGTTTTTTAAATATTTTTGTAACTAATTATTATATATTAATGTGATCATGTATTTTATGTAAATACATGTATTGATCGTGTGTTACACGTGCACAACGCACTCCCATAGTTAGGCAGATGTTTTAATCATGCATAAATTATAAGACATGCATTCCACTTGCATACTTACTAGTTTGTCTTAAAAACAATGCTACTTCGTACGTGGTTAGCTTAATTATGTGAAGAGTTTTTAGAATAATTTTTATAGTTCATATTTGTTATTTTCCTTGTAACTAGGTCGCATAAAATGACATTGTGCACGAGTTTTCCATTTTTCTGAGTTGTTAAAAGCCATTTTTGAACCTTAGAAAATGAATAATTAATTAAAAACAAAATTGTTTGACATTCCTAATATGCACACTTGTGCACAATATGGACTCACTTGGATAATTTTAGGCACATTACAATGAACTACTCGACTACAAGCCCTTTCCCGGGTATTAACACACTCGGCAAATGTTGATTTTTGTCTTGCAGGTTGGCGGGAGACCTTCCTTTCGCTAGGAGAAGAAAGCAGGAAATCTTCAATTGTTTGCCAAGTGTCTGTGATGGGACACTCAACAAGGGCCACCGAGCCATCATATTGTGGCAAAGGCGTCCACATGTTCTTTCTGTTTGCCGACCATCGCAGTTTAGTGTATTTTTGGAGTTTATCGAGTGTCATATTTTGTCGAGTAGGTATTGTTTGTTTGCCGATTGTATTTTCAATATTTTTTTTGACCTGGTATTTTCAATATTTTGCCGAGCGGGGGCTGTTTGTCGAGTGTCTCCTAGTCTTATAGTCAGCAAATACACTCGACAACCTGTGCGATATCCACAAAAATCAATTTTGCCGAGTGCAAACATACAAAATTTGGCCCACTAGTGCTCAAAAAAGTTGTCGTCGGCATCGAAACACGCCCTAGGTTTCTTTGTATTATGCTCGGTGCACCTTTCTATTCTACTTTAATGTGGACCAACTTAATTAGGAAAATTTACAAATTAATAGAATTGTAGAAATTGATTAAAATCAAAAGAATAGCCTAATGGTTCCAGAAAATATATGAAGCTCTGCTAAAGTATGGAACATAACAAAAGTACAACCAAGAAATATGATCATAAAAGTTACTTTTGAAATTCTAGGTAAGTCTGGGAAGTTGAAAACAACAGTGGTTGATCGATGAACATTGGAAAGTGCGCTATCCAGTGTATCTTAGAAATAGACATGCTGATCTTACTACAAGCAACAAAGAAACCAGTACGTAGCCGCCGTTATCCAATCCATTTTCGTCTTTGTTGATGTGATTTCAGGTCAATCTTTTTCGATCTACGGTTGTCATTATTGGTGATGGTTGCTGCTTTCATGTGAGCACGATGACTTTCCGTCTGTTCATTACAGCAAGCTCTACTATGACAAGTTTTGCCAGCTCCGGTGATTGAGGGGCGAGGACAGCGATGCGGCTTCGGCTCGCGCTAGTGTCTGTAATTATCGATACGTGGAGAAATGAAATCCCCCATCTTTGCTCTCCATTTGTTGGAGATTCGTGCTATGTGTTTTACAAAGTAACCCTCCCACCTTATCTTTTAGGTCTGTTGCAGGTTTTCTATCCAACCCCTAGCATTTTTGGATATTCTTCTTTTTTGTCGCTTGTTTGTCTCCTCATAATCTATAGTCTTCTATACGTTACTGTTTCTTTTTCACCTCATTTTTGTCGTAAAATTTCAGGAATATTCAACAATTTTTTATATACATTTTTAATTCTGAAAATGAAACATGCATAATTTGTTTTTTCAACAATCTCATTTGATAATTTTTATTTTTATACTTTTTATTTAACAATATTTATACACTCTTACTTTTTTTCATCCTAGATTCAGAAGTTTTATACAAGATTCACATGTTTTACAAACTTGTTTCTGCCAAGAGATATTCATATAATTTTTTCACAAAATACATGCATAATGTCTGTTTCTTTTTTACCTCATTTTTCTCGCAAAATTTCAGAAATAATCAACAATTTTTCCAAATATTATCAAATAAATTTATCCATATCTTTCTTCAAAGAATCATATATGATTCATATAATTTTTCCGAAGATTATCAAATCTAGAAGGTTTCACTCTAGTTTCAAAGAAAATCCATAAAAAATTCAACGACACATACAAGATTCATAGTGGTTTCATATATTTTTTTAAAGAACATTCATACAATTTCTATACATATTTCACTACAGTTTGACAGCAAATCCATACAAGATCCATCATAAATTCAACGATCCAAGTAAGATTCAGAGCAGTTTATCAAAGGAAACGTAAAGATCCGGCATATATTCGTACACCAGATTCCAACAATATTCGTACATACGATTCACACAATATTCGTACACAATGCATCATTCATATTTTATCAAAGAAAATGTAGAGATACATTCAAGATTCATAAAAGTTTTCATGAAATTACAAGATACAAGGTAGTATACACCCCATTTGATACAGAACAAAAAACATGTCCGAATAAATAAGATCCATACACGGAGGAGACCACGGATCCAAGCATATCCACAAATCAATTTGGGAAGGAATTGATCCCAAACATAAAATCCAAAAAAAACATGGAGGAGGCCACAATCCAAGACCTCCATGCCTAGATCCACCCCAACAAATCCCAGAACCAAGGGGTCTTTGTCCAGATCCTTCAAGGGGGAGGGGGGCAGCTCACCGTGTGTGCCCTGACCATGGAAGATCCATGGCCGCTCGGTGCAGGAAGTCGCGACGAGGACTTGTGGTCGAGCTAGAGAGGTGTAGGAGGAGGAGGAGGAGGAGGAGCCAGAGAGGTGTATGGCTTGTGTTTCTCCATGGCCATGGTGCGGCAGCAACTCGTGGTCTTGGGGTAGCCATCGGCAAGAAGGAAGATTGGGGAGGAGGAGACGGGGGTGGAGAGGTCCTTGATCCAGATCGGGAGGAGAACAACGTGTTCCTATTGACTTTGGTTTGGGGCTGGGTGGTCATGCTCTCTCCTGGACTCCTGGACAGAGGGTTAAATAACATGAGGGTCTAAATACAAATGTTCAGCGGACGATGACCGTGTTGACTTCACACGAATCTCCAACAAACAGACGACACAGATGGTGCTGGGGCCCGGGAAATCCGCGCTCTCGATACATGGTCTAATAACCTATTTAAATTTTTTATTACTCTCTCCGACCCTATTAGTTGCTTAACTTTGTCTAGATAAGGATACATCTAGACTAGATACTTAACTAAATACATACTCCCTCCGTTCGTAAATAAGTGTACATCTAGTTTTTGTCTAAGTCAAACATAACTAACTTTGACCAATTTTATAGAAAAATATAGAAATATATATCACATCAAATTAACGTATTATGAAACTAGATTTAAAAATAAATCTAATGGTAACAATTTAGTGTCATAAATATTGGTACATTGTCCTGAAAATTTAGTCAAACATAATAAAGTTTGACTTAGGACAAGGCTACAAGTATACTTATTTGCGGACGGAAGGAGTATGAATCTAGACAAAGTTGAATCAACTAATGTGGAGCGAAGGGAGTACTTTTAGGCACCTTTGTAGTGCTATTTCACAAAACAACAACGAAGGAACGCAAAGCAAATAGTTAAAGCCAGCCCAACATGATCTTGATGTCAATCACGTCAGTGACACGCATCGTACTTGGTTGGCACCAGCAGGAGCGGCGTCTTCTTTCGGAAGGTGAGTGCCCCTGTCTCCTCCATGTCCACATCCTGGGTCCTCACTCCGTCCGGGAGCTCCCAGTCGAAGCAGTAAAGCAAGTTTGCCAAGATGAACTCTATGTTGGCCACGCCCATGGCCAAGCCTGGGCAGATCCGGCGGCCCGACCCGAACGGCAGCAGCTGGAAATGAGTCCCGTTGAAGTCGATGTCGGCGTCCTGAAACCGGTCCGGGTTAAACTCCTCCGGATCCTTCCACACGCTGGGGTCCCTGCCGATCGCCCACGCGTTCACGATGACCTTCGTCTTGGCTAGGATGCTGTGTCCGGCGACCTGGATTCGCCGTGTGGTCTCCCTGGGGACGAGCAGCGTCGCCGGGGGATGCAGCCGAAGAGTCTCCTTCACCACCATCCTCAGGTACTTGAGGCTGGGCATGTCCTCGTGCTGTACTCGCTCTTTCCTGCCTCCAGCAGCTAGCCTGATCTCGTCCTGCACTTTCTTGAGCACCCTCGGGTGCCGAATCAGCTCCGCCATTGCCCAGCTTATAGTCATAGTCACCGAGCTCGTGTGGTTGCCGCCCAGGAAAGTGTTCTGAAAAGAGTACTAGTTATTTCAACATCAATCAATATACTCCTAGATGGATCACAATAACACTTACCATGAGCATGGCTTTGACATGATCCCCCGTAAAGCCGCTCCCGTTCTTCCACAGGTCGACAAGCTCTTGCACGAGCACGGAGGCGCAGCCGTCGTTGTCGTGTGCAGGCTTTCTGCGGCTAGGATCCTCGTACTGGTCGACGACCTGTTCGAAGAAGCCGTCGAGCTTCCTGAAGACCCTCTCCCGACGGGCCTTGATCCCCATAACTCGGTCCACCAGTCGGCCGTAGGCGCCGGGGAAGAAGTCCTCCGCGGAGAAGCTGCCGAGCATGGCCATGCTCTCGTTCAGCACCGCGACGAACTGCCCCTTGAACTGCTCCGTGGCGTAGTTCTCCCCGAACACGAAGGAGCCGATGATGCCGTCCACGGTGGCGAAGATGTGGTCGGCGATCGGCACCGGATTTGCGCCCATGCTGGTGCTCGTGAGGTTCCTGACGAGCTTCTCCACCTGCACATCGCGCGCGTAGCAGGCGGCCTGCACGCGGCGGCGGCTGAGCAGCTCGAGGATGAAGATCTTGCGCATCTCGCGGACGTGGTCGCTGTAGGGGGAGAAGGCCACGTCCTTGTAGCCGTACGAGAGCAGCCGTGGCCCCGCCGAGGGGGGCCGGCTACAGCAGTCCGCGTCGTGTGTCCTGAGGGCCTCCCGCGCAGCCTCCGGCGACGACAGCACCACCGTCGGAACGGTGCCAAGCCACACCGTCATCACTGGCCCGTGCCGCCTCGCCAGCGCCGACAGGCTTCGGTGCGGCAGCGGGCCAATCTGGTGCAGGTTGCCTACCATGGGCAGGCACCAGGGCCCTGGTGGGAACAGCTTAGCGCCGGGCCTATACTTCCAGCTCCGATGCACGAGGAAGGAGACGAGTGGGAGGATGACTAGAAGAATGGTGGTCGCGGGAAACTGCGGCCATAGCTCCACTATCTGAGAAGCTCCCATTGTGTGGAGCTGCTTTTGCTGGAGGCCCTGGCCGGCTGGGGCTTTAAAGAAAATGTCGTGGCTGAGCACGTACTCAGGTGAACACCCGTGTTACCCGTGTTATGGGTGCAGTTCGTTCCGACTAATCCCCGAAGGTCCAGGATGCTGCTGTAGCATCTCTTGTAGGATTTGACATCTCGGTGGCGTTGTCCCGTTCCATGCACTTCGTATCCCCATCCCTCCCTGTCTCAGCGACACTCTTCTCTGAGGTCCCGTTTATTTTGTGGAGGAATCAAACCACACGTGGAACCAATCCAGTCTTGGATTTGGTTGATCCCGTACCATCAGATCCATATCAGGCTAATCCTTGGTAACGCCTTGAAATCATACATTCATACGTGTTCGATTATGCCAGGTGAATCCCCACGTCGGTATTGATGTTTTGGCTTAGCTCGCTCTGTCCACGTCGTGGAAATCATTCCACGAGCCGGTTGACGATTAATTTTTTCTAGACTGAGACAGTGTAAATGGACCGGATTGGATTGGAAAAGAATAGTGCTAGTATATAAACGAAAGATCTAAATTTGGTTGGGCTGAAAAATTTATCTCGCCGGGCTGGATGACGTGGATTGAGCCGCAATCTAAGTCAATCCATGACTTAGCGGGATTAACCAAACAAGGCCTAATTGATTTAGGCATTCATTCTGAAAACTGCTTTTTTTTTGCGGGTTTTCTGAAAACTGCTTTGGCACGTGAGCTCCAGCGCTCTCGCCATCGTGTGCACCGTCCGTTCTCCAAATATGCCATCTTTAGAATACACTAGATCATTAAAGCGCGCTTTGCCGCGCCTGTCCGTTATGAGAAAATTTTGGAAAACATACAATAAAAATACGAAACATTATGAACATTTGATATGAGCAAGACGACTTTCCGTCTGTCTACTACAACAAGATCTACTATGACAAGTTTTGCCAGCTCCAGTGATAAAGGGCAAAGACGGCGACGTGACTTCGGCTTGCGCTAGTGTTTGTAGTTGTCAATACGTGGTCTACTAACCTATTTATAATTTTTATTACTTTTAGGCATTTTTGTAGTGCTATTGATGATTTTTATTCGGTGGAATTTCACAAAAACAACAACAAAGAAACGCAAAGCAAATAGTTAAAGCCAGCCCAACATGATCTTGATGTCAATCACGTCAGTAAGACGCATCGTACTTGGTTGGCACCAGCAGGAGCAGCGTCTTCTTTCGGAAGGTGAGTGCCCCTTCCTGCTCCATGTCCACATTCCTCTCTCCGGCCGGGAGCTCCCAGTCGAAGAAGTAAAGCAAGTTTGCCAACATGAACTCTATGTTGGCCACGCCCATGGCCAAGCCTGTTGGAAATTGCCCGATATGCGACGCCGTTCGTCGAGTATTTTCCGACAACTGACGGCGCGATAGCGGCAAGATCACTCGATCAACTCCAGCGAGACGCGCAGAACTAGAACAATCGATAAGACGCTCACGTACAAGAGCTAAACCAGCTTGATCGTTGCTTTTGATCAGCTAGCTCGTTTCCACAACTCACGTACGCAAAAATCAATATGATGGCCACAAGCCCATATCGAGCCTGGTGTTCTCTTGGATTGATTCAAGTCACGATGTGTTATAGGCTAGCTATTACATGTGTATATATACTAGGCCTAACACTATCCGAGTCCAACTAGTACTCCAGGACCAAACCGACTAGAGGACTATCACCGTGTCCTACCTACACAAGTACTCGGAAGCATGCATGTATTCTACTCGTATACGCGTCCGCCGTGCCGGTTCCGGAGAGCCGGAGTGCTTATTCCTAACAATCACCCCCTAAGCATGACATGCGCCTCACTTACACCTGGATCCCAAATGCGCGCTGCTCCTCGCGGGCGTCATCCACGGCATTGCTTTCGCCGCTCCAGGCATCCTCTTCGACATTCCTTTCGTCGTCTCTTGTGGCACCCATGTCGCCGTCTTTGCTCTTGTCGGCTTCTCCATGGCTTCACGCCGACAGTCATTTTTTACCACGCCCTTCTCCATGCCTTCACGCCGACTGTCTTTTTTGTCCACGCCTTGAGACATTATACTTGGTTCGATGAAGTACTTTCTCATCGATGCCTCGCATATTTGATCTACTGCTTGCCGATTCTCTTGGATGCAATAGAACAAATATGTAGGAGGTAGCTTAAATTGGTTTTCTTCTAGCTTCTCTATACCACATGAAAAGCCTCTTGATGGATCTGCACCCCCTATTATTGGGTTCCTTTATCTGTCTGGCCACCTGTCCACACTCTTGGACCATCGTCTTTTGGCCTTGCTGGCCTGTTTGCTGGGCTCGCTTCAGCTCCCCCTCCTCCTCTAATTGTTGGGCAAACAAGTGCAGGTATCACTGCGCATGCATCTGCGCACCCTTCCAGTTCCGTATCTTCTGGCCATGGACTAGCCTTTTCTTCAAACTCTTTGTCTTCTAGGAGAATCCCTAGTGCTTCTGGCCTAGTGTTCACGCTTGGAGCTCCCCCTATGCCTTCAACATATTCTGGGCCCGAACTTGCTGACAAGGATAAGCTTGGTTGATGCATATTTTCTTCATACTCAAGATCCCACGTGACGTGAAAAGTTGAATATTCCGGTTCGTTGTAGCCCCAATTCCATGACTTGCCTTTCTCAAAGATTACGTCTCCCTTGAAAACCACCTTATTGGTATAAGGATTGCACAGGCGGTATGTCTTTGAGCCTTCATAGCCTGTCATGATCATTGGAATACGTTGCTCCGCCAATTCCGCCTTTACATGCGCCGCACATCCAAAAGTACGAAGATGATCAACCGAGGGCTTCCATCGGTACTATGCTTCATACGGTGTTATACCAACTCCACTCTCAGTAGATTCCATGTTCAGCAAATACACAGCCGTATTGACTGCCTCACCCTAGAATTTTCCTGGCAAGCGTTTACTCTTCATCATACTTCGTGCCATGGTCAACATAGTTTGATGCAGCTCACCCCCCTCATCAATGTGTAGGGCTCTTATCTTTGCCTCCACCTTGAACTCTTCGGCTTTCTTGATCTTCTCGAATGCTTGTTGATCTTGATCTTTACTTTTTAGCAACACAATCCACATGTATTTACTATGATCATCCATCACAAGCATGAAGAACTTATTGCCGGACGGAGTTGCGGGTGAGATTCCAACGCATAGATCGCCATGAACAAGTTCCGAGGCTTCACTTGCCTCAAACACGGCTTCACATGAGAACGGGGCACTCCGTTCCTCGTGATGCACACACGGTAGATCGTGATTCACTTGCGACACAATCTCCATAGCCGGTGATGGAGGATCCTCCTCATCCTTCAACTCAGTTACTTCGAGCATCAGCATCATCGGTCCATCATCTCCTTCCTGGGCAATGAGAGCCCTCTCTTTTTCCTTTGGTGCTTTCCGGCAATCAGCCTTGAAGTGACCGAGCTCGCCGCAGTTATGACACCTTACTTTCTTTATGTCAAACTTCCTCCGCGGCGGGGCGTCATCTTCGTCCTCCTGCTCTGCGATGTACTTTTTCGCTGGACGTTGCTTTTCCTTGCCACTCGTAGAGCCTCCTTGCTTTTCTTTTGAAAGAGTCATCCACTGCTGCTTTGTGAGCATCAGGTGCTCAACCTGTTCTGGATCACCGAAGCTGATCCGGATTCTCTCATCGTGTGCCTTGAATCTTCCGACGAGATCCTCAACCGTTAATGTATTTAGGTCGAGACATTGTTCGATCGATGTAACGATCTGCATATAGCGCGCTGGCGCCGCACGCAGGAACCTTCTGACGTTCTTGATCTCATCCAATTTCTCGCCATATCCCCTGATTGCGTTGACAAGGGTAACGAAACGGGCGGCAAACTGATCAACCGTCTCGCTCTCCTCCATCTTCAGATCTTCATAGCTTTTTGTCAAAGTTTGAAGATGCGCTTCCTTCCCGTGGGCATGACCTTGGTGCAAGATCTTGATCGTCTCCCATGCATCCTTCGCCGATTTCTTTTCGACGAGGTGCTGCATCACGTCCTTCGGCACGCCGGAGTAGAGCGCGGTTAATGCTTGGCGATCCTTCCGGTACTTCACGCCTCCCTTGACGTACTCATCGCCTCCTGGATCGACGGCCTCCCAAACCTCCTGAGCATCCATGGCCACCTCCATGTTAAGTGCCCATAGCCCGTAGTCCTTGCGATCGAGGCGCGGATACAAAGCCGCCCCACCGTCTCCGTCACCAGTGCCGATGCCGAGCTCTCGCCAAACTTCACCATCGCCATGACCTCCTAGTACTTTCAGCAGATCACGAACGACGACCTTGGCTCTGATACCAATTATTGGAAATTGGCCCGATATGCGACGCCGTTCGTCGAGTACTTTCCGACAACAGACGGCACGATAGCGGCAAGATCACTCGATCAACTCCGACGAGACTCGCAGAACTAGAATAATCGATAAGACGCTCACGTACAGGAGCCGAACCAGCCTGATCGTTGCTTTTGATCAGCTAGCTCGTTTCCACAACTCACGTACGCAAAAATCAATATGATGGCCACAGGCCCATATCGAGCCTGATGTTCTCTTGGATTGATTCAAGTCACTATTACATGTGTATATATACTAGGTCTAACACTATCCAAGTCCAACTAGTACTCCAAGACCAAACCGACTAGAGGACTATCACCGTGTCCTACCTACACAAGTACTCGGAAGCATGTATGTATTCTACTCGTATACACGTCCGCCGTGCCGGTTTCGGAGAGCCGGAGTGCTTGTTCCTAACAAAACCTGGACAGATTCGGCGGCCCGACCCGAACGGCAGCAGCTGGAAATGAGTCCCGTTGAAGTCGATGTCGGCGTCCTGAAACCGGTCCGGGTTAAACTCCTCCGGATCCTTCCACACGCTGGGGTCCCTGCCGATCGCCCACGCGTTCACGATGACCTTCGTCTTGGCTGGGATGCTGTGTCCGGCGACCTGGGACGAGCAGCGTCGCCGGGGATGCAGCCGAAGAGTCTCCTTCACCACCATCCTCAGGTACTTGAGGCTGGGCATGTCCTCGTGCTGTACTCGCTCTTTCCTATTTATTTCAACTTCAATCTATACAGTTTGGTGTCATGAATCTAGGTAGATGGATCACAAGAACGCTTACCAAGAGCATGGCTTTGACATGATCCCTGGTATGTTAGCAAATAAACCACGACACTTGTGTCCGGCCCGTGCGTGCGTGTGTGTGTCCGGTGACGCGTGAGTCAGTGCTCGCGTTGGTGTTCACCGTTTTGGTTTAGGTCAGGTCTAGTTGCTGGTTTAGTCTGGGTTCTCCGATCGTATGCGCGACGGACGCAGCAGGCGCAGTGGAAGACGTCCAAGTTTTGCACGGATAAGCAATGGCTCACGTTGGAGGAGACCGGATCACTAGGGGCGTGCGTGATGTGAGCGTGACCGTGCCCCAGATCATGCGCGTGGTTAGCGTGGCTTGCGTGGGTGCTGTGCGTGGCCCAGACTATAAAACCGGATGTAATCCATGTGTTAGTTGCAATGCGTGTTTAGAAAAGAAAAAAAGGAGCTCAGCTGTTTGAGCAGCAACGAGGAGAAAAACTCTACTGTAGTATTGTGTTCTTCTTCATGCCTGTGAGAGAGTGAGCTAGCCAGTGCTGAGTGCGGATTTACCCCTCCTAGGTTGGGCCCCGGCATCATCATAGCCGTCGGTTGGTTTAAGATTCGTGCAAAAGTCTACTAGTCAAAGCTTCATTTTTTTGCATTTAAGTCCTTGGCAAAATTTCTATTCAGCCCACTCCCTACTCCCTCGTCCCTGTACGGACTACTAAGCCGACCCATCCTCCTCCTCTAGCCTGTCCTCCTCCTCTAGCCCGACGCCTCCTCCTCCTCCTCTAGCCCGTCGCCGTCCTTGGTCTCCCTCACCCTGCTTGATGTGGGCAAGGTCCCTCCTCTCGTTTGTCGTGGAGCAGCAGCTCTGGTCCTCCTCCTCGGCCATGAGCGACCAGCCGGCCTCCCTTGCGCGTGCAGATTCCGTAGCCGACGATGGAAGGCCCGATCTAGCCATGGAGGTCCCGGATCTGGGCCTGGAAGGCACCTCCTTTTGATTCTTTTTATTGGTCACATTAATTTGGAAATTTTGGTTGAGCTCCGTTTCCTGTTGAATCTAGATGAAGTTTTTTAGATGGGTCCATTTGAATCTGTATTGAATCCCCTTAGTTTCTGCCAAGTTTATTCATGTTTCTCGCAAAGTTTTTTTCTCTATATCTTGGAATGTTTGCAGTGTGAATGTTCCGTGAATTAAGTTTTACTTACGCATGAAACTTGTAAAAATCTATGGTGAATTTGATGTTGGAAAGGTGCATCGAAAAAATCCATATCCAATTCGTATGATTTTGTTTTAAATCATGAGTGATTATTGTATGAATCTTCTATGAATTTGTATCAATGTATGTGATGTATAAATCCTATGAAACATACCAGATTTGATAATCTTTGAAAAACTATATGAATTATGTATGATTCTTGTCAGAAACATATATAGACATTATAATAATATTCTGTGAATAAAATATATGAATATCTCTTGAAAAAATTATATGAATATCTCATGAATCTTGTGTGAAACTGTTCACAGATCTTCTCCCATTTCACATCTTGTGTGAAAATTTATTACATGAAAAATCTGTGAAAAATTATATGTAAGAAAAATTCCGTGAATTTTTTTGTTGAAAATATTTTATCATGTATGAAATGAATGTTGTTTGCTACCAAAAATATTGGTTGAATATTGCTACCAAAAATATTGGTACCTAAATTATCTTGTATGAATCAGTCATGATAAAACATAGTTTTAGTTCTCTGATTAAATAACCTGGGACTGATTCCATTTTATCCAAATTGCTTTTCCCAAATGTGGAAGTACGAATATTCTGGGATTCTTGTATGTATCTTTTATGAATCTCGACACACTTGAAAATCAGCGGTGAATGTGCAATATTTTTTGGTATTAATCTTACTAATGTGGATTTAAGAAAATCAACTTAAAAAAAATACTTTGGTTGCAAATAAAAATCATGGTAGATCTGTTAATGAGAGGAGCTTGCCGGTGACCGCGGCTAGCGGGAGGGGCTCACCGCGGCGCAGGGAGAGCGGCGGGAGGGGCTCACCGCGGCTGCATGCATGCAGGAGAAGGAGACGATGTGGGAATTTGGAGAGAGAGAGGCGGGGCGACCTGGGGATTTGGAGAGGCGATGCGAGTCCTAGGGGAGTGGGCCGGCCGGTACGGGTGGCGTCGACGGGGGGAGGTCCTATTCCTGGAGGCTGCGGCCTCGACGGATCCTGGCATGGTCCCGCACAACTGCTCATCGACCAAGGACAACGGTGTTGTTGTTTCCGCAAGCTCAGATCTTCGAAGCCCCGCGAGCTCTCCGCTACGGACCTTGAACTAAATGGTTCGGTGGGAGCTCGAGATGGGATGGATGTTTGCTAGCAACCTTAATGACAAAGTAGTGATTCTTCATAGTCACCTGGGGTCAATTGAAAATAGAAGATCTTAAATATAAGCTTGCAAACTCTATGAATGCACTTGAATCAAAATATGGGGAACTGCTTAATCTGCAGACTGCCCTTGGAAAGTACTATGCTGAGGGTGAAGCGAAGGTGATTGGAATCTTTGGAACTATTCTTGCTTTGAAGTTTAATATTTTGTATTGGATTCTTTCATCCTAATTTTGGTCCGCACTGACATACGTATTCAGGATCAAGTTGCGGGCGGTTTAGCTATGACTAAAGAAGAATTGGCTAAATTATCAGAGTCTTTGATGGTAGAACTGCAAACAACCTCCAACGTAAATGTTTTAGCAGACATTTTTCGATATTGTACTACTCTCTTCGATCCATATTAGTTGACTTGGATTTGTTAAAATTTGAATAAACCTATATAATAAATAGTGTCTAGATTCATCAAATCTAGCCAAATTTGAGTCAACTAATATGGGTAGAAGGGAGTACCATTATCTACATCATCCAACTCATTTTCACTTAATTGATGTGCTGATTGATGGATTTCCTTTGCAGTTAATAAATATGCTTTTGAGTGCGTGCTTTGATTTCCGGAAAGTGTAAAAACTTACTATGCCGTTTCTAGATGCAATAGCTAAACCTTTTAGTTTTTCTAGGTGGCAAATCAAGCAATTGAAAAATCAAGAAAAGAAAAGGATCAGACAGTCGCCAAACTTTCTCTAGCTGAGAGGATCTTAGCATATGGGAAGCTCTCCTTGCAGAAGCTCGAGGATGACAATTCAAGACTAAGACGTGCACTTGAACAAAACATGACAACAATCAATAGGATGTCACTCAGGGGCGGGTCCAGAATTTCTAGCGTGTGTATTCAAAATTCTAGAGGGTCTAATATTTTTTTTTGACACTACGAGCCAATGGTTGGCATGCACAACGGATTGTAGGAACAACATATAGTTCTAACTATGTAGCACATTTTGACCGTAATACTATTGCTTCATAAGAAGAGATCATAACTTGAAACTATCCAACATAAAAAACGGGCAACATAAAAAATATCTAGATAACAGAAAATAGCAAAATGAAAGGAGAGCTTACAGACTTCATCATGTTTCGACATTTCATCAATCTCCGGCTCTGTGCTACCAGCTCTCTCCAGAATATCCGCTTCAGATTCATCTGGCATGCTTGTCTCACGGTCACTCTGTCCTTGGAATAACACCAACTGCATATTGTCCTGATTCTCATTTCGATTTTCAGTCTATCTCTTCCTTGCGGCAACTCTTTCCATGAAAGCTTTCAAATCAACAACAGGACCACTCTTTCTCTATATGCTTCAGACAAAATAAAACTTGTACAATCTGTAATAAATACAAAACAAGAATAACGTTTCAGTCATCTGAATTTCGGACAAATCATATCTGAACATTTCTAAATTTCACCTCACGGCACGGTTGAGATAAGCTGGAGTAGGGAGAAATTAGCCGCGCAGGAAAGGGAAATAATCGAATAGCAGAAGGAGGAGGAGCAGCGGTCGGCAGGGCGTGGGCGCCAGGCACAGCCCCAACCAGCGAGGTGGCGACGAAGATGAACCAGTCAGCCGCCGCAGCCTGTCCTGGTCGAGTCATGGAGCAGCCGAGCAGGGAGACAGAGATGAAGAGAGGACCGTCGACTGCATGTCGACGCAGCGACTCCGCCGTCGTGTGTCGCCGTCGTCCTACGGTTCCAGATCGATGCCGCCGATACAGTTTGGGTAATTGGGGGTGATCCATGATTTCGCGAACAGCGGCACAAACGAACGAACCGACACAGCCTATTCCAGCGCGTCTGTTCCCGAGCGAGGGAGGCAACTAGCGATGCTCCTATACTGCTATTGGGCTAATTTGCTAGATGGGTCTCGTAACAGGAGAGAGGATGGACATGAAGTGGCATTGGTTGCCGAATAGTCTGCCCGTTCTTCTATCTTTTCATTGATATACCTGTTATATAGTACCATATATGAATAGTTTTTTGCCAAAAAAATTGGGTATTCACTTGAATACCTTTGAATTGAAGTGGGCCCGCCCACTGGATTTAGATATCTCTCTTGACAGGTGTTGGCCGTTGCCCCTTTACTGTTTTTTAACGAGTTAGTATAGGCACATATAACTGGTATTTGTATGCATGGATAAAAGAGAGGCAAACATGAAAAAGACAATTTTAGTGCAAAAGTTATTGGCCCACTGTTGATACCTTAAAAACACCATGAAAGTTTGCAGAACCAATGGCGTATATGTAAAATTGCACCCATAAACTTTTGTCCTCAATACCTTCTAGAGAAATAAATACAAAATGTGGAGTAGATTAAAAACATTATGTTTTCATCTCCTCTCCTATGTGTATTATTGAAGAATTGGTAGTTGGCACATGTCTGCTGGCTTTGTGGTTATATTGTGGTATCTGCAAAATCATATCATCATCTATAATAGGTTTATCATATTTATGACGAGGTATTTTTTCCTCGCAGGATGTACCAAAAAGCCTTTGTCCTAGAATAAATACTTTATATTTTTACTATGTAGGCCCGTGGGCGTACATTACTTGTATTTATAACTGTAGAAATACAAAGATGATACACAAGCAAGCAATAGAAAACAAGGAGACAACAAATGGTTTGACAGCTACAAACCATCATCGCCGGAACTACTAAGAACCCAAATCCTTCGCCGTCTCTAGAGGAGAAGAAGATCATCAGTAGCTGGTCCACACTTTGACACTGAAGAAACCCCTAGCCATGAGGCGTTAATGAGCCGAAATAACCACCAACCCCATAAAATTGGATCTAACCGTTGCTAAGGAAATCGGTCAGAGGAGCCCTTCGAGCATCTTCAACGCCAGATCCAGGGCCAACGCAACTCCGCCTATCAAGCGGCCGGATCCTCCACCATCCACCACAAACCAGCAGCAATCCGCACCACCGCACTCCAAGTCCGCCAGGACCAGATCGGCCACGAAATCAACACCACACAAACTTGGAGCACATGACCGGCGAAGACCATATCCCACAGACCTCTCGACGGCATAAACGTCGCCGAGAAGGAGTTGAAGCCGGTGTACCTTTATTCGATATAGTGCATCCACCGCCATCTGAGTTTGCGCCACCACGACACCACAAAAATACTAACTTTAGGGACATTGTTGAACGCCGACCGTAGGTCCTGGGTCGCCACCCCCTCTCGCCGGTGGGAGACGAGGACCCGTCGATCGCCGGTGGGAGAGGAGGCAGTGGCTAGGGCCTTTTTGGACGAGGATGGGTTGTAACTTTGGAGGAGTGGCTGCTATGATTAATCTACCGTCCATATAAATACTTTATATTGTTCGGTGTTTATACTTTATTCTAGGTTGATTATCCGTTGTACTTTATATTGTTCGGTGTTTGACTATGTAAGGCTTATCTTCGATAATATTTTTATGTATTTTGTTGTTTCGTAGTAACGCACGGGCACTCAACTAGTTGTAACTAAAAATCTTTCAAGAATCCCACCGTTGTCAAGAACAACGTATTTCTACAGTTTAACAGTTCATCATGTACCTGTAGTTGTAGTTCTGTACACTGTCAGCAACCATTAAGCCGCACATCCTGGATAGTGGTAAAATAATAATAAAAAATTCTCTATGTAACAAGTGAGGAGACAAACAACGACAAAATATATGTAAAACTTGAAAACACTAGGACCTGAGAAGCAAAATTGTAATAGACTCAAGAAGTGAGGTGAGAGGGTTGTTCTGTAAAAAGACTAGCACGAATCTCCAACAAATAAAGGGCAACGATGGTGCCGGGGGCCCCTCCTACGGGGGGGATTGCATTGTCCAGCCAGTGCTAGCGACGTCAAGTGGTATCAGAGCGAGGCGATGGCGTTGGTTGCGCACAGAGCAGCTGGGGGAAGTGCGGTGTCGCTCTCCTGTCCGGTGCTCACCAGCGACAACTACACCATCTAGGCGATCAAGGTCGAGGCCAACCTCGACGCACAGGGACACTCGACGGCGGCGGTGGATCCAAAGAAAAACAAGACGGCGAGGGCGTACCTGCTCGGTGCGCTCACGGAGGACATCCTGCTGCAGGTATCGTCGAAGAAGACAGCGACGGAGGTGTGGGCGACCCTCAAGGCACGGTTCGTCGGCGCAGATCGTGTCAGGGCGGCTCGGCTGTCAACACTCTGCGGCGAATTTGATCGGCTGGTCATGGCGGACGGTGAGGCACTGGATGTGTACGCTGGGAAGATCAGTGGCATGGCGGCCAAGTACGCGAACCTCGGCGCGACGCTGAGCGATGCTGAGATGGTGAAGAAGCTGCTCGACACTGTCCCCGACGCCCTGTACACGGCGGTGGCCGGCATCGAGCAGTTCTGCGACGTCGAGACCGTGTGCTTCGACGAGGTGCTCGGGTGGCTGAAAGCGTTCCAGGAGCGGTCGTAGCAGCGCAAGGCGGCTATTGGCGGAGAGCGGTGTGGGGACCAGCTGCTGCTCACGTTGGCGCAGTGGGAGGCGCGGCGTTGAGCACGCGGCGGCGGCGGCTACGACGACGATGGTGAAAGCAGCGTGGCCTAGGGTGCAAGGGGGCGGCGCGGGAACTGCCACAACTGTGGCATTCGTGGCCACTTGGCCGTGACTGCAGGCAGCCGAGGAAGGAGAAGGCGCTCCTCATCGATGTCGACGATGAGCCCGCGCTTTTGTATGTCTCGGTTTAGAGGGAGATTGTTAGCAAATAAACCGCGACACTTGTGTTCGGCGCATGCGTGCATGTGTGTGTTCGGTGACACGTGAGTCTGTGCTTGCGTTGGTGTTCACCGTTTTGGTTTAGGTCGGGTCTAGTTGCTGGTTTAGTCTGGGTTCTCCGATCGTTTGCGCGACAGAGACAGACGCAGCAAGCGCAGCGAAAGACGCCCAAGTCCTGCGCGGATGAGCAGTGGCTCATGTTGGAGGAGACCGGGTCGCCGGGGCATGCGTGATATGAGCGTGATCGTGCGCCAGAGCATGCGCGTGGTTAGCGTGGCTTGCGTGGGTGTTGTGCGTGGCCCAGGCTATAAAACCGGATGTAATCCCTGTGTTAGTTGCAATGCGTGTTTAGAAAAGAAAAAAAAAGGAGCTCGGCTATTTGAGCAGCAACAAGGAGAAAAACTCTACTGTCGCATTGTCTTCTTCTTCTATCTCCGTCTATGCCTGTGAGAGAGTGAGTTAGCCAGTGCTAGCAACGTCCAAGTGGTATCAAAGCGAGGCAATGGCGTTGGTTGCGCACAGAGGAGCTAGGGGAGCGCGGTGTCGCTCTCCTGCCCGGTGCTCATCGGCGACAACTACACCATCTGGGCGATCAAGGTCAAGGACAACCTCGGGACAGGGCATCTGGGAGGCGGTGGTTCCGGCTGACTCGACGGCGGCGGTCGATCCGAAGAAAACAAGACGGCAAGGGCGTACCTACTCGGTGCGCTCGCGGAGGACATCCTGCTGCAGGTATCGTCGAAGAAGATGGCGGCAGAGGTGTGGGCAAGCCTCAAGGTGTTGTTCGTCAGCGCGGATCGTGTCAGGACGGCTCGGCTGTCCACACTCCGCGGCGACTTCGATCGGCTGGTCATGGCGGACGGTGAGGCGCTGGATGTGTACGCTAGGAAGATCAGAGGCATGGCGGCCAAGTACGCGAACCTCGGCGCGACGTTGAGCGATGCTGGGATGGTGAAGAAGCTGCTCGACACTATCCCCGACGCCCTGTACACGGCGGTGGCCGGCATCGAGCAGTTCTGCGACGTCGAGACCGTGTGCTTCGACGAGGTGCTCGGGCGGCTGAAGGCGTTCCAGGAGCGGTCAGAGCGGAGCAAGGCGGCTATTGGCGGAGAGCGGCGTGGGGACCAGCTGCTGCTCACGTTGGCGCAGTGGAAGGCGCAGTGTCGAGCACGCAGCGGCGGCTACAACAACGACAATGGTGAAAGCAGCGTGGCCTCGGGTGCAAGGGGGCAGCGCGGGAAGTGCCACAACTGTGGCATTCGTGGACACTTCGCCCGTGACTGCAGGCAGCCGAGGAAGGAGAAGGCTCTCCTCGTCGACGTCGACGACGAGCCGGCGCTTCTGTAGTTCTCGGTTTGTGCTCTGTAGAGGTCCCAACCTGATAAGGCAGAGATCCCTGTATTTACAATGCTTGTCCCTGGATCAATAGCTAGCATCCACAGTTTAAGATGTAATATCAAGAAACAGAGGTCATAATACAACTTTATAACCAGGAATAAAATAATTCATTACATCTGACATAGCTCATTTGGCTATCTCATTACAATGCAGCAAAATAACTATCTAGCATGGAGTCCTTCATCTTTAATATGCCACAGGCAATCATGTTGGTTGTAGACTTGTAATCCTATTCAACACACTTCACTAACATCAAACAAACCTGCAACATAATAAGTTACAGCCACAAGGGTCAATACATTTGAATTGTATTGGAAAGTGATACTATGGTAGTATAGTGGAGTCTATCATCTATATACATTTGGCTAAGTGGAGTTTAGGCTTTCTTTGCTCAAAATAGATTTTCTTTATCATTTGAAAATACTAAGTTTTTGTTTGTCAGAATCACCCAAGGCATCTACCAATCAAAGATTGAATATCCTTTAACCCTTGTTCAACCACAAGTTTTTAACTTAGAAATTGGGATGAGGATATCCTAGATAGCTTCCATGTCTTGATGTTCAAATTGTCCATTGCCAGGGACACGACTAAGTACTTAGATTTTACTCTCTCGAGAGGTGGTGCACTTTCCCCACAAGACTTGACATGCATCAAGACAAGATCTTTTAGAAGCCTTCCCTTAGACCAAATGGACGCGCTCCATCCTATCACCCCCTACCACCAACTGTCTATCCGGCTAAGTTATTGCAACCTATATGATCTAGGCAGAGCCCATAATGCCAAGTGGCTGCACTTGAAGCTTCTCAATATTTGACATCTCAAATCTCTTTGTTCCTGGGTGGATTTCCACAAGTGAGATACACTAGGGTAGGCCATAAATATGGGGCCATGTGTAACCACTCAACATAACCCATTCACACCATTCCACCCAGGTGATTCATTCACATAGTTGCTTTATTAAACAAAACACAAGTCATTGACTTAGAAAATATTTCATAGGATGATTATAATCCACCCTTGTTTTATATTAGCTAAGCTAAGCATGATAACATGGCAAGTTTCCTAACTTAGGATAATTCTACTAAGACATCATATAGGATTTCCCATGGCATAGCTTATACTTAGAAAATTCCATGCAAGTCCTACTCAAAATATCACCAATGCATAGTGAAAATATTAGGACAAAATGTATGAAGCAACACTTGCCTTTTTGGTAGAGAATATAAGTTCACTTCTTGATCTTGCAATAGTCACACTCTTTAAGTTTCACTACAATTCAATCAAGGCACAATTTCAATCTAGCATTCAAACAATTCACCACATGAAAACAAAACAATGCATGCAAGCATGCAAAAGATTGTTTTATTTAAAAAGTGGTTTCTACTAAGGCTATAAACATTTTAAAACACCTATTGATCATTTATAAAAGTGGCAAAACCATTTTAAATCAAGTTAGTGAAAATGGCCATTTAAATCATTTTTGTTTTGCTATAAATGATTTAAATCAAAGTAATAATTTCTAGTGTTTGACTACACACGTTTCTGCAAAAACAACCATTTTTAGAATAAATTTAATAACCAAAATAGGCCTACACATGTTCCTGCAAAAACAACCAATTTTATAGAAGCAAATCACTAAACAAAGGGCATGGTTGGAAAGTATTCTTTTTCCTGATTCCAATGATATAAAATTTACAAAATTTGAACGTGTGAATTTAAAGTTATGAATTTTTCAAATCTAACCATCTAATAGACAAGTTTCTATTTTTAAATCAAAAGGCTAGCCACGTGTCTTGATCTAACTGGTGCGTACCGGTTCGGCTGGATCGAGCAACTACAGCCGTCAGATCTATTTAAATCGCACGGCACAGAAGCACATACCCCTTTGATTTAAGTCAATCTATCCTATTCATCAGATCTAGATCCAACGGTCCTGAGCACACTAACCAAAATCTGGCGGCGCTACGACGGTGAACGGCGGCAGCGCGCTCGGGTAGACGCGTTCCGGTGAAACTAGGAAGCAAGGGAGAGGGGGACGTTGCTCACCAGGTTCGTGGCGACGTGCTGATGCTCGAGGTGGTCTTCGCAGGGATAGGGGCACACGGAGTCACTGGTGATTCCTCGCCGAAGTTCACGACGGCGTCGGGCGCTTCTGTTCGTCGTTGTTGGCGAGGGTACATGTCATGCCAAGGCAAAGCAGAGGCTGTGTTAGACGCGCGATGGAACGTAGATTGAAGGGGTATCGTCGAGAGAGGAAGGGACGCTCAGAGTTTACCGGGGAAGTTTGTCGGAGTTGGAGCAGGAGGCGGTGGCGCTCACACGTCGACGTTGCCGAGCCGTTGGGGAATGCGCGGGCGAGCTGTGGGTGCTGGCGGATGCGTAAGGAGGTGGGGAGAATGCTAGTGGAAACCAGTGGCGGTGGGGAGGTAAGTACTGGCCGGAATCATGGCCGGAGTGCCGTCAGGGACAGTGGAGTGCAGCGAGAAATTGAGACAGCCTAAGGGCAGTGAGAGGATGCCGAGCAAGGGGAAAGAGAGGGGATACGTGGGCGATTATGAGGGCATGATCACGGGGCGTAGTTAGCACGGTATTAACGCGAATTAACGTAAGGAGTAATCAACAGAAACGGCAACGAGGGGAGCTTGGTCATCGCGGCGGGGAAGAAGACGATGACGGGGCAGTGGGGCTATGTCGTCAGCGAGAGAGAGGGGGTGCGCGTGGGGCCTCACGGTCAGTGGCTGAGCGGGTTGTTCCGTTGGTGAGAAAAACGGTTCGCGAGAGGGAAGAGAGTGGGCTTGCTGCTGGGCTGGACTGGGCCTGGTTTGCTGGGCTGGTTCTGTTTCATTTTTTTCTTTTCTGTTTCTTTTTTCCTTTTTCTATTTTCATTTTCTATTTTGAATTTATTCAAATGTTTCAAACAAAAAAATTCCAAACTTTCAGTAAGTTTTTATACTGTTTATTAATGCATTTTAAAATCCATTTTGGAATAATTTCTTTTACCCTCTTAGAGTTTATTATTTATTTTAAATAGACATTTTGTATTTATTAAATAGGATTTTAAATATGCTTCCAACCCATATTATTTATTCAAATGATTTAACCTTCTGTTTTAAATTCAAATGTTTATCAAACCTTTTCGAGTAGGTTTTATTTATTCAATAGCGTGTTAAATAATTCACTTTAAATTATTTAAAATATTTTAATATGATTTAGTAATCATTTAAATTGGGAAATTGTCTTTATTCAAATCAAATATGGTTTTAATCCCATATAAATTTTATTCATATAATTATTTTTAAGTTAATTAGATAACTTTTTAATCCACTTTGGCAGATTCCAATTTATTATTTTCTCATGATTTAATTAATCATTTACCTTAGGGATTTTGTCTCTATTTAATATAATTTAGAATATGGTTTAATCCCTTTTATTTGAATATTATTTAACCCTTCATTTATTTGGATTTGGATTATATTTGTTCCATTTTCTTATGGATTTAATTCAAGATTTAAATTGCCTTCTAAATAATTTTCTTGGGATTTATTTAGTTTAGGCAATTTGTCTTTATTTAAATAAAATTGAATAGGGTTCTAAGCCCATATAGTTTATTTAAATAATCTTTTTGTTTCTTTTTATTATTCCATAACTTTTATTTGTTTATGGACTTGGCCAAGATTTACTTTGGCTTGTAAATATTCCTTATTTATTTATTTATTTATTTGCCTTATAAAATCCATATCTTTTTATTTATAAGTCCAAAATTGGTGATTCCAATTTGTATGATTTTATTTAATATTTGTTTAACTTTTTAAATCCTTTTGGGATTAATTTTCTCACAATTTGGTATTGATTTTAGCTAGGAGCTTTATTAGCTTTGGAAATTTATTCCTTTTTATCTTATTAAATTCATAAGTTTTTATCCATGGTTCCAAATTAAGTGAAACCAATTTCTATGGTTTTTATAATATTTTTATTTATCATTTTTGATCCTTTATAAAGGTTTGTTGATAAATTTTAATATGGATCAAATCCATAGTCTTAGAGAGATCTTGCAAATGATTTTCTTCCATTTGGGTTTTAGGGTTTTGGTTTATTTTTCCAAGTGTTTAAATTTCAAGATACATTCATTGATGAATGCATTTCACTTAATTAAAATTTTGTTGGATTCCATTTTATTAAAATTTGTTCAAGAAGGGTTTTGGTGTTTCTATTTAGAAGCAAAAAGTTTATTTTCACCCTAAATTTCAACAATTAGTTCTTTTGTTTAATTATTTTTCACATTTCAAAATTTGGGATGTGACATGTTCGGTGCGTGTGTGTGTTCAGTGACGCGTGAGTCTGTGCTCATGTTGGTGTTAACCGTTTTGGTTTAGGTCGGGTCTAGTTGCTAGTTTAGTCTGGGTTCTCCGATCGTATGCGCGACGGAGACGGACGCAGTGGGCGCAGCGGAAGATGCCCAAGTCTTGCGCAATGTGAGCAGTGGCTCATGTTGGAGGAGACCGGGTCGCGAGGGGCGTGCGCGATGTGAGCGTGATCATGCGCTAGAGCATGTGCGTGGTTAGCGTGGCTTGCATCGGTATTGTGCGTGGCCCAGGCTATAAAACCGGATGTAATCCCTGTGTTGGGTTGCAATGCGTGTTTAGAAAAGAGAAAAAGAGCTCGGCTGTTTGAGCAGCAAGGAGGAGAAAAACTCTACTATCTGATACGTCAGAAACGTATCTATAATTTTTGATTTTCCATGCTTGTTTAGTATCTACTTTTCTTTGCTTTGTCCACACTTTGAGCTATTTTTATATGTTTTCTGGTACTAACCTATTAATAAGATGCCACAGTGCCAGTTGCCTATTTTCTGCTGTTTTTGGTTCTAGAAAAGCTAGTAAGGAAATATTCTCGGAATTGGACAGGACAAAATCCACAGTCAATATTTCACCCTGGAGAACACATAGTACAGAGGAGAGACGAAGGGGAGCCACAAGGCGACCGCACCCCCCAGACATGGGACCACCATAGGCCGCGCCTGGGCAGGGTGTGGGCCCCTAGCAGCCCTCCTGCCTCGCCTCTTCGCCTATAAGAAGCCCCCGATGCCTAAACCCTGAGGACCCGATCAATATTTCATGAAACTGTCTGTAGTCGCCACCACCATCGTCCCTAGATCGGGGGGATCTGAAGCTCTTCTCGGCACCCTGCCAGAGGGGAGATCATCCCGGAGGCTTTCTTCTTCATCATGCCAGCCTCCGGTATGAAGCGTGAGTAGTTCCACCTTGGACTACGGGTCCATGTAGTAGCTAGATGGTTGTATCTCCTCCTTTGTGCTTTCATGTGTAGATCTTGTGAGCTATGTTCATGATCAAGATCTCATCTATTTGTAATCATGCATGTTGTGTTTGCAAGGATCTGATGGATATTGATATTACTATGTCAGATTGATTAATGGTTTTGTCTTATTGATTCTATCATGTCTGTGTTGTTTGTGATCTTGCATGCTCTCCGTTGTTAGTAGCTATCTTGGCCAAGTAGTTGCTAGTGACTCCAAGAGGGGGTATTTATGCTCGATAGTGGGTTCATGCCTCTATTTAATCTAAGAGAAGTGACAAAAATCTCTAAGGTTTTAGATGTGTTGTTGCCACTAGGGAGAAAACAACGGTCTCTTGTTCATGGAACAAGTGGATTGTTTACCTTACACACTTTGCTTAAAGCACTTGTCTGTTGCTTGCAACTTAATACTGGAGGGGGTTCAGATGATAACCCAAAGGTGGACTTCTAGTCATAGATGCATTTGGATGGCGGTCTATGTATCTTGTTGTTTTGCCCAATCGAATCTCATAGGATCATGATGTCTAGTATTGCATTGTTATGCCTTGCTTAGTCCTGTCAATTGCCCTGCTATAATTTGTTTACCAACATGCCATGTTTGTTTATCTAAGGATAACATCTCTAGTGAACTATGGACCCCGGTCCAATCTTTACCATTGATATACCTTCCACTGTTACTGTTTACTTGCTGCAAACCACCATTACCTTCCACACCATACAGTTAATCCTTTGTTGCAGCAACCAGTGAGATTGACAACCTCACTGTTCGTTGGGGAAAAGTCTTGAGTTTGTGTTGTGCAGGTTTCCAAGTTGCTTGCAACACCTTTGAGATGTTTCCTTCCTCCTACTGGTTTGATAACTTCGGTTTCTTACTGAGGGAAGACTTGCTGCTGTGATCTTCACACCTTTCTCTTGGGGTTTCCCGACGAAGCGCTCTAAGGCGCCATAAACAAGTTTTCTGGCGCCGTTGTCGGGGACTTAAAGAAGAAGAAGCTCCCACGTCAACAACCAGCCAACAAGTTCTCTGGCGCTGTTGCCGGGGAGGCTAAGGACGTCTTCATAAGGGGAATCCTTCTCAACCTTTCTCTTTACTTTATTTTGGTTTGCTTAGTTTCTTTTGCTTTGTTTTGTTTGCCTATTTTTATCAAAAACTCCAAAAAAATTAGTTTAGTTTGGTTTGCTTTCTCTTATCAAAAATACAAAAAAAATAGTTCCTGCTCTAGTTGCTGCTCCTGTTTTGGCTTGCTCCACTTTTGCCAAAATGAACTCTGCTGAGAACACCAAGTTGTGTGACTTCACTAGCACAAACAACAATGATTTCCTAAGCACTCATATTGCGCCACCCGCTCCTGATGCTACCTTTTATGAAATTAAGCCTGCTTTGTTGAATCTTGTGATGAGAGAGCAATTTTCGGGTGCTAGTTCTGTTGATGTTGCTGCCCATCTCAATAACTTTGTTGAACTTTGTGAGATGCAGAAGTATAAGGATGTAGATGTAGATATTATTAAACTCAAATTGTTTCCTTTCTCCTTGAGAGGAAAAGCTAAAGAATGGTTGCTATCCTTGTCTAGAAATAGTATTGATTCTTGGATTAAGTGCAAAGATGCTTTTATTGGAAAGTACTACCCTCCTGCTAAGATTATATCTATGAGAAGTGATATTATGAAATTTAAACAACTTGATAATGAACATGTTGCTCAAGCTTGGGAAAGAATGAAATCTTTGGTTAAGAATTGTCCCACTCATGGACTTACTGCTTGGATGATTTTCCAGACTTTTTATGAAGGTTTGAACTTCTCTTCAAGAAACCTATTGGATTCAGCTGCCGGAGGTACCTTTATAACCATCACCTTGGGTGCTGCAACAAAACTCCCTGATAATATGATGGTTAATTATTCTGAATGGCACACCGAGAGAGATCCACATGGTAAGAAGGTAAATTCTGTTGAAGAAACCTCCTCTTTGAGTGATAAGATAGATGTTATTATGGCTATGCTTGTTAATGGGAAAGCTCCTTTAAATCTGAATAATGTTCCCTTAGCCTCTTTGGTTGCTCAAGAAGAGCAAGTTTATGTGAACTTAATTAGAAACAACAATTTCAACAACAATGCCTATAGGAATAATTTTGGTAGTAACAACAATTATAGGCCTTATCCTCCTAATAATGGCAATACCAATGGAAACTCCTACAACAATGCTAGAAGTGCCCCCTCTAAGCTTGAAGTCATGCTCAAAGATTTTATTAGTAAACAAACCACTTTCAACAAGACTATGGAGGAAAAGCTTTTAAAATGTTGAGAAAAATATTTCCTCTTTGTCTGAAGCACAGTCCTCTTTGATTAATAAAATGGCTGCTAAACCTGAAACCATGGAAAGTACCTTTGCTGCTACTCATTCCATACAAGTTACTATTGATGAAAATGTTAGATTGTTAGCCCAACTTCATGCTAAGTTGGAAAGGGAGGCTGAAACTGCTAGAAACAATAGTGTGTGTACCATCACCACCACCAATATGGATGCCACTATACCACGAGAAGTCCCTATTCCTCCTCCTACAATGCCTAAGCCCAATGAGTCTACTACTAGTGATGCTAAGTTTGATTTTGATATTGATGGTTGCAATATTTTTGAAGTGATTATGTTCCTACAAAAGCTTGCTAGAAGTCCTGATGCTAGTGATATGCATGTTGCTTTCACCAAACACATTACAGATGCTCTCGTTAAAATTAAGGAAGAGAAGTTAAAACACAAAGCTTATATTCCTAGGAAAGTAGAAGATAGTTGGGAACCCATTATTAATATGCAAGTGAATGACTTTGATTTCAAAGCTTCATGTGATCTTGATTCTAGTGTCTCTATTATGCCTAGGAAGATTTATGAAATGCTTGATTTGCCAACTTTGGAAGATTGTTATTTGGATGACCCACTTAATGATAATACTAAGAAGAAACTCATGGGAAGTATTAATGATGTTCTCATTATGGTTAACAATGCTTATGTCCCTGTTGATTTCTATGTTTTGGATGTTGAATACAATGCTTCATGTCCTATTACTTTGGTAAGACCTTTTCTTAGAACAGTTGGTGCCATCATTGATATGAAAGAATGCACCATTAAATATCAATTTACATTCAAGAAAGGTATTGAACACTTACCTATGAGGAGAGATAAGTTGCTTTTTTCTCCTCCTTTGAAAGCAAGGTTTGATGTTAATGCTTCTTCATTTGAAAATACTTGATTTCTTGCTTCTTGTGCCTAACTTAAAGGCGTTAAAGAAAAGTACTTGTTGGGAGATAACCCAAGAGTTTTCTTAAGTCTTGTAAGTTATTACTACAGTAATGACCACTCCTTATCCTTTTTTGTTTGCTTTTTGTGCCAAGAATGGCCTCTAATGAGAGGGAAGTAAGATTTGGGGAGTTGCTGTCCCGAAACAGATTTTTGTGCTCCACCATAAAATTTCGTGAGACGTCTCTATAAGTCGGATTGAGCTGAAAATTTATGAATAAATCCCCTAGTATGTTAGATAACTTTCGTTAGTTCAACACTTTTTTATTTGAGCAACATAAGTTCTTCAAAAAAATCAGTTTCTACCTACTGGTCTGTTTTGACAGATTTCAGTCATTATTTGCATTTGCTTCTTATTGATTCCTTTTTGGGTTCTTTTTGGGAAATTGAGCTTTTTGAGGGAATTTCTACAGTAGCTTGTGTTTTTAGTGAAAGTTTTGCTATTCTAAAGCTAAACCCAAGGGTCTATTATCTTTTGAATACACTAATGTTGCTAATGAAGATTGTGTGAAGTTTTGTATGAAGGAAAATTTTCAGGTGTAGAGAGAGAATGATGTAATGATACGAAGAATGGACAAAAGCTAAAGCTTAAGGATGCCAACCCGGTGTCACCCCAAGGAATATCCAAGAGGTACAAGCGTCAAAGCTTGGGGATGCCCAAGGCATCCCCTTCTTCATCAATAAAAATCTCAGGTCCTTCTAGACACTTCGTTTTTATTATTTCATGCACTGATGTGTTGTTCTTGGAGCGTCTTAGTTTTTGTTTGCTTTGCTTAGCTTGTTTAGTTTGCTTGAATAAAGTAGTTTGGACCCCCATTCTCGCTGTGTTGTTTCAAATAAGTTGATTGGTGTTGGAAAGGAGTAGAAAGTTCTTGCTTGAAAGAGTGCAAGAGGAGCTTGCTTTTACTATGACTTAGACTTTAGCATGTCATGCTAGGTGTTGTTTTAACCTTATGCTTAGTGATTATTTCTGTAGCATCGCTTGTTCCAAACAATTGGGATTACTTTGTGTGCCTTGAAAGAATCATGCGTTGTTTTAGCATGCAAAATCATAGTATTGTGGTATTCTTCTTTGATGCTTTGTTTGGGTTGACGTGGCACATGCTCACACCATGTTATGACTATGAACAAGTCACCAGAGCCTCTATGATCATTTAGTCCTTGACTTGTAGTACCACTCTATGCTTTGATTAGTAATGTTTTGTCTCTCTGCATGATTATGGCCATTATTTCTCTCTTAGTTGGTTGCTCCCAGTCTTTTGCTAGCCTCCACTTGTATGAGTAAGCTCTACTCACGCTTCTAACTCCCAAGAAACCAAGTTATTCCAAAGTTTCCACTATAAATTCCTATGCATGGTGTGTTACACCATTCCAAGTATATTCTTATTTTCATCTATCTTCCAATTAAAAAGTATTTTGTTATGTGAAAACTTAGTGATTAAAGATCTCAAAAACTTGATGGCACACTTTATTTTTCTTGACCCTAATAAACTTGAACCATTGTGTCATTTATGTTGTATATGCTTGCACTTATGCGTTGGAATTAGCAGAACCATGATGTCATGGGGAACGTTTTCAACATTGCACTTGTACTTTGTACATAGTTGATATCATGTTCTTTTGTCTATGGATGTCGCCGGTGTGAAATAAAAAGGGAGCTTGTAATTCCATGGAGTTATGTATTTTGTGTTAGAGAAACGCCTAGGCCGCTATCCTAAGTCATGCCTAATCATGGTGGAAACTTGCAGCATCACCATAATGAGCAATCTGTGAAGCATCCTCAATAAAAACCTATACAAATAGCAAATAAAAAGATCACAGAGATGCTCATTGTCTGCTTGCCTTGTCATTTTGGTTATGGGATAGCTCCTGTACCATGTGCAAGGGGTACCCCGTTGGCGGTTCTCTATGATACACATGTACTTACTATGACAAGAACTTATAGTTGACTAAAGTTGAGTAGCATGAGGTGCGACCCTCATATTCAAGGGACATGAGATTGCCAACTTATACTTTTTCAAGCATATACTCCATAGTTTGTTCACTTTAACCTTAATCAATTCAAGATGCTTATGATAGGTGTTGGACCTAGAGGCAATAATAAATGTAGTTATTATTATATCTTTGTGTTTATGATAAATGTTTACATTCATGCTATAACAGTATTAACAAGGAAACATTAATACTTGTGTGATTTGTAAACTTAAATAAGAGTCCCTAGTAAAGCCTCTTCACAATACTAGCTTGTTGGTTAATAAATGATTGTGGTTTCCCTATCATGAACATTGAGATGTTATTAACAACAAGATCATATCGTTAGGAGAATGATATGATGGGCATACTCCTATAGATAAGCGTAGCATAAAGATCAAGTCATTTTAATAGTTCAATTGCTATATGCTTTCTGATACATAGTAACCTAATTCCTTCGACCATGAGATCATGCATATCACCATCACCAGAAGGATGCTTTGATGACATCAAACACCACACTGTAACTGGGTGGCTATAAAGGTGGCATTGAGTGTTCGGAAAGTATTGGTTGAGACACATGGATCAAGAGTGGGATTTGTCCATCCATATGACGGATAGATATACTCTGGGCCCTCTCGGTGGAATGTCATCCAATTGGCTTGCAATCATGTGACTAGCTCACAAGGGATCACATATCACGGGAACAAGAAAAGAGTACTTATCAGTAACGAGGTTGAACTAGGTATGCTGAGATACCAACGATCATAACCTCGGATAAGTAAACTATCGTGAGACAAAGGGAAATTGGTGTCGTATGTAAGTGGTTCATTCGATCGCAAAGTAATCGTAGAAATATGTGGGAGCCATATGAATTTCCAGATTCCTCTATTGGTTATTGTTCGGAGAAGTGTCTCGATCATGTCCGCATAATTCACGAACCGTAGGGAGACACACTTAAGGATTCGACGTTGTTGAGTAGTTATGGAATTATGAGTAAGAGACCGAATGTTGTTCGGAGTCTCGGATGGGGTCCGGGATATCACGAGGAGATCCGGAATGGTCCGGAGAATAAGATTCATATAAGGAAAGTCCTGTTTCGGGGTTGGAGAATGGTTCCGGTGTTTTCATCGGGAATGTTCTAGAAGGTTCCGGAATGTCCGGCACTCCGGAGGGGAAGAGTACATGAATGTGTCATGACAAGTTGGAATGGTTGCATCATGTACTAGGTGTCATCGCTGAGCAAAATAAAGGGATAAATCAAATCCTAGTTTGAAAAAGTCAAACGCCAATTTGAAAAGTCAAACGGCTATTTTGCTTGGTGGAGGGAGAGTAGGAAACCTACTTGGGGAGGAAGTCCCTCTCCCTCCACCGTCGGCCTTGGAAGCCGAGTTGGGAAGGGACTCCCCTCCCCTTGGCCGGCCCCCTCCACCTATATAAGGAGGGGCAGGGCTGCCCCTCCAAGACACACACCTTGCCCCTCTAAATCCTAACCCTAGCCGCCGGCCACCACCATAGCCGCCGCCCCTAGGGTTTATCCCAAGCCGCCGAGTTGGGGCTTCTACTTTCCCTAGCCACCGGCCTAGATCCCTCTACTTGGTGCCTCTAAACCCTAGATCGCCAAGCCTCTCTCATAGTCCACCATACTCGCTCCGGCTTAAGGCGAAGCCCTGCGGGATCTCCCCTCTACTTCCGGTACCACGTCAGTGTCTTTGGGAATCGCGAGGAGAGTGCTACAACCTCCGTTTTCTTTGGAACAAGGGAGAGGAAGGTCTTCGTCGAGTATCGAACGTGTGACCGATCAAGGCATGGAAGCGCTGGAAGGAGGATCGCTCACGATCTTGAGATCGGCAAGAGTACGACTACATCACCCACAAGAATCTGCTCTCGTTAAACACTTTGGAATCTTCGAGGGTAAGTTATTCCATCGACTCGTTGCTACAATCTAGTAGATAGATCTTGGCTTGTTTGTTTGTATGCGGTAGAAATTTTTTGTTTTCCATGCTACGAACCCCTACAGTGGTATCAGAGCCGTGTCTATATGTAGATCTGTTGCACGAGTAGAACACAATGGTCATTGTGGGCGGTGGTGCTTTTATTATCAATTGCTTCTTGTGTACTTTGCATCTTGCGGTATGATGGGATGAAGAGGCCCGGGCTAACCTTACATGACATCGTTCATGAGACTTGCTCCACGCTCAACATGCAACTTGTATTGCATAAGTGGCTTTGCGGGTGTCTGTCTCTCCCATCATAGTATAGATCCAATTTACAACGGGCACTTGATAGTTCAAACATCAACGTTGTGGTTCTTGTTAAAAGTTAGAGCGACACTTATTGAAAGCCCCAAACCACGTAAAACATGCAAAGAAATTAGAGGCGTCTAACTTTGTTTTGCAGGGGTGTGCTGTGATGTGATATGGCCATGATTGTGATTATATTTGATGTATGCAATGTTCCTTATTGTAAGTTGGCAACCGGCAGGAGCCATATGGTTGTCTTTAATTTCTGTTAAGACCCGCGTGTCTATTCAAAGTAGTTGTAATAGTTGAAGCTGGTGGACGACAACCATGGGAGCGTCATTGCCCTTGATGCAATACCGGTGATGATGGAGATCATGTTCGTGCTTGAAGATGGAGATCGGAAGCACAAAGAAGAAAGGCCATATCATATCACATATTATGAATTGCATGTGATGTTAATCCTTTATGTATCTTGTATTGCTTAGTTCACGACGGTAGCATTATAAGATGATCCCTCATGCACATAAATTTCAAGTTCGAAAGTGTTCATCCTTAGTAAGCACCGTTGCTAAAGCTTGTTGCTTCGAAGCACCACGTGATGATCGGGTGTGTTAGATTCTGCAAGTGTATACAACGTGGGCAAGCCAGATTTGCTCATGCGGAAGCTAAGGTTTGATCTTGACGAGCCTAGCATGTACAGACATGGTCTCGGAACACGGATCACCGAAAGGTAAAGCATGAATCATATAGTAGATATGATGAACATGTCGATTGTTCGCCATTGAAGCAACATCAACTCTCGTGATGATCGGTTTTGATGTGGTGGATTTGGTTCGTGTGATCACTAAAACAATGTGAGGGATATTGTTTTGAGTGGGAGTTCACCTAGATTAATTTAACTATTAATTAGAACTCAATTTGTCATAAACTTAGTCTAAACTATTGCAAATATGTTGTAGATCAATGGCAGCCCCTACCATCAATTTTAATGCGTTCCTAGAGAAAGAAAAGTTGAAAAACAATGGAAGCAACTTCGCGGATTGGTTCCGCAATTTGAGGATTGTCCTCAATGCAGGTAATTTGACCTATGTGCTGGATGCACCGCTGGGTGACCACTGCCATCGCTACCGATGAAGTAAAGAATGTTTACCTCGCTCGGAAGAATCAGTACTCCACAGTTCAGTGTTCTATCTTGTATGGTTTGGAATCGGAGCTTCAGAAAAGGTTTGAGAATTCAGAACCACATGATATTGTCCGTGAACTCAAATTGATCTTTGAGACTCACGCGGCAGTTGAGAGCTATGAGGCTTCTGAAAAGTTCTTTAACTGCAAGATGGAAGAGGGCAACTCCATCAGTGAGCATGTGCTTAAGATGTCTGGGCACGCAAACAAACTTCAAAGCTTGGGTATAGTGATTCCTAATGCTTTGGGGATTTACCATGTCCTACAATCACTACCACCAAGTTACATGAACTTTGTGATGAACTACAATATGCAAAGCATGAACAAGCAGTTGCCAAAACTCTTCTCCATGTTAAAATCTGCAGAAGTGGAGATCAAGAAAGAGCACCAAGTGTTGATGGTCAATAAGACCACCAAATTCAAGAAAGGCAAGTCTAAGCAAAAGGGACACTTCAAGAAGGGTGGTAAGAAAGTTACCGCGCCGACAAAGAAGACCAAGGCTGGACCCAAGCCTGATACAGAGTGCTTTTACTGCAAGGGAGAAGGTCATTGGAAGCGGAATTGCCCAAAGTACTTGGCGGATTCGAAGAACGGCAACATCAAGAAGAAAGGTATATTAGATATACATGTTATTGATGTGTATCTCACTAGTACTCGTAGTAGTGCCTGGGTATTTGATACTGGTTCGGTTGCTCATATTTGTAACTCGAAAAAGGTGCTGCAGAATAAACGGAAGCTAGCGAAGAACGAGGTGACGATGCGCGTGGGAAATGGATCAAAGGTTGATGTGATCGCGGTCGGCACGCTACCTCTTCATCTACCATCGGGATTAGTTTTATACTTAAATAATTGTTATTTGGTGCCTGCGTTAAGCATGAACATTATATCGGGATGTTGTTTATTGCGAGACGGTTACTTGTTTAAATCCGAGAATAATGGTTGTTCGATTTATATGAGTAATATGTTTTATGCACATGCACCTTTGATAGATGGTCTATTCTTATTGAATCTCGATAGTGGAAATACACATATTAATAACATTGAAGCTAAACGTTTGAAATCAAGCGATAACTCGACCTATTTGTGGCACTGTCGTCTTGGTCACATTGGAGTGAAGCGTATGAAGAAACTCCATTCCGATGGACTTCTTGAATCACTTGAAAGATGCAAAGCATGTCTGATGGGTAAAATGACTAAGACTCCATTTTCTGGTATGATGGAGCAAGCTACGGCCTTATTGGAAATCATACATACCGATGTGTGTGGTCCAATGAGTGTAGCATCGCGCGGTGGTTATCGTTATGTTCTTACCTTCACGGATGACTTGAGTAGATATGGGTATATCTATTTCATGAAACATAAGTCCGAAACTTTCGAGAAGTTTAAGGAATTTCAAAGTGAGGTTGAGAATCAACGTAACAAGAAGATTAAATTTCTGCGTTCTGGTCATGGAGGTGAATATCTAAGTTACGAGTTTGGCGAGCATTTGAAGAAATGCGGAATACTTTCACAATTGACACCGCCGGGAACACTACAGCGTAATGGTGTGTCCGAACGTCGTAATCGAACTCTCTTAGATATGGTTCGTTCTATGATGTCACTTACAGATTTACCGCTATCATTTTGGGGTTATGCATTAGAAACAGCCGCATTCACTTTAAATAGGGCACCATCTAAATCCGTTGAAACGACACCGTATGAATTATGGTTTGGGAAGAAACCTAAATTGTCGTTCCTTAAAGTTTGGGATTGCGAAGCCTATGTAAAGAAGTTATAGCCGGACAAGCTTGAAACCAAAGCGGAAAAATGCGTCTTCGTAGGATACCCGCAGGAAACTATTGGGTATACCTTCTATCATAGACCCGAAGGCAAAATCTTCGTTGCCAAGAATGGATCCTTTCTAGAGAAGGAATTTCTCTCGAAAGAAGTGACTAGAAGGAAAGTAGAACTCGACGAGGTTGTTGAACCTTCTCTCGAACTTGCGAGTAGCGCAGCACCGGAAGTAGTTCCTGTGGCGCCTACATCAGTAAGAGAGGAAGCTAATGATGATGATCATGAAACTTCGGTTGAATTTGCTATAGAGCCTCGCAGGTCAACGAGAACTCGTACCAATCCTAATTGGTATGATCCTGTTATGAGTGTCATGTTGGTGGACAACACCGATGACCCTGCGACATATGAGGAAGCGATGATGAGCCCAGATTCCAATAAATGGCAAGAAGCCATGAAATCTGAGATTGGATCTATGTACTAAAACCAAGCATGGACTTTGGTGGACTTACCGGATGGCCGGAAGGCTGTCGAGAATAAATGGATTTTCAAGAAGAAAACAGATGCTGATGGTAATATTACTGTCTATAAAGCTCGACTTGTCGCAAAAGGGTTTCGACAAATTCAAGGAGTTGACTATGATGAGACCTTCTCACCAGTAGCAAAGCTAAAGTCTGTGAGGATTATGTTAGCAATCGCTGCATATTACGATTATCAAATATGGCAGATGGATGTCAAAACAGCGTTCCTCAATGGAGACATTGATGAAGAGTTGTATATGATGCAACCCAAAGGTTTTGTCGATCCTAAAGATGCTAACAAGGTATGCAAACTTCAACGGTCCATTTATGGATTGAAGCAAGCATCCGGTTGGAATCAACGTTTTGATAAGGTGATCAAAAGTTTTGGTTTTATACAAACTTATGGAGAAGCTTGTATTTACAAGAAAGTGAGTGGGAGCTCTGTAGCATTCTTAATACTATATGTAGATGACATATTGTTGATTGGGAATGATGTAGACCTTCTTAATAGTGTCAAGGAATATTTGAATAATAGTTTTTCAATGAAAGATCTTGGCGAAGCAGCTTACATATTGGGCATAAAGATTTATAGAGATAGATCGAGACGCCTAATATCATTGTCACAAAGTACATATTTGGACAAAGTTCTAAAGAGGTTTGGAATATAGCAAGAAAGGGTTCTTGCCCATGTTGCCCAATACGACCTTGAGTAAAACTCAAAGTCCAACAACGACAGAAGATAGAGAAAGGATGAGTAAGACTCCCTATGCCTCAGCCATAGGATCTCTAATGTATGCCATGCTATGTACTAGACCCGATATTGCATATGCTGTTAGTTTAACTAGCAGATATCAAAGTGATCCAGGAGTAGATCATTGGACATCGGTCAAAAACATCCTTAAGTACTTGAGAAGAACTAAGGATATGGTTCTTTCTTATGGAGGTGATGAACAACTTGTTGTTAATGGTTACACCGATGCTAGTTGGAACACCGATCCAGACGATTCTAAATCTCAATCTGGATACGTATTTATTTTGAATGGTGCAGCAGTTAGCTGGAGGAGTGCAAAGCAAAGCGTTGTGGCGAGATCTTCAACTGAATTGGAATACATAGCTGCTTCGGAGGCTTCACAAAAAGCGATATGGATGAAGGAGTTCATTACAGAGCTCGGTGTGGTTCCAAGTGCGCTGGACCCAATGTCTATCTACTGTGATAACATGGGCGCCATAGCCAATGCGCAAGAACCAAGGTCACACAAGAAGCTGAAGCATATCAAGCTACGTTTTCACGCTATTCGAGAACATGTCCAAGATGGTGACATAAAGATTTGCAAAGTACACACAGATCTAAATGTGGCGGATCCGTTGACTAAACCTCTCCCAAGGGCAAAACATGACCAACACCAAACTGCCATGGGTGTTCGGTATATTACCATGTAATCTAGATTAGTTGACTCTAGTGCAAGTGGGAGACTGTTGGAGATATGCCCTAGAGGCAATAATAAATGTAGTTATTATTATATCTTTGTGTTTATGATAAATGTTTACATTCATGCTATAACAGTATTAACAAGGAAACATTAATACTTGTGTGATTTGTAAACTTAAATAAGAGTCCCTAGTAAAGCCTCTTCACAATACTAGCTTGTTGGTTAATAAATGATTGTGGTTTCCCTATCATGAACATTGAGATGTTATTAACAACAAGATCATATCGTTAGGAGAATGATATGATGGACATACTCCTATAGATAAGCGTAGCATAAAGATCAAGTCATTTTAATAGTTCAATTGCTATATGCTTTCTGATACATAGTAACCTAATTCCTTCGACCTTGAGATCATGCATATCACCATCACCGGAAGGATGCTTTGATGACATCAAACACCACACCGTAACTGGGTGGCTATAAAGGTGGCATTGAGTGTTCGGAAAGTATTGGTCGAGACATATGGATCAAGAGTGGGATTTGTCCATCCATATGACGGATAGATATACTCTGGGCCCTCTCGGTGGAATGTCATCCAATTGGCTTGAAAGCATGTGACTAGCTCACAAGGGATCACATATCACGGGAACAAGAAAAGAGTACTTATCAGTAACGAGGTTGAACTAGGTATGCAGAGATACTGACGATCATAACCTCGGATAAGTAAACTATCGTGAGACAAAGGGAAATTGGTATCGTATGTAAGTGGTTCATTCGATCGCAAAGTAATCGTAGAAATATGTGGGAGCCATATGAATTTCCAGATTCCTCTATTGGTTATTGTTCGGAGAAGTGTCTCGATCATGTCCGCATAATTCACGAACCGTAGGGAGACACACTTAAGGATTCGACATTGTTGAGTAGTTATGGAATGATGAGTAAGAGACCGAATGTTGTTCGGAGTCTCGGATGGGATCCGGGATATCACGAGGAGATCCGGAATGGTCCGGAGAATAAGATTCATATAAGGAAAGTCCTATTTCGGGGTTGGAGAATGGTTCCGGTGTTTTCATCGGGAATGTTCTAGAAGGTTCCGGAATGTCCGGCACTCCGGAAGGGAAGAGTACATGAATGTGTCATGACAAGTTGGAATGGTTGCATCATGTACTAGGTGTCATCGCTGAGCAAAATAAAGGGATAAATCAAATCCTAGTTTGAAAAGGTCAAACGCCAATTTGAAAAGTCAAACGGCTATTTTGCTTGGTGGAGGGAGAGTAGGAAACCTACTTGGGGAGGAAGTCCCTCTCCCTCCACCGCCGGCCTTGGAAGCCGAGTTGGGAAGGGACTCCCCTCCCCTTGGCTGGCCCCCTCCACCTATATAAGGAGGCAGGTGCCCTCCAAGACACACACCTTGCCCTCTAAATCCTAACCCTAGCACGGCCACCGAATAAGCCGCCGCCCTAGGGTTTCTCCCCAAGCCGAGTTGGGGCTTCTACTTTCCCTAGTCACGCCTAGCTCCTCTACTTGGTGCCTCTAAACCCTAGATCGCCAAGCCTCTCTCATAGTCCACCATACTCGCTCCGGCTTAAGCTGAAGCCTGGGATCTCCCTTCACTTCGGTACCACGCCATCGCTACCGAATCGCGAGGAGAGTGCTACAACCTCCGCCTTTGGAACAAGGAGAGGAAGGTCTTCGTCAGTAACCGAACGATGTAACTGATCTTGCAAAGGATCGCCGAAAAGATCTCTGGCGATCTTGAGATCGGCAAGAATTTAATACATCACCCACGAGAATCTGCTCTCGTTAAACACTTTGGAATCTTCGAGGGTAAGTTATTCCATCGACTCGTTGCTACAATCTAGTAGATAGATCTTGGCTTGTTTGTTTGTATGCGGTAGAAATTTTTTGTTTTCCATGCTACGAACCCCTACAATAGGGGCAATGAGGGCTGAAAGCTAACAAGTACCATAATTTTTGGAAGCTCTCTTTGAGACTTGAAATCCCTGCTTCCCTTTATGAAGGGCCTTTCTTCCACCATTATATTGAGTCTCCACCTTCTACCTTTAGTCATCGGTTAAGAGAGCATAGTTGCCATTCTTAGTTCTATGTGCATTGTCCCAAAACTTATTGATTGATGCATATTGTTGATATTACTTGTTCTTGTGCTATTTGTATCTAGTCACTCTTATGAACTTTGAAGGTGTCCTATGCATCTATTTGCTACTCCATGAGGGACATGCTGAATGCCACTATGCCATGTTTTCTGTATGTGAAACAAACAAACGTTTTTCAATGCATGTTATTCATGAGTTTTGTTTGTAGCCTTTCATGTTGCGTGCTTAAGTTACTTTGTCATATTGTTAGAACTCTATCTTTCATGCTCATGTTTAGAGTTCTTTGATCCCAGCTTTCAATGCTTGTAAATGGTTTGATCTTGGTTTTGATGGTGCATGTCACCTCAAAAATTATTCTTTTATCACTTACCTACTCGAGGACGAGCATGAGTTATGCTTGGGGATGCTTGATACGTCGGAACCGTATCTATAATTTTTGATGTTCCATGCTTGTTTAGTATATACTTTGCTTTGTCCACACTTTGATGTGTTTTTATATGTTTTCTGGTACTAACCTATTAACAAGTTTCAGTAGTGCCAATTGCCTGTTTTCTGCTGTTTTTGGTTCCAGAAAAGCTAGTAAGGAAATATTCTCGGAATTGGACGGGACAAAAGCCAAAGTCAATATTTCACCGAGGAGAACACGAAGTCCAGAGGAGAGACGGAAGGGAGCCACAGGGCGGCAGCACCCCCAGGCACGGGCCCACCCTAGGTCGCGCCTGGGCAGGGGGTGTGGGCCCCCTGGCCGCCCTCCTGCCTCGCCGTTGGAAACGTATCTATAATTTTTTATGCTCCATGCTTGTTTTGTATCTAGTTTGCTTTGCTTGTCTACACTTTGAGGTGCTTTTTACATGTTTTCTGGTACTAACCTATTAACAAGTTGCAACAAGCGATTGCGGATGCCTGTTTTCTGCTGTTTTTGGTTTCAGAAAAGTTAGTAAAGAAATATTCTCAGAATTGGACGGGACAAACGTCAAAGTCAATAACTTTCCGTGGGGAACAAGAAGTACAGAGGAGTGCCGGAGGGGCCGACCAGAGGGGCCAGACCCACCCCAGGCGCGGGTGGTCCCCACCCCTAGCCTGGATAGGGTTTGCCGCCCCTGGCCGCCGCCTCGGTCTCCCCCATCGCCTATAAGAAGCCCCCGATACAGAAACCCTGGGTACCCGATCAAATATCCACGAAACCGTCTGCAACCGCCGCCACCATCGTCCCTAGATCGGGGGATTTGAAGTTCTTCCCGGCACCCTGCCGGAGGGGAGATCATCCCGGTATGATCTGTGAGTAGTTCCACCCTTGACTATGGGTCCATGTAGTAGCTAGATGGTTGTATCTCCTCATTTGTGCTTTCATGTATAGATCTTGTGAGCTCCGTTCATGATCAAGATCTAATGTATTTGTAATCATGCATGTTATATTTGCGGGGATCCGATGGATATTGAGATTATTATGTTGGTTTAATTAATGGTTTTGTATTTATGATTCTATCATGTATGTGTTGTTTGTGATCTTGCATGCTCTCCGTTGTTAGTAGCTATCTTGGCCAAGTAGTTGCTAGTGACCCCAAGAGGGGGTATTTATGCTTGATAGTGGGTTCATGCCTCTAGTTTCCAAGGGAAGTGACAATAATCTCTTCGATTGTAGATGTGCTATTGCTACTAGGGAGAAAACAACGGTCTCTTGTTCATGGAACATGTGGACTGTTTACCTTACACACTTTGCTTAAAGCAGTTGTCTGTTGCTTGCAACTTAATACTGGAGGGGGTCGGATGATAACCTGAAGGTGGACTTCTAGTCATAGATGCAGTTGGATGGCGGTCTATGTATCTTGTTGTATTGCCCAATCGAATCTCATAGGATCTTTCTAACTAGTAATTGCATTGTTATGCCTTGCACAGTTCCTCTCAATTTCCCTGCTGTAATTTGTTTACCCTTCATGCCATTTTGTTTATCTAAGGAGAGCACCTCTAGTGAACTATGGACCCCGGTCCAATCTTTATCATTGATACATCTTCCACTGTTACTTGTTTACTTGCTGCAAACCATTACCTTCCACACCATACGTTTAATCCTTTGTTACAGCAAACCGGTGAGCTTGACAACCTCACTGTTCGTTGGGGAAAAGTCTTGAGTTTGTGTTGTGCAGGTCTCCACGTTGCTTGCAACACCTGTGTGACGTTTCCTTCGTCCTTCTGGTTCGATAACCTCGGTCTCAACTAAGGGAAAACTTGATGTTGTTCTGCTTCACACCTTGCTCCTGGGATTCCCAACAGGTTGTGTGTAGACAATCGTCAAGATTTTCAATGCGCCATCAGCCAGCCAACACCTCTTCGCCTATAATAAGCCCCCGATGATTAAACCCTAAGTACCCGATCAATATTCCATGAAACCGTCTGTAGTCGCTGCCGCCATCGTCCCTAGATCAGGGGGATCTGAAGCTCTTCCTGGCACTCTGCCGGAGGGGAGATCATCCCGGAGGCCTTCTTCTTCATCATGCCAGCCTCCGGTATGAAGCGTGAGTAGTTCCACCTTGGACTACTGTCGTGGTGGTGGCACGGCAGATGCCATGGGTAGGCTAAAGTATGGGGCCAATGGATGCTAGAGGGATCCGGGGAGGGAAGATGTAGTGATTTCTACACTCAAATGACTAACAAGTAGATCTTTATTCCTCCTCTCAAGAACTACAAATGCTCCTAGAGCTGTATCAAAGAGAAGAAGAGAACTAATACCCGAGCCCTTCATTATGGAATGAATCGATCCCTCTCTCAGGAGCCCGTACCCCTCCTTATAAAGGGGTTCCTTGGCTCCTTCTAGGGCTGGCGTGGAAAGCATATTCTTGGAATATGCTTGTCCCAAAGCGGTAACTCGGCGGACTCCTTTCTGTGTCCCCCTTCTATCAGCGGCAAGGTTCCAGGGGCCCTCACATGTGTGCCTCGGGCTTCCTCACTGTCACCTCCGTGACGCTTGTCTGCCCCTCTACGGCTCTGCTCTTTGTCCTTAGCGCTTGGCTCTGTCTAGATTCGTCCAAGCCAGCAACTAGGGTTTGACTATAGGCTCCTCCTTCTCCTGCAAGTCTCGCGTTACTCGGCCTCATCTCGCATAGCTCGGCTCGGCCTTCACCTGTATGCAAGTCAATCAACCTTATTCGGCCGACTTAGCTTATACCTCGGTCGAGCAATGTGTTACTCACTCTATATTCGCCAAGCCTCGGCTTACTTTGACCGGATCTTGCATGATTTGGCAGACCCCGTCAGTAATTCGTCTCAAGGTAAGGGAGAATCCTTTCGTATTTCCCCTATCTTGACCCTATCCGGGGTCACCCCCCAATATTAGTCCCCGAAGTTGGTGCGGTCCTGCCGGAAACCTCGGCCAGGCCACATAAGTTTCCTGACATTCTTCTTTCTTTCTTTCCGAGGTATTTCTTAGCCGACATTCTTTATTTGTTATCCTCTTCCTCATCTCATCCTTTTCCAGCTGTGGATTGCGTTCCGAGTTATCCCCTCTCGTTCGAGGTATTTGCTTGGCTTCCTGGGTAATCCTCATCCTACGTGTACCAATCATCATCATTCTCTAGTTTTTTGTTCCTCTACAGTGTTCACTGACACGCCATGATGATTATCGCTCCCGTCGCGCAGTTGACGCCGAGTCTTGCAGCACGAGGGCCCTATCCCCTCCTGCGCCATGTGGCCTTCGCTGTGGCTCCACTACCTATGAGCGGTTAAGCGATACACGCGAGTACGCGGTTAGCGTGGCACAACCACGATCCCACTACGGTTTACCCTATGCGCTTATAAAGAGGGGAGCGGGGTAGGATGATTCACTTTCCCCCTTCCTACTCCCTTCGTCTTCTTCCTCACGCTGCCGCCACCGTTCTGTTCCAGTGGCCACACCACCGTCATTCCCCTTCGACGGACACGCTGCGACTGTGTGACTCCTGCGACCTTGTTGCAGCGCCTCCATTTTTGTGTTCTCACCGGTGAGTCTCTCTACAGCGCCGCCGCTAGGTTCCATCATTAGGCGTTCTTCTAGTTTTCCTAGATTTCCCGCAGCGTTTCTTTCTCTGCTCCGCCGCTGCGTTCGTCACCGTCGCGACGGGGCCCTGCACCTCTAGGCATCTTCCCGCCGCTAGTTTTTCCGGTTGATTCCTCCAACGAGCCCATGTCTAGCTCTGCTAGCGGCGCTCTCGTCGGGGAAGAGGAAATTGCGGCGGTCCAGAACGTGGCTCCTGGCAGGGTTCCACGGTTACCCGTCGGGAGATAGAATGGCTGATCAAAACGCGTCGGATTCCTGCCGAGGTAAGTTGTCGCTTACCCGGCCAGGAATCCTCCCTTGTACTCAATGAGGGCGAGTACGTAGTTTTTATGTCCCATTTTGCTCATGGATTCGGCCTCCCTCTTAGCGACTTTGCTAGGAATTTCTTAGATTACTTCGGCCTTCAGCCACACCATTTGTCGGCTAACGTCGTTGCTTCTTTGTCTGCCTTTATCTCGGCTTCGGCGGGATACTTTGGACTTTGGCCCTCTGTAGATGTTTGTTCCAAATTCTTTCAGATCCGAGCTAACGTGGTGCCGGATAAATTTCTTCATCCTTCTGAAAAATCTCTCACCCAATGCGGGGCTGCATCCATACACCTCGGAGAAACTCCATGTTCCCCCGGGTCGCCGGCCTCGAATCTTGTAAGAAGTGGCATAGATCCTTTTTCTATGTCAAGAATACTGGGAAAGAAGACAAGATTCAGCTCCCTGCTTTCTCTATCGGTCCTCCTTCAAAGAAGAACTGGCTCTACAATCCGAGGAAGAGCCATGCTCTTGCCGAGGCATTTGAGCTCCGACTTAAGGAGCTGACTCGTGCTGGGCTCCAAGGTGAAGACTTGATGACTGCGTTTGTTAGCAGTCGAATCTGCCCCTTCCAGCTCCGCTCCCACAAGCTCTGTTATATGAGTGGTCCTCTGGATTCCAACCGAGTTTCTACGGTTGAGCTTGATAACTATCAAATCTATAAACGTGTCCAGGCTATTTTTAAGACTGAGATGCACGAGGAATGTACGTGGGGGCTAAGGCCATTTTCTAGTGGGAATCCTCCCCCTCAGGTAAATTAAACACAGGTGTTTTCTTCCGAGTTGTTTTCCATTGCTCTTTTGCTAACTCTTACTCACTTTTCTCGCAGAGGTTTGCGGAGCAGAAGACAGAAGATGCCGAGGTTTTGGCTCTTCCTTGGAATGCTGACCACAATCCCCCGGACAATGAAGAGCCTGACCCGGTTGAGTTTGTCCCTAAGTCGGATGCTGCTCCTGTTCGTCCCCGGAGCAAGACCTCGGCTCGTGCGGATGAAGGTGATTCGGACGAGGTCCAAATTCTTGAGGTAGTTGTTGTGGTGCCTATATCTTACGCATTCCCGGCTCCTTCTTTCCCAGCTAATCCAGCTGGCCAGGTGCACGACGTCGAGCCTCTTGCTTCCGAAGCTCCTGTTGCTTCGAAGAAGCGCACCGCTTCAACGGACCCTTCCGATGCTGCCCCCAAGAAGCGAACCAAGAAATCTTCTCAGCATATTCCGAGGCGTAAGACTATGCCTGGGGTTGCTGGGTAAGTTTCCCTTTATGTTTTCATTTGTATTTCTTGTTTCTCTCTTTCCGTTTCTGATTCAGCTTTTGCTTTCTTGCAGAGCTCATTTTTCCGCCAAGCCAAGCGGTCCGAGTATGATAACTCATACTACTCGGCCGTCTTCTCCCCCGCCTCTGGAGGATATTCGGGTTCCCAATCCCCCTCGTGTTGACTCTCCTCTAGTGCCGACTAGCGTATCACCTCGACAAGATGATCCCATTGCTCCCCCCGCTGTTACCGATGATACCCCTACGCCGGATCACCCGGCCGACTCTGTTGTCCCTCTTAAGACTTCTGAGGTTTCCCCCAATAATCCTTTGATCACCGAAGCTCCATCTCCCGCTCCAATTCCCACCAAGGACACCACTACCTCGGCCCTTCGGAAATTGTTGTTCCTCCTGCCGCCAAGGACGTGGCCCCTAGTGCAGAAGTTGTTTCTCCTGCCGAAGTCTCTACTAAGGGCAAGAAAGTTGTTGCCACTAAATCCTTGCCATCTCAGAAGGGGCCAACAAGCTCTTCCCAACCCAGCATTGCTGATATACTTCATAAAGGAGCTTCCACCGCTAAGCCTGGTGTCTCCCTTGCAGCCGACACTCAGCTTATTCTTCATAAGACTCTAGCGGCGGCTGTAGTTACACAGCAACTCCGAGGTAAAGTGTTGACCCGTACTGAGAGTGGGAACAGCCTCGGCCCACTGGTGGAGTATGCGAACAATTGGAATGCCGCTGATCAACTTGAGGGCAATCCGAGTAGCCACCCATTTCAGCTTTCTGACATCAGCAGTCGCTTGCATATGGCTGCTAAGATTGTCCTTGAAAGTGATAAGATAAATGAGGTAAACACCTTCTTTGATATTTTGTCTATTATTCTGATGATATTATACATACACTAGTCCCCGAAGCTTGCAACCGGATAATTTGTTATTCGTTTGGAAGCTTCAACCTGTTTTTAAATACATTACTTGCTAAGTCAATTTTCTTCGTGATTCGGATTGACCGTGGTCTAGAATATCCAACCACCTATCTCTTAGTCAAGTTTTACTTGACTCGGAGCTATTTATTTTTCAATATTCTGCCAGCTGGATCTGAGTCAAGTTTTGCTTGATTTGGATCTGTTTTACTTTTTAATATCCAGCCACCTAGATTCGAGTCAAGTTTTACTTGCTTCGGATCTGTTTTTCTTTTGAATATCTAGCCACCTAGATTCGAGTCAAGTTTTACTTGATTCAGATCTGTTTTTCTTTTGAATATCTAGCCAGCTAGATCCGAGTCAAGTTTTACTTGATTCAGATCTATTTTTACTGTGTATCTTGTTGTCATTTTCAGGTTGCCCATGATCGGGGGACAGCCGAATTTCAGAGCTTGCTCTTTGCGCACAAGAAACTTCAAGACAAGTTTGAGAAAATTGTCCCTGTCGTGAAGAAGACTGGTAAACTATCTGGTTTTCTTAGTTTATCTTATCCCTGTGGGAGATTTTAGTTATTGTTCCAACTTGTATTTCGCTGTTGTGCAGCTAGTGTCAATAACCTGAATACCCGACTTACCAAGAAAGTTGGTACTCTTGAAGGTTAGTCATTTCTTCTGCCTTTGAATTTGTTAACTCTTTGTTCGAGGTAAATTTTGGGTATCTTACGATGTCCCGGCTTTGGTATAGCTGAGTTACGAACACTTGCAGCGTCGCATCAAGAATACATATCCATGCCTGATATGATGTTGCATTTTTTAGAACAAGCTGCCGCTCATTCGGCACAACTCCAAGAAAAGGATGACGAGAAAACTCAGTTACGCGCCGAGGTTGAATCTCTTAAGCTCTCTCATAAATCTGAATTGGAGAAGGTTGATAAAGAGTTCTCTGAGGAAAAGAACCGACTGAGTCTGCAGCTTCAGAAAGGCAAGGAACTTCTTGATGCTGCTGAATTAAAGAATCAGGCGATGTGCGAGGAAATCATTCGTTTTGAGAAGAGTAGGGCCGACTGGTCCCAGGATATCCATAAAATGCTGAGTTACATCCATCATAAGTTTCTATTTCTTGTTGATTTATGCTTTTCCCTTGGTCATCTTAACTTATATGGCGTCTTTTCGTGTAGATCATTTCCCAGAAGCCAAACCTGTGAGCTCCAAGGCTGTGATTTCTGCTCACGAGCGCCGAGGTGTTCCCGTTACTCCGAATCAAGAATATTCTATTGAAGATTTCCTGATTGCGGTTGGCGCTGCTATTGGGCCAATGAAAATTATGGGAAAAGATCTGGTGTAAGCAGCTATCCAAACCTATCACGTTCTCTGGCCAAATGTCCCGGATATTGATGAAGTGGAAGTGCTTGTGGCAAGATTGATGGAGTCTCAGACTCAACTTAACCTCTGGAGGGAATCTGCTGGAAGAGTTGGTGCCGATATGGCGCTTACAGCTGTTCTGTCATGGTACGAGGATCTTTCCCTCGATATCCTGATGAATTTGCGCACTGGCTCTCCCTGGATTGAGAACCCGGAGTTCGTTTCTCGCCGTCAAGCTCGTGCCTTCCATCTTATCGAGTATGCTGATGTGCATCATTCGATAGAGGGGCCGAGTTTTCTTCCCAACCCGGCCGATGATGCCGAAGCTGAAGATGCATTTGGTGGTGACTTGGCTGATCAAGATGAATCGGAGGATGTCTTGGATAATGCCGATGATTCCAATGACAACTCATATGGAGATGGCGACGCTCGATCATCTTCCAAAGGAGCTGAAACTTCTCGAGCCCAAGGTGGTGTCTCCCAGCAACCATAGCTTGCCCCAGAGGTTACTACGGCCTCTTTCGATGCCGAGGTAACCTCTGCTGAGGCCCAAACAACCTCGGAGCACCCAATTCCTAAAGATACCCCTCTGAAGGAAACTGAGGTCATTCCGCCTACATCCGAGATACCCATGCCTGAAGCTCCCTGTGCTGCTACTGCCCCTCCTACGAGTGATTCGGCCTTTGCCGGTGTTTAGGTTCAACAACTCCTATTTGTTTAAGTCCCGGGTATGCCGGGTGTATGTTGTCTTTGAAACAATTATCCGCCTTTTTGTATGATGTGAACCGTTTTGCTTTTGGCCTCTGAAGCCCTGGTAATCGTTGTTACTCTATCTAATTGAGTTTATGTAAATCGTATCTTTGCTTTGCCAAACTTTAACTTCGTAAATCCGGGTCATATTTTTCATATGACCGATTTTCGTTCGACATTCATCTTGTGTTTCTTATGTAAACTTGGTTGTAGAATTTCCGTTTTCGCAATTTCTCCTTGAAGCACTATGTTGTAAGCCCATAGATCTCTTTTAAACTGATTAACTCGCTACTCTCACCGAGGTATTCATTGGTAAGACGATATAGATAGGGTACTTTCCTCATTATACCTCGAATTGTTGACGTTGTCATCCTTGTTATTATGATTTTAGAAATCGTTAGTTGTTTCCTCCGTGTTATTTCTCCGATGGCCGAGGAAAGCTTATATCGCATCTTGTGATTTATGACTGATTAGTCGGGGCAGTCCCCGAGTTACTGCTTGAGTTACCGAACTTTTACATGTATGCCAAAAATTAGCGGACAATATGAGGCAGTCCCCGAGTTATTGCTCGGGTTGCCGACGTTTCACACATGCTCAAAAAATATCAAATGATACGAGGTAGTCCCCGAATTATTACTCGGGTTGTCAAAACGTAATACACAATTCAAAACAAAGAACAACATGGGGCAGTCCCCGAGTCACTACTCGGGGTGCCGAAGTTTGATACATAGTTCAAAATAAGAAATAACATGGGGCAGTCCCCGAGTCACTGCTCGGGGTGGCGAAATTTGTTACATGCTTGATACTCTGATTTGGTGCATCATGTCACAATATGCAACATAGGGCTTCTAAGTGTAGAACGGGCGAAGTAAGGCTATGTTCCATGGTCTTTTTGATTCATCTCCGGCCTTGTTTGCGTTGTTCTTTTCTGGTGTCTAAGCGTCGATCAGGTAGTACGCATCATTGTGTAATGCTTTACTCATGATGAATGGTCCTTCCCATGGGGGTGAGAGCTTGTGCATGCCGGCTGTGCGTTGCACTAACCGAAGAACTAGATCTCCTTCTTTAAAAACTCTTGGACTTAACTTTTTGCTATGATATCGTCTAAGCTCTTACTGATAAATAGCTGATCTTGATAACGCCAATTCCCTTGCTTCTTCCAGCAAGCCCACATTGTCTTGCCGTGATATTTCGTTTACCTCGGCACTTGTGTATTGGACCACTCTAGGCGAGTCATGCATTATGTCGGCTGGAAGTACAGCTTCTGCTCCGTACACGAGAAAGAACGGGGTATACCCGGTCGATCTATTTGGGGTGGTCCTGAGGCTCCACAGCACTGCTGGAAGTTTCTCAATCCAGCATCCTGCCGACCTTTGCAGCGGTTCGATTAACCGAGGTTTTATTCCTGACAATACTAGTCCATTTGATCTTTCTACTTGCCCATTCGATGCCGGGTGAGCCACCGAGGCAACATCTAGTCTTATGTGTTTCTCTTGGCAGAATTTAGCAAAAGCTCATTCAGTGAAGTTTGTGCCATTATCCGTGATAATACTGTGTGGATATCCATATCTCAAGATAATATCTTTGAGGAATTTCACTGCTATGGGTCCGTCATATTTTCTTATCGGTTTTACTTCTATCCACTTTGTGAATTTTTCCACCATGACCAAAATATGAGTCATTCCGCCTCGGGCAGGCTTGAATGGACCTACCATATCCAAACACCATACAGAAAAGGGCCAAGTGAATGGTATTGTCTTAAACTCGGGTGAAGGCAGGTGTATCTTGCTGGCGTATCTCTGGCAACCATTACACCTTTCTACCAATTCCTTTGCTTCCTTCAGCGCAGTTGGCCAATAAAATTCATGCCTGAATGCTTTGGCCACTAGAGCTCTGGACGAGTCGTGATGTCCAAACTCTCCTTGATGTATATCCAAAAGGATTTTCTGCCCTTCCGCCGAGTCAACGCATCGTTGCAGTACGTTCGTGACACTTCTCTTATATAGCTCATTGTTTATGATTGTGTAGGCTTTTGCTCTTCTCACTATTTGCCTAGCCAGGACCTCATCACCCGGCAAGATTTCCTCTTTAAGGAATGAGAATATGGGTTGTGCCCATGTCGGCGTGACTTTTTCCGGGAAAACTACGTTGTCAATTTCCATAGTTTCTGCCGACATAACATCTTTGGGCTTTTCCCTATTCACCCGTGGGTCCGCCGAATTAATCCTTAAATAATTCGGGTCGTATTACACGTCGATTTCCATTGGGACACTTCCTTCTATCTGTTCTGCCGAAATACGAATTGATTCGGATTCTGGTGAAGGTGTAATCGATGGTTTTCTCAGGTGCTCCAAAGCTATGCCTAGGGGAATTGACTGTCTAGTCGATCCAAGTTTTGACAGTGTATCCGCAGCATCATTTTCTGCCCGAGGTATATGATGGAATTCACACCCATAAAAATAACCACTGATCTTCTGTACATGAAATCTATACAGGGCCATATTCGCATCTAGTGCGTCCCAATTCCCTGATACTTGCTATACTACGAGGTCTGAATCCCCGTAAAATAGAATCTGACGTATGCCAATCTCTTTTGCCATCTTTAGGCCGTGGACGAGTGTTTTATACTCGGCAACATTATTTGATGCAGCGAAATGTATCTGCAGCACGTATTTCAGCTGATCTTTTTTTGGTGAAGTCAGTACTATTCCTGCTCCTAGCCCATTTCTTAGCTTGGACCCGTCAAAATGCATTGTCCAATAGTTTGGATCTAGTAATGGGGGGGTCATACTGTACCTCGGCCCAATACACAAAGAAGTCGGCCACTGCCTGAGACTTAATTGCATCTCGCCTATCAAACTGTGGAGCATAAGGTCATAACTCAATTGCCGATTTTGCTATTCGGCCACTTGCATCTTTGTTGCTTAATATCTCGGCTATGGGTGCTTCACAAATCAATTTTATCGGATGTTCTTCGTGTTGGAATTATGCCCTAGAGGCAATAATAAAGATGTTATTGTTATAATTCTTGTTCATGATAAAGTTTATATTCCATGCTAGAATTGTATTAAGCGGAAACTTTAATACTTGTGTGGTTTATGAACAACACCGTGTCCCTAGTACGCCTCTATGGACTAGCTCATTGATTAATGATGGTTAAGGTTTCCTAACCATAGACATGAGTTGTCGATTAATAATGAGATCATGTCATTAGGAGAATGATATGATGGACAGACCCAAATCAAGCAGAGCAATTAGATCGTGTCATCGTGTTCATCTTTGTGAAGCTTTTTCCTATGTCAAATATTGTATTCCTTAGACCATGAGATAATGCAACTCCCTGGTATCGGAAGAAAGCTTTGAGGTCATCAAACGTCATCCTATGTAAGGGTGATCATAAAGGTGTCTCTCAGGTGATCGGAAAGTACCTGTTGGGTTGTATGTATCGAGATGGAATTTGTCCCTCCCGAGTTGGAGAGATATACTTTGGGCCCACTCGGTAATCGATATCAACACCGCTTGCAAGAACGTGGTTAAGGAGTTAATCACAAAGTGATATCGGATTACGGAACGAGTAAAGTACTTGCTGTGAATGAGATTGAACTAGGTATGCTGATACCAACGATCGAATCTTGGGCAAGTAAAATATCGCGTGATCGAAGGGAATATATATATGGTATTAATTGAATCCTGGCATCGTGGTTCATCCGATATGATCATCGATGAATATGTGGGAGTCAATATGGGTTTCCAGATCCCGCTTTTGATTATTGATAGAAGATCATGTCTGCATATTTTTTTCGAACGCGCATCTGTGAAGGGTCACACACTTAACGTGCCTCGACGCTAGGATAGAATGGATAATTGGTTTATGAGTTTTTTTTCGGAGTCTCGGATGAGATCCAGGACATCACGAGAGGTTCCGGAATGGTCCGGAGAATAAGATTCATATAAAGGAAAGCAGTTTTGGGATTTCGGAATAGTTTCCGGAGTGGGACCAACGTGGCCCCACTTGTTAGAGGCCTGCGTGGGACTAAGGGGAGTTCCCTGGCCGCATTGGGCCAGGGGCACAAGGCCCCATAGGCCCAGCCAGCCAAAACCCTAGGAGAAACCCTAGGAACCCTTCTAGAAGTAGGGGGGAAACTTGCCCCCACTCCAACCCTTGGGGCTGCTGCCCTAGGTCTTGGAGGAGGGGCCAAGGGGTCCGGCCAGCCCCCTATATAAGGTGGGCAGGGGCGCACCCCTCCCCCCACTCCTTCAACCCTAGCCGCCAACTGCTGCCCTCCTCCTCTCTCTCTCCCGACTGCGTGTAGGCGAAGCCCTGCTGCAGAAATTCTCCACCATTAGCACCACGCCGTCGTGCTGCAGATCCAATCTATCTCTCCACCCCACTTGCTGGACCAAGGAAGGAGGATACGTCGCGGCACCGTACGTGTGCATCTCTTGGAGGCGCCGCCACTTGCGGCGTAGGATCGGATCGGATCGGATCGCGAGGAGGAGACGGCGAGTACGACTACACCAACCATGTTCTGTTGAACGTTTCTTCTGTGCGATTTCTTCAAGGGTATGAAGATCTCATCTACCTCTCTTGTTGATTGCATCTCCTAGATTAGATCTTGGCTTTCTCGTTCGCATCCGTAGAAAATTTTGATTTACTATGCTGTGAAACCCTTCACTTCGAAGTAATGTTTGAGTTTTTTCGTCGACATGTATACTCCATAAGCCATCTTCTGGTAGTGCGGGTAGTTTTGCTTTGAGGCCGATAATACCTCACTTAGGTAATATACCGGCCTTTGTATTGATTTATCTTCTTCGTTCCATTCCACAACAACTACCGCACTTACCACTCTATTAGTAGCTGCCACATAGAGTAGCATAGGCTCTTTTGACAATGGAGAAGCCAAAATTGGTGCTGTGACCAACATCTTTTTTAATTCATAAAATACACTATCGGCTTGCAGCGTCCAGATGAACTTGTCGGACTTTTTCATCAGTTGGTATAGAGGTAATGCTTTTTCCCCTAGCCGACATACGAATCGACTCAGAGAGGCAAGACATCCTGTAAATTTTTGTACATCGTTCAGTCACCTCAGAAGTTCCATTCTTTCAACTGCTCGGATTTTAGTTGGATTTGCCTCTATACCTCGGCTGGACATGAGGAAACCGAGCAATTTTCCAGCCGGCACACCAAAGGTACATTTTTCCGGGTTAAGTTTCATTCAGAACCTTCTCAGGTTTGCGAATGTCTGGCGAATATCTTCAAGGAGCGTTTTGCTCTCTTTGGTTTTTATAACCACATCGTCTACATATACTTGCACATTTTTTCCTATCTGGTCATGCAGACACTTTTGCATGCATCTTTGGTATGTTGCTCCTGCATTACGCAGGCCGAATGGCATGGTGCGATAGCAATAAGCCCCGTACGGGGTGATAAACGCAGTCTTTATTTGATCAGCCGGGTTTAACGGTATCTGGTGGAAACCAGAATACGCGTCTACAAATGATAACAGTTCATAGCCCACGGTCGAATCAATGACTTGGTCTATCTTGGGTAAAGGAAAAGGATCTTTGGGACACGCCTTATTAAGGTTCGTATAATCGATGCACATTCGCCATACGACGACTACATTTGGGTCATCCTTTTTATTTTCTACCAACACCGGATTTGATAGCCAATCCGAGTGAAGCACTTCCATGATAAACCCGGCTACAAGGAGCCGAGCTATCTCATCCCCTATTATCTTTCTCCTGTCTTTGGCGAAGCGGCGGAGAGGTTGCTTCACCAGCCTTGCTCCTGGCCTTACATGCAAAGAGTGCTTAGCCAACTCCCTCGGAACACCTTGCAGGTCCTGAGTTGACCATGCAAAGATATCCCGATTCTCACAGAGGAAGTTGGTGAGCTCTCTTTCCTATTTGGCATCTAGGCCAGCACCAATTGTGATGGTGCACTCTGGGAACTGGTCATCAATTTGGATTTTCTTTGTCTCCTTAGTCGGCTGGAAAGATACGCTCCCATGCAGATTGGCTAATGCTGGCATATTAAGCTGTGCCGACTGAGCCAGAGCTGCCACTTCCTGAATCCTTATTTTCTCTCTTGCAATTACCAATGACTCGGCCAGGTTTGACCTAGCCGAAGCACATTCCATCGATTTTCTGTAATCCCCAACCATTGTTATTACCCCCTGAGGTCCTGGCATCTTCATTTTCAAGTAGGTAATGTGGCAACTGCTCATAAATTTAGCCAATGATGGCCGTCCGAGTAGAGCATGATAGCAACTTTCTAGGTCTACCACCTCAAACTCCAGATTCTCAGCTCTGCAATTCTCTCTTGTCCCGAATGACACATCTACTCGGACCTTCCCAATGGGTTCGCAGGAGAGCCCTGGCACTATCCCATGGAATGTGGTCCTTGTGGGTTGCAGCATATTCTGCGTTATTCCGAGCTTATGCATTGTATCATTGTACATGATGTTGATACTACTTCCATTATCAATGAGTACCTTTGAGAACTTCACATTGATGCTAGGCCCGACAAATGTAGGATCTAGTACCAATGCGTACGATCTTGGGTTCGGCATTATCTTCGGGTGATCCTTTATGTTCCAGGTTATCTCTTGATCGGACCATGGAACGTACCTTGGTACTGCCGGCATAACTGCATTCACTTCCATATGCCGGCGCTGTACGCTCTGTCTATCTTGCTGTTTTGTTGTGAACACACAATAGGATTGGTGATGTTCCCTGTAATCATTACGTCCATTGTTCTCGGGGTTTCCCCTTCCGTCTTGATTTTGATTTACCACTTGGTGTACTACATCCCTCCGGTCCGAGGTATCGTACCTCAAAGGGGGTGGTGGTAACATTAGCTGCTGCGCATTTGCCCCGGTTAGTTGTGGCTGCTGCTGTTGATGTACTTGATGAGGAGGTGCTTGTGTGCCCGACGGGTTTCCCATTGCATTTTTCATCCAAGCGCACTGGCGAGTAGTGTGATTGCCTGGTTTGGCTGGGTTAGGCGTGTGGAACTTACACAGTTGATCCAACATGTATTCAAATGTGTACTTTGGCCTTTCCTGCCATTGCTTCTTCTGTTCTAGCGCCCACTGCCTTTTCCCTTCATTCATCGGCGCCCACTACTGAGGACCATTCTTCTATCGCTGATTGTTCCCATGACTCGGCTGATCCTGCACAATAGCTGCCACCTGATTGGAAGCATATATGTAATCTGGCCTCTCTTCCCTTCTTCTGCTTCTGTACTCATTGCGCCGCGATGATCTGGCTCCATCTCTAGCATAATGATCCTGCTGCTCTTGATGTTCTGCCGACATTAACTCTAGTTGAGTCGGATCACCTAAGGCGTATGAATCTGCTATCCTGATGGTTTCCGCCAATGTGGTTGGCATATCTCTTTGCAACCTCTGCCACAACACGCCTGCATATCTGCAGCCCTGAGCGAACCAGGCTATCACTTGATATTCTATGACTCCTTCGCATGAGTTTCTGAGGTTGCACCATCGAGTCAAGAATTCTCTATGTGTTTCATTTGGCTTCTGCTTGCACATTGTGAGATGTTGCGAACTGTTTGGCCTCTTATAGGTACTGGTGAAACTGCTGACAAACATTTCTTCAAAGTCCAACCAACAGTTGATACTTCCTGTTGGTAAATTGTTCAGCCATACTCTGGCTGGCCCTTCCAGCATCTGTGGGACGTATCTTACCGCCCATCTTAAATTTCAACCAACTATTTTTACTGCCGTGGCATAGTCAATTAACCAATCTTGTGGTTTTGTACTCCCATTATACCTTTTCGTGCCCCTTGCCAACTAGAAGTTCGGCACGGGTGGTTCGCCCATGATCCAAGGTCCAAAACACGCCGGACTAGGGGGGCCCTGTTCTTCTAACAGCTCGGACCGATATAATCTGTCCAGCTTCAATCTTGCGTCAGTTGACGGCAAATTTCTATAGATAATTCTCTCTTGTACTCCATAGTGATTTTGTCCACCATGCTCTGCATGATCCATGTCCGAATAGCCATCATTGTATCTATCATTCGCCTGATTTTGCGGAGCTGGTCTTGCTTCTCGCTCTGGCCGAGGCTCATACCTCGGCTGGGGCTCCTGCAGAGGTTACCTCCTCCCTTCCGTCGGGTTATTGTTCTCATGGTTTCCCCTTTCGAGGTTTCCGTGCTCTCTGTTTGTACGGACGGGGTTTCTATCACCGCTGTTACCTCGGCTCATGTTGCCTCTATTCTCATTAATCTTCTCGGCCACCACCGGATCATATGGGACAATTTTCTTATTTCTTTTTCCCGAAGTCACTGTTCTGTCTTTTCGCGCATTGTTTCCGGGTGAGGATGCTGCTGCCACGGAAAGTGCGGGGGCAGCTCCTGCCGAATGAACCATGCGAGAAGCTCCTGGCTTCTCCAGGTCAGCCCTAAGCATTTCCTCATTCTGCTGGTTCGCAATGCGTACCATCTCATTTACTCTTTCTTGTTGTTTTTTCCGGGCTTCCCCGCTTAACCCTTCCAATTCCAGGGCTGCGGCATTTGCTGCCCTGAGGTTCTTTTCCGGGGTACTATGCCTCGGCAAGCCTGGATCGACTGACTCATCTGGACGAGCCTCGTGCTCCTTGTTGATATCATTTATGAGGTTCTTTCCCCTTAACCTCAACTCATCTACTCGGTCAGGCGCCACATCTAGTTTGTTTGCCCTAGCGTATTCTCGCAGGGTCCTGTTTAAGGATTCCCGCAAGGCTGACACCTTTTTTGCCTCTACTAGCACTTTATGTCTAGTTTCTTCTAACTCCGCCTGTGCGTTTGCCGGGTCAAGTATCGGCGCTACAGGCGTAGTTAAGTTAGCTATAGTTGCCTGAAGGATATTCTTTGGTCTCTCTAGAGGTGGCCATCTTACCCTTGCCGCTTTTGGAGTCACATCCTGTACCTCGGTCGTCCTGGTTGCTGGTGGATCTACCTCGGTGGGTTTTGGAGCTGCTTGCTTCGTGGCTACCTGTCCTCCTGTCGTCGGGTCCTTACTTGGTTCGGCGCCTGCTCCTGCTGCTGGTGCCAGAGCCGTCATCATCACCTCGACTCTTCCTGCGGGGCGAATTCCTCGTGGTCCGCTAGCAGCACAGAGGGAAGGTTCTCCTGCCTCGATGACTCGACGCGGGTAGACGCAGGAAGTGTCGACACTGACGTAGAACTTGTGAGCGCCCAGGTTGATGAAGATGCTGTTGCGCGGGGGTGCTTTCCTCCTAAATCTGCTAGCGTTATCACTGACATAGTCCCAGATATCAAATCTCTAGACTAAGCCAGAAACAACCCACTTGCCGGTGTGGATGAAGTTTCCCGTCCGGATCTTGACTCCAGCTAGCACCGTTGCTGGCCCCACGGTGGGCGCCAACTGTCGTGGTGGTGGCACGGCAGATGCCATGGGTAGGCTAAAGTATGGGGCCAATGGATGCTAGAGGGATCTGGGGAGGGAAGATGTAGTGATTTCTACACTCAAATGACTAACAAGTAGATCTTTATTCCTCCTCTCAAGAACTACAAATGCTCCTAGAGCTGTATCAAAGAGAAGAAGAGAACTACTACCCGAGCCCTTCGTTATGGAATGAATTGATCCCTCTCTTAGGAGCCCGTACCCCTCCTTATAAAGGGGTTCCTTGGCTCCTTCTAGGGCTGACGTGGCAAGCATATTCTTGGAATATGCTTGTCCCAAAGCGGTAACTCGGCGGACTCCTTTCTGTGTCCCCCTTCTATCGGCGGCAAGGTTCCAGGGCCCCTCACATGTGTGCCTCAGGCTTCCTCACTGTCACCTCCGTGACGCTTGTCTGCCCCTCTACAGCTCTGCTCTTTGTCCTTAGCGCTTGGCTCTGTCTAGATTCCTCCTAGCCAGCAACTAGGGTTTGACTATAGGCTCCTCCTTCTCCTGCAAGTCTCACGTTACTCGGCCTCATCTCGCATAGCTCGGCTCGACCTTCACCTGTATGCAAGTAAATCAACCTTATTCGACCGACTTAGCTTATACATCGGCCGAGCAATGTGTTAGTCACTCTATATTCGCCAAGCCTCATCTTACTTCGGCCGGATCATGCATGATTCGGCCGACCCCGTCAGTAATTCGGCTCAAGGTAAGGGAGACTCCTTTCGTCTTTCCCCTATCTTGACCCTATCTGGGGTCACCCCCAACAACTATGGGTCCATGTAGTAGCTAGATGGTTGTATCTCCTCCTTTGTGCTTTCATGTCTAGATCTTGTGAGCTCCGTTCATGGTCAAGATCTCATCTATTTGTAATCATGCATGTTGTGTTTGCAGGGATCCGATGGATATTGAGATTACTATGTCAGATTGATTAGTGGTTTTGTCTTATTGATTCTATCATGTCTGTGTTGTTTGTGATCTTGCATGCTCTCCGTTGTTAGTAGCTATCTTGGCCAAGTAGTTGCTAGTGACTCCAAGAGGGGGTATTTATGCTCGATAGTGTTCATGCCTCTATTTAATCTAAGGGAAGTGACAGAAATCTCTAAGGTTGTAGATGTGTTGTTGCCACTAGGGAGAAAACAACGGTATCTTGTTCATGTAACAAGTGGATTGTTTACCTCACACACTTTGCTTAAAGTAGTTGTATGTTGCTTGTAACTTAATACTGGAGGGGGTTCGGATGATAACCCAAAGGTGGATTTCTAGTCATAGATGCAGTTGGATGGCGGTCTATGTATCTTGTTGTATTGCCCAATCGAATCTCATAGGATCATGATGTCTAGTATTGCATTGTTATGCCTTGCTCAGTCCTGTTAATTGCCCTGTTGTAATCTGTTTACCCAGCATGCCATGTTTTTTTGTCTAAGGAGAACACCTCTAGTGAACTATGGACCCCGGTCCAATCTTTACCATTGATATACCTTCCACTATTACTGTTTACTTGCTGCAAACCACCATTACCTTCCACAACATACAATTAATCCTTTGTCTCAGCAACCAGTGAGATTGACAACCTCACTGTTCATTGGGGCAAAGTCTTGAGTTTGTGTTGTGCAGGTTTCCAAGTTGCTTGCAACACCTTTGAGACATTTCCTTTCTCCTACTGGTTTGATAACCTCGGTTTCTTACTGAGGGAAGACTTGTTGTTGTGCTCTTCACACCTTGCTCTTGGGCTTTCCCGACGAAGCGCTTCGACGTGGGAGCTTCTTCTTATTTAAGCCTGGGAGCCTAAACCCTAAACACCACGTCGAAGTGCTTCCTAATACTGCAGGTGATGTTATTAATTGCAATCAAGGAAAAGTAACATTCAATATTAATGACAAAGAGCACACTATTTATTTCTCTAAGAAGGTTGTTAAGAGCTATTGCCTGAATTCCATTGAAAATGTCGAGAGCATCAAGGTTAGAGAAATATATTTCCCATTCCATAAGAATTTTTTTAAACTATTATGTTTGGGACCATTGCTATCAAGTATGAGGTAACATAATCACCTTGTGGAATGCAAAGTTTTGTTTCATATAAGATTGTTTTGGTAAAAAGACTTGATCAACCTTGTTAACAAAAAGATTTTTATGAACAAAATAATGTTTTCACTGTGGTTATTCTTGCTTTCTTTTACTTTTTCTCCTTTCCAATCTTTGCTCTTCGTCGTGCCTAACTTAAAGGCGTTAAAGAAAAATACTTGTTGGGAGATAACCCAAGAGTTTCCTTGAGTCTTGGAAGTTATTACTTCAGTAATGACCTCTCCTTATCCTTTTTGTTTGCTTTTTGTGCCAAGAATGACCTCTAATGAGAGGAAGTAAGATTTGGGGAGTTGTTGTCCCGAAACAGATTTCTGTCCTCCACCATAAAAATTCGTGAGGAGTCTCTGTAAGTCGGATTGAGGTGAAAATTTAAGAATAAATCCCCCAGTATGTTATATAACTTTCGTTAGTTCAACACTTTTTAATTTGAGCAACAGAAGGTTTTCAAAAAAATCGGTTTCTACCTTCTGGTCTGTTTTGACATATTTCTGCCATTATTTGCATTTGCTTCTTATTGATTCCTTTTTTAGTTCTCTTTTGGGGAATTGAGATTTTTGAAGGAGTTTCTACAGTAGCTTGTGTTTTTAGTGAAAACTTTTGCTGTTCCAAAGCTAAACCCGAAGATCTATTATCTTTTGAATACACTAATGTTGCTAATGAAGATTATGTGAAGTTTTGTATGAAGGAAAAAATTCAGGTGTAGAGAGAGAATGATGTAATAAGATGAAGAAATGAAAAAAGCTCAAGCTTGGGGGAGGGGAATCCCGTGTCACCCCAAGAAATATTTAAGAGGTACAAGCGTCAAAGCTTGGGGGTGCCCAAGGCATCCCCTTCTTCATCAATAAAAATACCAGGGCTTTCTAGACACTTCGTTTTTATTGTTTCATGCATAGTTGTGTTGTTCTTGGAGCGTCTTAGTTTTTGTTTTTGGTTTTCTTTTGTTTTATCTTTGTGTGCTTGCTTTAAAAAAATCGAAAACACCAAAAATATTTGTTCTTCTTCTTTGGTTTTGTGAGTCTTTGCAGGGTTCAGTCGTCTTTAGTGGATTTTGGGTTTCATGTTATTATTCAAGTCACACAAGTGAAGGGCAATAATGAAGATTAAGACAACTTGAGGAGAGGTAAGAGGCTGGTAACGAACTCTATTTGTTTCATTTTTGTACATATACTCATCATTGTGAGCATGCTTAGTCTGTTCATTGTAAGGAGTGTGTTATTGATGGATGCTTAGTAGTTCTTGCTTTTATATGATTAGCTCCAACTTGCTAATAGTTTGTAGCATGTCATATGAATGTTTGCTTGCATTGTTTTATTCATATTTTGGTATGATATTGTGGTATCCTCCTTTGGAAGTTCATGTGAATCGACTTGGCACATGCTCACGCATGCATATGACTAAACAATAGTCAGTAAGCCTCGATGATTTATTTTGCCTTAGAGTTCTTGTATCACTTTCATGACATAATTAGTCCTGTTTTGTTGCAACATGAGTATGACAATTATTGCTCTCTCGTTTGTCGCTCCCTCTCTATTGCTAGCCTTCACTTGCACTGAGTATGAGCTCTACATGTGTTTTCAACTCCCCAAAACCAATATTGCCAACTGTGTCCACCATACCTACCTATTAGCATCGTTTGCTACTTCAGTGCATATTCTATGTGCCTTGTTTTCTTCCAAATAAAATGTTTGTCTGTTTTGAGAAAGTTAGTTAGTAAAGATCTCACGAACTTGATGGCACACTTTATTCCTTGCACTTAATAATCTTTAACCATTGTGACCTGTTCATGAGAGTTATATGCTGGGAATCAGCAGAACCGTGCTGCCACGGGGAATGCTTTCAACATTTTTGGATATCCTATCCAGTTGATACTTTTCTCTTTTGTTTGCGGATGTCGACGGTGTGAAATAAAAGGGGAGCTTGTGAGTTCATGGAGTATATACATTGTGTTAGAGAAACGCCTGAGCCGCTAGCCTAAGCCATGCCTAATCATGGTGGAAACTTGCAGCATCACCATAATGAGCATTCTATGAAGCATCCCTAATAAAAATCTATGCACATAGTAAATAAAAAGATCGTTGAGATGCTCATTGTCTGCTTGCCTTGTCAGTTTGATCACGGGATAGCTCATGTATCATGTGCAAGGGGTACCCCGTTGGCGGTTCTCTAAGATATGCGTGTATTTACAATGACAAGAACTTATAGGTTACCAAAGTTGAGTAGCATGCGGAGTGGCCCTCGTACTTAAGGGACTTGGGATTTTCAGTCTATGGTCTATCAAGCATATGATTCAGAGTGGACCTCACTTTCACCTTAACCACATGAAGATGCCTATGATAGGGGAAATGGGAGCTCAAAGCTAATGAGTACCTTCCTTTCAGCATTAGGAAGCTTTTCAAACTTTTCAAAACCGTTTTCACTTTCTTGTTGAGTCACCACATATTCTATGAGCACCTTCTTGAGAGCATAGTTGTCATTCTTGTGTTTTTTGCAAAACTTGGTTAATTATGTCATGACTTTGATGCTTGTATCTCTGATATTTTTACCTCTAGTCTTCACTTGAACTTCAGAGGTGCCTTGGAATTTATATTGTGCTCTACAAAAAAATTCAAGCGAGATACCACTCTATCATACCTTACTAAGATATACAATACAAGATCCAAATCAACTTTAAAACGATACAGCGTCCGAGTATGGACAAGACGCAAATTGAGATAAGAGCCATGAAGAATAACCAATGGCGTCCACAACCCTGCCCAGGCCAAGACGGAAGGGTAACCCTGCTAACGACGTCGATCTCAAAACCTGCTAAAATAAAAGGGGTGCCGACAAGGGCAAAGGAAAAAGAGAGCGGTCAGTACTGAGGCCAGTACATGGCGAGACTAGAATTCGGCGCTCCTCGCCTGCATAGGTATGGTGGACTGAAGCGGCAGCACAACATACACTAAACAACCTATAGAGACTCGATGCAACTGTCGGCTATTAGAAAGGGATAAGAAAGACCTATTCGGATTCATCCTGATACTAGAACTAATCATACTTATCCTGGTATTTCCCCCTCGAGACCAAACGAGGAAGTCAAGCCGAGGAAACTCACACAGTTGGCAATTTTATTCATTCTTTCTGTGCTGGTTGTTCAACTTACTAGTCATATCAGATACAAGTCAAATTATAACAGTAAACTTTAGTTATAGTTATCTATGATCGAGAACTATGCTCCAAGTCGTCCATAACCGCGGACACGGCTTCTCGAAAAGATTTAACCTTGCAGGGGTGCACCAAAGTTTCACATGCACCTACACCCTTGTTGTCAGATCAGGTAGGTACAAGATCACAAAACATAGACCCCACGGTATGTCGACAAGGTTTCGGACACGACGTTTCCGAGACCCAAGCAAGCACATGGGGGCCACCCCACTAAGCTACCCGCAACAAAGTCGGACGGTCTCCGAGACGGACCTAGAGGTTTGTGACAATGGTTGTAAACGACTGGGAACCCGAAAGTGTGACCGGGCTTGTCGATACCGCAAAAACGTTCCACATTTGTTCTAAAATAGTACAGGCGCTCCACGCGCAATCGCAAATAAAACAGTAAAGCGTGGCATAAGTACAGGATAGTAATAAAGCCCCAAACTACTTTGTGGCCCCCGGTACAGTACTTTGAAATTAGGTACTAATTGATGGGGGTGCCCACACACCCCACCTGTGGTTAGCGCGCTCGATCTCGGAACAGGTGTCAAGAACTCGGGGTCCTACGGGACACCAGTGAGCAGTTAAAAACCAATATTGTCTATTACCCACCGGTGCCTCTGTATTATTTACCTACTTTCAATTTTAGTTATTAAACGGTAATTAAATCCATGATCATCTCCACCATTAAGCATGTGTCAACCACCCAACAACGATGAAACATAGACGACGCAAAGCAGCACCTAAGCAAGCGTCTACGACCCGCAAGGCCAACTATCTACCAAACAATAGGTAATAGGAGGTGTCCATGGCAATATAGAGGCTGCAAGGAATATAACTGGTGCACGAAATCTAAAGCATCGCAACACGGATAGCAAAAGATCAATAGGAGGAAATAAAGGCTAGAAATGTAAAATAGGTAGAAAGAGGGAGAATGCTCGCCTAAAAACATTGTCGAAGATTCATCCGAAGATCGGGTCGATACTCACATCAACTCATCGGCCTAATCGGTGAAGAAGCAAAGCACTAAAAGAAACATCGGATTCACTATTTAATACTACGGGAGAAGATCAGGCATGATGCATGTATGATGTATGTCATGGCAAATATGCGATGCAATTAGGCCATATTAAGCGGAACCGGGGTCCCGACAATTAATTAATAGGTTCTTGTTGTTTAGCTACCCCGCAATTTAAATGTTGTCTTAACATGGCAAAACATAGCATCGGTTCGCTACACAAATTTCAATGGAGCTAATATTAGACTAGACTAGCCCGCATATGGTCTCCATATTTAATTTAGGTGAATCGGCATAATGCCCCCAAACTTCCACAATATGCATGCGACTATGAATGATTCATATGCAACAAGTATATTCATATTTTATATAAAATATAGGGGTCTCGAGAAGAGGGTCACACATTGGGTTGCAAAGATCTTGGGGGCTTGAAGGGGTTCGAGGAATCGGGCTTGGTCTCCCCGGGATCGGTCTTCGGGGTCTCGACACCTTCGGTTCCATGTGGGCGGCTTTGGCATCCGGGAATTCTCCAGGTTCGTGACGTCGTCTGTGAAGGAGAACTTGGGAGTCCGGCCTCGGTTGTCGGCAGCGGACTTGGTTTCGGCGTCAGGATGGCTCATCGAACTCGAGTAGGAGAACTTAATGCCCTTCCCGCCGAACTTGTCCGGCAGGAGGTATCTAAAGTAGACCGGTAGCCGAAGATAGCCTCACTTGAGAATGCTGCTCGGCACACTGTCGCCATACTCATCAGATCAAAACCAACATGATACAACCACCGTATGCTTGTAAACAAGGTAGTGCTAGCAGCAACAAATGCTTGTGCTAACATGCCCGCACGCGTGTGGAGTCACATGAGGCAGAGCATACACATGCTCTTGGATCACATGGAGCTGGAGCTGCCCACCAGAAAGAGCAGGGCACGCATGGGAGGAGGGTGCCGACAAAGACCGGCGAGGCAGAGACTCCGACAACGGGGAGAGGCGCGCGGTGGCGCTCGCGGGGAAGACCGGCGATGGCCGCAGGGCTCGCGCGCGCGGGATGAGGAGGACGCGGCACAGCAGCGCCACGGCTTGGTGATGCGGGCTCGCGCGTGGCTTCGGCGGGAGTGCGCAGGAAGGAGATGAGGGAATCCGCGACGGCAGGCCGGCGGACGGAGGCGAGCCGAGCGGTGTGGTGGTCGCGAGGAGGCAGACAGGAGAGGCGCGTCAAAGCCCCGAGGAGGGATCCTGCAGCAGGGCGCGCAGCTCTTTGGCAGCCCGGGGAGGTTGTCCACGACACGAGGAGGAGGACGCCAGGGCAGGGGCCGGTGAGGCCGGCGGTGGCGGTTGGTGGCGGCGGCGCCTGGAGGATGCGGGAGGAGGACGCGGTTCGGGAGTTGGGGAGAGGCGTGCAGGAGGGGATTCGAGGACGAGGGGAGCGGGGCGCTAGCAACGCCGGGTGGGACTGGGCTCGCGAGAGCGGGGCTGTGAGAGGAATCGGTCACGGGCGGATGCTAGGTGTGTGCGTGCGGCGGCGGGTGGGGGTTGGTGGGGTTGCGGCTGGGGTAGGGATTAGGCTAGGGTTTCCATGTGGGTGGGTTGAGTCTAGGGGATTAGGGTTTAGAGGTTTTGTCTAGATGGGCCGGGTAGTAGACTGCTGGCATGTCGGGCTTTTGGCCTGGCAGGCTGGCGGTCTTCCCAGACAAAAATAGTTTTATTATTTTTATAAAATAAAATATTTTAAAACATAGTTTTAGATAAATACAAGATCTAGAATAGACCGAGGTTTTACATTTGAAATGAAGATGGGGAATATCTATAAAACAAAGAGGGGTTTTTCGAAAATAGTTTTAGTTAAAACATGCATGCAGATATCATGATGATGCATAGATGTAAATGCACGCGATTTTCTAGTAGTCGTTTTACTGGGGTGCTACATAAGACCCTCTAGGTCCTGAAGGTATAGACGAATCGGCTCCATCGTCTCTCTAGTAGCATCATCGTACTCTATAGCCTCACCCTCCTCGTCGCGTCTCCCGAACGGGTGAAAGTAGAGACCTCTAAGCTCAGTGGAGTGTCTCCCTACCAGGCGTCCAAGTAACTCCTGCATGACTACATCTAAGTCTCTCTCCTTGTTATCATGCATCAGCTTGAAAGTGATAGCCTTGGTGGGTGGCTCTTCCTGGCGTCCCGGCTGTGTGACTCTGAAGCCCCAAAGGTCCTTTCTCTCAAACTTGGTGAGCTGAAGTGTCGTGATGCTAGGAACTGGAAGGTTGAGGACACTAGTGAGCTCAATGAGACGAGTATCAAAACGAGTTCCCTTGAACTCCTCGGCAGTGCTGATAACAATGTTAGGCATCTATTTTTATAAGATGAGAAAAGTTAGAATCAACACAAGTAAAGAAAATTCACAAGACACAATAACACAAGCACATTTTGAACAACAAAGAGAAAAGTCATGGCATACACAAATCCAATACAAACTCCAAGGTTTAACTTAGACAAAATTTTGAAGTAGAAACGACAAGTGTGGTGGTCCAACTAACGGAGTACGTTACAATTCTCACTCACTAGACAAAATAGCTATCAGGGCATCTTTAGTGGCAATTTGTCTATCTTGATCACAAGACTCCCATATTAAGTCTATGATGTCTTCCATTAGTCATTGATTGGTAGCCTCTAAGTCTTGGGTATGCTTCTTCTCTTCCCTAAGGTCATTTTGAGTGTTGAGCATTCTGCACTTGAGTCTATCACCAAGCTCCTTGATGGCATTCCAAGCTGCATTTCTTGCAGAGTCAAAGAATGTTATGTGCATTTCAGAGTTGGTGACCATGCAGAATCCTGACTCTTTGTGGTTGTCTTCCTTGTTTTTTTACAAGTGAAGTTGCACCCACCAATACTCTTCTCCTTCATCCATCACAGGGAATCCCTTGTACACAGCTGCACCATGTATACCCATGGTAACCATAAGGTTCTTGAGTGCCTTGGGAAATTCAGTCTCACACTCCAAAGTCATGGTCATGAGTGGTCCCTTCCTGACGGCTTCATTGATGGAGTTCATCTACAAATAGAGATGAGAAAGAAGATTAGAAAAGTTTACGAGAAGAAAAAAACAAGTGTGGAAATTTTTCAAAGTGTTGAAATTTTCCTTAGTGGTTTCGTAGTCTAATCCAATCCTAGGGTCATAATCCAATAGGCAACACGGTGCTCTGATACCATCTGTAAGACCCCACCTTTGTAAAGGTAAAGGTCCCTGTGATTGCAATGTTGGTCCCTGGATCAAATGCTAGCATCCACAGTTTAAGATGAAGTACACAGAAACAAAGGTCACTATTACATCGTCATTCCAGAGATAATATAGTCTTTTACAACTCCATAGCCATAGGCTAGTACAAGAGTTTAACTTAACAACATAAATAAAAGTCTTCATCTTCATGTGCCACAGGCAAACATGTTGAGTGTAGACTCATAACCCTAATCCTCATCAGAGTAACCTGCAACATCACAAGTTATAGCCACAGTGGGTCAATACATTGGAATAGTATTGGCAAGTGATACATTAGTAGACTAATACTTGCTAGCTTCTACATGAATTTGGCTAAGTGTAGCTTAAGCTTGCTTTGCTCAAAATAGGTTTTGCCTATTACTTGAAAACACTAAGTTTTTGCTTGACAAAAACTCCCAAGGCATCAACCAATGAACATTGGTGATCCTTTACCCTTGTTCAACCACAAGTTTTTAACTTAGAAATTGGGATGAGGAGATCCTTTATAACTTCCATGTCTTGATGCTCAAATTGTCCATTTCCAGGGACACGGCTAAGTACTTAGATTCTTCCTTCTCGAGAGGTGGTGTGCTTCCCCACAAGACTCGACATGCATCGAGACAAGATCTTTTAGAAGCCTTCCCTTAGACCAAAATGGACGCGCTCCAAACCTATCACCTCCTACCACCAACTGTCCATTTGGCTAAGTTATTGCAACCTATATGATACAGACAGAGCCCATATTGCCATGTGGTTGCACTAGAAGCTTCTTAACATATGGCATCTCAAATCCCTTTGTTCCTGGGTGGCATTCCACAAGTGATATACACATGGTAGGCCATGAAAATGGGCCCTTGTAACCACTCAACAAAAATCCATCCATGCAATTACCATTCCACCCAGGTGTTTCATTCACTTAGTTGTTTTATTAAGCAAAAAACATAAGTCACAAGACTTAGTAAATTTTTCCATAGCATGTATAAGTATATACCACCCTTGTTTACAACTAGCTAGGCTAAGCATTACAATATATAAAGTATCTTAACTTAGAGTAAAATTCTAACAAGTACAACTACTAGGATTTCCCAAGCATAGCATATAGATACTTAGCAAAAACATCATGCAAGCCCTATATAAAATATCACTAATGCATAGTGAACATATTGGGACAAAAATATGAAGCACCACTTGCCTTGGTATTTGGGGGAGTAGCAACAATCCTCACAATCACAATCACCACTAGCACCAAAATCTACACATAAAACGATAATACCAAATTTATATTCCAAACAATTCAAGCAAAAAATATGAATACATGCAATGCTATGTGATGATTTTTCTTAAACCAAAACAATACAAGTAAACAGTACTAAACATTGAACTAAACTTTTATAGACTAAATAGACTTAAAATAGCCTTTAAAACATTTTCTAAATAATTTTTATACACAAAATAAGCCTACAAATGTCTCTGCATAAAATTCTATTTTAACAGAGGCAAAATACAAAACCAATCCTACAGATGTGTAGGATTTAATTTTGTGATTTCATTGATATATTATTTGCATTTTTTGGATAAACATAAAAAAAGTTATTGAATTTACAAGTTTAATCATCTAATTCAATCAAATCTGAATTTTAAAAGAAAAAACCAGACACGTGGATGCATCTGATTGGCGCGTACTGTTCGTGCTGGATCACGCTCCTGAACCGTTAGATCTAAATGAGATCTAGCGGCTCAGATCTGCCCGTACCCCTTCGTTCTATTTCTAATCTTAACCACTGGATCCAGATCCGATGGACCAGATCTACTCGACCAGAAATTGGCTGCGCGAATGGCACTAGCGGTGGCGGCTCTACTGGCGGCAACGGTCCGGGGAATACAGAGGGGGCTAGGGGTTGCGGTGTTTCTTACCAGACTCGCGAGAGCACGAGGAAGCTCAACGTGTCGAAGGTGTGGGCGGGGGTGTGCTGTAGGGATCGCTAGGGCTCGTCGGAGTTGCGGGCGGCGTCGGGTTCGTGGTGGCAAAGACGTTGACGATGCTCTGGATCGCCCTAGCACAATCCAGGAGCATTAGGAGGTGCGCAGGGACACGGAGAATACAGTCGCGTGAAACAGGGGCCAAGGGGAGCACGGGGTTTACCGAATTTGTTCGCCGGAGTTGAGCTGCGCCTCGGGTGTTTGCAAACGATGACGAGGGCGGTGACCTGGGGGACCATTGGACAAGCCATGGGCATTAGTAGGTGCGTAAGGTCAAGGGGAACAAGCTCGCGTGAATGACAGGTAGAGGCGCTGTGGCTTACTGTAATAGCTCGGAGTTCTACGGTACTGCCATGCGAGGGAAAATTGGGGTGCTCAAGGCGCTCTTTGTTGGCTGTGTGAGGGGAAATGATCGCGAGGGGGAGGTGATTAAGTAGCCATATCAGGGGTGGGGATTACGCACGCATTCATCGCCAATTACTCGAATTGAAATCGCGGCAGTGAAGAGAGGAAACGGCCACGACGAGCTGGTCTCGCGCGGTGATTGAGGATGACGATGCTGACTTGGCGTAGGGGCCACTTGACTGCAAGGGAGAGGGTGTGCGCGCGGGTGAGAAACATAGAGGGGAGGGGGTTTTCCCGGGTGGGCTTGTTGGGCTGGTTGCTGGGCCGCGGGTGGGTTGGGCTAGTTAGTTAGCTGGGTTTATTTTTTTCTCCTTTTCTTTTTCTGTTTTGATTTTCTGGTTTGAATTTGAATGACTATTTCAAATCTGTTTCAATTTGAATTTCCTCCAGACTTTTGTACTGTGTTTCTTATGTCCAAGGATGTGTAAAACATCTACTTGCACTCAAAAACCAATTTGGTTTTAAAAAATAAAACCGTGCCCTTATTAATATAATGGTAATAGGCATATAAATAGTTTTATGTTAGATTTTTCTTTTGAAAACTTTGTGAAAGATTTGAAATCAACCTTTATACATTTTTGGTTAAATCAAAGTATTCTCATATTTTGAGAGTAGAAATAAACCATTGCCTTTCTTACATAAAATATTAGGCATACAAATGGTTTCTGATTTTGAAATTTTGTTTGAAAATAACCAAATGCTTATGAATGCATGAATGATATGCAAACTTTATAAACCATGATTTTTTGGATGTTACAGTTTATCTCCTGAGGCATTAACTAGCATATCTTTTTGTACCTTAGCAAGTTGATCAAGTTTGGTTTGAACCATTTGAAAGTGTTTACAAAGCATTTTAATATCATTAGCAGTTCTTTCCATAATATCTTTCAACTCATTGATAGCTCTAGAGTTGTCCAATAAATGATTCTGAACTTGTTTATTAAAATTACCTTGTTTAACAATAAATGTGTCAAGTTCCTCTAAGCATTGATCAGGAGGCTTACCATAAGGAATATCACCTTCATCAAAGTGGAGAGAGTGTACCTCAATAGTGGATGATGGGGGATTGGCTTACATAATTCTTCTATAGGAGGTAGATTCTTCACATCTTTAGCTCTAATACCTTTCTCCTTTAGACATTTCTTAGCTTCTTTTATCACTTCATCATTTAATGCAATTAATCCCCACTTCTTTGGTGTTGGTGTTGGAACTGGTTCAAGCACAACTGGTTTAGGAGTAATAGGCTCAGGTGTATTTAGCTCAGTTGAAGTCCAATCATCATAATTATTCCTTATTTTAGCCATTAATTCTTCAGCATCTGTAGGAGTTCTTTTCCTGAAAACACAATCAGCAAAGCCATCTAGGTATGTCCTAGAATCATCAGTTAGTCCATTATAATAAATATCAAGAAGCTCATTTTTAGCTAATGGGCACCCAGGATGTGCATGAATCAAGGAACAGAACCTTGTCCATGACTCAGGCAATTTCTCTTCTTCTCCCTGTTTAAAATCAAAAAGTCTCTGCAAAGCAGCATGTCTAGCACTGGGAGGAAAATATTTCTGGAAGAAAGAAGCAATCAGGGCTATCAATGAAACCAGGAGGTAATCTATTAAACCAAGCCCTAGCTTCTCCTTTTAGTGAAAAGGGGAAGATTTTAGTAACAAAGTACTTGCACATCTTAAAATCATCAGAGAATAAAGCACTCATAGTAGAAAGCTCATTCATATGAGCTACAGCACTCTCATTTTCAGTCCCACAAAAAGGTTCTTTCTCAACAATGTCCAAATAGGATAAATCAAGAGAGAAATCATAATCTTTATCTTTAATATCTATGGGAGAGGTGGCAAACTTAGGATCAGAGGACAGTTTAGGAATAATGGTACGTCTCTCAAGGAGACTCTTAATAGCACTAGCACGATGTGTGTTTCGGCACTCTTCAATAAATCCATCGGTAAACTCAATGTAACCATCATTGATATCGTATCTCTCTCTAGACTCAGGTGAGCTAACAGGTGTAACAGTGTCTTCACTAGGAGTTTCAGTATTTCCTAATGAACCACTAGCATCAAGCACAGTAGAAGTAACATCATGAGTATCAAAAGCAGTTTCAGATTCAGCAGTAGTAGCAGTGTGTGTAGCATGTGTATGTGGTGGTGTAACAAGTTTAATTATAACAGACAGTGAATCAAGAGCAGCAGAGATGTTTAGGACCGTACCTCTTCTTGTAGTGGATGGTAAAATAGGAAACTTTCCATCACGAGACTTACCCATGATGAACAGAGTAGCAGTGAGCAATATTAGATCCAAGTGAACTTACAACTAAAGCTATGCTCCCTGGCAACGACGTCAGAAAATAGTCTTGATGACCCACAAGTATAGGGGATCGCAATAGTCTTCGAGGGTAGTATTACCCAATTTATTGATTCAACACAAGGGGGGCCAAAAAATACTTGCAATCCTTAACAACTGAGTTGTCAATTCAGCTGCACCTGGAAATAGTTCTTGCTCACAGAAGTTTATTAGTACCAATAGTTTGTAGTAGCAACATCAAAGCAACAGCAGCAGTAAAACATGAGCAATAGTAACAGTAGCAGCAAATAGTAGGATATGAGTGCGGTAGGCATAGGGATGGATGGACGGGCGTTGCATGGATGAGACTATTCATGTAACTTCAAGATCTAGGGCAATTGCAGATAAATAAGATAAAGCATCCAAGTACTAAACAATCATATGCATGTGCTCCATATATAGTCATGCATGCTCGCAATGAGAACTTGCACAACATCTTTTGTCCTGCCAACCCGTGGCAGCGGGGCCTCACGGGAACTACTGGCAATTAAGGTGCTCCTTTTAATAGAGCACCGGAGCAAAGCATTAACACTCCATGAACACATGTGATCCTCACACCATAGCCATCCCCTCCGGTTGTCCCAATTTCTGTCACTTCGGGGCCTTTGGATCCAGACAATGATATGAGTACACAAATTGCAGATAAGATCACAAACAATAGTATTATAATGATTCAATAATAAGTTTAGATCTGAGATCATGGCACTCGGGACCTGGTGACAAGCATTAAGCACAACAAGTTGCAACAAAGTCAAATAGCATTAATAGAGATACTAGGCACCATGCCCTAACAATATTATTCGATTACATGATAGAACTATCCAATCCCTACCATCCCCATAGCCTACAGCGGGGGATTACTCACTCATGAACGAGGTAAACATCGATGGTTGATGGAGAGGCGTTGGCAATGACGATGGCGATGATCCTCCCCAAATTCCCCATCCCGGCAGGGTGCCAGAACAGAGTTTCTGGATCCGAATCGTGGTTTCTGGTGGTGGCGGCACAGCAGAACTCTTTCTGGAAAAACTCGAACCCCCTTGAGTTTTAAGGTCAGAAGGCATCTTATAGGCGAAGAGAGAGTCCAAGGGGGTGCCTAGGCTGGCCACACCCCACCCAGGCGCGGGGTGGGCCCACCCGCACTGCAGGGGGGGTGGGCCACCCAAGTCTCCCCTCCGTCTCGTACTCTGGCTCCATGGGTCTTCTGGTGAAATAGGATTTTTGGCATCTTTTCTGGGATTTTTCCTCATAGTTGATTTTCTGCACAAAAACTAGACACCAAGGTAATTCTGCTGAAAACAGCGTCAGTCTGTGTTAGTTGTATCCAAATCACACAAGTTTAGAGGAGAAACAATAGCAAAAGTGTTCGGGAAAGTAGATACGTTTTGTACATATCAACTCCCCCCAAGCTTAGCATATTGCTTGTCCTCAAGCAATTCAGTTGAAAACTGAGTGCGATAAAAGAACTTTCACGAACACATTTGCTTCATATGATGTATATATTCTCAGCACAAGAGTAGATACTTAAACCATTCAGAATAAGAAGTACCCAACTAAGTCTATGTTTTGGACGTATTAGGGTCGTAGAATTGGCCAACCATGTTGTCCGCGTCTAGACTCTTTAGCTGTTAAGTGAATCCCGAAGTGTTAGAGGCAATGGTAAGGGTTAGACAGAAGAACTGGAGTATATGTCATACACGAAAAATAAACAGATACCTCTGGGCACATGCCGCCCTCGAACATGCCATAGGTGATGGTGAAGCCACGCTTCCTGTCCATCACCTTGACGATGTCTTTGAGGCGGAGATTGATGGAGTCACTTGAATAGTTGTCCTCGGAGATGTGGAGGCTATCCTTCCTATCCTTCGTATACTTGTGCATCAGCTTCGCACGGTGCTGCAGAGGCTGGATCCGCCTGATGAACCAGCACATGGCTAGGTCCAACCCGGTCAGACCCGTGTCTATGAACCACTCGATCCGCCTTACGACGCGGGAGGCTTCGTTGTCGGAGGGAAGGAGGGCTTGGGATCTCCATGTCAGGGCTTCAACGGAGGCCCCATCAACAAAGTCCGGGTACGTTCCTTCTCGGCCAGCCAGAGGAATATCTAGGCCGTAGAAGTACGTCCTCTGCCAATTTTTGCAGGACTCATGGCCTACAATGTCAGGGAACCGCCGGCCAGGCCGGATCTTGAAGCTAATGGTTCCACAATTTCTGAGCTCATCCTTGCTCACTCCGGCTTCCCTCTTGATGGTAAAGAAGTATATAAATAGATCTAACCTAGTCCCGATTCCTAGGTAGCCTTCACAAAGCGCCGCGTAGTTGCTAACGCGAGGATGCTATTCGGATAAAGGTTCTGAGGTTGAACCCGGAAGTGGATAAGGACCTCTATGAAGAAGCCGTAGATTGGGAGGGAGACGCCACGTACCAGTTGGGCTTTGAGCTACACCTTTTCTCTGGCTTGGGGAGAAGGGATAAGCTCGCCGGCCGGTGCCGCCTGCCAGACCAGCCCCTCCATGGTACCCCTCGGTGAGCATCTCCTTGAGATTGCTATCAGCAATATCGGAGCCACGCCACTCTCCCTTGTGAGAGTCGCCCTCCTCCTCCAGCGCTCCAGCCCCGCTGGAATATGGTCACCGCCGGTGGATTCCACTACCGCGGTGCGTGGCAGCACCAGGCCCTCTGGGGGCACATGAACGGAGCCTGACGGCTTGGTCACGACATCGCTCGTTGCCGCCATGGATGGGGTGGCGCTGCTGCTTGCCATTGGTATGGGGAGTAAGGTGACTGTGAGATTGGGAAAAGCTAGGGTTTTTCTCGGTGCGCACGGAGAGCTCGAGGAAACGTTTGCTGGAGGAAGAAGATGACGCGATGAAGAATGCGGTGAAAAGGATAGAAATTACCACGATTATAATTTATAGTACTCGGCGTCAAGATTCATGCAAGTTGATCAAACGGTTGCTGCATGGACAGTGCGTATGTGCGCGTGCACGGAAATTTCACCACGTTCCCACCGCCGCCGCCAATGTTTCGCATCCTTTGCGCAGGAAAAACGGCTATGATTGTGTTCTCTGCATGTGTGAGTTACGAGGCATCGCTGACCTATGGTCTACATACCTCTACTGACATAGGCAGATGAACCATCCCATCTGAAGATTCTGGCATGGACGGATTATGTCCGGTTACGAGAAGAGTATGATGGAAGATTCAGCAGTTCTCCAACTTGCATATCGAAGATGGAGAGCATTGCAGGTTTCTTGGGAGGACTACAAGATATTGCTTGATGATTTGCCGACATTCATCTAGATGGAGCATTCAGACTGAAGAGGCAAGAAGGCGCAAGATCTCGGAGTTCTCCGGGAGCTACTGTTGGGGATATGCTAAATGGGTATCACCATAGCATGTCTCTAATCCGGATAACCCGGGTGGCCCACAGTTGGTAGCAAGGACCATGGTCTTCTGGGCGGCCCAGTTAGATGGCTCCAGAAGGGAGGTCCATGTCGGATAAAGGAAGGCTACAGAGGAGTCACCAGCATACCCGGGGCCTTTGAGTGCAAGACACGTTAGACTAGTTGTGTACCGTGTAGAACTCTGTAACCTGCCCGGCTAGGACTTTGCCTGTAACCCTAGGATCCGATGACTATATAAGCCGGACCTATGGGAGATTTTAGGGGAGAACAACTCATATCGCGCACAGCGAACCGATCCCTGTAACTCGGCGTATTTCCATTATAGTGATTTATAGCAAGAGTAGGATTCCGCCACCGTCGTGGGATCTAAACCTGGGTAAACTGTGTTACCTCGTACCCGCCAACCTTCCGCCTTACACCACGTCTCTAAGCACGCTCTGTGAGGACCCCCTCCATGGCGTACTCGTCGGCAATACCACGACAACAATACAATAAGATACATAGACCGCCGTCCAACTGCATCTATGACTAGAAATCCACCTTCAGGTTATCATCCGAACCCCCTCCAGTATTAAGTTGCAAGCAACAGATAATTGCTTTAAGCAAAGTGTGTAAGGTAAACAATACACTTGTTCCATGAACAAGAGACCGTTGTTTTCTCCCTAGTGGCAACAACACATATACAACCTTAGAGATTTCTGTCACTTCCCTTAGATTAAATAGAGGCATGAACCCACTATCGAGCATAAATACCCCCTCTTGGAGTCACTAGCATCTACTTGGCCAAGATAGCTACTAGAAACGGATAGCATGCAAGATCACAAACAACACAGACATGATAGAATCAATAAGACAAAACCATTAATCAATTTGACATAGTAATCTCAATATCCATCGGATCCTCGCAAACACAACAAGCATGATTACAAATAGATATGATCTTGATCATGAATGGAGCTCACAAGATCTAAACATGATAGCACAAAGGAGGAGATACAACCATCTAGCTACTACATGGACCCGTAGTCCAAGGTGGAACTACTCACACTTCATACCGGGGGCTGGCATGATGAAGAAGAAGGCCTCCAGGATGATCTCCCCTCCAGCAGGGTGCTGGGAAGAGCTTCAGATCCCCCCGATCTAGGGACGATGGTGGCGGCGGCTACAGAGAGTTTCGTGGAATATTGATTGGGTACTTAGGGTTTAGGCATCGGCGGGTCTTTATAGGCGAAGAGGCGGGCACTGCTAGGCGCACTTCTGTGTGTAGGCCCACCTTGGTGGGTGTGGCCCCCTGGTGGCTCTCCTCCGTCTTGTATTCAGGCTTCGTGTTCCCCACGATAAAATATTGACTTTGGCTTTTGTCCTGTCCAATTCCGTGAATATTGATTTTCTACCTTTCTGGAACTAAAAACAAAAGAAAACAGGCAACTGGCACTGTGACTTCTTGTTAATAGGTTAGTACCAGAAAACATATAAAAACACCTCAAAGTGTAGACAAAGCAAAGCAAAGTACATACTAAACAAGCATGGAACATCAAAAATTATAGATATGTTTCCGACGTATCAAGCATCCCCAAGCTTAACTCCTGCTCTTCCTCGAGTAGATAAGTGATAAAAAGAATAATTATTGAGGTGACATGCACCATCAAAATCAAGATCAAACCATTTGCAAGCATTGAAAGCTGGGATCAAAGAACTCTAAACATGAGCATGAAATATGGAGTTCTAACAATAAGACAAAGTAACTATGCATGCAACATGAAAGGCTACAAACAAAGATCATGAATAACATGCATTGAAAAATGTTTGTTTGATTCACATACAGAAAACATGGCATAGTGGCATTCAGCTTGTCCCTCATGGAGTAGAAAATAGATGCATAGGACACCTTCAAGTTTCATAAGAGTGACTAGATACAAATAGAACAAGAACAAGTAATATCAACAATATGCATCAATCAATAAGTTTTGGGACAATGCACATAGAACTAAGAATGACAACTATGCTCTCTTAACTGGTGCCTAAAGGTAGAAGGTGGAGGCTCAATATAATGGTGGAAGAAAGGCCCTTCATAAGGGAAGCATGGATTTCAAGTTTCAAAAAGAGCTTCCAAAAATTATGGTACTTGTTAGCTTTCAACCCTCATTGTCCCTATCATAAGCATCTTGAAGTGATTAAGGTTAAAGTGAACAAACTATGGAGTATATGCTTGACAAAGTATAAGTTGGCAATCTCATGTCCCTTGAATACGAGGGATGCTCCTCATGCTACTCAACTTTGGTCACCTGTAAGTTCTTGTCATAGTAAGTACATGTGTATCATAGAGAACCGCCAACGCGGTACCCCTTTCACATGATACAGGAGATATCCCATAATCAAAATGATAAGGCAAGCAGACAATGAGCATCTCAGCAATCTTCTTATTTACCATGGGAATATGGTGCCTTTTCTCTCTTTCCTCTTTTCAATATGTCTCTTTTTTATATAAGAAGAAAGCTTCATAGATGTCATAATGGTGATGCTGCAAGTTTCCACCATGATTAGGCATGGCTTAGGTTAGCGGCCCAGGCGTTTCTCTAACACACATACATAACTCCATGGACTTATAAGCTCCCCTTTCATTTCACACCAACGACATCCATAGATAAAAGAGCATGATATCAACTGTGTACAAAATACAAGTGCAATGTTGAAAGCGTTCCCCGTGACAACACGGTTCTGCTAATTCCAACTTATAAGTGCAAGAATATACAACATATATGACACAATGGTTCAAGTTTATTAGGGGCAAGAAATATAAAGTGTGCCATAATGTTCGTGAGAGCTTTAATCACTAAGTTTTTACATAACAAAATACTTTTTAATTGGAAGATGGATGAAAACTAGAATATACTTGGAATGGTATAACACACCATGAATAGGAATTTATAGTGGACACTTTGGAATAACTTGGTTTCTTGGGAGTTGGATGCATGAGTATAGCTTACTCATACAAGTGGAGGCTAGCAAAAGACTGGGAGCAACCAACTAAGAGAGCAATAATGAACATAACCGTGCAAAGCGACAAAACATTACTAATCAAAGCATAAAGTGGTACTACAAGTCAAGGACTAAATGATCATAGAGGCTATGGTGACTTGTTCATAGTCATAACATGGTGTGACCATGTGCCAAGTCAACCCAAACAAAGCATCAAAGGAGAATACCACAATACTATGCTTTTGTATGCTAAAACAACGCATGATTTATTCAAGGCACACTAAGCAATCCTAATTGTTTGGAACAAGTCATGCTACAACAATAATCACTAAGCATAAGGTCAAAACAATACCTAGCATGACATGATAAAGTCTAAGTCACAATCAAAGAAAGCTCCTCTTGCACTATTCAAGCAAGAACTTTCTACTCCTCTCCAACACCAATCAACTCATTTTAAAACAATACCGCGAGAACGGGGTACAAACTACTTTATTTAAGCAAACTAAGAAAAGTAAACGAAAACTAAGACGCTCCAAGAACAACACAACCGTGCATGAAACAATAAAAACGAAGTGTCTAGACAGACCTGAGCTTTTTACTGATGAAGAAGGGGATGCCTTGGGCATCCCCAAGCTTTTACGCTTGTACCTCTTGAATATTTCTTGGGGTGAAACGGGGTGGTATCCCCAAGCTTGAGCTTTTGTCCATTCTTCATCTCATTACATCATTCTTTCTCTACACCTGGAAATTTTCCTTCATACAAAACTTCACACAATCTTCATTAGCAACATTAGTGTGTTCAAAATATAATAGACTTTTGGGTTTAGCTTTAGAATAGAAAAACTTTCACTAAAAACACAAGCTACTGTAGAAATTCCATAAAAAAGCTCAATTTCGCAAAAAGAACCCAAAAAGGAATCAATAAGAAGCAAATGCAAATAATGGAAGAAATCTGTCAAAACAGACCAACAGGTAGAAACCGTTTTTTTCGAAGACCTTATGTCGCTCAAATCAAAAAGTGTTGAACTAACAAAAGTTATCTAACATACTGGAGGATTTATTCACAAAATATCATCTCAATATGACTTACAGAGATTCCTCACGAATTTTTACGGTGGAGCACAAAAATCTGTTTCGGGATAGCAACTCCCCAAATCTTACTTCCCTCTCATTAGAGGTTATTCTTGGCAAAAAAAGCAAACAAAAAGGATAAGGAGAGGTCATTACTGAAGTAATAACTTTCAAGACTCAAGAAAACTTTTGGGTTATCTCCCAATAAGTACTTTTCTTTAACACCTTTAAGTTAGCCTTGAAAGTTTGAGAAGATGCTGACATAAGAAATACGAGTTGAAGTAAAAGAGAGCATCAAGAAGCAAATTAAATACAAATTTAAGTCTAACCCATTTCCTATGCATATGAATCTTGTAAGAAAATAAATCAAAGAAGCACATAGTAACAAGAATGGGTAGATAAAACAAGAGCAACTTCAAAACTTTCAGCACATAGAGCGGTGTTTCAGTACCATGAAAACTTCTACAACCATATTTTCCTCTCTCATAATAATTTTCAGTAGCCTCATGAATAAACTCAACAATATAACTATAGTGTAAATCATGCTTTTCATGTTTTACAAACACATAATTTTTATCAAGCTCAAATATAGTGGGATTAATAAACCCACTTTTAACAATTTTATAACAAGAAGACTAATCATTCAATATAGGACCATCATATAGAGCTTTATCATAAACATTTTATAAGCAAAACTCTTTAGTATCATGCATTTTGAAGTTAGGCACAAATATAGGATTATCATAGATAACAGGAGCATAACTATTATCACAAGTTTTACCCATAGTAGGTATCTCAAAAGAATCCATAGGAGCATAACATTCATCCTCCTTTGGTAAGCATGGGGACAATCAAATAATATAAGAGGTAAAGAGTTACTCTCATTAGAAGGTAGGCATGGGTAGATCCATTCTTCCTCCTCTTGACCATCACTCTCCTCCTCTTTTTCATCTAATGAGCTTTCAGGTTCAGCAATTTCGTCTTCCATAGGCTCCTGCAAGGCATTAGTCTCTTCCGTTTGTGGAAAGCACCTATTAAAATATTCAAGAATATAGCCATTTTATTCCTTGTAATTATCAAAGCAAAAGTTAAGTATCTCATAAACCTCATATTAATAAGGTGAATCATCAGTATTTTCAAGCAAACTAGCAAGTTCAAATGCACCCTTCCAAGCAATAAATTATTCAATTTGTTCCACATCGTAAAGGTCATAATTTCCTTTAACATAAGAGGATATAGTAACATTATCATTATACTCACATTGAAAAGGGTGGTGTTTATACCTCCTACAGCAACAAGCTTTATCAAAGCAATAAGTAACATTATAAGTAGAGCACACTTCTCTAGCAATAGTATCTAATTTATCAAGTTGTTACCATAAGTGCTTCCCTTTTTGTGACAAACGGAGTTCCTTATAATAATACTTTTGTTCTTCCGTGAACTCACCTTTCCAATAAGAACTAGTTTCAAATAAACCATACATTGATAGATAGCATGACAAAGCAAGGCAATAACAGACCAACAACTATAGTAGGAACTAATTTTTTGTGTTTTTGATAAAAGAAAGCAAACCAAAAGAAACTCTTTTTTTTGGAGTTCTTCATAAAAAGAGGCAAACAAAACCAAGCAAAAAAACTAAGCAAAACAAAAACAAAGTAAAGAGAAAGGTTGTGAAGGACTCCCCTTGTGAAGACGTCCTTAGCCTCCCCGGCAACGACGCCAGAAAACTTGTTGATGGCGCCTGGAAGTGCTTCATCGGGAAATCCCAAGAGCAAGGTGTGATGTAGCACAGCAGTAAGTCTTCCCTCAATAAGAAACCGAGGTTATCGAACCAGTAGGAGGAAGGAAACGTCTCAAAGGTGTTGCAAGCAACCTGGAAACCTGCACAACACAAACTCAAGACTTTGCCCCAACAAACAGTGAGGTTGTCAATCTCAACGGTTGCTGTAACAAAGGAATAACTGTATGGTGTGGAAGGTGATAGTGGTTTGCAGCAAGTAAATAGGAACAGTGGAAGATGTATCAATGGTAAAGATTGGACCGGGGTCCATAGTTCACTAGAGGTGTTCTCCTTAGATAAAAAAACATGGCATGCAGGGTAAACAAATTACAATAGGGCAATTGACAGGACTGAGCAAGGCATAAAATGCAATACTAGACATTCATGATCTTATGAGATTCGATTGGGCAATACAACAAGATACATAGACCGCCATCCAACTGCATCTATGACTAGAAATCCACCTTCAGGTTATCATCCGAACCCCCTCCAGCATTAAGTTACAGGCAACAGATAACTAGTTTAAGCAAAGTGTGTAAGGTAAACAATCTACTTGTGCCATAAACAAGAGACCGTTGTTTTCTCCCTAGTGGCATCAGCACATCTACAACCTTAGAGATTTATGTCACTTCCCTTAGATTGAATAGAGGCATGAACCCACTATCGAGCATAAATACCCCCTCTTGGAGTCACTAGCATCTACTTGGCCAAGATAGCTACTAGAAACGGAGAGCATGCAAGATCACAAACAACACAGACATGATAGAATCAATAAGACAAAACCATTAATCAATCTGACATAGTAATCTCAATATCCATCGGATCCCCGCAAACACAACATGCATGATTACAAATATATATGATATTGATCATGAACGGAGCTCACAAGATCTAAACATGATAGCACAAAGGAGGAGATACAACCATCTAGCTACTACATGGACCCGTAGTCCAAGGTGGAACTACTCACACTTCATACCAGAGGCTGGCATGATGAAGAAGAAGGCCTCTGGGATATCTCCCCTCCGGCAGGGTGCCGGGAAGAGCTCCAGATCCCCCCGATCTAGGAACGATGGTGGCGGAGGCTACAGATATTTTCGTGGAATATTGATCAGGTACTTAGGGTTTAGGCATCAGGGGGTCTTTATAGGCGAAGAGGCGAGGCAAGGGGGTCGCCAGGGCGGCCGCACCCCCAGGCGCGGGCTCACCTTGGCCGCGCGGCTAGGGGTGTGGCCCCTTGGTGGCTATCCTCCATTTCGTATTTAGGCTTCGTGTTCCACACGGTAAAATATTGACTTTGGCTTTTGTCCTGTCCAATTCCGAGAATATTGATTTTCTACCTTTCTGGAATCAAAAACAGAAGAAAACAGGCAATTGGCACTATGGAATCTTGTTAATAGATTAGTATCAGAAAACATATAAAAACACCTCAAAATATAGACAAAGCAAAGCAAAGTAGATACTAAACAAGCATGAAACATCAAAAATTATAGATACGTTTCCGACGTATCACGGGGCAGAGGGGCGCTCGCCCTGAGCCCCTATTTAAGATTTACTATATGTGTGTATATATTTGCCTTTTACTCTTCAAATCCAACATGGTGAAATATTTTAGAAAATATAGATGGTCCAAGTTTAAGTTCACTATGTCTCTACTCCGACTTCTCTTTTCTGGAAAAATAATCCAAAATTTTGTATATAAAATACGAAAGCGCAGGTTTCTATTTCAGAAATCCATAGAGATAAATCATTTAGTTTTGATTGTGAGAAACAACATCAATATTGCTCTAGTATTTTTGAATATTTTTTATCGATGCCACCATTTTTGTAGCCTCACCAAATGTACGGAACAATACAAGACCTCATATGTCGCTTCAAAGTTGTGAGTATTCGTTAGTGGATACTAACTACATAATCTCATAACTATATCATTCTGCCAACATGTCTCTTTCGATTCCTAAAGGTTCTTCTTGTCCTGATTATCCATGTTATAGAGACTATTTACTCTTATTAATTCAGTGTCTAATATGTTTACTATTCTACTCATTCTTTTGGACATGCATATGAATCTATTACTTTCATAATTTTGTTCTGTGATTAATTATGGAGGTACATATGTATATACACATGTACACTAGAAGAAATTGATAGGAATAAGTATCATGGTAAATAGTTTGGTTGATCAATAGAAATGAGTAGTTTCAAATGTATCCACCAAGATTCCAAAGATCATAGATCTATCAAATGTACGAATTATATTATTATTTAGAGGCATAATAATGCTAGTTATGCTTAATACTAATTTTTAGCATAATACTAAAGATCTATTTAAGCTTTTTTTTAAATAGGGGGGCCATTGCCCCCCTCCCCTTAACTCAGTAAAACTTTGCGACTTTAAACTATGGGCTTTTGGTGTCGTGTTGTCCTAGGGCCCCCAAAATCTATGGACCCGCCCTGCTCCCATTGTGTGGAGCTACTTTTGCTGGAGCCCCCGGCCGGGCCAGGACTTTAAAGAAAATGTCGTGGCTGAGAACGTAGTCAGGTGAACACCCGTGTCACCGCCTCACTGGTGCAGTTTGTTTCGACTAATCCCCCGTAGGTCCAGGGTGCTGCTGTAGCATCTCTTGTAGGATTTGACATCTAGGTGGTCTTGTCATGTTCCATGCACTCCCTATCCCCATCCCTCCCTGTCTCAGCGACATCATCTTTAGAGCATCTCTAGTAGGCGCGCTCTAATAGGCACTGTATATTCGGGTTTACAGCGCGCGCTATGCGGATGCAGCGCGCGGCGTCGGCAAGATCTTCACCGGGTGCTATAAACCGTCATGCCAAAATGCAACGCTGAATTGTCCTTTGTAGATGCACTAAAATGCAGCCTAAAAACTATATTTTCACACAATTGCACATCTAAATAGATCAAACAAAATGTAAAAATAGACTACAAATATAAATATATTACATAGTTTAATCCATAATTCGTACAAACCGAATTTAAAACTAGACTAACCAAAACTAATCAGACTCCCGGTCGGAGGAGTCAAATGTTGTGGACGACACCGGAGTCGACGACCACTCGTACTCCGAGGAGGAAGAGTCGACGGTGATGGTCAAAGGACCGGCGCCATTCTTCTTCTCCTCCTTCTTCCTCGTGGCCTTCTCCTCCTTCTCCTTCGTTTTGGCCTCCTTCTTGGCCCTCCTCGCCTCCCGATCTTACTTCTTCGCCGTCTTCCGTGCCTCCTTCTCTTATTTCTTGTTGGCGTAAAAGACCTTAGCCACGCCCCTCTTGGTGTCGCGCTTACTGAGGCGCATGCGCCGCTTCTTTCGGCGATGATGAGGCGCTGCTCGAGCTCGCGTTGACACTGCCTCGCCTCCTGCGTGACGGCCTGCGGCGGCGGCGCGATGTCTTCCGCCTGCTGGCGCGTCTAAACATCCGTGAAGTTCATCGACCATCGAGGACGGCCGAGGCGCCAGGCGACCGTGTCGTACGTGCGCGCCGCCTTGTGCGCCGTCTTGAACATGCCGAGCCCGATGCTCATCGCCGCTCCGGATATCGGCGTAGAACGTCCTGTTCGAACACGCGTGCACACCGCGGTAGTCGAAGCTTGAACGACGGCAGGGAGGCATGGAGCAGGCGGAGCGACTCGCGGCAAGGTTGAGGCGGAGGGCCGGGGCGGCGGCGGTGCGACGCGTGGCAAGGCCGAGGCGGAGGGCAGAGGCGATGGCGGAGCACGCAGCGAGGTCGAGGCGGTGGCGAGGTGGTGGTGGCGGAGCGACGGCGGAGTGGCGCGCGAAGGCGAGGTGACGCGCCGCAGTTTTCGCGAGGGGACGCGTGGAGGGCTGAATTTTCCGGACAGTTGGGTGCGCGCGAGCGGCTTGCTTTATTGCGTGCACTGGAATCGGCGCGACAGTTTTCGTGCGTAGGATGCCATAGAAGCCCGTGCACGGCAAAAAAAAAAGTTAGCGCGCCACATTTTTGCGCGACTGGAGATGCTCTTAAGACGTGAAACCATTCAGCCGTGGGTTTGGTTGATCCCGTGTCATAACCAGATCCATATCAGGCTAATCCTTGGTAACGCCTTGAAATCATACGTGTTCGATTAGGCCAGTTGAATCCTCACGTCGGTGTTGCCGTTTTGTCATGGAAATCGTCCACGGGCCGATTGACGATTATTTTCTTCCAGATCGAGACAGTTTAAAAGCATCTCTATTCGTTGGGCGAACCTAGGCCAAAATTCGGATTTTTTTTGACCGAATGGAAATTGATTTCGGCCTGGATACGTGCAGTTTCCCACTCACGTACCCAGACGAGTTCCCACGTTTGGCTAAAATTTAACAAATTTAGGCGAACTTTGGGCGAATATAAGCGGTTTTGGACGAATATGGGCAAACTTTGGGCGAATATGGTCAATACAGACAAACTTTGGGCGAATATGGGCGACATGGACGAACTTTGAGTGAATATGAGCGATACAGACGAACTTTGAGTGAATATGCCCGAATTTTGGGCGAACTTTGGGCGAATATGGTCTATAGGAGCGAAATTTAGACGAATATGGATACAGACCAACTTTGGACGAATATGCCCGAATTTTAGACGAACTTTGGGCGAATATGGTCTATATGGACGAATTTTGGACAAAATTTAAACGAATATGAGCGATACGGACAAACTTTAGACGAAAATGCCCGAATTTTAGGCAAACTTTAGGCAAACTTTGGACGAATTTCTAAGGAGCTCTAAGCTCCCTAGAATTAGCGAGCTCTGGTTGCTCTGAATTCGCTCGTGGGTCACGTTGTCAGTAGAACTTACCGTGTGAGGCTCTACGACCATGGGAAACCGTCATGCGCTGGTCGGTTCGGTTGCTTGTCGGTGTGCGTTTGCCAAATCTGGTGTAGTCGGTTCTGCCTTCTGCGGGCGTGGTCTTTGCCACGCCTCCCCTCTATCTCTCCCTCTCTAGCAGATAGGTAATGGATAGCGATGCGTGGGTGCCTGGACGAGCTGGCGGCGCCGGAGCCGCAGGAGGCCGCAATGGCCCTCGCCTTGTATAGCACCGCCGACGAGGACACACCGCTGCGGTGCTGGATGGAACGACCACCACCTATTCGGCTTGGTTGCCTACGTCGACCCTGCCCCGTCATCGTCGCCTGCTCGCCCCACGGCCGTTGTCGCCTCCTTGCCCGTTTGCCCTGTCTATGGCCGCCATAACCTACTTGGCATCCAGGTAAGCTCACCGCACCTCCTGGTAAAGACAACCACAGATCTAGAATGTCAGTTCCAACTTCCAAGTCTTGCTTAAAAGTTGTGTTCGTGTTTTCTCTCTAAATCCAATTGAATTTTCCCCTCTGGTTTCAATTGATTATGTACTCCTTACCTTCTCATCTCGATACACGCAAATACACCACTATGTTGTATCCAAAGCCAACTATTTCCTTTTTCTTTTATTGTATCCGAGGCACACAAATCGACATGAAGTTCTGAACCTGTTGATCCGGGTTTCATACCATGGTAAGTGATTGTGATTGAGCAACTCAGTTCAACTGGATATGGTTTAACAAATGAATAAGACGTTATTAGAGATGAGAGTGATTCATCCATCATTAATAGAGGATTTTACAAAATCTTTTGCGACCATGTCATACATACAAACTTGATCAGATCAGGTTTCAGTTTTCCCTGGTTCATAGCCATTTTAGCAAGTTCATGAGCTTGCACTCTATTCTAATCTTACAAATAGTAAATCATCAAACTTGGTCTTGCACAGACTGATCTCTTCATAGATGTATCAGTTTTGGCCAAGGTAGGCATTGTCACACTAAAAAATGACAGGTAGTTGTGCCTTAGTTTTCAGGGGCTAAACCCCCAAAGACAAGCTCTAGCTTCTGCTTCTTCAGTTTCACTGCAGCTCTGGATATTTGTGACCGTCGCCATGGAACGGCACCGTGGTGGTTACGAGCAATGGCGCCGATGCAAGTTCTTCCAGTGTTCAGCATGAAATTAGCATTAACGTTCAGTTTGATCCACCCCTGTTTTTTTCTTCCCTGTTTTTGTACCTGCCTTGGAGGTTTAGGAACAATAGGAATAGAAAAGGAATCAGTCTCCTCCACACGTACAGCTAAGCATAGGGACTTTAAGCCATGTCATGTTCTAAGTACAAAATTATCCATCTGAAGCTTTAGGATTGCTCCATATGTTAGCCAAACATAATTTTCCAAATCTATGTTGTATTATTTGGCGAGTCATTTTAAGGTACATCAGGTGATTCTGAGGCGTTTATCTATCTTGATCCAACTGTCCAGATTGTAAATACTACACCAGATTTGGTGTAGTATATTTCAACACGGTGGGCATTTTAGGTAACACTGTAACACACATATGCAACAACGGTGTGCTTATTCATGTCAGCCAGAACAAACCCAGTGGCGCAAAACTTTGCAACTTGTAGGATATTCATGACCCTGAAATAGACAGCACCAGAGTTGATCCAGTTTTGTCAACATAATACAGATTTTCAGAAATTCTGCCTCCTCCGAGACTTTATGCTTGGTGCACGCTGCTCGGATTTGAGGTTTCCCATGAATCCAAGCCAGTGATAACTTTCAAAAACTTAATTTCTAGCTCAAATTCGTTGAAGAAATAGGTAAAACTTAATTTCTAGCTCAAATTCGTTGAAGAAATAGGTACGTACACTCAATCCATTCACCGGTGCAAATAATAGATCATTGTACTGTACTGCTTTAGCTTTTTTTATTTTCATAAAACGAACACAACTATGTCATTGGATCAATTTTTCTTATTTGACCAATTATTTGGTTATTTTTCAGTGGTCGTGTTGTTAATTTATTCCTGAATATTTGTGTTCTATATCATCAAATGTTGGGTTTTAGTGAGTTACCAAGTCATTGGTGTTATAAGTTATGTTTATGTTCGAATGTAGTGCTTGCATCCTATCTCCTAGAAGTAGAAAATGCAGAACAAAAATAGGTCTTTGATACAATCATATACTCGAAGGTTTCTTGATGATGTAAGCATTTTTTTTGAAGATTCGTTTAAATGCTGCGATGAATGTTACTGCTGACATCAACATCTTAGAGTTTTTCATGTCACCTTTATGTTTCATATATGGCCAAATAGTTCATTGGCATTGGTTTTTGCCTAAAATTATGCCATCACCATCCCTCACGACAAGTTACGATACCATTTTCCTGCTGATGGTTCTCTTGACAAATAGGTTTTATCTAGCAAATGCAAAGTCTTAGAGCATTTGTTTGATGTTGTTCAAAGAATTTAAATATCTCATAATACAGCGAACTGAATGCAGAGACTGTAGCAGAAAGGTTATATAGAGTAGGTGTGAACGAATATAGGAATCTAATTGTTCTGTAAATTTTTCACCCACTTTCTTGAATGCATTTACAAAGGGCTCAGAGATTTATGTGCTCCCATGTTTGTATTCATACTGAAGATTTCAGGGTTTGCAATCAAGATTATTTTGTTCCCAGTAGAATGATGCTTGAGAATATTTTGTTCGGAATTATGACAATATGGTGATAGGTCTATGAATACCGAATAATTGATCATAGAATGTAGTGCTTACTACTTATATGTATTTTAGTCATGTTATTCTTCTGTCATAAAAAACCGAATATCATGTATATGATGGACCTTTTCTTCATGATTTTGGTGCTAATTACTGGCAGCTCAGTTCATACACAGACGTCGTTTTAATTAGTATTTTTTTTCTTCTTGCTGATTCATGCATATGATGGACCTTTTCTTCCTCATCAGATCCGGAGCTATGTGCTAAGAGGCGTGTTATTTCGTGTGGACGTACATGCTCTGGCCGACTAACATTTTTGGAACATGCGTATTGTGCCGAATACACCACGCTGCTTGAGTTTATTGAAATGAAAATTCATGCCCAACCAGTACCCACTATCTTAAAAGAGCTCTAAGCTCTATGGTTTTGAGAGCATGTAGTTGCTCGGGACTTCTTGCTGGTTGGGCCCATGTTGGTGTGTTACCGATTCGGTGCCGATGGATTTGGGTCTCTCGGGTTGCGCGTGTTGTATCCCGCTGCTTGGGGCCTGCCTGTATGGGTGATGCCGCTTTGCTGCCCGTGGAATTAGACTCCTTATGGACCTACCTGTCTGAGCCGTGGATCTGTTTTGGTTGTCGCTTTGGCTGCTGCCGATGGGGTGTTGGGACTGGTTCAGGTGTGTTGTACCTTAAAATTTGTGAATTTTAGGATGGACGGGATGTACTTTGTGGGCGATTTTTTCAATTGATGTGGTGGCTGGTTTGGCGATGTTGTTTTGTCAGCGTGTGTATGTTTTGATTTGGGGGCTGTCCGGATTTTGGATCAATTTTTTCGTTCATCTTGGTGTTGATTGCTTTCATTGGATGGAAGGTAGATAGCCCGCGTGAGACTGTGCGGTCGGAAGCGTTCTGGGGTTGCTCCCTGCCTTTTGCATGTTTATATTGTTTCGTCGGCTAGGGCATGTATCGCCGCATAGCGCATACCCTAGGCCAGCCTCCATTGTATGACCAAAGCCCAGGCCACAACCGGCGAAAGACAAAAAGCAAACAACCACCTGTCACAAAATGTAAATGCCATAAGAAAGAGGATGGCGCAGCAAAGCGCGCTGAGTCCATCTAGTATGGTCTATATGGACAAACTATGGGCGAACTTTGGGCGAATATGGGCGAACTTTGGATAAATAAGGGCTTATATATGCTGACTGGACGGGTCCACTCGTCGAATTCGCTTCGTCCGGCGTTCCCAGGGCGTACCCAGGATCCTGGGTATGGCCTGGATAGTGGCCTGGATAGTTTGGACCAAATTGGCCCAAAAACAGGTTCCTGGGTACACGACTGGACGAAATTTCGGCATCCGGGCCTATTTTCGTTGTCCGGATCGACGTCCTAGGTAGCCTAATGGAGATGCTCTAAATGGAGCGGATTGGATTGAAAAAGAATACTATACTAGTATATAAACGAAGATCTGAATTTGGCTAGGCTGAAAATTTTGTCTCACCGGGCTGACTTAGCGGGATTAACACGAGGCCTAATTGACTTAGGCGTTCATTCTGAAAAACTGCTTTGGCACATGAGCTCCGGTGCTCTCGCCAAGTGGTCTTATGTGCACATACACTATACCATGAAGGCGTGCGCTGCGGCATCTGTCCATATCCATAAAAAATATCTGGCGCCGGTGATCCTCGGTCCAGATGGCGGTAGGCGGCGGCGGGTATCTGGGCCTAGCCGTGATCTGTCCTGTACGTTGGTTTCGACGCCAGCGACCCGGGCCTTGTCCGTGACACTAGGGCGCTTGGGGCATCTGCCCCCGGCATGGTGGTGGTGGCCTTCTTCTCCGTCGGAATGGTCGGTCGGGTGGTCTTGCCGTCTTGCGGCGGATCCTGCTAGTTTCCGGCGGGTGGCGTGGGGGCTGCTGGCTCGGTTCCAATAAAGGAGGTGGTACTGGATCCCTCTCAAGCCAAGACGATGATCTACCGGATGTTGGTCTCCATTGATCTGGTTTCTGTGTCGTGTTTCGGAAGGCTCCACCGGCGAACTCCATAAGTGCTATCATGCCGTGAGTTTGCTGGAAGGATTGAATTCAGTCATACACACCCATGTTTTACCCTGACTGTTTGGTTTGAGAGGGTGTGCTTCGAAGCTTTGTTGGCTGTTATATCATGGGGCATGTTTTCGTTCCATGGTGCTAACGGAGAAAGTCATAGAGACCGAGATCTGAGGACAGACAATGGTAGTTCGAGTCTGGGTGGTGATGAGGAATTGACTAGGTGACTTGTGAATTGGGGCAGTAGCATGCAAGTGGGGGCGACTGCACATGAGAGGTTCATTGTCCTACCTCTCAGGGTGAAAACTCAGGTTCTGGTCTTAATTGGTTGTGCCTTTGCCTTGTTGAAGGTATTATTTTGAGAACGCGGATTTTTTTCAGGGTGAGAACCTAGATCTTTGATCGGGCGATGACGGTGTTTGTGCACTGTTCCCTTCTTGAAGGTGTCGTTTTTCGAGAAGCTAGACTTTTGGTGATGTCTTAGTGGTGGTAGTACTGTTGTTTCAATGAATGAGTCACGGTAGCGAGACTAATCTTTTTTATAATTCTTCTTTCTTTTTTTGGCTGTGTACATCTGTGTGGCCGTTAGGGTAATGCATTGTTGCAAAGGCTGGGTGTAATTGGTATCACTGAATATATGCTCCTTTCTAATTTTTTTTTAAAATGTTTAATAATAAATGAAATTTGAAAATGAATTATAATGTGTTGATACAGGTGGTGTGACATATTTTGATTGTACAAGTCCAAAAAGCTTAGCAAACCTGCATTTGATCATATAGAGCGCGAAAAATCCATCATCAATCTACAAACCAGATGAAATGCCTCTAGGCAAGAAAAGGGAATTTCATTTCTGCAAGAGCACACATGAGTTCAATGGAAAAGGAATCAATGCAAGCTTTCAATAACTTACGCAAAGTAAAAGTTAAATGAGCAATAAGGGAATACAACTTCACGACCGGTAGAAGAATACTCATTATTCTTCCATAGTTCCTGCACACCAAACATGGATTTTAAATGTGCACTGCCAATGGAATCGACTTTATAATTAGACATATCAGAACCAGATGTATAAGACAAAAGAAAGGTAATTAGTCTTGTCGAGACAAAATAACACAATAATGTCGCATATACTTTCGAGTGTCTAATCTATAATGCTTTCGAGTATAACAAGTGCATGTACATGAGATTCCAATTTCTAATTGAATTATATCATCCGTTCGGGCCTAGCTTTACTTAAACTACTGATGGTAGAATATCCAAATGTTAACATCACCAGAGGATGGGAGATAAACATACACTTATCAGGTTTCTACCACATTTGGATCCATATTTGTGTCTATGTTCAACAATAAGTTCGGAGTTTGGAGTCGTACAACTTGAGAAGGTAGGCTCAATGTTGCAAGGCCAGATGTTTGAATGCTCAAGACAAAAGTCATGGTTCCAAGAAATTTCTCCTACATCTTGTTTCAAGAGGTCATTAGTAAGGAGACACATACTGAAAAGCTTCAACATTGTGCTCAAATTCATTACATAAATATTATATAAGTATCCATTTTCATGAAAAGAAAAAACAGCAAAAAACTTAGAGGTAGGTAAGGGATCAATTTGAAGTGTATAAACAGAGATGTGTTGACATCTATTTTAAGACGAAAGGGAGTACTTTGTATTTTGTATCCAAAGACAACCAAAACAGACTATTAAAAAAATAGGGGAAACAGAAGCCGTTTCCGTTGGAAAAGGAAAATAAGGGCATTGTACTTTTAGTCATGACAAGTTTTTTAATGCGTCTAAAGAAATTTTTATAAGGGAACTGTTAAGCCTGCTGGCTTCTACAGAAGTTACATAGACCATATACAAAAAATATTGTTAGTTCCGTGCGTGCCATATAATCAGTTTGGAAGCTATAAGGGAAAACTTGCAGTGCTCCAAGATAACTCGCTCTTTAGTCTTAGAGCATCTCTAATGGAGGCTGTAAAATTCTGGCAACATTCAGTTTTATGAGCGGTTGGTCGAGCTAGCGGAGCCTGTAAAATCGTTTAGCCTGTATATTTTTTTTTATAGTGATCTGAAAATTTTATCCCACGGCCCCAGTAGCGCTTCGAGGAACGTTTCGTAGGCCGAAACCTTATTTCTCTGCCGCTCACGTCCGCCGGCGGCCGACTGTACATCGTCACTCCAGCCGTGAAATTAACCCCTGTTTAGACAAAATAAGACGTTTGTACCAGTCTCCGGCGGCGCGGCCACGCCACGGCCAGGCCGGGCAGGCGAGCTAGCTAACAGCAGCGGCTCAGCGGACAAGCAGCAAGCAGCAGGCAGGCAGCGCTCGCAGCAGGCAAGCAGCGGGCGAGCTAGCCAGTGGTTGATTCGGTAGCTAGCTTGCTATATGGTTGATTCCATCAATCGGTAGGCAAGCAGCAAGCAGCAGGCAGCGCTCGCAGTGCACGGCCGGAAACGCAAGCACCAAACAGCTCAGGGAAGAAGACGAGGGAATATACCGATAGAAAACCGAATATGTCGTTTTATAGGTGCAGTTTACGGGATCCGTTCTGCGACGAGACAAAACGAGATGATAAAACACGTTTTCAGTAGATTGTATACACGTTTTACAGGTCGAGAGTTTACTTGCTCCGTTAGAGATGCTCTAATCCGTTGCAATCCTACTACCAATAGGATGAACCGCACATAGGCGAATTACGAAGATTCATATGTGTCTCATAGTTTACCTGACGATATGCCTCAGTCCTTCTTTTGCACTAGCGAGACCCTGCCGACCGTCCATCTTGTGTCAGCAAGCTGTAGCCGTCGCTCGACCTCCTCAATCCTCATCGTCTGCCGTTGCTCTCCCGCTATTCATCGCCATCCCCATAATCCTTGTGGCAATAAAAAAAGGGAGCAGTGATTAGCACCTATACATACCGGGGAAATAGGTGCAAGAGAAATCAAAAAAATTGCATGGAAGGAACCTAGACGTCAAGCATGGCTTCTGCAAGGAACAAGAAGAAGAGGAGCGAATCCACTACAACCAGAAGGAAGAAAATACAAGGGTGGCGGCTGCATACCTCTCCCTCCCTCGTCACCCCCGCGTGGCGATGAGGGGGAACCCTAGGTTTCGAGCGCCGCCGCCACCTCCCCCTTCCTCACCGTCGCCAGGAGGGCGCGGCTGGGCGAAGCCTGGCCGGCGTTGGAGGCGGGGCTTCCTCATCTCCATCCTTGGGGGAAGCACACACGGGGTGGTGCCTCTGGGGCATGGCGTTGCTCTGGCGCCGGGAGCTATAGAGACGGCGCGGGGGCTTGGCCTGCAGCGCGTCGCGACGGGCGGTGCGGTGGTGGCCGTGCCTGTGGCTGGCGGTGCTGGCCCCGGGCGGCGAGGGCCGAGGAAGGCGAAGGCCGCAGGCGGCATCCTCTGCAACGCTAGGTAGAGGGGCGATGCAGTGAGTTTCCGGTGGGGCCTTGGCTATGTGTGGGTGAGGTGTTGCGGTGGTGCTGCTTGTTGTCCATGGAGATGCAGCGGCCAAGGCAACGGAGGAGGTGGCGGCCCAGATCTGGGCCCATCCGGGCCCGATCTGGACCTGTAGGGTATGGCTCTTGGTGGTGGTGCGGCCTCGGCCCGCCTCCTGGCTGTGGCCAGGACACCAGATCACGGCTAGGTGGGGCCTAGATCCGGTGACTGCAGCGTACCCCTGCCATAGATTGTCCTACCCAGTTTCCTGAGCCTCGGCGGATCCCACACCAGGCGGGTCTGGTCCTAAGGCTGGCTTCCTCGGTGTTGTGCTCCCTGTCAAAGCTTAACGGCATGGTTGCGAGGTGTGGGGCGGTGCGAGACCGTCGGAACGCTGCGGTGCTCTAGGCGGATTCGACAGAAAGTTTAATGGCGCACGGGCTCTCCTGGTCGCATGGCGACGAACGGGCATGTCCTGGCGGTTTCTAGGACGGTGGTGATCACGCACACAAGCGGCGAGGGCGGCGCGCGGTTTGTGCTCGCGTGTCGGGTGCGGCGCTCTGGCGCGCTCTCGGCATGCTCGCAGAGAAGCTGGGCATGCTCGGGCTGAGTAGTCCAGGGGCTGGCTGCGCGTTGGCATTGGACAGGGGGTGGCGGTGGACGGTGGTCAGTGTCCCATACAAGGTTGGCGAGGCTAGAGCTTCTCCTAGCTTGTTGTCGACAATAGGGTGGCAAGGTGAGGCTCGGCATGCTCACCATTGATGGCAATGGCAAGCTCACATTGAGCTAAAGCTTGTTAATTGAGCTAGATGATCTACTAAGAGGGTGCTGTGAGCTAGAAAGGGAACAAGTTAGGCCCAAAACACTGCTCACTTTAGTGTTTGATGTTTGTTTGATTTGTGTTTGCAAGGTGTTTGATGAAATGGCCGAAAGAGATTTGAATTTGAATTTTTGGTTCAAACTTGGTGGATGTACTAGTCACATACTAAGTAGTCTCTGGTTAGTTGGAAAGGTCAAGGTGCACTGGTTTGGTTGGTGGTTGAGAATTGATGATCTTCACATATGTTAAAGATTCAATTTTGAATTGTTATTTAAATCAATTTTGAAAGGTGGGCTTTGGTTCACTTTTACTTGGTATAGCAAGGGGTAAAAAGAATTGGTATTGTTTCTGTTTGAAATCTTGGACTATAAACACTCAAAGTGACCTAGTGAGCAAGATTGGCAAAAATGACCATTTGCTTATTTTGTTTGTTTTTGAATTTCTCTTGTTTTGTTTCCGCTTGGATTTGATTTAAATGATATTGTTTTTATCATTAAACCATTCCTTGCTATTTATAACAATCACACAAATCCATTCATGCATTCATACAATCATCACATACACACATGCATTCATAGATGTTAATTAACAAAAGTTTTTATTAACCCTAATTTTGGTGATTGGAAATTGATATGGGTGTTACATTTCTTACATGAACTGAGAGTGCCCGATTCAGAGGTGTTTTTTTTCATATGGTCACATGACGTGTCATATGGAGGGTCCTTACAATTATTAAGTTATTCATAATTATTCTTGATTGAACATATTATAAATTATATCAGCAAAAAAATTGTATTCGCGTGGGTATCATCAAATTTTTGTATCCGCGTGGGTTATTCTCAGGTACATGAGATATCTTGTCTGGCATTTCTTAACAAGTATATAGTTCTCTTGGTATCATGATACTTGGTCTGAATTATTATTATGAGAACTAACTTGGATTATTACTTGCTAGGTTCATATGAAATTTTTTAGGAGAAATGTAGTTGTTATTTCACTCGACAATATATGACGATGCCATGAGAATTTTAGAATTTTTTTAGGGAAACATCAAGACTCTCTTGCAGGGTTTATTACCAGCAGGAGTTAATCCTCAATGAGCATAGTGTATGTCACATTTTCTCTCATATTACTGACTTTTTATTAAGATGATGGTCGACTTTGCACGACTTGAGTCCTTGTGAATGAGGTAGTTCATGAGTTGACATGGTTATTCCAGAAATGTTCTGATGGCAAGGAGCACCATATATCAAAATACCGACACAGTAAAATTTGATCATGAACAAAGAATGGCAACTCACTAAAAATGAAATGAGATTTAAAAATAATATAGTAATTTTTAAAGACGTGCGTCGCATAGACATCTGCGTAGTGGACGGAAGCAAATCATAGCAATTAGAAATACCTGCATTAGTTTCTTTAGTACATTAATTACTATAAGCTGTACTGATTATTTGTATATTCAGAATAGGTCTAGCAATTCAGAATGTGAGCTATAATATTGCCCATCTAAACATGGTACGTCCATCTGCTTATAATTTTTCTTTTTGAGCAATCAGCAGGAGCACTGTCTTTTCTATTAGAAGAAGAAAATTGGCTAGTTTGGAAGGAAACCGGCCAAAACCCGAAACAGACGTATATACACACGGGTCCGGTTAAAAGGGGAACCGGACCCAAAAAAAAGACCCCAACGGCACAGTTTTAAGGAAAACCGACAGAAACCACACGAGGCCACACTACCTAGCTCGACTAGGTCTGAAGCACCGCCGAACGACGCCAGCACAACAGCAACGGCGAGCATAACGGAAAGTCTGGTCCACGTCCCCGGAGAGGATGTTAGAACCGAAGGAACGACTAGGCCTCACTGGCTTCATGGCGAGAGGCAAACCGCAGAGAACTCGCCAGCGGCACTCGCACGCCGACAGGGCCTGAAGACGTCGACCCTCCCCGAAGCACCAGCAACCCCAGGCAAAGGCTCGCATTACTCCGAAAAATGACGCCTTCAGGAAGGTCACGACATCCAAGAGGACGTCGCCGTCATCCAATCTGGCGAAGCCAGATTTGGGTTTTCACCCCGAAGTAATGGACGGAGGGGTGCCCGGGCTCCACGACAACGCCCCCAAGAGGGAAGCGGCGCCCACAGGCGTCGCCGATGTCAGCACCAACCAAAGTTGGGCAGGACTTTCGTACAGAGACCCCTGCACCACCTACAAAGGACCGCCACGAAGGCGACCCATGCCGCCCGGCGAGAATGACCAGCGGAAGGAGAGACGGCACCCCCGCCCACACGCCCTTGCCCCGCCGCCCACACGGCCAGGACAGAACATCAACACCATCCTTGTCTGGAGCCGCCGCTCCGGCCTACACGCGTAGCAGAGCGAACAACCTCACGCCAACTCGCCACCGGCCAAGGGGCACACCAAAACGCCCCGACCACCGAAAGCGGCGCCGCCGCGCCGCCGTCCATGCACCATGGCGCACCTCCGCCATGGGAAAGCCCGCGAGGGCCACCATGCCCCCGCCACACGCGGCAGCCCACCAATGTCGCCAAGGCACCAACAGAAAGAGGCAAGCTCCACGAGACCACCACACCGAGCCCTCCAGACCAGTCGTCCTCCACGCAACCGCCGCGTCGAGGCAAAGCCCAGGCCGCTGACCACCGCACAGCCACGGCGTCCCCGGGGCCGCCGCCCCGACTTCCTCATCTCCGGCGAAAGGCGACAGAGAACGACAAGCCGGCCACCTCTGTCGGCTGTCCGCGGCCAAGGGTCACCGCCCCGGCCAAACCCCGCCCGAGCCCGCCGGCTCGGCTCCCCGCACGCCATCCGCAGCCGCAGCAGCCCCGACGCGGCACGCTCCAACCGAGGCAGAGCTGCGGCCTGCCAAGCCCATCTGGGCCCCGGACGGGCCCGGCCTCGCCTTCACCTCCCGCAGCACCAGCGGCAAGGGCCAAGCCCCGCCACGGTGCAAAGACGCCGCCCACCACCGCCTTCCCTCGCCCGTCGAGCCCCGTCGTCGCCACGCCGATGTAGCCGCCGGGGTAGACGAAGAAGAAGCCGTCGGGGCGAGACGCGTCCACCGCGGGATCGCCCCCCAGCCACCTTTGGCAGCGGGGGCCACCGCCACCGTGGCCAGGCTGGCGGCAACGGCGGAGGAGAGGAGGTCGTGGGGTGGGGGCCGGCGGCGGAGAGGGCTCAGGCCCCCCGAGTCGCTTGTGGGGCGACGCGAGGGTATGCGAGTATTGTTGCTCTTATAAATGAGTGTTAGCTCGTCGCCAGAGGTAACAAGTGGCAAAGAGATCTGCTTATAAATTCATTGCATGGTCTGTCATTTTAACCATTGCACGGTACAAAGACAGGTCAATCAACGACTCAGATTGAAAAATGTATACAATGTTGTTCATTTGATTTAACGTGACACCCGTAGCAACGCACGGGTTTTGTGCTTAGTAACAATTATAAACAAAAAGTATGAGGTGGAGACCACTTCCAACCTGGGCGAGGGAACAGAAAGCACACACGAAGGGCCTGTCAGAGATTGGATAAACGTAGAAAGGGAGGCGTAGGCCATGATTAGACCCAAAATTTAACAGGATCAAAGGAGCAGAGTCTCCTTCCAGCTCGACTGGATCCAGACTTTAAGGCCAAAAAAACATGACATGATGCTTCCAAAGAAAACCCTGAGACAAGGAGCATGACTCACTCGAGTGAAGCGGAATATGTTAAGATGCGCCGAAAGCTTGATTGGTGTAATGAAATGCAGCTCTAGCTCGTTGCATTTTGTTATAATCAGAAGCTTGATTGGTGTAATGAAATGCGCATAGCTGTTCTGCACAGGTTGAAACTGTTATCCACCAAAAAAAGGCTGAATTTTCTGGTGAATCACATGCGTATAACACAAGAAAAGAAAATCATCCGTGTATTTCTTGTCTTCGACTGTGAAGTGTGAATACAGGGCCTGAAAATGTTTCACGAACAGATAACTTCATGAACAAACCTAAGGGTTAATTAGATCATGCAACCAGTGTATAAGGACTGCAGGTAAATAAACAAGTTGTTCTGAAAGCAAAAGCTTAGAGCCATCAAACTGTGCACCCAATATGACCAAAAGATTAGGTAAACACTCTATAACGGAGTCCGATGGCAATCGAGTCTCCGGACCAGTGACGCGTCGTTGATCACTCGCTGCATCCCACGGCTCAGAATGTCCAAGAAGTCCCGTTAACCACTCCTCTAATCTCTCCATGCGTTACAGAAGCCTCCAATCGTTTCCCAGTTCTTCAAGCGTTAGGTTCCACCTCCACGACGAAGATCTATGACGCCACCCAGTTCCCATTCCATCGCGCCACCTAGCTCCCGTTCTGCCGGGCTTCGCCCTCCCCCGGCCCCGATTTTTTCTCCAACGCCCCGACCGATATTGTCCCATCACGCCGGAGAACCACCGCCCCGGTAGGTTGCCGAGTGGAGATCACCGGCAAGCGAACTGGCAGCAGAAGTTCGTAGCCATCTCATCAAATGCCGGTTCTTTTCGGCATCACAGATAGGATCTGGTCGCACCTTCTCTAGGTTACTTTTATCTTTTTTTGATCGATTGCTAAATTCAAATCTGCGAATTGGTAGCAATCACCATCTTGTTTTCAAATTTATTGTATGTCTGTAAAATTAGTCTTGATGGAATTGTTGTTTTAGATCAGAAAATTAGGCACCTATATAGTGCGGCAAGAATTATTGACTCTGAATTTCAATTTTTTATGCTTCCCTGTTGATGAATTATGTTGAGATGGCACTGATACCATACTTAGTATCCATGCTTCCTAAGTACACTATGTGATCTACTCCCTCCGTCTTAGAATAGATGTCTCAAATTTGTCAAATTTTTGATGAATCTAAACACTATTTACTATATAGATTCATTCAACTTTTAAAAAACCTAAGACATCTATTTTGAGATAGAGGGAGTAGAATTTTTTCAGCAATAGAGCCATGCAACTTCCTTTTTGTTTACTTCTGTTCTTGCAATTGTCACTACCATGGTAGTGAATTTCCACTTCAACCACTACGTGTGCGTTCTTATTTTATTTATAAATATTTAGCTTCAACTACTAGTAGTTTGTGCTTTAACCATGGCCAATGTTGCTTATTTTACCAAAATTATGGTACATGCATTTTGCTTCATGCAATTTCTTCTTTTAACCATTACCAGTGTGTGCTTCATTGTTTCTTGTAGTGATTCCTACTTGATTTCTTGTGCATGTTTCATAGTGGATTTATGGTTCACCTATTCCAGCATGTGCTTATTTTCCGTATAGACATTTTGCTTCAACCTATACTAGTGAGTGCTTCAACCATGGCTAGTGTTGCTTCCTTTACTGAAACTAATGTGCATACAGTTTTTTATTCTGATTGTAGTTTTTTTTTCAACCAACACCAGTATGCACTTCATTTTTTTCTTGATGTTTTATTAAAAAAAATTGTCAACCCAATTCAGTGGTGCTTCTTCATTAGTTTCCAACGAATGCCAACAATGATGTAAAAATGTTATGAAAGCGCCAGGCTAGGCACCACTCCGTCAGTGGCTACCTTGTTGACAAGGTGGAATCCATGGTGCTGGCGAACCTCACAAATGAACAACCGGTTCAAAACGTCGATGGTAAGGCAGAAGTGAAATTAGTATTTTGTTGTGATTTCAAAGGAGATGTACATTGTTTATATCGAATTAATTTGTATATATGTACATCTTTTATGAGATTCAATCATAAATACAATATGTTTCCTAGAACATACATCCATGCTTCCTTACTTACATTTAAACAATAACAATGTTTGGTAAGACATTGTTCATGCTTCAACAATAATAAAATTGTGTTTCAAATTTCAACTATGCGGCTTCACGGCAGAAGCCGAATAATGACACGTTCACACTGCTTGTAGAAAAACATGACTGGATTATGAAGCATGTTGTTGTAGCGCTGGAAGTATGTTTGTTATATGATGGAAACAAGTGTTATGGAATGAAAAGGAAGCATATTGTGTCCTCGCAACAAAGGAAGCATCCGGATGGAATCATGTGCGATCTGTAGTGAATATTACGAGCATATACAGAAGCAACGTGATTATAGGAAATTTGTTTTGGAAACTATACGGAGGGTGGGTCGCTTAAACAACGATATTAACAAATTCATCCTTCTTTATTGCCAGAGTAATTAATGGGAGTTTTATCTTGGCAACATCCGAGAGAGATATTTCATGCAGGCCTGGTAGAGAATCCTACGGCAGGACAGCTTCCAATCCTATGGCTAGAAGCTGGTCCGATGGAAAGCAAAACATCGGGCGCTGATTCCTAGCGCTTCCCTTATGCATGATTTTTTTTTTTTTTGAAAAGGAGGATAATCTCGGCCTCTGATTGCAGTACACATCCATATTTTATTAAAAGCCAAGCAAACATCAACAAAGCTGAACAAAGTTAACCCGCCGCCATCACCATCTCCAGATCTGACCGCCGGGTCTTCCACACAACCACGATAGCTGCCGCCGTCAAAGAACTAGAGCGTCGTGGCCACCCCTATTCCAAAACACCCGCCGCCATCAGAAGGGCAACTGCTTCCACGCCACATCACACCGCGCACAAGACAATGCCACGCAACCGTGTCCACCAGGATGCCGCTGCGAGTAGGAGTCCGTCCGCATGGGGTCAGATCAAAGCCACACTGCCCCCACATCAGGACCGCCAGGAACGCAATCTTCTCATCGAGGGTATGCCGGCTCAGGCTTCAGGACTGCGCCCTCCGGCGGCGGCGAGGTGGGAGGGATCCGCAGGGCCGCCTTCAGGAGCAACACGGGAATATTTTTTTCCTCCAGAGTGACAAATGATTTCTGTATAGAAGGTTTCAGGTTTCCTGTCGCATTGCATTACAGTGCATTCTTAAACAATTGAGTCACTGATGAAAGATGCAACTCAAATATCATTGGGCCATGTGGCCAGATCGCCAACTTTAATTTCCTTGAATCCTTAAATGATAAAACAGGAGACAATAACCCCAAAAGCATGTGTTCCCTATTCTGTCCCCCCTGTATTGCAATTATTAGGTGGCTCACAGGAAAATTGTGCTGTCTTCTTGCACCCTTTGTAGCTAATAATCTAGAGGTGGCCACTACCATCATGGTCTGTAGTTGCTCCCCTCCAACCCCTCCTCCATTCTAATAGCCAATAATTCTGCTTAGATTGCGCTTGAGCCAACTTAAAGACTCTTCTGATTGGTCTTAGTACTTAAGAGCTTGGGCTGAGAGTAATGGGCAATGAGATGGGCAACAACAACGTTATTGGTCAACAAGGTACGCATGTTGCTGAATACTATCTGCTATCAAGGAATGAGTCTACACATTTCCCTAACTTGCTTCTTATGCAATCTTAGTATCGGAGGAGAGTGCTAAGGATTTTGATAAAACCATGCACCATTCAGATTGCTCGCCTGATCTCAACAACATGAAAGGTAAGAAATAATTGTTTTTAGTACACAAATTAATATCTAGTTAAAGTTCAGTGCAATTTAATTTGGAGTTGAATCACGACTAGAAAGCTATAATCATTCATTACTCTGTCTATGTTAGATAAGGAGAAGGGCGACACTAAGGATGTAGATTTGTCGGAGGTATTAAAGGCTCCCCTCACCTCTAATGGGGGAGATGAGAAAATGGCTTCAGATCAAACAAAAATCTCCGCTGCGAATGAAGATGTAGATGAGAAGAACAAGGGTTCACTTCAGGACTATAGATCGACACAAGATGATGATGGAAACAGTAACTTGCCTACAGAAGAAGGTTAGTTCAGCCAGCTGATTCGGTTCATATCTAGGGTTTTTTTCCACTATAATTTGGTTATTCTGCTTTAGTATAAGCCATTTAAAAAGCATGGTTTACTATGAAAATTCCAGAAATGGCGATTTCAATGAGATAGTAAGAAAAATCTAGGTATTTAAGAGTGCAAATTTGCTAAGATATTAGTGCTACCTAGGAACACAAAAGGTACATTATGCTTCCTTCTATGACCACCCACACTTGATCTTCAGAATATATATAATGTGACACTAAAAATTATAGGAAGTAAGCATTGCTCAGAAATAAGCCTTATTTTTCTACAGCACTAGAAATTCCCCTAATAAAAGTATCTAATCTGGCGCAGGTGATGAAACACAAGACGGTGAAACTGAAACAATCACCAATTCTGCAGAAGCAGTTCGCCCTGTCATCAGCGCAATTGAAGATATGCCAAGCAACAAAGATACTTCATCATCCGATGAGAAATTCAAACAACCTGTACATGAAAGTGCAGAGGAAAGTGAAGAAAGTACCTTAGCAAGTCCGCCCATATTATTTGAGGAAAACATTGAAAGTCTGCCAGAAGATGAGGAGGAATCTTGCAGTCAAGAAGTTGCAGTGGTTGCTGGTAATCTAGTTGCGGAAGATATAGTTGAAAACCTAGAAGGAGAAGCTGGGGTGTCAACAGTATATGATCTGCCAACACCATCGTCAGTCCAAGGAGAGACTAAATCATCAACAGAATCAATTCTCACTGATTATTGTGATGCTGAGACTAAGGAGGCCTTTATCAAAGATGAGCCTAGAGAAAGAGGCAATCCATCATATGTACAACCAGTAGATGACACCAAACAAGAAACAACCAACAATGAAGAAAAGGAAGACATTTTTGAAATGGGCAAAAGCAAAAGCTGCAAAACTACAGCAATAGATACTTTGATTGAAAGTGATCATGAAGTACTAGAAGAAAACAAGAAGATCCATGGGTTGGAAAATCAGGAGGGAGATACTGGTGAAGCTGTTTCCCCATTTCAGTCAGCTTTAGAAGATCCCAGTCCAAAAAATGGCAAGGAATTTCAGATAGATGAACTGAGTATAGCTGCCGAAGGAGAGATGTCGGATTCTATAAGTGCAGCAACGGAGCCTAATGTAATTGAAATAACACAGAAAGAACAAGGGGGAAATGCTGAGAAAGATGTTGCAGACAAGAATGAAGCAGATAATTTTGGGGGAGATAAGAAATCTGACGGTATCCATGACTTCGTCAGTATCGTCAACGTCCATGGAGAAGATTTTACAGGTTTAGATCCACCATTATCTGACCCTCTTCCTATTTTGAATGAAGAAAAGGTACAGGAAGGAGTCATCATAGAAGAATTAGCTACACTTATGACAGCAACATCATCTGCTCTTGAACGAGAAGAAAATTCAGTCAAGAAAGATATAAAACCTGCTAGCTCAGATAGTAATGAAGGGACCACCACCTCCGCATATGAAGCAAAGAGTGTAGATACACAAGAAAGTATGAACAACTCACAGTGTGATCAACCTCAGCAGGTACTGCTTGAAGAACCTGAAGTAGTCAAATTTGAAAACAGCGAGACTCTGACCACTTGCTTGCAGCTGGTGGAATGCAATTCAACGACAGAATTAACCTTCCCTGATGTATTAAACAAGGAGAGAGAAGGTGCATCTGCTACAACTACATGTTTTACATCTGAATCTAATCAGGAGAAAGTCGCAGGGAATGGAGGCTTTGCTGCTGAATCGAAACAAAAGAAAGTCAGTGTAAATGCCGATAAGTCTAATGAGGAACAGTGTCTGCTTCAGGAACCAACCCTAGGAAGAGATGCTGGTGAAGAGACTCCATTGCTTCTGAGTACAGAAAGCATCAACTCATTAAGCTATTCTAGTGAACAACATATCAAAGTAGTCAAGGACATCCCTGTGGTCAAGGTCGCTCTGATGCAAGCCAAAGAAGAAGCTGTGGAAGAATCTGAGAAGAGTCCACTGTTGAGCCCCAGGGAGCCATCCGAAGGAGCCTTCAGAGAACCAAATCAGTGTGCCAGAAACAATAAACCACTTCATAGCATAATGACAGAGGACAGGGTTGGTACATGGTCGCCGTTGAAGGAACAAGAACCAGTTCCAAAGGACAGCACCGCGGTTAGTTCTCCTAGGAGCAAAGAAAAGCCGAAACCAAAATCATCCTTTTTTGCCATTTGCATGTGTTGCACCACAGCTGCGAACTGATATATGGCCCCATGTGTTTTGTGTTCCTTAATGCCTGGTCTTTTTTTCTGATCAAGGTTTGATGCTTGAGTTCGCTTATTGAAGAGTGTCTTGCAGTTGTTGGTATTTTAGATCCCACGGCTTGTATTTGATCAGAGTTTTTTAAAGCTGTATCTTGCTTTTCCTTTTTACAGAAGTGTATCTGCTTTGAGGAATGAATACCATCAATGATGTGTGTCCTTGTAAAGTGTTGTTAAGTTGCAGACATCCTTTTTATACTACATGATATATAGCATTTCGACACCACGTATCTTCACTGTCATTGTTCTATATCAAAAATTGACACATATCCATAAAGAAGTGAGCATGACATGCCAAAAACTCCCAACCAACAAAGCAGGTTAAGTTAATCAATTTGGTCGCATAATCATATCAAATTGATTTCTTTCAGTATGTTCTCTCTCAAAAGAAGAAACAAACAGAGCTAGCCCTTTCAAAAGGATCAAGGAACCAAATTTGTCCCACTGTAGTTGGCAGAATGAAGAAGCTAACCACTGAAAGTAGTACTCCACTAAAGTGGAACAAGGAAATTTCCAGAACATGTTGTTTATGCTTCACCAAAGAGTAGTACTCTGAAAGCCAATGCAGATTTTATGTAATTTATAATTGACAAATCTGCTTCAAACAATTATTTCCCCGGTTCACACATTGGACAACTTCAGGATTCATATTTAAATCAAGCAAGAGAAAGAAAATAAGTAATGCTAACTAGATGATGTGAGGAAGGCCATTTCTCGAACAGCAAACAAGCCATTTATGGTCACCTCTGCAAAAGGAAAGGAAATCGTCAGTGGCATATCAACGACTGCAAAAGAAATTTGAAACGAGAGTGCGGGTATTGATTTCCACATCCCTAGTTACTCGAGTCGAGTCAGATTTCAGAAACCTGCGAGGATACGAGAAAGTTACGCCCAACTCGAACAGAGCCACACTGTTGCCCTACTCGCCCGTCGTTGATTCATCCGATCCGGCCGGGCACCTCCTCCTCAGCCCCATCTACGGCGAGCACGGACGGATGCATCAGTACCCATCCTCCTCCTGGTGGCCGACGCCAAGCCGTGCCCACGGGGCCACACCTCCCCGGTTCACCCGGCCTAGAAGCCGCGCACGCTGCTTTCATATGGCCAACCTTCCACAGTTCCACTCAGCAGCGCCCCTCGCGGGGCGGCGCCTCCCACAATCAATCTCGCCGGCCGCCGCGCCAACCGCCGGAAAAGCGGCCGTAGTCACGGGAAACATCCCATATACTCCTGAAAAAAATAATAATTTTTTGTATATATTTTTTTTTGACTATGTTAGTGTCTGGCATACTTGATAATTAAATCTAAAATGCGTTCACTACCAACACATTTAGACCTAGATATTTCGATCAAATTGTTTTTCGTGGCTTGGCTTTTATTTTTCATCGTAGTGACCAGAGTGATGGTATGTGAAATTATTCATTCTGCCCTACTTACATTTATTCTCAAATTTCAGCTAGCACGATATACCACCGTCTTTGCATATCAGAATTATCCGTCAGGTCCAACCTCAAATTAATGTGCTTGTACATAGTGATCCATATCTTGTCCAGTGCCATTAAATTAACATCTTGCAAGGAGAAGCACACTACTCATTTTGGTACCACACATATTCTCAGCGTCATTTATATCATCTGATTTACAATAAATTACTCGTACGACCTATGACTATGGATCAGAATTGAGGACTATAACTGCAACTTGTAGCCACCTGAAGCATACATGCTAGAATATTGTATGACTGATATTTAAGTAGAAATGTACTAAACTATATACCAAATTTCACAATATGTTTCATATCTGACCATAATTTCTATGACAAAAAAATTATACTTGGATTGATGTTATAAAACTTCTATTTGCATATTTCTAATTAGATCATGGTAATAACTGTAGTTCTTAGCCAAGCTCGAGACCATTAGAAAAAGTATTCATATCAGCTAAAATGTTGTTCAACGTGTGCTACATACTTTAACGAAATACAAACCCCAAAATTATAGACGAAGCTAGACCAGTAGCTTGCCTAGTTTATGATTGTATATGGCACCCATAAGATCAGGTTTTTGGATCGAGCTGAAAACTTCAGCTCAGCTGAAAGATATGAGAGCAGCAACATATAAACAACAGCATATGCCGACACATCTCTATATTTATTTTTAGTACATATTCGAAAAAGACAGATCAGTAGCACTGCGAACCTACTTGAAGAAGGCTTTGATGGAGGTAGAACAGATGTGCCGCATGACGTGGACTGCTATGCTGCTGGTTCAGCAAAACACGAACTGCCGCAAGGCTATAGCACTTCAAGCCTGGAGGATTCATGGCACAGGGAGTTTATTTGGAATTCTTGCACATCAATGTTTACTTGGCCATGGCGAGCCAAGGTCTCATCATTCATTGTTCTCATCTCAGAGGACTTTGCATTTGGATTGCCGTGGACGGCTGCATCAGAGATTGGAGGCGAGGAGTCGGTCATGGCTGGCGCAAGAAATTCCCGAGGCCTTCGTCTCCGAGCTCCCGCACGTAGCCCCCTTCTCCCGGTAGGCCGACGGCTCATCAACCTTTTGGACAGACCCGGATGCCGCCGCTATGTGCCTCTATCGACGCTGCCTGGGAAATCCCCATCGCCACCAACCACCGGTTCCCCTTCTCCCTCCCTTGGTCACCTCCATCCTGAGCGGGAAGCCCCCCCTGCACACCGCCTCCCGACTACGACCGTCCCTCCCGAGCGCTCGTCTGCGCCTCCTCGATCTCGTGTTGCCCCGCCGCTAGAGCCCAACTCCCGCTCGCCGCTGCCGGTATTCAGCTAGTCTATATACTAATTTTGTTGAGCTGATAGGGGAGCGGAGCGAAGCGCATGCGGATGTACAATTTGGTTAGTTGTTGAGCAAAATAAGGAGTTTGTTAATCGTGCAAGTTTGGTGTGGTGGCACTTTCTGTAATTTTTGTATGTGTGACACCAGGCATTCACCACGCTTTTGAAATTAATAATAAAGATATACACACTCATTGTTTAACATATTTTAAATACTAGTAAAATTATAAAAACGAATCTGGACATTTCGTGTTGGTACATAAAGTTTGAGAAAAAAACTTTTTTGTGGCCTGTTTGAAAAAGACATTCTCTGACGCTCCAATATGACTATTTAGGGGATATTTTTTATTTTTCTATGCATGGTTGTAAAAATGTTCTTTCTAGAATTTTGTGTGCTAAGTAGAAGGTCTACACACAAGATTTTTTATAGTATCATTTTGATATTTTTAAAATGTGTTTTATTTATGTAGTATTTTATAATGGTGCATGTATACTTTTGAGTCAAAATACCACCTCGATAGTGATAAGGGTAAAATGATCATAGTTGCTTGTAAGAGATATAGAGCGTCCTTGTGAGAAGCGAGTAAGCTGCTTGGAGATTGGTGACATGTTACGTCATCTAAATATGTGACGTTATTTCTTTTTCAAAAGTCTAGTTTCATGACTTTTTAGTTTGGTTCGCATGATTACAGGAAAACCCTAAGATTTCAGATGTCATGCTATGTTAAATATAATCATCAAACCAATTTACATGATTTTAAATTATGTATCTATGTATCTAAAGCGATAGAATCACAATATGGTTGGAGGAGGAGATTCTTAAAGAGATGACTACAAGCAAACGCCATTTTTTTAATATTCTTCGTTCTTCCTAAAATATATTAGGATGGACACACATGGCTAATAAAAACAATACGGACACAATTGTAATCAATTGATGAAAAGTATGGTTAGAGTGGAGGTTCATTGGAATCTTGTACGCGCGTGAATAATTTCAAATATACACAATTAAAGAATGTATTATGATTTTGAATAAATATACTCTACATAGAAAAGGTGGACATAATAATGTCCAAAGAAGACCATGACAAACATTTGAATCAAAGGATACACTGTCCAACACGACACAACATACACAGAGGTGTCTCGGTTATTAAGACGTAAAATGGACCAACACATTAACACTTCATGATCATGTTGTGCTTCCCTAATTATTGGCCTGACACCATACTTCTTCTCATTGTCACCGTCTTGGGGTTTATTCTTTCGGGCCTCCTTAAATATAATAGCAATTTGTACCATCATGTCTAGGTTGGGGGGGGGGGGGGGGGTTTAGGGGGAGGATACTTTGCAATAATATATAGATATACCATGGATAACTTCTTCATCGTGCAATTCCCTTAGCTAGTGATGGCCACTCACACATCATCACGATCCCTATTAACATGATAAACATTATAAAATAATAATTTAATATGAATGGTTACTAACCATCTTAGAATCCCCTAGACGACTATTGTAATTCGTGGAGTATGAGGATCCAATCCACTGAGAACACTGATGGCAACATAGAGATCACAGTGGTGGACTTGGTGATAACTTTGAACTTCTCCAACCATGTCTCCTATACTACTTAAACATGAAGATCTCCTATAGAGGGATTCACATCACCATATGAGAAAGATATGCCCTCGGTCTCTTCTAAGACATTTGATTTGATGAATCGGTGCTCACATACGTGGTATAAGCACCACTACTACTGTTGGCGCCTCACATCAACCACGTTTCCTATTTTGGAACCTCAGGGTGTGTTTGTTTACTTGGGCTGAAATTTCACGTTTTTGCAACTTGGCCCAGTGGATGCTGCATGGAAGAAGATTGACCTCGGGCTAGGATGGGCAGTTTATTGGTTGCCTGTTTTTTCGTTTTCTCACTTTGAGAGTCCATATGGTCACTTTGTTTGGTTTTTCAGATTGGGTTCGGCTGGTGCAAAGTTGCACGTTTGGGAGCCCGCATCCGACCCGATATGGTTACCTCGCATGGCAAAATGGTGAGATTACCAACTACTCATCAGGGTTTAACAGCTTACATGATCTTTCACATGATTCAGAGCAACTGGTAGTAGATAATCCACATGATCAAGCCGACAATAATGATGTCTTTGATCATACTTGAACCCCCTATAGGTGGAAACTTCTCATGTCGACGAACTTGTTGATGAATTGATGGCGGTGGAGTGAAATTGATGTTCACATCTTGCGACGACTGTGCCTTTTATGGACGCTCTGCTAAGAACTCGGAGTAGGATTGTTATGCCTGCTCTAGAGTCTTAAAATCCTTATGGAGGTTGTGCTGGTAACTTGTCACTTATTGGCTGCACTCCTCCCATGTATTGTAGATTCTCGGCTGCTTGCCGTAGTAGACCACATACCAGTTGTATTTCTACGAGACATAATACATATAAGGATCACAACTAAAGTAGGCAGCTCAAGTGCACAAACAACACAAGACAATAAACATAAACTAGTTAAGCATGCATGATCATATGGGCATAAGCATCAGCAGTTCCAACCTACCAAGTTAGTGTGATCCAACCGATCACCACCAACATTTATAGTGTCATCCTACCACCACACAAAAGGGGTGCAATCCTACCACCGCATATGTTCTCCATCATGTGAGGGGTTAGTATATATCACCTCACAATAAACAGGCACAAGTTTTCATCAAGTCCCTAGCTACTTCAAAATATACAACTTCTTCTTCATCATGCACGCACTACCGCCACCATCTCCATGATCAGGGATCAAGCATTATATGTAGTAATGCTTGGCCAGGAAGGTCCTGAGCCAGAGATCTCTATGGTCCTACGCCATCTGAACAAAGTTGTTGCCCATATCCCTATTGTCTAAGAGGTGGCTGGGCGCCACCATTAGAGCCTCAGGGCTATACCCTTTGGCTGCCATGACGGCGTCGTACAGAGCCGGGTACACGTTAGGAGGGGAAGCAGTGTGATGGCGGTCGCCACCGCTTTCACGGCGTCGGTCATGCAGGTGATGGCGACAACGTCCTCCTCTCCCAGCATTGACCTCTTCCTCTTCTTGGAAGGATCGAAGCCACCAGCAACATAAGCATTTGTGTTGCTGCCTTGACCAACGTCGGTAGCAGGAGAACCTGCGGCGTCATCAGTCTCGGCGTCGTCCTCAATCACCACTGTCTCCGACTCCTGGGTTTGCATGTATTCAAGGCTTGGCTCACCAAGAGGCTCACTGGAGCCCATTGCAAACCTGCCAGTGGCAAGGACGAAGGAGGAGATGGCCTCCATCTGCCTATAGTTGGTGACATGCTTTTTTAGATACTCGGCATCCTTGGGGTGATCTTGAGACAGGGAATTGCAGGGAGGTTAGCAAGTTTAGCGAGGTTACACAAGGGAATCATATGGATGTAACTGAAATTAGTTATTACCGAGATGTGTCCCCTGTAGTGGGTGTCCTCCAAGATGATGGTGCGGGTCTTCTCGTCCTAGCTAGCTCCGCTAAGGTCTCTGAGCTTGGAGATATGGATCCACCTGGTCCTCCACTTACGCAGGTGGTTGTACACCTGCTGTGAGGACACCTCGATGCCATAAAACTCAAACACCTTGTGGACAACAGTGTTGAGGTGCACCTCTTTGAACCCTTTCCGTCCTGACGTCGCTCTTGATGATCTCGCACATCTGATTGAGCACGAACGCCGAGAGGAATGGTTCCCACTTCATGGTGCCCTTCACCCCTTACCCGCCTGGCCTGTGTTGTGGGATTTGCCAGCCTTGATGGCTTTCTTCTTAACCAAAATCTTGGCAGCTTGCTCTGCAATCTGCTCCATCGTGAACCCGGTCATCGGAGGAGAAGACAAGATCTCTATGCGTTGAGGATAGGTGAGCCTCAGAGGCGGGAGCTGGGATTGGGTCTCAGCGACAAATGTCTCTTGAGAATCCATGAGGGCCTGGTTGAACTCATCGGTGGTCATGTCCTATAGATCTCACAGTCGCACATATCAGGACCAAGACTAGGCATGAACACAAACTTAAACATGCAATGAGTCCATGAAGACACCGATCTATGACTATACATAGCAGTTCATTGGACAAAGTAACATAGATCTACCGCAAACAACAACCAGATCTACGAGGTGCTAACAAATCGAAACTACCATGCCCAGGGTTTGATGGAACTCACCGGCATAATAGAAGCGGAGCACGTCGCCGCTGAAGATCTTGGAGGAACGCCTGCACCGGCCGATCTAGAACCACCATCTCTGCTACCGCCGCTTACGTGCTGGCCGATGAGGAACCTCGCCGGCTTGAGAGCTCGAAGAATGGGGAAAATGATGGCGAGGGACGTAGGTGTGGAGAGAGGTGATATATACCGCGGCGCTGCGGTGGGCGGTGACCCAATTTCTCCCGCCAGCTTTTGGGGGAAACGCGCGGCTTGCGCCATCGCCGAGGTCGTACGGGCAGCGCAGCTTTCCCCTCCTTTTGCACGAGCGGGGCCTGTCCCCGCGGAAACGCCCAAAATCGATGTTTCCAGCGGGCCAACTTTTGAGCTGCTTTAAAATTCATGTGATACAAGAAACACATGTAACCTAATACACCAAATGCCCTTATTTTTACCCGGTCCATGCGAGAAACGGGAAAACGGGCTACCAAACACGCCCTTATAGAATGGTGTGGCTTATATGGACGATAGCATCGATGAGTAGATGACAAACATACGTTCATTTCCCGTTCTTTCTACCTAACACATATTCAAGCACAAAAACACAAGAAGGGGCACAACATATTGCACTTAATTAGTCCGAGTGTCCAAAATCAAATGGTTTCAAAATATCATAGTTCGTCTAAAGCTACCTTAAAATTGTAGTATCAGATGTGGACATCAAAGGAAGTTCAAGATCGACCATACATATTTACAACTTGGGCCAGCTGGTTAGTGGTTCAGAATACCACAAGCCATTTGTGTCGATGATGGCTACACGAACAAAGCCAGAGGTGAAAAGGTTATATGGTATTTTGACGAGAGTTTTGAAATAGCGAAACAAAATCAACCCGAGAAAATTTTACTGCTGCACGCTTCGATTCCTCGGGTCGTGTTTGTACGATTGTATCCTGGAACTCTGCACTGCAGTCCTCCTACCTCTCCCGGGCTGTCGCACATCATCCCCTTCGTCCTTCGGGCCTGTCCCGAAACTCGAACGTGATGCACCCGATGAGGCCGAGGCGCCATGGCTGCCCCCTCCTCTGCCTCTCCGCCGCCCTCCTCGCGGGCGCTCTGCTCGCCGGCCCCGCCGTCGCCGATGGCGTCACGCCCTCCGAGGCGCGCCGGCTACGCGACGAGGTACCCCCGCCCCTCAGATCCGCCAGTCCTAGCCGCAGCCCCTCTAGCTCAACAGCCAGTTCATTGATTCTACTAGCGCTGAGTATTGTACAGTTCAGCTCGCCGTTTGCCTCTGTTCGATTGCGAGAGCAACGGTACCGTGCTTGCGAAGCGAGCTGGTTTTGTAATCTGGTGCTAGGCTCCGCGGATGGATCAGTTTGCTTGATTCGACTAGTTAAATTAAATTGTTAGATTCCTGGCTTCAGTCGTACCCACTATTTGTTCCTGGAAAGATGGTGCTGGAATTGATTTTCAGGAGTTCACTACTCGGAGCATTTGCTATTCTCATGCCTGATGGGAGATGACCATAAGGCATCGTTAGTGTTCCCGAAAGTGCTCATTTGTTTGATTCATGAATGTATAATTGTGGGCATTTCCAGTACTCGAGGCTCATTTGGTGGAAAAAATAATACCACGGCTCAGTTTTGGATTTGGCATTTCCAAGACGCACCGGTATGTGTATTAGTTATAAGATCGTGTTAACAAAGGTACTGGTTGGGTTTTAAAGCAATCGCACCTCAACCCATCCAAACTACAGTGACATTTTGATGAGCATATGGTGTTGAATTTGATTACACGAGATCATTTCTGGCCAGTTCGGTTATCTGATTTCTGCAGGATTTCTCCTATTGTCTTACTCTTGTACTTCGCCAAGATAGCATCATGTGTTAACTTATTAACCAATCATGTTTTTTAGCTTAGCTTGACTAGCAGCAGTGGCAATAACTCTGTTGTCTATAAATGGCATACGGACAAGCTAGTTGAGTTTTTATGCTCTGTATTGACCTAAAATCTTGTGTAAGTTCTAACATACACAGGTATGTCTTTTACGTAGGTGAAGGATATGTTTTATCATGCATTTGATGGGTACATGCAACATGCTTTTCCACTTGATGAACTGCGACCTTTGAGCTGTCAAGGTGAAGACTCCCTTGGTGGTTATGCACTCACTCTTGTAAGAATTAATAGACTAACTCATGTATTTTTTCTTGACATTTGTTTCCTTGGTGGATTATCATCATTCACGAATAAGCTTTTTTGAACAGATCGACTCTTTGGATACTTTGGCTTTACTAGGTGATAAAGAGAGATTTAGTGCTGGTGTGGAGTGGGTTGGTAAGAACGTCCGTTTTGATATTGTAAGTAAACATGAGTGACATTTAGTGAATCTGGTTTCACTAATCACACCATTAGAAATTAGTTTAGTTTTTTGCACGGTAATTTCTGAGTTAAAGAATATGCATCTGATACATAGTAAACAAAACGTAGTGCTCTTAAATCTTAATTTGTGCTTGGCAGCAAAATAATCTACTACTTGCTGGTTAAATTATGTTCTCTATTAATCTGTTAATCTACTTCACAAATGATGGCGTGCAGTAGCAATACTCTTCTCTAAATCAAATATTTTAGTACCAAGTATGTCATATCTGTTCCATAGATACCTCATTAATTCATTTTATTTGAGTCTTGTACTTCTATGTACTGTACTTGTTTTCTACCGTGTACAAATCAAAATGCTTTTGGGTCAACATTTGTGAGTCTGTTTACACTTGATTGTTGTTTAGAGTTCATGCCATTTTAGTAATCATGTTTCCTCTGTGCATGCAGAACAAAACTGTCTCAGTTTTTGAAACCAATATACGTATCCTTGGAGGTCTGTTATCAGCTCACCTGATTGCCAGTGATTATGCCACTGTATGTCTGCTCAATCCTATCTTATATTTGCTGTTTATTTCCTGATAACGCTATTTTTGGTATGGCATGAGAAGTATATACGGATAGATATTGCTGCATTCTATAATATACACCAAAACACAGCGTGAAATCTGACTGAACCAGCAGCCCTGCAAACCAAAGCTACTTATATAAGACCCTTTTCTGAACTGAAATTTACAAGACCATATCTATAACTAATGCGTATACCTACTATTGACACCATGATTAGTGTATCTGTCGCTTTGCACTGTAAGTTGATGACACCATATCTTGTTACTTGGGAATAACCATTTGTACCCCAATTTCAATTGTTGTGTTTTCTGGTTGAGGTTATTTGTAACGTTACTAGAATGTGGTGCATTACGAATAGGTATGGTCAAGTGTCTGATTTTTATTTAAGTTTCACATTTTACTGAAAGCACCCACATGCAATGAAGAAAATGATTTCAATAAAAACAAAATAATCCACTGCTGAAAGAGGAGAAAGGGCTGTTGGGCACCTCATCATACCAAACTCTATTCACATTATCTCTTCAAGTGTGTATAGATCAACAATACATAAAGCCACTGAAAATGTAACAAGGTAATAATGCTTCCACTTTAACTTTCTCAGTCAAACTATTAAAGGGTGTTCAGAAGTTCAAAAATTGTAATAGCTACTCTCCACCTGTCAATTAACAGATATTACAGAACATCAATTCCTAATAAATGGATGACAAATCCTAAATGGGCAGAGCACAGAGAAGTCACATGTCAGCATGTGAAACATGCCTCATGGAGAAAATATAGATAAATCTTTTTTGTTTGTCACCTCATGGACGGCTTGCAAGTGCTAGTATATTCAGAATTAGTCGAGTAATTTGAAGTTTATTATTTTATATTTTTGTGACAAAACTGAACTTTAATGTGGTTCAAGTGTTACTGTATTTGATTTAACTTTTCATTGATAGGGTATGAGAATCGACTCTTACAATGACCAGTTACTTCATTTGGCTGTTGACTTAGCCCAGAGGTTGCTGCCTGCATTTGACACTCCTACAGGTTAACAACCTTGTCCATTTGCATCTATTTTTGGAATGAGATATGCTATGTATCACATTAGTACGGACATGTGATCCCTCTATTTGTAACAACTGTTATTGCAAAAGAACTATTTTCACTGCTTAGGATGGTGGTACTATACCTGATTACATGGAAAATCATGTTCCATTGTAACAGTGCACACTCACATATAAATGAAACCACACATGCATATATGCGAGCATGCAACACACACTTCACAAATTTGTATTTGTGACGTGTTGGGATCTGCCATCTGAGTTTTCCTGTTGTTGAACCTATCTCACTGCCTCTACTGTTTAATGTCATTTTGATGGCCAGTTGAACACTCATTTATGATCTTCTGGCTTCTCGCTAATGACCAACACGAAGGACATGCTCTTAAGAAAAAACTTTTCACTCAATGACAACGGCCTCTGCTGCCTCTGCAACAATGGCTTGTTGGAAACCAGAGACCTTTTCTGGAACTGTAATTTCAGTAAACAATGTTGGGAATCCATCAACATCACACTAGAAGGCAATCTTGGTCTTTCTCAGATTATTGCTTCTGCTAGATGCAGCTTTGGAGGGCCTTTTTTTCGAAGTGTTCTCGGCTGCGTCTTGGAATACATGGAAGCAAAGGAATGCTCTCATTTTTTATAATGTAGCACCTACTGCTAGAGCTTGGTCCCCTTCTTTTAAGAGAGACCTCATCCTTCTTTCTTATAGAATGAAGGATGATCTGAAATCTCCTCTTATAGCTTAGCTAGACGCTCTGTATTTTTTTATGGGTTATACCCTAGACTAGGCCCTTCTGTACATTCCCTCCATCCCTTTCTTGTACATGTTTTAGCTCTTTAGTAAAATTTCACTCTTGGGGTCTCCCCTACAGTTTTCAGCTAAAAACACTCATTTATTGCACTTTCTGATAGCCTTACCAACTTGATTTTACCCAGGTTTGCAGTAGTGAAAATGACACTGATATTTGCAGACTTTTCAGCTATATTCTGATTGGTGCTGTCTTGAATGAGTTTGATTATGCCACAAAATATTTATGTAGCAAAGGTGCTTTGCAAAGTGCAAATTAAAGAAAATCGTCCTTTCTGTTGGAACCATTTTGGTACCCTTTTCATATAAAGAATATTTGCATGTTATATGGTGTTCGATACCATAGATGAAAGAACGTGCTAACATATGTCCCTTTGTTAATTACATTGGAAAATTTCCATTGCCTTAGATAATCATTTTGAACAAAAAATGTTCTTCAACTTTTTAGTTCACATTCTGTTCTATTTCATATTGCTTGTCTAACTAATGCAATTTGTCTTGTAGGTATTCCATTTGGATCTGTTAATTTATTGTATGGTGTCGATGATGATGAAAGCAAGGCACGCTTCTTTCTTCTTCCCTTTTTTTGGCTATAAAGTTTTGCAAACATAAACATGCCAAAACACATGTTGATTATCAATAGTGTAGAGATTTGCTGAGGATTCCAAAATACTTGTGCAGTTTGCTTCAGTAATTTTGGAGTGGTTTCCTTGAATTATTCTAGTATGATTTTGTAATCACTAAAAATAATACCTGAGTGGCATATAAACCTGTACATCACTTTTAAATTTCTTCTGCTCACGCATATTTTTGAGGAAAACACATATGTGCTGACAAATCTCCCATATTCATCTTTGGTAATCAGCACAAGTAATTTTTTGAAACTTGACAATTTGTACCTGGCTATTAAATGGACATGAACAATCATTATATTTACTGTTGACACTCTGGATGTTATCCCAGATAACATCGACAGCTGGTGGTGGCACTTTGTCATTGGAATTCGGTGTCTTAAGTCGGTTGACTAATAACACTGGTCAGTATTGGCAATATGCATCGGTTTTGCACTTTACCTTTTGCAGTATTGCTTTCTTATTATTGGTGTATTGTATCATTCTTTATTAAATTTCCTACTTCTCTCATGGCAGTTTTTGAGCGAGTTACAAAGAATTCAGTGCGTGGCATATGGGCACGCAGGTCGAAACTCAACCTTGTTGGTGCCCATATAAATGTCTTTACTGGTGAATGGACACAGAAGGTATTATTAATCTTTGTCCTCTTGTGATAGGTTTTGGATCACCATATATATTATTTCTAGCATTCTCTTGCTAATGTTTAACTCTTTGGTGTACAATAAACTACCTCATGGCATTTCTGCAGGCTTTCAGCACTGTCTGATATAAATACTATCTCCCCTTAGTGACCTGGTAGATCTAACTTTTATAAAATTGACACATGATTGGTCACGTGAGTGGAGTGGAAATATGTCTATTCTGCAATGTATCATCGTTTACCAACATAATTACCATTACATGATACAGAAAGTTTCCAAAATGTACTTTCAACTGTTTTCTTTGCAGTCTTAAGTTTTGAAGATGTTTCACCATTATCATCATGCAGGATGCAGGAATCGGCACAAGTATTGACTCATTCTATGAATATCTTCTGAAGGTATCCAAAACTGTAAACTTTTTGAGCTAGCTAGCTCTCGTCAGGACTTCCTCTCTCTAAAGATGTGATGCATACACCGTTTTCTCTTTCTCTTTGTTTCTCAAGCCCACATGCACACTTGAACTAGCTTGAAGCATTGATTATTTATCCCATACATTACAAGTTTAACATTACATCGATGGATACAGGTCCATTTATAGGACTTACAAAACCGCCTTCCTTTAGCTACCAACATAGTGAAACTATCTAGCCTGGGAACATTACTATTATAGCTAAGGCAAATTTCGATTTTGCTTTTACTTGCTCTTACCAACTGCAGCTAGTCCAGTTTGGATCATTTTCTTTCCTGGACTAGAAACTTTAGCCTACCAAAAACTCTTTACGGACCTACATGCATAGATATTTTATCTTGCATACCAACATGCATGCACTTTTGCAATGTGGCATGTGCTTAACCAGTGTGGTTATGATGATGAAAAGATTAATGCTAACATAAATCATATGGAAGGGAGGTAGTAACATTTTTTTGGAAAAGAAGTTCTATACCATCAAATGCAATAAAATGGGCATCCCAGAATAAAATTTTGGAATGATCCTTGATACATGTTTTATCCTAGAGCATGAACAAAACTATGTCATCATCTAGCTGGTCCTCTCTTCATATTTTTCTTAACCCCTATTATGGTTTTTAACAGTTATTTTTTTTTGTATCAACAGGCATATTTATTGTTTGGAGATGAAGAATACCTGTATGTATTTCAGGAAGCTTACAAGGCTGTAATGCACTACCTCCATCATGATCCTTGGTAAAAATGCAATATGTTTGCTCCCTAGTAAAATCCTATTCAGCATAGTTGAATTACAGTTCGCATGTCATTGTTTGAGGGTGTTTGGCTATTTTTGCAAGGCTGTGTTGTTTAAAAGTTGAAATTTGGGATCTGATCTTGCATTATTAATATGCATGAATAAACTAATAAGGATCAAAATCATGTCTTTTCTCTATAATATGAAACTGTAAGGTACAACTAGATATGTCCAATCATGTTTTTATAAGCATTGATGGTCAGATAGTTATGTCTGCATGCCGTTTTAAGTTCAACTACTTCCTGTTGAATAGGCAAGTTTGAAATGAATTTTCGAAAATGCCATGCTAGGTATATTGAGGTAAATATGAATTCTGGCGCTACGGTTTGGCCACTATTCAACAGTCTGCAGGCATTCTGGCCAGGACTTCAGGTCTGGGATCTTCATATATCAGAACATATACTAGCTCTGTGCAGCGCGTATTCGGACGGTTACTTATGCTATTTAGATTTAAGGTTTTAGCTGGAGATGTCGATCCTGCCATTCGAACACATGCTGCCTTCTTTAGCGTCTGGAAGAAATATGGGTTCACTCCAGAAGGGTTTAACCTCGCTACATCCACTGTTCAGGTATTGGAACAACAGAACATTTTTTATACCTTTATGGGTTATTACGTTTTTGGTCCTTGAACCTTCGGGCACCTGCAAGCCTTGAACTTCAAATGGAATTATCAACTCTAGAAGACACTTATACTAACGCTAATCTCACCATTTCCTATGCTTCATAGAATGGACAAAGGAGCTACCCTCTGCGGCCTGAGTTGATTGAAAGCACATATTGGCTATTCAAGGCTACCAGAGATTATAGGTGTGTCTTTCTTTGCAAGGTGAAGATAAAATTTGTTCTTGGTTAACACATCAATCTTTTAGATTCAGTTTCTCTCACCACTAAAAGGCATAGGAAACTTGAGTGAAGCTTTTTGCGTGTATGGTTTTCTTATTGGATGCTGATGCGGACAAAAGGTGTTCAGCTTTGGTCTTTGCTAATTTGATGGTTGAATAAGTGATTTCAGTTATAAGTGTAAAACTATAACTTCATTACCATGAAAAGATTGCATGATTGAGTACCTCTATCTGATACTAGCAAGCTCTAAACCATTTTTAGTTAAATTTATTCTATTTATGTGACAAGTTTCCTCCTAAAATACATTTTGGCATATATATTAATCGCAGGTACCTTGATGTTGGAAGAGATATACTAGCAAGCCTTCAGTATGGTGCTAAATGTCCTTGTGGCTACTGTCACATATCAGATGTGGAAACCCACAAGCAGGATGACCACATGGAGAGTTTTTTCCTTGCAGAAACGGCAAGTATTTATATATCAAAATTTGCGACATAATCTCTGCTAATAAAAAGCTGGCATGCCCATGATGTTTTTCGTCGACCAGTGTCACACACACATCACAAAGATCAGTTGATTACTTATGACATTAGCTTGTGTTGGCATAACTACTTATTGTACCACTACTAAACATTTAGTCGTTTACCTTGTAGGGTGTCTAGTCTGCTAACACGAGAGTGAACCATAACCTTTAAAACAATCTCTTCTCCTAAATCCTGACATTTATGAATAGATTTAAGTTCTGACATGAATTAAGAAATATAATCATTTATTTTGTGTCTGTTAGATTTTATGTCAATGTTATATTTCCTCGAGTTAACTTCTAAATATACCAGTAAGTGCTAAACATTTTCAGTCTGATCTTGTCGGGTATCTAATCTACTAACATCAGACTGAACCGGAAAACCTTAAAAGCCTAACAGCCATTTCATGTCTGTTAAATTGTATGTGCATGCTATATTTCCTCCCAAGTTATTATCTGCCAATTAAATCTAACTACTAGCACATTGCAGGTAAAATATCTGTGGCTTCTCTTTGATTTAGCTGTAGGCCCTGATAACATTGTTGAAAATGGGCCATATAAGTAAGTACGACTCTGGAGTTATTAAGTTCAGTTTCTTATTCATAGGTAAATATTCCAACTTACCGTGTATCGTTGACTCTGCAGATACATATTTAGTACAGAAGGTCATTTGTTACCTGCTACTCCCGAAATAGCCTTGGTAGATGAGCATTGCCTTTATTTTGGAGCATTCTGTAATGGCAGTACAACCCGTGGCTACGGTAACGACGATAGTTCTAGTAAGCAGCGAAGTTCTAACTACACTCAGTTTGATGAAAGACAAACAGCTTCCAGTCAATATTCAATGTCCAATGGTTTGTTTAGAACAAGAGGTTATATCAAGGTATACCCTACTGCATTTCTGATTAACAGTTTCCTTATGCACATCTCTACAGAAAGAAAAGGGGACGATAATGGATTATGTCATTTGAAGTGATTTCTCCTTAACAATATATTCACTGTTTGCATGAACATATTTAATGGTGTGATTAACATCCTACTCATTGTCATTGTTACTGATCCTTCATTGAAGGTCAGGAGAGATGAGATTGACAACGGTGCATTGTAAACTTTATCTGAGTAGTTAGGAGTGTCATGCATGCTCTCTGTGTTAATCTGATGTTGTGTTCATTATTATGTAAAGATGAATGGTTCTGTTTTATGTTTATAGTACTTCTGCCATTCTACATGACTACCACATTTACCAAGAGGACCCTCTATGATCTTGTGCCACTTCAGTTATCTTACGCGCACACACTGGTCTGAAGTGCCTCCTTTTTAATTACTTTTTTTTCTAACTGCAATGTATCTTTCTGCTAGGGAGTTTGTCCAGGATTGAGTCAGGCGCAGAAACTTGGCATATCATACCACGTCGGAGAGGATAGCTCCGTAGAGCAGAATTCTAGAGGTCATGAGAATCCCGATGAATCTTATGTGGTCGAATCCAGTGTCCAGGCTCAATCAAGTTCTGTTGTATTGATTTCTCATCCAGTCACAAGCCAATCCGATGAGTCTTTGATGACCAGGCCAAGAACTCAACATCATGAAAACATTGTGGTAACTGCTGACTCCGAGTCCATGACGGAGCCCATGAGGACCGATACTACTGGCGGCTCGTCCGAAGAACTCGCCGTGGACGCTGATGAAGAAATTGTGTCTCTAGACCAAAATGAAGATAGTACCAGCTGATCCTTAGAGTAGGCACCAATTTTTTTACTACATGATGCTTGGAGCACCTCCATGGTCAGAGCTGGCCGTGTTGCTCTCGAAAACTGTCAGCATAGGAAGCAAGCAGTGTAGAGTCAGTGGTTAATGAGCTGGAATCAGTGGTTGAGATGGGGTCATTCTTTGAGTCGTGCTATGAGCTGGGCCCAGAAGCAGTATTTACCACCAGAAACAATCTAACTGAATTTCCTATGGCGAATGAACTTGGGAATCAACATTTGTTAATTTTATTCTGTTGTACCGATTAGATTTGTTTTTTGAACTATATATAGTTCTGATCAAATAGCAGATGTAAAGTTGTATACACTAGAGGCAAACAATGAACTATATGGCCAAATAGGTGCAGTGCACATTACAGATCGTCAGCAGCCCTACTGAAATCTGTGAAGATCTGTGTCTGAAATGTTCCTCGATTTTTTTTATTCAAGCTGCTAGACGCACAATATCATGGGAGGCAAAGCATTTCTTCTGACCGCTAAACATCTCTCAGAATGGAAACACTTAGATACAAATATCCATGTCTGGAACTGGAATTACATTACACCGACCAACTCCATGCTTACACGCGCGGAGATTACACGGGATCAAAGAGAAGACTTAGAGCGAGAGGCCGCCTGACTCCTCGTCCTCGTCGAGGCCGGAGGTGTAGACGGTGTAGAGTGACCAGATGAGCCCGAAGACGCCCAGGAGGATCCATCCCAGCAGGTTGTTGCTCAGGCCGAGGCTGAGCCCGGTGCCCTCCGTCGACATCCGCTCGTCGACGAGCGCCAAGGCCGGGGCCGCGGACACGGTCACGGCGGTCGCTGCGGCGAGCAGGGAAGCGCCTGCGCCACGGACGGCGGCGGCGGCCGGGGTCGCCTCCTTGGCGTCCTTGGAGTAGCTGCACCTCACCCTTTGGCTCCTCGTCCTCAGCTGGGGCAGACCTGCACAGTTAATCGACAGGTCCTTGGTGCTCAGCTCAGAGTGAACTGTGAACGTGCAAATAGAACACGGTGTTGTGCCTAGAGCGGCAGGAAGACATGTAGAGCACTGCGTACCTAGAGCCTGCGGCCTGGTGACCACGGCACGGGCAACGACGGTGGTCGCCGCGGCGGCGCTGATGGTGGCCATCGTTGCTGTGCTGTGCTGTGCTGCTGGTGCTGCTAGCTGGAGAGTGTGTGTGCCTTGCTCAGGTCTTGGCTAGCGTGTGCTGGTCCGCTGGCGTTTCCTTTTTAAGGCGATATTCGGAAAGTATCTCGGATCGAGGAAGCCGCGAATCATCTGGCTGGCACCGCTAGGATTGGGTGAGGCACGAGATTGGTCACGCTTCATCCATGGTTTATCCCCTCGTGGCCAATGGGCGTTTGCCGCGTGGACCCGTGGATTCTCCGATCAAAATATGTGGACGTCTGCACAGCGACTTTAGTTTAGCTGAGTGGTACTGGTATTTCATGAGGAATAAACTGCAGAGATATTGATGTATAGCAAATCATGTATTGCATCGATATTTCGTCGGGCCGGTAATTTTTTTTTGTTCGGTTTTAGGAAGTTGGCCCTGCCTGTTTTCTTTGGCCCTCTTGAAACTGAAATATACAGTACATGTCATACTCCTGACGCAATAATACGGAAAGAGTAAATTACACTATCACTGTGTTTGGATGTAAGAATTTGAGGATGGAATCGTGGAATCTGGAATTTGAAACCAATTATCTGCGTTTGGGTAGCGCCGTGAATCGTTGCGTGGAAACGGACCCAAATTCCACGACCCCGCTCCCTCGCGTGCAACAGCCCAGCCCGTGTTTCCAAGCTCGCCCCCTCGGAATCGCTTGGAAACACCTCGCGTACCTGTTCGCTAACAGGCACCCTCGGGAGCTCCTGCCGACGAAGGAAATCGCGACCGCGACCTAGACGATCGGCGGCGGCGGCGGCACCGGTGAGCTCCCTGCCCTCCTCCCTCAGCCCTACCCCGTCACCCTCTCCGTCTCCCCTTCTCCTCCCAGGGACGATTCCCATCAGCCCGTCCGTCCGCTCCCGCGAGCCCATCCCTAACCCTAGATCAGCCGGGCTTGGGAAGGGGAACGACGGCGATAGGTGGATGACAGCCGAAGGGCAACATCAGCAGCCTGGCCTTCCCAACGGGCATCATTCCAAGCGGTTCCAACAGCAAATTCCAACAGCAATGAGTTATTTCTTTGATTCCATGTTTTATACATCCAAACAAGATTTGGAAATGAGTTATTTTTTTATTCCAACAACAAATTCCATGCACATACAAACAGAAGAAATGAAATCGCAGTTCATTTCCTTTCCAACTTGGATTTAGAATTTTCAGTCTAATTCAATTCCGAGCTAAAATTCATACATCCAAACAAGATTTGGAAATGAGTTATTTTTTTATTCCAACAACAAATTCCATGCACATACAAATAGAAGAAATGAAATCGCAGTTCATTTCCTTTCCAACTTGGATTTAGAATTTTTAGTCTAATTCAATTCCGAGCTAAAATTCATACATCCAAACACAGTGTAGATGGTCTACATTGGTTGGATCTCTAGGGTCCCTATGTCAGGTAAAACACGCATGAAAAAAAACTACCTAGTCGACTAGGGTTTTGACTACTGCTCCAGCGATCGGCGATCATCGGTGCTAGGGCCATTCTTTTCCCACTTCCGATCCATCTGACTCCCTCTAGCGATTGCGCCACTCAGGTTGACTACAGGGTAGACCTGGTTTGACTTCCTGGCCTTGGTAGCGCTGAGCTCTAGGGTTTTAGATCGGATCGGTGATGGCAGCGGAAAGTGAGAAAGCTGATGCGGGCGAGGCGTCGGAGAAGACTAGCTCTGAACCCACGCTGGATGAACTGTTGAGTAGCCTGAATCTCAAGGGAGAGGACATCGGAGGGATCTTTGTCCCAAAGGGGGAGGTTTAATCCCTGAAGGAGGGGACGAGATGGATGGCAATTATGCCTCTTTTGTCTCCCAAGCCTTTTAGCGCGGTGTTGCTGAAGAAAACTATGCGCTTTGCGTGGGCCCCTATGCAAGAGGTGACCTTTAGGGATCTGGAGGAGGCGAGGTTCGTTGTCCAGCGAACTGCCTAGGAGATTGGTAGAAAATTACCGAGCAAGGTCCATGGATCTTCAGGGACTACGGGCCGTTGATTGACAAGTACGATGGCAGCTGTAAAGCTTCAAAGATGGAATTGAATCACATCCATGCCTAGGTTCAGATCCACGATGTGCCTAAACACTTTTGGAATAGGCCAATCATCACTGGCCTAACAGCAAACGTCGGCGAGGTCGTGATAGTGGACATGAACGACTCAACGATTGAGGGTGACTTCGTCCATGTTCATGTGTGACTGGACATTTATTCATAGAGGCTCAACGACTGCACTAGTTTATTCATAGTAATTACTTTCAATAATTTACCGTTTTCTAGTTAATAGTAAAAACAATCACACACACAAACTCTCTAGATCCTAGCTCTGCATAGAAAGCCATATAAATGAGTTATAAGGCTTTAGAGAATAGATAGTTTACCTTCAGCTCCTCGTGGGTTTGACACTCAAATACTTATCGAATTGTACTACGGTGATCCCCTACACTTGGAGGTTATCACTTAGCTAGAGGGAAATATTATTCATGAAAATATTAGTGCATTCTTCCTAAGAAGTAATAGTGCCTTTAAGCAAAGCTAGCAATCAATATTTTGCCTTTCCTCTAAGTGAGAAAGGAAATAAACGTTGCTTGATCGTATTGGGGTCAACATCTTTTACGCGCATCATATCGCATATATCGATAAATGTGTTTAAGTGCAAATCTGAATCCTTAGAAACTGAGCCTACAAATTGGTTACATTGAACTAAACTTAAAAAGTTAGACTTTATTTCACAATTCTCTATTGTGACAGCGGGTTGAGTGATAGGTGCACGCATAAAATCATCATTAGGGGTAGCATATTCCCCAAGCTTTTTTGTGCGTGGTGTACTGTCAATTTTCAATGTCTTTAGAATAAGATAAACAATAAAACAAGTAACTAATTTTTTGGATTTATAATTGATAACAGAAAGTAAACTAATAACAATAAATAAACTAAACAAAATTAAAACTAACTAACAAGGTCTCTAATACGAATTAATTCTCCGGCAATGGCGTCAGAAAAAGGGTTGATACCTTCGATCCGGATTATAGATGCAGTATAATAGCTTTTTACCTAGAAAATATAGGTTTAATCGAACCTTGGGAAGCAATTGCGGTAGGTTGTGAAGCATCTGCAAGACTTGTTAGTTTGCTTTAATCTTCGATTACCGAACCTTTCTAGTTTGCTTTTGTTAGCGGGGTTGTACCAATGGATGGAGATAGGCCAGGGTTAAGGTTTCACCTGCAGCTATGCATACATATGGGATAAAAATAATAATAAGCACATTCATGTGTAAATGATCTAATATAGATAGAATTTATGGGTAGCACATCCGTAAATACTAAAGCCCATGTAAGCCACATGCATATGATAAAGTCTCGTGGTCCAATCGTTATACCATGTAGCACTAGGCTATAAACGACTATTAAGTAAAATACAGACCAAAGCATTAAGATCTAATAATGTTGATGTTGTTTCCAAATAGATTACTAAACGACTATTGTACTTCCCTTGTTGTCACTGGGTTTCAAACGTAGGCGCAGTTTACCACACATCACACCTCAAACCTTGATCAATCCTCAAGGTCTTGGATACCTGACAAGTCCTAGGATTAAGGTAATAGACAATGATATAAATACAAATCTGCTATGCAATCGCACACAATACTCTCATGTAGTTAGATGCACATAATCGCTGCGAGGCTATTCCCCAAACTTGCAGCCCGTGAGGACTACTCACTCACATTAAGTTTAAGGATACAAAAACATTGTAAAATTACTTAGATTAATACCAAATATCCTTACAAAGTCACCAACCGCGAGGAGATATTGAATACAAGTTATGACTATGGCTATGAATGGAGGTGGAGATGGAGATGATGAACTATGGTGCTGGTGAAGCGATGGATCTTTCTTAGTGTGTTTTCAGATGCAATCTGCGAATGACGGCTATCTTTCTTAGTCTCTAAATATATAGGACCCTTCGTAAAAGTTGCTATGTTTGACCGGGCGAAGCCGCCTCCATGTGGCACGGACAAGCTCGCCCGTGCCAGCGCTCATTAACACTTATGGACGCTGGCATTCGACTCCAGTTGACTTTGTTGAGTTTGCAATGTGTGATTCTCTCTTAATTGCTCCAGATTTCGCCATAAAAGAATCATTTCTCGTATATTACCATCTAAAACAAGGATTTGCACATTTTTGCAATACTTAGTCATTAGTGGCAAGGTTAGAGAGATATTTTTATCACTTGCTTGATTTAATATAAGTTTTAAATGCGAATAAAGATGTCTATTTTCATAGCCATCAATCGCGTACTTCACCAAACGGCGAGCCCAGGACCTCGCCTCCTACGAAGGAGAAGGCCCCGATGTGAAACTTCTGCGAGGCGAAACTCGCCCACATCGAGGCCGATAACCAGTCGTGCCTCGCCTACCTGCCGCCGAGGAAGCTCCTGGATGCCACAGTGGATGGCCCCGCCATCTTCTTCCTCCTCATCATTGGCGTCAAGGTTGTATGGGCCTCCGACGGCGACGCCATCGTCACGCTTTGCGGTCCAGCTCACCCCGTGAAGGACAAGCCAGAGGATCCACCGCATCGCTCGCCGCCTTGCATGCGAGTGCGCTCCGGCGACATCGTCATCAATGAGCGTTGCGTGCCATCTCCCTACCGCAGTAGCCTTCGCCTTGTCAGGCCGAAGAGGGAGAAAGACGTCGATGGTTCGTCGGCTAAGAGGTTGATGCCATCACCAGAATGGTCTCCGCCCGCGAGTATCTCCACAGCGCACTCAAGGTGGAGGCGCTGAAGGACCCCGAGGAAAGCCCCGGCTTGAGGATGGCCATGAAGGCGTCGCTATATCACGCCTCTTGCTTGGTGCCGAGCTCGCCGCCGCACGCTGCTCGCCCCTGCTCGCAGACAAGTGCCGCCGTGCCCTGCTAGCTGTGGAGAGGCTCGGGTTAACACTGCCGTGCATGGGGGAGACGGTCTCCCCCTTTTTTTTGTTTTTTATATTCTTTTAAAATATTAAGGATATTTCAATTGGACTGACAAGTAGGGCTCCATCCATCTCATCAAATTGGCTCTGACAAATGGGTCCCACGTGTCAGAAACGCTGAGTCATTTTAGAATTAGTTTTAGTGCACACTGAAAAAACTTGCTGAAAAGTTATCACATTTTGTAAAAAGTGGTGGGAAATCCAATATTCGGCGAGAAATCGGTGGTTTTATGCTAAAACTCAGTCCCCCTGACGCCTCACTCCTCTCCTCCCTTGCCCTTCCTCTCCCACTTCTCCCTCTCTCTACACCGCACAGGGCGACGCCTCTCTCCAGACCCATTCCCACTCTCCGGAGACGAGTCCGGTGGACGGCCGTAGGCGTGGACGGAATCGGACCTCACTTCTCTCTCCGGCCTTCATCATATCCCTCGCCTTAGGTGTGGGTCTCAGCTCCAACCTGAGGTATGGTACCCCCAATATCCAAATCACGCGACGGTAGCGCAAATTGATTGATTCAACGTCGGATTCGTGTTGGTTGTTATTAGATCTGGATGAATCAGATGCGTAAGCGCTGATGGGATTGGGTTTAGCCCGTAATTTTCGTCCTAGGTTTTGGATTCCCCATCGTCTACTCCCAGATATTGCTCCAAGTAGGCCTGGAGGTTCAGGCATGCTGTTTCATCGAGTTCAGCTAATTTTTCAACATACTTCCTGATGCTTGAATGATCCTAGCCATGGTCCAGTATTCTTGCTGCATGCTTTAGGAATTTATGTTCGTGTGCAATGGATCAGTGTCGATGTTTGGGCTAACAATTGCAAATCCTTGTTGCATAGTGATAGCGCTATCTATATTTCTATGATTGTTATTCAATTGTAAAGTTGTGTTGAGTTGTTCACAAGCTACTGCTACTACCCAGTATTGGAGAGAGAGAATACCAAGATACTGATCTAGAACAACAGCTGTTTCATCCAACAGCTAAGAGGCACCAGTGCCCTAGGTGGACACTACCTGCTTAGGTGCTAGGTGCCAGTGCCACTTTCCTGTATAGTTGTCTGCCTAACCCTGACTAGAATCTGGAACCCATCCTGCCACCCGCTTAGTCCTATTCAGAGTACTGAAATGTCTTCTTGCCTAAGCGGTAGCTTTATTTCCTGATGCAGTTGGTTCATGCCAGGGATGATGATGTATTGTTATTTGTACCATTCGTCCTACTTACCTTTGTCCAAAATGAGATGCTAAATTTATGCATGTCGTATTTTGCGGAACTAACCTCATAATCCACAGTTGCTGCCTCCTCTGTTTTGCCAGACTACCCTTCCCCTTGTCTTCACCACCGCCTCATCTCCTTCCATACCGCTGTCTCCACTCTGGACCCATCTCCTGCTATTCTCAGAGAGAAAAAGGAGGCGGAGACGAAATTGAACAAGCAAAGAAGATACAAAATTGTCCTTGACAGCACCCATCTCAAATACAACCGGCCACACGACGGCAGAAAAGTCCCACCCGTCCGACCACAATCGGACGCCTGATAGCCTTCATCTTTGTCCAGGGTTTTAACGCAGTTGAGAAGGCTTCAGCGAGGAAAAAAAAGAGGAACCTCGAGAAGGAGGCGGCGAACAGGGAGCGGAAGAGATGGAGAACGGCGGCAGCAAAGGCGACGTCCCGGAGGATGCCAATGCGCGTAAGAAGCCGCTTCCTCCCGTGGCCCTCGATTACTACCTCCTGTTTCCCTTTTCTTTGGATTTGGCCGCCATGTTCTCCTCTTTTCTAGGTCGTCTTGTGATGGGATATTTTGTAAGCTTAATTTTGCTGTGCAGATTGCCCTGGAACGCAGTCGGAGGAAGCGGGGAAGGCGGATTCATGCGCCGGATGTCCTAACCAACAGATTTGTGCCACCGCCCCCAAGGGCCCCGATCCTGGTAATCAGATCATCTCTGCCTTCCCTAGTAATTTCTGTTCCTATGGTATAGGTAGGTTTTGACTTCTGCTGCAGTAGGGGCAGACGTAGTGAGCGAGCCAATCTTGATATATTCAGGGTTGGATGACCATAGATGACTAGATTAAGATGTATTACTATACACTCCGTTAAATTTGCCAACACAGGAAGTATTCACTCCTGAAGGCCAGAAGAAATCATACTGTAATGGGCTTACAGAAGCTTACACAAGTATATAAAAGAATGTAAAACTAAGCGAAGCATGACCTCCCTTCCTCGGCTGCCTTGCACAGCTGCGGATCCATCGACACCTTACCGAGGAAAGGAGGCTTATTTCTTCCGGTTAGAAATGATATCCTTATCTAGTTATGATATTATTATTGCTTGCAGTAATGTTTAAGATTATTGTTTGAAAAGATGTGAAACCTGTAATCTCAGAAAGTATTCAACGGTATCTATCTTTCCCACATACCTGGATTAATCATCTGGCAGGTTTTCTTGCAACGAGGGGCATACCACCAACACAAACCAAACAGCATCTGTTCCAGTACCAGATTGCGGAATGTAGTAAAACAATTTATAACTCCAAATTCCTTGTAACTCAATTCTTATCTCGGTCACGGTTATTGCTTGATTATGGTACATCATCAATTCATGAAGAAGTGTAGAAGTTTAATGTACAAGCACTGTTTTTCATTGGTCGTCGTTTTAGCTCATATCACACTGAACAGTTGGTATTTGATTGTTTACTGTGTGACCTGTTTTCTCTCTCTTTGATTGTGTGACACAGAAATTGCTCCACTGGTCCACCATACTCATCCAATCACAGTGACAATGTATCCTGTGACGTTATGTGTAGCAATGTTACAGTGACATCACTTGTTTCACCCCTTGGACTAAAGGGGAACGGTCATGATTAATTATAGATTACAAGAATTAGTTATAGCAACCTTCTCATAAACAATTGTAGCACTTTTTTTGTTGGGTAAACAATTGTAGCACTTGATCTTGACTTTTCATTTGTTACCCTCCGTTTAGAAGACGAGTAATGCTACCCTGACCTAAACTATGCTATCAGAGGAGTACAGTGCGAAGTTGACGGAGGAGCAAGCGCCAAACAGGCAACAACAGTTCGGCAGTTATGGAATTTATATACTGCTAACTGGCTTTTAGTAGGGGGATTTAGATGAAATTGCCTAGATAACCCAAAATCATCTCTATGTGAAATGAACAATTAAGTTACTTTCACTGCAAACTAAAGTATGATAACTTCTTAGACTATGAGAACTTTTAGGTGATTATGATTCGGTGGCGTTTGATTCACATTAATAAGAATATAAGATAATAAAAAAGATAACCAATATTACCATAAGGGAAGGTGTATGGAATAAAAGGGGCACAAAAATAAGGAGTTACCCCAATCGGTAACATCCAAAAGTGAAAAGGACTGCATTTTTCTTTTCAATCGTTTGCTCAAAATAAATACCATTTCTGACTAGTTAACCGCTTCACCCATTTCTTATCTGCAAAGTCAATGAAAAGCCTGCACAGGTTAGAGTAACCGCAGAGCATACAAAGAAAATTTCTGCCATTTCTAAAATAGAAAAATTGTAACAGAAATAAAACTAATCAAAGATTATCATGTCTGAGTACTGAAATACAATGCCAAAAATCATGTGGATATAGTGCCCACATGAAGCATTAGCAATTTATATATCATAATTATGAAAATGGTCTTGGCAGACCTCTCAGAAAAAAAAGTTCCAAATGGCAATCTGCCACAGTTTACAAATTAGAAAGTTATATTACTCCCTTTTAGTCTCACCTCCTAATTCCCTAGAAAATCTGAGATACCAAGTTCACTCCCCTTTAACCCTTGAGTAGCCCAGGAAATATCCTTAATAACTCCAAATCGTCCACTTTACACTACCCAAATATCAAAAGCAGTGCAAATTACCCCTCCTCTGAACAACACTGTTTTGGCTGGCATGGCATATATCTTGTGTTAATGTGTTGCATTGTTATGGAGCTAGTAGACCCTGATTACATAAGTGTGTCCTGCAGCTCACCAGGCACTAATCATTCTCCGTTGCCTATCTTAATATCCATTTGTAAGCTCAAGCCCAAGCGAATGGGTATAAAGTCGACATGTTCAGACTAGGTTTGCAGTGTGTCTCAACCAGTAATTGTCAACTAGTAGATGATTATGTTTATGACATACAAGACATACCTTATTCAGGATACATGTGCATTGGACCAAAGGCTTGGAACTAATACATCATATATGCTCTTGCTTAAGATTGCCATGGCTTAGTTTTTGTTCTTGATTTACCCATTTTGGCATTTGTTTCACTATGTTCATATAGTTACCGTTGGCGGTAATGCATGTTCAGATAATATTTAACTGTGCTTCTATTTCTTCAACTTTAAGTGGCCTAACTGTTGGCTGTATTTGTTTTTCAGACTTGGTTGCTATTGCTGAGCGGATGGCTACTGTGAAACACAAGATACTGGTTTTGTCAGGAAAGGGTGGTGTCGGCAAGAGCACCTTTTCAGCCCAGCTCTCATTTGCCTTAGCTGAAAAGGACCATCAGGTTGGCCTTCTTGACATAGATATATGTGGCCCTAGCATCCCAAAAATGTTAGGCCTTGAAGGTCAGGATATTCATCAGAGCAACCTTGGCTGGTCACCAATCTACGTTGAGTCAAACCTTGGTGTCATGTCAATTGGTTTCATGCTGCCTAACCCTGATGATGCTGTTATATGGAGGGGTCCTCGCAAGAATGGATTGATCAAACAGTTTCTTAAGGATGTTGACTGGGGGGAGATTGACTATCTTGTAGTGGATGCTCCTCCTGGAACATCGGATGAGCACATCTCGATTGTCCAGTATCTACAAGCCACAGAAGTTGATGGTGCGATAATTGTCACAACTCCACAGCAAGTGTCCCTGATTGACGTGAGGAAGGAAATCAACTTCTGCAAGAAGGTTGGCGTGCCAGTGTTGGGTGTTGTGGAGAATATGAGTGGCTTGAGGCAGCCATTCTCAGATCTCAAATTCATGAAGCCAGGTGCTGCAGGGGAGACAGATGCCACAGAATGGGCGATGAACTACATCAAGGAGAATGTTCCTGAGCTTTTGTCGGTCGTCGCGTGCAGTGAGGTGTTCGACAGCAGCAGGGGTGGCGCGGAGAAGATGTGCCATGAAATGGGGGTTCCTTTCCTCGGTAAGGTGCCGATGGATCCGCAGCTGTGCAAGGCAGCCGAGGAAGGGAGGTCATGCTTCGCTGATCAGAGGTGCAGCGCCAGTGCACCGGCTCTTAAAAGCATAATTGACAACCTGATCAAAAACAAGGCGCGGGAGGGGAATAGGGCTTGAGGGGCTCGATCTGGAGGGGAATATGTGGCTCGGATAGGGGCAGGTGAGAGCTCTTGGCACGGAGGGGAGAAGGGTCACGAGCAGAGTGCGTGTGTTGTAAGCAAGAACAGAGGCAAAGCCTCTCTCCGTTGCTAGGAGTAGACTGATTTTTTTTCTTTTTAGCTTTGTCTGTTTTCAACTATTTGAAACTTCAGAGAAAGGAAGAGCTATAAAAATATTTGAACCTGCAGTTTTTTTAAGAAAAAAACAAACTCCCAGATGTTAAAGTTAGAAGAAGAAAATAATTTGTATTAGAAAAATAAGGAGAGATTTGGGTTTTCACATAGCCCTCTTATAGAGTCAAAATATCATTTGAAGTTAGGGTTTTCCATTTAGAGAGGAGGAGGGAGAAAGATATTAAGGTTTAGAGATAGAGATCAAAACCACAACACAACTAAGAAGATAGAGAGAAAACAAAAAAACTAAGAAGATAGAGAGAAACCAAAAGAGAATAGAAATAATTAAGACAAAAAGAGAGGGAGGGAGGGGAAGGGGAGAGAAATAACAAGAGGCAAAGTTGATGGGAGATTTTATAAAACAAGGTGTCATGATATGATGCATGATGATACAATGCACACAGTAAAATAACGAGAAAATTTCTAACTGAGGATTTCCGGGATGCCACATGGCTAGACTACACCGACTGATCCGTTGTATGAGACATCTATCTATCTATGTATGAGACATTTATCTATCTATATATACAAGAGACACATTACTATTATTTCATATTGTTATTCGACAAACATTTCAAAATAAATTGCAACAGAGAATTAAGATACAAACATGACCTGAATTAAACTAAGATAACCTAACTACATGAAGTCATCATCGTCGTCATGTGATGATGCCTTGCTCTTGCCCTTCGACGATGCCACACTCTTACCTGTCAACGATGAAGCACTCTTGGCCTTCTCCCAGGCAGGATGAAGCACTTTTGGCCTTCTTCCAAGCAGATCTCTTGCTCTTGCTGCTCGATGATATGAAGATATCATCTTCGTTTTCACTCTCGTCTATCCACAACCAAGGGTTATTTGTCAAAAACTTCTTGGAAGATCCATTCTTAAATTTTAGCTTTGTCCACCTTGAATTCATCCTGAGAAGTTTTTATCGTATTTTCTCGGTGTTCCTCCGTGGGCACCCTATCCTATGTAATGTCTTACCCAAATCATTAAGGAGAATATCACTACTAATGAGTTTCTCCCATGTAACTAGACTATTGTCTATCCTAAACTCTCTGGAAAAATGCAAAAGGAATTCAGATATCCATTTTAGAAAACTATGATCGGAAGGAAAACCCGTCATCTTCATGAGAAAACACTTGTCTGCTTACACACCTCAGTGAGAAGAGGGTTTTATAGAATGAGAAGAGAAGAAATGGTGGGAAGATTTTGGCAGGAACTAATTGGCGGGAACTCTTTAGAGGGAAGAAGTTGATGGAGAGAATTTGGCGGCAAGAATCTACCAGGAAGAATTTTGCGGGAAGAAGTTGACAGGAATAAATTTGTGGCAAGAAGTTTGCGGGATTAATTTGGCGGTAAGAAGTTTGCAGGATTAATTTGGCGAGAAGACTTTGGCAACAACAATATTTATTACGACAATAACTTAAGATACATTACATCTGAAATTAAGATACATCTCTACACTAAAACTAAAATTAAGATACATCTCTATACTAAAACAAAATTAAGATACATCTCTACACTACTGCTAAAATTAAGATACATCGCAGCTGAGGCATAAGTCTACTTGTCCTGAGTCTAGTGTGGGTACTTTTCAGTCTTGTCACCACGTTCTTCTACTACATGTGCCTCAGCATCCCTTTCTCTTAGTCTCTGCCTTTCCGCCTCACGGGCTACCTTGCGCATCTCTTCTTCTGCCTCAAGGGCCTCCATCCTCCTTCGATTGATCTCACGGTTTTGAGCTTTTGCTACCCTTAATTTATTCAATGCAATCTCTTGCTCCTCTTTATCCCGAGCAGTATCCATTTTGGCACGCTCCACAACATAAAAGTGCTCCCATGCATGGGCACTCCTATCCTTGATCTCCTGTAGCGCCCAAGCCGGCTGCTTAGTGTCGATCCAGTGGTACCACTTGCAGAGGGGAGGAGAAGACTACGGCGAAAATAAGAATATTAGTAAAAGAACAATAATGATATTTAAACTCCATTCATGATGCTTTTAGAACATACCGAAGGCCTCTCAAATGACGAGCTTGCTTGTCGGGGTGGATCATGGTCATAGTTGTCACACATGAAAAACTTCATGCCCAACTTATCAGAAAAATCCTCGCTCTCCTTCACCTTGGCAAGAGGGCTACACCAACACCGCTCTATTCTCAGACCTGGTGGCAACCTTGCATCTTTCATCTTCCTCAGCCTATAGTCAGGGTTCGAGCAAGGCACACTCGTGATAGAATCTCGTTGGGTACATCACAACATATTGATGCCCGAATTTATAGAAGCACATGAGAGAAATTAGCAGGAAACGGTTGAAAGGATACGAATGTCGCCTAGAGGGGGGGTGAATAGGCGATTAAATTTTTTCCTAGAGTGGCTCAACAAAGGCGGAATAAAACTAGTGTTTACTTTGTAAAGCACAACCTAGAACAACTAAGGTTCACCTATGTGCACCAACAACTTATGCTAAGCAATACAAGCAACAAAGTGATAGCAAGAAATATATTACTTCAAGCACGAAGGCTATCACAATGTAAAGTGCATAAGTAAAGAGCTCGGGTATAGAGATAATCGAGGCACGCGGGGACAACGATATTTTACCGAGTTCCTCCCAACATGGAGTACGTCTTGTTTGGAGAGGGGGTGGTATCAAACCACCAACGCCACAAAAGGCCTCCTTTATTCTCCTGTGAATCTCACCCCAACGGGATAGATCCACGCTTCCACTATCGGTGCTCTTGTCGGTGGCAACCAGAACCTCTCACAAGGTTGGGGCACTTCTAAAAACCGGAACCTCTCACAAGGTTGGGGCACTTCTCCACAACTTAATTGGAGGCTCCCAACAAACGCCACCAAGGCCACAACCTGCAACACCAACAAACCGTCTAGGGTTCCAAGAAAAAAGCTCTCAACTTTCACTCACCAAATCCTCCGGGGAGAACTCAAACCAATGCACCAAATGCAAATGGCAAGAACACAAGTAGTGCTCAAATCCTTCTCTCCCAAATTCCACCAAAGCTACAAAAGCTTGTGGGGGAATAAGAGAGGAAGAACAATGGAGGAAATCCATAAAAGACTCCAAGATCTAGATCCCAAGATGTTCCCCTCACTTAGAGGAGAGATGGATTGGTGGGATTGTAGATCTAGATCTCCTCTTTCAAATCCCTAAAGTATATGCAAGAATCAAGGGAGGGATTGAAGGGGGAGCAAGCTCAAGAGGGTCAAGAATGGAGGAGAAAGCCTCAGAAACTCGAGCATTGCATTGGGGAAGAAGGGCCCTTTATAGGCCCACTGATTGACCGCTTTTCGCCTGCTAGGGAAAAGTCGGACCGGAGACTCCGGTCTACACCGGAGATTCCGGCCCAACCTCTGGACCAGCCTCCGGACCGCCCATCCGAATGACCTGGTCCATCCAAGACCCAACAAGACCGGAGACTCCGGTCTTCCAACACCGGAGACTCCGGACTGAGGAAACACCGGAGACTCCGGGGTAGTCTCCGGACCTGGCTCCGGACCCCCATACAGTATGTCCCAGCCCTGATTCTGAAGTCACCACCGGAGACACATCCGGAAACTCCGAACTACACCGGAGACTCCGGTCCACACAGACCGGAGACTCCGGTCAGGACCAAATAAGAGGCAAACTTCAAATGGCGATATCTAGAGTTTGGAAACTCCGATTGACCCGAAACCAATTTTGTTGGAAAGAGGACAACAAGGGCTACCCAACAAAAAGTGGAAATATTGGATACCACCAAGATAGAACATTTCATGTATTATAATGTGAGATACCTCTCTTGGTGAGAAACCGTAAAACCTCAAAGATCAAAAAACGCAATATGATATAAAAGGGAAATCCGTTTTTGATGAACTAGAGCTTGTTATGAATATTACCACAAGCTCTAGAACCTCACCTGGATAAGATCCAAATAACAACCAAGAAAGGATGATGCTAAGTATGCAAAGGCTTGAGCTCTCTCTGAACGATATGATCGAGTTACTCACTTGAGAGCCCCTCTTGATAGTACGGTTGTCTATCCTAAACCCAGTCTCCCCAACTTTAACCACGAGACCGGTAAGAAATAAACCCTATCAATATCATACCTTTGCCTTGCGCATATTCCACCTAATCTTTATGTATACGATCTTGTCCTTCTCAAGATGGAACACCTTTCTTGATTGCTCTTGTATGCACTTGCTTGATGAAGACTTGCAAGTAACTCCCCCATACAACATGGGGAAACCTTTACTTTGACCTTGTCTTCATCGATCCATGATCACCGAGGATGGCAAGCTTTAAGCATGAGATCTTCTAGATATTGCACATATTTAGCTTGCACATCATTTCTTCTTTTCTTCATTATGTTGATGCCTTGAAGGTACACCAGAGATATCACTCCATCTTATTCTTCAAGACATACTTGTCATAGGTTTAACTCTCACATGACCAATCTGTAGATCACTCTTTGAACACCTTGGTCACCGCTTGATCCTCTTCACTTTCTTCTTCTCCAAACCTTGAAGCCAACATATGGTTCAAGCATTGCCTATGGACAATTCCTACAAGTACAACTTGATACAAGCATTAGTCCATAGAGATTGTCATTAATTACCAAAACCACACATGGGGGCCCACATGTTCTTTTAATCTCCCCCATTTTGGTAATTGATGACAATCCATTTTAGAGGGTTTATATAAGGAATTTAACATATAAAATGGTAGAACTAATGTCAAATACTACATAAGTATGTGATATTGGTACCACCACCATATATAGAGAAAACTCCCCCACAATCTATGCATGTGTGATGAACTTGAATTTCATTGCATATACTGCCAATCATTATCATTGGTGGAGTTTCCTCTATATATACCACAAGCTAAGCAACAACAAAGATGCAAGAGCATGAAAGGAAAATGCTTAGAAACAAACTCAAGGCATAAACCATTTCCCTTAAACCCTCTAAAACTTCTCCCCCATTGGCATCGATTGCCGAAATGGGTGACAAGTTCTAGAAGGCAAATATAGTAATACTTCCTCCAAAGGTGTGCATTCGCACATATCCAATGATGAATACTTGGGAGGGAGTAGGACTATATCGAGGACCCAAAGATTGCCAAAATAAAACCAAATGATGCAAGCAATTACACGGTCCGACAATCCAATTTGAAAACAACAAATGAGTCCAAATGAAAACAACAAGATGTTATGATATGAGCAAAAGAGTGTTTGAAATAACAAATAGAGAAGCTCCCCAAGATTTATGCATAATTAAAAATAAATGCATTAGAATACATAGTGCACAAATATGGAATCCTCGCTCCCCCATAAGCATTTAAAACACACTAAATGAGAAAGGAGACAAATGAGAATTATTAAATGAATTAGATGAGCTCCCCAAAGATAATGCACCAATTATGATAATTGTAATTGGGAACAAGGTGCATAATCATGGAATCCTCACTCATCCGAGTTCATTTAACAATACAAGGCACGAGAGAACAAATATGAGTGCCCAAAGATGCAAACAAGAGGAACAAGCACTCATAGGCAATTAAATTTGGAGGCCACCGAAAAATCAAAAGAAATAGAAAGGTGGTCTCCAAGGATTAAAAATCAACTAAAATTATCTCCTCGTATGTGTATATGTCTCTAAATGGAAAACATCACAAAGACATATTCTCATAACGAAACAACCACACACAAAGAAGATATACAATCAATCACATAAAAGGCAAAAATGAAGTCATAACATATATCAATAAGATTTTTGCTTCAAAGCATGGCCAAAGGCTCACATATATCTTATTGTACATTAATGAGCTTCAAACACCAACACACTACATATATTACAACTATCACCAAGGGAAAAGGATAAAGTTGGAATATATGAAGAAAGGCAACAAGTATCATAAGATAAAATATACTAGCAAAAATCTCACTATTGCACATGAGAGAAGTTGATGAAATGATAGGCAATAAAATTGCTAGATTGACATATTTGGGATTGAAGGATCATATGCATGATTTTGTATAGTCCCAATTATATGCACTCATCTCAACTTAAACACATATAAAATATAGAGTCCTCTTAAAACCATGGCTAGAACTACAACAATTACAAATACATTAATTCATGCTAGAAGGCAACCGACAAATGGTTGGAATCAAGATATATGAGCATGAGAAAGGGATACTTGTTACCGAGATATAATTGGTAGGATGTAGAGGATATGAATTCATTGATAATCCTATAGCTTGTCTCAATTTTTCATGTATGCACCACTTCTTCAAAATTGAGAGACAAGCATCCAATATATCTCCAATGTACCTAAAACACAATTAAGTACAAAATGGTCCCCAAACATATTGGGTCCAAAGTAGTTAGTGCAACTACAATACATAGGAGAGACTCCACAAAATTATGTGCATATTGATATGAAATTGAATTTCATGCACAACTTAGCCGATGGGAATTGGTGGAGTTTCCCCTATTTATTGGATCAAAGAAAGCAAGCATGCCATAATATAAACATATAGTAAATATGCATGCCTAAAGCTTTCAAGAACCAAAAATGAGATACAATTTGAAAAAAAACACCAAGTAGACCGAGTTGGCACACACAAGAGTGTGACAAGACAAGCGGTGTCCAAATTGTATCAAATAACCAATTCAACACATGAAAGAACATAAGTTCAAAAATGAATTAGGCAAAAGCCAAAGAGCAAAAGATAGATAAAAATACAAATGCTCAAGGATTTATCTCATTTTAAAATGGTCAAAGTGTGAAACAAGGAATGAGACAAAACCAACTCCCCAAAAGTGTAAGGTTCCAACAAGTAAACCAAACTCTCCAAACTTTTCATGATGGCACAAAATACCAAAACAAAAAGATAAAACTTCCAAGCACATAAAACCTGATATGGATCAAATAAGGAAGCATTAAAGGATTGTTGTAGATAATATAGGAGAGCTCACCCATAAGTAGTACATTATATAGAATTTTTCTTTTGAATGCAAAATGCACACAAATGAGATCATCACCACTACCTACATTAAATAAAACACACAAGAATACCAATAAAATAAGAAGATTCATAAGAGGCAAGGAAGGAATGGGAGCACACAAAACATTTACTTGGCCAAAGATAGGACACGATTAAGCAAAGGCCAAAGTGACTATGATCAATAAATTCTACCATAACTTGAGTACTCATTGTCCAAGGACAAGAAATATTGGGAATAATTTTCCCAAGGTAGCTTGCATGGATATCCAAGATCATAGTCACAACAAGAAGCATATAACTAAATATAAGAATTGAGCATGATACTTTAAGCAAGATTCTTGGTAGCTTCCAATAGTCACACAATCACTAGTGATTAGAGTAACTTGAAGCAAATGGTTTCCATGCAAATATATATATCTAAATATGAGGAAACACATACCAAGAATCATTCTCACATACAAGATCCAAAATATGAGCAATAAAGGCATTCAGGAAAATTGGAACTTGTATGAGCAAAATGTGTCACATAGGATCTAGATAATTATCAATATCAATTCTAAGTGACACAACCTCGAATATTCACATTTTCTAGGATTGTAATATGCACTAAGCATATGACTCCCCCATAATGTGATACTACCATAAAAGCAACACGAGGCAAAAGGATACAAATAGAGATAATTAATGGACATTATAAATCTTAAATTTCTCATGAGAATTATACCACATAGAGACTAGACAATAATCCAATATAAATACTAGGTGGTATTCCTCATGGACACACAATTTTAGGATTGTGGAATGCCCAAGCATAACACTCCCCCAAAATGGGATAATCCATTAATTTCTCACAAGAGCCAAATAAGATATCAAATATAATCAAGAAAGGCTCAACCACAAGAAACACACATACATGGAGTGCCACCTAATCATACATAAATATATGCTTGATTCCTCAAGATAATTAAGTGTATAGCACAACATGTACAAAAGCATGGAAGATACAAAACCAACACATGCACAAGGGGGCGAGTAACTTTCAATGTAATGAGTTAAGCATATGTTACCGCAAAGAGGAACATTGGATATATAATAGAATCATGATAATCCAAATGGCTTGGCTTGACAATAATAATTGATGAAGATCCCTCAATTCTTCATAATGTAGCCAAGTCTCCAATGCCCTCCATCAATACCTATTGATCAAGTTTTGGCTTGTTGGTCCCCAACCAAGTTGGGTCCTAAGAGGTTAGTCACAATAGGCTTGGCAACCTAAATGGTTCTTTTCTTGAACCCACATTGAGCACCAACAAATTTGGCAAACACATTCTTGCCAAAACCAACAGATATCACTCCATCTTATTCTTCAAGACATACTTGCCATAGGTTTAACTCTCACATGACCAATCTGTGGATCACTCTTTGAACACCTTGGTCACCACTTGATCCTCTTCACTTTCTTCTTATCCAAACCTTGAAGCCAACATATGGTTCAAGCATTGTCTATGTACAATTCCTACAAGTACAACTTGATACAAGCGTTAGTCCATAGAGATTGTCATTAATTACCAAAACCACACATGGGGGCCGACATGTTCTTTCAACGGTGGCGGGAGAAATTGGCAGGAGACATTGGTGGGAAAAAATGGAGTGAGAAACTGGCGGGAGAATTAAGTGTGTTCAAAACGATAGGTTAACAATGATCATGCATGTAAACGGTGATCATGCACCCTTCAACATGGCTAAAGATGACCATAATACAGTCAACCTCGGTGAAGCTGACAAGAGATATCGGTCTCGACAAAGTTGAAAGCCGATTTGTGTCTGACGTCTCGGGAAATGCAGGCCAATGACCCAGTCGGCTTCAGCCAGACCGAAAGGAAGCTATCGGCTTGGGCTAGGCCGACATGACTCAGTCGGTTTTTCCTAGGCCAAGGCAGCCCTAGTTTTCGAAATTCCTCAAATAGTATATTATTTTTCGAATTTGTATAAAAATATATTATTTTAAAATAATAGTTGACATCCAAATGCAATTTTGCAGTTTTTTCTTTGTTTTGATTTCTCTGGGAATGTTTGATACCCGCTTGTGCATTTTTTTTCCTATTCTTACCTTTTGAGTTCTTGTGTTTTACACATGGACTTAAACTACATATAGAGGCCACTAAACTTGTAGCGACTTCAGCCAAACTCCTAAACTGTATATTCTTATTAACTAAACTCATTTAAAAGTGCCTAAAAACTTGTTTAAGAGTGTCGATTTTTAGCAGAAATCCTGAAACATTGGGTTCTATTGACCGACCAAATTGTCAAGTCACTTTGGTTGCACAATAGAATTCAAGGTGTTTCAACCTTGCATGACACTAGTATAAACCTATTATTGGAGTTGGTTTCCGGAGAAATCTGAAACCGAATTAGATAATCGTTACATGCAACATTTATAAGAAGGAAACTAATTACAAGAAATGGATCAACATGTTTGTAAATTAAACTGAATGGGCGGGATACTTTAGGTATTGGGTTGTATTTGTTTTGAGGAACTGACTGCAAAAAATATTGTAGTTTGTTTGTTTTGTATAAGCCGAGCTCTCACCAAACCTAGTGAAACCTATCCCCTCACCGAACCTAGTGAAACCTATCCCCTCTCAGCCCCTATCAAACTAATTAAACCTTATCACTTCTTGTGTATCCCCATCCTTATTTTCCGGTGACGGCACTACCACCCTCTCACTACACCGTTGCAATTATCTCCTACCTTGCCGACCTCTCGAGCCACCGACTTCTCGCACCGTCCATCGAAGGAGATGATGAAGTAGCCAACCCACCCTGACAAGGGGCCCCAACCAGGAGAGGTGATACCCTATGGCATCACTTAACCCGAGGAGGCGCCACAATTGATAGCCCCACCCAACGTCCCATGTTGCATGCAGACGACAACCAGAGGTGTTATTGTTTGCAGTGGAACAGGAGCTTGCGGGGAGAAGCTTGTGACCCCACCATCATCGCCTACTAGTGTAGATCCATGCATGTACCCTCCCACTTCGCATCCTCCTCTAGCAAGGAGGCATCATTGGCGGCCTGGAGCTCCTCCTCCTCGGCCATTGGACACTCCTCCATATGATCATCCTTGATGACGAGCAGCAGCATCTGGGGTGGCGTCGGTGGCTGCGGGTCCACATACGCACTATACGTACCATAGTACTAGTACCAGTCCCCCATGGTAGGTTGTGGCGGAGGAAACACCAAGTCTTGCGCATGCTCCTCCTCGAGTCCATGTCGTCATCATCAAGGCCCTCAAGGTGGGCCCCGATGGCCTTCCTCCGAGCATTGTGCTCGGTCTCAAATCACCAGTTCCACATCAACGAGTCCAGGACGTAGGCTAGTGAAAGGATAGAGATGTCTCCTATAGAGGGGTGAATAGGAAATTTAAAAACTATTATGGTTTTGGCTTGAAAGAATATGGAATTAAAATAACGTTTATTTTATAAGCACAAAACCTAAATACACTAGGCTCGACTAAGTGCACCAACAACAAGTTAAGCTAAGCAAGATAGCACAATATATATATATATATAACACAACTGATAAGCAAGATATAAGTACTTCAAACTCGATGGATATCATAAAGAAAGTAAAGTCGGGTATAGGGATAACCGATACACGTGGAGATGAAGATGTATTCCCATGTTCCCTAAGAGGTAAGGTACGTCACGTTGGAGAGGTGTGAAATCACATTATGGATTTCTCCATGCCACGAAGGGCACCTTATTCTCCGAGGCTATCCCAATGAAGGAATAGCCACTTTCCTTATGGATATATTTTCCTCCACTCCGGAAATGGCAAGCTCCACAACCACTTTACAAGATCCTCAAAAGGAGAAGCCCGGTCCTCTTCACAATCTTACATGAAGAGGACACTATAGCACCCACTTCCAAGCCAACTAGGAGGTTACCCTCTAAGAGTAACAAACTCACAGTCTCTCACTCAAATTAATCATAATGGAGAGCTCAACACTTATGAAAGAATGCAAAGCAAGCACACCAAAGGTGTTCAAATCCTTCACACTCAAATCCCACCAAAGCAACAAGTGCTAGGGAGGAATTAGAGAGAAAGAACAGAGGTGGAAAACAACTAATGACTCCAAGATCTAGATCCAATGGGTTTCCCTCACCTAGAGGAGAAATTGATTGGTGGGGATTGTAGATCTAGATATCCTCTTCCAAAGCCCTCAAAAATATGTAAGACTCATAGGAAGGATGGGAGGGAAGCAAGCTTAAATTGGTAAACGATGGAAGTCAATTTCATGATCAAGAACCCTTACCTAACAATGAAGAAGCCCCTTTTATAGGAAAAGAAAATCTGACCATTGGACCAAAATCATGCAGTCCAGGCACAACCAGTGGTAAGTTTGGCTTGGCCGTATTATGGACCAGAACGTTCCGGCGCTAGTCCCGGCGGGCCAGAAGACAGGCCGAAAAATTTCTTGCCCCAACCAAGAATTCTGGATGCCCGCTAGAACTCTAGTCAGTAACAGGTTTTGTTGGATGCCAAGAATTTCTAGCGGCAGCCGAAGCATTATGGCGGCATTTCTGGACGGCGCCGGAATGCCTGCCGGTTTTCCAGACAGAAAATAATGATTACGAAAACGGTGATAACTTTTGCGTCCAAACTCTGATTTTAGCAAACTTGGGATTTTGAAAAGCTAAGAACAAGATCTATCTTATATTAAGAAAGAGCAAGAGGTAGAATACCAAATAAGGAGAGGTATGAAACCTCTCTAATTGAAGGACCGGTAAAACCTAAAAATTCGAAAATACAATAGAAGATGCATACAAATTCCGTTTTTGATGAACTTGGGCTTGTTGAAGAGCTAGCAACAAGCTCAAGAACCTCACACAGAGAAGAACCAAGAAGCAACAAAATAGGGGATGCAAAGTATGAAAGGGATTGAGATCCTTAATATATGATATGATAAAGTTACCCAACCAAAGGCCCCTGTTAGTAGTGCGGCTATCTATCCTATAACCTAGTCTCCCAACAACCACCTTCAGACCGGTAAAAGGAAAACCTAGCAAGGCCATACCTTTGCCTTGTGCTTCTGGCTTGATCTTGATGATGACTCTTAAATCTCCATTCAAGACGGAATGCATCAGTTGATCATTGTCGCTTCACAATTTGCTCCCCCATACAACACTATGGGATAACTTCATTAAGGTAGATCTTCACATGTCCATTATCACCAAATGGACGGAAAGATTCAAGTATATCATCTTCTTGAGATGCTTATATTGAACTTGCACTTCTTGACCATCACCACTTGATGTTATCCTCTCATGGGCTATATGAAATATTTACTTTTGATGCATGCCCACGAAAAGATACCTAACCCATATAGAGAACACAAGGCACATATATAATGGGTTAGTTCATGAAGCATAATTTACAAGCTTACCATATCACTATATCCCACGTGGTACATTCTTGATGCTTCATGTGTTGACTAACTTGAATATCTTCAAATGCTCTATATCAATATCTTGAGGTACATATAGAACTCTTCATTTGATTGTGTGCTCTAAATCTTAGTCAACCATATCTCAACATGAGACAATCATGATGCAGACTTAGAGCCATATCTTGAATTCTTCTCAAATCAAACTCTCAAGATCTTGATCATATCATATTCTTCTCTTCAACTCGTTGATCTTGATCCCAGTATTCTTGGTATATGTTTATGTTCACGGTATCCATACTCGAATCCAACACATGGATTTTACCTATGGAATATTCCTACATATAAAACTCAATGAAAATATTAGACCATATATATTGTTATTAATCACCAAAACCACATGTAGGGGTAATTACCCTTACAACCGATTCCCGTTGTAGATCCGGAGGAAGGAAGGCCCCGCACCAGAGGATCTCCTGACAGCATGTCGGTACCCTTCCTAGGATGGCCGACACATGCACGCGCGCCTGGTTTAGATGCCACCTGTGGGGTAGGTGAACATATGGCCATGGAAGTGGCACACTCTCCCACTACCGTGAACTGGCACGTGAGCTCCAACTTCACATAGACGTGCAGCTCAGAGCGGGGTGTGGGCGGTGCGTGTGCAGGCCTTTCTGCCACGTGGGGAGGTGTGCGGAAGAAATAGCAACTACTGCCTCCGACTGACAGAGGACCCTGCCTCATAGTTGTTGCATCCTAGCCAGAATCATCCCTTGTCGTCCTTCACCATTCTAGCTGGTGGAATCTTCTAGGATAGGGTTTCGTATGAGGGAGTTAGGAGTGGTGACCGGGGAGTGGATAGCGATGGGGAAGAAGGGTACCCATTTAAGAAAGAAGGGGACATGTAGGTGTCGGTGACCAGTGACTTTCCCTTTCCCTAGTCGCGAACGCATGGGCGGTCCGCGTCCACCAAAAATCTAGCCCAAATTTGGGCTGGTACTAGGGGCCAGATGGACACATCCGCGGGAGCGGTCCATATGTGGTGCCCTGTTTGTCCATGGACTATGTCCACGAAGACAAATTCAAATGGCCTTGATCAGTTTGCGAGCCACCGTTGGAGTTTCCCTAAGGTTTCTTTGCCCATTTGGAAGATCTGGAGTAGGATTCAACATGCAGTAGGCATTATAGGGTACCAAGGCAGATCCTAGAAAATGGTCTGACGCACATAGTAACCGCTATTTTACGGTTTCTGCACAGAAGAATGTGTCGTGCAGATACCGGAAAATCAATCGGTCCAGAATTTTGGGAGGGGGAGCGGGAAATTCCCCACGAAACCTAGATATAGCCAAGATGGTGGCTCGGATACCCTGCTCCCTCAACGTAGTCTAGATGGTCGGAGAACCAAAATTTTAGAATCTCTTTTGCCACTCAGCCGCCACCGATCTCTCTACCCGACCCTTGTAGCCTCGTCGTGCTACCCAATTGCTGTCATAGACACACCTAGACAACCTCCCATCCGATTAGGGATTTCATAGCTGCAAACTGCGTATCCCTAAGGTCCCACAGCTCCTGCTGGCGACGTCATGCCTCACACAGAGCGAAGGTGGTGGGATACATGGTCGGGAAAGCGATGCTGTTATAGTGACCTAGCACACAACTAGATGTTGTAGTGCGCAAGTAGTTGGCATAATACTCACGGAACACCTTTCCACGAATATTACACCCAATAGAGTAGTACAACAAAAACATCACAAGTCCAAGGTATAATTATATTATTCATATCATAGATCTTTATAGAAGATCCTCGGAACTTTCATGACACAATAAACTCGTGAGGTAAGTTTCTATTCAAAACAAAATCCAAAAGAAGCAGCTTGTAGACTAGTATGCCACTAGATCTACCACTTGACATAACTCACTAAATAATGGACGTCTATTGCTTCACTAGCTAGAATCTATAGGTTTGGCTTCTATTAGAAATTGGTTATCGTCAATGTTTAGTATTGGTTCCACTATCTCTAATATTGTTGTTGACTCATTGATCCTATAGATTGGTATCATCTCCTCGTATTGGTCCTCCTTTGTCGTCTTATTGGGTTTGGATGTTACTATTAACTTAGCAAGTTATAAATATGTGGTTATATGATGCACTAGCTAAAGTTGTGGATAATAGATCCTGAGCTTATACAGGTTTTCAAAATTGGGTTTTTATAAAAGGTAAGTTTTATTTATAAAAACTATGACAGTCAGCCTTCACGGCCTGTATAGGACTTCATGGAGTCCCTTTATGTTGTGTTCGCAATATTTCTTAGGATAGGGAGTAACATATCATATTTTTATACTCTGTGATAGGTGTGCTAGTGTACCCATAAACGCATTTTGCCTTGTTGAACATATGACCGGTATTTCCAGTTCAAAATTCCATGAGTTGAGGCCTAGTCTAAAAACTACCCAATCACTAGCTTCTCCATGACCCCTCTGTCGTCTCATTGCAATGAGCTTTGGTTCAAGACCTACACTCAGTTGCCCTCCCTTATAGTATTCTAAGTTGTTATGTTGCATCACATGATAGGGACGTTATAGACTCATATCCACTGATCTCCACTTTGGATCATAACCCATCTTAGGATACGAAGAAACACAAAAGGAAGGTCAAGCTAACTTGCCCATCCCGTTCCAAGATCTATGATTAGCATGGTTTATACGCCTTTTTGAAGCACTGAATACCTTTGTTGTCAATCCTAGATGTTCTTTCCCAATAAAATGGAACCTCCACCACATGGCTTACCTTCCATGTATTCCAATCATGGTTTCACCGTCCACCATTCCACATTTCATTCATAAAACAATAATTTTCTTTTAATGTGGGTGATATAGTTTTTGAAAAGGGTTTTTGTAAAATAATTCAAAGTACATGCAAGATTGCACTTGCAAATGGAATGCAAGCTTGGTCTTGTAATATTTATGCAAGAATGAACTTTCCTCCTGATTGCAGACTATAAAATCATATTCTTCAAGTCGTCATAAGATCGAGATGGAAGAATATCACCATCGGTCCGGTAAGAACTAATGTTTAAAGATTGTCCATATGATATGGTTGTTAAGTAAACTATCATTTCCCTCCCCTATTTGACATTCTTGCAATGTCTATCAAAATCTAGTCTTATGTTTAATAGATATTCGGATAACACACTAGAAAACAAGAAGGATGAGGTTGTTTAAAGTGATAGGTGTTGGTTGGTATCACTTAGTGATATAGTATTTGGTATTATGGTGATAAAGGAATGCTTATTGTTTTGAAAGGAAATATACAACTATAGTGATACACTTGGTTAATAATCAAGAAGTGAAGTTTATTGATGGTATAGAGTTATATATACCTTAGGCATAATATACATGTACTTTGGTGTCAAATATATGGAACTCATACTTTAAGAGGACAATTTTAGTAAGTGGTAGCAGCTTAATTAAATTGAAGTAAATATGATGGATAATGATGTCTTGCTTCGGTATCATTTTTTAACGATGCCTTATTGGATAAGTTCATCAACACGGTATGATCAAGTTTTATGATTTAGTGATGAGTTGAGGTGAATTGTGTAACAAGTCCATTTAAGTGACACTCACACACATTCAATTCAAACAAAGACAAGATGCTTCAATCAAGAAAATCAATACATAGTTATATTTGTGTTCTTTTATTTAAGGTCAATTCTTAAATATTTTACAAACAAACGCCAACACTAATAGAAAATAGGCCTTTCGTACGGAGCTAACGTGAGCTTTACTCTCGGCCGTGTTTGGTCCTGGGACTAATGTTAGCATAAGTCCCGGTTTCAACGGCTATGGGGGAAGCCAACTTTAGTCTCAGATCAAATGGGACCTTTAGTCCCGGTTGGAGATACCAACCAAGACTAAAGAGGTAGTAACATTTAGTCCCAGTCGGTGTCTCCAACCGGGACTAAAGATAGACCTTTAGTCCTATTTGGAGACACTAACCCGGACTAAAAGGTAAACGTATATTTTTTCTCTCTCATGCCTACCTCTCTTGCAAAAAAAGTCTAAAAATAAATAAAAATGACAAAACTTCAAATTTCAAAATCCTTTGACATGCCTGTACCTCACACAATCAACTTTTAGGGAAATTTTAAAATTTGAATTTTTTTAAAAAGGTTATTCCGAATTAAAACGGTTATAACTTTTACGTGTAAACTCAGAAAAAATTGTGTAATATATGAAAAAGTATCTACACGAAAAGTTACATCCGATTTCAACGCCTTTGGTTGTTTGGACAAATGATAGATTTTCAAAATTCCAAAAGGAAATATGAAGGCAGGAAGATTTTAGGTTTTGCCACGAAAAATGAGAAAAAAAAATCATATTTTTGAAAATATTTATTTTATTTTGTTGTTTATTTTAGTTTTTAATTATCTTGAAGTTTAAAATTATTTTGGAATTTTTGTATTTTTTTAGTTTTTCATTTTTTTGAAATTTTTTAGTTTTAAATTAATAATTAAATTATGCATAAAGATTATTTGGAATTCATTATTTCTTATTATTACTTAATCATTGTTGCTTATTTTTAAAATTATTTGGAATTCAAAAAATAAAATCACAGTGTTATCAAAGTCTAACTATTAATAGAATTGATAGCATACTATTATCATGAAGTTACGAGCGCAGTCTTAGAAGCTAATTTGGAAGGAACTTAAAAATTAAGCTTGCTAAGGGTGGAGAGAATGGTGATCGACCAGGAAGTTTGCCATGAGTATGCACTTTGACATGAGAATAGGGGTGGTTAGAGTTTAAACTGTCAAACAATTCAAAATTCTGAAACTTTAAAATTTAATAAAATCTAAAACTATTTTCAAAAAAAAAACACCAACCGAACCTTTAGTCCCGGTTGGTATTACCAACCAGAACTAAAGGGTCCTACAGCCACATCACGCGACGATAACCACATGGAGGGCCTTTAGTTCCGGTTTGTGGCCAATCAAGACAAAAGGACGAGACCTCTAGTCCTGATTTCGTAGTCCTGGTTGGAGCAACCTGGACTAAAGCCTGTTCCCAACCGGGGCTAAAGTCCTTTTTTACTAGTGCAATATGGTTATGCATATAAACTCAAACAATTTGATTTGGTTTGTGTTGTTTAAAGTATGTGTTTCAACGTGTTGTTTTATTTGTTGGCCTTTGCAAGTGAATCTGTTCCTATAAAATTAATTTCAAAAGAATTTGTTCAGTCCAAATTAATTTATTATTTAATTTGCTTTAAGAAATATATTTTAGGGTTTTATGAAATTTTCTTATTATTAAGTAGATAAGACTTTATTTTATTAGGTCGACAAAATTCAAATGGAATATTCCTTAGAATTCATAATGTTAAGTGTAAAATGAGTTTGAATGGTTTTATAATAATTATAGGAGTTTATATTTTTATGATTTAAAATTAAATACTAAACTCTTATTATGTCATATTTTATAATATTTGTAATATGGTTAAATTCTTCCTTTTCTTATTAAAGCATGTTTCAGTTATAATTTTATTTCTTTACTATTTATTAAGGTTGAAATATTTTGTTAACTTTTACAATTCTAAGTTTGATGTTTTCATGATTATTAAATATTTTCTAGGGATTTTAAAAGTGAATATAATTGAAATTAAAATTCTTTAAGATTTTCATATGATAAGGTGTTTTCTTTAAAGTTCAAAATAAAAAGTGACTAATTATTGTTTTATGTTACTTTAATAACATATCATCTCAATTTTAGTTGTGTTTTATTATTTTCGTTTGATTTTGGGGTGTTTCAAATTTGAATTGAATTTTTTAAGTTTTAAAGTCTAAAAGAATCCTATTGGTATTCTTGGCCGGACCCAAATGGCCTAATATGCCGACCCATTGGTCTAGCCAGACCGGGTCATGGCCCCTCCGTGGCTCGACCCCTCTTCTCACTCACAACCCCGAGTCAACCCCGATCTCATTCCCCACCCATTGTGACTCCCCTCTTTGCCGTCTGCAACGCCGTATTGCTCGAGTCAGCACCGTCCCCTGCCTTGCAAACCTGGCCAACAGGTCGTGCCTAGGGCGGGCCGGCCCGTGGCACGTGGAAAAATCCCGACACCGGCGCGACTCAGCCCGTGGCGTGCCGGGCCCGTGCTAGTCTATGATACGCAGGGGTCACGGTCTCAGGCACGCATGCCGGCCTGGCCCGTCAAGCCTCCAACAATCAAAAACTATCATGTATATGCGCAAAAAGGAGAGCCGCGGGGGTTGAACTCGTGACCGGCAGCTCTGATTCCCTCTGCTTAACCAATAGACCAAGCGAACATTTGTGAATTAGTATGTATTCGACCCTTTTTATAGGATAAACTAGACGGGACAGCAGAAAATACCTAGCATGCCCGCGTGCTTCACGGGACAAATGTGCCACGGGCCAGCCCACCAGGCACCGGGGCCGTGCTCAGTCCGAGCAACCGGCCCGGCATGACACGTGAGCTAGGCGGGCCGCTGCGGGCTGTGCCGGGCCATGCATGTTGAGGCCGTGCCGAGCCTATGCCGTGCCAGCCCGGCCCGTTGTCCAGGTTTGCTGCCTTGCTTGCCTCTGGCCACTTTTGCCAGCAAAGCTTTTCCTCTATCTCCTCCTCCAGTTCCCCTTAATCTACGATGTCGTATTTCTCACTCTCGCTCCCTAGGACTAACCCTAGTTGCTGCTAATCCTAACCTACCCTAGGCTTCGACCACCAGCAAGGTTCCCGTGCCCCAGCTCCGCGGCTGCCCTCTGTTATCGATTTGTGCCTCCTCTATGACAACCACGAGCCCTAGCTCGGGCTCCATGTGAGATGCTACTGCTGCTGTGGCCATGGACTAGCTGTGGCCTCCCTGATCATGGCATGGTGGTAGGTTGCGGCTAGGCCCCTCCTCTACTTCGTCTATTTCTATGGCTATTGCTAACTAAGGTATGATCCCCTTCCGTGATTATCCTTCCAGCTGATGATTACTTCTAGATTTTGACCTATGGGTGCATTGATTTCTTGGGCATGTGCTAAGCTTGAGATTCATAGGGTTCTTAGGTTAAGTTGATTTGGTTTTGAATCTAGTGTTAACTAGCTAGATGGTTAGGTCTCCCTGCTCTTATGTTAGATTAGTCTAGGATTAAGGTAGTAATTTTCTGGATATATGGCGTGGTTATGATTTCCTGTCTATCTTGGTAGTACATGTGTGTGTGTTGTATGAGTTAGTACCACTAGTGGTTTTTCCCCTACTAATCATGTTTTATGAGTAGGATGTTAAATATGTGTAATGGTTTGGTGCTCATATGGGTGTGCTAGGATATGATAGAATTATAAGCTATGCTGTGGCCTTCTAGATATATATATATTGTGATGAATTGGTATAGGATGTGATGGTTGTTAGCTAGATAATTTCTTAAATATGGTCCATGTAATTGACCTGGTGCTTATATGTGCTACTCCTTGGTGATCTAATTCACCCACTTTGCTATTATTTGGTTATAGTTTATCATAGATGAACTTTGGTTCAATTAATATTATTAGATCAATTGCTAGGGCTTGATTAAGTGTGTGATGCTCCTATTTGGATAAGTTTCTCACCCCAAGCATCAATAATTTGAGTCTATTGTTGTGTTAAAATTATAATTGCATAAACAAATGCTTTTCTTATTTATCCACATGGTAAAGCAATTCCTCGATGTTTCTTGGTTCATTTTTGATCATTGTGATTTAATTCCTGATTGCATTCCTGCTGTTCTTAGATGATTGTTTATAGATTTCTTAGGATATACTTACTGTCTACTAAAGTAGGAACATGTTGAAAGCACATGTATGCCCCCGAGTATGATTTTGATAATTAATGATAATCGCTATGGACTAATGTGCAAATTAAGTTTCACTTGTAGGTTTGTCCATTGTCATCACATGGGTCATGTGTTGGACTCAAGGTTGAATATGAATAAATGTCCAAGGCCTTGGTTCCCATTGGAATCTTTTTGAAGAAATAAAAAGAATGGAGGTTGATTAAGATAAGTGCAAAGAGTTGAATCAAGATGGATAAACACTCAAGAAGGATTGAAGAACAACAAGATCAAGATTTGCCATCTCTAGTAGATCTCATGCTTGAAGCTTGCCATCCTCGGTGATCATGGTTTGATGAAGACAAGTTCAAGGAAGAAGTCTCTCTATGGTATATGGGGAAGCAATTCGCAAGTACTCATCAAGCAAGAGCAAGCAAGTTAAGAAAGGTGTTCCATCTTGAGGAGGACAATACGGTCTACATCAAGCTCAAGTGGAATGCTCAAGGCAAAGGTATGATCTTGATAGGGTTTGTCTTTTGCCAGTCTCATGTTAGTTGGGAGACCGGGTTTAGGATAGATAGCCCTACTATCAAGAGGGGCTCTCGAGTGGGTGACTCGACCGCATATTTCGGAGAGATCTCAAACCTTTACATACATAGCATCAACTTTCTTGGTTTTTGTTTGGTTCTTTTCCATTAGACGATCTAGAGCTTATGGATATCTTCATAACAAGCTCTAGTTCATCAGAAACGGATTTACCTTGCATATCTTATTGCATTTTTGCTCTTGCGGGTTTTTCGGCTCCACACCGGGGGAGGTATCTCACATATATATATTCATGGTATTTTCTCCCTTGGTGATACCCAATATTTTGTTGGATTCTACACGTTGTTATCTTTCCAACAAAATTGGTTTCATCTCGTTTGGAGTTCGGATGCGAAAGTTATGACAGTTTTGGTTCTGAAGTTTCCATGGGCGATAGTTCCGACACGCCACCGGTAGTACCGCTAGGGAATTTTTGCAGCCGGTAGTACCGAGGGAAGTACCGGTGCCACTTCTACTCATCCTGGTTTCGATTCAGTAACCTCTCTCTTTGGTATGTGCTATTTGGAGAAACTTTGATCGGAAGTTAAGGCGGTAGTACCCGTGGTAGAAGCCGTTGGAGCAGGGGGGCGGAAGTACCGGCCAAGCACCGTAAGTACCGCTCACGCATAACTGCCGCTGGTAGTACCGGGTGAAATTTCGGTTTCACCTCCGCTCAGCCTTTGTCCCGCTTCAGTAATCTGTCTGTTTGGTCGCGTTTATTTGTCGGTACTTGGGACAGTAGTAGATCGGTAGTACCAGCCGAAAGTTCCGGCCAAGTTGGGCGTAACTTCCAGTCTGTACAACTAGGTCGTTTCAAATGCTTTCGAGCCATTGGAGTCGGGGCTGACTGGAACTTCTGGTGGCTCACAGGTACTACCGGCCAGGTGTGTTTTAACCCAAACGGTTAGATTTGTGAGCCCTTTAAAAGGGATCCTCTTCCCCTTCGTAAAAAGGCTTTTGGGTGGTCTTTTGCTCTCTCTCTCTCTCTCTCCTCCATTGCTGACCTTGAAGATCTTGTCCTCTCTCTTTCCCCTCCTATGATTCTTGCATCTTTTTAAGGGATTTGAGAGAGCAGATCTAGATCTACAACCCCACCAAACTAAATCCCTTCATTGTGAAGGAATCCTTAGTATCTAGATCTTGGAGATTTTTGTGTTCTTCCTCTCGTATTCCCCCAAATAGCTATTGTAGCTTTGGTAGAATTTGAGAATGAAGGACTTGCCTCTTGCATTTGGTGAACAGGTTTGAGTTCTCCACGGAGATTCGGCGACTACAATCTTGTGGGCTTGTTACTCTTGGTTTCTTGGAGCCATAGACGGTTGTGTGGTTGGTGTATTGTCTTCTTGAGGCCTCCAATTGAGTTGTGGAGTGGCCTCAAGCTTGTGGCCTTTTTGTGGCTTTGTAGCCTTTTTTGGTTTTATTCTTGGGAGCCTCCAATTGAGTTGTGGAGCTATCCCCAAGCTTGTACAGGTTCGGTGACCGCCCTCAAGTGTCCCATAGTGGATCGAGTGCCCGCCTTTCGTGAAGTACACTCGGGAGAATAGGGTGAGCCTGTTGTGGCGTCAGTGTGTTGTGTGCCTTTGCATCTTGGGGTGAGGCCTTGTGTGGAGTTGGGTGAGAATCGAGCCACCACACCCTTAGGTAAGCCATTTGTGGCGTTCGAAGAGCATTTTTCCATCGCACCTCTCCCAAGGAAACGTAGCTTCTTTGGAAGCGAACTTTGGATAAAAATCATCGTCTCCGCGTCCATCGGTTATCTCTCAAACAAGCCCTTTACTTATGCATTTACATTGTGATATCCATTGTGCTTGAAGTATTTTATCTTGCTATCACCTTGTTGCTTGTCTTGCTTAGCATAGGTTATTGATGCACTTAGTTGAACCTAGTGGTTCTAGGTTTTCTTCTCTATAAATTAAACGTTAGTTTTATTCCATATTTATTATAGCCTAAACCATAATATTTTTAAAATCCTATTCACCCCCTCTAGGCGACGTCCGTTGCACTTTCACATGTTTCCTTGCCGTGATAGATTTTTGAGGATCTAATTTTATTTTCTTGATGTTCTTAGATATGTACTTGGTGTTATTGAGGGTTTCTTGATATATTCTTGATGTTCTAAGATGCTCTTGATGATCACATGATCATCTGATGGTCTAGGATAATTTATATATCAAATATATGATCTAGGAATTAATTTTAGATAAATGTATTATGTCTATATGTGCTAAAGGTGTGTTTCTTGACAGTACATAATTGTTGTCCAGATTCTACTTACTAAAACTATTACCCTCCACTCTCCTCTCTTCCTATTTATAATCCTGGAGATTTTGCTATAAACCTTTGTAGACATCTAAGTAGGCTTGATGAAGATCTGTAGTCTGCTTTCTCCTTCTTCCTTGTTCTTGCTCCACTTCTTCCTCTCTCTCTCTCTCTCTCTCTCTCTCTCTCTCTCTCTCTCTCTCGTATGTGTGTGTGTGAGTTTTTGGTCTGAGATGACAAAATGAGCTCTGAGGCTTGGGGTCTGGGGTGGCTGGCTATTTGTAGTGTTCCCAAGCCTTGTGGGATTTACACCTCACACATGCATTTGATGAGTTAGCTTCTTGGTTATGTGTGAAACCGTCCTTCTTGGGGGTCTTCTGGCTAGCACAAGAGGTGGTGTGCTAGACAACCCAAGTTCAAATCTCACCTTCTCCTATATATGAGTAGTGTCTAGTTTCTTCTAGACACTCTTTCATCTTTTTTTTGGTTTATGTGAAGGTTACACTTTTACTTTACGTGGTCAATCCCATATTGTGTTGTCTTATATGCAGATGCAATGCATCTCCATATGCCAAATATGGCATGACGGTTGAGTTCTGTCTCTAGTTTAATTTGGAAAGTGACAAGTGGATTTTATTTTGTCTTGTAGCTTAGCTTGGATATTGCCAAGTGGTAATTTCTATTTTATATTATTGTCCCAATGCTCAATATGGGCAGTGCCAATAAGCACTAATATTAGTTTATTATTGTTTGATTCCTTTTCAAAGAATCCAATTAGTTCAAATGATTTGTTACTAAGTTCTTATTTAAGATATCTCGAGTTCTTATTTAAGATATTTGCTTATGTTCCTTTTTATTACATCTTGTTATTTGAGATTTTCCTAGAATTCCAAGTACTATTGATTCATACTACTAGTTGTGTGGCTGCAATCTCTTGCTCGTCTCAATTTTATGAGTAGGAAGGTATGATCTGTAGGTGTACTTTCTTACTATTGCTCAGATTTTAGTTGCTAGCATCTATGGTTGTATCATAGAGGATAAGATGTGATATTGGTTGTGTGGGTTCTAACTACTGATCCTTTATGTACAATCCAATGCTTAGCCTCTTTCCTTGTTTCTATGGTCAGAATCTGGGAACTAAACTTGGGTTCCTGGTTATATTTGTTGGTTGCATGTGTACTACTGAGGTTTCCTAAGATATGATCATATTTCTCTCAACTGACTATTTGGTTGTATGTTGGCAGGTTAACAAAGAAAATAAGTTAAGAAGATAGATGAAGATGACAAGAAGGAAGATTATTGGAAGATGATGATCAAGAGAAGATCATATTCTTCCAAGATTTAGTTTAGTATTTTCTTTCCATTTTCTTGATTTGTAATTTGATACTATTTCATTTGTGAATTTATGATCTGGATGTATTCAAGTTATTAAAGTTTCTTGTAATTTTCATTTGCTTATTTGTAAGATTGTAATATTCTTTTATGACTTGTAATATTCTTTTGGTGAATTTGTAATTTACGTATGGGACTTGTAATATTCTTTCATAAGTGTCTTGGAAGATCTTTTTAGTGTATATATGACCGTTTCTTTGGAAGCTTCCAAAGGTTTAATTTTGGTTATTGTGGACATGTACATCCATTGCTATATCTATATTGTTTAAATATTGAATTATGTTCAAAATTGTCTAAAATTAGCAAAGGTTATGCCTAATTTTCTATTGCTACTCAAGTGACCATTCAACAATCGATCGATTTGTCACACAATAAAATAATAGATTGTTGTGTTGTCCATGGTGGCTATCCGACTAACCCTGTTGTGGAGTTTGAGCAACGGGAGGTAGTCGTTCTTGTATATAAAATTAAGGTATGCCATTGGCATACTCTCGGGAAAAAAAGTCCCTACACGCAATTCCAAATCAACCTATCATGTCCAACTTTCTATACACTAACGGGATTAGCATCTTTGCCGTGTGTCCAAAAGACACGGCAGATGCCGATATAAACATGGCAAAGGCTTTGCCTTGTGGGAGCACACGACAAAGACTACACAAACAACACATAAGACGGGAAAGATCATTTGCCGTGTGTTTTGCACAATATACACGGCAAAGGCCTCTTTGCCGTGTGTTTTCCGTGATTCTCGGCATAGTAAAGTAGATAACGAAGCGGGGTAGAGAAAGCGTGCAAATTTTGCCACTGGGCTGAGTGTTCGTTTGTTCATAACCATAGCACACCACGCCTTTTGAGCTAAGAAGAAATTCAGTCTTTCCCAAGTATTTTTGTCTTTGCCGTGTGCTTTTTGGACTTTGCTATGTGTCCCAGATAAACCAGACACGGCAAAGAGGCCACCGTTAAGTGCGACGGGAGGGCCATGGTCCCACCTTTTTGCCGTCAAAGTCTCTTTGCGTGTGTGTTCTCGTACTGCTTTACCATGTAGTATTTCTTTGCCGTGTTCCTTCGTTCTCTTTGTCGTCGTGTCTTCCTTTGCCATGCATTTGTGTTTACCTACACGTCAAGACCTCCTTTGCCGTGTTTCGGGGCCACTTGGCACACGGCAAACATACAATACAAGCAATGAGAAATTTTGAGGTAGTGATAGGAAGAATGTTGGATCAATCGATCTCTTATATTCCATAACTTTTCATACAACGATATTGACGGACTTAATTACAAGTTTACAGTTAGTTCACCAAATTTACAAAAGAAAAAAGAAACCTGAGAAAAGTTGATGATCAAACATAACGTACGGGGCAGGCTACGGGGACGGGAAGCAAGCCTCGCTGTTGAGGATGGCCGCCTTGAGCTCCCGCTGTATGGACGCCCGCACCGGCGACGCCACCAGCTCCTCCCACACCGACCCCGCGCCGCCTGTGGGGTGCCCGTCCGGGTAGAGCTCGTAGACGCAGTCGGCCTTCTCGTTGATGCTGGTCACCCGGTCCAGCAGCCCGATCTCCTCCAAGTCCACCAGCAGCCTGCTGTCCCCGTCCTTCCAACCTATGAGCTGCACAAGTAAATTTGTCGATCATCTGTCGCCGAGCGAGCCTGATGATCATTATTGGAGAAGAAGAAGAAGAAAACCGACGTACGCGCGCGCGCGTGTGTTTCGTACCTTTGCGCCGCCGATGGTGTTGGTGCTGTAGAGCCTGGCGTTGTCGACGAGGTCGCAGTACATCCTGAAGTTGCCGGCGAACCGCTTGTGTGACTTGAGCTGCGAGTCCACCCGCACGGCTCTCCCGGTTATGATAGCTCGCCTGCAATGCAAGCATATCACCGACGGACGACGATTTTGGTCGCATGCAGTCGCAGATCGTTTGTATTGTACCCACGCGGCCACGCGTGCTTAGTTAATTACCTGATGCCCCTGATGACGGCGAGGTAGGCGTCGCAGATGACGCCCACGAGCTCGATGCGGTAGGGCTTCATCCTGCAGCAGGGCCCGACGCTCTGGTCCTCGACGGGCTCCCAGTACTGCTCGATGGTCGTCCCGTCGTCGGCGACCCTGTACCCGATCCCCATGCGATACCGCTGCAGGTGCACGGACCGCGCCATGGCGATCGTCTGCACCACGAACGGCTCCCACGACAGCGTGCCGTCCATGATCACGTCGCGCCCCTCGTTCAGCGCCGTCACCAGCACCGACGCCGCCGCGTCCGTCGACGACTGGTGCACCTGCACGCGCGCGCGCCCGCCCGCGCCCATTATATTCAGGTCCATCGCTCTGGAACCCGGCCGTGTCGTGTACTCGATCGATCTTCTGTCTGTGTAAGTACTTACCAGCTCGGCGGTCTGCAGCATGTCGTCGTGGTGGCCGCGGGCGGTGATGGCCTGGTAGATGACGTCCGACTCCTTGAACGCGTCGGCCTCCACCACCACCGCGTGCGCAGCCACGCCGGACCAGAACACCCTGCACACGTACGTACACCTAATTCAGCATCAGTTCTCAGGTTTTGATTTTTGAGCACACGTACGCGGTGTTCGTTCTTTAATTCCCGGCGACTCGATCGACGAGACTCACTCCTTCATGATCTGCTTGAGCGCGGTGCTCTTGCCGGCGCCCATGCCACCGCCCATCAGGAGCAGCACAGGGCTGCGGGTGCTGTGCGCCGCCGGGACCATCACCTCCGTGGTCGGGCAACGTGGCTGGTAATCGGGGGGGCTTATCCCGATCACCTTCAGCTCATCCATCAGAGTCGAGAAGAGACGAGTCACCTTCAGCTCTCTCGTCACCCTCTCGAACCTCATCTTCCTGCATTATTTGCCAAGTCATTTCTTCAGTTAGTAGATAATTGCACCATTATTTATGAACCCTATGCATGGAGTATACATGAACACATTAATTAACATAGTAGTACTTACCTTGTGGCCTCCAATACCATGCTCTTGAGCTTTCTTCTAGGATGCTCTGCCGTTAGAACCTAATTAAGCAAGTGATACAGAGAGAGAGAGAGAGAATTGTATACCAACAAGTCAAGGACGAAGCTGTACAATTATTTTTGTTAAGAAAAAGGATCACAGTTCTTCACTGTGCACTTCTCCCCCTCTTTTGATACATATACGTACCTGCGTGATCACCTGAGTTGCAGATTTCCAATGAAAGGAGAAGTAGCTGAGTATGCATCTGTCCAGCTCCTCGATCAGCTTGACGATCATGGCGTCCGGGTTCATGTTGTTTTGGAAGAATGCCAGTAGATTCTGATCATAGCCCTGGGTCTTCTTTAGATAATCGTAGGCCATCGTACAAAGGTGGGGGCACTCGTTCGGATCATCGAACCCGATTTGCTTGGCTGAAATTAAACAATATAATATGAATAACATTTTAGACAAATGATGAACTGACATTCTGTTCCTCTGCATTACTTAATTATGTTACTCGAGATGAATAGCAAAGAACATTGGTGATGCATGTAGAATAAATGTGTTAACTAAAACCTTAATAGTATCAGAGTACTATTCAAATGCATAATGTTGTTTCCTATCTCTAGATCACTGTAGCGCAGGCTACACAGAAAATGCTGCATTAGAGCATCTCTAGCAGATAAGATACCGCATACTGTCCCGTATGGCAAAATAATCGCCAATTTGCGGAAATACTGGCTTTTCTAGATACCGCATATTGTATCGCATACGATTTTTTTACGTCTCCCCGCATATCGACCTCCGCATCTCGCATATTTTCGGTTTCGCCTGCTCCTTTTGCCACTCCCGGCAAACGCTCGCGAGCGGAGGCGCGCTGAAGATTCACAACTCCCGTATGGGAATCTGCCTTCGCCGCTTTCCCCACCGCCATCGGCCCGTACCAATTGACCGGTTCCCGGTCACTGCGTGGCCGTGCCGCCATCACACTGAACTGCTTAACACGTCGTCCGTCGCCGTCACCGCGCTACCCAACCACGGCGCCACCGCGGACGCCATCGTCGCTTGATCTACGGTGGAATTGCTGCTTCTCAGCCTACCTCTCCCCCTAACAATCAACCGCCAGTGCACCGGATCTGCTACACCGCCCGTCCGCCGTCGCCGTCCGAGCCGGTAAACCCTCTTTCTCCTATATCGTTTAGGCTATAAATTCGAAATTTCTCAGATTTAGAATCCATGCGGCGGCGATTTTGTAGATGAGTTCGTCGTGGAGTGAGTCTTGGTGTTCCGCGTCGAGTTCTTCTGTTCGTTTTTGATGGAGGACTCGTCGTCTGACGAATCCGACTAGGAAGACCTGGACAATGACGACGCGAAGGACCTCTTTCTACTCGTTGTCGTCGACGAACTGGAGGCGGAGGAGAATACCCAAAAGAGGAGGAGGGGATCAATTGTCGGGCGATTGTGCATCCCACGCAACCGCGTTCTAGGGCACGAGATGCTCATGCGAGATTATTTTGCCGAGAAACCCATCTACCCTGCTCGTCTGTTTCACCGCCGATACCAGATGAGACGGCCCCTGTTCGAGAAGATTGTAAAATCTTGTGAGGCCAACTGCCGGTACTTCACGCAACGTAAAAAATTGAGCTTGGTTGCTTGGTTTCAGTTCGTACCAGAAGATCTTTGTTGCCATGAGGGTGATCGCCTACGGAGCGTCAGCTGACTACACTGATGAATATCTTCAGATTGGTGAATATACGACCATGACATGCGTGCGCAAATTCGCCAAAACATTTATCAAAGTTTTTGGTCCAACGTACCTGCGAGCACCAAACGAGGAGGACACAAAGAGACTCATGGCAGAGAATGAGAAAAGAGGTTGGCTGGGGATGCTCGAAAGCCTCAATTGCATGCATTGGAGGTGGAAGAACTGTCTAAAAGCATGGCATGGGCAGTATATTGGCCATCATCGAGATGCAACAATCGTGCTCGAAGCAGTGGCCTCGCAGGACTTGTGTATATAGCATTGTTTCTTTGGTCTACCGGGTTCTCTGAATGCCATCAACGTTTTGCATAGATCTCATTTGTTTTCAAAGCTAGCAAATGGAGAACAGCCGGCCTACAACTACAAGATCAATGGCTGTGAGTACACCATAGGGTATTATCTCACAGATGACATTTATCCATAATGGACAAATTTGTGAAAACAATTAGTAAACCCCAAAAACCCCAAAAAGCTCATTTTGCCACTTGTCAAGAAGCAACCCGCAAGGACATTGAGAGAGCTTTTTGTGTGCTTCAAGCTAGGTTTGCAATTGTCCGAGGGCCTGCTCGTTACTGGCAAAAGAAACACCTGAACAACATCATGACAGCATGTGTGATTCTTCACAATATGATTGTTGAGGATGAGAGAGACAAGATGTTGCCCTTGGAGTATGACAATGTTGGTTGCCCAGTCAAGCCTAGAAGAAACCCTGATAAGTAGAAGCATTTCTTAAAACCTATTGGCAGATTGAAAATGAAACTCAGCATTCCAATCTTCGTGAAGATTTTACTGTCCACCGCTGGTCATTGCTTGGGAGGAGTTTTCATTTGAGTTTTTTGTATCCATTTGTATTCTATACAAAACTCTCATTCATTTGTGCTCTTGAATTCTTCATTGTAAACTATAAAATATTGTTGATTTGTAATTCTATAACATTGATCAATTTGATGATTTAAATCTGCATACATTATATGCAAATAAAAAATGGTTTTGTTTTTGCTGACCGAAAAACGACAAAAACGTTTTACGGTATATCGCATCCGCGTTTTTCAGTACCGCCGGATGCGGTATCCGCTAGATATGCTCTTACAAGATTATTCTTGCATCAATTCCGAGATATATCAGTTCTGACATGCTGTGCCTAGCTAGGTAGACTCATTTTTTCCAACGATTCCTTTTTTTCAGGTATAAAAAAATCTGGATATGTCTCGATCGTAAATGCAGGCCTGAGTACCATGATCGACCTGATCCCTATGCATGAGAGATCAGAATGCGCACGGGCGGGACTAATGCAATTGGTTCTGCAGAATCGCCTGCTCAAAGGAAGGCCTAGGTTTATTCTCAATCTCAATCGGATGTGGAAACAAGTTTCTTGGTACGTACCGACGTAGTGCGAGAACATCTCGATCTCGTGGCCGCGGCCGCCGCGCGGCGCCAGGAGCCGTGGCACCACCGTCGCGACGCCACCATCCTTCATCTTCTACCTACCGTCCTGGCGTCCTGCCGGTAGGGATCGAAGAGAACAATAGCAACGCCTGAGCAGGTATCGAGATCACCTGCCCGTGCGCATCATATCACCAAGAACTGCGCGGCATCGGGCCGGGCTTGTTGATGGAGGGGGAAGATCCAAGGTGCGCGGTGGTGGAAATTAGGAACGCGTGCATGCGCCGGGCAGGCGGGGGAAGCCAGAGGGAGAAACGATTGCAGCGGAGGGTCCCCCGTTCAACGTCGCACTAGATGCTCCCTAGTCATACATATTGGCACCATGTGTGTAGTGTTTAATTCCAGGATCTGCCCAGGTCGATACGTACGTATTCTTTTCATTAATAATCAGATTAATCATAGTTGGCAGTACCTGCTTCCTGCTTCCTACCTCCGTTTTAATGAATAAGTCTTATATTTTTTCCGACAAGTCACTATATAAAATTTGATCAAGTTTTTAGAATAAATTATTAACATGTACAGTACAATAAAAATCAATACCGATAGATACATCAATGAAATAAATTTTCATATGATATCTATATAATACTTCATTATAGTTATTAATAGCTTTTTCTAGAAGTTGGTCGAAGTTTACTTAACTTGACTTCCAAAAAATATAAACCTTATTCATTGGAATCGGAGGGAGCCTCATTAAGTAAGTCTGACAACATAGAGACTTGCATTTATTACTGTGTAGGATCTATAGTACTATCTCCATTCCGGTTTATAAGGCAATTACGTACTTCGAGAGAATAGTTTGACCATAACTATATTTAACAAAAATTATACCATTAGATTTATATTCAAAATACGCTTTTAATGGTATAATTTTTGTGACATATGATTCATATATTGTTGATTGAATTTATGGTCAAACTATTTTTTCGAATTATATATTTGCCTTGTAAACCGAAATGGAGGTAGTACTAATTTAACCTTGTGATCTAGTATTTGTGGCATGTACCAAATATGAATTTTGCTTGTTGATATACAAGGATGAATACATGAACACACAATTGAATAAATCCTTTGTAAATAATAAAATGCCAATATAATATTATCAAAATATATAAAATATATTTAGCATTACATGGATCAATACATGAAAATAATCCAAGCTAAACTTTTTCCAAATATGCTCAATCAAATATATTTTTTAGAGCTCTATGCGTTGGACATTCCCTGATTCTAAAATCTCTTTCAAGCACCTCGGCAAATACAAGCATGTCACAGTGGATTAATACCAATGGGAAAAACAATAGATGTGTTGGCTTCCTCATTCATAAGAATATTGCCCATGTCATCTTATTCATCTTCGACTATAATATTGTGCAGAATGATTGCAAGCTACTATAATACTATGAATATCGCACCGGTCATATAAACATGCCAGAAGGCGCAAAATAGACCGTCATGTCTAATTAACTAGTACAAGCTCGGGGCAGAAGCTAAATGCTGATTAAGGGGCACATTTTTTTGGCCAACGAGCAGGCTAGTTACTGTTTTCAGGTCACCAAAAGTTGATGTATGCAATTAGTCAAACAAGAACCTGCACATGAGCTCATTGCATAGAAATGGAATTATGGAGAAAAGACATTTCGTTATCAATATCATAATCTGACACTACAGAGATGTGTGCATATTTTATCAATTTATATATTGTATTTAACTTAGAAATCAAACTCACAAGTCACTTGGTAAACATCCAATAGTAAGGAGGCAAGACAAGAATGATAGACTATTTTCAGTTTTAGGTTATCTTAGCAAGTTCAATACTACCAGATTTACTTGCACACATACTGATTCAGCTAGATATATACACTTGCACACATACTGATTCAGCTTTTAGTCTAATTTCAGTTTCAAATTATCTTAGCAAACGCAGTACTAGCAGATGCATGCCAACTATTTATGCAAAGCCAGGTCATGTAGGAGTGCATGGTTAGGTACACAATAATCTGCGGTATATATGTGCTTGCTAACTGAATTTATCTGTGTACATATTTGAACTGAGTAACATGTCGAGTATTTCTTATTCTTGATAGCCTGCAAAAAGTAAGTTGATCACTCTCTACATAATAGCCTTGCTTGGAGTGGACATTTTTGGCTCCCGAGCACTAGTGTTTGTGCTATTTCAAAAAATCGAAAATCATATTTGTAAGTTCTAAAAATTCTTAAAAAAAATATCCGGATGTAGCTAATGATTTTTCTCACAAACGTGTATCAATTTCAAATAATTTATATTTTGGGCTACACAAAAAGGACAAAAGTGTGGATCTATACGTGCATTTTCAAATCCCCAAACTTTATCAAATTTTGTCATTTTTCTATAGCCCACAATACTAAGAGTTTGGTGTTGCGATTTTGCATGTTTGTGGGATATGTCTAAATTTTATTTTATTTTTGAAATTATAAATATGATTTTTATTTATTTTTAAATGAAATGAGTACTGGTTCTCGGGAGCCAAAGACACTTTCCTTTGCTTGTCTGCTTATTTGAACTGAAGGTTGTTCTGGTTGTACAAAAACTAACTAAACTGAATTTTACTTATTATAAAGCCCAACATCTGTTCCTCACACCTTACTTTTCTTATTCAGTGAAGTAGTACGGAAACAGACTTCTGCTGGTGTAGTATAGTTTCAGATTATGGCAAACAGACCTAGGTGAAGTAGTACTGCTAACACGTCTAGATACACTCGTTTCACAAAAGGTAAAACATCTTATATTATGAAATGGAGGGAGTACCCAATAAAACATCTTTATTTGAACTGAGCCACAAGCACTGAACATTCATTTTATTCTATGAAATTATAGTTAACAATATGAGTTGTACAATTCTGTACTATTCTGGTAGTAACTTCCTATTTACAAATAGGATTTCTACATAATAGCCTATCCCATCGTAAAATAGCATCATGTACTAGTGTGTAGTACAAACTGATCACTCTCTCAATATATCACGGTGAATCTATCACTACACCAAAGGATCCTGTGAAAAAATTGAAAACCTAGTACCAGTGTGAGAAGATCCTGTGAACTTAATTAAATTACAGCCCATACGGGTGAGATACCAAATGCCACTCCGAACCACTGGGGCTATTGCCTAGTTCTGCAAGGATGGTGGAAATAGCAATGTAGCCTGACCAACAGTAATGCTTTGCAACACTGGCAATTCCGGATAAAATGGCTGGCGAGACAGAAATTTCCAGATTATGGTACTTCCATCAAGTGTTGCCGTGCTGATTCGTTGCATTTTGGGAACGAAGTAGTTCTCTTTCTCTTAACTTCTTGCTAAGTTCTTCTTTTGATGGTAGTTTCCAGCCACCCTTCATGGCAGCAGACCACCATGCCTTCAGCTCATCCTGGAGAACATAACAAAATCAGTCACCTACATAAATTGCTACTTCTGAATGACGAGACCAAAATCATTAGGTATCAGTGGAGATTAGTAAGTAACCTAAATAAATTGCTACTGCTGAATGATGAGACCAAAATCAATAGGTGTCAATGGAGATTAGTAGGTAAGAACCGTAGGAAAAGCCAGGTAGAACACTCTTTTATACGGGCAAAATGAAAGCAAAGAAAATAAGATATTGGCATATTATTTAAGAGCTGGATCATTCAGATTTCATTCAGCATGACACTTTCCATCATCACAAGGTAAGAAATTTTTGTTGTGGTTAATAATCTAGCATGAACAAGTAGCATAAGGCCCTCTGCAGACAGAAGCAGATATTGGCATCTGAATTTTAAATAGTAGCAGAACACATCTGAATCCTATGAAATATGAATACAAATACAATGCTTATATGCAGTTCAACATCCAGATTCAATCAAATCAACATAATTTTGGACAATATAATTTGGTAAAAAATGAAGAAATTCTACATGTCATCTGATTGTGATGCTTTCTCCAGATAAAGAGTATAGGCCCAAGGAAGGACTAGTGGAAACCAGACTCCGTATCTCCCTTTGCAGTCACATAGACAAGACATCATTAAATATTTCTGAGTAAATTCCAGTATTTACCCCCTAGTTTGATATGTTTGATACTAATTACCCCATTTTACAATTTTTCATCCATTTTACCCCATTTAGGCAAACTTTTGTCAGTTTTTACCCTTTTCAAATGATCGAGAGCAATTTGCTACATGATCCTGTCTGTCAGGTACCTGTAGTGTCGCTTCTTTTCTCCTGGCACTTTTTCACACCCAAATCTGTCTAATAGCTGAGCCGAGTCCAGTTTTAACTCATGGTGTAGGTGTACTTATGCACTGTTTTAACCCTGCAATCGATGACAGTAGGGGATCATCGAGATAATGCCAGCGATCTGAGAGCCGGAGGGAAGCAATCCCAAACTAAGTGGGTTCATATTTTAATGTCCGACAGTGCATTTCCGATGGAAACAACACGTATGCGGAGCTGCTGGCTCATTTGAAATCTACTAGTAGTCGTACCGGCTACCCACGGGAGAAGACGAAAATTGATTAGCCTTAGGCACATAATTCATGCGTACCACTTTGTATTTCTTGCAACGTGACTTGTGCACGTGATTGTATCCTTACACGGCTATGTAGACGTCACGTAACTGGGTGATGGAATCAAACACAACTCGGCAACACACGTGTGTAAAGGAAGTCGTGATTATTTTCCACACCAAGGTGGTTATGAACATAAATTTTTTGGGCTTAAAGATTTATTCAGGTGCAAAGCAGGAGGGAAGCTGCCGACTGAAAACTGTATGACAAATCAGGTGTAAAATATTAAAAAGGGTAAAAATTGGCAAAAAAATTTATTAAATTGGGTAATATGGATGAAAATTTGTTTAATGGGGTAACCGATGTCAAAAATATCAAACTAGGAGGTAAAATCTGGAATTTACTCAATATTTCTCTTAGTCCGTTCATCGCCATGAACTTGCTCAACTAACAATAAGCTGATTTTATCAAAGCTGGCTTAAATTTTTAATGGGTTGCCTGTACAGTGTTCTCCAATAGCCATACAACTTAAACTTTGGGTAGCAAGGGAAGTCAAAGCATGACATTATTCTACTTAACAAAGTTGATAAGGGAACTGCTTTTTCATACATTACCTCATGGAATTCATGATTGGATACGAAGCGAGAATCTACTTGGCAAGTTGAGTTCCTGATTGTTACAGAAAGGCGATTCCTATCAAGTGCTCCTGTAAGAGAAGTCCATATTAATTCCCGTCCTTTTTTTACCTAAATAAATAAACTTAAGGAAAAAACAAGTCACTCAGCAACCTGAGCATTTTATGTAGCCAGTCACCAAATTAGACATAGTTGTATAGCCACTTACCATTTATACGCGCGACATGGTATCCTGTGCCACCCAATGCTTCCTCCAATTTACCAAATCGTAGACGCAAGAAAAATCCATCTAAGGTAGTGTGCATTATTGGTGACATTAACCATCTGTCAAGGATCACCAATATAAATAAACATCAGCTCTTCAGTTCTCAGTGTCTTCTATAATCTAAACACAACTTTCCAATTCAACAACACTGAGAGATATCCTTTGGGTGCAACAATATGATCAACGAATAGAGCTCTAGGGTCCACACATAGTGTAGAAACCAATAATGTCAACGCTCAGTAAACTATAAGCAGAAAAATGTTGAATAATATTTGTGATATCTTTATAGTATATCAAAGTAAGCACATTTTGGCATACAAGAGATGGATAGCATAGTTTTCTTTCATAAAAAGAAACCAGTGGAGGCCTCCGCTGAGTTTTTTAATAGTAAGAACCAAATCCACATCCATGAGGACTTTGAACCCGGGTGGCTCGGTTGTACATCCCCTATGTATTCCTTAGCTAAGACGTGTCATTTTTAATAATAAGAACCAAATTTGCATCCATGAAGACTTGAACCCGGGCGGCTGGGTTGTACATCCCCTCCCGTAACATAGGTAGCATAGGTTCAGCTTGTAATACAAGGAAATATTTTTTATCTATTCTTTAGCTAAGACAGTCATATGTAAACTCCCACCTCTGAGGAAGCTAAAAAGAGCACACAACCCATAGGAAGCTATAAAGCCATATAATTTGTCCAATAAAATCTTCTTAGACATGTTATGCAATCATGCATGCCATGGATAGCAGGTAGAAAGAGAAATGTTCCAAACTCAAGTAAGTACCTTATGATATCTGATCGAGACAAACGAAGCCTCTGCAAGGATCCAAAAACAATACTTGATTGATCACATACACCACTGGGGATGATACCATAGGGTACAATTTGCTTGTTGTGTCGCAGACTATCCATGGAATCTGAACCCACTTCCTTAATTTTTAATCCTCTTCTACCAATATATTCAGCAGATGTGTTTGCTTCTAAATTATCATGAGCTACAGCCTTTCCAGCGATGCTCCCTCCACAATGCTGATCTTCACCTCTAGATAACATGTTTCCTCTTGATTCCTCATCACTGCCAGGACATAATTGCTCCTTACCTTTGTCACCTAGCCATAAAACTAGCCGTCCGTGTCCACTAGAAGATTTTTGAGTTTCTTGTCCTGCCTCTAGTCCATCATGGCTGCTGTGATTAATGACAAAAGGACTCTTTCTCTGATTATGCTCTTCAGATATTTCATGATCACATGAGATAGCCAACCTTACTGCTGAGGTCTTTGCATGTCTAAGCGCATCCAATCTCTTTGCAAGAATGGAAGCCATAGTTTCTGACTGCTTATGTTCTTCTTGAGGAATCACTGGACATTTGCTACTTGTTGTCCCATTGTCACTTCCTGTGCTAGTAAAGTATTGTGAATTCTGGAATTCCTTCTCCACATTAAACTTCTGCTGCGATGAAGGATGCAACCTATCACCTGCACCCTTTGGACTGACAGCACAAAAATCACCGTTTACATTGCAGGGTGTTGCATCCATCAATTTCATTGATGTTTTTGGCAAAAGCCGACTTACCCACAAGCTTTCTGTGAATCCACCTTTATTTCCCGTTGCAGCATTCAAAGAGCTGGCATAGCACTCATTTTTCTTTTCTACGAGAGTTCTAGAACACGACTTACTGGAGCTGGGCATCTTGAAGTTTCTTCCGGCTCCCAAAGGGAAAACTCCAATTTGATCTCTAAAATTTCCTTTACCGCTACCTGAATCCTCTTGAAGGCTGTCAGCAGCTAAATCCTGAATAGCCACATCAAGAGTTCCTTTGCCCATACCAATCTTTTTGCCGAGCATAGAATCACTACCGTTTAAATCCAGCACTGGTATGTCAGCTTCGCGCTCAGTGCAATCCATTTCTGACTGATGACAGGTATCTCTTGAAGCTGTCATAACGTTACGACAATAAAGAGATTGAAAAAGAGAATTGAAGCCAACAGACTGCAGAGGAATTCTGATGTTTTTTTGTAACTCCACTGAATGTTCTGCTAGTTCATTTCCTGTAGCCTCTGAACACTTCTGATCAAGTGAAACAACAGTGGTGCTTCTTTCAAGCACGGTTGATCCATTAGTAAGAGATGACATCCAATTAAAGAAAGAGCTACCATTTCTGGGCAACAATCCTGAACAAGAACTCTCATTGTATTCCCTTCTACATCTTTTATTTCGAGAAGACATCTCACATGTGGAGTATTGTGCATGCTCTCGCTTTGGAGCTTTCATACTTGGGCAGCTCTCCATACTCTCATTGCTATCATCACCCTGTTTTGTGTTGCTAACACAATTGCCCCGGTCATGCATTACCTTTTCTTTTCCCTTCTCAAGCTTTGTCGGATTAACATCCGTTGACTCATATCTTGTCACAAGATTAACACCAGATGCTGAGTCACATTTTGAAACAGCGTTAACACCAGATGTTGACTCACATCTGGCAAGAATAGGCTCATCCTTATGATGCTCCAGCTTAACCTGATCTTGGGAATTATCACCATGGTTTTCCTGCATAACTTGATCTTGGTGATCATTATTATGGTTCCCCTGCATAACCTGATCTTGGTGATTATCACTTTTGTTATCTATAAAACCTGACAACTTTCCTGGGACCTTTCTAGTATTACCAATAGGTGACTGTGCATTCAATGCATTGTTCGGCAAAACATAGTCCCTCTGACTAATTGCTTTTACTAATCGAGCACGCCAGGTATTATCTGCCCATGATCTTCCATTATGGACAGTGACCTGTTTTTCTGAAATACTATGCAGGGCACTATTTTTGGAAGCCACACCTGTAAAATGCCATGCTATTTTTTATTGTTGAGAACAAAAAAAGATAAGGGTAGTTTTAATAATCACCCTAAAGATGGTATATTACTATGAGAAGCGTCCTTGCAGCATCTTGTGGGAGAATTACGCACTTCCTCTTTATCCGGCTTATCTGCACAGCGGTTGACAGATAATTCTTTCCCTTCGTTCATCAAATTGATCCCTCCACAGCATTCTACAAGCATTAATCATTAAAGAAGATAAGTTAATCATCAACAGACCGACAACCATATGATAAAATATCAATTGCATTAGGTTATCTATTCTATTTGGACTATGAAAAGTTATGCAGTAACTAACACACATTAGGGAAAAGACATTTTCTATGTTAGAGAGATTTTAAATTTGTGCCAGTTATGTTCATACACAGTTTGGACTCTACTGGCAAGCTAAGCAGTTATCTAGACTAACAATTGTTGCTACATGCAGATCTCAAAGCTAAAATTCAAGCATCAATCGTGTCTGGACTACTCGAACTCAGTGAATTGGATTTTGTGTCTTCTAAACTTACTTGAATCTTGTTCCTGTGATGTTATAGAAGTGGATTGTTGCGCAGCAAAGTTTCGTGTTCTATTTGGACTAGCCATGGATACTCTCACTGAAGTGTCACTGCGAGTTCGTAGTTGTGATGGCATTTCTCCTGCATCCCTTAGGGTGGTGGCATCTACGTTATCACCACTCTTTCCACCAGCGCCGCCACTTGGTTGAGGCGAAGATATCACTATGTTCAAAGTATCTGCATTCCAGCGAAGAGAGGCTTTTCTTGTGCTTAGGCTGGAGGCCGCGATTTTAATGCTCAGACCATCATCCGGGGACCAGACCAGCTCGGACAGAGGGCTCATGCCCGGAAATTTCGATTGCATTTACACCTGCACCTGAATGTCCACCATATGCCTTTCAGCAGACTTAAGATGAGAGGATGTTTGCAAGAAATAGAGCTACTGTAGATGCAGAAACAAACTACTCCCTCCGTCCAAGAATAGATGTCTTAGGTTTTTCAAATTTTGGATAAATCTATATACTAAATAGTGTCTAGATTCATCCAAATTTTGACAAATTTAAGACATCTATTTTGGGACGGAGGGACTATTATATAGCTAGTGAACGAACTCAAGCCAAACCATAGCCAATGAACCAGATGCACAGATTAATTTATAATATTATTATGTTGCTGCTGTTTTCAAATAAATATTTTTTTTGCAAATATTCCCCTATTTTTCCCGTTGACCATTCCACCAAACTTGGGGTCTAGCGAGCCTAGGAACCCAAACAAATTGATTCATTCCTATATATATATATATATGGATCGAGGCAATAAGAACTACTTACCCGAATTAGAAAAAAAAAGTGCACATCTACACCGAAGTTGCGCGATTTGTCGTTAATATAAAATCAAAAACTTAACGCGGAAGCAGAGTAATAAACAACATAAAAGGACAGCAGCATCAGCAAGAAAAGGCGAGCACAGAAATAAAACAAGTACAGAATAGCGATAGCTGATGCAACAGCCGACCTCTGGGGGCAGCGAGCCACTACCATCTCATCTCACAGCATTGCTCCCCGCGGCCACGGTCGGTCCTCGGACAGCAGCACGCGCCGGCGCACCACCACGCGCAGGAGGAGGGTGACGGGGAGGGATTTAGCGGCAGGCGGCAGGCGGCGGCGGGAGGCCAGGGCACCTGGTCAGTGGCGCCGGTGGGCTGGCTAGGTGGGCGGAGAGGAGAATTTAGGAGCAGTCTAGGAGGGCAGCATCGCCGCGGTGGGGAGGGGGAGGGAGATGCTTTTGTTTGTGCCCGTGTGTGCGCTGCATGCGGCGGTGGAGCGCCGGAACGCGAGGCGGAGGTTGAGCCACGTAGAGGCCGCCTGAGACACATGGCTGGTTCGGGGGACTTTCTCTCCCTCTGCGTCGCTGAGTACGTTTTCGGGAAACCACACGCTTGGGACGGAGACGATGCTGGCGATCCGACGGCTGTGGCTCGTGGAGCCACGGAAGCGGAGGAGTCGGCACCGTTGGATGAGGCGCGTCCCGGGTGGGCTTCGTGAACCGGTGACGGGAGCTGTCCGTCTCGTGGTAGGACAGCATCAGCTGTAGGTGACAGGGATGGAGATAAGCGAGAGATAGGTGTGACCAGCTTGCGGGTTGAGGAGTGAGCTACAGAGGAACACGGAGATAAGCGGAATCTCCGGGGCATGACATGAATGAAGATAAGTGGATTCTCCGTTTGTGTCAAAAAAGAAGGTGAATCTTTCAAGTTTTTTCCATGGAATATTTTAGAGTAATCATGGATTCACACTATACTGTTTAGCCAATTGGGCTAGGACAGAGAATAGAACTATGATATGAATTGGATCAGGCCCTGATTTTGTGCTTCAGGACCTTGCCGTTGATCCGAGTGTAATTTCTTCTGATTAATAAAGGTCTAGGTTTACCCGCAAAAAAATATATGCACTAACAAATCTAATCAAATGAAAGAAACTAGAGATACGATATCTAGTTAGCCTACCCAAAATGTCTTATATTATAGTACAGAGGTAGGAGATATGTGTATGAACAAGTGCAAAGTGAGATCGGAAAGATTGATATCTTACAAGTGTTGGCCTGAAAGCTAGCTAGGCTTTTGATACATTTTCAAGTGTTATTGTACTCATCAGCATGAGCATCATACCTTGGTCGAATGGACATAGCATGGAAGACATGTTGAAGTTAGTAAAGATGAAGAAATCCACTCCTTGGCTATTGTTCATGGTTATGAATTACCCTATCAAGGATTTGAGGAGTGCTTCGCTCCCCCTTAGTGATGAAGAAGCTAAAGACTCTCAAGATGATGGCGGCTCTGAATGATCCTTGTGATGGTCGTTAGTCTCTTTTCTCTTTTTGGTCCTTGTTTAAAGAGGGAGAAGTAGTATACTAGGTTGCTCACGGGGTCTTGAGGGGGTTAAAATTTGCATGCATCTCTCTTTCTTTCGTTCTTATGGGCATGTGAAACTTGTTTATTTATTTCATATTGTTTGAGACTATGTTCTAATTGAATATCATGCTATTTAAACCTTATTATCATCTGTGTGGATGGATGTGAGAATTACTTGCTTATTGATGAGTGGAATTTATGTACACTTTTAAGCATACAAAATGCTCATATTATCACTCATTGCATGCTCCATCTAGCTATTACTATGTCTATTATGCATGATTACTTGTTTCTATCTATTTTCAAGTGAGTTTTACACAGCTAGTATTTTTAGTAGGTTTTTCTTAGTTTTTATTAGCTTTGGTTGTGTTTAAGTTCAAAGAAGAACAAAAGAATAAAGTACGGGGAAAGAAGTCAAAAGGATGCAATATGGAGGAGTCACAAGCACCTAACTTAGTCATATGAGGAGTGGAAAAAGTGATATTTTCCATCAACATAAAATAAAGATTCAATATCATGGTGGTGTAGCTCTCGTACATACGAAATCAACGAGCCAAAGAACACCATAATTGGAGTTTGTATGAATAAATGGTGGACAAAATACTATAATTCCGCAAGTTTTAGCAATCGTCGGTACATATGAAGCCCGTCTGTACCGCCCGTCCATTCCACCCTCCGTTGGCTCTATGATGTCAATCAGAATCGCCTTTGTGAAGGTCCGAAGGGCATATTCGCTACACATCTTCCCAGAACCGTCCTGCAGGAGCCTATTTAAAGTGGTAAGCCCCGGTCGTCGTCTCAACCAAGCCTCCAACAAGTCTGCAACATTGGATCCCATATCACAACATATCCACGGTGGAGCCCTGCTACCATATCCACCTCCACCAAGATCTGCACCTCCATCTCCACCATTGTCAATCCATCACAAGATTCATCTCAACCTTGAAGGAAGACCGAGGAGGAAGACACCGGGGCGCACCCCATGCATCACTGCTGCTGTCATGTTGTCCCCATCATCAGTGTCGTTGCTCCTTCTTCTTTCCTTCCCTGTCATGGTCTGCTTGATGTGTTGTATTATGGCTTAAACCCCCTCTTAATGTTATGATTACTAAGTATATGTGATTGGTGTTATGATCATTATCTATGGTTGAGTTATTGGTTGCATGGTTATATGGATGTTATATTATGTCTCAGTGATTGGAGACATTTAGTCCATTGGTGTAGTTGGATATGTCCAACCCCCCGAGTCCAAACATGTATTAGATGTTTGTGCAAATCATTTGACCTTACTAGTTACAGTTGTGATATCTCTTGAGACGCACATATATGTAGGAGCATGGTTATCCATAAAACATAATGACTTTGGTATGACATTTATGGTCTTAATATCTTTCAGTGCTACGGTAGTGTGTAAATGGAGGGAGGAGCAATTGGGTTGTCTTATGTCACTCGTGCAGTTGGAGACAATGGTATGTGAGGGCCACCACACGTATAAGATAAATCCCATAGAGGTTGACCAAAATACCTATACACCGCTTTACTTTACTTGAGAATCATATCATTAAAGTTCTCTCATCGCATTCACCCTTTTAGTATTTACTTGATTACTTCTACTCTAGTTTACTTCTAGTACTAGTAGTTGTTGTTTACAAACCCTTCCTTTAAATATAGTTTATCCGAAGAACTTATATAATAGCTATTTCCAAACACGTTTTCGGTGTGAACGTGGCCGCACTGACAACGTACTTGTGTGATTGAGTGATTTCAATCATGTAAATATTTCAAGGGACGATACATACGGGGAGTAATTTGCTGCTATAGGTATTTCAATAACTAAGAGTGTGCAAAATTTGAAACCGGTCAAACCAGCCAAACCGGCTACTTACACCCTAGTTCATTTCCCTTCACAAATGAAATCCAAACCTTAGAACTAGTACAAAATTTTGAACTATCCCAAACCGACAAAAACTCTAAAACCGGATTTGCACAATCCTAGCAATAACCATGTTGTTGAAGCAGGTAAAGCAGCAGCTCAATTATAGATCTTGGTCTTTAACTACCCACTCACATATAATTATTTCTATTTGTTGCTATTATCTTACTATTTTTATTTTTATTGAAAAGAACAAAGAAATCATAAAAAAAATCTATTAAAATATTTGCTACTAATCATGTCTTCTAAGATTACTCTTTTTGAACAGATGAAGCCCGCAACAGAGGAGAAGAAATCCATGATTTTTGGATATTTTGTTATGAGACAAAATACATTAGAAGAATGGTTGAATTGGTTGAATGATTATTCATTTGTACTATGTGCCTCATACCAGTTTGTTTGTGAATACTGTGGATCCACATATCATATTAATTATTAATGTGAGTATAATGTTGATACCATATTAACATCTTATAATAGAAGTGATAAATGCAATGATGATATGGAGGTTTTAGAATGTGTGTGTTTTACCCGTTACTTCAAGTTGCTAGCTCGCATGAAAAATATAAATAAATAAGATAAAAAACTTGACATAATCTATGAAGTAGTATATCCTATATACTCTTATTGTTACCAGACTTCTATCTACGATCACCTGGGGCACGGCTATAAAACATAACGTTTCATGAAGCGTTGAATATAGAGAAGCTTTATTTCATAAAAAATAGATTAAAAATGTCTGATCACTTTATGGAAATGAATTGATCAGATGAATCCAAGCTACAACTGACTATGCGTGAGGAGGCTATAAATATAACATCTCAATTTTTACGGGTTAATTTTTTCATATATATAACAAAGGATGTTGCTACAAAGTAAAATAATATAATATTTTAGTTTTAAATTACTTAAATCAATGTCGACCATTTTGGAACTATTTTGATATATAAAAGGAGATTAATTTCTAAAGTTACTCCTAGTATTGTTATTTGAATGTGCTTTTGAATTTCCCAGTTTATTTCTACTTGGTATTCTCCAAATTTGCAATTTTTGGACTTGTTCTATAATTATGCATGTGCACGAGCGTGCATGCATGGGTTGGCTTTTCACCATTCTATATCATAATTTACCTCTATTTATTGATATTTGTCTTATTATGAGGTATTACTTATGGCTTTTCATCTGTTTATGCATGTTGGATGATTCCTAGAGGATGGACTACTGGAGTCTGGATTCTGATGGAAAAGAAGGCGTTTCGGTGCAAATTCGCGAAGATCAGAAAAATACCAGAAAAATATGGAAACATATTATTTTACCAGAAGACGAAGGAAGCCAAAAGGAGGAGCAAAGGGGGGGCGCAGGGGGCCCACACTCCCCCTAGGCGCTGGCCCACCTCAGGTCGTGCCTAGGGCAGGTGTGGCCCACCTGCCCGGCCTCCGACTCTCCCCCTTCGCCTATAACTTCTCTATGGAACCCTAACATCAAGGGGGCGACCACATATAGATTTCTGCCGCCTCTGGGGGGCGGAAAACACCGAGAGAAAAAAGATCTCTCCGGTAGACAGATTTCTGCCGAGGGAATTCCTTCCCGGAGAGGGGAGATCGTCGCCATCAACACCATCATCAAGCTAGGCTTCATCGGGATCATCATCATCATCCACACCATCATCTCCACCAGCACCATCATCACCACTCCGTCCCGCTGTAACAATTGTGTTGGATATTGCTTTAGTTCTTAGGGGAAACTTTCCCGGTGTTAATTACTCCCTCCATCCCAAGGCTTAAGGCATATAAGGTTTTTAAAAAGTCAAACCATGTAAATTTTGACCAAACTTTTAGAAAAAACTATCAAAAACTATTATATTATATAGATAACATGTGAAAATATGTTTCATGATGTATGAATTGGTATGGATTACGTATTGTAAATATTAATATATTTTTCTACAAATTTGGTCAAACTTTAGTTGGTTTGACTTTTGGAAAAAGTTATATGCCTTAAGCCTTGAAATAGAGGTAGTACTATTGTAGTTGATGCTTGTGAGTGGAACCACTGGATTATTGTTTATGTTCAGATTGTTATCCATTATCATATCATCTTTGATCTTGATCCATATGATGTCTTATGAGTAGTTCGTTTAGTTCTTGAGGACATGGGAGAAGTCATTTTGTTAGTAGTGAATCTATGATGAGTTATTATTTAATGGTTTAGTATTTAAGTTGTGGTGCTATTCTTCTAGTGGTGTCATGTGAACGTCGACTACATGACACTTCACCATTTATGGTCCTAGGGGGATGCATTGTGTATTTGGCTACTAATTGTGGGGTTGCGGATGTGAAACCTGAACCCCCGTTAGGACACCTTTGCACAAGGGAGCGTAGGATCTCAGAGTTTAAGGTTGTTGTTAGATTTATATCTTAATTACTTTCCTGTAGTTACGGATGTTTGCAGGGGGTTTAATCACAAGTATGTATTAGTCCTAGGAAGGGCAGTATGTTAGCATAGGTTCACCCACACAACACTTACAAACACCAGAGAAGAGTACTCAGCTATTTGAAGCGAAAGCACTTGACAGAATTCCCATGTGTCCTCGAGAACGTTTGGTCCTTATAAGTATTTCCACCGGCTTGTCCTTTGCTAAGAAAGGATTGGGCCACTTGTTCTGTTTGTTCGTTACTTATGTTACTTGCTCTTTGTTTTGTTGACTTGTCAGAAAACCACTAAAATCCGTTTGCTAAGTACTCACAGGGATTTTCTGCTCCATATCACTGTTCAGCACCTTCTACTCCTCGTTGGGATCGACACTCCTATTTATCAAAAGTACTATGATACACCCCCTATACTTGTGGGTCATCAAGACTATTTTCTGGCGTCGTTGCCGGGGAGTGAAGCGCTATTGAAAAGTGGAACTGGTAAGGGAAACTTTCACTGTGAGTATTGCTCTTGTTACTGCTTGTTACTTTGTTTCCAATATGGATAACCCACTTGGTTTTCTATTTGGGAAAACTACTACCACTGCTAGGGTAGTAGATGAACCACCTCCTGTTGAGATAGATCCTTTTAAGATACCTACAAGTATTGTTAATCATGTTATGGATAATTATTATTTTGGGGATGGAATTGTCCATCCTGGTGATCACTTGATTTTTATCCATGAATTATGTGGATTGTTTAAGGGTGCAGGTATCACAACTAAACAGGTGAAGAAGAAATTGCTCTATTAATGTTGTTAGTCATGTTCCTGTTAGAAGTACTCAAGTTTGTACTACTAATCATATTGTGCCTGAACCCCATGTTGAGAAAATGCCTTTCCCAGCTAAGGTAAAGGATTATTCTATGATTATTAGTGCAAATAGCAAAGGTACAATGAAAAATGTGGAGCCTGGTAAGCATTTGAGTGATGAACCTGTGGTAGCTATTGTGAAAGACACTGTCACTAGAAATATAGAGGATGAGCATATTGTCTTCTGTGAAGACGCTTCTAATATTATTTCTCAGCCTGGTAGAGTTAAAAAAGCTAGTGTCCATGTGCTTTCTGTTAAAATTGGTAATCATTGCTACTATGGTTTATGTGATATTGGTGCTAGTTCTAGTGCTATTCCTTATGACCTTTATAGGGAAATTATGCATGAGATTGGTCCTTGTGAGCTTGAGGATATTGATGTGGTTATTCACCTTGATAACAAGGAAACCATTTGCCCCATTGGCATTGTAAGAGATGTGGAGGTTCTCTGTGGTAAGATTAAGTATCCTGTTGATTGTCTAGTGCTTAATTCAGTAGCTAGCAAAACTTGTCCTGTCATTTTTGGTAGACCTTTATTGAATACTTGTGGAGCTATTATAGATTAAAAGAAGGAGAAAGATTTAACTAAGTTTGATGGATATTCTTATGAGTTTAACTTTTCCAAATTTGCTAAAACTCCTTGTGAAAATAGCTTGCCTAATAAAGATTTCAGGATGGAACAACTTGCTTCTATTGATCCAGTCTATGACCTTGGACCTCTTTTTGATGACTGTAAGTATGCTTATTCTGATGATAAAGTTGTTTCCAGTGACAGTTATATTGTCAACTTTATTCATAGTGCTACTGAAAGTTATTTTGAGAAAGAGAAACATGGTTTTATGCATCTCAATGATGTTAAGTTTCCCCATTTTATGTTGAAAGCTTTAAAGTTGCATCTGTTTTGTCTTCCTATGCTTGTGGCCTTTTGTTTCAACAATTAGTTTTCTCATGATACCCCCATGCATAGTAAGTGGGTTAGACTCAAGTGTGTTGGTTATTTGCTTCTTGATGCTCTCTTTCACTCCAGATATATATATCCTATGTGAGCATCTTCGGAAATTTCAAGCCTAACTTAAAGGCATTAAACAAAAGTACTTGTTGGTAGATAATCCAAGAGTTTTATCGAGTCCTAGAAGTTACTACCTTTGTAATAACCGCTCCTTATCCTTTTTGTTTGGTTTTTGTGTCAAGTTTAACTACTTTTGTGAAGTAGAGGAGTTGTGAAAAGTGGCTGTCCTGGGACAGATTTTTGTGCTGTATTGTAAAAATTCGTGACGAAACTCAGTACTTCAGATGGATCTGCATTTTTCTGAGCTTGTTCTCCAGGTTTTTACCCAACTTTCATCAGTTCTGCACTTTTTGATTTGAGCAACAGAAGGTCTTCGGAAAAATCAATCTTTACCTGCTGGTCTGTTTTGACAGATTTATGCCATCATTTGCATTTGCCTCTTACAGAAGCTTTTGTTTTGATGGGTTTACAGTTGAAGTGTTTACCAAAGGTTTATTGTTTTTTCTTACACTAATGTTGTCATTGAGTTTGTGCAAAAGTTTTGTATGAAGGAAATTCTCAGGAGAAAGAGAGAAGGAATCTGCAGAGTTCGTCTTTGAATAGGTAAAAGTGATGAAAATAGAAGGTTCGTGAAACCCCAACCTTTTTATATTTTTGATGTTTTTAATACATAAGGAAAGTTACGAGACAAAACTGAAGAGGAAACGGAGCCCGGGGTGGACAAACCCACCCACCCCAGGCGCGGGCCCAGCCTGGCCGCGCCTGAGGAGGGTGTCCCCCCCCCTCGAACTCCGTCTCTGCCTCGTTTCTGTTTCAAAACATTCCTTATGCATTGAAACTTCGTAATATATAACCCCCGGATCCCCCAAGGTTCGTGCATCGTGTTCTCGTCGTGTTTTCGTTTTGATCTGTTTCTATCAGGAAATCTTCTCAAGTTTAGAGCGCCATGGCCTCCGCCAACGACAAAGGAAAGAAGCCCGTGGAGATAGAGTTGGAAGAACAAACCACCACAGGAACAAGGGGAAGAAAACCTACTTTTGGAGGAGCAACTAACACTACGGATGCTTTTTCTCGTCACGTGTAGGGAATCGTAGCCTTCGGTCCAGAACTCATATGCTGCCCTGAGGCAGCGGAAGCCCTTTGGACCACCAATGAGTTTTGTGATAAGTACCGTGCTTTGAGGATAAAGGTGGATATGCTTCAAGAGGAGAATAACAGGCTTCGTGAGATGCTGGAAGATTTCCTGACCCATGACAAGAGAACACCACCACCACCAAAAGAGTAATTTGTCATCAGGTTGGGCATCCCCTTGGCTTGTTCCAAGCTTGGGGGAGTTCCGCGGTATCACCACCATTATCTTTTGTCTTTTACCTTTTTAGTGGATTCATATCTGTGGTAGAGAGGTTATCTTATAGTTTGGTTTGCATGTGGAAGTATCTCTCCTTTAGTTGATTATCTATGTATCCCTTGGTGTGAGTGCCTTTATTGGAATATTAATGAGAAGTCTCATCTTTTACCTTTTTGCACTTCTTATTTTAGTTTACAATCTCTATTATATGATGGATCTTGTTGTTCAGTATTGGCACCACTTTGGAATCATCAAGTGGATCTAAATTGGTTTTGGCAAACTGAGTTCTGGTCAGTGGCATTAGTTTGAAAGTAAAAGAAAGAGCTTACAGGTATTTGCTATTATTTGTTTTCTTTATTGTTGGCTCATAAGCTTGGTATTCTTTATTTAAGATTCTTTTGTGTCTTCAAGGAAGATTGCATGTTCAGCTTTATTACTTGAATGTTTGCTTGTTTCTTTCAACTCTCTTGCTTGCTACCCAGCCTTGCTAGCCAAAAACATGTTTTGAGAAGGCATACTTCTCATGTTTCCAAAATCCTTTGAACCCAAAACTTTTGCCACTTGTTGTAGGGGTTCGTAGCATGGAAAACAAAAAATTCTACCGCATGCACACAAACAAGCCAAGATCTATCTACTAGATTGTAGCAATGAGTCGATAGAAGCACTCACCCTCGAAGATTCCAAAGCGGTTAACAAGAGCAGATTCTCGTGGGTGATGTAGTCGTACACTTGCCGATCTCAAGATCTCGTAGACGATCCTTCCGGCTGCTCCAAGCAGCGCTTCATGATCGGTCACATCGCTCTAAGATCGATGAAGACCTTCCTCTCCCTTGTTCCAGCAGGCAGCGGAGGTTGTAGTTCTCCCCTCGCGATTCCGACAGCACGGCGACATGGTGTCGGAAGTAGAGGGAAGATCCCGTAGGTATTCGCCTAAGACGGTGCGAGTTATGGTGGATCTAGGGTTTCCTGGTGATCTAGGGTTTAGAAGACCGGGAAGAGGAGGAGGTGTCGGCGGTGGCGGCGGTTTGGCGGCGGCGGCGGCGCACGGTGTGGGGAGGGCTAGGTCTTGGCTTTTGGGGCAGCCCTCCCCCTCTATTTATAAGAGGGGAGGCAGCCTTGGGAGGGGTGGGTTTGAATCCAAACCCAAACCCAAGTTGGATTGAGGGAAGGGCTCTTTCCTTCTTTCACTAGGAAACCATTGTTCCAGTTTGACTTTTCAAACTTCCCGTTTGACTTTCAATTTAGAGCTTTAATTCTCTCTTGCAAATGCCCAAACCAAGTGACCTAGGATATGATCCAATCATTCCACTTATCCATGACACATTAATGGTCCATTCCCCTTCCGGTCCGGTGAACCTTCTAGACCCTTCTAGAACCTCTCCGACGAAATCATCGGAATCTTTCCCGAACTCCGGAATCGGACTTTCCTTATATGAATCTTATTCTCTGGACCATTCCGGATCTCCTCGTGATATCCCGGATCCCATCCGAGACTCCGAATAACATTCGGTATCCCTACTAACATTCCATATCTACTAAAAAACATCGAATCCTTAAGTGTTTCTCCCTACGGTTCGTGAATTATGCGGACATGACCGAGACACTTCTCTGATCAATAACCAATAGAGGAACCTGGAAATTCATATGGCTCCCACATATTTCTATGATTACTTTGCGATCGAATGAACCACTTACATATGATACCAATTTCCCTTTGTCTCACGATAGTTTACTTATCCAAGGTTTTGATCGTCAGTATCTCTGCATACCTAGTTCAACCTCGTTACCGATAAGTACTCTTTTCTCGTTCCCGTGATATGTGATCCCTTGTGAGCCAGTCACATGCTTGAAAGCTAATTGGATGACATTCCACCGAGAGGGCCCAGAGTATATCTATCCGTCATATGGATGGACAAATCCCACTCTTGATCCATGTGCCTCAACACATACTTTCCGAACACTCAATGCCACCTTTATAGCCACCCAGTTGCGGTGTGGTGTTTGATGTCATCAAAGTATCCTTCCGGTGATGGTGATTAGCATGATCTCATGGTCAAAGGAATTAGGTTACTATGTATCAGAAAGCTTATAGCAAATGAACTATTGAAATGACTTGATGTTAATGCTACGCTTATCTATAGGAGTATGTCCATCATACCATTGTCCTAATGATATGATCTTGTTGTTAAAAACATCTCAATGTTCATGATTGGGAAACCATGATCATATATTAACCAACAAGCTAGTATTACAAAGAGGCTTTACTAGGGACTCTAATTTAGTTTACAAATCACACAAGTATTAATGTTTCCGGTTTAATACTGCTATAGCATGAATGTAAATATTTATCATAAACACAAAGATATAATAATAACCACTTTTATTATTGCCTATAGGGCATATCTCCAACAATCTCCCACTTGCACTAGAGTCAACTAATCTAGATTACATGGTAATATACCGAACAACCATGGAGGTTTGGTGCTGGTCATGTTTTTCCCTCGGGAGAGGTTTAGTCAACGGATCCGCCACATTTAGATCTGTGTGTACTTTGCAAATCTTTATGTCACCATCTTGGACATGCTCTTGAATAGCGTGAAAATGTAGCTTGATGTGCTTCAGCTTCTTGTGTGACCTTGGTTCTTGCGCATTGTTTATGGCGCCCATGTTATCACAGTAGATAGACATTGGGTCCAGCGCACTTGGAACCACACCGAGCTCTGTAATGAACTCCTTCATCCATATCGCCTCTTGTGAAGCCTCTGAAGCAGCTATGTATCCCGATTCAGTTGAAGATCTCGCCACAACACTTTGCTTTGCACTCCTCCAGCTAACTGCTGCACCATTCAAAGTAAATACGTATCCAGATTGAGATTTAGAATCATCCGGATCGGTGTTCCAACTAGCATCGGTGTAACCATTAACAACGAGTTGTTCATCATCTCCATAAGAAAGAACCATATCCTTAGTTCTTCTCAAGTACTTAAGGATGTTTTTGACCGTTGTCCAATGATCCACTCCTGGATCACTTTGATATCTGCTAGTCAAACTAGCAGCATATGCAATGTCGGGTCTAGTACATAGCATGGCATACATAAGAGATCCTATGGCTGAGGCATATGGAGTCTTACTCATCCTTTCTCTATCTTCTGTTGTTGCAGGACTTTGAGTTTTACTCAAGGTCGTATTGGGCAACATGGGCAAGAACCCTTTCTTGCTATCTTCCATTCCAAACCTCTTTAGAACTTTGTCCAAATATTTACTCTGTGACAATGATATCAGGCATCTCGATCTATCTCTATAAATCTTTATGCCTAATATTTAAGCTGCTTCACCAAGATCTTTCATTGAAAAACTATTATTCAAATAATCCTTGACACTATTAAGAAGGTCTACATCATTCCCAATCAACAATATGTCATCTAAATATAGTATTAAGAATGCTACAGAGCTCCCACTCACTTTCTTGTAAATACAAGCTTCTCCATAAGTTTGTATAAAACCAAAGCTTTTGATTACCTTATCAAAACGTTGATTCCAACTTCGGGATGCTTGCTTCAATCCATATATGGACCGTTGAAGTTTGCATACCTTGCTAGCATCTTTAGGTCGACAAAACCTTTGGGTTGCATCATATAAAACTCTTCATTAATGTCTCCATTGAGGAACGCCGTTTTGATATCCATCTGCCATATCTCATAATCATAATATGCAGCGATTGCTAATATAATCCTCACAGACTTTAGCTTCGCTACTGGTGAGAAAGTCTCATCGTAGTTGAAAGGGCATGTATGCCCCCATGTGTGGTTTTGGTAATTAATGACAATCTCTATGGACTAATGTGTAAATTGAGTTTCACTTGTAGGTTTGTCCATTGGCATCGCTTGGGCCATGTGTTGGTCTCAAGGTTGGAAGATGAAGAAATGTCCAAGGGCTTTGTGCCCATTGGAATCATGAAGAAAGAAGGATCTTGAAGGTTGATCAAGACATGTGCAAAGAGTTGCATCAAGATGGATCAACCTCTAGTAGGGATGAAGAAGGGCGAGCTCAAGATGCACCATATCTAGAAGACCTCATGCTTGAAGCTTGCCATCCTCGTGCTCATGGAATGATGAAGACAAGTTCAAAGAAGAGGTTTCCCCATGGAGTATGGGGGAGCAATTTGCAAGTCTTCATCTTCATCAAGCAAGAGCATCCAAGAAAGGTGTTCCCACTATAGAAGAACAATACGGTCTACATCAAGTTCAAGTGGGATGCTCAAGGCAAAGGTATGTTCTTGATAGGGCTTCTCTTTTGCCGGTCTCGTGTTGTTAGTTGGGAGACCGAGTTTAGGATAGATAGTCGTACTATCAAGAGGGGCTCTCAAGCGGGTGTCTCGTTTGCATCATTCGAAGAGAGCTCAAACCTTAGCATTCATAGCATCATCTTTCTTGGTTGTTATTTGGTTCTTGTCCATGAGAGGGTCTAGAGCTTGTGGTCACCATCATAACAAGCTCTAGTTCATCATCTAAGGATTTCACTTGCATATCTTATTGCGGTTTTTGATCTTGCGAGTTTTCCGGCTCCACACCTTGGGGGATACTTCACATATATATTCATGATATTTTCTCCCAAGGTGATACCCAATATTTCGAACAAAATTGGGGGATGCATATGTTATTTTGGTTTTTGTTGGATTCTATTCGTCGTTATCTTTCCAACAAAATTGGTTTCATCCCGTTTGGAGTTCGAATGGAAAAGTTATTGTGTTTCTGGTTTCTGGAATTTCCCTGACCGGAAGTTCTGGCTTCCCACCGAAAGTTCCGCTAGGACATCTTTGCCGCCGAAAGTTCCGGTGGAAGTTCCGGGTCTTCTTCCGCTCACGTTCAGTAACCTTCTGTTTTGGATGTGCTATTTGACGAAACTTCAGTCGGAATTTCAGCCGGAAGTTCCAGCCAGGGACCGGAAGTTCCGCTCAGGCCTAGTTGCTGCCAAAGGTTCCGGTTGAACTTCCGGCTCTTGTTCCGATCATGTTCAGTAACCTTATGTTTTGAATATGTCTATTTGACGGAACTTCTGTCGAAACTTCCACCGGAAGTTTCGCTCCCACCGGAAGTTCCGACCAGGATTCTCTTTTTCGCTCATCGCGCTTTTTTGACGTTGGTTGTGCCACCGGAAGTTCCGGCCAGGAGTCGTGAATGCCCATAATGGGCAGATCTGGGAGCCCTTTAAAAGGGGCTCCTCCTCCCCTTCGTGGGTACTAGCTCTTTTCTTGGTGCTTGGCTTTCTCTCTCCTCCATTGGTAACCTTGAAGAAGCTTTCCCTCCCCCTTTTCCCTTCCTATGATTCTTGCATCTTTTTGAGGGATTTGAGAGAGGAGATCTAGATCTACAATCCCCCCAAGCTAAATCCCTTCTTTGTGAAGGAATCATTGGGATCTAGATCTTGGAGAGTTTTTGTGTTCTTCTCTTGTGTTATTCCTCCCTTATTCCCCCAACAGCTTTTGTAGCTTTGTTGGAATTTGGGAGAGAAGGATTTGCCCTTGCATTTGGTGCATAGGTTTGAGTTCTCCTTGGGGATTCGGCGAGTTCAAGCTTGTGGGCTTGTTTCTCTTGGGTTCCTTGGAACCCTAGACGGTTGTGTGGTTGGGTTGTTGACCTTTTGTGGTCTTGTTGACCTTTTGTGGTCTTGTAGCCTTTTGTGGCTTTGTTGGCCTTTTGTGGCATTGTAGCCTTTTGTGGATTTGTTGTTGGGAGCCTCCAATTGAGTTGTGGAGTTAGCCCCAATCTTGTACGGGTTCGGTGACCGCCCTCAAGCGTCCCATAGTGGAGCAAGTGCCCGCCTTTTGTGGTGCGCACTTGGGAGAATAGGGTGAGCCTTTTGTGGCGTCGGTGAGTTGCGTGCTTACGCATCCGGGGTGAGGCCTTGTGTGGCGTTGGGTGAGCATCAAGCCACCACACCTCTAGGTGATCCACTTGTGGCGTTCAGAGAGCATTGCGCCATCGCACCTCTCCAACGGAGACGTAGCTTCTTTGGAAGTGAACTTCGGGAAACAAATATCCGTCTCCGCGTCCATCAGTTATCTCTCAACCGAGCCCTTTACTTATGCACTTTACATTGTGATATCCATCGTGCTTGAAGTATTTATACCTTGCTATCACCTTGTTGCTTGTGTTGCTTAGCATAGGTTGTTGGTGCACTTAGGTGAACTTAGTGGCTAGATTTTGTGCTCAGTAAATTAAACGTTAGTTTTATTCCGCATTTACTTGAGCCTAAATCGTAATAATTTTAAAATCCTATTCACCCCCCTCTAGGTGACTTCCTTTGCACTTTCAGTAGTTCACTCCTTGAATTTGTCGAAACCCTTTTGCGACAAGTCGAGCTTTATAGATAGTAACATTACCATCAGCATATGTTTTATTCTTGAAAATCCATTTGTTCCCGACAGCCTTCCGGCCATCCGATAAGTCCACCAAAGTCCATACTTGGTTTTCGTACATGGATCCAATCTCGTATTTCATGGCCTCTTGCCATTTATTGGAATCTGGGCTCATCATCGCTTCCTCATATGTCGCAGGGTCATCGGTGTTGTCCACCAACATGACACTCATAACGGGATCATACCAATAAGGAGTGGTACGAGTTCTCGTTGACCTGCGAGGTTCTGTAGTAACTTCAACCGAAGTTTCATGATAAACATCATTATCTTCCTCTCTTATTTGTGTAGGCGCCACAGGAACTATTTCCGGTGCTGCGCTACTCGCAAGTTCGAGAGAAGGTTGAACAACCTCGTCGAGTTCTACTTTCCTTCCAGTCACTTCTTTCGAGAGAAACTCCTTCTCTAGAAAGGATCTATTCTTGGCAACGAAAAGCTTGCCCTCGGATCTATGTTAGAAGGTATACCCAATAGTTTCCTTCGGGTATCCTATGAAGACGCATTTTTCTTCTTTGAGTTCAAGCTTGTCGGGCTGTAACTTCTTTACATAAGATTCGCAACCCCAAACTTTAAGGAACGACAATTTAGGTTTCTTCCCAAACCATAATTCATACGGTGTCGTTTCAACGGATTTAGATGGTGCCCTATTTAAAGTGAATGCAGGAGTTTCTAATGCATAACCCCAAAATGATAGCGGTAAATCTGTAAGTGATATCATAGAACGAACCATATCTAAGAGAGTTTGATTACGACATTCGGGCACACCATTACGCTTTGGTGTTCCCGGCGGCGTCAATTGTGAAAGTATTCCGCATTTATCAAATGCTCGCCAAACTCATAACTTAGATATTCACCTCCGCGATCAGATCGTAGAAATTTAATCTTCTTGTTACGTTGATTCTCTACCTCACTTTGAAATTCCTTAAACTTCTCGAAAGTTTCGGACTTATGTTTCATGAAATAGATATACCCATATCTACTCAAGTCATCCGTGAAGGTAAGAACATAACGATAACCACCGCGCGATGCTACACTCATTGGGCCACATACATCGGTATGTATGATTTCCAATAAGTCCGTAGCTCGCTCCATCATACCAGAAAATGGAGTCTTAATCATTTTACCCATCAGACATGCTTCGCATCTTTCAAGTGATTCGAAATCAAGTGATTCAAGAAGTCCATCGGAATGGAGTTTCTTCATACGCTTCACTCCAATATGACCAATACGACAGTGCCACATATAGGTCGAGTTATCGCTCAATTTCAAACGTTTAGCTTCAATGTTATTAATGTGTGTATTTCCACAATCGAGATTCAATAAGAATAGACCATCTATCAAAGGTGCATGTGCATAAAACATATTACTCATATAAATCGAACAACCATTATTCTCGGACTTAAACAAGTAACCGTCTCGCAATAAACATGATCCAGATATAATGTTCATGCTCAACGCAGGCACCAAATAACAATTATTTAAGTATAAAACTAATCCCGATGGTAGATGAAGAGGTAACGTGCCGACCGGGATCATATCAACCTTTGATCCATTTCCAACGTGCATCGTCACCTTGTTCTTCGCTAGCTTTCGTCTATTCTGCAGCACCTGTTTCGAGTTACAAATATGAGCAACCGAACCAGTATCAAATACCCAGGCACTACTACGAGTACTAGTGAGATACACATCAATAACATGTATATCGAATATACCTTTCTTCTTGATGTTGCCGTTCTTCAAATCCGCCAAGTACTTGGGGCAATTCCGCTTCCAGTGGCATTCTCCCTTGCAGTAAAAGCATTCAGTATCAGGCTTAGGCCCAGCCTTGGTCTTCTTCGTCGGCGCAATAACTTTCTTACCGCCCTTCTTGAAGTTTCCCTTTTTCTTATACTTGGCTTGCTTCTTGAATTTGGTGGTCTTATTGACCATCAACACTTGGTGCTCTTTCTTGATCTCCACTTCCGCAGATTTTAACATGGAGAAGAGTTCGGGCAACGACTTGTCCATGTTTTGCATATTGTAGTTCATCACAAAGTTCTTGTAACTTGGTGGTAGTGATTGGAGGATACGGTGAATCCCCAAAGCATTAGGAATCACTATACCTAAGCTTTGAAGCTTGCTTGCGTGCCCAAATATCTTAAGCACGTGCTCACTGACGGAGCTGCCCTCTTTCATCTTGCAGTTAAAGAACTTTTCAGAAGCCTCATAACTCTCAACTACCACGTGAACCTCAAATATCATTTTGAGTTCACGGACAATATCATGTGGGTCATGGTTCTCAAACCTTTTCTGAAGCTCCGATTCCAAACCATACAAGATAGCACACTGAACTGTGGAGTACTGATTCTTCCGAGCGAGGAAAACATTCTTTACCTCATCGGTAGCATCAGCTGCAGGGTCACCAGTGCATCCAGCACATAGGTCAAATTACCAGCATTGAGGACAATCCTCAAATTGCGGAACCAATCCGCGAAGTTGCTTTAATTGTTTTTCAACTTTTCTTTCTCTAGGAAGGCATTAAAATTAATGGTAGGGCCGCCATTGATCTACAACATATTTGCAATAGTTTAGACTAAGTTTATGACAAATTGAGTTCTAATTAATAGTTAAAATAATCTAGGTGAACTCCCACTCAAAACAATATCCCTCGCATTGCTTTAGTGATCACACGAACCAAATCCACCACATCAAAACCGATCATCACGGGAGTTGGTGTAGCTTCAATGTCGAACAATCAACATGTTCATCATATCTACTATATGACTCATGCTTTACCTTTAGGTGATTCGTGTTCCGAGACCATTTTTGTACATGCTAGGCTCGTCAAGATCAAACCATAGCTTCCGCATGAGCAAATCTGGCTTGCTCACGTTGTATACACTCGCAGAATCTAACACACCCGATCATCACGTGGTGCTTCGAAACAACGAGCTTTAGCAACGGTGCTTACTAAGGATGAACACTTTATAACTTGAAATTTTTTGTGCTTGAGGGATCATCTTATAATGCTACCGTCGCGAACTAAGCAATACAAGATGCATAAAAGGGTTAACATCACAAGCAATTCATAATATGTGATATGACATGGTCTTTCTTCTTGTGCTTCCGATCTCCATCTTCAAGCACGAACATGATCTCCATCATCATCAATGTGGCATCAAGGTCAATGGCGCCGCTTCATGGTTGTCGTCCACCAACATCAACTATTACAACTACTTTGAATAGACACGCAGGTCTTAACGGAATTAAAAGACAACCATACGGCTCCTGCCGGTTGCCGACTTACAATAAGGAACATTGCATACATCATATATAATCACATTCATGGCCATATCACATCACAGCACACCCCTGCAAAACAAAGTTAGACGCCTCTAATTTGCTTTGCATATTTTACGTGGTTTGGGGCTTTCTATAAGTGTCGTTCTAACTTATGAACAAGAACCACAATGTTGGTGTTTGAACTATCAAGTGCCCGTTGTAAATTGAATCTATACTATGATGGGAGAGACAGACACCCGCAAAGCCACTTATGCAATACAAGTTGCATGTCAAGCGTGGAGCAAGTCTCATGAATGATGTCATGTAAGATTAGCCCGGGCCGATTCATCCCATCATACCGCAAGATGCAAAGTACACAAAAGCAATTGATAATAAAATCACCACCGCCCATAATGACCATTGTGTTCTACTCGTGCAACAGATCTGCATATAGACACGGCTCTGATACCACTGTAGGGGTTCGTAGCATGGAAAACAAAAAAATTCTACCGCATGCACACAAACAAGCCAAGCTCTATCTACTAGATTGTAGCAACGAGTCGATAGAAGCACTCACCCTCGAAGATTCCAAAGCGGTTAACGAGAGCAGATTCTCGTGGGTGATGTAGTCGTACACTTGTCGATCTCAAGATCACGTAGACGATCCTTCCGGCGCTGCATTACGGCAGCGCTTCCGCAGTCGGTCACACGTTCGGTACTCGATGAAGACCTTCCTCTCCCTTGTTCCAGCAGGCAGCGGAGGTTGTAGTTCTCCCCTCGTGATTCCGGCAGCACGACGACGTGGTGTCAGAATTAGAGGGAAGATCCCACAGGGCTTCGCCTAAGCCGGTGCGAGTTATGGTCGATCTAGGGTTTCCTGGTGATCTAGGGTTTAGAAGACTGGGAAGAGGAGGAGGTGTCGGTGGTGGATAGGGCGGCGGCGGCGTGCGGCAGCGGCGGCGACGGCTTGGTGGCGGCGGAGGCGCACGGGTGTGGGGAGGGCTAGGGCTTGGCTTTTGGGGCAGCCCTTCCCCTCTATTTATGAGAGGGGGTAGCCTTGGGAGGGGTGGGTTTGAATCCAAACCCAAACCCAAGTTGGATTGAGAGAAGGACTCTTTCCTTCTTCCACTAGGAAACCATTGTTCCAGTTTGACTTTTCAAACTTCCCGTTTGACTTTCAATTTAGAGCTTTAATTATGTCTTGCAAATGCCCAAACCAAGTGACCTAGGATATGATCCAATCATTCCACTTATCCAAGACACATTCATGGTCTATTCCCCTTTCGGTCTGGTGAACCTTCTAGACCCTTCTAGAACCTCTTCGACGAAAACATCGGAATCTTTCCCGAACTCCGAAATCGGACTTTCCTTATATGAATCTTATTCTTCGGACCATTTCGGATCTCCTCGTGATATCCCGGATCCCATCCGAGACTCCAAATAACATTCGGTATCCCTACTAACATTCCATATCTACTAAACAACATCGAATCCTTAAGTGTGTCTCCCTACAGTTCGTGAATTATGCGGACATGACCGAGACACTTCATGATCGGGAAACCATGATCATCTATTAACCAACAAGCTAGTATTACAAAGAGGCTTTACTAGGGACTCTAATTTAGTTTACAAATCACACAAGTATTAATGTTTCTGGTTTAATACTGCTATAGCATGAATGTAAACATTTATCATAAACACAAAGATATAATAACCACTTTTATTATTGCCTCTAGGGCATATCTCCAACACTTGTGTCCACCATATCTACCTAATAGCTTTTGCTATTCCTAGCAAATTCTCAAGCTTCATCTACCTTTCAAATTAAATAGTATTTTGTTATGTGAAAACTAGTTAGTAATGCTCTCACGAACTTGATGGCACACTTTATTTACTTGCCCCTAATAGACTTGAACCATTGTGGACATCGAAGTTGTATATGCTTGCATATATATGTTGGGATTAGCAGAACCGTGCTGTCACAGGGAACATTTTCAACATTGCACTTGTACCTTGTTGTACATAGTTGATATCGTGCTCTTTTGTCTATGGATGTCAACGGTGTGAAATAAAGAGGGAACTTGTAAGTCCATGGAGTTTGTATTTTGTATTAGAGAAATGCCTGGGCCGCTAGCCTAATCCATGCTCAATCATGGTGGAAACTTGCAGATCACCATAGTGAGTCATCTATGAAGCATCTTCAATAAAAAGCTATACACATAGTAAATAAAATGATCGCTGAGGTGCTCATTGTCTGCTTGCCTTGTCATTTTGGTTATGGGAAAGCTCTTGTACCATGTGCAAGGGGTACCCCATTGGCGGTTCTCAATGATATGCAAATACTTACAATGACAAGAACTTACCTGGACCAAAAGTTGAGTATGCATGAGGAGTGGCCCTCATATTCAAGGTACATGAGATTGCCAACTTATATTTTATCAAGCATATACTCCATCTTTGTTCACTTTAACCTTAATCATCTCAAGATGCTTATGATAGGGGCAATGAGGGCTCAAAGCTAGGAAGTACCATAATCTTTTGTTAGCTCTTTATGACTTGTAATCCCATGCTACCCTCTAAGAAGGGACCTTTCTCCTAGTTACCAGTTTGAGTCAGTAAACCTACTTCCTCCCTATCTCCAGCAAGCATTTGAGTTGTTGTGTTTCAAGCATTCATATGGTAATTTATTCAATCATGTTATTTATCTTCCTTGTTTGCACAAAACTCTTATCTATTGAGTATTACTTTGAAAGCCTTCACTTGTGAAAAACCTTTTTGAGCAAAGAGTGTTCCTGTTTTGAAACTTCTACAAAAAGCTTTTTGTGAAACTGTTTGCCAGGTGTTCTCTAACCAAGAACAAGTTTGCCAATTCCAATTATGATTTATCTTTATGTATCTCTATTGTGATTGTTGTAATTGGTTGCAAGCTAAGTTATATAATGGTGAGTTGCTTTCTTCTATGAGTTGTGCAATGGTAAGTGTGATGCTTCTTGTTCGTATTCTTTTATCAACACTTCACTCCATAAACCTATGGACAAGTTTACTGAGCTCACTATTCGCTTGGGGACAAGCGAAGTCTAATCTTGGGGGAGTTGATACGCCCAATTTGCATCACCATTTTATATCATAATTTACCTCTATTCATTGATATTTGCCTTATTATGAGGTATTACTTATGTCTTTTCATTTGTTTATGCATGATGGATGATTCCTGGAGGATGGATTGCTGGAGTCTGGATTTTGATGGAAAATAAGGCGTTTAGGTGCAATTTCGTGAAGATCAAAAAATACCAAAAAAATATGGAAACATATTATTTTACCAGAAGACGAAGAAAGCCAGAAGGAGGGCGAAGGGGGGCCACACCCCCTAGGCGCGGTCCCACCTAAGGCCGCGCCTAGGGCAGGTGTGGCCCACCTACCCAGCCTCCGACGCTCCCCTTCGCCTATAACTTCCCTACGGAACCCTAACATCAAGGGGGCGACCACAGATAGATTTACGCCGCCTCTGGGGGCAGAAAACATCGAGAGAGAAAGATCTCTCCGACAGACAAATTTCTGCTGGGGGAATTCCTTCCTGGAGATGGGAGACCGTCGCCATCAACACCATCATCAAGCTAGGCTTCATCGGGATCATCATCATCATCCACACCATCATCTCCACCAGCACCATCATCACCACTCCGTCCCGATGTAACAATTGTGTTGGATATTGCTTTAATTCTTAGGGGAAACTTTCCCGGTGTTAATTACTCCCTCCATCCCAAGGCTTAAGGCATATAAGTTTTTTAAAAAGTCAAGCCATGTAAATTTTGACCAAACATTTAGGAAAAAGCTATCAAGAACTATTATATTATATTTATAACATGTGAAAATATGTTTCATGATGTATGAATTGGTATGGATTACGTATTGTAAATATTAATATATTTTTCTAAAAATTTGGTCAAACTTTAGTTGGTTTGACTTTTGAAAAAAGTTATATGCCTTAAGCCTTGAAATAGAGGTAGTACTATTGTAGTTGATGCTTGTGAGTGGAACCATTGGATTATTGTTTATATTCAGATTGTTATCCATTATCATATCATCTTTGATCTTGATCCATATGATGTCTTGTGAGTAGTTCGTTTAGTTCTTGAGGACATGGGAGAAGTCATGTTGTTAGTAGTGAATTTGTGATGAGTTATTATTCAATGGTTTACTATTTAAGTTGTGGTACTATTCTTATAGTGGTGTCATGTGAACGTCGACTACATGACACTTCACCATTTATGGGCCTGGGGGGATGCATTGTGTATTTGGCTACTAATTATGGGGTTGCTGGAGTGACAAAAACCCGAACCCCCGTTTGGACACCTTTGCACAAGGGAGCATAGGATCTCAGAGTTTAAGGCTGTGGTTAGATTTATATCTTAATTACTTTCATGTAGTTATGGATGTTTGCAGGGGGTTTAATCACAAGTATGTATTAGTCCTAGGAAGGGCAACATATTAACACAAGTTCACCCACACAACACTTACAAACACCAGAGAAGAGTACTTAGCTATTTGAAGCGAAAGCACTTGACAGAATTCCCATGTGTTCTCGAGAACGTTTGGTCCTTATAAGTATTTCCACCGGCTTGTTCTTTGCTAAGAAAGGATTAGGTCACTTGCTCTGTTTGTTCGTTACTTCTGTTACTTGCTCTTTGTTTTGTTGCCTTGTCAAAAAACCACTAAAAATCTGTTTGCTAAGTATTCACAGGGATTTCCTGCTCCATACCACTATTCAACACCTTCTGCTCCTCGTTGGGATCGACACTCCTATTTATCGAAAGTACTACGATACACCCTCTATACTTGTGGGTCATCACATTACTAGTAGATAGATCTTGGGCTTTTGAGGTTTGCCGCGTAGTAATTTTTTTGATTTTCTGCACCAAACCCCAATAGTGGTATCAGAGCTGATCTATGCGTAGTAATGCTAGTACGGGTAAAACACACGGGATGTGATATGTGGGCGTCTACTTTATGATTGTTAACCTCTCACGTGTACTTGTTTATATCGTGGTATTGATTGATGAAGCGAACCGGACCGACCTTATGCCTACTCTTACGCGAGACTGGTTCCATGCTTAACATACGGCTTATTCCGTTTAAGTGGCTAGCAGGTGTTTGTCTCTCATTCAATAGTTGATATAGCATTTACAAAGGAGGGCCCCGAGAGGGGGTTAGTAGAGACGATCATTTAATCGGCGTTGTGGTTGAAGTTCATAGGTAAGAAATAGTTCTTATGCAAAAACCCATACAGTCACGTAAAACTTGCAAATGATAAAGAGACGTCTAACTTTGTTTTGCAGAAGGCGTTGTGATGTGATATGGTGATAGTCAAGGTAAAGTAGTTTATTGTTTGTTGCTAAGAAGTAGTAACGGTCATCATCGTGATGGTGGACTATGAAGTCGGAGGCACTAGGGCCATGGTGAAAGACCTGGAGGAGCCGGCACCCAGGCACCGAACCCCGGAGTGTCGTTCCCTTGGCACCATATCCAAGGCGCCAAGATGGAGATCATAGCGCAAAGACCATATCGCATCGCACTTACATTTGATTATGATTGTTGTGTGTATCTTATTATGTGCTTAGTATTAGATAGTCGACGGTAGCATTAATAAGATGATCCCTAAACAACTGAATTCCAATGATTGTGTTCCCCGTGTGTGTGCACCACCAAGAAAGTTCTTCGGTATGAGGCAGACTATGACGATCGAGTGTCAAACATACATACGTTCGCATATAGTGGGTGTAAGAAAGGTTACACTGTAATACACACAAGTTAGAGTTGGCGATCCTAGCATATGTTGACATGGCCTCGGAACACGGATGATCAAAAGATCGAGCACGAGTCGCATGAATGATGTGATCGACGTGTAGCGTCCACCTTTGAAACTATATTGCCGGTCATGACGATCAGGGGTGATGTAGTGAATAAGGATCGTGTAATCACTAAGACATTTGTTAGGGATAATGTTTTTAGTGGAGTTATCTGAACTCATATTTTCATAAACTTAGTCTAAAAACTATTGCAAACTTTAAATGTAGATCATGACACGTCATGATGCCACCTTCGACATCACTAATTGGTTAGCCGCCGAGAAACTCAAGTTAGATGGATCCAACTTCCTAGATTTGCTAACACATCTCAATGAACTCCTCATTAAGAATAATGTGGTCTTGTACATTCGCCATGTAATGGATTGGATTGAGCCAGAAGATGAAGGACAAGAAACCCCACAAATGCGGGAAGGCCGCATTTTTTGTCAGGAGAGATCCGCATTCATACAAGAGTTAATGTGCAAAGGCATGGTAGATGAACTGCATGAGCCCTTGTAGGTGATTTTGAACCAGATGTGATGATAGAACACCTTAGGGCAGAGTTCATATCCCATGTGCGCATGTAGAAGTACGAGCTTGTCGAGAACTTCCTATCCATAAAGATGAAGAAAACTTGTAGTCACTTGGACCACATACTTGATGCACACATGAGACTGGTTCACTTGGTGTACTATTGGATGGCAAAATCCTTTGCAATAGGAGTATTTCTTAGGCCATTTCCTCCCAGCTTCAAAGGATACATCCAGACTTGCGTCACAAGAGATGATATGGAATGGATGGACTTCTATGATTTTACGAAGCGTTTGAGAAACATTGAGGTGGAACAGATGGCTGGAGAAGTCATCAATGATGAAGGTATATATGATATACAAAGTTTCTAAATGTTATAATATTGCAAACACTAGTTGCAGTAACAAAGTATATGATACTTATTCTGTTTTATGAAAACAGGTCCTTCTACATGAGATATGGTTGCAAGAGAGGAGGTGACGTGTGTTGATGGCAAGCATAATGATGATGGTCGACGACACTCTTCCTCAAGATTTATCATATAGTTTACAATTTTTGAATAGTTATTGTAATCGGTCGAATATGAACCTTTTATAGTATGTCTTACATTTGGTGAGACGGTTATTCATACAAGTTTGTAACAAGTCAGTTGTTCTGCTTTTATGAATGATTTCTATTTACGTTCATATGTTATTTTCAATTATGTTTGAATTATTCAAATTAAAGTAAACTAATTGATAATGCATGAACATTTGTAAAATGCCCTAGTCGGCATAATGTGGGAAAGACATCTTTCAATAAACCAAATAGTTCATAGTGACATTGTTAACAAACCATCGATTGTGAATAGCAAACACTCACCTAGAATAAAGTAAACCATCTAGAATTCGTGGAAGCTTTTGGATTTATGTGATAAAACCAAAGCATTAACGAATAAGTCCTTGGAAAGTTGTAAGATAAATTTCATGACAAGAACCAAAGAAGGCAAAGCGTGTATTGCTAAAGAGTTGGTGCATTCTCGGGAAAGTACGTTTCTCGACCATGGTGTTTATGAAATAAAATTAGGAGCATGATGAATGTATGTGACCATGCATCAGAATGATTGAGAAGCGCAAGTGGAAAATGTCCCAGGACACGACTCTTCATGTTATAATGAAAAAGGGAATTAATGATTTGATCATTGTAGTTTTCAACTATGCTTTTACATAAACTAGTAGGATTCACTAATATTCCCTGCACATGGTGTGAAGATATATGTGAATTGATTGTCGCGTTACTGGAACGAGACGTACCTACGAACTACAAGGAAGGTGATGGTAAACTAAGATTACAACAAATCCTAAAATTAAAACTTCACTTGAGATGGTTGAATGCGTTACTTGATATTTCTAAAGGACCACAAGGTTATAAGAAATAAGTGGGAGTCTTAAAAGACAAAGCGCGATTCATCAAGAAGGGTCTTGAATGAATTTGAATAGATTTGATTTAGAGTGTTGAATGTCTAATGGATTTTAGAATCTTTTAAAAAGGAAAGTCTCAAATTGATAATTGATCAAGATATTTCGAATTGTTCGAAATGTCGAGATAGTATATGCAAAATGCATAAAGTTGAGTGGGAGCTAGGGAGTCTTCCTGGATTAATATGTGAATGACATATTTTTATGAGAAAGTATTATTAAGTTTAAACTCACATATGTAGTTGACATATGAGTGGGAGCTTAATAGGATTCATATGTGTGAATGACACATTGTGAATAAAGACCAAAAGCCAATAAATAAATAAATATTGATTTGTGGGAACATACGACATTAAAATCTAGGAAATTGAGATATGTCCTATGTGACTATGTTGGAATGAATTCCTAAAAGATTCTGAATGGTTCAGAATATGATTGATTCAGGAAGAGTCCTTAATAATTCAAAGGGGTTTAGGAAAGATCATTAAGTGTGAAAGTCCATGATTTAAAGAATAGGATGTTTGGACATCCACTATGCTGTGACATAGGATTCTGAATTGAAATCATGACAAATACTCAACATGATATGATCCATGTTCTTACTTGGAAGAACAAGTTCAGAAATGATTGGTGAATCTTGAACGATGAGTTAGGATTGTCCAGAGCATCTGGAGAGATCTGTAGACATGTTTACGAATCTGTAAAGATAACATGCTTAAAGTATAAAGAGTTATACTGGAAAGGCTATATGTTGAAGATCGTAAATCCCTGCATTAAATGTTACCTCAGGCACAATTGAAGCACAAGGTGCATTTTGAATTGAAAATCTACATTTAATAACAAAGTATGTGAATACTATCATGTGTTGTATAAATGTTAGAGCTTTGAGAAGAAATTTCTCATAGAGTGTGTTCCAAATACTTAGTGCCCATGAGAAAGTCCCCAGTACCTATCTAAAGTCGCTGTCGGTATATGGAACTTGAATAACCCCATTCTATTGCTAAAACATGGTACATGCACAATAATTTATCATGGAGACGATAAAAGGTAATAATGTCATACAGGATAACATTAATAAGTTGCAAAGGATACACAAGGAATGAAGTTTTCATTTCTTAGACTTAAAACTCTTCCATGAGCGAGCATAATCAGAAGCACCAAGGAGTGTGGTACTGATGATTGGATAACAAATGCAGCTAGTTTATTTGTACTCTAGTGCAAGTGGGAGACTGAAGGGAATATGCCCTAGAGTCAAATATTAGATGGCATATTTCATGAAGTGTATGATTCAGTTTTATATCACGCTATAACTGTATTGATAGGGAAACATCAATACACGTGTGATATACAAACAAACAGTAGTTCCTGGTGAAACTCTAGTCACTGGTTCATTGGTCAACTGATGATCAAAGTTTCCTGATCATGAAGGAGCCTCGGCCCCTAATTGACAATGAGATCATTTCATTGGGGAATGAGATGGTGAACATACCATATCTATAGCATCGTATCACGATCATGTCATGAAGTTCAGGTTATGATGTTTAGGAAACATGGTGACTCTTTTCTTATACCGTGAGACCATATCAAATCACTGTCACCCAAGGATGCTTTGATGGCACATAACGTCACTAAGTAAAATGGTGATCATAAAGGTGACATTGGGTATCCGGAGGTACAGGTTGAGGAGACTGCGCCAAGAGCGGGATTTGTCCATGCGCGGACGGAATATACTCTGGTCTCACTCAGATAAGTTATATCCATAAGCTACGCAGTGTGTGACTAGGTCGCGGGGATATCACTTATCAGATCGAGTAAAGAAGGTATTGTTAGTAACAAGGTTGAACACTGACATAGGGATGTCACTTAATCAAAACCTCGGACAATATAGTATCGCAAAGACAAAAGGAATACGACACAGTGTTTACGGCTCAACGACAAATATCGTTGAGTACACAGGTAGTCATTATGGATATCTAGATCTCGATGTTGATCATTGGTCATAGAGGAGTCTTGGTCATGTCTGTAGTATTCTCGAACTATTGGATAGCATGCTTAAGGGCTTGACGAAGCTTGGAGATTGTTAATGGCTAGTTTAAATCACTGAAGAAGTGAGAAGAGAGAAACCAGAAAAATTCTGGGGAGATTTGAAGGTGTTCGAAGAAATAATAAGGAAAAGGACCAAAAAAGGGTTTTTAGATAAATGGTTATTTTAATATGATTATTATATATTAACTATGAATTAATACATTATAAAAGAATATTTAAATAAAGATTTATAAAAGGCATCCTAAAAGTTAGGCACATGGAAAGAAACGAACAAAAAAGGCAAAAAGGAAACATGAGAGGGGCTGGTTTTGAACCAGCCCAAATGGGCGACGGACTAAACGGGACGCGCGGGGGCAGCAACCACTACATGTCGCCGTCGCAGGCCACTTAGCCCCGTCCCACCCGGGCGCCGCTGTCGTGCGGGCCGAGCCAGCCGGCCCACCCGAAGACGCCACGTGCGCGCCTGCGCACTGGGCCGCGAGGCCGGCCCACTCGGCTGGCGCTCCCGTCCGCTGCTGCCGCCTCCGCCTATTGGGCCACTATCTGCCGTCGCCGCCTTGCTTAGTTGGGCCTGGCGCGGCCGCCTAGCACCAGTTTTTGCCCCTTTTTCTTATTGTTTTTAGTCCCACATTGGGACCTAAAGGTGGAGGGACCCCCTCCCTCCGCCTATATAAAGAGGTGGCTATAGGAGGATTAAAACACACCAATTTCAGCCTGGAAATCAATAAAAAAGCCTCTGTTAGCTCTCTCTCTCTTGCAATTGTGGCCCCCTTGTCAGGCTGTGCAAGCGAGAAGGTATTCACCGCGGAGCACCGTCGCTCTGCGGGATTCGGCGTCAGGAGATCTACTTCCGCAATCTCGGCTGGATCAGGGAGAAGCGGGGATCATCGTCAAACACCATACGTGTATGACTCTCTCTGACGGCACCATGCTTTCGGTGCTAGGAGTTGTCGTGGAGCCGCAAGGACATCGTGACCTCGAGATCAGCGTCAGGGCGTCTTCTACATCCACGTTCCTCGTTGTACGTTAATCGCGCTCAATCTTTAAAGATATGAATACCGTATCTCCTCCCGTTACTATATTACTAGTAGATAGATCTTAGGCTTCCGGGATTTGCCACGTAGTAATTTTTTGATTTTCTGCACCGAACCCCAACACAAAAGCAGGCCTGGTCGAGTCAACCTTACAACCCAGCTGAACCGAGAGTTCAATCGACTCATACACACGCATAGAATCCCAGCATAACATGCAGTTCATCTAAACGCCACGCTATTTCGTTTCGTTTTACTGAACGCATGAGTCAATCAGTTTGAAACGCCAGCCATCAATACCATAAACTGTTATCATTAGACGTTTCCCTATTAAGTCTAATATAGCGTCCACTGTCTCCTCTTCTCATTCTCCACTATCACAAGATCCTAGGGCTTCTATCTCAATTCCATCTCAAAAATACTTCGCTAGACCGTTGCTGGCCGCATTCTCGACAGCTCCGACGACAAGGGTCGACTCAACGGCCATGCCATTAGAACCACAAGGAGGAGAGTTGATTCACGAGACTAGACGTTGGAGAGCTGATCATCCAGGACGTACGATACCACTCATTCAGCTTGGTTCATCATATTTGTCGGACGATTACGTCTTACTTAGTGAGCTTCGTGAGAAATCCTTGTACCCACACACTCCCTGCAAGTATGCCTACCTCCTAGACATGATTTTTTTATGGTTCTCTAGTTGACCGCGTCACCGGTGAACCGAATGCCATCCAAGATATTGGCATATTTCCTTATCTTTTACACCCTGGATCAACTCGATCCCAACACCAAAAACGTGTCAATTGATCTTAGAAACCTGGTAATGGTATTAGCTTTCATAGTTGATGGGTGTATTTGAAAATTATAAATACATAAATATATGGTTGAGTGTCATTTTTCGGTGAACATACACTAGTCTGCAACGTACTAGATTATCTGTAGGTTTTATGTTTTTCAGAGCATATAGTAGACTAGATACATGTTGTTATTTACCTAGCTATAGACGTTTTGAATTATTTTCATAATTAGAACTTGTCAGGTGTCATGCTACTGTTTATTAATTTTTTGTATTTTATTTCAGATCTATTGGTTATGTTTAAATAGAAAAAGAGTTGTTATTGTTATAATAGGATTTTGCTAACACTAGATATTGATTTATTACATAGAAGATTATTTCTTTATATTCTTTTACTTGTCATCCAGTAGCATTATTAGTTGGTTTGTTACCTCTGTTCATATTTGTTAATATGATTTCTTCACATGCCAGGCTTATCCACGCTTACTTCTAGTTATACTTGTTGGTAGATTTTCTTGCTCAACTTATATATCTAGTGCCTATGTTTCTATCCATGCTAAGTATATATGGTTTTACCATATATTGGTACCATTATGTTCCATTAATTGTGGTTGTTTGTTAATATGATTGCTTGACGTGAACTATATTCATACCATGAATCGTTCTTGTTGTATGTTTACATGATGTGAGCATAGGATAGCTACTTTATTACTTTGTTATCACATGATTAGTTGTAGAATAGTCGATAGCATTGCATACTAAGACTAAACCATCTATAGTGGTTGTATTACATAAGTAATATTTTCCTAATACATTATTATTATTAGGAGTGGGAAGAGTAGAATCAAACCATTGTTCCATAAACCACGTGAACCTTGCTAGCCTCTCTTTGGATTTCATCTGACACTCGTTCATTTGAATCTTGATTATTGTGTTTCTTTTATTTATTTGAATCATTATTATTTCTATATGACAAGTAGGGAGTGGAGCGGGATACGATCACTACCAAGGAGGTGAATTTCAAGAGTTTGACAATGAAGGCATGCCCCCTCTTTGATCATGATTTTTACCATGTTTTACACTGGCCATATTATTTTATTGTTTTACAAACATACTTGCTATTTTATTCGTGTCGACTGACACATATTTTTTGATCTACTTGTCGCCATATACTTGACATCTCGGGTAGAGATTATATAGTAATCCTAGTGGAGTAGAATGTTTTAGCCATGGTCAATAATCTTTAGGATATTCTATCTTCAATCGTTGGAAGAATTATATGACCTTCGGGGTCACACACACCTTTTGGAACTTGTGGAGCTTGTTGAGCTAGGCTTATTAGCCGTTGTTGCTTCCTCTACTGTATTCTACTCTAGGTGAAACTTACCGTCTAAACACTGGTGTGGGCGACAGCTAGATTATAAGGAAGGAGCGGTTTGCTGCCCTTCACTAGTTGGAGTGAGAAATCCGTCGTCTGTGCCGCATGAGGGCCTAATAAGTCTTGTATTTGAAGATTGTGACCATCGTACAACCACATGCTATAATGGGCACTGGCTTGGTCAAGTAGGTTAGTTAGCCTTAGGTGTTGGAGTCGTCGTACTGCTAATGAGGTGTCTGCTTGCGGGGGAGCCTTCGGCACAGATGGGGGGACTAGTTTGGAGACATACTCTCAGTTCCATGCGCCATACCCAGTGGGCTCGTCACATCTTTGGGGGATCTAGCTAAAAGACCTCGTCACGATCCCTCTGCCGGTACACCAACAGGTGTGTACTAAACCAGTGGCCACTGGTGGGCAACCAGACCAGATTATGTCGTGTGGGAAAAGTGTACAATCTTTGCAGAGTGTAAACATATTCGAATAGCCGTGTCCACAGTTATGGATGACACATGAATCTTTGTTGACACAGGAATCCGTCTTGCTACTTCCCGCTTTGCCTCCATCCTTCTCTTGAAATCTTATGGATTATGTGATTTGTCTAGGACAATCACTAATGAGAAATATTACATTGAATTTAAAAAACATGTTTTTGTCTAAAACCGCTTTGGTCAAATCTATTATCGTATTTCACCTAAAATTGGCTTTTATGCAAAAGAACCAAACAACCTTCATTTGAAGCCCCCCATAGATATTATAGGTCTCCCATAAGGGTGTGTGTTGAGTACATTATGTACTCATGGCAATGCTTTTGTTGATACTTAAGAGTACTATGGAGAAGGGGATGACTACGACTACTATGACGTTGCTGAGGAGTGATGCCTCGTGGAATACATCGATTGTCTGTGGCTAAGATGGAGTCACTGTGCATTTATATTTTCCGCTGTGCTAAAGTGTTTATTCGTCAATACCAAGATCAACGGTTTGATGACACAACGAAATATATACGTATAAAATAGTAACTATTATAAAGTTTGAATAGCAATAGTCACATAGTATAATATTTTGTAACATTTACTACAACCAGAAAGCATAGCGGAAAATATAAATGCGCAGTGACTCCATCTCAGCCACAGGCAGTTGATATAGTCCACGAGGCCTCACTCCTCAGCATCGTTATAGTAGTCATGGTCATCCCTTTTTCCATAGTACTCTGAAGTATAAACAAAAGCATTGCCATGAGTACATAATGTACTCAACACACCCACTTGTGGGAGACCTATAATACCTATGGGGGGCTTAAAAGGAAGGTTGTATGTTTTTTTTTTGCATAAAAGCAAATTTTAGTTGAAATACGATAATAAATTTGATCAAAACGGTTTTAGACTAAAACATGTTTTTTGAATTCAATATTTCTCATCCGTGATTGTCCTAGTGTAGTGCGATTTGATGAGGTGGGACAAAATGTCCCGCAATAGTGCCATCAAATCCCTTATCCTCTCATCGACACATCTCTCCATGCCCCTAGAACTGCGACCATTAATAGTCACGCAATTATCATGAAAAATAGTTAGCCGAATAAATTTTTGAAAAGAGACATAATACAAAAGATAGCGTTTGTTGATCAGGGCATAAGGTACCTACCTACGTTCCATACGATACGATACATCTGTACAAAAAAATGTAGGCCATACACATAGCCATCACACCTTCGCCTAATGCGCGTTGTCCAACCAAATGCCAATGATAAAAGATGACTCGGGTGGCGTACACCTACTATGGGTAGACATATATTTTTACTACACCCACGTGTACCACTTCATATGCCAAAAGACAGGAGAAAACGCTACCCGAGACATGAGCGTTTAGAGAGACGGCGAGTGGTTACTCTGACATGTTTTTTCAAAGTGTGTAACGTAACAAAAAAGAAGACGAATAATCTCGTAGAGATTTCTTTTCAAAACAGGACAAAATCAAATGTCTACAAAAAGGAAATTTGTATAGAACTTTAAAAAGTAGAGTCCTAAACAAACTAAATAAACTACACAACGCCATACGAATTCTTTTTTTACTATAATTGTTGATTATAGAAGTGTACTCTTGATAGTCCAAACACTAGTAATAATCGGGTCTATTAAGGACCCCCGTCACACACGGAAAGCCATTTTTGTGTGCGGCACGGAAGATAGGTGACGCTACAAAAATTTGACTGTCTGTCCGTGGATCAGGTAGGCCCCTTTGTGGGCTTAGTGCACACAGAATGATTTTCTGAACCGTAACAAATAAAACACACATGGCCCGCTTCCTAAAAACCGTTTGCTTATAAGCGAAGAATCTCTCAGTATCACGTGAAATGTGTGCCTCATATTTGCGATGCATTCTCTAGTATCTATTGTTTCGTAGTTTGCTGGGCCTTTTCTCACACGTTGAGACACAAATTATAGTGTGATTTCCTCAAAATCTATAAGACGCGTGAGTAGCCTCTTGTCCTTTCATTTCATGATATGCATTGGGGACGATGCAGCTTCTATGGTAGACACAGTTCGATATGGCTCGAAGAAAAAAGATCGCTCGCCTTACTTGTTTGGCAGTGCCCGCCGGCGAAGCCCCGTCGTGTTGATAAGGACTCTCGAGTTGTGAAGGAGGAGGAAAGCTCCATAGGTTGGGGAGGAAGAGAACCCCATCACTACAACACGTATCATGGTTCGTGGCGCTTATAAATGTCAAGGCACATGTCTAGTCGCTACGCTCGCGCTAGCGCAGCAAAAAAACCACCAAGGATAACTACATTGGAAAAGCTTTTACGCGACGCATTCTTTGGCTCGGCACATCATCATCCGTCGAGCAAGCGCTACCGCGATAGCAAGGCGTTAACGCCACGGCCCATTGTAGGTCGGCACTGACTAGGTGTCATTGTAGTTGTGTGTGACCGGCACAATATGGTGTCATTGTACGTGACCTATGCACGACATAATTTTTAGTGCACCCAATGATCTTTTTAGGCGTGGCAATTTAGTCTGATTTTTCTATATTTTGCTACAGGTTCCCCTAATTTACCAGAATTCATAGAAAATCATAGTAGAAACACATGATGTTTCCAAAAATCATCACAAGTTCACGTACCGAATATGACATACCACTACAACAATATAGAATAATAGGTATCAGTTCCACAAACATACACACAAATTGATCACACAACTCCTACCTAGTAAAGTGTCTCATACATAACCAGGCATGTATCTTGTTGGTAGCTCCGTTGTGTTGGTATCTTTTATCAATTAGCACTTGCTTTCTTTTGCTTGCGCTCACTGTATACACAAAGATAATGTAATATTATAAACTGTAACTGTTATATAGACTGAATATTGTGATTTTGTTTTGAAGATGAAAACATTTACCTTAACGATTCTATTACCTCTTTCAATGACATATTTAGAAGTTGCCCAGTCATATCATCCCTAATAGGTGGACACGACTCATCAGGAATGTCAGGTTGATAAAAATCAGTATTAAGACAATCAAATGATATTTTGGGTATGTCACCTTCCTCCATATCCTCATTAGGGCATCATAACTAAAAATCATCCCACATTCAAAAAGACCTCACAACGTGCCATCCTTATTTATCATCACTCACAAGGACGAAGTACACTTGTCTAGATTGCAATGCATGGATGAATGACTCATCGGTGAGTTGTTTCCCTGTGTGTGTCGGGTGATTAAAGTTCACAAGTTTGATTCTCAATTTATCCATCGTCCAACCTCTCTAGGCAGTACCAACCCAATCACATATGAACAATATGACAGAACCCTTGTTAGCGTAATTAAGTTCAATGATATTTGTGATTATACAATAGTTACCAGTCTCTTTGTTTCCGTCTTTGCCATGGATAGCTACACCTAATAAGTGAATAATTTGATCAAACATTCCATTGGATGCTCCCTAAATTTTTTATGTTTAATAGCCTAACAATGAATTGCAGCTTTACGAAATTGTTGCAACATGGTACAGATCTAGAGCAGCTTCACATGCCAACATGGTATAGGTAACAACATCATCAGGAGCATCAGTATGAAGTCTGACTAGTATGCATAAAATGCACTCTACTATCCCTTAGCGGATCATCCATTTCATTAGTCAGAGAATCGATAGCAGGATCAATAGAAGGACCCATGCTATATTCTTAAAAAATAGAACTCCCATCAACAGACTCATCATGAAATCCAGTGCTTATATCCTGGAAGAAAACTCTTGTGTATCAAGTGGTCAGCAATGGTATCATGGTCAAACCAATATAGATTCGCATAATCATAGCAAGGACAAGGTATGTTTCCTCCATATTTGCTGATCCGGAAAACATGAAATCCAAAAACCCTTCCAATCTAGCTTCATATTGCGTTGTCTGCCTAAATGCACGCATACATCTCTTCGTTGGTGTGCTTCTAAAGATCAAGGCCAAATCGAAGTACAAAAACAAACAAAACCTAGATATTGGCGCGGAGGTGGAAAATGAGGCGGTGGCCCGTGGGGAACAGCGCTGTCGACGTGGAGGTGGCCAACGAGGCAGTGGCCCATGGGCAAAAACCCTCTCCCTAGGTGTCGATGTGGAGGTAGCGGCCGAGGCGGTGTCTCATGAGCAACATCATTGTCCCTAGGTGTCAATGCCGAGTTGGCGAACGAGGTGGTGGCCCGCATGTGCTATTCTTCACTACCAAGGTTCTAGTAGTGCCAACCTTCCTTAGTTTCTATTGGTTGTTATTCTTCCTTGATAGGATTCTATTGGATTGGTGGACCGCCGCCGGTAAGAAAGAATTAGTTTCAATTAGAGTGGATGTGCGTTTGTGTTTCGAGTTTCGAAGGTTGCTCCATTGGGGGTTTATTGCAGCGATCAATTTTACGTGTTTTCCTCGCTATTTATCTCCATATGTGTGTTTGTTCCTTGCCGTGTTTTTCATGTCTTCCGTCTTTTCCCTCGAATCCCACAATTCTGTGAACATCGGGCCGCTAGAAGATAAAATTGTTTAAATCATCAAACGATCATTACATCAGTGACTCTGCATCACTGCTTTACTGCAGATAGAGATCACAAGCATGTATTGTGTGTCATATCTTAAACTCGATATACATGTTGTTCAACCCGCTATATTTGAACTCACTATCATCCTAAAAAATATAATTAGATTCCATATTTTGTATCATCTATTCATCTCAATGTATATTGGCATATCATGTGAAATGATAGATACAACATAAAGTAGGATGAACAACACTGCATTATGACGCCTATAGATGTCAGATTTCACTATAGAAGGTGACATTATTTTAAACCATGTGCCAACCATTATGTGGCCATTTTTGCGGGAAATTATGTGGCCATTTCAACAACACTATAATAGGTAAGATAACTTTGGACCCGATATACATGTTCAACAAATTGTGTTTATCCTCCGGTTTATTCTATTAGTGGATGAAAAAGATAGAAGATTAAAATGACAATATATCAAATATTAAACTAATTCTCATCAAGACGGGTAGATCAGAAGCTCTTCAACCTGGTTTAGAATGATGAAAACAGATGAAATAACAAAAAAGTAGGATAGAATGCACGATATGTTTGTTTACCAAAAGATCACGATAAAAATTTAAGAACCTAGACCTCACTCAGATAACAGCTAGACATAAATTTTAGAACATGCTTTGTTGCATGAGTTCAAAATTTGCAGATATTCGTAGATACACACCAGCAAAACATGAGCATAATTTGTATGCTAAGGTTTTAAGTATCATCTAGCTAGCTAGAGTTGGTATGAACAATTTCATTTTTTTTTACAACAGTACAGCTTTGATGAATCTTGAACAACCGAGTTTTTCAAGTCTACTTCCTATGAGGTCCATGATTTTCCAGGTTCTATATTGGCTCGATACCTTAGGCACAACGAGTGGTGTTTGAGGCGAATGGTGCCATTTAAATTTTGAAAATTTTTGGTACCTCCAATCTTTTATGTTTGGTACCTTTGGCTACTTTGCATGTATGAGTAACAAATAGTAACAAGTAATTTTTTTTATAGACCTTCCTCCATATAAGATGGAGGACAACTTTTTTCTCTCTAATTTTGTGCTTATGCTGTTATGCAAGGACATAACTCAATAGTTCAATAAGGTTCCTGAGATCATGGTGTACAAATGTGCAAGACAAATGCTTTGGCTAATGATCATAAGTAAATTAATACTAATATCTTTTTGTGATAAATTTGAAACCAAGATATATATGTATTGATATCGGCAGCTATAGCACGCTTGTTTCTTGTCTAGACACGGGTGATAGTTGAGTGGCGGAAGATTACGTATTGGCACATTAACTTAATGCTTGAGTAAACAAACTATAATCGGTGTGGTCCGTGACTCCGTGTGGTGTGGAGCTGGTCAGACATAATTTTTTTTTTCAAATGGTCAAATGGGCTAGATTCAGACCAGCTAGCCGCCGGAGGGGCGATCTGGTCATCCGGGAGCTTGAACAGTCAGACTCGCTCTCAGTACCGCCATCATCCATCCTTTCCAATCCCATTATTGATTCCTCCGTTCACGTCAAGGCGTCGTTTTCCGCGGGCCAAAGCTAGCAACCCGATCTACTCAGCAGCACTAAACCAAACCATTAACAGACGGAAGAGCTCAACCACCGCACGCCTTTCGGCCGTCTCTCGCGTCGGCGTCGCTGTCCAGCTTCCAGCGGAGGCCGCCTTTCTCTCTTTCGGTAGGCCGCCCCGCCGTGGCGTCGCCACCGGCCACCACCGCCCACTTGCTCCCTCCCGCTTTCGGTTTTGGCTCGTTTCGGCGGTGGGGAAAAGAAAAGAGGACAATTATATTGTTCCACCGCTGCCACCTTTCTCCGCCTAATCATCTGCTCCTCCCGTCTGCGCTGCTAGCCTGCCCTTAAGCCTGTCCGCCAGCCCCCTTTTTGGCGCCTGCTCCGACCATCCTACGTGCCGCGATCGCAGATCGGGATCTCGCGAGGCGTGCTGCTTCTTCGATCGAAAGCCAGGTTCCGATCCTATCTTTGGTTTCCCTTCAGTTTTTCTTCTATTCTATGGCTAGCTCTGTAGCTCATGGTCCGAGCTTGATTTGCTTCCCGAGACAGTGTCAGTTATGAAGCAGTTCTGTTGACTATGTTCCTCTTAACTTTGTCCCAATTGCTACTTGCTTGATTCTGAGATCATCGTAGTAATCGCTTGGGGACACGGTGTTTAATTTTATGGGGAATTTGAAGTGATATCGTTCCATCCGCCTATGAGGCTACTCCTGTTGAAATCCATGGTGCTGGCAGTAATCAGATAACAGTTTTAGCTTTGTAATCTGCCTTTTTTGTTAATTGCCGGAACTTTTGTGCTACGAGTTTCAGTCCACTCTTGCGATTACGGACTGTCATGCATGATTATTCTCTAGCTTCTTCAAATTTTGTTTACCCTGAAAAATCTTTTTTGTCGTTTGTATTTTATTATTCCAGTTCATGAGAGATGACTTTTTCTACTTAGAAATAAATCCTTCATTCTCTTGGTCCTGTGTGTGTATCTGTCGATAGCCAATTAGCCATTATAGTTGGTGCCGGACACGTCATTTCTGTTACCTAGTGTTTTTTCAACCTGGTATTCGGGCTTGCTGTCTTTTCCCCCAGCTAAGCTTGGCTTTAGTTCACCAAACATACCTGTATCGTTGCAGTGACACTCACTCCCATCATTATTTACTCGTTCATCTTCTCAATGATAGGGCAATGGTCTTAATCTCGTACTGGTAAACAGATTAATTCTAGCACTAAAGTGAACTCACACATTGCTGATTAACTTTCCTTTGATTCCTCGTAGCAACCCTGCCTCAACAACGGCCACCTTTGACCAATCTAAATAGCTTTGGCGCAACTGTCGTGAAGCTTCGAGTATACTGTTGGACCATGGGAACAAGGATGACAGTCCTACGGCGGCTCCCAGTCGCGCTGTCCTCGGCATTGCTCGAGTGGATCTTGATGCTTCTGCTATTCATCGATGCAGTTTACTCCTTCCTCATCACAAGATTTGCCCGTCTCTGCAAACTACCGGTCCCCTGTCCGTTCTGTTCAAGGCTAGATCATGTTCTTGGTAACGAGGAACCCTGTTTCTACAGGGAGTTGATCTGCAAAAATCACAAGTCAGAGATCTCGTCTTTGGCCTTCTGCCGCCTCCACCAGAAACTTGCAGGCGCGGACACCATGTGTGATGGATGCAGCAGTAGCTCACTTGCTCCAAAAGAGAAACCAAACAACAATGATAGCAAAGATGAACCCATGGTGGATGTCGATGTATTCGATGCTACTCTAGGAGATGATGATGTGTTGCATTCCCCTCTTGCTAGAATCTGTTCATGTTGTGCACGTCAGTTTAAGCAACGAGATGTATCATTGTTTTCTCAAGAAAGCAGAGAGCTCAAACCTGCTATCTCACCAAAGATCTGCACAGATTATTCTGTGTCATGGCAAGTGGATGAATCTTTGGAAACCAAAGACATTTACCACCAGAGTGATCGTACATCTCACGAGAGATATAGTCCTCTACAGATGACATCTGACTCTGAGGCTGAGGTTACTTGTACTGATGATGGCAGAGATTCTCACCGTCATGGAGCCTATGATACAGAAAAAGACTTGCAGGAAGATGCAGTTGTTAAGATACCAGTAGTTCCACCTCCTGAGGTGCTCAAGCCTTCTGAAATGAATGTTCAGAAAGAACAAAAGTTGACTGACTCTGGTGATATATCTTCGGCATATCCTGTTCTGGATGATCATCCTGGCAGTTTGATTAGTGGGAGCCAAATGGAAGCAAAGGACATCTCATCCAGAAGGCAGGCATCACAGCATGACCCTACAATTGCCATCCAAGAGTTATGTCTAGAAGGTAAAACTCAAACTCCCACTACTTCTGCTTCTCTTGAGTCGACAGATCCTCTAATAGCATGGATGATTGTGCAGATGCCACTGCTTCCCAAATTCCAGTTGCATCAACTGGTGAGTTACCCAAGATTCTTTGTGAAACTGAATCACGTCAGAGGACAAGTGAGAGCAGCATCAGTCCATATACATCTCAATTCACAATATTAGAACAACACTATGATGTCTCAGGGGACAAAGATATAAAAGGTAATAATATCCTGATAATAGTCCATAACCAAACGAATGACAAGTTTGTTTCTTTTCTTCTAACAATAATACAAGAAAATTGTTAGATAATCGAGAAGAAGCTAATGATGAAGTTACAAGTGAACCAGTAGCCAAAGACTCTCAGTATGTTGCTTCAGAAAATACACATCCGAAAGGTTAGTTTTGACTCCTTACTGTACCATTAGCATAGCTATCTTAGCTGAGCCTCATGATTCTTCTGTGCTCTCTTTCAGATAATTTTGCAGACATCAACGTTTCAAAGGGTAGTGCCGATTCAGAAACTCTTGCTGAAGTTGAAGATGATCCTAAGAAAGTTGAACCCATTGGTGAAACGGGAATAGATGAATCGAATTCAGCTTTCAAAGGTTTGTTCATTTGTACCTTCCATCCAGCACAGTGGTTTAAAATGGGGCCCTTAATTTAACCATTTTGATTAGGTTCTGTGGAAGAGGCTCATATTCTGCCAGTTGCTGTTAGATCAAGTGGTGAAGTATCTCAGGGTCTTGATGCCATTGAAGAACATCCCCAAAGAAGTGAAACCGTTGGTGAAAGGAGACCATCTCTTAGCACTCAGATTAGCATGAACGAAGCCTACAATATAGCCATTGGTATGAATAGTAGTTTCCCATCCCCAACCTTGACTGATGTGATTCTTGGAAAGGGCTCTTCGTCTAATGTAAATGGAGAACTAAGGCTACTGTTGTCACAGCTCTCAGCTTCCAGGGGGCTTGAGGCAACTTGGCTTGACCCAGGCCCTAGTCCACGCGCATATGGGCGTGGTGATGATTTGATAGTGCAGAACATAACACAAAGAATTTCGATCGAGAGAAATGTTTCTGGTTTGGAATCGCTGGATGGAAGCATTGTTAGTGAGATAGAAGGTGAAAGCTCCATTGACCGGTTAAGACGACAGATTGATCTAGACCGGAAATCCATACACCTCCTCTGCAGGGAGCTGGAAGAAGAGAGGAGTGCTGCGGCGATTGCTGCAAGTCAAGCGTTGGCTATGATCACAAGGCTGCAGGATGAGAAGGCTGCAATGCAGATGGAAGCTTTGCATTACCAGCGAATGATGGAAGAACAAGCAGAGTATGATAGTGAAGCACTTGCAGAAGCTAACGAGCTGCTTGTTCAAAGAGAACAACAAGTAGAGGAATTGGAAGCTGAGCTTGAAAACTACAGGACACAGTTTAGAGACAGAGGACCAACAGAGAAACAAGACAATCAGCCCCCGTTTGAAAGACAAAATACCACAACTTTGCTTGAAGATGAAAGGGCATACATATCAGAATGTTTGAGGAAGCTGGAGAAGAAGCTTCACTTGTACTCCAACAACAGTACTACGGATTTATCAAATTCAGATGCTATAGAGGATGACCCTTCCAACATAATGCCCATTTCAGACGACGACTCCCGACATTGTCAAGAAAGCTCAAGGAAGACACATGAGCTTATTCTCGTGGCTAAGGAAGGTCAGTCTTCAACAATGAAGGGAGTGGTTGAGGTATCCACATTTCAAGAGGAAATCTCAAATTTGCATAAAAGATTGAAGATTCTAGAAGGAGACCGCGATTTTCTTGAGCACAGTGTAAACTCGCTAAAGAATGGCAAAGAAGGTGCACAGTTCATAAGGGAAATTGCTTGCAACCTCAGAGAACTTCGAGCTATTGCCATGAACAACAAATAGCATGCCCCAACTTGATTTAAGCTCTTCATGCAAAACATCTATGTGCAGCAGGTTCTCACGGTCCCACCCAACTTGTACATTGTATATTTTTGTAACCTTAAAAGGAAAGAAATTGGTGTCAGGCTGCCACATCTAGGAACTTTGTATTTAGCTCCCAAGGGAGATTTTACACAAAAGCAAGTATACAAGGCATGCTTTATGAGAGGAGTCGGTTAGTCTTAGATAAGATAGTAGTGAGTAACACCAAGAGATCAATACTTTTTTGATAAACAAGTGATCAGTACTTGTAAGTGAAGGGGAACTGTGTGGACATTTACCTGATTGGAAATTGTGACATGAGAATTCTACAGTATCAGCAATTACTCCAAGATCCATCACCCTTCCTTCTGCAGGCTTCATTACCCTGGAGCTCAGTAACCCAACAGGTTCTGCAAAATCGCATCACTTGTTTTACTTCATTACTGACAGCTCTCTGCCAATGACAAATACCAAGAGCGTCCAGCTTAGCTTTACAAGCGGAGTCTAAAATCCCCACCAACTAGATGGGGTAATCAGCCGTATATCCCCCGCACGTTTGATTTGTTACCTGCATTTCTATATACACTAAACACAGCAAAAGAAAAATAACAAAGATAGAAGCACACAGCGAGTAATTAACAGCCTAACTGCAACACTTTACACAATGTATCATTTCTTTTCCCCTTTTGAAATGAGAAGTTACAACTGAAGGCCATGGTAAAACCTTTTGACCTGGCACCATGGCATATTACAACTTACAAGCAGCAGCATTATGAACTGTGTACAAGCATCACCATCGCCCGTCGGCACGGCGATACAGGTGTTCTTCATTCACCCTCCCACTCGCATAATTGGTGAAGTCCCCCATCTGCTGTGAAAATCCATTCGAGTTAACTCCAGGATTCACCATTGGATTAGGATAGCTATATAGCCAAGGCTTAGATGAAATAGAATCCACCCTTCCATTGGAATAAGCATTTGATGTGGAAAATTGCCCTTCTCTCGGCCTGTGTAAAGCATTCGGTCTGTCATAGGCCCCTGGGTAACCCTCATCATAGTAATGGTTGGTCAAGTTCAACCGGCCAGAATTACTTAAAGAAGCCATGTCAGCCTCTACTAAGTTGCCACTTGGAGAAAATGGCAAACCAAATGTACGGTGGAGGGGAGGCTCTATCATGCTCATATTGCTTTGTTCCTCCTCAAGCAAGTCATTGATGATGTCAAGATGCGGGAATTCTTCACCCACTGAACCCTGAAGCTGGTGTGAGACAAAATTTGTAGGTATCTCCCTCTGGAACTGCCTATGCTGAATTCCCCCAAATCTGCCTTGTTCTTCTGTTCCTCTGTTGCTTGCTTGCTGATACGAATTATCATTCCATGGGCGTATGCGCGCACCATTGGTCATCTGTTGGTATGGAGTAGCATCCCTCCACATGTGTTTGTTAGCATCACTGTCACCTTTCCATGGGTGCCAGTTATCAAGAGTTTCCAACTTGCCATGCCCAGACATGAATCCTTGATTACCGGGTAATTGGCCATTCCTTCCAACAGGAGGCAACATGACAGATGTTGCCGACGCATATGCTGATAGTGGCTGTGAAAGTGTATTTTGGCCTAGAGAAGTTACCTTGTCATAACTTGACAGGGTTGTATCAACACTACCGTTACCAATGATGGCATTTCGGTAGGTCTTCGGTACATAACTTGGGACAGGAGGGGAGGGCTCGTTGCTGGCTAGCCTAGACATAGTCAACGAATGTGACTGCAATGTGGGAACTTGAACTGCAGGTGTAGGAGATAAAGTTGGCCTTGGTGCCTGGAACAGAGGAGCACTTAAAGGCCTTGATACTGCAGGAGTTCGCGGAACAGAAGTAACAACAATCTTTGTAGGAACTGTGATTTTACGAGCTTCCAAATTAGACAGTGAGGGCAACTGCCTTGGTACTGTGTTAAGTGACACAGCCTTATCGACCTGAGGTGCAGGTGATTTTGGCAGAATTGGAATAGCTTTAGCAACTTTTTCAACATGTAGTGCAGGTGACTTTGGGGGAACTGGAGTAGCTTTAGTAACCTCGTCAGCCTGAGGTGCAGATGATTTTGGGGGATCTGAAATAGGTATAGCGGCCTTAGCAACCTGTGCTGCAGGTGATTTGGAGGGAGCTGGAATAGCTTTGTTAACTAGTGACGAGCTTAGGGTAAGTGCAGCAGTTTTATCAACTGACGGCGATCTCGAGGTGGCTGGAGTAGCTCTATCAATTTTCAGCTTTGAACTTGAAACATGCTCTTTGCGCAAAGCTGGTACGACCTTATTTGGAGTGGGGGCAACAATAGGTCCAGATTCTGTGCTTATTCTGGTCTTTGGCTTTGCTGGAAGGGCTCCATTCGCACCATCGGTGGCTACAGGTTGAGACTTATGAGGTGGTGCATACGTACATGCATCAGGATTAATTACTGAATATTGCTCTGGGTTCTTCAGAACACCAGGGGTCTTTTCCAAAGAACTGGATGACAACGATGAGGATGCTACTTCAGCTGCTGCTTTCTTTTCCAAATGAGCCTTGAGTAGTTTCCGGCCCTCAATTTCCTTCTGAAACATGCATAAAAGGAAAAAGACTCAACAACCTTTTGCGGTACGAAACAAAGTAAATAAACAAGTGCACAGATAGTGGACGTGTTACAGCAAAAACAATGGTTAAATATGTTAGTTTTACTATGAAGTGACAGAAAAACTTAAACGGAATTCTGACTCAACGGGTGAATCCCAACATAGTACTCCTTACAAAGAATTGCAAAAAATATATGCCTTGTATTTGAAATGGAGTACATTTTCAACGTGCTTAACTTCTACTCCCTCCGTCCAAAAATAGATGTCTTAGGTTTTTCAAAATATGAATGGATCTATATAATAAATGATGTCTAGATTCATTCAAATTTTGACAAATTTGAGACATCTATTTAAAGACGGAGGAAGTATTAAATTTACATAGTAAGAAAAAGGAGAAGCGCAGATATGGTCATCAAAGATATGGATCAGATAAATACAAAAATAATATGGTGTGGTATCCAACTATATTAATGTCAACAATCTAAGGACTTCAGAGATCCAGAGCATCCTGAACCTCCATCTTTCTCATTGGACGCTAAAATATGAAGTTAAACCCTGACCCTCTCACATTTCAAGGATCAAGCCTTGTTTTTAGTTCTTAACTAGCTAAATCTATTTCCACCTGTGGCAGATTAATTATGTTTGAATGTTCAACATATCTATTGTATTTAGTAGTTTGTTGAGTAAAAGTAGTTGTCTTAACAGATTCTGTATTTTTTGGTGACATGAACTTAACATGCACACTGACTAGTTTTATTGCAAACATATGGACGCAGTCCATGCTACCCATGCATACAGAGAAAAGAGGAGGTTCCAAGAGTGTTACAAGCCTGGCCAAAATTACAAGTTTACAATAAACCCATCTGTTTCATCAAAACTAGGGATAATGACGGAATGATTAAGATGACTATTTGCACAAATGGATTAGGTCAATGAATCCTAAAAAGCGGATCACAAAGTAATGTCCAACACCATATGAAAGAGTAAACTGACCTCATGTAAACGTTGTCCAAGCTTCTGAAGCCTATCTTTTAAGGTGAGTAGAACAGTCTCCTGGCCAAGCTTTGGTGCTGGTCCACAGCCAGATGTATTGCGATCTGAACCACTAGCAGTGCTTGAGGGAAGATCATCCTCATGTTTGGCACTGTCCATGATACTTATGACCCTGGTGCGCTGAGTTTTCCCTCTGTACAAATATATACAATTAAAGACGTCGCAGATGCCATGCCAAGAGAAACGATGAAAAACTGACACAATGCTAACCAACCTGGGACAAGGTGATATCTGACTCGAACTGTCTAGCAAGTTATCTCTTTTGCCTTGCATAATGTTCATAGTAGCAGATTCCGGTGAACATGACGATAACTTGCTCTCCACAATACAGTTCTTCCCAGTAGACATATTTTTTGTCTCAATACCAACAGCATTCATCCCATCCAAAGGTTGAAAAATTTTGTCACCTGCATCAGTTTGACATACCTCAGCTGATCCATCAAAATTGTCTGACATGTCTGAAGCACCTTCTTCTGAGGTATCAACTTTCATGGCTACTTCTCCTGCCTGCTTAGAATCCTCCATATCATGAATAGTGCTATCATCTTTATCCTTTTCTGGAAAAGGTGAATCAAACTTTTCCTCTCTATCCTTGTCTTTAACCTTCCGATTGTTCTTCTTTTGTTTGGCCTGAGGATCAAAATTCAAGATCACGTAAGTGAAAAAGACTAAATAAAGAAGAGATGAGGTAACATGTAGTATGTCATAAATAAGAATACTAACACTGAAACAAAAAAAACTCAGAAAGGTTATCAAGCTCAACCAAATATGGTAGTACTATAAATGGTGATCCTGACATGCAACCCATCTAGCAATATGCACTTGACAGTGCACATTATAAGTGACTGAATAGTAAGAGAGACTTGCTCGGTATATAGTATATACTATTAAAGTATAACGGAAATGAACAGGAAGCAACTAATCCCTCCGATCCATAATAAGTATCATTGATTTAGTACAAAGTGCATATTGCTAACTGGGAGGAGGTACTAATTCTTATCCTAATAACTTGCTCACAACAAGAACAGTTACCTTTGCAGCTTGAATATCTCAACTAAAAGTGGAAGAAAATCCAGAAGTAAATAGCACAGTGGCATCAGATGGTCAAAACCAAATAAGAGGGAGTTATTAGTCACATTGGATCATGCAAGCTTAACTCAGTCAAATATACATAAATTGATGACAGAATTCAGATGTGCTTAAAACAGGCATGTGTATCAGCTCACAGTGACGATTTAATGTTGTGTGGTTTGTAAAAGGAAAATATAGACACACAAAAAAACAGAAGGCAGCAAATTTAAACTAAGAAATTGGGGTAACTTGTTCTTTTCATTAGTTTCGTATTCCAGTGAGCACATCTTGTTGACATGGAAGCACTACTGGTCGCTCATCAGTAACAGGGTAGGATAGGATGGTGAGCCCAACCAAAGCTCAGAACTATCTGGAAAATTACCATACAGCAAGCCAACCAAAAAGGTTACACTAGTGAATAACAGTAAATTTAAAGAACAATCATTCAAAGAATCCTAACACTAGTGAATAACAGTAAATTCAAAGAACAATCATTCAAAGAATCCTAACACTAGTGAACAACAGTAAATTCAAAGAACAATCATCCGAAGAATCCTAACACTAGTGAATAAAAGTAATTCAAAGAACAATCATTCAAAGAATCCTAACAGTAAATTCCCATTCAATATATCCAAGTAGTTAGTTGGACATTTTTCCAAGTCAAACTTATTCAAGCTAACTAAAACTAGAGGAAAGCTGTCATCATCTCACCCTGCTACAAGCTACAGGCCATTTGATGCAAGGATTCTTTTGAACCAATAACCCAATGAATTAAAAAGAAAGGAGAGGTGTCCTGAACCAAATTAAGAACGCGACCTGTTTTTTCTTTGCACGCTTCTCCTTTTCAGTGATAGTGCGCTTCCCCTTCATCTCATTTTCAAGGAGCCCAGCTTCTTCCTCTTCACGAATCAGCTCTTCTTGCCTCTTCAAAGCAACAGCTTCTTGATAAGCGACCTCAATCCCACTAATACAAAACAAAACAGAACATAAGCAATAAAAACATGCAAAACTGATTATCTAGCACAAATATCAAGAATAACAGTACATACCATTGCATTTAGAAGCAAAAATGAAGGGCAAGCTCAAATTTCGTGTAAAAAACGACTATTCCATTTCCTTTAGATGGATTTTAAAGGTACGCATTTCAATATAAAGCGGGAAATCATCAAACAATTTCATGATTACTCAGTGATCAAATGACTTTAGGGTACATGCTCAATGCAAAACAGCAGGAAATCAATTGAACAGTTCCAAAGTTACTCGGCAATGTAAAATCCTTAATGCAGGAACCACATGAATCACCCAGTTGACCAAGGACTACACAGATGATGGTTACTAAAAGATCGCAGATAAGAAAATGTAGCACAGGCCATAAATGGTTGGCCAAATTAATGATAGATGAAGATATATAGAGTTTTTACCTAAATATATGAGATAGAACAAAAGTTTCAAGCATCTTCTGACCAAACTCAGTTAAGCGCTTTTCTTCATGCTCAACTGAAACTTTAACTTCTCCAGAACTACCATCCTAGAAAGATGATCACAATGAAAACTTAGCAGCACAATATATAGTGCAAATATAATACCCTCCGTCTCAAAATAGATGTCACAAATTTGTCAAAATTTGAATGTATCTATATACTAAATAGTGTCTAGATTCATCCAACAAATTTCCAACATCTATTTTGAGACGGAGGGAGTAAATGTAATGCTTGCAAGTTACAACCATACGACTCAATACGACTATTTAGCACACCAATGAGCTCGTATGTCTGAATGAACAATCTCGCTCTCGTTTCAACTGCCAGGAAACCCAGAAAACTTAATTGGTAATACAATAAAAAATAAGAATATATTGAAGTAGTCTCTATCTCTACACTTCAAAAGTGACAATGCATTCAAATTCAACAGTTTGGGGCTTAATAATCGAACCAAATAATTGCACTTTGCTATTACCAAACTGAAGTATGCTGAAAACCAAACTGGATTTTTCAAAATAAAGACCACTGACAGCAGCATGAGGTTATCTGGCTTGCTAAACAAACTTAGTGTATAAGATCAGATAGCATTAGAAGATTCAAGAAAATAAACTCTGCATGGGAAACCCATTATGCAAAACACAACAACCAAATATGACGTAGAGGGCATCATAGTAGAATTCGATGTGGGGAGAGAAAGGGGGCAATAGGACAATATTACCAAAAATAAAAACTGAAATAATTAGTCATACACTAATAATACCTTAGTGCGGCTCTGGGAACATTTATCATCCTTTGGAGACAGAGGTTGACAAGGCAAGGGTTCTAAAGCCGTCCTCTCAAGCAAAGCTAGGACATCACCAGCTAAAACAAACATGTCCATTTCAACATGGACAATAGGTGCTGGTGACTCCCCTGAGTCCATAAATTTTCCTCTACCTTTCTTTCCCCTGCACTGGTGCTCAAGTGCCTTCAGCCCCGTATGCAGGGAGTCCATAACTAGTGTTGAAGTGACTTCTTTCTCTACAAAGAAATGCTTCACAATTATTTTCAATATGACATCACTCTTCTCTCTGGACATGCTACGTCTTGTGATTGGGTCAATTGCAAGCCAGAAAGCACGAAAACTGCAACACCAAGGAAGACATGCATTGTAATTAGAAGTAAAAATAATTAACTATCCATGGGATGACATCACATCACATTCAAAAACTAACTGACTACCTGGACCATCTCATCTTGTCCTCAGTGAGCTTGGTAATTTTACTTCTGTGTTCTTCAACAAAGCGACGATAAATTTGCTCTATATTTGTCATATACACGCGGAGTAGTTCTCGTCGATAAGGGCGGTCAAGGCAACGAAATGGGCGGTCCACTTTCTCCCTCCAATATTGAAAAAATACAGAGACAAATAACAGTTACTTAATGTTTTGTGGTCAACTAATAAGCATTAAGTAACAAGGAAAATAGAGGCAATGACTAGAGTATGATCTCAAATACATTCAAATACCCCGAGTATAAAATAGGTGGTGTGCATTGAACATACTAAAGACAGATAGCTAAATTTAAACAATATAGAAGTGACAACGGCCTGAACATAAGGAACTCTGGATGTTGCAATCAGAAACAGTCCAAAGAAGGTTTTACGTGCATGAGTAATATGCAACTACAGCTTGCAAGAGGATAAGGATAAACTATGTGCAATCGCAAGGTAAGATTAAAATATTATTATCAAGTATAACATAAAATACTAAAAGAACTCACGTGTGTAATGTGAACAATCAATTTAAAGACCTTCAGCTCTACAGAAGCAATGGAGGTTATCTATAAACCATAGGGAGCCTAGAGGCATTAAAGAACTTCAAAATGTCAATCCTGAAACTCGGTAATACCTAATAACTTGAACTTGAGCTATGATTTCAAGGACATCATCAACAAGAAAACCATCTTGAATCTTTGACAACTCCATGAACTTCTTCCATCCCCAGTCATGCTCCTTCTTCCAGAATTTGTGCAAGGTGTCTACAAAGTTACTTAGTTAACTTCAATTGGCTGTTTAGCTCGTGGTGAAAACTTCCAATTGATTTTTACCAGAATATTTAACTTTCTTAGGATCAAGATTGCCCACGGCTATGGTGAACTGTGCAAACTGGCTCCATCCTGAAAAGTGTCAGGTGCTATTGAAGAACAATTTTGGAGACATGGTATTATTTAAGCAAAAAATGCAGCACACTAGCACCAAACCTGGAAGGTGTTTGTCATGATTAGCAACACACAGAAACAACGACAAGTGATTGGAGACATCGCATCCTTGAGGGTAAACTAGAATGTACCTGCAAAATAAAAATATTGCAGATGGCCAACGTATCAACAAATGATCATAATATAGCATGTCATGAGGGAAATAAAACTAGTTTGCAACTTTGCATTGGTTAACTGGCTCAATGGTCTTGGAACCATAAAAAGAGCTACGGTGCAGAAGAAAATTTTGTCTACTAGTATCCTCCAAGGACCAACTTATGTTTGGAAGTGGACAGCTGACGGCGCCTACACGGCAAGCTCAGGCTACCTCACTACCTTCCACAGCTCAACCGCGAGCGATTCCTGGAAGCTAGTCTGGAAGTCCTGGGCGCCCCCGAGAGTAAATTTTTTCCTGTGGCTTGCGCTGCAAGACAGGTGTTGGACCGCCGAGAGACTTGCCCGCCACGGACTGCAACACCACCCAAGATGCCTCCTATGCGACCAAGAACCGGAGACGATCCAGCACCTGATGCTGACCTGCCCATTCACTAGGCAGATCTGGCACGAGAGCTTGGCTTGGCTGCGTATGACGGCCCCGGCACCTGATCACGAGACCACGCTCATGGAATGGTGGCGAAAGGCCAAGCGACCCCACGCCCAAGCAGCTACAGGACGCGCTAGCTTCTACAGCCCTCGCGATCCCGTGGATGGTATGGAAACACCGCAATGACTGCGTCTTCAACGGCGCTCAGCCGTCGACATCGCGCCTCGCTGCAAATATCAAAGACGAAGTTGGGCTGTGGGCTAGGGCAGGAGCAGAAGGGCTCCGAGTAGTTCTGCCATCCACTTGGGATGTGCATTGATGAGTTTTTGTTTTTGTTTTGCTGGCCTTAGGAGGATGTACTCCAACTCTATCTTTTCAATGAAATGAAACGCAAAGGTCTTTTGCATTTTCACAAAAAAACTTGTGTTTGGAAAAGGTGAAATACAATGAACAACACTTGTAAAATAATTGCACTGGGCAGTAGTAGGTTAGGCCAATTGGGTACATCAATCAGTGCCATGCCTAATGACAGCAAGGATGCACGGCAACTCAAAGAAATTGAACAAATTGGAACAATTTGAAACACAGGAAAGCTTTTTGCACATTACAGAGATATTCAAGTTATAGATCTATCTTCTTTGTACATCAGCAATTAAAAGCTTCAAGCCTTCTACTACGTACAGCCAGTTCCTTACAGAGACACAAAGCTTTCTTTTCAGGACTCGGTGAAAAAGACAGCAGGTGTACAATTGACATGAAGAATCTAGCATCAAACTTCAATATAGTAATAAAGACTACCCATCTATTCATAAATTTGAATATATTAGGAAAGCGCACATGCATTTACCACTAACAACGAGGGAAATAGAGTTTAACACCATTATGAAAGATTTGACAGCCTACAGGCTCTCTTACTTGCAACACTGCCAAAAATAGAGAGAAAACATGATCTGGAAAGCATAGTACACCAGCAATCATTCAAGTTAAGATAGTCCAATTAGAACAGGAATGCTTGTCAATGCATAATATCACACACACAAAAAACTAAACGAGGAATATTTCCAGCTTGGTTCATCACCAGACCAAAAAATGCAGAAAAGGGAAAGGTACCAAACACCATTCTTTGAGTTATTCGTCAGGCACCCTACCACTTAAAACCACCAGCTTCAAATGGTTCACTTTTCATTTCTCTTTTCTTCTCCTTTGAAAAGTTCTCAATTCGCCAAGTGTGTCGCCCGAATAAACTTGAAGGACCGGGCCCTGAGATAACAACAGACGAAGATTAGCTAACTGAAACGTAGCCACAACTACCACTGAACAAAATCATATCAGAAGTGTCTGTAAGGAAGAAAAAACACATTAATTTGGAGAAGCTTGACTATAACCGATAAAAATGTCAAGATCTGCACTGGAACAAGTGACCGTGTTTATTTATTCCTTCAGTCAACCATAAACGATCACACAAAAATTTAAAATATGTAAGTAACAGCAGACATGATGAATGCGTACTTTCCAATTCAAAAGTCAAAACTATATGAGAATCAAGACAACAGAGTGAAGAATTACATTTTACAAGGATAGATAATCAGATTGTACACAGGAAAACAATAACTTGGAATAAAAGTTTACATGGTGAGCTACTGGCAGTAACGAAATACAGTACAGTGCATAGGGTGCAAAAATATAGTAAATACTGGATATTTCATTTTGGTTGTAATCGTGACTCATCCAGTGCATATGGTGATGACCTAGAAATATAGCACCAGTGTCTGTTCCAAGGTCCAAGATTAAGCCGACTAACGTGTGAGGGTAATAAGCTAAGCCACCAATATTAACCCTCCTGGGTTCTCCTCTTCAACTGTTAACCCAGCTAAACAACCTAATCGAGCCAAACAGTATTGCATACTAACTATCTTTGCTGCCTATGCCAAAAAGGAGTTAAGTAACTCAGTTATTTTAACACATAGTAAAGCACAGCTTTAAAGGTAGACAGTACAGGAACCCAAAAGTGCAATATTCAGCAGAAGAACTATTATCATGTTAACTTACTAAGAAGCTAATGATAGTGCTTGGTCAAGAAAAGGTTATTTGCTTTTCTTTCCTCAAAGGCTATCTACTCCCTCCGTTTAGAAATATAAGATGTTTTAGGTTTGTGAAGGAGATGTATCTAGACATATTTTAGTGTCTAGATTCATTTGAACCTATACACTAAAACATGTCTAGATACATCTCCTTCACAAACCTAAAACATCTTATATTTCTAAACGGAGGGAGTAGTTTTTAAACACTGGTGCTATCCTTTGAAGTCAGATTGATTGTACTAAGAAAGTCAAGTTGCGCACCAGGATCATCATCTTCGCCATCAGTATCCCAGAAGGGAGGGGACGTAGAGGGACTCCCATTGTCGACCTGGTCGCAGGACCGCCATTCAGACAGGGAATCACCAGACACACTGCGATCCTCATCCCCCAAGTCAGCTGTGCTTCCAACAGAGTCGTCAGTTAGCATGCCTAGAGACCTCAACCAGTCGATGAAGTGGTCGAACCTCCGCTCGTATTCAGCTGTGCAACAGAAACAATACAAGGATAAATTGACGCTGAACTCAACACGCTCAATACCTTGAAACGGCAAATTCTAACGAAACGTGTATTAAACCCTCAAAGTCTCTGCTACAGGCTACAGCATGAGTCCCATTTTCAGGGGGGCACCCTCCACGGAAATTTCACTGACAGACAAACAGACAAGACAGGTTGAAGGTAAAAGCGAGTATAGAAGACCTAACACGTATATTCCCACCAACCTAGAATCCATTCACAGCTCGTAACCCTCAATCACCGACCGAATAAGTCCAGAACCTAACCCTCAAACCCTAGACCCGCAGTTCGCAAGAGCACAGGCCGCAAACATCGCGGCTGCGCGTAGGCAACCTGCGGGCGCGGGGGCACCCGATCCAGTGGCCGCCGGGAGAGCCTAGACCTTTTACCTGCGTCAGCAGCGGCAGCTGGCCGCAACGGCGACCTGAGAGAGAGCTGCGGCGGCGGCGGCGGCGAGGCAAAATGGGCAGACAGGAGAGGGGGGAGAGAGAGAAAAGAGAAAGTGGCGAGAATATTTGGATTGGGGAATTTATATCAGCGAAGAGAGATGAGGTGTGTGATGTGTTTCGTTCTTCCTCGCAAAGATGTCTGGTACAAAAACGATTTCCAAAGAGGAAAAAAATGTCAGGTACACTTTTCTGACCCGAGATGCGCGCACCCGTGCGGCGGACCATGGATGGATGGGGCATTTTTGGGGACCGGGAAGAAGTGGAAGCCGGAGAAAACCGGAGGGGGCAAGCTGAACTTTCAGATCACATCTAAGAAAACTCTGAACATAAGATAGTTATTAAATCGTTAGCATCACATAAAAACATTCCCTCTAGAGTGTATATACAGTGAAAAGCCATTAGAAACTTTGAATCAGCACTTCAAAGAATTCTAGAATTGATTGTACCTTCTTCTTCCGCGCGACGGTGATACGGGGTGACATGTGGCTCGGGGCACGAAGTTGTCTGCTCGTCGCCTTGCTTTAATTTGCGGCGGAACACATCAAGGGCACGCCATAGTGGCGGCGTCATAGGTGGTCGAGACCGGCGGCGGCGGACTTACCTAGATGTCTTGAGATATCAAGGTTGCGGCCTGGCAATAGATCTAGGGTTTGTATGCTTTGGGATGCTAGGTTTAGGTGGTTGTAAGATCTAGCGGCGGCGTGGGAGCGGAGGTAGTTGCGGCGGCGGAATATTTGCAGATCTAATCGTCGGCGGGATAAGTAGATATGAAGGGAATGAAATGTGGATGGAGCGGGCGTTCCAATTGGTGTGGTATAAAAGAGCGGCGACATCGTCATTCATTTAAAGAGCATTTATTGACGGTGAATCAAGTAAGATATGATGTATTAATTTACAAATAGCATTAATATTTATCTTGAGAAATGACATAAACTAGCAACGGCTATTTTCGTAGCTCCTTTTTAGGGAGGAACGATGTCATCTTAGCCGGACCTCGTCAATGGAAGGACATATGCGCTAGAAAATCCATCCAAAACTTTGGATCAACACTTCAAAGAATTTCCAAAAACGGTTGTGCGGGAGCGTGAGATGAATATTTTATCAAATTTTGAACAGATTGTACATTTTTTCTACGTGACGGCGATACGGGTGACATGAGTATCGGGGCATAAAGTTGACAACTTGTAGCGTTGATTTATTCTGTGGCAGAATGTATTGAGGTCACGTCAGAGTGACCGTCAACAGCATAGTCACCTAGATGTCGAGTTATTGAGGCCGCGACCCCGACGATATATCTACATTTTATGTGCTCCAGGTTGCTATATTTCGATTGGGTAAGATCTAGCGGCCAATCGCGGGGTAGGCATGGTGGCAATATTTTTTAGGTTATGCGTGAGCAAGGTAAATATATTCGAAAGGAAGCAAATAGATCACTTATTTGGATAGTGTTTATTGATCGGTGAGTCAAGTAGAGAGGTTTTATCGGTTTACAAATAAATAGTTCTTTAGCTATGACATATCTTGAGAATTTAATGTCACAAACTAGCAACGGCTAGTTTCTTGGCTTCTTTTTAGGGGGTCGGGTGGGATGTTATCTCACTTTGACCTCATCAATGGAAGGACAAGACAATTCGACCAAACCCTCGTATGGAAGTTACCATCTTAGTACATCAGTGGTTGTTATCCAGGGCATTGCCAGAGTGGTGCCATCATAGGTGGTCCAAAATCGTCGACGGTAGATTCACTTGGATGTATTGAGTTATCGAGGTTGTGGCGCAACGACAAATTCATGTTCTATGCTCAGGTTGCTATGTATCAGTGGGGTAAGATCTAGCGGTGGGGAGGGGGAGGTGCAGCGGCAAAAAAATTGTAGAGCTAAGCGTCGGTGGTGTAAATAGATCTGAGGGGAAGAAAACATGGATGGAACGGCCTTCCCTAAAGGTGTCGTATAGAAAGACGAGAGCGCGGTCCATTATTTGGAGATCATTAATCAATAAGTGAATTAAGTAAGATACGATTTTAGTGATTAGAATACGATTTTAGTGATTTAGAAACGATTTTAGTGATTTATAATACGTATAATCCTTTAAATATGACCATCAATACGCTGTCTTAAATTCTCATTGCCAGATTCTAGCAACCCCTAGTAGTTTCTAGCTTATTTTTAGGGGAAGGGATGTCATCTTTAGACCTCGTCAATGGAAAGACATATCATTCCAAACTAACCCTCTTACAGGAAGGTTGTAGCATGGTCTACTAGAGTGGAAACCCCATATCAAGCTCGGGATTGGGTGAGTCCATTTACAAAAAACTTGATTTCTATACTTCAAAATTCTGAAATACATACATGCACGTTTAGATGTCTAATATGCTTCCTTAAAGTTCTATTGCATTGTTTTTTCAGCCGTGATCTAAAAAAGACAAATGTGAAGAACAAAAACAAGTTCTTTGTACCTATTCAAAGCCCATATTTTTATGATTTGTGTGAAAACCAAAATAGAAAAAATTAACAAAAAGTATAGTTTTGTACAAATTATTTCCACATGTCTTTGCAAAAAAAAATTATTCTTCTATAAAAATTTAATTTATTTATTTTGAAAACTCCAAGCTTAATGGAGCTTGAGCTCCTTATTTTTAGGAGAAGGGATGTCATCTCTGGACCTCGTCAATGGAAAGACATGCCATTCCAAACCAACACTCCTACAGGGAGGTTGCAACATGGTCTACTAGAATGGAAACCCCATATCAAGCTCGGGCTTGGGTGAGTCCTCTTACAAAAATCTTGATTTCTAGACTTCAAAATTCTGAAATACATACATCCATGTTTAGATGTCTAATATGCTCCCTTAAAGTTCTATTGCATTTTTTTCAGCGTGGTCTAAAAAAAGGACAAATGTGAATAACAAAAACAAGTTCTTTGTACCTATTCAGAGCCCATATTTTTGTGATTTGTGTGTAAACCAAAATAGAAAACATAACAAAAAATACAGTTTTGTACAAATCATTTCCACGTGTCTTTGCAAAAAAATTGTTTATTCTTCTATAAAATATTAATTTATTTATTTTCAAAACTCCAAGCTTAATGGAGCTTGATCTCCATATGTAGGCTCTACTATTAGAGACTTTTTTTATGTCAGATGCATTTAGGAGATCCAGAATACGAAAAATGGTTCCTCAGTTATGGTCCAATTTGCAATTCCATATTTCATCAAATAATTATGGAAAACCTAGGTGCAAAACCTATTTTGTGTTCTCTATAGAGTAGTCTAAAAAACAAAAAAAGGAATCGTGATTGAACTTGCAAAGGTTGTCGATTCTTTGCTTCACACGGTTCGGTTGCCCGCATATACCTGGGCATTTTTTGGACCCGGACAGAGAAAGCTCGTCCACACATTTTCCAGGCTTGAGCCCGGCCTGGCCCGGCTGTCGGGCCTAAAATTCAGCCCATGCCTGACTCGAACTATGCATAAACCTCTCGGGTCATTGGGCCACAGGACAGGTCTTCTTTTATTTGCCGGATTTCTTCGGCCCGAGCCCAGCCCGTATAGTCATCGAGACGCAGATATGAAGCCTAGGCCTGACCCGTGGGCCCGAAAAGCCTGGCCCGTCGAGCTTTTAGGGGGCCAGGCAACCCATGCCCAGCTATAGTTGCCCCTAGTGGGTTGTTAGTTGGATTTTGCGAAAAGGTCTAACGATTTATTGATAATCATGCATACAATAGTAAGAACATAAAAGGTAATAAAAATAAAAATAAAAATGTAATTATATTTTTGGACCAGCCAAAGACAACTGCAGACACTCAAGCAAGTTGAAGGCATGATGACTTCCTCGCTCCTCCATCACTTGAGACGAGTAAAGCTTGTCGTAATAGACCTTGTTGTAGTAGATAAACAGGAATTCGTCGTGCTAAGCTCCCAAAAAACAACGCACAAGAGCAACAACTATCACTAAAGATGAGACTCGTAGATTGGAAGAGCCAGACATGAAACCACACCAACGAATACGAAAATCGACTAATAAGATCCGGCGAACAAACAACTTCACACACCTTCTGTCGGCACTTGTTGCACCATAAGAGCGACGATAGGGTGGGAGGAACTTATTCCATTTTAGGATGTAGCTGAATATATCACCATCCCAAAAAGTAAAATGAAAAATAAATTAAACAGAGAACGAGAATCCTCCCGCCGGAGAGGGGTCGAGGTCCATCATACCTCTGAGTCCCCAAGACGGAGCGGACTAACGATGCTGCCGTTGAGGGGAATGGTGTAGGGGTTCGTAGCATGGAAAACAAAAATTTTCTATCGCATACAAACAAACAAGCCAAGATCTATCTACTAGATTGCAGCAACGAGTCGATAGTGGAACTCACCCTCGAAGATTCCAAAGCGGTTAACGAGAGCAGATTCTCGTGGGTGATGTAGTCGTACTCTTTCCGATCTCAAGATCGCGTGAGCGATCCTTCAGCCACGTTCCAGCAAGCCCCAGTCGGTCACACGTTCGGTACTCGACGAAGACCTTCCTTTCCCTTGTTCCAAAGAGGCGGAGGTTGTAGCACTCTCCTCGCGATTCCTGTGACAACAATGTGGTACCTAAGTAGAGGGAAATCGCAGGCTTCGCCTTAAGCCGGTGCGAGTATGGTGGAGCTTATGAGAGAGGCTATTAGTGGTCTAGTAATTAGACACACCAATTAGAAGGCTCTAAACCAATTAGAAGGCTCTAAACCGCTGGCTAAAGCAATTAGAAGCTCTAAACCAAAACGGCTCTAAACCGGAGGTAGAAGATAGGAACTTGTGTGTCATAGGAGGGAGCCCTGCCCCTCCTTATATAGGTGGGAGGGCTGGCCGGCCAAGGGAGGAGTCCTCCCAAGTCGGCTTGGTGGGCGCCGGCCAAGGGAGGAACCTCCTCCAATTCGGCCTCCACCAATCCTCCTCTTCCCACTTCCCAAAATTGCCGTTTGACTTTCAAACTAGCCGTTTGACTTTTCAATTTAGGATTTAAATAAATCCTTTATTTTGGACAGAAGACACCTAGTACATGATGCAATCATTCCAACTTACAATGACACATTCATGTACCCTTCCCCTCCGAGTCTTGGGACATTCCGGGACCTTCTAGAATGTTCCCGATGAAAACACCGTAACCATTCCCCAACTCCGAAACGGGACTTTCCTTATATGAATCTTATTCTCCGGACCATTCCGGATCTCCTCGTGATATCCCGGATCCCATCCGAGACTCCGAACAACATTCGGTCTCTTTCTCATAATACCATAACTACTCAAACAACGTCGAATCCTTATGTGTCTCCTACGGTTCGTGAATTATGCGGACATGATCGAGACACTTCTAACAATAACCAATAGAGGAATCTGGAAATTCATATGGCTCCACATATTTCTACGATTACTGCGATCGAATGAACCACTTACATACGATACCAATTTCCCTTTGTCTCACGATATGTTACTTATCCGAGGTTATGATCGGTATCTCCGCATACCTAGTTCATCCTCACATCGATAAGTACTCTTTTCTCGTTCCCGTGATATGTGATCCCTTGTGACCAAGTCACATGCTTGCAAGCTAATTGGATGACATTTCACCGAGAGGGCCCAGAGAATATCTATCCGTCATGTGGATGGACAAATCCCACTCTTGATCCATGTGTTTCAACCAATACTTTCCGAACACTCAATGCCACCTTTATAGCCACCCTGACGGTGTGGTGTTTGATGACATCAAAGCATCCATCCGAAAGGTGATATGCATGATCTCATGGTCGAAGGAATTAGGTTACTATGTATCAGAAAGCATATAGCAATTGAACTATTGAAATGACTTGATCTTTATGCTACGCTTATCTATAGGAGTATGTCCATCACATCATTCTCCTAACGATATGACCCTGTTGTTAATAACATCTCTATGTTCATGATCAGGAAACCATGATCATATATTAACCAACAAGCTAGTTTAACAAGAGGCTTTACTAGGGACTCTTATTTTAGTTTACAAATCACACAAGTATTAATGTTTCCGGTTAATACAATTATAGCATGGTATGTAAACATTTATCATAAGTGTGAAGATATGATAATAACTACTTTATTATTGCCTCTTGGGCATATCTCCAACAGTCTCCCACTTGCACTAGAGTCAATAATCTAGTTTCAAACCTTTGTGTATTCAACACCTATGGCTTTCCGGTGTTGTATGTACACGATTGCTAGTGGTCAACTGATCTCCGGATCTCGACACTTCCAGTCCGTGTGTAATTGCATGTATTTGCGTCTCTACGCATCACTCATTCTCTAATGAGATGGCTTTGTATAAATTTGGTCTTTCGGTGTGACCTTTAGCTCTTTGGGGTTAAAACATGTTGATAATATTGTCGCACAATATATCTTCATAGTATTATCCCACTGTGAACTACACCTAGTTTGATAACAAACTGCTTGACACAAATGCCCTTTTTTGCTGCTATAATAGCAGTCATATACTTAGCCTTTTGTTGAAGTATCTGTCACAATGTCTTAACTTTGGAACTCATCCAAATCCATTATGGAACTTACTTTCCATTATATTGTGCCACCCTTAGTTTAGATTGAGATAAACTTAATTTGTACTCTGTGACAAAACTAGTATCAATGTAGTACTTTTACAATGAACTAATCATCTATTTGTCACTTCTACAAATAATATACTCTTAGTTCTTCCAAAAGATCATAAGAATATCCTTACTATCGTCCAATGATCATCTTATGAATCATTCTGGTATATGCTCATAATATTTATAGCATAGGACATATCTGGATTTGTACATATCACAGTATGATTGATATAAATACTCTTTGTGATTTCATACATCAAGTATCAATCTATACTTGAATCTCTGTTTCACTTACCAAGTGCCAATACACTTGAATATATCATCAATATTGAACTCATTCAATCCTTTCTGTGCGACAAGAACCTTTCTTGTAGTTTCTATATTGAACTCATTCAATATCTCGTCTATGTACTTCTGGCACAACCATATTAGCATCTATTGATGCCTAATATTTGGGTTTTTGCCTAAGTCTTTCATCGGGATGAAATTCTTAATATGTGTTAATAAAAGATACATTATTTCCAATTAACAATATGTCCTCCACATAATGTATTAGAAATATGTCTTAGCGCTCCCACTTAATTTCTTGCAAATGCAAGCATCTTCATCGTCTCTAATGAACTTTTAAACTCTTTTAACAGTTTCATCATAGTGAAGATTCCAACTCCGTGATGCTCACTTTAACCATTGAAGTTTGCATATGCTTTTAGCATCCTTTGAATTAACAAAACCCTATGGACCGTGTTATGCACATGTCCTAGGTAACGATTCTATTAGAAGAACTTGTTTTGTTTATTCAACTATCATATAACAAAATTATATGTAGTGGTTGCTACATTAATCCGTCTAGACTAAATATCACTATGAAAGATCAAATCTTGTCATATACAACCTTTGAACATTGTTGTGAACTCTTTCCCAACATGTCGACTATTTCATAGATGTGCAACATCCATGTCTATTTATTTATAGATCCAAACACGACTGTAAGGTCTTACACCTTTGTCGAGGGTCCTTCAAGTTCAAAACTTGATTTCTCGTGTATGGAATTATCACGGATTTTATGGCTTCAAGCCATTTGACGGAGTCAGGGCCCATCATCGCTTCTTTGCATGTAGTCCATTCATTATTCTCAAACAATGATACAACCCTCAAATCTTGGTATTTGATTGTTTACTCGACCTACTTGGTTCAATAGAAATTTCTACCTTTGTAACCACAACCTTTTGAGGCACGTGAGCCATGTTCATTGTTGCTGCCTCCGGAACACTTTTCGGTGCTGCGCAACTTTGCACATATAGCTAAGGTTCCTTTAACCTTATCAAAGTTCTATCGTCCTCCTACTTAACTTTTCACGAAAAATTCCTTCTCAAAGAAACTTGACGTTCTAAGCGATAAACACTTTTGTCTCCGGTGTTTTATGGAGGAATACTTAACATTTATACAAAGACAGGTTCATCCGACTTTGGTTGCACACATCTTTCTTATGCATAGCATACCAATGTTTAAGAAAGGACTACTTGGGTTTTATCCCAAACCATAACCTTATATGGTGTCATTTCAGCGGATTATGATGGAGCTCTTTTGGTGGAAAACGGTAGTCTCTAAAGCTTTTAATCTTTAAAATATGATAGCAGTTTTATGAATTATACCTTCGATCTTACCATGTCAAACAAGGTTCAATTACATATCTCGAACGCTCCATACTCTTATGGTGTTTCGGGAAATGCAAATCCACGGACCGATTCCTTAAATCTTAGGTATTATGCTAAACTTGTAACTTAAATATCTTCCTTTATGATCTTATCATAAACTATTTATATTCTTGTTACAATGATTTTGTACTTCATCTTGAAAATCTTTCGAACTTTTCAAATATTTCACACTTCATCCTTATTAAGTAAATATTCATATATTCACTCAAATTTTCGGAGAAAGCATATGAAGTTGAAATCCATCGCTCTTGACTACACATAATGGAGTTCGTACAACAATATGCACAAGTTCCAATAAGCTAGTCTTTCGTTCCCTTTTGGCCTATGAACGAAGTTTCAATTATCTCTAGGAAAGTTTCACAAACGTCATTTGATCAAAAATCAAAAGACTCCAAAATTCCATCCACATGGAGTTTCTTCATGTTTTCTTTCCAATATAATTTAAACGGCGATGTCACTTCCTAAGTGATCTTTCAATCAATTTGTCTTTCGACAATTTTAGCACTAGTTTTATGGATGTGATTTATCCAACGAGATTTGTGAATCATCCATCTTTTATGGATTACGGCAATTATTTGAACAACCCTTTGTTCTCATAATACGATAAAACAAATCACGAAGGCAAGCTTTGATGTTTAACGAGCAACACAATAACCCTTTATTTGTTTTCGATGAACATCATCACATATTCTTTTGCTAGTTACTTAGGCCATTGTAGTTCATGAATTGTGTTGTTTCGTATGATTCACACCAACAAATTCAGTATCAAATACTTAAGAACCACATTGTTTAATAAGCAAAGAATATAGCCATAACACGTATATCATCTATATACTTAAACTGAACAATTCTAGTCTTTTCTTTTCTGCCATTTACTTATGAGATTCTCTTTCAGTATTTCCTTTTCTGTTTGAAAGAATCTATCAACATCAATAGTGGAGTCATACTTATGACACATAATCCAAAGCGTGTACAATTAAATACAAATGTCTTTGGACTTGCACTTTGAAGTAGATCACCATCATCAAATGTTTGGTGTTCTTCCAAATTCCTTTCTTTAGTAATCTCTTGGTGTAGTAAACATTTTACCTACATCAAATATTCACCTTATCATGGAATCGTCCATGATCAAGCTACTTTTAGCTTATAACGATGAATTATGAGTATAATGTTGCTTTCCAAGACCTTTTGGAGGATTAGGACAACAAGTGTCTCCAACCTTTTGCAAATTCTCATCAAAATATGAGAACATGAACTTTGCCATATTATACTCTATCATGTTGTAACCAAAACTTCGTTTTAGATATCACAATATCTTCCACACATCATGGTTTCTGAAACAACTCTTTCAGATCCTAGATTACCTTGATATTAAGACAATCCTTTGAATATCAAGAATCATGGAGATAAACATGATACTTATATACTAACATTTGGAATTGTTACTCTTGATTTAATACTAATTATTAAACTTCATGGAGTGACCGGAACTTACTGAAAGTTTGCAATAGGACTTTTAAACTTTAGATTAACACTTCAATACAATACGATACCAGTTCGTAAAGTAACTAACCGGAATTCTATAGTTCTATCATCTCAATTATAACTAAGCGCAAGGTGGTAAACGGATGCCAATGACTACAACAACTATGCAAATTCACTTTGATTTAGTTTATGATAAATTGAGTTCTAATTAATAATTAAATTAATCTAGGTGAACTCCCACTCAAAACAATATCCCTCACATTGTTTTAGTGATCACACGAACCAAATCCACCACATCAAAACCGATCATCACGAGAGTTGATATAGCTTCAATGGCGAACAATCAACATGTTCATCATATCTACTATATGACTCATGCTCTACCTTTCGGTAATCCGTGTTCCTGAGGCCATGCCTGTACATGCTAGGCTCGTCAAGATCAAACCTTAGCTACCGCATAAGCAAATCTGGCTTGCTTACGTTGTATTCACCCGCGGAATCAAAGACACCCGATCATCACGTGGTGCTTTGAAGCAGCAAGCTTTGGCAACGGTGCATACTAAGGGTGAACACTTTAGAACTTGAAATTTATGTGCATGAGGGATCATCTTATAATGCTACCGTCGTCTACTAAGCAATACAAGATGCATAAAGGATTAACATCACATGCAATTCATAATATGTGATATGATATGGCCTTTCTTCTTTGTGCTTCCGATCTCCATCTTCAAACACGAACATGATCTCCATCATCACCGGCATAGCATCAAGGTCAATGACGCTTCTTCATGGTTGTCGTCCACCAGCTTCAACTATTACAACCTTTTTTGAATAGACACGCAGGTCTTAACAGAAATTAAAGACAACCATATGGCTCCTGCCGGTTGCCAACTTACAATAAGGAACATTGCATACATCAAATATAATCACAATCATGGCCACATCACATCACTGCACACCCCTGCAAAACAAAGTTAGACGCCTCTACTTTCTTTGCATATTTTACGTGGTTTGGGGCTTTCAATAAGTGTCGTTCTAACTTACGAACAAGAACCACAACATTGATACTAGCATTGTTGATCACCCGTTGTAAATTGGATCTTAACTATGCTAGGAGAAACAGGCACCCGCAGAGCCACTTATGCAATACAAGTTGCATGTCAAGCGTGGAGCAAGTCTCATGAACGATGTCATGTAAGGTTAGCCCGGGCCGCTTCATCCCAACATACCGCTAGATGCAAAGTACACAAAAAGCAATCTACAATAAAAGCATCAATGCCCACAATGACCATTGTGTTCTACTCGTCAGATCTACATATAGACACGGCTCGATACCCTTTGTAGGGGTTCAGAGCATGGAAAACAAAAATTTCTATCGCATACAAACAAGCCAAGATCTATCTACTAGATTGCAGCAACGAGTCGATAGTGGAACTCACCCTCAAGATTCCAAAGCGGTTAACGAGAGCGATTCTCGTGGGTGATGTAGTCGTACTCTTTCCGATCTCAAGATCGCGTGACGATCCTTCAGCGCCACGTTCAGCAGCGCTCCCGCGATCGGTCACCACGTTCGGTACTCGGCGAAGACCTTCCTCTCCCTTGTTCCAAAGGCGGCGGAGGTTGTAGCACTCTCCTCGCGATTCCGGACAACTGGCGTGGTACCTAAGTAGAGGGAAATCCATGAGGCTTCGCCTTAAGCGGTCTTGAGTATATTGGAGCTTATGAGAGAGGCTATTAGTGGTCTAGTAATTAGACACACCAATTAGAAGGCTCTAAACCAATTAGAAGGCTCTAAACGCTGGCTAAAGCAATTAGAAGCTCTAAACCAAAAGCGGCTCTAAACCGGAGGTAGAAGATAGGAACTTGTGTGTCAGGAGGAGCCCTGCCCTCCTTATATAGGTGGGAGGGCTGGCCGGCCAAGGGAGGAGAGTCCCTCCCAAGTCGGCTTGGTGGGGCACTGCCAAGGGAGGAACCCTCCTCCAATTCGGCCTCCACCAATCCTCCTCTCTTCCACTTCCCAAAATTGCCGTTTGACTTTCAAACTAGCCGTTTGACTTTTCAATTTAGGATTTAAATAAATCCTTTATTTTGGACAGCGAAGACACCTAGTACATGATGCAATCATTCCAACTTACAATGACACATTCATGTACCCTTCCCCCTCAGTCTTGGGACATTAGGGACCTTCTAGAATGTTCCAGATGAAAACACGGAACCATTCCCCAACTCAGCAGGACTTTCCTTATATGAATCTTATTCTCCGGACCATTCCGGATCTCCGTGATATCCGGATCCCATCCGAGACTCGAACAACATTCGGTCTCTTTCTCATAATACCATAACTACTCAAACAACGTCGAATCCTTAAGTGTGTCTCCCTACGGTTCGTGAATTATGCGGACATGATCGAGACACTTCTCCTAACAATAACCAATAGAGGAATCTGGAAATTCATATGGCTCCACATATTTCTCGATTACTTTGCGATCGAATGAACCACTTACATACGATACCAATTTCCCTTTGTCTCACGATATGTTACTTATCCGAGGTTATGATCGTCGGTATCTCTGCATACCTAGTTCATCCTCGTTACTGATAAGTACTCTTTTCTCGTTCCCGTGATATGTGATCCCTTGTGACCAAGTCACATGCTTGCAAGCTAATTGGATGACATTTCACCGAGAGGGCCCAGAGAATATCTATCCGTCATGTGGATGGACAAATCCCACTCTTGATCCATGTGTTTCAACCAATACTTTCCGAACACTCAATGCCACCTTTATAGCCACCCTGTTACGGTGTGGTGTTTGATGACATCAAAGCATCCATCCGGTAAAGGTGATATGCATGATCTCATGGTCGAAGGAATTAGGTTACTATGTATCAGAAAGCATATAGCAATTGAACTATTGAAATGACTTGATCTTTATGCTACGCTTATCTATAGGAGTATGTCCATCACATCATTCTCCTAACGATATGACCCTGTTGTTAATAACATCTCTATGTTCATGATCAGGAAACCATGATCATATATTAACCAACAAGCTAGTTTAACAAGAGGCTTTACTAGGGACTCTTATTTTAGTTTACAAATCACACAAGTATTAATGTTTCCAGTTAATACAATTATAGCATGGTATGTAAACATTTATCATAAGTGTGAAGATATGATAATAACTACTTTATTATTGCCTCTTGGGCATATCTCCAACAAATGGAAGCCTATTTTGTTTTACGGTTGCCTCCCGGTCGCCCCTCTCTCCTTGAGTCACATGTAATAGTTCGTTTGGTTGTTGTGACAAGAAATTAGGAAACTAATCATTTAAGTTTTCTATGAATATTCTTTAGTGGGAGGCGATGTTCCCGTCAATAGCGAGGCGCATGTGGTGATTTCCTCAATCTCAAGACCCACTGGATCAATCTCTCAAACTCATTCGGAGTTGCTCATAGGGATAGGTTAAAGGACAAAGGATATCACCTAGAGAGGGGTGAATAGGCTTTTAAAATAATTATGATTTAGGCTCTAATAAATGTGGAATAAAACTAACGCTTAATTTATTGAGCTCAAAACCTAAAACCGCTAGGTTCAACTAAGTGCACCAACAACATATGCTAAGCAAGACAAGCAACAAGGTGATAGAAAGATAGAATACTTCAAGCACTATGGATATTACAATGTAAATTGCGTAAGAAAAGGCTCAGGTATAGAAATAACCGATGGATACGGAGACGGAGATTTTATCCCGAAGTTCACTTCCAAAGAAGCTACATCTCCGTTGGAGAGATGCGATGGCATAATGCTCTCCCAATACCACAAATGGATCACCTTGAGGTGTGGTGGCTCGATGCTCACCCAATGCCACAAAAGGCCTCACCCCAATATGCGGAGGCACACTACTCACTGACATCACAAATGGCTCACCTTATTCTCCCGAGTGCGCACAAAAAAGGCGGGAACTCGATCCACTATGGGACACTTGAGGGCGGTCACCGAACCCGTGTAAGCTTGGAGAAATCTCGACAACTCAATTGGAGACTCCCAAGAATCACCACAAAGGCCTCTAACTTGAGGAAGCTCCACAACTCAATCTGAGGCCCCAAGGGAATCACACCACAACCGTCTAGGTTTCCAAAAACCCAAGAGTAACAAGCTCACAAGCTTGAACTCGCCGAATCTCCGTGGAGAACTCAAACCTATGCACCAAATGCAAGGGCAATTTATTCCCTCTCAAATTCCACCAAAGATACAAAAACTATTGGGGGAATAAGAGAGGAAGAACACAAGGAACACAAAATTCCTCCAAGATCTAGATCTCAAGATTCCCTTCACTAGGAAGAGATATGATTTGGTAGAGTTGTAGATCTAGATCTCCTCTCATGTTTCCCTCAAAAAGATAAAAGAATCGTGGGAGGGAGAGGGGGTAACAAAGATCAAATAGGTCAACAATGGTGGGTAAAAACGAGCTCCAAAGATGGGAAACCATTCGCGCGTTACCAGTACTACTAGTGCTCCACCGGTACCCCCGGTAAAGCAAAACGCAAATTACTAAGTGAAAACCAGCCTTCACCGGAAGTAGGTTGGAAGTTGGGCTGAAACTTCCGCTCGAGTAAAAACGATGGACATCATAGCACGAAAACGTCAATAACTTTTGATTCTGGACTCCTTTTTGACGATCTTGTGCTTGTTTTGAAGAGAACAACAAGATATACAATATTATGCAAAAAAATAGTACAACATGGGAGGATAAAAATAAATGGATAAAGGTATGACCTCTCTAGAAGCGATGAACCGGTAAAACCTCCAAAACCCAAAACACAAGAAGTTGAGCTTGAAAATTCTGATTAGGATGGAACCAATTTTGTTGGAAAGCTAAAAACCATGTAGTATCCAAGGATGAAACCCAAAACTCCGATTGAGTATCACAAAGGGAGAAAATACCAAGGAGAAATATGTGAGATACCTCCCAAGGTGTGGAGCCGGAAAACCCCGCAAGGTCAAAAATGCAATAAGATATTCAAGGGAAAACCGTTTTTGATGAACTAGACCTTGTTATGAAGATAACCACAATCTGTATATCCTCACATGGATAAGATACAAACAACGACCAATAAATATGATGCAAGAATGCAAAGTTTTGATCTCTCTCCGAAAGATGTGATCGAGTTACTCACTCGGGAGCCCCACTTGATAGTACAGTTATCTATCCTAAATATGGTGTCCCAACTAACAACTTGAGACAAAAAATGGAAAACCTATAAAAATATACCTTTCCCTTGAGCATTCTACTTGAGCTTGATGTAGACCGTCTTGACCTCCTCAAGATGGAACACCTTTCTTGATTGCTCTTGCTCGCTCTTTCTTGACGAAGACTTGTGAATTGCTCCCCATACCCCATAGGGAGACCTATTCCTTGAAATTTTCTTCATCAATCCATGATAACCGAGGAAGGCAAGCTTCAATCATGTGATCTTCTATATATGGAGCTTCTTGAGCTTGCACTTCATGTCTTCTAACTTCATAAGGATGATGTCTCGAAGATACACATGAGGAACTCCATTTTATTCTTCAAGACACTCTTGATATTATTTAATTTTCTTTATGATTATTCTTTATTTCTTCTACCTTGAAACCAACACATGGTCCAAGTGATGCTAATGGACAAATCCTACAAGTGAAACTTAATTCAACCATTAGTCCATATAGATTGTCATTAATTATCAAAACCACACATGGGGCATATATGCCCTTTCAGTAGGGTGTGTGTGTGCATTTTTAGGGGTGAGTGTATGTATGTATTTGTGAGTGTTTGCGTCTGTATTGGGTTTTGGAAAAAAATCAGTTGTAACTTGAAAATGAGAGAAGTGCTGGCTATCATGAAGTTTATATTTTACAATTTGTTTTGATTAAATATTTAGTGGTAATATGAACATGGGGAGCTTGCTCGAATGGGGAGCCTATATTATTGCAAACCTCTCAAAATTATCCTCCAAAATTTGACTAGATTTTTCACTTCTCTCCATAAAATCTGAAATATCAGAACCACTATGCCAATTGGTTGGTACCTCCGGATTAGTGAGAAAGTGAGTTGGCTAGGAAAATTTACTCTAGACTATCTTCTAATCTCTCTATCTAGAATTACTTGTCACAGATTTGTCTAGATTCGCATGTATCTACAGACCCGGAAGTTACTCCTAGATAGTTGCCAGAGATCTGTGGAGTCAATTTAGAGATCCTAGAGGTTCCATACGGTGAGCTCGGGTGGCCCAGGTGTTACAAGTTGGTGCCTCAGGATAGATCGTACCCCATATATCCAGGGCTATTGACTTTGCCTTGTCATAGTTCCAGTATAGGTATGGAACCACCAAGTGTGTTACCGGGTATATCCGAACTAGGACTTAGCAGTTAGTGTCATGTATATATTTAGATTGTGTTCTATCGGGGTTGGTAATTATAGTTGTAGTTTAGGAAAAGACTCGCTAACCATGTGGGTAGTAGTGCACCCCTTGCATGCCTAACACATGTCTAACGCGGCTAGTTATCTTCCTTTTCCCAAGCTAAACAACTAGCTAACCACTAGCTAGATCGCATAGAAACACGCACACACACGCACATACACGCAGCCAAACTAGATCCTTTTTGGGGTGATGATGGACACATGACGTGGGACGCTCATGCTCGTACATGTGATGGGCCCTACTTTCTTCTCGCCTCATTAACTCTATCCAACTAAACTGCATGACCATGATTCTCTCACAACCTAACCATGATTCTCTCTCCCTGTTGAGAGAAAATGTGGGTATGGGGCTTAAAGGGATGCCACGAATGAAGGGGTTCGCAGCAGAAAATAATAATTTTTCTAACTAGTGCAACACGAGTTAATGCAGTAATAGAGAGAAGCTTCGATGACATACCCTTGTAGACCGAAAGTGTTATAATGTTCGTGGGAACGTGGATGATGTAGTAGTACTCGTAGCCAACCTCAAGGTCGCATTTCTTCTCACACGTCACCTCTGATCCTTGCACGACAATCCGGGTGCCACAAGTGGTGGCAACACCCTCGTAGTTTTGCACATGTTCAGTGCTCAAGAATGACTCCCGTTCTCCTCGGTCCAACTGGGATTGCGGAAGTACGTAGACCTTCTAGAACCGGGATCCAGCAGCATGATGATATGCCGAAGTGGTGTCGTATCCCACGCACGCAGTTCTTTTTGGAACCGCAAGCACGAGAGCCAATGAGAGAGAGAGAGATAAATCCCTAGGAAAATATGCCTTGGGATTTTATCATTTATTTATTGGTATATACCCTCTCCCTTGGACTTGGTTTGGTTACATATCACACTTGTACTAATTTTTCCACTTAATATAGTTATAACACGGTATAAAACTATTATGAACCTTATTGAGATAAAGATAATAAACTCTCTTTATTATTTACCTCTAGGGCATATCTCCTTCAGTCTCCCACTTGCACTAGAGTGCAAATAATCTAGTTGCATTTGTTACTTAATCATAAACACAATACTACATAGTGTGCTTCTGATCATACTTTCTCATGGAAAACTTCATGTCCTTGATCTGTATCTACCAGATTCGTATGTCTTTGCAAATCATTAATGTCACCTTATTTGACATTTATTTTATATTATCACATAATATCCCATGAATTATATGTTTGGCGGTAGAGTGAGACTTTGTTTCCTTTTGTCTACAGTGACCTTTGTTTAGTCAAGTGGACTTTCACTCTCGCCATGTATACTGAAACACACTCAGTTGAAGGTCAAACTTCCTTAAGCCAAAACCATCATACTTGTCATTCTGAAGTTGTAAGACCCCACCATTTAAGGTAAAGGTCCCTGTGATTGCAATGCTAGTCCCTGGATCGAAATGCTAGCATCCACGGTTTAAGATTAAGTACACAGATACAAAGGTCATTATTACATCGTAATATCCAGAGATACATAGTTCTTACAACTCATTAGCTCAAGGCTAATACATAGAGTTCACAATACTTAACAGAATAAATAAAGTCTCCATCTTCATGTGCCACATGCAAACATGTTGAGTGTAGACTCATAACCCTAGTCTCCATCAGAGTAACCTGCAACATCATAAGTTACAGCCATAGAGGGTCAATACATTTGTAATTGTATTGGCAAGTGATACCATAGTAGTATAGTAGCATCTAATAACTATATGAATTTGGCTAAGTGTAGTTCATGCTGGCTTTGCTCAAAATAAGGTTTTTCTTATTAGTTGAAAGCACTACGTTTTTGTTTGACAAAAACACCCAAGGAACCACCAATAGACATTGGTGCACCTTTACCCTTGTTCAACCACAAGTTTTAACTTGGAGAAATTGGGATGAGGAGATCCTCGATCACTTCAATGTCTTTGAGGCTCAAAATTTCCGTTACCGGGGACAAAGCTAAGTACTTAGGTTTTACCCTCTCGAGAGGTGGTGCACTTTCCCCACAAGACTCGACATGCATCGAGGCGAGACTTTTCATAAGCATTCCCTTAGACCACCATGGACGCGTTCCATCCTATCAACCCTACCACCAACTGTCCATCTGGCTAAGTTCTTGCAACCTAGTTGGTCAAGGCAGAGCCCATATGCCATGTGGTTGCACTAGAAGCTTCTCAACACTAAACATCTCAAATATCTTTATTCCTGGGTGGCCATCCACAAGTGTGATACACAAGGTAAACCATAGACATGGGCTTTGTGTAACCACTCAACACAAACCAATCTTTCCATTCCACCCAGGTGATTCATTCACATGTTGTTTTATTAATCCAAAAACATAGTCATAGATTTTGCATATTATCATAGCATTAATAATCCACCCTTGTTTTATACTAGCTAGGCTAACCATACTAGTATAACAAGTGAAAGGATACAGATGTCGCCTAGAGGGGGGAGGGTGAATAGGCGATTAAAACTTTTTCGAGAGTGGCTCGACAAAGGCGGAATTAAACTAGCGTTTACTTTGTCAAGCAGAACCTAGAACAACTATGGTTCACCTATGTGCACCAACAACTTATGCTAAGCAATACAAGCAACAATGTGATAGCAAGATATATACTACTTCAAGCACGAAGGCTATCACGATGTAAAGTGCATAAGTAAAGAGCTCGGGTATAGAGATAACCGAGGCACGCGGGGACGATGATATTTTACCGAGTTCCTCCCAACAGGGAGTACGTCTCGTTTGGAGAGGGGGTGGTATCTAACCACCTACGCCACAAAAGGCCTCCCTTATTCTCCGGTGAATTCACCCCAATGGGATTGATCCAAACTTCCACTATCGGTGCAGTTGTCGATGGCAACCAGAACCTCTCACAAGGTTGGGGCATTTCTCCACAACTTAATTGGAGGCTCCCAACAAACGCCACCATGGCCTCAACAAACGCCACCAAGTCCACAACGCCACCAAGGCCACAAAACCGTCTAGGGTTCCAAGAACCCAAGAGGGACAAGCTCCAATGAGTAACACGAACCAAATCCTCCAAGGAGAACTCAAACTGATGCACCTAATGCAAATGGCAAGAACACCACAAAGGTGCTCCAATCCCTCACTCTCAAGTTCCAACAAAGCTACTAAAGCTATTGGGAGAACAAGAGAGGAGGAATCAAAGAGAACACAAAATCCCCCAAAGTCTAGATCCCCAAAGATACACTCACAAAGAGATGAATCGATAGGTCAAAACGTGGGTCTAGATCTCCTCTCTCCTCCACTCAAATATGGGCAAGAATCATCAGAGGGGAAGAGATTAATCAAGCTAGAGAATGAGAGCAAGTATGGACAAAGCTTATACTAATAGAAGAGGAAGAAGCGGACTAAACTGAAAACAGGCAAAGACTTAAATAGCACCCCCAGAAAAACTAGTCGTTGGGGCACTTTTCTATCTGGGCCGATAGTACCGGTTTTGGCCGGTACTACCGCCCGCGAACATGCAGCGAAGAGGCCAAGCAAGTGCAGCAGCAGCTAGCAGCCAATCAGTGAGCGGGGGAACCTGGCGCGCAGCGACCACTTGCAAGCAGCGAGCAACAATCGCGGCGGCAGTGAAGCCCAGCAAAGCAGGAGATCGAGCGAGAACCGTGCGGGCGCGCGCGGGATGTGCAGCTGCAAATGCGAGCAGCGTGCGAGCGATGCAAGCAAGGCGCGCGCACAACGGCGACTGTGGCTGGGCCCAGCGAGGCAGCATGCGCGGGATCTGCGGGCGCAGCAATGCGGGCCTAGTGAACGGCGCGTCTGTGGCGAGTCAAGGTGGCGTGACAATGGTCAACGCATGCGGCGGTAGCGTCTTGAGCGGATGGGTTGCAAGCGAGACGGACCTACACAGGGCCGTTAGTACCGCCCACCGGGCGGTACTACGGGCGATCCGGTAGGACCAGACGCTACTGCCGGCCGAGGCGTGAGGCCGGGCTGGATCGGTAGCGTCAAATCTTGGGCCGGTAATGGGATGGCCCAAAAAATACCTTTTCCTTTTTCTTTTTCAAACCGAAAAATGCAATATTCAAACGACAATAACTTTTAGTTGGTAGCTCTGATTGACCCAATTCCAATTGCGTTGGAGAGAGGACGACAAGAGCTTGGTGAGACTGTATCAAGTAATATAATGTGAGATACCTCACTTGGTGAGACACCGGAAAACCGCCAAGATCAAAATCGCACCAAGATATATACGTGAGATCCGATTTTGATGAACAAGAGCTTGTTATGGAGATTACCACAAGATCTATATCCTCACATGGATAAGACCAAATAACAACCAAATACGATGATGCAAGTATGCAAAGGTCTGAGCTCTCTCTCCAAACGATATGACCGAGTTACTCATTCGAGAGCCCTCTTGATAGTACGGCTATCTATCCTAAACCCGGTCTCCCACTAACAATATTAGACCGGCAAAAGGGAAAACCTATCAAGATTATACCTTTGCCTTGAGCATTCCACTTGAGCTCGATGTAGACGAACTTGACCTTTTCAATATGAAACGTCTTTCTTGATTCCTCATCATCGATCCATGATCACTTGAAGCCAACACATACTCCAAACGATGCCAATGGACAATTCCTACAAGTACAACTTAATACACACATTAGTCCATAAAGATTGTCATTAATTACCAAAACCACACATGTGGGCCCACTTGTTCTTTCAACAAGTTTCTTAACTTAGGGAAAAACTACTAAGACAATATCTATAGGATTTACCCAAGCATAGCATATACTTAGAAAATAATCATGCAAATCCTACTCAAAATATCACTAGTGCATAGATAAAATAATAGGACAGATATATGAAGCATCACTTGCCTTGGTAGTTGAGGGAATAGGAACAATCCTCACAATCACACTCTCCACAATCACCAAAATCTACACATAAAATCATTCCACAATATTCACATATAATATACAAGCAAAAATATATATGAATGCATTCAAAATGCAAATGAATGATTTGTCTCACTTTTCAAAACAAACTAAATAGTACTGAATACAAAGCATACTTTCTAGGGTCTAAATAAACCAAAATTTACTTTAAAACAATTTTCTAAACAATTTATATAGCCAAAATAAGCCTACAAATGATTTTGTACAAAATCCTAATTTTTCAGAAGCAAATGGCCAAACCAAGGCCATAGTTGCAAAGAGTTCATTTTTATTATTCCAATGATATATAATTTGTAATTTTTGGATAAATAGATCAAAAGTTATTGAATTTACAAGTTTGAATAACTAATAGATCTAAATTCGGATTTTAAGTCAAAAACAGTGACACGTGGCACGTCTGATTGGCGCGTACCGCTTCGCGCTGGATCACACTTCCACGTCGTTTGATCTAAATAAATACTGCGGCTCAGATCTACTCGTACCCCTTCGTTCTAATTCTAATCCTCACCACCAGATCCAGATCCGATGGACCATATCAACTCGACCAGAAACTGGCGGCGCGAATGGCTCTGGCGGTGGCGACAACACTAGCAGCGATGCGCAGGTGAAGCTAGATGGGTAGGGTGTGTGCAGATGCTTACCACGAGCGCGAGGATGCGGTGAAGCTCAACGTGGTCTTGGCTTGGACATGGGCGCACGGACACAGGCGGAAAACCTCGTCGGAGCTTGACCTAGCATCGGGTGCTCACTTCCGGAGACAAAGGCGATGACCTAGGGATAAATAGGGTAAACGAAGGGCATTAGCAAGTGTGCAAAGTCACGGCGAACACAGTAGCATGAACTAGAGGTCAAGGGGCGCTCGGGTTTTACCGCGATTGCTCGCTGGAGTCGAGCGGCGCCTCGGGTGTTTGCATTCATCAACAGGGATGTCGACCTGGGTGAAATAGGATAGACCAGAGGCATCAGAAGAAGCGCAAGGTGATTTTTGGGGATATGCTATATGAGTATTCTCATAGCATGTCTCTTATATGGATAACCCGGGTGGCCCATAGTTGGTAGCATGTCCCATGGCCTGCTGGACGGCCTAGTTAGATGGATCTAGAAGGGAGACCCATGCCATATAAAGGAAGGCTACGGTGGAGTCACCAGCGTACCTGGAGCCTTGGAGTACAAGACACACAAGACTAGTAATAGACGGTGTAGGACTCTATAACCTGTCCGACTAGGACTTTTCCCTGTAGCCCTAGGACCTGGCGACTATATAAGTCGAGCCTATGGGAGCCTTTAGGGCACGATCATAGACAACTTGAGACAACCTCCCACAACGAACCTATCTATGTAACTCGGCGTATCGCCCTTATAGTGATTTATAGCAGGAGTAGGATTCCGCCACCATTGTGGGATCTGAACCTGGGTAAGTTGTGTTACCTCGTACCCGTCAACCGTCCGCCTTCCCCCACGTCTCTAAACACGCACTATGAGGACCCCTCCATGGCGTACTCGTCGGCAATACCACGACAGTGATGGTGAAGCAGATCATGTGAACCAGAAGGCAAGGAGTTGCTCGGTGTCGCGGCGGTGCAAGCAAAAATTAGAGGAGCCTGGCGGCGCTTGGTACTGGCTAGGTGAGGGGAAATGGCCGCGAGGGGGAGGGTATTATGTAGCCGGAGCGGGGGAGGTAATCACGCGCGCATTCATGGTCAATTAAGAGAAATCAAAACGCGATAGTCACTATGGGGAAGAAACGGGTGGCGAGCTGGTCGCGGGCCGGATTTGGGGACGATGATGTTGACGAGGCAGCGGGTCCACTTGACAGTGAGGGGGAGGGTCTGCACGCGGGTGAGAAAGAGAGAGGAGAGGGGGAAACCCGGGTGGGCTTGCTGGGCTGTTTTGGGCCTAGGCCAGAATAGTTGGTTGGCTTCTATTTTTTTTCTTCTTTTGCTTTTTCTTTTCTATTTTGATTTTCCGAATTGAATTTGAATGGCTATTTCAAATCCAAATCAAACCAAACCTTCACCAAATTTTTGTATGGTGATCCTAGTATCCAAATGTGTGTCAAACACATCTAAGCATTCAAAAACCATTTTGAGGTCATAAAATAAAATAGAAACCATGCTCCACATATATAATAAAAGGGGTTTAAATATGGTTCTATTAGGGTTTTTGTTTTGAAAAAAATTGTGCAAGATCAATATGCTATGATGATATGAATGCAACAACATGATTTTGTATTTGATGAAATTTGGGATGTTACAAATCTAACCCTCTTAAGATGAATCTCGCCCTCGAGATTTGGATTGGCTCGCAAATAGGTGAGGGTGATCTTTCCGAAGGTCATCTTCTCTTTCCCAAGTTGCTTCTTCCTCGGTATGATGATTCCACTGTACTTTGCAGAATTTGATAGTCTTAGTTCGAGTGACTCTTTCTACTGTCTCAATAATCTTGATAGTTTTCTCTTCATAAGTGAGATTACTCTCCAACTATACCTCTTCCAATGGTATCGTGTCCTTCAGTGAAGTTTATTCCATCTCCGGATGACACTTCTTCAACTAACTCACATGAAACACATTGTGAACTGTAGACAGTGATTCAGGCAATTCAATATCATAAGACACTTCTCCTTTGCGGTTCAAAATTTTGAATGGCCCTACATATCTTGGTGCCAATTTTCCTTTGACTCCAAATCTCATCACACCACGAAGTGGTGAGACTCTAAGGTAAGCTCTATCACCGACCTCATAGGTGACTTCCCTAGGATTTGGATTTGCATAACTCTTTTATCGGGATTGGGCTATCTCCAACCTGTCCTTTACCATTCTGACTTTATCTTCGGCTTCCTTGATCAGTTCTGGTCTGAATAAATTTCTTTCTCCTACCCCATTCCATAGTAATGGCGTAGTACACTTCCTTCCATAAAGTAATTCAAACGGAGCCATCTCTATGCTTGCTTGATAGCTGTTATTGTAAGAGAATTGTGCGTATGCCAGACTTTCATCCCAACTAGATCCATAGTCTAGTGCACATGCTCTCAACATATCTTCCAAAATCTGATTGGTCATTTATGTCTGTCCATTATTCTGAGGGTGAGAAGCTGTGCTGAATTCTAGTCTTGTTCCCAATGATTCATGCAGTTGTCGCCAAAAATGCGAAGTGAACTGAGATCCTCTATCAGACACGATACTCTTAGGTACTCCATGCAGACATACAATTCTATTCATATAGATCTTAGACAATTTAGCACTTGTATAAGTAGTCTTCACGGGTATGAAATGAGCCACTTTAGTTAGGCGATCCTCAACAACCCATATAGAATCGTATCCGGACCTAGTCCTTGGCAATCCGGTGATAAAATCCATACCAATCTTATCCCACTTCCAATCAGGTATATGTAGTGATTGCAATAATCCTTGATACGCCCAATTTGCATCACCATTCTATATCATAACTTACTTCTATTCATTGATATTTGTCTTATTATGATGTATTACTTATGGCTTTTTCATCTGTTTATGCATGTTGGATGATTCTTGGAGGATGAATTTGATGCGGATTACGATGGAAAAGAAGGCGTTTCGGTGCAATTTCGCAAAGATCATAAAAATACCAGAAAAATATGGAAACATATTATTTCTCAGAAGAATGAGGGAGCCAGAAGGAGGGACGAAGAAGGGCCTCAGAGGGCCCACACCCCCTAGGCGCGAGCCCACCTGACCCCGCGCCTAGGGTAGGTGTGGCCCACCTGCCCAGCCTCTGACTCCGCCCCTTCGCCTATATCTTTGCTACAGAACCCTAAGCCTCGGCAAGCGAGCACAGATAGATTTTCGTCGCCTTTAGGGGCGGAAAACACCGAGATAGAAAGATCTCTCCGGCAGAAAAATTTCTGCCGGGGGAATTCCTTCCCGGAGAGGGGAGACCATCGCCATCAACACCATCATCAATCTAGGCTTCATCGGGATCATCATCATCATCCACACCATCATCTCCACCAGCACCATCATCACCACTCCGTCCTGCTGTAACAATTGTGTTGGATATTGCTTAGTTCATTAGGAGAAACTTTCCCAATGTTGATTACTATTGTAGTTGATGCTTGTGAGTGGAACCATTGGATTATTGTTTATGTTCCGATTGTTATCCATTACCATATCATCTTTGATCTTGATCCATATGATGTCTTGTGAGTAGTTCGTTTAGTTCTTGAGGACATGGGAGAAGTCATGTTGTTAGTAGTGAATCTATGATGAGTTATTATTCAATGGTTTAGTATTTAAGTTGTGGTGCTATTATTCTAGTGGTGTCATGTGAACGTCAACTACATGACACTTCACCATTTATGGGCCTAGGGGGGTGCATTGTGTATTTGTATACTAAATGTGGGGTTGCCGGAGTGGCAGAAACCTGAACCCCCGATAGGACACCTTTGCACAAGGGAGCGTAGGATCTCAGAGTTTAAGACAGTGGTTAGATTTATATCTTAATTACTTTCCTGTAGTTATGGATGTTTGCAGGGGGTTTAATCACAAGTGTGTATCAGTCCAAGTACAGTCGGTATGTTAGCACAGGTTCACCCACACAACACCTACAACACCAGAGAAGAGTACTCAGCTATTTGAAGCGAAAGCACTTGACAGAATTCCCATGTGTCCTTGAGAACGTTTGGTCCTTATAAGTATTTCCACCGGCTTGTACTTTGCTAAGAAAGGATTGGGCCACTTGCTCCGTTTGTTCGTTACCTTTGTTACTTGCTCCTTGTTTTGTTGCCTTGTCAGAAAACCACTAAAATCCGTTTGCTAAGTATTCATAGGGATTTCCTGCTCCATACCACTGTTCAACACCTTCTGCTCCTCGTTGGGATTGACACTCCTATTTATCGGAAGTACTATGATACACCCCCTATACTTGTGGGTCATCAAGACTATTTTCTGGCGCCGTTGCCGGGGAGTGAAGCGATATTGAAGAGTGGAACTGGTAAGGGAAACTTTTACTATGAGTATTGCTTTTGTTACTGCTTATTACTTTGTTTCCAATATGGATAACCCCACTTGGTTTTCTATTTGGTAAAACTACTACCACTGCTAGGGTAGTAGATGAACCACCTCCTGTTGAGATAGATCCTTTTAAGATACCTACAAGTATTGTTAATCATGTTATGGATAATTATTATTTTGGGGATGGAACCGTCCATCCAGGTGATCACTTGCTTTTTATCCATGAATTATGCGGGTTGTTTAAGTGTGCAGGTATCACAACTGAATAGGTGAATACGAAGTTACTCTCCATATCCTTGAAAAGGAGAGCTGAAGAATGGTATAAGATGCTGAAGAATGGACAATCCATGGAATGAGAGGAGATGGCATCTCTCTTTTACTCTAAATTTTATCCTCCCAGTGAGATTCATAAGGATAGAAATCTTATATATAACTTTTGGACTGTTGATGGAGAGAGTACAACTCAAGCTCGGGAGAGATTGAAGTTACTAATGCTTAAGTGTCCTATTCATGAACTCCCTAACAATATTATTCTCAATAACTTTTATGCTAGGATTTCTCTTCATGATAAAGATTTACTAGATGCTTCTTGTGCTGGATCATTCACACGTATGATATGATATGATATATAATAAAGAATAGCAAGGCGCGCAGCGATGGATAAGAGATAAGAAGCAAAGAAGGAGGAAGAAGGTAAATGGGAGCTCTTAGACCGTATTCAAGACAATATTGAAGCTTGGGAGAATGATAAAGGAAGAAAGTTAGGTATAAACTATGATTATGAATGCATTAAATCTTTTATGGGAACTGATAACTTCCGTGATATTAGTAATGAGGTTGGTCTTAATCCCCAAGTGCTTGCAAAATGTTTTAAGGCCTTTGCCTCTTATATTGAGATTCCCAAGAAAGAGTGGGACAAATACCATGCTCCTTATAAAGAAATTATTACCCATGTTCCTGCCAGCGTAGAGGTTTGTACTGTTGATCCTATTTTGCCTGAACCTTATGTTGAGAAAACTCCTTTTCCTTCCAACGTAAGGGGGCATTCTATTATGGCTAATGTGGTTAGCAAAAGCGCAAAGAAAACTATAGGATCCGATGAGCTTATTGATATTGAACCTATGGTAGCTATTGTGAAAGATCTTGTCACTAGAAATATAGAGGATGAGCATATTGTCTTCTGTGAAGACGCCACTAATATTGTTTCTCATCCTAAGAAAGTTAGAAAAGCTAGTGTTCCTGTGCTTTCTGTTAGAATTGGTAGTCAGAGCTATTATGGTTTATGTGATATTGGTGCTAGTTCTAGCGCTATTCCTTATGAGATTTACAGGGAAATTGTGCATGAGATTGGTCCTTGTGAGCTTGAGGACATTGATGTGCTTATTCACCTTGCTAATAGAGAGCAAGTTTGCCCCATTGGCATTGTAAGAGATGTGGAGGTCCTTTGTGGTAAGATTAAATATCCTGCTGATTTTCTAGTACTTGGTAAAGAAGCTAGTAAAACCTATCCTATTATCTTTTGTAGACCCTTTCTGAATACTTGTGGGGCTATCATAGATTGTAGGAAGGAAAAAGTTTTGACTAAGTTTGCTGGAGAGTCTTATGTGTTTAATTTTTCCAAATTTGCCAAAACTCCTTATGAAAATGAACTGTCTGATGTGGATTTCAGGGTTGAATAACTCTCAGCTATTTCTCTTGCTCCTAACAATGCCTTGCAGCAGTTTATGGAAGATCATGAAAGTGATGTCTTCATGAAGGAAAGAAATGAGATTGACGAGGTTTTCCTTCGTCATCCGGAACAGCTTAAGCATAATCTACATGTGGAAGATTTGGGTACCACACTACCACCTAAAGGGGACCCTGTTTTCGAATTAAAACCTTTACTTGATGATATTAAATATGCTTTTCTTGATGATAAGAAAGTATATCCTATTATTATTAGTTCTAAACTTTCAGGAAAGGAAGAAGGGAGGTTATTGGAGATATTGAAGAAACACCGAGGAGCTATGGGCTATACTCTTGATGACTTAAAGGGGATTTCTCCTACTATATGTCAGCATGCTATTAATATAAAGCCTAATGCAAAACCAGTTGTTGAGCACCAATGTCGTCTAAATCCTAAGATGAAGGTTGTGGTAAGAAATGAGGTATTAAAACTCCTTGATGCTAATATTATTTATCCTATTGCTGATAGTAAATGGGTTAGCCATGTTCATTGTGTTCCCAAGGAAGGGGGAATAACTGTTGTGCCTAATGAGCTTATACCCCAAAGAGTAGTGGTTGGGTATAGAATGTGCATTGATTTAGAAAGATTAATAAAGTTACTAAGAAAGATCACTATCCTTTGCCCTTTATTGATCAAATGCTTGAGAGGTTGTCCAAAAAGACTCACTTTTGCTTTCTTGATGGTTATTCTGGGTTTTCTCAAATTGCTGTGAAAGCACAGGACCAAGAGAAAACTACTTTCACTTGTCCTTATGGTACTTATGCTTATAGGCATATGCCTTTTGGTTTATGTAATGCTCCTGCTACCTTTCAGAGATGTATGTCTGCTATCTTTCATGGTTTTTGTGAAGAAATCGTGGAGGTTTTCATGGACGATTTTTTTGTCTATGGAACTTCTTTTGATAACTGTTTGCACAACCTTGATAAAGTTTTGCAGAGATGTGAAGAAACCAACCTTGTTCTTAATTAGGATAAATGCCATTTCATGGTTAATGAAGGGATTGTTCTTGGACACAAGATCTCTGAAAGAGGCATTGAAGTTGATAGAGCCAAAATTGAAGCAATTGAGAAGATGCCTTGTCCTAGAGATATCAAAGGTATTCGTAGTATCCTTGGTCATGCTGGTTTCTATAGGAGGTTTATTAAAGATTCCTCCAAGATTTCAAAGCCCCTTACTAATCTTCTTCAAAAAGACATACCTTTTGTTTTTGATGATGATTGTAAGGAAGCTTTTGAAACTTTGAATAAAGCTTTGACAATTGCTCCTATTGTCCAACCACCTGATTGGAGTTTACCTTTTGAAATTATGCGTGATGCTAGTGATTTTGCTGTGGGTGCTTTCCTTGGACAACATGTTGACAAGAAGTTAAATGTCATTCATTATGCTAGCAAGACTCTGGATGCTTCTCAAAGGAATTATGCTACTACTGAAAAAGAGTTCTTAGCTGTAATCTTTGCTTGTGATAAGTTTAGACCTTATATTGTTGATTCTAAGGTTACTATTCATACTGATCATGCTGCTATTAAGTACCTTATGACAAAGAAGGACCCTAAGCCTAGGATTATAAGGTGGGTGTTGCTTTTGCAAGAGTTTGATCTGCATATTATGGATAGGAAAGGTGCTGATAATCCTGTTGCTGATAATTTATCTCGTTTGGAAAACATTTCTTTTGACCCATTGCCTATTAATGATAGTTTTCCAAATGAGCAGTTAGCTGCAATAAGGGTAAGTCCACGTGAAAGTCCTTGGTATGCTGATTATGCTATCTTTATTGTTTCCAAGTATTTGCCTCCAACCTTTACAAATCAGCAAAGAAGGAAATTCTTTTATGATCTAAGGCATTACTTCTGGGATGACCCACACTTATATAAAGAAGGAGTAGATGGCATTATGCGAAGATGTGTTCCAGAATTTGAACAACAAGAGGTATTGAGAAAATGTCATGGCAGTGCTTATGGAGAACATCATGCTGGGGATAGGACCGCACAAAAGGTTTTACAATCTGGATTTTATCGGCCTACCCTTTTTAAAGATGCAAGGAAGTTTGTCTTATCATGTGATGAATGCCAATGAGTAGGTAACATATCTAGACGCAATGAAATGCCTATGAATTATTCTCTTGTTATTGAACCTTTTGATTGTTGGGGATTTGACTTTATGGGGCCTTTTCCTCCTTTAAAGGGGTATAATCATATTCTTGTTGCTGTTGACTATGTTACAAAGTGGGTGGAAGCTATACCTACAAGCAGTGTTGATGGTAAGACCTTTTTGAAAATGCTTAAAGATGTCATTTTTCCTAGGTTTGGTGTGCCTAGATATCTCATGACTGATGGAGGCTCTCATTTTATTCATGGGGTTTTTAGAGAAACTCACGCTAAGTATGATGTAAACCATAGAATTGCTTCAGCTTATCACCCCCAAACTAGTGGGCAAGTAGAACTTTCCAATAGGGAAGTTAAATCTATCTTGTAGAAGACTGTCAATAGATCTAGGAAAAATTGGGCTAAAAAGTTTAATGACGCTTTGTGGGCTTATAGAACTGCTTATAAAAATCCTATGGGGATGTCTCCTTACAAAATGGTTTATGGGAAAGCTTGTCACTTGCCTTTAGAATTAGAACGCAAAGCTTATTGGGCAGTGAAAAAGTTGAATAGAGATTTTAGACTTGCTGATGAGAAAAGACTGCTCGATTTAAGTAATCTAGATGAGTGGAGAGGGGAAGCTTACGAAAATTCTAGGCTCTTTAAGGAAAAAGTAAAAAGATGGCATTATAGGAGAATTCTCAAAAGGGTGTTCCATGTTGGTGAGAAATTTCTTTTGTATAGGTCTCGTCTCAGATTTTTTGGAAACTACTCTCCAAATGGGAAGGACCTTTTGTTATCAAGGAAGTGTACCGTTCAAGTGCCATCAAAATTTCTTCTCTGAAGGATGACACAACACAGGTGGTTAATGGTCAAAGACTAAAACATTATATTTCTAGAGATTCTTATAATGAAGATGTGGATGTTATTCAAATGGTGACTCCGGAAGAATTTATCAGAAGCCAAACACCAGAAACTGCAGAGTTCGTCCTTGAATAGGTAAAAGTGGTGAAAACTGAAGGTTCGTGAAACTCCAATCTTTTTATATTTTTGATGATTTTAATACATAAGGGAAGTTACGAGACGAAACTGAAGAGGAAACGGAGACCGGGGTGGACAAACCCACCCCAGGCGCGGGCCCATCCTGGTCGCACCTAAGGGGGGTGTTCCCCCCTTGAACTCCGTCTCCGCCTTGTTTTCATGTCAAAACCTTCCTTATGCATTGAAACTTTGTAATATATAACCCCCGGGTTCCCGAGGTTCTTGCACCGTGTTCTCGTCGTGTTTTCGTTTCGATCTATTTCTGTCAGGAAAATTCTCAGATTTGGAGCCTCAGTGTCTTCCTCTGGATCACCCATGGAGGGTTCCTCTGCGGACGTTCTCAACCCGTACATGTATGAGTTAAGGATTCATCCCAAAGAGTTGATCCTCAAGGAGGGGAAGGTATAGATGAAAGAAGTTCAAGGCCCTAAAGGAGAAGGGATTCTGGAAGACAGGATGGAAGCATTGGAACAGGAAGTTTTCAGGTACAAGAAGATGGCAGAACTCGAAGTGGATGTTTTTCACAAGATAAGCTTGGAACTCATCACCAAGCACGAAGGAGAAGTAGCTGAGCTCCGATAAGAGATCTTTTCACTCCATCAGACCACCAACCAATTGCAAGCACAACTCTATGACATACAGAACCAAAACTGTGAGTATGAGGCTAGATTTGATCGCATAAGCTCTGCTGCTAGTTTCAGGATTGCGGAGACAAGGACATCCTTTTTGGATGGGGAACCATTGCCTTGGAAGTTTTACGATGACAAAAGAACACCACCACCACCGAAGGAGTAATTCGTCATCAGGTTTGGCATCCCCTTGGCTTGTTCCAAGCTTGGGGGAGTGCCGCGGTATCACCACCATTATCATTTATCTTTTACCTTTTTAGTGGATTCATATTTGTGGTAGAGGGATTATCTTATAGTTTGGCTTGCATGTGGAAGTATCTCTCCTTTAGTTGATTATCTATGTATCCCTTGGTGTGAGTGCCTTTATTGAATATTAATGAGAAGTCTCATCTTTTACTTTTTGCACTTCTTATTTTAGTTTGCAATCTCTATTATATGATGGATCTTGTTGATCAGTATTGGCACCACTTTGGGATCATCAAGTGGATCTAAATTGGTTTTGGCAAACCGAGTTTTGGTCAGTAGCATTACTATGAAAGAGAAAAAGAAAGAAAAAAGCTTACATGTATTTTGTATCATTTGTTTTCTTTCTTGTTGGCTCATAAGCTTAGTATTCTTTATTTAAGATTGTTTTGTGTCTTCAAGGAAGATTGCATGTTTGGCTTTATTACTCGTATGTTTTCTTGTTTCTTTCAACTCTCTTGCTTGCTACCCAGCCTTGCTAGCCAAAAACCTGTTTTGAGAAGGCATACTTCTCATGTTTCCAAAATCCTTTGAACCAAAACTTTTGCCACTTGTGTCCACCATATCTACCTAGTAGCTTTTGCTATTCCAAGCAAATTTTCAAGCTTCATCTACCTTTCGAATTAAAAAGTATTTTTTATGAGAAAACTATTTAGTAAATCTCTCACGAACTTGATGGCACACCTTATTTACTTGCCCCTAATAGACTTGAACCATTGTGAACATCGAAGTTGTATATGCTTGCATCTATACATTGGAATTAGCAGAACCATGTTGTCACGGGGAACGTTTTCAACATTGCACTTGTACTCTGTACATAGTTGATACCATGCTCTTTTATCTATGGATGTCAACAGTGTGAAATAAAGAGAGAACTTGTAAGTCCATGGATTTTGTATCCTGTGTTAGAGAAACGCTTGGGCCGCTATCCTAAGCCATGCTTAATCATGGTGGAAACTTGCAGCATCACCATAGTGAGTCATCTATGAAGCATCCTCAATAAAAAGCTATGCACATAGTAAATAAAAAGATCGCTGAGATGCTCATTATCTGCTTGCCTTGTCATTTTGGTTATGGGAAAGCTCCTGTACAATGTGCAAGGGGTACCCCGTTGGCGGTTCTCAATGATATGCAAATACTTACAATGACAAGAACTTACCTATGACTAAAGTTGAGTAGCATGAGGAGTGGCCCTCATATTCAAGGGTAATGAGATTGCCAACTTATATTTCGTCAAGCATATACTCCATCTTTGTTCACTTTAACCTTAATCATCTCAAGATGGTTATGATAGGGGCAATGAGGGATCAAATATAGTTACCAGTTGGAAGCTCTTTATGACTTGTAATCCCTGCTACCCTCTAAGAAGGGACCTTTATCCTAGTTACCAGTTGAGTCAGTAAACCTACCTCCTCTCCATCTCCAGCAAGCATTTGAGTTGTTGTGTTTCAAGCATTCATATGGTGATTTATTCAATCATGTTACTCATCTTCCTTGTTTGCACAAAACTCTTATATATTGAGTATTACTTTGAAAGCCTTCACTTGTGAAAAACCTTTTTGAGCAAAGAGTGTTCCTGTTTTGAAACTTCCACAAAAAGCTTTTGTGAAACTGTTTGCCAGGTGTTCTCTTACCAAAAACAAGTTTGCCAATTCCAATTATGATTTATCTTTATGAATCTCTATTGTGACTGCTGTACTTGGTTGCAAGCTAAGTTATATAATGGTGAGTTGCTTTCTTCTATGAGTTGTGCAATGGTAAGTGTGATGCTTCTTGTTTGTATTCTTTTATCAACACTTCACTCCATAAACCTGTGGACATGTTTACTGAGCTCAGTTTTCGCTTGGGGACAAGCGAAGTCTAAGCTTGGGGGAGTTGATACGCCCAATTTGCATCACCATTCGATATTTACCTCTATTCATTGATATTTGCCTTATTATGAGGTATTACTTATGTCTTTTTCATCTGTTTATGCATGTTGGATGATTCTTGGAGGATGGACTGCCGGAGTCTGGATTCTGATGGAAAAGAAGGCGTTTTGGTGCAATTTCTCAAAGATCAGAAAAATACCAGAAAAATATGGAAACATATTATTTCTCTAGAAGAATGAGGGAGCCAGAAGGAGGGATGAAGAAGGGCCTTAGGGGGCCCACACCCCCTAGGCGCGAGCCCACATGACCCCACGCCTAGGGCAGGTGTGGCCCACCTGCCCGGCCTCCGACTCCGCCCCTTCGCCTATATCTTCCCTACGGAACCCTAAGCCTCGGGGAGCAACCACAGATAGATTTCCGCCGCATTTGGGGGCCGAAAACACCGAGAGAGAAAGATCTCTCCGGTAGATAGATTTCTGCCGGGGGAATTCCTTCCCGGAGAGGGGAGACCGTCGTCATCAACACCGTCATCAAGCTAGGCTTCATCAGGATCATCATCATCATCCACACCATCATCTCCACCAGCACTATCATCACCACTCCGTCCCTCTATAACAATTGTGTTGGATATTGCTTAGTTCATTAGGGGAAACTTTCCCGGTGTTGATTACTATTGTAGTTGATGCTTGTGAGTGGAACCATTGGATTATTGTTTATATTCAGATTGTTATCCATTACCATATCATCTTTGATCTTGATCCATATGATGTCTTATGAGTAGTTCGTTTAGTTCTTGAGGACATGGGAGAAGTCATGTTGTTAGTAGTGAATCTGTGATGAGTTATTATTCAATTGTTTAGTATTTAAGTTGTGGTGCTATTCTTCTAGTTGTGTCATGTGAACGCCGAATGACACTTCACCATTTATGGGCCTAGGGGGATGCATTGTGTATTTGGCTACTAATTTTGGGGTTGCCGGAGTGACAGAAACCTGAACCCCCATTAGGACACCTTTGCACAAGGGAGCGTAGGATCTCAGAGTTTAAGGCTGTGGTTAGATTTATATCTTAATTACTTTCCTGTAGTTTAGGATGTTTGCAGGGGGTTTAATCACAAGTATGTATTAGTCCAAGTACGGTCGGTATGTTAGCACAGGTTCACCCACACAACACTTACAACACCAGAGAAGAGTACTCAGCTATTTGAAGCGAAAGCACTTGACAGAATTCCCATGTGTCCTCGAGAACGTTTGGTCCTTATAAGTATTCCACCGGCTTGTCCTTTGCTAAGAAAGGATTGGGCCACTTGCTCCGTTTGTTCGTTACCTTTGTTACTTGCTCCTTGTTTTGTTGCCTTGTCAGAAAACCACTAAAATCCGTTTGCTAAGTATTCACATGGATTTCCTGCTCCATACCACTGTTTAGCACCTTCTGCTCCTCGTTGGGATCGACACTCCTATTTATCAAAAGTACTACGATACACCCCCTATACTTGTGGGTCATCAATCCTGCCGGTTTTTTATGTTCTGCTTTCACTCTACTACACACGTCACACAGAGCAATGTGTTCCGCGATATCTTTCTTGAGATTGTTCCAAAAAAATCTTTCCTTCACATCCATGTACATCTTGGTGTTACCCGGATGAATAGAATAGGGTGAATTGTGTGCTTCTTGCAGAATCGATTTTCGAAGCTCCGGATCTTTTGGAATGCAGATACGCTTGCCATACCATAAAGTTCCTTATTCATCTTCATGTCGCCTTTCCTTTACTAATCTTACCTTTAATCTCTTCAATTTCCTTGTCCAACTTTTGAGCTTCTTTGATCTTATCCAATAGTGTTGGTTGAACTTCCAAAGACATGAGATATCCTTCAGGCACTATCTCCAATCTTAGATCCTTAAATTGGGCACACAAATCATCTGGCAATTCATCTTTGGTGAGACCATTCACATAAAGCATCGGCTACAACATTTGCTTTACCAGGATGGTACTGCAAACTTAAGCCATAATCCTTGATGATCTCTAGACACCTACTTTGTCTCATATTGAGTTCCTTCTAGGTGAAAATATATTTCAAACTCTTGTGATCCGTGAACACTTCACAACGCTTTCCCAAAAGATAGTGTTTCCATGTTTTGAGTGCATGGACAACACTGGCTAACTCTAAGTCATGAGTAGGATAGTTTACTTCATGATTCTTGATTTGTCTCGAGGCATAAGCCACAACTTTTCCTTCTTGCATAAAAATCCACCCAATCCTTGGTGAGATGCATCACAATAGACTTGGAAGTCTTTCTCCAAATCTGGCAGACACAAAACTGGTGCTGACACCAATCTTTTATTCAACTCTTGGAAACTGGTTTCACAACCTTCAGTCCAATCAAATTCTTCTCTTTCTTGATAAATTTTGTCATTGGCTTAGCCACTTTTGAGAAATTCTTGATGAACCTTCTATAGTATCCTGCCAAGCCTAGGAAACTACGAACTTATTTAACTGACTTGGGAGATTCCCACTCAGTTACAGCTGACACCTTTGTGGGATCGACATCTATACCATCTCCAGACACAATATTTCCAAGAAATCCAACTTCATTCAACCAAAATTCACACTTACTAAACTTGGCATACAACTTGTGCTCCCGGAGTTTCTCAAGAATCAAACGCAAATGTTCTTCATGTTCTTCTTTGATCTTAGAATAGACCAATATGTCATCGATGAATACGACAACAAACTTGTCAAGAAACTCCATGAACACCTTGTTCATCATGTTCATGAAATAAGCTGGTGCATTTGTTAGTCCAAATGGCATCACGGTATACTCATACAATCCATTCCTAGTGGTAAAAGCAGTCTTAGGTATGTCTTGCTCTCTAATCTTTAGCTAAAAATAGCCAGATCGGAGATCAATTTTTGAGAACACACGAGCTCCTTCTAGTTGATCAAAGAGATCGTTGATTCTAGGTAAAGGATACTTGTTCTTTATAGCCACTTCGTTAAGTGATCGATAGTCTATGCATAGCCTTTGACTTCTATCCTTCTTCTCAACAAACAGAACTGATGCACCCCAAGATGAATGACTTGGTTGGATAAATCCTTTCTGCAACTGTTCTCCGAGTTGTTTCTTGATCTCTTTCAACTCATCAACTGACATATTGTAGGGTCTCTTTGCTATTGGTCCAGATCCTGGCAGTAAGTCAATCAAAAACTCCACATCTCTATCTGGTGGCATTCCTGGTAATTCCTCCGGAAACACATCCGGGCACTCTTTCACCGCTGGTACACTGTCTATGCTAACACCCTTCAGAGAATTTAGCTTACTCCCTTTGGATTCAAAGTTAGATTTGAACCTAATCCGTTTCTTATTCGGGGTTGTGAGTGTAACAGTATGTTTGGCACAATCTATTACTCCCTCATACTTAGTCATCCAATCCATGCCCAAAATTACATCCAATCCTTGGGAATCTAGGATTATCAGAAACTTATACTTTCCAAACTCTATTACCAGATCATGACATCCAAAATTCACTATCATCTCTCCACCTGGGGAGCTTAATTTAATAGGACATCCAATAGTTTCAGTTGGAAGTCTATTTTTGTCTACAAATGATCTTAATATGAATGAAGGCGATGCGCCGGTATGAAAAAGGACAAGTGCTGGAAAGGAATTAAGCTTGAACTTACCAGCCACAACATCAGACTCCTCATAGATTTGCTCCACATTGATGTGGTTCACTTGACCCTTTTGAAAAGGGTTTGGCTTGTTGGCTCCATCAGTCTTCTTTTCAGGGCATTCATTTGCATAGTCCCTAGTTTTCTTACATTTGAAGCATTCAACCTAACTGATGTCTTTCTTTGCTGGCTGACTTCCATTGCCATTTCCACCATGGTGGCTCTTGTACCCACTCTTGTGGTTTCTATGTCCACCATTGTCATGACCACGATGTTTATTATTATCATGGTGACGGTTACTGTTGTGGTGGCTGTTATACTTCCCGTGTTTGTGGAATCCATAACCTCCACTATACTCACCATGGGAACGCTCGTGTGACAATCTAGAACTATGTTTATCAAAGTGATGCTTCCTCTTCCTGTTCTCAACCTGCTTCATATTACTTTCCAAGATGGTAGCTTTGTCACACAGGGATTGATAAGTTGGAACATATGCAACAGATAGTTGCATACACATCTCATCATTCAGTCCCTCAAGGAACTTCTCCTTCCTTTTTGCATCAGTGTCAACTTCATCTGGTGCATAGCGTGCTAGATTGTTGAACTCCTCAATATATTCTGCAACACTACGGTGGCGTTGCTTAAGGTTGTGGAATTCCTTCTTCTTCAAACTCATTACTCCTGAAGAGATATGAGCAGTGCAGAATCCATCCTCAAACATCGCCCCAGCCACTTCCTCAATGGGGGTGGTGATTTGAAAGTTGTCCCACCAAGTAGCTGCTAGTCCTTCAAGCAGATGTGCTGCAAATCTAACCTTTTCCTCATCAGTGCAGCCCATAGTGACCAAGTCCTTATTCACAGAACGTAACCAGTCATTGGCTACCATAGGATCAGTGGTTCCCGAAAGCTTTGAAGGCCTCAACCTTAGAAACCTTGTGAGCATATCAAAAGCTGGTGGGTTGTTGTTGTTGTTGTTGTTGTTGTTGTTGTTGTTGTTGTTGTTGTTGTTGTTGTTGTTGTTGTTGTTGTTGTTGTTGTTGTTGTTCTGATTCGCCATGAAATGGGTCATCATTTGCATCAACTGAGTCTGGGCTGTCATCAGCTGCTGCATCTCATTGCCATTGTTGGTATTGTTGTTAGTGTTGGGATTGGCACGATGGGGAGGCATCTGTGGTTTCAATAAGGATAAGTAATGAGATATAACCCATAGATACTAACATGCACAATATAATACATAGCAACAATCACAATAAGCAAGCACAAGATAAACTTAGAGTTTAAAACAACATGAACAACAAGTTTGCAAATTAAACACACTAGCAAAGCCATCCACATGTTGGATGATCATTGCGACTCGATAAATAAAAATATGATAGATAGGTAGATAGCCGATTAGTCAACACTACTACTCCATGTTGACTTCCTCGTCCACTAGAGTAAGTCATGTTGTCTCCATTGCTGCCTTGTACTCCTCCACGCTGGTGGTCAAAACATCGACCTTCGCCCGAAGGGCTCTCTTCTGCGAGCGCAGCCTCTCTATCACTCCCTGGTGTGTCTCTAGCTCAAGATCCTTGAGCTCTATCTCAGCCTTCATCTCATTGATCTTCTTGTTCCTATCCTACACTCTCTTTTCTTGGTTCTTGAACCTCTTATCGCGCTTCTTGAACCTAGCCTCCATCTCCTTGATGCTCTCATCCTGCTCCATGAAGGTCTTGTCATTCTCCCTCAACTAGACTTGTAGCTCATCATTTCTAAGCATGTCGTTGGTCCTATCAGTATCGAGGTGTCTAAGAAGGCTCTCTAGGTCCTGAAGATAGAGACGCACTGGCTCAATAGTCTGTAGGGGTTCGTAGCATGGAAAACAAAAATTTTCTACCGCATGAACACACAATCAAGATCTAATCTATGATCAAGCCAAGATCTATCTACTAGATTGTAGCAACGAGTCGATAGAGGAACTCACCCTCGAAGATTCCAAAGCGGTTAACGAGAGCAGATTCTCGTGGGTGATGTAGTCGTACTCCTGTCGATCTCAAGATCGCGTAGACGATCCTTCCGGCGCTGCGTTCCGGCAGCGCTCCCGCAGTCGGTCACACATTCGGTACTCGATGAAGACCTTCCTCTCCCTTGTTCCAGCAGGCAGCGGAGGTTGTAGCACTCTCCTCGCGATTTCGGCAACACGACGGCGTGTTACCGAAAGTAGAGGGGAGATCTCGCAGGGCTTCGCCTTAAGCCGGAGCGAGTATGGTGGAGTATGAGAGAGGCCTTGGTGATCTATGATTTAGAGGGCACCAAGGGGAGGACTTGGTCGGCGGCTAGGGTTTGGGGAAACCCTAACTCGCCGAGTTAGAGGAGCTCTAGGCGGCGGCGACTTGGAGGAGGCCGGCGGCTAGGAGGCTAGGGTTTGGGGTGTAGGAGGTGTATCTAGGAGGGGCAGCCCTGCCCCCTCACTTTATAGGTGGAGGGAGGCGCGCCAGGGGAGGGGAGTCCCTCCCCAACTCGGACCCAAGGTGGGCCGGCGGTGGAGGAGGAAGGGACTCCTCCCCAACTCGGTTTCCTCCTCTTTCTCCACTTCCCAAAAATAGCCGTTTGACTTTCAAACTTGGCGTTTGACTTTTCAAACAAGGATTTGATTAATCCCTCTATTTTGTTCAGCGATGACACTTAGTACATGATGCAATCATACCACCTTGATATAACACATCCATGTACCCTTCCCCCCCGGAGTGCCAGACATTCCGGAACCTCCTAGAACATTCCCGATGAAAAACACCGGAATCATTCCCCAACTCCGAAACGGGACTTTCCTTATATGAATCTTATTCTCCGGACCATTCCGGATCTCCTTGTGATATCCCGGATCCCATCCGAGACTCCGAACAACATTCGGTGTCTTACTCATCATTCCATAACTACTCAACAACATCGAATCCTTAAGTGTGTCTCCCTACGGTTCGTGAATTATGCGGACATGATCGAGACACTTCTCCGATCAATAACCAATAGAGGAATCTGGAAATTCATATGGCTCCCACATATTTCTACGATTACTTTGCGATCGAATGAACCACTTACATACGATACCAATTTCCCTTTGTCTCACGATAGTTTACTTATCCGAGGTTTTGATCGCCGGTATCTCTGCATACCTAGTTCAACCTCGTTACCGATAAGTACTCTTTTCTCGTTCCCGTGGTATGTGATCCCTTGTGAGCTAGTCACATGCTTGCAAGCTAATTGGATGACATTCCACCGAGAGGGCCCAGAGTATATCTATCCGTCATATGGATGGACAAATCCCACTCTTGATCCATGTGTCTCAACCAATACTTTCCGAACACTCAATGCCACCTTTATAGCCACCCTGTTACGGTGTGGTGTTTGATGTCATCAAAGCATCCTTCCTAAAAGGTGATATGCATGATCTCATGGTTGAAGGAATTAGGTTACTATGTATCAGAAAGCTTATAGCAAATGAACTATATTAAATGACTTGATCTTTATGCTACGCTTAACTATAGGAGTATGTCCATCACATCATTCTCCTAATGATATGACCCTGTTGTTAATAACATCTCTATGTTCATGATCAGGAAACCATGATCATATATTAACCAACAAGCTAGTTTAACAAGAGGCTTTACTAGGGACTCTTTTATGTTTACAAATCACACAAGTATTAATGTTTCCGGTTAATACAATTATAGCATGGTATGTAAACATTTATCATAAGTATGAAGATATGATAATAACCACTTTATTATTGCCTCTTGGGCATATCTCCAACAGTCTCCCACTTGCACTAGAGTCAATAATCTAGTTTCAAACCTTTGTGTATTCAACACCTATGGCTTTCCGGTGTTGTATGTGCACGATTGCTAGTGGTCAACTGATCTCCGGATCTGAAACTTTCAGGTCCGTGTGTAATTGCGTGTCTTTGCGTCTCTATGGATCACTCATTCTCTAATGAGATGGCTTTGTATAAATTTGGTACTTCGGTGAGACCTTTAGTTCTTTGGGGTTAAAACATGTTGATAATATTGTCGTACAATATATCTTCATAGTATTATCCCGCTGTGAACTACACCTAGTTTGACAACAAACTACTTGACACAAATGCCCTCTTTAGCTGCTATTATAGCAGTCATATACTTAGCCTTTTGTTGTAGTATCTGTCACAATGTCTTAACTTTGGAACTCATCCAAATCCATTATGGAACTTACTTTCCATTATATTGTGCCACCCTTAGTTTAGATTGAGATAAACTTAATTTGTACTCTGTGACAAAACTAGTATCAATGTAGTACTTTTACAATGAACTAACCATCTATTTGTCACTTCTACAAATAATATACTCTTAGTTCTTCCAAAAGATCATAAGAATATCCTTACTATCATCCAATGATCATCTTATGAATCATTCTGGTATATGCTCATAACATTTAGAGCATAGGACATATCTGGATTTGTACATATCACAGTATGATTGATATAAATACTCTTTGTGATTTCATACATCAAGTATCAATCTATACTTGAATCTTTGTTTCACTTACCAAGTGTTAATACACTTGAATATATCATCAATATTGAACTCATTCAATCCTTTCTGTGTGACAAGAACCTTTCTTGTAGTTTCTATATTGAACTCATTCAATACATCATCTATGTACTTTTGGCACAACCATATTAGCGTCTATTGATGCCAAATATTTGGGTTTTGCCTAAGTCTTTCATCAGGATGAAATTCTTAATATGTGTTAATAAAAGATACATCATTTCTAATCAACAATATGTCCTCCACATAATGTATTAGAAATATGTCTTAGCGCTCCCACTTAATTTCTTGCAAATGCAAGCATCTTCATTGTCTCCGATGAAATTAAACTCTTTTAACAGTTTCATCATAGTGAAGATTCCAACTCCGCTATGCTTACTTCAACCATTGAAGTTTGCATATGCATTTAGCATCCTTTGAATTAACAAAACCCTTTGGACCGTGTCATGCACACGTCCTAGGTAACCCTTCTATTAGAAGAACTTGTTTTGTTTATTCAACTACCACATAACAAAAATTATATGTAGTGGTTGCTACATTAATCCGTCTAGACTAAATATCGCTATGAAAGATCAAAATCTTGTCATAGTCAACCTTTAAACATTTTGTGAACTCTTTCCCAACATGTCGACTATTTCATAGATGTGAAACATCCATGTCTACTTCTTTATAGATCCAAACACAACTGTAAGGTCTTACACCTTTCTCGAGGGTCCTTCAAGTTCAAAACTTGATTTCTCGTGTATGGAACTATCACGGATTTTATGGCTTCAATCCATTTGATGGAGTCAGGGCCCATCATCACTTCTTTGCATGTAGCCCGTTCATTATTCTCAAATAATGATTCAACCCTCAAATCTTGGTATTTAATTGTTTATTCGACCTACTTGGTTCAATAGAAACTTAGACTTCCGTGACCGCAACCTTTGAGGCACGTGAGCCATGAGCATTGTTGCTGCCTCCGGAACACTTTTCGACGCTGCGCAACTTTGCACATATAGCTAAGGTTCCTTTAACCTTATCAAAGTTCTATTGTCCTCCCACTTATCTTTTCACGAAAAATTCCTTCTCAAAGAAACTTGACGTTCTAAGCGACAAATACTTTTGTCTCCGGTGTTTATGGAGGAATACTTAACAGTAATACAAAGACAATTTCATCCGACTTTGGTTGCAATCATCTTTCTTATGCATAGCATACCAATGTTTAAGAAAGGACTACTTGGGTTTTATCCCAAACCATAACTTTATATGGTGTCATTTCAGCGGATTATGATGGAGCTCTTTTCAGTGGAAAACGGTAGTCTCTAAAGCTTTTAATCTTTAAAAATATAATGGCAGTTCTATGAATTACACCTTTGATCTTACCATGTCAAACAAGGTTTTAATTACATATCTCGAACGCACCATACTCTTATGGTGTTTTGGGAAATGCAAATCCACAGAACGATTCCTTAAATCTTAGGTATTATGCTAAACTTGTAACTCAAATATCTTCCTTTATGATCCTTATCATAAACTATTTATATTCTTATTACAATGATTTTGCACTTCATCTTGAAAGACTTTTGAACTTTTCAAATGTTTCATACTTCATCCTTATTAAGTAAATATTCATATATTCACTCAAATTTTCAGAGAAAGCATATGAAGTTGAAATTCATCGCTGTTGACTACACATAATGGACTTTGTACAACAATATGTACAAGTTCCAATAAGCTAGTCATTCGATCCCTTTTGGCCTATGAACGAAGTTTTAATTATCTCTAGGAAAGTTTCACAAGCGTCATTTGATCAAAATCAAAAGACTCCAAAATTCCATCCTCATAGAGTTTCTTCATGTTTTCTTTCCAATATAATTTAAACGGCGATGTCACTTCCTAAGTGATCTTTCAATCAATTTGTCTTTTGACATTTTTAGCACTAGTTTTATGGATGTGATTTCTCCAACGAGATTTGTGAATCATCCATCTTTTATGGATTACGGCAATTATTTGAACAACCCTTTTGTTCTCATAATACCTGATAAAACAAATCTTGAAGGCAAGCTTTGATGTTTAACGAGCAACACAATAACCCTTTATTTGTTCTCGATGAACATCATCACATATTCTTTTGCTAGTTACTTAGGCCATTGTAGTTCATGAATTGTGTTGTTTCGTATGACGATTCACACCAACAAATTCAGTATCAAATACTTAAGAACCACATTGTTTAATAAGCAAAGAATATAGCCATAACATGTATATCATCTATATACTTAAACTGAACAATTCTAGTCTTTTCTTTTCTGCCATATATTTATGAGATTCTCTTTCAAGATTTTTCTCGCTTGAAAGAATCTATCAACATCAACAAGTGAGTCATACATATGACACATAGTCCAAAGCGTGTATAATTAAATACCAATGTCTTTGGACTTGCACTTTGAAGTAGATCACCATCATCAAATGTTTGGTGTTCTTTCAAATTCCTTTCTTTAGTAATCTATTGGTGTAGTAAACACTTTACCTACATCAAATATTCACCCTTATTATGGAATTATCCATGATCAAGCTACTTTTAGCTTATAACAGTGAATCATGAGTATAATGTTGCTCTCCAAAACATTTTGGAGGATTAGGACAACTAGTGTCTTCAACCTTTTGCAAATTCTCATCAAATACGAGAACATGACTTTTGCCATATTATACTCTATCATGTTGCAACCAAAACTTTGTTTCAGATATCACAATATCTTCCACACATCATGGTTTCTGAAACAACTCTTTCAGATCCTAGATAACCTTGATATTAAGACAATCCTTTGAATATCAAGAATCATGGAGACAAACATGATACTCATACACTAACACTTGGAATTGTCACTTGATTTAATACTAATTATTAAACTTCATGGAGTAACCGGAACTTACTGAAAGTTTGCAATAGGACTTTTAAACTTTAGATTAACACTTCAAAACAATACGATACCAGTTCGTAAAGTAACTAACCAGAATTCTATAGTTCTATCATCTCAATTAAAACTAAGCGCAAGGTGGTAAACGGATGCCAATGACTACAACAACTATGCAAATTCACTTTGATTTAATTTATGATAAATAGTGTTCAACTTTTAATCATATTGCCGTTGAACTCCCACTCAAAACAATATCCCTCACATTGTTTTAGTGATCACATGAACCAAATTCACCACATCAAAACCGATCATCACGAGAGTTGATGTAGCTTCAATGGCGAACAATCAACATGTTCATCATATCTACTATATGACTCATGCTTTACCTTTCGGTGATCCGTGTTCCGAGACCATGTCTGTACATGCTAGGCTCATCAAGATCAACCTTAGCTTCCGCATGAGCAAATCTGGCTTGCTCACGTTGTATACACTCGCAGAATCTAACACACCCGATCATCACGTGGTGTTTCGAAACAACGAGCTTTAGCAACGGTGCTTACTAAGGATGAACACTTTAAAACTTGAAATTGTGTGCTTGAGGGATCATCTTATAATGCTACCGTCGTTAACTAAGCAATACAAAATGCATAAAAGGATTAACATCACATGCAATTCATAATATGTGATATGATATGGCCTTTCTTCTTGTGCTTCCGATCTCCATCTTCAAGCACGAACATGATCTCCATCATCACCGGCATTGCATCAAGGTCAATGACGCCGCTCCATGGTTGTCATCCACCAGCTTCAACTATTACAACTACTTTGAACAGACAAGCGGGTCTTAACAGAATTTAAAGACAACCATACGGCTCCTGCCGGTTGCCAACTTACAATAAGGAACATTGCATACATCATATATAATCACAATCATGGCCATATCACATCACAGCACACCCCTGCAAAACAAAGTTAGACGCCTCTAATTTTCTTTGCATGTTTTACGTGGTTTGGGGCTTTCAATAAGTGTCGTTCTAACTTACGAACAAGAACCACAACATTGATACTAGTATTGTCAATCACCCGTTGTAAATTGAATCTTAACTATGTTGGGAGAAACAGCACCATAAAGCCACTTATGCAATACAAGTTGCATGTCAAGCGTGGAGCAAGTCTCATGAACGATGTCATGTAAGGTTAGCCCGGGCCGCTTCATCCCACCATCCCGCAAGATGCAAAGTACACAAGAAGCAATCGACAACAAAAGCATCAACGCCCACAATGACCATTGTGTTCTACTCGTGCAATAGATCTACATATAGACACGGCTCTGATACCACTGTAGGGGTTCGTAGCATGGAAAACAAAAAATTTCTACCGCATGAACACACAATCAAGATCTAATCTATGATCAAGCCAAGATCTATCTACTAGATTGTAGCAACGAGTCGATAGAGGAACTCACCCTCAAAGATTCCAGCGGTTAACGAGAGCGATTCTCGTGGGTGATGTAGTCGTACTCTGTCGATCTCAAGATCGCGTAGACGATCCTTCCAAGGCGCTGCGTTCGGCAGCGCTCAGATCGGTCACACGTTCGGTACTCACGAAGACCTTCCTCTCCTTGTTCCAAAGCATGGAGGTTGTAGCACTCTCCTCGCGATTCCGGCAGCATGACGGCGTGGTACCAGAAGTAGAGGGGAGATCTCGCAGGGCTTCGCCTTAAGCCGGAGCGAGTATGGTGGAGTATGAGAGAGGCCTTGGTGATCTACGATTTAGAGGGCACCAAGGGGAGGACTTGGTCGGCGGCTAGGGTTTGGGGAAACCCTAACTCGCCGAGTTAGAGGAGCTCTAGGCGGCGACGACTTGGAGGAGGCCGGCGGCTAGGAGGCTGGGGTTTGGGGTGTAGGAGGTGTGTCTAGGAGGGGCAGCCCTGCCCCTCACTTTATAGGTGGAGGGAGGCGCGCCAGGGGAGGGGAGTCCCTCCCCAACTCGGACCCAAGGTGGGCCGGCGGTGGAGGAGGAGGGACTCCTCCCCAACTCAGTTTCCTCCTCTTTCTCCACTTCCCAAAAATAGCCGTTTGACTTTCAAACTTGGCGTTTGACTTTTCAAACAAGGATTTGATTAATCCCTCTATTTTGTTCAGCGATGACACTTAGTACATGATGCAATCATACCACCTTGATATAACACATCCATGTACCCTTCTCCCCGGAGTGCCGGACATTCCGGAACCTCCTAGAACATTCCCGATGAAAAACACCGGAATCATTCCCCAACTCCGAAACGGGACTTTCCTTATATGAATCTTATTCTCCGGACCATTCTGGATCTCCTCGTGATATCCCAGATCCCATCCAAGACTCCGAACAACATTCGGTCTCTTACTCATCATTCCATAACTACTCAACAACATCAAATCCTTAAGTGTGTCTCCCTACGGTTCGTGAATTATGCGGACATGATCGAGACACTTCTCCGATCAATAACCAATAGAGGAATCTGGAAATTCATATGGCTCCCACATATTTCTACGATTACTTATGATCGAATGAACCACTTACATATGATACCAATTTCCCTTTGTCTCACGATAGTTTACTTATCCGAGGTTTTGATCGTCGGTATCTCTGCATACCTAGTTCAACCTCGTTACCGATAAGTACTCTTTTCTCGTTCCCGTGGTATGTGATCCCTTGTGAGCTAGTCACATGCTTGCAAGCTAATTGGATGACATTCCACCGAGAGGGCCCAGAGTATATCTATCCGTCATATGGATGGACAAATCCCACTCTTGATCCATGTGTCTCAACCAATACTTTCCGAACACTCAATGCCACCTTTATAGCCACCCTGTTACGGTGTGGTGTTTGATGTCATCAAAGCATCCTTCCGGTAAAGGTGATATGCATGATCTCATGGTTGAAGGAATTAGGTTACTATGTATCAGAAAGCTTATAGCAAATGAACTATATTAAATGACTTGATCTTTATGCTACGCTTAACTATAGGAGTATGTCCATCACATCATTCTCCTAATGATATGACCCTGTTGTTAATAACATCTCTTATGTTCATGATCAGGAAACCATGATCATATATTAACCAACAAGCTAGTTTAACAAGAGGCTTTACTAGGGACTCTTTTATGTTTACAAATCACACAAGTATTAATGTTTTCGGTTAATACAATTATAGCATGGTATGTAAACATTTATCATAAGTATGAAGATATGATAATAACCACTTTATTATAGCCTCTTGGGCATATCTCCAACATAGTCTCCCTAGTGGCATCGTCATACTCTATCGCCTCTCCTTCCTCGTCACGTCTCCCAAATGGGTGGAAGTAGAGGCCCTTGAGCTCGGTGGAGTGGCGTCCACAAAGGCATCCAAGTAGCTCCTGCATGGTGACGTCGAGTCCCTTCTCCTTGTCATCATGCATTATCTTGAAGGCAATCTCCTCGGTAGGGGGATCTAACTAGCGTCCTGGCTGAGAGACTTTAAATCCCCATAAGTCCTTCCTCTCAAACTTCCTGAGCTAAAGTCCCTTAATACTAGGGAGGTGAAGATTGAGCACACTAGTGAGATCCACAATACGAGAACCAAAACGAGTTCCCTTGAACTCCTCGGCGGTGCTGAGAACAAAGCTAGGCATCTACTCCCTCTGTTTCAAAATATAAGATGTTTTAGGTTTGTGAAGATAATGTATTTAGACTTCTTTTAGTGTGTAGATTTATTCCAAACCTGAGTAAACCTACGTACTAAAAGAAGTCTAGATACATTTGCTTCACAAAACTAAAACATCTTATATTTCAAAACGGAGGGAGTATTGCATAGGATAGATAAAAATTAGAAACAACACAAGTAAAGAGAAAAACATAAGGTAGTGAAACAAAAGCCAAAAGCATACATGAAGCACACAAGTCATGGCATACAATATTCAATCACAAACTCCAAGGTTCAACACAACTTAGTCAAAAACTTGCCATACCACATAGGTTGGTATGATCAAATTATTAACGCGAGAAAACGACAAGTGTGGTGGTCCAACTTTTGGTGTACGTCACAATTCTCACTCATATGCTAAGTCTATGATATCTTCCCTTAGACGTTTTATGGCGGTCTCTAAGTCTTGGGTATACTTCTTCTCTTCTCTAAGGTCATTTTGAGTGTTGAGCATTCTACACTTGAGTCTTTCACCAAGCTCCTTGATAGCATTCCAAGATGCATTCCTTGCAGAGTCAAAGAATGACATATGCATTTCAGAGTTAGTGACCATGCAGAATACCGACTCTTTGTGGTTGTCCTCCTTGTTTTTGTACAAGTGGAGCTGTACCCACCAATATTCTTCTCCTTCATCCATCACTAGAAATTCCTTGTACACGGCTTCACCACGTATTCCCAAGCTAACCATGAGGTTTTTGAGTGCCTTGGGAAACTCCGTCTCACATTCTAAGGTCATGGTCATGAGTGGTCCATTCTTGACAGCTTCGTTGATGGCGGCCATCTACAAATACAGACGAGAAAGAAGATTAGGAGAGGTTTATGAGAAGAAGAAAAAGACAAGTGTGGAATTTGCAAAGAGTTGCATTTTTCCTAGTGGTTTCCTTAGTCTAATCCATCTTAGGGTCATAATCCTACAGGAAACACAGTGCTCTGATACCATCGGTAAGACCCCACCATTTAAGGTAAAGGCCCCTGTGATTGCAATGCTAGTCCCTGGATCGAAATGCTAGCATCCACAGTTTAAGATGAAGTACATAGATACAAAGGTCATTATCACATCGTAATATCCAGAGATACATAGTTCTTACAACTCATTATCTCAAGGCTAATACATAGAGTTCACAATACTTAACAAAATAAATAAAGTCTTCATCTTCATGTGCCACAGGCAAACATGTTGAGTGTAGACTCATAACCCTAGTCTCCATCAGAGTAACCTGCAACATCATAAGTTACAGCCACAAAGGGTCAATACATTTGGAATTGTATTGGCAAGTGATACCATAGTAGTATAGTAGCATCTAATAACTATATGAATTTGGCTAAGTGTAGTTTAGGCTGGCTTTGCTCAAAATAAGGTTTTTCTTATTAGTTGAAAACACTAAGTTTTTGTTTAACAAAAACACCCAAGGAACTACCAATAGACATTGGTGAACCTTTACCCTTGTTCAACCACAAGTTTTAACTTGGAGAAATTGGGATGAGGAGATCCTCGATCACTTCAATGTCTTTGAGGCTCAAAATTTCCGTTACCGGGGACAAAGCTAAGTACTTAGGTTTTACCCTCTCGAGAGGTGGTGCACTTTCCCCACAAGACTCGACATGCATCGAGGCGAGACTTTTCATAAGCATTCCCTTAGACCACCATGGACGCGTTCCATCCTATCAACCCTACCACCAACTGTCCATCTGGCTAAGTTCTTGCAACCTAGTTGGTCAAGGCAGAGCCCATATGCCATGTGGTTGCACTAGAAGCTTCTCAACACTAAACATCTCAAATCTCTTTGTTCCTGGGTGGCCATCCACAAATGTGATACACAAGGTAAACCATAAACATGGGCCTTGTGTAACCACTCAACACAAACCAATCTTTCCATTCCACCTAGGTGATTCATTCACATGTTGTTTTATTAATCCAAAAACATAGTCATAGATTTTGCATATTATCATAGCATGAATAATCCACCCTTGTTTTCTACTAGCTAGGCTAAGCATACTAGTATAACAAGTTTCTTAACTTAGGGAAAAACTACTAAGACAATATTTATAGGATTTACCCAAGTATAGCATATACTTAGAAAATAATCATGCAAATCCTACTCAAAATATCACTAGTGCGTAGATAAAATAATAGGACAAATATATGAAGCATTGATATGTCGGAAATGTATCTATAATTTTTGATGCTCCATGCTTGTTTAGTATCTACTTTGCTTTGCTTGTCTACACTTTGAGGTGCTTTTTACATGTTTTCTGGTACTAACCTATTAACAAGTTGCCACAGTACCAGTTGCCTGTTTTCTGCTGTTTTTGGTTTTAGAAAAGTTAGTAAAGAAATATTCCCGGAATTGGATAGGAAAAATGTAAAAGTAAATTACTTTCTCTGGGGAACAAGAAGTCCAGAGGAGAGCCGAAGAGGCGAGCTAGGGCGCCCAGACCCCCCTAGGCGCGAGTGGGCCCTGCCCTGCACCTAGGCAGGGTGTGGGGCCCCTGGCCACTGTCTTGGCCTCCCCCTTCGCCTATAAGAAGCCCCCGATGCAGAAACCCTAAGCACCCGATCAAATATCCACGAAACCGTCTGTAGACGCCGCCACCATCGTCCCTAGATCGGGGGATCTGAAGTTCTTCCCAGCACCCTGCCGGAGGGGACAACATCCTAGAGGCCTTCTCTCCGGTATGATGCGTGAGTAGTTCCACCTTGGACTATGGGTTCATGTAGTAGCTAGATGGTTGTATCTCCTCCTTTGTGCTTTCATGTATAGATCTTGTGAGCACCGTTCATGATCAAGATCTATACTATTTGTAATCATGCATGTTGTGTTTGCGGGGATCCGATGGATATTGAGATTATTATGTTGGTTTGATTAATGGTTTTGTCTTTATGATTCTATCATGTCTGTGTTGTTTGTGATCTTGCATGCTCTCCGGTGTTAGTAGCTATCTTGGCCAAGTAGTTGCTAGTGACTCCAAGAGGGAGTATTTATGCTCGATAGTGGGTTCATGCCTCTAGTTTCCAAGGGAAGTGACAATAATCTCTTCGTTTGTAGATGTGTTGTTGCTACTAGGGAGAAAACAAAGGTCTCTTGTTCATGGAACATGTGGACTGTTTACCTTACACACTTTGCTTAAAGCAGTTGTCTGTTGCTTGCAACTTAATACTGGAGGGGGTTCGGATGATAACCTGAAGGTGGACTTCTAGTCATAGATGCAGTTGGATGGCGGTCTATGTATCTTGTTGTATTGCCTAATCAAATCTCATAGGATCTTTCTGACTAGTAATTGCATTGTTATGCCTTGCTCAGTTCCTGTCAATTGCCCTGCTGTAATTTGTTTACCCTTCATGCCATGTTGTTTATCCAAGGAGAGCACCTCTAGTGAACTATGGAGCCCGGTCCAATCTTTACCATTGATACATCTTCCACTGTTACTTGTTTACTTGCTGCAAACCATTACCTTCCACACCATACGTTTAATCCTTTGTTACAGCAAACCGGTGAGCTTGACAACCTCTCTGATTCGTTGGGGCAAAGTCTTGAGTTTGTGTTGTGCAGGTCTCCGTGTTGCTTGCAACACTTGTGTGATGTTTCCTTCCTCCTACTGGTTTGATAACCTCGGTTTCTTACTAAGGGAAACTTGCTGCTGTGCTGCTTCATACCTTGCTCTTGGGGTTTCCAACGAAGCGTCCCACAACAAGTGCTGGGCGCCATAAAGCTATTTTCTGGCGCCATTGCTGGGAGGATAAGGACGTCTTTACTAGGGGAGTCCTCCGCTTCCTTTCTCTTTACTTTGTTTTTAGTTTGCTTTGTTTCTTTTGCTTGGTTTTGTTTGCCTCTTTCCAAAATTTTTTTTTAGTTTAGTTTGGTTTGCTTTGTTTATTGAAAAACACAAAAAAATTAGTTCCTACTCTAGTTTCCACCTTGATCTAGCTCACCATGTTGCTCCCCAAGTTCGCCCTGAAAGATATTGCGATAGTGAGTGGCTCCATAATTGGGAAAGATAATATTGAAGAATTCTTTAATCATGTTAGCAAGCATGAGGACATTGAGGATAAATCTATAGCAGAGCTTGCTCCTAATTATGAGATTGATGTAGCTTCTTTAGTTCATATGTTGGAGGCTAGGTTTTTTAGCCTTAACCCCTTCATACAATTCTTGTTCCTAAAACTAAAAGAGAAAAGAATGCTGAAAAGAGAGAATTCATCCTTGAAACTTTATTAAAAGAATTCCATGATGTTGCTAGGGAAGCCAAAAAGGTCTTTGAGTGTTTCAATATGCTAGGCTCAAGTGTAGATGTGTGGGTACTTCTGATAAGACTAAGCCCAGAGAGGAATTTAAAATACCCATACCCTTTAAGCTTGTTGGAATGTATGAAGCCTTTGAAAAGAATTTTGATTGGATTGCTCCTGAAAATCTTTTTGATGAAAGTAGTAGACCAAAGAGAGATGAGAAGGGATCCTCCAAAACCCATTTGGATGATATACCTTTCATAGTTGAAGAGTTTGTAAGTATTGATGTTAATGCTTCTTCATTTGAAAATACTTGATTCTTCTTGCTTGTTGTGCCTAACTTAAAGGCGTTAAAGAAAAGTAATTTTTGGGAGATAACCCAAGAGTTTCCTTGAGTCTTGGAAGTTATTACTTCAGTAATGACCTCTCCTTATCCTTTTTGTTTTCCTTTTGTGCCAAGAATGACCTCTAATGAGAGGGAAGTAAGATTTGGGGAGTTGCTGTCCTGAAACAGATTTCTGTCCTCCACCAAAAAATTCATGAGGAGTCTCTATAACTTGGATTGATCTCAACATTTACGAATAAATCCCCTAGTATGTTAGATAACTTTAGTTAGTTCAACACCTTTTGATTTGAGCAACATAAGATGTTCGAAAAAATCGGTTTCTACCTGCTGATGTGTTTTGACAGATTTCTGCCATTATTTGCATTTCCTTCTTATTGATTCCTTTTTGAGTTCTATTTATGTGAATTGAACTTTTTGAAGGAGTTACTACAGTAGCTTGTGTTTTTAGTTAAAATCCTTGCTGTTTCAAAGCTTTGCCAGAGGTCTAATATCTTTTGAATAAACTTGCAGAGGTCCCAACCTTTAATAAGGTAGAGATCCCTGTGTTTACAATGCTAGTCCCTAGATCAATAGCTAGCATCCACAGTTTAAGATGTAATATCAAGAAACAAAGGTCATAATACAAATTTATAACCACAAAATAAAAAAATTAATTACATCTTACATAACTCATTTGGCTATCACATTACAATGCAGCAAAATATCTATATAGCATGGAGTCCTTCATCTTCAAAGTGCCACATGCAATCATGTTGGTTGTAGACTTGTAATCCTAATCAACATACTTCACTAACATCAAACAAACCTGCAACATAATAAGTTACAGCCACAAGGGTCAATACATTTGAATTGTATTGGCAAGTGATACTATGGTAGAATAGTGGTATCAAACATCTATATGCATTTGGCTAAGTGGAGCTTAGGCTTGCTTTGCTCAAAATAGAATTTACTTATAAGTTGAAAACACTAAGTTTAGCTTCCATGTCTTGATGCTCAAATTGTCCATTGCCTCGGACACGGCTAAGTACTTAGATTTTACTCTCTCGAGAGGTGGTGCACTTTCCCCACAAGACTCGACATGCATAGAGAGAAGATCTTTCAGAAGCCTTCCCTTAGACAAAAATGGACGCGTTCCCAAACCTATCACCCCCTACCACCAACTGTCCATCTGGCTAAGTTATTGCAACCTATATGACCCAGGCAGAGCCCATATTGCCATGTGGATGCACTTGAAGCTTCTCAACATTTGACATCTCAAATCTCTTTGTTCCTGGGTGGCTTTCCACAAGTGAGATACACTAGGGTAGGCCATAAATATGGGTCCCTGTGTAACCACTCAACATAATCCATTCACACCATTCCACCCAGGTGATTCATGCACATAGTTGTTTTATTGAACAAAATACAAGTCATTGACTTAGAAATATTTCATAGCATGAATATAGTCCACCCTTGTTTTCTACTAGCTAGGTTAAGCATAATAGTAGCAAGAATATTAACTTAGTTAAAAATTCTACTAAGGCATCATCTACTAGGATTTCCCAAGGCATAGTTTATACTTAGAAAATTCCATGCAAGTCCTACTCAAAAATATCACTAATGCATAGTGAAAATATTAGGACAAAGAGTATGAAGCACCTTGCCTTTTTAGAAGGGAATATAGATTCACTCCTTGATCTTGCAATTGTCACACTCTTCAAAGTTCACTACAATTCAATCAAGCAAGGCACAAATTCAATCTAGAATTCAAACAATTCACCACATAAAATAAAGAAAACAAAACAATGCATGTAAGCATGCAAAAGATTGTTTTATTTGGAAAGGTAGTTTATAATAGGCTATAAACATTTTAAAACACCTATTGGTCATTTATAAAAGTGTCAAAACCATTTAAAATCAAGTTAGTGAAAATTGGCATTTAAATCATTTTTATTTTGCTAGAGATGATTTAAATCAAAGTAATAATTTCTAGTGTTTGCCAAATATATTTTTTAAACACAAATGTTAGTGTTTATGGTCAAAGTGTTTTAAAAACAAAATTATTTACAAAAGGTTTCACTCAAAAACCATTTTTAAATCAAGCATAATTTTTATTTTACTAGAAATGCCTTTATTCAAAGGAATAATTTTCTATGGTTAATCAAATATATTTTTAAATCCAAAACTTAGTGTTTAGGGTCAGAGAGTTTAAATCAAATCATTTTCCAAATATTTTACTCAAAAAGCATTTTTAAACCATAATCAACATTTTTATTTAACTAGAAATGCTTTTATTCAAAGATTTATTCCCTAGTATCACAAATTATAATTTTAAATCTACAAGTTGGTTTTGATGGTCAGTAGGTTCAAAACAATCCATTTACAAAATATTTTACCCTAAAAACATTTCTAGAATAAATTTTATAACCAAAATAGGCATACCCATGTTTCTGCAAAAACTACCAATTTTCCAGACGCAAAATACTAAACAAAGGGCATGGTTGCAAAGTTTTATTTTTTCTGATTGCATTGATATAAAATTTGCAAAATTTGGACGTGTGGATCAAAAGTAATGAATTTTTCAAATCTAACCATCTAATAGACAAGTTTCTGTTTTTAAATCAAAACACTGGACACATGGCTGAATCTTACTGGTGCATACCGTTTCGTGAGGATCGATCAGTACTGGACATAGGATCTAAAGTGCATCGCACAGACCAGATTGATCCATACCGCTTCGATAAGTTAATCTATTGTATTTGCAAGATCTAAATCTAACGGCCCTAATCGAATCAACCACAAACTGGCGGCGCTGCGACGATGGACGACGGGGGCGCGCTCTGTCAGTGACGTTGCCGGCGAAATAGGAAGCGAGAAGGGAAGAGGGATGGCTCACCGTGATCGCAGTGACGTGGGGAAGCTCAACATGCTTGTTGTAGACGAAGGGGCGCTCGCATGTGCTGGTGATTGCTCGCCGGAGATGGTCCTGGCGACGGGCACTCTCTGTTGAAGATGGAGGCGACGATACCGACCGTGCTAAGTAAAAACAAAGGGTGTGTCAGGCACGCGTGAGTTAGGCGAACACGCTCGGGTCATCCAGAGAGGAGGGGACGCTCAGAGTTTACTGGGGAAGGCTGCCGGAGTTGGAGAAGGAGGCGGTGGCGCTCAGACGTCGACGTTGTCGAGCCGCTAGGGCGCGCACGGGAGAGCTGGGGATATGGGCAGGTGAGCCTGATGATGGGGACCACGCTAGTAGGTACTGGGAGTGGATAGGTGGCCGGAGTTTCCATAATTTGGTCGGAGTAGCTCGTGAGGGCGGTGGTGGTTTCAGCTCGAATTGAAACAGCCTGGAGGCAGAGAGGAGTTGGTGACCGAGGGGAAAGATAGAGGGGAGGAAGGCGATCAAGTAGTCAGAGGCATGGCGTGGTTAACTCGCGGATTCAATGCCAATTACAACTCGCAATCAATGGCAGCAACAGCCGGAGGAAAGAGGGGAGAAATGGTCGTGGGGTTGATGACGATGACAGGGCAGTGCGGATACGCTGTCAGCGAGTGAGAGAGGGTGCACGTGGGGTCCAAACATCAGTGGCTGATCGGGTTGCTCTATTGGTGAGAAAAACGACTCGTGAGAGGGGGAGGGAGTGGGCTGCGCTGCTGGGCCTGGGCTAGATTAGTGGGTTGGCTCCTGGGCTGGGTTGTTTTCTCTATTTTTTTCTTCGTGAAACCTTTTTCTCTTTCTATTTTCATTTTTTGTTTTGAATTTATTCAAATGTTTCAAACACATATTTTATTTCAAAACTTTTCCAAATTTCCAGTAAGTTTTAATATTGTTTATTAAGTATTTTAAAGACCATTTTGGAATAATTCTTTTTTTCATTTATGGTTTATTATTTATTTATAATAAGCACTTGCTTTATTCAAATAAGATTTTAGTTATTTTTTCAAACTCCTATTTGAATTCTAATTTTCACCAAACCTTTTTATTAGGTTTTATTTATTCAATAGTGTGTTAAATAATTCATTTTGAATTATTTAAAATATTTTAATATGATTTATTAATCATTTAAATTGTGCAATTGTCTTTATTCAAATAAAATCAAATATGGTTTTAATCCCATATAAATTTTATTCAAATAATTCTTTGATTCAATTTAAGTTAATTAAGTAACTTTTATTCCACTTGGGCAAATTCCAATTTATCATTTTCTCATGATTTACTTAATCATTTTCATTAGGGATTTGTCTCCATTTAAATATAATTAGAATATGGTTTAATCCCATATACTTTTATTTGAATATTCTTTATTCCTTTATTTTATTTGGATTATCTTTATTCCATTTGCTTATGGATTTAACTCAATGTTTAAATTGTCTTCTAAATATATTTCTTGGGATTCATTATTTAGGCAATTTGTCTTTATTTAGGTAAAATTGGATATTGTTCAATCCTTATGGTTTTATTTAAATAATCTTTTATTCCTTTTTATTATTCCATAATCTTTCATTTGTTTATGGATTTGGCCAAGATTTAATTTGGCTTTTAAATATTCCTTATTCATTTATTTCCTTATTTATTTTATAAAATCCATATATTTTTATTTATAGATGCAAAATTGGTGATTCCAATTTGTATAATTTTATTTAATATTTGTTTATCCTTTTTAAATCTCTTTACAATTATTTTGCTCATAATTTGGTATGGATTTTAGATAGGAGCTTTATTAGCTTTGACATTTAATTTATTTATCTTATTAAATTCATAAGATTTTATCCATGGCTTCAAATTGAATGAAACCAATTTCTATGATCTTATAATATTTTTGTTTATCATTTTTGATCATTTATAAATGTTTGTTGTTGAATTTTATATGGATCAAATCCATAGTCTTATAGAGATCTTGGAAATGATTTGCTTTCATTAGGGTTTTAGGGTTTTGGTTTATTTTTACAAGTGTTTAAATTTCAAGATACATTCATTTATGAATGCATTTCACTTGATTGAAATTTTGTTGGATTCTCTTTTATTCAAATTTTGTTCAAGAAGGGTTTTGATGTTTCCATTTAGAAATAAAAAAGTTTCTTTCACCCTAAATTTCAACAATTATTTTCTTTTGTTTATTTATTTTTCACATTTCAAAATTTGGAAAATTTTGGGATGTGACAAAACTAATGTTGCTAATGAAGATTGTGTGAAGTTTTGTATGAAAAAAAAATTCAGGTGTAGAGAGAGAATGATGCAATGAGATGAAGAATGGACAAAAGCTCAAGCTTGGGGATTCCACCATGGTTTCACCCCAAGAAATATCCAAGAGGTACAAGCGTCAAATCTTGGGGATGCCCAAGGCATCCCCTTCTTCATCAATAAAAAGCTCAGGTTTGTCTAGACACTTCGTTTTTATTGTTTCATGCACAGTTGTGTTGTTCTTGGAGCGTCTTAGTTTTCATTTGCTTTGCTTAGTTTGTTTAGTTTGCTTGAGTAGTTTGGACCCCCGTTCTCGTTGTGTTGTTTTGCAAATAAGTTGCTTGGTGTTGGAAAGGAGTAGTAAGTTCTTGCTTGAAAGTGCAAGAGGATCTTGCATTGACTGTGACTTAGACTTTAGCATGACATGCTAGGTGTTGTTTTGACCTTATGCGTATTGATTATTGTTGTAGCATTTCTTGTTCCAAACAATTGGGATTGCTTAGTGTGCCTTGAAGAAATTATGCATTGTTTTAGCATGCAAAAGCATAGTATTGTGGTATTCTCCTTTGATGCTTTGTTTGGGTTGACTTGGCACATGATCACACCATGTTATGACTATGACAAGTCACCATTAGCCTCTATGATCATTTAGTACTTGACTTGTAGTACCACTCTTTGCTTTGATTAGTAATGCTTTGTTGCTCTGCATGATTATGGCCATTATTGCTCTCTTAGTTGGTTGCTCCCAGTCTTTTGCTAGCCTCCACTTGTATGAGTAAGTTCTACTCATGATTCCAACTCCCAAGAAACCAAGGTATTCCAAAGTGTCCACTATAAACTCCTATGCATGGTGTGTTACACCATTCCAAGTATATTCTTGTTTACAGCTATCTTCCAATTAAAAACTATTTTGTCATGCGAAAAGTTAGTGATTAAAGCCCTCAAAACTTGATGGCACACTTTATATTCTTTTCCCCTAATAAACTTGAACCATTGTGTCTTCTATGTTGTATATGCTTGCACTTATACGTTGGAATTAGCAGAACCATGCTGTCACAGGGAATGTTTTCAATATTGCACTTGTACTTTGTACTCAGTTGATATCATGCTCTTTTGTCTATGGATGTCACCGATGTGAAATAAAGAGGGAACTTGCAAGTCCATGGAGTTTGTATCCTGTGTTAGAGAAACGCCTGGGCCGCTAGCCTAAGCCATGCCTAATCATGGTGGAAACTTGCAACATCACCATAGTGACATCTATGAAGCATTCTTCTTATAAAAAAAGAGACACATTGAGAAAAGAGGAAAGAGAGAAAAAAAGCACCATAGTCCCATGGTAAATAAGAAGATTGCTGAGATGCTCATTGTCTGCTTGCCTTGTCATTTTGGTTATGGGATAGCTCCTATACCATGTGCAAGGGGTACCCCGTTGGCGGTTCTCAATGATATGCAAATACTTACAATGACAAGAACTTACATGTGACTAAAGTTGAGTAGCATGAGGTGTGGCCCTCGTATTCAAGGGACTTGAGATTGCCAACTTATACTTCGTCAAGCATATACTCCATCTTTGTTCACTTTAACCATAACCACTTTAAGATGATTATGATAGGGGCAACGAGGGATGAAAGCTAACAAATACCATAATTTTTGGAAGCTCTTTTTGAAACTTGAAATCCCTGCTTCCTTTATAAAAGGCTTTTCTTCCACCACTATTGAGTCTCCACCTTCTACCTTTAGGCACCATTAAGAGAGCATAGTTGTCATTCTGTGTGTAGTGTTCCAAAGCTTATTGATTGATGCATATTGGGATATTACTTGTTCTTGTGCTATTTGTTTCTAGTCACCCTTGTGAACTTTGAAGGTGTCCTATGCATCTATTTGCTACTCTATCAGGGACAAGCTGATTGCCACTATGTTATGTTTTCTGTATGCGAAACAAACAAACGTTTTTCAATGCATGTTATTCATGATCTTTGTTTGTAGATTGTCATGTTGCATGCATAGTTACTATGTCCTATTGTTACAACTCCATCTTTCATGCACATGTTTAGAGTTCTTTGATCCCAACTTTCAATGCTTGCAAATGGTTGGATCTTTATTGTGAGGGTGCATGTCACCTCAAAAATTATTCTTTTTATCACTTACCTACTCGAGGACGAGCATGAGTTAAGCTTGGGGATGCTTGATACGTCGGAAACGTATCTATAATTTTTGATGCTCCGTGCTTGTTTAATATATACTTTGCTTTGCTTGTCTACACTTTGAGGTGCTTTTTACATGTTTTCTGGTACTAACCTATTAACAAGTTGCCACAGTGCCAGTTGCCTGTTTTCTGCTGTTTTTGGTTTCAGAAAAGTTAGTAAAGAAATATTCTAGGAATTGGACGGGACAAACGTCAAAGTCAATTACTTTCCGTGGGGAACAAGAAGTCCAGAGGAGAGCCGGAGAGGCAGGCTAGGGCTCCCAGACCCCCCTAGGCGCGGGTGGGCCCTACCCCGCGCCTAGGCAGGGTCCGGGGCCCCTAGCCACCGTCTCGGCCTCCCCCTTCGCCTATAAGAAGCCCCTGATGTAGAAACCCTAAGCATCCGATCAAATCTCCATGAAACCGTCTGTAGCCGCCGCCACCATCGTCCCTAGATCGGGGGATCTGAAGTTCTTCCCAGCACCCTGTCGGAGGGGACATCATCCCAGAGGCCTTCTCTCTGGTATGATGCGTGAGTAGTTCCACCTTGGACTATGGGTTCATGTAGTAGCTAGATGGTTGTATCTCCTCCTTTGTGCTTTCATGTATAGATCTTGTGAGCTCCGTTCATGATCAAGATCTATACTATTTGTAATCATGCATGTTGTGTTTGCGGGGATCTGATGGATATTGAGATTATTATGTTGGTTTGATTAATGGTTTTGTCTTTATGACTCTATCATGTCTGTGTTGTTTGTGATCTTGCATGCTCTCCGGTGTTAGTAGCTATCTTGGGCAAGTAGTTGCTAGTGACTCCAAGAGGGAGTATTTATGCTCGATAGTGGGTTCATGCCTCTAGTTTCCAAGGGAAGTGACAATAATCTCTTCGGTTGTAGATGTGTTGTTGCTACTAGGGAGAAAACAAAGGTCTCTTGTTCATGGAATATGTGGACTGTTTACCTTACACACTTTGCTTAAAGCAGTTGTCTGTTGCTTGCAACTTAATACTGGAGGGGGTTCGGATGATAACCTGAAGGTGGACTTCTAGTCATAGATGCAGTTGGATGGCGGTCTATGTATCTTGTTGTATTGCCTAATCGAATCTCATAGGATCTTTTTGACTAGTAATTGCATTGTTATGCCTTGATCAGTTCCTGTCAATTGCCCTGCTGTAATTTGTTTACCCTTCATGCCATGTTGTTTATCCAAGGAGAGAACCTCTAGTGAACTATGGACCCCGATCCAATCTTTACCATTGATACATCTTCCACTGTTACTTATTTACTTGCTGCAAACCATTACCTTCCACACCATACGTTTAATCCTTTGTTACAGCAAACCGGTGAGCTTGACAACCTCACTGATTCGTTGAGGCAAAGTCTTGAGTTTGTGTTGTGCAGGTCTCCGCGTTGCTTGCAACACCTGTGTGGCGTTTCCTTCCTCCTACTGGTTCGATAACCTTGGTTTCTTACTGAGGGAAACTTGCTGATGTGCTACTTCATACCTTGCTCTTAGGGTTTCCAACAAAGCGTCCCACAACAAGTGCTGGGCGCCATCAAGCATCACGTGCCTTGGTAGTTGGGGGAATAGGAAAAATCCTCACAATCACACTCTCCACAATCACCAAAATCTACACGTAAAATCATTCCACAATATTCACATATAATATACATGCAAAAATATATATGAATGCATGCAAAATGCAAATGAATGATTTGTCACACTTTTCAAAACAAACTAAACAGTACTGAATACAAAGCTTACTTTCTAGGGTCTAAATAAACCAAAATTTACTTTAAAACAATTTTCTAAACATTTTATATAGCCAAAATAAGCCTACAAATGATTCTGTACAAAATCCTAATTTTACAGAAGAAAATGGCCAAACCAAGGTCATAGTTGCAAAGAGTTCATTTTTCTGATTCCAATGATATATAATTTGTAGTTTTTGGATAATCAGATCAAAAGTTATTGAATTTACAAGTTTGAATAACTAATAGATCTAAATTCAGATTTTTAATTGAAAACAGTGACACGCGACAGCGTCTGATTGGCGCGTACCACTTCGCACTTGATCACACTTTCGCGCCATTAGATCTAAATAAATCCTGCGGCTCAGATCTACTCATACCCCTTTGTTCTAATTCTAATCCTAACCACCAGATCCAGATCCGATAGACCAGATCAACTCGACCAGAAACTGGCGGAACAAATGGCTCTGGCGGCGACGCGCCGGTGAAGTTAGAGGGGTAGGGTGTGTGCAGATGCTTACCACGGTCACGAGGATGCGGTGAACCTCAACGTGGTCTTGGCTTGGACAGGGACGCACGGACATGGGCGGAAAACCTCTTCGGGGCTTGAACTAGCGTCGGGTGCTCTCTGTCGGAGACAAATGTCACATCCCAAGATTTTCCAAATCTTGTAATGTGAAAAATAAATAAACAAAATAAATAATTATTGAAATTTTGGGTGAAAAGAAACTTTTTTTTCTAAATAGAAACTTAAAATCCCATGTTGAACAAACTTTGGTTAACAATTGAATCCAACTAAATTCAAATCAAGTGGAATGAATTCTTCTTAAATGCATCTGGAAATTTAAACACTTGAGAAATAAACCAAAACCCTAAAACCCTAATGGAAGAAAATCATTTCCAAGTTATCTCCAAGCCTATGGATTTGATCCATATAAACATTTGTCAACAAACATTTACAAGTGATCAAGAATGACAAATGGAAATATTATAAAACCATATGAAATTGGTTTCACTTAATTTGGAGCCATAGATAAAATCTTATGAATATAATAAGATAAGGAAATTAAAATTCCAAAGCTAATAAAGAACCTATCTATAAATCCATACCAAAATGGTGAGCAAATAAATCCTAAAGGGATTTAAAAGGCTAAACAAATATCAAATAAGATTTTACAAATTGGAATCACCAAGTTTGGATCTATAAATAAAAAGATATGGATTTTATAAGAGAAAGAAAGAAATTATTCAATAAGGAATATTTAAAGACCAAATAAATCTTGGCCTAATCCATAAGCAAATGGAACGAATATAATCCAAATCCAAATAAAATAATGGATAAAGAATTTTCCAAATAAAAATAAAGTGGCATTAACCAAATTACATTTCCATTTGAATAAAGACAAAATCCCTCTTAGAAATGATTAATTAAAATCATGGGAAAAGATATTTGGATTTTACCCAAGTGGAATAAGAGTGGATCAATTGACCTAAATAAGATCAAAGAAAACTTCCAAATAAAATTTATGGTATTAAAACTATATTTAATTTCATGAGAATAAAGAACAAGTACCAAATTAAAAATGATTAATAAATCATTTTCCAAATAAGTCAAGGTGAAATATTTGACGCCCTATTAAATAAATAAACCTACTGAAAAGGTTTTATGAGAATTGAAATTTAAATAAGGATTAAAAATATTTTAAATCTTATAAGAAGTAATGCAAAGGCCTAATTTAAATAATTAAAATACCCCCCCAAAAAAAAGAATAAAGTTTTATTCCAAAATTGACTTCAGATTATATTACTAATCAATATTTAAACCTACACAAATTTTGGTTGAGGTTTGAATTCAAATTGATGTTGAAATAATTAAACAAAAATCAAAACAGAAATTGGAAATGGAAAAAGGAAAAACAATCAGATAAAAAATGGAATAGGAGCAGCCCAACTAACCTAGCCCACCAAGCCCATCAGTAGCCCATCTCCCCCTCCCGCAGTGAAACGTTTTTCACTCGCGAACTTACCCCCAGCGCCGCTGACGACCAAACCCCACCTCCTCCTTTGCTCTCTCGCTGCCATGCGACCCCACTGCCCCGTCAGCTTCTTCCTCCCCGCGGTGACCACGCCTCTGTAACATCCCTAAAATCATGATTTCAAAGTTTGCATATCATTCATGCATGCATATAGATTTGAGATCAAATTTCAAACTCATTTCAGAAAAACAGAAGCACATGGTGCTATGATTTTATGTGAGCAGATTTAAATCAAATGGCTATCCCCATTTGAAAGTTTGATTGTTTATGAACCAAGTTTGTTGCCTTCTTTGAGGAAAGGTTTGAGTGTAGAGTTTAAACCAAGACTTGCAAATTGGAATTAAATTCAAAAACCATTTCTCAAAATTTTGCAAACTAAGTGCCATGTCTCTGTTATTTGTATTCTCCAAGCTTGACCAAGCCTTTGCAAACAACCACTGGCTTTTATGCCTATAATGGAGACTACTGCACCCTGCAAAAACCCTAGAAAAATTTGAATTCAAAAAGAGTTTGAATTCATATCAAAACCATTCCTAAAAATCGAAATATAAAAAGAAAAGGAATAAACAAAAGAAAAGGGCCAGGCGCCAGGAATCTAGCCCAGCATCTAAACAGGCCCAACTAGCCCACCCGGGCAATTCTTTTCCTTCCACACGCGCGAGCACACCCACCCAGCCGCTGACGACAGGACCCCACCTCCACTTCGCGCACTTCGCTGACGAGCGGGCCTTCTCCACGTCAGCTTCGTATTCCCCAGATTCCGCGCACGACCTCCGCTGCTGCCCGTTGCTGCACTGATTTCGCGAGCTTAATTGGCATTAATGCAGCAAGTGTTTCTTGTCGAGTCTCTGGCTATAAAATCCCCACATCCTCGCGACCATTTCCCCCAAACAATTTCTCCTTCACGCCACCAGGCTGCCCACAACTCGCACGACGCCATTTCTTGTTCCGGCGAATTCCGGTGAGCCCCGTGTTTCCCTCTGTCTCTAGTTCATGCTATCAAGATCAGCGAGTCTCTGCGCACCTACTGACACTCCCCATTTGCCCTCGCATGGTCCGTAGCTCCAGCAACGTCGACGACCAGCCGCCACCATTCTCTGCACGAACTCCGGCGACCTCCCTCCGTAAGTAGCCACCGCCCCTTGCCCTCTGACTGGTACACCTAGAATCTACATCGTTGTGCGCATCTAACAGTACCCTTATTTTGGCTTAGCGCGACGAGGAACCTCGCCAACGTCGACGACTGACCGTGCCCGACGTCTGCCTCTACTCCGACGAGGAATCCCCGCCATGTCCGCGCGCCCCGCGACGAACCAACGCCACCTCGAGCTTCAGCACGCCACTGCGGTTCTGGTAAGCGCCTCCTTTCTTCCCCGGGCGACCTAGAGCGCCGGCACTGCCGCTGTCAGACGTGCCGCCGCCTATCGCCGCCGCTAGCGCCGCTCGTTTCTAGTTAGGAGATTTTTAGCCGTCAGATCTGGATCCTACGCATAGAAATAGTTCACTTAACGAAGGGGTATGGGCATATCTGAGCCGTGTAGCATTAGTTAGATCCAACGGCACAGAAGGGTGATCCGGTACGAACCGGTACGCGCCAGTAATATCGCGACGCGTGGCTAGGGTTAGATTTAAAAACAGAATTCAAACCAGATTTTGATCAAATTTCAAATGGCTATAACTTTTGATTCCCACGTTAGAATTTTGCAAATTTTATACCATTGGAATCAGTGAGTCAAGCCCTTTCTGAATCTCCAATGTGTTTAACAAAAAGTTTCTGTTAAAATGACTTTGTATGCAGAAACATGTTTAGGTCCAATTTGAATATAGATTTTGTTTAGCAAATTGTTTTAGGGCTAAATAAGTTTAGTTAGCAAACTTTTTGACTTAGTTATGTTTCTGTATCATGTACTTGCTTGATGGGTTTTCAAAAATCATCACTTAGCATTTTCTTGCATGCATGCATTCATAATTTTGTTTGTATATAAATTGTGTGTAATTGTGTGCTACAAATTTTATGTGTAGATTTTGCTAGTGACTGTGATTGTGAAGAGTGCTACTCTCTCCATTACCAAGGCAAGTGATACTTCATGATATTTCCATTCCCTTTATTTTGAATAAGCATTAGAATTATTTTTGCTACATGCTACTTTTGCCAAATGCTATGTTGGGAAATCCTATGTAGTGTAGAATTGTAGAATTGCTAGGGAATTTTCCTAAGTTAAGTTACTATGCCATGCTTAGCCTAGCTAGTAGAAAACAAGGGTTGGTAAAGTATGTTCATGCTATGTTGAAAATAATTCTAAGTCTTTTTGGACTTATGTTTTTCTTAATAAAACAACTAAGTCAATGAACCTCCTGGGTGGAATGGGACTTGAATGGTGGTTTTTGGTTGAGTGGTTACACAAGGCCATGGATATGGCTTGTGTATCTCACTTGTGGTATGCCACCCAGGCACAAAGGGATTTGGAGGCCAAGTGTTGAGAAAGCTTACAGTGCAACCACTTGGCAATATGGGCTCTGCCTTGATCATATAGGTTGCTAGAACTTAGTCATTTGGACAGTTGGTGGTAGTGGGATGATAGGTTGGAACGCGTCCATTTGACTAAGGAAAGGCTTCTGAAAGGTCCTGTCTTGGGAAACCAAGTCTGGTGGGGAAAGTGCACAACCTCGGATGGAAAATCTAAGTACTTAGCCAAGTCCATGGCAATGGACAACTTGAGCATCAAGACATGGAAGCTACAAGAATCTCATCACTCCAACTTCTAAGTAAAACTTGTGGGTGAACAAGGGTGAAGGACCCCAATGTCTATTGGTGGTTTCTTGGGAAGTTTTTGATAAAAGAAAAACTTAGTGATTACAACTAATAGGAAAAACCTATTTTGAGCAAAGCAAGCCAATCTACACTTAGCCAAAATGCATATAGTAATATAGTCCACTTAAAATAAACTAAGGTATCACTTGCCAATACTATTCCAAAGTATTGACCCTCTGTGGCTGTAACTTGTGATGTTGCAGGTTACTCCGATGATGAGTAGGAGTCATGAGTCTACACTCAACATGCTTGCCTGTGGCACATGAAGATGAAGACTTATGTTTATTTACTTATTCCATAAACTATTGTATTAGGCCTTTGGCCTGAGTTGTAAAAGTCTATGTTTTATCTCTGGAATGAATGTAATAAACGACCTTGTATCTGTGTACTTCATCTTAAATTGTGGATGCTAGCATTGATCCAGGGACTAGCATTGCAATCACAGGGATCCTTTTTCCTTTACAAAGGAGGGATCTTACAGATGGTATCAGAGCACTGTGTTGCCTGTAGGATTATGACCCTAGGATTGGAAACCACTAAGGAAATTTTTTAACTACTTCTACACTTGTCTATTCTTCTCGTAAACTTTTCTAATCTTCTCATTCTCCTCTCTATTTGTAGATGAACTCCATCAACGAAGCCGTGAAGAAAGGACCACTCATGACCATGACCTTGGAGTGTGAAACTGAGTTTCCCAAAATTCTCAAGGACCTCATGGTGACAATGGAAGCACATGGTGCAGCTGTGTACAAAGGCTTTCCAGTGATGGATGAAGGAGTGGAGTACTGGTGGGTGCAACTTCACTTGTACAAAAATAAGGAAGACAACCACAAAGAAAGAGGATTCTGCATGTACACCAACACTGTGATGCACACCATATTCTTTGAGTCAGCAAGAGAAGCAGCTTGGAGGACTATCAAAGAGCTCAGTGCTAGAGTCAAGTGCAGAATGCTCAACCTCCAAAAAGACTTAGAGAAAGAGAAGGAACTTACCCAAGAGTTGGAAGCCACCAACCAAACCTTAAGGGGAGATATTATAGACTTAGTGATGGAATCATGTGAACAAGATAGGTGGATTGCCTCTAGGAACATTGTGTTAGCCAACAGATCCAGTGAGATAGGATTGTGAACGCACTTCGTTAGTTGGACCACCACCTATCACCTTATTTTCCAAAATGATACCTTAAATAAGTTTGGACCTTGATTGTTGTAATGGATTCATGTATGCATGACTTGTGTGATTTTGTGCTCCAATGATATGTATGAAATGTTTGTCTTGTTATATCTTAAATTGTGTTGTCCTAACATTTCTATCTTATAAATAGATGCCTATTACCATCAGCACTGTTGAGGAGTTCCAGGTTACCCGTTTTGGTCCTCGTATCATTGAGCTTACCACTTTGCTCGATCTCCCCCTTCCCACCATCATGGTGCACCCACTCACCAAGTTCGAGAGGAAGGACCTCTGGGGCTTCAAGGTGAACCAGCCCGGACGCCAGACGGAGCCTACTACGGAGGCCATCGTTTTCAAGCTTATGCACGATGACAGGGAGAGAGGCATGGAGGTCGTCATGCAGGACCTGATAGGACGTCTGTTAGGCCGTCACTCCCGACAGGTTAGGGGCACCCACTTCACGCGTCTTCGAAGGACGTGATGATGATGGAGAGTCCATCGACTTTGAGGACGACTCGAGGACGCAGCAGAGCCGATCGTCTATCTCCAGGACTTAGAGTCTCTTATTAGGCATCGTGGACACGGACAGGACCAATGTCATGCTCAGCAATGACGAGCTCAGTGCAGCTTGAGAAGGACAAGCTTTTCAAAGCAGACGAGATAGTCAAGGAAATGGAGGCGAAGTTCGAGACCCAGGACCGTAAGTTCAAGAGTCAGGAGAAACGCGTCCAGGATAGGAACAAGAAGATCCGGGACATGACCGAAGAACTGAAGTCCAAGGATTTCGAGCTAGAGCAGCAGCAGATGGTGATCGAGAGGCTTCGCTCCCAGAAGAGGGCTCTCAAGACCACGATCGAGTCCTTGACTACTACTATTGAGGAGAACAAGACCGCGATGGAGAACGCAGGTCTTACTTTTGTCGAGGAGGAGATTGATGCTGATGAGTAGACTTGACTACTCGGTTATCTTTTATTATCATACTTGTTATTTGTGAACTTATTATTGGACCATCCGACATGTGGATGGCTTGTCACTTGTGTGTTTTACTTTGAGAACTTGATATCTTGTTGTTGAACTTTTATCTTTGTGTTGCATGCTATGTGTTTGCTTATGTGATGTAATGTGCATAAAAACATCTATGGGTATCTCATTCTTACCTCTATTTGAACAAACCACAGATGTCTCCCCGTCGCGCAAACCCCAACCCCAACAACATCACCCCGGAAATGCAGCAAATGATGAATGCGCAAACACAGCTTATGCAGATGATGACAACATTCATCCAAAACCAGAATAACAACAACCCCAATAACAATAACAACAACAACAACAACCCTCCGGGCTTTGATATGCTCACCAGATTTCTGCGTTTGAGGCCAGCTAAGTTCTCGGGGACGACTGATCCCATGGTGGCCAATGATTGGCTACGTTCTGTGAACAAGGACTTAGTGACCGTGTAAATTTTGCGGATGCTGAAAAGGTCAGGTTCGCAGCGCATCTGTTGGAAGGGCCAGCCGCCACATGGTGGGACAACTTCCAAATCACCACTCCTATTGATGAGGTGACTTGGGCTATCTTTGAAGATGGCTTTCGCACTGCTCATATCTCATCAGGAATGATGAGCCTGAAAAAGAAGGAGTTTCACAACCTGAAGCAGCGCCACCGCAGCGTGGCTGAATATATAGAAGAGTTCAACAATCATGGCGCTATGCACCGGATGAGGTTGACACAGATGCCAAAAGAAAGGAAAAGTTTCGAAGGCTTAAATGATGAGCTGAATCAGAGTATGTTGGCATATGTTCCAACTTATCAGTCTCTGTGTGACAAGGCTGCTATATTGGAGAACAAAATGAAGCAAGTCGAGAGTAGGAAGAGGAAACACTCCGACAAGCACAACTCGGGATCGTCTCACAAACGATCTCACTATGATGACAGTGGCAGCTCAGGATCCCATAAGCATGGGAAATTCAACAAGCACCACAACCACAACCGTCATGACAACAAGCATCACCGCAGTCATGACAATGACAAGTATAAGAACCACAAGAGTGGACACAAGAGCCACCACAGTGGGAATGGTAGTGGAAGTGGAAGTCAGCCTGCTAAAAGAGACATCAGTCAGGTTGAATGCTTCAAATGCAAGAAGCTAGGACACTATGCAAATGAGTGCCCCGAAAAGAAAGTTGAAGGACCTGTCAAGCCCAATCCTTTCCAGAAAGGTCAGGTGAACCACATTAATGTGGAGGAGGTCTATGAGGAACCTGACGCTGTTGCTGGTAAGTTCAGACTCAATTCCATTCCAGCATTTGTACTCTTTGATACTGGTGCATCTCATTCATTCATATCAAGAGCATTTGTTGAAAGAAATGAACTACCGGTAGAAACTATTGGGTGTCCTATAAAAGTAAGTTCTCCTGGTGGAGAAATGATAGTGAATTCAGGATGCCATGACCTAGTCATAGAATTCGGGAAGTATAAGTTTCCCGTTAACTTGATAATATTAAACTCCCAAGGTTTGGATGTCATTCTGGGAATGGACTGGATGACTAAATACAAAGGAGTGATAGATTGTGCCAGCCATACTGTCTCACTAACAACTCCGGATAATAAAAGGATCAGATTCAAGACCAGCTTTGGAGCAAAGAAGAGTATGCTAAATTCTCTTAAGGGGGTTAGCATGGACAGTGTGCCAATTGTGTGTGAGTATCCGGATGTATTTCCGGAAGAATTGCCAGGAATGCCACCAGATAGAGATGTGGAGTTTCTGATAGATTTGGTACCAGGTTCTGGACCGATAGCAAAGAGACCATACAAAATGTCGGTTGATGAACTGAAAGAGCTCAAGAAGCAACTAGGAGAACAGTTGCAGAAAGGATTTATCCAACCAAGTTCTTCATCTTGGGGAGCCCCAGTATTGTTCGTGGAGAAGAAAGATAGAAGCCAAAGGTTATGCATAGATTACCGTTCACTCAACGAGGTAACTATCAAGAACAAATATCCTTTGCCTAGAATCAACGACTTATTTGATCAGCTTGAAGGAGCGTGTGTATTCTCAAAGATTAATCTCCGGTCAGGCTATTTTCAACTCAAGATAAGAGAGCAAGACATACCTAAAACAGCGTTCACCACAAGGTATGGATTGTATGAGTATACCGTAATGCCTTTCGGCTTAACCAATGCTCCAGCATACTTCATGAATATGATGAACAAGGTGTTCATGGAATTTCTTAACAAGTTCGTTGTCGTTTTCATCGATGACATCTTAGTCTACTCTAAGAGCAAAGAAGAACATGAAGGACACTTGCGTTTGATACTTGAGAAGTTGAGAGAGCATAAACTTTATGCCAAATTCAGCAAGTGTGAGTTCTGGTTAGAGGAAGTTGGTTTTCTTGGTCATGTTATGACAAAGGATGGCGTAGCAGTTGATCCTGCTAAAGTTTCAGCTGTAACGGAATGGGAATCTCCCAAGAATGTGAAAGAAGTTCGCAGTTTCCTTGGCTTAGCAGGTTACTACAGAAGGTTCATTGAGAATTTCTCAAAGGTTGCTAAGCCCATGACTGAATTGTTAAAGAAAGACAAGAAGTTTGCTTGGTCTGAAGGTTGTGAAGTCACTTTCAAGAATTGAAGAAGAGACTTGTGACACACGGTTCTATATACTTGATTTGGAAAAGGATTTCCAAGTATATTGTGATGCGTCTCATCAAGGTTTGGGTGCCGTACTTATGCAAGACGGTAAAGTTGTGGCCTATGCCTCGAGACAACTCAAAACTCATGAAGTAAATTATCCTACTCATGATTTAGAGTTAGCCTCTATCGTCCATGCACTCAAAACATGGAGACATTACCTTTTGGGAAAGCGTTGTGAAGTGTTCACCGATCACAAGAGCTTAAAGTATATCTTCACCCAGAAGGAAATCAATATGAGACAAAGAAGATGGTTAGAGCTTATCAAGGACTATGATTTAAGTTTGCAATACCACCCCGGTAAAGCAAATGTTGTAGCAGATGCTCTAAGTCGTAAGGTATTTGTGAATGGCCTTACCAAAGGTGAATTGCCAGATGATTTGTGTAAGCAATTCAAAGAACTCAGATTGGAGATTGTGCCTGAAGGACATCTATGTCTTTAGATGTCCAACCCACTTTGTTGGACAAAATTCGAGAAGCTCAAAAGACTGATAAAGAAATTGAAGAGATTAAGGTAAATATTAGCCAAGGGAAAGCTAAAAGTTTCCATGTAGACGAACAAGGTACTTTATGGCATGGGAAATGTATTTGTGTTCCGCAAGATCCGGAGATGCGGAAACTGATTCTGCAAGAAGCCCACAACTCTCCATATTCTATACATCCGGGTAACACCAAAATGTACATGGACATGAAAGAAAGATTTTGGTGGAACAATCTCAAGAGGGACATCGCCGAGCATATTGCTTTGTGTGATGTGTGTAGTAGAGTAAAAGCGGAGCATAAAAAACCAGCAGGTTTGCTCCAACCACTACCTATTCCTGATTGGAAATGGGACAAAATTGGTATGGATTTCATCACCGGATTACCAAGGACCAGATCAGGATATGATTCCATATGGGTAGTCGTGGATCGCTTAACTAAAGTGGCACATTTCATACCCGTGAAGACAACTTATACCAGTGCCAAGTTAGCCAAAATCTACATGAGTAGAATTGTATGCCTTCACGGTGTGCCTAAGAGTATTGTGTCCGATAGGGGAACCCAATTCACTTCTCATTTTTGGAGACAGCTACATGAGTCATTGGGAACGAGGTTGGAATTTAGTACTGCTTTTCATCCTCAAACCGATGGACAAACTGAAAGGACTAATCAAATTCTGGAAGACATGTTGAGGGCATGTGCCCTAGATTATGGAGCAAGTTGGGATGAAAGTCTGCCTTACATGAATTTTCTTATAACAACAGCTATCAAGCCAGCATTGAGATGGCACCGTTTGAGTTTCTCTACGGAAGAAAATGTACCACCCCATTGTTATGGAATGGTGTGGGAGAAAGAAGTTTATTTGGGCCAGATCTTATCAAAGAAGCCGAAGAGAAGGTCAAATTGGTTAAGGACAGGTTGAAGATAGCACAGTCCCGACAGAAAAGCTACGCAGATCCTAAGCGTAGAGAAGTCACCTACGAAGTTGGTGATAGAGCCTATCTTAGAGTATCACCACTCCGTGGAGTGAAAAGATTCAGAGTCAAAGGAAAGTTGGCACCAAGATATGTTGGGCCATTCAAGATTCTGAGTCGCAAAGGAGAAGTGGCTTATGAAATTGAACTGCCAGCATCTCTATCAGCAGTCCATAACGTATTTCATGTGAGTCAGCTTAAGAAATGTCACCCAGAAATGGAAGAATCTTCTTTGAAAGATACCATACCTTTGTAAGAAGTTCAACTAGAAAGTGATCTCACTTATGAAGAAAAGCCTATCAAGATTCTAGAGACTGCAGAAAGAGTCACGAGAACAAAGACTATCAAGTTTTGCAAGGTGCAATGGAACCATCATTCCGGAGAGGAAGCAACATGGGAAAGAGAAGATGATCTTCGGAAAGACCACCCTCACCTATTTGCTGGCCAATCCGGATCTCGAGGGCGAGATTCACCTTAAGGGGGTTAGATTTGTAACATCCCTAAAATCATGATTTCAAAGTTTTCATATCATTCATGCATGCATATAGATTTGATATCAAATTTCAAACTCATTTCAGAAAAACAGAAGCACATGGTGCTATGATTTTATGTGAGCAGATTTAAATCAAATGGCTATCCCCATTTGAAAGTTTGATTGTTTATGAACCAAGTTTGTTGCCTTCTTTGAGGAAAGGTTTGAGTGTAGAGTTTAAACCAAGACTTGCAAATTGGAATTAAATTCAAAAACCATTTCTCAAAATTTTGCAAACTAAGTGCCATGTCTCTGTTATTTGTATTCTCCAAGCTTGACCAAGCCTTTGCAAAGCAACCACTGGCTTTTATGCCTATATTGGAGACTACTGCACCCTGCAAAAACCCCAGAAAAATTTGAATTCAAAAAGAGTTTGAATTCATATCAAAACCATTCCTGAAAATCGAAATAGAAAAAGAAAAGGAATAAACAAAAGAAAAGGGCCAGGCGCTAGGAATCTAGCTCAGCATCTAAACAGGCCCAACTAGCCCACCCGGGCCAATTCTTTTCCTTCCACACGCGCGAGCACACCCACCCAGCCGCTGACGACAGGACCCCACCTCCACTTCGCGCACTTCGCTGACGAGCGGGCCTTCTCCACGTCGGCCGTCTTCTGCGCCACGACCTCGCTTGCCCGTTCTTTGCACTGATTTCACGAGCTTAATTGGCATTGATGCAGCAAGCGTTTCTTGTCGAGCCTCTGGCTCTAAAATCCCCACATCCTCGCGACCATTTCCCCTCAAACAATTTCTCCTTCACGCCACCAGTCGCCCAACTCGCACGACGCCTTGCTTGTTCGACGAATTCAGTCGAAACCCGTGAGCCCCGTTTCTGTCTCTAGTTCATGCTATCAAGATCAGCAAGTCTCTGCGCACCTACTGACACTCCCCATTTGCCCTCGCATGGTCCGTAGCTCCAGCAACGTCGACGACCAGCCGCCACCGTTCTCTGCACGAACTCTGGCGACCTCCCTCCGTAAGTAGCCACCGCCCCTTGCCCTCTGACTGGTACACCTAGAATCTACATCGTTGTGCGCATCTAACGGTACCCTTATTTTGGCTTAGCGCGACGAGGAACCTCGCCAACGTCGACGACTGACCGTGCCCGACGTCTGCCTCTACTCTGACGAGGAATCCCCGCCGTGTCCGCGTGCCCCTCGACGAACCAACACCACCTCGAGCTTCAGCACGCCACTGTGGTTCTGGTAAGCGCCTCCTTTCTTCCCCGGGCGACCTAGAGCGCCGGCACCGCCGCTGTCAGACGCGCCGCCGCCTATCGCCGCCGCTAGCGCCGCTCGTTTCTGGTTAGGAGATTTTTAGCCGTCAGATCTGGATCCTACGCGTAGAAATAGTTCACTTAACGAAGGGGTATGGGCAGATCTGAGCCGTGCAGCGTTAGTTAGATCCAAGCGACAGTAAGGGTGATCCGCACGAACCGCCAAGTAATATCGCGACGCGTGGCTAGGGTTAGATTTAAAAACAGAATTCAAACCAGATTTTGATCCAAATTTCAAATGGCTATAACTTTTGATTCCCACGTTAGAATTTTGCAAATTTTATACCGTTGGAATCAGTGAGTCAAGCCCTTTCTGAATCTCCAATGTGTTTAACAAAAAGTTTCTGTTAAAATGACTTTGTATGCAGAAACATGTTTAGGTCCAATTTGAATATAGATTTTGTTTAGCAAATTGTTTTAGGGCCAAATAAGTTTAGTTAGCAAACTTTTTGACTTAGTTATGTTTCTGTATCATGTACTTGCTTGATGGGTTTTCAAAAATCATCACTTAGAATTTTCTTGCATGCATGCATTCATAATTTTGTTTGTATATAAATTGTGTGTAATTGTGTGCTACAAATTTTATGTGTAGATTTTGCTAGTGACTGTGATTGTGAAGAGTGCTACTCTCCCCATTACCAAGGCAAGTGATACTTCATGATATTTCCATTCCCTTTATTTTGAATAAGCATTAGAATTATTTTTGCTAAGTCTTGCATGCTACTTTTGCCAAATGCTATGTTGGGAAATCCTATGTAGTGTAGAATTGTAGAATTGCTAGGGAATTTTCCTAAGTTAAGTTACTATGCCATGCTTAGCCTAGCTAGTAGAAAACAAGGGTTGGTAAAGTATGTTCATGCTATGTTGAAAATAATTCTAAGTCTTTTTGGACTTATGTTTTTCTTAATAAAACAACTAAGTCAATGAACCTCCTGGGTGGAATGGGACTTGAATGGTGGTTTTTGGTTGAGTGGTTACACAAGGCCATGGATATGGCTTGTGTATCTCACTTGTGGTATGCCACCCAGGCACAAAGGGATTTGGAGGCCAAGTGTTGAGAAAGCTTACAGTGCAACCACTTGGCAATATGGGCTCTGCCTTGATCATATAGGTTGCTAGAACTTAGTCATTTGGACAGTTGGTGGTAGTGGGATGATAGGTTGGAACACGTCCATTTGACTAAGGAAAGGCTTCTGAAAGGTCATGTCTTGGGAAACCAAGTCTGGTGGGGAAAGTGCACAACCTCTGCAGATGGAAAATCTAAGTACTTAGCCAAGTCCATGGCAATGGACAACTTGAGCATCAAGACATGGAAGCTACAAGAATCTCATCACTCCAACTTCTAAGTAAAACTTGTGGGTGAACAAGGGTGAAGGACCCCAATGTCCATTGGTGGTTTCTTGGGAAGTTTTTGATAAAAGAAAAAACTTAGTGATTACAACTAATAGGAAAAACCTATTTTGAGCAAAGCAAGCCAAGCTACACTTAGCCAAAATGCATATAGTAATATAGTCCACTTAAAATAAACTAAGGTATCACTTGCCAATACTATTCCAAAGTATTGACCCTCTGTGGCTGTAACTTGTGATGTTGCAGGTTACTCCGATGATGAGTAGGAGTCATGAGTCTACACTCAACATGCTTGCCTGTGGCACATGAAGATGAAGACTTATGTTTATTTACTTATTTCATAAACTCTTGTATTAGGCCTTTGGCCTGAGTTGTAAAAGACTATGTTTTATCTCTGGAATGAATGTAATAAACGACCTTGTATCTGTGTACTTCATCTTAAACTGTGGATGCTAGCATTGATCCAGGGACTAGCATTGCAATCATAGGGATCCTTTTTCCTTTACAAAGGAGGGATCTTACAGCCTCCAACACCTCCTCGCCGTTTCTGGGCGTTGAAACCAGCGTCAATACGCTTTACTGCCTGCATTACTCCACCCCGCAACCATGCTATCTTAAGCGCCTGCGTTCCCTCTCTCTTTCCCCCCAGTCGTCGCCCCACCGGAGCCCCCAGGCTGTCCCCAATTCTCCCTACACCGCACTCTGCTCCGGCGAGCTCCGACGGCAATTCCGGCCAGCCTCCTCCGCCCCTCGCCTCCTCGAGCACACGAGCGTGACCCCCAGACCCTGGCACTTCTCTCTTCACACTCGACTTGCTCGCGCGTGCCCCCCATCATCGGCAGCAACCACGCCTGAGCAGTCGCCGCCATCTGCCTCCGCTCCGTCAACCTTTCCCGGTGAGAACAGACCGCCCCGAGCTCTCCCGTTGAAGCTCCTATGATCTATGCACTCGCCCGCATCTAACCGTACCTTTTTCTTGCTTTCTGGTGGACTGCAGCCCCGTCCCCGTCGATAAGCAGAAGCTCCTGGCGCCACCCCTAGCTCCGGCGAGCGATTGCCGTCACCATCGTGCGCCCCTCGACGAGATATCACCACGTTGAGCTTCAGCCTCACTCCGCGAACCTGGCGAGACACTCCCCTTCCTCCCTCGCTTCCTGCATCGCCAGCACCGCCACCGTCTGACCGCTCCGCCGCCAGTCGCCACCACCAGCACCGCTGGTAAATGGTCAGTGGTTGTGCGTCGTTCGATTAGGATCCAACGTGTGCGATAGAATGACTAACCGAAGGGGTATCAAGTGATATGAGCCGCACGATTAAACTTAGATCCAACGGCTTGCATCTGTCGATCTGCACGAAGCGGTACAGACCAATCACAGCACGACGCGTGGCCCTGTCCGTTTGAAATAAAAACAGAAATGTCTATTAGATGTTCCAATTAGAAAAATTCATAACTTTCAAACCACACGTCCAAATTTTGCAAATTTTATATCAATGGATTCAGAAAAACAAGTACTTTCTAACCATGCACTTTTTAAGTAAAATGCTTCTGTTAAATTGATTGTTTTTGCATAAACTTATGTAGGCATAATTAGAATATAAAAATTGTTCTAAAATGATTTTTGAGATAAAACCTTTGGCAAATGGTTTGTTTTGAACCTACTGACCATAGAAATCAATTTGTGGTTTCAAAAATATATTTTGTGAAGCAAAAGAATAAACTTTTGATTTAAACCATTTCTAGTCAAATAAAAATAATGTTTATTTATTTAAAATGATTTTGGGGAGAAAATCTTTGGGAAATGTTTTGGAATGAACTCTCTGACCCCAATCACCAAGTTTTATGAATTGAAAATGTATTTGGTGAACTCCATAAAGATTATTACTTCGCTAAAAGCATTTTCAACCACATGAAATAATGATTTGGTTTAAAAATGGTTTATAGGAAGAATCTTTTGCAAATTGTTTTGCCACTTTATAAAATGACCAATAAGTGTTTTAGAATGTTTATAACCTATTATAAACCACTTTTGTAAATAAAACAAAGTTTGTCATGCTTGCATGCAATGTTTTGATTCTATTATTTTATGTGATGTTTGCTTGAATGGTAGATTGAGATCGTGCCTTGCTTGATTGAATTGTAGTGATTTGAAGAGTGTGAACATTGCAAAGATCAAGGAGTGAACTTATATTCTCTACCAAAAAGGCAAGTGATGCTTCATACTTTTGTCCCATTATTTTCACTATGCATTAGTGATATTTCTAAGTAGGACTTGCATGGAATTTTGCTAAGTATAAACTATGCTATGGGAAATCCTAGTAGATGAAACCTTAGTAGAAATTTCCTAAGTTAAGATTCCTACAACTATCATGCTTAGCTTAGCTAATAGAAAACAAGGGTGGAATATATATTCATACTATGGAATATTTCTAAGTCAAGGACTTGTGTTTTGTTTAATAAAACAACTAAGTGAATGAATCACCTGGGTGGAATGGAAGGAATGGTTTGTGTTGAGTGGTTCACAAGGCCAATTTCTATGGTTTACCTTGTGTATCTCACTTGTGGATGGCCACCCAGGAACAAAGAGATTTGAGATGTCAAATGTTGAGAAGCTTCAAGTGCAGCCACTTGGCATTATGGGCTCTGTCTGGATCATATAGGTTGCAATAACTTAGCCAAATGGACAGTTGGTGGTAGGGGTTTGATAGGTTGGAACGCGTCCATTCTGGTCTAAGGGAAGGCTTCTGAAAGATCTTGTCTTGGTGAAACCAAGTCTTGTGGGGAAAGTGCACCACCTCTGCAGAGTGTAAAATCTAAGTACTTAGCCATGTCCCTGGCAAAGGACAATTTGAGTATCAAGACATGGAAGCTATCAAGAATCTCCTCATCCCAATTTCTAAGTTAAAAACTTGTGGTTGAACAAGGGTTGAAGGATCACCAATTTCTATTGGGAGATGCCTTGGGTGTTTTTGTCAAGCAAAAACTTAGTGTTTTCAAATGATAAGGAAAATCTATTTTAAGCAAAGCAAGCCTAAGCTCCACTTAGCCAAATGCATATAGATGATATACTCCACTATACTACCATGGTATCACTTGCCAATACAATTCAAATGTATTGACCCTTGTGGCTGTAACTTGTTATGTTGCAGGTTTGTTTGATATTAGTGAAGTTTAATGATTAGGATTACAAGTCTACAACATATGTTCACTGTGGCACTTTGAAGATGAAGGACCCCATGCTATTGTTATATTCTGCTGCATTGTAATGAGATAGCCAAATGAGCTATGTAAGATGTAATAAATTATTTTATTCCTGGTTATAAAGTTGTATTATGACCTTTGTTTCTTGATATTACATCTAAACTGTGGATGCTAGGTATTGATCCAGGGACTAGCATTGTAAACACAGGGATCTCTACCTTATTAAAGGTTGGGAACCTTACAACAAAGGCGACGACCTAGGGCGAAATAGGGTAAACGAAGGGCATTAGCAAGTGCACAAAGTCACGGCGAACATAGTAGCATGAACTAGAGATCAAGGGGCGCTCGGGTTTTACCGTGATTGCTCGCCGGAGTCGAGCTACACCTCGGGTGTTTGCAGTCGTCAACGGGGACAACGACCTAGAGTGAAATATGATAATCCAGAGGAATCAGAAGAAGCATAAGGTGATGGTGAAGTAGATCATGTGAACCAGAAGGCAAGGCGCACTCTGAGCTTACCATAATAGCTTGCCAGAGTTGCTCGGTGCCGCGGTGGTGCAAGCGAAAATTAGAGAAGCCTGGCGGCGCTTGGTACTGGCTAGGTGAGGGGAAATGGCCGCGAGGGGGAGGGGATTATGTAGCCAGATCGGGGTAGGGAATAACGCGTGCATTCATCGTCAATTAGGAGAAATCAAAACGCGGTAGTTACTGCGGGGAAGAAACGGGCGGCGAGCTGGTCGCATGCAGAATTTGGGGACGGCGCTGCTGACGGGGCAGTGGGTCCACTTGACAGTGAGTGGGAGGGTGTGCGCGTGGGTGAGAAAGAGAGAGGAGAGGGGGAAACCCGAGTGGGCTTGCTAGGCTATTTTGGGACTAAGCTAGAATAGCTGGTTCGCTTCTATTTTTTCTTCTTTTGCTTTGTCTTTTCTGTTTTGTTTTTCTAAATTTAATTTGAATGGCTATTTCAAATCCAAATCAAACCAAACCTTCACAAAAATTTTGTATGGTGATCCTAGTATCCAAATGTGTGTCAAACACATCTAAGCATTCAAAAACCATTTTGAGTTCATAAAATAAAATAGAAACCATGCCCCATATATATATAATAAATGGGGTTTAAATATGGTTCTATTAGGGTTTTTGTTTTGATTTTTTTTGTGCAAGATCAATAGGCTATGATGATATGAATGCAACAACATGATTTTTTATTTGATGAAATTTGGGATGTTACAGAAGTAATCGCATACTTCTATATCAATGTAGATCCTTAAATCTCTCTAGACGCCGAGGATATGCTAAATTCTAGTTTGGTGATTTACTCATGAATCACTTTGGTACTTGTTCCTTCAACTGAGAACACGGGTCATATTTTGTTGAGTATACAATATGGTTGTATGGAAGTACCTATGACTGAAGCATAGAGTATGTTGACCATCCCTTGCCATTCCTTTAAACCATTGTTGTAATACTGAGATTAACTCAATGCTCTACCTAGTTTATACAAGCAAGACCATATTTCTTGATTTGTTCTATTCTGAATCACTTAAGAATCTAAACTAGGACATTCTGAAGTTCTTTCAGAATCTATTCTAGAAACATTTTGACTTCAATGTTTATTAAACATATTGATCTATCTCCATAGATTATAATGTTTAATACATGTTCAACTTCATCCTTCAAATATTTGCTGGCTTAAATATTATTAATACCAATCACACCATTCACATTATGTCATCTACATATATGAGAATGTTATTTTAAAATCCCACTTGAATATGTCATTCAGATACAAGACATTAGGATACTCACTCAACTCCCACTCAAATATGTCATCTACATATTAATTAGGGAATTCACATAACTCCCATTCAAAATATGTCATCTACATATAATGGTAGGAAAAACCATTTAAATCTCACTCGGTTCCAGATCTTCTCGATAATATTGTAATTCCAAAAGTCTTTAATCATATATCAAATCGAGAATCTCCAGCTATGAGACACCAGCATCCATGTGATTGATGAAAACTTGTGTGTTGTACCAATTACAACCCTTTCTTCAATATCAAAGGAACACACAATCTCCAATGTAGTTTACAAAATAATGATATCCACTACATTGATTAATTATAATACATCACTATGTACAACATTCAACAATTTAGCACACATTCTATTTTACCAGAACACAGAGTTTTAGTCATCTTTGCCTAACGAGGCATGGTTTTGCATGTGTCAAAAGATCGAATATCTAAAGACTTCAAAGTTCATCAACATGAATGTATTTACACAAAAAAATCATGACTTAAACAATAATGTCATTCATTAATGATGTCATTATTAAGTTTGGATATCTTTTAGCTTTTCATGTTTTATAAATTCTTAAAACATTATCATCGAGATTACAGTAAGAATAACCATTCATAACCGAAAATGTGACCCTAATAGGAATTATTCACAATAATACAAAAACTTATTTATCACTGACTTATATGAATAAGCGTATCACGAGATGCAAGACATAGTAATAAGTTAACACAATCAAATCGATTACAAAATTTATTAAAATTATAAACTATTCCAGATGATAAATGTAGAAGAAGTCTCAGCGGCCATCAGCATCTTGCTTTCTATCAACATGTCGTGTCTCCTCCACGCAACGCTAAAGCAGAAGGTCTTGTTTTCACAAAATAGAAAACGTATCAAATACTTAGTAAAACTGCAACAAGTGTTATGTGAGAAACACATTTATAAACTATATATCGTATGTACCTACTCAGTTGATGATCTCCTCGGAAATGGTAGATACCTTGATGGTTCTCCATCGTGCCATGAACTCATGAAAGGTAAACGGTTCCTCTCTCATTATGTAGCCTTTGTCGACATCTTTGTAGCTAAGAGGAAGAGAACGCAACACCCCATCTATCGCAAATTTGTCATCCATCTAGCAGTCCACATCATACACAAGGCGTGCATGAAACCCATGCATGATCTCCAAGTGAGATTTCAAACATGTGTTCTCTTCCATCTTCTGTGAGAGAAACTTGTCCAGTAGCTCAAACTTCAAAAGCCATACTTGATCAGCGAACATTGCCTTCAATTCATCGATTATCTCATGTGCTTGAGTGTGCACAAACCGCTCCCGCAATTCAGGTACCATCCTAAAGCGCATGGTGCATTGGACACAAATGAACATGTCACGATGATCGTGAAACTCATCATAATCTTCCTCACTTGCATTATCTTCGGGAGCATCTCCTAGTGGTTCTTGTATTGTGTAGAGTATGTCATTCATGTTGAGGATGGCCCTTAAGCATTGGTACCGGTCTATGAAGTTTGACCCATATAAACTAAGCATCTCATCACGCAAGAAAGACCCATGGTCGAAGTACGCGGGAGGACGGTATGACATGATCTACAAGGATATTTGCAAAGACATGATACTAAGTTTATAATACGAGTTCAAGTTTTTGTTGGAGTTTGAGGGCAGAAAACAAAAAAATTCCTACGCTTGAAACTCTAATGTCAGGATCTATCCATTAGTAATGCAGTAACGGGCAGGGATACTGTATTCATACCTTTGAATACCGAACACGGTTAACATACCATGGGGAACATGGGGATGTAGTCGTACTGATGCCGACCTCAAGATCGCTCAAAGTCCAACGGCTCTGACAACTCCTAGTGACGAAAGTATTACACCACCCTATGGAGTCACACATGTATGGTGTTTGACGACGACTCTCGCTTCTTTCCGATCCAGCCAAGATTGCGGTAGTAGATTTCCCGGATCCCATCTCGCAGCACGACGGTGCTCTACAGTGAAGAAGTCCCTCATTCGTGCAGCCCTAACAATGGGTACACAGTCACATGAGAGAGAAGAGAGAGGCAATTGAAGTAATTCCTAAAGCTAGGAAGCCTTTATTTTTTTCTCGTGATTTAATTACCTCTTATGCCTCTTCTTATATAGGGGAAAGGGGACCCCAAACCCCTTGGCCTAGCAAGGTGGGACTAAACAAAGGGAAGGGACAGAGGGGAGGGTGTGGCCGCCGGCCAAGGGCCCCTCATGGGCCCCGCGGGGTCCCATGGGCCCCAAGGAGGCCACTCCTCCCTTTCTCCCTTTTGCATTTTCCCACATGGGCCTTTTCCCCTATGAAAACTGGCCCAATAGGGATTTTAATCCTTTTTATTAAATAGATATAAACAAATGATTAAATCACTATTTAACATTTTTAATTATATATTATTTAGTTCATGTGGCTATGGAACACCTTCCATCCCACTTCGAACATCCTTCAGACCTTCCCGCAACCCTTCTGGTTTCTCCCTCACTTTTCTTTGGTGATTCCAATGATCCCGAAACAATCTCCGAGCTTCATCAAACCCTTAAGCATGCTACCCAATGGTTTGGGAACACTCCAAACATGGCTAATACCCCTCTCAGATCAATGATCACCAGCGGTACCTAGATGCCCATGATGACCACCTATGCATTCCATGAAACTTGTCCTTGAACCATCAACGTCGTGTCTTATTCCTTTTGTCTCTATGATACTTGTATTTTTCAAGGCTTGATCAACAGAATCTCCATGTCGGGTTCAACCTTGTTACTGACAATAGCTACTTTACTCGATCCGATAAGTGATATCCCTGTGACCTAGTCACATGCTACGCAGCTTATGGATATAACTCATTCGAGTGGCCTAGAGTATCTTCCGTCACGCGGATGAACAAATACCGTTCTTGAGCATATGCCTCTACCTGACCCTTTGAATACCCAAACACATCGTTATGATCATCGTTTCACCAAGTGACATTAGACTCTATAAAAGTATTCTCGGGTGATAGTGATTAAATATGGTCTCAGGGTCTAAGGAACAAGTCACTATGTTTCCTAATCATCGTAACATGAACTTCGTGACATGATCATGTTATGATGCTTAGATAGGGTATGTTCACCATCACATTCTCCAATGAGATGACTTCATTGCCAATTAGGCCGAGGCACCAACATGACCAGGAAACCTTGATCATCCATTGACCAATGAACTAGTGACTAGATATTTCACTACGAACACCTGGGTGTTTGTATATCACACGTGCATTGACGTTTCCAATCAATACATTTATAGCATGATGTAAAACTTAATCATTAAATTTATGAAATATGATAATAATCCATATTATTATTTGTCTCTAGGGCATATTTCCTTTAGTCTCCCACTTGCACTAGAGTACAAATAAACTAGCTACATTTGTTATTCAATCATCAATACCATACAACTTGGCACTTCTAATCATGCTTTGCTCATGACAGAGGTTTAAGTCCAGGGTATGAACTTTTTCATCACCTTGTGTCCTTTGCAACTTATTAATGTCATCTTATATAACACTAATACTTTTTATTATCTCTATGATAACATCTTCTATATGTATAATAGTTTTGGCAATAGAGTGCGGTCTCTGGTTTTAGATTCCAGTAGTGACGTTAGATCAGTCACAAACTAACTTTCTCATGGGCACTGTGCACTGAAACACACTCTGTGAGAAGATTTAGTTTCTCAAGCCTTAACATTATACATATCACCAATTAGTATCTATATACCTATATTATAAATGTAGATTTTAAAGTCAAAATGCACTATATGCCACTTTGAAATTTTATCACCATACTTCATCTGTTTTAAGGTAATCTTTTAATGCATAGATTTACAATCCTTTAAGGTTAATATGTATCCTTGTTGTATAACACCTTATACTTCAAGCATTTCATCCTTCATAGATGTGTAAGCACGTATATAGTTCTCACTAGACACTATGGACAAGCTTAACTCATTATTCAATGATTTATACTTAATCATTTCTAAACTTGTTCTTCTTACTAAGAACTTGGATCATATCATGTTTAGTATTCATCATGGTTTCTAAGACATAATCCTATACCTGTAAGATCCCTCCTTTATAAGGAAAAAGGATCCCTGTGATTGCAATGCTAGTCCCTGGATCAATAGCTAGCATCCACAGTTAAGATGTAATATCAAGAAACAAGGGTCATATTAAAACTTTATAACCAGGAATAAAATAATTTATTACATCTTACATAGCTCATTTGGCTATCTCATTACAATGCAGCAGAATATAACAACAGCATGGGGTCCTTCATCTTCAAAGTGCCACAGGCAGACATGTTGGTTGTAGACTTGTAATCCTAATCAATAAACTTCACTAATATCAAACAAACCTGCAACATAACAAGTTACAGCCACAAGGGTCAATACATTTGAATTGTATTGGCAAGTGATACTATGGTAGTATAGTGGAGTCTATCATCTATATGCATTTGGCTAAGTGGAGCTTAGGCTTGCATTGCTCAAAATAGATTTTCCTTATCATTTGAAAACACTAAGAGGTCGTTTGGCATCCAGGTATTCATTTCATTTAGTAGAAATGAAATGAATACATGGATTCATTTCATTTATATTATGATTCCAAAAACACCCATATGTTTGGCTGCCACCGGAATTTGGAAATGACAGGTCTGAGATAGGAATTGAGTTTACACATAGGGATATTTGGATGGATTTGCCAAATGAAATGACGGGCCAATTCTGTGCCAACCAAACAGCATAGGGATGGAATTGCAAAATGAATTCCAGAATTCTAGGCCCAAATGATGGATACCAAATGACCTCTAAGTTTTTTGCTTGACAAAAACATTCCCAAGGCATCTCCCAATAGAAATTGGTGATCCTTCAACCCTTGTTCAACCACAAGATTTTAACTTAGAAATTGGGATGAGGAGATTCTTGATAGCTTCCATGTCTTGATGCTCAAATTGTCCTTTGCCAGGGACATGGCTAAGTACTTAGATTTTACACTCTGTAGAGGTGGTGCACTTTCCCCACAAGACTTGGTTTCACCAAGACAAGATCTTTCAGAAGCCTTCCCTTAGACCAGAATGGACGCGCTCCAACCTATCAATCCCCTACCACCAACTGTCCATTTGGCTAAGTTATTGCAACCTATATGATCTAGGCAGAGCCCATAATGCCAAGTGACTGCACTTGAAGCTTCTCAACATTTGACATCTCAAATCTCTTTGTTCCTGGGTGGCCATCCACAAGTGAGATGCACAAGGTAAACCATAGAAATGGGCCTTGTGAACCACTCAACACAAACCATTCCTTCCATTCCACCCAGGTGATTCATTCACTTAGTTGTTTTATTAAACAAAACACAAGTCCACAGACTTAGAAATATTCCATAGCATGAATATATATATTCCACCCTTGTTTTCTACTAGCTAAGCTAAGCTAAGCTAAGCATGATAGTAGTAGGAATCTTAACTTAGGAAATTCTACTACGGTTTCATCTACTAGGATTTCCCATAGCATGGTTTATACTTAGCAAAAATTCCATGCAAGTCCTACTTAGAAATATCACTAATGCATAGTGAAAATAATGGGACAAAAGTATGAAGCATCACTTGCCTTTTTGGTAGAGAATATAGGTTCACTCCTTGATCTTGCAATGTTCACACACTTCAAATCACTATAATTCAATCAAGCAAGCAATATTTCAATCTACCATTCAAGCAACATCACATAAAATAATAGAAACAAAACAATGCATGCAAGCATGCCAAACTTTGTTTTATTTACAAAAGGGGTTTATAATAGGTTATAAACATTTTAAAACACTTATTGGTTATTTTATAAAGATTTTATCTATAAACCATTTTTGAACAAAATCACTATTTTATGTGGTTGAAAATGCCTTTAGCAAAAGTAAAAATTTTTATATGGTTCACCAAATACATTTTTAAATCATAAAACTTGGTGTTTGGGGTCAGAGAGTTTATATCAAAACATTTCCCAAAAGGTTTTCTCCGAAAATTATTTTGAAACCAAATCAACATTTTTAATTGGCTAGAAATGCTTTTATTCAAATATTTGTACCCTTGCTTCACCAAATACATTTTTGAAACCACCAATTGATTTCTACGGTTAGTAGGTTCAAAACAAACCATTTTCCAAAGATTTCATCTCAAAAACCATTTTAGAACAAATTTTATATTCTAAACATGCATACACAAGTTTCTGCAAAAACAATCAATTTAACAGAAGCATTTTACTAAACAAAGTGAATGGTCAGAAAGTACTTGTCTTGCTGATTCCATTGATATAAAATTTGCAAAATTTGGACGTGTGGTTTGAAAGTTATGGATTTTTCAAATTGGAACATCTAATAGACAAGTTTCTGTTTTTAAAACAGATTCCAGGCTACGTGTCACATTCTGATTCGTCTATACCTCTTCGTGTGGATCGGCTAACACAGACCGTAGGATTTCACTTGATCGCACGACACAGATCGCATACCTCTTCGCTTTAAGTGAATCTATCTATGTCACAGGATCGAGATCCAACGGTCGCTACGCGTTTGACCAATTAATAGCGGCGCTTGGCGATGTGGCGGCTGTGATCGAACAATGAGCTGGCGATGCAGGAAGCGAGAGAGTGAAAGGAGATGCTCACCAGAATCGCGTGGTCGTGGTGGTGCTCGAGGTGGTTTCCTTCTGTCAAGGGGCGCACAAAAGCGACCGGAATTCCTCGCCGGAGTAGCTTGCTGGCTCAGGCACGCACGGCCGTGGTTGAAGGCGAGTCTCTGGTGTCGTAGGAATGGTCACGGCAGATGCTGCAATCGGCAGTGAGTAGTAGAACGAGGGGCAAGGGCGGCCAGCCATCTGCGGTGCGAGATGAGGGCGGAGACACAAGGTTTTACCCAGGTTCGGCCCCCCGGAGGGTAAAGACCTTCTCCTGCTAGATTGTATTTTGAAGGTGGTACAATGGGCGAGCTCGGCGGCTAGGCGGCGAGTCGCTTGGGTGTATGATGGAACGTATCTCTACGCATACAGGGAGGTTTATATAGACTCACCTCCCCTAGGGTTTACATATCTCAACCGAATCAGTTAAGGCTTCGGTAATCATTTAACCTAACTCGACTGGGCCTATCTACTCGCCTGGGCCTTCAGCTCCAGTCGCTTGGATCCACACCGGGCCTTGATCCAGTCGCCGTCTTGCAGGCCCATTCGCCAGTTCCTGGGCCAGTCGAAAACGTCCTGCTGGGTATACCCCGGTAGGCATATCCCCATCAGTAGTCCCCGAGGCCGTCGCTGATTGGGCGTAGGTAGTTGCTGGCAGTCGGAGTATGCGGCTTCAAAGCAGATATCCAGTCGAATCGTCGGCGGGCTCCTGAATAAAGGAAAAGACTAGTCATTCTGATCGCAGCTTTGGCGAGTCGAGTCGGCGTCACTGTCGTAGTGATCGGGTCGGCGAGCCGAGTGGCTGAAGTTGGACCGTTAAACGTGGTCAAACTAGCCGTTGGGGTAATCCAACGGTAACTTTTGGCGTAATCACCGCGTAGTAACGGCTCCCTGATTTGGCAGGTAACAACCGCTATATAAGGGGAATGGCAGGCGATCAGAGAACCATCTTCTCGTCATTTCCTCCGATTGCACGCACTTTTGCCTTCCTTCGCATCGCGATCCAGCCGACCCGAAATCCTCCGCCCCCCCCACAAATCCTTCCGCCATGGCCCTCTCCACCGAGCCTTGGGGTAGATCTAAGTGTACGAGGGCGCAACTGGCGTCCTTCGAGGAGGCCGGGATCCTGCGCGCCGACTGTTGGCGCATCCCCGCGGCCGGAGAGGTGACCCCGAACCCACGCGAGGGAGAATTCATCTACTTCACCAGCCACTTAGAACGGGGGCTAGGATTCCCCACGTCCCTGTTCTTCCGGCGCTTCTGCGCCTACTACGGGATCCAACCGTCGGACCTGGGTCCACACAGCATCGAGCAGCTCGCCATCTTCGTGGCGTTCTGCGAGTGCTACCTGGGCTGCCGGCCCTACTTCCCTCTATGGCAAGATCTGTTCCACGGACGGATCAGCCGCGAGGAAGCAGGCGGCCCAATGCTTGCCGCGGGCGGCCTGACATTCTAGCTGAAGTCGAAGGCTTCGTTCTTTGACTTGATGCTGCCCGCCAAGGCGGCTAGCGACTAGAAGAAGTCTTGGTTCTACATTGCCGAGGCAACCCCGGAGGGCGAGACGGTGATCCCACGATACTCCGCCAACCGGTCCGAACCGCGCCGACTCCAAGTCGGCAAGCTTCCCACCGACCAGCGGATGGTCGTGGATGAAATGCTCCAAACCATCCACAGTCTAAAGAAGAAAGGCCTCCAGACAATTAACTTATACAACTGCTGGCTCGGGCGGCGGCTCGTCCCTCTGGCTCGGCGCGACCACTACATGTACCAATACACGGGCCGGGAGGACTCGACGAAGTCCTGCCTCGCTGAGTGGAAGCTCGAGGACTACACCCCAGCACTGAAGAAGATCACCCAGGCGATGTACCTAGACGCAAAGGCAGGGGTCGCCCCCTACACCGTGAAGCATCCAGCCCCAACGGTAAATCTCTTTGCATCATTCGCGGTCGCAGTTTGTGCAGTCGCGGTCATTCTAATCTCATCTTGTGTTCATTGCAGCTGTTCCAAGTGGTGGAAGGATGGCTCCCGCCTTCAGATGACGAAAACTCGAGCTCGTCCGTCCAGGACATGGGCGAGTCGCCTCCCGCCAAGGGCGACACCGAGAGCGACGAGAGCAACGGCGACGACGAATCCGAGGAGGAGGTCGCCCCGCTGGTCCGCAAGACCCGCGGGCAGCGTCAGCGTGAACTTGAGGCGAGTAAAAACCTTGAGCGTCATGATGATGATGACGAGCTTCCGGAGACCACCTCGTGCCGCCAGGCTACTCCATCGAAGAAGAAGAAGAAGGAAAAGGAGGCGAAGGCCCCTCCGAGGAAGAAGACGAAGCCGGTGAGGCCGGCCTCGCCACCGCACTTGGCGAGCAGCTCCGACGCCCCCAGCCCGGCCAAGGACGAGGCGCCACCGACGGCAGCCGTGCTGGACACGGCCACTGTCCTAAGCGAAGTGCCGCTGGCCTCGATGCCTCTGCCATTCGCCCCAGTCTCTGGGCTAGGGGCCGCTCCGGTCGCGGCAGCTTCGCCTCACAGGGAAGCTCCCGCTGAAGATGTCTCAGAAGCTCCCTTTGCAGCCTGGACGATGAAGAAGCCGTCCGTGTCTTGGGCACACGACGTCCTGGAGATGGGCCTCAGTCGCCGACTGGGCCCCGAACTGGAGAAGCCGGCCGGCATCCGCACGGGGCTACGCTTCATTCCGGTCGCCAAGTGAGTTCGCTCACCTACTTTTGTCTTTCATAGCAACTTGGATTACCTTGCTCACACGATCGATTCACAGGACCGGAGCGAAGAAGATAGGCCACCCGATCGTGGCCAAGGTGCCACCCGTCATCAGCGAGGATGACCCTTCCCGCAAGAGGAAGGCGGATGAAGTCGTCGTCCCTGCGGATGGCGCCAAGAAGGCCAAGGGTGACGATGTCGTTACGATCTTCGACGACACGGCGGTTGCGCCGAATGAACCCACAACGGAGGCGGCCATACCCACGAAGGAGGGTGCTCCCTTGCCTGGGGCGGCCGAGCCGGCCTCCTTTGGTGCTGGTGCCTCTATCACAACGTTCCCGCGCTTCATGGCCAAAGCGGCTATAGCGAGTGGGATCTCGCCCCCGAGCCGTTCACCTGGGGTCGCCGACGCGGAGGTCGAGCAGCATCGCGGGCACACGCCAGCTCTCCTCGCGTCCGTGGATGCGATACAACTTCATGGAATGCTTGGCGCATCCATCCAGGTATGTCCAGTCCCCGAGGATCATGCCGGTGTGCAGCAGCGGTCTGATTCTTTTAGTGGCTTGTTTTTATTTTTCGCGTCCAGTCCCCGAGTGCGCACGCGCTGAATTTCAGCGGGTGGGCACTTAGGATTTTTGATTGCCAGTCCCCGAGTGCGCACTCGCTGAATTTCAGCGGGTGGGCACTTAAGGTTTTTTTATTGCCAGTCCCCGAGTGCGCCCTCACTGAATTTCAGCGGGTGGGCACTTAGGGTTTTTGATTGCCAGTCCCCGAGTGCGCACTCACTGAATTTCAGCGGGTGGGCACTTAGGGTTTTTGATTGCCAGTCCTCGAGTGCGCACTCGCTGAATTTCAGCGGGTGGGCACTTAGGGTTTTTGATTGCCAGTCCCCGAGTGCGCACTCGCTGAATTTCAGCGGGTGGGCAGTTAGTATTTCGTTTTGGTGAACTATTTGAATTGTGTGCAGGGTCTGCAACGTGAATCAGCTGACCGATTGGCAGCGAAACACCGCGCGGAGAAGGAACTGGCCACCGTCCAAGAGGCGAATAAGGGGCTTCAGGCAATTGCCGCGAAGGTAGAGGAGGCTCGCCAGGGACTTGTCCCGGCGGGTGAGTTGGCAGTGGCTCAATCAGCGTTGAGCTCGGCTGAGAAGCGGATCACCGACCTCGGCCTTGAGGAGGCGAGAAGAAGCGAGCTCGGCGGATGGTCGAGCCGAGGCCGCCGTTACGGCCGCCGCGGAAGAACGTAAGGTTTCTGACGCCCTTGTTGCTGGGCTTCAGGATGATTACACTTCTCTTCAGAGCTTCATCACGGATCTCTCCCGCCCCTTGATTGGTGAGTGTGTCTTCCTCTGCCTATTGCATGTGCCTGTGATATCCGACGTACTCACTGTTATCTTCTATTTGCAGGTCGCATCCTTGATAGCACGGAAGAGGCGAGCTCGTTCGACGCGCGGCAATGTGTGGCCACGCTCGTCGATTCGGCGACGTTGTCGGCGACATGCATCTGAGCCTACCTCTAGGAGATATCACCCACGGAAGTAATTCCTAGCAACCTCATCGAGGTGTGGAAGTACTTGGAGAAGGCGCCCTCGGTCGTTGAGTTCATGACGCGATCGGCGTTCCGGCGCGGAGCGGCGATAACACTTAGCCTTGGGCTTGCCCACTTCCCGGAGGACTTCGACCTCGACGACGTGACTAGTGGCTACCCGTCGTCGACTGGCGCGGTGGAGATCTCCGAGGTGCTCAAGTTGATGGACCGCGCCGCAATGTACTCCGAGCGTGTCTGGGCAATGGGCGACCTCCTTCCTTACCAGGAGATGGTCGTCGCACCCAACGACCCCGAGCCGCCGCACCGGGACTTCAAGGTCGAGCAACCCTTTCCTGCAGCGATGGCGGGTGAGCTAACGACGTATCCGTCGAACCCGTACACTCCCTTCATCCGCAATCGCAAGGGTGCTGGCGAATCATCGTCGAAGCCTGCGGAGTAAACTAGGTTGCCCTGGGGCGTTAGTAGCAGTTCTGCCATTTGGCATAGTATGTATTTTGAGACAATGCGACATGCTATTGAATGAGATATCGTGTTTGTTTTGTGATTTTTCATGTGTTTTTTGATTGAGGGTTGAACGAGTCCCCGAGCGCGTCCGTCCTTTTTGTGGGGTTTACCTCGTGTGTGATGTGTTTGTGGTTTTTGAATGTTTTGTTGTTGTGGTCGACTCGCCCGGACTCGAAGAGCTAGTCGCAAGGCGACTCCCTTGAGCGCTCTGTACTTCACCGTTTTCCCTTGCGCGAACGAGGTCGGGTGGCCGAGTCCCCGAGCGTGGTACTTGGTTGTTCTAAGCGCGACTCGAGGGTGGGTGAGGACTTGGCGCGTTAGTTTGGGCGCATCACTCCTGCCTGGCCCGTTGGGTCAGTCGCATGGCGAGTCCTGGGCATGCTCTCATACTTGGCGTTTTCCCGAGCCGCTCGCGCTGAACTGGTCGTCAGTCCCCGAGCGTGGTACTTGGCCGTTCGAGTCGCTATGTCGAGGATGCGGAGGATCATGGTCGCTGTGAGAAGCGAAGGCAGTTGTCTTGGCTCGTAGAGCCAGTCAGGCTGGGCGACTCCAATGGGGCTCCGGGTAGGCATTTTTCGTGGACGATGCAAGACCTGAGGTGACCCAGTGCTCTTGCACCGCACTACTTATCCGTGCCGATCGCTGTACCAAAGGTTGACTTCTGCGGTTAGCTTGACGCTGTTATTACGAGTGCGAGTGGCACAAGACACGGAGAGTAGGCGCAATTTGCGGTAACCGATTCTTTTTATTTCATAGCGACTGGGGGGTACATATGTGGAGTTCTAGGAATAGAACTTCCGTAGGAGGTTTACATTCCATGGTCGCTTGACGTCGAGTTTGCCGTCCCCGCGGACGTCGATGAGGTAGTAGGCGTCGTTGCCGAGTACTCGCCCGATGGCGAATGGTCTCTCCCACGGAGAGGAAAGCTTGTGCATGCCCTTCTTGTCCTGGATGAGGCGCAACACCAGGTCGCCTTCTTGGAAGGTGCGAGTTTTCACCCGCCGGCTGTGGTAGCGGCGGAGTCCTTGTTGGTAGATGGCGGTGCGCAAGCGAGCTAGGTCGCGTGCCTTGTCGAGTTGATCGACTCCATCCTGTCGTGCGAGTTCATTCGCAGCCTCCGTGTAGTGGACGACCCTCGGCGAGTCGTGCTCAAGGTCGGTGGGCATGACTGCCTCGGTGCCGTACACCATGAAGAAGGGGGTGAATCCTGTCGACCTGTTGACCGAGGTGCGGATGCCCCAGATGACGGAGGGTAGCTCCTCGACCATGCACCCGGCGGTGCGCTCGAGTGGTACTTGGAGTCGCGGCTTGAGGCCGTGGAGGATGCTTTGATTGGCCCGTTCCGCCTGGCCGTTGGATTCCAGGTGGGCGACTGACGCGAGGTCGAGCCGGATGTGGTGTTCTTCGCAGAATTCGGCCATGGCTCCTTTGGCGAAGTTGGTGCCCGTTGTCCGTGATGATGCTGTTTGGGAACCCGTAGCGATATATGAGCTCGCGTAGGAATTTAGTGGCGGTCTTCCCGTCGCATTTCCGGACTGGCTTGGCCTCCACCCACTTTGTGAACTTGTCGACCGTGACCAGGAGGTGGGTGTAGCCGGAGGGAGCCTTTTTGAAGGGGCCTACCATGTCCATACCCCACACGGCGAATGGCCAGGTGATGGGGATTGTCTTGAGCGCTGAGCTCGGCACGTGCGTCTGGTTGGCGTACTTCTGGCACCCGGCGCACCGCTGGACAATGTCGACGGCATCGGCATGTGCGGTGGGCCAGTAAAATCCATGCCGCATAGCCTTGGCGACCAAAGAGCGGGCGCCGGCGTGGTGGCCGTAGTCGCCGGAGTGGATGTCGTGGAGGATCTTGCGTCCTTCGGTGGGTTGGACGCAACATTGGAACACGCCGGTGACGCTGCGCTTGTGGAGCTCGCCGTCGATGATGGTGTAGGACTTGCATCAGCGTGCGATCATCCGAGCGTCCGTCTCGTCTGCCGACAAGGTGCTGGCCTCCAGGTAGGCGACGTAGGGCTTGGTCCAGTCGTCTGGCTCGGTGACGAGTGCGACCAGGGCTGCCTTCGGTTGTAATGGGACTCCGATGTCGATCTCCCTCGGGGGAGAGACTGATGGCTTGGTGATCGTGTTGAGGAAGACGCCGGCGGGTGGTGCGAGTCGAGCCGACCCAATGCGAGAGAGTGCGTCGGCCTCCTCGTTCTTCCGCCTATCAATCCACTCGACGGAGTAGCCTGCGAAGTGTCCGCCCAGCTTGTCCCTTTGCTTGGCGATGCGCCGCCATGGTGGGGAGAGGCGGCGTCGCGAGTGCCGGCGACTTGCCAATGACGAGGTCGGAGTCTCCGTAGCAACGTAGGCGGTTGACGTTCATCTCCCTGGCAGCTCGCATGCCGTGGAGTAAGGCCTCGTACTCGGCCATGTTGTTGGTGCAGGGGGTGAAGTCGAGGCAGAGGACGTAGCGGAGCTTGTCGCCCTTCGGTGAAGTTAGCATGATCCCTGCTCCTGTGCCGTCCGCGTTCTTGGAGCCGTCGAAGTGCAGACTCCAGTAATGGAGGTATGGCAGCTTCTCTGGCTGTTGGGCCTCTTCCCAGTCGGTGATGAAGTCCGCTAGGGCTTGCGACTTGATCGCTTTTCGTGGCTCGTATTTGATGTTGTGGACGCCGATCTCGATGGCCCACTTGGCGACCCGCCCGGTCGCCTCGCGGTTGTGGATGATGTCCTGCAACGGTGCTGAGGAGACGACCGTGATCGGGTGCTCCTGGAAGTAGTGCGGCAGGCGCCGCCATTGCGTATACCAGCTTACGGTATCTGCGGGTATCGCTGGCGCGACTCGGTGAGGACCTCGCTGATGTAGTACACGGTCATTTGTCTTGGCTCTTTTCCTTCCTCCGGCCGTTCGACGACCATGACGGCGCTGACGACGCGCTCGGAGGCCGCGACATAGACCAGCATGGGTTCTTTGTCGGCGGGGGCGGCGAGTAGTGGTGCGGCTAGTAGCACCTTCTTGAGGTCGCGAAGCGCGTCGTCCGCCTCCTTGTCCCACTGGAAGGTGGGGTTCTTGCGCATCAGACGGTATAGGGGCATCGCCTTTTCGCCCAGGCGGGGGATGAAGTGACTGAGAGCCGCTACTCGCCCGACCAGCTTCTGGACGTCGCGTAGGCACTCGGGTTTGCCGAGTCGGGCGATCGTGTCGATCTTAGTGGGGTTCGCCTCGATCCCTTGCTTGGAGACGACGTACCCCAGTAGTTGTCCTGCTGGTACACCGAAGGTGCATTTGCCTCGGTTAAGCTTTATCTTGTATTTTCGCAAGTTGGCGAACGTTTCCGCCAGGTCGGCGAGTAGATCACCCTGGCGAGCAGACTTTACGACCACGTCATCGATATAGACATGGATGTTGCGGCCAATTTGGCTCGCGAGGCACTCTTGCATGCATCGCTGGTAGGTCGCCCCGGTGTTCTTGAGGCCGAAGGTCATGGCGGTGTAGCAGAAGGCTCCGAATGGCGTGATGAACGCCGTCTTCTCCTCGTCCTCGACAACCATTTTGATCTGGTTGTATCTAGAGTAGGCGTCGAGGAAATATAGCGACTCCGAGCCCGCGGTGGAGTCGATTATTTGGTCGATCTGCGGGAGGACGAACTGCTCCTTTGGGAAGGCGCTGTTCAAGTTTGTGTAGTCGATACACATCCTCCAGGTCCCGTTCTTCTTCTCGACCAGTACTGGGTTTGCCAGCCACTTGGAGTACTTGATTGGCCGGATGAAGCCTACAGCGAGTAGACGCTGCACATCCTCGGCGATGGCTCGGCGGCGCTCTTCATTGAAGGGCCGCAGCGACTGTTTGACGGGTCGCACTTTGGGGTCGGCGTTTAGTTTGTGCTCAGCGAGCTCCCTAGGGACACCAGGCATGTCAGAGGGCTTCCATGCGAAGATGTCCCTGTTCTCACGGAGGAACTTCGATGGCGCGCCTTCCTAGGCTGGGCTCATCCTCGTTCCGATCCACCGTCGGGCCTGGAGTCGCCTGGGACCAGCTCGACGGTGCGGGTGTGCGTCGTTGCCTCGAAGGTTGAGGTGTTTGCGCCCTCCGAGTTGGGCTTCTTGAGTATGGTGGGGTCGTCGTTGTTGACCCCGCTCGCGTACTTGGCGAGCTCATCGGTGTGGTTGGTTTCTGCCGCGATGACAGCGTCGGCGAGTTCTGCTCCTTTGGCCTCGCATTCGGCGGCCATGTCGGGGTCGCCGTTGATGGTAATGACGCCACACGGCCCAGGGAGCTTCATCGCGTTGTACGCGTAGTGGGGCGCTGCTATGAACTTGGCGAACGCCTGGCGCCCCAGGACGCAGTGGTAGGGGCTGTCGAAGGGCACCAGCTCGAAGACGATCCGCTCGGTGCGGAAGTTTGCTGATGTGCCGAAGGTGACTGGCAGCGTGACCTTGCCGATCAGGTACGCCTTCCGACCGGGGACGTTGCCGTGGAACGTGGTGTGGGTTGTCTCGACCATCGACTGCGGGAGCCGCAACCGCCTGAAGGTGTCCAGGTACAGGATGTTGATGGAGTTTCCGCCGTCCATCAATGTCTTGGGGAGCCAGTAGTCGCCCACCTTTGGCTTGACCACCAGGGCGACTCGGCCTGGGTACTCGATGCGCGACGAGTGGTCCTGGCGGCTCCAAGTGATGGGCTGCTCCGACCAGTTGAGGAACTGGGGAACGTCCACCTGGGCCACCGCATTGACGGCGACGGCGCGGGTGATGACCTTCTTCTCGCGCTTCGTGTTGAAGCCTGTGAAGGTATGGAGCAAGCCAGCCACGTTGCCGAACTTTCCGCCGTTTGGCGGGTTGTTGTCGGGGTCCTCCCTTGCTCGCCGTGCCTTCTCAATCTCCCTGAGGGTGTGGCAGTCGGCGGTCGTGTGCGTTGCGGGTTTGCCTTCCCTGCTATGAAACGCACAAGGTTGGTTAAGGAGGGCCGCAGGGTCGAACCTTGGCTTGGCCTTGTAGTTGCCGCCGTCGCGGCGTTGTCCTCTGTCGCGGCGGAAGCTTTTGGGCTCGCGTTGTGCGTGCCCGGCGTTGGTGACGAAGTCGACTCGCCCGTCACTGCGGCGCTTGCCAGTGAGGCGAGTGTTGCTGTAGCGTAAGTCAGACCGTCGTCCGCTGTCGTTGCCGCTCGTGCGGCGTTGCCCTCCCGACTCATCGTCGGTCTCCTGGTTTGGATCTTCCTCCGCGTACCGTTTGGCGATCTCGAGGAGGTCCGGTATGTTGTCGAGTGTGCGAGAATGTCGCTTGAGTTTGGTGACCAAAGGCTCATAGCGGCACGAGGTCTTGAAGCAATGGATCGCGGTGTCCGGGTGGATGCCGACCGCGTTGTACCAGAGTTCTTGCCACCGCTGGACCCAGTTGCGGGTCGACTCACGGGGTCCCTGGACGCATCGCTCCAGGTCCTCGATGGTGGTGGCACGGGTGTAGGAGCACTCGAAGTGCCTGACAAAGGCGTCACGCATCTCCTCCCAGGAGTCGATACTATCCTGGGGGAGGGTGTTGATCCACTGCCTGCACGTCCCCTCCATCATCAAGGGGAGGTAACGGGCGGCTAGCAGGTCGGTGTGGCCTGCGATCCCCATCTCCATGAGGTATGTATCGAGCCAGACGGCGGGGTCGTACGAAGGGTCGTACTTTTCTATATCCTTCGGCGCCTTGAAGTTCGGCGGGTACTTCTCGCCTCGGATCATCGGTCCGAAGCACTTGGGGCCGAGTCGACTTAGCGACCCCATTGGCTCGCCGTCGTGGCGATTGGTTAGGGTGTGTCGCAGGTCGTCGGGTTGGCGTGCGCGCCAGCTCTAGTTGTTGATGATGTGGGTGCGGGCGTCGATGGGTTGACCGTTGGCGGCGACGAAGTTGGTCGTTGGCCTGGGGTCGTTGGTGGAGAGTGCCGCGTTCGCGGGTCGGTGTTGGAGCTGCAGTGGCTCTGGTGGCGGGCAGTTGAGGGTGTTTGCCGCCATTGGGAGGCCGCTTGAGGCCGCTCTGCTTCCCGAAGAATGCGAGTACACCCGACCTTGCGAGTCGGCGCCTGCGTTTTGCTGCTCGACGGCCTTTGCGAGCAGGGCCCTGACGTATTGGATCTGTAGGGCGCCGTCGCCGGTGGCCGTGATGTTGTCGGCTGCTGCTCGGCCCGCCACGAGGTTGTCCATCGGGGTGGAGAACAGTGGGAGGCCGTTCGCGTCCCGCTCCCGTGAGGAGACTACTATCCGCGGCTGATCTCTAGGGTGTGTGCGGTTGGGTGGAGGTGGGGCGCCCATCGCCGTCGACCCTGGCGGGGGCCGGGCGCTTCCTCCTGGTGGCGCGTTCTCGCAGATCGCGCGCTCGGCCACGCGGGCCGGTTTGTTTTCGTCGTCGAAGTTCAGGGCGCGCCCCTGGACGGTGGGGTTCAGGCGCGACCTGATTCGCTGCTGGTGGTAGCGCGATAGCTCCTGCTCGAGGCGAAATTTTTCGCGCTCGGCTTGCTCCTTGCGCACTGCCTCCGCCAGCTTCAGGCGGAGTTCCTCGACCTCCGTTGTTGTGGTGTTAGGAAGGATCGGGGTGGAGAAGGGATCCTCCGGCAGATCGGTGCCGGTCACCATGTAGGTCGCGGCGTGGCGACCGGTACCGTCGCGAAGGTCGGCGGAATTTTCCGACCCGGAGTCGAAGTCGAAGATCCCAAGGATGGAGGGATCCTTGAAGTCTCCCATGTTGGAGACCTGGGTGATGGAGCCCGCGGGTGAAGCCGCGGTGATGGATCCGGCGAATGACGCCGGTGTCGCCGAGTTGGCGTCGTCGTTGAGGGCCGCGTCTTCTGCGGCCGCTGAGTTTTCGGCCACATTGCTGTGGGCCGAGTTGTACTCGGAGGCGAGGCGATGGATCGGGCGGATCTAGCTCTCGGAGAGCCGATCGCGTGGCGGCGACTCACGGATGCGAGCCGAATCCTCCGAGACGATGGCGTCGGTGAGGCCGACGAAGAGGCTGATCGTGCCGACCGGCAGGATCACGCTGTGCGTGACGGGTCGTGCCGCCGGGACGTAGCTGCTCGGCAAGATTTGGAGCATCTCGCCGATCGCTATCATGCGGCCGGTGGCGACCGTCTCGTTGATGGGCAGATTGGATCTCGCCGCAGAACACCGGCCAGACCGGCCATGCCCCACGGTGGGCGCCACTGTCGTGGGAATGGTCACGGCAGATGCTGCAATCGGCAGCGAGTAGTAGAACGAGGGGTAAGGGCGGCCAGCCATCTGCGGTGCGAGATGAGGGCGGAGACACAAGGTTTTACCCAGGTTCGGCCCCCCGGAGGGTAAAGACCTACTCCTGCTAGATTGTATTATGAAGGTGGTACAATGGGCGAGCTCGGCGGCGAGTCGCTTGGGTGTATGATGGAACGTATCTCTACACGCCCTGTAGGGAGGTTTATATAGACTCACCTCCCCTAGGGTTTACATATCTCAACCGAATCAGTTAAGGCTTCGGTAATCGTTTAACCTAACTCGACTGGGCCTATCTACTCGCCTGGGCCTTCAGCTTCCAGTCGCTTGGATCCACACCGGGCCTTGATCCAGTCGCCGTCTTGCAGGCCCATTCGCCAGTTCCTGGGCTAGTCGGAGACGTCCTGCTGGGTATACCCCGGTAGGCATATCCCCATCATCTGGAACGCGAACGAGCAAAACAACGAGTCAGGAAGGTGCACACGGGTTCAAGGATCACGGGAACACTCACCAGTGAGCAAGGGGCACACGAGGTCGTCGGCTATAGCTCGTCGGAGTCAAGTTCATCATCGGTGGCGCTCAGACATGGACAGAGCCGAGGCTGCGGGGCATGCGCGGGCAGGTAGAGGGTACTGAGAGGTGCGCAAGAGTCTGTGGAACACACTCGTGTGGTCGAGGGGGCGAGGGGCGACGGTGGCTGGCCGGAATCTTCGCCGGAGGGCGTCGGAGGCAGGGGCAGTTGAGGCAAAAATTTGAGCAGCCTAGTGGCTCAGGTGGTGTGGCGTCTGGGGGGAAATGGAGAGGGGATGCTGGCGATTAAGAAGGCGTGGTCAGGGGGAGGATTAACTACGCCATTTACGCGAATTCATCCGAGCAAATCAACGGCAGAAACTGCCAGGTGTGTTCAACGCGGGGTGAAGAAGATGATGACGGCTGGGGTCTGTCGCTGAGTGAGGAGAGGGGGAGTGGGTTTAGGCGGTCAAGGACGTGGGTCTATTCATGATCTGAAACATTTTCTCATGAGAAGGGAGATGGGCTAGACTGGGCTTAGTGGGCTGGGCTGGCTAGATCATATTTTTTTTGTACTGTTTTGCTTTTCTTTTTCTATTCTTATTATTCTGTTTTGATTTTGATTAAACAAATCAAACACTCATTTGAATTCAAACCTTTGCCATATTTTGTGAATAATCAAACACTGTTTATTTCCACATTCTGATGTCAAATTTAGAATAAAACTTTTATTCCTTTAGTGCCTTTTTAAATATTTAAAATAGGTCCTCGTATTAATTCATTCAAGATTTAATAATGTTTTTAATTTCCATTTGAATTCTAAGTCCTTCCAAAACCTTTCAGTAAGTTTTATTTACTTATTAGGGTGTCAAAATATTCACCTAGAATTTATTGGAAAAAATTTAATATGATTCATAAATCATTTGAATTGGGTATTTGTTTTAATTCCAATGGAATTAAATATAGTTTTAATTCCCTAAAGTTTATTTGGAAGGTTTCTTTAATCTTATTTAAGTTGAATTAAACCACTTTTATTTCACTTGGGTAAATTCCAAAATACTATTTTCCCAAGATTTAATCAATTTATTTCTAATAGGGATTTTTATCTTTATTCCAATAAAATAGGATTTGGTCAAAGTCATTTTATTTTATTTGGAGTATTCTTTATCCCTTTATTTTATTTGGATTGGGATTATATTCATTCCATTTGCTTATGGATTAGGCCAAGATTTAATTTGGTCTTTAAATATTCTTTATTTAATATTTCTTTCGTCATCTTATAAAATCCATATCTTTTTATTTAGGGATCCAAACTTGGTGATTCCAATTTGTAAAATCTTGTTTAATATTTGTTTATCACTTTAAATCTTTTTAGGATTAATTGCTCACCATTTGGTTTGGATTTTAGATAAGTGCTTTATTAGTTTTGGAATTTACTTTTCCTTATCTTATTAAATTCATAAGATTTTATCCATGGTTCCAAATTAAGTGAAACCAATTTCTATGGTCTTATAATATTTCTATTTGTCTTTCTTGATCTTTTGTAAATGTTTGTCGACAAATTTTTCTATGGATCAAATCCATAGACTGGGAGATAACTTGGAAATGATTTCTATTCCCTTAGGGCTTAGGGTTTGGATTTATTTTCCAAGTGTTTAAATTTCAAGATACATTCATTGAGGAATGCATTTCTCTTGATTTGGATTTTGTTGGATTCAAACTTTAAAGTTTTTTCAAGATGGGATTTTTAAGTTTCCATTTAGAAACAAAAGTTTCTTTTCACCCTAAAATTCAATAATTAATTATTTTGTTTATTTATTTTTCACATTAAAAGATTTGGAAAATCTTGGGATGTGACAATACCATAACATAGTGAATGTTGTACATCATATTCTTTCAACAATCGATGTTTATACTTAATGGTTTTTCCTAATTTGAATGATTTAGGACTTGTTCCTTAATCAATTCCTATTCTGAACTCTTCAGAATCTCCTTTAGGAACACATTCCATCATATTTCTATATGACATTTATCCTAAGATTTCAATGCCCAATATACTTTTAACTTTAACCCTTACAAATCAATATTTATTGGCTCTTCGGTCCTTATTCTTAATGTGTCATATACACATACGAATTATGTGAAGCTCCCACCCAAATATGTCACCTACATATATGAGTCCGAACTTCACATTTCCCCCACTTAAAAATATGTCATCCACATATTAATTTAAGGAAGACTCTCTAGCTGCCACTCAATTTTATGAAAATTGCATATCTTCTCAATATTTCAAACAACTTCAAAATATCTTGATCAACTATCAAATTGAGATTTTTTACAAGACTCTAGTACTTTACTAGTATTAATCCACCTGACTTTAGCACTTCTGAATCAAATTCGTTTGAATTTGTCCAAGACTTCTTTTGGATAATTGTGCTTGGTGTTTTGAGACTCCCACCTTTTACCATATGACTTTGCGGTCCTTCGGAAATATCAAGCAACTAATTTACTTGGCAAGACTCAGTAACATTTACTTTCTAATCTCAAGTGAAAAATACTTCTAGGTTTTCTTGTAATTTTAGTTTACCATCAATTACTTTGTTGTTCATAGGTATGCCTTGTTCTAATAACATGGCAATTAATTCACAAATATGTCCACACAAGGTGTACGGCGTATTTACGAATCCTACTTTCCTTTTGTATAAGCATACTTGAAACACAATGATCATAATCAATGATTTCTTTCTTTAATGTGAAGATTCACCTTTCAGAACTTATTCTGTTGCGCTTCTCAACACTCTGATGCAGGGTCATAGACCTTCATCATGCTCCCACTTTCTTCCATTAACAACATTACCGAGAAACACACTTTCTCGAGAATGCACCAAACTTGTAGCAATACTAGTTTTGCTTTCTTTTGGTTCAAATCATGGAATTTGTATTTTAAAGTTTCCAATGAATCCTCTACAAGGACTTGTTCGCTATTGTTTTGGTTTTATCAAATAACTCCAAAACCTTTCATGAATTCTAGATGGTTTACTTTATTCTAAATGAGTGTTTGCTATTTCTAATGGTCTTTACATTAAACTACCTTGGTTTATTTGGTGCTACCTACAACCCACTTAATATCAATTATTATCTTGTGAAACATATTTCACTAATCCTTATGCCAATAATGTTAAATTTCATTACTATTGATGAAATCATAGTAATATGATTCTCTTTTATTTTTAATACCCCTTAATGTTGAAACCCTTCGATCATATCAAATGGTTTCATGATCATGGTTCATTTGGTAACCTCTTTTACTTAAATCAACAATCACTAAATGATAATCACCACTTTGTTGAAATACGGCACATCGAATATGTATTTTCTTTCAACATTTCATTAAACACTTTGTATTTTGCAATACGCTGTGTTTTAGTTATCACGCCGAACTTTGGCCTGATGTGGATGTGATAGGAGATCAAATATCTATAATATTCACATACTAGCATGACAACTTATGAATTTTAAACATTGGTTTCATTCATAATGAATATATCATTTAGTTGGGTATTTCAAGGCATTTTAATGTTTCATAAATGTTCATGCATTATCAATTAGTTTTACAACTCGAATAATTCACACATTATTGTAAAAACATATGAACATGAATAGAAATCATTCATAAAAGGAGAGCAACTGATTTGTTACAAACTATATGAATAACTGTCTCACGAAGTGTAAGACACACTAATAAAGTTCATATTCCACCGATTACAATAATTATCCAAAAATAGTAAACTAAATGATAAATGTCAAGGGAGAGTGTCATCGGCCATCATCATCATGCTCGCCGTCAACACAGAACATCACCTCCTCTCTCGAAAGTAGATCTCATGCAGTGGGACCTATTTTCATAAAACAGGACAAATATCAAATACTTCAATGTTGCAATAAGTGTTTGCAAGATTATAACATTTATAAACTTGTATATCATATATACCTTAATCATCATCGATGACCTCTCTAGCAATGGGTTCAACCTTCACGTTCCTAAAACGTGATATGAACTCATGAAAATCCTGTGTTTCCTCATCACCTTTCAGAATGCAAGTCCTAGCATGTCCTTCGTAGCTGGGAGGCAGCGACCAAAGCAACATGCCTATTGCAAATGAGTCAGTCATCCAGTTGTCCATGAAATGAATCAGTCTCATATACGCATCATGCATGCGCTTCAAGTGACTCTCCAAGCAAGTGTGTTCCTCCATTTTTATGGAAAGGAAGTCTCTAAGTAGCTCGTGCGTCCACATGCGCATCGTGCCAACAAACTCGGCCCGCAGCTGATCGACCGTTGCATATGGATCAAGATCACCCTTGAGCGGATGTAGTTCGTCCACCATCCCATGGCGCATGATCACGTGAATGAAGATGGTGTTGGGGTTTGAGGGCAAAAAACCCTAATGCCGGGATCTATCTACTAGTAATGCAGTAATGAGAGGAGATATGGTATTCAGACCTTTGAAGACCGAGCGCGATTAACGTACCGCGAGGAACGTGGATGAAGAATATGCCTTGACGCTGACCTCAAGGTCATGAAGTCCTATGGCTCCGACAACTCCTAGCACCAAAAACACGGTGCCGCTAGCGGGAGTCACACACGTACGATGCTTGACGATGACCCCCACTCGTCTCCGATCCAGCTGAGATTGCGGAAGTAGATCTTCCGGCTCCGAATCTCGCGGTGCGAAAGTGCTCCACGGTGAAGAAATCCTTGCTTGCATAGCCCTAACAAGGGGGCCATGGTCGCACGCGCGCGCACGAGAGAGAGAGAGAGAGAGAGAGGAGAGAGGGAGAGAGAGAGAGAGGATATAGGCAACACATGACTTTTATTTATTTCTTGGTGGAAATTGGTGTGTTTTAATCCTCCTATGGGCACCCCTTTGTATAGACGGAGGGAGGGTGTCCCTCCACCTTAGGGTTACCATGTGGGACTAAATAAACAAAGAAAAAGGGGGCAACCCCGCCACCGACCGGGTGGGCCGCCTGCCCACCCGTGCGTGGCCCAGCAGGGCAAAGGCGGTGGAGGAAAAGGGCCCGGGTGGGCCGGCTGCAACCAGTAGCCCGTGAGGTGGCATCTGCGGCGGCAGAGCCCAACACCAGACCCCAGATGGGCTGGCCCGCGGCCCACGTGCGCGCGCTCGCCCGCCCGAGCGGCAGCTAGCGGGGCAGCCCTGGGTGGGCCTTGACCCAGTAGATGTGGTTGCCTCTGGCCTGGCGGCATGATACCTTCGATCCGGATTCACGGATCTAGTATAATAGATTTTCCCCTAGAATACCTAGGTTTAATCGAACCTTGGAAATCAATGCTAAAAGGAAATAAATAAGGACACGTCTACAAGACTTTATTGTTTCATTTTATCTTAGTTTATCGGACCAATCTAGTTTACTTTTTATAGTGGGTTGGATCAATGGATGGAGATAGGCCAGGATTGAAGATCCACCTGCAGCTGCACATCATATGGGATAAATGATAATAATAGCATAGTCATGTGTAATATTTGAACAGAGATAATCTCTTGTGGGTAACACATCCTAGTATACTAAAGCCCCCGCGATGCAACGGGCATAGCAATAGCCTTTTAATCCAACCGAGTGCACACCGAAGCCATGGGCTACAAACAATTATTAAGTGAAGAACACAGATTAAAGCATTAAGTGGTGATGTTGTTGCGATCCTGAATGGGTCGCTAAGCGAAGGCCGTACTACCCTTTCTGTCATTGGGGTTCCTATGAGATCGCCGCTAGCCAAGTATCTCACCTCAATCCTTTATCAATCTATGAGATCTTGGGTACCTACAAGTTCACAGATCGAGACAAGAGACAAAGAAACAAAAGATACGAATCTCAATTGCAAAAAGATGCAATACTCCCATGATTATATGCACATAATTTCTATGAGGTTTATCCCCAACCCGTAGCCCGTAAGGACTACTCACTCATAACAAATAGTCAAGGATAGAAAACATTGTGCAAAATACTTAGATTGAAATCAAATATTCTTACAATGGTCGCCAAATCACAAGGAGATCTAAAGTACAAAGCAATAGCTATAGCTAGTGGAGGGATGGATGAACAATGCTGTGGATCTCCTTTGGTGGTGTTGTGATGAAATCTGAGAATGGTGGCTCTCTAGACAGCGGTTGGAGCCTCAAAATATATAGGTGTCTTCACAAATGTTTTAGAGTTTGGCAAGATGAAGCCATCGGCACCCGTCCAGACGGGCGTCTGGTAGCCCGCCCATACCGATATTCAAGCGCTGGCGCTGAATTTTCTCCCCAATTACTTGGACATGTGTATTTCCTCTAATTCCTTCATTATGACTCCTGATTTCGCATTAAAACCCATGATTTCCTACAAAACATAATTCAAAGCAAGGTTTTGCATATCTTTGCAATTATTAGTCATTAGTGGCAAGGATTGAGAATTTCTTATCAATTTCTTGACTAAAAACAATGTTTAAACACAAATAAAGATGGAAAACTTCAAATCCATCATGGCGCATAGCAGCGACCGCCCATGCGTGTGGCGCAGACTATCCGCTGCCCACGTGGGCTGTTTCGAAAACAATCACCCCTTTTCCTTTTTCGTCTGTTTCTTTTTAGGTAAAATCCCTCCAGGATTTGGCCAAACAAATAAGACGCCTTTATAAATCTTTATTTACAATATATTAATTCATAATTAATATATAATAAACATATATTCAAATCACCATTTATCCGAAAACCCTTTTCAGTCATTTTTCCTTATCCTTTCTCTGAACACCTTCGGATCTCCCCAGAACTTTTCTACTCTCTCTCTTCTCACTTATTCAGTGATTCCAAACTAGCCATTAATGATCTCTAAGCTTTGCCAAACCCTTAAGCGTGCTATCCAATAGTTTGAGAATACTATAGACATGGTCAAGACTCCTCTCTGACCAATGATCAATAGCGGGACCTAGATGCCTATGGTGACCACTTGTGTACTCAACAAAATTTGCCGTTGAACCGTAAACACTATGTCTTATTCCTTTTGTCTCTATGATATTGTATTGCCTAAGGTTTGATCAAATGACACCTCGATGTCAGGGTTCAACCTTGTTATTGATAATACCTTCTTTACTCGATTTTATAAGTGATATCCTCGTGACCTAGTCACATCTTGCACATCTTATGGATATAACTTATCCGAGTGGGCCTAGATTATATTTTGTCACGCGGATGGACAAATCCCTCTCTTGATGCAGCTGACTCAACTTGCTCCTCCGTACACACAAGGACACCCTTATGATCAACGTTCCACCGAGTGATGTTAAGTGCCATCAAAGTATCCTCGGGAGACAGTGATTTGATAGGGTCTCACAGTCTAAGGAAAGATTCACTATGTTTCCTAATCATCATAACTTGAACTCAGTGACATGATCGTGATACGATGCTATAAATAGGGTATGTTCACCATCTCATTCTCTAATGAAATGACTCCATTGTCAATTAGGGGTCGAGGCTCCAACATGATCAGGAAACCTTTGATCATCTGTTGACCAATGAACCAGTGACTAGAGTTTCACTGCGAACTACTGGTTGTTTGTATATCTACATGTATTGATGTTTTCTAATCAATATAGTTATAGCATGATATAAAACTTAATCGTATACTTTATAAAATATGCCATTAAATATTTGTCTCTAGGGCATATTACCTTCAGTCTCCCACTTGCACTAGAGTACAAATAAACTAGCTGCATTTGTTATCCAATCATCAGTACCATACTCCTTGGTGCTTCTGATTATTATTGCTCATGGAAGAGTTATAAGTCTAAGAAATGAACATTTCATTCCTTGTGTATCCTTTGCAACTTATTAATGTCATCCTGCATGACACTAATATATTTTATCATCTCTATGATAATTTCTTGTGCATGTAGAATATTTCGGCAACAGAATGGGGTCTCAGGTTCCAAATACTAGTAGTGACTTTAGATAGGTCTCGGGGACTTTCTCATGGGCACTAAGTATTAGAACACATTCTGTGAGAACATGTTTCTCAAAGCTCCAACCATTTATACAACACATAGTAGTATTCTTATACTATGTTATAAATGTAGATTTGAAATTCAAAATGCACCATGTGCCATTTCGAATATTAGCCACCATACTTCAACTGTGCCTAAGGTAATCTTTAATGCAGAGATTTCCGATCTTCCCAAATTCAACATATAACCTTTCCAGTATAACACTTTATACTTCGAGTATGTTGTCTTTATAGATCCGGAAACGTGTCTACAGATATCACCAGATCATGTGCACAATCCCAACTCATCGTTCAATGATTTACACTTAATCATTTACCAACTTGTTCTTCTAACTAAGAACATGGATCGGATTATGTTAAGTATTTTGTCATTATTTAAAATTAGAATCCTATGTCATAACATAGTGGATGTGTGAACATCATATTCTTTTATTAAATCATAGACTTTCATACTTAATGATTTTTCTAATCTTCTAAATTATTTAGGACTCTTCCTGAATCAATTCATATTCTGAACCATTCAAAATATTTTTAGGAATTCATATCTCAATCTCCTAGATTTCAATGTCATATATTCTTTGAACTATTTTCCCATAAATCAATATTTATTTATTTATTTATTGGCTTTTGGTCCTTATTCATAATGTGTCATTCACACACATGAATCTTGTCAAGATCCCACTCAAAATATGTCAACTACATATGTGAGTTCAAACTTTACAATACTTCCACAAAAATATATCATTCACATATTAATCCAGGAAGACTCCCTAGCTCCCACTCAACTTTATGCACTTTGTATATATTCTCGATATTTTGAACAATTTGAAATCTCTTGATCAATTATGAACTCGATAATTTATTTTACAAGATGCCAAGATACTCCAGACATTTAGCATCTCCGAATCAAATTCATTTGAATGTGCTCAAGACCCTTCTTGACGAAAACTCACTCTGTCTTTTAAGACTCCCACTTATTTCTTATAACCTTGCGGTCCTTCAGAAATATCAAGTAACTATCTTACTTGACGAGACTCAGTAATAATTTTACTTTCTAATCTCAAGTGAAGTTTTTAATTTCAGGATTTCTTGTAACTTTAGTTTACCATCAATTTCCTTGTAGTTCGTAGGTATATCTCGTTCCAATAACGTGACAATCAATTTACACTTATCTCTACACTATGTGCATGGCATATTTGTGAATCCTGCTACTTTATGTAAAAGCATAACTAAAAACTACAATGATCACAATCATTGATATCTTTTCCTTTTAATAGGAAGAGTCTCATCCTGGAACATATTCCGATACGTTTCTCGATCATTTCGATGCATGGTCACATACCTTCATCATGCTCTTACTTTTATTTCATTAACACCATTGTCGGAGAAACACACTTTCTCGAGAATGCACTAAACCTTTGGCAATACCATCTTTTCTTCCCTTTGGTTTTTGTCATGAAATTTGTCTTACAAGTTTCCAAGGATTTATTCGTTAATACTTTGGTTTTATCAAATAAACCCAAAAGTTTTTCATGAATTCTAGACAGTTCACTTTATTCTAGATGAGTGTTTGCCATTTCCAATCAATGGTTTAACATTTGGTTTATTGCCATATGTTGTTCCCACTTTATGTCATTCTAGAATTTTACAAATTTCCATGTATTATCAATTAGTTTCTTAATTCAAATAATTCAAAAATAATCGTAAACAACATATAAACATAATAGAAATCATTCATAAAAACAGAACAACTGACTTGCTACAAACTTGTATGAATAACCGTCTCACAAGATGTAAGACACTATAAAAGTTCATATTTCACATATTATAATAATTATTCAAAAACTATAAATTAAATGATAAATCTTGAGGGGGATTGTTTGTAACATCCCAAAAATATTGAACTTGGATCATCAAACTCTAAGCATCAAAATTAGGGCTAACAAAAACTTTTCTAAATAAAATTATGAATGCATGCATATGAGTATGCATTGAATTTGAAATTCTTTTGAACCACCTTGTTTGTGTGTTTCCTTGCTTGTAAAATGTTTCTTAGGTGAAATAAACATTATCTAAAACATTTCCCAGACTTTTCCCAAAGACAAATAAAGCAAAACATATAAAATAAAGGAATGGTCATTTTGACCAATTTAACTCCCATGCCTACTTTGGTTGTCTCAAACTTTCAGAACCTAACAGAAACTTTTCTGGATCTTTGCACCCCTTGATTGTACTCATAACAAAGTATCAAGGCCCACTTTGTGATCATCCAGAAAGTTTCAAATGCATAGTTTAAAAGGCAATTCAAAATCGAATCTTTATCATATGGGAAGATCCCACTTTTTCAAAAACCACTCAAACAAGCTCAAATTTCAAAACCCAAGCATCTGCAGACTCATCAGCACCAATCTAGCACACCCACCAAAAATCTTTTCAAAATTCAAAACTTGAATTCATGCGGCCATTTCATCAAACACTTGGCAGACACAAAACAAACAAAATCAAAACACTATAGTGTGCAGTGTTTTGAGCCTAACTGGTTTCCTATCTAGCTCACAACCAGCTCAGTAGATCATCTAGAAAGATTAACCAAGCACTAGCACCACTATGAGCTTGCCAAAACCATCAATGGTGAACAGCCGAAGCCACCCTTGCCACCCCAGTGTAGAGAACAAGCTAGGAAGGAAACTAGCCATGCCAACCTTGTCTGGGAGATCACCCATGCCTCACCGCCCCCTCTCGACCAGGCCTGCCTCGAAGACACCGACCAGAGCACCCAGGAACGCCACGCCCGTGCCCCTGCCAACCTGTCGAGCATGCGCCAGAGCGCCACCCTCGATCAAAGCCCACAGACCGCGCGCCGCCCTCGTCGCGTGCATACACGATCACCACCGACCCAGGAGACCACCAGACATCCCCGTTAGCCGCCCCATGACGCACAGCCACCGTTCGCCGTCGAAGACGCCGCCTCTTCCGTGCAGAGCGTCGCGTGTTCCAGACCAAACTGCACCGCCCCTACAAGCGCATTAAAGCCGTAGAGCATCGCCAGGAGACCACCAAGCGATCGCCACCGCCGGCCATGCCTCTAGCAGCCCGTAGCCATGTGGCCACCGTCGCCTGCCCATGCCGTTCGGTCTCACCATCGAGACTATAAATAGAGGACTCCCCCGCTCGAATTCTTCACACCATTCCACTCCTCTCTCACCCAGAACCACCCCACCTCATTCCCGGAGCAAGGCGAGTAGCGCATCGCCGGAATTTCACCGGAGCCCGCCGCCTCTGGAGAAGAAGGGCGCCATCGATTTCGTCCACCCCAGGAGCTGCCGCGACCATCCCTGAGTTCGCCGTCGTCGACTTCGTCATTCGCCTCGCCGCCGACTCGCCGCACCCGGTGAGCCCAAAGAACCCCATCGCCATGCTAGGTTTCTGTCTCGCCGGTGTTGTCCAACGTCGACGATGACTCCCAGCCGTTGGATTAGAACTAGATCAAACGTCCCACATCGCCCCATACCGCTTTGCACCCCCCTGTATCACTGACGAGTGGGGACAGCCACTTAAGCATCCCGCGGAAGCGCTATGCTTAGCAGGCCGGCCCGTTAACTTTTCCCGCGCAGCCCAGTTATTTGAATTAAACCTTTTCCATTTTATTTCAAACTCACTTCTGTACCCAGTTTCAAAAATCAACCCAGATCGATTCAGTGCACCAAATTGAATGAAACTAATTTTGTTAGAAAGGTCTGGGAATGCTGAATCCAAGCCCGTTGGATTCAAGTCATTTGGATCTATAGATCACCCATGGTAAAAATAACAAGGCAGAAGCTTTTCTGCATTCAAACATTTTTCAAATTTAAACCATAATAGCTTTTGAGTTGATTCCAACTCTCAAAAATCACATTTAACCATACCTTTCAGAATATATAAAAACATATAGGTTTAATTACAGAAATAATGTTCAAGTAATAAAATAATGCTACATAGGCATTTCTAGTCACTTTATTTAATTAAAATAAAAGGGTAAAACCTTATTAAATTGTGACACCACTTTAAATCATATTCCCATGGACTAAAATATGTGGTGATGACATGTGTCAACATGATCCCATGTTTGGTTTGGAGAAATCTTAAGTAGTTTTTCAATGAGTAGAAATTACTTTTCTAAAAATAAAAGGATTTAAACCAAGCCTTAATCTTGTAATGTTAGAGATGATGTTAGATCATCTATAGGACCCTTGTGTGTGATGATTGCAAGTAGTTAAGTATTGTTTGGTGATTGTGTACATCGTATTTATTTATAGACGCTAGTACCGACCAAGGATACGAGGAGGAAGGAGGATTCTACGAAGAAGAAGCCGAGGAGAACTTCAACCACTGCTCTGCACAAGGCAAGCTAACACTTGCAAGATACCCTACTAATGCAAGCTTATATTGACACTGATGCAAGCCTAATACTACCAGTTGATTGTGCAAGCTAATACTTGCTTGTTACCATGACCACTATATGCCTTAAGCATATATGATCATCTCCACTTGATACCCAATCCTAGTTTTACTTGCAAGCTTCTTACTTTATTTCTTTATCAAAACTCTTACTTAGAGTTTACTTAAAAGAATGGTAGATACTAGAAAGATATTTGAAGGTTGCATAAAGAGCATAAAATTTGGCCTAAGCTAGATAATCTTGATGTCATCCTAAGGCATGAGATTGAACTTAGTTAAAACTCCATTAGTTTACCACCCTCATCAGTGCTTACCCCACCTATATATGCTAGTGCTAAGCATAAAACCTGATCAACTTTAGATGGGAATACTTGGTGGAAAAATGGTTATGAAAACCTTGGAATGATGGATCATTCTATTGAAATGTTTTGGACATGTGTTTCCGAACACTTGATGATTTTGGTGATGAAAATGATGAGGCATGAGCCTTAGCCCTTTTTTTAAAACTAATGGTTATCTGGATGCGATACCATTCCAATTTTATCGTACAACCACAATACCCGAAGATTGGGTAGGGCTTGACTGGAAACTTATATCCCTTAGTATTAGTTCCCTCACGGCCAAGGTCTGAGCTGAGGCTACCTTGTGAAGATTGTCCACCTGTGCAATACCCAAGATGACAGTTGGTCATGGTTGGGAGGCCAAACTCACAGGAGAGGTGCTTGTACTAGGGCGTGTAATTGAAAGGTTAGGATTGATTATCCGCATACTGAGTATGGTGAATTCAGGATTTGTTCCTGACGGATGTATCGAATGTTGTGGTGAAAGTGTACAATCTCTGCAGAGTGTCAAACTATTCGAATAGCCGCGTCCGCGATTATGGACATTTGGAGTGGCCATACTGTTCCCCCGTCAGACTTTTCAAAATGACTTGTGAAATGAATTGAGACTTTGACTTGACCACAACAGGGTTGTGGCATGAAATACAACTTCCCCTTTTAGGTGTTATAAAACTTCAACTAGCATTCGTTGCTCCTAAACTTAGTAGAGATAAACCTGGATTTTGCAAAAGAACCCTAGAGCCTAGTGTCCCATTATCAAAACCCCCTTTTACTTGTTAGTATTAGTTTGCGAGTACTTAAAGAGTACTCATGGCTTTGTCCCTGGCTATTCCCATGGACAGACTATGAAGAGGAGTACCTGGAGGATGGACCCCAGGAAGGTTACGACAACTAGGATCATCTCCCATTGTCAAGATTGCTCATGACCTCAAGATGGAGCTCACCACGCCATCAAGTTATTATTGCGTATTCCGCTGCTTGATGTTGTATTAAGAACTGGATCATGAGATCCCTATTTGTGTAAGAACTTATGTACGGTTTGTAATGGATGATGTACTATGGTATCCAATTATGTTATGTCTCGCAAAAATGGTAATCCTGGGATTGCGATGTATGGCATAACAGGCATCTGGGATTAAAAATCCGGGTGTTGACAAGTTGGTATCAGAGCCATCCTGACCATAGGAGACCCTAGTTAGATTGGACGTTTGAATCAAAAAATTAGTTTCAAAACGAAAGAAAACAAATATTTACAAAAACTTATTCTCATTCTTACCCCTTGGATTCTCTCATGAAAATTCATGTTCTTCAAAAACCCTTGCAAAATACATAAAATTTTGACACACTTGATCACTCTACTAACTTACTCATCCTATATTCTTATAGATGGACGTGAAGTACAGCAAGTTTTACCAGTTGGGGAATGGAGGATACCTTATCTTTGAGAGGGATTTGGACCAGCTTTCGGAACTTCTGGAGCATCCGCACCCCGAGTTCTTTGGAGCTCAGCTCAATGATCAAGGAGGAGAAGATCTGTAGTGGATAATTGTTGCAAGTCTCCGAGGAAAGATTGAACCTCCCACTGTGGAAGGAATTCAGTTTACCTTAAGAGAGAACAACTGGCTCGATGGACTTGCCAGGGCCATGCAGGAAGCTCTTTCCCGTCTGTGTGGGCAGAGCATCAGTCAGATCAAGGGTACTCGCTTTGAGTTTTGCCCAAGGCGTGATGCAAATGGACAACCACTAGAAGCCCCATACCACCCCGAGCTAAAGACTCAATTGGACCACCTTAGCTTCATGATGTACGATCATCAGCAGGAGTTAGACAACTGCCATGACTACTCCAACCACAAGTCTGCCATCATCAAGACGAAGGACCAAACCATAGCCATGCTAGCAAAGGATAGCAAGTCTCTCCGCCGTCAGCTCGACAAGAAGGAGCGCATCATTGCCCGTCTTCGCCACCGCATCTCATCTTTGGAGGAGACCATCCATGAGAGAGACATGTAGTTGGAGGAAAGGGAGAATGCCGGAGAGGATCTTCGTGGAGACCCCTACTCCTATCTCAGCGATGACGATGATTTTCTGGAGGATCAGGCTATGGACTTCTTCACCGATGAAGACGATTTCGCCTTCATCGATGATGATAAGGATGATGAGGCCACATATTCCAAGGAGTAGTAGCACTTGAGCACTAGCGTAGTGAGTAGTATTCGGTCCCACTGTATCGTAGTTCTTAGAATGGTTCTTAAAACCATCTGCTTTCCTTTGTTGTGGTGTGTGTTGTATCGTGTGAATGAATGAATGAATGAAAAAGCAAGTTGCTAGAAAATCTGAGTCAAACTTTAAAAACTTTTCAAAGTCCCAGAACCGTAGAAATTTCCCTCTTTTCTCATGATCTATCTCAATCTTCAGATGCCACGTGGAGGAAGTGGTTCATCCCCGGACCCAATGTTGCAGATTCTGCAAATGTTGACTTCTGACCGTGAAGCTGAAAGAGCGGAACGTCAAGCCAACCTAGCCACCCTTCAGCAGATAGCCCAGCTTGCCCACAACAACCAAGGCCATGGAAATCAGGACAACCATGGATCTAAGCTCAAGAATTTCTAGAATACCAACCCACCTGTTTTCACTAAGTCAGAAGAACCCCTAGATGCCGATGATTGGCTGCAAACCATGGAAAATAACCTAGAAGTCGCCGGAGTGGAAGCCAACGAGAAAGTTCTGTTCGCCACCCACTATCTAGCCGGAGATGCCAGGGCATGGTGGAACAAAGGTTCAAGAATGACCGGAGGCCAGATGATGACCTGGGAGGAATTCAAGGTCAAGTTCAGCAGAAACCATGTACCACCAGGTTTGATCAAGAGAATGAGAGACGAGTTCAGAGAGCTGAAGCAAGGAAGGATGACTGTAGTGGAATACCGTGACAAATTCTTGTCATTAGCTAGGTATGCCCCGGATGAGATCGACACCGAAGCCAACAAGAAAGAAAGATTCCTGAATGGTCTGCATGACGAGATGCAGACTGTGTTAGTCAATATCCCCTTTGTTGATATTGAAGCCCTTGTCGACTCAGCTATCCAGATGGAAGGAAAGATCAACCAAGCCAATGAGAACCGCAAGCGTCGCATGATGCATCAACCAGGAACCCATCAGACCCCAAAGTATCGCCCCAACCCATCTCCAGGATTTGCCCCAAGAACCAACAGACCCCCAATGAATCGTCCGACCTATCCCAACCGTGGAAACCCTAGGCCCGGAGGAAATCACAACAACCCCGGCAACGCTAGCAATTTCAATCGTGCCCCACCCAAGTTCAACAACAACAATGCTACCGCCAACACCAACACTGCCCCTAGGACTAGAAGCAATGTTGTGCCTGCAGCAACAAAGGACAAGTCGCAAGTGACTTGTTATGACTGTGGAAATAAAGGCCACTATTCCAACGAGTGCCCCAACAAGAAGAATGCTACCGCCCCCAATGCCAATGTCCCAGCTCAGCAGCAGCGTCGTGTTCAGCCAGGAAGAAGATTTGTCCCAGGGAATTCACTCAACCGCAACGGCCATCTTTTTCTCATGCATGCTGAAGAAGCTCAGGAAGCGCCAGACGTCGTGCTGGGTATGTTTTTGGTTAATTCAGTACTTGCAAGAGTGTTGTTTGATTCTGGTGCATCACATTCATTTGTCACCGAAGAATTTGCATGCACTAGTAAAATTCAACCAACCAAACTGAAGCATGTTATGATTGTTCAAATTCCCGGATCAACCACCAAGGCTAGGCAAATTTGCAAAGCCGTCCCTATCCGAATCCATGGCATAGATTTTTATGCAAATCTAATAGTACTCGGAACTAAAGGTTTGGAAGTAGTACTAGGAATGGATTGGATGTCCAAACATAAAGGATTGATTGACTGTGCCAAGAAAGCCATAACCATGACCAGTACATCCGGGATATCATTCGAGCATATATCTGAAACCTTACCTCGCCAATTCAAATGCAACAAGAGTATAGCCCAACCTACCATTGACCAAGTCCGGATAGTCTGTGAATACCCCGATGTATTTCCAGATGTTTTGCCCGGTATGCCCCCAGATCGGGATATCGAGTTTATCATCGAACTAATCTCCGGAACTGGACCCATAGCCCAGGGACCCTATAGTATGAACCCGTCAGAGCTAGCAGAACTGAAGAAGCAACTGGATTCCATGCTGGAAATTGGATTGATTCAACCAAGTGCGTCACCTTGGAGATCACCTGTCTTGTTTGTGGACAAGAAGGATGGAGGTAACCGTTTGTGTACGGATTATCGGAAATTGAATGATTGATGGGGATGTACCTACCGGGGTATACCCAAGCAGACGCTTCCGATCGCCCAAAGAATCAAGCGAGTGGGCTGCAAGACGGCGATCGGATCGAAGCCGGCGTGGATCCAAGCGATCGAAGTCAAGGCCCAAAGTAGTAGATAGGCCCACGGATTAGGTTAAACAAGCAATCAAGCCTTAACTGATTCGGTTGAGATATGTAAACCCTAAGGGAGGTGAGCCTATATAAACCTCCCTGCGGGGCGTGTAGAGATACGTTCCATCATACCCCCAAGTGACTCGCCGCCTAGCCGCCGAGCTCTCCCATTGTACCACCTTCATAATACAATCTAGCAGGAGTAGGTCTTTACCCTCCGGGGGGCCGAACCTGGGTAAAACCCTGAGTCTCCGCCCTCATCTCGCACCGCAGATGGCTGGCCGCCCTTGCCCCTTGTTCTACTACTCGCTGCCGATTGCAGCATCTGCCGTGACCATTCCCACGATAGTGGCGCCCACCGTGGGGCATGGCCAGTCTGACCGGTGTTCTGCGGCGAGATCCAATCTGCCCATCAACGAGACGGTCGCCACCGGCCGCATGATAGCGATCAGCGAGATGCTCCAAATCTTGCCGAGCAGCTACGTCCCGGCGGCGCGACCCGTCACGCACATCGTGATCTTGCCGGTCGGCACGATCAACCTCTTCGTCGGCCTCACCGACGTCATCGTCTCGGAGGACTCGACTCGCATCCGCGAGTCGCCGCCACGCGATCGTCTCTCCGAGAGCCAGATCCACACGATCCATCGCCTCGCCTCCGAGTACAATTCGGCCCACAGCAATGTGGCCGAAAACTCAGCGACCGCAGAAGACGCGGCCCTCAACGACGACGCCGACTTGGCGACCCCGGGGTCACTCGCCGGGTCCATCACCGCGGCTTCACCCGCGGGCTCCATCACCCAGGTCTCCAACGTGGGAGACTTCGAGGACCCCTCCATCCTCGGGATCTTCGAATTCGACTCCGGGTCGGAGAACTCCGCCGACCTCCGTGACGGAACCGGCCGCCATGCTGCGACCTACATGGCGACCGGCACCGATCCACCGGAGGATCCATTCTCCACCCCAATCCCTCCTAACGCCACGGCGACGGAGGTCGAGGAACTCCGCCTGAAACTGGCAGAGGCAGTGCGCAAGGAGCAAGCCGAGCGCGAAAAATTTCGCCTCGAGCAGGTGACGGCGCAGGAGCTATCGCGCTACCACCAACAGCGGATCAGGTCGCGCCTGAACCCCACCGTTCAGGGGCGCGCCCTGAACTTTGACGACGAAAACGACCCGGCCACAGGGTCGAAAGGCGATCTGCGAGAACGCGCCACCAGAGGAAGTGCCCACCGCCAGATCGACGGCGATGGGCGCCTCCACCCAACCGCACACCCCTGGACCAGCCATGATAGTAGTCTCCTCACGGGAGAGAGACGCAAACGGCCTTCCACTGTTCTCCACCCTGATGGACAACCTCGTGGCAGGCCGGGCAGCAGCCGACAGCATCACGGCCACCGGCGACGGTGCCCTGCAGATCCAATACGTCAGGGCCCTGCTCGCAAAGGCCGTCGAGCAGCAAAGAGCGGGCGCCGACTCGCAAGGTCGAGTATACTCGCGTTCCTCGGGAAGCAGGGCGGCCTCGAGCGGCCGCCCAATGGCGGCAAACACACTCAACTGCCCACCACCGGAGCCACTGCAGCTCCAACATCACCGCGAACGCTGCACTCTCCATTAACGACCCCAGGCCGGGCGACCAACCTCGTCGCCGCCAACGGTCAACCCATCGACGCCCGCACCCACATCATCAACAACCAAAGCTGGCGCGCACGCCAGCCCGACGACCTGCGACACACCCTAACCAATCGCCGCGACGGCGAGCCCATGGGGTCGCTCAGTCGACTCGGCCCCAAGTGCTTCGGACCAATGATCCGAGGCGAGAAGTACCCGCCAAACTTTAAGGCGCCGAAGGAGATAGAAAAGTACGACCCCTCGTACGACCCCGCCGTCTGGCTCGACACATACCTCATGGCAATGGGGATCGCAGGCCACACCGACCTGCTAGCTGCCCATTACCTCCCCCTGATGATGGAGGGGACGTGCAGGCAGTGGATCAACACCCTCCCTCAGGACAGTATAGACTCCTGGGAGGAGATGCGTGAAGCTTTCATCAGGCACTTCGAGTGTTCCTACACCCTCGCCACCACTATCGAGGACCTGGAGCGATGCGTCCAGGGACCCCGCGAGTCGACCCGCAACTGGGTCCAACGGTGGCAAGAACTCTGGTACAACGCGGTCGGCATCCACCCGGACACCGCGATCCATTGCTTCAAGACCTCGTGCCGCTACGAGCCCCTGGTCGCCAAGCTCAAGCGACACTCTCGCACACTCGACAACATCCCCGACCTCCTCGAGATCGCCAAATGGTACGCGGAGGAAGATCCAAACCAGGAAACTGACGACGAGTCAGGAGGTCAACGCCGCACGAGCGGCAACGGCAGCGGATGACGGTCCGACCTACGCTACAGCAACACTCGCCTCACCGGCAAGCGCCGCAGTGACGGGCGAGTCGACTTCGTCGCCAACGCCGGGCACGCGCAACGCGAGCCCAAGAGCTTCCGCCGCGACGGAGGACAACGTCGCGACAGCGACAACTACAAGGCCAAGCCAAGGTTCGACCCCGCGGCTCTCCTTAACCAACCATGTGCGTTTCATAGCAGGGAAGGAAAGCCCACCACGCACACCACCGCCGACTGCCACACCCTCAGGGAGATCGAGAAGGCACGGCGAGCACGGGAGGACCCCGACAACGACCCGCCAAACGGCGGAAAATTCGGCAAAGTGGCCGGCTCGCTCCACACCTTCACGGGCTTCAACACGAAGCGCGAGAAGAAGGTCATCGCCGCGCTGCTGTCAACACGGTGGACCAGGTGGGCGTTCCCCGCCTCAACCGTCGGAGCAGCCCATCACCGAGTCGACAAGACCACTCGCCACGCATCGAGTACCCAGGTCGAGTCGCCCGGTGGTCAAGCCTAAGGTCGGCGACTCATCGCTCCCCAAGACATTGATGGACGGAAGCTCCATCAACATCCTGTACCGACACCTTCAGCGGCTGCGGCTCCCGCGATCGATGATCGAGACGACCCACACCACGCTCCACGGCATCGCCCCCGGTCGGAAGGCATACCCGATCGGCAAGGTCATGCTGCGGTCACCTTCGCACACCAGCAAACTTCCGCACCGGCGGATCGTCTTGAGCTCGTGCCTTCGACAGCCCCTACCATTGTGTCCTGGGCGCCAGTGTTCGCCAAGTTCATGGCAGCGCCCACGCTGCATAACGCGATGAAGCCCGTGCGGCGTCATCACCATCAACGGCGACCACGACATGGCCGCCGAAAAGCGAGTCCATAGGCGCCGATCTAGCTGACGCCGTTATCGCGGCGAAGACCAACCAAGCGGATGAACTCGCAATATACGCGAGCGTGGTCTACAACGAAGACCACACCATACTAAAGAAGCCCAACTCGAGGGCGCAAACACCTCAACCTTTGAGGCCACCTCGCACACCGCATCCGAGCTGGTCCCAGCGACTCCAGCAGACGGTGACGATCGGGACGGGCATGAGCCCGCATAGGAAGGCGCTCATTGAGTTCCTCCGTGAGAACAGTGGCAACTTCGCATGGAAGCCCTCCGACATGCCCGGTGTCCCTGTGGAGCTGAGCACAAGCTAAACGCCGACCCCAAAGTGCGACCTGTCAAGCGATCGCCGCCCTTCAATGAAGAGCGCCACGAGCAATCGCCGAGGAGGTGCAGCCTACTCGCTGAAGGCTTCATCCGCCAATCAAATACTCAAGTGGCTGGCAAACCCAGTCCTGGTCGAGAAGAAAACGGGACCGGAGGATGTGTATCGACTACACAAACCTGAACAGCGCTTTGCCCAAAGGAGCAGTTCGTCCTCCCGCGGATCGACCAGATAATCGATTCCACCGCGGGCTCGGAGTCGCTGTGTTTCCTCGACGCCTACTCTGGTTACAACCAGATCAAAATGGCTGTTGAGGACGAGGAGAAGACGACGTTCATCACGCCATTCGGAGCCTTCTGCTACACCGCCATGACCTTCGGCCTCAAGAACCCCGGGGCAACCTACCAGCGGTGCATGCAAGAATGCCTTGCGAGCCAAATTGGCCGCAACATCCACGTCTACATCGACGACGTGGTCGTAAAGTCCGCTTGCCAGGGCGACCTACTCGCCGACCTGGCGGAAACGTTCGCCAACCTGCGAAAATACAAGATAAAGCTCAACCCAGGCAAATGCACCTTCGGTGTACCCGCAGGGCAGCTACTGGGCTACGTCGTCTCCAAGCGCGGGATCGAGGCGAACCCCACCAAGATCGACACGATCGCCCGACTTGGCAAACCCGAGTGCTTGCACGACGTTGAGAAGCTGGCCGGGCGAGTAGCGGCTCTCAGTCGCTTCATCCCCCGCTTGGGCGAGAAGGCAATGCCTCTATATCGCCTGATGCGCAAGAACCCCACATTCCAGTGGGACAAGGAGGCGGATGACGCGCTCCGCAACCTCAAGAAGGTGCTACTCGCCGCACCGCTACTCGCCGCCCCGGTCGACAAAGAACCCATGCTAGTCTACGTCGCGGCTTCCGGAAGCGTCGTCAATATCATGGTCGTCGAGCGACGGAGGAAGGAAAAGGCGCCAAAGATAAAGGACGGTCTACTACATCAGCGAGGTCCTCACCGAGTCGCGCCAGCCAGTACCCATGATACCAGAAGCTGGTATCGCGGTCTTGCACATCGACGCCTGCACTACTTCCGTGAGCACCCGATCACGGTCGTCTCCTCCGCACGTTGCGGGACATCATCGCAACCGTGAGGCGACCGGCGAAGTGGGCCATCAAGATCGGCGTCCACAACATCAAATACGAGCCACGAAGAGCGATCAAGTCGCAAGCCCTAGCGGACTTCATCGCCGACTGGGAAGAAGCCCAGTAGCCCGAGAAGCTGCCATACCTCCACTATTGGAGCCTGCACTTTGACGGCTCCAAGAACACGGACGGCGCAGGCGCAGGGATCATGCTAACTTCTCCGAAGGGCGACAAGCTCCGCTATGTCCTCTGCCTGGACTTCACACCCTGCACAAACAACATGGCCGAGTACGAGGCCTTACTACACGGCATGAGGGCCACCAGGGAGATGAATGTCAACCGCCTACGCTGCTACGGCGACTCCGACCTCGTCGCAGGACAAGTCGCTGGCACCTGCGACGCCGTCTCCCCCACCATGGCGGCGTACCGCCAAGCAGTGGACAATTTGGGCGGACACTTCACAGGCTACTCGGTCGAGTGGATCGACAGGCGGAAGAACAAGGAGGCCGACGCCCTCTCTCGCATCGGGTCGGCTCGACTCGCACCACCCGTCAGCGTCTTCCTCGACACGATCACCAAGCCATCAGTCTCTCCCCCAAGGGAGATCGACATCGGAGTCCCGCTCCAACCAGAGGCTGCCCTGGTCGCACTCGTCAATGAGCCAGACGACTGGACCAAGCCCTACATCGCCTACCTGGAAGCCGGCACCTTGCCGGCAGGCGAGCGAGCTTCGGATGATCGCTCGTCGATGCAAGTCCTACGCCATCATCGACGGCGAGCTCCACAAGCGCAGTGTCACCGGCGTGTTCCAACGCTGCGTCCAACCCGCCGAAGGACGCAAGATCCTCCACGACATCCACTCCGGTGACTGCGGCCACCACGTCGGCGCCCGCTCTCTTGTCGCCAAGGCTATGCGACATGGCTTCTACTGGCCCACCGCACACACCGACGCTGTCGACATTGTCCAGCGGTGCGCCGGGTGCCAGAAGTACGCCAACCAGACGCACGTGCCGAGCTCAGCGCTCAAAACAATCCCCATCACCTGGCCATTCGCTGTGTGGGGTATGGACATGGTAGGCCCTTCAAGAAGGCGCTTCGCTACACCCACCTCTTGGTCGCGGTCGACAAATTCACAAAGTGGGTGGAAGCCAAGCCAGTTCGGAAATGCGATGGGAAGACCGCCACCAAATTCCTACGCGAGATCATATATCGCTACGGGTTCCCAAACAGCATCATCACGGACAACGGCACCAACTTCACCAAAGGAGCCATGGCCGAATTCTGCGAAGAGCACCACATTCGGCTTGACCTCGCGTCAGTCGCCCACCCGGAATCCAACGGCCAGGTGGAACGGGCCAACCAAAGCATCCTCCACGGCCTGAAGCCGCGACTCCAAGTACCACTCGAGCGCACCGCCGGGTGCTGGGTCGAGGAGCTACCCTCCGTTATCTGGGGAATCCGCACCTCGGTCAACAGGTCGACAGCATTCACCCCCTTCTTCATGGTGTACGGCGCCGGCGATCATGCCCACCGACCTTGAGCACGACTCGCCAAGGGTCGTCCACTACACGGAAGCTGCGAACGAACTCGCACGACAGGATGGAGTCGATCAACTCGACGAGGCACGCGACCTAGCTCGCTCGCGCACCGCCATCTACCAACAAGGACTCCGCCGCTACCACAGCCGGCGGGTGAAAACTCGCACCTTCCAAGAAGGTGACTTGGTGCTGCGTCTCATCCAGGACAAGAAGGGCATGCACAAGCTTTCCCCTCCATGGGAGGGACCATTCGCCATCGGCCGCGTACTCGGCAACGACGCCTACTACCTCACCGACGTCCGCGGGGACGGCGAACTCGACGTCAAGCGACCATGGAATGTAAACCTCCTACGGAAGTTCTACGCCTAGAACCCCACATATGTACTCTCCAGTCGCTATGAAATAAAAAGAAACGGTTACCGCAAATTGCGCCTACTCTCCATGTCTTGTGCCACTCTTTTCGTAATAACAGATCACGCTAACGCAAGTCAACCTTTGGTACAGCGATCGACACGGCTAAGTAGTGCGGTGCAAGAGCACTGAGTCACCTCAGGTCTTGCATCGTCCACGAAAAACGCCTACCCGGAGCCCCATTGGAGTTGCCTAGCTCGATTGGTTCTACGAACCAAGACTACTGCCTACGCTTCTTACAGCGACCACGGTCCTCCGCATCCTTGACATAGCGACTCGAATGGCTAAGTACCACGCTCGGGGACTGCGTACCAGTTCACCTCGAGCGGTCCGGGAAAACGCCAAGTAGGAGAGCATGCCCAGGACTCGCCACGCGACTGACCCCACGGGCTAGGTAGGAGTGACGCGCACAAACGAACGCTCCAAGTCCTCACTCACCCTCGAGTCGCGCCTGGAACAGCCAAGTACCACGTTCGGGGACTCGGCCACCCGACCTCGTTCGCGCACGGGAAAACGGCGAAGTACAGCGCGTTCAAGGGAGTCGCCTAGCGACTGGCTCTTCGAGTCCGGGCGAGTCAACCACAATAATAAAACACACAAAAACAACAAACACATCACATACGAGGTAAACCCCACAAAAGGGCGGACGCGCTCGGGGACTCGTTCAAACAACAATCACAAACACTTGACAAATACCAAAATAGACACGACATCTCATTCGATAGCATGTTGCATTGTCTCATATTACAAAATATGCCCGCATGGAAGACCTACTACTAACGCCACAAGGCAAACCATCCTATTCTGCAGGCTTAGACGACGACTCACCAACATCCTGGCGATTGCGGATGAACGGCGTGTACGGGTTCGACGGATACGTCGTTAGTTCACCCGCCATCGCCGCGTGGAAGGGTTGCTCGACCTTGAAATCACGATGCGGCGGCTCGGGGTCGTTCGGCACGACGACCGTCTCCTGGTACGGAAGGAGGTCGCCCAATGCCCAGACACGCTCCGAGTACGCGGCGGCACGATCCTGCAACTTGAGGACCTCGGAAAGCTCTACCGCGCCAGTCGACGATGGGTAGCCACTCGTCACATCGTCGATGTGGAAGTCCTCGGGAAAGTGGGCAAGTCCAAGACTAAGTGCCATCGCCGCTCCGCGCCGAAACGCCGACCGTGTCATGAACTCAACGACCGCGGGCGCCTTCTCCAAATACCTCCACACCTCAACGAGGTCGCTGGGAATCACTTCCGTGGGCGATATCTCTTGGAGATAAACGCGGATATGCGTCGCCGACAACGTTGCTGAGTCGACAAGCATGCTTACACCTTTGCCGCGCGTCGAGCTCGCCTCTTCCGCTTATCGATGATGCGACCTGCGAGTAGAAGACAATAATGAATACGGACACCACAAATGGCACAACTACTGAAAGGCGGCACACTTACCAATCAACGGGCGGGCGAGATCCGTGATGAAGCATTGAAGCGATGTATGGTCGTCCTGAAGCCCAGCAACAAGGGCATCCGACACTTTGCGATCCTCTTCGGCGGCTGCAATGGTGGCCTTGGCTCGCCCATCAGCCGAGATCGCTTCTTCCTTCGCTTCCCGCAGCTTGCGCTCGAGGTCGGCGATCCGCTGTTCAGCCGAATTCAAAGCCAATTGCGCCGCCGCCAATGCACCAGCAGGGACAAGCCCCTGGCGAGCTTCCTCTGCCTTTGCGGCAACAGCCTGAAGCCCTTTGTTCGCCTCCTGGACGATGACCAGTTCCTTCTCCGCACGCTGCTTCGCCACCAATCGGTCAGCCGATTCAAGTTGCAGACCCTGCACATCACCAAAAAGGTTAATCAAAGAAATTCCTAAGTGCCCACCCGCTGAAATTCAGCGAGTGCGCACTCGGGGACTGGCAATCAAAGAAATTCCTAAGTGCCCACCCGCTGAAATTCAGCGAAAGCGCATCGAGGGGCAATCAAAGAAGTTCCTAAGTGCCCACCGCTGAAATTCAGCGCGCCTTTCGGGGCTGGATCACGAAAAATAAAGATAAGACATTAAAAGAATCAGGCCGCTGCAAAGCACCGACCTGATCCTCGGGGACTGGATGTACCTGGATGGCTGCGCCAAGCATGCCGTGGAGTTGTATCGCGTCCACGGACGCGAGGAGAGCCGGTGTGTGCCCACGACGTTGGTCGACTTCAGCATCGGCGATCCCAGGAGCGTGGCTCGAGGGCGAAGTTCCACTCACCGCGGCCGCCTTGGTCATGAAGCGCGGGAAGGTGGCGATAGAGGCACCCGCCCCAAAGGAGGTCGGCTCGGCCGTTCCAGGCAAGGGAGCGCCCTCCTTCGTGGACGCAGCCGCCTCCGTTGCAGGTCCAGCCGGCGCGGCCGCCGTGTCATCAGAAATCGTGACGACAGTGTCATCCTTGGCCTTCTTGCTGCCATCCGCAGGGGCGACGACTTCGTCCGCCTTCCTCTTGCGGGAAGGATCTTCCTCGCTGACGACGGGTGGCACCTTAGCCACGGTTGGGTCGCCCATCCTCTTCACTCCGGTCCTGTACATCAGTCGTATAAGCAAGATAATTCAAGCGATTTTGAAAGACGAAGGAAGGCGATTGTACTCACTTGGCGACCGGAATGAAGCGTAGCCCCGTACGGAGGCGGTGGCTTCTCGATTCGGGCCCGATCGGTGGTGAGCCCCATGTCCAGGATGTCGCGTGCCCAAGACACGGACGGCTTCTTCGTCGAGGCTGCAATCGAGCCTCTATAACCTCTTCGACAGAGCTTCCCTGCGGCGGCCGCTCTGGCAGAGCATCCCCAGCCCAGACGGGGCGAATGGCGAGGCATCGAAGCGATGGCACCTCAACGGTGGCCGTGTCCAGCCTTGACGCGCCGGTGGCGCTTCGTCCTTGATAGGGCTGGGGGCGTCAGAACTGCTTGCCGAGTGTGGTGGCGAGGCCGGCCTCATCGGCCTCGTCTTCCTTCTTGGAGGGGCCTTTGCCTCCTTCTCCTTCCTCTTCTTCTTTGACGGAGTAGCCTGGCGGCGTGAGGTCGTCTCCGGAAGTTCTTCTTCATCATCATGGCGCTCGAGGCTCTTGCTCGCCTCGAGCTCATGGCTACGCTGCCCGCGGGTCTTGCGAGCCAGCGGCAGCTTTCTTCCTTGACCCGCTATCGCTGTCGCTTTCGTCGCTCCTGGCGGGCGACTCGCCCATGTCTTGGACGGACGAGCTCGAATTCTCGTCATCCGAAGGCGGGAGCCACCCCTCCACCACTTGGAACAGCTGCAACAAAGGCAAGTTGAAGTTAGTATGACCGCGACTGCAAAAGGACTGCGACTGCGAATGATACGAAGTGATTACCGTTGGGGCTGAGCGCTTCGCGGTATAGGGGCGACCCCAGCTTGAGCGTCCAAGTACACCGCTTGGGTGATTTTCTTCAGCGGTGTAGTCGTCGAGCTCCACTCGGCCAGGCTAGCCTTTGTCGGGTCGTCCCCGCCGTGTATCGGTACATGTAGTGCTCGCGCCGGGCCAGCGGGACGAGTCGCCGCCCGAGCCAGCAGTTGTACAGGTTTATCGTCTGGAGGCCCTTCTTCTTCAGACCGCGGATGGTCTGAAACATCTCGTCAACGACCATCCGCTGGTCACTGGGAAGCTTGCCGATTTGAAGGCGGCGCGGCTCGGACCGGTCGGCGGAGTACCGTGGAATCGCCGTCTCGCCTTCTTCCAGTCGCTCGCTGCCTTGGCGGGCAGCATCAGGTCGAAGAATGAGGCCTTCGACTTCAGCTGGAAGGTTAGGCCACCATGGGCAGCATTGGGCCGCCTCGCGACTGATCCGCCCATGGAACAGATCTTGCCAAAGAGGGAAGTAGGGCTGGCAGCCCAGTAGCACTCGCAGAACGCCACAAAGATGGCGAAGCTCGATGCTATGGGGACCAGATCCGACGGCTGGATCCGTAGTAGGCGCAGAACCGCCGGAAGAACAAGGACGTGGGAATCCCAATCCCGTCCAGTGTGGTGAAGCAGATGAATTCCCTCGCGGTCTCGGGTCACCTCTCTCCGCTGGGATGCGCCAAAGAGCGCCAGGATCTCGGCCTCCTCAAGGACGCCGCTGCGCCAGACATTTGGACCTCCCCGGGGTTCGTGGATAGGGCCTTGGCGGAGGACTTTGTGGGGGTCGGAGGATTTCGGTCGGCTGGATCGCGGGTTAAGGAGGCGAATGCGCAATCGGAGGGAATGGCGAGAAGATAGCTCTCTGATCGCCTGCCATTCCCCTTATATAGCGGTTGTTACCCGCCAAATCAGGAGGCCGTTACTACACGGTGATTACGCCAAAAGTTATCGTTGGATTACCGCAACGGCTAGTTTGACCACGCCTAACGGTCCAACTTCAGCCATTCGGCTCGCCAACCTACTCGCTGCGACAGCGATTCGCCGATTCGATTCGCCAAAGCTGCGAGCAGAATGACAAGTTTTTCCTATATACAGAGCCCACCGACGATTCGACCGGTGCCTACTCAAGCTACATACTCGATCGCCAGTCACCACGCCAATCGACGACGGCCTCGGGACTACCGATGGGGATGTACCTACCGGGTATACCCAGCAGACGCGTTCGATCGCCCAAAGAATGGCGAGTGGGCTCGCAAAACGGCGATCGGATCAAGCCGGCGTGGATCCAAGCGATCGAAGTCAAGGCCCAAAGTAGTAGATAGGCCCAATGGATTAGGTTAAACAAGCAAGCCTTAACTGATTCGGTTGAGATATGTAAACCCTAGGAGGTGAGCCTATATAAACCTCCTGGGCGGTAGAGATACGTTCCATCATGCCCCCAAGCGACTCGCCGCCTAGCCGCCGAGCTCGCCCATTGTACCACCTTCATAATACAATATAGCAGGAGTAGGTCTTTACCCTCCGGGGGGGCGAACCTGGGTAAAACCCTGAGTCTCCGCCCTCATCTCGCACCGCAGATGGCTGGCCGCCCTTGCCCCTCGTTCTACTACTCGCTGCCGATTGCAGCATCTGCCGTGACCATTCCCACGACAATGATGTCACCATCAAGAACAAGTACCCCTTTCCCAAGATAGAGGATTTGTTTGATCAGTTGACCGGTGCCAAAGTGTTTTCTAAGATTGATCTTAGAACTGGCTATCACCAACTCAAAATTCGTGCAGAGGATATTCCAAAGACTGCCTTTACCACCAGATATGGATTGTATGAGTATACCGTCATGTCTTTCAGACTAACCAATGCCCCCGCTTATTTCATGAATCTCATGAATGAGATTTTTATGGACTTCCTGGATAAGTTTGTCGTTGTTTTCATCGATGACATTCTGATTTATTCCAAATCAGAAGAAGAACATGAGCTACACCTAAGGACCATTCTTGGAACCCTTAGAGAGCATCAGCTGTATGCCAAGTTTAGCAAATGTGAATTCTGGTTACAGGAGGTAGGATTCCTCGGTCACATTGTATCAGCCGGAGGAATTGCCGTTGACCCTGCCAAAGTGAAAGATGTAGAAGATTGGCAAGCCCCACCCACTCATACCCAAGTTCGTGCATTTCTCGGATTGGCGGGATATTACCGCAAATTCGTAGAAGGATTCTCTAGTATCGCCAGACCCATGACCCAATTGCTGAAGAAGGACAAGAAGTTTGAATGGACCGACAAATGTGAAGCAAGTTTTCAAGAACTCAAGAGGAGATTGATTTCAACCCCAATCTTGATCATGCCAGATATCACGAAGCCCTTCGATGTGTATTGTGACGCATCCAAGATCGTTCTCGGATGTGTGCTAATGCAAGAAGGCAAAGTTATATCTTATCTATCTCGACAACTGAAGCAACATGAGCAAATCTACCCAACCCATGACCTCGAACTCGCAGCCGTAGTTCTAGCCCTGAAAACATGGAGACATTACCTGATGGGAAACCGTTGTGAGATCTATACGGATCACAAGAGCCTAAAGTATATATTCACTCAGAAGGAGCTGAATATGATACAGAGAAGATGGATTGAGCTAATCAAGGATTACGATCTGGACATTCACTATCACCCTGGTAAAGCCAACGTGGTAGCCGATGCCCTCAGCAGATTGCCGTGCTGCTTGAACTCCATGATTTTGAAGGAGCAACCAAGTTTGCACAAAGAGATGGAAGATTTCGAATGGAATTAGTAAGTGAAGGATTTTTGGCTAGCATAGAACTCCAGCCCACTTTGATCAGTCAGATTAAAGAGGCGCAGAAGGGAAATGCTAGTATTGACGGAATCAAGCGTTGTATCGGTACAGGAAAAGTACCTGGATTCACCGAGGACGAAGAAGGAGTTTTGTGGTACAAAGTACGCCTTTGTGTACCCGCAGATTCTGAGTTGAAAGAAGTTATCTTGAAGGAGGCTCATGATACTCTTTATTCTATCCATCCCGGAGGAACTAAGATGTATCAAGATTTGAAAGAGCAATTTTGGTGGCATAAGATGAAGAGAGAAATCGGAAGCTATATCGCCAAGTGTGATATATGTCAGCGGTCAAGGCAGGACATCAAAGACCCGTTGGGTTGTTGCAACCCTTGCAGATTCCGAAATGGAAATGGGATTCCGTTGGAATGGACTTTATCACTGGACTGCCTACTTCTAGTAGGGGAAATGACTCTATCTGGGTCATAGTGGACAGATTGTCCAAAGTCGCCCATTTCTTACCCGTCAAGACCACATATCAGAGTTCGAAACTAGCAGAGTTGTACATCGCTAGAATCGTTAGTTTGCATGGAGTCCCCAAGACCATCGTATCGGATCGAGAAACTCAGTTTACCTCGAGATTCTGGAAGAAAGTCCAAGAAGGTTTAGGAACCCTCTTAGATTTCAGTACCGCTTATCACCCTCAGACCGATGGACAAACGGAGCGAGTAAATCAAATACTCGAAGATATGCTGAGATCATGTGTGTTAGAATATGGATCCAAGTGGGAAGACTGTCTGCCGTTTGCAGAATTTTCGTACAACAACAGTTATCAAGCCAGTTTGCAAATGGCCCCAAAGTACCCATCTGTTGGGGATATGCTATATGGGTATCCTCATAGCATGTCTCTTATCCGACTAACCCGGGTGGCCCATAGTCGGTAGCATGGCCTATGGCCTGCTGGGCGGCCCATGCCGGATAAAGGAAGGCTACGGTGGAGTCACCAGCGTACTCGGAGCCTTGGAGTACAAGATACAAAAGACTAGTAATAGATGGTGTAGGACTCTGTAACCTGTCCGGCTAGGACTTTTCCCTGTAACCCTAGGATCTGACGACTATATAAGTCGGGCCTATGGGAGCCTTTAGGGCACAGCCTAGTATCGTTTTACACACACCTCGCACAGCGAACCTAATCTCTGTAACTCGGCGTATTGCCATTATAGTGATTTATAGCAGGAGTAGGATTCCGCCACCGTTGTGGGATCTGAACCTGGGTAAGCTGTTTTACCTCGTACCCGTCAACCGTACGCCTTAGCCCACGTCTCTAAACACGCACCCTCCATGGAGTACTCATCGGCAATACCACGACAGTTGGCGCCCACCGTGGGGCAAGAGGCGCTTCAGGCTCTTCAGCGGGCGAGGACCAAGATCTTCGCGGGAATCGGCAAAACCGTAGCCATCGGTCGCGTTCTCTTCTCCGGCAACATTCCGATCGTCCCCCCCGACGAGTTCTGGATCCCGGTGAAGACGAACCCTACGCGATGCTCGATCGTTCCTATCGGAGACATCCACCTCTTCATCGGCGAAACCGACTCGGGCACTAGTTCCCTGGGAGTCGGAGGAGCATCAAGACCCGCACGGACCGCCTACGGGCAGGATACATTCACGGAAGGATCGATGTCGGATCTCTACTTGGAGTTTGCCGGCAAAGATCGGAAAAATTCAAGACCCACCCAAACCGCCCCTGTGCAGGATATAAAGGTGGAAGATCACTGCAAATCCGCTTCGCAAGGCGTCCGACAGCAGAGATCCAAGTTCGTCGGCGTGGTTACCATCTTCGATCTGGCATGATGCGTTTAGAGAGAGGGCGAAAACCCCCGCGACTACCTCGCCAGGTGGCTCCGTATACGGGCCGACCTGGCCAATTACCCCAATGATGATGCCATCTATCACTTTGTGGAAGGACTGGACCATGGCACGCTTCTCCGACACTCTCTAAGACGGCAACAGGCGTCAGGACGCCTCACCTTCGAAGGCATGGTGAACACCATCAACAACTACGCGGAGGTCAAGCGGCAGACAGCCGCTTAAGCCATTGACGGAGCCCCCCGATTCAGCCACCACCACCGTCTCCGGCCGCCATCATTGCAGCAGCACCACCACCTCCAGTCATCGTCGAGGCCGTTGCACCTCCACCGCCCGTCATCGAGGAAGTCCTGGCACCCTCCGACTCTGTCATTGATGCGCTTTATGCCGATTTCAGTGCAGATTCAGAGGAAATAGACTTCAACCCAGAAGAGCTAGACTCTGCTATGCAGGAGATGGAGGAGGAGTACTCGCGCGACGAACAAGCTAATAACACCGTCATGTACCGAGGGATGTTTGTCGCCATTGGGACAACGATGGATGAAGACCAACCCGTGCAAGCTCCGCCTACGGCGCTGGATAAGGGGAAGGAGACACTTATTGGTACGGCCGATGATCGCGCAAGAGTCATGCCTCCTCCGCCTAACCCAGTGCAGCAGCCGCAGGAACTCGGCACCGGTCCGAGCAACAACAACACCGCGAACTTGCCGCCTCCAGCATCTACGTCGGCAGCATCCCATGTTACTCCAGCTGATAGAGTGATGTACGGCAACCTCCTCGTTGAGCCACTAACTGTTGATCATATCCGGAACGTGACTCAGCTTGACGAGAAGCGCCAGCAACTGCTGGAGGAACCGCAAGCCATCACGGAGCAAGGCGCTAAGCTAGATCGAGATCTGGTCAACGCGTAGAGGTCCATAGAAAAAGCTAGAGCAATGGAGGCCGAGTACAAGACTCTTCCCCAGCAGCAGAAGGCTAAGAAGCTCCGACTCGCATCATCAACGATCCTGGTGTACGGCGCAACCTAGGATGGGCTCCCTCGAAACCGGCACAGGCCAAGCCATACATTGACAGTGAAGGCAAGCAGGTGATGCCCACCCCACTCCTTAACCTCGCCGTCGCCAAGACTCTTCTGGAGCAGGATAGATCGCCCGAGGCAGTGGAACATGTCTATGACCTAGTGGCCAAGGCGGTAAAGCAGCAAGAAAAGGCCACCTCTCAGAGGCTTGAGTCTGACCCAGCGCTCTGATCTAGCCAGTACAAACCGCCAAGGGACAGATCTCCTTAGGATGTCGGATTGCGGACGGGTTCATCAGAATGAAGACGGAGGGATGCGCACAACAGGAAGGATGCTATCCCCATATCCTCCGACCACGGAGAAAGAGCCCAACCTCGCCGCCCATCGCCACCGCCCCGATCCCCCCGACGTCAGGAAGACTACAAGGCTCACCATCGTACAGATATGCCCCCACCAAAGCAGTGTGGCATTGTCATCGGCGACAACGCGGAGCAGACCCGCCATGACGGAAAGCACAACGAAGGACATAAGAGCAGGTCACGCCATGACCCTCCGCGTCCGACAAGCAACCGTGACAGGCTGAGGCGTCGCAGGAGGGTAACAGCAAGAAGGCAAACCCACCGCCACCTCCGCCTCCGTCGTTGCCAAGCAGTCACCATGGCGGAGGAGGTCCGCGTTGTTTGCGCAGCCCATCCCCAGTTGACAAAAAGAAGAAGAACCCGGAGCCGTACGATGCACGTTCACGGATCGATAAGATTCACGATGCCCGGGAAGGATCATACCTAGGACCACGTTGCTTTGGACCTGCAATACGGTCCGCAACTTACCCCAAAGGATTCCGGATTGACAAGACCATCAAGCTCTATGACGGCACCGCCAAGCCTGCCACATGGTTGCAGGACTACGACAACGCGGTGGAAATTACCGGAGGCAACCCCAACGTCGCCGTCAAGTACCTCCCGTTAATGTTGGCGGGCACGACCCGTCAATGGATCGACGACTTGCCGGAGAAATCTATCTACAACTGGCTGGACATGCAAGAAGCATTCACCAAGAACTTTGAGGGTACATACAAGCGTCCCTGCACGGTGGGCGATCTACAGCGGTGTGTGCAAGAGAAAGACGAGACATCTCGCGCCTACCTCTCCTGCTGGTTGGATATGAAGAATTCCTGCGCAGGAGTGCACGCCCAGACTGCCATGGCCGCCTTCATTGATGGGTTGGAAAGGGGCACGTTGCTCCGACATAAGCTGAAGCGCTTGCAGGACAATCATCAGCTTGACTTGAATCAGATGATTCAGCTAGCTAGTGAGTTCGCAGCTGCTGCCGACGACGCTCGTGGCTCTTTGCCGGCAACGGCCGTTCCAACTCAAGCTCGGAGGAACAACATTACAAATCGGAAAACAGCTCCAGAAGAAAAGCAATCTACCGACATGGTCGCTATGACTTTTGTAGGACGAGGACAAGGCGGACAACATGGCCGAGGAAGGGGAGCAGGCCGCGGGCAGCAGCGAGGAAGTGAAACCAACTCGGCGCAGCTCCACGTTCCCCAAACCTACGAAGAGTACCGCGATATGCCGTGCCTCGTACACCTCGACGTCAACGGCAAGACCACCCACACCAATCGACACTGCAAGTTCGTCAACGACCTCAAGGAAGACCCGGAGTCCGGCTATAAGCGAAGTCGGAAGAACAGACCGCGAGGCAAGGGCAAGGGGAAGAAGAAGGATGAGGAGTCCAAGGATTCAAGTGACATGGACGAGGACGTTGACCCCAAGCACGCCGCCAAGAGCGACGACAAGGGCAAGAACCCCTTCGCAAAAAGGCCCCAGTCTACCACACTTTCCTTGGCACCCCCACCGTCCGACAACAGAAGACCTCTTTAAGGATCATGATGGCTACTCTTCCCCCAATTCCCCAATACCTGCGCTGGTCGGAAGTTCCAATCACTTGGGACAGGACGGACCACCCAGACCTTGTGCCCACGGAGAACCAGTACGCCATGGTCATCAACCCATTGATTGACGGCGTGGAGTTCACCAAGTGCATGGTGGATAGTGGAAGCAGCATCAACATCATGTACCTGGATACACTGCAGAAGATGAACTTGACGGAGGCAAACCTAAGGCGGACCAACACCGTGTTCCATGGCGTAGTGCCTGGTCGGGAGGCTCGGTCCCTTGGGTGCATCACACTTCAGGTAGCCTTCAGCGACATTAATAATTACCGCCAAGAGCGCATGACCTTTGAGGTGGTCCCCTTCAAGAGCGTGTACCACGTCATATTCGGCCGTGACATATTCCACACATTCATGGCCAAGCCATGCTTCGTCTACAACAAGCTCAAGATACCCGGACCGAACGGTGTCATCATCGTATCCGGAAGCTTTACCAAGGCAAGGGACTGCGAGATCAATGAAGCAGCCGTTGCAGAAGCTGTCCTCTACAGCGAAGAATTCAAAGAGATCCAGAGCAAGGTCAATGACTCAGAGATGCCCGCGTCGAAGAAGCAGATCTCCGACTCCGCTCCTGCGTTCAAGGCCGCCATCGAGACCAAGCCGGTGGAACTTGTGGTAGGCGATGCCTCCAAGGTCACCGCCATTGGGACGAACCTGGATCCCAAATAGGAAAGCGCGCTCGTCGAGTTCCTCCGTGAGAATAGGGACATCTTTGCCTGGCAACCTGCCGACATGAAAGGTGTACCTAGGGAACTTGCCGAGCACAGCTTAAACATAGATCCAAAATGTAAACCAGTGAAACAACCTCTATGACGCTTTAGAGATGAGAAGAGACGCGCCATTGGCAAAGAGATAGCTAGGTTACTTAAGGCTAAGTTTATCCGAGAAGTCCTTCACACCCGATGGGTGGCCAATCCTGTACTTGTCCCCAAAAAGGGAACCAATGAATTAAGAATGTGCGTTGATTACACCGGCTTGAACAAAGCATGTCCCAAAGATCCGTTTGCTTTGCCTCGCATTGACCAAGTCATTGACTCGACGGTTGGCTCGGAACTTTTGTGTTTTATCGATGCATACTCAGGATACCACCAGATCAAGATGAGGAAGTCGGACCAATTGGCCACTTCGTTCACTACCCCTTACGGCATGTTTTGCTATGTCACGATGCCCTTTGGGCTGAAAAACGCAGGTGCTACCTACCAGCGGACAATGCAACGTTGCCTTCACGATCAAATTGGTCGGAACGTTCACGCCTATGTGGACGATATCGCGGTGATGTCTAAAAAGTCAAATGACTTAATCTCTGACTTAATAGAAGCCTTTGATAATCTCTGGAAATACAACATGATGCTCAACCCTAAGAAGTGCGTCTTCGGGGTTCCAGCCGGCAAACTTTTGGGCTTCATCGTTTCCCAACGCGGAATCGAGGTCAACCCGGAGAAAATCAAGGCCATCTTAAACATAAACCGCCCGACATGCCTAAAGGACATCCAACGACTAACAGGTTGTGTTGCAGCAGTTAGTCGGTTCATCAGTCGACTTGGAGAGAAGGCTCTGCCGCTGTACAAGTTGCTGAAGAAGGCGGACAAATTCACATGGACGGACGAGGCAGATGCAGCATTAAAGCAGCTCAAGGAGATTCTTTCCTCAGCGCCCATCCTTGTAGCACCCGAGCCTGGGGAGCCCCTGTTAATTTACATGGCGGCAACCAACCGGGTTATCAGCATTGTCGTCGTGGTAGAGTGGAAGGAACCAGGTCATGAGCATGGAGTGCAACGACCAGTTTACTATGTAAGCGAGGTCTTGACGGAGTCCAAGCAGCGTTACCCGCACTACCAAAAGATAGCTTATGGATTTTTCCTCGCCTCGTGGAAGCTGAGGCATTACTTTCAGGAGCACCCAATCACAGTAGTGAGCAAGACTCCACTGTCCGACATCATCAACAACAGCGACGCTACAGGAAGGGTCGTGAAGTGGGGCATTGAACTTGCCGCCTTCGAGATCACCTACAAAAGACGCGACGCTATCAAGTCACAAGCCTTGGCGGATTTTATTGCAGATTGGACAGAGATGCCGGATGCCACTCCGTTGCCGGAACCAGAGTACTGGGTGATGCACTTTGGCGGATCAAAGCTGCTGAATGGCTCGGGGGCTGGTGTATTGCTATAGTAACCAAAAGGAGACAAGCTACACTACGTTCTGCAGATCCACTTCGAGGCTACAAACAACATGGTGGAGTATGAAGCACTCATTCACGAATTGCGTGTAGCCAAAGATATTGGCATCAAGCGCATAGTTTGCTGTGGAAATTCCGACTTGGTTGTCCAGCAGGTGGCTGGCACCTGGAATACGCGGAACCCTATGATGGCGGCATATCGCGACGAAGTGGACGAGATAGCCAAGAGCTTCTTGGGCTACGAAGTCAAGTATGTGCCTAGGGAGCAAAACGAGGCAGCTGATCTATTGTCTAAACTTGGATCAGGGTGCAAACAAATTCCGCCAGGAGTTTTCCTAGAGCATCTACGCACACCATCCGTGAAGGGCGCCGACATCGACAACCCGGATAGAACTGATTCTTTCATCAACATGGTGACAAAGACCCCTCCGGCTTGGACAAAACCATTCATGGAATATCTTGAACACGGAACTTTGCCCGACGACGAGGTCGAAAGATGGCAAATAGTACGGCGAGCAAAAGGTTATACCATAATCAATGGGCAACTCTATAAAAGGAGCACTACTGGTGTATACCTAAAGTGTGTTTCCCAGCTAGAAGGTATGGAAATCCTACACGAAATTCATCTCGGAGATTGCGGGCATCACGCCGCTCCTCGATCGTTGGTCGTGAAAGCCTTCTGGCAAGGATTCTACTGGCTGACCGTGAAGGCGGACGCCGACAAGCTGGTTGAAACATGCACATGATGCCAGTATTATGCCCGACAACCACATGTTCCTGCTGAATTGCGAACAATACCAATAACTTGGCCGTTTGCAGTCTGGGGGCTAGACATGGTGGGGCTGTTACAAACGACACCATGTGGGTTTACGCATCTACTTGTAGCAGTTGACAAATTCACCAAATGGATAGAAGCTAAACCCATTAGAAAGCTTGATGGGGCAACTGCCCTCAGGTTTGTCCGGGATCTAGTGGTGAGATTTGGTCTCCCACATAGCATCATCACCGACAACGGCAACAACTTGTCACTCGGAGAAGTGGAAGCCTATTGCTGGGAGAAAGGCATCCGACTTGACCTTGCATCTGTGGCACACCCATAATCCAATGGTCAAGTTGAGCGAGCCAATGGATTAATTCTGCAGGGGATCAAGCCACGTCTTGAGGCACCGCTACATAGAGCAGCTGGAGCCTGGGCGGAAGAATTGCCATCTGCGCTGTGGAGTTTACGAACTACACCCAATAGATCCACCAGCTACACCCCTTATTTCATGGTATATGGAGCAGAAGCCATCCTACCTTCCGGCATCCTCCACGATGCACCAAGAGTTGCCTCCTACGACGAAGATGACGCTGAAGAATCCAGACGCCTAGATGTGGACCTTCTCGAGGAAGAGCGCGTCTTGGCATGCCAAAGATCCGCCATCTACCAGCAGAAGCTACGCAGCTACCATAGTCGCCGCGTCCGGCATCACTCGTTTAAAGAGGGGGATTTGGTGCTCTGACTTAAGCAGAAGAAGTCACACAAATTATCCCCGCCATGGGAAGGACCGTTCATCATAAGCAAGGCGCTACTCAATGGATCTTACTACCTTGTCGACAATCGTGAACTCAAGGATAGACCCAACGAGGATCATAAGCGTAAGCGACGTGACCCGGATGATGACTACCCGGAGCTTGATCGGCCATGGAACATAGCACAGCTACGTCCTTTCTACACTTAGCATTTTTTATCTAATCGTGTACCTCTTATATGATCAATGAAATAAAGCTCTTTGGTTCACTCATTTCGCTGAGTCTTTTACCTCCTTTAGTGTTCATTTTTGGATCATATAAACCTTTATGCACAAGCTTTGCGATTGCACTTGTGAAAATTCCGCCTACGGGCGTTAGCTTAAGTTTTCTGGTCTACACGTTCTTTGTTGTTTTTATGTGGATTCTGGACTAGTGACTTTCGGCACTTATTGTCGGCGATTTTGTGCTAAGGTTATTTACGGTGCCATTGGGCATCATCACCTAAGCGCATGGTTCCGACAACGAGTCTTCCGACTCACAAAAAGTCAAGCATAAAAACCAAAGTAATGGATAAGCCAGCACTTGCTTAAAAAATATATACATACTGGGCATTAATTATTAAGTAGCAGGATACGACAACCACTGTTTTCCGCCATAAGATTACATCACCAAGTTTTTTCAATGCACACTCCAAAGGTGAAACAAGAATTACAAAGTGTTTTTCACTCCTTGGGTGCAGGGGACTTGGAGGCCGCATCATCACCAGCCGGAGACTCACCCTCAGCGTCGCCACTGTGAGGAGACTCAGAGGATTCAGGGTCGGAGTTGTCAAGAAAGTTCCTGGGCACGAAGACGTCGACGTCCACCAACTCGGCAACCCTGGTGTCATAACCCGCGAGTGATGACAGGATGGCTTCGTGATCGATCTCCTTGCCGTCATCATCCACGTCGGGGATACCAGATGTCACCGTGTCGATGTCGGCACCTTCATAGTGCGCCTTCACCATGGACAACACCATCCTTGCGTCAGCCCATGTACATGAAGCTTTCCAGCTTGCGACACGCTCGGGGGCTCGGCGCAGAATCTCCGAGTACTTCACCATGGAATCCGAGGCCTTGATGTAAATCTGCAGGGGCGTGGCAATCTCCTTGGCTTGGGTGATGGCGGTGTTGATGAAGTTGCCGGCAAGAATCATGCATTCCTTGTCCGAAGGAGGCGAGCGGGTTAAACCCAGGGGCGCTGAAAATTCCGACAACGATTGCATGAGTTCAAAAATTCTAAGAACCCAGACTACAGAGCTACAAGGCGGAGGATACTTACTGAAGATGCTGGCCTTAGCCTGCCATACGACGTCCACCAAGGATTCTTTCTCTTGTTGGAGGAGCTTAAACGCCTCGCTATGGCGAAGGTTTTGCTGATCGGCAGCTTGCTTCTGATCCTTTAGGATCGCAAGCTCCTCCTTCAAGCGATTGATCTCAGCGGAGGCGGAGCCCTGCAGGGCTTTCATGGAATCCTCGTGCATCTTCAGCATTTCTTCCCTCTCCTTCTTAAGGATCTTGTTCTCGCTGTCCAGCTGCTGGATGTGCTTGGACTGCTTGACAATATCCTTGGCCTTGGCTACATGCTCTGCAAGTCGGAGAAAACAAAGTACACCGTGAGTACTTGAAGAAGGAAGGCACAAAAGTAAGACAGAAGTGCGCAAAAAGAAAACAGACTCTTGTTTTTGATGATATATTCCTTCAAGATGGTGGTTTTACCCTTTTTAGCTTCAAGGTCCGCGCCATCTTCTGGTACTTATCATTGGCCATGCCCCTCCGAGCATTCTCGTTCTGTGGAAACAAATACAAAGTCAAGTCGTTGTTCAGTCTACTTGGAGCCCCTAGTCGGAGATTTTCCATCTAGGTGCTCGGGGGCTACAGCGAGAGTTTTTTTAACTTAGCAATATGCTTAGCTTTTCTTTAAGCATCTAGTCGAAGCTAATTCAGTTCTCAACTAGAGGCTTGGGGGCTACAGTATAGAGTTTTAACTCAGAAAATGCTTAGCTTTTCTTTAAGTATCTAGTCGGAACTAATTCAGTTACAACTAGAAGCTTGGGGGCTACAACACTCAAAATTATTAACACTGTGTATGCTACTCTTAAAGCATCTAGTCGGAATAATTCATTCCATCTCAATGCTTAGGGGCTACAGTGAGAGTTTTTTCTAACTTAGTCACTCTTAGAGCATATAGATGTAAAGCCAATGGTTTTCCGTCTACATCCTCGGGGGTGTAGCATCCCAATAGTATAACAATTGTAATGCTACTTGGTCTAGTAATATAATGGCTACTTCCTACATATAATTGTTGCATCATAATTATATCATGATCATGTCATCATGCCACCTTGCATTTGAGCATCATATAAAACCCTTTTTGTTTTGGCTCTTCTCTCATATGCATTGTAAATTGTATTTGCCTCTTGATATTGTATTTGGTTCTTGATATATTGTTTAATGCCCAAGTTGAGTTGGGGGCATATCTTTTATTCAACTCCATCACCTTTCTCTGTCACCACCTTATAATTCCACCATCCAACTAAATATGAGCTTTGCACTTTATGGGTTTTACCTCTAGCTCATGTGGGTTGGGATGGATCCAATTCTTTCTCCACATGCTCTCATATATGCACCATATTGTTTCCACAATATTGGTTTATGAGAGCCACATGGCCACCTTTGCATGCCTTGTGAGTGGAACCCTTTTTCTAGCTTCCTCATGTGTTGTTTTGGGGTTATTATCATGTTGGGATATTTTTGGGCTTACTAGGTACCTAGAGGCACATACACACTAGCATGTCCCATTTTTATTCAAATATGGTCATCTCCAACTACTCCACATGGGGCATCCTTTCACTTCTTCTAGTTTGGCTTATTCCATATTTTGGGAATGCATATGTATAAAGGCTATGGATATTATTTTGTTTTCACAAGATGAAACCTAGCATTAATATTATGCATGGGCCATGCAACCATCTCTATATTTTTGCCTCCTTTGTTTTTTTTGGTCTTTTTGAGTGGATCATCTTCCATCTTCCTCTCTCCCTCTCTTATGGCTTGATCTAGTTTGGTCTTGCTAAAATCCACCACCCTACCTCCATCTCTCTCTTTTTCTCTATTCCTCACCTTCCTCTCCTTTTCACCTACATCCATGCATGATCATGTGGATCATATCTAAACCCTAAACCATCCCTCCCCCTCTCTCCAAAATCCTAAACCGAGCCTCTCTAGCTCCCACCCTCTCTCTTTCTACCTCTAATCCTAATCTCTCTCTAACCCTAAGACCCCATCTCTCCTCTCTCTAACCCGAGCCACCACCACCAGGATCAAACCCCAACCCTACCACCTCACCTACCCTCTCTAACCTAAGACCAAGCCCTAACCCGAGCCACACCCCCTCTCTCCAAACCCTAGCATCTACCCGAGCCTCTCTCCCTCTCTTCTCTCCCTGCCATGAGGGCCCCCCTAGCCCGAGCCTCCCCACCAACCGGCCGTCCCACTGGCCCCATCACCACCTGCCCCTGCCCTGGCCGAGCCAGCCTGAGCACGTGAAGGAGAGGAGGAGAAAAGGTGGCCGAAGCCACCTTTATCTCCAACCTGCCCCCACACGGCACCCACGCCTCTCCCTCACCTTTCCCTCCTCCCACGCGCCTTCTCTGGCCTCTCCCAGATCTCCCCAGGCCTCCCCTTCCTCTCCGCCTACCCCTACCACCGTCTACACCATCGCCGGCCACCGTCGGCCTCCATCTCCCCTACTCATACCAGTCGGTGGCGTGGCGCTCAAGGGTGTCGAGGAAGACCACGCGGCACCCCTGCATCATCCTGTACACGCCGACGCGGAGGAGAAGTGCCAGAGCCAAAGAACACCACCGCCACCGATGCCAAACCCTAGCTCCGCCGGCCTCTGCTTCATCGACGATCCGCTGCTCCCCGAGCCGATCCAACCTCTCCGTTGAACTCACGGTGAGCCAACCCACCTCCTAGACACCCCCCTCTGGCCGATCCATCCTAGACGCACAGTTTTTTTGTCGGCGCTCTGTCTTTGGCGCTTCATGATCGCGTCCTCGCCAGTTGTGCAGTAGTGTTTTCTGGCGTGCGTTCCCAAAGACAACGCCCGCCAGGCCACGCAGATGGCCGCGCCAGACGCCGGGTCCCGGATCGAATCCCGCGCGCTGCGCCCCGCGTTAGACGAGCACCGACCCGTCGTCAGGGTTCAGAGAAGAAGTGATGCGCTACTTTGCACTTCCCCAACCTTTTACTCTAACCCATGGTCATCTGAGCCCACCACACCAGTAGTACCACTTTGCAGATAGGGCCCCTAGTTTAGCACCCCTCAACCCGCGCTCCAGCTCGGCCCGGCTGTCCTCACCTCGCTCGTCACGACACGTGGGCCGTGGCATGCCGCCCACATTCATTGAGGCTAGCTTAGCTCGAGGTGAGAAAACCCTTTTCTGGACGCGTGTGTCCTAGTCAGCCTTGGCCCCACCCGTCAGCGGCTGGTCTGTATCTGCCTGAGTAAGAAAAGTATTTCTGTATCTCGGTTTTAACTCAAACTTTTTCAAATTAATTCAAAATTCAAATTTAAATCTGTTTTCAAATAACTTTTAAAATATAATTCCAAATAATACAAATAATATATGTTTTGAAATCAGAAAAATATGAGGAATCCAAATATGGCCTTCAAAATATATTTTGGACACTTTAATTTCCAAGTTGATTAAAATTACAATAAAATCCCCTTTTTCTTAATTATTTAATAACTTTTGTTTTATAACTCCAAATTTAACAAATAATATGTCTAAAATGATTAGCTCGACGAGACCTCTCTGTTTATGCATTCCATGATCTGAATTGCAGCATGCATCATATAAATATAAAGTATACAGCAACTTATATGAGGATAAAATGTGGCCAAAACTCAATAAAATGATTTATTCTTGTATTCCACACCTCACCCATGCCATGCTACTTAATTGCCATGCAAATTGTGCATCATTCATCATGGCATGATTGTTTGATTGTCGCATTTTATTCATATGCTTGTGCATTTTATTTATGTTGGCCCTTGTTTGTTTGGTTCTTCTTCGAATAGACGCTGAGCAGGGGATTTATCAAGATAACCAGGAGCACTACCCAGATCCGTCTCTCGCTTCAACTGAGCTGCCAGGCAAGCACTACCACATGCTTGCATACATATAGTACCTATTGCCTCTATCTTATTCTTGCATCATTGAGTCGCGATTGCATTAATCTGAATCCCAAGTATTGCATAGCCTTTACTTTTAAACCCCACCGAAGCTTGTTCCTCCATCCCATGAGCCATTACTACAGGAGTTGTTTGAGCCATGCGAGTCGTAGAACATCATGTGTAGGGTATGTGAGTGTCTGATGGATAACGAGGTACCTAAACAACTTAACCTGAGTAGTAATGGGATAACTAATGAAAGTGGCACCGGTGAGCCATATTTGCTATTTGGTTTTTCAGGCTCACTTGTGTCCCGTAGGACCCCGAGTACTTGATTCCTGTTCCTTGAATATTCGCGCTATCCACATCCGGGAGACCTTATGGACCCCCCTGATCCAGAGCTTGATTCATTCTTATTTCTTGGGGCCACAAAGTAGTTTGGGGCTTTATTACTATACTGTACTTATGCCATGCTTTACTGCTTAATTTAAGTTTGTGCGAGGATGCACCCGTCTTTGTTTAGGGAAGCGAGTGTTTTCGTATCGACAAGCCCAGTCACACTTTCGGTTCCCGGTCGTTTACACCACTAACGCAAACCTTGAGTCCGTCTCGAGTCGGCTAACTTCGCTATGGTAGCTTAATGGGGTGGCCCCTGAAATATTTCTGAATCCTGTGATCGCTTTGTCGTGACTGCCTCGTTGGGTTTTGATTTGGTTTTTCCGAGGTTGATCGAGTGTGTGTTGCTATTTGTGCACCCCTGCAGGGTAAAACTTTCTGAAAGCCGTGTCCGCGGTTATGGACGACTTGGAGCACAGTTTCTCGATCATAGACAAGTATAACTAAAGTACCGCTTTTAATTTGACTAAGTGCCTGACTAGTAAATAGTGCAACACTCATGGAATGGATAATAAAACTGCCAACGGATGGGGGGTTGTTCGTCCGCTTCCTCGTCGGTAAGCGGGGAGGAGGATGAATCTGTGGATATTACTGTTATAACTGTTGTTATTAATTCACGGACATCCGTCTATCTCTGGTTAGGCGGATGGTTAGCGAGTATCTATAGAATTGTTAGGTATTATCTTTTGCTGCAATTGCGTCACCCCAGGTTGTGTCCCCTTTAGAGGCATAAAGACTTGCTGAGTACCCTAGGGTCTCACACGATAAATTGTTTGATTATGAGCAGTAAACTCGCAAGATGGATACTGGGTGGAGGAGACGGACGATGTGGGCAACGATCATTCGGTGTAGAGATTCCGGGAACGGGGATCCGCGAGATCTGTGGGCGGGATGTGTTTATTTATGGGGCATCTTATGCCGATTTGCTTCTTATCCGTACTCGGATCTTGTTTTCCGCTTCCGCCTGATACTCTGATGTTTGATGTATGAGGAGATATCCTAAACTATTATATCTATCTAGGATATTTCGATCTTGCCGTATGGCGTTGCAATATTTCTATTTCTTTTAGATGGAATGGCTCTGAGGACTGTTGTATGGTGGCTTGCATACATACTCATTTGTGTATGTAGTTGATCCCTTCGCCGACATTCGCCCGTTCTTGTCCCGATGTTTGGAAATGGTTAGAACGGCCAAAAGGTCTACCTGTGAGTGGCATTTGGGCCCCACCGTACTATTTTAACCATTTCCGCTCATCCAGGCTTGTAACTAGGAGCGTAATTCACCGAGGTAGTTACAATTGGTATCAGAGCCATCCCGCCCTTCAGGGTCTCAGCCAAATGGTCGTTGTCAGTCTAGCAAATATTTTGGTAGCTATGTATACTAGGGAAAAATAAAACGTGAGAGTAGGACTGCTTCCACTGTTCTTCTTAACCACCCACCCACCCTTTTCTGGTAAAGAAGTGTAATGTTTTCAATCCTCTTCTTAAAATTCAAACTAGGATTCACGTGTTCTGGGTTCCGTAGTACCATAGGTTGTGTGTGTGTGTGTGTAATTCTTTGTGTATCTGTTGCATCCAACATGTTATCACAATCTGCCTTTGGTTATCAACTGTTGGTACATTCCATACCGACAGGCTTTTGCAAACCGACGAGATCTATCTAATTCGTTGTATACCGCCGCGATCTGTCTCACTCTTTGTTATCCGATGTTATCTTGTTTAGGGTGTTCGTTTCCGTAGTTACTAATCTTTAGGTTCATCGTAAGAAGAAGGTGTTGGGATACGTGTTCTACTTATTCATGTGCGGAGTAATGATTTGAGTGCGGGATGGAGTCGCGACCATACCACTACTTTTATCATTCGCTCTTGTATATTGAATTGGTAGAGTCACTAATCTTGATTCTTTAAGTGATTTTGCGCATCTATTGGTAATTTAATGCCGAAATTTGCGGAAATTTTTTCTTTGTTAAGTTGTGTACCACACTCCTTTTCAGTCGTGTGCGATATGCTTAATATCTTCTAGGTGCTTTGAACTTCATTGATATTTTAATATCATCTTAGTAAATTGTATCCTTTAATCTGGATTAATTCCATCTTGGTACTATTTTGGATTATTATTATTCTCCATCATAGTACTGACTTGTGTTTTATATCAATCACAGGATGGCACCACCACGCCGTTCTGAGGAGGACATACAACCTGAACTGGGGGCAGCGTTGTCAAGCATCGCCAATGCCTTGGCAGCAATGCAGTAACCAATGCCGCTTTTGAGGAAAGTGTCAGGAGGAATGAGTTTGTTCCGCTACCTCCACCTCCCAAGCGAGGAGACATCAAAAGCTTTCTGAAGTTCAACCCACGCCAATTTGATGTTTCTGATCAACCACTTGATGCTGATGATTGGTTGCGTGAGATGTCAAGGTTACTGATGACTGCTGATATTCCTGAGCAAGAATGGGTAAAGTGTGCAACTCACCTTCTGAAGGGAGATGCAGCTCTGTGGTGGGAGAATTACCTGAAGGCAAACCACACTGGTTTTCAGCCTACTTGGGGACAGTTCACTGGAGCTTTCAAAGAGCGATTTGTCGAAATTGTCATGGAGAGGATGAAGGAAGTGTTTCTCAACCTCAAGGTGGCAATGACAATGTCAATACCTACATCGAAACTTCATGAACCTTTCTCGTTATGGTGGCGATGAGATCTCCGATGACAAGAAGAAGCAAAGAGGTTCCAAGGGCTCAATGCATCGATTAAATATGCAATCACACATGCAAGGCCGGCGTCTTTTCTGGAACTTCAGCATACAGCTCTGCAGGAAGAAGCAAGTAGGCAAGTGTTTGAGGAGTCAAAGAAACACAACCGTGATGCAGCAAGCTCTTCAGCTATGTCAACTCCTTCTAAGCGTCGTGTCTGGGTTCCTAACACCCCACCGTCGCTCCCGGCTCCACCAAGACCTTCAAGCTTCGCGGCAAGGCCACCAAACTTCCTCACTGCTGCTCCCAGGGGCTACACCCACAACTACCCTGGAGCGCCTGGCGGAGTCCCTGGCTATGTTGCTCCACGTCCACCTGGTGCTTGTTACACTTGTGGAAACACTGGGCATCAATACTGGAACTGTCCGATGAAAAACAAAGCTCTTCCTCCACCACCTCCAAGACCCGCGGCAAGCTCTCCTATGGTTCGTGCACCACCACCTCGGGCTCTCAACATCAACACCAAGCCCGGGTCTATGGTTGCTCGTGCCAACTGCGTCAACGCCGCTCAAGCTGAGCATGCACCTGGAGTTGTGATGGGTATGCTTCCCGTTAACTCAGTCCCTGCACGAGTTTTGTTTGATTCTGGTGCTTCGCATTCTTTTGTTTCTCACAAGTTTGCACATGAGAATGAGTTAGCGTTGGATCCTCTCCTTAAGCGGTTAATGGTCCTTTCTCCTAGAGCAAAGATGGCAGCTTCTAAAATCAGCCATGGCAATCAAATTGAGATTGGTGGCTCTTCGTTCTCGGCGTCCTTAATTATTCTGGGCAATTCTGACATTGATGTCATCTTGGGCATGGATTGGTTGACAACAAATGCAGCTGTGATTGATTGTGCTGAACGCTCGGTTTCTCTGAAGATTCCTGAAGGCCATATAGTCTATTCTCCAAGTCTGACTCCTGCTATTCAGCTTTTCTCTTTGGCGGCTCTGAATGATGATGCTATGGAAGCTATTCAGAGTGTTCCGATGGTCTGTGAGTTCCCAGATGTTTTTCCTGAAGAGTTGCCAGGTATGCCTCCGGATCGTGAGGTTGAGTTTGTAATTGAGCTTGAACCTGGAACGGCTCCTATCTCCAAGCGGCCTTATAAAATGGGTCCTGCTAAGTTGGCTGAACTCAAACGTCAGCTTGATGAACAAGAGAAGTTGGGTTTCATTCAACACAGTACCTCTTCTTGGGGTAGCCCAACCATCTTTGTGAAGAAGCGAGACAAGACTGATAGACTTTGTGTTGACTATCGGGCTCTCAATGCTAAAACCATCAAGAATAAATATCCCCTTCCGCGGATTAATGATCTCTTCGATCAGCTAGCTGGAGCTGTGGTATTCTCTAAGCTTGACTTGAGAAGTGGTTATCACCAAATCAAGATTCGCAAGGAAGATGTTCCTAAAACAGCTTTCACCACCCGCTATGGCCTGTATGAGTACACGGTCATGTCTTTCGGTCTCACCAACGCACCTGCCACCTTCTCGAGGCTCATGAACTCGGTTTTCATGGAGTATCTTGATAAGTTCGTTGTGGTCTATCTGGATGACATCCTAGTCTATTCTAAGTCAAAGGAAGAACATGAAGAACACCTTCGGTGTGTCCTAAACAAGCTTCGCGAGAACCGCCTGTATGCAAAGTTCTCCAAGTGTGAGTTTTGGCTGCCTCAAGTCACCTATCTTGGTCACGTCATCTCTGCCAAGGGCATTGCCGTCAACCCGGAAACCGTGAAGACAATTGTTGAATGGCTTCCTCCTGTGAATGTCAAAGAAGTGTGGAGTTTCCTTGGTTTGGCTAGTTATTGCCGTCGCTTCGTTCAGAACTTTTCGAAGATAGCGAAGCCTCTTACCGATCTCCTCAAGAAAGGCAAGAAATACCTTTGGACTCCTGCATGTCAAGCAAGCTTTGAGGCACTCAAAGAGAAGCTCACTTCCACACCAGTCTTGGTTCCTCCGGATACATCCAAGCCTTTCCAGATATTCTGTGACGCCTCTTTGCAAGGATTGGGTGCGGTCCTTATGCAAGAAAAACAAGTTGTTGCTTATGCCTCTCGTCAGTTGAAGACGCATGAGTTCAACTATCCTACACATGACCTCGAGCTCGCAGCAGTTGTCTTTGCTCTGAAAGTATGGAGGCACTACTTGCTTGGCAACTGTTGTGAGATCTTTTCTGATCACAAGAGTTTGAAGTATATCTTCACACAACCTGATCTCAACCTTCGGCAGAGGAGGTGGATTGAAGCAATCAATGACTTTGATCTGACCATCAACTACACTCCGGGCAAAGCTAATGTCATGGCCGATGCTCTCAGCCGCAAAGCTTATGTCAACAACCTCATGATGGAAGAACAACAACCTCTCTTGTGCGAGGAATTCCGTCAGCTCAACCTTGAAATTGTGGAACAAGGGTATCTCCTGAACCTTCTAGCAACCCCTCTCTTGGAAGAAAAGGTTCGCTCTTCTCAGCTTGGTGATCCGTACACCAAAAAGATCATCTCCAGGCTTCAGCTTCCGAAGTATGAGTCCTTCCACGTCGATGATCAAGGCACGCTTTTCTTTGAACACCGGATGTTTGTTCCGAACTACCCGGGTTTGAGGGAGCAAGTTCTCAAGGAGGCGCATGATTCTGTTCTTTCTATCCACCCTGGCAGCACAAAGATGTACATGGACTTGAAAACACAATATTGGTGGCCGGGTTTGAAACGATATTGTGCCAAGTATGTCTCGGAGTGTGATGTCTGCCGCAGAGTTAAAGCTGTCCATCGAAACCTTCCGGTCTTCTGACCATTGAAACCCCCGGAATGGAAATGGGAGAAAGTAGAGATGGACTTCATCACTGGTTTTCCAAGGTCACAGAAGGGCAACAATGCAATCTTTGTTGTCATTGACAGGCTTTCTAAAGTGGCTCACTTCTTCCCTGTCAAGGAAACAATTTCTGCAATTCAGTTGGCTGAGATCTATATCAACAGAATTGTCTCTCTGTATGGGGTTCCGCTTGAGATCAGTTCAGACCGTGGAAGCATCTTCACTTCCAAGTTCTGGGAAAGTTTCCAAAATGCTTTGGGAACAAAATTGAACTTCAGCACAGCTTACCACCCTCAGTCGCAAGGACAAGTTGAAGGATCAATCAGATTCTGGAGGATATGCTTCGTGCTTGCGTCATCTCTTTTGGCATGAAGTGGGAAGAATGTCTTCCTTATGCTGAATTCTCTTACAACAATAGCTTCCAGAAAAGTCTAAAGATGGCACCATTTGAGGCTCTCTATGGTCGCAAATGCAGAACTCCGATTGGTTGGTCGGGTGCAGGAGAAAGAATATTGTTTGGCCGACATTTGTAACTCAAGCGGAGGAGAAGGTTCATATCATTCTTGAAAATCTGAAGATTGCTCAAAGTCGCCAGAAGAGCAATTATGACAGAAAGCACACGGACATGGAGTATGTCCCTGGTGATCTCGTTTACCTTCGTGTCACTCCCATGAGAGACACACACCGTTTTGGTATCAAAGGAAAGCTGGCTCCTAGATACATCGGTCCATTCAAAATTCGTGGAAGAAGAGGAGAAGTTGCTTATGCTCTTGAGCTTCCGGAAAAACTCAAAGTCCATGATGTTTTCCACATCTCTCAACTCAAGAAGTGCTTCAAGGATCCCGGCAGGACCGTGGACCATGAGCTTATCAATCTACAAGAAGACCTATCTTATCAAGAACACCCCACAAAAATCCTTGAAGTCGAGAAGAAGGACTGTAACAAGTCCATCAAGTTACGCAAGGTGCAGTGGTCGCACCATTCTGTTGATGAAGCCACTTGGGAACGTGAAGATGAGCTCCGTGCCAAGTATCCTACCCTCTTTGAGTCTTCTTCTTCTTCCTAGAATCTCGGGGCGAGATTCCTGTTTAGTGGGGGAGAGTTGTAGCATCCCAATTGTCTAACAATTGTAATGCTACTTGGTCTAGTAATATAATGGCTACTTCCTACATATAATTGTTGCATCATAATTATATCATGCTCATGTCATCATGCCACCTTGCATTTGAGCATCATATAAAACCCTTTTTGTTTTGGCTCTTCTCTCATATGCATTGTAAATTGTATTTGCCTCTTGATATTGTATTTGGTTCTTGATATATTGTTTAATGCCCAAGTTGAGTTGGGGGCATATCTTTTATTCAACTCCATCACCTTTCTCTGTCACCACCTTATAATTCCACCATCCAACTAAATATGAGCTTTGCACTTTATGGGTTTTACCTCTAGCTCATGTGGGTTGGGATGGATCCAATTCTTTCTCCACATGCTCTCATATATGCACCATATTGTTTCCACAATATTGGTTTATGAGAGCCACATGGCCACCTTTGCATGCCTTGTGAGTGGAACCCTTTTTCTAGCTTCCTCATGTGTTGTTTTGGGGTTATTATCATGTTGGGATATTTTTGGGCTTACTAGGTACCTAGTGGCACATACACACTAGCATGTCCCATTTTTATTCAAATATGGTCATCTCCAACTACTCCACATGGGGCATCCTTTCACTTCTTATAGTTTGGCTTATTCCATATTTTGGGAATGCATATGTATAAAGGCTATGGATATTATTTTGTTTTCACAAGATGAAACCTAGCATTAATATTATGCATGGGCCATGCAACCATCTCTATATTTTTGCCTCCTTTGTTTTTTTTTGGTCTTTTTGAGTGGATCATCTTCCATCTTCCTCTCTCCCTCTCTTATGGCTTGATCTAGTTTGGTCTTGCTAAAATCCACCACCCTACCTCCATCTCTCTCTTTTTCTCTATTCCTCACCTTCCTCTCCTTTTCACCTACATCCATGCATGATCATGTGGATCATATCTAAACCCTAAACCATCCCTCCCCCTCTCTCCAAAACCCTAAACCGAGCCTCTCTAGCTCCCACCCTCTCTCTTTCTACCTCTAATCCTAATCTCTCTCTAACCCTAAGACCCCATCTCTCCTCTCTCTAACCCGAGCCACCACCACCAGGATCAAACCCCAACCCTACCACCTCACCTACCCTCTCTAACCTAAGACCAAGCCCTAACCCGAGCCACACCCCCCTCTCTCCAAACCCTAGCATCTACCCGAGCCTCTCTCCCTCTCTTCTCTCCCTGCCATGAGGGCCCCCCTAGCCCGAGCCTCCCCACCAACCGGCCGTCCCCACCTGGCAGCCCCATCACCACCTGCCCCTGCCCTGGCCGAGCCAGCCCGAGCACGTGAAGGAGAGGAGGAGAAAAGGTGGCCGAAGCCACCTTTATCTCCAACCTGCTCCCACACGGCACCCACGCCTCTCCCTCACCTTTCCCTCCTCCCACGCGCCTTCTCTGGCCTCTCCCAGATCTCCCCAGGCCTCCCCTTCCTCTCCGCCTACCCCTACCACCGTCTACACCATCGCCGGCCACCGTCGGCCTCCATCTCCCCTACTCATACCAGCCGGTGGCGTGGCGCTCAAGGGTGTCGAGGAAGACCACGCGGCACCCCTGCATCATCCTGTACACGCCGACGCGGAGGAGAAGCGCCAGAGCCAAAGAACACCACCGCCACCGACGCCAAACCCTAGCTCCGCTGGCCTCTGCTTCATCGACGATCCGCTGCTCCTCGAGCCGATCCAACCTCTCCGTTGAACTCACGGTGAGCCAACCCACCTCCTAGACACCCCCCTCTGGCCGATCCATCCCTGTACGCGCCAGTCTTTTTGTCGAGCGCTCTCTGCGTTGGCGCGCTCGCGGTCGCGTCCTCGCCGTAGTGCCGCGGTAGTGTTTTCTGGCCGCGCAGCCGTTCCCCAGCAACAACGCCAGGCCACCGCAGTGGCTGCCGCCCCCGCGCGCGCACGCCAGGTCCCCGGATCGAATCCCGCGCGCTGCGCCCCGCGTTAGACGAGCACCGACCCGTCGTCAGGGTTCAGAAGAAGAGAAATGCGATGGCAGCTACTTTGCACTTCCCAACCTTTTACTCCTAACCCATGTCCGCTCGAGCCCACACAGCCGGTAGTAGTACCACTTCTGAGACGGCCCCCTAGTTTAGCACCCCTCAACCCGCGCTCCAGCTCGGCCCCGCCGGCTGTCCCTGCTCGCTCGATCGCTGACACGTGGGCCCGTGGCCGCCGGCCCCACCTGTCATTCGCTGAGGCTAGCTTAGCTCGCGGTGAGAAAACCCTTTTCTGGACGCGTGTGTCCTAGTCAGCCTTGGCCCCACCCGTCAGCGGCTGGTCTGTATCTGCCTGAGTAAGAAAAGTATTTCTGTATCTCGGTTTTAACTCAAACTTTTTCAAATTAATTCAAAATTCAAATTTAAATCTGTTTTCAAATAACTTTTAAAATATAATTCCAAATAATACAAATAATATATGTTTTGAAATCAGAAAAATATGAGGAATCCAAATATGGCCTTCAAAATATATTTTGGACACTTTAATTTCCAAGTTGATTAAAATTACAATAAAATCCCCTTTTTCTTAATTATTTAATAACTTTTGTTTTATAACTCCAAATTTAACAAATAATATGTCTAAAATGATTAGCTCGACGAGACCTCTCTGTTTATGCATTCCATGATCTGAATTGCAGCATGCATCATATAAATATAAAGTATACAGCAACTTATATGAGGATAAAATGTGGCCAAAACTCAATAAAATGATTTATTCTTGTATTCCACACCTCACCCATGCCATGCTACTTAATTGCCATGCAAATTGTGCATCATTCATCATGGCATGATTGTTTGATTGTCGCATTTTATTCATATGCTTGTGCATTTTATTTATGTTGGCCCTTGTTTGTTTGGTTCTTCTTCGAATAGACGCTGAGCAGGGGATTTATCAAGATACCCAGGAGCACTACCCAGATCCGTCTCTCGCTTCAACTGAGCTGCCAGGCAAGCACTACCACATGCTTGCATACATATAGTACCTATTGCCTCTATCTTATTCTTGCATCATTGAGTCGCGATTGCATTAATCTGAATCCCAAGTATTGCATAGCCTTTACTTTTAAACCCCACCGAAGCTTGTTCCTCCATCCCATGAGCCATTACTACAGGAGTTGTTTGAGCCATGCGAGTCGTAGAACAACATGTGTAGGGTATGTGAGTGTCTGTTGGATAACGAGGTACCTAAACAACTTAACCTGAGTAGTAATGGGATAACTAATGAAAGTGGAACCGGTGAGCCATATTTGCTATTTGGTTTTTCAGGCTCACTTGTGTCCCGTAGGACCCCGAGTACTTGATTCCTGTTCCTTGAATATTCGCGCTATCCACATCCGGGAGGCCTTATGGACCCCCTGAGCCAGAGCTTGATTCATTCTTATTTCTTGGGGCCACAAAGTAGTTTGGGGCTTTATTACTATACTGTACTTATGCCATGCTTTACTGCTTAATTTAAGTTTGTGCGAGGATGCACCGTACTGTTTAGGGAAGCAGAGTGTTTTCGCGGTATCGACAAGCCCAGTCACACTTTCGGGTTCCCAGTCGTTTACAGCCACTGACGCAAACCTTGAGTCCGTCTCGGAGTCGGCTAACTTCGTTGCGGGTAGCTTAATGGGGTGGCCCCCTGAAATATTTCTGAATCCTGTGATCGCTTTGTCGTGACTGCCTCGTTGGGTTTTGATTTGGTTTTCCGAGGTTGATCGAGTGTGTGTTGCTATTTGTGCACCCCTGCAGGGTAAAACTTTCTGAAAGCCGTGTCCGCGGTTATGGACGACTTGGAGCACAGTTTCTCGATCATAGACAAGTATAACTAAAGTACCGCTTTTAATTTGACTAAGTGCCTGACTAGTAAATAGTGCAACACTCATGGAATGGATAATAAAACTGCCAACGGATGGGGGGTTGTTCGTCCGCTTCCTCGTCGATGGCGGGAGGAGGATGAATCTGTGGATATTCTGTTATAATAACTGTTGTTATTAATTCACGGACATCCGTTTATCTCTGGTTAGGCGGATGGTTAGCGTATCTATAGAATTGTTAGGTATTATCTTTTGCTGCAATTCGTCACCCAGGTTGTGTCCCCTTTAGAGGCATAAAGACTTCTTGAGTACCCTAGGGTCTCACACGATAAATTGTTTGATTCGGATGAGCAGGTAAACTTCAAGATGGATCTTTGGGTGGAGGAGGCGGACGATGTGGGCAACGATCATTCGGTGTAGAGATTCGGGAGCGGGATCCGCGAGATCTGTGGCGGGATGTGTTTATTTATGGGGCATCTTATGCCGATTTGCTTCTTATCCGTACTCGGATCTTGTTTTCGCTTCACTTTGATACTCTGATGTTTGATGTATGAGGAGATATCCTAAACTATTATATCTATCTAGGATATTTGGATCTTGCCGTATGGCGTTGCAATATTTCTATTTCTTTTAGATGGAATGGCTTTGAGGACTGTTGTATGGTGGCTTGCATACATACTCATTTGTGTATGTAGTTGATCCCTTCGCCTGCCGATTACGCCGCCCGTTCTTGTCCCGATGTTTGGAAATGGTTAGGATGGCCGAAAGGTCTACCTGTGAGTGGCATTTGGGCCCCACCGTACTATTTTAACCATTTCCGCTCATCCAGGCTTGTAACTAGGAGCGTAATTCACCGAGGTAGTTACAGGGGGCTACAGTGGGATACTCATATGAAATGCAAAAGGTAAAGTAAAACTTACAAGTGCGATGATCTTGAGGTTTGTAGCACTCTCGGCCAGCAGCTTGCCAAAGGAAACGCTGTTACTTCGCAAGATGTCTGCTTGACAGAGTAGCTCCTCAAGACCGCATGTCGGAGATGACGGCACTCCTCCAGGAACCATAGTTGTGCTACCCGGCGTGAGCACCGGGAAGATAATCTTCGACAATTCGAAGGGTTTCTGGGGAGTAGAGGCGCCGCCTTCGGCAGAAGTACCAGCACCCACCACCGCCTTGCCGCTACCGATGACATCCTTAGCCGGAGCTTCAGCCATTTGGAGAGCAGCGCTCTCCTGCATCGCCTGCTCGCCGACAACTGCGAGTTCGGTAGAGGCGCCAGAATCCACTTCCATAGCGGAAGGGCCTGGAGCCTCCTGGAGTTGGGAGCTTGTCGGAGCGGAGGAGGGCTTGACGGCAGGAGTAGAAGGGGCAATGGCGGGGGAAGAGTCGCGATGCAGCATATCCTTGATATTTCTAGAAGCCCCAAGAGTCTTGGAGGACTTCTTGAGGCTGGTTGTGGCTTTCTTCCTGAAACATGCAAAATGCATAAGTACATGAATAAGATAGATAAATAAGACAATGTCGGAGAATAAGAAGCTTACACTAGGGGGGGCGCTTTGGCAAACATCCCGGTGGCTTTCTTCTTTTCCGCCTCTAGGGCGGCAGTACTCTTTTTGGAGGCTCCACCCTCCGTCTTGTTTGTCTTGCCTCCGCCAGCAGCGTCAGAGGTGGAGCTCTTCCGCTTTCGCGCCAACAGGACATCATCGTCGTACACGATCGTGACTTCCTTCATCTTGGGATCGTAGATTTGGGTGGCCAGGTTGCCCTCCCCTAGATCGCTAAGCTGTCAAGTAAGAAATCATTGTTTTAGATAAGATGGTATTAGCAAGACGGAAAAAATGGAGCAATGTCATACACGGAAAATAAATACCTACCTTTGGGCAATGTCATAGGTGAGGGTGAAGCCACGCTTCTTGTCCTTCACCTTGACGATGTCCTTAAGGCGGAACTTGACGGAGTCACTCGAGAAGTTGTCCTCGGAGATCTGGAGGGTATCCCTTCGGTCGCCGATGTACTCGTGCATAAGCTTCGTGCGATGCTGCAGAGGTTGGATCCGCCTGATGAACCAGCACATGGCTAGGTCCAACCCGGTTAGACCCGTCTCTACGAGCCACTCGATCCGCCTTATTGCGCGAGAAGCGTTGAGGTCGGAGGGAAGGGAGGCATGGGACCGCCATGTGGGGACTTCGGCGGCGGCTCCGTCCACAAAGTCCGGGTACGTTACTTCTCGGCCCGCCAAAGGAATGTCGGGGCCTAGAAGTACGTTCGCTGCCAATTTTTGCATGACTCGTGGCCGACGATGTCGGGGAACCGCCGGCCAGGACGGATCTTGAAGCTTATGGTGCCGCAGTTTCTAAGCTCCTCCTTACTGTGTCCGGCTTCACGTTTGACGGTAAAAAAGTACACAAACAAATCTAACCTAGGCCTAATCCCCAGGTAATCCTCACAAAGTGCCGCGAAGTTGCTAAGCACTAAGATACTATTGGGGGAGAGGTTGTGGGGTTGGACCTTGAAGTGATTCAAGACAGACAAGAAGAAGTGGGAGATGGGAGAGAAACGCCACGTACCAATTGCGCCTTGAGGTATACTTTTTCTCCGGCTTGGGGAGAGGGGGTCACCTCGTCGGCCAGCGCCGCCCGCCAGGCGAGCCCCTCCGTCGCAGGGAGGTAACCCTCAGCGACCATCTCTTGGATGTCGCGGCCGGTGATGTCCGAGCCGCGCCAGTCGCCTTTGTGCGAGTCTGGCTCCTCTTCCAGGGGCTCCAGCGCCGCCAGGTTATGGTCGCCGCCGGTGGTTTCTATCACCGCCGATGCGGGAATAACCAGGCCCTCTGGGGGCACGACGACGGAGCTCGCCGGCTTCGCTCGACGCCGCCATTGATGGAGATGAGCTACTGCTATCCATGGAGGAGGAAGAGGACACGACTGGTGCGGGCAAGAGGCTAGGGTTTCTCGAGGTTTTCGCGGAGAGCTCGAGGAGGCGCGCGGCTGGAGGAAGAAGACGATGACGCGAGAGAATGAGGTGAAAAAGTGGCAAGTGTCCCACGGTCGCTATTTATCTTACTCTGCGTCAAGATTCGTGCAGCTAATCAGACGGTTGCCGCGTAGACGACGTGTTCGTGAACGTGCGCGGTAATTTCGCCACGTCTCCAACCATCGCCGCCAACGGTTCGTATCGCTCACGCGGGAAAAGCGAATATGATTACGTTCTCTGCATGTGTGAGTTACGAGGCGTCGCTGACCTACAACCTACGTCGCCTTAACTGACATGGTAGATGAGCCATCCCATCGAAGATTCCGGCATGGACGGATTTAATCCGACAACGGGAGCGTACGATGGAAGATTCAGCATTTCTCCGACTTACTCATAGAAGACGGAGAAAACCTTTGCAGGGTTCTTTGGGAGGACTACAAGATGTTGCTTGACGATTTGCCGACATCCATTTAGACGGAGCATTCCACGGGAAGAGGCAAGACGGTGCAAGATCTCGGAGTTCTCCGGGGGCTACTGTTGGGGATATGCTATATGGGTATCCTCATAGCATGTCTCTTATCCGACTAACCCGGGTGGCCCATAGTCGGTAGCATGTCCTATGGCCTGCTGGGCGGCCCAGTTAGGTGGGTCCAGAAGGGATGCCCATGCCGGATAAAGGAAGGCTACGGTGGAGTCACCAGCATACCCGGAGCCTTGGAGTACAAGATACACAAGACTAGTAATAGACGGTGTAGGACTCTGTAACCTGTCTGGCTAGGACTTTTCCCTGTAACCCTAGGATCTGACGACTATATAAGTCGGGCCTATGGGAGCCTTTAGGGCACAACCTAGTATCGTTTTACACACACCTCGCACAGCGAACCTAATCTCTGTAACTTCGTGTGCCATTATAGTGATTTATAGCAGGAGTAGGATTCCGCCACCGTTGTGGGATCTGAACCTGGGTAAGCTGTGTTACCTTGTACCCGTCAACCGTCCGCCTTACCCCACGTCTCTAAACACGCACTGTGAGGACCCCTCCATGGCGTACTCGTCGGCAATACCACGACACCATCCGTATTTTGGAAGAAGATTTTTGAACTACCCGAACCCGAAGCATCATGTTTCTCAAGATTCAGTGGAGCAACCACACAGAAGAGGAAGCTACCTGGGAGCGCGAAGATCACATCAGGACGGAGTTTCCCGATCTCTTCAAATCCTAGGTAATCTTTTCGTCCTATTTCAAATCTCGGGACGAGATTTTGTTCAATGGGGGAAGGTTTGTAACATCCCAAAAATATTTAACTTGGATCATCAAACTCTAAGCATCAAAATTAGGGTTAACAAAAACTTTTCTAAATAAAATTATGAATGCATGCATATGAGTATGCATTGAATTTGAAATTCTTTTGAACCACCTTGTTTGTGTGTTTCCTTGCTTGTAAAATGTTTCTTAGGTGAAATAAACATTATCTAAAACATTTCCCACACTTTTCCCAAAGACAAATAAAGAAAAACAAATAAAATAAAGGAATGGTCATTTTGACCAATTTAACTCCCATGCCTATTTTGGCTGTCTCAAACTTTCAGAACCTAACAGAAACTTTTCTGGATCTTTGCACCCCTTGATTGTACTCATAACAAAGTATCAATGCCCACTTTGTGATCATCCAGAAACTTTCAAATGCATAGTTTAAAAGGCAATTCAAAATGGAATCTTTATCATATGGGAAGATCCCACTTTTTCAAAAACCACTCAAACAAGCTCAACTTTCAAAACCCAAGCATCTGCAGACTCACCAGCACCAATCTAGCACACCCACCAAAAATCTTTTCAAAATTCAAAACTTGAATTCATGCGGCCATTTCATCAAACACTTGGCAGACACAAATCAAACAAAATCAAAACACTATAGTGTGCAGTGTTTTGAGCCTAAGTGGTTCCCTATCTAGCTCACAACCAGCTCAGTAGATCATCTAGCAAGATTAATCAAGAACTAGCACCACTGTGAGCTTGCCAAAACCATCAATGGTGAACAGCCGAAGCCACCCTTGCCACCCCAGTGTAGACAGCAAGCTAGGAAGGAAACTAGCCATGTCAACCTTGTCTGGAAGATCACCCATGCCTCACCGCCCCCTCTCGACCAGCCCTGCCTCGAAGACACCGACCAGAGCACCCAGGAACGCCGCGCCCGTGTCCCTGCCAACCGTGCCAAGCATGCTCCAGAGCGCCACCCTCGACCGAAGCCCATAGACCGTGCGCCGCCCTCGCCGCGTGCATACACGATCACTGTTTGACGCGGTTTTGTAAAAATAAAGAAAAGCAATTAAAATACTTGTAAATGGTATTAAAAAAGCAAAGAAAGCAGCGGATGTATACAAGCACTACTTTATATACATACATGTCGGTTTCTTGTCTTTGATTTATTATACAGGTACATGGAACCTATCGACCTGCCTGGTATACGTACGTGATGGCCGGACTTCTAGAAGCTCTCAAGAGATAAAAGTTTTGAACGGCGACCTGGCTCTCTCCGGATAAACAAGGCGTGAAACACAAGAAAGAAAAGGGAAGTTGTTGGCGGAGATTGCGGCGGCGTACTTATCTTGGCGCTGGATCGCTGCCTATATAAGACGCACCTCAACACGGAAAAAAGGAGGCGGAGAGACCCAGAGAGAAAACGAGCGGAGGAGCCAGAAGAGAACACGCAAGCCACCTGCAGAAACGATCTGGGAAGGAGATCCGATCTAGGAAGGAGATCCAAAGCCATGGACGTGAGGCCGATCTTCCCCAATGGTAAGCAGCACGGGTGAACGTGCGTCTGCCTTGTCTTCCTCTTCCTCACAGCTAGCACGTCGGATGGAGGCTCTCACACACACGGAGCAACTGCATGGACGGAGCCGAGGAGCCCGACACCACCAGAGCTCGTCCAAGACGCAGACTGCTAGCCAACGAAGCTTGCCAAAACGCCGGAGCGCGCCAAGGAGCAGCCCGTTGGCCGGTGTGTCGTCCACGCCATCGGATCGCCGCTGTCGGGGGCTGCGAGAAGATACAGCGACAACTCCGTCGAAACACCGGAGCTCGCCTACGCGCAGCCCATCGGCTGGTGCGTCCTCCACACTGGGGAGGCTCGCGGTCGCAACCGGTTGCCGGAGGTGTTGGAAATATAAGCAATAATCCATATGATTTAATCCGAATAATAAACTGATAAAACATGATCATACAAACGGTACTAAAACCAATTATGCAGATTAACAAAGTAGATAAACAGATGACATCTATAGGAGATAAACCTATCACATCTACAGCAAACGCTAGAACAGAGAACTCTAGCATAATCCGAAAAAGACAGTTGAGTATCACGTACAGAGTAGGCTGAATAGCAACCGCATTGTCGCCGATGTTGAGGTTGTCGAAGAGGTCGCTGACGTCCGGGAAGAAGTCGTCGTTCGGGAACTCGTCGCCGGACGACGTCGTGATTGCAAGTAGTCGCGCTGAGCGCTCCCCAAAAACCTGATCACCCTTCACCCGTACAGGTTCACGAGAGGCGGGGTTCCGGAGGCCTACTGTCCCGATGTGCGGTGCACGCCGCAAGCCGGGATGGAGAAGACGAAAGCGGCGGCGCAAGGTTCTGGAGGATAGGGGCGTGTGTGGATTGATTCCGTGCCGATTAGGTTTAGTCCGGACGCTTATATAGTGCAGGTTAGGAGGATCGTGGGCTCAGCCCACAACTGTGATTAACGCGTCTGTTAATGACTCATAATCAGTTTTCCCAACAAGCAAAATAAAGCTTGGCTCGGCGAGATTCCCGCAACCCTTGCGTCGTGTAGGCGAGGAGGCGGCGGCGTCGGAGGAGGAGTGCGCGAGGGCTACTCTTCTTGTCACACCTTAGTGAGTGGTGCAACACTCTACTATATAAGGTGGTCCAACTCCCCTTCAACTAGCAATGTGGGACTAAACTTTAGCACCACTAGCACAGCCATATGCTGCCATATACAAGTGGGCCAAAGAGAATTTCAGAATTTGTCTAATGGGCCAACAGCCCAAAACTCACCAAATTCCAACAATCCCCCACAAAGTCTCATTGGCACATCACATCACTTTTCTTCCAGAACATTGTTTTATATACCGGTGTGTAGTGGAGACTGTTAAGTTGAACTTCCACGTTAAACTTCATGCTACACTAGCTTGCAACTTGAATAGTGGACTATGCCTTGAACTACAAGTTTTCTGCGCGCTAGTTTCACACAAAATCTAGACCGGTACAGGGCTACCGTCGGCTTCCCCGCGGTTTGGAGCTTATGCGTCATACTCCAGGGCCTTTCATGAGTTTACTAGAGAGCACCCAACTCTCACAGACTGCGACGTTTGACAGTCAGACTCATATAGGTGTGTTCCTCAAGAGATGTTCTGCAGGACAACATCTCCGCTTATAAAAGCCACTTGGAACAAATTAAGATAAATATCAACCTGCCATGCAGAATAAGAGAGTATTGCATCTTTATGGAGATGTAAATATAATATAGGGATACTCTCCTCTCAGCTGACCAACAGCTTGTCTCCCAACTCTAATTCACGGGATCTCCGATCACATAGAGTGGGTTGCCACTGGGATCAACTCATAGCGTGGGTCTCAAACCCATCTCCCTCGATGCATTATCTATCACATTACGTGATAGTCCCTTTGTGAAAGGATCTGCCAGGTTTTTAGATGTTTGGATATAATCCAACGCAATAACTCCGGAGTTTCTCAATTTCCTGACAGATTTCAATCTCCTCTTCACATGCCTTGATGACTTCATATTATCCTTAGAACTGTTTACTTTGACGATCACAGTTTGATTATCACAGTTCATCGGGATAGCGGGTATCAGTTTTTCAACCACAGGTAAGTCCATCAAGAGCTCACGAAGCCACTCTGCTTCAACAGTAGCTGTGTCTAATGCTGTGAGTTCTGCTTCCATTGTTGACCTCGTTAAGATGGTCTGCTTGCAAGACTTCCAGGAAACAGCGCCACCACCAAGTGTAAACAAATAACCACTTGTGGCCTTAATCTCATCAGCATCAGATATCCAATTTGAATCACTATAACCCTCAAGTACCCGAGGATACGGTATAGTGAATACCATAACTCATGCAGCCTTTCAAATAGCGCAAAACTCTTTCAAGAGCATGCCAATGATCATCTCCAGGATTTGACACAAATCGACTCAGTTTGCTTACAGCAAAGGAGATGTCAGGTCTAGTAGCGCTGGCTAAATACATGAGCGAGCCAATAATTTGAGAATATCTCAATTGATCTTTAGCATTCCTTCGATTCTTTCGAAGTAGCACACTCGGATCATAAGGCGTTGGAGAAGAATTGTCACTATACAAGCGACTCAATATCTTTTCCACATAGTGAGACTGAAGCAATGTAATCCCACCATTGTCATCCTTTAGTAGCTTGATGTTTAAAATTACATCAGCCACTCCCAAATCCTTCATCTCAAAGCAGCGAGATAGGAACTCTTTGACCTCCTCAATAACAGCGAGTTTGGTCCCAAATATCAATATGTCATCAACGTAGAGACACATAATACCTCCCTCGCCCCCACCATGGCGATAGTACACACATTTGTCAGCTTCGTTTACAACAAAGCCTTCAGCAGTTAAAGTTCTTTCAAACTTCTCGTGCCCGTTTAGGAGCTTGCTTAAGACCATATAAAGACTTCACTAACTTACACCTTTGCTTCTTGACCATCTACTACAAATCCGTCATTTGCTCCATATAAATTTCCTCATCTAGCTCTCCATTTAGAAAAGCTGTCTTAACGTCCATTTGATGAGCGAGAAGACCGTGAGGCAGCCAAGGATAGCATTACTGAATAGTGGTCAATCGGCTCTGGTGAGTAGGTATCGAAGAAGTCTTCTCCTTCCTTTGGGTATAACCCTTAGCCACAAGGCGTGCCTTATACTTTTCAATAGTACCATCAGGTCTAGCTTTTCTTGAACACCCATTTACATCCTACAGGTTTACACCCATAAGAACGATCGTGATTTCCCAAGTACCATTAGCTAAGATGGAGTCCATCTCGCTTGGACAGACTTCCTTCCAAAGAGTCGACATCTTGAGATGCATGGCTTCTGAAATAGAAGTGGGAGTATCATCCACAAGGTACACAATGAAATCATCACCAAATGACTTTGTAGTCCTTTGTCTCTTGCTCCTTTTGGGAGCTTCATTGTCATCCTCCACGGGATCATCGAGTGTTCTATCGGCATAGTGGGTTCAGGAATTATAGAAAATTCCTTACTAGATGAACTAGTTATCTCCTGATTTGATGAGCTAGACATACCTTTCATAGGAAAGATATCCTCAAAGAAAGTCGCATCATTCGACTCCATAATTGTACCAACATGCATGTCGGATACCTCAGATTTTACTATCAAAAATCTATAGCCAATGCTATGAAAAGCATATCCCGAAAAACACAATCAACGGTTTTTGGTCCAAGCTTTACGCTTCTTGGGTATTGGAATATTGACTTTCAAACAACCCCAAGTTCGTAAGTAAGAGAGTTTAAGCCTTTTCTTTCCCATTCCTCAAATGGAGTCATGGTTTTATCCTTTACAGAACACGGTTTAGGACATGACACGCAGTCATTAGCGCCTCCCCCCACCATTCCTTGGAAAGACCAGATGTATCTAACATGGCGTTAACCAAATCAGTTAGAGTGCGGTTCTTTCTTTCGGCCACCCCATTTGACTGAGGTGAGTAGGGAGGCGTCCTCTCATGTATAATACCATGTTAAACACAGAATAAATCAAATTCATTTGAAAATAACACTCCACAACGATCAGAACATACCAGATTGATTTTAAGATCAAGTTGGTTTTGCCTCACTTTATAGATTTTGAAGTAATTCAAAGCTTCATCTTTAGATTTCAGGAGATAAACATAGCAGTATCTAGTGGAGTCATCAATCAACATCATAAAGTATCTTTTTCCACCTTTTGTCAACACACCATTCATCTCACAAAGATCTGAATGTATAAGTTCTAGCGGTGCTAAGTTTCTCGGTTCCGCAGTCGTATGAGACTTGCGGGGTTGCTTTGCTTGCACACAAACTTGGCACTTAGAACATTTGACAGTGGTAAATTTCGGAATTAAACTCATATTGGCTAGCCGCGTCATGCAACCAAAGTTAATATGAGAGTGAATGCCAAACATTGGACTCATTATCATTGCAAACATGATTAATAACTTTAGTACATGAGTCTGACAGAGACAAGCGGAACAGACCTCCGCACTCATAACCTTTTCCAACAAATTGTACATACTTAGAAATTACAACTTTATTGGACTCAAAAACCAACTTAAATCCATCTCGACATAAAAGCGATCTGCTGACGAGATTCTTATTGATGGAGGGAACATGCTGCACGTTCTTCAGCTGTACGGTCTTCCCCGAAGTAAACTTCAGATTTACCGTACCAACGCCATGAACAGAAGCACGTGAGCCGTTTCCCATCAGCACGGAAGAAGTGCTTGAGACCTGATAAGAGGAGAACATGGAAATATCAGAACATACATGTGTATTAGCACCCGTGTCTATCCACCAATCAGGAGAATGACATACTGAAAGGACAGTAGGTAAAATACCGTACCCAGCATCCTTCATCTCAGTATCGCTAATAACAACAGTAGCGGACTTGCCGCTATTCCCATGTTGACGCTTGTCAAAGCGATTAGGACAGTTAGGAGCCCAATGATCAGGATCACCACAGACGTGGCAAGAGCCTTTCCTCTTATTATTTTTCTTCTTGAAGTTGGTTGAGTGTGTGGCCTTGTTCTTGCCATCGAACTTTCCCTTTCCTTCAGTTTTGTTCTTATTCTTGAACTTGTGGGATTGGAAGTTTTTCCTCTTCACTAAATTGGCAGTAGAACCTCCCTCAAGTCCTCGAGCAGTTTTGTCCTTTGCTCTCGCCTTCTCTTCCACATGAAGAGACCCAATGAGATCCGTAACGGAAAACTCTTGTCTCTTATGTTTTAGAGAAGTAGCAAAGTTCCTCCACGAAGGAGGAAGCTTGGCAATAATGCCACCAGCCACAAATTTGTCCGGTAAGGAACACTTGAACTGCTCAAGTTCTTTGGCAAGTGATTGTATCTCATGAGCTTGCTCAACGACGGAGCGCTCATCAACCATCCTGTAGTCATAGAATTGCTCCATGACATACAGCTCCGGCCGTCTCGAGACCCCAAACTTGGCCTCGAGAGCTTCCCACGCGTCCTTGCCATTATCAAATGACATATAAGGGTCAACAATGTTGTCCCCAAGAACACTGAACAAAGCCGTCATAAACATGGTATCGGCTTTCTTAAAGTTCGCTTCACTTTCGTGAAAGATCTCCTTCAGCTTGCCAAGAGTGGCGCTATAGCAGTTTAGGTTTTCAAATCAGAAAACTGCTCTCTTGCACCATCTCTTATAGTGCATGCCATCAAAAGGAGGCGGCCTAGTAGCCATGACTACACCGATGGAATTCAGTTGCCTATAATCAGGTTTTTGGATTGTTGGAAATATAAGCAATAATCCATATGATTTAATCCGAATAATAAACTGATAAAACATGATCATACAAACGGTACTAAAACCAATTATGCAGATCAACAAAGTAGATGAACAGATTACATCTATAGGAGATAAACCTATCACATCTACAACAAATGCTAGAAAAGAGAACTCTAGCATAATCCGAAAGAGAGAGTTGAGTATCACGTACAGAGTAGGCTGAATAGCAGCCGCAGCGGTTGCAGCAGCGTCGCCCATGTTGAGATTGTCGAAGAGGTCGCTGACGTCCGGGAAGAAGTCGTCGTCAGGGAACTCGTCGTCGGACGACGTCGTGGTTGCCAGTAGTCGCGCTTGAGCGCTCCCCAAAAACCTGATCGCCCCTCACCCGTACAGGTTCACGAGAGGCGGGGTTCCGGAGGCCTACTGTCCCGATCTGCGGTGCACGCCGGAAGCCGGGATGGAGAAGACGAAAGCGGCGGCGCAAGGTTCTGGAGGTAGGCGCGTGTGTGGATTGATTCCGTACCGATTAGGTTTAGCCCGGACGCTTATATAGTGCAGGTTAGGAGGATCGTGGGCTCAGCCCACGTCCGAGTCGGTAACAGTACACGTCCATAAAAACTGGAAACGACTGTAATTAACGCGTCCGTTAATGACTCATAATCAGTTTTCCCAACAAGCAAAATAAAGCTCGGCTCGGCGAGATTCCATAATCACAGCCTGGCCGTGACGAGGCGAGGCGAGGCGAGGCGGGCGGTGTCGGAGGAGGAGTGCGCGAGGGCTACTCTTCTTGTCACACCTTAGTGAGTGGTGCAACACTCTACTATATAAGGTGGTCCAACTCCCCTTCAACTAGCAATGTGGGACTAAACTTTAGCACCACTAGCACAGCCATATGCTGCCATATACAAGTGGGCCAAAGAGAATTTCAGAATTTGTCTAATGGGCCAACAGCCCAAAACTCACCAAATTCCAACAATCCCCCACAAAGTCTCATTGGCACATCACATCACTTTTCTTCCAGAACATTGTTTTATATACCGGTGTGTAGTGGAGACTGTTAAGTTGAACTTCCACGTTAAACTTCATGCTACACTAGCTTGCAACTTGAATAGTGGACTATGCCTTGAACTACAAGTTTTCTGTAGCTAGTTTCACACAAAATCTAGACGATGCACAGGCTACCGTCGGCTTCCCCAGTTTGGAGCTTATGCGTCATACTCTAGGGCCTTTCATGAGTTTACTAGAGAGCACCCAACTCTCACAGACTGCGACGTTTGACAGTCAGACTCATATAGGTGTGTTCCTCAAGAGATGTTCTGCAGGACAACATCTCCGCTTATAAAAGCCACTTGGAACACATTAAGATAAATATCAACCTGCCATGCAGAATAAGAGAGTATTGCATCTTTATGGAGATGTAAATATAATATAGGGATACTCTCCTCTCAGCTGACCAACAGCTTGTCTCCCAGCTCTAATTCACGGGATCTCCGATCACATAGAGTGGGTTGCCACTGGGATCAACTCATAGCGTGGGTCTCAAACCCATCTCCCTCGACGCATTATCAATCACATTACGTGATAGTCCCTTTGTGAAAGGATCTGCCAGGTTTTTAGATGTTTGGATATAATCCAACGCAATAACTCCGGAGTTTCTCAATTTCCTAACAGATTTCAATCTCCTCTTCACATGCCTTGATGACTTCATATTATCCTTAGAACTGTTTACTTTGACGATCACAGTTTGATTATCACAGTTCATCGGGATAGCGGGTATCAGTTTTTCAACCACAGGTAAGTCCATCAAGAGCTCACGAAGCCACTCTGCTTCAACAGTGGCTGTGTCTAATGCTGTGAGTTCTGCTTCCATTGTTGACCTCGTTAAGATGGTCTGCTTGCAAGACTTCCAGGAAACAGCGCCACCACCAAGTGTAAACAAATAACCACTTGTGGCCTTAATCTCATCGGCATCATATATCCAATTTGAATCACTATAACCCTCAAGTACCCGAGGATACCCAGTATAGTGAATACCATAACTCGCAGTGCCTTTCAAATAGCGCAAAACTCTTTCAAGAGCATGCCAATGATCATCTCCAGGATTTGACACAAATCGACTCAGTTTGCTTACAGCAAAGGAGATGTCAGGTATAGTAGCGCTGGCTAAATACATGAGCGAGCCAATAATTTGAGAATATCTCAATTGATCTTTAGCATTCCTTCGATTCTTTCGAAGTAGCACACTCGGATCATAAGGCGTTGGAGAAGAATTGCAGTCACTATACCCGAAGCGACTCAATATCTTTTCCACATAGTGAGACTGAAGCAATGTAATCCCACCATTGTCATCCTTTAGTAGCTTGATGTTTAAAATTACATCAGCCACTCCCAAATCCTTCATCTCAAAGCAGCGAGATAGGAACTCTTTGACCTCCTCAATAACAGCGAGTTTGGTCCCAAATATCAATATGTCATCAACGTAGAGACACATAATACCTCCCTCGCCCCCACCATGGCGATAGTACACACATTTGTCAGCTTCGTTTACAACAAAGCCTTCAGCAGTTAAAGTTCTTTCAAACTTCTCGTGCCACTGTTTAGGAGCTTGCTTAAGACCATATAAAGACTTCACTAACTTACACACCTTTGCTTCTTGACCATCTACTACAAATCCGTCAGGCTGCTCCATATAAATTTCCTCATCTAGCTCTCCATTTAGAAAAGCTGTCTTAATGTCCATTTGATGAACGAGAAGACCGTGTGAGGCAGCCAAGGATAGCAGTACTCGAATAGTGGTCAATCTGGCTACAGGTGAGTAGGTATCGAAGAAGTCTTCTCCTTCCTTTTGGGTATAACCCTTAGCCACAAGACGTGCCTTATACTTTTCAATAGTACCATCAGGTCTAAGCTTTTTCTTGAACACCCATTTACATCCTACAGGTTTACACCCATAAGGACGATCAGTGATTTCCCAAGTACCATTAGCTAAGATGGAGTCCATCTCGCTTGGACGACTTCCTTCCAAGAGTCGACATCTTGAGATGCATAGGCTTCTGAAATAGAAGTGGGAGTATCATCCACAAGGTACACAATGAAATCATCACCAAATGACTTTGTAGTCCTTTGTCTCTTGCTCCTTTTGGGAGCTTCATTGTCATCCTCCACAGGATCATCAGAGTGTTCTATCGGCATAGTGGGTTCAGGAATTATAGAAAATTCCTGACTAGATGAACTAGTTATCTCCTGATTTGATGAGCTAGACATACCTTTCATAGGAAAGATATCCTCAAAGAAAGTCGCATCATTCGACTCCATAATTGTACCAACATGCATGTCGGATACCTCAGATTTTACTATCAAAAATCTATAGCCAATGCTATGAAAAGCATATCCCAGAAAAACACAATCAACGGTTTTTGGTCCAAGCTTTCGCTTCTTGGGTATTGGAATATTGACTTTCGCCAAACAACCCCAAGTTCGTAAGTAAGAGAGTTTAAGCCTTTTCTTTTCCCATTCCTCAAATGGAGTCATGGTTTTATCCTTTACAGGAACACGGTTCAGGACATGACACGCAGTCATTAGCGCCTCCCCCACCATTCCTTGGAAAGACCAGATGTATCTAACATGGCGTTAACCAAATCAGTTAGAGTGCGGTTCTTTCTTTCGGCCACCCCATTTGACTGAGGTGAGTAGGGAGGCGTCCTCTCATGTATAATACCATGTTCCGCACAGAATAAATCAAATTCATTTGAAAAGTACTCTCCACCACGATCCGACCTTAGCCGCTTGATTTTAAGATCAAGTTGGTTTTCTGCCTCAGCTTTATAGATTTTGAAGTAATTCAAAGCTTCATCTTTAGATTTCAGGAGATAAACATAGCAGTATCTAGTGGAGTCATCAATCAACATCATAAAGTATCTTTTTCCACCTTTTGTCAACACACCATTCATCTCACAAAGATCTGAATGTATAAGTTCTAGCGGTGCTAAGTTTCAAGGTTCATGATGAGACTTGCGGGGTTGCTTTGCTTGCACACAAACTTGGCACTTAGAACATTTGACAGTGGTAAATTTCGGAATTAAACTCATATTGGCTAGCCGCGTCATGCAACCAAAGTTAATATGACAGAGTCGTGAATGCCAAACATTGGACTCATTATCATTGCAAACATGATTAATAACTTTAGTACATGAGTCTGACAGAGACAAGCTAATGAACGCACTCATAACCTTTTCCAACAAATTGTACATACTTAGAAATTACAACTTTATTGGACTCAAAAACCAACTTAAATCCATCTCGACATAAAAGCGATCTGCTAACGAGATTCTTATTGATGGAGGGAACATGCTGCACGTTCTTCAGCTGTACGGTCTTCCCCGAAGTAAACTTCAGATTTACCGTACCAACGCCATGAACAGAAGCACGTGAGCCGTTTCCCATCAGCACGGAAGAAGTGCTTGAGACCTGATAAGAGGAGAACATGGAAATATCAGAACATACATGTGTATTAGCACCCGTGTCTATCCACCAATCAGGAGAATGACATACTGAAAGGACAGTAGGTAAAATACCGTACCCAGCATCCTTCATCTCAGTATCGCTAATAACAACAGTAGCGGACTTGCCGCTGTTCCCATGTTGACGCTTGTCAAAGCGATTAGGACAGCTAGGAGCCCAATGATCAGGATCACCACAGACGTGGCAAGAGCCTTTCCTCTTATTATTTTTCTTCTTGAAGTTGGTTGAGTGTGTGGCCTTGTTCTTGCCATCGAACTTTCCCTTTCCTTCAGTTTTGTTCTTATTCTTGAACTTGTGGGATTGGAAGTTTTTCCTCTGCACTAAATTGGCAGTAGAACCTCCCTCAAGTCCTCGAGCAGTTTTGTCCTTTGCTCTCGCCTTCTCTTCCACATGAAGAGACCTAATGAGATCCGTAACGGAAAACTCTTGTCTCTTATGTTTTAGAGAAGTAGCAAAGTTCCTCCACGAAGGAGGAAGCTTGGCAATAATGCCACCAGCCACAAATTTGTCCGGTAAGGAACACTTGAACTGCTCAAGTTCTTTGGCAAGTGATTGTATCTCATGAGCTTGCTCAACGACGGAGCACTCATCAACCATCCTGTAGTCATAGAATTGCTCCATGACATACAGCTCGATGCCGCGTCGAGACCCCAAACTTGGCCTCGGCGCTTCCCACGCCCTTGCCATTATCAAATGACATATATGGGTCAACAATGTTGTCCCTAATAACACTGAACAAAGCCGCCATAAACATGGTATCGGCTTTCTTAAAGTCCTGCTCAGCAGAAAGATCTCCTTCAGGCTTGCCAAGAGTGGCGCTATAGCAGTTTAGGTTTTCAAACCAGAGAACTGCTCTCTTGCGCCATCTCTTATAGTGCATGCCATCAAAAGGAGGCGGCCTAGTAGCCGCGGCTACACCGGTGGAATTCAGTTGCCTATAATCAGGTTTTTGGATTGTTGGAAATATAAGCAATAATCCATATGATTTAATCCGAATAATAAACTGATAAAACATGATCATACAAACGGTACTAAAACCAATTATGCAGATCAACAGATTACATCTCACGTACAGAGTAGGCTGAATAGCAGCCGCAGCGGTTGTGTTGAGGTTGTCGAAGAGGTCTGATTGCCCCTCACAAGCTCGGCTCGGCGAGATTCCATAACCAGCGCCTTGTAGCCTTGTGAGGCGAGGCGAGGCGAGGCGGGCGGCGTCGGAGGAGGAGTGCGCGAGGGCTACTCTTCTTGTCACACCTTAGTGAGTGGTGCAACACTCTACTATATAAGGTGGTCCAACTCCCCTTCAACTAGCAATGTGGGACTAAACTTTAGCACCACTAGCACAGCCATATGCTGCCATATACAAGTGGGCCAAAAAGAATTTCAGAATTTATCTAATGGGCCAACAGCCCAAAACTCACCAAATTCCAACAGGAGGCGTGGAGCCTGGTGGCACGGACCAGCCCGCGTCTCGTTTGCCAGAGCCGGAGTTGATAAAACAAGGCCGACGGGGCTCGCCAACACGCTGTCCTCCGCGCGCGCAGCTCTTCGGTACTCGGCGTACAGGTTCAAGACTCACCGGCGGGCATGCGCGGCGTACAGGTTGGACTCTACCCCAAGCACAGCCCGGCGGACGAGTTTTGCTCGTCGGCAGGAGGTGTACATGCTGAAGACGATGTACAAGGTTCATGGACAAATAGCGCAGCATGGCCCGGCGAGTGTACAAGTCGGCTAACTCCAGATGCAGCCTGGCGACGTGCAGCTCGGAGCTCTCGTCGGACAGCGCGGCGGTGGACATACAGAGCGTGGCGTACATGGCAAGCAGGAAGATATGAGTGGACCTGGATCATGCGTGCGGGAGGCTAGCTAGCTGTGCACCGGTGCATAGTTTTGTCAAGCCATCAAGCGTACATGCATGTCCCATGCACAGGAGGAGCAGCGACCCACCACGTACAAGCCGGACGGCGCCTCCAACATTACAAATTAAACTCCGTGATTCTGTGAGACGGCGCCTTTTGTCACGCGGGCTGCCGTAAACTCGGCGCCACGCCGAGACGAAGGACCGACCATGTAGGCCAGGCCGATATGAGCGACGCTAGTCTCCTTACAAAATACTCCCGTAAGGCATACCCTTGCACACCCCGACGAAGCCACAAAGTCGTCAAGAAGTCCTAGCCAAGCGGACTGCATCCACCTACATCAACAACTCTTCATCGCCGTTCAAGACCGACGAGGCGCGACGGCGAGGGCAGGCGAGGCCGGAGCAAAGGCCACGCCTTTAGCGGTGCGTTTACCGACGAGGACACGGGCTCTGCCGCGGCCCACATACACACCACCACCACCATATATGCAGGACGTGAAGCGAAGACGACGAAGATGACCACGCGGCTTAATCGGAGGTGTCTCGCGGCATAACCCGCGGGAGTAATTAACCGGGAGCCTTCCGAGGCCCCGGGAACCAGGAGATCGCACAATCGCTATTGTCAGGCTGGCCGCGCTAGTAGGCTACAGAGTGCAATATGTGGGAATTGTATTTATGATCTCTAAGATTAATAAAATATTGTTCCCTTCTTTTGTTTTCTTTGTGTATTTGTTATACACTGGCACGCCCGCACCCTTCCTCTAATTTACCGTACCCGGTGCGCATGAGAGAAACTACCGCTCCCGCACATACCCGCGGAGGCGTTCTAGTACGTTTTTCTCGTGTCAAACAATCACCACCGACCCAGGAGACCGCCAGACATCCCAGTTAGCCGCCCCATGACACACAGCCACCGCTCGCCGTCGAAGACGCCGCCTCTGCCGCGCAGAGCGTCGCGTGTTCCAGACCAAACCGCACCGCCCCTACAAGCGCATTAAAGCCGTAGAGCATCGCCAGGAGACCACCAAGCGATCGCCACCGCCGGCCATGCCTTTAGCAGCCCGTAGCCATGTCGCCACCGTCGCCTGCCCATGCCGTTCGGTCTTACCGTCGAGACTATAAATAGAGGACTCCCCCGCTCAAATTCTTCACACCATTCCACTCCTCTCTCACCCAGAACCACCCCACCTCAGTCCCGGAGCAAGGCGCATGAAATTTCACCGGAGCCCGCCTCACGGAGAAGAAGGGCGCCATCGATTTCGTCCACCCCAGGAGCTGCCGCGACCACCCCTGAGTTCGCCGTCGTCGACTTCGTCGTTCGCCCGCCTCGCCGACCCTCGCCTGCACCCCGGTGAGCCCCCAGCAACCCCCACTGGCCGCGCTAGGTTTCTATCTCGCCGGCATTGTCCAACATGGACGATGACTCCCAGACGTTGGATTAGAACTAGATCGAACGTCCCACATCGCCCCATACCTCTTTGCACCCCCTGTCTCACTGACGAGTGGGGACAGCCACTTAAGCAGCCCGCGAAAGCGCTATGCTTAGCAGGCCGGCCCGTTAACTTTTCCCGCGTAGCCCAGTTATTTGAATTAAACCTTTTCCATTTTATTTCAAACTCACTTCTGTACCCATTTTCAAAAATCAACCCAGATCGATTCAGTGCACCAAATTGAATGAAACTAATTTTGTTAGAAAGGTCTGGGAATGCTGAATCCAAGCCCGTTGGATTCAAGTCATTTGGATCTATAGATCACCCATGGTAAAAGTAACAAGGCAGAAGCTTTTCTGCATTCAAACATTTTTCAAATTTAATCCATAATATCTTTTGAGTTGATTCCAACTCTCAAAAATCACATTTAACCATACCTTTTAGAATATATAAAAACATATAGGTTTACTTACAGAAATAATGTTCAAGTAATAAAAGAATGCTATATAGGCATTTCTAGTCACTTTATTTAATTAAAATAAAAGGGTAAAACCTTATTATATTGTGACACCACTTTAAATCATATTCCCATGGACTAAAATATGTGGTTATGACATGTGTCAACATGATCCCATGTTTGGTTTGGAGAATATTAAATCTTAAGTAGTTTTTCAATGAGTAGAAATTACTTTTCTAAAAATAAAAGGATTTAAACCAAGCCTTAATATTGTAATGTTAGAGATGATGTTAGATCATCTATAGGACCCTTGTGTGTGATGATTGCAAGTAGTTAAGTATTGTTTGGTGATTGTGTACATCGTATTTATTTATAGACGCTAGTACCGACCAAGGATACAAGGAAGAAGGAGGATTCTACGAAGAAGAAGAAGCCGAGGAGAACTTCAACCACTGCTCTGCACAAGGCAAGCTAACACTTGCAAGATACCCTACTAATGCAAGCTTATATTGACACTGATGCAAGCCTAATACTACCAGTTGATTGTGCAAGATAATACTTGCTTGTTACCATGACCACTATATGCCTTAAGCATATATGATCATCTCCACTTGATACCCAATCCTAGTTTTACTTGCAAGCTTCTTACTTTATTTCTTTATCAAAAATCTTACTTAGAGTTTACTTAAAAGAATGGTAGATACTAGAAAGATATTTGAAGGTTGCGTAAAGAGCATAAAATTTGGCCTAAGCTAGATAATCTTGATGTCATCCTAAGGCATGAGATTGAACTTAGTTAAAACTCCATTAGTTTACCACCCTCATCAGTGCTTACCCCACCTGTAGATGCTAGTGCTAAGCATAAAACCTGATCAACTTTAGATGGGAATACTTGGTGGAAAAATGGTTATGAAAACCTTGGAATGATGGATCATTCTATTGAAATGTTTTGGACATGTGTTTCTGAACACTTGATGATTTTGGTGATGAAAATGATGAGGCATGAGCCTTAGCCTTTTTTTTAAACTGATGGTTGTCTGGATGCGATACCATTCCAATTTTATCGTACAACCACAATACCCGAAGATTGGGTAGGGCTTGACTGGAAACTTATATCCCTTAGTATTAGTTCCCTCACGACCAAGGTCTGAGCTGAGGCTACCTTGTGAAGATTGTCCACCTGTGTAGTACCCAAGATGACAGTTGGTCATGGTTGGGAGGCCAAACTCACAGGAGAGGTGCTTATACTAGGGCGTGTAATTGAAACGTTAGGATTGATTATCCGCATACTGAGTATGGTGAATTCAGGATTTGTTCCTGACGGATGTATCGAATGTTGTGGTGAAAGTGTACAATGTCTGCAGAGTGTCAAACTATTCGAATAGCCGCGTCATGATTATGGACAGATTAGTGGCCATACTGTTCCCCCGTCAGACTTTTCAAAATGACTTGTGAAATGAATTGAGACTTTGGCTTGACCACAACAGGGTTGTGGCATGAAATACAAGTTCCCCTTTTAGGTGTTATAAAACTTCAACTAGCATTCGTCGCTCCTAAACTTAGTAGAGATAAACCTGGATTTTGCAAAATAACCCTAGAGCCTAGTGTCCCATTATCAAAACCCCCTTTTACTTGTTAGTATTAGTTTGCGAGTACTTAAAGAGTACTCATGGCTTTGTCCATGGCTATTCCCATGTCCAGACTATGAAGAGGAGTACCTGGAGGATGGACCCCAGGAAGGTTATGACAACTAGGATCATCTCCCATCGTCAGCATTGCCTGTGACCCCGAAGATGGAGCTTACCACGCCACCGTTATTATTATTTATTTGCTTGATGTTGTATTAAGAACTGGATCATGAGATCCCTATTTGTGTAAGAACTTATGTACGGTTTGTAATGGATGATGTACTATGGTATCCAATTCTGTTATGTCTCGCAAAAATGGTAATCCTGGGATTGCGATGTATGGCATAACAGGCATCTGGGATTAAAAATCCGGGTGTTGACAGTGTTGTCGGCTATCATCATCATGCTTGTCATTAACATGCAACGTCACCTCCTCTCTCGCAAGCAACTCTCATGCAGAAGGACCTGTTTTCATAAAACAGAACAAGTATCAGATACTTCGATACTCCAACAAGTGTTTACAAGATTATAACATTTATAACTTTGTGTATAATATATGACTTCGTAATTGATGACTTCTCCTGCCACTTGTTCGACCTCAACATTTCTCACACATTCTGCGAACTCATAGAAATCCATCCATTCTGCAACGCCTCCGGTGATGCAAGTCCGGATATATCCTTTAAAGCTGGGAGGAAGTGACCTAAGTAATACGCATATTGCAAAGGACTCGGTCATCCAGTGATCCACAAAATGAATCAGTCTCATGTGTGCATCAAGTATGCGATCCACGGGACTGTTCAACCAAGTGTTTACTTCCATCTTTATAGAAACGAAGTCTTCAAGAAGTTTGTACTTCCACGTGCTCACATGGGTTATGAACTCTGCTCTTAGTTGATTCACCATATCATGTGGTTCAAAGTCATCTCCGAGATCATGTAGTTCATTTTCCATGCCATCACGCATAAAGACTCGTATGAAAGCGGATCTTTCCTGACAAAAAAGCGGTCTTCCCACAAACATGGGGACTCATATTCCTCCGGCTCATCCAAATCCATTGTGTAGCGAATGTAACATGCTATAACATCCTAGCATTTAGGAACCAACGAAGGGAAGAAATAGGAATTTGTGCATTTCCATGCATTCATCTGTAGAATTGGGGTAAATTTTCCGCCAAACAAAAACCTAGAGAGATCATAGTTTCTTTCACTATTTGGAGATAGGTTTAGCTCTTTATAGCGATTGCTATAAACTTTGACATGATCTTTAAGAAATTAAAAGATTTTGGGTGAAAAATTTGAGTTTAAGTTTAAATTTGAATCATTTGGAAAAAAGATTTGAAAAGTATAAGTAATTAGTATTTTATTGTTTTCCAAAATGATTTAGTTAATATTGTTTGAATATATAATATTTATTAAACAATAATGAGAATTGAAAAGAATAACTTAAATAAGAAAGTACTTCTTATTTCTTTCATTTATTCAATAGCAACAATACAAATACAAATGTATATCAAGCAATTACATTACAGGAACAATTCTCAAAGAATGGGAAACTTTATTGAATAAAGAATAATATTACATTGATCTTTTACAAAGAGAATAACTGAAAGATTACAAAAGTAACTAAATAAAGAAAAGCCTAAACTAATATCTATCTATTCCTAAACTACATATCTTGATCAGCAGTGCTTCTATACCTGTAAAACAAACAAAATAAGAAACCAAAGAATGTAATTTTGTTAGTTTTACTCTCAGTTTTGAGCAGTGAAATGCACTATCCAATTTACCTCATTGAGTAATAAAAGGGGAAAGTTTCACCAACAATATAATATATGTTCTTGTAAATACAAGAGGGCTTCAGTACAACATCATAAGCCAAGTAAAAGGGGCAAGTTTCACTAGAGCAGACAATAGTAAAAGGAAGGGGCAGTGAATAAATTTCACTTGATCTGATCCAAAGTAAAAGGCCATAGTGAAGAAGCTCACACAACTAAATGCATGTTGTGTGCCGTCAATAGCAGGAAGGATGTCACATCCCAAGATTTTCCAAATCTTGTTATGTGAAAAATAAATAAATAAAATAAAACTTTGTTGATTTTCAAGGTGAGAAGAAACTTTTGATTCCAATTGGAAACCTTAAAACCTATTTGATCAAGCAAATCCTAAAGGGATTTGAAAAGATAAACATTTAATAAAGAAAATTTTAAATAAGTAGAATTACTACTTTTGGATCTTTTAATAAAAAGATTTGGTTTTCAAATGAAAAGGTAGAAATATAAATAAGGACTATTTTTATAGAGCCAAATCAAACCTTGGCCAAGCTTTTGAATTAAAATATTTTGTTTTGATTGAAAGAGTAAAGGTTTATTTAAATAAAATAATGAGAATTTATTAATAAACCAATTATATTAAAGTAAAGGTTTTTCCCATTTTAAATAAACACTAAAACTTGTTATTTTATTTTAAATAAATTCTCCAAGTGTTTATATTTTTCAGCTGAAACCTACTAAAATGGTTTTGGTATTATTTAGATTTCAAAATGGAGTTTTTAATAAAACAAATCCTATTTGAATTAATAACTAAGGCTATTTTATTTAATTATTAAATAGATCCTAAAAGAATAAAAATATTATTTTATTTTGGGACTTGGAATATTGTTGTTAAACAGAACTAAACTCAATACAAAGTGTGGTGGAAGTTTGATTGATTTGAATGTTTGAATTGTTTGATTGAATTTAAAAACAGAAACTGAAATGGAAAAAGGAAAAAGATTTAGTACAAAAAAAAGGAGAAACAAACAGCCCAACCTTCGGCCCAGCAAACCTAGTTCAGCCAGCAGCACTTTCCCCACCTTAATCGTTTTACACCGAGAAACTCACCAGCAGAACCTGCATTTAGTGGACCCTCTCCCTATCTCTCTCACTCACTGACACCAGGACCCCACATCACTGTGCATCGTCTTCAACCTCGCGCCTACCGTTTCCTCCTCCCTCAACGTCGCTCTTCCGCAATTGATTTCGATTAAATTCGCGTTGATGACAGGCTTAATTCTCCCAGAGACCACGCTCCCTTAAACGCCTCCCTCTCCTTGCCATTTCCCCTCACTCACCTCTCCTCTCGCCTTTAGGTCCCTGATTTCTTCCTGCTCCACTGATCCGACGAAGGCCCCGAGAAATTCGCCACGTCCCACCACCTCTCACCTCCCACTACACACGGGTTTGTTCTCCACCTCAAAGCGCATGCGCGGTGCATCAAACTCGCCGCCGAAAGTGCCTGCTTCGCGGCAGCGACGACCACCGCCACCGTCTGCTTCCTCTCCGGCAAAGCCCCCTGGTAAAATCTGACCGCCCTAACCCCTCTAGCCCACACGCGTGTATTCGCCACACTATTCCGCATCTAACGTATCCTCTGGCGTGTCATTTTGTGCCCTGTAGCGTTGACAACATCTATACCTGAGCAAGCCCGACGCCGACATCGTCTCCGACGAGCAATCTTCCCTATCCCCGAGCGCCCCTCAACGAACCGACCCCACCTCGAGCATCAGCGCTTCCCGGCGAGTCTGGTGAGCATATTCTCCCTCTCCCGCGCTTCCTGGTTCGTCGGCAACTGTTGGCCGAAAGACGCCGCCGTCCCGCTGCAGCGCCTCGATTCTTGGCAGGAAGTCAGGAGCCGTCTGATCTTCATCCAAGCACTGCGATAGTTTCATTTAACGAATCGGTATGGAGCGTTCTGTGCCGCACGATCTAATTAAAATCCAACGACCCACAGAGAGCGATCCACGCGAACCGTTTTTAGCCAGTAAGAAAGCGCCACGTGGTGAGTGCTTTGTTTTAAAAACAGAAATGTGTCTATTAGATATTCAAACTTGTAAAATTCATAACTTTCAAACCACACGTCCAAATTTTGCAAACTTTATATTAATGGATTCAGAAAAGCAAGCCCTAGCCAACCATGCACTTTGTTTAGTAAAAAGCTTCTGTTAAAATGTTTGTTTTTGCAGAAACTTATGTATGCTTGTTTAGGATATAAAAATTATTCCAAAATGATTTTGAGGATAAAATCTTTGGCAAATGGTTTGTTTTGAACCTACTGACCCTAGGAAACAAATTGTGGTTTCAAAAATGTATTTGGTGAAACAAAAGAATGAATCTTTGATTTAAACCATTTCTAGTCAAATAAAAATATGGTTTATTTGTTAAAAAGTAATTTTGGAAGAAAACCCTTGAGAAATGTTTTGAAATAAACTCTGACCCTAAACACAAAGTTTTATGGTTTGAAAACATATTTTGTGAACCCTATAGATTAATGCCTTAGTAAAAACATTTCTACACCACATAAAATGATACCTTGTTTTGAAAATGGTTTATTGAAGTAAAATCTTTTGCAAATGACTTTGCCACTTTATAAAATGACCATTAGGTGTTTTCAAATGTTTATGACCCATTAGGAACCACTTTTTCAAATAAAACAAAGCTTGGCATGCTTGCATGCATTACTTTGACTTTATCATTTTATGTGATGTTTTGCTTGATTGGTAGATTGAGATTGTGCCTTGCTTGATTGAATTGTAGTGACTTTAAGAGTGTGATTGTTGCAAGGACAAGGAGTGAACTTATACCCTCTACCAAAAAGGCAAGTGATGCTTTATACTTTGTCCCATTATTTTCACTATGCATTAGTGATATTTCTAAATAAGACTTGCATGGAATTTTGCTAAGTATAAACTATGCTATGGGAAATCCTAGTAGATGAAACCTTAGTAGAAATTTCCTAAGCTAAGATCCCTACTACTATCATGCTTAGTTTAGCTAGTAGAAAACAAGGGTGGAATATATACTCACACTATGGAAAAATTTCTAAGTCTGAGGACTTGTGTTTTGTTTAATAAAACAACTAAGTGAATGAATCACCTGGGTGGAATGGAAGGAATGGTTTGTGTTGAGTGGTTCACAAGGCCCATTTTTATGGTTTACCTTGTGTATCTCACTTGTGGATGGCCACCCAGGAACAAAGAGATTTGAGATGTCAAATGTTGAGAAGCTTCAAGTGCAGCCACATGGCATTATGGGCTCTGCCTGGATCATATAGGTTGCAATAACTTAGCCAAATGGACAGTTGGTGGTAGGGGTTTGATAGGTTGGAGCGCGTCCATTTTGGTCTAAGGGAAGGCTTCTAAAAGATCTTGTCTTGGTGAAACCAAGTCTTGTGGGGAAAGTGCACCACCTCTGCAGAGTGTAAAATCTAAGTACTTAGCCATGTCCCTGGCAAAGGACAATTTGAGCATCAAGACATGGAAGCTATCAAGAATCTCATCATCCAAATTTCTATGTTAAAAATTTGTGGTGGAACAAGGGTTAAAGGATCTTCAATCTTTGATTGGTAGATGCCTTGGGTGATTTTTTTCAAGCAAAAACTTAGTGTTTTCAAACTAATAGGCAAAACCTATTTTGAGCAATGCAAGCCTCAACTCCACTTAGCCAAAAGCATACAGATGATAGACTCCACTATACTACCATAGTATCACTTGCCAATACAATTCAAATGTATTGACCCTTGTGGCTGTAACTTGTTATGTTGCAGGTTTGATTGATTTTAGTGAAGTTTAAATGATTAGGATTACAAGTCTACAACCAACATGTCTGCCTGTGGCACTTTGAAGATGAAGGACCCCATGCTATTGTTATATTCTGCTGCATTGTAATGAGATAGCCAAATGAGCTATGTAAGATGTAATAAATTATGGTATTCCTGGTTATAAAGTTGTATTATGACCTTTGTTTCTTGATATTACATCTTAACTGTGGATGCTAGCTATTGATCCAGGGACTAGCATTGTAAACACAGGGATCTCTACCTTATTAAAGGTTGGGAACCTTACAGATGGTATCAGAGCATTGTGTTGCCTGTAGGATTTGTAACCCTAGGATTGGACAAAACCCCTTAGAAAAATAGGAGTTGTATTTGTTCCAAAGCTTATTTACAAACAATCTTGTAAAACTCTTTCCTCAAACCATTTTGGTTTTGATTCCACATCTCTTCTATTTCAAACTTGATGGACAAACCTACCCCATGGCCAAAGACTTCACCATGAGCAAAGGACTTCATCAACTCTAATGACTTCAACATCTTCAACTCTAATGACTTCAACATCTTCTACTCTAATGACTTCAACATCTTCAGCATTTTCACCAAGGACTTCAATCTTGGATATCACTAAGGACAAGTGAGACAAGAAATCTTGCTCAAGATTTGGAGACTAAGGAAACACAACTTAGAAGGAACCATCATCACCTATGAAGTTTTGTGACCAAGAATTTTCCCAAGGAAAACATGATCTCTTTCAAGAAGAATCAACCAAGAAGGAAGGAATGAACTCAAGAGAACCATATAGATGGACCACCATATTTTGTTTAAGTCAAACCCACCAACTTATGTGGTGTAACAAAAATATTTTTGGGTGCCTAAAAATATGCTTGAAACTTGTTGTTTGAGTGAAATGTTTGTTTGTGATTGCTTGCATATTTCTTGTGTGAATTGTGATGTGTGTGATTAGAATTATTTCCTTAGAAATCTTTTTCCTATTCTAATCCCAATCCAACCCAAACAGATGACTTCTCCAAGAAACTCCAACATCAAGGTTGATGACAACAACAACAACCAAGAGGACAACATGAGAGAACTCATAGCAACCCAAAACCAGTTGAGCCAAGTGACAACTCAGCTTTTAACCAACAACAATGGACTAGACCCAGCCATACAAAGGATTTTGAAACTTCAATCCCAATTATTGCAAGGATTGGTTACTCAAATGATCAGCATGGGAGAAAACTCTTCCCAAGGAGTTTATGACAACAAGGATGACAAAGCTGCTATTCTAGAAGGAACCCAAGCTTGCAATATTTGTGGAGACAAGGAACATACATCCAAGGATCATGAATATCAATGCCCCAAGAAGAGAGAAAGATTTCCCACCTTTGAGGTGAGGTATGAAGAGCATGAACTAGAAGAACTCCTAGCTTTGGAGAGACCCAAAAAGAAGAAGAAAGACAAAAGCCAGTTGCAATGTTACAATTGCAAAGAGATGGGACACTATGCCAGTGAATGCCCAGAAAAGAAGAAGAGCCAAGAAGATAAACAAAAGCTAGTGAAACCCAAGATGAGGAAGGATATTAGCCAAGTGATGTGCAACCACTGCAAAGAGCTGGGACATTATGCATCATATTGACCAGAGAAGCCACCTCAAGACCTCAACCTTATCACATGTTTCAAATGCAAGGAGCTAGGCCACTATGCAAACCTCTGTCCAGGAAAGTTTTTTTGAGGGTAACTGTCCAGGAAAGTTACACCAAGATCCCAAGCAAGCCAATATGTAATCTAGTTGGAAATTTTAAGGGTGGTAGTACCCTAGTGGCTTTGAACCAACTTGTAACCCCTAGCCTCCCCAAATCTCGGGACGAGATTTATTTTAAGGGTGGTAGCCTCTCACATCCCAAGATTTTCCAAATCTTGTTATGTGAAAAATAAATAAATAAAATAAAACTTTGTTGATTTTCAAGGTGAGAAGAAACTTTTGATTCCAATTGGAAACCTTCAAACCTATTTGATCAAGAAAATCCTAAAGGGATTTGAAAAGATAAACATTTAATAAAGAAAATTTTAAATAAGTAGAATTACTACTTTTGGATCTTTTAATAAAAAGATTTGGTTTTCAAATGAAAAGGTAGAAATATAAATAAGGACTATTTTTATAGAGCCAAATCAAACCTTGGCCAAGCTTTTGAATTAAAATATTTTGTTTTGATTGAAAGAGTAAAGGTTTATTTAAATAAAATAATGAGATATTATTAATAAACCAATTTTATTAAAGTAAAGGTTTTTCCCATTTTAAATAAACACTAAAACTTGTTATTTTATTTTAAATAAGTTCTCCAAGTGTTTATATTTTTCAAATGAAACCTACTGAAATGGTTTTGGTATTATTTAGATTTCAAAATGGAGTTTTTAATAAAACAAATCTTATTTGAATTAATAACTAAGGCTATTTTATTTAATTATTAAATAGATCCTAAAAGAATAAAAATATTATTTTATTTTGGGACTTGGAATATTGTTGTTAAACAGAACTAAACTCAATACAAAGTGTGGTGGAAGTTTGATTGATTTGAATGTTTGAATTGTTTGATTGAATTTCAAAATAGAAATTGAAATGGAAAAAGGAAAAAGATTTAGTACAAAAAAAAGGAGAAACAAACAGCCCAACCCTTCTGGCCCAGCAAGCCCAGTTCCAGCCCAGCTACTTTCCCCACACGCGAATCGTTTTACACCGAGAAACTCACCCGCACAGACATAGAGGAGTGGACCCCTCTCCCTATCTCTCTCACTCACTGACACCAGGACCCCACATCACTGTGCATCGTCTTCAACCTCGCGCCTACCGTTTCCTCCTCCCTCAACGTCGCTCTGCCGCGATTGATTTCGATTAAATTCGCGTTGATGACAGGCTTAATTCTCCCAGAGACCACGCTCCCTTAAACGCCTCCCTCTCCTCGCCATTTCCCCTTACTCACCTCTCTCTCTACCCTAATTGCCCGATTTCTTCCTGCTCCGCCACTGCTCCGACGAGCGTCCCAGAGAAATTCTGGCCACGTCCCACCACCTCTCACCTCCCACTACACACGGGTTTGTTCTCCACCCTCAGGCGCATCTGCCAAGATCAACTTCGCCATGAGTGCCTGCCCGGCAACGACGACGACCAGCGTCGCCACCGTCTGCTTCCTCTCCGGTGAAGCCCCCTGGTAAAATCTGACTGCCCTAACCCCTCTAGGCCACACGCGTGTATTCTCCACACTCTTCCGCATCTAACGTATCCTCTGGCGTGTCATTTTGTGCCCTGTAGTGTTGACAACATCTATACCTGAGCAAGCCCGACGCCGACATCGTCTCCGACGAGCAATCTTCCCTATCGGCGCCTCAACGAACCGACCACCTCGAGCATCAGCTTCCGACGAAGTCTGGTGAGCATATTCTCCTCTCTCGCTTCCTGGTTCGACAAGAACCTGATCACGCCGCCGCACCGCCCGGCCGCCTCAATTCTTGGCAAGGCGTCATGTCGATCTTGATCCAAGCGCTGCGATAGTTTCATTTAACGAATCGGTATGGAGTGTTCTGTGCCGCACGATCTAATTAAAATCCAACGAGCCACAGAGAGCGATCTGCGCGAACCGTTTTCAGCCAGTAAGAAAGCGCCACGTGGTGAGTGCTTTGTTTTAAAAACAGAAATGTGTCTATTAGATATTCAAACTTGTAAAATTCATAACTTTCAAACCACACATCCAAATTTTGCAAATTTTATATCAATGGATTCAGAAAAGCAAGCCCTAGCCAACCATGCACTTTGATTAGTAAAAAGCTTCTGTTAAAATGTTTGTTTTTGCAGAAACTTATGTATGCTTGTTTAGGATATAAAAATTATTCCAAAATGATTTTGAGGATAAAATCTTTGGCAAATGGTTTGTTTTGAACCTACTGACCCTAGGAAACAAATTGTGGTTTCAAAAATGTATTTGGTGAAACAAAAGAATGAATCTTTGATTTAAACCATTTCTAGTCAAATAAAAATATGGTTTATTTGTTAAAAAGTAATTTTGGAAGAAAACCCTTGAGAAATGTTTTGGAAATAAACTCTCTGACCCTAAACACAAAGTTTTATGGTTTGAAAACATATTTTGTGAACCCTATAGATTAATGCCTTAGTAAAAACATTTCTACACCACATAAAATGATACCTTGTTTTGAAAATGGTTTGTTGAAGTAATATCTTTTGCAAATGACTTTGCCACTTTATAAAATGACCATTAGGTGTTTCAAATGTTTATGACCCATTAGGAACCACTTTTTCAAATAAAACAAAGCTTGGCATGCTTGCATGCATTACTTTGACTTTATCATTTTATGTGATGTTTTGCTTGATTGGTAGATTGAGATTGTGCCTTGCTTGATTAAATTGTAGTGACTTGAAGAGTGTGATTGTTGCAAGGACAAGGAGTGAACTTATACTCTCTACCAAAAAGGCAAGTGATGCTTCATACTTTGTCCCATTATTTTCACTATGCATTAGTGATATTTCTAAATAAGACTTGCATGGAAGTTTGCTAAGTATAAACTATGCTATGGGAAATCCTAGTAGATGAAACCTTAGTAGAAATTTCCTAAGCTAAGATCCCTACTACTATCATGCTTAGCTTAGCTAGTAGAAAACAAGGGTGGAATATATACTCACACTATGGAAAAATTTCTAAGTCTGAGGACTTGTGTTTTGTTTAATAAAACAACTAAGTGAATGAATCACCTGGGTGGAATGGAAGGAATGGTTTGTGTTGAGTGGTTCACAAGGCCCATTTTTATGGTTTACCTTGTGTATCTCACTTGTGGATGGCCACCCAGGAACAAAGAGATTTGAGATGTCAAATGTTGAGAAGCTTCAAGTGCAGCCACATGGCATTATGGGCTCTGCCTGGATCATATAGGTTGCAATAACTTAGCCAAATGGACAGTTGGTGGTAGGGGTTTGATAGGTTGGAGCGCGTCCATTTTGGTCTAAGGGAAGGCTTCTGAAAGATCTTGTCTTGGTGAAACCAAGTCTTGTGGGGAAAGTGCACCACCTCTGCAGAGTGTAAAATCTAAGTACTTAGCCATGTCCCTGGCAATGGACAATTTGAGCATCAAGACATGGAAGCTATCAAGAATCTCATCATCCAAATTTCTAAGTTAAAAACTTGTGGTTGAACAATGGTTAAAGGATCTTCAATCTTTGATTGGTAGATGCCTTGGGTGATTTTTTTCAAGCAAAAACTTAGTGTTTTCAAACTAATAGGCAAAACCTATTTTGAGCAATGTAAGCCTCAACTCCACTTAGCCAAAAGCATATAGATGATAGACTCCACTATACTACCATAGTATCACTTGCCAATACAATTCAAATGTATTGACCCTTGTGGCTGTAACTTGTTATGTTGCAGGTTTAATTGATTTTAGTGAAGTTTAAATGATTAGGATTACAAGTCTACAACCAACATGTCTGCCTGTGGCACTTTGAAGATGAAGGACCCCATGCTTATAGATATTCTGCTGCCATGTAATGTAATAGCCAAATGAGCTATGTAAGATGTAATAAATTATGTTATTCCTGGTTATAAAGTTGTATTATGACCTTTGTTTCTTGATATTACATCTTAACTGTGGATGCTAGCTATTGATCCAGGGACTAGCATTGTAAACACAGGGATCTCTACCTTATTAAAGGTTGGGAACCTTACAAAGGAGAGAAAGGGAATCAAGACCACATCACACACACGACCAAACTGGTTTTGTTGACCACTTCACAAACACAGCCACAGTTCTACCTCTCAAGAACACAACCAAGTCGTAGCAGATCGCATTAGCTTTCCATTAGATCAACCCAGAATCCACCATAGGAATCAATTAAGGAACCACACACGATGGTCACTTGATGGATGGATGGATTAGGTGGACAACAAGGGCAATCTAGAGCTTGGAGCAGCAACACCAGGAGGAGAAGAACAAGATCATAGGAAACAACAGCACCAAGACAGGATAGTAGATCAAGGAGAGAGCAACCACTAGAACTAGAAGAGCAGGAAACACCAGAATAGAGCCACAGGCTACCACAATCAAATCCAGCATCAGGGTATTTCTCAAAGCTCTAGATCTATCTATTGATCATTTTACAAACATATGTCTTCATGCAAGAGCATGATATACTGATCATAGAACACAAAAGATGATTTTTTTGACACCTTTACCATAGGGGAAAGCCCCTACGGTGTAATTTTGTATATAATCAAGATCCAAACAAAGGAAACAAAGAGAGTAAAAGGGAGAAGAAAAGTAAAAGTTCAGGGGGGTAGAAGTGTCTAACAGTGAGGATACTATCCATTCAACCAAGGGTAACACAAAAGATAATGGACATCAAGTAAATAACTTTTGTTCTTAGTAAAAAATTGGTCTCAGACCAATATCATTGACCATATTATCTAGCCTAATCTAGATAGTAGAATATCAAATCATACTATGATACAAGGCACATCCCAATAGAGGGTAGCACCTCTATAGCAACCAGATCATTGCTATCATCAGGACAATTTCAACCACATCTTTTCAAGACAACAAATAAATCATCTTCCTAAATATTTTAGGAATCATTAGTTCAATTCATTTGATCAGAACAACAAGTGACACCTCAGGACATCGTGTATACTAATCCAGATTCAGTATACCTTACTAATAGCCATTGGCAAGAACAGGACCAGAAATACTAGTGCTCAAAGATTCATACTAGAGATAGGATAAACATATCATCATCAATATCACTATAATCACCTATATCCATAGTATATGAATTCAGATAGTTACAATCCAAAGACAATATTGAATCATATGAGACATGAACCAAGTTTTAGATTCAGAAAATAAAGGCTAATTCTGAACCTGACAATTTTAAATCAATCTAGCCACAAAGCACAAGTAGTATTACACATCAGAGAACCCTAGAACCAAGTATGGACTATCTGGGGAAATCCAACAATACCACAGTGTGAGATTGCAGACAGGATCTTGATCATAAAGGGGAAAACCAACACTTACACGAGGTCCTCGCTAAGAAAATCGAAGAGGAAGTAGTGGCCAGCGTCAGGGAAGAACACAACCGCATGGGGAGCACCCAGGGGGCGCTACAGCCCATGCCAAGCCGCGTCCATGGCGGCTACTGAGGAGGGGGCGACATCACATTGATACTTTGGAAACGTGTCTATAATTTTTGGTGTTCCATGCTTGTTTAGTATCTACTTTGCTTTGCTTTGTCCACACTTTGAGGTACTTTTCATATGTTTTCTAGTACTAACCTATTAACAAGTTGCCACAGTGTTAGTTGCTTGTTTTCTGCTGTTTTTGGTTCCAGAAAATCTAGTAAGGAAATATTCTCGGAATTGGACGGGACAAAAGCCAAGGTCAATATTTCACCGAGGAGAACACATAGTCCAGAGGAGAGACGGAGGTGCGCCACAGGGTGGCCACCCCCTAGGCACGGCCTAGGGTGGGCCTGCGCCTAGGCAGGGTGTGGTCCCCCTGGCCACCTCCCAGCCTCGCCTCTTTGCCTATAAGAAGCCCCCGATGCCGAAACCCTAAGTACCCGATCAATATTTCACGAAACCGTCTGTATCCGCCGCCACAATCGTCCCTAGATCGGGGGAATCTGAAGCTCTTCCCGGCACCCTGCCGGAGGGAGATCATCCTAGAGGCCTTCTTCTTCATCATGCCAGCCTTCGGTATGAAGCGTGAGTAGTTCCACCTTGGACTACGGGTCCATGTAGTAGCTAGATGGCTGTATCTCCTCCTTGTGCTTTCATGTCTAGATCTTGTGAGCTCCATTCATGATCAAGATCTAATCTATTTGTAATCATGTATGTTGTGTTTGTGGGGATCCTATGGATATTTAGATTACTATATCAGATTGATTAATGGTTTTATCTTATTGATTCTATCATGTTTGTGTTGTTTGTGATCTTGCATGCTCTCCGTTGTTAGTAGCTATCTTGGCCAAGTAGTTTTTTTTAAAGGAAAGCGGTGAGGGAAACCCCCATAGCGAGTTTGGTTTGTGAAATAATAGGAACCCAGCATCCGTGAGGACTTGAACTTGGGTGGCTAGGTCATACATCCACTACCCTAACCAAGTGAGCTAGGCTCACTTCTTTATGTTCCAAGAGGGGGTATTTATGCTCGATAGTGGGTTCATGCCTCTACTTAATCAAGGGAAGTGACAGAAATCTCTACGGTTGTAGATGTGCTATTGCCACTAGGGAGAAAACAACGGTCTCTTGTTCATGGAACAAGTGGATTGTTTACCTTACACACTTTGCTTAAAGCAGTTGTCTGTTTCTTGCAACTTAATACTGGAGGGGGTTCAGATAATAACCTGAAGGTGGACTTCTAGTCATAGATGCAGTTGGATGACGGTCTATGTATATTGTTTATTGCTCAATCGAATCTCATAGGATCTTTTTGTCTAGTAATGCATTGTTATGCCTTGCTCAGTCCTGTCAATTGCTCTGCTGTAATTTGTTTATCTAGCATGCCATGTTTGTTTATCTAAGGAGAACACCTCTAGTGAACTATGGAACCTGGTCCAATCTTTACCATTGATACATCTTCCACTATTACTGTTTACTTGCTCCAAACCATCACCTGTTGGAGATATGCCCTAGAGGCAATAATAAATGTAGTTATTATTATATCTTTGTGTTTATGATAAATGTTTACATTCATGCTATAATAGTATTAACAAGGAAACATTAATACTTGTGTGATTTGTAAACTAAAATAGAGTCCCTAGTAAAGCCTCTTTATAATACTAGCTTGTTGGTTAATAAATGATTGTGGTTTCCCTATCATGAACATTGAGATGTTATTAACAACAAGATCATATCGTTAGGAGAATGATATGGTGGACATACTCCTATAGATAAGCGTAGCATAAAGATCAAGTCATTCTAAATAGTTCAATTGCTATATGCTTTCTGATACATAGTAACCTAATTCCTTCGACCATGAGATCATGCATATCACCTTCACCGGAAGGATGCTTTGATGACATCAAACACCACACCAAAATTGGGTGGCTATAAAGGTGGCATTGAGTATTCGAAAAGTATTGGTTGAGACACATGGATCAAGAGTGGGATTTGTCCATACATATAACAGATAGATATACTCTGGGCCCTCTCGGTGGAATGTCATCCAATTAGCTTGCAAGCATGTGACTGGCTCACAAGGGATCACATATCACGGGAACGAGAAAAGAGTACTTATCGGTAACGAGGTTGAACTAGGTATGCAGAGATACCGACGATCATAACCTCGGATAAGTAAACTATCGTGAGACAAAGGGAAATTGGTATCGTATGTAAGTGGTTCATTCGATCGCAAATTAATCGTAGAAATATGTGGGAACCATATGAATTTACAGATTCCTCTATTGGTTATTGTTCGGAGAAGTGTCTCGATCATGTCCGCATAATTCACGAACCGTAGGGAGACACACTTAAGGATTCGACGTTGTTTGAGTAGTGATGGAATGATGAGAAAGAGACCGAATGTTGTTCGGAATCTCGGATGGGATCCGGGATATCACGAGGATATCCGGAATGGTCCGGAGAATAAGATTCATATAAGGAAAGTCCTATTTTGGAGTTGGAGAATGGTTCCGGTGTTTTCATCGAGAATGTTCTAGAAGGTTCCGGAATGTCCGGCACTCCGAAGGGGAAGGGTACATGAATGTGTTATATCAAGTTGGTATGATTGCATCATGTACTAGGTGTCATCTCTGAACAAAATAAAGGGTTTAATCAAATCCTAGTTTGAAAAGTCAAACGCCAATTTGAAAAGTCAAACGGCTATTTTGGAAAGTGGAGGGGAAGGTGGAAACCGAGTTGGCGAGGAGTTCCTCCCCTCCACCGTCGGCCCCCTTGGGAAACCGAGTTGGGGAGGGACTCCCCTCCCCTGGCGTGGCCCCTCCACCTATATAAGGAGGGGTAGGGTTGCCCCTCCTAGCACACAAGTTTCCTACCTCTAAACCCTAACCCTAGCCGCCGCCGGCCTAGGGCATCTCGCCGCCACCGCCTAGGTAAAACCCTAGCCGCCGGCCTAGCCCCCTCCTTGGTGTGTCTAAACCCTAGAACACCGAGGGCTCTCTCATAGTCCACCATACTCGCTCCGGCTTAAGGCGAAGCCCTGCGAGATCTCCCATCTACTTCCGGTACCACGCCAGGTCTTTGCGGAATCGCGAGGAGAGTGCTACAACCTCCGCTGCCTGCTGGAACAAGGGATAGGAAGGTCTTTGTCGAGTACCGAACGTGTGACCGATTATGGAGCGCTGCCGAACGCAGCCGGAAGGATCGCTCACGCGATCTTGAGATCGGGAAGAGATTGACTACATCACCCACGAGAATCCGCTCTCGTTAAACACTTTGGAATCTTCGAGGGTGAGTTATTCCATCGACTCGTTGCTACAATCTAGTAGATAGATCTTGGCTTGTTTGTTTGTATGCGATAGAAAATTTTTGTTTTCCATGCTACGAATCCCTACATCACCACCTTCCACACCGTACAGTTAATCCTTTGTTACAACAACCGGTGAGATTGACAACCTCACTGTTAGTTGGGGAAAAGTCTTGAGTTTGTGTTGTGCAGGTTTCCACGTTGCTTGCAACACCTTTGGGACGTTTCCTTCCTCCTACTAGTTTGATAACCTTGGTTTCTTACTAAGGGAAAACTTCCTGCTGTACTGCATCATACCTTCTGCTTGGGGTCTCCCAACGAAGTGCTGCTGCACGCATCAAGGCTTTTTCTGGCACCGCTGCCGGGGAGGCTAAGGACATCTTCACAAGGGGAGTCGTCCTCAACCTTTCACTTTACTTTGTTTTTAGTTTTCTTAGATCCTTTTGCTTCATTTTGTTTGCCTCTTTTTATCAAAAACTCCAAAAAAATAGTTTAGTTTGGTTTGCTTTCTCTTATAAAAACACAAAAAATTAGTTCATACTCTAGTTATTGGTTTGTTATTGCCTTGCTTTGTCATGTTTTCTATCAATGGATGGTTTCTTTGAAACTAGTTCTTATTGGCAAGGTGGGTTCACGGAAGAACAAAAGTACTGTTATAAGGAACACCGTCTGTTAGAAAAAGGGAAACACTTATGGGCACAAATTGATAAATTGAATACTTTTGATAGAGAGGTGTGCTATGCTTATAATGTTACTTATTGCTTTGATAAAGCTTGTTGCTGTAGGAGGTATAAACACCTCCCTTTTCAATGTGAGTATAATGATAATGTTACCATATCCTCTTATGTTAAAGGAAATTATGACTTTTATGATGTGGAACAAATTGAAGAATTTATTGCCTTCAAGGGTGCATTTGAACTTGCCAGTTTGCTTGAAAATACTGATGATGCACCTTATGATTATGAGGTTTATGGGATACTTAAATTTTGCTTTGCTAATTACAAGGAAGAAAATGGCTATATTCTTGAATATTTTAATAGATGCTTTCCACAAACGGAAGAGATTAATGCCTTGCAGGAGCCTATGGAATAAGAAATTGTTGAAATTGGAAGCTCATTAGATGTAAAAGAGGAGGAGAGTGATGAACAAAAGGAGGAAGAATGGATTATCTATCCATGCCTACCTTCTAATGGGAGTAACTCTTTATCCCTTACATTATTTGATTGTCCCCCATGCTACCAAAGGAGGATGAATGTTATGTTCCTGTGGATCCTTTTGAAATTTCTACTTTGTGGCACATCCCAAAATTTTCCAAATTTTGAAATGTGAAAAATAAATAAACAATTGTTGAAACTTAGGGTGAAAAGAAACTTTTTTCTTCTAAATGGAAACATCAAAACACTTATTGAACAAATTTGAATGAAAAGGGCATCCAAAAAAAATTCAACCAAGTGAAATGCATTCATCAATGAATGTATCTTGAAATTTAAACACTTGGAAAAGTTAAACCAAAATCCCAAATCTTAATGGAAGAAAATCATTTCCAAGATCTCTCTAAGACTATGGATTTGTTCCATATAAAAATTTGTCAACAAATATTTATAAATGACCAAAAATGATAAACAAAAATATTATAAAACCATAGAAATTGGTTTCATTCAATTTGGAACCATGGATACAAACTTATGAATTTAATAAGATAAAACGAATTAATTTCCAAATCTAATAAAGATCCTAACTAAAATCAATACCAAGTTGTGAGCAAAGTAATCCTAAAAGGATTTAAAAAGATAAACAAATATTAAATAAAATTATTCAAGTTGGAATCACCAAGTTTGAATCTATAAATAAAAATATATGGATTTTATAAGGTAAAGAAAGAAATAATTAAATAAGGAATATTTAAAAGACAAATTAAATCTTGGCCAAATCCATAAAAAAATGAAAGTTTACTAATAATAAGAAGGAATAAAAGATTATTTAAATAAAATGGTGTGGAATGAACCATATTCGACTTTATTTAAATAAAGACAAATTAACTAAACTAAATAAATAATAAATCACAAGAAAATTATTTAGAAGACAATTTAAAACTTGAATTAAATCCATAAGCAAATGGAATAAAGATAATCCAAATAAAAATAAAAGAATAAAATTATTTAAATAAAATTATATGGGCTTGAACCATATTTGATTTTATTTAAATAAAGACAATTGCCTAATATAAATGACTAATCAAATCATGAGAAAAATAATTGAAATTGCCAAAGTGGATTAAAATTTATATAATTAACTTAAAAATAATAAAAGAATAATTAAATAAAATTATATGGTTTGGAACCATATTCAAATTCATTTAAATAAGACAAATGTCTAATTTAAATAAATAATAAACCATAAGAGAATATAGGAAATGTTCTAAAATGGATTATTTAAATATATTAATAAACAGTATAAAAACCTACTGAAAGTTTGGAAAAGATTTGATAAAGAAATCTGAATTCAAATGAAAGTTCGAATTGAAAACAGAAAATCAGAAAAGAAAAAGAATCAGAAAGAAAAAATAGAAACGACCAGCCCAACTCACCTACCCAGCTACCAGGCCCAACGAGCACAACAGCACCCACCCGGCTCCCCTCTCTCTTCCCTAGCCATTCTTCTCTCACCGTGTGTAACCCACCCCCTCTCACTAACTATGAGACCCCACCGAACACGTCATCGTCGTCCCCGCGACCAGTTCTTCCCCAATTCCTCCCAGTCGTTTCCTGTTGTTCCTCCTTCGAGTTAATTCGCGTAATAGATGCGCTAATTCCGCCCAGTGATCACGCACGTTAAAGCGCCTCCCTCTCCTCCCCATTTCCCCTCAACCTCCAGCACCTCTCCGCCACCAGGCTGAGCAAATTCATCGCTCAAAACCCACTGCCCCGACGAACCTCCACTGCAATTCCGGCCAACCCTGACCCCTCCTACCTCCTAGATCACACGAGCCTGCTCGCCAGCACCAGGCGCACCTGCCAGTAGCCCTATCTCACTCGCGCGCGCCCCAGAACATTGCCTCTGACGACGCCAACTTGCCGCCGCTATCTCCGACGAGCTTCCCCGGTAATCCCTGACCTTTACTCTCTCTCTGGTTGACGCTGCCAGATCGCCGACTCACGCATCTAACGCCACTACTTGCTTGCTTTCTCATGTCCTGTAGCGATACCACCGATGAAGCCCGTGGTTGCCCGACGCAGATACAAACTCTGACAAGCAATCGACAACTACATCGTGCGCCCTTGTCCCTCCTGCGGCCACCTTGAGCACCGCAACGACCCTGCGAGCATAGTGAGACCCTTACCCCTCTCTCTCGCTTCCTATTATCGCTGGAGCGTCATCGCCTGAGCGCCGCCGCCGCGCGTCAGTTGCCAGCGCCGCCAGATATTGGTTGTTGCGTCTTGGACCGTTAGATCTTGACCGCATGGCTTAGAATAGAGGATTTAACCAACCGTTATTAGATGATCTGAGCCACACAGATCTAATTAGATCCTACGATCCACATAGTGTGATCCGAACAAACTGGTATCAGCCAGTAAGAACACGCCACGTAGCCTAGCTTTTGTTTTAAAGACAGAAAGGTTCTATTAGATGTATGATTTTGTAAAATTCATAACATTTGTTTTACACGTCCAAAAATTACAAATGTTATATCATTGGAATCAGGAAAATGAAACCTTTGCAACCATTCCCTTAGTTTAGTATTTTGCTTCTAGAAAATTAGGTGTTTTTGCAGAAACATTTGTAAGACGATTTTGTGTAAAAAATTATTCTAAAAATGATTTTTGAGTAAAATATTTTGCAAATGGTTTGTTTTGAACTCTCCGACCCTAAACAGTAACTTTTGGATTTAAAAATATATTTTGTGACACTAAAAAATTATTCCTTTGAATAAAAGCATTTCTAGTAAAACAAAAATGTTACTATGATTTAAAAATGATTTTGAGAGAAACCTTTTGCAAATGGATTAGTTTTAAACACTTTGACCATAAACACTAACAATTGTGTTTAAAAACATATTTTTCTAACACTATAAATTATTCCTTTGAATAAAAGCATTTCTAGCAAAACAAAAATGATTTAAAATGGCCTATTTTCACTAACTTGTTTCCAAATGATTTTGCCACATTTATAAATGAGCAGTTGGTGTTTTAAAATGTTTATAGACTTATTAGAAAACACTTTTCAAACCAAAACCACCTTTTGCATGCTTGCATGCATTATTTTGTTTTCATTATTTTATGTGGTGAATTGTATGAATGTTAGTTTTGAATTTGTGTTTGCTTGATTGAATTATAGTGAACTTTGAAGAGTGTGACAATTGCAAGATCAAGGAGTGAACCTAGTTTCTCTACTAGAAAGGCAAGTGGTGCTTCATGTATTTGTCCTATTATTTTTGACTATGCACTAGTGATATTTTGTATAGGTCTTACATGAAATTTTGCTAAGTATCTATATGCTATGCCATGGGAAATCCTAGTAGTTGTAGTCTTGGTAGAATTATTCTCTATGTTAAGATACTTGTGGATATCATGCTTAACCTAGCTAGTAGCAAACAAGGGTGGTTTATATACATGCTATGGAAATTTTGCTAAGTCTTTTGACTTATGTTTTTGCTTAATAAAACAACTAAGTGAATGAATCACCTAGGTGGAATGGAAAGAATGGTTTGTGTTGAGTGGTTACTCAGGGCCCATTTTATGGCCTCCCTGGTGTATCTCACTTGTGGAAAGCCACCCAGGAACAAAGGGATTTGAGATACTTAGTGTTTAGAAGCTTCTAGTGCAGCCACATGGCAATATGGGCTCTGCCTGGATCATATAGGTTGCAATAACTTAGCCAGATGGACAGAAGGTGGTGGGGATGATAGGTTGGAACACGTCCATTTGGTCTAAGGGAAGGCTTCTAAAAGATCTTGTCTCGATGCATGTCGAGTCTTGTGGGTAAAGTGCACCACCTCTTGAGAAGGAAAAATCTAAGTACTTATCCGTGTCCCCGGCAATGGAAAATTTTAGCATCAAGAAGCTATCAAGGATCTCCTCATCCCAATTTCTAAGTTAAAAAGTTGTGGTTGAACAAGGGTTAAAGGTTAACCAATTCTATTGGTTGTTCCTTGGGTGATTTTGACAAACAAAAACTTAGTGTTTTCAACTAATAAGGGAAACTTATTTTGATCAAGCAAGCCTAAGATCCACTTAGCCAAATGCATATAGATGATAGATACCACTATTCTACCATAGTATCACTTGCCAATACAATTCAAATGTATTAACCCTTGTGGTTGTAACTTATTATGTTGCAGGTTTGTTTGATGTTTGTGAAGTATGTTGATTAGGATTACAAGTATACAACCAACATGATTGCATGTGGCACTTTGAAGATGAAGGACTCCATGCTATATAGATATTCTGCTGCATTGTAATGTGATAGCCAAATGAGCTATGTAAGATGTAATGACTTATTTTATTCCTGGTTATAAAGTTGTATTATGACCTTTGTTTCTTGATATTACATCTTAAACTGCGGATGCTAGCTATTGATCCAGGGACTAGCATTGTAAACACAGGGATATCTACCTTATTAAAGGTTGGGACCTCTACAAGTACTTAGCCGTGTCCCCGGCAATGGACAATTTGAGCATCAAGACATGGAAGCTATCAAGGATCTCCTCATCCCAATTTCTAAGTTAAAAGCTTGTGGTTGAACAAGGGTAAAGGATCTTCAATCTTTGATTGGTAGATGCCTTGGGTGATTTGACAAACAAAAACTTAGTGTTTTCAACAGATAAGGAAAATCTATTTTGAGAAAAGCAAGCCTAAGCTCCACTTAGCCAAATGCATATAGATGTTAGATACCACTATTCTACCATAGTATCACTTGCCAATACAATTCAAATGTATTGACCCTTGTGGTTGTAACTTATTATGCTACAGGTTTGTTTGATGTTAGTGAAGTGTGTTGAATAGGATTACAAGTCTACAACCAACATGATTGCCTGTGGCATATGAAGATGAAGGACTCCATGCTATATAGATATTTCTGCTGCATTGTAATGAGATAGCCATATGAGCTATGTAAGATGTAATGAATTATTTCATTCATGGTTATAAAGTTGCATTATGACCTTTGTTTCTTGATATTACATCTTAAACTATGGATGCTAGCTATTCGATCCAGAGACTAGCATTGTAAACACAGGGATCTCTACCCTATCAGGTTGGGACCTCTACACTTTGGGTAAAACCTGTGAAGTTTTAATCCCACTATTTTTGAGCTTGATAGAAATTATGTGTTTGTAGATCATGAAAAGCATGCTTTATGTGATAGATATATTGTTGAGTTTATTTATGAGGCTACTGAAAATTATTGTGGGAGAGGAAAATATGGTTGTAGAAGTTTTCATGGTACTGAAACACCTCTCTATGTGCTGAAAGTTTTGAAGTTACTCTTGTTTCATCTTCCTATGCCTTTATGAATTTATTTGCATACAAGATTCCTATGCATAGGAAGTGGGTCATATTTAAATGTGTTTTGAATTTGCTTCTTGATGCTCTCTTTTACTTCAATTCATATTTCTTATGTGAGCATCTTCTCAAGCTATTAAGCCTAACTTAAAGGCGTTAAATAAAAGTACTTGTTGGGAGATAACCCAAGAGTTTACTTGAGTTTTGGAAGTTATTACTTCAGTAATGGACTCTCCTTATCCTTTTTGTTTGCTTTTTGTGCCAAGAATGACCTCTAATGAGAGGGAAGTAAGATTTGGGGAGTTGCTGCCCCGAAATAGATTTTTGTGCTCCACCATAAAAATTCGTGAGGTGTCTCTGTAAGTCGGATTGAGCTGAAAATTTATGAATAAATCCCACAGTATGTTAGCTAACTTTCGTTAGTTCAACACGTTTTTATTTGAGGAACATTAGGTCTTCGTAAAAATCAGTTTCTACCTGCTGGTCTGTTTTGACAGATTTTTGCCATTATTTGCATTTGCTTTTTATTGATTCCTTTTTGGGTTCTTTTTGGGAAATTGAGCTTTTTGAGGAGTTGCTACAGTAGCTTGTGTTTTTAGTGAAAACTTTTGCTGTTCTAAAGCTAAACCCAAGGGTCTATTATCTTTTGAATACACTAATGTTTCTAATGAAGATTGTGTGAAGTTTTGTATGAAGGAAAATTTCAGGTGTAGAGAGAGAATGATGTAATGAGATGACGAATGGACAAAATCTCAAGCTTGGGGATGCCACCCCGGTGTCACCGCAAGAAATATCCAAGAGGTACAAGCGTCAAAGCTTGGGGATGCCCAAGGCATCCCCTTCTTCATCAATAAAAAGCTCAGGTCTTTCTAGACACTTCATTTTTATTGTTTCATACACTGTTGTGTTATTCTTGGAGCATCTTAGTTTTAATTTTCTTTGATTAGTTGTTTAGTTTGCTTGAATAAAGTAGTTTGGACCCCCCGTTCTCGCTGTGTTGTTTCAAATAAGTCGATTGGTGTTGGAAGGAGTAGAAAGTTCTTGCTTGAAAGTGCAAGAGGAGCTTACATTGACTGTGACTTAGAATTTAGCATGCCATGCTAGGTGTTGTTTCGACCTTATGCTTAGTGATTATTGTTGTAGCATGTACTGTTCCAAACAATTCGGATTGCTTAGTGTGCCTTGAAAGAATCATGCGTTGTTTTAGAATACAAAATCATAGTATTGTGGTATTCTCCTTTGATGTTTTGTTTGGGTTGACTTGGCGCATGCTCACACCATGTATGACTACGAAAAAGTCACCATAGACTCTATGATCATTTAGTCCTTGACTTGTAGTACCACTCTATGCTTTGATTAGTAATGTTTTGTCGCTCTGCATGATTATGGCCATTATTGCTCTCTTAGATGGTTGCTCCCAGTCTTTTGCTAGCCTCCACTTGTATGAGTAAGATCTACTCATGCTTTCAACTCTCAACAAACCAAGTTATTCCAAAGTGTCCACTATAAATTCCTATGCATGGTGTGTTACACCATTCCAAGTATATTCTTATTTTCAGCTATCTTCCAATTAAAAAAGTATTTTGTTATGTGAAAACTTAGTGATTAAAGCCCTCACGAACTTGATGGCACACATTATATTCCTTTCCCCTAATAAACTTGAACCATTGTGTCATCTATGTTGTATATGCTTGCACTTATACGTTGGAATTAGCAGAACCATGCTGTCATGGGTAATGTTTTCAACATTGCACTTGTACTTTGTACACAGTTGATATCATACTCTTTTGTCTGTGGATGTCGCCGGTGTGAAATAAAAAGGGAGCTTGTAAGTCCATAGAGTTATGTATTTTGTGTTAGAGAAACGCCTGGGCCGCTAGCCTAAGCCATGCCTAATCATGGTGGAAACTTGCAGCATCACCATAATGAGCAATCTGTGAAGCATCCTCAATAAAAATCTATGCAAATAGTAAATAAAGAGATCGCTGAGATGCTCATTGTCTGCTTGCCTTGCCATTTTGGTTATGGGATAGCTCCTATACCATGTTCAAGGGGTACCCCATTGGCGGTTCTCTATGATACACATGTACTTACGTTGACAAGAACTTACAGGTGACCAAAGTTGAGTAGCATGAGGTGCTGCCCTCGTATTCAAGGGACATGAGATTGCCAACTTATACTTTGTCAAGCATATACTCCATAGTTTGTTCACTTTAACCTTAATCACTTCAAGATGCTTATGAGAGGGGCAGCGAGGGATCAAAGCTAACAAGTACCATAATTTTTGAAAGCTCTTTTTGAAACTTGAAATCCCTGCTTCCCTTTATGAAGGGCCCTTTCTTCCACCATTATATTGAGTATCCACCTTCTACTTTTAGGCACCAGTTAAGAGAGCATAGTTTCCATTCTTAGTTCAATGTGTAGTGTCCCAAAATTTATTGATTGATGCATATTGTTGATATTGCTTGTCCTTGTGCTATTTGTATATAGTCACTCTTATGAACTTTGAAGGTGTCCTATGCATCTATTTGCTACTCTATGAGGGACAATATGAATGCCACTATGCCATGTTTTCTGTATGTGAAACAAACAAACGTTTTTCAATGCATATTCTTCATGATCTTTGTTTCTAGACTTTCATGTTGCATGCATAGTTATTTTGTCTTATTGTTAGAACTCTATTTTTCATGCACATGTTTAGAGTTCTTTGATCCCAGCTTTCAATGCTTGGAAATGGTTTGATCTTGGTTTTGATGGTGCATGTCACCTCAAAAATTATTCTTTTATCACTTACCTACTCGAGGACGAGCAGGAGTTAAGCTTGGGGATGCTTGATACGCCGGAAATGTATCTATAATTTTTGGTGTTCCATGCTTGTTTAGTATCTACTTTGCTTTGCTTTTTCCATACTTTGAGGTACTTTTCATATGTTTTCTGGTGCTAACCTATTAACAAGTTGACACAGTGCCAATTGCCTGTTTTCTGTAGTTTTTGGTTCTAGGAAAGCTAGTAAGGAAATATTCTCGGAATTGGACGGGACAAAAGCCAAACTCAATATTTCACTGAGGAGAACACAGAGTCCAGAGGAGAGACGGAGGGGCGCCATAGGGTGGCCACATCCCCTCAGGCACGACCTAGGGTGGGCCCGTGCCTAGGCAGGGTGTGGGCCCCCTTGCCGCCTCCCAGCCTTGCCTCTTCGCCTATAAGAAGCCCCTGATGCTGAAACCCTAAGTACCCGATCAATATTCCACGAAACTGTCTGTAGCCGCCGCCACCATCGTCCCTAGATCGGGGGGATCTTAAGCTCTTCCCGGCACCCTGTCGGAGGGGAGATCATCCCGGAGGCCTTCTTCTTCATCATGCCAGCCTCCGGTATGAAGCGTGAGTAGTTACACCTTGGACTACAGGTCCATGTAGTAGCTAGATGGCTGTATCTCCTCCTTGTGCTTTCATGTCTAGATCTTGTGAGCTCCGTTCATGATCAAGATCTAATCTATTTGTAATCATGCATGTTGTGTTTGTGGGGATCTGATAGATATTGAGATTACTATGTCAGCTTGATTAATGGTTTTGTCTTATTGATTATATCATGTCTGTGTTGTTTGTGATCTTGCATGCTGCGGTGACCCAGCATACCACTGCATGATGTAGTACACTATAGTCGTTGATATAACACCAATGAAACATCATTCACTAGTATTACATCCCTTAGAGTGGTACAACAGAAACACAGCAGGTCCAACACATGACTATAGGTTACAACTCAACTCTTTACACAAGATCCAGAGAACACTCTAGGTTAAAGAGAGAGAAAGAAACTTCTTACAAAGAAGAATCAGAAGTAAACAACTCCAAAATTATAATACTATTAAGTCTAATATCTTAACTAATGGTCTGGCATTGCTTCTATTGCAATACACTATAGAAATAGGTTCTATGGCTAGAGATTCTATTCTTATCTAATCAGCAACTTTGTCTTCAATTGAGCTGATGTATATGTTGACTTTCTTGACTTCATTGAAGAGCTTTAGCCTTTGATGATGATTCCTGGAGCATGGCTTGATGTATTCATCGTCTGTACTGGCTTTAGAACCTAGCAAGGGTTAAGAAGATACTTTGAGTACGAGCGTACTCAGCAAGTCCACTAGAAAAGGAGTGTTTGATGCACTATAACTACAGCCATAGACCATAGGTCGTAGGCAATGCAAGTTTTTATAAACATTTCTTCAAAGGTTGCTTTTATTCTGAAAATCTATGTCCGTCAGCCTTCACGGGTTTACCAAAACCTTCATGGGGTTCCTTTCCTGCCGCGTTCGCAGCTCCTTCCCGGAACAGGGAGTAACAAGTTACAGTTCTTACACTCTGTAGAGGTGCGTCACTTTACCCATGAGAGATCCTAGCTTTGTTGCACATCCGGGCCACGAACCCATTCACACTTCCTTGGTGTGAGGCCCAAACTAAGACCCAAGCCAATCACTGCCTTCTCCGCGACCCCGCATGTCTCCTTGGTGTACGCCATCCCACCTATTGAATTACGGCAATGGCAGTACAGACCGTTCAGATGCCGGAACTATCATGGGACGTTGAGGGCTCCCACCCATATGCTACATATCCTCTACGAATTACCATAAATAATATGCACTCTACGAGTGATAACAGCCATGACCCACACATCCAACTCCATGCGAGAGGGAAAAGATACAGCTGACTTCTTCGTCCCGTTCCAAATCTCATGGTCAACGTGTAATATACGATGCAAGAATCACTGGCGACCTTTGTTGTTAAGTCCTAGATAATATGTTCCTTTACCACCGGAACTCTTATAGTAGGTTATTACCTCATGGTAAATAACCTATAATCGCATTATTATGAAAATAGTGTTTTCTGTCCTTTTTCAAATGCAGGTGATGACAACACTGGATTTGTAAAATACTTTACAGAAAATAATCAAAGGACATGAGCAAGTGTGAACTTGCCTTTTGTGATTGCAAGATTATGCACTCACGGTCTTTGAGACGACATAAGATCCAATATCTGAAATCTGCATCATTCGTCCGGTAAGGACTAATGTTTAAAGAAGCAGTATGTAGTTATGCATAAGTAATGCTATGCATTTTTGTAAAACTCCCAAATTGAATCCCCAATACTTTGAGTGAAGTGAATTCAAGTGATTCTTTTCAGAGTTGGTTTATCTTCAAATTTTACTTTATAAGTAATGACCTTTATTAGGAACCTAAGTGTTAACAATCCAAAATATGTAAGTAAAGTATAAGATGATGTGATTATGGTGAATTGTCATGTGGTGACTATGATAAAAGTCCTTGGGATTGAGTTGTTAAGAGTTGAAGGACTTATTATAAGATTGTTATTTTAAGTGGCAAAAAGAATAACATTTGAAGAAAATATTTCCTTTCTAAGGTTTAAACAGTCATCATTGTTAATAGAACATGATCAATGTCTTTTGGTGTTTGATTTATTAGTTTGGACTTGAGATGCTTTATGTCTTAAGTTAAACGGACCAAAGTTAACTATAAAAACATAAGTGATTTATTAGACCTGATGTTTATAAGGTTTGAGACTAAAGTTAACTTTAAAAGGTTAAGTAAACTTAAGATGTAATATATTTTAATTATTCCCAAGTTTTAGATTTATGATAGGTATAACTAAGGTGTGGAATTATTCACTTTATATTTTAAGTGAATGATTAGATTAAATTTGTTTTGCTATTATGAAAGGAATATGTATTTATTTAATGGAATCATAATTTGATGGTCTTAGTAATTTGTTAGAATTTAAAGTTATGTTAATAGTGGTTAAGATATAATGATTATTCAAAAGGATTCTTAATAAGATTTTTAAAAGAATATTTTAAAGTTAAAAGTTATACTTAAGTTTGATTATGAATTCAAGTTATGGGTTTGGAATTAGTACTAAGACACTAATTGCTCAAGGTTTTATAAGAATTGTGATTATTTCTTACTTAAGAATTGTTTGTAAAGAATTCACAAAATAGGTATTAGGTAAGGATTTATTATTTAAAATATTAAATACTTTCCTAATAATATATTTAATATGTTCCTAGTGTAATATATTTATTCCAGACCTTAAAAATGAATTTTATTTATTTTTAAGTATTATCTTTATTTTTATAAAATTCATCAAAGAATTAAGTGTCTTTCAATATTTGCTTTATGTTTTATTTGTAAAACTCTAAGTTAGTATTTTTTATAAAATAGTAAAGTTATTTTGATACATAAAAATGATATTTTTTTAGGGTTTTTGTTTTATTTTATAAAATTTCATTTAAAATTTAATGGTGTAAATAATTATTTTATTTTATATTTATTTTAAATAATTAAAATTGTATTTTTATTAGGTAGATATTATTTTTGTGGTCATTTTGATATATCATATTTATTTTTAGGATTTGATATAACTTCATATGTATTGGAATTATTTTATATAGTTTATGTTATGGGAAAATAATTTAATAGTGGGAAGTAATTGGTTTGTGGCCCAATTGGGTGTAAATGAATTTGGTCCAATCTGATCGAGTTGGCTTGGCCCAATAGGCCTGCCCAGTTCAGCTTGGGGTTACACAACCCACTCCAGGGTCCTCTCTTCCTCCTCGCACCTGAGTACACCCCACACGCCCATGACCTCCTGGGCGCCGTCGTGCCGTCGTTTGGCTCCGGCTGCTCCTTCCCTCTTTGCGCCGGTAAGATGGGGCTTTGGTCTGTCCTGCTATGATCTACAACCTCCCCTTGTTCGATTTGTTCCTCCCTGCCTCTCGTGCACACTCGGTTGAAAACCCTAGCTCTGCCCTAGCACTGCTGAAAGAGCATTTGCTATCCCTAGTGATTTTGGTGTTTGATAACAACACACATGTCGGACTAATGATTTGCTAATTGTGTCGCAGGTACATTAAAAAGATTTGCAAACATTCAAAAACTGTCTGCCTGGAGTGGTACCAAAAAGCGGTAGTACCGCTTTTGCTACCGGACTGCATGTAAGCTCGTGACTAATCGTCAAAGTTGTTACCGGTACTAAAAAGCGGTAGTACCGCATTTTAGTACCTAGCGCGATAGAAGCTTTTTGACAGCTTGTCAAAAGCTTCTGCCTGTACCGCATTTTAGTACCGCTCGGGGCAGAGACTTTTTGTACGTTGCAAAAAGCTTATGTCTGCGCAGGTAGCAAAATGCGGTGGTACCGCATTTTACTACCCGGGCGTGATGTAGAGTTTTTCGTCAAAGCTGCTGATTTATCTCGCCCAAGAGTACCGTTGCATCAAGCGTACTACCGTTGTCCGGTAGCAGTAATAGTAGTACCGATGTGGGCAGGATTTGATGAAGTTTGAAAAAGGGGTGGTCCGGTACCAGGTCCGGTAGTACCGGAGTTCTCTGGTAGTACCGCTTGAACTTCCGGTACTACCGCTGCAATAAATGCTTCAACGGTCAGATTTTGTGGAGGGGTATAAATACCCCTCCACCTACCTTGGGACAAGTTGCTCAGTGCATTAAAGTCAAAGAACACCATTGGAGTCCATTGGAGCCACCCAAATCTTCAAGATCTCCTCATCCCACCACCCAAAGTCCTTGATCTTTGGGGAATCGAAGGAGGAGGCCCCAATCTACTACTTCACCAAAAGATATTTTCATTTCCCCCTCATTTCATTGAGGGCCCCTTTGCTCTAGAGTTTTCTTGGAAACCCTAGTTCTTGTTTTGGTTCTTACAAGCTTGTCTTTGATTGCTTTGACAGATTGCTTGTATTTGGGAGCCTCCGATTAAGTTGTGGATGTGTGCCCCAAACTTGTAACGGTGCCGGCTTCCACCTTGAAGATTGCCGATATAGTGAAAGGTGAATCGATCCCGTTGGGGTGAGATTCATCGGAGAACAAGGGAGGCCTTTCGTGGCTTTGGTGGTTTGAAACCACCCCCTCTCCAAACGTAGACGTACTTCCCGTCAAAAGGAAGGAACTACGGGAAACAAATCCTTGTGTCTTCGCGTCCACTTTTCGGTTACTTCTATACTTTTACCGCACCTTACTTACTTGTTACTACTTTGTGTTGTGGTAGCCCTTGCATAATTGTCATATAGGTAAATTCACCATAGTTGCATTATCTAGAGAATTTACCTTATTGTCAAACCTTAATTTGAAAAAGAAGAAAATTTGAAGTAGCACCTATTCACCCCCCCCCCTCTAGGTGCCCATACGATCCTTTCAATTGGTATCAGAGCCTCGGCTCTTTATTTGGGCTTTACCGCCTAAGAGAATATGGGTAGCCAAGAAGGGGATGGTGGTAGTGAGTCGACCCCGGTGACCATGGAAAATCTCAGAAACTTGGAAACAAGATTGAGCTCTTCCTTGGTCAACAAAGTCAAGAAGATGCTTGAGCAACTTCTTAAAGACAAAGATGGCTCATCACCCCCATCTCCTCAAGAGGATCTACCATCCGTTGTACCTAAAGGGAATACTCTGGTATCCCCCGAGGGTATGGTGGTAGGGGACAAACTAGACAACGCTAATTCCTCCACACGACTTGATGGGGGGAAGGGTGAGCACCGTGATTCTTGGTACTCTCCTGATCCTCCCATCCCTCACCCTCATGTGTACAATAGAGGTGACCCACCTAAGCTAGAAGAGTCTGCTACTTTTTCTCAATGGCAATCACTAATGAGAACTCATATGCGCAGCTCTTGCATTGAACTATGGAACATCATCGAGCATGGACTCTTTATTGGGGATCCAAACAACTTGACAAGAAGAGAGATTGTCAATAGTCAACTCAATGCCACTGCTTTGCATATGATTCAACAAGGATTGGGAACAAAGGATTACCCACACGTTGAGCATTTTAGCATTGCCAAGGAAGCTTGGGATGCTCTCACTGTGTTGTTTGTTGGCAATGAGAGTATGAGGAGGAATCGATATGATGCTCTAAGCAATGAAGCCGAAGGCTTCTACATGAAAGAAGGTGAAGATCATGAATACATGTACCGAAGGCTCAAGACCACCGCCACCGCCTTTAGAAATGTGGGTGCCTCACATGTGGATGATGCATGGATAAAAAGGAAGTATGTGAGTGCACTCATGCCTTTTGAGCCCACCGACTTGAAGAGTCTACAAGGAAGACACAACTACCATCTCATGACCTCAAATGAAGTTATGCAAGAGATGGCCGCTTTCAAGGTTGCCGCCAAGAATGCCAAAGATGCCCGCGCTCGTGCCCTTGGTATGAGTAATGTTGTCAATGTTGCTTTGAAGGCCAAAGTTGTGGACCATGGGGATGAAGATGATACTGATGAAGGGCTTTCCATGGACCATCCCGATGAAGTGAAGATTTCTCTTGGTCAATATATGGCTTTATATGCAAAGAACTTTTGGAAGAACCCTGCCAAGGCCAAGATGGAAAAGGAACGGAGAAGCAATCCAAATGGGAAAAGAGAGAATACCACAAGATTGAGAACTTGCTTCAATTGTGGTGACCGCTACCACTTTGTGGCTAGTTGCCCCTATGAGAAGAGAGAAGATCATGGTGGAAAGCTTTTGTTGAATAAGACTCTCAAGGGACCATACAAGAAACCTTTCATCAAAAAGAATCCCATCAACAAGAAGCCGGGAGAAATTGTCTTGATCACTCATGAAGAGTACTCCTCCGACAATGAAGATGATGAAGATGACGAAGAGGAAACTTCTCATGGTGTGGCTGCTCTTGCCACCACATCTACTCCGACATTCTCACTCTTCGATTCTCCAAATGAGAACTCCTCCACCAAGAACGCCACTTGCCTTATGGCAAGAGGAACGGAGGTATCTTCATCATCCCGCTCTACTCACTTAGATAATGATGAAATTGATGATGAGATGTATCTTCATGTTAAAAAGGAATTAATTGCCTTTGATGAGTTTATGACTAACCTAGAAGGTGATGCTAAGCTACATTTTGGGAACATCTTAGATCAACTATCACATACTCAAGAGCTTCTAGATGTAAGATGTAAACTTGGGCATGAACATATGATTGAGCTAGAGGCCCTAAACAATGCTCTAGAAGAAGAACAAGAAACTAGGTTGTCACTTGAATTAAAACTTGAAGGGCTTGATGAGGCCAATGACATTATTGTTAACAAACTCATCAAAGAGCATGATCATGCTATTGCTAAATACAAAAGAGCTAAAAAGGACAAGATTGAGTTTGGTGTGGTTCATGAAAAACTTGCCAAGGACTTTAGCTTGCTTAACAAGGCCCACAAGGCCTTGGAGAGTGAACTCTTGTCTCTCACAAAGTCCCATGAAACGCTTCAAACTCAATTGGCCAATATTCCTTCACCTAGTAACTTCATTCCATCTAGTAGCACAACTATTCTTGAAGAGAATGCTAGGTTGAAGGGGGAGCTTACTGGCTACATTTCCACAAGGCAACAAGTCTATTGATGATCTTTTGAGCAAGCAAAGGCGTAGTGGTGATAAAGGGGGCATTGGTTTTGTCTCCAAAACAAAGAAGAAGAACAACAAGAAGAAGAAGGACAAGCCCGCACAAGAGACCAACAAGACCATTGTGGAGAGTAAGACCACAAATGGTAAAACTATGTCTCATGATGATTTTGCGGGAAGTGCTAACCCTCACTATGTTCTAATGCGTGATTATTATGGTGATGTGTATGCACAATATGTTGGCCCTTATGATGGTTATATTGCTTGGTCTATTTGGGTTCCCAAGACCCTTGTTGCTAACAAAAGAGGACCCATTGAAAAATGGGTACCTAAAAACTAGCTTGATCTTTTGTAGACTTATGCTTCCGGAGGGTCAAAATGGGTGATCGATAGTGGTTGCACAAGTCATATGACCGGAATCTCGTCTATTGTCAAGGACTTGGTGTCAAATGAAGATCAAATCACCGTCACATATGCCGACAAGTCAAAGTCTAAGGTAATGGGTTTCGGAAAGGTAGTGGTGGCTCATGACATTACACTCGTGAACGTCATGCTTGTTGAAACCCTTGGATACAATTTACTTTCATCTGTGTTTGGAAAGATGGGCTTTGCCGTCTTTATTGATGATGATATTGTGGTCCTCATGTGGAGCAAGTATCTCAAGGTCGCTTTCGTTGGGTACGTCTAAAATGACTTGTATGTGGTGGACTTTTCGGGGCAAGCCAATGCAGGTCCGGTGTGCTTATACGGAAAGGCCGATGTGGGTTGGATATGGCACCGCCGACTAGCCCATGTCAATATGAGAACTTTGCAAAGTCTCCATAAAGAGGGCCATATTGTTGGACTAAAATAAAATGTTTCCTTTGCCAAGGATCGTGTTTGCAGGGCATGTGTTCTAGGGAAGATGCATGACGCTCCTCACAAGCCCACGAACCAAATCAAGTCTAACAAGATCTTGGAACTCCTCCATGTGGACCTATTTGGTCCTCCATCTCATGCAAGTCTTGGAGGAAAGAAATATTGTTTGGTGATTGTTGACGACTTTTCAAGATACTCTTGGGTTTATTTCTTCAAGTTGAAGAGTGAAACTCAAAGGACTTTTATCGACTTCATCAACTTGGTTCAACGGCAACACAATGTTCCCGTGTTGATTATAAGAAGTGACAACGGCACCGAGTTCAAGAACTACACCTTGAATGATTTTCTTAGTGATGAGGGGATTAAACATCAATATTCCGCTGCATACACCCCTCAACAAAATGGTGTGGCCGAAAGGAAGAACCAGACTCTTATTGAGATGGCTAGGACCATGTTGGCGGAGTTTAAATCTCCATACAACTTATGGGCCGAAGCCGTCTCCACCGCTTGCCATGCTTCAAACCGGCTCTACCTCCGCAAGAAAATCAACAAGACTCCATATGAGATACTTACTGGTAACAAGCCCAACATATCTTATTTCCGGGTGTTCGGTTGTAAGTGTTTCTATCTCATCAAAGGTGTTCATTTGTATAAATTCGAGTCTAAAGCATTAGAGGGTATTTTTGTTGGCTATGGTCTCGAATCTCACACTTATAAAATCTATGACAAGCTCTCCGGAGCCGTCATAGAATCTTGTAGTGTGACCTTCGAAGAATATGATGGTCCCGAAGGGGGGCGTGTTGATGCTTGTGATGCAGATGATGAAATGCCTCAGGATGCCATAGGAAGAATGGGTGTGGGTTATATCCGCCCCGTTGAGGAACCCCTTATGGAGAATCGAGAAGAACTATGCTCCACTCGAGTGGAGCCCTCATCTTCACAACCTCAACATGCTCCATCTACCGAAGAGGACATTGACTCAAGACAAAGACAAGATGTGGACCCTAAACATAGTGATCAATGTGTGAACTCTAGTCAAAGGGAGCTTGGTCCATTCGATGGGGTGTCAAGTGGTGCCAAGTCAATTTGTCAAGGAAGATCCATCCAAGCTATTTTGAGACATGCTCAAATTGATGCTAGAAGAGCACTTGATCAAGACCAAGGTTAATCCTTGCCTCCCAATATAGAGGATGACTCCAATGATGATCAAGGTCAAGTTGATGGTCAAGACGAGGATCAAAATGATGAAGAGGGTCCCCCAAGAAACAATGAAGAGATCCACGCTCGTCACGAAGCTAGAAAGGAAAGAATGTTGGAAATAAGAGACCACACCCTCCAAAATGTTGTTGGAGATCTAAGGAAAGGAATTTCCACAAGAGCACAATTGAAGAGGTTCAGTGAACACCAAGCACACATCTCCATGATTGAACCAAAGAAAGTGTGGGAACCTCTTGAAGATTCGGATTGGTTAGAAGCTATGCACAAAGAGCTCAACAACTTTGAGAGAAACAAAGTGTGGAAGTTAGTTGAGAAACCAAAGGATTGCTGCAATGTTATTGGAACAAAGTGGATATTCAAGAACAAGCAAGATGAGCATGGGATTATTGTAAGGAACAAGGCTAGATTGGTTGCACAAGGTTATTCCCAAATTAAAGGCATTGATTATGGAGAGACTTATGCACCCGTGGCTCTCCTTGAGTCCATCCGTATCCTTCTTGCTTATGCGGCACATCATAACTTTAAGTTGCAACAAATGGATGTAGAAAGTGCATTCCTTTATGGTCCTTTAAATGAATTGGTATATGTTAAGCAACCCACAGGATTTGAGGACCCCAACTTCCCAAACCATGTCTACAAACTTGATAAGGCGCTCTATGGGCTCAAGCAAGCCCCACGCACGTGGTATGAGCACCTTAGAGAGTTATTGTTTGACCGTGGCTTTGAGGTTGGGAAAATCGATCCCACTCTTTTTACTAAGAGGGTCAATGGGGAGCTTTTTGTATGTCAAATATATGTTGATGATATTATCTTTGGCTCATCTAACAAAGCTTTTAATGATGAATTCTCAAAGCTTATGACTAGTAGGTTCCGGATGTCCTTGATGGGGGAGTTGAAAGTATTTCTTGGCTTTGAGATCAAGCAAGTTAGAGGAGGAACATTCTTCAATAAAGCCAAGTATACTCAAGATATGCTCAAGAGATTAAAAATGCAAGATTTGAATGGAGCTCCAACTCCCATGGCAACAAAGACTCATCTAGAACAAAATCCAAATGGTAAAGATGTGGATCAAAAGGTATACCGGTCTATGATTGGTTCTTTGCTTTACCTTTGTGCATATAGACCTGATATTGTGTTGAGTGTAGGTGTGTGTGCAAGATATCAAGCGGCTCCTAAGGAAAGCCATTTAATGGCGGTCAAGAGAATCTTTCGATATTTAGTTCATACCCCATTTTATGGTCTTTGGTACCCTCAAGGCTCAACATTCACTCTTTGTGGATACACGGATTCGGATTGGGCGAGAGACAAGGATGATAGAAAATCAACATCCGGGGCTTGCCAATTCCTTGGTATGTTGGTCTTCTAAGAAGCAAAATTGTATATCTCTCTCTACCGCCGAAGCCGAGTATGTTGCTGCTGCTAGTGCTTGCACCCAATTTCTATGGATGAGGCAAACTTTAAAGGAATGTGCTGTCCATTGTGACAAAGTGCCTCTTCTATGTGACAATGAAAGTGCCATCAAGATTGCATACAACCCGGTGGATCACACAAGGACAAAGCATATTGAGATTCGACATCACTTCATTAGAGATCATGTTGCTAGAGGTGATATTGATCTATCCTATGTATCAACCAAAGATCAACTTGCCGATATCTTCACGAAGCCACTTGATGAAGCAAGGTTTTGCTACTTGAGGAATGAACTAAATATCGTAGATTCAAGGAGTTTGACTTGATTATCTTGCACTCTCACCTAATACTCAACCCATATTTGGTTTAGGTGTAGGCATGGACATAGGGGGAATGTGGTCCTAATTGATTGGACTATCCCTCCCCCCATTATGCGCAAAGTAAACAAAATCATTCCTCTTAATATCATTTTGTGATATGTGAGCTCAATGATGAGTTTCGGTAATGGACCCAAGATATATCTTCGTGGTGCCAAGCCGAGTATACTCAAATATGGTGGCCTAAGCCACCGCCCCCTCTCAATCGAGAGGTTGATGTGCTTACTCGTGTTTGTCACTTTTTGAATTGGTTCTTACTCATGTTGGTCATCCTCTAGTTGTTTTTGTTTCTTTGGTCGTGCACTCACATTTGGCTCTTCATACGTTCTTTTTGTAATTTTTGAGTGCATTGACCCATATCAGCGTGACTCTCTAAACCCATGCCATTCTTATCCCCCAACAAAACCCATCTTCTCTGCACAAGAACCTTCCATTTTATGTATCTTGGCTCTCAGTCATGATGGTTACGGTACTACCGGATCTCATATGCGGTACTACCGCCCAACGGTACTACCAGATGTTACCAGCGGTACTACCGCCTCTGGTTTTGTTTCCAGGTTCCTACCTGAAAACTTCCCAGGTGCGGTACTACCGGTCGGTACCTCCGGTACTACCGCTTAGCGGTACTACCGCCCATGAACCCGGTACTACCGCTTGTGCGCGTCGATTAAGACTGAAGACGGGGGAGAGGCACCCCTCAGTGCCTCATTCATCCCTCGTCTCCACTCCTCACCAGCGCCACCACCAGAGCAAGAGGTCGTCGGAGGAGCCCGCCCTTCCCTCCTTCTCCCGGATTCACATCGGATCCGGCCTCCCTGCGGGCTCCTCTCTCTTCCCCACCATCATGGACACCGGTACTACCTCCCTCCTCATCTTCTAACTTGTTTTCTCCATTGAATCTAGGGTAACTTTGATTCTTGGTTAAAACTCGCATTCTTGAGGTTGTATCGTGTGCTATTTACCAGATCTATCACTTGGTCTGATGGAAATCGTGTTTTACAACAAATTTATTGCCCATACTTGGATCTCTAGTCCAGATCTGCACTATAGTCGCGGGCCGGTAGTACCGGGAATCTTTTTCCGGTACTACCGCTTGGCGGTACTACCGCTAGTGCAGGTCCGGTACTACCGCCCAGTACTAGCAGCAATTTTTTTTTAAAACACTAAACTCCATCCTCTGTTTGCCTCAGGTTCTTGTGCCCTTACCCCTATGATATCTCCCTCGTTCTTTCACAGGTGTAGGGGGGTCCCGGGGATCGCGCAAGCGCTCCAAAGCTCACTATGAGATCGAGGACTATGAGTCAGAATCTGGGACTGAGTCAGAAGAGGAGGTCATGCCTCAACCTAGTGCCCGTCAAACGCCAACAACTCGTGGTCGAGGTGGGGGGGTCAAGAAAGTGCTGGTCGTGGTAAAGCTCTTCCACCTCCTCCTCCTCCGTCCTCGCAAGAGTCAAAGTTCCGCCATCTGGGCCAAAGCTGTTGTCCGATCTATCTGAGATGAATTTCATGCTCATGGTGGTCAGTCCATATGGGGCAGCTCGCTCTCATGCTCGAGAAAACAGCGTCTTCTATACGGACTTTCAGGAGCGAGTGTTCCATGAGATTCTCATGAAAGATGACAAAATTGTGGTTCCTCAAAAATGGATCGAGATGAATCATGTGAGGAAGAATCTGAACTACTTTGGTGAGGCTCTTGACATTTGCACCAACATTGGCTTGCTTCCCATTATGGAGTTCCGGTGCAACTATGATCCAATGCTCATTGCTCAGTTCTATGCAACCGTTCACTTTGCCAAGAATGATACTCAGACTCTCACTTGGATGACCGAGGGTGTTGTCAAGCAAGCAACGTTGGCTGAGTTTGGGGCTATTCTCGGGTACGAAGACCGTGGCAAGGACATTCCCGTTGGCTTTCGGTGCCACGCCAATGATCGTCCCATGAAGAAAGATGTGCTTGCCCCACTGTACATCCGGGGGCGCGGAATCCCTGGAAAGATCAAAGGGCTCCTCCCTACTTATGACATCTTGCACCGCATCTTTCATGAGACTGTCGCCCCTCGTGCTGGGAATGTTGATGAGATACATGCTTTCATGGTTGATATTATGATGTCCACCTATCACCACCGTGACTCTGGCCTACCTATGGATGTGATGGATGTTATTTGGAATGAAATGGTCTACGCCACTTTTCAGAGGAGGGTGCCTCCTTTTGCTCCATACATCATGGCTCTCATCATTAGCAAGTGCCCTATGATTGCCTGTGACTTGCCTTCTCTTTGTCTTGCCACTCACCGCCACAAGAATCTGTTGATCAAGACCCATCTCAAACCACGCAATGCGGATGGTCAGATTGTTGATGAGGATGGGAACCCGGTTGAGGAGGAGTCAGGTGATGTAGCTGATGCGCAGCAGGCTGCTGCATTTGTGGTCTCACGTCGCCAGTCCGCACAGCCATCTTGGGCTAAGAGGTTTGAGGCCAAACTCAAGAAGATATTCTGCTTCCAAGTGGACAATCAGAAACGCATGTACGAGTCCCATGTCTATGCCAAGAAGTCCTGTGCTTGTCAGAAGGAAATGATGGAGGCTCAAGGTTTGACCGTTTCCAAGGGCTCCGAGAACAACATTACCCCAGAAGACCAATGGATCTCCAAGCACAGCAACTGGGAAGATGATGCCACCTCCTCCTTTTGTGCCCCGCCACCTCATGATGATGCATGGGAAGACTGGGTTGATGATGATGACGAGTGATCTCCGGGGCGTTAGTGCTGCTCTTGTCCCTTTTTGGCGTCTTGATGCCAAAGGGGGAGAAGTTGCACATTAGGTATGCGGGATTTGCGAGGGAAAAGTCACAAGCTCGTTCTTGGCATTATTTTTATTCGCTTGTGAACTTTATTTGTTTGCCTCTTATTATGTGTGACTTACTATGTGTGAACTAACTATTTGTGCTATGTATGGTAAGACTATGTGGTTATCGTATGGATCCATCTTGTGTGTAATGTGGCTATTCTTATTTGGATCCATCCTATGTGACGACCTTCCCCATTTCTAATCAATATTGGTCATCACATGTTATTTAGCAAAGGTATGTGCTCTATGTGCGACTTCTACTCCTGTGTAGCTTGTTAGAGTGTATGGGGCCTGTTTCTACATATCTAGGGGGAGCCCCATCTACATCTTGTCATTACTAGATTTCCCTGCAAAATGTGTGTTGTCATCAAACACCAAAAAGGGGGAGATTGAAAGAGCATTTGCTATCCCTAGTGATTTTGGTGTTTGATAACAACACACATGTCGGACTAATGATTTGCTAAGTGTGTTGCAGGTACATTAAAAAGATTTGCAAACATTCAAAAACTGTTCTATGCTGGTACCAAAAGCGGTAGTACCGCTTTTTGCTACCTGTAAGCTTGTGACTAATCATCAAATGTCTGTCGCTACTGGTACTAAAAAGCGGTAGTACCGCATTTTAGTACCTAGCGCGACAGAAGCTTTTTGACAGCTTGTCAAAAGCTTCTGCCTGCTCCAGTACTAAAATGCGGTAGTACCGCATTTTAGTACCGCCAAGCGTAGACTTTTGTACGTTGCAAAAAGCCATCATAGTAGCAAAATGCGGTAGTACCGCATTTTACTACCAGGCGTGACAGAGAGTTTTTCGTCTGAAAGCTGCTGATTTATCTCTCATCCAAGAGTACGGTTGCCATCAAGGCGTACTACCGCTGTCCGGTAGCAGCAATAGTAGTACCGATGTGGGCAAGATTTGATGAAGTTTGAAAAAGGGGTGGTCCGGTACCAGGTCCGGTAGTACCGGAGTTCTCCGGTAGTACCGCTTGAACTTCCGGTACTACCGCTGCAATAAATGCTCCAACGGTCAGATTTTGTGGAGGGGTATAAATACCCCTCCACCTACCTTGGGACAAGTTGCTCAGTGCATTAAAGTCAAAGAACACCATTGGAGTCCATTGGAGCCACCCAAATCTTCAAGATCTCCTCATCCCACCACCCAAAGTCCTTGATCTTTGGGGAATCGAAGGAGGAGGCCCCGATCTACTACTTCACCAAAAGAGATTTTCATTTCCCCCTCATTTCATTGAGGGCCCCTTTGCTCTAGAGTTTTCTTGGAAACCCTAGTTCTTGTTTTGGTTCTTACAAGCTTGTCTTTGATTGCTTTGACAGCTTGCTTGTATTTGTGAGCCTCCGTTTAAGTTGTGGATGTGTGCCCCAAACTTGTAATCTGCGGCTTCCACCTTGAAGGTTGCCGATATAGTGGAAGGTGAATCGATCCTGCTGGGTGAGATTCATCGAGAACAAGGAGGCCTTTCGTGGCGTTGGTGGTTTGAAACCACCCCCTATCCAAACATAGACGTACTTCCCCTCAAAAGGAAGGAACTACGGGAAACAAATCCTTGTGTCTCCGCGTCCACTTTTCGGTTACTTCTATCCTTTTACCGCACCTTACTTACTTGTTACTACTTTGTGTTGTGGTAGCCCTTGCATAATTTTCATATAGGTAAATTCACCATAGTTGCATTATCTAGAGAATTTACCTTATTGTCAAACCTTAGTTTGAAAAAGAAGAAAATTTGAAGTAGCACCTATTCACCCCCCTCTAGGTGCCCATACGATCCTTTCAACTGCGATGGTCGATTCTGGCGGTGCTGTTGTGGGGCCATGATTTTCTCCGCGTGCCACTACCGCTGGTGAGCCGGGCTTCACGACGTGTAAAGGCGCCCAGTGCTCACCGTGCGCGTGCCATAACCCTCGCTGCCGACCTCTCTGCTTCCCTGTCGGCGAGCTTAGACTCGTCCCAGGTAGGTACCCCTCAACCTTTCAAACTCCTCTCTCTTTCTCTTGCTGTTCTACACAAGTTAAGTTCCCCTTCTTATTTTTGGTGATCAAATATGCTTAGTGATTTGCTCAAGGATCTGTGTTGATATATCATACAATTGATTTAGGATTAGTTAATATGGTCCTAGTAGTTCTTTGATGAAATAGGACTTGATTCTAGATCATGGTTTATTGGACATGGTCCCTGATGTGTAGGTGATGCTGATGGGATTCTTGTTGATTGATGTTTATGCATGTAATTACAAGGGTTAATAGTTCATAAGCATGAACATATGGTTAGTTGAATATTCCTTGTGTTAATGGCATGGTCAGATATATTTCTTTTTTATAGTTTAAAAAAGAATAACTTGTTTTTCTACATCTTAATTTGGTACCACTAACCTATATGTATATATTTACTACCTAAGATATTCTCAAGAAAGGTGTATGTGAAACACACAAATGAACAAGTGATAGATTATATATGTTCTAGTACTTTATATTATGTTAGACAGTTTCCTAATGATCATTTACATGATCAACTCCTTAAGTTCTTATGATTTATCTTCTGGAAACATGTTTTACTTAGTGTTCATGGATGAACAAATGGAGTTATTTGGACCAGTTGATACTTGCTGATTGTTGGTTGTATTACTTGTGTGTGGTTCTCTGATGATCTCATGTCCATTAGATATTTTGTATTAGCAATTAATCCTTTTATCTACATGCAATATCTTCTTGTATCTGATCTGTTCCTGTTATATTTAAATGATGTTTGGTGTTGTAGATAATTTTCTTAAATTGATTTGATACAAGGTTCTTTCCTGAACTACTTGTTCACTGTTGTAGTTGAAGGATTCAGTGATAAAACCCCAATCACTGGTACTACTGTGTACATATCGGTTGGCTAATCCTTGATCCATTGACTTGATTTACTAAATCATGTGATTGATAAATGATGTGTTTTCAAACAGAAAATGATTCCTATGAAAATTTGGTAGGAAAATGATTTAATATCTTTGAATGGCTTGAAAACCTGAATATTCTGCTAGCTAATTTTGGGTGGCTTTATTTGTTGGAAACCTGCTACTGTGATGCCTCTTTGGAGTGTACATAGTAGTAGGTCACAACAATGACGATGTGCTGATGGATGCACTGTTCAAATGGCTCCTCTTGCTCTGATTATTTTTGTGGTGCTTCTATACAAGAATGTGCACAATATATTCTAAGATAGGATGATCTGCTGCTTATACAGCTAAGCAAAATCTTGTAAACCTGAATGCTTGTGATGCTGGTCTGAAGCATAGGTTAATATAAATGTTCTCCTTCATTCCTTAGCCCTGCCTAGGATGCAAAGGCTGAGGCAAATTATTGGATTTCGAAGAACAAATTTTATTGTTGCCTCCTCTTTTGACTCAGTGATGATCTAGACATTCCACTTGCATGCTAGTCTGAGAGAATCTTGCCATCCAATCCTCCTAGATGAAAATCTAGTTGAAGGGTAGATGGACCAAGTGGGTGTGTATTATTTCTTAAGTATTCCCAGATCTGTATGCATGATTTGGGAATACATGCAACATGGTATAATGTGTATTACATATGATTATTACCTGTTGTTGGTGAGTGGACAGATAGGCTTGTAATGGGGCTGATGATGATCTTGTGGTATCTTTGGTGTTGCTTCAGATTACCTGATGTACTTGTTCTTGTAGCCTTCACCTCCTAGCTCTGACTCACCTTGGCTGCTACTGATCTTAATCTTCCTTGCTGCCCTCCTTAGCTACTCCTCCTTGTCCTAGCTATTGGATGGCTTCTTTAAGCAACCATAGCTTGGGGTGATCTGATATTCTTATTGTTCCTGACTTGTCTCTCTTCAAGTCATCATGACTAGAAAGGTTGGTTGGTTAGTATGTGTGAAACAGATCAGTGATGATCCAGCAAGGACAAATGTTGTTCTTGTGGTTTGAGCTATGAAGATGTTGGTGTTTGTGTGGTGAAAAGATATGTGTGGTAAGTGACCAACAATGTGGTACTCTGCTGCTACGGCTGTCTTCTGATCTTCCCTTGTGCTGGTCTTGTGTTGACAGCACACAAGCATGCAATGACTAAGCTGCTTTCATGTGGGTCCCTCTCGTTCAAGTTCCATTGTACTGAGATATTTGTTCAGTGAGGATTAGTTCAGTTGGTTTGCTCTTATCCATTGTGAACATTTTCCTTTTGCTTATTTTGGTGAAACTTTCCCCTGCCTATGAGGTTGTACTGAGGCAATATTCCAGAATAAGAACAGATACTACTCTTTGGCCCCTTTTTAAAGAAATACTCAATGATGTGTTTAGCAATGCATTACATTGCCAGACTGAGAGTAGCATTCACCTAAACCATTCTCTTTATTTTCTTTCTTTTTCTTTTTTTTTTGTTGTCTTCTGTGCTGTTTTGCAGGGACAAAGGAATATGAAGAAAATAAGATACCAGAGATGAATAGGAATTTGAGTTTAGAAATAGTTTTAGGGTTTTACTTTATTCTTTTGTAATTTACCCTTTTATTTATTTATTTATTTTGGTGAGGGGGAAAGTATTGTAATTTTTAATATAATTGTAATAAAGAAATTCTTTTTATTCTTAGTACTTGTAGTTTTCTTTATCCATTTTGTAAACTTTGGATTATTCTAATTGTAACAAAGTAAATGTTTTATTTTATTTCTTTTATAAATTGTACTAGTTACTAATTATTGTACCTCTTATACACTTGTATTATTAAATATTATGTAATATTTATTGTTTTTGAAATAATAATTCCAAACTATTGTATAATTCAAATGTATGGTGAATATGATGATATCTATTTGTTTATTCAAGAATTTACCATTTCAATTCTATTGTTAATTCTTTTCAATTTACTTTTGAATTCAAATAAAGTATTTGAATATTCAACTTAAATTGTTTTCCCTCAAATATGAACATTCAGTAGAGGTCATGTCAAAATCCGTCGCACTTGCTCTATTGTTTCCTTTAGAACAAGAGAGACCTCGACCCAAGATGACAGTTGGTCATGGTTGGGAGGCCAAACTCACAGGAGAGGTGCTTATACTAGGGCGTGTAATTGAAACGTTAGGATTGATTATCCGCATACTGAGTATGGTGAATTCAGGATTTGTTCCTGACGGATGTATCGAATGTTGTGGTGAAAGTGTACAATCTCTGCAGAGTGTCAAACTATTCGAATAGCCGCGTCCACGGTTATGGACAGTTGGAGTGGCCATACTGTTCCCCCGTCAGACTTTTCAAAATGACTTGTGAAATGAATTGAGACTTTGGCTTGACCACAACAGGGTTGTGGCATGAAATACAAGTTCCCCTTTTAGGTGTTATAAAACTTCAACTAGCATTCGTTGCTCCTAAACTTAGTAGAGATAAACCTGGCTTTTGCAAAAGAACCCTAGAGCCTAGTGTCCCATTATCAAAACCCCCTTTTACTTGTTAGTATTAGTTTGCGAGTACTTAAAGAGTACTCATGGCTTTGTCCATGGCTATTCCCATGGCCATACTATGAAGAGGAGTACCTGGAGGATGGACCCCAGGAAGGTTATGACAACTAGGATCATCTCCCATCGTCAGCATTGCTTGTGACCCCGAAGATGGAGCTTCGCCCACGCTACCGTTATTATTGCGTATTTCGCTGCTTGATGTTGTATTAAGAACTGGATCATGAGATCCCTATTTGTGTAAGAACTTATGTACGGTTTGTAATGGATGATGTACTATGGTATCCAATTCTGTTATGTCTCGCAAAAATGGTAATCCTGGGATTGCGATGTATGGCATAACAGGCATCTGGGATTAAAAATCCGGGTGTTGACAGTGTTGTCGGCTATCATCATCATGCTTGTCATTAACATGCAACGTCACCTCCTCTCTCGCAAGCAACTCTCATGCAGAAGGACCTGTTTTCATAAAACAGAACAAGTATCAGATACTTCGATACTCCAACAAGTGTTTACAAGATTATAACATTTATAACTTTGTGTATAATATATGACTTCGTAATTGATGACTTCTCCTGCCACTTGTTCGACCTCAACATTTCTCACACATTCTGCGAACTCATAGAAATCCATCCATTCTGCAACGCCTCCGGTGATGCAAGTCCGGATATATACTTTAAAGCTGGGAGGAAGTGACCTAAGTAATACGCATATTGCAAAGGACTCGGTCATCCAGTGATCCACAAAATGAATCAGTCTCATGTGTGCATCAATTATGCGATCCACGGGACTGTTCAACCAAGTGTTTACTTCCATCTTTATAGAAACGAAGTCTTCAAGAAGTTTGTACTTCCACGTGCTCACATGGGTTATGAACTCTGCTCTTAGTTGATTCACCATATCATGTGGTTCAAAGTCATCTCCGAGATCATGTAGTTCATTTTCCATGCCATCACGCATAAAGACTCGTATGAAAGCGGATCTTTCCTGACAAAAAAGCGGTCTTCCCACAAACGTGGGGACTCATATTCCTCCGGCTCATCCAAATCCATTGTGTAGCGAATGTAACATGCTATAACATCCTAGCATTTAGGAACCAACGAAGGGAAGAAATAGGAATTTGTGCATTTCCATGCATTCATCTGTAGAATTGGGGTAAATTTTCCGCCAAACAAAAACCTAGAGAGATCATAGTTTCTTTCACTATTTGGAGATAGGTTTAGCTCTTTATAGCGATTGCTATAAACTTTGACATGATCTTTAAGAAATTAAAAGATTTTGGGTGAAAAATTTGAGTTTAAGTTTAAATTTGAATCATTTGGAAAAAAGATTTGAAAAGTATAAGTAATTAGTATTTTATCATTTTCCAAAATGATTTAGTTAATATTGTTTGAATATATAATATTTATTAAACAATAATGAGAATTGAAAAGAATAACTTAAATAAGAAAGTACTTCTTATTTCTTTCATTTATTCAATAGCAACAATACAAATACAAATGTATATCAAGCAATTACATTACAGGAACAATTCTCAAAGAATGGGAAACTTTATTGAATAAAGAATAATATTACATTGATCTTTTACAAAGAGAATAACTGAAAGATTAAAAAAGTAACTAAATAAAGAAAAGCCTAAACTAATATCTATCTATTCCTAAACTACATATCTTGATCAGCAGTGCTTCTATACCTGTAAAACAAACAAAATAAGAAACCAAAGAATGTAATTTTGTTAGTTTTACTCTCAGTTTTGAGCAGTGAAATGCACTATCCATTTTACCTCATTGAGTAATAAAAGGGGAAAGTTTCACCAACAATATAATATATGTTCTTGTAAATACAAGAGGGCTTCAGTACAACATCATAAGCCAAGTAAAAGGGGCAAGTTTCACTAGAGCAGACAATAGTAAAAGGAAGGGGCAGTGAATAAATTTCACTTGAACTGATCCAAAGTAAAAGGCCATAGTGAAGAAGCTCACACAACTAAATGCATGTTGTGTGCCGTCAATAGCAGGAAGGATGTCACATCCCAAGATTTTCCAAATCTTGTTATGTGAAAAATAAATAAATAAAATAAAACTTTGTTGATTTTCAAGGTGAGAAGAAACTTTTGATTCCAATTGGAAACCTTAAAACCTATTTGATCAAGCAAATCCTAAAGGGATTTGAAAAGATAAACATTTAATAAAGAAAATTTTAAATAAGTAGAATTACTACTTTTGGATCTTTTAATAAAAAGATTTGGTTTTCAAATGAAAAGGTAGAAATATAAATAAGGACTATTTTTATAGAGCCAAATCAAACCTTGGCCAAGCTTTTGAATTAAAATATTTTGTTTTGATTGAAAGAGTAAATGTTTATTTAAATAAAATAATGAGAGTTTATTAATAAACCAATTTTATTAAAGTAAAGGTTTTTCCCATTTTAAATAAACACTAAAACTTGTTATTTTATTTTAAATAAATTCTCCAAGTGTTTATATTTTTCAACTGAAACCTACTGAAATGGTTTTGGTATTATTTAGATTTCAAAATGGAGTTTTTAATAAAACAAATCCTATTTGAATTAATAACTAAGGCTATTTTATTTAATTATTAAATAGATCCTAAAAGAATAAAAATATTATTTTATTTTGGGACTTGGAATATTGTTGTTAAACAGAACTAAACTCAATACAAAGTGTGGTGGAAGTTTGATTGATTTGAATGTTTGAATTGTTTGATTGAATTTAAAACAGAAATTGAAATGGAAAAAGGAAAAAGATTTAGTACAAAAAAAAGGAGAAACAAACAGCCCAACCCTTCTGGCCCAGCAAACCTAGTTCCAGCCCAGCTACTTTCCCCACACGCGAATCGTTTTACACCGAGAAACTCACCCGCGCAGACACAGACGAGTGGACCCCTCTCCCTATCTCTCTCACTCACTGACACCAGGACCCCACATCACTGTGCATCGTCTTCAACCTCGCGCCTACCGTTTCCTCCTCCCTCAACGTCGCTCTTCCGCGATTGATTTTCATTAAATTCGCGTTGATGACAGGCTTAATTCTCCCAGAGACCATGCTCCCTTAAACGCCTCCCTCTCCTCGCCATTTCCCCTCACTCACCTCTCCCTCTCTGCCCCTAGGCTGCCCCGATTTCTTCCTGCTCCGCCACTGATCCGACGAGCGTCCCAGAGAAATTCCGGCCACGTCCCACCACCTCTCACCTCCCACTACACACGGGTTTGTTCTCCACCTCAAAGATTCGCGGTGCATCAAACTCGCCCATGAAAGTGCTCGGCAGCGGCAGAACGACGACGACCACCGTCGCCACCGTCTGCTTCCTCTCCGGCGAAGCCCCCTGGTAAAATCTGACCGCCCTAACCCCTCTAGCCCACACGCGTGTATTCGCCACACTATTCCGCATCTAACGTATCCTCTGGCGTGTCATTTTGTGCCCTATAGCGTTGACAACATCTATACCTGAGCAAGCCCGACGCCGACATTGTCTCCGACGAGCAATCTTCCCTATCCCCGAGCGCCCCTCAACGAACCGACCCCACCTCAAGCATCAGCGCTTCCCGGCGAGTCTGGTGAGCATATTCTCCCTCTCCCGCGCTTCCTGGTTCGTCGGCAACCTGACTGGCCGAGCACGCGCCGCCGTCCGCCGCTGCCAGCGCCTCCAGTTCTTGGCAGGAAGCTGTGAGCCGTCTGATCTTGATCCAAGCACTGCGATAGTTTCATTTAACGAATCGGTATGGAGCGTTCTGTGCCTCACGATCTAATTAAAATCCAACGACCCACAGAGAGCGATCCACGCGAACCGTTTTTAGCCAGTAAGAAAGCGCCACGTGGTGAGTGCTTTGTTTTAAAAACAGAAATGTGTCTATTAGATATTCAAACTTGTAAAATTCATAACTTTCAAACCACACGTCCAAATTTTGCAAACTTTATATTAATGGATTCAGAAAAGCAAGACCTAGCCAACCATGCACTTTGTTTAGTAAAAAGCTTCTGTTAAAATGTTTGTTTTTGCAGAAACTTATGTATGCTTGTTTAGGATATAAAAATTATTCCAAAATGATTTTGAGGATAAAATCTTTGGCAAATGGTTTGTTTTGAACCTACTGACCCTAGGAAAAAAATTGTGGTTTCAAAAATGTATTTGGTGAAACAAAAGAATGAATCTTTGATTTAAACCATTTCTAGTCAAATAAAAATATGGTTTATTTGTTAAAAAGTAATTTTGGAAGAAAACCCTTGAGAAATGTTTTGGAAATAAACTCTCTGACCCTAAACACAAAGTTTTATGGTTTGAAAACATATTTTGTGAACCCTATAGATTAATGCCTTAGTAAAAACATTTCTACACCACATAAAATGATACCTTGTTTTGAAAATGGTTTATTGAAGTAAAATCTTTTGCAAATGACTTTGCCACTTTATAAAATGACCATTAGGTGTTTTCAAATGTTTATGACCCATTAGGAACCACTTTTTCAAATAAAACAAAGCTTGGCATGCTTGCATGCATTACTTTGACTTTATCATTTTATGTGATGTTTTGCTTGATTGGTAGATTGAGATTGTGCCTTGCTTGATTGAATTGTAGTGACTTTAAGAGTGTGATTGTTGCAAGGACAAGGAGTGAACTTATACCCTCTACCAAAAAGGCAAGTGATGCTTCATACTTTGTCCCATTATTTTCACTATGCATTAGTGATATTTCTAAATAAGACTTGCATGGAATTTTGCTAAGTATAAACTATGCTATGGGAAATCCTAGTAGATGAAACCTTAGTAGAAATTTCCTAAGCTAAGATCCCTACTACTATCATGCTTAGTTTAGCTAGTAGAAAACAAGGGTGGAATATATACTCACACTATGGAAAAATTTCTAAGTCTGAGGACTTGTGTTTTGTTTAATAAAACAACTAAGTGAATGAATCACCTGGGTGGAATGGAAGGAATGGTTTGTGTTGAGTGGTTCACAAGGCCCATTTTTATGGTTTACCTTGTGTATCTCACTTGTGGATGGCCACCCAGGAACAAAGAGATTTGAGATGTCAAATGTTGAGAAGCTTCAAGTGCAGCCACATGGCATTATGGGCTCTGCCTGGATCATATAGGTTGCAATAACTTAGCCAAATGGACAGTTGGTGGTAGGGGTTTGATAGGTTGGAGCGCGTCCATTTTGGTCTAAGGGAAGGCTTCTAAAAGATCTTGTCTTGGTGAAACCAAGTCTTGTGGGGAAAGTGCACCACCTCTGCAGAGTGTAAAATCTAAGTACTTAGCCATGTCCCTGGCAAAGGACAATTTGAGCATCAAGACATGGAAGCTATCAAGAATCTCATCATCCAAATTTCTATGTTAAAAATTTGTGGTGGAACAAGGGTTAAAGGATCTTCAATCTTTGATTGGTAGATGCCTTGGGTGATTTTTTTCAAGCAAAAACTTAGTGTTTTCAAACTAATAGGCAAAACCTATTTTGAGCAATGCAAGCCTCAACTCCACTTAGCCAAAAGCATACAGATGATAGACTCCACTATACTACCATAGTATCACTTGCCAATACAATTCAAATGTATTGACCCTTGTGGCTGTAACTTGTTATGTTGCAGGTTTGATTGATTTTAGTGAAGTTTAAATGATTAGGATTACAAGTCTACAACCAACATGTCTGCCTGTGGCACTTTGAAGATGAAGGACCCCATGCTTATAGATATTCTGCTGCCATGTAATGTAATAGCCAAATGAGCTATGTAAGATGTAATAAATTATGGTATTCCTGGTTATAAAGTTGTATTATGACCTTTGTTTCTTGATATTACATCTTAACTGTGGATGCTAGCTATTGATCCAGGGACTAGCATTGTAAACACAGGGATCTCTACCTTATTAAAGGTTGGGAACCTTACAGATGGTATCAGAGCATTGTGTTGCCTGTAGGATTTGTAACCCTAGGATTGGACAAAACCCCTTAGAAAAATAGGAGTTGTATTTGTTCCAAAGCTTATTTACAAACAATCTTGTAAAACTCTTTCCTCAAACCATTTTGGTTTTGATTCCACATCTCTTCTATTTCAAACTTGATGGACAAACCTACCCCATGGCCAAAGACTTCACCATGAGCAAAGGACTTCATCAACTCTAATGACTTCAACATCTTCAACTCTAATGACTTCAACATCTTCTACTCTAATGACTTCAACATCTTCAGCATTTTCACCAAGGACTTCAATCTTGGATATCACTAAGGACAAGTGAGACAAGAAATCTTGCTCAAGATTTGGAGACTAAGGAAACACAACTTAGAAGGAACCATCATCACCTATGAAGTTTTGTGACCAAGAATTTTCCCAAGGAAAACATGATCTCTTTCAAGAAGAATCAACCAAGAAGGAAGGAATGAACTCAAGAGAACCATATAGATGGACCACCATATTTTGTTTAAGTCAAACCCACCAACTTATGTGGTGTAACAAAAATATTTTTGGGTGCCTAAAAATATGCTTGAAACTTGTTGTTTGAGTGAAATGTTTGTTTGTGATTGCTTGCATATTTCTTGTGTGAATTGTGATGTGTGTGATTAGAATTATTTCCTTAGAAATCTTTTTCCTATTCTAATCCCAATCCAACCCAAACAGATGACTTCTCCAAGAAACTCCAACATCAAGGTTGATGACAACAACAACAACCAAGAGGACAACATGAGAGAACTCATAGCAACCCAAAACCAGTTGAGCCAAGTGACAACTCAGCTTTTAACCAACAACAATGGACTAGACCCAGCCATACAAAGGATTTTGAAACTTCAATCCCAATTATTGCAAGGATTGGTTACTCAAATGATCAGCATGGGAGAAAACTCTTCCCAAGGAGTTTATGACAACAAGGATGACAAAGCTGCTATTCTAGAAGGAACCCAAGCTTGCAATATTTGTGGAGACAAGGAACATACATCCAAGGATCATGAATATCAATGCCCCAAGAAGAGAGAAAGATTTCCCACCTTTAAGGTGAGGTATGAAGAGCATGAACTAGAAGAACTCCTAGCTTTGGAGAGACCCAAAAAGAAGAAGAAAGACAAAAGCCAGTTGCAATGTTACAATTGCAAAGAGATGGGACACTATGCCAGTGAATGCCCAGAAAAGAAGAAGAGCCAAGAAGATAAACAAAAGCTAGTGAAACCCAAGATGAGGAAGGATATTAGCCAAGTGATGTGCAACCACTGCAAAGAGCTGGGACATTATGCATCATATTGACCAGAGAAGCCACCTCAAGACCTCAACCTTATCACATGTTTCAAATGCAAGGAGCTAGGCCACTATGCAAACCTCTGTCCAGGAAAGTTTTTTTTTGAGGGTAACTGTCCAGGAAAGTTACACCAAGATCCCAAGCAAGCCAATATGTAATCTAGTTGGAAATTTTAAGGGTGGTAGTACCCTAGTGGCTTTGAACCAATTTGTAACCCCTAGCCTCCCCAAATCTCGGGACGAGATTTATTTTAAGGGTGGTAGCCTCTCACATCCCAAGATTTTCCAAATCTTGTTATGTGAAAAATAAATAAATAAAATAAAACTTTGTTGATTTTCAAGGTGAGAAGAAACTTTTGATTCCAATTGGAAACCTTCAAACCTATTTGATCAAGAAAATCCTAAAGGGATTTGAAAAGATAAACATTTAATAAAGAAAATTTTAAATAAGTAGAATTACTACTTTTGGATCTTTTAATAAAAAGATTTGGTTTTCAAATGAAAAGGTAGAAATATAAATAAGGACTATTTTTATAGAGCCAAATCAAACCTTGGCCAAGCTTTTGAATTAAAATATTTTGTTTTGATTGAAAGAGTAAAGGTTTATTTAAATAAAATAACGAGATATTATTAATAAACCAATTTTATTAAAGTAAAGGTTTTCCCATTTTAAATAAACACTAAAACTTGTTATTTTATTTTAAATAAGTTCTCCAAGTGTTTATATTTTTCAAATGAAACCTACTGAAATGGTTTTGGTATTATTTAGATTTCAAAATGGAGTTTTTAATAAAACAAATCTTATTTGAATTAATAACTAAGGCTATTTTATTTAATTATTAAATAGATCCTAAAAGAATAAAAATATTATTTTATTTTGGGACTTGGAATATTGTTGTTAAACAGAACTAAACTCAATACAAAGTGTGGTGGAAGTTTGATTGATTTGAATAAACTCAATACAAGGTGGACAACAAGGGCAATCTAGAGCTTGGAGCAGCAACACCAGGAGGAGAAGAACAAGATCATAGGAAACAACAGCACCAAGACAGGATAGTAGATCAAGGAGAGAGCAACCACTAGAACTAGAAGAGCAGGAAACACCAGAATAGAGCCACAGGCTACCACAATCAAATCCAGCATCAGGGTATTTCTCAAAGCTCTAGATCTATCTATTGATCATTTTACAAACATATGTCTTCATGCAAGAGCATGATATACTGATCATAGAACACAAAAGATGATTTTTTTGACACCTTTACCATAGGGGAAAGCCCCTACGGTGTAATTTTGTATATAATCAAGATCCAAACAAAGGAAACAAAGAGAGTAAAAGGGAGAAGAAAAGTAAAAGTTCAGGGGGGTAGAAGTGTCTAACAGTGAGGATACTATCCATTCAACCAAGGGTAACACAAAAGATAATGGACATCAAGTAAATAACTTTTGTTCTTAGTAAAAAAATGGTCTCAGACCAATATCATTGACCATATTATCTAGCCTAATCTAGATAGTAGAATATCAAATCATACTATGATACAAGGCACATCCCAATAGAGGGTAGCACCTCTATAGCAACCAGATCATTGCTATCATCAGGACAATTTCAACCACATCTTTTCAAGATAACAAATAAATCATCTCCCTAAATATTTTAGGAATCATTAGTTCAATTCATTTGATCAGAACAACAAGTGACACCTCAGGACATCGTGTATACTAATCCAGATTCAGTATACCTTACTAATAGCCATTGGCAAGAACAGGACCAGAAATACTAGTGCTCAAAGATTCATACTAGAGATAGGATAAACATATCATCATCAATATCACTATAATCACATATATCCATAGTATATGAATTCAGATAGTTACAATCCAAAGACAATATTGAATCATATGAGACATGAACCAAGTTTTAGATTCAGAAAATAAAGGCTAATTCTGAACCTGACAATTTTAAATCAATCTAGCACAAAGCACAAGTAGTATTACACATCAGAGAACCCTAGAACCAAGTATGGACTATCTGGGGAAATCCAACAATACCACAGTGTGAGATTGCAGACAGGATCTTGATCATAAAGGGGAAAACCAACACTTACACGAGGTCCTCGCTAAGAAAATCGAAGAGGAAGTAGTGGCCAGCGTCAGGGAAGAACACAACCGCATGGGGAGCACCCAGGGGGCGCTACAGCCCATGCCAAGCCGCGTCCATGGCGGCTACTGAGGAGGGGGCGACATCACATTGATACTTTGGAAACGTATCTATAATTTTTGGTGTTCCATGCTTGTTTAGTATCTACTTTGCTTTGCTTTGTCCACACTTTGAGGTACTTTTCATATGTTTTCTAGTACTAACCTATTAACAAGTTGCCACAGTGCTAGTTGCCTGTTTTCTGCTGTTTTTGGTTCCAGAAAATCTAGTAAGGAAATATTCTCGGAATTGGACGGGACAAAAGCCAAGGTCAATATTTCACCGAGGAGAACACATAGTCCAGAGGAGAGACGGAGGTGCGCCACAGGGTGGCCACCCCCTAGGCACGGCCTAGGGTGGGCCTGCGCCTAGGCAGGGTGTGGTCCCCCTGGCCACCTCCCAGCCTCGCCTCTTTGCCTATAAGAAGCCCCCGATGCCGAAACCCTAAGTACCCGATCAATATTTCACGAAACCGTCTGTATCCGCCGCCACAATTGTCCCTAGATCGGGGGAATCTGAAGCTCTTCCCGGCACCCTGCCGGAGGGAGATCATCCTAGAGGCCTTCTTCTTCATCATGCCAGCCTCCGGTATGAAGCGTGAGTAGTTCCACCTTGGACTACGGGTCCATGTAGTAGCTAGATGGCTGTATCTCCTCCTTGTGCTTTCATGTCTAGATCTTGTGAGCTCCATTCATGATCAAGATCTAATCTATTTGTAATCATGTATGTTGTGTTTGTGGGGATCCTATGGATATTTAGATTACTATGTCAGATTGATTAATGGTTTTATCTTATTGATTCTATCATGTTTGTGTTGTTTGTGATCTTGCATGCTCTCCGTTGTTAGTAGCTATCTTGGCCAAGTAGTTTTTTTTAAAGGAAAGCGGTGAGGGAAACCCCCATAGCGAGTTTGGTTTGTGAAATAATAGGAACCCAGCATCCGTGAGGACTTGAACTTGGGTGGCTAGGTCATACATCCACTACCCTAACCAAGTGAGCTAGGATCACTTCTTTATGTTCCAAGAGGGGGTATTTATGCTCGATAGTGGGTTCATGCCTCTACTTAATCAAGGGAAGTGACAGAAATCTCTACGGTTGTAGATGTGCTGTTGCCACTAGGGAGAAAACAACGGTCTCTTGTTCATGGAACAAGTGGATTGTTTACCTTACACACTTTGCTTAAAGCAGTTGTCTGTTTCTTGCAACTTAATACTGGAGGGGGTTCAGATAATAACCTGAAGGTGGACTTCTAGTCATAGATGCAGTTGGATGACGGTCTATGTATATTGTTGTATTGCTCAATCGAATCTCATAGGATCTTTTTGTCTAGTAATGCATTGTTATGCCTTGCTCAGTCCTGTCAATTGCTCTGCTATAATTTGTTTATCTAGCATGCCATGTTTGTTTATCTAAGGAGAACACCTCTAGTGAACTATGGAACCTGGTCCAATCTTTACCATTGATACATCTTCCACTATTACTGTTTACTTGCTCCAAACCATCACCTGTTGGAGATATGCCCTAGAGGCAATAATAAATGTAGTTATTATTATATCTTTGTGTTTATGATAAATGTTTACATTCATGCTATAATAGTATTAACAAGGAAACATTAATACTTGTGTGATTTGTAAACTAAAATAGAGTCCCTAGTAAAGCCTCTTTATAATACTAGCTTGTTGGTTAATAAATGATTGTGGTTTCCCTATCATGAACATTGAGATGTTATTAACAACAAGATCATATCGTTAGGAGAATGATATGGTGGACATACTCCTATAGATAAGCGTAGCATAAAGATCAAGTCATTCTAAATAGTTCAATTGCTATATGCTTTCTGATACATAGTAACCTAATTCCTTCGACCCTGAGATCATGCATATCACCTTCACCGGAAGGATGCTTTGATGACATCAAACACCACACCAAAATTGGGTGCTATAAAGGTGGCATTGAGTATTCGAAAAGTATTGGTTGAGACACTTGGATCAAGAGTGGGATTTGTCCATCCATATAACGGATAGATATACTCTGGGCCCTCTCGGTGGAATGTCATCCAATTAGCTTGCAAGCATGTGACTGGCTCACAAGGGATCACATATCACGAGAACGAGAAAAGAGTACTTATCGGTAACGAGGTTGAACTAGGTATGCAGAGATACCGACGATCATAACCTCAGATAAGTAAACTATCGTGAGACAAAGGGAAATTGGTATCGTATGTAAGTGGTTCATTCGATCGCAAATTAATCGTAGAAATATGTGGGAACCATATGAATTTACAGATTCCTCTATTGGTTATTGTTCGGAGAAGTGTCTCGATCATGTCCGCATAATTCACGAACCGTAGGGAGACACACTTAAGGATTCGATGTTGTTTGAGTAGTGATGGAATGATGAGAAAGAGACCGAATGTTGTTCGGAATCTCGGATGGGATCCGGGATATCACGAGGATATCCGGAATGGTCCGGAGAATAAGATTCATATAAGGAAAGTCCTATTTTGGAGTTGGAGAATGGTTCCGGTGTTTTCATCGAGAATGTTCTAGAAGGTTCCGGAATGTCCGGCACTCCGAAGGGGAAGGGTACATGAATGTGTTATATCAAGTTGGTATGATTGCATCATGTACTAGGTGTCATCTCTGAACAAAATAAAGGGTTTAATCAAATCCTAGTTTGAAAAGTCAAACGCCAATTTGAAAAGTCAAACGGCTATTTTGGGAAGTGGAGGGGAAGGTGGAAACCGAGTTGGCGAGGAGTTCCTCCCCTCCACCGTCGGCCCCCTTGGGAAAACGACTTGGGGAGGGACTCCCCTCCCCTGGCGTGGCCCCTCCACCTATATAAGGAGGGGCAGGGTTGCCCCTCCTAGCACACAAGTTTCCTACCTCTAAACCCTAACCCTAGCCGCCGCCGGCCTAGGGCATCTCGCCGCCACCGCCTAGGTAAAACCCTAGCCGCCGGCCTAGCCCCCTCCTTGGTGTGTCTAAACCCTAGAACACCGAGGGCTCTCTCATAGTCCACCATACTCGCTCCGGCTTAAGGCTTAGGCCTCATGAGATCTCCCCTCTACTTAGGTACCACGCCACAGTCTTTGGAATCGCGAGGAGAGTGCTACAACCTCCGCCCTGGAACAAGGGAGAGGAAGGTCTTTGTCGAATCGAACGTGTGACCGATCAAGGGAGCGCCTAACGGAGCCTTGGAAGGATCGTCTACGCGATCTTGAGATCGGGAAGAGTACGACTACATCACCCACGAGAATCCGCTCTCGTTAAACACTTTGGAATCTTCGAGGGTGAGTTATTCCATCGACTCGTTGCTACAATCTAGTAGATAGATCTTGGCTTGTTTGTTTGTATGCGATAGAAATTTTTTGTTTTCCATGCTACGAATCCCTACATCACCACCTTCCACACCGTACAGTTAATCCTTTGTTACAACAACCGGTGAGATTGACAACCTCACTGTTAGTTGGGGAAAAGTCTTGAGTTTGTGTTGTGCAGGTTTCCACGTTGCTTGCAACACCTTTGGGACGTTTCCTTCCTCCTACTGGTTTGATAACCTTGGTTTCTTACTAAGGGAAAACTTCCTGCTGTACTGCATCATACCTTCTGCTTGGGGTCTCCCAACGAAGTGCTGCTGCACGCATCAAGGCTTTTTCTGGCACCGCTGCCGGGGAGGCTAAGGACATCTTCACAAGGGGAGTCGTCCTCAACCTTTCACTTTACTTTGTTTTTAGTTTTCTTAGATCCTTTTGCTTCATTTTGTTTGCCTCTTTTTATCAAAAACTCCAAAAAAATAGTTTAGTTTGGTTTGCTTTCTCTTATAAAAACACAAAAAATTAGTTCCTACTATAGTTATTGGTTTGTTATTGCCTTGCTTTGTCATGTTTTCTATCAATGGATGGTTTCTTTGAAACTAGTTCTTATTGGCAAGGTGGGTTCACGGAAGAACAAAAGTACTGTTATAAGGAACACCGTCTGTTAGAAAAAGGGAAACACTTATGGGCACAAATTGATAAATTGAATACTTTTGATAGAGAGGTGTGCTATGCTTATAATGTTACTTATTGCTTTGATAAAGCTTGTTGCTGTAGGAGGTATAAACACCTCCCTTTTCAATGTGAGTATAATGATAATGTTACCATATCCTCTTATGTTAAAGGAAATTATGACTTTTATGATGTGGAACAAATTGAAGAATTTATTGCCTTCAAGGGTGCATTTGAACTTGCCAGTTTGCTTGAAAATACTGATGATGCACCTTATGATTATGAGGTTTATGGGATACTTAAATTTTGCTTTGATAATTACAAGGAAGAAAATGGCTATATTCTTGAATATTTTAATAGATGCTTTCCACAAACGGAAGAGATTAATGCCTTGCAGGAGCCTATGGAATAAGAAATTGTTGAAATTGGAAGCTCATTAGATGTAAAAGAGGAGGAGAGTGATGAACAAAAGGAGGAAGAATGGATTATCTATCCATGCCTACCTTCTAATGGGAGTAACTCTTTATCCCTTACATTATTTGATTGTCCCCCATGCTACCAAAGGAGGATGAATGTTATGTTCCTGTGGATCCTTTTGAAATTTCTACTTTGTGGCACATCCCAAAATTTTCCAAATTTTGAAATGTGAAAAATAAATAAACAATTGTTGAAACTTAGGGTGAAAAGAAACTTTTTTCTTCTAAATGGAAACATCAAAACACTTATTGAACAAATTTGAATGAAAAGGGCATCCAAAAAAATTCAACCAAGTGAAATGCATTCATCAATGAATGTATCTTGAAATTTAAACACTTGGAAAAGTTAAACCAAAATCCCAAATCTTAATGGAAGAAAATCATTTCCAAGATCTCTCTAAGACTATAGATTTGTTCCATATAAAAATTTGTCAACAAATATTTATAAATGACCAAAAATGATAAACAAAAATATTATAAAACCATAGAAATTGGTTTCATTCAATTTGGAACCATGGATACAAACTTATGAATTTAATAAGATAAAACGAATTAATTTCCAAATCTAATAAAGATCCTAACTAAAATCAATACCAAGTTGTGAGCAAAGTAATCCTAAAAGGATTTAAAAAGATAAACAAATATTAAATAAAATTATTCAAGTTGGAATCACCAAGTTTGAATCTATAAATAAAAATATATGGATTTTATAAGGTAAAGAAAGAAATAATTAAATAAGGAATATTTAAAAGACAAATTAAATCTTGGCCAAATCCATAAAAAATGAAAGTTTACTAATAATAAGAAGGAATAAAAGATTATTTAAATAAAATGGTATGGAATGAACCATATTCGACTTTATTTAAATAAAGACAAATTGCCTAAACTAAATAAATAATAAATCACAAGAAAATTATTTAGAAGACAATTTAAAACTTGAATTAAATCCATAAGCAAATGGAATAAAGATAATCCAAATAAAAATAAAAGAATAAAATTATTTAAATAAAATTATATGGGCTTGAACCATATTTGATTTTATTTAAATAAAGACAATTGCCTAATATAAATGACTAATCAAATCATGAGAAAAATAATTGAAATTGCCAAAGTGGATTAAAATTTATATAATTAACTTAAAAATAATAAAAGAATAATTAAATAAAATTATATGGTTTGGAACCATATTCAAATTCATTTAAATAAGACAAATGTCTGATTTAAATAAATAATAAACCATAAGAAAATATAGGAAATGTTCTAAAATGGATTATTTAAATATATTAATAAACAGTATAAAAACCTACTGAAAGTTTGGAAAAGATTTGATAAAGAAATCTGAATTCAAATGAAAGTTTGAATTGAAAACAGAAAATCAGAAAAGAAAAAGAATCAGAAAGAAAAAATAGAAACGACCAACCCAACTCACCTACCCAGCTACCAGGCCCAACGAGCACAACAGCACCCACCCGGCTCCCCTCTCTCTTCCCTAGCCATTCTTCTCTCACCGTGTGTAACCCACCCCCTCTCACTGACCACGAGACCCCACCGAACACGTCATCGTCGTCCCCGCGACCAGTTCTTCCCCAATTCCTCCCAGCCATTTCCTGTTGTTCCTCCTTCGAGTTAATTCGCGTAATAGATGTGCTAATTCCGCCCAGTGATCACGCACGTTAAAGCGCCTCCCTCTCCTCCCCATTTCCCCTCAACCTCCAGCACCTCTCCGCCACCAGGCTGAGCAAATTCATCGCTTAAAACCCACTGCCCCGACGAACCTCCACTGCAATTCCGGCCAACCCTGACCCCTCCTACCTCCTAGATCACACGAGCCTGCTCGCTAGCACCAGGCGCACCTGCCAGTAGCCCTATCTCACTCGCGCGCGCCCCAGAACATTGCCTCTGACGACGCCAACTTGCCGCCGCTATCTCCGACGAGCTTCCCCGGTAATCCCTGACCTTTACTCTCTCTCTGGTTGACGCTCGCGTACTCGCCTTCGACTCACGCATCTAACGCCACTACTTGCTTGCTTTCTCATGTCCTGTAGCGATACCACCGATGAAGCCCGTGGTTGCCCGACGCAGATACAAACTCTGACAAGCAATCGACAACTACATCGTGCGCCCTTGTCCCTCCTGCGGCCACCTTGAGCACCGCAACGACCCTGCGAGCATAGTGAGACCCTTACCCCTCTCTCTCGCTTCCTATTATCGCTGGAGCGTCATCGCCTGAGCGCCACCGCCGCGCGTCAGTTGCCAGCGCCGCCAGATATTGGTTGTTGCGTCTTGGACCGTTAGATCTTGACCGCGTGGCTTAGAATAGAGGATTTAACCAACCGTTATTAGATGATCTGAGCCACACAGATCTAATTAGATCCTACGATCCACATAGTGTGATCCGAACGAACTGGTATCAGCCTGTAAGAACACGCCACGTAGCCTAGCTTTTGTTTTAAAGACAGAAAGGTTCTATTAGATGTATGATTTTGTAAAATTCATAACATTTGTTTTACACGTCCAAAAATTACAAATGTTATATCATTGGAATCAGGAAAATGAAACCTTTGCAACCATTCCTTTAGTTTAGTATTTTGCTTCTAGAAAATTAGGTGTTTTTGCAGAAACATTTGTAAGACGATTTTGTGTAAAAAATTATTCTAAAAATGATTTTTGAGTAAAATATTTTGCAAATGGTTTGTTTTGAACTCTCCGACCCTAAACAGTAACTTTTGGATTTAAAAATATATTTTGTGACACTAAAAAATTATTCCTTTGAATAAAAGCATTTCTAGTAAAACAAAAATGTTACTATGATTTAAAAATGATTTTGAGAGAAACCTTTTGCAAATGGATTAGTTTTAAACACTTTGACCATAAACACTAACAATTGTGTTTAAAAACATATTTTTCTAACACTATAAATTATTCCTTTGAATAAAAGCATTTCTAGCAAAACAAAATGATTTAAAATGGCCTATTTTCACTAACTTGTTTCCAAATGATTTTGCCACATTTATAAATGAGCAGTTGGTGTTTTAAAATGTTTATAGACTTATTAGAAAACACTTTTCAAACCAAAACCACCTTTTGCATGCTTGCATGCATTATTTTGTTTTCATTATTTTATGTGGTGAATTGTATGAATGTTAGTTTTGAATTTGTGTTTGCTTGATTGAATTATAGTGAACTTTGAAGAGTGTGACAATTGCAAGATCAAGGAGTGAACCTAGTTTCTCTACTAGAAAGGCAAGTGGTGCTTCATGTATTTGTCCTATTATTTTTGACTATGCACTAGTGATATTTTGTATAGGTCTTACATGAAATTTTGCTAAGTATCTATATGCTATGCCATGGGAAATCCTAGTAGTTGTAGTCTTGGTAGAATTATTCTCTAAGTTAAGATACTTGTGGATATCATGCTTAACCTAGCTAGTAGCAAACATGGGTGGTTTATATACATGCTATGGAAATTTTGCTAAGTCTTTTGACTTATGTTTTTGCTTAATAAAACAACTAAGTGAATGAATCACCTAGGTGGAATGGAAAGAATGGTTTGTGTTGAGTGGTTACTCAGGGCCCATTTTATGGCCTCCCTGGTGTATCTCACTTGTGGAAAGCCACCCAGGAACAAAGGGATTTGAGATACTTAGTGTTTAGAAGCTTCTAGTGCAGCCACATGGCAATATGGGCTCTGCCTGGATCATATAGGTTGCAATAACTTAGCCAGATGGACAGAAGGTGGTGGGGATGATAGGTTGGAACACGTCCATTTGGTCTAAGGGAAGGCTTCTAAAAGATCTTGTCTCGATGCATGTCGAGTCTTGTGGGTAAAGTGCACCACCTCTCGAGAAGGAAAAATCTAAGTACTTATCCGTGTCCCCAGCAATGGAAAATTTTAGCATCAAGAAGCTATCAAGGATCTCCTCATCCCAATTTCTAAGTTAAAAAGTTGTGGTTGAACAAGGGTTAAAGGTTAACCAATTCTATTGGTTGTTCCTTGGGTGATTTTGACAAACAAAAACTTAGTGTTTTCAACTAATAAGGGAAACTTATTTTGATCAAGCAAGCCTAAGATCCACTTAGCCAAATGCATATAGATGATAGATACCACTATTCTACCATAGTATCACTTGCCAATACAATTCAAATGTATTAACCCTTGTGGTTGTAACTTATTATGTTGCAGGTTTGTTTGATGTTTGTGAAGTATGTTGATTAGGATTACAAGTATACAACCAACATGATTGCATGTGGCACTTTGAAGATGAAGGACTCCATGCTATATAGATATTCTGCTGCATTGTAATGTGATAGCCAAATGAGCTATGTAAGATGTAATGACTTATTTTATTCCTGGTTATAAAGTTGTATTATGACCTTTGTTTCTTGATATTACATCTTAAACTGTGGATGCTAGCTATTGATCCAGGGACTAGCATTGTAAACATAGGGATATCTACCTTATTAAAGGTTGGGACCTCTACAAGTACTTAGCCGTGTCCCCGGCAATGGACAATTTGAGCATCAAGACATGGAAGCTATCAAGGATCTCCTCATCCCAATTTCTAAGTTAAAAGCTTGTGGTTGAACAAGGGTAAAGGATCTTCAATCTTTGATTGGTAGATGCCTTGGGTGATTTGACAAACAAAAACTTAGTGTTTTCAACTTATAAGGAAAATCTATTTTGAGAAAAGCAAGCCTAAGCTCCACTTAGCCAAATGCATATAGATGTTAGATACCACTATTCTACCATAGTATCACTTGCCAATACAATTCAAATGTATTGACCCTTGTGGTTGTAACTTATTATGCTACAGGTTTGTTTGATGTTAGTGAAGTGTGTTGAATAGGATTACAAGTCTACAACCAACATGATTGCCTGTGGCATATGAAGATGAAGGACTCCATGCTATATAGATATTTCTGCTGCATTGTAATGAGATAGCCATATGAGCTATGTAAGATGTAATGAATTATTTTATTCATGGTTATAAAGTTGCATTATGACCTTTGTTTCTTGATATTACATCTTAAACTATGGATGCTAGCTATTCGATCCAGAGACTAGCATTGTAAACACAGGGATCTCTACCCTATCAGGTTGGGACCTCTACACTTTGGGTAAAACCTGTGAAGTTTTAATCCCACTATTTTTGAGCTTGATAGAAATTATGTGTTTGTAGATCATGAAAAGCATGCTTTATGTGATAGATATATTGTTGAGTTTATTTATGAGGCTACTGAAAATTATTGTGGGAGAGGAAAATATGGTTGTAGAAGTTTTCATGGTACTGAAACACCTCTCTATGTGCTGAAAGTTTTGAAGTTACTCTTGTTTCATCTTCCTATGCCTTTATGAATTTATTTGCATACAAGATTCCTATGCATAGGAAGTGGGTCATATTTAAATGTGTTTTGAATTTGCTTCTTGATGCTCTCTTTTACTTCAATTCATATTTCTTATGTGAGCATCTTCTCAAGCTATTAAGCCTAACTTAAAGGCGTTAAATAAAAGTACTTGTTGGGAGATAACCCAAGAGTTTACTTGAGTTTTGGAAGTTATTACTTCAGTAATGGACTCTCCTTATCCTTTTTGTTTGCTTTTTGTGCCAAGAATGACCTCTAATGAGAGGGAAGTAAGATTTGGGGAGTTGCTGCCCCGAAATAGATTTTTGTGCTCCACCATAAAAATTCGTGAGGTGTCTCTGTAAGTCGGATTGAGCTGAAAATTTATGAATAAATCCCACAGTATGTTAGCTAACTTTCGTTAGTTCAACACGTTTTTATTTGAGGAACATTAGGTCTTCGTAAAAATCAGTTTCTACCTGCTGGTCTGTTTTGACAGATTTTTGCCATTATTTGCATTTGCTTTTTATTGATTCCTTTTTGGGTTCTTTTTGGGAAATTGAGCTTTTTGAGGAGTTGCTACAGTAGCTTGTGTTTTTAGTGAAAACTTTTGCTGTTCTAAAGCTAAACCCAAGGGTCTATTATCTTTTGAATACACTAATGTTTCTAATGAAGATTGTGTGAAGTTTTGTATGAAGGAAAATTTCAGGTGTAGAGAGAGAATGATGTAATGAGATGACGAATGGACAAAATCTCAAGCTTGGGGATGCCACCCCGGTGTCACCGCAAGAAATATCCAAGAGGTACAAGCGTCAAAGCTTGGGGATGCCCAAGGCATCCCCTTCTTCATCAATAAAAAGCTCAGGTCTTTCTAGACACTTCATTTTTATTGTTTCATACACTGTTGTGTTATTCTTGGAGCATCTTAGTTTTAATTTTCTTTGCTTAGTTGTTTAGTTTGCTTGAATAAAGTAGTTTGGACCCCCCGTTCTCGCTGTGTTGTTTCAAATAAGTCGATTGGTGTTGGAAGGAGTAGAAAGTTCTTGCTTGAAAGTGCAAGAGGGGCTTACATTGACTGTGACTTAGAATTTAGCATGCCATGCTAGATGTTGTTTCGACCTTATGCTTAGTGATTATTGTTGTAGCATGTACTGTTCCAAACAATTCGGATTGCTTAGTGTGCCTTGAAAGAATCATGCGTTGTTTTAGAATACAAAATCATAGTATTGTGGTATTCTCCTTTGATGTTTTGTTTGGGTTGACTTGGCGCATGCTCACACCATGTATGACTACGAAAAAGTCACCATAGACTCTATGATCATTTAGTCCTTGACTTGTAGTACCACTCTATGCTTTGATTAGTAATGTTTTGTCGCTCTGCATGATTATGGCCATTATTGCTCTCTTAGATGGTTGCTCCCAGTCTTTTGCTAGCCTCCACTTGTATGAGTAAGATCTACTCATGCTTTCAACTCTCAACAAACCAAGTTATTCCAAAGTGTCCACTATAAATTCCTATGCATGGTGTGTTACACCATTCCAAGTATATTCTTATTTTCAGCTATCTTCCAATTAAAAAAGTATTTTGTTATGTGAAAACTTAGTGATTAAAGCCCTCACGAACTTGATGGCACACATTATATTCCTTTCCCCTAATAAACTTGAACCATTGTGTCATCTATGTTGTATATGCTTGCACTTATACGTTGGAATTAGCAGAACCATGCTGTCATGGGTAATGTTTTCAACATTGCACTTGTACTTTGTACACAGTTGATATCATACTCTTTTGTCTGTGGATGTCGCCGGTGTGAAATAAAAAGGGAGCTTGTAAGTCCATAGAGTTATGTATTTTGTGTTAGAGAAACGCCTGGGCCGCTAGCCTAAGCCATGCCTAATCATGGTGGAAACTTGCAGCATCACCATAATGAGCAATCTGTGAAGCATCCTCAATAAAATCTATGCAAATAGTAAATAAAGAGATCGCTGAGATGCTCATTGTCTGCTTGCCTTGCCATTTTGGTTATGGGATAGCTCCTATACCATGTTCAAGGGGTACCCCATTGGCGGTTCTCTATGATACACATGTACTTACGTTGACAAGAACTTACAGGTGACCAAAGTTGAGTAGCATGAGGTGCTGCCCTCGTATTCAAGGGACATGAGATTGCCAACTTATACTTTGTCAAGCATATACTCCATAGTTTGTTCACTTTAACCTTAATCACTTCAAGATGCTTATGAGAGGGGCAGCGAGGGATCAAAGCTAACAAGTACCATAATTTTTGGAAGCTCTTTTTGAAACTTGAAATCCCTGCTTCCCTTTATGAAGGGCCCTTTCTTCCACCATTATATTGAGTATCCACCTTCTACTTTTAGGCACCAGTTAAGAGAGCATAGTTTCCATTCTTAGTTCAATGTGTAGTGTCCCAAAATTTATTGATTGATGCATATTGTTGATATTGCTTGTCCTTGTGCTATTTGTATATAGTCACTCTTATGAACTTTGAAGGTGTCCTATGCATCTATTTGCTACTCTATGAGGGACAATATGAATGCCACTATGCCATGTTTTCTGTATGTGAAACAAACAAACGTTTTTCAATGCATATTCTTCATGATCTTTGTTTCTAGACTTTCATGTTGCATGCATAGTTATTTTGTCTTATTGTTAGAACTCTATTTTTCATGCACATGTTTAGAGTTCTTTGATCCCAGCTTTCAATGCTTGGAAATGGTTTGATCTTGGTTTTGATGGTGCATGTCACCTCAAAAATTATTCTTTTATCACTTACCTACTCGAGGACGAGCAGGAGTTAAGCTTGGGGATGCTTGATACGCCGGAAACGTATCTATAATTTTTGGTGTTCCATGCTTGTTTAGTATCTACTTTGCTTTGCTTTTTCCATACTTTGAGGTACTTTTCATATGTTTTCTGGTGCTAACCTATTAACAAGTTGACACAGTGCCAATTGCCTGTTTTCTGTAGTTTTTGGTTCTAGGAAAGCTAGTAAGGAAATATTCTCGGAATTGGATGGGACAAAAGCCAAACTCAATATTTCACTAAGGAGAACACAGAGTCCAGAGGAGAGACGGAGGGGCGCCATAGGGTGGCCACATCCCCTCAGGCACGACCTAGGGTGGGCCCGTGCCTAGGCAGGGTGTGGGCCCCCTTGCCGCCTCCCAGCCTTGCCTCTTCGCCTATAAGAAGCCCCTGATGCCGAAACCCTAAGTACCCGATCAATATTCCACGAAACTGTCTGTAGCCGCCGCCACCATCGTCCCTAGATCGGGGGGATCTTAAGCTCTTCCCGGCACCCTGTCGGAGGGGAGATCATCCCGGAGGCCTTCTTCTTCATCATGCCAGCCTCCGGTATGAAGCGTGAGTAGTTACACCTTGGACTACAGGTCCATGTAGTAGCTAGATGGCTGTATCTCCTCCTTGTGCTTTCATGTCTAGATCTTGTGAGCTCCGTTCATGATCAAGATCTAATCTATTTGTAATCATGCATGTTGTGTTTGTGGGGATCCGATAGATATTGAGATTACTATGTCAGCTTGATTAATGGTTTTGTCTTATTGATTATATCATGTCTGTGTTGTTTGTGATCTTGCATGCTGCGGTGACCCAGCATACCACTACATGTTGCGGTGACCCAGCATACCACTGCATGATGTAGTACACTATAGTCGTTGATATAACACCAATGAAACATCATTCACTAGTATTACATCCCTTAGAGTGGTACAACAGAAACACAGCAGGTCCAACACATGACTATAGGTTACAACTCAACTCTTTACACAAGATCTAGAGAACACTCTAGGTTAAAGAGAGAGAAAGAAACTTCTTACAAAGAAGAATCAGAAATAAACAACTCCAAAATTATAATACTATTAAGTCTAATATCTTAACTAATGGTCTGGCATTGCTTCTATTGCAATACACTATAGAAATAGGTTCTATGGCTAGAGATTCTATTCTTATCTAATCAGCAACTTTGTCTTCAATTGAGCTGATGTATATGTTGACTTTCTTGACTTCATTGAAGAGCTTTAGCCTTTGATGATGATTCCTGGAGCATGGCTTGATGTATTCATCGTCTGTACTGGCTTTAGAACCTAGCAAGGGTTAAGAAGATACTTTGAGTACGAGCGTACTCAGCAAGTCCACTAGAAAAGGAGTGTTTGATGCACTATAACTACGGCCACAGACCATAGGTCATAGGCAATGCAAGTTTTTATAAACATTTCTTCAAAGGTTGCTTTTATTCTGAAAATCTATGTCCGTCAGCCTTCACGGGTTTACCAAAACCTTCATGGGGTTCCTTTCTGCCGCTGTCAGCTCCTTCCCGGAACAGGGAGTAACAAGTTACAGTTCTTACACTCTGTAGAGGTGCGTCACTTTACCCATGAGAGATCCTAGCTTTGTTGCACATCCGGGCCGCGAACCCATTCACACTTCCTTGGTGTGAGGCCCAAACTAAGACCCAAGCCAATCACTGCCTTCTCCGCGACCCCGCATGTCTCCTTGGTGTACGCCATCCCACCTATTGAATTACGACAATGGCAGTACAGACCGTTCAGATGCCGGAACTATCATGGGACGTTGAGGGCTCCCACCCATATGCTACATATCCTCTACGAATTACCATAAATAATATGCACTCTACGAGTGATAACAGCCATGACCCACACATCCAACTCCATGCGAGAGGGAAAAGATACAGCTGACTTCTTCGTCCCGTTCCAAATCTCATGGTCAACGTGTAATATACGATGCAAGAATCACTGGCGACCTTTGTTGTTAAGTCCTAGATAATATGTTCCTTTACCACCGGAACTCTTATAGTAGGTTATTACCTCATGGTAAATAACCTATAATCGCATTATTATGAAAATAGTGTTTTCTGTCCTTTTTCAAATGCAGGTGATGACAACACTGGATTTGTAAAATACTTTACAGAAAATAATCAAAGGACATGAGCAAGTGTAAACTTGCCTTTTGTGATTGCAAGATTATGCACTCACGGTCTTTGAGACGACATAAGATCCAATATCTGAAATCTGCATCATTCGTCCGGTAAGGACTAATGTTTAAAGAAGCAGTATGTAGTTATGCATAAGTAATGCTATGCATTTTTGTAAAACTCCCAAATTGAATCCCCAATACTTTGAGTGAAGTGAATTCAAGTGATTCTTTACAGAGTTGGTTTATCTTCAAATTTTACTTTATAAGTAATGACCTTTATTAGGAACCTAAGTGTTAACAATCCAAAATATGTAAGTAAAGTATAAGATGATGTGATTATGGTGAATTGTCATGTGGTGACTATGATAAAAGTCCTTGGGATTGAGTTGTTAAGAGTTGAAGGACTTATTATAAGATTGTTATTTTAAGTGGCAAAAAGAATAACATTTAAAGAAAATATTTCCTTTCTAAGGTTTAAACAATCATCATTGTTAATAGAACATGATCAATGTCTTTTGGTGTTTGATTTATTAGTTTGGACTTGAGATGCTTTATGTCTTAAGTTAAACGGACCAAAGTTAACTATAAAAACATAAGTGATTTATTAGACCTGATGTTTATAAGGTTTGAGACTAAAGTTAACTTTAAAAGGTTAAGTAAACTTAAGATGTAATATATTTTAATTATTCCCAAGTTTTAGATTTATGATAGGTATAACTAAGGTGTGGAATTATTCACTTTATATTTTAAGTGAATGATTAGATTAAATTTGTTTTGCAATTATGAAAGGAATATGTATTTATTTAATGGAATCATAATTAGATGGTCTTAGTAATTTGTTAGAATTTAAAGTTATGTTAATAGTGGTTAAGATATAATGATTATTCAAAAGGATTCTTAATAAGATTTTTAAAAGAATATTTTAAAGTTAAAAGTTATACTTAAGTTTGATTATGAATTCAAGTTATGGGTTTGGAATTAGTACTAAGACACTAATTGCTCAAGGTTTTATAAGAATTGTGATTATTTCTTACTTAAGAATTGTTTGTAAAGAATTCACAAAATAGGTATTAGGTAAGGATTTATTATTTAAAATATTAAGTACTTTCCTAATAATATATTTAATATGTTCCTAGTGTAATATATTTATTCCAGACCTTAAAAATGAATTTTATTTATTTTTAAGTATTATCTTTATTTTTATAAAATTCATCAAAGAATTAAGTGTCTTTAAATATTTGCTTTATGTTTTATTTGTAAAACTCTAAGTTAGTATTTTTTATAAAGTAGTAAAGTTATTTTGATACATAAAAATGATATTTTTTTAGGGTTTTTGTTTTATTTTATAAAATTTCATTTAAAATTTAATGGTGTAAATAATTATTTTATTTTATATTTATTTTAAATAATTAAAATTGTATTTTTATTAGGTAGATATTATTTTTGTGGTCATTTTGATATATCATATTTATTTTTAGGATTTGATATAACTTCATATGTATTGGAATTATTTTATATAGTTTATGTTATGGGAAAATAATTTAATAGTGGGAAGTAATTGGTTTGTGGCCCAATTGGGTGTAAATGAATTTGGTCCAACGGACTGAGTTGGGCTTGGCCCAATAGGCCTGCCCAGTTCAGCTTGGGGTTACACAACCCACTCCAGGGTCCTCTCTTCCTCCTCGCACCTGAGTACACCCCGCACGCCCATGACCTCCTGGGCGCCGTCGTGCCGTCGTTTGGCTCCGGCTGCTCCTTCCCTCTTCGGCGCCGGTAAGATGGGGCTTTGGTCTGTCGTGCTATGATCTACAACCTCCCCTTGTTCGATTTGTTCCTCCCTGCCTCTCGTGCACACTCGGTTGAAAACCCTAGCTCTGCCCTAGCACTGCTGAAAGAGCATTTGCTATCCCTAGTGATTTTGGTGTTTGATAACAACACACATGTCGGACTAATGATTTGCTAATTGTGTCGCAGGTACATTAAAAAGATTTGCAAACATTCAAAAACTGTCTGCCTGGAGTGGTACCAAAAAGCGGTAGTACCGCTTTTTGCTACCGGACCAGACAGAAGCCTGTGACTAACTGTCAAAAAGTCTCTGCCGCGCCTGGTACTAAAAAGCGGTAGTACTGCATTTTAGTACCTAGCACGATAGAAGCTTTTTGACAGCTTGTCAAAAGCTTCTGCCTGTACCGCATTTTAGTACCGCTCGGGGCAGAGACTTTTTGTACGTTGCAAAAAGCTTATGTCTGCGCAGGTAGCAAAATGCGGTGGTACCGCATTTTACTACCTGGCGTGACAGAGAGTTTTTCGTCTGAAAGCTGCTGATTTATCTCTGTCCAGTAGTACCGGTTGCCACTGGCGGTACTACCGCTGTCCGGTAGCAGTAATAGTAGTACCGATGTGGGCAGGATTTGATGAAGTTTGAAAAAGGGGTGGTCCGGTACCAGGTCCGGTAGTACCGGAGTTCTCCGGTAGTACCGCTTGAACTTCCGGTACTACCGCTGCAATAAATGCTTCAACGGTCAGATTTTGTGGAGGGGTATAAATACCCCTCCACCTACCTTGGGACAAGTTGCTCAGTGCATTAAAGTCAAAGAACACCATTGGAGTCCATTGGAGCCACCCAAATCTTCAAGATCTCCTCATCCCACCACCCAAAGTCCTTGATCTTTGGGGAATCGAAGGAGGAGGCCCCAATCTACTACTTCACCAAAAGATATTTTCATTTCCCCCTCATTTCATTGAGGGCCCCTTTGCTCTAGAGTTTTCTTGGAAACCCTAGTTCTTGTTTTGGTTCTTACAAGCTTGTCTTTGATTGCTTTGACAGATTGCTTGTATTTGGGAGCCTCCGATTAAGTTGTGGATGTGTGCCCCAAACTTGTAACGGTGCCGGCTTCCACCTTGAAGATTGCCGATATAGTGAAAGGTGAATCGATCCCGTTGGGGTGAGATTCATCGGAGAACAAGGGAGGCCTTTCGTGGCGTTGGTGGTTTGAAACCACCCCCTCTCCAAACGTAGACGTACTTCCCGTCAAAAGGAAGGAACTACGGGAAACAAATCCTTGTGTCTTCGCGTCCACTTTTCGGTTACTTCTATACTTCTACCGCACCTTACTTACTTGTTACTACTTTGTGTTGTGGTAGCCCTTGCATAATTGTCATATAGGTAAATTCACCATAGTTGCATTATCTAGAGAATTTACCTTATTGTCAAACCTTAATTTGAAAAAGAAGAAAATTTGAAGTAGCACCTATTCACCCCCCCCTCTAGGTGCCCATACGATCCTTTCAATTGGTATCAGAGCCTCGGCTCTTTATTTGGGCTTTACCGCCTAAGAGAATATGGGTATCCAAGAAGGGGATGGTGGTAGTGAGTCGACCCCGGTGACCATGGAAAATCTCAGAAACTTGGAAACAAGATTGAGCTCTTCCTTGGTCAACAAAGTCAAGGAGATGCTTGAGCAACTTCTTAAAGACAAAGATGGCTCATCACCCCCATCTCCTCAAGAGGATCTACCATCCGTTGTACCTAAAGGGAATACTCTGGTATCCCCCGAGGGTATGGTGGTAGGGGACAAACTAGACAACGCTAATTCCTCCACACGACTTGATGGGGGGAAGGGTGAGCACCATGATTCTTGGTACTCTCCTGATCCTCCCATCCCTCACCCTCATGTGTACAATAGAGGTGACCCACCTAAGCTAGAAGAGTCTGCTACTTTTTCTCAATGGCAATCACTAATGAGAACTCATATGCGCAGCTCTTGCATTGAACTATGGAACATCATCGAGCATGGACTCTTTATTGGGGATCCAAACAACTTGACAAGAAGAGAGATTGGCAATAGTCAACTCAATGCCACTGCTTTGCATATGATTCAACAAGGATTGGGAACAAAGGATTACCCACACATTGAGCATTTTAGCATTGCCAAGGAAGCTTGGGATGCTCTCACTGTGTTGTTTGTTGGCAATGAGAGTATGAGGAGGAATCGATATGATGCTCTAAGCAATGAAGCCGAAGGCTTCTACATGAAAGAAGGTGAAGATCATGAAGACATGTACCGAAGGCTCAAGACCACCGCCACCGCCTTTAGAAATGTGGGTGCCTCACATGTGGATGATGCATGGATAAAAAGGAAGTATGTGAGTGCACTCATGCCTTTTGAACCCACCGACTTGAAGAGTCTACAAGGAAGACACAACTACCATCTCATGACCTCAAATGAAGTTATGCAAGAGATGGCCGCTTTCAAGGTTGCCGCCAAGAATGCCAAAGATGCCCGCGCTCGTGCCCTTGGTATGAGTAATGTTGTCAATGTTGCTTTGAAGGCCAAAGTTGTGGACCATGGGGATGAAGATGATACTGATGAAGGGCTTTCCATGGACCATCCCGATGAAGTGAAGATTTCTCTTGGTCAATATATGTCTTTATATGCAAAGAACTTTTGGAAGAACCCTGCCAAGGCCAAGATGGAAATGGAACAGAGAAGCAATCCAAATGGGAAAAGAGAGAATACCACAAGATTGAGAACTTGCTTCAATTGTGGTGACCGCTACCACTTTGTGGCTAGTTGCCCCTATGAGAAGAGAGAAGATCATGGTGGAAAGCTTGTGTTGAAGAAGACTCTCAAGGGACCATACAAGAAACCTTTCATCAAAAAGAATCCCATCAACAAGAAGCCGGGAGAAATTGTCTTGATCACTCATGAAGAGTACTCCTCCGACAATGAAGATGATGAAGATGACGAAGAGGAAACTTCTCATGGTGTGGCTGCTCTTGCCACCACATCTACTCTGACATTCTCACTCTTCGATTCTCCAAATGAGAACTCCTCCACCAAGAACGCCACTTGCCTTATGGCAAGAGGAACGGAGGTATCTTCATCATCCCGCTCTACTCACTTAGATAATGATGAAATTGATGATGAGATGTATCTTCATGTTAAAAAGGAATTAATTGCCTTTGATGAGTTTATGAATAACCTAGAAGGTGATGCTAAGCTACATTTTGGGAACATCTTAGATCAACTATCACATACTCAAGAGCTTCTAGATGTAAGATGTAAACTTGGGCATGAACATATGATTGAGCTAGAGGCCCTAAACAATGCTCTAGAAGAAGAACAAGAAACTAGGTTGTCACTTGAATTAAAACTTGAAGGGCTTGATGAGGCCAATGACATTATTGTTAACAAACTCATCAAAGAGCATGATCATGCTATTGCTAAATACAAAAGAGCTAAAAAGGACAAGATTGAGTTTTGTGTGGTTCATGAAAAACTTGCCGAGGACTTTAGCTTGCTTAACAAGGCCCACAAGGCCTTGGAGAGTGAACTCTTGTCTCTCACAAAGTCCCATGAAACGCTTCAAACTCAATTGGCCAATATTCCTTCACCTAGTAACTTCATTCCATCTAGTAGCACAACTATTCTTGAAGAGAATGCTAGGTTGAAGGGGGAGCTTGCTAAGGCCACATTTCCACAAGGCAACAAGTCTATTGATGATCTTTTGAGCAAGCAAAGGCGTAGTGGTGATAAAGGGGGCATTGGTTTTGTCTCCAAAACAAAGAAGAAGAACAACAAGAAGAAGAAGGACAAGCCCGCACAAGAGACCAACAAGACCATTGTGGAGAGTAAGACCACAAATGGTAAAACTATGTCTCATGATGATTTTGCGGGAAGTGCTAACCCTCACTATGTTCTAATGCGTGATTATTATGGTGATGTGTATGCACAATATGTTGGCCCTTATGATGGTTATATTGCTTGGTCTATTTGGGTTCCCAAGACCCTTGTTGCTAACAAAAGAGGACCCATTGAAAAATGGGTACCTAAAAACTAGCTTGATCTTTTGTAGACTTATGCTTCCGGAGGGTCAAAATGGGTGATCGATAGTGGTTGCACAAGTCATATGACCGGAATCTCGTCTATTGTCAAGGAATTGGTGTCAAATGAAGATCAAATCACCGTCACATATGCCGACAAGTCAAAGTCTAAGGTAATGGGTTTCAGCAAGGTAGTGGTGGCTCACGACATTACACTCGTGAACGTCATGCTTGTTGAAACCCTTGGATACAATTTACTTTCTGTCCGTGCTCTTGGAAAGATGGGCTTTGCCGTCTTTATTGATGATGATATTGTGGTCCTCATGTGGAGCAAGTATCTCAAGGTCGCTTTCGTTGGGTACGTCTAAAATGACTTGTATGTGGTGGACTTTTCGGGGCAAGCCAATGCAGGTCCGGTGTGCTTATACGGAAAGGCCGATGTGGGTTGGATATGGCACCGCCGACTAGCCCATGTCAATATGAGAACTTTGCAAAGTCTCCATAAAGAGGGCCATATTGTTGGACTAAAATAAAATGTTTCCTTTTCCAAGGATCGTGTTTGCAGGGCATGTGTTCTAGGGAAGATGCATGACGCTCCTCACAAGCCCACGAACCAAATCAAGTCTAACAAGATCTTGGAACTCCTCCATGTGGACCTATTTGGTCCTCCATCTCATGCAAGTCTTGGAGGTAAGAAATATTGTTTGGTGATTGTTGACGACTTTTCAAGATACTCTTGGGTTTATTTCTTCAATTTGAAGAGTGAAACTCAAAGGACTTTTATCGACTTCATCAACTTGGTTCAACGGCAACATAATGTTCCCGTGTTGATTATAAGAAGTGACAACGGCACCGAGTTCAAGAACTACACCTTGAATGATTTTCTTAGTGATGAGGGGATTAAACATCAATATTCCGCTGCATACACCCCTCAACAAAATGGTGTGGCCGAAAGGAAGAACCAGACTCTTATTGAGATGGCTAGGACCATGTTGGTGGAGTTTAAATCTCCATACAACTTCTGGGCCGAAGCCGTCTCCACCGCTTGCCATGCTTCAAACCGGCTCTACCTCCGCAAGAAAATCAACAAGACTCCATATGAGATACTTACTGGTAACAAGCCCAACATATCTTATTTCCGGGTGTTCGGTTGTAAGTGTTTCTATCTCATCAAAGGTGTTCGTTTGTATAAATTCGAGTCTAAAGCATTAGAGGGTATTTTTGTTGGCTATGGTCTCGAATATCACACTTATAAAATCTATGACAAGCTCTCCGGAGCCGTCATAGAATCTTGTAGTGTGACCTTCGAAGAATATGATGGTCCCGAAGGGGGGCGTGTTGATGCTTGTGATGCAGATGATGAAATGCCTCAGGATGCCATAGGAAGAATGGGTGTGGGTTATATCCGCCCCGTTGAGGAACCCCTTATGGAGAATCGAGAAGAACTATGCTCCACTCGAGTGGAGCCCTCATCTTCACAACCTCAACATGCTCCATCTACCGAAGAGGACATTGACTCAAGCCAAAGACAAGATGTGGACCCTAAACATAGTGATCAATGTGTGAACTCTAGTCAAAGGGAGCTTGGTCCATTCGATGGGGTTTCAAGTGGTGCCAAGTCAATTTGTCAAGGAAGATCCATCCAAGCTATTTTGAGACATGCTCAAATTAATGCTAGAAGAGCACTTGATCAAGACCAAGGTCAATCCTTGCCTCCCAATATAGAGGATGACTCCAATGATGATCAAGGTCAAGTTGATGGTCAAGACGAGGATCAAAATGATGAAGAGGGTCCCCCAAGAAACAATGAAGAGATCCACGCTCGTCGCGAAGCTAGAAAGGAAAGAATGTTGGAAATAAGAGACCACACCCTCCAAAATGTTGTTGGAGATCTAAGGAAAGGAATTTCCACAAGAGCACAATTGAAGAGGTTCAGTGAACACCAAGCACACATCTCCATGATTGAACCAAAGAAAGTGTGGGAACCTCTTGAAGATTCGGATTGGTTAGAAGCTATGCACAAAGAGCTCAACAACTTTGAGAGAAACAAAGTGTGGAAGTTAGTTGAGAAACCAAAGGATTGCTGCAATGTTATTGGAACAAAGTGGATATTCAAGAACAAGCAAGATGAGCATGGGATTATTGTAAGGAACAAGGCTAGATTGGTTGCACAAGGTTATTCCCAAATTAAAGGCATTGATTATGGAGAGACTTATGCACCCGTGGCTCTCCTTGAGTCCATCCGTATCCTTCTTGCTTATGCGGCACATCATAACTTTAAGTTGCAACAAATGGATGTAGAAAGTGCATTCCTTTATGGTCCTTTAAATGAATTGGTATATGTTAAGCAACCCACAGGATTTGAGGACCCCAACTTCCCAAACCATGTCTACAAACTTGATAAGGCGCTCTATGGGCTCAAGCAAGCCCCACGCACGTGGTATGAGCACCTTAGAGAGTTATTGTTTGACCGTGGCTTTGAGGTTGGGAAAATCGATCCCACTCTTTTTACTAAGAGGGTCAATGGGGAGCTTTTTGTATGTCAAATATATGTTGATGATATTATCTTTGGCTCATCTAACAAAGCTTTTAATGATGAATTCTCAAAGCTTATGACTAGTAGGTTCCGGATGTCCTTGATGGGGGAGTTGAAAGTATTTCTTGGCTTTGAGATCAAGCAAGTTAGAGGAGGAACATTCTTCAATAAAGCCAAGTATACTCAAGATATGCTCAAGAGATTAAAAATGCAAGATTTGAATGGAGCTCCAACTCCCATGGCAACAAAGACTCATCTAGAACAAAATCCAAATGGTAAAGATGTGGATCAAAAGGTATACCGGTCTATGATTGGTTCTTTGCTTTACCTTTGTGCATATAGACCCGAAATTGTGTTGAGTGTAGGTGTGTGTGCAAGATATCAAGCGGCTCCTAAGGAAAGCCATTTAATGGCGGTCAAGAGAATCTTTCGATATTTAGTTCATACCCCATTTTATGGTCTTTGGTACCCTCAAGGCTCAACATTCACTCTTTGTGGATACACGGATTCGAATTGGGCGAGAGACAAGGATGATAGAAAATCAACATCCGGGGCTTTCCAATTCCTTGGTAGGTCCTTGGTATGTTGGTCTTCTAAGAAGCAAAATTGTATATCTCTCTCTACCGCCGAAGCCGAGTATGTTGCTGCTGCTAGTGCTTGCACCCAATTTCTATGGATGAGGCAAACTTTAAAGGAATGTGGTGTCCATTGTGACAAAGTGCCTCTTCTATGTGACAATGAAAGTGCCATCAAGATTGCATACAACCCGGTGGATCACACAAGGACAAAGCATATTGAGATTCGACATCACTTCATTAGAGATCATGTTGCTAGAGGTGATATTGATCTATCCTATGTATCAACCAAAGATCAACTTGCCGATATCTTCACGAAGCCACTTGATGAAGCAAGGTTTTGCTACTTGAGGAATGAACTAAATATCGTAGATTCAAGGAGTTTGACTTGATTATCTTGCACTCTCACCTAATACTCAACCCATATTTGGTTTAGGTGTAGGCATGGACATAGGGGGAATGTGGTCCTAATTGATTGGACTATCCCTCCCCCCATTATGCACAAAGTAAACAAAATCATTCCTCTTAATATCATTTTGTGATATGTGAGCTCAATGATGAGTTTCGGTAATGGACCCAAGATATATCTTCGTGGTGCCAAGCCGAGTATACTCAAATATGGTGGCCTAAGCCACCGCCCCCTCTCAATCGAGAGGTTGATGTGCTTACTCGTGTTTGTCACTTTTTGAATTGGTTCTTACTCATGTTGGTCATCCTCTAGTTGTTTTTGTTTCTTTGGTCGTGCACTCACATTTGGCTCTTCATACGTTCTTTTTGTAATTTTTGAGTGCATTGACCCATATCAGCGTGACTCTCTAAACCCATGCCATTCTTATCCCCCAACAAAACCCATCTTCTCTGCACAAGAACCTTCCATTTTATGTATCTTGGCTCTCAGTCATGATGGTTACTGTACTACCGGATCTCATATGCGGTACTACCGCCCAACGGTACTACCGGACGTTACCAGCGGTACTATCGCCTCTGGTTTTGTTTCCAGGTTCCTACCTGAAAACTTCCAGTCTTACTACTGTCGGTACCTCTCCAGACTACCGCTTAGCGATACTACCGCCCATGAACCCGGTACTACCGCTTGTGCGCGTCGATTAAGACTGAAGACGGGGGAGAGGCACCCCTCAGTGCCTCATTCATCCCTTGTCTCCACTCCTCACCAGCGCCACCACCAGAGCAAGAGGTCGCCGGAGGAGCCCGCCCTTCCCTCCTTCTCCCGGATTCACATCGGATCCGGCCTCCCTGTGGGCTCCTCTCTCTTCCCCACCGTCATGGACACCGGTACTACCTCCCTCCTCATCTTCTAACTTGTTTTCTCCATTGAATCTAGGGTAACTTTGATTCTTGGTTAAAACTCGCATTCTTGAGGTTGTATCGTGTGCTATTTACCAGATCTATCACTTGGTCTGATGGAAATCGTGTTTTACAACAAATTTATTGCCCATACTTGGATCTCTAGTCCAGATCTGCACTATAGTCGCGGGCCGGTAGTACCGGGAATCTTTTTCCGGTACTACCGCTTGGCGGTACTACCGCTAGTGCAGGTCCGGTACTACCGCCCAGTACTGCCAGCAATTTTTTTTTAAAACACTAAACTCCATCCTCTGTTTGCCTCAGGTTCTTGTGCCCTTACCCCTATGCTATCTCCCTCGTTCTTTCACAGGTGTAGGGGGGTCCCGGGGATCGCGCAAGCGCTCCAAAGCTCACTATGAGATCGAGGACTATGAGTCAGAATCTGGGACTGAGTCAGAAGAGGAGGTCATTCCTCAACCTAGTGCCCGTCTGAAACTGCCAACAACTCGTGGTCGTAGGGGTGGGGGGTCAAGCAAAGTGCTGGTCGTGGTAAAGCTCCTCCACCTCCTCCTCCCTCTGGTCCTCGCAAGAGTCAAAGTTCCGGGCCATCTGGGCCAAAGCTGTTGTCTGATCTATCTGAGACAGAATTTCATGCTCTGCGGGTGGTCAGTCCATATGGGGCAGCTCGCTCTCATGCTCGAGAAAACAGCGTCTTCTATACGGACTTTCAGGAGCGAGTGTTCCATGAGATTCTCATGAAAGATGACAAAATTGTGGTTCCTCAAAAATGGATCAAGATGAATCATGTGAGGAAGAATCTGAACTACTTTGGTGAGGCTCTTGACATTTGCACCAACATTGGCTTGCTTCCCATTATGGAGTTCCGGTGCAACTATGATCCAATGCTCATTGCTCAGTTCTATGCAACCGTTCACTTTGCCAAGAATGATACTCAGACTCTCACTTGGATGACCGAGGGTGTTGTCAAGCAAGCAACATTGGCTGAGTTTGGGGCTATTCTCGGGTACGAAGACCGTGGCAAGGACATTCCCGTTGGCTTTCGGTGCCACGCCAATGATCGTCCCATGAAGAAAGATGTGCTTGCCCCACTGTACATCCGGGGGCGCGGAATCCCTGGAAAGATCAAAGGGCTCCTCCCTACTTATGACATCTTGCACCGCATCTTTCATGAGACTGTCGCCCCTCGTGCTGGGAATGTTGATGAGATACATGCTTTCATGGTTGATATTATGATGGCCACCTATCACCACCGTGACTCTGGCCTACCTATGGATGTGATGGATGTTATTTGGAATGAAATGGTCTACGCCACTTTTCAGAGGAGGGTGCCTCCTTTTGCTCCATACATCATGGCTCTCATCATTAGCAAGTGCCCTATGATTGCCCGTGACTTGCCTTCTCTTTGTCTTGCCACTCACCGCCACAAGAATCTGTTGATCAAGACCCATCTCAAACCACGCAATGCGGATGGTCAGATTGTTGATGAGGATGGGAACCCGGTTGAGGAGGAGTCAGGTGATGTAGCTGATCTTGTGAGTCTGCTGCATTTGTGGTCTCACGTCGCCAGTCCGCACAGCCATCTTGGGCTAAGAGGTTTGAGGCCAAACTCAAGAAGATATTCTGCTTCCAAGTGGACAATCAGAAACGCATGTACGAGTCCCATGTCTATGCCAAGAAGTCCTGTGCTCGTCAGAAGGAAATGATGGAGGCTCAAGGCTTGACCGTTTCCAAGGGCTCCGAGAACAACATTACCCCAGAAGACCAATGGATCTCCAAGCACAGCAACTGGGAAGATGATGCCACCTCCTCCTTCTGTGCCCCGCCACCTCATGATGATGCATGGGAAGACTGGGTTGATGATGATGACGAGTGATCTCCGGGGCGTTAGTGCTGCTCTTGTCCCTTTTTGGCGTCTTGATGCCAAAGGGGGAGAAGTTGCACATTAGGTATGCGGGATTTGCGAGGGAAAAGTCACAAGCTCGTTCTTGGCATTATTTTTATTCGCTTGTGAACTTTATTTGTTTGCCTCTTATTATGTGTGACTTACTATGTGTGAACTAACTATTTGTGCTATGTATGGTAAGACTATGTGGTTATCGTATGGATCCATCTTGTGTGTAATGTGGCTATTCTTATTTGGATCCATCCTATGTGACGACCTTCCCCATTTCTAATCAATATTGGTCATCACATGTTATTTAGCAAAGGTATGTGCTCTATGTGCGACTTCTACTCCCAGGTAGCTTGTTAGAGTGTATGGGGCCTGTTTCTACATATCTAGGGGGAGCCCCATCTACATCTTGTCATTACTAGATTTCCCTGCAAAATGTGTGTTGTCATCAAACACCAAAAAGGGGGAGATTGAAAGAGCATTTGCTATCCCTAGTGATTTTGGTGTTTGATAACAACACACATGTCGGACTAATGATTTGCTAAGTGTGTCGCAGGTACATTAAAAAGATTTGCAAACATTCAAAAACTGTTACTGGCGGCACCAAAAGCGGTAATCGCTTTTGCTCTGAGACCGACGAAGCACATGACTAATCATCAAAATGTCTCTGCCTTTGGTACTAAAAAGCGGTAGTACCGCATTTTAGTACCTAGCGCGACAGAAGCTTTTTGACAGCTTGTCAAAAGCTTCTGCCTGCTCCGGTACTAAAATGCGGTAGTACCGCATTTTAGTACCGCTCGGGGCAGAGACTTTTTGTACGTTGCAAAAAGCTTCTGTCTGCGCAGGTAGCAAAATGCGGTAGTACCGCATTTTACTACCTGGCGTGACAGAGAGTTTTTCGTCTGAAAGCTGCTGATTTATCTCTGTCCAGTAGTACCGGTTGCCTTGATAATCACTACCGCTGTCCGGTAGCAGCAATAGTAGTACCGATGTGGGCAGGATTTGATGAAGTTTGAAAAAGGGGTGGTCCGGTACCAGGTCCGGTAGTACCGGAGTTCTTCGGTAGTACCGCTTGAACTTCCGGTACTACCGCTGCAATAAATGCTCCAACGGTCAGATTTTGTGGAGGGGTATAAATACCCCTCCACCTACCTTGGGACAAGTTGCTCAGTGCATTAAAGTCAAAGAACACCATTGGAGTCCATTGGAGCCACCCAAATCTTCAAGATCTCCTCATCCCACCACCCAAAGTCCTTGATCTTTGGGGAATCGAAGGAGGAGGCCCCGATCTACTACTTCACCAAAAGAGATTTTCATTTCCCCCTCATTTCATTGAGGGCCCCTTTGCTCTAGAGTTTTCTTGGAAACCCTAGTTCTTGTTTTGGTTCTTACAAGCTTGTCTTTGATTGCTTTGACAGCTTGCTTGTATTTGGGAGCCTCCGATTAAGTTGTGGATGTGTGCCCCAAACTTGTAACGGTGCCGGCTTCCACCTTGAAGGTTGCCGATATAGTGGAAGGTGAATCGATCCCGTTGGGTGAGATTCATCGGAGAACAAGGGAGGCCTTTCGTGGCGTTGGTGGTTTGAAACCACCCCCTATCCAAACATAGACGTACTTCCCCTCAAAAGGAAGGAACTACGGGAAACAAATCCTTGTGTCTCCGCGTCCACTTTTCGGTTACTTCTATCCTTTTACCGCACCTTACTTACTTGTTACTACTTTGTGTTGTGGTATCCCTTGCATAATTTTCATATAGGTAAATTCACCATAGTTGCATTATCTAGAGAATTTACCTTATTGTCAAACCTTAGTTTGAAAAAGAAGAAAATTTGAAGTAGCACCTATTCACCCCCCTCTAGGTGCCCATACGATCCTTTCAACTGCGATGGTCGATTCTAGCGGTGCTGTTGTGGGGCCATGATTTTCTCCGCGTGCCACTACCGCTGGTGAGCCGGCTCGGCACGGTGCAGGCGCTCCAGTGCCCACCGTGCCGCCGTGCCATAACCCTCGCTGCCGACCTCTCTGCTTCCCTGTCGGCGAGCTTAGACTCGTCCCAGGTAGGTACCCCTCAACCTTTCAAACTCCTCTCTCTTTCTCTTGCTGTTCTACACAAGTTAAGTTCCCCTTCTTATTTTTGGTGATCAAATATGCTTAGTGATTTGCTCAAGGATCTGTGTTGATATATCATACAATTGATTTAGGATTAGTTAATATGGTCCTAGTAGTTCTTTGATGAAATAGAACTTGATTCTAGATCATGGTTTATTGGACATGGTCCCTGATGTGTAGGTGATGCTGATGGGATTCTTGTTGATTGATGTTTATGCATGTAATTACAAGGGTTAATAGTTCATAAGCATGAACATATGGTTAGTTGAATATTCCTTGTGTTAATGGCATGGTCAGATATATTTCTTTTTTATAGTTTAAAAAAGAATAACTTGTTTTTCTACATCTTAATTTGGTACCACTAACCTATATGTATATATTTACTACCTAAGATATTCTCAAGAAAGGTGTATGTGAAACACACAAATGAACAAGTGATAGATTATATATGTTCTAGTACTTTATATTATGTTAGACAGTTTCCTAATGATCATTTACATGATCAACTCCTTAAGTTCTTATGATTTATTTTCTGGAAACATGTTTTATTTAGTGTTCATGGATGAACAAATGGAGTTATTTGGACCAGTTGATACTTGCTGATTGTTGGTTGTATTACTTGTGTGTGGTTCTCTGATGATCTCATGTCCATTAGATATTTTGTATTAGCAATTAATCCTTTTATCTACATGCAATATCTTCTTGTATCTGATCTGTTCCTGTTATATTTAAATGATGTTTGGTGTTGTAGATAATTTTCTTAAATTGATTTGATACAAGGTTCTTTCCTGAACTACTTGTTCACTGTTGTAGTTGAAGGATTCAGTGATAAAACCCCAATCACTGGTACTACTTTGTACATATCGGTTGGCTAATCCTTGATCCATTGACTTGATTTACTAAATCATGTGATTGATAAATGATGTGTTTTCAAATAGAAAATGATTCCTATGAAAATTTGGTAGGAAAATGATTTAATATCTTTGAATGGCTTGAAAACCTGAATATTCTGCTAGCTAATTTTGGGTGGCTTTATTTGTTGGAAACCTGCTACTGTGATGCCTCTTTGGAGTGTACATAGTAGTAGGTCACAACAATGATGATGTGCTGATGGATGCACTGTTCAAATGGCTCCTCTTGCTCTGATTATTTTTGTGGTGCTTCTATACAAGAATGTGCACGATATATTCTAAGATAGGATGATCTGCTGCTTATATAGCTAAGCAAAATCTTGTAAACCTGAATGCTTGTGATGCTGGTCTGAAGCATAGGTTAATATAAATGTTCTCCTTCATTCCTTAGCCCTGCCTAGGATGCAAAGGCTGAGGCAAATTATTGGATTTCGAAGAACAAATTTTATTGTTGCCTCCTCTTTTGACTCAGTGATGATCTAGACATTCCACTTGCATGCTAGTCTGAGAGAATCTTGCCATCCAATCCTCCTAGATGAAAATCTAGTTGAAGGGTAGATGGACCAAGTGGGTGTGTATTATTTCTTAAGTATTCCCAGATCTGTATGCATGATTTGGGAATACATGCAACATGGTATAATGTGTATTACATATGATTATTACCTGCTGTTGGTGAGTGGACAGATAGGCTTGTAATGGGGCTGATGATGATCTTGTGGTATCTTTGGTGTTGCTTCAGATTACCTGATGTAATTGTTCTTGTAGCCTTCACCTCCTAGCTCTGACTCACCTTGGCTGCTGCTGATCTTAATCTTCCTTGCTTCCCTCCTTAGCTACTCCTCCTTGTCCTAGCTATTGGATGGCTTCTTTAAGCAACCATAGCTTGGGGTGATCTGATATTCTTATTGTTCCTGACTTGTCTCTCTTCAAGTCATCATGACTAGAAAGGTTGGTTGGTTAGTATGTGTGAAACAGATCAGTGATGATCCAGCAAGGACAAATGTTGTTCTTGTGGTTTGAGCTATGAAGATGTTGGTGTTTGTGTGGTGAAAAGATATGTGTGGTAAGTGACCAACAATGTGGTACTCTGCTGCTACGGCTGTCTTCTGATCTTCCCTTGTGCTGGTCTTGTGTTGACAGCACACAAGCATGCAATGACTAAGCTGCTTTCATGTGGGTCCCTCTCGTTCAAGTTCCATTGTACTGAGATATTTGTTCAGTGAGGATTAGTTCAGTTGGTTTGCTCTTATCCATTGTGAACATTTTCCTTTTGCTTATTTTGGTGAAACTTTCCCCTGCCTATGAGGTTGTACTGAGGCAATATTCCAGAATAAGAACAGATACTACTCTTTGGCCCCTTTTTAAAGAAATACTCAATGATGTGTTTAGCAATGCATTACATTGCCAGACTGAGAGTAGCATTCACCTAAACCATTCTCTTTATTTTCTTTCTTTTTCTTTTTTTTTGTTGTCTTCTGTGCTGTTTTGCAGGGACAAAGGAATATGAAGAAAATAAGATACCAGAGATGAATAGGAATTTGAGTTTAGAAATAGTTTTAGGGTTTTACTTTATTCTTTTGTAATTTACCCTTTTATTTATTTATTTATTTTGGTGAGGGGGAAAGTATTGTAATTTTTAATATAATTGTAATAAAGAAATTCTTTTTATTCTTAGTACTTGTAGTTTTCTTTATCCATTTTGTAAACTTTGGATTATTCTAATTGTAACAAAGTAAATGTTTTATTTTATTTCTTTTATAAATTGTACTAGTTACTAATTATTGTACCTCTTATACACTTGTATTATTAAATATTATGTAATATTTATTGTTTTTGAAATAATAATTCCAAACTATTGTATAATTCAAATGTATTATGAATATGATGATATCTATTTGTTTATTCAAGAATTTACCATTTCAATTCTATTGTTAATTCTTTTCAATTTACTTTTGAATTCAAATAAAGTATTTGAATATTCAACTTAAATTGTTTTCCCTCAAATATGAACATTCAGTAGAGGTCATGTCAAAATCCGTCGCACTTGCTCTATTGTTTCCTTTAGAACAAGAGAGACCTCGATCCCTCTATAGGTCTTTTTTGTTTTGCGCGACAATTCTCCGGATTTTCTTATGCATGAATGCAATGCACAAACCTGTGTCCTCTATAATTCTAGGTGCTAATCCTGGGGTGTTATAGACTCTCCCCCTTAAAATAAACTTCGTCCTCGAAGTTCGTAAACTCTCACGTTTCGGAGTAAGGAATTGACTTGTATTGGGTACTGTATTTCTCCACTTCATGGTAACCTTAAATGGGAATAATTGTAATATCCCATATCCAAATATTTTTCTTGAATTCTTATCATACTTGAAAATTCTCAAACTTGCTGTCTCCAACCCTCCAAAGTTCCTTTTGCTATTATCACTTAAGGATAAGTCTTGATTATAAAATCCTTAAATTGGAGTCTATTATTTTAGTTCATTTCCCTGGTTAGGTATTCTAATCCAATTCCTTTACTTGATTATCGAGCTTCTTTACTATATTATGTAAGGTCTAGGAAGTCTCACTAAAATAGGGTTTTAGATTCTATTAGGCAATAATTGTAGCAAAAAGACTAAATTTTTGGTTTGCCATTTCAAAATTTATACTGGTGGTCCTTCCGAAGGTTGGATTTGAACTCATTTTGTCCATACCCATCGGAATTTCCTATTCTCTACACATGCCCAATTGGATGTGTTTTATTACCTCTTAAGGATCACTTAAGAATTGTTTCTTTTAGAATTAGTCCGTTTGAATTAATCTTTTATCCCCTTCAAGCTTTTACCTTACTAAGCTTTAGATATTCTTTCATTATTACCTATGGTACTTCTTCAACTTTCATTCATAATGTTTACTCTCCCCCTTAGGGTTTACTAATATTCTTCAACCTGTCTATTTAGTATTTGATGGCTTCATAAAGAGAATATTTGTCTCTATCTATCTTATGCTTTACCAAGTTAGGGTCTGGTGAAAGATTGTACGGTGCATCCACACATTTGTGGATCTCCGAAGTGAATCTTTCAGCATTATTGGTCTTACTTTTAATTTGGACATTTTCGCTTTGATAGGTCAGGCTTCGCGAAGCGCCTCTAAAGACGATCGCTTTAATGTTTATACTCCTTTAGATCCTACTTAGGTTAGGCCAAATTTTATGCTCTTTATGCAACTTTTAAGATGATCTGGTTAACTATGTCAACCAACACCGGCTACGGACAAGATACCAACTGCGGATCAAATACCAGCTGCGGATCATCCTAGGTTGTATGAATTACCCTATGGTTTCTGACATACCTCTGGCATTCTCTCCGAATTGTCAGAGCTTGAATACCATTTTGATTCCAAAGCTACTTCTCCGTATCTATTCATGATACTTCCATGAACTTGTATGATTACTCCATTGACTTCTTAGCAAAATTACCTATTTTGATTGAACTTTAAGTTCATCACTTCTTGTTGTTGACTAATAATGATCTAAGATTGATCCATCCTCCAAATTGAGTTGATAATCCTTACTCTTAGCTTCATTCTTCATGTAAGTCTTCATTTTGGTCTTTGAAATTCGTCACTCCCTTACACGAATTCCCTTACTCTATCTAGGTCTATAACATCAAGTAGTGACTCTATGTTGCAACATGCATTTGCACACCAAGTAAAACTTCATGTACAGATCTAGTCAATCAAGAAGATCCAAGAAAAACAAATAAATCCAAATGTGGTACATATAACACACAATATTCTAAGCCCAGAATATAGTAGTTGAGTATTATATCTCCAGAATTCAGACTTAGTTGTGTAGTATATGACACCTCCTCATATAGGTTTATATTGTGATACTTAGCACATAAAGTCAACTATCGTTTATCTCAATATTTACCCAAATTGCTCAAGTGCAACAGGATAATATTAAGCAAAGTGGTCTCAATTTGGTTTTGACTAACCTTTGGTTTCACCTTTGGAATGATTAATTATATCCAACCTTTCTTTATCAGTAAACTAACCTCACATGATCACTCCAAATGACTCATCATACTTTATTTGATAACTTAAACCAAAGATTATTAGAAATTTTTAGCACCTATGACTTCTATCATAGCTCTACCATGGTATTTTCATCCTTCTACTCCAAGATAATTTACTAATTACTTGTTATATTTACACCTATGTCATGGTTTCGGAGCTAATCTCACCATGATCTTGTTATGTTTTACCTATACATCATGATTTAAGAGCTAATCACATCATGATGACTTTATTTCTTACTGTACTATCATTAAGTCTTGACCTAATTTCACTCTATCACGTAGAATTCTCAAGTGAATCCCACATGATCGCTACTTATTACATCAACATTTATCCTAATGATATTCATCATTTTGTCTTTGGTTACCAACTAACACTAAGATTCCATTATCTTACACGAATTCTAAGGTTGGGCTACCCCATTAAGACTACTTCAATTAATGTCTTACACTTTCCTACAGTATCTTGGTGGTTTATGTCTCCCTCGGAAGACACTAAAGAGCACTATACTTGAGAAAAGATAAAATAATTACTACTAAGAAAGAATGACTTAAGAATCTGACTCAGGTGTGACAAGGTTATCCTTAAGTGGATACTCATCATAAGTCATATCAATATTTGGTTTAGATGGGATGGCTACTATAGTCACTATCCAACCTACAGATCTTCCTAAAAGGTTTTAAATCCTAAGGTCAAAGCATATGCTCAGATACCAACTGCGGCGAACCAGCATACCACTGCATGATGTAGTACACTATAGTCGTTGATATAACACCAATGAAACACCGTTCACTAGTATTACATCCCTCAGAGTGGTACAACAGAAACACAGCAGGTCCAAGACATGACTATAGGTTACAGCTCAACTCTTTACACAAGATCCAGAGAACACTCTAGGTTAAAGAGAGAGAAAGAAACTTCTTACAAAGAAGAATCAGAAATAAACAACTCCAAAATTATAATACTATTAAGTCTAATATCTTAACTAATGGTCTGGCATTGCTGCTATTGCAATACACTACAGAAATAGGTTCTATGGCTAGAGATTCTATTCTTATCTAATCAGCAACTTCGTCTTCACTTGAGCTGATGTATATGTTGACTTTCTTGACTTCATTGAAGAGCTTTAGCTTTTGATGATGATTCCTAGAGCATGGCTTGATGTAGTCATCCTCTGTACTGGCTTTAGAACCTAGCAAGGGTTAAGAAGATACTTTGAGTACGAGCGTACTCAGCAAGTCCACTAAAAAGGAGTGTTTGATGCACTATAACTACAGCCACAGACCATAGGTCGTAGGCAATGCAAGTTTTCATAAACATTTCTTCAAAGGTTGCTTTTATTCTGAAAAGCTATGTCCGTCAGCCTTCATGGGTTTACTAGAACCTTCATGGGGTTCCTTTCCCGCCGCGTTCGCAGCTCCTTCCCGGAACAGGGAGTAACAAGTTACAGTTCTTACACTCTGCAGAGGTGCGTCACTTTACCCATGAGAGATCTTAGATTTGTTGCACATCCGGGCCGCGAACCCGTTCACACTTACTTGGTGTGAGGCCCAGACTAAGACCCAAGCCAATCACTGCCTTCTCCATGACCCCGCATGTCTCCTTGGTGTACGCCAGCCCACCGATTGAATTACGGCAATGGCAGTACAGACCGTTCAGATGCCGGAACTATCGTGGGACGTTGAGGGCTCCCACCCATATGCTGCATATCCTCTACGAATTACCATAAATAATATGCACGCTACGAGTGATAACAGCCCCGACCTGCACATCCAGCTCCATGCGAGAGGGAAAAGATACAGCTGACTTCTTCGTCCCGTTCCAAATCTCATGGTCAATGCGTAATATACGGCGCAAGAATCACTGGCGACATTGGTTGTTAAGTCCTAGATAATATGTTCCTTTACCACCGGAACTCTTATAGTAGGTTATTACCTCATGGTAAATAACCTATAATCACATTATAATGAAAATAGTATTTTCTGTCCTTTTTCAAATGCAGGTGATGACAACACTGGATTTGTAAAATACTTTACAGAAAATAATCAAAGGACATGAGCAAGTGTGAACTTGCCTTTTATGATTACAAGATTATGCACTCACGGTCTTTGAGACGACATAAGATCCAATATCTGAAATCTGCATCATTGGTCCGGTAAGGACTAATGTTTAAAGAAGCAATATGCAGTTAAACATAAGTAATGCTATGCATTTTTGTAAAACTCCCAAATTGAATCCCCAATACTTTGAGTGAAGTGAATTCAAGTGATTCTTTTCAGACTTGGTTTATCTTCAAATTTTACTTTATAAGTAATGACCTTTATAAGGAACCTAAGTGTTAACAATCCAAAATATGTAAGTAAAGTATAAGATGATGTGATTATGGTGGATTCTCATGTGGTGACTATGATAAAAGTCCTTGGGATTAAGTTGTTAAGAGTTGAAGGACTTATTATAAGATTGTTATTTGAAGTGGAAAAAAGAATAACATTTGAAGAAAAGATTTCCTTTCTAAGGTTTAAACAATCATCATTGTTAATAGAACATGATCAATGTCTTTTGGTGTTTGATTTATTAGTTTGGACTTGAGATGCTTTATGTCTTAAGTTAAATGGACCAAAGTTAACTATAAAAACATAAGTGATTTATTAGACCTGATGTTTATAAGGTTTGAGACTAAAGTTAACTTTAAAAGGTTAAGTAAACTTAAGATGTAATATATTTTAATTATTCCCAAGTTTTAGATTTGTGATAGGTATAACTAAGGTGTGGAATTATTCACTTTATATTTTAAGTGAATGATTAGATTAAATTTATTTTGCTATTATGAAATGAATATGTATTTATTTAATGTAATCATAATTAGATGGTCTTAGTAATTTGTTAGAAGAGTGTGGATTTCCTGCCACGGGGGATAGCTGCCCCCCAAGCCTACACCGTACGATTCATGTTGAGATATGGACAAGCATCTGGCAGCCATTTGTTGTGTTGCTGGAGATGTGGTACTAATTGGTGATTATAGTTTGCTTGGACTGCTGTGCCTTGTTAGTAGTTTGCATGCACTGTCTCGGGTGGCGTTACGCATGTACACAGCATGAAAGCCTGTGTTTTTGTCATTACATTGTTTTCTTCGTGTCACCCTGTGTCATCTACATGTGTCCCAAGTGTAAACAATGCTAGATAGTACAAGCATGTAACAAAACGATGTGCTCAGGAACACAAAACTAGTGCTTTTAGCAAGTACTATCCGTATAATGAACTATTGACACATGATAAATCTCGCGTCCAGGCTTGAGCTGTTATACAATACCAAGACAGCTAGTCCTCTCTTAGGTCATGAATGTTGCACCCCCAAGGCTATACACACCTAGCCCTTATGTTTGATTCAGTGCATGTGAAATCCCATCACGCCGGATACATCAAGCTAGTCGAGAACAATATACTGTCAGGGGATCGTTCACGTATGTGAACACGGCAGTACGCTCCCAACAAAAATGCAGCATGCACGCGCAGAAGCCCCATCACAACCCTCGTGATCTGTATTGCCATTACTGCGCACACAAGACTAAATCACCCCTGTAGCATGTCAGATTTAATGTGTCATTTTGTGCGCATGTAGCAACATAAAGTACACGTATATTGAGGAGACATTTTTTATGCATGCAGCGTGTCAGTTTTACAATACCGTTGCTGTATCTTGTCAGCTTTATTACAGACTGCTTAATTAAACTATCTAGCTTATGGTTGTTTTGCACGTATCTCAGCGCACAAGCTGGCGGGCATCCACCAGGGGGGCAGCTATCCCCGTGGGTATCTGACTATTTCCCTTTGTTAGAATTTAAAGTTATGTTAATAGTGGTTAAGATATAATGATTATTCACCATATTATATAAATGGGTGATACCTAATGTTTATTTAAAAGGATTCTTAATAAGATTTTTAAAAGAATATTTTAAAGTTAAAAGTTATACTTAAGTTTGATTATGAATTCAAGTTATGGGTTTGTAATTAGTACTAAGACACTAATTGCTCAAGATTTTATAAGAATTGTGATTATTTCTTACTTAAGAATTGTTTGTAAAGAATTCACAAAATAGGTATTAGGTAAGGATTTATTATTTAAAATATTAAATACTTTCCTAATAATATATTTAATATGTTCCTAGTGTAATATATTTATTCTAGACCTTAAAATGACTTTTATTTATTTTTAAGTATTATATTTATTTTTATAAAATTCATCAAAGAATTAAGTGTCTTTAAATATTTGCTTTATGTTTTATTTGTAAAACTCTAAGTTAGTATTTTTATAAAATAGTGAAGTTATTTTGATACATAAAATGATTTTTATTTATTTTTTAGGGTTTTTGTTTTATTTTATAAAATTTGATTTAAAATTTAATGGTGTTAATAATTATTTTATTTTATATTTATTTTAAATAACTAAAATTATATTTTTATTAGGTAGATATTATTTTTGTGGTCATTTTGATATATCATATGTATTTTTAGGATTTGATATAACTTCATACGTATTGGAATTATTTTATATAGTTTATGTTATGGGAAAATAATTTAATAGTGGCAAGTAATTGGGTTGTGGCCCAATTGGGTGTAAATGAATTTGGTCCAACGGACTGAGTTGGGCTTGGCCCAATAGGCCGGCCCAGTTTAGCTTGGGGTTACACAACCCACTCTAGGGTCCTCTCTTCCTCCTCGCACCTGAGTACACCCCGCACGCCCATGACCTCCTGGGCGCCGTCGTGCCGTCGTTTGGCTCCGGCTGCTCCTGCCCTCTCCGGCGCCGATAAGATGGGGCTTTGGTCTGCCGTGCTATGATCTACAACCTCCCCTTGTTCGATTTGTTCCTCCCTGCCTCTCGTGCACACTCGGTTGAAAACCCTAGCTCTGCCCTGGCACTGCGACGGTCGATTCTGCGGTGATGTTGCGGGTCCGTGATTTTCTCCACGTGCCACTACCGCTGGTGAGACGGCTCGGCGTGGTGCAGGCGCTCCAGTGCCCACCGTGCCGCCGTGCCACAACCCTCGCTGCCGAACTCTCTGCTTCCCTGTCGACGAGCTTAGACTCGTCCCAGGTAGGTACCCCTCAACCTTTCAAACTCCTCTCTATTTCTCTTGTTGTTCTACACAAGTTAAATTCCCCTTCTTATTTTTGGTGATCAAAGATGCTTAGTGATTTGCTCAAGGATCTGTGTTGATATATCATACAATTGATTTAGGATTAGCTAATATGGTCCTAGTAGTTCTTTGATGAAATAGGACTTGATTCTAGATCATGGTTTATTGGAAATGGTCCCTGATGTGTAGGTGATACTGATGGGCTTCTTGTTGATTGATGTTTATGCATGTAATTACAAGGGTTAATAGTTCATAAGCATGAACATATGGTTAGTTGACTATTCCTTGTGTTAATGGCATGGTCAGATATATTTCTTTTTTATAGTTTAAAAAAGAATAACTTGTTTTGCTACATCTTAATTTGGTACCACTAACCTATATGTATATATTTACTACCTAAGAAATTCTCAAGCAAGGTGTATGTGAAACACACAAATGAACAAGTGATAGATTATATATGTTCTAGTACTTTATATTATGTTAGACAGTTTCCTAATGATCATTTACATGATCAACTCCTTAAGTTCTTATGATTTATTTTCTGGAAACATGTTTTCTTTAGTGTTCATGGATGAACAAATAGAGTTATTTGGACCAGTTGATACTTGCTGATTGTTGGTTGTATTACTTGTGTGTGGTTCTCTGATGATCTCATGTCCATTAGATATTTTGTATTAGCAATTAATCCTTTTATCTACATGCAATATCTTCTTGTATCTGATATGTTCCTGTTATATTTAAATGATGTTTGGTGATGTAGATAATTTGCTTAAATTGATTTGATACAAGGTTCTTTCCTGAACTACTTGTTCACTGTTGTAGTTGAAGGAATCAGTGATAAAACCCCAATCACTAGTACTACTGTGTACATATCTGTTGGCTAATCCCTGATCCATTGACTTGATTTACTAAATCATGTGATTGATAAATGATGTGTTTTCAAACAGAAAATGATTCCTATGAAAATTTGGTAGGAAAATGATTTAATATCTTTGAATGGCTTGAAAACCTGAATATTCTGCTAGCTAATTTTGGGTGGCTTTATTTGTTGGAAACCTGCTACTGTGTTGCCTCTTTGGAGTGTACACAGTAGTAGGTCACAACAATGATGATGTGCTGATGGATACATTGTTCAAATGGCTCCTCTTGCTCTGATTATTTTTGTGGTGCTTCTATACAAGAATGTGCACAATATAATCTCAGATAGGATGATCTGCTGCTTATACAGCTAAGCAAAATTCTTGTAAACCTGAATGCTTGTGATGCTGATCTGAAGCATAGGTTAATATAAATGTTTTCCTTCATTCCTTAGCCCTGCCTAGGATGCAAAGGCTGAGGCAAATTATTGGATTTCGAAGAACAGATTTTATTGTTGCCTCCTCTTTTGACTTAGTGATGATCTAGACATGCCACTTGCATGCTAGTCTGAGAGAATCTTGCCATCCAATCCTCCTAGATGAAAATCTAGTTGAAGGATAGATGGACCAAGTGGGTGTGTATTATTTATTAAGTATTCCCAGATCTGTATGCATGATTTGGAAATACATGCAACATGGTATAATGTGTATTACAGATGATTATTACCTGCTATTGGTGAGTGGATTGATAGGCTTGTAATGGGGCTGATGATGATCTTGTGGTATCTTTGGTGTTGCTTCAGATTACCTGATGTACTTGTTCTTGTAGCCTTCACCTTCGAGCTCTGTCTCACCTTGGATGCTTGAAAGGATACGGATGTCGCCTAGAGGGGAGGGTGAATAGGCGATTAAAACTTTTCCTAGAGTGGCTCAACAAAGGCGGAATAAAACTAGTGTTTACTTTGTTAAGCACAACCTAGAAACAACTAAGGTTCACTTATGTGCACTAACAACTTATGCTAATCAATACAAGCAACAAAGTGATAGCAAGCTATAGATTACTTCAAGCACGAAGGCTATCGCAATGTAAAGTGCATAAGTAAAGAGCTCGGGTATAGAGATAACCGAGGAACGCGGGGACACCGATATTTTACCGAGTTCCTCCCAACATGGAGTACGTCTCGTTTGGAGAGGGGGTGGTATCAAACCACCAACGCCATAAAAGGCCTCCCTTATTCTCCGGTGAATCTCACCCCAATGGGATCGATCCATGCTTCCACTATCGGTGCACTTGTCGGTGGCAACCGGAACCTCTCACAAGGTTGGGGCACAACTCCACAACTTAATTGGAGGCTCCCAGCAAACGCCACAAAAGGCCACAATGCCACCAAGGCCACAAACCGTCTAGGGTTCTAAGAACCCAAGAGGGAAAAGCTCCAATGAGCAACTCAAACCAAATCCTCCAAGGAGAACTCAAACCGATGCACCAAAATGCAAATGTCAAGAACACCACAAAGATGCTCAAATCCCTCACTCTCAAGTTCCAACAAAGCTACTAAAGCTATTGGGGGAACAAGAGATGAGGAATAAAAGAGAGACACAAAATCCCCCAAAATCTAGATCCCCAAAGATACACTCACAAAGAGATGTTTTGGTTTGGTCAAAACGTAGATCTAGATCACCTTTAACAACCCCTCAAATATATGCAAGAATCAATGGAGGGGTGTGTAGAAATCAAGCTTAAAGAGTAAAGCAAATGGGGGCAAAGCTTGGACAAGAAAAGGAGGAAGAAGTAACCCTAAATGAAAATGGGGCAAAGCTATTTAAAGAGACGGACTGATTCTGCCCGTTGGGGCAATTTTTTGGACAGAACGATAGTACCGGATTTGTCCGGTACTACCGGACCCAATACATCAAAACGCCAGGAAACAGCAAATGCAGCAGCAGATCTGGGGCCAGCACGCGCGCGTGTGCCAGCGCAGTGGTGGGGCCAAGTAGAGTCAGTGGCAGCAGCGGGCCAGCAGCGGTCAGCGGCAGCAGCGCAGTTGCAGGCGGCGTGCGATGGCAGCGAAGCAGCGGCGAGGCAGCGTAAGCAGCGGCGGCGGCGGCCAGGGCAGCGTGGGTCGCAGCGCTGCATGGCCAGCGGCAAGGCGAAAGCGGCGATAAGCAGCAACAGCGAAGCGCCTTGACAGCGATGCGGGCGATGCAGCGTGTGAAGCAGATCTAGAAAAATATCTGGCCGTTTTTCCTGGGCCGGCCGGTAGTACCGGCCCACGCGGGCGGTACTACCAGGCCGGCCGGTACTACCGCAAAAAGGTACCTAGCGAGGCAGAAAGAAAACGGGCCGTTTTTAGGCCCGGGCGGTAGTACCGGCCCGCCCGGGCGGTACTACCGCTCGGCCTAGAAAAATAGACTGACAAGCAAATATTCAAACGGCAATAACTTTTGACTGGAAGCTCCGATTGACCCGATTCAAATTGTGTTGGAAATATTGATTATCACCAAGTGAGAAAGTATCAAGTAGAATAATGTGAGATATCTCACTTGGTGAGAAACCGAAAAGCCACATAAATCAAAATCGCAACAAGATATATATGGGAGATCTGATTTTGATGAACAAGAGCTTGTTATGGAGATTACCACAAGCTCTATATCCTCACATGGATAATACCAAATAACAACCAAATACGATGATGCAAGTATGCAAAGGTTTGAGCTCTCTCCGAACGATGTGACCGAATTACTCATATGAGAGCCCCTCTTGATAGTACGGTTATCTATCCTAAACCCGGTCTCACACACACAACGTGAGACCGGCAAAAGGGAAAACCTATCAAGATTATACCTTTGCCTTGAGCATTCCACTTGAGCTCGATGTAGACGATCTTGCCCTTCTCAAGATGGAACGCCTTTCTTAATTCCTCAACATCGACCTCGCATATTGAGCTTGCCCAACATAACTTCTTTGCATTTCATCGACCTAGAAGCCAACACATGCTCCAAGCGATGCCAATGGACAAATCCTACAAGTATAACTTAATACACACATTAGTCCATAAAGATTGTCATTAATTACCAAAACCACACATGGGGGCCCAACATGTTCTTTTAATGCTGCTGATCTTAATCTTCCTTGCTGCCCTCCTTACCTACTCCTCCTTGTCCTAGCTATTGGATGGCTTCTTGAAGCAACCATATCTTGGGGTGATCTGATATTCTTATTGTTCCTGACTTGTTTCTCTTCAAGTCATCATGACTAGAAAGTTTGGTTGGTTAGTATGTGTGAAAAAGATCAGTGATGATCCAGCAAGGACAAATGTTGTTCTTGTGGTTTGAGCTATGAAGATGTTGGTGTTTGTGTGGTGAAAAGATATGTGTGGTAAGTGACCAACAGTGTGGTACACAACTGCTACGGCTGTGTTCTTATCTTCCCTTGTGCTTGTCTTGTGTTGACAACACACAAGCATGCAATGACTAAGCTGCTTTCATGTGGGTCCCTCTCGTTCAAGTTCCATTATACTGAGATATTTGTTCAGTGAGGATCAGTTCAGTTGGTTTGCTCTTATCCATTGTGAACATTTTCCTTTTGCTCATTTTGGTGAAACTTGCCCCTGCCTATGAGGTTGTACTGAGGCAATATTCCAGAATAAGAACAGATACTACTCTTTGGCCCCTTTTTAAAGAAATACTCAATGATGTGTTTAGCAATGCATTACATTGCCAGACTGAGAGTAGCATTCACCTAAACCATTCTCTTTATTTTCTTTCTTTTTCTTTTGTTTTGTTGTCTTTTGTGTTGTTTGCAGGGACAAAGGAATATGAAGAAAAGAAGATACCAGAGATGAATAGGAATTTGAGTTTAGAAATAGTTTTAGGGTTTTACTTTATTCTTTTGTAATTTACCATTTTATTTATTTATTTATTTTGGTGAGGGGGAAAGTATTGTAATTTTTAATATAATTGTAATAAAGAAATTATTTTTATTCTTAGTACTTGTAATTTTCTTTATCCATTTTGTAAACTTTGGATTATTCTAATTGTAACAAAGTAAATGTTTTATTTTATTTCTTTTATAAATTGTACTAGTTACTAATTGTTGTACCTCTTATACACTTGTATTATTAAATATTATGTAATATTTATTGTTTTTGAAATAATAATTCCAAATTATTGTATAATTCAAATGTATGGTGAATTTGATGATATCTATTTGTTTATTCAAGAATTTACCATTTAAATTCTATTGTTAATTCTTTTCAATTTACTTTTGAATTCATATAAAGTATTTGAATATTCAACTTAAATTGTTTTCCCTCAAATATGAACATTCAGTAGAGGTCATGTCAAAATCCGTCGCACTTGCTCTATTGTTTCCTTTAGAACAAGAGAGACCTCAATCCCTCTATAGGTCTTTTTTGTTTTGCGCGAAAATTCTCCGGATTTTCTTTTGCATGAATGCAATGCACAAACCTGTGTCCTCTATAATTCTAGGTGCTAATCCTGGGGTGTTACACATGAGTAGTACACTATAGTCGTTGACATGACATCCACAAAACACCGTTCTGTAAATATCACATCCCTCAGAGTGGTACAACAGAAATATTGCGGGTCCATATTACAAACATTCACACATTATTATTATTACAATACCAAAAGTTCAAGACTTCAGAAGGATTCGACTTACATACCAAAACATAAAGTGTTTTCAGCGAAATTTAAAAGTAGCAACTCCCACTAGGAGTTGAGCTCAGCGGCTTATTCTACAGAGTTCATGTTGCTCGGCTCCGTCGGTTACTATTTAACTATCATACTTAGTTGGACTCGTTGCCATCGACACCATAGTGGATTTTGTAATCCACTCCTTCAACACCTCCTGACAGGTCAGGCTCCTCGTAGAACACATATTCTTGGCATTCGGCTGAATACATTGGCACGTCTTCGGGATCCTCAGAGTCTAAGCAAGGGATCAAAGGAAAGGATGAGTAACAGCGTTACCCAACAAGTTCATTATATGCAAGGTGGGAAGTTTGATGCTCTAACTACCACCTCGGATTATAAATCCTTGGCACTATGCAGTTTTTGTAAATCTTTCTTCAAAGTTTGATGTTATTATAAAAATCTATGACCATCAGACTTCATAGGTTAACCAGAACTTTCATGGAGTTCCTTTCTTGCCGCGTTCGCAGCTCCTTCCCGGAACAGGGAGTAACAAGTTACAATTCTTACACTCTGCAGAGGTGCGTTACTTTACCCATGAGAGATCAACTCCTTGTTGCACAACCAGGCGTACTTTCCCGTCCACAATTCCATGATGTGGGGCCTAGTAGTTGGTCCAAGCCAATCACTGCCCCCTTCGCGACCTCGCATGCCTCCTTGGTGTACACCATCCCCACATATTGAATTACGGAAATGGTTTATACAAACCGTTAGATGCCAGAACTATCGTGGGACGTTGAGGGTTCCCACCCATATGCTGCATATCCTCTATGAATTACCAATTAATATGCACGCTACGAGGATAACAGCCACGACCTACACATCTGGCTACATGCAAGAGGAAGAAGATACAACTGACTTCTCTGTCCCATTCCAAATCTCATGGCTAACGCGTGATATACGGCGCTAGAATCACTGATGTCATGGGTTATTAAGTCCCTAATTGATCATAATTGTTGCAACTAGAACCCAAGTTCTATTGCTCCATCATATCATCACTTAGGATGATATCTAAGATTTATTATCTTGAGCAAATAATATTTTCTTTTTCTATAATATAGGTGATAACACACAATTTGTAAATACTTTGATAAAGACTCTTCGAAGGACATGAGCAAGTGATGAACTTGCCTTGTGATTGCAAGGTAGTGAAGTCGGATGCTTGCACTGGACCTTGAGCTTCTATGTCTACAAAGTCATCATTATTGCCCGGTAAGGACAATATTTAAAGAAGCAAAATGATTATGCGAAATAATGTAATGCATTATTTAGCTTTATGTGTATCTCCCCCATTATTTAAGTTATAAAATTGTTTTAATCATAAATAATTTATAGATATTAATTTCTTAAGATTTATTGAATATTGTATTCTTTTATTTTATTTCATTTTATTTACATTTTATTAATTTAATAATTCTTTTAAGAATTATCATTTAAATACCCAAAAATATTTATTTAGTATTTTTCCAAAATACTATAATATTAATCTATAATGAAAGTGATTTTTATTTATTTTTATCAACTTTCAATAATTTTGTAAAATTCGATAAGGAATATTTATATTACAAAATTCTTAATAAAATTTATATGTCTAAAATTTTATTTATTAATTTATTTGGATAGTTTGGATTATTGTGAATCCAAAAATATTTTATATATAATTTTTGGATTTTTATTTTCTAAAATTTATTTAAGTTTAGGGGCATTTTGGTCTTTTCCTATTTATTAAAAATAGCCTTTAGGTAAATGGGCTGCCTGTGTTGGTTTATTAGGCCCTTTTGGCCCAATAGGACAGAACCAAAACCACACCCCGAAGGGGTTTTGGCCCAGTCCAGCCCACTCTCTTTGTCACTCTCTCGATCTCACCTCTATCCTCTCCTCCTCGACCACGTGGTCGATGGCCACGCCGCCGTGCTTAGCTCGCCGTCGTGGCCCTCCCTGGCCACTGCCGTGGTGCAGGGCTAGGTTGTCGATTAGCACTACCCTCCTGTCCAATTTGATTTGGCTCTCGAGCTTTCCCGTGGCCAGACTAGCTCCATCCCGAACCCTAGGGTTTGGGGTGATGTTGGTGTCGTCGCCGTCGTTGTTGTCATGCGCCATGGTGGTGCTCCTTGCCTTCGGGCGAGGCTATGGTCGCTGCCTCAGTGTGGTGTGGGTTGCAGCACCCCCTTGGGGGTGCTCCCCATGCCGCCGTGTTCGGCGACGACCCTCTGCTTCCTCTTCTAATCTATAGCGAGGACCATAGGTGAGTTGATCCTTGGGTTTTCCCTTGTGCCTCTACCTCCTCTGAGTTCATATGTGTGTAACTAGTGCCCATCCCTCATTAGGGTTCATATCTGTTCTAGGGTTCTTTCCTGGTTCTAGGATTCTTCCCTCTTTGTGCTTGTAAGATGATGGTTTGATTTGGTAGTGATGACTAGTGAAGATTGTGCTCACTGCACTTCAGTGCTTTCTATCATGATTTGATTACCTGATGACATTCTTGATCTGATGCTGATGGTTTAGTGGTGTTGCCTCTAACTGGTGTTAAAGCTTGGTTAAGCTGATGATTTAACTGTGAAACCTGGTTAGTTAATTTGATGCTTAGTGAGTTTCTCTCATGTTAGTACTACGGTACTGATAGTAGCACTGTCAGTGAAGATGTGCAGATTAAAGTTACTTAATTTCTTACAGTAACACTTTGCACATATAAACCTAATCCTGATTCCTGGTTGTTCTTTCCAGGAATATGATAGTGATTATTTTATTGGTTTATTTATGAAAGCTCGATGATTGTTGGCTTGTTTTAGAATTGGTTCTTGTGAAACCATCCTAGGATGGCACACAAGTAGTGATTCTACTGCTGGGCTTTTACTTTAGCAGTGCTTAAGATTGGATGTCTGTTAAAGAGAAATTGTAAGCTTTTTTCTTTAAAAGATCAATGCCTATGATGCTGGTCTGAGGCTTAGGAATTAAATTCCTATCCTACTGCCCCTCATAGATATTCTAAAGTATCAGGGTTGTTTACTGAACCTTGAATCCTAGTGGGCTAAGATGATTGGTTTGCTTGTAGCTTAATGTTGGTGCATGTAGTTTGTAAAATCTGAGGTGTTACTCCATCATGAGATGTGCCCAAATTTTATAGGATATTTGAGAATATTTTGGAATAGATGAGTTGTTTATGATTACGAGGACCTATGATGCTGGTTTGAGGTCCTGGTGGATTTGGTAGAGCTTACTACTAGACTTTATGTTTCAAACTTCCTCTATGACAGGTTCACCCCGCTTCGGTGATCACTGAGAGGTTTAACTTGTAAAACATCACATGCCTTTCTGTTGGACTAAAATGAACAGAATATATGGATGTTTTATGATACACACCACACTTGGGTGTTGTTGGGGTTGCAAGTTGTGGATCTTGTGGTTGTATGCCTAGCTTGATCTGGTGCTCCTCCTGATACTTCCAGCTCCTAGGCTTGTCCTTGATCTAGCTCTTCACCTCCTGGTCCTGATGGCTTGATCTTGATCTTGCTATCCACCTGATCTACCCCCTCCTTATGTCACCATTTTGGTGATGTGATACAGGGTTTTGATTGGTGTGATCTTGCTTGGCTTTGATTCGGTTTAGCTAGGTTGCTGTTCTTGGTGTGTATGAACAAAGAAATGGTGTGGGGTTGGCTTGCCCACGGCTGTGCTGTGTAGTTTTGTGTGTTGGAGTTGTTGCTGTTGTCTTGTGACACACACCATGCGATTTGGTGTGTGTCTTTGCTGTGTACTTTCTTGCACACCACAATGGATATGCTCTGGTTATGAGGTTACTTTTATCTGGTTACATTTTACTTGGCTGGTGAAACTTGCCCCTCCTAGCTGTTTATTTGTCTTATGGCTTTAAAAATTATGAAAGATATAATTCTTTCATATTGGTGAAACTTGCCCCTTAAAAGATTACTCAATGATGAACCTTGAACAGTGCACTTCACTGTCAAGTCTGAGAGTAAAACCTTTTTAACCTTAACTTTCTTTCTTTTTGTTTGTGTTTGTTTTGTAGGTACCAGACTTGGATATTCAAGACTTTAGTCTAGGTTTTCTTTTTCTTTATAGAATAGTCACATGTAATATTTCTTTTATTCTTTTGTAATTTTTATTTCTTCTATTGTAATAAAGATTGTACTATTTACTCAATATATAAAGATTATTCTTTTATTTAATTACTTTTGTAAAGATTGTTGCTTATTTTCATAAGTTACATTTTGTAACTTCTTTCTTAAATATAATTATGGAATAAATATTCCTTTTACTGATTGTGTCCTTGATTTAAAGTTTGAATAACTAATTGTTAACTCTTGAATAAATCATAATACTTAAACAGAATTCTAAATCCTTTTGAATTATAAATCCAACACTCAAATTTAAATTCAAATTTCATTTACCAAAACACACTTAACCACAAAGATCATATCAAAGTCTAACACAATCATTCTCCAGGACTATTCCTGATCTTAAAGAGTGAAAGAAACTTTGATCACTTTAGGTTTTTATTTGGCGAAAAATTTACCCACATTTTTACAGATGAATGCATGCTATTTCTGTTGGAATTATGCCCTAGAGGCAATAATAAAGATGTTATTATTATAATTCTTGTTCATGATAAATGTTTATATTCCATGCTAGAATTGTATTAAGCGGAAACTTTAATACTTGTGTGGTTTGTGAACAACACCGTGTCCCTAAATGCGCCTCTATGGACTAGCTCATTGATCAATGATGGTTAAGGTTTCCTAACCATAGACATGAGTTGTCAATTGATAATGAGATCATATCATTGGGAGAATGATATGGTGGACAGACCCAAACTAAGCGAAGCAATTAGATCGTGTCATCGTGTTCGTCTTTGCGAAGCTTTTCTTATGTCAAATATTGTATTCCTTAGACCATGAGATAATACAACTCCCTGGTATTGGAAGAAAGCTTTGAGGTCATCAAACGTCATCCTATGAGAGGGTGATCATAAAGGTGTCTCTCAGGTGATCGGAAAGTATCTGTTGGGTTGTATGTATCGAGATGGGATTTGTCCCTCCCAAGTCGGAGAGATATACTTCGGGCCCACTCGGTGTCGATATCAACACCTCTTGCAAGCATGTGGTTAAGGAGTTAATCACAAAGTGATATCGGATTACGGAGAGTAAAGTACTTGCGTGAGCGAGATTGAACTAGGTATGGCCATGCAAACGATCGAATCTCGGGCAAGTAAAATATCGCGAGACGAAGGGAATATATATGGGATTGATTGAATCCGGCATCGTGGTTCATCCGATATGATCATCGATGAATGTGTGGAGTCAATATGGGTTTCCAGACCCCATTGTTGATTATTGATAGAAGATCATATGCGCATATTCTCGAACCCGAGGTCACACATAACGTGTCTCGGCTAGGATAGATTGGATAATTGGTTTATGAGTTTTTGTTGAGTCTCGGATGGGATCCGGGACATCACGAGAGGTTCGGAGTGGTCAGAATAAGATTCATATAAAGGCGGTGCAGTTTTTGGAGTTGAATTGTTAGGGTTAATCGGTATTGTCTGGAAGCTTCTAGAACCTTCCGGAAGGGACCAACGTGGCCCCACCTTCGGGAGGGGCATGGGCCTATGAGGGAGTGCCCTGGCGCATTGGGCCAGGGCACAAGGCCCATAGGGCCCAGCCGTGAAGAGTTTTAAACTCGAGATAGACCTTCTAGAAGGGGGGTTTCCTTGCCCCCCACTCCTTATCCTTTGGGGACGCCGGTTTGGGCTTGGGGGAGGGGCTAGGGCTGCGCCCCCCCTCTATATAAAGAGGGGTGGGGCGCACCAACCTGTAGGGGTTCGTAGCATGGAAAACAAAAAATTTCTATCGCATACAAACAAACAAGCCAAGATCTATCTACTAGATTGTAGCAACGAGTCGATAGAGGAACTCACCCTCGAAGATTCCAAAGCGGTTAACGAGAGCAGATTCTCGTGGGTGATGTAGTCGTACTCTTTCCGATCTCAAGATCGCGTAGGCGATCCTTCAGCGCCACGTTCAGCAGCGCTCCAGCGATCGGTCACACCGTTAAATTTTCGGCGAAGACCTTCCTCTCCTTGTTCCAGTGAGCGGAGGTTGTAGCACTCTCCTCGTGATTCCAGGCCTGGCGTGGTACAGGAAGTAGAGGGAGATCCATGAGGCTTCGCCTTAAGCCGGTGCGGTATGGTGGAGCTTATGAGAGAGGCTATTAGTGGTCTAGTAATTAGACACACCAATTAGAAGGCTCTAAACCAATTAGAAGGCTCTAAACCATGGCTAAAGCAATTAGAAGCTCTAAACCAAAAGCGGCTCTAAACCGGAGATTAGAGGTGGAAACTTGTGTGTACTAGGAGGAGCCCTGCCCTCCTTATATAGGTGGGAGGGCTGGCGGCCAAGGGAGGTGGAGTCCCTCCCCAACTCGGCTTGGGTGGGCGCCCGGCTTGGGAGGACTCCTCCCCAACTCGGCTTCACCTCCTCCTCTTTCCCACTTCCCAAAATTGCCGTTTGACTTTCAAACTAGCCGTTTGACTTTTCAATTTAGGATTTAATTTAATCCTTTATTTGGGACAGCAAGAACACTTAGTATATGATGCAATCATTCCAACATGCAATGACACATTCATGTACCCTTCCCCTCCAGTGTCTTGGGACATTCAACATTCTAGAACATTCGATGAAAACACCGGAACCATTCCCCAACTCCGAAATGGGACTTTCCTTATATGAAACTTATTCTCCGGACCATTCCGGATCTCCTCGTGATATCCCGGATCCCATCCGAGACTCCGAACAACATTCGGTCTCTTTCTCATAATACCATAACTACTCAAAACAACGTCGAATCCTTAAGTGTGTCTCTCTACGGTTCGTGAATTATGCGGACATGATCGAGACACTTCTCCGAACAATAACCAATAGAGGAATCTGGAAATTCATATGGCTCCCACATATTTCTACGATTACTTTGCGATTGAATGAACCACTTACATACGATACCAATTTCCCTTTGTCTCACGATATGTTACTTATCCGAGGTTATGATCGTCGGTATCTCTGCATACCTAGTTCAACCTCGTTACTGATAAGTACTCTTTTCTCGTTCGTGATATGATCCCTTGTGAGCCAGTCACATGCTTGCAAGCTAATTGGATGACATTTCACCGAGAGGGCCCAGAGTATATCTATCCGTCATGTGGATGGACAAATCCCACTCTTGATCCATGTGTCTCAACCAATACTTTCCAAACACTCAATGCCACCTTTATAACCACCCTGTTACGGTGTGGTGTTTGATGACATCAAAGCATCCATCCGGTAAAGGTGATATGCATGATCTCATGGTCGAAGGAATTAGGTTACTATGTATCAGAAAGCATATAGCAATTGAACTATTGAAATGACTTGATCTTTATGCTACGCTTATCTATAGTAGTATGTCCATCACATCATTCTCCTAACGATATGACCCTGTTGTTAATAACATCTCTATGTTCATGATCAGGAAACCATGATCATATATTAACCAACAAGCTAGTTTAACAAGAGGCTTTACTAGGGACTCTTTTATGTTTACAAATCACACAAGTATTAATGTTTCCTGTTAATACAATTATAGCATGGTATGTAAACATTTATCATAAATATGAAGATATGATAATAACCACTTTATTATTGCCTCTTGGGCATATCTCCAACAGTCTCCCACTTGCACTAGAGTCAATAATCTAGTTTCAAACCTTTGTGTATTCAACACCTATGGCTTTCCGGTGTTGCATGTACACGATTGCTAGTGGTCAACTGATCTCCGGATCTGACACTTCCAGGTCCGTGTGTAATTGCATGTCTTTGCGTCCCTACGCATCACTCATTCCCCAATGAGATGGCTTTGTATAATTTGGTCTTTCGGTGTGACCTTTAGTTCTTTGGGGTTAAAACATGTTGATAATATTGTCGCACAATATATCTTCATAGTATTATCCCGCTGTGAACTACACCTAGTTTGATAACAAACTACTTGACACAAATGCCCTCTTTTGCTGCTATAATAGCAGTCATACACTTTAGCCTTTTGTTGTAGTATCTGTCACAATGTCTTAACTTTGGAACTCATCCAAATCCATTATGGAACTCACTTTCCATTATATTGTGCCACCCTTAGTTTAAATTGAGATAAACTTAATTTGTACTTTGTGACAAAGCTAGTATCAATGTAGTACTTTTACAATGAACTAACCATCTATTTGTCACTTCTACAAATAATATACTCTTAGTTCTTCCAAAAGATCATAAGAGTATCCTTACTATTGTCCAATGATCATCTTACAAATCATTCTGGTATATGCTCACAACATTTAGAGCATAGGACATATCTGGATTTGTACATATCACAGTATGATTGATATAAACACTCTTTGTGATTTCATACATCAAGTATCAATCTATACTTGAATCTTTGTTTCACTTACCAAATGTCAATACACTTGAATATATCATCAATATTGAACTCATTCAATCCTTTCTGTGCGACAAGAACCTTTCTTGTAGTTTCTATATTGAACTCATTCAATATCTCGTCTATGTACTTCTGGCACAACCATATTAGCATCTATTGATGCCAAATATTTGGGTTTTTGCCTAAGTCTTTCATCGGGATGAAATTCTTAATATGTGTTAATAAAAGATACATTATTTCCAATCAACAATATGTCTTCCACATAATGTATTAGAAACATGTCTTAGCGCTCCCACTTAATTTCTTGCAAATGCAAGCATCTTCATCGTCTCTAATGAACTTTTAAACTCCTTTAACAGTTTCATCACAATGAAGATTCCAACTCCGCGATGCTCACTTTAACCATTGAAGTTTGCATATGCTTTTAGCATCCTTTGAATTAACAAAACCCTATGGACCGTGTTATGCACATGTCCTAGGTAACGATTCTATTAGAAGAACTTGTTTTGTTTATTCAACTACCATATAACAAATTTATATGTAGTGGTTGCTACATTAATCCGTCTAGACTAAATATCACTATGAAAGATCAAATCTTGTCATAGTCAACCTTTGAACATTGCTGTGAACTTTTTCCCAACATGTCGACTATTTCATAGATGTGAAACATCCATGTCTACTTCTTTATAGATCCAAACACAACTGTAAGGTCTTACACCTTTCTCGAGGGTCCTTCAAGTTCAAAACTTGATTTCTCGTGTATGGAACTATCAGTTTTATGGCTTCAAGCAATTTGACGTAGTCAGGGCCCATCATTGCTTCTTTGCTTTTAGTTGGTTCATTATTCTCAATAATGATTCAACCCTCAAATCTTGGTATTTGATTGTTCATCCGACCTACTTGTTTCAATAGAAACTTAGACCTCGTGACCACAACCTTTGAGGCACGTGAGCCATGAGCATTATTCTTGCCTCCGAACACTTTTTCGGTCTTTGCAACTTTGCACATATAGCTAAGGTTCTTTTAACCTTATCAAAGTTCTATTGTCCTCCCACTTAACTTTTCACGAAAAATTCCTTCTCAAAGAAACTTGACGTTCTAAGCGACAAACACTTTTGTCTCCGGTGTTTATGGAGGAATACTTAACAGTAATACAAAGACAGGTTTATCCGACTTTGGTTGCAAACATCTTTCTTATGCATAGCATACCAATGTTTAAGAAAGGACTACTTGGGTTTTATCCCAAACCATAACTTTATATGGTGTCATTTCAGCGGATTATGATGGAGCTCTTTTTTGGAAAAGCGGTAGTCTCTAAAGCTTTTAATCTTTAAAATATAATGGCAGTTCTATGAATTACACCTTTGATCTTACCATGTCAAACAAGGTTTAATTACATATCTCGAACGCTCCATACTCTTATGGTGTTTCGGGAAATGCAAATCCACGGAACGATTCCTTAAATCTTAGGTATTATGCTAAACTTGTAACTCAAATATCTTCTTTTATGATCTTATCATAAACTATTTATATTCTTGTTATAATGATTTTGCACTTCATCTTGAAATTTTTGAACTTTTCAAATATTTCATACTTCATCCTTATTAAGTAAATATTCATATATTCACTCAAATTTTCGGAGAAAGCATATGAAGTTGAAATCCATCGCTCTTGACTACACATAATGGAGTTCGTACAACAATATGCACAAGTTCCAATAAGCTAGTCTTTCGTTCCCTTTTGGCCTATGAACGAAGTTTCAATTATCTCTAGGAAAGTTTCACAAACGTCATTTGATCAAAAATCAAAAGACTCCAAAATTCCATCCACATGGAGTTTCTTCATGTTTTCTTTCAATATAATTTAAGCGGCGATGTCACTTCCTAAGTGATCTTTCAATCAATTTGTCTTTCGACAATTTTAGCACTAGTTTTATGGATGTGATTTCTCCAACGAGATTTGTGAATCATCCATCTTTTATGGATTACGGCAATTATTTGAACAACCCTTTTGTTCTCATAATACCTGATAAAACAAATCTTGAAGGCAAGCGTTTGATGTTTAACGAGCAACATAATAACCCTTTATTTGTTCTCGATGAACATCATCACATATTCTTTTGCTAGTTACTTAGGCCATTGTAGTTCATGAATTGTGTTGTTTCGTATGACGATTCACACCAACAAATTCAGTATCAAATACTTAAGAACCACATTGTTTAATAAGCAAAGAATATAGCCATAACACATATATCATCTATATACTTAAACTGAACAATTCTAGTCTTTTCTTTTCTGCCATATACTTATGAGATTCTCTTTCAGTATTTCCTTTTCTGTTTGAAAGAATCTATCAACATCAATAGTGGAGTCATACTTATGACACATAGTCCAAAGCGTGTATAGTTAAATACCAATGTCTTTGGACTTGCACTTTGAAGTAGATCACCATCATCAAATGTTTGGTGTTCTTTCAAATTCCTTCCTTTAGTAATCTCTTGGCGTAGTAAACATTTTACCTACATCAAATATTCACCTTTATCATGGAATGTCCATGACCAAGCTACTTTTAGCTTATAACGGTGAATCACGAGTATAATGTTGCTCTCCAAAACCTTTTGGAAGATTAGGACAACTAGTGTCTTCAACCTTTTGCAAATTCTCATCAAAATATGAGAACATGAACTTTGCCATATTATACTCTATCATGTTGTAACCAAAACTTCGTTTCAGATATCACAATATCTTCCACACATCATGGTTTTACAAACAACTCTTTCAGATCCTAGATAACCTTGATATTAAGACAATCCTTTGAATATCAAGAATCATGGAGACAAACATGATACTTATATACTAACATTTGGAATTGTTACTCTTGATTTAATACTAATTATTAAACTTCATGGAGTAACTGAACTTCTTGAAAGTTTGCAATAGGACTTTTAAACTTTAGATTAACACTTCAAAACAATACGATACCAGTTAAGTAAAGTAACTAACCAGAATTCTATAGTTCTATCATCTCAATTATAACTAAGCGCAAGGTGGTAAGCGGATGCCAATGACTACAACTATGCAAATTCACTTTGATTTAGTTTATGATAAATTGAGTTCTAATTAACAATTAAATTAATCTAGGTGAACTCCCTCAAAACAATATCCCTCACATTGTTTTAGTGATCACACGAACCAAATCCACCACATCAAAACCGATCATCACGAGAGTTGATGTAGCTTCAATGGCGAACAATCAACATGTTCATCATATCTACTATATGACTCATGCTTTACCTTTCGTGATCCGTGTTCACGAGACCATGTCTGTACATGCTAGGCTCGTCAAGATCAAACCTTAGCTACCGCATAAGCAAATCTGGCTTGCTTACGTTGTATTCACCCGCGGAATCAAAGACACCCGATCATCACGTGGTGCTTCGAAGCAGCAAGCTTTGGCAACGTTGCATACTAAGGGTGAACACTTTAGAACTTGAAATTTATGTGCATGAGGGATCATCTTATAATGCTACCGTCGTCTACTAAGCAATACAAGATGCATAAAGGATTAACATCACATGCAATTCATAATATGTGATATGATATGGCCTTTCTTCTTTGTGCTTCGATCTCCATCTTCAAACGAACATGATCTCCATCATCACGGCATAGCATCAAGGTCAATGGCGGCTTCTTCATGGTTGTCGTCCACCAGCTTCAACTATTACAACTATTTTGAATAGACACGCAGGTCTTAACAGAAATTAAAGACAACCATATGGCTCCTGCCGGTTGCCAACTTACAATAAGGAACATTGCATACATCAAATATAATCACAATCATGGCCACATCACATCATTTACACCCTGCAAAACAAAGTTAGACGCCTCTACTTTCTTTGCATATTTTACGTGGTTTGGGGCTTTCAATAAGTGTCGTTCTAACTTACGAACAAGAACCACAACATTGATACTAGCATTGTTGATCACCCGTTGTAAATTGGATCTTAACTATGCTAGGAGAAAGCAGGCACCAGAGCCACTTATGCAATACAAGTTGCATGTCAAGCGTGGAGCAAGTCTCATGAGCGATGTCATGTAAGGTTAGCCGGGCGCTTCATCCCAACATACCGCTAGATGCAAAGTACACAAAAGCAATCTACAATAAAAGCATCAATGCCCACAATGACCATTGTGTTCTACTCGTCTAACAGATCTACATATAGACACGGCTCGATACCCTTTGTGGGGTTCGTAGCATGGAAAACAAAATTTTCTATCGCATACAAACAAACAAGCCAAGATCTATCTACTAGATTGTAGCAACGAGTCGATAGAGGAACTCACCCTCGAAGATTCCAAGTGGTTAACGAGAGCAGATTCTCGTGGGTGATGTAGTCGTACTCTTTCCGATCTCAAGATCGCGTAGACGATCCTTCCAGCGCCACGTTCCGGCAGCGCTCCCGCAGTCGGTCACACGTTCGGTACTTTCGTGAAGACCTTCCTCTCCTTGTTCCAAAGCAGCGGAGGTTGTAGCACTCTCCTCGTGATTCCTGGCAGGCGTGTACCAGGAAGTAGAGGGAGATCCCAGGGAGCCTTAAGCCAAGCAGTATGGTGGAGCTTATATGAGAGGCTATTAGTGGTCTAGTAATTAGACACACCAATTAGAAGGCTCTAAACCGCTGGCTAAAGCAATTAGAAGCTCTAAACCAAAACGGCTCTAAACCGGAGATTAGAGGTGGAAACTTGTGTGTACTAGGAGGGAGCCCTGCCCCTCCTTATATAGGTGGGAGGGGCTGGCCGGCCAAGGGGAGGGAGTGGAGTCCCTCCCCAACTCGGCTTGGGTGGGGCGCCGGCTTGGGGAGGACTCCCTCCCCAACTCGGCTTCACCTCCTCCTCTTTTCCCACTTCCCAAAATTGCCGTTTGACTTTCAAACTAGCCGTTTGACTTTTCAATTTAGGATTTAATTTAATCCTTTATTTGGGACAGCAAGAACACTTAGTATATGATGCAATCATTCCAACATGCAATGACACATTCATGTACCCCTTCCCCTCCGGAGTGCCGGACATTCCGGAACATTCTAGAACATTCCCGATGAAAACACCGGAACCATTCCCCAACTCCGAAATGGGACTTTCCTTATATGAATCTTATTCTCCGGACCATTCCGGATCTCCTCGTGATATCCCGGATCCCATCCGAGACTCCGAACAACATTCGGTCTCTTTCTCATAATACCATAACTACTCAAAACAACGTCGAATCCTTAAGTGTGTCTCCCTACGGTTCGTGAATTATGCGGACATGATCGAGACACTTCTCCGAACAATAACCAATAGAGGAATCTGGAAATTCATATGGCTCCCACATATTTCTACGATTACTTTGTGATCGAATGAACCACTTACATACGATACCAATTTCCCTTTGTCTCACGATATGTTACTTATCCGAGGTTATGATCGTCGGTATCTCTGCATACCTAGTTCAACCTCGTTACTGATAAGTACTCTTTTCTCGTTCCCGTGATATGTGATCCCTTGTGAGCCAGTCACATGCTTGCAAGCTAATTGGATGACATTTCACCGAGAGGGCCCAGAGTATATCTATCCGTCATGTGGATGGACAAATCCCACTCTTGATCCATGTGTCTCAACCAATACTTTCCAAACACTCAATGCCACCTTTATAACCACCCTGTTACGGTGTGGTGTTTGATGACATCAAAGCATCCATCCGGTAAAGGTGATATGCATGATCTCATGGTCGAAGGAATTAGGTTACTATGTATCAGAAAGCATATAGCAATTGAACTATTGAAATGACTTGATCTTTATGCTACGCTTATCTATAGGAGTATGTCCATCACATCATTCTCCTAACGATATGACCCTGTTGTTAATAACATCTCTATGTTCATGATCAGGAAACCATGATCATATATTAACCAACAAGCTAGTTTAACAAGAGGCTTTACTAGGGACTCTTTTATGTTTACAAATCACACAAGTATTAATGTTTCCTGTTAATACAATTATAGCATGGTATGTAAACATTTATCATAAATATGAAGATATGATAATAACCACTTTATTATTGCCTCTTGGGCATATCTCCAACACCTTCCCCTCCAACCCTAGCCGCCCTGCTGCCCTTCCTCTCTCCCTCCCGACTGTTTGTAGGCGAAGCCCTGCTGCAGAAATTCTCCACCATATACACCACGCCGTCGTGTTGTAGATCCAATCCATCTCTCCACCATACTTGCTGGTCCGAGGAAGGAGGAGACGTCGAGGTGCTGCACGTGTGCATCTCACGGAGGCACCGCCACTTGTGGTGCTAGATCGGATCGGATCGCGAGGAGGAGAAGCGAGTACGACTACATCACCCACGTTCCGACGAACGTTCCATCTTGAATATTCAAGGGTATGAAGATCTAATCCAATCTCTCTCGTTGTTTGCATCTCCTAGATTAGATCTTGGCTTTCCCTCTGTTCGCATCCGTAGGAAATTTTGATTTACTATGTCGCGAAACCCTTCGGTGGTATCAGAGCTAGATCTATGCGTAGATGTGTTTCACGAGTAGAACGCAACATGGTTGTTGCGGGCGTTGATGTTTTCTGTTGCAAGCCTCTTGTCTGTGTTCTTCTTATGACGCGGGATAGTGACATTGAAGCGGTCCAGGCCAACCTTACGCGACGTCGTTCGCGAGACCGGCTCCGCACTTGACGTGTGGCTTGTTCCACACATGCGGCTGGTGGATGTCAGTTTCTCTCACTATAGTTGTCATGGGATTAACACCGGAGTTTGGCAACCATAATATCACCGTTGTGGCTTTCCGTAGGTAAGAATCGTTCTTAGCATTTACTCCCATAAGCCACGTAAAACATGCAACAACAAAGTAGAGGCGTCTAACTTGTTTTTGCAGGGAGTGTTTTTTGTGATATGGTATGGCCCAAGATGTGATGTGTATAATGTATGCGATGATCATGTTTTGTAATGTTTCACGACTTGCATGTCGATGAGTACACAACCGGCAGGAGCCATATGGTTGTCTTTATAATTGTGTATGACCTGTGTGTCAACTTCTTATACGCCATGTAATAGCTTTACTTTATCGCTAAGTAGTTAGCAATAGTTGTAGTTGCTATTCGTGGTGGAGGTAATCATGGTGGAGTGATGGAGATCATGCCGGAACGCACAAGATGGAGATCATTGCGCGAAGATTGGCTATACCATGTCACATTAAATTTATATGCATGTGATGTTTATCCTTTTATGTATCTTATCATGCTTAGATCGCGACGGTAGCATTATAAGATGATTCCTCACTTAAAGATCAAGATAAAAATTGTGTTCTCCCCAAGTATGCACCGTTGCGAAAGTTCGTCGTGTCCAAGCATCACGTGATGATCGGGTGCTATAGACTCTACGCTCACATACAACGGGTGCAAGCCAGTTTTGCACACGCGGAAATACTTGGGTCTAACTTGACGAGCCTAGCATGTACAGACATGGCCTCGGAACACATGAACCGAAAGGTTAAGCATGAGTCATATGAATGATATGATCGACACTTCGTTGTCCACCATTGAAACCACATCTCTTCTCGTGAAGATCGGATTAGGTGTGGTGAATTTGGATCGTGTTCACTAAACAACTTGAGGGATGTTGAATTTAGTGGGAGTTCATCTAGTAATTTGATTAAAAGTTGAACTAGTTATCATGAACATAGTCTAATTTGTACTTGCAAATATTGTAGATCACATGGCTAAGTCCAACTTCAACTTCAACGTTTTTGCTGAGAAGGAAAAGCTTAGAAACAATGGGTCTAACTTCACCAATTGGTTCCGCAATCTAAGAATAATTCTCTCTGGCGGTCAAAAGGACTATGTCCTTGGGAAAGCGTTAGGTGACCCCCCTGCTGCAACTGCGCCAGCTGATGAGAAAGCTGTCTATCAGTCGCGCAAAGATGATTATGGTGTGATTAAGAGCACCATGTTGTTTGCTATGGAACCGGAACTTCAAAATCGTTTTGAAGACTATCCCGGGCCCTTTGAGATTCTCGAAGAGTTGACAACCATGTTTCATGACGAGGTTTAATCTCGTCAATGCCCATTGTTATGGACTTGGGTTTTGGAGAAGATGGGGATGCTGGAGATCGTGGCACGGTTAACAGACAAGCAACCAGGGGACACGAGATTTACCCAGGTTCAGGCCCCCGGAAGGAAAACCCTACTCCTGCTTGTCTGCTCTTTGATTACGACAGAACCGAAGGTTACAGGGTGCGCAGATTCGATCTGGCGTGGATGCGTGTGCGAAAGTATGAGTCGAGAGATCTAGGACATGCCCTCCTGGCCTTTATATAGACTTAGGCAGGTCCCGGGCATAGTCCTAGTCGGTTACAAGTTCTAGGGTTTTACCCCTTTGAATTTCCTATCTCCGCTAGTCTTGCTCTCCAAGGATCCGAAGGCGTCATGGGCCTTGGCCACCCGAAACTCTTCATGGACCAGCGTATATCTGTTGTGGGCCTTCCTTGGGCTGGATCAGGTATGCTGAGGTCACGTACCCATAGGGTATAACCATGTCAGTAGCCCCCGAGTGATCAGTCGAATCGTAGATTCGGCTGAGGACTCTTCCATCCTTCGGGTGCAACTATATTTTAATAGTATGCGTAGGGATTGTTGATGCGTGTGCCTGACTCACCCGACGGATCAGGGTCAGTTAACTGTCTTAGGACAAAACGACACGATCTTCTTCAGGTTCGGGTCCCTCAACCCGGACCTGGAACATATGCTGGCATAATTTAACTCAGGCCGCGGAGGTCTTACAGGAGTGGAATTCCAGTGGTTTTAATCGGTGTACCCAACGCGTCCGTCAGGATTTTTCATCATACCTGCTGGTACGGATTCATACTAACAGAGCGCAGTCAGGTGCGTTGCCAGGCCATCAAATGATATCTGCAGGTCTTATCTTTGCGTCGCAGTCGCAGCATCCGAACATTTATCACCTCGGAGGTGCTTCGGGTGGCCAAGGAGATTGTCGCTCACTTAGCGTTTTGTTGGGGCAGAGTTGCCAAAAAGTTTTTGCGTGCTGATCCGGAAGATCGCAGTCGAAGATTTCATAGGGTGCGCGACCAGCGCTCCCTATGGGAGTAGCCCCCAAGTGTCTGTTCGAGTCGTAGACTCGAACGGAGACTTTAGTTCAAGCATTGTTTCAGTCGTTAAGTCCGCAGGACTCGAAAATTTTCGGATGCTTAAATCCATCCTCCCTATGGGAGTAGCCCCCGAGTCCGTAGTGGAGTCGTAGACTCGACGTAGGACTCAGAGAAGTAACTTGTCCTCATTTGTCTGTCGGGTGCGCGGCCAGCGCTCCTGATAGGAGTATCCCCCGAGTATTTAATCAAATCGTAGATTCAAGTGAGTACTCTTAGCTGTGCAGCCGAAGTTGGTGCTAGTATAGCTTTTGATGACGTCAGTGCTGACGATCGATGACCTTAAGCGTCTGCTACGCCAGAGATGACTTGACTGGACGAAGCGTGGGTCCCACTTCCTGACTTTGAATTGACCGGTCATGCGCAGCGTGGAGATGATTACGGCGTCTCCTCGATTTCCGCGCGTAGTGGACGGCGTGGTAACGACGGTTCGTTGTGATGCTGACACGTGTACGGCCAGATCTACCGTTGGTGTTAGGTCTTCTCGATGGACGGCCAGCGTGCCTTTCGTCTTATTATAATCCTTGGTGAAATCGTGGTTTGTTTTTCACCGCACCAGTTCATCTGTTCACTGCCTCCTTGTTCTTGAGCTATTCTTGCTGCGCGCTAAGATTTTCTTCCACATTTTCTTCGTTCTTTCTTCGTTGGCAACGCCACCACCGCCGTAGCGCCATGGGGAAAGCGAAGAAGTCTTCATCTGCGGTTGGGACCAGCGCCGCCGGAGGCAAGAAGGGCACCATCGCTGCTCGTGTCACCGATGGTGGCTGGCGGCGATCAGAGACGCGGGAGAGCGATCTCCGCAAACTGCGCGAGCGAGGCCTGATCCCGCAAGATACGACGGCCGTCAAACTCCCTGGCAATGAGGTAATCCCCCGTCCCCCATCTGGGTACCGGGTTATGTTTCTTGCCTTCTTGGTGCGTGGGTTTTCTTTTCCGGTCCACGACTTCCTCCGTGGACTGCTCTTCTTCTATGGGGTTCAACTCCATCATCTGTCTCCCAACTCTCTTCTCCACATTGCGTGTTTTATCACATTGTGCGAGTGTTGGCTTGGCATTGAGACGCACTTTGGCCTCTTCTGGAAGCTTTATTCCGTGAAGAGGCAGTCTGGTTCGGATGGTGTGTATCCCATTGGGGGTTTAATCATCTCCCTCAGTCCCAATGTGCAATTCTTTTCCTTTTCCATGTCCGAATCTGTCCAAGATCAAGGAGGCGATGGTTTTATATCCGCGACTCCGTTTTGCCTGGGCAAGATTTTGGTCTTGTTCCCTTTGACCCCTCCCAAAAGATTGAGAAGAAAAGGTCTTGGAAGAACCAAATCTTAGACGGTGAGGTGGCGGAGATAGAGGCCCTTTACCGTCGGGTGGAGGATCTCCAACTGATTCCTGAGAAGGAGGTGAACGGCGTGGACATCATCTGACGCGTTTCTTTGAGCCGGGTGCAGCCTCTCCAAGCGAGGGCGCACCCGATGTTTCTTTATTCTGGGCGCCGTGATCCGACGAGGGTTTCGAGTGAGAAAATCTCCGAGGTGGATCTTGACAAGGATCTTCGCATGCTGCTGAAGTTCAAGGCCGGAGAAGAAATCCCGGGGAAGTCGCTGACTCCTCCCATTTCTTCGATGTTGGTCGTGCCGAAGGTGTAGATTTGTGCACATAGTGCTCCCCCTTTTTTTTGTTGGATGTGTGTTTGTTTCCTTTGTTTGCTAACAAAGTTCCTTCTCATCTTGTAGAGCTTTAAAGTGTCGGGCATGGTACCACCATTGCCCGAAAGGTATCCGAATGCCCCGGATAATGAAGTGGTTGATTCCGTGTCCGAGCTTCCTTCGGCACGATCTCTGGCGGAGGATGCCGACGAGTCGAGTGAGGACCATACGCGCAAGCGATCACGGAGCTCGAGCGAGTCTTCGGATGCCTCGACTCCTCCGACTCCCAGAAATCCTCTGGGACTTGAGCGTCATAGTGATGGTCATGGAGGTTCTTCCTCTCCCCTTCCTGCTATTCCTGTGCGAGCTGTTGCTCCACACCCGCCAAAGAAAGCTAAGAAGGAAGAAAAGAAGGAGGAGAAGAAGGAAGAGAAGAAAGAGGAGAAGAGGGCCCGAAGGGCTTCTCCTATCTTCGACCTGAGCGCATTGGGCTCGTAAGTTTACTTGTTGTACTGTTGTCCTTTTCCCTTCATGATTTTTTGCACTTGTGCTGATTGGTTTGTATACAGGCAATCTTCCGACGACTCTAGTGATGGTGCGCGGGAGATGATGGGGGAGTCGAACATTGCGTCGCCTCCTCCTCAGACGGTGGCGACTTCGGGTGGCGTCGGTCCAGATCCTCTGTCTTTGGAGGGCTGGTGGTTGCGCCTAATTTGATCGGGGCTTCGGGGTCGCCATCGAAGCATGTAAGTTTTTCTGCTTCATGTCACGAGGGGAGCCCCCGAGTGTCTTCGTGTGCTGATGTTGTTTTTGCTTCTTTGTGTTGGGCGTAGCCCCCAAGTCCTGTTCTTACTGCTATTGCCTTTTTCTGCAGCCTTTTGTCCAAGAGGACAAGCGGCTGGTGGAGGAACGCCTGACGCTGGAGGCGAAACCGCGGCAGCTTCAAGGTATTCGTCTGCCTTTTAGTACCTCTCTTGTTTATCCTGGTCATGTTCTTTGACACTTGCTTGTCTTAAATGTAGAGGAGCATAACGACTCTCTCCGTGAGGTCGACGCTCTTAAAAAGAGCCTTGGCCAATCGGAGCAGAAAGCCGAAGCCGCCGTCGGCACAAAAGAGCGCCTTGAGCTAGAGCTGTCGAAGGCAGCCGAAGCGAAGGAGCGTCTGCAGCAGGAGGCCGCAGATCGTGAGGAGCAGCTGGCCACCGTTGCGGCTGCTCGTGAAAGAGGGGTGGCGGCGAAGCTCATGGCTGCTGCCAAGGCTATTTCGGGTGAGTGCTGGATTTTTGTACTTGTTTCTTTTTCTACGGGTCTTCTTCTATGCTGCCTTTCTTCATTTTTGTCTCAGATGCCGCAGGCATCGAGTTCGACCGCGGTGCTCTGGAGCACGGGAGTGCTCTAGATGATGCCACTGTGGCGGTCGAAGACCGCTGCAGCACCGTCGTCAACTCCCTTGCCAAGGCGAAAGAGGTCCTTGGTCGCTTCTACCAGGAGCTCTTCCCAAAGGGCGCAGCCCTTGAATATGTGGATGCCTGGCGCAGGCTCGCTTGGGTCAAGCGCTGCATAAGCGCAGCGTAAGGGCATCGGCGCGTCCGTCGGGCTGGCGATGGCCATGGCGGCTGGAGCGGAGCTGGACTTGCCCCAGATCACCTCTCGGATGCCGACGGCTGCAGATGGATCCGAGGTAGCCTTTGCTACCTACTCTGCTCGCTGCAGACGATATGGGCCCAAGCTCATTGACTTTCTGTCTGAGTACGCACTGCGGCAGCAAGGCGAGGCCAAAGCTAGGCAGTCTGGCTCCGAGGCGACTCAGTGTCCTGCTCCTTAGGCATAGTAGACGTAGGGTAGTGTGTAGTCTACTTTTGTTGTAAATATCTTGAGGAGTATCTTCTTTGTGCCACGTAGTGGCTTTATATATTCAATGAATTTTCTCTGAGTTGTGCTCCATCCTTGGCTGAATGTCTGTGTTCCTTTCTTTTGCTGTCGTTCTAGGTTCCTTCGGGTGACCTGTTGATTTCATCCGCAACGCCGTTGCGTCCATCCTTGGATGACTCTTCACAGCTTACTTTCCTTCGGGATCGTGTGCGCAGTCTAGAGAGGGAGTTGCTTGGGCTACACGGTCGTGCCGACGTTTGGAAGTCCAAGGCGGATCGTGGCGCAGCCAGAGAGGAGTACTTGATGGCGGAGCTGGGTCGGCTGTCCGAGCAGCTGCAGTGTAAGTTGATCCTTCTTTCGGGCTGTAGCTCAGTTCTTCGGGTGAGCCTGCTGGCCTTATTCTTGTCTTGTGCGGTTGTCGCAGGTGCGAATCTTGCTCCGAGGGAAGAAAAAGAGCATGTCGCTGTTCGGGTCAACTGCTTGACTCAACAGGACATGGAGGCCGGCGGCTTCTTTTGGATGGATCGCGATAGCGCCATGGTTCTGGCGACGGTGCAGGATCGTGTTTATCAAGTTTCGCGGGTGCTCCGCCAGGTGCAGACATCACTTTCCTCGATGCTGCATGTCATGTTTCCTTTGGATGTCGTGCCGACGACCCTTGCAGGTCTTCTGTCGAGGTTTCGGAGTGCCAACAATGTCAAGGAGCTGGTGCGGCAATCCAGCGAGAGTGAAGGCTGCCTTGTCTCTTGTGAGGGTGCACCGCCCTGACGTAGATTTGGCTGTTGTGGCGGCTGGGCCACCTCTTCGACCGGATGGTGGCGAGTGGAACATGCGTCCGCATTACGCGGCTGTAAGGCAGTATACCGAACAGATTGTAGATTTGTTTGAGCAGCGTGCTCAGGTTATTCTTCAGAATAGGTAGGACCTGAAAATAAACAGATAGATGTAAAATTTGTATATTTCGGCTGGGCATTTTTTGTGCCCTTTGTTGTAAAGGTTTGCTTGTTTGTGAGCATGCAGTGCTTTGATTGAGTACGCGTCCTTTTCGTTTGCCTGACGTGGTCAGCTACTCAGGTGTACACGTTTGGTCCTCAGTCGATGAAATCGTGAGGTGGGGGGAGCCCCCGAGTGCGTATGTAGCATGTAGTAAAGTTGCAGAAAAATAGTCAACTGAAGGTTGGGGGCGAGACACTTAGCTTTATTTATATCGTAATGGAGGAGGTACATGGTTCGGCTGAGTAGCCTTGGCTGAAAGCTTTATTGAAAGTAAAAGGGGGTAGGTACTACGGGTAGAATCGTCGCAGGTGCGAGATGTTCCATGGGTTGGAGTATGCGACTCCAGACTCCACGTGCTTGAGGCGATAGGCGCCACCTGGGATGACTTCGGTGATGACATAGGGTCCTTCCCATGGTGACTCGAATTTATTCGGTCGCTTTTGCTTGAGTCGCAAGACGAGGTCTCCTTCGACGAAGGACCTTGGGTGCAGCCGGCGGCTGTGGTAGTTGCGGAGACTTTGTTGGTACACCGCTGATCTAGCTGCTGCTATATCCCGTGCTTCGTCGAGTGTGTCGACGGCATCTTCGAGTACAACCATGGATTCGGCTTCGCTGTAAGCGACGACTCGTGGAGCCTAGTGGCGTGATTTCTGGTAGCACGCGGCCTGCCGTGCACCATGAAGAACGGTGTGTAGCCGGTGGAGCTGTTTGGCGTAGTCCGTAAGCTCCACAGGACAGACGGTAGCTCTTTCATCCAGTTTCCAGCTTTGTGCTCGAGCGAGCTCATGAGGCGCTTCTTGATGCCGGCGCCGATTAGACCGTTGGCCTTTTCCACTTGCCCGTTTGTTTGCGGGTGTGCCACTGAGGCATATGTGATGTTGATCCCGAGGCCTTCGCAGAAGTCCTGGAATTCTTCGGAGATGAAGTTCGATCCGTTGTCGGTGATGATGCTGTGTGGTACACCGAACCTGTAGACAATGGATTCGAAGAATTTGACGGTGGTTTTGCCCTTCTGGTTGGTGACTGGCATGGCCTCGATCCACTTGGTGAATCTGTCGACTGCGACCAGGAGGAAGACGTGTCCTCCTTTCGAGGACTTTGGCAGTTTGTCGATCATGTCGAGGCCCCATTGGGCAAAAGTCCAGGCTATGGGTATGGGTCGAAGTTCAGACCCAGGTGCGTGCGGTTTGTCGGCGAACCGTTGGCACCCGTTGCATCTTCGGACGATGTCCTTCGCGTCGCTCATGGCCATTGGCCAGTAGAATCCTGCTCGTAGAGCTTTGGCGACAAGGGAGCGGCTGCCTGCATGGTGGCCGCAGATGCCCTCATGCATGTCTTGGAGTATGGCTTTGCTGTCGTCGATGGTGACGCACCGTTGTAATACACCCGTGATGCTACGTTTGTACAGTTCGCCTTTGATGATGGTGAAGGCTTTTGACCGACGAGATATGCGTCGGGCATCTGTCGGGCTGTCAGGTAGTTCACCGTTTAGCAGGAACTAGAGGTATGGTCGCGTCCAAGTTTCTTCGACTGCCATGACCTGCATCAGGTTGACCATGGCAACTTCGGTATCCAAATTTTCAGGTCCTTCATGACCTTCGGGTAGCATAGCCCCCGAGTGTTCTGCTTCTTCGGGTGATCCCTTGGGGATTATCCGCTTGATGGATGGCATGCAGATCTGTTCGAGGAACACACCTGGTGGTACCTTTGCGCAAGTGGAGCCGATGTTGGCGAGTCTGTCGGCTTCCTCGTTGCTTTCTCTTCCAACGTGTCGAAGCTCGCAGCCGTCGAATTCTCCTTCGAGTGCATTGTAGAGTGCGCGATACGCGATCATGTTTTCGGCGTGTGCGTCATACTCATTCATCGTCTGCTGGACGACGAGGTTGGAGTCACCGTAGATGACCAGGCGCGTTGCGCCGCATATTTTTGCCATCCTCATGCCATGGATGAGGGCTTCGTATTCGGCTTCGTTGTTGGAGGCTCTGAATTTTATCCGAAGAACGTACTTCATCTTGTCACCTTGCGGGGAGGTCAGTATGACTCTGGCCCCTGCTCCGGCTTCACGCTTGGAGCCGTCGAAATGCATTGTCCAGGACTGCGACATGTCTCGATGTCCGCACCGCAGCTCCATCCAGTGCACCAGGAAGTCCGGAAGGACTTGAGATTTGATTGCGTGTCGCTTCTCGTAGACGATGTCCAAGAGTGATAATTCGATGCCCCACAGGGCAACCCGTCTTGTTGCCTCTGGATTATTCAGGATGCTGTTCAAGGGTGCCTCGTTGACGACTATCACTTGGTGCTCCTGGAAGTAGTGGCTCAGCCGTCGGGCCGTCATGAACACGCCGTAGGCTAGCTTCTGGTAGTGCGGGTACCGCTGTTTTGTTGGTGTCAGTACCTCGCCGAGGTAGTAAATTGGGCGCTGGACCCCGTGGGTCTTGCCTTCTTCGGGTCGTTCGACCACGAGTACGGTGCTGACCACCTGGTGTGTGGCTGCTATGTACAGCAGCAGGGGCTCGCGCTCCTTTGGCGTGACCAAAACGGGCGAGGTGGAGAGGAGCCGCTTGAGGCTTTCGAATGCGTCATTGGCTTCTAGTGTCCACTCGAACTTGTCTGCCTTACGCAGCAGCTGGTAGAATGGTAGGGCCTTCTCGCCCATACGGCTGATGAACCTGCTTAGTGCCGCTACTCGTCCTGCGAGCTACTGGACGCCCTTGAGGTTTTTCGGCTTCTCCATTGTCATGATGGCTCTGATTTTCATCGGGTTCGCCTCGATCCCTCGTTGAGAGATGAAGTATCCGAGCAGCTGACCCGAGGGGACGCCGAAGGCGCACTTTTCCGGATTGAGCTTGATCCTGTAGCGATCAAGGTTGTCGAACGTCTCGCGGAGATCGTTGTAGCATCCCAATTGTCTAACAATTGTAATGCTACTTGGTCTAGTAATATAATGGCTACTTCAGATATATAATTGTTGCATCATAATTATATCATGCTCATGTCATCATGCCTCCTTGCATTTGAGCATCATATGAAACCCTTTTTGATTTGGTTCTTATCTCATATGCATTATTAATTGTATTTGCCTCTTGATATTGTATTTGGTTATTGATATATTGTTTAATGCCCAAGTTGAGTTGGGGGCATATCTTTTATTAACTCTACCACCTTTTCTTTCACCACCTTATAATTCCACCATCCAACTAAATATGAGCTTGGCACTTATTGGTTTTACCTCTAGCTCATGTGGGTTGGGATGGATCCAATTCTTTTTCCACAAGCTCTCATCTTAGCATCATGTTGTTTTCACAATATTGAAACATGAGAGCCACATGGCCAACTTTGCATGCCTTGTGAGTGGACCCTTTTTCCTAGCTTCCATATGTGTGATTTGGGGTCATCATCAGGTTGGGATATTTTTGTGGGCTTATTAAACACCTAGTGGCATATACACACTAGCAAGTCCCAAATATAGCCAATGTGATCATCTCCCTATACTCCACTTGGAATTCTTTCTAAATTCCTTTGCTTGGGCCTTACTCCAATTTTTGAGCATGCATAATAAAAATGCCATGAAATAATATTGTTTTCACAAGAATCAACATGGCATTAAATGTTTTGCATGGGCCATGCAAGAACCATCTCTTGCTAGCTTTGGTTTTTATTTGCATTTTGAGTAGATCTTTTATAAAACCACACCACCTTGTCCTCTCTTTTCCTAGTCTTGATCTTGTTGGGGCTTGCTTGGGGCATGCTTAAACTTGCCAAGGACCACTCCATCTAATCTCTCCTCTCTCTAAACCTACCTCTCCCTTTAACCCTCTTCCTAAAACCCTAGCTAAGATCCTATCTAATCACCTACTTACCCCATACCCCATCTAAGCTAACCCCAAATGTACCACACCCCTCTCACCTAACCCTAAGTCCACCACCTCTCTCTCTCGGCCTCACCTCTTCTCTCCCTACCCCGAGGCTACCACCATACCCTAGCTACCCCTTCACCTCTCAAAGAAACCCTAGCCAGCCTACCCTAACTCCAACCCTAGACCCAAGCCTCACCTCTCCTCTCTTGCTCTCTCTCTCGCCCTAGGGGCCCCAGTCGAACCACCCGACCCTGGCCTGCCCCACCCCACCGCCAGCTACACTGCCTCGCTGCGTGCCCAGCCCTGGCACGTGAAAGAGGAGGAGGGAAAGGTGGCACCGAGCCACCTTTACCCATCTACCCGCGCCCACGGTACCTCCCTCCCTCTGCTACCTACCACCACCCCCACAACCTCTCCTCGCTCGTCAGATCCACCCAGGCCTGCCCTCTTTCTCTCTTCTCCACTGCCTCTATCTACCCCAACGCCGGCCACCGTTGGTCCTCCTCCTCCTTACTGCAGCCGGTGGCGAGGAGCTCTAGGTGTCGAGGAAGCACGAGGCGCCTAGGAGGCCGCCTACCGCCGAGGAGGAGGAGACACATGCACGCCAGCTCATGAGGCCGACCACGAAACCCTAGCTTCGGTCTGCCGACGCCGATCCCCTCGCCGAGCCGAACCGACCACATCGACAGCCCCTCGGTGAGCCGCTTAACCCCGGACATGGTCCCTTCTGCCGCCCTAGATTCACGGACCAACCGTCGAAACCCTCGGCAGACGGCGCTGCTGCTCAGACGCTTCGGCGTCGCAGAAGCCCTATCTAGCACAGAAACCCCACTGACACCAAACCCAGCCTAGCCACTGGTTGCACCCTCGCCGCACCCCGCGTCCGTGATCGAACCTCAGACGCTCGCGCCAAGACCGACGGTCGATCGCGGCGAAGAAGAAAAACAAGGCGGGCGGACGTTTTGCCGATACCCTCCGCTTTGTTACCCTAAACCTGCCTGTCGCCCAGCCTCACTGCTCGCTAAGCCATGCTTATCTGCGCCCTCCGCCTCCGCCAGCCTCCTGCAGGCCCTTCGCCGCCCACCGACGTAGGGTCCGCTTGCCGTGGTCCCGCCTGCCGATTCTTGGGCTAGTGCAAGCGGTGAGAAGAAAAAGCTGCAGCCTGGGCCAGCTGGCCCACGTCAGCGTCTGTCGGTGGTCTGCCTGGGTGACAAAAGTCTCTGTGTTTAATCTGTTTAAATTTAAATCTTTTCAAATTAAATCAAATTCAAATTTAATTCTGTTTTTAAATAACTTTTAATATATAAATCCAAATAATACAAATAATATATGTTTTCAAATCAGAAAAATATGAGGAGTTCAAATATAGCCTTCAAAATATATTTTGGAACATTTAAAATTCCAAGTTTATTTAAATTACAATAAAATGCCCTTTTGACTTAATTAATTAATAACTTTTGTTTTACAACTCCAATTTAATAAATAATATGTCTAAAATGATTAGCTCGACGAGACCTTTCTGTTTATGCATTCCATGGTTTGATTTGAAGCATGCATCATATAAATATATTGTGGACAGCAACTTAATTGTGAATAAATTGGGGCCAAAACTAAATAAAATGGTTTATTCTTGTGTTCCACACCTCACCCATGCCATGCTACTTATCTGCCATGCAAATTGTGCATCATTCATCATGGCATGATAGTTTGCTTGACGCATTTATTCATATGCTTGTGCTCTTTATTTATGTTGGCCCTTGTTTGTTTGGTTCTTCTTCGAATAGGCGAAAGGTGGATATATCAAGAGAACCAGGAGCACTACCCAGATCCATTCCTTGCTTCAACTGAGCTGCCAGGCAAGCACTACCACATGCTTGCATACATATAGCACCTATTGCCTCTATCTTATTCTTGCATCATTGAGTCGCGATTGCATTAAATTGAGTCTCAAGTATTGCATAGCCTTTATTTTTAAACCCCACCGAAGCTTGTTCCTCCATCCCATGAGCCATTACTACAGGAGTTGTTTGAGCCATGCGAGTCGTAGAACAGCATGTGTAGGGTATGTGAGTGTCTGATGGATAACGAGGTACCTAAACAACTTAACCTGAGTAGTAATGGGATAACTAATGAAAGTGGCATCGGTGAGCCATATTCACTATTTGGTTTTTCAGGCTCACTTGTGTCCCAGAAGACCCCGAGTACTTGATTCCTGTTCCAAGATTATTCACGCTATCCACATCCGGGAGGCTTATGGACCCCTGAGCCGTAGCTTGATTCATTCTTATTTCTTGGGGCCACAAACTAGTTTGAGGTTTTATTTACTATCCAGTACTTATGCCATCATTTACTGCTTTATTTAAGATTGTGAGAGGAGCACACTGCATCGTTAGGGCGGGACACGATTGATTTGTATCGACAAGCCAGCCACACTTTTCGGTTCCCGTTTACAGCCATTCACCCAAACCTTGAGTCCGTCTAGTGGCCAGCTTTGTCGCTGGTAGCTTAATGGGGTGGCCCCTGAAATATTTCTGAATCCTGTGATCGCTTTGTCGTGATCGCCTCGCTGGGTTTTGATTTGGTTTTTCCGAGGCATATCGAGTGTGTTGTTATTTGTGCACCCTCGCAGGGTAAAACTTTCAAAGCCGTGTCCGCGTTATGGACGACTTGGAGCACGCTTCTCGATCATAGACAAGCATAACTAAAGTACCGCTTATAATTTGACTAGACTAGGTATCTGACTAGTAAATAGTGCAATACTCACGGAATGGATAATAAAACTGCCAACGGATGGGGGGGTTGTTCGTCCGCTTCCTCGCCGGTAAGCGAGGAGGAGGATGGATCTGTTAAGATTACCTTTATACTGTATAATCTTGTTCTTAATTCACGGACATCCGCTCATCTCGGTTGGGCGGATGGTTAGCGAGTATCTATAGAATTGCTAGGGTTTATCTTTTGCTGCAATTGCGCCACCCCAGGTTGTGTCCCCTTTAGAGGCATAAAGACTTGCTGAAAATTCTAGGGTCTCACACGATAAATTATTGGTTCGTATGAACAGTACACTCGCAAGATGGATACCGGGTGGAAGAGACGACGATGTGGCAACGATCATTCGGTGTAGAGATTCTGGAACGGGATCCGTGAGATCCGTGGGTGGATGTGCTTATTTATGGGGCATCTTATGCCGATTTGCTTCTTATCCGCATCGGATTTTGTCTTCCGCCCGCTTGATACTGTTGATTGATGAGGAGATATCCTAAACTATTATATCTATCTAGGATATTTGGATCTTGCCGTATGGCTATATATTTCCTTTCTTTTTAGATGGAGTGGCTCGATGTACTATTGTATGGTGGCTTGCATACATACTCATTTGTGTATGTAGTTGATCCTTCACGCCGATTATGCCGCTCGTTCTTGTCCCGATGTTTGGAAATGGTTGGGACGGCCAAAGGTCTACCTGTGAGTGGCATTTGGGCCCCACCGTACTATTTCAACCATTTCGATCATCCAGGCTTGTACTAGGAGCGTAATTCACCGAGGTAGTTACAATTGGTATCGAGCCATCCCGACCTTCGTGGTCTCAGCCAAATGGTCGTTGTCCATCTAGCAAATATTTTGGTAGTTATGTATACTAGGGAAAAACAAAATGCGAGAGTAGGATCGCTTCCACTTTTCTCCTTACCCAACCACCACTCTTTTCTCGTAAGGAAGTGTAACGCTTTCAATCCTTTTCTTAAATTCAAACTAGGATTCACGAGTTCTGGGTTTCCGTAGTACCATAGGTTGTGTATCTGTGTGTGTGAGTGTGTGTGTGTAATCCTTTGTCTATCTGTTGCATCCAAGTTGTTATCTTATCGGCCTTTTGGTTATCAACTGTTGGTACATTCCATACCAAGCTTTTGCAAACCGACGCGATCTATCTGTTTAGTTGTATACCGACGGTCTGCCTTACTCTTTGTTATCCGACGCTATCTTGTTTGTGGTGTTCGCTCGTAGTTGCTAATCTTTAGGTTATCTTGAGGAGAAGGTGTTGAGATATGTGTTTTACTTGTTCATGTGAGTAATGATTTGAGTGCGGATGGAGTCGCACCATACCACTACTCTTATCATTCGCTCTTGTATATTGAATTGGTAGAGTCACTAATCTTGATTCGTTAAGTAATTTTAGCATCTATTGGTATTTTAATGCCAAATTTGTGGAATTTTTTTTCATTGATATATTGTACCACACTTTTTCAGTCGTGTATATGCTTAATATCTTCTAGGTGCTTTGAACTTTGTTGATATTTTAATATCATCTTAGTAAATTGTATCCTTTAATCTTGAGTAATTCCATCTTGGTACTATTTTGGATTATTATTATTCTCCATCATAGTACTGACTTGTGTGTTATATCAATCACAGGATGGCACCGCCACTGCTGAGGAGGACATACAACCTGAACTGGGGCAGCGTTGTCAAGCATCGCCAATGCCTTGGCAAAGAATGCAAAGAAACCAGCGGTTTGAGGAAAGTGTCGAGGAATGAGTTTGTGCCGCTACCTCCACCTCCCAAGCGAGGAGACATCAAGAGCTTCCTAGTTCAACCTCGCCATTGATGTTTCGATCAACCACTTGATGCGGATGATTGGTTGCGTGAGATGTCAAGGTTCGGCAACCGCTGATGTTCCTGAGCAAGAATGGGTAAAGTGTGCTACTCACCTTCAAGGGAGATGCGCTCTGGTGGGAGAATTACTCAAGGCAAACCGCTGCCGGTTTTCAGCCTACTTGGGAACAGTTCACTGGAGCTTTCAAAGAGCAGATTTGTCGAAATTGTCATGGAGAGGATGAAGGAAGTATTTCAACCTCAAGCAGGCAATGATAATGTCAATACCTACAGGAACTTCATGAACCTTTCTCGTTATGGTGGCGATGAGATCTCCGATGACAAGAAGAAGCAAAAGAGGTTCGTGCAAGGGCTCAATGCATCGATTAAGTATGCAATCACACATGCAAGGCCGACGTCTTTTCGGAACTTCAGCATACACTCTGCGCAGAAGAGGCAAGTAGGCAAGTGTTTGAGGAGTCAAAGAAACACAGCCGTGATGCAGAAGCTCTTCACTATGTCGGCTCCTTCTAAGCGCCGTGTCTGGGTTCCTAACACCCCACCGCCGCCTCCGGCTCCACCAAGACCTTCAAGCTTACGGCAAGGCCACCAAACTTCCTCATCATGCTCCCGGGGCTACAACCACCACTACCCCGAGCGCCTCAAGTGAGTCCCCAGCTACGTTGCTCCACGTCCACCAGTGCTTGTTACACTTGTGGAGACTCAGGCATCAACAATGGAACTGTCCGATGAAGAACAAGGCTCTTCCTCCACCACCTCCAAGATCTCGCAAGCTCTCCTTTGGTTCGTGCACCACCACCTCGGCTCTCAACATCAACACCAAGCCCGGTCTCATTGTTTGTGCCAACTGCATCAACGCCGCTCAAGCTGAGCATGCACTGAGTTGTGATGGGTATGCTTCCGTTAACTCAGTCCTGCATGAGTTTTGTTTGATTCTGGGCATCGTGATTCTTTTGTTTCTCACAAGTTTGCAAATGAGAATGAGTTAGCTGTGGCTCCTCTCCTCAGCGGTTAATGGTTCTATCTCCGTGCAAACATGAGGGCTCTTATCAGCCATGGCAATCAAATTGAGATTGGTGGCTCTTCGCTCTCGGCTTCCTTAATCGTTTCGGGCAATTCGACATTGATGTCATCTTGGGCATGGATTGGTTGACAAAGAATGCAGCTGTGATTGATTGTGCTGAACGCCGGTTTCTCGAAGATTCCTCAAGGCCATATAGTCTATTCTCCAAGTCTCCTCGCTATCCAGCTTTTCTCTCGGCTCAATGTTGATGCTATGGAAGCTATTGAGTGTTCCGTGGTCTCGAGTTCCAGATGTCTTTCCCGAAGAGTTGCTGTATGCCTCCGAATCGTGAGGTTGAGTTTGTTATTGAGCTTGAACCTGGTACCGCCCTATCTCCAAGCGGCCTTATAAGATGGGTCCTGCTGAGTTGGCTGAACTCAAACGTCGACTTGATGAACAAGAGAAGTTGGGTTTCATTCAGCATAGTACTTCTTCTTGGGGTAGCCCAACTCTCTTTGTGAAGAAGCGAGACGGTGATAGACTTTGTGTTGACTATTGGGCTCTCAATGCTAAAACCATCAAGAATAAATATCCCTTCCGCGGATTAATGATCTCTTTGATCGCCTAGCTGAGCTGTGGTTTCTCTAAGCTTGACTTGAGAAGTGGTTATCACCAAATCAAGATTCGCAAGGAAGATGTTCCAAGATGCCTTTCACCACCGCTATGGCCTGTATGAGTACACGGTCATGTCTTTCGGTCTCACCAACGCACCGCCACCTTCTCGAGGCTCATGAACTCGGTTTCATGGAGTATCTTGATAAGTTCGTTGTGGTCTATCCGGATGACATCCTAGTCTATTCTAAGTCATAAGAAGAGCATGAAGAACACCTTCGTGTCCTAAGCTTCGTGAGAACCGCTTGTATGCAAAGTTCTCCAAGTGTGAGTTTTGGCTGCCTCAAGTAACCTATCTTGGTCATGTCATCTCTCGCCAAGGGCATTGCAGAATCCGAAACTGTGAAGACAATTGTTGAATGGCTTCCTCCCTCAATGTCAAGGAAGTGCGGAGTTTCCTTGGTTTGGCTAATTATTGCCGCCGCTTCGCTCGTAACTTCTCAAGATAGCGAAGCCTCTTACCGATCTCCTTAAGAAAGGCAAGAAATACCTTTGGACTCCTGCATGTCAAGCAAGCTTTGAGACACTCAAAGAAAAGCTCACTTCCACACCGCCTTGGTTCCTCCGGATACATCCAAGCCGCTTTCAGATATTCTGTGACGCCTCTTTGCATGGATTGGTGCGGTCCTTATGCAAGAAAAACAAGTTGTTGCTTATGCCTCTCGTCGCTTGAAGACGCATGAGATCAACTATCCTACACATGACCTCGAGCTCAGCAGCTTGTCTTTGCTTTGAAAGTATGGAGGCACTACTTGCTTGGCAACCGCTAGAGATCTTTTCCGATCACAAGAGTCTGAAGTATATCTTTACTCAGCCTGATCTCAACCTTAGGCAAAGGAGATAGATTGAAGCAATCAATGACTTCGATTTGACCATCAACTACACCGGAAAAGCTAATGTCATGGCAGATGCTCTCACCAAAGCCTATGTCAACAACCTCATGATGGAAGAACAATGCCTCTCTTGTGCGAGGAATTCCACCAACCTCGAAATTGTGGAACAAGGATATCTCTCGAACCTTCTAGCAACACCTCTTGGAAGAAAGGGTTCGCTTCTTCTCACTTGGTGATCCACACAAGAAAGATCATCTCTAGGCTTCAGCTTCCAAGTATGAGTCCTTTCACGCCGATGATCAAGGCACGCTCTTCTTTGAACACCGGATGTTTGTTCCGAACTACCCGGTTTGAGAGAGCAAGTTCTCAAGGAGGCGATGATTCTGTTCTTTCTATCCACCCCGGCGGCTAAAGATGTACATGGACTTGAAAACACAATATTGGTGGCCTGGTTTAAAAGGTATTATGCCAAGTATGTCTCGGAGTGTGATGTCCGCCGCAGAGTGAAAGCTGTTCATCAAAAACCTTCCGCTTCTACAGCCATTGAAACCCCTAATGGAAATGGGAGAAAGTAGAGATGGACTTCATCACGGTTTTCCTAGGTCGCAGAAGGGCAACAATGCAATCTTTGTTGTCATTGACAGGCTTTCTAAAGTGGCACACTTCTTCCCGTCAAGGAAACCATTTCGCAATTCAATTGGCGGAGCTCTATATCAACGTAATTGTCTCTCGTATGGGGTCCGCTTGAGATCAGTTCGCACTGGAAGCATCTTCACTTCCAAGTTCGGGAGAGTTTCCAAAATGCTTTGGGAACAAAGTTGAACTTCAGCACTTACCACCCTCACCGCAAGGGCAAGTTGAAAGGATCAATCAGTTCGGAGGATATGCTTCGTGCTTGCGCCATCTCGTTTGGCATGAAGTGGGAAGAATGTCTTCCTTATGCTGAGTTCTCGACAACAACAGCTTCCGAAAAAGTCTAAAGATGGCACCATTTGAGGCTCTCTATGGTCGCAAATGCAGAACTCCGATTGGTTGGTCGGGTGCAGGTGAAAGGATCTTGTTTGGCCCTGACATTGTGACTCAAGCGAAGGAGAAGGTTCACATCATTCTTGAAAATCTGAGGATTGCTCAAAGTTGCCAGAAGAGCAATTACGACAGGAAGCACACGGACATGGAGTATGTCCCGGGTGATCTCGTTTACCTTCGTGTCACTCCCATGAGAGGCACGCACCGCTTTGGTATCAAAGGGAAGCTGGCTCCTAGATACATCGGTCCCTTCAAAGTTCGTGGAAGAAGAGGAGAAGTTGCTTATGCTCTTGAGCTCCCGGAAAAACTCAAAGTCCATGATGTTTTCCACATCTCTCAGCTCAAGAAGTGCTTCAAGGATCCCAGCAGGACCGTGGACCATGAGCTTATCAATCTCCAAGAAGACCTGTCTTATCAAGAACACCCCACAAAAATCCTTGAGACCGCAGAAAGAAGGACTCGCAACAAGTCCATCAAGTTCTGCAAGGTGCAGTGGTCGCACCATTCTGTTGATGAAGCCACTTGGGAACGTGAAGATGATCTCCGTGCCAAGTATCCTACCCTCTTTGTGTCTTCTTCCTAGAATCTCAGAGATTCCTGTTTAGTGGGGGAGAGTTGTAGCATCCCAATTGTCTAACAATTGTAATGCTACTTGGTCTAGTAATATAATGGCTACTTCAGATATATAATTGTTGCATCATAATTATATCATGCTCATGTCATCATGCCTCCTTGCATTTGAGCATCATATGAAACCCTTTTTGATTTGGTTCTTATCTCATATGCATTATTAATTGTATTTGCCTCTTGATATTGTATTTGGTTCTTGATATATTGTTTAATGCCCAAGTTGAGTTGGGGGCATATCTTTTATTAACTCCACCACCTTTTCTTTCACCACCTTATAATTCCACCATCCAACTAAATATGAGCTTGGCACTTATTGGTTTTACCTCTAGCTCATGTGGGTTGGGATGGATCCAATTCTTTTTCCACAAGCTCTCATCTTAGCATCATGTTGTTTTCACAATATTGAAACATGAGAGCCACATGGCCACCTTTGCATGCCTTGTGAGTGGACCCTTTTTCCTAGCTTCCATATGTGTGATTTGGGGTCATCATCAGGTTGGGATATTTTTGTGGGCTTATTAAACACCTAGTGGCATATACACACTAGCAAGTCCCAAATATAGCCAATGTGATCATCTCCCTATACTCCACTTGGAATTCTTTCTAAATTCCTTTGCTTGGGCCTTACTCCAATTTTTGAGCATGCATAATAAAAATGCCATGAAATAATATTGTTTTCACAAGAATCAACATGGCATTAAATGTTTTGCATGGGCCATGCAAGAACCATCTCTTGCTAGCTTTGGTTTTTATTTGCATTTTGAGTAGATCTTTATAAACCACACCACCTTGTCCTCTTTTCCTAGTCTTGATCTTGTTGGAGCTTGCTTGGGGCATGCTTAAACTTGCCAAGGACCACTCCATCTAATCTCTCCTCTCTCTAAACCTACCTCTCCCTTTAACCCTCTTCCTAAAACCCTAGCTAAGATCCTATCTAATCACCTACTTACCCCATACCCCATCTAAGCTAACCCCAAATGTACCACACCCCTCTCACCTAACCCTAAGTCCACCACCTCTCTCTCTCGGCCTCACCTCTTCTCTCCCTACCCCGAGGCTACCACCATACCCTAGCTACCCCTTCACCTCTCAAAGAAACCCTAGCCCGAGCCTACCCTAACTCCAACCCTAGACCCGAGCCTCACCTCTCCCTCTCTTGCTCTCTCTCTCTGCCCTAGGGGCCCCAGTCAACCACCCGACCCCGCCCTGCCCCACCCCACCGGCCACACACCTTGCCTCGCCGTGCCCAGCCCTGGCACATGAAAGAGGAGGAGGGAAAGGTGGCACCAAGCCACCTTTACCCATCTACCCGCGCCCATGGTACCTCCCTCCCTCTGCTACCTACCACCACCCCCACAACCTCTCCTCGCTCGTCCAGATCCACCCAGAGGCCTGCCCTCTTTTCTCTTCTCCACTCTCTATCTACCCCCAACGGCCACCGCGTGGTCCCTCCGTCTCTTTACCGCAGCCGGTGGCGAGGAGCTCTAGGTGTCGAGGAAGCACGAGGAGACGCCTTTGGCCGCCTGCACCGTCATGGCCGAGGAGGAGGACGCCGATCCCTGCGCCTCGACACGAACCGACCCACATGTGCTCGGTGAGCCGCTAACCTCCCCTGGACATGGTCCCTTCTCCGTCGCGTCCCCAGATCGAACCCCAAGCACGCCACGCCAGACCGATCGGTCGATCGCGCGAGAAGAAAAACAAAGCGGGCGGACGTTGCCGATACCCTCCGCTTTGTTACCCTAAACCCAGGTCACCTGGCCCAGCTCGCCTCATTGCGATTATGCGAAAAAGCCCCTCCGCTTCAAGGCTTAACCCGCAGCCTCCTCTCGAGCAGGTGGCAGCCTCGCCCGCCCAGCGACGTGTGGGTCCGCTTGTCGTGGTCCCACTGCTTGCCGGGCTAGCAGTGCGTGAGAAAGCTTTGCACAAGGCCTTAGCCTGGGCGTTGGCCCACCACAGCTGCTGTGTCTGGTCTGTCTGGGTGACAAAAGTCTCTTGTTTAACTGCTTAAATTTAAATCTTTTCAAATTAAATCAAATTCAAATTTAATTCTGTTTTAAATAACTTTTAATATATAAATCCAAATAATACAAATAATATATGTTTTCAAATCAGAAAATATGAGGAGTTCAAATATAGCCTTCAAAATATATTTTGGAACATTTAAAATTCCAAGTTTATTTAAATTACAATAAAATGCCCTTTTGACTTAATTAATTAATAACTTTTGTTTTACAACTCCAATTTAATAAATAATATGTCTAAAATGATTAGCTCGACGAGACCTTTCTGCTTATGCATTCCATGGTTTGATTTGAAGCATGCATCATATAAATATATTGTGGACAGCAACTTAATTGTGAATAAATTGGGGCCAAAACTAAATAAAATGGTTTATTCTTGTGTTCCACACCTCACCCATGCCATGCTACTTATCTGCCATGCAAATTGTGCATCATTCATCATGGCATGATAGTTTGCTTGACGATTTATTCATATGCTTGTGCTTTATTTATGTTGGCCCTTGTTTGTTTGGTTCTTCTTCTAATAGACGTTGAGTGGGATATATCAAGAGAACCAGAGCACTACCCAGATCCATTCCTTGCTTCAATCGAGCTGCTGCAAGCACTACCACATGCTTGCATACATATAGCACCTATTGCCTCTATCTTATTCTTGCATCATTGAGTCGCGATTGCATTAAATTGAGTCTCAAGTATTGCATAGCCTTTATTTTTAAACCCCAATCAAGCTTGTTCCTCCATCCCATGAGCCATTACTACGAGTTGTTTGAGCCATGCGAGTCGTAGAACAGCATGTGTAGGGTATGTGAGTGTCTGATGGATAACGAGGTACCTAAACAACTTAACCTGAGTAGTAATGGGATAACTAATGAAAGTGGCATCGGTGAGCCATATTCACTATTTGGTTTTTCAGGCTCACTTGTGTCCCGTAAGACCCCGAGTACTTGATTCTGCTCCAAGATTATTCGCCATATCCACATCCGGAGGCTTATGGACCCCCGAGGCGTAGCTTGATTCATTCTTATTTCTTGGGGCCACAAACTAGTTTGAGGTTTTATTTACTATCCTGCATTTATGCCATGCTTTACCGCTTTATTTAAGATTGTGCGAGGAGCACACTGTCTGTGTTAGGGCGGGACACGATTTGTGGTATCGACAAGCCCGTCCACACTTTCGGTTCCCGGATCGTTACAGCCGCCCACCCAAACCTTGAGTCCGTCTCGTAGCGGCCAGCTTCGTCGTGGTAGCTTAATGGGGTGGCCCCTGAAATATTTCTGAATCTTGATCGCTTTGTCGTGATCGCCTCGTTGGGTTTTGATTTGGTTTTCAAGGCATATCGAGTGTGTGTTGTTATTTGTGCACCTGCAGGTAAAACTTTCAAAGCCGTGTCATGATTATGGACGACTTGGAGCATCTCTCGATCATAGACAAGCATAACTAAAGTACCGCTTATAATTTGACTAGACTAGGTACGACTAGTAAATAGTGCAATACTCACGAATGGATAATAAAACTGCCAACGGATGGGGTTGTTCGTCCGCTTCCTCGTGTAGCGAGGAGGATGGATCTGTTAAGATTACCTTTATTACTGTTATAACTGTTGTTCTTAATTCACGGACATCCGCTCATCTCTGGTTGGGCGGATGGTTAGCGAGTATCTATAGAATTGCTAGGGTTTATCTTTTGCTGCAATTGCGTCACCCTGTGTTGTGTCCCTTTAGAGGCATAAAGACTTGCTGAGTACCCCTAGGGTCTCACACGATAAATTATTGGTTCGGATGAAATGTACACTCGCAAGATGGATACCGGTGGAAGAGGCAGACGATGTGGGCAACGATCATTCGGTGTAGAGATTCGGAACGGGATCCATGAGATCCGTATGGATGTGCTTATTTATGGGGCATCTTATGCCGATTTGCTTCTTATCCGTACTCGGATTTTGTCTTCCGCTTCCGCTTGATACTCTGTTGATTGATGTATGAGGAGATATCCTAAACTATTATATCTATCTAGGATATTTGGATCTTGCCGTATGGCGTTGCTATATTTCCTTTCTTTTTAGATGGAGTGGCTCTGATGTACTATTGTATGGTGGCTTGCATACATACTCATTTGTGTATGTAGTTGATCCCTTCGCCTGCCGATTACGCCGCCCGTTCTTGTCCCGATGTTTGGAAATGGTTGGGACGGCCGAAAGGTCTACCTGTGAGTGGCATTTGGGCCCCACCGTACTATTTCAACCATGTCTGATCATCCAGGCTTGTACTAGGAGCGTAATTCACCGAGGTAGTTACAATCGTCGATAAGTGTCCTTGCTTCCTTGGTTTTTATTACTATGTCGTCGACATAGACTTGGACGTTGCGACCGATCTGGTCTTTGAGGCAGGCCTGCATGCATCGCTGGTACGTGGCACCCGCGTTCTTTAGCCCGAAGGGCATTGTGTTGTAGCAGAATACTTTGAACGGTGTGATGAACGCCGTTTTCTCTTGATCTTCGACCTTGAGTCGAATCTGGTTATAGCCTGAGTAGGCATCAAGGAAGGAGAGTTTCTCACAACCTGCAGTCGAATCGATGATCTGATCGATCCGAGGAAGAGGGAAGTGGTCCTTTGGGCAATGTTTGTTTAGTGACGTGAAGTCTACGCACATCCGCAGGATGTCCGTGTCCTACTTCGGGACCATCACCGTGTTTGCCAGCCACTCGCTTTCCTTGATTTCCCGGATGAAGTCTGCTGCAAGTAATCTGTTGATTTCTTTGCCGATAGCTTCGGCTCGTGGCTCCGACAGTCTTCGGATGGACTGCTTGACTGGCTTGGTGTCTGGAAAGACGTTGAGTGCATGCTCGGCGAATTCCCTGGGAACTCCTGGCATGTCCGCAGGACACCAGGCGAAGATTTCCCAGCGCTCACGGAGGAATTCGACGAGCGCGCCTTCCTATCTTGATCCGAGGTCATTGGCGATCAGCGCCGTCTTGGAGGCGTCCGTCGGATGGACCTGCACTTTCTTGGTGTTGACGGTGGAGTCGAAGGATATGTCAGGTGCGTTCTGCCTTGTGACTGGGGGTAGCCCATTGTCCATCACCTCACGGAGCCTTACAAGCTCGTCTTGCATACCGAAAGACTAGGAGATTTTGTTGAAATCCCTGTCGCATTGGTCCGATCGGGTGAAGCTCCCGTGGACTGTGATGACGCCCCTTGGTCCTGGCATCTTGAGTAGTAGGTATGCGTAGTGGGGGACGGCCAGGAATCTTGCGAATGCTACACGCCCCAGGATGGCGTGGTATTGCGACGGCCATTCCACCACTTCAAATTCTAGGCGCTCCTGCCGAAAGTTGTCTGGCTTCCCGAAGATGACGTCGAGTCCTATTTTGCCCAGGGGGAATATGCCCTTTCCTGGGACAATGCCGAGGAACGTTGTGTCTGATTGTTCTAGGCTGCATTGAGGGATCCGCATAGCTGCTAGAGTGCTTGCGAACATTAGGTTGATGCCGCTGCCGCCATCCATGAAGACGCGACTCATCTCGAAGCCTCCGATCTGCGCCTCCAAGGCAGCGGCATGACTGGGCCAGATCTGGCAAGGGTGATCCGCGAGTGAATGTGATGAGGACTCGATCCATTGAGGTACTCAGGGATTTCAGGCGGAGTTGCCACGGCCAAGTTGATTTGTCGGGTGATTTTCTTCTGCACCCTGTTTGTGGGGCGTCCCTTCTGGATCATATTTAGTGCTCCCTTTGGTGGGGGGTATCCGACCCCGGCATTGTTTCTTGCTGGTGCGTTGGTTGATTTGGGCCTCAATAGGCGGCGGTGGAGGAGCTCGTGTGCTATTTCACACCGGCAGTGCGTTTCCAAACGTAGGAATTGGAGCTTGTTGCCTCATCTGCAACATGCCTTCGCTGAGTTTCTGGAACTCGCGGCAGTCCTTGAGCATGTGGCTGGCTTTCTTTTTGCCATCTTGTTTGTCGATGTAGAAGTGGATGGTGCATGGACCCGAAAGTTTCTCGAATGCTGAGGGTCCGTTGTCGCGGTCGCGGCGTTGCCACGACTGTGTTGGTCATCCGTTGTCGCGGAAGTTTCCGCTGCGGTATCCTCCGCTGTTGCGGCTGTTGTCGTTACGGTCGGCGAGCGTCGCGACCATGTCGGGTCCATCGCGGTCCTCGTAGACGCGCGATCTCCTCTTGCTACAGCGTTCACGTCTTCGGCCGTAGTCGTCCTCTTCATCTGATTGCGCTCGCTGGATGCAATCTTCACCGTCCGCCCAGCTGTTGGCGATTTCCATGAGGTGGTCGAGTGTCTTGGGCTTTACACGCCCAAATTCCTCCTTGAAGTCTTGGCGCTTGACGCCGTCCCTGAAGGCGTCGATGGCCCTCTCTTCGGAGATGTGTGATGCGGAGTTCTTGGTTGTAGACCAGCGTAGTATGTATGAGCGAATAGATTCACCCGTTCTCTGAGTGCAGGCTCGCAATTCTTCGATCAAGGCGGGTCTCTTGCTGGTCCCTTTGAAATTTCGGATGAAGCTGTAAGCGAGCTCCTCCCAACTTCGGATGGATCCTGATGATAGGCTGCTAAGCGGACCGTGCCGCTGTCACCTTGAAGGCATTGCATGGCGGTTTCTTTGTTGCCTCCGTGAAGCTTGACGGATGACAGATGGTCGCTGAGCCAGGACTTTGGATCTTGCGTGCCGTTGAACTTCGGAGTATCCGAAGGAAGCTTGAAGTTGCGTGGCATCTGTGTTCGCCGAACGGATCTGCTAAAGCATCGAGCTCCGCAGAGTTCTCCTTCGTCTTCATCCATCTCAGATTCAGACGAGCATGCGCTTTTAGCGCGTGCTTTGTCGATCTTGTGCTGTGTAAGCTTGTCTCTGGCGTCGTAGTCGCGTTTATGGCGGTTTGAGCTCTTCTTCCTCCGAGGAAGATCGTTCTCTTCTTCCTCTTCGGATGAGGGGGTGGGGCTCCGGTCGCGCCTGGCCGGAGCTTTCTTCTTCGGCTCCGCAGGAGCGTCTTCGTGGAGCGCAGCTCCGATTAGTCCTAGTCCGATAAGTGCGGACCTATGCATGGCCCTTTTCGGGTCCCCCTCCGGAGGTGGATGAGCTGCGAGATACGCAGTGGCTGCCATGATCGCAGCTTGTGGCATCTTCGAGATGATGTTGCCATCGGCATCCATATCCATGAACGATGTGTGGAGAGTTCGGGTCACGTCACGCCGCTCCTTGGGGTCCATGTTTTCCACCCGCGAGCGGTGCTTGTTTCCCTGGTTTCCGTTTGTGCTAGAGCCGGGTGCCATGGCGGAGAGCAGCACATTTCGCCGCTACTGGACTTTGCGTTTGTCGAGCGTCTCCTGCATCTTGACTTGTTTCTTGTGCTCCTCGATGAGGAGGTAGTGGTATGCCATCAGTAGGTCACGTGAGGCGTCTGCAGGTAAGACAATGTCGCCTGCGACGGCACGGCGCGCCTGCACCCATCCTTCTTTGCTAAGTTGGATGACGTGGCCGTTGTTTTCTCTGTTGGGTGGGGGGTGGCTTCTTCTGTTTTCGCCGTTTTCGCCGTTTCGGTTGGGCGGCGGGTTAGGTGTTTCCTCGTCGGTTTGGATGACTGCGGCGCATAGATAGCGCTCGCAGATTGGTCGGCTGCTGCCGCAGCTTTCGGGTCCGGAACCGTAGGTTCCTTCATCCGAAGGTGGATCGCACAGATCGGAGTTGCAGCTGCTGCTGCTGTAGAACTCATCTGTCGATGGTGACGTGCGTAGCACGGGATGTGGAGCCCATGAGGCGGGCCTGATTGACGGCACGGGCACCCGCTCAGGGAGGCGGAGAGTGCCAGTTTGTCCCACCTGGAAGCAGAAGCTCCCGAACAAAATTTCGAGTCCGTCGCCTACGGGCTTGAAATCCTTCATGGTGGCCGGCGAGTGGGCGGTGAAGTCGAAAGCGCCGAAGAGGAGGTGATTCTCCGTCGCCGCGGAGTTGTAGATCGATCGGGTCGGAACCGTCACGACCACACAATCAGTAGCCCCAATTCCCACAGACGGCGCCAATTGACGAGGTTTAATCTCGTCAATGCCCATTGTTATGGACTTGGGTTTTGGAGAAGATGGGGATCTTGGAGATCGTGCACGGTTAATGCACAAGCAACCGGGGGACACGAGATTTACCCAGTTCGTGCCCCGGAGGAAAACCCTACTCCCGCTTGCGCTCTTTGATTACGGCGGAACCGAAGGTTATAGGGTCTTGTGATTCGATCTGGCGTGGATGCGTGTCTTAGTATGAGTCGAGAGATCTAGGACGTGCCCTCCTGGCCTTTATATAGACTTAGGCAGGTCCCGGGCATAGTCCTAGTCGGTTACAAGTTCTAGGGTTTTACCCCTTTGAATTTCCTATCTCCGCTAGTCTTGCTCTCCAAGGATCCGAAGGCGTCATGGGCCTTGGCCACCCGAAAATCTTCATGGACCAGCGTATATCTGTTGTGGGCCTTCCTTGGGCTGGACCAGGTATGCTGAGGTCACGTACCCGTAGGGTATAACCATGTCATTTCAGACTCAGGCCCGTTCTGAGAGATATGAGATCTCTGAGAAGTTCTTTAACTACAAGATGGAGGAAGGGAGTTTCGTTAGTGAGCACGCCATTAAGATGACGGGCTACACTCAACGCCTTGAGCAACTGGAATGCACGATTCCAGAGGAGCTCAAGATTGACAGGGTTCTGCAATCACTCCCTCCCAGCTACAAAAGTTTTGTAGTGACTCATAATCAGATTGGTTCCACTGATACGATCACCGAGCTCTTCGCAAAGCTGAAGGCTGCGAAGGTGGACATCAAGAAGGATAATCATGTGTTGATGGTCAACAAGCCCTCCTTTAAGAAAGGTAAGGGAGCAAAGAAGCCCTTCAAGAAGGGCGGCGGCAAGCGCACTGCCCCTGCTGAGAAGAAGCTCAAGTCTGGTCCTAAGCCGGACACTGAGTGCTTCTATTGCAAGGACAAGGGTCACTGGAAGCGCAACTATCCGAAGTACTTAGCGGACAAGAAGGCTGGCACCATCAAAGGTATATTTGATATACATGTTATTGATGTTTTCCTTACTAGCCCTCGTTGTAGTGCACAGGTATTTGATCGTTCGGTTGCTAATATTTGTAACTCGAAACAGGAGCTACGGAATAGACAATGGCTTGCGAGGATGAGGTGACGATGCTTGGCGTTGGCAGCGGATCAAGAGTTGATGTGATGGCCGTCAAGACGCTCTCCTTAGTTTTACCTTCAGGATTAGTTTTAAACCTTAATAAATGTTATTATGTGCCTGCGTTGAGCATGAACATTATTTCTGGATCGTGTTTATTGCAAGACGGTTATTCATTTAAATCGGAGAATAATGGTTGTTCTATTTATATGAGTAACATCTTTTATGGTCATGCACCTCTTGTGAATGGTTTATTTCTTCTAAATCTCGAAAGGGATGAAACACACATCCATAACATTGAGGCTAAGAGATGCAAAGTAGATAGTGATAATACTACTTATTTGTGGCACTGTCGTCTAGGTCATATTGGTGTAAAGCGCATGAAGAAACTCCATTCTGATGGACTTTTGGAGTCTCTTGATTTTGAATCATTTGACACATGCGAACCATGCCTCATGGGCAAGATGATCAAAACCCCGTTCTCTGGTATGATGGAGCGAGCAACGGACTTGTTGGAAATCATACATACCGATGTATGCGGACCGATGAGTGTTTCGACGCACGGTGGATATCGCTATTTTCTCACTTTTACCGATGACTTAAGTAGATATGGGTATATCTATTTAATGAAACATAAATCTGAAACATTTGAAAAGTTCAAGGAATTTCAGAATGAAGTGGAGAACCATCGTAACAGAAAGATCAAGTTTCTACGATCCGATCATGGGGGCGAGTATTTGAGTTATGATTTTCTCACGCATCTTAAAGCAAGCGGAATTGTTTCAACTCCATACGGAACACCACAGCGCAATGGTGTGTCTGAACGCCGGAATCAAACCTTATTAGATATGGTCCGATCAATGATGTCTCTTACTGATTTGTCGTTATCATTTTGGGGTTATGCATTAGAAACCGCTGCATTCACTTTAAATAGGGCACCATCTAAATCCGTTGAGACGACACCGTATGAACTGTGGTTTGGTGCTAAACCTAAGTTGTCGTTTCTTAAAGTTTGGGGATCTGGCTTACGCCAAGAAGTTGATGCGGACAAGCTCGAACCCAAAGCGAATGCGTCTTCATAGGATACCCTAAGGAAACTATTGGGTATACCTTCTATCATAGAACCGAAGGCAAAGTGTTTATGAAGAACGGTTCCTTTCTTGAGAAGGAGTTTCTCTCGAAGAAGTGAGTGGGAGGAAAGTAGAGCTAGACGAGGTTATTGAACCTTCTCTTGAATTGGAGAGTAAGCGCAGCACCTGAAATTGTTCCAAGGTCACTTTGCACAACAATAGAGGAAGCTAATGACAAGGATCATGAAGCTTGGACGATGTCGCTCTTGAGCGTCCAGTCGACAAGGTCACGTTCCCTCTGAGTGGTACGGCAACCTGTCTTGTCTTGTTAGTAGAAGACGGTGAACCTACGAACTATGAGGAAGCGCGATGAGCCAGACTTCGAGAAATGGCTAGAAGCCATGAAATCCGAATTGGGATCCATGAGCGAAAACCAAGTATGGACTTTGGTGGACCCTCCTAGCGACCGAAAGGCCGTTGAGTGCAAATGGATCTTCAAGAAGAAAACGGATGCGGATGGTAATGTTATCATCTATAAAGCACGGCTTGTCGCAAAAGGTTTTCTACAAGTTCAAGGTGTTGACTACGATGAGACTTTCTCTCCCGTAGCGATGTTTAAGTCCATTCAGATTTTATTAGCAATTGCTGCGTTTCATGATTATGAAATATGGCAGATGGATGTCAAGACTGCGTTCCTCAATGGCAACATTGATGAAGAGTTGTATATGATGCAACCCGAAGGTTTTGTCGATCCTAAGGATGCTGATAAAGTATGCAAACTTTAGCGTTCCATTTATGGACTGAAGCAAGCATCTCGGAGTTGGAACCTTCGTTTTGATCAAGTGATCAAGAGCTTTGGATTTGTTCCAAAATGCTATGAAGCTTGCATCTACAAGAAAGTGAGTGGGAGCTCGGTGACGTTTCTGGTACTATATGTGGATGACATATTGATTATTGGAAATGACATCAACATGCTTAACGATGCGAAGAGTTATTTGAACAAGTGTTTTTCAATGAAAGACCTAGGTGAAGCTGCTTATATATTGGGCATCAAAATCTATAGAGATAGACAAAGACGCCTGATAGCTTTAAGCCAGAGTACATACCTAGACAAAGTTCTGAAAAGGTTCAGAATGGATAAGGCAAAGAAAGGTTCAGTGCCTATGTTGTAAGGTAAGATATTGAGCAAGGCTCATGCAGCTACTGATGAAATGATAGGGAAGCTATGAGCCAAGTGCCTTATGCCTCGGCCATAGGTTCCATCATGTATGCCATGCTGTGTACTAGACCGGATGTGTCCAATGCTCTTAGTTTGACGAGCAGATATCAAAGTGATCTAGGAGTGGAACACTGGACAGCCATGAAGAACATAATAACGTACCTAAATAGGACTAAAGAAATGTTCTTAGTCTATGGGGGTGATGAACAGCTTGTCGTAAAAGGTTACGTCGACGCTAGTTTTGACACCGACAAGGATGATTCTAAATCTCAGACATGATACGTGTATATTTTGAATGGAGGAGCTGTGAGCTGGAGAAGCTGCAAGCAAAGCGTGATCGCGGGATTTATAGTAGAAGCGGAATACATGGCTGCTGCAGCGTAAGTGAAGGAGTTTGGATCAGAACTTCATCATCGAGCTTGGCGTGGTTCCAAGTGCATTGGACCACTGGAGATATTGTGACAACACTGGCGCCATAGCACCGCTAAGGAACCAAGATATCATCCAAAGACCAAGCATATCAACAAAGTTTCATATAATCCGAGATTATATAGCAGATGGAGATCTGAAGATTAGCAAAGTACATACAGATCTGAATGTCGCAGATCCATTGACTAAACCTCTTCCATGTGTAAAACATGATCAGCACCTCAGTGCCATGGGTGTGAGATTGTTGCCAAATGTAAACTAGATTATTGACTCTAGTGCAAGTGGGAGACTGTTGGAATTATGCCCTAGAGGCAATAATAAAGATGTTATTATTATAATTCTTGTTCATGATAAATGTTTATATTCCATGCTAGAATTGTATTAAGCGGAAACTTTAATACTTGTGTGGTTTGTGAACAACACCGTGTCCCTAGTACGCCTTTATGGACTAGCTCATTGATCAATGATGGTTAAGGTTTCCTAACCATAGACATGAGTTGTCAATTGATAATGAGATCATATCATTGGGAGAATGATATGGTGGACAGACCCAAACTAAGCGAAGCAATTAGATCGTGTCATCGTGTTCGTCTTTGCGAAGCTTTTCTTATGTCAAATATTGTATTCCTTAGACCATGAGATAATACAACTCCCTGGTATTGGAAGAAATCTTTGAGGTCATCAAACGTCATCCTATGAGAGGGTGATCATAAAGGTGTCTCTCAGGTGATCGGAAAGTATCTGTTGGGTTGTATGTATCGAGATGGGATTTGTCCCTCCCAAGTCGAAGAGATATACTTGGGCCCCTTTCGATGTCGATATCAACACGCTTGCAAGCATGTGGTTAAGGAGTTAATCACAAAGTGATATCGGATTATGGAAGCGAGTAAAGTACTTGTTGTGAGCGAGATTGAACTAGGTATGGCGATGCATCGACGATCGAATCTCGGGCAAGTAAAATATCGCGAGAGGAAGGGAATATATATATGGGATTGATTGAATCCATGGTTCATCGATATGATCATCGATGAATGTGTGGAGTCAATATGGGTTTCGACCCATTGATTATTGATAGAAGATCATGTCGCATATTCTCGAACCGAGGTCACACACTTAACGTGTCTCGGCTAGGATAGATTGGATAATTGGTTTATGAGTTTTGTTCAAGTCTTGGATGGGATCCGGGACATCACGAGAGGTTCGGAGTGGTCCTGATAATAAGATTCATATAAGGCGGTCAGTTTTGGAGTTGAATTGTTCCGGGTTAATCGGTATTATGGGAAGCTTCTAGAACCTTCGGAAGGGACCAACGTGGCCCCACCTTCCGGGAGGGCATGGGCCTATGAGGGAGTGCCCTGGACGCATTGGGCCAGGGCACAAGGCCCCATAGGGCCCAGCCGCCAAGAGAGTTTAAACTCGAGATAGACCTTCTAGAAGGGGGGTTTCCTTGCCTCCTCCTTATCCTTTGGGGCCGCGGTTTGGGCTTGGGGGAGGGCTAGCTGCGCCCTCTATATAAAGAGGGGTGGGCGCACCAACCCCCACACCTTCCCTCCAACCCTAGCCGCCTGCTGCCCTTCCTCTCTCCCTCCCATTGTTTGTGGCGAAGCCTGTGCAGAAATTCTCCACCATATACACCACGTCATGTTGTAGATCCAATCCATCTCTCCACCATACTTGCTGGTCCGAGGAAGGAGGAGGCGCCGAGTGCTGCGTGTGCATCTCACGGAGGCACCGCCACTTGTGGTGCTAGATCGGATCGGATCGCGAGGAGGAGAATGCACGACTACATCACCCACGTTACGGAACGTTCCGTGTAATCTTCAAGGGTATGAAGATCTAATCCAATCTCTCTCGTTGTTTGCATCTCCTAGATTAGATCTTGGCTTTCCCTCTGTTTGCATCCGTAGAAAATTTTGATTTACTATGCCACGAAACCCTTCAATTTCATAGATTCCTAAATCTACCCTTCATTGGTTCCTAAATGCTGGGATGTTACAGACTTCCCCCCTTAAATTAAACTTCGTCCTGAAGTTTGTTGAGATGTACCTGAATAGTTCTGGATAGGCTTTTCTTAAATCCTCTTCTTTCTCCCAAGTGGCTTCCCTTTCAGGCTGATGTTCCCATTGTACCTTGCAGTACTTGATTACCCTATTCCTCAACCTTTTCCAGTTTTCTTCCAAAATTTTACAGGGCTTTTCAACATAGGTCAAGTCTGCTTGTAGTTCTATCTCCTGATGTGTGATTGCATCCTCCGGAACTTTCAAACATTTACGAAGTTGTGACACATGGAAAACATTATGCACTTGAGCCAATCTTGATGGTAACTCTAAAGCATAAGCTATAGTCCTGTTCTGACTCAGTATCTTGAATGGTCTGATATATCTTGGACTCAACTTTCCTTTAACTCCGAACCTTTTAACCCCTTTCATTGGACTTACTTTCAAATATACCATATTTCCCACTTCTGGATGCCATGATCTTCGACTTTGATCAGCATAACTTTTCTGCCTACTTTGAGCTATTTTTAGTCTATCCTTGATCTTATCAATGATATCTTGTTTTTCTTTGATATAGTCTCGTGCAAATTCCTTGCTGCTTCCAGGCTCATACCAACATATTGGTGATCTACATTTCCTTCCATACAGAACCTGATATGGAGCTGCCTTCGGACTACTCTGATAGCTATTATTATAGGAAAATTCTCCCAATGGTAGATGATCTTCCCATGTACCTCCAAAATCTAATGCACAAGCCCTTAACATGTCTTCTAGTATCTGATTTGTTCTTTCTGTTTGACCTCCTGTTTCTGGATGATAAGTTGTGCTAAAGTCTAACTTTGAACCAAGTGCTTCATCTAATTGCTTCCAAAATGCCGAAGTAAACACCGATCCCTATCAGATACAATTCTTTTAGGCACGTCGTGCTTTGCTGACTATTTCTTTGACGTAAACTTCTACTAACTTCTCAGCATTATCCTTCTGGTTGACCGGAATAAAATGTGCACTTTTGGTGAGTCTATCCACAATTACCCATATCATATCCTTCCTTTTAGGTGTCATGGCAATCCTGTGATGAAGTCCATACCTATTTCCTCCCACTTCCATTCGGGAATTTCCAAGGGTTGTAATGGTCTTGCCGGACTTTGATGTTCAGCCTTCACCCTTTGACAAGTATGGCATTCAGATACATATTTAGCAACATCTCTTTTCATGTTATTCCACCAGAATAGTTCTTTTAAGTCCATATACATCTTAGTACTTCCTGGATGTATAGAATATGGTGTTTCATGTGCTTCTCTAGGTATGACATCTCGAATCTCAGTCACATCTGGAACACAAAGACGATCTTGGAACCACAAAGACTCATAATCTCCAAGGAGAAAAACGGTTTTTTGCCCTTGAGATATCCTCTGAATTTCTTCAACAATGAAAGGATCTTCAGCTTGATGTCTAAAAATTTCGTGCTTAAGATCATTGTCCTGCTCTGCAACTACCTGCATAGTAGCTAATCCTCCAAGAACCTTTGTTCTAATGAATTGAAGCTCTAACCTTTCCAAGTCCATTTGTAACTCTTTTGGTAGCTCCTGATTGCTAGGCTGAATGTCGGCACTCTTTCTACTTAAAGCATCTACTACAACATTTGCCTTCCCTAGAGTATAGTTTATTGTTAAATCATAATCTTTGATTAGTTCCAGCCAACGCTTTTGTCTCATATTCAATTCCTTTTGGGTGAAGAAATATTTAAGACTTTTATGGTCAGTGTATAACTCACATCTGGCTCCATAAAGAAAATGCCTCCATCCTTTCAGCGCAAAGACTACTGCTGCTAACTCTAAATCATGAGTTGGATAGTTGACTTCATGTGGTTTCAGTTTTCTTGAACCATAAGCAATCACCTTTCGATCTTGCATTAACACACAACCCAAACCTTCTTTAGATGCATCACAGTACACTGTAAAGTCCTTCCCTGTTTCACGAACTGCTAAGATTGGAGTTGTGGTTAACCTAGTCTTCAACTCCTGAAAGCTCGCTTCACACTTCTCATCCCAATTGAATGGTGTATTCTTTTTTAACAATTTGGTCATTGGTCCAGCTATTTTGGAGAAACCTTCAATGAATCTCCAATAATAACAAGCCATCCCCAAGAAACCTCAAATTTGTTTCACATTGGTTGGTGCAGTCCACTCTAGTACTGATTGAACTTTAGATGGATTTACAACAATTCCATCTTTACTGATCACATGGCCGAGGAATTCTACCTCATCTAGCCAAAATTCACATTTACTGAACTTAGCATAAAGTTTATGTTCCCTTAAAGTCTGCAATGCTATTCTTAAATGATCAGCATGCTCTTCCTTATCCTTGGAATATATCAAGATATCATCAATGAAGACTATGACGAACTTATCCAAATATGGCATGAAGATTTTGTTCATAAGATTCATGAATATTGCTGGTGCATTGGTCAAACCAAATGGTACTACCAGGTACTCATGGTGTCCATATCTTGAGACAAATGCTGTCTTTGGAACATCCTTAGGCTTGATTTTTATTTGATGGTATCCAGATCTTAGGTCGATCTTTGAAAATACTCCTGCTCCTTTCACTTGATCAAACAAATATTGAATCCTTGGTAAAGGATACTTATTATTTATGGTAACATTGTTCAGATTTCTGTAGTCTCCACACATCCTTCTTCCACCATCCCTCTTATCCACAAAGATTACTGGTGTTCCCCATGGAGATACACTTTCCTAAATAAATCCTTTTCTAGCTAACTCATCAATTTGCTCTTTGAGTTCTTTTAATTCTTTGGGACCCATCTTATATGGTGCTTGAGCTATTGGTGCTGTACCGGGAATTAGATCAATAGTGAACTCTATCTCCCGATCTGGTGGCATTCCAGGTAGCTCTGCTAGAAAAACATCTTGCAATTCATTTAATATAGGAATATCTTCCAATTTGACCTCTTTCATTGAGTTCAACTGCAGATCCACCATGATATGACTGTGCTTATCTGCTTGGTAAACTATCCTTGCTCCACTTGGAGTTTTGATTGAGACAGTTTTCTCCCCACAATTTATCTGAGCCCCATGTTCCATCATCCAATCCATCCCCAGTACTACTGCAATTCCCTTCAAAGGAATCACATAAAGGTCTGCAAAGTATGTACAACCACATATTGAGATAACCCGATCTTGTTTAATGTGGCGTACAATCACATTTCCCCCTGCCGTAACTAAGGTCATAGGGTTTTCTAACATTGCCCTTCTAATCCCGAATTTATCATAGAATTCTTCAGAAATGAATGAAGTAGTTGCACCAGTATCAAATAGAACTTTGCCAGGATTGGTAAGGATATTGAGCGTAACTATCACTGCATGCTCCGAATTATCCACCTCCTCTAGGGTTGCGCAATTCAGCTTCCTGGTAGGTCTGTTCCTCTTGCCATTGTTGTTCTTGACATTATTTCCTCCTCGATTGGGCTGTCCATTTCCTCCACTGGCTTGTCCTCCTCCCTTGGTAGGCCAACCTCCTGGTGGTTTGCTCGGACAATCGGGCTTGATATGCCCCTTCTGACCACAACCGTAACAGATCACTACATGATTTTTGCATTCCCTCTGGAAATGCCCTGGAATTCCACAGTTGTTACAAATAACATTCCTTCTAGGATTGGATTGATTTACACCACTGCCCTTGTTATTGTTATTGTTACCATAGGTATTGTTCCGGGGTTTGAACTCCAGATTGGGTTTAGGTTTACTTGCCTGTATCCTCTTGGTTTCCTTCTTAGCTCTCTTCCTTCTATCCTCTTGGACATTCTTGTAGTCATCTTCAAAAGTAATTGCTGCATCCAGCAACTGTTGATAAGTTTGCTTATTAGCCAACCTTAACTGCATTCTCACAAATGGATTTAACCCACGTAAAGAAGAAGGTAATCTTTATTAAATAATAAATGTATCTTACATGGTTTCTTACATAAGGAAAATAAAAAGATTACAAAAGTGATAAAATAAAAACCCTAAACAAATTCCTAACTATTTCCTAGTCTAATATTCATTCTTCAATGAATGATCTAGTACCTATAAACAAAGAAAGCAAACAAAATAAAGAAAAGGGTTAGTGTTAGAAAGATTGCTCTCAGTTGTGAATCGTGAGATACATTTTTTAGATGCATCATTGAGAAAATTCAAATGGAAGGGGCAGGTTTCACCAAAGTGCAATATATTTTCTTTTAAATAAAAGGGTTTCTATCCCACATCATAAACCCATGGGCAAGTTTCGTCACCAAGGCATACAAAAGTAAAAGGGTAAAATGATCAGATATTTCACTTGAGCTGGTCCATAGCCATAGCACAATAGCACACAACATAGTCACACAACATGTAGATGGAAGTGCTGTCGACATAGGGGAGCAATAAGTGGTTGACTAAAAGGCACAACTGTAGGAACACATGAAGTTTCTTCCTATAGCCAAACCTTATCTTAGCAAGAACACAAGAATACACCACTACTACCAGAGGATTTCTCACTAGATTCCAACCAGAACACACCACAGGAAAAGCACCAGATTATCAACTAAGATGGTTACTTGAGGAAGGGTGGATCACGTGTTGAGAAAGAGCAAGCCAGGAGGATATCAAGGGTGTGATCAAGGATATAGTATAATTTATCACTGGAGGGTGTTAGAAAAGCTCTGCAGCCACCACAAGAACATCCCAAACATCAGCCACAACAATAGGTGGGGCATATTCTTAAATAAACCATATCATGTATCAGTTCTTATCATTTCGAAGAACGTGATTGTTCATTTTTAAGGAAAATCCTCAGAGCTGTACCCAAAAATAAGTACAATCTCATCACTGGATAGATTAACTACTCAATGAATTCATGGAATTCATTTTTATCAAGGAAACAATTAAATCTCAGCCCTGGCATATCATAGATATAAATCCAATCAAGCAACTAAGAAATAACATGAGCTAATGGAGGTTACCACTATGTACCATCCTAGGGGAGGCCTCATAGTGGCATCCTTCCACATCGATCATGCTCTTTTACAAATAAAAATCCATAGTCATATTCCTAAAAGCATTAGGAATCATCTGTATAAACTATCCATTAAGAGATAGTTACAACAAAGTGATATGAACATAATAATATAATCATTGCCTTAAACTATGATTCAGAGAGCATCAAACCAATATCATCTATCTAACCCAAGGGTCTAGGAATCATGTATGTAATATCCATCAGTACATAAGCAACCAATAAAACATCTAGGCCACAACTTATACCAGGCATCATTTATCTGTATCTCTCTACCAACAATATAATATTTTCATCACTTTCAGCACAGATACAAACAAGTAAAGCCCATAGGAACTTAACAACATATCTCAGAGTTTAATTCCAGGAAGGAATTCACCACCAGCATAGCAGTAATCACAAGTTATCCACACTATGAGAACTAACAGACCAACCACAGCGAGATTATCAACACTAGCACAATCAGTAACAACACTCAGCAATATCCACCACTAACCAATCAATTAACCACACAAATATGGCACCAAAATAATTTCTCTAGGTCAATATTATCCAGGCATTATTAATAGATCAATTAGGCAGTGAGATTAACCCTAGAATAGAATATCAACCTAATTTGGGTTACCACATCACCACAAAGAGGAATCCAATGGGGAACATAGATAAGAGGGGGGATCACAACTTACCCGTGGACCTTGCTTAGTTTAGAAGAGGAAGCAGAGATTGACCGATGGCGAAATCATGGTGGCACGGGGAGCACCTAGGGGCATTGCAACCTGTGTAAGTATGCAAACCCGATGACCAAAGAATGGCGTCTCCAGGCATCGCTATGTCACCGGATCATTGCCATGAACCAAGGAATCACCAAAGCATAGCATCGCCAGCAGATGCGCACACCCTAGGCACCAGAGAGGGGGCAACATGGCCAGAGAAGGGATCGAGCAATAAATCAAACATGGACAGTCGACACGGCATTGTCGACTGCGTTGTCTCACACCACGGCGGTGCCTGGGGAGTCTGAGGCCGACCGAAATTAAGCGGAGACATGGCAGCGACAACATGTCGCCAAAGAGGAGAAGGAAGAGATCAAGCGAGCGAGGGGAAGAGAGTAATTGGGCTGATGGACTAGTCCAGTGAACGTGTGTGGGTTTGACCCAAATCCACTGGGCCAAGTCGGGTTGGGCCATCCCAATGGGCCAGGCCCAGGTTTAAAAATAAACAAAGGCCTAAAAAAAAAATAACCTAAAGGTAATTAAGCTCTAAAAAACAATAAAATTCCTAAAAAATACAAATAATACGTCTAAATGTTCAAAAAAATATAAACTGACCAATAAAAATACTAAGTTGTATTTTAGTATAATAAAACTTAAATTAATTATTTTAAAGTACTAAATACTATAAGGAATTTCATAAAAATAAAGATAATACCAAAAAATAAGTAAAAATAATTTTTTATATTTTAATTAAATGCTTTATATAAAAAAATACTAGTTTGTATTTTAGTTAATAAAATTAAGATTTGTATTTCTAAACACTTATTTCTTTATGGAATTTTAATAAAATAAAGGTAAGAGTTTAAAATCAATAACAATTACTTTTAAGCTCTTGATTTAATAAATATTACCACAAAAATATTTAATATAATATTTAAAAAGGTTTTAAAGTTTATAAAATATTAATTTCCTTTTTAGTTGTTTATTAATTAAATAAAAATACTTTAAACCTTAATATATGGGTAAAACACGCAAAGAAGGTTAAATAAAATAGTGCATGACATTAATATGCATGTTCATTATTGCTTCTTTAAATATTGTCCTTACCAGAGAATAATGGTGTTTTGTAGAAACAGGAGCTCAAGGTCGAGTGGAAGCATCCGACTTCACTACCTTGCAGTTACAAGGCAAGTTCATCACTTGCTCATTACTTTGATCTGTTTTACCAAAATATTTGCAACTTATGTGTTATCACCAATGTTCTAAAAAGGTGACAGAAAAGTATATTTTCTTAAGAATAAAAGATGCTATTATCATCGTAACTGATGGTAAATATTAAGATTAGAAATGGAATCTAAAATTCCATGTGCAAGGAAATTCATCAAATAGGAACTAATAACCCATGACATTAGTGATTCTAGCGCCATATAATACTCGTTAACCATGAGATCTGAAATGTGACGGAGAAGTCAGCTGGATCTTCTTCCTTTTACATGTCAATGGATGACCAGGTCATGGCTATAACTCCACTTATAGAGGGCTGGCAGCATATTGGTGGGATCCCTCAACGTCCTTAGGTTGTGATTGGAAACAAGTTTTATCCTAGGCTTAACGTGCAATCCTTTGGGCATGCAGGGTCGCAAAGAAGGGAAGCGATGGGCTTGGATCAATCTATGGACCCCACATCATGGAATTATGGACGGGAAAGTATGCCCGGTTGTGCAACAATGATTTCATCTCTTATGGGTAAAGCAACGCACCTTCGTAGATTGTAAGAATTATGACATGTTACTCCCTGTTCCGGGAGGGAGCTATGAACGCGGCAGGAAAGGAACTCCACGAAGTTCTGGTCAACCTGTGAAAACTGATGGGCGTAGTTTTTTATTTTAGAATCAACCTTTGAAGAAATGTTTACGAAAATTTCATAGTGATAAAGACTTATATTCTGAGGTGGTAGTTTGTGCATCAAACTTCCCACCTTGCATATAATGAATTTGTCGGGTAACGTTGTTACTCACTCTTTTCTTTGATCCTCTGCTTAGACTCTAAGAGCTAGAAGATAATCTAATGTATGCTACTGAAGGCCAGGACAATGTCTACTACGAAGAGCCAGATCTGTCCGGCAGATTTGAACGGGTGGACTACGAGATACGCTATGGAGCTGAAGGCAACGAGTCAGAGTAGTTTCCATATTAATACTTAGTACTTACGCTGAGCCAAGCAACATAAACCTTATACAATAAGCTTTTGATCTCAAGTTGTGTTATGTCGTTTAAATTTTTGTTCTTTCGCTAAAACATATTTAAAAAGTTATGTATGGTTTGTAAGTTCGAACAACTTAGAAGTACTAATCTTTTGGTATTGCAATATTAATATTTGTATGTTTGTAAATTGGACCCACAATGTTTCTATTGTACCACTCTGAGGGATGTGATATTTGTGGAACAGTGTTCCTTGAGTGTTATGTCAACGATTATAATATACTACAACATGTAATGGTATGCTGGGTCACCGCAGATATATATATATACAGAGAGAGAGAGAGAAATCTCTAGGAAAATATGCCTTAGGATTTTCCTAGTTTATTTATTGGTATTTTCATTCTCCCTTGGACCCTCTTTATATAAGAGAAGGGGAGGTACTCCCACCTTCTAGCTTACAAGGTGGGACAAAAGGAGGAGGGGAGGCATGACATGGGAGGAGGTCGGCTGTGCGGGTGGCCAATGCTCCCCCCCCCCCCCACACACACACACACACATATGGGCCTAGTGGCCCGTTAGGGAGGATTTGCCCCAAAAATTTATTTTAAATGAGATTTTATTTATTTATTCACATAATCAAAATCACATTTAAATTTTCCTCATGATTAAAAACACATTGTCGATCATTCTAAACAACTTTGGACTTTACTAGAAACACTTCTGGTTTTCTCTCTTTTTCTTTCGATGATCCAAATGATTCCAAAGCGATCTCAAAGCATTGTAGAACCCTTAAGTGTGTTACTCTACTATTCAGTAACATCACAGACATGATCGAGACACCTCTCATATCAATGATCATCAGCGGGATCTGGATACCCATAATGCCCCTATGCATTCCACGTTGTTATTGTCATTTGAACCATAAACATCGAGTCCAATTCATTCTGTTACTTTCATACATAACTCGTCCAGGATATAATCATCGGTATCAACATACCTTGTTCAATCTCATTGCCGACAAGTCTACTTAACTCGTTCCCATGATATCGCATCCTCATGACCTAGTCAGTCGCTGCAGCTTCTTGGATGTAATCTCACCGAGTGGGCCTAGTGCATCTTCCTATCATGTGAGAGAACAAATCCTGATATTGGTGCATATGCCTCAACCTATCCCTTTGGAATACGTGACATACACCTTTATGATCATCATGTTACAGTGTGACAGTTGATTCAATCAAAGCAGCCGCGGATGATAGTGATTAAATATGATCTCATGGTCAAAGGAGAAGGTCACTACGTTTCTAGTTATTGCAATGAAGAACTATGTGACTTGATTGCGTTGCAATACTTATGTTGGGTAAGTGTGTCCATCATGTCATTCACTAATGACACGACCTCATTGTCAATTGGCATAAATGCTCCTTGATAAGGAAACTTTGATCATCAGTTGACCAATAAACTAGTAAAGTAGAGGCTACAAGGGATTTGGTTTGTTTACATACCACACATATACCAATGTTTCCACTTTATATAGTTATAGCATGTTATATAAATATTATGAACTTTATTAAGCTATGATAATAAACTACCATTAATATTTGCCTCTAGGGCATATCTCCTTCAATAACGGCGGCGGACTAGCAGGGGCGGATCTCCGGGTGGGAAGGGAAGCAAGGCATAGCGGGAGCATGCCAGCCACGGGCGGGGAGGTCGGTCGTTCGTCGATGCTGACTGTTGGAGAGTAGAGGTGGCAGCGGCGGTTCCACCTTCTTCCTCCTCTCCTCTCTAGTGGCTCCTCCTGGAGGAGACACCTGTTGGTTGCACATTTTTTCTGGATCCGGTGAAGCGCTAGGGTGGAGCAGGGCCTATGTGACACATGGGAAAAAAGAGAGCGGGTCAGGGATCCATGATTTCCAGGAGGCTTCGATGTTAGAGATCCTTCACGATATCCCTAGGGCTTCTAATCGAGCTTCTTCTCCTTGCGAACCTCGCTATCGCTATAGTCCTCTCTTCCACTCTAACAATAGGTCATCCCCCCCCCCCAAGATCAAGCCCCAGGAGAAGAGGGGACCCATGGAGGCTAGGTTCGGCCCCCTCCGTGCCTGAACTGCGGCAGGCCCACCTGCTGGGCCTGTTGGTGGCATGTGGAGGACCTAGGTCCCCGGAGGGCACCACATACAAGGGAATTGGGGGCAGGAGGTTGGGGATGATGTTAGCTCGATCGGGAACTGTTGTGTGTGTTGTGTTTTTTTGTGTTTTTTCATGTAAAAATGGAGGATGAGTGCACATACATCATTGCATTACATGGATAAGATGATGTCAAGCCATGACAAGCAGAAATAGCAAGAGAGAATGACATTAGATAAAGCAGACAGATTCCACATTTAGAATTGGGTGGTTACCTTCAACCAATAATGATCTTAAAGCACATCCAACAGTAGCTACTGCGTGCACAAATACCCCCAAGCTAGTGAATGCACTCTCGTGTAGTTTATTTGGTAACTCTAGGATTGTATCTTTAGGGGGGCAAAATTCTAGATATTTTATCAAGAACCTTAGAGTGTTTATATCGGGTACCTGATATGCCATAATCACATCTACCTTTTGAACTTCAACTGTGTATATCACTATCGGAGATTTGCATCCCGTGAAGGAACAAGGGGTCCAACAAACCCTGGATTCGTGAGGGGGCTGAACAGGCATTCAGATCTTCTCAATGATGAAGGCTACGATGGAGTTCACAGTAGAGAGTTGACACGGTGTTTTTTTACCCTGGTTCAGGACCCTCTTGAGGAGGTAAAGCCCCTGTTCCTGCTTGGTTGTATTACTCGCGGTGCTTCGTGAGGGTACAATGGAGGTGGTGAACTTAGGGTGTTAGATCACAAGGATCAATTCCCTTCTAAGGTAGGGTGTCTCCCCTTTTATAGTGGAGCTGGGCCTCTGCCCCCAATCTTTGTGCGGGAAGGGCTACGACATTGCCGCCCAAGGGGATCAGGTCCACGAGACTGCTTTACATAGACTAGGTCTAGGGTGCTTTATATAGACTAGGTATAGGGTGTTCGGGAGGCACCGGTCTACCATAAATCTGGAGTTGTCAGTGATGTCTTCCCATTACACGACTTCTCCCACTGCCCCCTTGCACCAAAGCAGCAAAGAGGGGCCTTTGCTAATGTTGATGTCGCCATACCTACTTTAACACCGAACAGGCCAAACTATGCATTTTGTTTACCAAGGCGATCCATGCAGTATGCGTGGTCGTGGGACTGCCTGTTGGGCTTGTCGCCTTTCTCCTTGTAGCAAGATTACAAGTTTACCCTCGGGAGGGGATCCTATGCTCTCATGGAGGATGGACATCTCCCTTGGAGGGTTCCGTTCTAGAGGCAACCCGGGGGAAGCTCCTCGGTGAAACAAGCCTAGCGGAGGGTCACTCCTTCCCCCTCATGTACCCAATCAGGGACGTTGGGTAGGGGCGCATCCTCGCGAGACTTCTATTGTCTCATCAGTGGGCCATGCAACCAGTGGGTCTGGGTACTCCCTGTGCCAGTGACCCGACAGTAGCCCTCGACGCTTGCTCCGCACGTGTTAATCAGCGAATGCAAAGGGGCAAGGGGACACACAGTTGGTGGGGCTGCTAGCGCTACGTGAATTAAAGGGCGATCTCAACCATGAGTATCCTGGACGTGCATACCAAATGGTTGCGTATCACCCGACGTCAGATTGGGAACTGTCTTGGAGTCTATCTCATCTCTAGAGTTGATCCGCTACAGTTATTGGTGCACGAGATGGATCGACGGTTAACACCCGATAATCGAGGCATCGACGGGCCCTTTTGTCGTGACTCCTAAGAGTGACGACCTGATGTCGTTGTCCACTCCATTCCTTCTTCCCCAATCTCCCATCCCAACGCTCAACTTCCTCTCATGTTGCCAAAGCAGGCCTCATCAGCCAAAATGGGGAAGGCCATCACTATGGAGATGGAGGAGGGTTTGGTGGCAAATCGTGGCCGGGGGAGGCCCCACCGGATCGGCCAAGGCAGGCACGGCGGTCGCGGTGTCGATCGCAGCGGTGCAACGTCCTACACGGCTGCCATGGCGGTGGAGGGGAAGCGCCTGTGAGACGCGGTCGCGGTCGCCCCTCGGGAGCGGGCGAGGGTGCGGTGACCCAGCATACCACTGCATGTTATAGTATACTATAATAGTTGACATAACACTCATGGAACCCCGTTCCGCAAATATCACGTCCCTCAGAGTGATACAACAGACATATTGCGGGTCCAATTTACAAACATACACACAATATTATTATTACAGTACCAAAAGATCAGTTATCGCCAAGTGGTTCAAACTTACAAACCCTATACAACTTATTCAAAGAAGTTCGACTAAAGAACAGAAGATCCAAACTACATGACATAACATGATCTCAACGGCTTATTATATAAAGTTTATGTTGCTCGACCCAAATCATGTACTAAGTACTAACACGGCAACTACTCTGACTCGTTTCCTTCGGCTCCATAGCGGATCTCGTAGTCTACTCCTTCAATACATCCGGACAGGTCTGGCTCCTCATAGAATACGTCTTCCTAGCACTCAATAGCATACATCGGAGTATCTTTCGGTTCTTCAGAGTCTAAGGAGAGGATCAAAGGAAAGAGTGAACAACAACGTTACCCGGTAAGTTCATTATATGCAAGGTGGGAAGTTTGATGCACTAACTACCACCTCAGACTATAAGTCTTTGGCATTATGCAGTTTTCATAAACATTTGTTCGAAGATTGATTTTATTATCAAAAAAACTATGCACATTAGTCTTCACAGGTTGATCAAAACTTCATGAAATTCCTTTATTGCCGCGTTCATAGCTCCTTTCCAGAATAGGGAGTAACATGTCACAATTCTTACACTCCTCAGAGGTGTGTTGCTTTACCCATGAGAGATCGAATTCTTATTGCACAGTCAGGCGTACTTTTCCGTCCACAATTCCATGATATGGGGCCCAGTAGATAATCCTAGCCAATCAGTGTCCTCCTTCATGACCCTGCATACCCCCTTGGTGTACGTCATGTCCACCATATATATTATGGCAATAGACCACGCAAACCATTATAGATGCGAGAACTACCATGGAACGTTGAGATATTCCACCCATATGTTGTATACACCTTTACGAATTAACCATGCTGTAAGGAGTTTAGGCACGATATGTGCATCTATTGACATGCAGAAAGAAGAAGATCCAGGTGACTTCTTCGTCCCATTCCAGATTCATGTTTAACGCGTATTATACGATGCTAGAATCACTGATCTTATGGGTTATTAATCTTTATATGGTAAATTTCACTACACATGGAATTTCTAGATTCCACTGCTAGCCTTAATATCTTATCATCACTTAGGATGATAATATCATATCATAGTATTGCGAAAATATCATTTTCTGTCTATTTTTAGAATATAGATGGTAACACACAGGTTGCAAATACTTTGGAAAATCTTATCAAAGGACATAAGCAAGTGATGAACTTGCCTTGTGACTGCAAGGTAGTAAAGTCGGATGCTTCCACGCGACTTGAGCTCCTATTTCTACAATACACCATTATTGTCTGGTAAGAACAATATTTAAAGAAGCAATAATAAATTATGTATAGTAATGTTATGCAATATTTTATTCAAAACCTTCCTTTAATTAATTTTGAACTTAAAAGATTTTTTAAGATAGATAATTATATAGGATTATTTCCTATAAAAGAAGTATTAAATAATTATAGAGGATTTATTATTTAATTAATCCTTTAATTCTTTGAATTATTACAATTAATTTTTTTTTTGGTATAAAGTATTTATTTAGGATCTTAAAAATCAATTTTATTTATTTTTAAGTATTATTCTTATTTTTTAAAAATTCCATAAAGGAATTATTGCATTTAAAATAATCAAACTAAATTTTATCATTCTAAAATACAAGTTAGTAATTTTATTGAATAGTCTATATTTTTATGAACATTTTGAGATATTATTTGTATTTTTAGGAATTGTTCTTTATTTTTCTAGGGCCTAAATACTCTAAGGGGTAGTTTTGTAATTTAACATTTTATGAATTACTTCTTTCTTTTTAAAACCTAGGCTGGCCCCTTGGGCTGGCCTAGCCGGTTGGGCTAAACCCACCGATGTGTCCTGGGTCAATCGACCCGGACCCACGCACGTGTCCTCCCTCTCTCGTCATGTTCCTTCTCTAGCGACCTCGCGGCGTCGCCACCGTCGCCTTCCGATTTCGGCCAGCTCTGGATGCTCCGGCCACCTCCGTCGTGCTTGCTGACTCAGTCGACGATGCCATGTCGACTGGTCATGTTTGATTTGCCGCTGGAGCACTCCTCTGCCACGTCGTCTCCTGTGTGGTGGCTAGGGTTTCGCCCCCATTTGCGGTGATGTGCCCCGACGACCCTATGGTGTTGTGCTGGTGACCTGGCGATGCGGTGGTGCCCAGCGCCGCCGTTCTTTTCCTTTGGACGCCGTGGTTGCGGCATGGCGCGGGTTGCAGCGTCTACTGGTGCTCCCCGTGTCGGCATGACTTCGCCGTCGGCTCTCTCCCTCTTATACTCTTCTTGCTGAGTAAGGCCATTAGGTGAGTTCTTCTCTCCCTCTCTTCTCTTTGTCTTTCTCTGAACCCTTCTCTGGATTGTCCCATAGTTAGAGCAACACAGACTATGTATTTGCAGTTGGCATAGTATGCTAGTTTAGTGCCCACTCTCCATATTAATCAATGAGCGTATTGATATGTGATCACCATACATATATAAGCATCATCTTTTCCTTCTTCACAGTTTATGGAAGTCGAGAACACATCAACTATAGACAGTTTATGGTCAACCAATCAGTACATGGGTTTCTCACGCAGGACGACGATACGACAGGGCCACAATTCCTGTATGTACGCACTAAGGGCATGTTTGATTCATAGGATAGAAAAGGCATGGGAATATGAAAAACATAGGATTGCAATGTCATGCCCACTTTATTCCTATAGGAACTCATATGCTAGAAAGTTTGTTTGATTCCATCAAAGGAAAAGCAAAAGATTCTTAAAAAGAGGTTTGAGTGGATGTTAGATTTTCTATGCAATCTAGTACAAAGGATTCCCTAAGAAAATTTCCTATAGGAATCAATCCTACAAATCAAACAATTATTATAGAAAAATTTCCTATGAGATTTAATCTTTTAAGTTTCCTATGTAAATCCTTTGAATCAAACGTACCCTAAGGTCCGGCAAGCGTCTGGTAAGTAGAGCTAAACTGAACCCCCTCCCCCTTAATTTGCAGCAGCGTTCACTTGGTAATGACCTGCATTTTTTGCATTCCGCGAGAGCACAAAATTAGCTTAATTTGCTCACCTCAGCAATCAAATGACAAGGCTGGTTGACGTAGATGTGGAAACAGGAACGCACCTGCTGCTGCCATTCCAACTGCGATTACGGTTCCGATTCCGTTCAGCAGTGCGAAGACGAGCTATGCTATAGCCAAAGGTTTGGCTGCACGCATCGACGACGCGACGCACGAGCTTAATCACAGCACTGCTTGAACTTGGAGCTGGACAGGATCAGGAAGAGGACGATGAGCTACTCACTCGGCCATGCCGTCGCCACAATCTGCGGCGGGACCATCGTCTCGACCCGCAGGAAGCAGCCGTACCCGAGGACGTCGGCCACGCGTGTCGTCGAGGCCCCAGGAGCACGGCGGCACCTGTCGCGCCGCGTCGCCCAGGCACCGTGCGCACTCCGCCGCGCCCGCGCGGTCCCGGTCCCGCGCGCACTGCGCCACCACGCGCACCCTGATCTCCACCCTGACCACCCCCGGGGACACGCACACCCTGTTCTTCGCGGCGGCGGCGCGGCTCCTCGCCAGAGCGGCCGCGTCCCTGAACTCCTGCGCCCCGAAGACTTCCAGGGCGTCTCGCCGCGCCATGTGGACTGCGCGCGCGTGACCAGCCTCTCCGTGTCGAAGCAGTTGGGGCCTTCTCCCGTGTCTTCGCCGGCGAAGACGACGTGGCGGAAGGCGTCCTCGCGCGCGGAGGAGGTGCTGGCGTCGGCGTAGGCCACGAAGCAGCTCTCACTTCTCCAAACGCCGGCGCGGCGGTGAGGTTGCCGGCGTCCGTGGCGAGGCACGCCTGGCAGTCTTTCTCCAGATCGTAGCCGAGGCATATGCCGCGGACGAAGGCGCTGTGGTCGTCGGAGTAAATGGAGGCCAGTCCAAGCAGCGCTGCGGCAGCGAGGAGCGGGAGGAGCCTTTCGCGGAAGGGGGTGATGTTTCCTGCTGAGGACGGCAGCGACCGGTCAGAACTACGACGGCCATGCAGGCGAGGGAGGCGGCCACGTCGACGGAACCGAACGCGCAGGCAAAGGCCACCGCCGCCATGGACAGCTGGAGGAGATTCGAGACGATTGAGTGAGCTCCCTAGATCGTTCCCTTTTCTTTTTGGACAAATGCAGACATTGCATTACTAGCTGCGGGCTCAGTGGCTCAGTGGATCCGTTCACTCCGACAACTGGGTTAGCGGAACTCCATTTCCACGACCAAAAAAAAGGTACAAATGCCATTGCTGCGAATAAATCCTATATGTAGATATAAACGATTTCCTTAGAAAGCAACAGTAAACCAAACCAAACCACACACATCCACACTTATCAGGCGGCAAACCTGTATACCAAACACCCAAAACGACTGAGAACTCGCTGCCTAGTTAATGCTTGCATATACCAGCAAAACATACTGAAGCAATATTGGATCAACTCAGTACTAATACTGCAGAAAGTCGAGAGTGGCAATCCAGAGTGGCGACTGAAAAAGTTTGAAGTGCATAACCCACAGGACATCAAAAACTTGAGAGCAAAATCTTCCAGACTCTTACACGCTAAAACGCACAACAGAGGGTGAGAGGAGCCTTTTCCCCGATCACATGAACAGGTTGGGCCTAGTCGCCTTGTAGGTGGTCTTGAGCTTCCTGGTGGGTGGCCTCACCTTCTGGAAGACCAGCGGGAACTTGATCTTGGCGTTGTGGAACTGCTTGGTGTTGTCCCTCTTGCATAGCTTGAAGTGGACCGTGGCCGTCTTGATGATCTGGATGCAGGGGGACCTCACACGGTGACGCGAGGCCATCTCCGTGTACATCTGGTCAACAGCGCCGTTCAGGGTCGTGTCACGGTACTCCTTGTACATGTTGTGGTAGCCCGTTCTGCTCTGGTAACGGAGCCAGATGCCAAAGTTCTTGATGGTGGTTGGGTTCTTCTCAAAGATCTGAGAGATGTACAACAACACGCTTAGAATTAGAAAGGACAACAAAATGCAGCCATGCATGTACTGAGAAAACATCATGAAGACAAAGAACATCAAGCTTGTTTAAACAGTTCCAAGTTTCCTATTCTAAACATAGCACGATACAAAACACAATCATACCAAAGTTAAATAATACCCCAAATAAGCAAAGCTTAACTTGCTACCGCAGACAATAGTTGGGTAAATAACTCATTAGGATGCAACTAGTACATCAATTAGATAAAATGTACCTATAAGAAACCAGTTGCAAACTACGCTATCAGCAAAGCGGCAGATATGACAGATTTTCAAGGATGGGCTATATCTATGTCCTCTTCATGTGATAAGTGAAAATCAAATTACAGCAACCAAAAAAATGCTCTCGATGCACTGACAGTTGCAAAAGATAGTTTGAGCAGCAAACATATAAAAAATATACACAAATAATATAGCATATGAATGACGACAGAAATGATGGTTCTCTCATATGAAGAAGGAAACATATAGGCATACTTGTTATCACACTGGTGTTGGGTGCCCATGTGCAAACCCTATACAAAAAGCTACTCAATTCAAAAAGTATTGCAACATTTCATGAGCAGACTAAATGGGACATAACGTTCTAATGCAGAATGGCTCATTCCACTTATATCAGCACCAGAAGAAAGGCTGACCCGATCCTTACAAATTTAACAACAAAGAACAGCAACTATACTATAGATCAAGTAATTATGGAGCAAACTGTAGCTCCACGCAATACCCTATTTCAGCAAAAACACTACATAGGAGCCAATCCTAAGCATACAAATTAGGAGACCAACATGCATGATTTAACACAAAGGGGACTGAAGACTTTCAGTGCAACACGCTAAATCATTAATCAGCAGAAATCACACAAACAATAACAACATATCGCCCTTGGTCAAGTTAGAACACCCCAAACATCTCTATGGACCAACGAACGCCGAGCGCATATTAACCAAAAGTAATATCACCATAGTAAAACATCCGATCTACTGCCAGCGGCAAACAAGTGGTACCTCATTGATGGCGAGCATCTGACCATTGGCCTTCTTCACTTTCTTCAGCTTCCTGAGGAAGTACCTGCGCTCAAACACAACCAGGTTGAAACCATCAGGAAACGCTCACGGCCACCATACGAACGCGCGAAGAAGAATACAACTCTGCCACTGCAGTTCGGGAGGGGACTGACCAGAACTTGGACTTGGCGCGGACCTCGTTGGTGGCCCAGAGCTTCATGCGGTAGATCTTGGGCTGCTCATCGCCGGGGCTCGGCAGGGCGCGACCCACCACCTGGTACTGATGGAACTGCGCGCACGTCACAATGAACAAACACAGGGAGAAACGCAGAGATCAGCAAAGAACGGAGGATCGAGGGCGCGACGGATCAAGGGAACAGGAAGAGGACAACGGCGGCGCGGGAGGAAAGCTTACCCTGTGGGCGACCATTTTCGCGAGCTCTCGAGACCGGAGGCGGAGGAGACCTAAACCTGAGGAGGAGATGGCGGCCGACGGGGAAGGGGGAGGAGGAGGCGGACGCGCAGGAGTGTTTAAGTGCGAGGGACATGGAACCCTAACGGGCCGTGCTTCATAGGCTTTTTCTACCAGTCTTATTCATCGGTATTCTGTGGGCCGCAAGAGTTAGGCGTTCTCTCTTGGTTAATAGACCGTTATGCTCGCGTTTGTTAGTACTCTGTTCATGTTTTTTTTTTACTCTGTTCATGTCTATTATACGTGATGTACTAGTTTCTATTAGTACATGACCAGACTAGCTAATTGCCCATCTCCCCAAAAAAAAAATTTGCCCATGTGGTGCCACGGAAAACAAATACTCCCTCCGATATGTATTAGTTGATTCAAATTTATCTAGATATAAGTGTATCTAGCATTAAAATTTAACTAGATACAAATATATCTAGATGAATCTAAGTCAACTAATATGGATCGGAGCGAGTATTTATATTTCACAAATACAATGTTAAATGTGATATAAATGTTCTTTCTAAATTTATTTGATTAGGCAAAAGGCTTGCATGTACTAGATCTCTTGGCAACCATGAACCTTCTAATTACATTTCCAACATTTTGCCTAGCCTACCTCCATACAAAACTTATTGCTTTCAACGGTGAATTGCTAGCCAACATGAATAAGCAAAGTGAGCTCATTTGAATTGCTTCTTCTTTTGTTTCCTTGTGTGTAACAACGCGTCCATTGTTCCAACATGGACGAAAGCAAAATGAAAACGCATCATGTTACATAGAGGGATAATCATTGCAGCTCTAAACATTTTTCTAACTTAGTTAATGCCACGTTGAAGTTTTCCATCAACAAGCCTTGTTATTTCTGCACGTACTTCTTTGCATCTTGGCCAGCTGACTCCCAAATCTCAAAAGGTGTAATTATAATGGAATGTAGAACTTGTACATGCCAAAGCGTCGTAGCTCTTATCACATAAACCTCGTAAAAGAATGTATATCCCCATGTGTAATTTTGGTAATTAATAAAAAATTTATGGACTAATGCTTTTAGGGATTATGCATAGGCAATACTTGAACCATATGTTTGCTTCAAGGTTGAAAGAAGAAAATCAAAGAAGATCAAGTGATGACCAATATGATATACAAGAGAAGATCCAATGAATGGTCATGTGATAGTTGACCCTATGACAGGAAGGGGCGGAGCCAGGCCCCAGGCAACCAGGGCAATGGCCCAGGGCCTGGGAAAGTTTCCTTTGTTGCATGTATGTTAGCGTGAGAGTTGGCCCGAGGAGTAATACATTAGTAGTAGTCAGCTTAGTAAGTAGGTCAGCCAATTTATCCTATTAAGCCCCAAAATCCGTCTACAGCGTCCGCGTCTCCACTGTGTTGTCATCACATAGCACCATCCTGCATTCCATGTCGGCATGGATGAGCCAGTACGGCAGTACAGGCACATCGATCACAGTCTTGGGTTCTCCTGCTATTAACAGGTAGCATCACCCACAAGATGCCTTTTTTTCTGAAGACACCATTCCCTATTTGTTTCCTTCTGTATGATTTGAATTATTATTTTAAAATTGGGTGTGTATAAATTAAGAAGTGGAGTTTTGCTTACATAGACCATAACAATATTTTGCAGCTGATTTCATGATTATGTGCTCACAAGGCTCAAATCCAACTAACCATTGCTACTATTCTTTGTATTCATATGCTATGTATGCTCTAATTGCTTCATTAGACCATTAAGATTGAGATCAAATTATGCAGTAATTGTGCAACTGACTCAGAAAAATAGTCTAGCATGAATCTATTTTGTTCTCGCAAAAAAAGAGTTGCTTTTGGAATATTTACAAGACATCGATATTTGGCCCGGGGCTTGCTCGAATCCTGGCTCTGCCACTAATGATAGGCATGTCTTAAAACATAAGACTAAGTGAGCTCTCATATGTACCTTCAAGACATCAAGATAATAAAGCAAGAAGAAATGAAGTGTAGGTTCAAGATGAGCCATCTCGAAGCGATTTTTTGCTTGAAGCTTGACATCCTTATGGTGATCATGGATATGTGAATACATGATACGTCCAAAACGTATCTACTTTTCCGGACACTTTTGCTATTGTTTCTCCTCTAAACTTGTGTGTTTTGGATATAACTAACACGGACTGACGTTGTTTTCAGCAGAATTACCTTGATGTCTAGTTTTTGTGCAGAAAATCAACTATCAGGAAAAATCTCGGAAAATATGCCAAAAATCCTATTTCACCAAAAGATCCATGGAGCCAGAAGACGAGACAGAGTGGAGGCCTGGGGGGCCCATACCCCTGCCAGGCGCGGGTGGGCCCAGCCCGCGCCTAGGGGGGTGCGGCCACCCCAGGCACCCCCTCGGGCTCCCTCTTCGCCTATAAGTTACCCCTTGACCTAAAAACCTAGAGGGGTTCGACATTTTTCAGAAAGAGTTCCGCTGCACTGCCACAACCAGAAGCCACGATTTGGATCCAGAAACTTTGTTCTGGCACCCTGCCAGGACGGGGAATTTGGAGAGGATCATCGCCATCGTTATCACCAACGCCTCTCCATCAACCATCAATGTTTCCCTCATCCATGAGTGAGTAATCCCCCACTGTAGGCTATGGGGATGGTAGGGATTGGATGAGTTCTATCATGTGATCAAATAAGATTGTTAGGGCATAGTGCCTAGTATCTCTATTAGTGCTATTTGACTTTGTTGCAACTTGTTGTGCTTAATGCTTGTTACACCACCACCACATACTCATGCTACACACACTGCTATTACTGCTGAGTCTGAAACTACTTTTGATGCTCATGATGCGAGTGGTTCATTAGGTCCTTTCCTAGATGCTACTATGGCTGATCTAGGGAATACTGAAACTCCTAGTGAAGACACTGTTACACCTGTTAGCTCACCTGAGTCTAGGGAGAGTTATGATATTAATGATGATTACATTGAGTTCACTAATGAATTTCATGAAGAGTGCCGAAACACACATGGTACTACTGCTATTAAGAGTTTCCTTGCTAGACGTACCATTATTCCTAAACTGTCCTCTGATCCTAAGTTTGTCACCTCTCCCATAGATATTAAAGATAAAGATTATGATTTCTCTCTTGATTTATCCTATTTAGACATTGTTGAGAAAGAACATTTTTGTGGGACTGAAAATGAGAGTGTTGTGGATGAGCTTTCTACTGTGAGTGCTTTATTCTCTGATGATTTTAAGATGCGCAAGTACTTTGTTGCTAAGATCTTCTTTTTTCACTAAAAGGAGAAGCTAGAGCTTGATTTAATAGATTACCTCCTGGTTCCATTGATAGCCCTGATTGTTTGATTGCTTCTTTCTTCCAGAAATATTTTCCTCCCAATGCTAGACATGCTGCTTTGCAGAGACTTTTTGATTTTAAACAGGGAGAAGAAGAGAAACTGCATGAGTCATGGACAAGGTTTTGTGCCTTGATTCATGCACATCCTGGATGTCCATTACCTAAAAATGAGCTTCTTGATATTTATTATAATGGAATAACTGATGATTCTAGGACATACCTAGATAGCTTTGCTGATTGTGTTTTCAGGAAAAGAACTCCTACAGATGCTGAAGAATTAATGGCTAAGATAAGCAAGAATTATGATGATTGGACTTCAACAGAGTTAAATACACCTGATCCTATTACTCCTGAACCAGTTGTTCCTGAACCAGTTTCAATACCAACACCAAAGAAGAGGGGGGTTATTGCATTAAATGGTGAAGTGATGAAGGAAGCTAAGAAATGTTAAAGGATAAAGGTATTAGAGTTGAAGATGTGTAGAATCTACCTCCTATAGAAGAATTATGTAAGCCAATTTCACACTCATCCACTATTGAGGTACACTCTCTCCAACACTTTGATGAAGGTGATATTCCTTATGGTATGCCTCCTGATCAATGTTTAGAGGAACTTGACATTTTTATTGTTAAGCAAGGTAATTTTAATAAACAAGTTCAGAATCATTTATTGGAAAACTCTAGAGCTATTAATGAGTTGAAAGATATTGTGGAAAGAACTTCTAATGATATTAAAATGCTTTGTAAACACTTTCAAATGGTTCAAACCCAACTTGATCAACTTACTAAAGTACAAAAGGATATGCTAGTTAATGCCTCAGGAGATAAACATGCTTATGGAATTAGAACTAGGAGTGGTATAGCTACTCAAGATCCTTTATATCCTGAAGGACACCCTAAAAGAATTGAGCAGGATTCTCAACAAGGCGAAAGTAGTGGTAGTCCTCGTAAGAGAAAGAAAAAGAAACACAAGTTAGTTGAGGAACCACTTGAACCTGCTGTAGATCCTAATAGTATATATGTCTCTGATGCTGAAACTAAGAGTGGTAATGAAAAAAATGAGTCTCCTGATAAGGAGGAAGGTGAGGAAGAATCTGAGAAGCACACTAAGAACACTAGTTACACAAAGGAAGACTTTATTGCTAAGAAACATGGTCGTGAGAGAGAACCTTGGGTACAGAAACCTATGCCTTTTCCAAGTAAGAAACACAAGTCAAAGGAGGAAGAACACTATAACAAGTTTCGTGAGTGGATGAAACCTTTATTTTTGCAAATTCCTTTGACTGATGCTATCAAATTGCCTCCTTATTCAAAGTATATGAAGGATATTGTCTCTAATAAAAGAAAGATTCCTAATGAGGAGATTTCTACTTTGCTTGCCAATTATTCCTTCAATGGTAAGGTTCCAAAGAAACTTGGTGATCCAGGTATACCAACTATTCCTTGCTCTATTAATAATAATTATGTTAGAAGTGCTTTACGTGATTTGGGAGCTGAAGTTACTGTTATGCCTTTTTCTCTCTACAAGAGACTTCAGCTAGAAAAGTTGATACCAACTGATATATCTTTGCAAATGGCTGATAAGTCAACTACTATTCCTGTTGGTATATGTGAGGATGTTCCTGTTCAAGTGGCTCATAATTGCTTGGTTTTAACTGATTTTGTTGTGCTTGAAATGCCTGAAGATGATAATATGTCTATTATTCTTGGGAGACCTTTTTATTAATACTGCATGTGCTATCATCAATTGTAACCAAGGGAAAGTAACATTCAATATTAATGACAAAGAGCATACTGTTTATTTCCCCAAGAAGGTTGCTAGAAGATAATGCCTGAATTCCATTTAAAATATTGAGAGCATCAAGGTTGGAGAAATATATTGTCCCATTCCACAAGAAATTTTTGAAACTATTATGATTGGGACCATTGTTATCAAGTATGAGGTAACATAATCACTTTGTAGAATGCAAAGTTTTGTTTCATATAAGATTGTTTTGTTCACAAGACTTGATCAACCTTGTTAACAAAAGGATTTTTAATGAACAAAATAATGTTTTCACTTTGGTTATACTTGCTTTCTTTTACTCTTCTCCTTCCTAGTCTTTGCCTTTTCCTTTGCTAGCTTTGGTTTTGTTAGTTGTTTGCTTGTTAGAGAGTCTTATAACTTCTGTAGTTTGGCTTTTGGTTTGTTTTTTCTTTTTCTAAAAAACTGTTTCTGCGAGAAAATCAATTTGCATACCCTGAAAATTGGCCAAAAGTAAAGTTTCCTAAAAAATTCCAGAAAATTCAAAATAAATTTTTCCTCGGAAAAGGGGGCAGAGGGACACCTGGAGTGACCCAGGGGGCCACCCCAGGCACCCACACCCCTGGTAGGCACGGCCTCCCTACAGGTGGCGCCTGGGTGGGGTGTGGCCCACCTGGGCCCCTCCAAAGTGTCTCCTCCCAGCCATCTTCTTTCTCTCTCCCGAAAAACACTAGAAAAGTTGCTCAATCTCGAGTTCCTGCTGTTCTTGCTCGTGATTTTCGATCTCCTTGCTCAGCCCATCTTTGCTGTTGATTTTTGGAGAGATTGCTCCTTGGTATGTGCCTCCTCCACTTGTCTAACTAGATTTGTGATTGATAGATTGTATCTTGAGTATTTTGCTGCTATAGGTGACAGGTTGTGTGATCTTGCATGCTTGTTCTATGCTTAGAGATTTTATTTTGATGCATGTGTAGCCCTCTAGCAAGTTCCTATAGTAGTTTCTCATCATTTATCAACTTGGAAATCACTTGGTTTGATGTTTGTCTAAAAAATAAAAAATTCAGAAAGGAATATGAGTGCATATCCACTGAATCAATATGATTTGATAGTACCTGAGCTAATGAAAGTTCATCGTGAGGAAGGAGTCTTCCCTTCCATATATCCATGCCAGGAATTTATGAGAACCGCGGGAATCCTCCAGGATTTCCAAACTATGATTACCAATGCAGGGTTGGAACACTTTGTTGAAGGTGAACCACTTCAATATGTCAAGCTAACCATGGCTGTTGTGCAAGACTTCCGGATTACTTGGTCTTCATCTAATCCCATGGTCCATTATAAGATATACAATATAGTTGTCGACCTGCCTTTTGCTGATTTCTGTACAACAATTAGAGTATCTTAGTGGGGATCTTGTGAGAAGATCAAGGAGAGGCCCAAGTCACTTATGGATTTATATGCTGAGATTTGCCAAGGTTTTGACTTCTCAAAGGAAAGTGGTAAAATTCGGAACATTCAATTCCCGACCATTAGATATTTTGCCTATTTCATTACCAAGTGTGTTCTTGATAGAAAGTTTGCTAGGAAGTTATCTTCTTTTGATCTAGCTTTTATCGCAGCTGCTTTGAATAGGAATAGGTCTTATAACCTGGGTGCTTTGATAGATTACCGTCTCACCACCAACCGCGAGAAGGGTGGAATTTGTGGAGGTCTCATTGCTTCTAGGTTGCTAGTTTTCCATGGTTTAGAGCCTCACCATTCAGATTATCGGTTCCCCATAGAGAGGCTTGATCTTAAATCCATGATTCAGCATGGTTTTGTTTCCTTGGGGGCTAATGTGAGAAGTTTACCATTTGAACTATCTTTTTCCCAACGAGGTTGGAGAGGGGGTAGGACTGGGAAAATAGTTTATTTGCATGCACCTACTTTGTTTAACTTTGATAACAGGCAAGGATGGTCGCTTACGGAGGAGGAGGTTGACATATATGTGGTGGAGCTCTTCCAGCAATAGGAGAATGTTGGAGAGGATGCCGAAGATGATTCGGTTCAGCCCTCCAACTTGGGAGAGTCTTCATACCAGCAGCCCTCATTTGATTGGGGCGCGTCTTCTTTTTCATCACAAGTGCCTGACTACGATTATTCCTATGATGACCCACCAGCTTGGGGTTACTACCCGCGCTATTGAGCCCAACTTAGGCCAAAAGCCTAAGCTTGGGGGTAGGTATACCGACATCACACTCATCTATATATCATGTTCGGTCGGTTCTTTGTATATCCATTGTTTCGCTTTCTTTTTGGTGTTTGTTTCTGCTTTCTCAAAACACAAAAATACCAAAAAATATTTTCGTTGTTTCTCTTGGTTTATTTCTTTGCTTTGGTTTGCCTTTAAGAAAAAAATCCAAAAATATTTTGCTTTGTTTGGTTTGTTTTTTCTTTGTTTGCTTGTTTAAAAAAATCGAAAACACCAAAAATATTTGTTGTTCTTCTTTGGTTTTCTGAGTTATTTGCAGGGTTCAGCCGTCCTCAGTGGATTTTGGTTTCTTGTTATTATTCAAGTCACACAAGTGAAGAGCAATAATGAAGATTAAGACAACTTGAGGTGTGGTAAGAGGCTGGTAACGAACTCTATTTGTTTTCATTTTTGTACATATACTCATCATTGTGAGCATTCTTAGTCTGTTCATTGTAAGGAGCATGTTACTGATGGATTCTTAGTAGTTCTTGTTTGTCTGTGATTAGCTCCAGCTTGCTAATAGTTTGTAGCATGTCATATGAATGTTTGCTTGCATTGTTTTATTCATATTTTGGTATGATATTGTGGTATCCTCCTCTGAATGTTTCATGTGAATCGACTTGGCACATGCTCACGCATGCATAGGACTAAACAATAGTCAGTAAGCCTCGATGATTTATTTTGCCTCAGAGTTCTTGTATCATTTTCATGCCATAATTAGTCTTGTTTTGCTACAAGCATGATTATGACAATTATTGATTTCTCGTTTGTTGCTCACTCTCTATTGTTAGCCTTCACTTGCACTGACTATGATCTCTACTTGTGCATCCAACTCCCCAAAACCAATATTGCCAACAGTGTCCATCATACCTACCTATTAGCATTATTTGCTTTTTCAGTGCATATTCTATATGCCTTGTTTTCTTCCAAATAAAATGTTTGACTGCTTTGAGAAAGTTAGTTAGTAAAGCTCTCACGAACTTGATGGCACACTTTATTTCTCGCACTTAATAATCCTGAACCATTGTAACCTGTCCATGAAAGTTATATGCTTGCAAATTATAGGCTGGGAGTTAGCAGAACCGTGCTGTCACGGGGAACGCTTTCAACACTTATGGATACCAATCCAGTTGATACCTTGATCTTTTGTTTGCGGATGTCATCATTGTAAAATAAAAGGGGAGCTTGTGAGTTCATGGAGTATATATATGTGTTAGAGAAACGCCTGAGCCGCTAGCCTAAGCCATGCCTAATCATCGTGGAAACTTGCAGCATCACCATAATGAGCGTCTATGAAGCATCCTCAATAAAAAGCTAAGCACATAGTAAATAAAAAGATTGCTGAGATGCTCATTGTCTGCTTGCCTTGTAATTTTGATCACGGGATAGCTCTTGTATCATGTGCAAGGGGTACCCCTTTGGCGGTTCTCTATGATATGCATGTATGTACAATGACAAGAACTTGCAGGTAACCAAAGTTGAGTAGCATGCAGAGCCCTCGTACTCAAGGGACTTGGGATTTCCAGTTTATGGTCTGTCAAGCATATAACTCATATTGGACCTCACTTTTACCATAACCATATAAAGATGCCATAACTCCTTTCAGCATTTGGAAGCCTTTTAAACTTTTCAAAACCTTTTCACTCCCTTGTTGAGTCACCGCTTATTCTATGAGCATCTTCTTGAGAGCATAGTTGTCAATTTTGTGTTTGTCTCAAAACTTGGTTAATTATGTCATGACTTTGATGCTTGTATCTCTAATATTTTTACTTCTAGTCTTCACTTGAACTTCAGAGGTGCCTTGGCATTTACATTGTGCTCTACAAACAAAGGCAAGCGAGATACCACTCTATCATTTCTTATTATGAGCATTGCAATGTTGCTTATGTTTATGTTTCATGCTACTTATTATTATTGATTTGGTTTCTCTTCATAGCTTGCAATGACTATTGAGTATACTTGGTTGCATGCTTCTTATTATGAATGGTTTAAGTATCCACTCCTGTGCTGAGAATATATATACATCATATGAAGCAAATGTGTCCATGAAAGTTCTTTTATCGCACTCAGTTTTCAACTGAATTGCTTGAGGACAAGCAATAAGCTAAGCTTGGGGGAGTTTATACGTCCAAAACGTATCTACTTTCCCGAACACTTTTTCTATTGTTTCTCCTCTAAACTTGTGTGATTTGGATATAACTAACACGGACTGACGCTGTTTTTAGCAGAATTACCTTGGTGTCTAGTTTTTGTGTAGAAAATCAACTATCAGGAAAAATCCCGAAAATATGCCAAAAATCCTATTTCAACAAATATCCACGGAGCCAGAAGACAAGACGGAGTGGAGGCCTGGGAGGCCCACACCCCTGCCAGGCGCGGGTGGGCCCAGCCCGCGCCTAAGGGGGTTGCGGCCACCCCAGGCACCCCCTCGGGCTCCCTCTTCGCCTATAAGTTATCCCTTGACCTAAAAACCGAGGGGAGTTCGACGTTTTTCCAGAAAGAGTTCCGCTGCGCCGCCACAACCAGAAGTCGCGATTCGGATCCAGAAACTCCGTTCTGGCACCCTATCGGGACGGGGAATTTGGAGAGGATCATCGCCATCATCACCAACTCCTCTCCATCAACCATCAATGTTTCCCTCATCCATGAGTGAGTAATCCCCCACTGTAGGCTATGGGGATGGTAGAGATTGGATCAGTTCTATCATGTAATCGAATAAGATTGTTAGGGCATAGTGCCTAGTATCTCTATTAGTGATATTTGACTTTGTTACAACTTGTTGTGCTTAATGCTTGTCACTAGGGCCCGAGTGCCATGATCTCAGATCTGAACTTATTATCGAATCATTATGATAGTATTGTTTGTGATCATATTCTGCAAGTTGTGTACACATATCATTGTCCGGATGCAAAGGCCCCGAAGTGACAGAAACTGGGACAACCGAAGGGGATGGCTGTGGTGTGAGGATCACATGTGTTCATGGAGTGTTAATGCTTTGCTCCGGTGCTCTATTAAAAGGAGCACCTTAATTGCCAGTAGTTCCCTAGAGGCCACGCTGCCACGGGTTGGCTGGACAGAAGATGTTGTGCAAGTTCTCATTGCGAGCACGCATGACTATATATGGAGCACATGCCTATGATTGTGTAGTACTTGGATGCTTGTTCTTATTTATCTGCAATGCCCTAGATCTTGAAGTTACATGTTTAGACTCGTCCATGCAACGCCCGTCCATCCATCCCTATGCCTACCGCGCTCATATCCTACTATTTGCTACTACTGTTACTATTGCTCCTGTTTTACTGTTGTTGTTGCTTTGTTGTTGCTACTACAAACTGTTGCTACTGATAAACTTATGTGAGCAAGAACTATTTCCAGGGGCAGATGAATTGACAACTCAGTTGTTAAGGCTTGCAAGTATTCTTTGGCTCCCCTTGTGTTGAATCAATAAATTGGGTAATACTACCCGCGAATACTGTTGTGATCCCCTATACTTGTGGGTCATCAATACATTCCAATGAAGAGTCTCTCTCATAGGAGTATGGGTAGCAATTCGCAAGTATTCATCAAGCAAGCACAAGCGAGCTCAATCAAGAAAGGTGCTCCAACTTGAGAAGGACAAGATCACCATCATCAAGATCAAGTGGAATGCATAAGGCAAAGGTATGATTTTGATAGGTTTTTTCTTTTACCGGAGAGCCCAAACCTTTGCATCCATGGCATCATCTTTCTTGGTTGTTATTTGGATCTTATCCATGTGAGGTTTTAGAGATTTTGGTTATGTTCATAACAAGTCTAGTTCATCAAAAGCGGATTCCCAATGAATATCTTATTGTGTTTTTTATTTTAGAGGTTTTACCGGTTCTTCACTTAGGGAAATTTCATATATCTCTCTCCTTGATTTTCCTTGTTTGTTAGAATAGCATGTTTATTTATATGATATTTTAGATCTTATTGTCCTATTTGAAATGAATCCAAGATCATCAAAATCGGAGTCTAGATGCAAAAGGTATGGTCATTTTTGTTTTGTTATTTCTGCCAGATTTCAGGGGGCATGGAGATTCCGGTGCCGTCAGGCCGGAGACACAGAGCCAAAACTCCCCCGACTGATTTTGAGCGTTGCAAGGAACTAGACCTTGCCTAGAGACTCCATACTACTGACCAGAGAGTCCGACCCGAGCAATTTCTCGGCATAACTGTTAGATTTTGGAGGCCCTGTAAGGGGACCTTATTTTCCAATGGTTCCCTAACCTTTCTTGCAAGTTTTTCCTCCATTGTTGACCTTATAAAGGTTGTTATCTCTCAGTTTCTCCAATGATTCTTGCCTATTTTGATATAAAATATAAAAGAGATTAAGATCTACATTTCTACAAATCAATCTCTCCTCTAAGTGAGGGGAACATACTGAATCTAGATCTTGGAGTCGTTTGTGGATTTTCTCCTTCACTCTTCCTCTATTATTCCCCCATCAGCTTTTGTAGATTTGGTAGAATGAGAGTCAAGGACTTGAGCACTTTTTGTGTTCTTTTTATTGCATTAGTTGTATAGGTTTGAATTCTCCTCAAGAATTCGGTTGGATGAAAGCGAGAAGCGTTTACTCTTGGATTTTTGGAACCCTAAACAGTTCGTTGCGGAATTATTGGGGTATTCAATTTAAATTGTGGAGATTCCCCCAAGCTTATATCCTTGGTGGTGTTTCTCCGGGCCTCCAATTATGTTGTGATAATTTCTCCAAGCCTGTGGTCTTGGTGGTGATTTTTGGGAGCCTCCAACTAAGTTGTGGAGATTGTCCCAAGCTTGTACGGGTTTGGTGACCATTCTCAAGTATTCCATAGTGTATCGGGTTTCCGCCTTGGTGGTGCGCACATGGGAGAATAGGTGATGACCCACAAGTATAGGGGATGTATCGTAGTACTTTCGATAAATAGGAGTGTCGATCCCAACGAGGAGCAGAAGGTGCTGAACAGTGGTATGGACCAAGGAAATCCCTGTGAATACTTAGCAAACGGATTATTAGTGGTTTTCTGATAAGGCAACAAAACAAAGAGCAAGTAATAAAGACAATGAACAAACCGAGCAAGTGGCCAATCCTTTCTTAGCAAAGGACAAGCCGGCAGAAATACTTATAAGGACCAAACGTTCTCGAGGACACGTGGGAATTCTGTCAAGTGCTTTTGCTTCAAATAGCTGAGTACTCTTCTCTGGTGTTGTAAGTGTTGTGTGGGTGAACTTGTGCTAATGTGCCGACCTTACTTGTACTAATACATACTTGTGATTAAACCCCATGCAAACATCTGTAACTATAGGAAAGTAATTAAGATATAAATCTAACCACAGCCTTAAACTCTGAGATCCTACGCTCCCTTATGCAAAGGTGTCCTAACGGGGGTTCAGGTTTCTGTCACTCCGGCAACCCCACAATTAGTAGTCAAATACACAATGCATTCCCCTAGGCCCATAAATGGTGAAGTATCATGTAGTCGACGTTCACATGACACCACTAGAAGAATAGAACCACAACTTAAATACTAAACCATTGAATAATAACTCAACACAGATTCACTACTAACAACATGACTTCTCCCATGTCCTCAAGAACTAAACGAACTACTCACAAGACATCATATGGATCAAGATCAAAGATGATATGGTAATGGATAACAATCTGAACATAAATAATAATCCAATGGTTCTAATCACAAGCATCAACTACAATAGTAATCAACACTAGGAAGGTTTCCCCTAATGAACTAAAGCAATATCCAACACAATTATTATAGCGGGACGGAGTGATGATGATGGTGCTGGTGGAGATGATGGTGTGGATGATGATGATCCCGATGAAGCCTAGCTTGATGATGGTGTTGATGGCGACGGTCTCCCCTCTCCGGGAAGGAATTCCCCCGGCAGAAATCTGTCTGCCGGAGAGATCTTTCTCTCTCGGTGTTTTCCGCCCCCAGAGGCGGCGGAAATCTATCTATGGTCGCTCCCCGAGGCTTAGGATTACGTAGGGAAGATATAGGCAAAGGGGCGGAGTCGGAGGCCGGGCAAGTGGGCCACACCTGTAGGGGTTCGTAGCATGGAAAACAAAAAAATTCTACCGCATGCACACAAACAAGCCAAGATCTATCTACTAGATTGTAGCAACGAGTGGATAGAAGCACTCACCCTCAAAGATTCCAAAGCGGTTAACGAGAGCAGATTCTCATGGGTGATGTAGTCGTACACTTGCCAATCTCAAGATCGCGTAGACTATCCTTCCGGCGTTGCGTACCGGTAGCGCTTCCGCAGTCGGTCACACGTTAGGTACTCGATGAAGACCTTGCTCTCCCTTGTTCCAGCAGGCAGCGGAGGTTGTAGTTCTCCCCTCGCGATTCTGGCAGCACGACGACGTGGTGTCGGAACTAGAGGGAAGATCCCGTAGGGCTTCGCCTAAGCCGGTGCGAGTTATGGTGGATCTAGGGTTTCCTAGTGATCTAGGGTTTATAAGACCGGGAGGAGGAGGAGGTGTCGACGGAGTCTAGGGAGACGGCGACGGGCCGGCGGCGGCGTGGCGGTGGCGAGCGGCGGCGGCGCGGGTGTGGGAGGGCTAGGGCTTGGTGTTTGGGGCAGACCTCCCCCTCTATTTATGAGAGGGGGGCAGCCTTGGGAGGGGTGGGTTTGAATCCAAACCCAAACCCAAGTTGGATTGAGAGAAGGACTCTTTCCTTCTTCCACTAGGAAACCATTGTTCCAGTTTGACTTTTCAAACTTCCCGTTTGATTTTCAATTTAGAGCTTTAATTCTCTCTTGCAAATGCCCAAACCAAGTGACCTAGGATATAATCCAATCATTCCACTTATCCATGACACATTCATGGTCCATTCCCCTTCTAGTCCGGTGAACCTTCTAGACCCTTCTAGAACATCTCCGATGAAAACATCGAAATCATTCCCGAACTCTGGATTCGGACTTTCCTTATATGAATCTTATTCTCCGGACCATTTTGGATCTCCTCGTGATATCCCAGATCCCATCCGATACTCCGAACAACATTCGTTATCCCTACTAACATTCCATATCTACTAAACAACATCGAATCCTTAAGTGTGTCTCCCTACGGTTCGTGAACTATGCGGACATGACCGAGACACTTCTCCGATCAATAACCAATAGAGGAATCTAGAAATTCATATGTCTCCCACATATTTCTATGATTACTTTGCGATCGAATGAACCACTTACATACGATATCAATTTCCCTTTGTCTCATGATAGTTTACTTATTCGAGGTTTTAATCATCGGTATCTCTGCATACCTAGTTCAACCTCGTTACCGATAAGTACTCTTTTCTTGTTCCCGTGATATGTGATCCCTTATGAGCCAGTCACATGCTTGCAAGCCAATTGGATGACATTCCACCGAGAGGGCCCAGAGTATATCTATCAGTCATATTGTTACGGGGAAACCCCGGGGTTGGCCCGATCTTTCACGAATTCCACGAGGAACGAGGGGGAAAGCGGTGGTCGGGGGGATGAAATCGAGGGAGGAGATGAAAACCACGAACACACGCAAACCAAAACACGATACACGCCTATCCCTCACACCGGTGGCAACCGGTCCAACATAATCCCTACGATCGGTGTTGGGCGAAGCTCGCTCTCCACGCCAACAACGGGGGATGAGGTGCTTGGTGAGATCTTGACGACTTGGGGGCAAGAAACCGAGAACCCAAGGCCTTGTACAACTTGAACGCACTAGGCAAGATCCAAGAGGAGGGTGGATAATAGGTGCTCCTTGGTAGGAGCATGAGACCAATAGATTAAAAGTTCCTCAAGGGGTGTCTTAATCTATCATTATCCAAGTCTAGGGTTTACATATGAGGGGTGGGGCTATATATAGGCCAACCACACAAACAGGGGTAGTTCTGGAATAAAACTGGAAGTTTGGGCGAAATTGGGGGTTACATGGGCCAGGCCCAAAAGGCTTTAACATGCCTGGCGTCGGTCGGTCCGGAGACTCCGGTCTGGGGTCCGGAGACTCCGGTCTGGGCCGGAGACTCCGGTCATTCTCCGGACCTGTCTCCGGAGGGGGTATCAGACTGTCCCAGGCCTGGGTCTCCGGTCTGGACCGGAGGAAGGTCCGGAGACTCCGGTGTAGGAGACCGGAGACTCCGGTCTACACCGGAGACTCCGGTGTGCAGCGCTCTAGCGGCTTCTTCTCCTGGTCCTGCTTCCTTGGTGGCCTGGTGTGGTGGTGCTGCTTCATATCTGAGGATACACAACGTAGATGCATGAAGTAGAAAGCCATCCAAAGGTAGGCCAAAATCACATGAGGAAAGGAGCGAGTTAACCTTGGCTTGTAGGAGCTTGGCACGGGCGCGAGTCATTGGTCCACTTGGGGGACTAGGTGTTGTAGATGGAGGTGCGTCCGTAGGACGGGCTGCATCAGCTCCCCCCCCTTGGGAAAGAGTCGTCCTCGACTCTTCAACCTTCTCAACTTCATCTTCGCCATGGTAGGGTGAGAGGTCCTTGACATTGAATGTAGGGCTCACAAGATACTTGGATGTTGGGATATCTATGATGTAGGCATTGTTGTTGATCCGCTTTAGCACTTTGAACGGTCCATCACCTCGTGGATTTAGTTTGGAGTCGCGGTCCTTGGGGAAGCGGTCTTTACTCAAGTGTATCCACACAAGGTCGCCTTCTTCGAAGATCCTCTCTTTCTTGTTCCTGTTTAGCCTTGATGCTTGGCGAAGGACTTGTTTCTCGATCGTAGCTCTTGTGTCTTCATGGAGTTTCTTCATTGTTTGGGCACGTTTGACCACGTCCATATTGGCACGTTCATGAAGAGGTAGTGGAAGGATATCGAGCGCGGTGAGGGGCTCGAAGCCATAGACGATCATGAACGGGCTCCTCATGGTGGTGGAGTGCTTGGCGCGGTTGTAGGCGAACTCGGCATGTGGAATACATTCCTCCCAGTCTTTAAGGTTCTTCTTTATCAACACCCGGAGGAGTGCCAAGACTTCGATTAGCGACCTCGGTTTGTCCATCGGTTTGAGGATGCGAGGCGGACGAGAAGAGGAGCTTGATGCCGAGCTTGGCCATGAGAGTCTTCCAGAAGTAGCTCATGAATTTTACGTCGCGGTCGGAGACGATTGTTCTTGGTACACCGTGTAGCCGAATTATTTCCCTGAAAAACAAATTTGCTACATGTGAAGCATCATCGGTCTTATGGCACGGAATGAAATGTGCCATTTTTGAAAAGCGATCCACTACTACAAATATAGAATCATGACCATGTTTAGATCTAGGCAAGCCTAACACAAAGTCCATGCTAATGTCCGACCAAGGTGCATGAGGAATAGGCAATGGCATATAAAGACCAAAGGGGTTGGACTTAGACTTAGCTTGGATACATGTAGTGCATCGTTGGACGTGGCGCTCCACGGCGCGCTTCATCTTTGGCCAAAAGTAGTGAGTGGAGAGCATGTCATATGTTTTGTCACGGCCAAAGTGACCCATAAGGCCTCCACCATGGGACTCTTGAAGAAGCAAAAGTTGGAGAGACGATTTCGGAATGCAAAGCTTGTTTTGTTTGAAAAGAAAACCCTTATGCAAATAGAAATCATCAATCCCTTTGTCTATTGAACATTTTGCAAAAATTGGTCCAAAGAAGGGGTCGGACGCATACAAAGATTTGATGTCATCAAGACCCAAGACACTTACTTCGAGTCGTGTAAGAAGGCTTGTGTTTTTGCGAGACAAGGCGTCCGCTACCACATTTTCTTTGCCCTTCTTGTATTTGACAATGTAAGGAAAAGACTCCATGAACTCAACCCATTTTGCGTGCCTTTTACTCAAGTTGGCTTGGCCCTTAAGATACTTCAACGACTCATGGTCGGAATGGATGATAAATTCTTTGGGCCAAAGATAGTGTTGCCACACTTGAAGGACTCGAACCAAGGCAAAAAGTTCTTTGTCATAAATGGGATAGTTGAGGCGTGCGCCATCAAGTTTCTCACTATGGTAAGAAATAGGACACCCATTTTGCATAAGGACGCCACCAATGCCAATACCACTAGCGTCACATTCAATCTCAAAGGTTTTTGTGAAATCCGGTAATGCAAGAAGTGGTGCTTCGGTGAGCCTCTTTTTGAGCTCATCAAAAGCCTTTTGTTGTGCTTTTCCCCAAACGAACGTGACATTTTTCTTGGTCAATTCGTTGAGGGGGCAAGCAATGGTAGAAAAGTCTTTCACAAAGCGACGGTAAAAGCCAGCCAACCCATGAAAACTTCGAAGTTCACTAACATTTGTAGGGATGGGCCAATCTCGTATGTCCTTGACTTTTGAGACATCAACTTCAATGCCATTGGAAGATACAACAAAACCAAGGAAAATCAGCTTGTCTTTTGCAAAAAGTGCACTTTGGGAGATTAGCGTAAAGCTTTTCATGACGAAGGATTTGAAGGACCTCCGTAACATGAGTAACATGCTCCTCTAGTGACTTGCTATAGACAAGGATGTCATCAAAGTAAACAACTACACTCTTCCCAATGAGAGATCGCAAAATATGGTTCATGAGGCGCATGAAGGTAGATGGAGCATTTGATAAGCCAAAAGGCATAACCAACCATTCATAGAGACCAAGCTTGGTCTTGAAGGCGGTTTTCCACTCATCACCTTCGGCCATGCGAATTTGATGGTAACCACTACGAAGATCAATTTTCGAAAATATAGTGGCTCCACATAACTCATCAAGAATGTCATCAAGACGCGGTATAGGATGTCGATAACGCACGGTGATAGCATTGATTGGACGGCAGTCCATGCATAACCGCAACGTATCATCCGTTTTTGGGACTAGAATCACGGGAACCGCGCTTGGACTAGTGCTTACTTGGATCAAACCTTTGGAGACGAGTTGGTTGATTTGTCATTCTATCTCCTTCGTCTCTTCCAGGTTCGTGTGATACGCGGCGCGGTTTGGGAGTGGGGCGCCGGGTATGAGGTCGATGCGGTGCTCGATTCCACGAAGAGGAGGTAGTCCATGAGGAAGCTCTTCGGGAAATACATCTTGGAATTCCTGCAAAACAGCCATCAAAGAAGGAGGAACATTTGTCAAGTCATTAGTTCCTTGCGCTAGTCCCTTGCATACAAGGACATAGTGCAAAATGGATGGGTTGTTCCGCACTTCTCTCATCTCACTTTTGGTGGCAAGAAGAACACTCTTAGTTTTTCCACTCGAGTTTGGCTTGTGGCACTCACTCACTATAGTGTGGTTCTCTCGCTCACCACTCTTCTCACAAGATGGTTTTGTGTATTGCGCCCTCGCTAAAGCCTTTGCATTGTCCGCAATTATTTGGCTAGGAGTCATTGGTTGCAACACACAAGTTTTGTCAAGCCATTTGAAGGTATAAGTGTTTGAGTGACCAGTATGCAAAGCACGCTTGTCAAATTGCCACGGCCTGCCTAAAAGCATATGGCAAACCGTCATTGGGACCACGTCACATTCCACCGTGTCCTTGTATGGTCCAATTGAGAACGTTACCGAGACGGTGTGCTTGATCTTGACGGATCCTTGGTCACTTAGCCATTGGATATGGTAGGGGTGTTTATGCGGATGGAGGGTGAGGTTGAGTTTCTCACACAATTCCGTGCTTGCAAGATTGTGGCAACTCCCTCCATCGATGACAACTTTGATGGACCTCCCATTGATACCGGCACGAGTTTGGAAGATGTTTGATCGTTGGTCTTCATTCTCATTGGCTTGCGTAGTTAAGACCCTTGTGACCACAAGCGATGGACTTGCGTCATGCTCACACATGAGTAGCTCTTGGTCCTCTTCCAAATGTTGCCTTGCCATGGATTCCTTGACCCTTGCATCAAACTCATCTTCACTCAAGTATTCTTCATCACCGTTGTCATGGATGAACAAAACTTTCTTGTTCCCACATGCGGCTGACTTGTGTCCTTTGCCTCCACACTTGTAGCACTCACCATGGAATGGTTGTTCATCTCTTGTGTACTTGCCACTTGGGGGCGGTTTTCCTTGAGGAAGTGTTGGCTTGAAGGGAAGCTTGGTGGTATTTGAGGAGCTTCCACTTGGTGTTGCCGAAGTAGTGGTTGGAGCTTGCTTGTATGTGAAGTATGTCTTTGGCTTGTTGAACTTGATGTCCTCTTGCACTTGACGTTCGGCCTTTGAATCAATGTGCACAAGCTCAACCATGTTGTTGTACCGTTGGAACTCGGTGATGCGCTTGATAGGATGGTTCAAGCCATTGAGGAAATGAGCCATTGTTTGTTCATCACGCTCTTCAATGTTGGCACGTATCATGTTGAGCTCCATTTGCTTGAAGTACTCTTCCACGGCCTTTGTTCCTTGACTAAGCGTTTGAAGCTTGTTGAAGAGGTCACGCGTGTAGTGTGAAGGAACAAAGCGGGATCTCATATGAGCCTTCATATCTTGCCAAGTTGAGATTGGGGGCTCTTCTTTTGATTCACGAGCGAGTTGGACTTGTTCCCACCAAAGGTTGGCATATTCATCAAACTCGAGGGATGCCATGGCCATCATCTTCTCATTGCTAAAATTGTGCATGCGGAAGATCTTGTCAACCTTGAGTTCCCATGAGAGGTATTCTTCGGGATCATTGGAACCGGTGAACTTGGGCATGGTGAACTTGAGCTTGCCGAAAGTTTCTTCCTCATTGCGGTTCCGGTTGCGACGGTTGCCATGATTGTGGCGGCCATCTTCATCATCCGAGCTCTCATGTCTTGCTTGTTGATGGTGGCGTTGCTCTTGTGGTTGTTGAGGTGCCGCGTTTGGTGGTGGAACTTGGTTTGGACGATGAGCTTGGGGAGCTTGCTCTTGTTGTTGACGCGGTTGAGGACGAGGAGGAGGTCGTTGGTCCTCACGACGAGCTTGGGGAGCTTGCTCTTGTTCTTGTCGTGGTTGATGCCGAGGGGCATTATCTTGCGCCATGTGGTGAGGCTGTTCTCTTTCTTCTTGATGTGGAGGAGGCTCGTCATGCCCATCATGTTGCCGACGTGGACGATCATGTCGATGATGACGCCTTGGAGGATCTTCGAGTACTTCACGTCGACGGTGATCTTGTTCGTCCTCTTCGGGTGCTTCACTTGTTGTTGAAGGGGCATGACGACGGCGATGGCCTTAGTGGTCCATGTGAGGTTGCTCTTGTTGAATCACAAGTGCCCTTGGTTGTGGCCGGTTCACTTCACGTCGTGGAGGTCTTGCGGAGAGGTCACCATCATAGCTTGACGTTGCGGCGTGACGCGGAGATGGAACCGCTTGCGAAGAGCTCATGGATTGAAGAACGGGTCCATCCCGGCGCCTTGAAGCGTGACGGCGAGGTGCACTTGATTCACTTGAGGAGTGCCGAAATGAGCTTGATTCGCACGAGCGTGGCCTTGCTAGTCCATCAATGAGGCGTTGAAGCTTCTCATCCGTTGAGGCGAGTGCACGACCAAGAGCTTCATTTTGATGACCGAGGTTGTGTTGCATGGCATGCATTTGGCCACGGACTTCTTCGAAGCGGTTGTCGATGTTCTTGAACTCCACTCGGGCTTCGCTAAATTGTTCATCTTGGCGCTGCTCAAGGGCTTCACAACGGTGGTTGAATTCTCCGCGAACCTTCCAATGGTCCCATCTTGTCATGTATGGATTGTCGTCCTCCGGAGGTGGTGGTGGTGGTTGGGACGGCTCGCCATTCCTGTCCATGATGCAAAGCCGACAAGGGTTGTATATGGAGAGTGAAGGTGCGTAGAGTTAGCCTTTTACCTCACCTTGGAGATTATATCAAACCAATTGCCACACAAAGTAGCAAACAGCGTGCGAAGTGAAATGGCAAAGAAACTCACACACAAAGGAGCTACAACTCTCAAAAGCTTTTGGTGGATGGGTAGGATTGTGGGAAAACCAAAGAACCAACCGAACGCAAAGGATAGTCAAAAGTGGAGAAAATCCAACAAAATGCAAGTCAAAAGGAAATGGTCAACTCAAAAGGTGACGAGAACCTACGACTACACACACGCGTGAAGAAAAATGGGGTTAGCACGACTATGAAAGTGATCACGAAATGGCCTAACGAAGACTACGCTCGGGTGTCGTGCCAACGCAAGGAGAGACCACAACTCGTTTGCCAAAAGAGGGTAAGCAACGGATTCGTGCACTTGCCTTGGCACGCTTCTCCCTCTCTCTTTTGCTTACAAGCTTGATTCTCTCTTTGTATTGGGAGACTATGTATCTTTCTATTTTTCTTTTGCTTTTTCTCTTTTTTTTGATTCTTTTTCTTTTTCTCCCTTGCTATGCTACTATGTTAACTTTTGTATTTGCCCTCACACTCTCACTTTCCAATGGCAAGTGCACAATGCTTAGACAAACACAAAATGAGTTGCCCTCATAGGATAGGTACACACAAAGGAAGATATGGCTACAAGGGTTGACACTAGTTATACCTTAGTTGATGGTGCTGATCTTGTGTCGATGGGGCGGGGAAGAGTTTGGGCTCCGTGGTGTCGAAGAGCGCGGCGATGTTGCGGAAGCTATCTGTTAGTTGGTGACACGCACACGGAACACAAACAACAAGTGGAGAGATTAGCCAATGCAGGAAAAGAGGAAAGATGGGCAAAAACTGGCGTCCAGGGCCGGAGACTCCAGTCTCGGGCCGGAGACTCTGGTGTAGACCGGAAACTCCGATGTGCAGGCCGGAGACTCCGGTGTGGGGGGTCTGCTCGTGTTCTTGAGCGGAAATCCACGCCTAGAGTCCTCAAATCCGCGAAAATTTGGCCAAAATTGGGCTGGGAAACGCAGGCAAAAGCTGAACCAACACCTTAGACAAGATTTGGTCGGATCAAAACCACCAAAAACACTCCAAAATGACAGATCGGTCCAAAGGCAAATTGGGGCTGTTTTTTTGGGAAATTTTCGAATTTATGGTGGAGAGAAGAAAAATTGGGGGGAAATTCGTGATCAACCTTGCTCTTGATACCAAGATGTTACGGGGAAACCTCGGGGTTGGCCTGATCTTTCACGAATTCCACGAGGAACGAGGGGGAAAGTGGTGGTCGGGGGGGATGAAATCGAGGGAGGAGATGAAAACCACGAACACACGCAAACCAAAACACGATACACGCCTATCCCTCACACCGGTGGCAACCGGTCCAACATAATCCCTAGGATCGGTGTTGGGCGAAGCTCGCTCTCCACGCCAACAACGGGGGATGAGGTGCTTGGTGAGATCTTGACGACTTGGGGGCGAGAAACCAAGAACCCAAGGCCTTGTACAACTTGAACGCACTAGGCAAGATCCAAGAGGAGGGTGGATAATAGGTGCTCCTTGGTAGGAGCATGAGACCAATAGATTAAAAGATCCTCAAGGGGTGTCTTAATCTATCATTATCCAAGTCTAGGGTTTACATATGAGGGGTGGGGCTATATATAGGCCAACCACACAAACAGGGGTAGTTCGAATAAAGCTGAAGTTTGGGCGAAATTGGGGTTACATGGGCCAGGCCCAAAGGCTTTAACATGCTCAGGCGTGGCCGTCCGGAGACTCGGTCTGGTCCGAGACTCGGTCTGGGTCCCGAGACTCAGTCGGGCCGAGACTCGGTCATTCTCCACTGTCTCCGGGGGGTATCGACTCCCAGGCACGGGTCTCCGGTCTGACCGGAGGAAGGTCCGAGACTCCGGTGTAGGAGACCGGAGACTCAGTCTACACCGAGACTCCGGTGCAGTAGCTCCAAATGCTTCTTCCTTGGTGGCCTGGTGTGGTGGTGCTGCTTCATATCTGAGGATACACAACGTAGATGCATGAAGTAGCAAGCCATCCAAAGGTAGCCCAAAATCACATGAGGAAAGGAGCGAGTTAACCTTGGCTTGTAGGAGATTGGCACGGGCGCGAGTCATTGGTCCACTTGGGGGACTAGGTGTTGTAGATGGAGGTGCGTCCGTAGGACGGGCTGCATCACATATGGATGGACAAATCCCACTCTTGATCCATGTGCCTCAACACATACTTTCCGAACACTCAATGCCACCTTTATAGCCACCCAGTTACGGTGTGGTGTTTGATGTCATCAAAGCATACTTCTGGTGATGGTGATTAGCATGATCTCATGGTCGAAGGAATTAGGTTACTATGTATCAGAAATCTTATAGCAAACGAACTATTGAAATGACTTGATCTTAATTCTATGCTTATCTATAGGAGTATGTCCATCATACCATTCTCCTAATGATATGATCTTGTTGTTAACAACATCTCAATGTTCATGATCGGGAAACCATGATCATCTATTAACCAACAAGCTAGTATTACAAAGAGGCTTTACTAGGGACTCTAATTTAGTTTACAAATCACACAAGTATTAATGTTTCCGGTTAATACTATTATAGCATGAATGTAAACATTTATCATAAACACAAAGATATAATAATAACCACTTTTATTATTGCCTCTAGGGCATATCTCCAACAGTATCCTACTTGCACTAGAGTCAACAAATCTAGATTACATGGTAATATACCGAACACCCATGGTGGTTTGGTGTTGGTCATGTTCTGCCCTCGGGAGAGGTTTAGTCAACGGATCCGCCACATTCAGATATGTGTGTACTTTGCAAATATTTATGTCACCATCTTGGACATGCTCTCGAATAGCGTGAAAACGTAGCTTGATGTGCTCAGCTTCTTGTGTGACCTTGGTTCTTGCGCATTGGCTATGGCACCCATGTTATCACAGTATATAGCCATTGGGTCCAGCGCACTTGGAACCACACCGAGCTCTGTAATGAACTCCTTCATCCATATTGCCTCTTGTGAAGCCTCCGAAGCAGCTATGTATTCTGATTCAGTTGAAGATCTCGCCACAACGCTTTGCTTTGCACTCCTCCAGCTAGGTGCTGCACCATTCAAAGTAAATACGTATCCAGATTGAGATTTAGAATCATCCGGATCGGTGTTCCAACTAGCATCGGTGTAACCATTAACAATGAGATGTTCATCACCTCCATAAGAAAGAACCATATCCTTAGTTCTTCTCAAGTACTTAAGGATGTTTTTGACCGCTGTCCAATGATCCACTCCTGGGTCACTTTGATATCTGCTAGTCAAACTAACAACATATGTAATGTCGGGTCTAGTACATAGCATGGCATACATAAGAGATCCTATGGCTAAGGCATAGGGAGTCTTACTCATCCTTTCTCTATCTTCTGTCGTTGCAGGACTTTGAGTTTTACTCAAGGTCGTATTGGGCAACATGGGCAAGAACCCTTTCTTGCTATCTTCCATTCCAAACCTCTTTAGAACTTTGTCCAAATATGTACTTTGTGACAATGATATTAGGCGCCTCGATCTATTTCTATAAATCTTTATACCTAATATGTAAGCTGCTTCGCCAAGATCTTTCATTGAAAAACTATTATTCAAATAATCCTTAACACTATTAAGAAGGTTTACATCATTCCCAATCAACAATATGTCATCTAAATATAGTATTAAGAATGCAACAGAGCTCCCACTCACTTTCTTGTAAATACAAGCTTCTCCATAAGTTTGTATAAAACCAAAGCTTTTGATTACTTTATCAAAACGTTGATTCCAACTTCGGGATGCTTGCTTCAATCCATAAATGGACCGTTGAAGTTTGCATACCTTGTTAGCATCTTTAGGATCGACAAAACCTTTGGGTTGCATCATATACAAATCTTCATCAATGTCTCCATTGAGGAACGCCGTTTTGACATCCATCTTCCATATCTCATAATCATAATATGCAGCGATCGCTAACATAATCCTCACAGACTTTAGCTTCGCTACTGGTGAGAAAGTCTCATCATAGTCAACTCCTTGAATTTGTCGAAACCCTTTTGCGACAAGTCGAACTTTATAGACAGTAACATTACCATCAGCATCTGTTTTCTTCTTGAAAATCCATTTGTTCTCGACAGCCTTCCGGCCATCCGGAAAGTCCACCAAAGTCCATACTTGGTTTTCGTACATGGATCTAATCTCGGATTTCATGGCTTCTTGCCATTTATTGGAATATAGGCTCATCAACGCTTCCACCAACATGACACTCATAACGGGATCATACCAATCAGGAGTGGTACGAGTTCTCGTTGACCTGCGAGGTTTCGTAGTAACTTCAACCGAAGTTTCTGTTGGAATTATGCCCTAGAGGCAATAATAAAGATGTTATTATTATAATTCTTGTTCATGATAAAGTTTATATTCCATGCTAGAATTGTATTAAGCGGAAACATTAATACTTGTGTGGTTTGTGAACAACACCGTGTCCCTAGTACGCCTCTATGGACTAGCTCATTGATCAATGATGGTTAAGGTTTCCTAACCATAGACATGAGTTGTCAATTGATAATGAGATCATATCATTGGGAGAATGATATGGTGGACAGACCCAAACTAAGCGAAGCAATTAGATCATGTCCTTGTGTTCATCTTTGCGAAGCTTTTCCAATGTCAAATATTGTATTCCTTAGACCATGAGATAATACAACTCCCTGGTATCGGAAGAAAGCTTTGAGGTCATCAAACGTCATCCTATGAGAGGGTGATCATAAAGGTGTCTCTCAGGTGATCGGAAAGTATCTGTTGGGTTGTGTGTATCGAGATGGAATTTGTCCCTCCCAAGTCGGAGAGATATACTTCGGGCCCACTCGGTAATCGATATCAACACCGATTGCAAGCATGTGGTTAAGGAGTTAATCACAAAGTGATATCGGATTACGGAACGAGTAAAGTACTTGCTGTGAACGAGATTGAACTAGGTATGACGATACCGACGATCGAATCTCGGGCAAGTAAAATATCGCGAGACGAAGGGAATATATATATGGGATTGATTGAATCCTGGCATCGTGGTTCATCCGATATGATCATCGATGAATGTGTGGGAGTCAATATGGGTGCCTGCACCCACTGTTGATTATTGATAGAAGATCATGTCCGCATATTCTCGAACCCGCAGGTCACACATAACGTGTCTCGATGCTAGGATAGATTGGATACTTGGTTTATGAATTTTTGTTTGGAGTCTCGGATGGGATCCGGATATCACGAGAGGTTCCGGAATGGTCGGAGAATAAGATTCATATAAGGCGGTGCAGTTTTGGAGTTCGGAATTGTTCCGGGTTAATCGGTATTGTATCGGAAGCTTCTAGAACCTTCTGGAAGGGGGCCAACGTGGTCCCACCTTCCGGGAGGGGGCATGGGCCTATGAGGGAGTGTCCTGGCCGCATTGGGCCAGGGGCACAAGGCCCCATAGGGCCCAGCCGATTCTAGATAGATTTAACTCGTTTAAATCTAGGGATAGAATTTCTAGATAAGGGAGAGTTTAAATCGTTTAAACTAGAGATAGGCTTGGAGGAGGGCTAGGGCTGGCGCGCCACCCCTCTATATATAGAGGGCTGGTGCGCCTCCCCACACACATCTCCTCCAAGCCCTAGTAGCCTTGCCCTTCCACTCTCCCTCCCGATCGCTTGTGGCGAAGCCTGCCGCAGAAATTCTCCACCATATACACGCCTGCGTCGTCAGTAGATCCAATCCATCTCTCCACCATACTTGCTGGTCTGAGGAAGGAGGATACGTCGAGGTGCTGCACGTGTGCATCTCACGGAGGCACCGCCACTTGTGGTGCTAGATCGGATCGGATCGCGAGGAGGAGAAGCGAGTACGACTACATCACCCACGTTCCGACGAACGTTCCGCTGTGCGAATCTTCAAGGGTATGAAGATCCAATCCAATCTCTCTCGTTTTTTGCATCTCCTAGATTATATCTTGGCTTTCCCTCTGTTCGCTTCCGTAGAAAATTTTGATTTACTATGCTGCGAAACCCTTCAGTGGTATCAGAGCTAGATCTATGCGTAGATGTGATTCACGAGTAGAACGCAACATGGTTGTTGCGGGCGTTGATGTTTTCTGTTGCAAGACTCTTGTTTGTGTTCTTCTTATGACGCGGGATAGTGAGATTGAAGCGGTCTAGGCCAACCTTACGCGACGTCGTTCGCGAGACCGGCTCCGCACTTGACGTGTGGCTTGTACCACACATGCGGCTGGTGGATGTCAGTTTCTCTCACTATAGTTGTCATGAGATTAACACCGGAGTTTGGCAACCATAATATCACCGTTGTGGCTTTCCGTAGGTAAGAATCGTTCTTAGCATCTACTCCCATAAGCCACGTAAAACATGCAACAACAAAGTAGAGGCGTCTAACTTGTTTTTGCAAGGAGTGTTTTCTGTGATATGGTATGGCCCAAGATGTGATGTGTATAATGTATGCGATGATCATGTTTTGTAATGTTTCACGACTTGCATGTCGATGAGTACACAACCGGCAGGAGCCATATGGTTGTCTTTATAATTGTGTATGACCTGCGAGTCAACTTCTTATACGCCATGTAATAGCTTTACTTTATCGCTAAGTAGTTAGCAATAGTTGTAGTTGCTATTCGTGGTGGAGGCAATCATGGTGGAGTGATGGAGATCATGCCGGAACGCACAAGATGGAGATCATTGCGCGAAGATTGGCTACACCATGTCACATAAAGTTATATGCATGTGATGTTTATCCTTTTATGTATCTTATTATGCTTAGATCGCGGCGGTAGCATTATAAGATGATTCCTCACTTAAAGATCAAGATAAAACTGTGTTCTCCCCAAGTATGCACCGTTGCGAAAGCTCGTCGTGTCCAAGCATCACGTGATGATCGGGTGCTATAGACTCTACGCTCACATACAACGGGTGCAAGCCAGTTTTGCACACACGGAAATACTTGGGCCTAACTTGACGAGCCTAGCATATACAGACATGGCCTCGGAACACATGAACCGAAAGGTTAAGCATGAGTCATATGAATGATATGATCGACACTTCGTTGTCCACCATTGAAACCACATCTCTTCTCGTGAAGATCGGATTAGGTGTGGTGAATTTGGATCGTGTTCACTAAACAACTTGAGGGATGTTGAATTTAGTGGGAGTTCATCTAGTAATTTGATTAAGTTGAACTATTTATCATGAACATAGTCTAAATTGTACTTGCAAATCAGAGATCACATGGCCAAGTCCAACTTCAACTTCAACGCTTTTTTGAGAAAGAAAAGCTTAGAAACAATGGGTCTAACTTCACCAAGTGGTTCGCAATCTAAGAATCATTCTGGCGGACAAAAGGACTATGTCCTTGAGAAAGCGTTAGGTAACCCCCTCGCTTCAACGGCCTACCGATGAGAAAGCCGCCTATCAACAAGAAAGATGATTATGGTGTGATTAAGAGCACCATGTTGTTTGCTATGGAACCGAACTTCAAAATCGTTTTGAAAACTATCCCTGCCCTATGAGATTCTCAAGAGTTGAAAACCATGTTTCAGACTCAGCCCGCTCGAGAGATATGAGATCTCTGAGAAGTTCTTTAAGCGCAAGATGGAGGAAGGAGTTCCATTAGTGAGCACGCCATTAAGATGTCGGGCTACACTCAACACCTTGAGCAACTGGATGCAAGATTCAGAGGAGCTCAAGATTGACAGGTTCTGCAATCACTCCTCCCTACAAAAGTTTTGTAGTGACTCATAATCGATTGGTTCCATCGATACGATCACCGAGCTCTTCGCAAAGTCAAGGCTGCGGAGGTGGACATCAAGAAGGATAATCATGTGTTGATGGTCAACAAGCCCTCCTTTAAGAAAGATAAAGGTGCAAAGAAGCCCTTCAAGAAAGGCGGCGGCAAGCGCGTTGCCCTGCGAGAAGAAGCTCAAGTCTGGTCCTAAGTCGACAATCGAGTGCTTCCATTGCAAGGACAAGGGTCCTTTGGGCATATCGTCCAAGTACTTAGAGGACAAGAAGGCTAGCAACATCAAATGTATATTTGATATACATGTTATTGATGTTTTCCTTAATAGCCATCGTTGTAGTGCCTTGGTATTTGATATCGGTTCATTGCTAATATTTGTAACTCAAACAGAGCTACTAATAGACAAATGCTTATGAGGATGAGGTGACGATGCGTTTGGCAACGGATCAAGAGTTGATGTGATGGCCATCAGCACGCTCTCCTTAGTTTTACCTTCTGGATTAGTTTTAAACCTTAATAAATGTTATTATGTGCTGCGTTGAGCATGAACATTATTTCGATCGTGTTTATTGCAAGACGGTTATTCATTTAAATTGGAGAATAATGGTTGTTCTATTTATATGAGTAACATCTTTTATGGTCATGCACCTCTTGTGAATGGTTTATTTCTTCTAAATCTCGAAAGGGATGAAACACACATCCATAACATTGAGGCTAAGAGATGCAAAGTAGATAGTGATAATACTACTTATTTGTGGCCTTTGTCGTCTAGGTCATATTGGTGTAAAGCGCATGAAGAAACTCCATTCGATGGACTTTTGGAGTCTCTTGATTTTGAATCATTTGACACGTGCGAACCATGCCTCATGGGCAAGATGATCAAAACCCGTTCTCGGATGATGGAGCGAAACAACGGACTTGTTGGAAATCATACATACCGATGTATGCGGACCGATGAGTGTTTCGACGCCGTGGATATCGCTATTTTCTCACTTTTACCGATGACTTAAGTAGATATGGGTATATCTATTTAATGAAACATAAATCTGAAACGCTTGAAAAGTTCAAAGAATTTCAGAATGAAGTGGAGAACCATCATAATGTAAAGATTAAGTTTCTACGATCCGATCGTGGGGCGAATATTTGAGTTATGATTTTCTCACGCATCTCAAAGCAAGTGGAATCGTTTCACAACTCACGCCACCGGAACACCACAACGCAATGGTGTGTCGAACGCCTAATCGAACCCTATTAGATATGGTCCAATCGATGATGTCTCTTACTGATTTGCCGTTATCATTTTGGGGTTATGCATTAGAAACCGCTGCATTCACTTTAAATAGGGCTCCATCTAAATCCGTTGAGACGACACCGTATGAACTGTGGTTTGGTGCTAAACCTAAGTTGTCGTTTCTTAAAGTTTGGGGATGCGCTTACGCCAAGAAGTTGATGCGGACAAGCTCGAACCCAAAGCGAGAAATGCGCCTTCATAGGATACCCTAAGGAAACTATTGGGTATACCTTCTATCACGTAATCAAGGCAAAGTGTTTGTCAAGAAGAACGGTTCCTTTCTTGAGAAGGAGTTTCTCTCGAAAGAAGTGAGTGGGAGGAAAGTAGAGCTAGACGAGGTTATTGAACCTTCTCTTGAATTGGAGAGTAGCGCAACAACTGAAATTGTTCCAGTGCCGCCTGCACCAACAATAGAGGAAGCAAATGACAAGGATCATGAAGCTTCGGACGATCTTTGCTCTCGAACGTCGCAGTCGACAAGGTCGCGTGCCCCTCCGAGTGTGCGGCAACTCCTTTGACTGTCTTGTTAGTAGAAGACAGGAACCTCGAACTATGAGGCGATGATGAGCCCAGAGAAATGGCTAGAAGCCATGAAATCCGAATTGGGATCCATGAGCGAAAACCAAGTATGGACTTTGGTGGACCCTCCTAGCGACCGAAAGGCCGTTGAGTGCAAATGGATCTTCAAGAAGAAAACGGACGCGGATGGTAATGTTACCGTCCATAAAGCACGGCTTGTTGCGAAAGGTTTTCGACAAGTTCAAGGTGTTGACTACGATGAGACTTTCTCTCCCGTAACGATGTTTAAGTCCATTCGGATTTTATTAGCAATTGCTGCGTTTCATGATTATGAAATATGGCAGATGGATGTCAAGACTGCTTTCCTCAATGGCAACATTGATGAAGAGTTGTATATGATGCAACCCGAAGGTTTTGTCGATCCTAAGGATACTGATAAAGTATGCAAACTTCAGCGTTCCATTTATGGACTGAAGCAAGCATCTCGGAGTTGGAACCTTCGTTTTGATCAAGTGATCAAGAGCTTTGGATTTGTTCCAAATTGCTACGAAGCTTGCATCTACAAGAAAGTGAGTGGGAGCTCGGTGACGTTTCTGGTACTATATGTGGATGACATATTGATTATTGGAAATGACATCAACATGCTTAACGATGTGAAGAGTTATTTGAACAAGTGTTTTTCAATGAAAGACCTAGGTGAAGCTGCTTATATATTGGGCATTAAAATCTATAGAGATAGACAAAGACGCTCGATAGTTTTAAGCCGTAGTACATACCTAGACAAAGTTCGAAAAGGTTCGAATGGATAAGGCATTGAAAGGTTCAGTGCCTATGTTGTCGTGTAAGATATTGAGCAAGGCTCGGTGTCCACGGTAAATGATAGGGAAGCTATGAGCAAAGTGCCTTATGCCTCGGCCATAGGTTCCATCATGTATGCCATCTTGTGTACTAGACGGATGTGTCCAATGCTCTTAGTTTGACGAAAGATATCAAAGTGATCCAGTGGAACATGGACAGCCGTGAAGAACATCCTAAGGTACCTAAATAGGACTAAAGAAATGTTCTTAGTCTATGGGGTGATGAGCAACGTCAGAAAAGGTTACGCCGATGCTAGTTTTGACACCGACAAGGATGATTCTAAATCTCAGATGTGATACGTGTATATTTTGAATGGAGGAGCTGTGAGTCGAGAAGCTGCAAGCAAAGCGTGATCGCGGGATCTACAATGAAGCGTAATACATGGCTGCCGCAGCGTCAAGTGAAGGAGTTTGGATCAAACTTCATCATCGAAGCTTGGCGTGGTTCAAGTGCATTGGACCCACTGGAGATATTGTGTGACAACACTGGCGCCATAGCACTCGCTAAGGAACCAAGATATCATCCAAAGACCAAGCATATCAACATAAGTTTCATATAATCCGAGATTATATAGCGGATGGAGATCTGAAGATCAGCAAAGTACATACAGATCTCAATGTCGCAGATCCATTGACTAAACCTCTTCCACGTGTAAAATATGATCAAGACCTCGATTGCCATGGGTGTGAGATTGTTGCCAAATGTAAACTAGATTATTGACTCTAGTGCAAGTGGGAGACTGTTGGAATTATGCCCTAGAGGCAATAATAAAGATGTTATTATTATAATTCTTGTTCATGATAAAGTTTATATTCCATGCTAGAATTGTATTGCGGAAACATTAATACTTGTGTGGTTTGTGAACAACACCGTGTCCCTAGTACGCCTCTATGGACTAGCTCATTGATCAATGATGGTTAAGGTTTCCTAACCATAGACATGAGTTGTCAATTGATAATGAGATCATATCATTGGGAGAATGATATGGTGGGCGACCAAACTAAGCGAAGCAATTAGATCGTGTCATTGTGTTCATCTTTGCGAAGCTTTTCCAATGTCAAATATTGTATTCCTTAGACCATGAGATAATACAACTCCTCGGTATCGGAAGAAAGCTTTGAGGTCATCAAACGTCATCCTATGAGAGGGTGATCATAAAGGTGTCTCTCGGTGATCGGAAAGTATCTGTTGGGTTGTATGTATCGAGATGGAATTTGTCCCTCCCAAGTCGGAGAGATATACTTGGGCCCACTCGGTAATCGATATCAACACGCTTGCAAGCATGTGGTTAAGGAGTTAATCACAAAGTGATATCGGATTACGGAACGAGTAAAGTACTTGCGTGAACGAGATTGAACTAGGTATGACGATACCGACGATCGAATCTCGCAAGTAAAATATCGCGAGACGAAGGGAATATATATATGGGATTGATTGAATCCGGCATCGTGGTTCATCCGATATGATCATCGATGAATGTGTGGGAGTCAATATGGGTGCCTGCACCCTGTTGATTATTGATAGAAGATCATGTCTGCATATTCTCGAACCCGCAGGTCACACACTTAACGTGTCTCGGCTAGGATAGATTGGATACTTGGTTTATGAATTTTTGTTCGAGTCTCGGATGGGATCCGGGATATCACGAGAGGTTCTAATGGTCCGGAGAATAAGATTCATATAAGGCGAAGGCAGTTTTGGAGTTCGAATTGTTCCGGTTAATCGGTATTGTACAAGCTTTAGAACCTTCGGAAGGGGCCAACGTGGTCCCACCTTCCGAGGGAGGGCATGGGCCTATGAGGAGTGTACTGGCGCATTGGGCCAGGGGCACAAGGCCCCATAGGGCCAGCCGATTCTAGATAGATTTAACGTTTAAATCTAGGGATAGAATTTCTAGATAAGGGACGCTTAAATCGCTTAAACTAGAGATAGGCTTGGAGGAGGGGCTAGGGCTGGCCGCGCCACCCTCTATATATAGAGGGCTGGTGCCCCCTCCCTACACACATCTCCCTCCAAGCCCTAGTAGCCTGCGCCTTCCACTCTCCTCCCGATGCTTGTAGGCGAAGCCCTGCTGCAGAAATTCTCCACCATATACACCACGCCGTCATGCTGTAGATCCAATCCATCTCTACACCATACTTGCTGGTCCGAGGAAGGGGGAGACGTCGAGGTGCTGCACGTGTGCATCTCACGGAGGCACCGCCACTTGTGGTGCTAGATCGGATCGGATCGCGAGGAGGAGAAGCGAGTACGACTACATAACACACGTTCCGACGAACGCTCACTGTCGCGAATCTTCAAGGGTATGAAGATCTAATCCAATCTCTCGTTGTTTGCATCTCCTAGATTAGATCTTGGCTTTCCCTCTGCTTCGTAGAAAATTTTGATTTACTATGTTGCGAAACCCTTCAGGGTATCGAGCTAGATCTATGCGTAGATGTGATTCACGAGTAGAACGCAACATGGTTGTTGCGGGCGTTGATGTTTTCTGTTGCAAGCCTCTTGTTTGTGTTCTTCTTATGACGCGGGATAGTGAGATTGAAGCGGTGCAGGCCAACCTTACGCGACGTCGTTCGTGAGACCGGCTCCGCACTTGACGTGTGGCTTGTACCACACATGCGGCTGGTGGATGTCAGTTTCTCTCACTATAGTTGTCATGGGATTAACACCGGAGTTTGGCAACCATAATATCACCGTTGTGGCTTTCCGTAGGTAAGAATCGTTCTTAGCATCTACTCCCATAAGCCACGTAAAACATGCAACAACAAAGTAGAGGCGTCTAACTTGTTTTTGCAGGGAGTGTTTTCTGTGATATGGTATGGCCCAAGATGTGATGTGTATAATGTATGCGATGATCATGTTTTGTAATGTTTCACGACTTGCATGTCGATGAGTACACAACCGGCAGGAGCCATATGGTTGTCTTTATAATTTTGTATGACCTGCGAGTCAACTTCTTATACGCCATGTAATAGCTTTACTTTATCGCTAAGTAGTTAGCAATAGTTGTAGTTGCTATTCGTGGTGGAGGCAATCATGGTGGAGTGATGGAGATCATGCCGGAACGCACAAGATGGAGATCATTGCGTGAAGATTGGCTATACCATGTCACATAAAGTTATATGCATGTGATGTTTATCCTTTTATGTATCTTATTATGCTTAGATCGCGACGGTAGCATTATAAGATGATTCCTCACTTAAAGATCAAGATAAAAGCTGTGTTCTCCCCACGTATGCACCGTTGCGAAAGTTAAGTGTCCAAGCATCACGTGATGATCGGGTGCTATAGACTCTCGCTCACATACAATGGGTGCAAGCCAGTTTTGCACACGGAAATACTTGGGTCTAGCTTCGCGAGCCTAGCATGTATGCACATGGCCTCGAACACAAGAACCGAAAGGTTAAGCATGAGTCATATGAATGATATGATCGACACTTTGTTGTCCACCATTGAAACCACATCTCTTCTCGTGATGATCGGATTAGGTGTGGTGAATTTGGATCGTGTTCACTAAACAACTTGAGGGATGTTGAATTTAGTGGGAGTTCATCTAGTAATTTGATTAAGTTGAACTATTTATCATGAACATAGTCTAAATTGTACTTGCAAATACTGTAGATCACATGGCCAAGTCCAACTTCAACTTCAACGTTTTTGCTGAGAAAGAAAAGCTTAGAAACAATGGGTCTAACTTCACCAATTGGTTCCGCAATCTAAGAATCATTCTGCATGACAAAAGGACTATGTCCTTGAGAAAGCGTTAGGTAACCCCCTGCAACTTCATGGTGATGAGAAAGCTGTCTATCAGTCGCGCAAAGATGATTATGGTGTGATTAAGAGCACCATGTTGTTTGCTATGGAACCGGAACTTCAAAATCATTTTGAAAAACTATCCCGGGCCCTTTGAGATTCTCGAGGAGCTGAAAACCATGTTTCAGACTCAGGCCCGTTCTGAGAGATATGAGATCTCTGAGAAGTTCTTTAACTGCAAGATGGAGGAAGGGAGTTCCGTTAGTGAGCACGCCATTAAGATGTCGGGCTACACTCAACGCCTTGAGCAACTGGACTACAAGATTCCAGAGGAGCTCAAGATTGACAGGGTTTTGCAATCACTCCCTCCCAGCTACAAAAGTTTTGTAGTGACTCATAATCAGATTGGTCCCACTGATACGATCACCGAGCTCTTCGCAAAGCTGAAGGCTGCGGAGGTGGACATCAAGAAGGATAATCATGTGTTGATGGTCAACAAGCCCTCCTTTAAGAAAGGTAAAGGTGCAAAGAAGCCCTTCAAGAAAGGAGGCGGCAAGCGCGTTGCCCCTACTGAGAAGAAGCTCAAGTCTGGCCCCAAGCCGGACACTGAGTGCTTCTATTGCAAGGACAAGGGTCACCGAAGCGCAATCGTCCAAGTACTTAGCGGACAAGAAGGCTAGCACCATCAAAGGTATATTTGATATACATGTTATTGATGTTTTCCTTACTAGCCCTCGTTGTAGTGCCTGGGTATTTGATACTGGTTCAGTTGCTAATATTTGTAACTCGAAACAGGAGCTACGGAATAGATGGCGGCTTGCGAGGGATGAGGTGACGATGCGCGTTGGCAACGGATCAAGAGTTGATGTGATGGCCGTCGACACGCTCTCCTTAGTTTTACCTTCGGGATTAGTTTTAAACCTTAATAAATGTTATTATGTGCGTTGAGCATGAACATTATTTCTGGATCGTGTTTATTGCAAGACGGTTATTCATTTAAATTGGAGAATAATGGTTGTTCTATTTATATGAGTAACATCTTTTATGGTCATGCACCTCTTGTGAATGGTTTATTTCTTCTAAATCTCGAAAGGGATGAAACACACATCCATAACATTGAGGCTAAGATTTGCAAAGTAGATAGTGATAATACTACTTATTTGTGGCACTGTCGTCTAGGTCATATTGGTGTAAAGCGCATGAAGAAACTCCATTCTGATGGACTTTTGGAGTCTCTTGATTTTGAATCATTTGACACGTGCGAACCATGCCTCATGGGCAAGATGATCAAAACCCCGTTCTCCGGTATGATGGAGCGAGCAACGGACTTGTTGGAAATCATACATACCGATGTATGCGGACCGATGAGTGTTTCGACGCGCGGTGGATATCGCTATTTTCTCACTTTTACCGATGACTTAAGTAGATATGGGTATATCTATTTAATGAAACATAAATCTGAAACGTTTGAAAAGTTCAAAGAATTTCAGAATGAAGTGGAGAACCATCATAACAGAAAGATTAAGTTTCTACGATCCGATCGTGGGGGCGAATATTTGAGTTATGATTTTCTCACGCATCTCAAAGCAAGTGGAATCGTTTCACAACTCCATACACGGAACACCACAGCGCAATGGTGTGTCTCGAATACCGAATCGAACCCTATTAGATATGGTCCGATCGATGATGTCTCTTACTGATTTGCCATTATCATTTTGGGGTTATGCATTAGAAACCGCTGCATTCACTTTAAATAGGGCTCCATCTAAATCCGTTGAGACGACACCGTATGAACTGTGGTTTGGTGCTAAACCTAAGTTGTCGTTTCTTAAAGTTTGGGGATGCGAAGCTTACGTCAAGAAGTTGATGCCTGACAAGCTCGAACCCAAAGCGGAGAAATGCGTCTTCATAGGATACCCTAAGGAAACTATTGGGTATACCTTCTATCACAGAACCGAAGGCAAAGTGTTTATGTAAAGAACGGTTCGCTTTCTTGAGAAGGAGTTTCTCTCGAAAGAAGTGAGTGGGAGGAAAGTAGAGCTAGACGAGGTTATTGAACCTTCTCTTGAATTGGAGAGTAGCGCAGCACCTGAAATTGTTCCAAAGCACCGCACCAACAATAGAGGAAGCAAATGACAAGGATCATGAAGCTTGGACGATGTGCTCTTGATCGAACGTCAGCAGTCGACAAGGTCGCGTGCCCCTCTGAGTGGTACAGCAACCCTGTCTTACTGCCTTGTTAGTAGAAGACAGTGAACCTACGAACTATGAGGAAGCGATGATGAGCCAGACTAGAAATGGCTAGAAGCCATGAAATCCAATTGGGATCCATGAGCGAAAACCAAGTATGGACTTTGGTGGACCCTCCTAGTGACCGAAAGGCCGTTGAGTGCAAATGGATCTTCAAGAAGAAAACGGACGCGGATGGTAATGTTACCGTCCATAAAGCACGGCTTGTTGCGAAAGGTTTTCGACAAGTTCAAGGTGTTGACTACGATGAGACTTTCTCTCCGTAGCGATGTTTAAGTCCATTCGATTTTATTAGCAATTGCTGCGTTTCATGATTATGAAATATGGCGTATGGATGTCAAGATCGCTTTCCTCAATGGCAACATTGATGAAGAGTTGTATGATGCAACCCGAAGGTTTTGTCGATCCTAAGGATGCGATAAAGTATGCAAACTTCAGCGTTCCATTTATGGATCAAGCAAGCATCTCGGAGTTGGAACCTTCGTTTTGATCAAGTGATCAAGAGCTTTGGATTTGTTCCAAATTGCTCTGAAGCTTGCATCTACAAGAAAGTGAGTGGGAGCTCGGTGGCGTTTACGGTACTATATGTGGATGACATATTGATTATTGGAAATGACATCAACATGCTTAACGATGTGAAGAGTTATTTGAACAAGTGTTTTTCAATGAAAGACCTAGGTGAAGCTGCTTATATATTGGGCATTAAAATCTGTAGAGATAGACAAAAGGCTCGATAGCTTTAAGCGGTACATACCTAGACAAAGTTCGAAAAGGTTCAGAATGGATAAGGCATTGAAAGGTTCAAAGGCCTATGTTGTCGTAAGATATTGAGCAAGGCTCGGTGTCCAACGATGAAATGATAGGGAAGCTATGAGCAAAGTGCCTTATGCCTCGGCCATAGGTTCCATCATGTATGCCATCTTGTGTACTAGACGGATGTGTCCAATGCTCTTAGTTTGACGAGCAGATATCAAAGTGATCCAAGAGTGGAACACTAGACAGCCGTGAAGAACATCCTAAGGTACCTAAATAGGACTAAAGAAATGTTCTTAGTCTATGGGGGTGATGAACAACTCGTCGTAAAAGGTTACGTCGATTCTAGTTTTGACACCGACAAGGATGATTCTAAATCTCAGAAAGTGTACGTGTATATTTTTAATGGAGGAGCTGTGAGTCGGAGAAGCGCAAGCAAAGCGTGATCGCGGGATCTATAGTAGAAGCGGAATACATGGCTGCGCAGCGTCAAGTGAAGGAGTTTGGATCGAAACTTCATCATCGAAGCTTGGCGTGGTTCCAAGTGCATTGGACCCCTTTGGAGATATTGTGTGACAACACCGCGCCATAGCACTCGCTAAGGAACCAAGATATCATCCAAAGACCAAGCATATCAATCAAGAAGTTTCATATAATCCGAGATTATATAGCGGATGGAGATCGAAGATCAGCAAAGTACATACAGATCCTGAATGTCGCAGATCCATTGACTAAACCTCTTCCACGTGTAAAACATGATCAGCACCTCAGTGCCATGGGTGTGAGATTGTTGCCAAATGTAAACTAGATTATTGACTCTAGTGCAAGTGGGAGACTGTTGGAATTATGCCCTAGAGGCAATAATAAAGATGTTATTATTATAATTCTTGTTCATGATAAAGTTTATATTCCATGCTAGAATTGTATTAAGCGGAAACATTAATACTTGTGTGGTTTGTGAACAACACCGTGTCCCTAGTACGCCTCTATGGACTAGCTCATTGATCAATGATGGTTAAGGTTTCCTAACCATAGACATGAGTTGTCAATTGATAATGAGATCATATCATTGGGAGAATGATATGGTGGATGGAATCCAAACTAAGCGAAGCAATTAGATCGTGTCATTGTGTTCATCTTTGCGAAGCTTTTCCTATGTCAAATATTGTATTCCTTAGACCATGAGATAATACAACTCCACAGTATCGGAAGAAAGCTTTGAGGTCATCAAACGTCATCCTATGAGAGGGTGATCATAAAGGTGTCTCTCGGTGATCGGAAAGTATCATTGGGTTGTGTGTATCGAGATGGAATTTGTCCTCCCAAGTCGAGAGATATACTTGGGCCCACTCGGTAATCGATATCAACACGCTTGCAAGCATGTGGTTAAGGAGTTAATCACAAAGTGATATCGGATTACGGAACGGTAAAGTACTTTGCGTGAGCGAGATTGAACTAGGTATGACGATACCGACGATCGAATCTCGGGCAAGTAAAATATCGCGAGACGAAGGGAATATATATATGGGATTGATTGAATCCGGCATCGTGGTTCATCCGATATGATCGATGAATGTGTGGAGTCAATATGGGTGCCCAGACCCCTGTTGATTATTGATAGAAGATCATGTACGCATATTCTCGAACCCGCGAGGTCACACACTTAACGTGTCTCGGCCTAGGATAGATTGGATACTTGGTTTATGAATTTTTGTTGAGTCTCGGATGGGATCCGGGATATCACGAGAGGTTCCAGAATGGTCCGGAGAATAAGATTCATATAAGGCGTGCAGTTTTGGAGTTCGGAATTGTTCCGGTTAATCGGTATTGCGGAAGCTTCTAGAACCTTCCGGAAGGGGGCCAACGTGGTCCCACCTTCCGGGAGGGGGCATGGTCCTATGAGGGAGTGTCCTGGCCGCATTGGGCTAGGGGCACAAGGCCCCATAGGGCCCAACCGATTCTAGATAGATTTAACTCGTTTAAATCTAGGGATAGAATTTCTAGATAAGGGAGAGTTTAAATCGTTTAAACTAGAGATAGGCTTGGAGGAGGGGCTAGGGCTGGCCGCCACCCTCTATATAGAGGGCTGGTGCGCCTCCCCCTACACACATCTCCTCCAAGCCCTAGTAGCCTGCTGCCCTTCCACTCTCCCTCCCATTGCTTGTGGCGAAGCCTGCTGCAGAATTCTCCACCATATACACCACACCATCGTCAGTAGATCCAATCCATCTCTCCACCATACTTGCTGGTCCGAGGAAGGAGGAGACGCCGAGGTCTTTGCGTGTGCATCTCACGGAGGCACCGCCACTTGTGGTGCTAGATCGTGTCGCGAGGAGGAGAAGCGAGTACGACTACATCACCCACGCTCGACGAGCGTTAACGCTCACAGCGAATCTTCAAGGGTATGAAGATCCAATCCAATCTCTCTCGTTGTTTGCATCTCCTAGATTAGATCTTGGCTTTCCCTCTGTTCGCTTTCGTAGAAAATTTTGATTTACTATGCTGCGAAACCCTTCAGTTTCATGATCAACATCATTAGCTTCCTCTCTTATTGGTGTAGGCGCCATAGGAACTACTTCCGATGTTGCGCTACTCGCAAGTTCGAGAGAAGGTTCAACAACCTCGTCGAGTTCTACTTTCCTTCCAGTCACTTCTTTCGAGAGAAACTCCTTCTCTAGAAAGGATCCATTCTTGGCGACGAAGATCTTTCCCTCGGATCTATGATAGAAGGTATACCCAATATTTTCCTTCGGGTATCCTATGAAGACACATTTTTCCGCTTTGGGTTCAAGCTTGTTGGCATGTAACTTCTTTACATAAGCTTCACAACCCCAAACTTTAAGGAACGACAATTTAGGTTTATTCCCAAACCATAATTCATACACTGTCATTTCAACGGATTTAGATGGTGCCCTATTTAAAGTGAATGCGGCTGTTTCTAATGCATAACCCCAAAATGATAGCGGTAAATCTGTAAGTGACATCATAGAACGAACCATATCTAAGAGAGTTCGATTACGACATTCAGACACACCATTACGCTGTGGTGTTCCCGGCGGTGTCAACTGTGAAAGTATTCCGCATTTCTTCAAATGCTCGCCAAACTCGTAACTTAGATATTCACCTCCACGATCAAATCGTAGAAATTTAATATTCTTGTTACGTTGATTCTCTACCTCACTTTGAAATTCCTTAAACTTCTCGAAAGTTTCGGACTTATGTTTCATGAAATAGATATGCCCATATCTACTCAAGTCATCCGTGAAGGTAAGAACATAATGATAACCACCGTGCGATGCTACACTCATTGGGCCACATACATCGGTATGTATGATTTCCAATAAGTCCGTAGCACACTCCATCATACCAGAAAATGGAGTCTTAGTCATTTTACCCATCAGACATGCTTCACATCTTTCAAGTGATTTGAAATCAAGTGATTCAAGAAGTCCATCGGAATGGAGTTTCTTCATACGCTTCACTCCAATATGACCAAGACGACAGTGCCACATGTAGGTCGAGTTATCGCTCAATTTCAAACGTTTAGCTTCAATGTTATTAATGTGTGTATTTCCACAATCGAGATTCAATAAGAATAGACCATCTATCAAAGGTGCATGTGCATAAAACATATTACTCATATAAATCGAACAACCATTATTCTCGGACTTAAACAAGTAACCGTCTCGCAATAAACATGATCCAGATATAATGTTCATGCTCAACGCAGGCACCAAATAACAATTATTTAAGTATAAAACTAATCTCGATGGTAGATGAATAGGTAGCGTGCCGACCGCGATCACATCAACCTTTGATCCATTTCCAACGCGCATCGTCACCTCGTTCTTCGCTAGCTTCCGTCTATTCTGCAGCACTTGTTTCGAGTTACAAATATGAGCAACCGAACTAGTATCAAATACCCAGGCACTACTACGAGTACTAGTGAGATACACATCAATAACATGTATATCGGATATACCTTTCTTCTTGATGTTGTCGTTCTTCAAATCCGCCAGTACTTAGGGAAATTCCGCTTCCAGTGACCTTCTCCCTTGCAGTAAAAGCACTTAGTATCAGGCTTAGGCCCAGCCTTGGTATTCTTCGCCGGCGCGGTAACTTTCTTACCGCCCTTCTTGAAGTTTCCCTTTTTCTTAGACTTGCCTTGCTTCTTGAATTTGGTGGTCTTATTGACCATCAACACTTGGTGCTCTTTCTTGATCTCCACTTCCGCGGATTTTAACATGGAGAAGAGTTCGGGCAACGACTTGTCCATGTTTTGCATATTGTAGTTCATCACAAAGTTCTTGTAACTTGGTGGTAGTGATTGGAGGACACGGTGAATCCCAAAGCATTATGAATCACTATACCTAAGCTTTGAAGCTTGCTTGCGTGCCCAGACATCTTAAGCACGTGCTCACTGACAGAGTTGCCCTCTTCCATCTTGCAGTTAAAGAAATTTTAAGAAGCCTCATTACTCTCAACTTCCGCGTGAGCCTCAAATATCATTTTGAGTTCCCGGACAATATCATGTGGGTCATGGTTCTCAAACCTTTTCTGAAGCTCCGATTCCAAACCATACAAGATAGCACATTGAACTGTGGAGTACTGATTCTTTCGAGCGAGGAAAACATTCTTTACCTCATCGGTAGCATCAGCTGCAGGTGGGTGACCTAGCGGTGCATCCAGCACATAGGTCAAATTACCAGCATTGAGGATAATCCTCAAATTGTGGAACCAATCCACGAAGTTGCTTCCATTGTTTTTCAATTTTTCTTTCTCTAGGAACACATTAAAATTGATGGTAGGGGCCGCCATTGATCTACAACATATTTGCAATAGTTTAGACTAAGTTTATGACAAATTGAGTTCTAATTAATAGTTAAATAAATCTAGGTGAACTCCCACTCAAAACAATATCCCTCACATTGCTTTAGTGATCACACGAACCAAATCCACCACATCAAAACCGATCATCACGAGAGTTGATGTAGCTTCAATGGCGAACAATCAACATGTTCATCATATCTACTATATGACTCATGCTTTACCTTTCGGTGATCTGTGTTCCGAGACCATGTCTGTACATGCTAGGCTCGTTAAGATCAAACCTTAGCTTACGCATGAGCAAATCTGGCTTGCTCACGTCGTATACACTCGCAGAATCTAACACACCCGATCATCACGTGGTGCTTCGAAACAACGAGCTTTAGCAACGGTGCTTACTAAGCATGAACACTATATAACTTGAAATTTTGTGCTTGAGGGATCATCTTATAATGCTACCGTTGCGAACTAAGCAATACAAGATGCATAAAAGGATTAGCATCACATGCAATTCATAATACATGATATGATATGGCCTTTCTTCTTGTGATTCCGATCTCCATCTTCAAGCACAAACATGATCTCCATCATCACCGGTATGGCGTCAAGGTCAATGGCGCCGCTTCATGGTTGTCGTCCACCAGCATCAACTATTACAACTACTTTGAATAGACACGCAAGTCTTAACAGAATTAAAAGACAACCATACGGCTCCTGCCGGTTGCCGACTTACAATAAGGGACATTGCATACATCATATATAATCACAATCATGGCCATATCACATCACAGCACACCCCTGCAAAACAAAGTTAGACGCCTCTAATTTTCTTTGCATATTTTACGTGGTTCGGTGCTTTCAATAAGTGTCGTTCTAACTTACGAACAAGAACCACAATGTTGATGTTTGAACTATCAAGTGCCCGTTGTAAATTAAATCTATACTATGATGAGAGAGATAGACACCCGCAAAGCCACTTATGCAATACAAGTTGCATGTTGAGCGTGGAGCAAGTCTTATGAACGATGTCATGTAAGGTTAGCCCGGGCCGCTTCATCCCATCATACTGCAAGATGCAAAGTACATAAAAGGCAATTGATAATAAAAGCACCACCGCCCACAATGACCATTGTGTTCTACTCGTGCAACAGATCTACATATAGACACGACTCTGATACCACCGTAGGGGTTCGTAGCATGGAAAACAAAAAATTCTACCGCATGCACACAAACAAGCCAAGATCTATCTACTAGATTGTAGCAACAAGTCGATAGAAGCACTCACCCTCAAAGATTCCAAAGCAGTTAATGAGAGCAGATTCTCGTGGGTGATGTAGTCGTACACTTGCCGATCTCAAGATCGTGTAGACGATCCTTCCGACAAGGCTTCCAGATCGGTCCGGGTTATCGTTCGATGAAGACCTTCCTCTCCCTTGTTCCAGCAGGCAGCGGAGGTTGTAGTTCTCCCCTCGTGATTCCGGCAGCATGATGGCGTGGTGTCGGAAGTAGAGGGAAGATCCCGCAGGGCTTCGCCTAAGCCGGTGCGAGTTATGGTGGATCTAAGGTTTCCCGGTGATCTAGGGTTTAGAAGACTGGGAGGAGGAGGAGGAGGTGTCGACGACATCTAGGGAGACGGCGACGGGCCGGCGGCGGCGGCGCGGGTGTGGGAGGGCTAGGGCTTGGTGTTTGGGGCAGCCCTCCCCCTCTATTTATGAGAGGGGGAAGACTTGGGAGGAGTGGGTTTGAATCCAAACCCAAATCCAAGTTGGATTGAGAGAAGGACTCCTTCCTTCTTCCACTAGGAAACCATTGTTCCAGTTTGACTTCTCAAACTTCCCGTTTGACTTTCAATTTAGAGCTTTAATTCTCTCTTGCAAATGCCCAAACCAAGTGACCTAGGATATGATCCAATCATTCCACTTATCCATGACACATTCATGGTCCATTCCGCTTCCAGTCCGGTGAACCTTCTAGACCCTTCTATAACCTCTCCGATGAAAACATCGGAATCATTCCCGAACTCCAGAATCGGACTTTCCTTATATGAATCTTATTCTCCGGACCATTCCGGATCTCCTCGTTATATCCCGGATCCCATCAGAGACTTTTAACAACATTCGGTATCCCTACTAACATTCCATATCTACTAAACAACATCGAATCCTTAAGTGTGTCTCCCTACGGTCGTGAACTATGCGGACATGACCGAGACACTTCTCCGATCAATAACCAATAGAGGAATCTGGAAATTCATATGGCTCCCACATATTTCTACGATTACTTTGCGATCGAATGAACCACTTACATACGATATCAATTTCCCTTTGTCTCACGATAGTTTACTTATCCGAGGTTTTGATCGTCGGTATCTCTGCATGCCTAGTTCAACCTCGTTACCGATAAGTACTATTTTCTCGTTCCCGTGATATGTGATCCCTTGTGAGCCAGTCACATGCTTGCAAGCCAATTGGATGACATTCCACCGAGAGGGCCCAGAGTATATCTATCCGTCATATGGATGGACAAATCCCACGCTTTATCCATGTGCCTCAACACATACTTTCCGAACACTCAATGCCACATTTATAGCCACCCAGTTACGGTGTGGTGTTTGATGTCATCAAAGCATCCTTCCGGTGATGGTGATTAGCATGATCTCATGGTTGAAGGAATTAGGTTACTATGTATCAGAAAGCTTATAGCAAACAAACTATTGAAATGACTTGATCTTAATGCTACGCTTATCTATAGGAGTATGTCCATCATACCACTCCTAATGATATGATCTTGTTGTTAACAACATCTCAATGTTCATGATCGGGAAACCACGATCATCTATTAACCAACAAGCTAGTATTACAAAGAGGTTTTACTAGGGACTCTAATTTAGTTTACAAATCACACAAGTATTAATGTTTCCGGTTAATACTATTATAGCATGATTGTAAACATTTATCATAAACACAAAGATATAATAATAACCACTTTTATTATTGCCTCTAGGGCATATCTCCAACAACACCTGCCCTAGGCGCGGGGTCAGATGGGCCCGCGCCTTGGGGGTGTGTGGGCCCCTTGCGGCCCCTCTTTGCTCCTCCTTCTGGCTTCCTTCGTCTTCTGGTAAAATAATATGTTTCCATATTTTCTGGTATTTTTATGATCTTCGCGAAATTGCACCGAAACGCCTTCTTTTCCATCAGAATCCAGACTCCGGTAGTCCATCCTCCAGGAATCACCTAACATGCATAAACAGATGAAAATACATAAGTAATACCTCATAATAAGACAAATATCAATGAATAGAGGTAAATTATGATATAGAAAGGTGATGCAAATTGGGCGTATCAACTCCCCCAATCTTAGACTTTGCTTGTCCCCAAGCGAAAACTAAGCTCAGTAAACATGTCCACAGGTTTATGGACTGAAGTGTCGATAAAAGAATACGAACAAGAAGCATCACACTTACCCTTGCACAACTCACAGAAGAAAACAACTCACCATTATATAACTTAGCTTGCAACCAAGTACAACAGTCACAAAAGAGATACATAAAGATAAATCATAATTGGAATTGGCAAACTTGTTCTTGGTCAGAGAACACCTGGCAAACAGTTTCACAAAAAGCTTTTTGTAGAAGTTTCAAAACAAGAGCACTCTTTGCTCAAAAAGGTTTTTCACAAGTGAAGGCTTTGAAAGTAATACTCAATAGATAAGAGTTTTGTGCAAACAAGGAAGATAAAGAATATGATTGAATAAATCACCATATGAATGCTTGAAAAACAACAACTCAAATGCTTGCTGGATATAGAGAGGAAGTAGGTTTACTGACTCAACTTGGAAGTGGGAGAAAGGTCCCTTTATAGAGGAAGCAGGGATTACAAGTCATAAAGAGCTTCCAAAAGATTATGGTACTTACTAGCTTTAAGCTCTCATTGCCCCTATCATAGGCATCTTGAGATGATTAAGGTTAAAGTGCACAAAGATGGAGTATATGCTTGATGAAATATAAGTTGGCAATCTCATGTCCCTTGAATATGAGGGCCACTCCTCATGCTACTCAACTTTGGTCACAGGTAAGTTCTTGTCATTTTAAGTATTTGCATATTATTGAGAACCGCCAACGGGGTACCCCTTGCACATGGTACAGGAGCTTTCCCATAACCAAAATGACAAGGCAAGCAGACAATGAGCATCTCAGCGATCTTTTTATTTACTATATGCACAACTTTTTATTGAGGATGCTTCATAGATGGCTCACTATGGTGATGCTGCAAGTTTCCACCATGATTAGGCTAGCGGCCCAGGCGTTTCTCTAACATAGGATACAAACTCCATGGAATTACAAGTTCCCTCTTTATTTCACACTGTTGACATCCATAGACAAAAGAGCACGATATCAACTGTGTACAGAGTACAAGTGCAATGTTGAAAATGTTCCCAGTGACAGCACGATTCTGCTAATTCCAACGTATAGATGCAAGCATATACAACTTTGATGGCACAATGGTTCAAGTCTATTAGGGGCAAGAAATAAAGTGTGCCATCAAGTTCGTGAGAGCTTTACTAACTAGTTTTCTCATAACAAAATACTTTTTAATTCGAAAGGTAGATGAATCTTGAGAATTTGCTTGGAATAGAAACAATGCTACTAGGTATATATGGTAGACACAAGTGGCAAAAGTTTTGGTTCAAAGGGTTTTGGAAACACGAGAAGTATGCCTTCTCAAAACAGGTTTTTGGCTAGCAAGGCTAGGTAGCAAGCAAGAGAGTTGAAGGAAACAAGCAAACATACAAGTAATAAAGCCAAACATGCGATCTTCCTTGAAGACACAAAAGATCTTAAATAAAGAATACTAAGCTTATGAGCCAACAAGAAATAAAACAAATGATACAAAATACTTGTAAGCTTTTGTTTTCTTTCTCTTTTTCTTTCAAACCTCAAAAATTGTTGCTACTGACCAAAGCTCGGTTTGCCAAAACCAATTTAGATCCACTTGATGCTCCCAAAGTGGTGCCAATACTGATCAACAAGATCCATCATATAATAGATATTGCAGACTAAAATAAGAAGTGCAAAAAGTAAAAGATGAGACTTCTCATTAATATTCTAATAAAGGCACTCACACCAAGGGATACATAGATAATCAACTAAAGGAGAGATACTTCCACATGCAAACCAAACTATAAGATAACCTCTCTACCATAGATATGAATCCACTTAAAAGGTAAAAGATAAAATATAATGGTGGTGATACCGCGGCACTCCCCCAAGCTTGGAACAAGCCAAGGGGATGCCAAGCCTGATGACGAATTACTCCTTCGGTGGTGGTGGTGTTCTCTTGATAAGCTCTTCAATCAGCTTCTTCAAATCCTCCATATCAAAGGTCAGAGTACGAATTAACTCCGAATTATGCTCAATGCAGCCCATGATCAACTCGGACCGAGGATTCCAGTCCTTGTTATTCTTTCTCCATTCTTCCATATTAGAGTGTTTCTTCCCTGCACTGTTAGAACAAGGGGTACTAGGAGGAAGTGTGCGTGGAGCAAGGATATGACGTGGAGTTCTCCCTCCTATAGACATCCGTGTTGTCCTCTTAAGCTTGGTAGGTTTTTCCACCAATCCAATGCTTGCGACGGTTGTGCGGGTGTCCGGTTGCTTGTCCTCCTCCATGTCACCTTCATACCCTACCGAAATCTCCTCCTCCTTGGGGACTTGAGGTTCTTCTTCCTCGGGCTTCTTGCCTTTGTCGTTGGCGGAGACCATGGTGCTCTAAACTTGAGAAAATTTCCTGACAGAAACAGATTGAAACGAAAACACGACGAGAACACGATGCACGAACCTCGGGGATCTGGGGGGTTATATATTATGAAGTTTCAAGGCATAAGGAAGGTACTAGCACAGAAACAAAGCAGAGACGGAGTTCGACGGTGGCACACACCCCTCAGGCGCGGACATGCTGGGCCCGCACCTGGGGTGGGTCTGTCCATCCCGGACTCCGTTTCCTCTTCAGTTCCATCTTGTAACTTCCCTTATGTATTAAAAACATCGAAAATATAAAAATATTGGGGTTTCACGAACCTTCTGCTTTCACCACTTTTACCTATTTAATGACGAACTCTGCAGACTCTGGTGTTTGGCTTCTGATAAATTCTTCTGGAGTCACCATTCGAATAACATCCACATTTTCATTATAAGAATCTCTAGAAATATAACGTTTTAGTCTTTGCCCATTAACCACCTGTGTTGTGTCATCCTTCAGAGAAGAAATTTTGATGGCACTTGAATGGTACACTTCCTTGATAACAAAAGGTCCTTCCCATTTTGAGAGTAGTTTCCCTGCAAAAAATCTGAGATGAGACCTATACAAAAGAAATTTCTCACCAACATGGAACTCCCTTTTGAGAATTCTCCTATCATGCCATCTTTTTACCTTTTCCTTAAAGAGCCTAGCATTTTTGTAAGCTTCACCTCTCCACTCATCTAGATTACTTAAGTCGAGCAGTCTTTTCTCACCAGCAAGTCTAAAATCTCTATTCAACTCTTTCACTGCCCAATAAGCTTCGTGTTCTAATTCTAAAGGAAAGTGACAAGCTTTCCCATAGACCATTTTGTAAGGAGACATCCCCATAGGATTTTTATAAGCAGTTCTATAAGCCCACAAAGCGCCATTCAACTTTTTAGCCCAGTTTTTTCTATATCTATTGTCAATCTTCTGCAAGATAGATTTAATTTCCCTATTGGAAAGTTCTACTTGCCCACTAGTTTGGGGGTGATAAGCTGAAGCAATTCTATGGTTTACATCATACTTAGCGAGAGTTTTTCTAAAAACCCCATGAATAAAATGAGGGCCTCCATCAGTCATGAGATATCTAGGCACACCGAACCTAGGAAGAATGACATCTTTAAGCATTTTCAAAGAGGTCTTACCATCAGCACTGTTTGTAGGTATGACTTCTACCCACTTTGTAACATAGTCAACAACAACAAGAATATGTGTATACCCTTTTGAAGGAGGAAAAAGCCCCATAAAGTCAAATCCCCAAAAATCAAAAGGTTCAATAACAAGAGAATAATTCATAGGCATTTCATTGCGTCTAGAGATGTTACCTACTCGTTGGCATTCATCACATGATAAGACAAACTTCCTTGCATCTTTGAAAAGGGTAGGCCAATAAAATCCATCTTGTAAAACCTATTGTGTAGTCCTATCCCCAGCATGATGTCCTCCATAAGCACTGCCATGACATTTTCTCAATATCTCTTGTTGTTCAAATTTTGGAACACATCTTTGCATAATGCCATCTACTCCTTCTTTATATAAGTGTGGGTCATCCCAAAAGTAATGCCTTAGATCATAAAATAATTTCCTTCTTTGCTAAGCTGTAAAGGTTAGAGGCAAATACTTGGAAACAATAAAGTTAGCATAATCAACATACCAAGGACTCTCGTGTGGACTTACCCTTATTGAAGCCAACTGCTCATTTGGAAAACTATCATTAACAGGCAAAGGGTCAAAAGAAATGTTTTCCAAACAAGATAAATTATCAGCAACAGGATTATCAGCACCTTTCCTATCCACAATATGCAGATCAAACTCTTGCAAAAGCAACACCCACCTTATAAGCCTAGGCTTAGCGTCCTTCTTTGTCATAAGGTACTTAATAGCTGCATGATCAGTATGAATAGTAACCTTAGAATCAACAATATAAGGTCTAAACTTATCATAAGCAAATATTACAGCTAAGAACTCCTTTTCAGTAGTAGAATAATTCTTTTGAGCAACATCCAGAGTCTTGCTAGCATAATGAATGACATTTAACTTCTTGTCAACATGTTGTCCAAGGACAGCACCCACAACAAAGTCACTAGCATCACACATAATTTCAAAAGGTAAATTCTAATCAGGTGGTTGGACAATAGGAGCAGTTGTCAAAACTTTCTTCAAAGTTTCAAAAGCTTCCTTTCAATCTTCATCAAAAACAAAAGGTACAGCTTTTTGAAGAAGATTAGTAAGGGGCTTTGAAATCTTGGAGAAATCTTTAATAAACCTCCCAGCATGACCAAGGATACTACGAATACCTTTGATATCTCTAGGACAAGGCATCTTCTCTATTGCTTCAATTTTAGCTCTGTTAACTTCAATGCCTCTTTCAGAGATCTTGTGTCCAAGAACAATCCCTTCATTAACCATGAAATGGCATTTCCCCCAATTAAGAACAAGGTTGGTTTCGTCACATCTAAAACTTTATCAAGGTTGTGCAAACAGTTACCAAAAGAAGTTCCATAGAAGGAAAACTTGTCCATGAAAACCTCCACAATTTCTTCACAAAAACCATGAAAGATAGCAGACATACATCTCTGAAAGGTAGCAGGAGCATTATATAAACCAAAAGGCATACGCCTATAAGCATAAGTACCATAAGGACAAGTGAAAGTAGTTTTATCTTGGTCCTGTGCTGACGAGGTTGGATCTCATCAATGCCCATTGTTATGGGCTTGGGTTTTGGAGAAGATGGGGATGCTGGAGATCGTGGAACGGTTAACAGACAAGCAACCAGGGGACACGAGATTTACCCAGGTTCAGGCCCCCGGAGGGAAAACCCTACTCCTGCTTGTCTGTTCTTGATTACGGCGGAATCGAAAGTTACAGGGGTGTGCAGATTCGATCTGGCGTGAGGTGCGTATGCGAGAGTATGAGTCGAGAGCTCTAGGACGTGCCCTCCTGGCCTTTATATAGACTTAGGAAGGTCCCAGGCGTAGTCCTAGTCGGTTACAGGTTCTAGGGTTTTACCCCTTTGAATTTCCTATCTATGCTAGTCTTGCTCTCCAAGGATCCGAAGGCGTCATGGGCCTTGGCCACCCGAAAATCTTCATGGTCCAGCGTATGTCTGCTGCGGGTCTTCCTTGGGCTGGACCAGGTATGCTGAAGTTACGTACCCGTAGGGTATAACCATGTCAGTAGCCCCCGAGTGATAAGTCGAATCGTAGATTCGGCTGAGGACTCTTCAATCCTTCGGGTGCAACTATGTATAAACATTATATGTGTGTAGGGATTGTTGATACGTGTGCCTGACTCACCCGACGGATCAGGGTCAGTTAACTGTCTTAGGACGAAACAACACGATCTTCATCAGGTTCGAGTCCCTTAACTTGAACCCGGAACATATGCTGGCGTAATTCAACTCAGGCCACGGGGGACTTACAGGAGTGGAATTCCAGTGGTTTTAATTGATGTACCCAACGCGTCCGTCGGGATTTTTCATCACGCCTGTTGGCATGGATTCATACTAGCAGAGCGCAGTCGTGTGCGTTGCCAGGCCATCAGATGAGATCTGCAGGTCTTATCTTTGCGTCGCAGATGCAGCATCCGAACATTTGTCACCACAGAGGTGTTTCGGGTGGCTAAGGAGATCGTTGCTCACTTAGCGTTTTGTTGGGCAGAGTTGCCAAAAAAGTTTTTTGCTTGCTGATCCGAAGGATCGCAGTCGAAGATTTCATAGGGTGCGCGACCAGCGCTACCTATGGGAGTAGCCCCCAAGTGTCTGCTCGAGTCGTAGACTCGAGCGGAGACTTTAGTTCAAGCCTTGTTTAGTTGTTAAGTCCGTAGGACACAAAAAATTTCGGATGCTTTTTAAATCCATCCTCCCTATGGGAGTAGCCCCCGAGTCCGTAGTGGAGTCGTAGACTCGACGTAGGACTCGAAGAAGTACTCTATCCTTATTCATCTTGCGGGTGCGCGGCCAGCGCTCCTGATAGGAGTAGCACCCGAGTATTTAGTCGAATCGAAGATTCGAGTGAGTACTCTTAGCTGTGGACCCGTAGAATTGTAGTTGGTGCTAGTATAGCTTTTGATGACATCAGTGCTGACAATCAATGGCCTCAAGCGTCTGCTACGCCAGAGATGACATGACTGGACGAACGTGGGTCCCACTTGCTGACTTTGAATTGACCGGTCACGCGCGTCGTGGAGATAATTACGGCGTCTCCTCGATTTCCGCGTTGTGGGCCAGCGTGGTAACGACGGTTCGTTGTGATGTCGACACGTGTATGGTCGATCTATCGTTGGCGTTAGGTCTTCGGATGGACGGGCGCGTCGTCTTTGTTGTTATAATCATTGGGGAAATCCGCGTTTTGTTTTCACCGCATCAGTTGTTGTTTTCACTGCCTCCTTGTGCTCTAGCGATTCTTGCTGCGCGCTGGGATTTCCTTCCACATTTCCATCTTCTCTTCTGCGTTTTCACCGCCGGCGCCGCCGTAGCGCAATGGGGAAACCGAAGAAATCCTCGTCTGCCGTTGGTACTAGCGCCGCCGGAGGAAAGAAAAACGCCGCCGCTACCCGCGTCACCGACGGTGGCTGGCGATGATCGACACGGAGAGCGATCTCCATAAAGCTTATGGCGAGTCTGATCCTACAAGATAGGGAGGCCGTCAGGCTCCCCGGCAACGAGGTAATCCCCCGTCCCCCAGCTGGGTATCGGGTTATGTTTCTTGCCTTCGTTATGCGTGGGTTTTCCTTCCCAGTCCACGACTTCCTTCGTGGGCTGCTCTTTTTCTATGGCATCCAGCTGCATCATCTTTCGCCCAACTCCCTTCTTCACATTGCTTGTTTTATCACTTTTTGCGAGTGCTGGCTTGGCATTGAGCCGCACTTTGGCCTTTTCCGGAAGCTTTATTCCGTGAAGAGGCAGTCTGGTTCGGATGGTGTGTATCCCATTGGGGGTTGCATCATCTCCCTTAGTCCCAATCTTCTCTTCTTTTCTTTTTCAATGTCCGAATCTGTCCAATACTGGCGGAGGCGATGGTTTTATATCCACGACTCCGTAGTGCCCGGGCAAGATTTTGGTCTTGTTCCCTTTGACCCCTCCCAAATGATTGAGCCGAAAAGGTCTTGGAAAAACCAAATATTGGATGGTGAGGTGGCGGAGATAGAGGCCCTTTACCGTCGGGTGGAGGATCTCCAGCTGATTCCGGAGAAGGAGGTGAACGGCGTGGACATCATCCGGACGTTTCTTGAGCATCGGGTGCAGCCTCTCCAAGCGAGGGCGCACCCGATGTTTCTTTATTCTGGGCGCCGTGATCCGACGAGGGTTTCGGCTGATAAAATCTCCGAGGGGGATCTTGACAGGGCCCTTCGCTCGCTGCTGAAGTTCAAGGCCGGAGAGGAAATCCACGAAGTCCGACTCCGTCGCTTTCTTGGCGTTATGCGTACACGGTGTAGATTTGTGCACGTAGTGCTTTTTGTCGGCTGCGTATTTATTTCCTTTGTTTGCTAACAAAGTTCCTTCTGATTTTGCAGAGCTTCAAAGTGCCGGGCATGGTACCGCCATTGCCCGAAAAGTATCCGAATGCCCCGGATAATGAAGTGGTTGAGTCCGTGTCCAATCTGCCGTCGGCGCGATCTCTGGCGGAGGATGCCGATGAGTCGAGTGAGGACCATACGCGCAAACGATCACGGAGCTCCAGCGAGTCTTCGGATGCCTCGACTCCTCCGACTCCCAGAAACCCTCTGTGCCTGGATCGTCATGATGACGGTCATGGAGGTTCTTCCTCTCCCATTCCTGTTCTCATGCGGGCTGTCGCGCACCTGCCAAATGCGGAAGAAGGAAGAGAAAAAGGAGGAGAAGAAGGAAGAGAAGAAAGAGGAGAAGAGAGCCCGAAGGACTCCTCCTGTCTTCGACCTGAGCTCGTTGGGCTCGTAAGATTCTTGTTATATTGTTATTCCCCTTTTTTTTCTTGATTTTGCACTTGTGTTGATTGCTTCGTATGCAGGCATTCCTCTCGCGACTCTTCTAGTGATGGTGCGCGGGAAATGATGGGGGAGTCGAAGATTGCGTCTCCTCCTCCTCAAACGGTGGTGACTTCAGGAGGCGCCGCTCCGGATCCTCCTGTGCAGGAGGTGCAGGTGGTTGCGCCTCAGAATTTCGCGGGCGGTCCTTCGTAGTCGCCATCAGAGCATGTAAGTTCCTCTACTTCATGCCACGGGGGGAGCCCCTAGGTGTATGAAAATTTCTTGTCTTCTTCTTCTTCTTTCGGATCTTCAGGGGAGCCCCCGAGTTTCTTCGTGTGCGAGTTTTACCTTTATTCTTCTGTATTGGGCGCAACCCCCAAGTCCTTTTTCCTTACTTGTGTTTCTTTTTTCTGTAGCCTTTTGTTCAGGAAGCCAAGCGACTGGTGCAGGAGCGCCTAGCGCTGGAGGCTAGCCTTCAGCAGCTTCAAGGTACCTACTTGCTGTTTGGTGCCTTTTTCGTTTATTCTGGTCCTGCTTGCTGACGTTTGCTTGTTTTGAATGCAGAGGAGCACAATACTTCTCTCCGTGAGGTCGACGCTCTCAAGAAGAGCCTTGGTCAATCGGAGCAGAAAGCCGAGGCCGCCGTTGGCGCGAAAGAACGCCTCGAGCTAGAGCTGACTAAGGCAGCCGAAGCGAAGGAGCGTCTGCAGCAGGAGGCCACGGATCGTGAGGAGCAGCTGGCCACTGTTGCGGATGCTCGAGAAAGAGAGGTGGCGATGAAGCTCATGGCTGTTGCCAAGGCTATTTCGGGTAAGTTTCTATATTTGTGCTTGTTTCTTCGTGCTTCCTATCTTCTTCTGTGTTGCTTTTCTTCATGTCTTCTCTTTTATTTTTGTCCTAGATGCCGCAGGCATCGAGTTTGACCGCGGTGCTCTAGAGCACGGGAGTGCTCTAGATGATGCTACTGTGGCGGTCGAAGATCGCTGCAGCACCGTCGTCAGATCCCTTGCCAAGGCGAAGGAGGTCCTTGGCCGCTTCTACAAGGAGCTTGTCCCTAAGGGCGTAGCCCTCGATGATGTGGATGCTCTGGCGGAGGCTTTGTCGGTAAGCGCTGCGGCGTATAAACGCAAGCAGAAGGGCATCGGCGCGTCCGTCGGGCTGGCAATGGACTTGGCGGCTGGAGCGGAGCTGGATCTGCCCCAGATCACCTCCCGGATGCCGACGACCGCAGATGGATCCGAGGTAGCCTTTGCTGCCTACTCTGCTCGCTGCAAGCGATATGGGCCCAAGCTCATTGATTTGTTGTCTGAGTATGCGCTGCGGCAGCAGGGCGGGGCCAAAGCTAGGCAGTCCGGCTCCGAGGCGACTCAGGGTGCCGCATCTTAGGCGTTGTAGACGTAGGGTAGTTTGTAGTCTACTTTTGTTGTAAATATCTTGAAGAACACCATCCTTGTGCCACGTAGTGGCCTTATATGTTTAATGAATTCTTCTGAGTTGTGCTCTATCATTGTCTGAATGTGTATGTCCCTTTCTTTTCCTGCTGCTCTAGGTTCCTTCGGTCTTGACCAATGACACCTCCTCCGCAATGCCGTTGCGACCATCTTTGGATGCTTCCTCTCAACTCGCTTTTCTTCGGGATCGCGTGCGTAGTCTGGAGAGGGAGTTGCTCGGGTTGCGAGGTCATGCCGATGTTTGGAAGTCTAAGGCGGATCGTGGTGCAGCCAGGGAGGAGTACTTGATGGCGGAACTTATTCGGCTGTCTGAGCAGCTTCAATGTAAGTTGTTCCTTGTTTCGAGCTGTAGCTCAGTTCTTCGGGTGAGCTTGTTGGCCTTTGCTCTTATTTTTTCCATTGTCGCAGGTGCGAACCTTGCTCCGAGGGAAGAGAAGGAGTGTGTCGCTGTTCGGGTCAATTGCTTGACTCAACAGGACATGGAGGCTGGTGGCTTCTTCTGGATGGATCGTGACCGTGCCATAGCTCTGGCAACGGTGCAGGATCGTGTGCACCAGGTTTCTCGAGTGCTTCGCCAAGTGCAGACGTTGCTTGCCTCGGTGCTGCACGTCATGTTCCCTTTGGATGCCGTACCGACAAGCCTTGCGGGTCTTCTGTCGAAGTTTCGGAACGTGAGCAATGTCAAGGAGTTGGTGCGGCAACAGCTCGTCGCAGGAGTGAAGGCTGCTTTGTCTCTTGTGAGGCTGCACCGGCCTGACGTAGATTTGGCTGTTGTGGCAGCTGGGCCACCTCCTCGGCCGGACGGTGATGAGTGGGACATGCGCCCACATTACGCAGCTATAAGGCAGTATGCCGAACAGGTCGTAGATTTGTTTGAGCAGCGTGCTCGGGTTATTCTTCAGAATAGGTAGTACCTGAAAAAAAAAGATAGATGTAAAATTTGTATATTTTGGCTGGGCGTGTTGTGCCCTTTGTTGTAAAGGTTTGTTTGTTGTGAGCACGCAGTGCTTTGATTGAGTACGTGTCCTTTTCGTTTGCCTGACGTTGTCAGCTACTCAGGTGTACACGTTTGATCCTCAGTCGATGAAATCGTGAGGTGGGGAGCGCCCGAGTGTGTTTGTAGCATGAAGTAAAGTTGCAAAATAGCGAACTGAAGTTTTGGGGCGAGACACTTAGCTTTATTTATATCGTAATGGAGGAAGTACATTGTTCGGCTGAGTAGCCTTGGCTGAAAGCCTTATTGAAAGTAAAGGGGGTAGGTAGTTAGGGGTAGAATTGTCACAAGTGCGAGATGTTCCATGGGTTGGAGTATGCGACTCCGGACTCCACGTGCTTGAGGCGGTAGGCGCCACCTGGGATGACTTCGGTGATGACGTAGGGTCCTTCCCATGGTGACTCGAATTTCGTCGGTCGCTCTTGCTTGAGTCGCAAGACGAGGTCTCCTTCGACGAAGGATCTTGGGCGCAGCCGGCGGCTGTGATAGTTGCGGAGACTCTGCTGGTACACCACTGATCGAGCTGCTGCTATGTCTCTTGCTTCGTTGAGTGTATCGACGACGTCTTCTAGTGCGGCCGTGGATTCGGCTTTGCTATATGCGACGACCCGAGGGGCCTGGTGGCATACTTCGGCTGGCAGCATGGCTTCGGCTCCGTGTACCATGAAGAACGGTGTGTAGCCTGTGGAGCTGTTTGGCGTGGTCCGCAAGCTCCATAGGACGGATGGTAGCTCTTTTGTCCAGGATCCTGCTTTCCATTTGAGTGGACTCATGAGGCGCTTCTTGATGCCCACGCCGATTAGGCCGTTGGCCTTTCCACTTGCCCGTTCGTTTGCGGGTGTGCTACTGAGGTGTACGTGATGTTGATCCCGAGGCCTTCGCAGAAGTCCTAGAATTCCTTGGAGATAAAGTTCGATCCATTGTCGGTGATGATACTATGCGGTACGCCGAACCTGTAGACAATGGACTCGAAGAACTTGACAGCCGTTTTTCCTTTCTGGTTGGTAACCGGCATGGCCTCGATCCACTTGGTGAACTTGTCGACTGCGACCAGGAGGTAAACGTGTCCCCCTTTCGAGGACTTTGGCAGTTTGCCGATCATGTCAAGGCCCCATTGAGCAAAGGGCCAAGCTATGGGTATGGGTCTGAGCTCGTACCCAGGTGCGTGTGGTTTGTCGGCGAACCGTTGGCATCCATTGCATCTTCGGACGATGTCCTTTGCGTCACTCATGGCCGTTGGCCAGTAGAATCCTGCTCGTAGAGCTTTGGCGACTAGGGAGCGGCTGCCTGCATGATGGCCGCAGATGCCCTCGTGGATGTCTTGGAGGATGGCTTTTCTGTCACCGATGGTGACGCACCTTTGTAATACACCCGTAATGCTGCGCTTGTACAGCTCGCCATTGATGGTGGTGAAGGCTTTTGACCGACGAGATATGCGCCGGGCATCTGTCGGGCTGTCAGGTAGTTCTCCATTTATTAAGAACTGGAGGTATGGTCGCGTCCAAGTTTCTTCGACTGCCATGACCTGCATTAGGTTGACCATGGCTACCTCTGTGTCCAGCTTTTTGGGTCCTTCGTGTCCTTCGGGCAGCGTAGCCCCCGAGTGTTCTGCTTCTTCGGGTGATCCCTTGGGGAATTTCCGCTTGATGGATGGTACGCAGATCTGTTCGAGGAACACACCTGGTGGAACCTTTGCGCAAGTGGAGCCGATGTTGGCGGGTCTGTCGGCTTCCTCGTTGCTTTCTCTTCCGACGTGTCGAAGCTCGCAGCCATCGAATTCTCCTTCGAGTGCGTTGTAGAGCGCGCGGTACGCGATCATGTTTTCGGCGTGTGCGTCGCACTCATTCATCGTCTGCTGGACGACGAGGTTGGAGTCACCATAGATGACCAGGCGCGTTGCGCCACATATCTTTGCCATCCTCATGTTGTGGATGAGGGCTTCGTATTCGGCCTCATTGTTAGAAGCTCGGAATTTCATCCGAAGGACATATTTCATCGTGTCGCCTTGCGGGGAGGTCAATATGACCCCCGCTCCTGCTCCAGCTTCGCGCTTGGAGCCGTCGAAGTGCATCGTCAATGACTGTGACATATCTGGGGTGTCTGGCAGCTGCAGTTCCATCCAATGTACCAGGAAGTCCGGAAGGACTTGAGATTTGATTGCGAGTCGTTTCTCGTAGACGATGTCCAAGGGTGACAGCTCGATGCCCCACAGGGCCACGCGTCCTGTGGCCTCTGGATTATTCAGGATGCTGTTCAGGGGTGCCTCGTTGACGACCATCACCTGGTGCTCCTGGAAATAGTGGCTCAGCCGTCGAGCCGTCATGAACACGCCGTAGGCGAGATTCTGGTAGTGAGGGTACCTTTGCTTTGTTTTTTGTCAGTACCTCGCTGAGGTAGTAGATTGGGCACTGGACCCCGTGGGTCTTGCCTTCTTCGGGTCGTTCGACCACGAGCACGGTGCTGACCACTTGGTGTGTGGCTGCTATGTACAGCAGAAGAGGCTCGTGCTCCTTTGGCGTGACCAAGACGGGCGAGGTGGAGAGGAGCCGCTTGAGGCTTTCGAATGCGTCATTGGCTTCTGGTGTCCACTCAAACTTGTCTGCCTTGCGCATCAGTTGGTAGAATGGCAGGGCCTTCTCGCCCATGCGGCTGATGAATCTGCTTAGCGCCGCTATTCGTCCTGCGAGCTGCTGGACGCCTTTGATGTTTTTTGGTTTCTCCATTGCCATGATGGCTTTGATTTTCTTCGGGTTCGCCTCGATCCCTCGCTGAGAGATGAAGTACCCAAGCGGTGACCGATGGGGCGAAGGCGCATTTTTCGGGGTTGAGCTTGATCCTGTAGCGATCAAGGTTGTCGAACGTCTCACGGAGATCGTCGATAAGTGTCCTTGCCTCCTTGGTTTTTATTACTATGTCGTCAACATAGACTTGGACATTGCGACCGATCTGGTCCTTGAGGCAGGCATGCATGCATTGCTGGTACGTGGCACCTGCGTTCTTTAGCCCGGAGGGCATTGTGTTGTAGCAGAATACTCCGAACGGTGTGATAAACGCCGTTTTCTCCTGATCTTCGACCTTGAGTCGAATCTGGTTATAGCCTGAGTAGGCGTCAAGGAAGGAGAGTTTCTCACATCCTGCAGTCGAATCGATGATCTGATCGATCCGAGGAAGAGGGAAGTGGTCCTTTGGGCAATGCTTGTTTAGTGACGTGAAGTCCACGCACATCCGCAGGATGTCCGTGTCCTTCTTTGGGACCATCACTGTATTTGCAAGCCACTCGCTTTCCTTGATTTCCCTGATGAAGTCTGCAGCGAGTAGTCTATTGATTTCCTTGCCGATAGCTTAGGCTCGTGGCTCCGACAGTCTCCGGATGGACTGTTTGACTGGCTTGGTGCCTGGAAAGACATTGAGTGCGTGCTCGGCGAATTCCCTGGGAACTCCTGGCATGTCCGCAGGACACCAGGCGAAGATTTCCCAGCACTCACGGAGGAATTCGACGAGCGCGCCTTCCTATGCGGAGCTTAGGTCATTGGCGATCAGGGTCGTCTTGGAGGCATCCGTCGGATGGACCTGTACTTTCTTGGTGTTGACGGTGGAGTCGAAGGACATGTCAGGTGCGTTCTGCCTTGTGACTGGGGGTGCCCCATTGTCCGTCACCTCACGGAGCCTTACAAGCTCGTCTTGCATGCCGAAAGACTGGGAGATTTTGTTGAAATCCCTGTCGCATTGGTCCGATCGGGTGAAGCTCCCATGGACTGTGATGACGCCCCTCGGTCCTGGCATCTTGAGTAGTAGGTATGCGTAGTGTGGGACAACCAGGAACCTTGCGAATGCTACACGCCCTAGGATGGCGTGGTATTGCGACGGCCAGTCCACTACTTCAAATTCGAGTCGCTCCTGCCGGAAGTTGTCCGGCTTCCCGAAGATGACGTCGAGCCCTATTTTGCCCAGGGGGAATATGCCCTTCCCTAGGACAATGCCGTGGAACATTGTGTCTGATTGTTCCAGGCTGCATTGCGGGATCCGCATTGCTGCTAGAGTGCTTGCGAACATTAGGTTGATGCCGCTGCCGCCGTCCATGAAGACGCGACTCATCTCGAAGCCTCCGATCTACGCCTCCAGCACCAGGGCAACATGACCTGGGCGAGGGATCTGGCAAGGGTGATCCGTGCGAGTGAATGTGATGCAGGACTCCGATCCGTTGAGGTACTCAGGGATTGCAGGCGGAGTTGCCACGGCCAAGTTGATTTGTCGGGTGATTTTCTTCTGCACCCTATTTGTGGGGCGTCCCTTCTGGATCATATTTAGTGCTCCTTTTGGTGGGGGGTACCCGATCCTGGTGTTGTTTTGCGCTGGTGCGACTGGTTGGTTTGGGCCTCCAATAGGCGGCGGTGGAGGAGCTCCGTGTGCTATTTCACCTGGCGCAGGTGCGTTTCTGAACGCAGGGATTGGGGCTTGTTGCCTCATCTGCACCATGCTTTCGCTGAGTTTCTGGAACTCGCGGCAGTCCTTGAGCATGTGGCTGGCTTTCTTTTTGCCATCCTGTTTGTCGATGTAGAAGTGGATGTGCATGGACCCGAAAGTTTGTCGAATGCTGAGGGTCCATTGTCGCGGTCGCGGCGTTGCCACGACTGTGCTGGTCGTCCGCTGTCGCGGAAGTTTCCTCCGCGGTATCCTCCGCTGTATCCTCCGCTGTTGCGGCTGTTGTCATTGCGGCGGTCGGCGTAGCCAGCCGCGACCATGTCGGGTCCGTCGCGGTCCTCGTAGACGCGCGATCTCCTCTTGCTGCGGCGTTCCCGTCTTCGGCCGTAGTCGTCCTCTTCATCCGATTGTGCTCGGTGAATGCAATCTTCGCCGTCAGCCCACCTGTTGGCGATGTCCATGAGGTGGTCGAGTGTTTTGGGCTTGACGCGCCCAAGTTCCTCCTTAAAATCTTGGCGTTTAACACCGTCCCTGAAGGCGTCGATGGCTCTCTCTTCGGAGATGTGTGCTATGGAGTTTTTGGTGGTAGACCAGCGTAGTATGTACGAGCGAATAGATTCACCCGTTCTCTGAGTGCAGGCTCGCAACTCTTCGATTGAGGCGGGCCTCTTGCTGGTTCCCTTGAAATTTCGGATGAAGCTGTAAGCTAGCTCCTCCCAACTTCGGATGGACCCTGATGATAAGCTGCTGAGCCAAACCCGCGCTACGCCTGTCAGCTGCAGCTGAAGGCATTGCATGGCGGTTTCTTTGTTACCGCCGGGCAGCTTGACGGATGACAGATGGTTGCTGAGCCAGGATTTTGGATCTTGCGTGCCGTTGAACTTCGGAGTATCCGAAGGAAGCTTGAAATTGCGTGGCATATGTGTTCGCCGAACAGATCTGCTGAAGCATCGAGCTCCGCAGAGTTCTCCTTCATCTTCATCCATCTCGGACTCGGACGAGCATGCGTGTTTGGCGCGTGCTTTGTCGATTTTGCGCTGTGTAAGCGCGTCTCTGGCGTCGTAGTCGCGTTTATGGCAATGCGAGCTCTTCTTCCTTCGAGGAAGGTCGTGTTCCTCTTCCTCTTCGGATGAAGGGGTGGGGCTCCGGTCGCGCCTGGCCGGAGCTTTCTTCTTCGGCTCCGCAGGAGCGTCTTCGTGGAGTGCAGCTCCGACGAGTCCGAGTCCGGTGAGTGCGGACTAATGCATGGATCTTTTCGGGTCCCCCTCCGGAGGTGGGTGGGCCGCGAGATACGCAGTGGCTGCCATGATTGCAGCTTGCGGTGTCTTCGGGATGATGTTGCCGTCGGCATCCATCTCCATGAACAATGTGTGGAGAGTTTGGGTCACATCACGGCGTTCTCTGGGATCCATGTTCTCCACCCGAGAGCGGTGCTTGTTTCCCTGGTTTCCGTTTGTGCTAGAGCCGGGTGCCATGGCGGAGAGCGCAGCTCGTCAGAGGCTGCTTGCTTGCGTTTGTCGAGCGTCTCCTGCATCTTGACTTGCTTCTTGTGCTCCTCGATGAGGAGGTAGTGGTATGCCATCAGTAGTTCACGTGGAGAGTCCATAGGCAGGACTATGTCGCCTGCTATGGCGCGGCGTGCCTGGACCCATCCTTCTTTGCTGAGTTGAATGAGGTGGCTGTTGTTTTCCCCGTTGGGTGGGGGGACTGGCTTCTTCTGTTCCCGCCGTTTTCGCCATTTCTGTCATGCGGGTTGGGGTTCGTGTTGGGCGGCGGATTAGGCGTTTGCTGCTCCTGGATGACTGCCGCGCATTGGTAGCGCTCGTAGATTGGTCCGTTGCTGCCGCAGCTTTCGGATCCGGAACCGTAGGTCCCTTCATCCGAAGGTGGGTCGCACAGATCGGAGTTGCAGCTGTTGCTGTCATAGTACTCATCTGTCGATGGTGATGTGCGTAGCACAGGGTGCGGATCCCACGAGGCGGGCCTGATTGATGGTAGGGGCACCCGCTCAGGAAGGCGGAGGTGCGGTTGCCCACCAAGCGAAGCTTCCGAACAAGATTGAGTCCGTCGCCTCGGGCTCAAAGTCCTTCATGGTGGCGGCGAGTGGGCGGTGTGAAGTCAGCGCCCGAGGAGGTGATTCTCCATCGCTGCAGAGTTGTAGAACGATGGGTCGGGACCGTCACGATCGCACAATCAACAGCCCCGATTCCCACAGACGGCGCCAATTGACGAGGTTGGATCTCATCAATGCCCATTGTTATGGGCTTGGGTTTTGGAGAAGATGGGGATGCTGGAGATCGTGGCAGTTAACACAAGCAACGAGGACACGAGATTTACCCAGTTCAGGCCCCGGAGGGAAAACCCTACTGCTTATGCATTCTTGATTACGGCGGAATCGAAAGTTACAGGGGTGCGCAGATTCGATCTGGCGTGAGGTGCGTATGCGAGAGTATGAGTCGAGAGCTCTAGGACGTGCCCTCCTGGCCTTTATATAGACTTAGGCAGGTCCCGGGCGTAGTCCTAGTCGATTCTGAGTTCTAGGGTTTTACCCCTTTGAATTTCCTATCTATGCTAGTCTTGCTCTCCAAGGATCCGAAGGCGTCATGGGCCTTGGCCACCCGAAAATCTTCATGGGCCAGCGTATGTCTGCTGTGGGTCTTCCTTGGGCTGGACCAGGTATGCTGAAGTTACGTACCCGTAGGGTATAACCATGTCATGTGCATTCACAACAATTTGAAAAACCCAGAATAACCATCAAGAAAGCAAAAGTGAGTCTTTTTGGACAACCTCTCAAGCATTTGATCAATAAAGGCCAAAGGATAATGATCTTTCTTAGTAACTTTATTGATCTTTCTAAAATCAATGCATATTCTATACCCAACCACTACTCTTTGTGGTATAAGCTCATTATCCTTATTAGGCACAACAATTATTCCCCCTTTCTTGGGAACACAATGAATAGGTCTAACCCATTTACTATCAGCAATAGGATAAATAATACCAGCATCAAGGAGTTTTAATACCTCATTTCTTACCACATCCTTCATCTTAGGATTTAGACGGCGTTGGTGCTCAACAACTGGTTTTGCATCAGGTTCTATATTAATAGCATGCTGACATATAGTAGGAGAAATCCCCTTTAAATCATCAAGAGTATAGCCCATAGCTCCTCGGTATTTCTTCAATATCTCCAATAACCTTTCTTCTTCCTTTCCTGAAATTTTAGAACTAATAATAACAGGATATATTTTCTTATCATCAAGATAAGCATATTTAAGATCATCAGGTAAAGGTTTTAATTCGAAAACAGGATCCCCTTTAGGTGGTAGTGTGGTACCCAAATCTTCCACAGGTAGATTATGCTTAAGTAACTCGGTCTGGCGAAGGAAAGCCTCGTCAATCTCATTTATTTCCTTCAGGAAGACATCACTTTCATGATCTTCCATAAATTGTTGCAAGTCATTGTTTGGATCAAGAGAAATAGCAGAAAGTTGTTCAACCCTGAAATCCTCATCAGGCAATTCATTTTCATAAGGAGTTTTGGAAAATTTGGAAAAATTAAACTCATAAAACTCTCCAACAAACTTAGTCAAAAAAATTCCTTCCTACAATCTATGATAGCCCCACAAGTATTCAGAAAGGGCCTACAGAAGATAATAGGATAGGTTTTACTAGCTTCTTTACCAAGTACTAGAAAATCAGCAGGATATTTAATCTTACCACAAAGGACCTCCACATCTTTTACAATGCCAATGGGGCAAACTTGCTCTCTATTAGCAAGGTGAATAACCACATCAATGTCCTCAAGCTCACAAGGACCAATCTCATGCATAATTTCCCTGTAAAGCTCATAAGGAATAGCACTGGAACTAGCACCATTATCACATAAACAATAATAGCTATGATTACCAATTTTAACAGAAAGCACAAGGACACTTGATGGGGATATGCCTACCGGGGTATACCTAGCAGGACGTTTCCGACTGGCCCAGGAACTGGCGAGTGGGCCTGCAAGACGGCGACTGGATCAAGGCCCGGTGTGGATCCAAGCGACTGGAAGCTAAAGGCCCAGGCGAGTAGATAGGCCCAGTCGGATTAGGTTAAACGATTACTGAAGCTTTAACTGATTCGGTTGAGATATGTAAACCCTAGGGGAGGTAAGACTATATAAACCTCCCTACGGGGCGTGTAGAGATACGTTCCATCATACACCCAAGCGACTCGCCGCCTAGCCGCCGAGCTCGCCCATTGTACCTCCACCATAATACAATCTAGCAGGAGTAGGTCTTTACCCTCCGGGGGGCCGAACCTGGGTAAAACCTTGTGTCTCCGCCCTCCTCTCGCACTGCAGATGGCTGGCCGCCCTTGCCCCTTGTTCTACTACTCGCTGCCGATTGGAGCATCTGCCGTGACCATTCCCATGACAGTGGCGCCTACCTTGGGGACTGGCCGGTCTGGCCGGTGTTCTGCGGCGAGATCCAATCTGCCCATCAACGAGACGGTCGCCACCGGCCGCATGATAGCGATCGGCGAGATGCTCCAAATCTTGCCGAAAGCAGCTCGTCCGGCGACCGTCACGCACAGCATGATCTTGCCGGTCGGCACGATCAGCCTCTTCGTCGGCCTCACCGACGTCATCATCTCGGAGGATTCGGCTCGCATCCGCGAGTCGCCGCCACGCGACCGGCTCTCCGAGAGCCAGGTCCGCACGATCCATCGCCTCGCCTCCGAGTACAACTCGGCTCACAGCAACGTGGCCGAAAACTCCACGGCCGCGGAAGACGCGGCCCTCAACGACGACGCCGACTCGGCGACCCCGGCATCACTCGCCGGATTCATCACCACAGCTTCACCCGCGGGTTCCATCACCCAGGTTTCCAATGTGGGAGACTTCGAGGATCCCTCCATCCTCGGGATCTTTGACTTCGACTCTGGGTCGGAAAATTCCGCCGACCTCCGCGACGGGACCGGTCGCCACGCCGCGACCTACATGGCGACCGGCACCGATCCGCCGGAGGACCCCTTCTCCACCCCGATCCCTCCTAACGCCACGGCAACGGAGGTCGAGGAACTCTGCCTGAAGCTGGCGAAGGCAGTCCACAAGGAACAAGCCAAGCGTGAAAAATTTCGCCTCGAGCAGGTGATGGCGCAGGAGCTGTCGCGCTACCACCAGCAGCGAATCAGGTCGCGCCTGAACCCCACCGTCGAGCGCGCCTGAACCCGACGACGCAACGACCCAGCCAGCGTGGCGGCGCGCGTCTGCGAACGCGCCACTAGGAGGAAGCGCCCGGCCCCCGCCAGATCGACGCGCACCCCGAGGATCAGCCGTGGATAGTAGCCTCCTCACGGGGCGAGGCGAACGGCCTCCACTATTCTCCACCCCGATGGACAACCTCGTGGCGGGCGGCAGCGGCCGACAACATAACGGCCACGGCGGCGGCGCCCTACAGATCCGATGCGTCGGGGCCTGCTCACAAAGGCGTCGAGCAGCAAAAGCAGGCGCCGACTCGCAGGTCGAGTGTACTCGCGTTCTTCGGAAGCGAGTGGCCTCAAGTGGCGCCCAATGGCAGCAAACACCCTCAACTGCCGCCACGAGCCATTGCATCTCCAACACCGACCATGACGCGGCCTCTCCAATTAACGACCCCAGGCCAGCGACCAACTTCGTCGCTGCCAACGGTCAACCCATCAATGCCCGCACCCACATCATCAACAACCAAAGCTGGCGCGCACGCCAGCCCGATGACCTGCGACACACCCTAACCAATCGCCGCGACGGCGAGCCGATGGGATCGCTAAGTCGACTCGGCCCCAAGTGCTTCAGACCGATGATCCGAGGCGAGAAGTACCTGCCGAACTTCAAAGCACCGAAGGAGATAGAAAAGTACGACCCCTCGTACGACCCCTCCGTGTGGCTCGATACATAAATCATGGCGATGGGGATCGCAGGCCACACCGACCTGCTAGCCGCCCGTTACCTCCCCTTGATGATGGAGGGGACGTGCAGGCAGTGGATCAACACCCTCCCCCAGGATAGTATCGACTCCTAGGAGGATATGTGCGACGCCTTCGTCAGGCACTTCGAGTGCTCCTACACCCGCGCCACCACCATCGAGGACCTGGAGCGATGTGTCCAGGGACCCCGTGAGTCGACCCGCAACTGGGTCCAGCGGTGGCAAGAACTCTGGTACAACGCGGTCGGCATCCACCCGGACACCGCGATCCATTGCTTCAAGACCTCGTGCCGCTACGAGCCCTTGGTCGCCAAGCTCAAGCGACATTCTCGCACACTCGACAACATACCGTACCTCCTCGAGATCGCCAAACGGTACGCGGAGGAAGATCCAAACCAGGAAACCGACGACGAGTCGGGAGGCCAACGCCGCACGAGCGGCAACGACAACGGACGACGGTCCGACCTATGCTACAGCAACACTCGCCTCACCGGCAAGCGCCACAGTGACGGGCGAGTCGACTTCGTCGCCAACGCCGGGCACGCACAACGCGAGCCCAAAAACTTCCGCCGCGACGGAGGACAACGCCGCGACGGCGGCAACTACAAGGCCAAGCCAAGGTTCGACCCCGCGGCCCTCCTTAACCAACCTTGTGCGTTTCATAGCAGGAAAGGGAAACCCGCAACGCACACGACCGCCGACTGCCACACCCTCAGAGAAATCGAGAAGGCACGGCGAGCACGGGAGGACCCCGACAACAACCCGCCAAACGGCGGAAAATTCGGCAACGTGGCCGGCTCGCTCCATACCTTCACAGGCTTCAACACGAAGCGCGAGAAGAAGGTCATCACCCGCGCCATCGCCATCAACGCGGTGGCCCAGGTGGACGTCCCCCAGTTCCTCAACTGGTCGGAGCAGCCCATCACCTGGAGCCGCCAGGACCACTCGCCATGCATCGAGTACCCATGCCGAGTCGCCCTGGTGGTCAAACCTAAGGTGGGCGACTAATGGCTCCCCAAGACATTGATGGACGGCGGCAGCTCCATCAACATCACGCACTGGACATCTTCAGCGGTGCGGCTCCGCATCGATGATCGAGACAACCCACACCACGTTCCACGGCATCGTCCCGGTCGGAAGGCGTACCCGATCGGCAAGGTCACGCTGCGACCACCTTGCACACCAGCAAACTTCCGCGCCGGCGGATCGTCTTGAGCTGGTACCCTTCGACAGCCCTACCACTGCGTCACAGGCGCGGGCGTTCGCCAAGTTCATGGCAGCGCCCCACTACGCGTACAACGCGATGAAGCTCCCCGGGCCGTGCGGCGTCATAACCATCAACGGCGACCCCGACATGGCCGCCGAGTGCGAGGCCAAAGGAGCAGAACTCGCCGACGCCGTCATCGCGGCAGAGACCAACCACGCCGATGAGCTCGCCAGAAATGCAGCGGGGTCAACAACGACGACCCCACCATACTCAAGAAGCCCAACTCGGAGGGCGCAAACACCTCAGCCTTCGAGGCAACAACGCACACCCGCACCGTCGAGCTGGTCCCAGACGACTCCAGCCAGACGGTGACGATAGGGACGGGCATGAGCCCAGCCTAGGAAGGCGCGCTCATCGAGTTCCTCCGTGAGAACAGGGACATCTTTGCATGGAAGCCCTCTGACATGCCCGGTGTCCCTAGGGAGCTCGCTGAGCACAAACTAAACGCCGACCCCAAAGTGCGACCCGTCAAGCAGTCGCTGCGACCCTTCAATGAAGAGCGCCGCCGAGCTATCGCCAAGGAAGTACAGCGTCTACTCGCTGCAGGATTCATCCGGCCAATTAAATACTCCAAGTGGCTGGCAAACCCAGTCTTGGTCGAGAAAAAGAACGGTACCTGGAGGATGTGTATCGACTACACAAACTTGAACAGCGCCTGCCCGAAGGAGCAGTTCGTCCTCCCACGGATCGACCAAATAATCGACTCTACCGCGGGCTCGGAGTCGCTATGTTTCCTCGACGCCTACTCTGGATACAACCAGATCAAAATGGCTGTCGAGGACGAGGAGAAGACGGCGTTCATCACGCCATTCAGAGCCTCCTGCTACACCGCCATGACTTTCGGCCTCAAAAACGCCGGGGTGACCTACCAGCGGTGCATGCAAGAGTGCCTCACGAGCCAAATTGGCCGCAACATCCACGTCTACATCGATGACGTGGTCGTAAAATCCGCTCGCCAGGGTGATCTACTCGCCGACCTGGCGGAAACATTCGCCAACTTGCAAAAATACAAGATAAAGCTTAATCCAGGCAAATGCACCTTCGGTGTACCAGCAGGACAACTACTGGGGTATGTCGTCTCCAAGCGAGGGGTTGAGGCGAACCCCACCAAGATCGACATGATCGCCCGACTCGGCAAACCCGAGTGCCTGCGCGACGTCCAGAAGCTGGCTGGGCGAGTAGCGGCTCTCAGTTGCTTCATCCCTCGCCAGGGCGAAAAGGCGATGCCCCTATACCGCCTGATGCGCAAGAACCCCACCTTCTAGTGGGACAAGGAGGCGGACGACGCGCTCCATGACCTCAAGAAGGTGCTACTCGCCGCACCACTACTCGCCGCCCCCGCCGACAAAGAACCCATGCTGTTCTACGTCGCGGCTTCCGAGCGCGTCGTCAGCGCCGTCATGGTCGTCGAACGGCCGGAGGAAGGAAAGGAGCGCCCAGTACAGCGACCGGTGTACTACATCAGCGAGGTCCTCACCGAGTCGCGCCAGCGATACCCGCAGTACCAGAAACTGGTATACGCGGTCTTCAGAGCACAGCGGCGCCTGCCGCACTACTTCCAGGAACACCCAATCACAGTCGTCTCCTCAGCACCGTTGCAGGACATCATCCGCAACCGCGAGGCGACCGGGCGAGACGCCAAGTGGGCCGTCGAGATCGGCGTCCACAACATCAAATACGAGCCACGAAAAGCGATCAAGTCGCAGGCTCTAGCGGACTTCATCGCCGACTGGGAAGAGGCCCAACAGCCAGAGAAGCTGCCATACCTCCATTACTGGAGCCTGCACTTCGACGGCTCCAAGAAGCGGATGGCGCAGGAGCAGGGATCGTGCTGACTTCACCGAAGGGCGACAAGCTCCGCTACGTCCTCTGCCTCGACTTCACCCCCTGCACCAACAACATGGCCGAGTACGAGGCACTACTCTACGGCATGCGGGCTGCCAAAGAGATGAACGTCAACCGCCTACGCTGCTACGGAGACTCCGACCTCGTCGCTGGGCAAGTCGTTGGCACCTGCGACTCCGTCTCCCCCACCATGGCGGCATACCGTGGCGATGGACAAGCTGGGTGGACACTTCGCAGGCTACTCCGTTGAGTGGATCGACAGGCGGAAGAACGAGGAGGCCGACGCACTCTCTCGCATTGGATCGGCTCGACTCGCACCACCCGCCGGGGTCTTCCTAGACACGATCACCAAGCCATCAGTCTCTCCCCCAAGGGAGATCGACATCGGAGTCCCGCTGCAGCCAGAGGCAGCCCTGGTCGCACTCATCATCGAACCAGACGACTGGATCAAGCCCTACATCGCCTACCTGGAGGCCGGCACCTTGCCGGCAGACGAGACGGACGCCTGGATGATCGCACGCCGATGCAAATCCTTCACCATCATCGACGGCGAGCTCCACAAGCGCAGCGTCACCGGCGTGTTCCAACGCTACGTCCAACCCGCCGAAGGACGCAAGATCCTCCACGACATCCACTCCGGCGACTGCGGCCACCATGCCGGCGCTCTCTCTCTGGTCGCCAAGGCTATGCGGCATGGCTTCTACTGGCCCACCGCACACGCCGATGCCGTCGACATTGTCCAGCGGTGCGCCGGGTGCCAGAAGTACGCCAACCAGACGCACGTGCCGAGCTCAGCGCTCAAGACAATCCCCATCACCTGGACATTCGCCGTGTGGGGTATGGACATGGTAGGCCCCTTCAAAGAGGCTCCCTCTGGCTACACCCACCTCCTGGTCGCGGTCGACAAATTCACAAAGTGGGTGGAGGCCAAACCAGTCCGGAAATGCGACGGGAAGACTGCCACTAAATTCCTACGCGAGCTCATATATCGCTACGAGTTCCCAAACAGCATCATCACGGACAACGGCACCAACTTCGCCAAAGGAGCCATGGCCGAGTTCTGCGAAGAACATCACATCCGGCTCGATCTCGCGTCAGTCGCCCACCCGGAATCCAACGGCCAGGCGGAACGGGCCAATCAAAGCATCCTCCACGGCCTGAAGCCACGACTCCAAGTACCACTCGAGCGCACCGCCGGGTGCTGGGTCGAGGAGCTACCCTCCGTCATCTGGGGCATCCGCACCTCGGTCAACAGGTCGACAGGGTTCACCCCCTTCTTCATGGTGTACGGCGCCGAGGCAGTCATGCCCACCGACCTCGAGAACGACTCGCCACGGGTCGTCCACTACACGGAGGCTGCAAACGAACTCGCCCGCCAGGATGGAATCGATCAACTCGACGAGGCACGTGACCTCGCTCGATCACGCACCGCCATCTACCAGCAAGGACTCCGCCGCTATCACAGCCGGCGGGTGAAAACTCGCACCTTCCAAGAAGGCGATCTGGTGCTGCGCCTCATCCAGGACAAGAAGGGCATGCACAAGCTTTCCCCTCCGTGGGAGGGACCATTCGCTGTCGGGCGCGTACTTGGCAACGACGCCTACTACCTCATCGACGTCCGCGGGGACGGCAAACTCGACGTCAAGCGACCGTGGAATGTAAACCTCCTACGAAAGTTCTACTCCTAGAACCCTACATATGTACCCTCCAGTCGCTTTGAAATAAAAAGAATTGGTTACCGCAAATTGCGCCTACTCTCCGTGTCTTATTCCACTCGCACTCGTAATAACAGCGTCAAGCTAACTGCAGAAGTCAACCTTTGGTACAGCGATCGGCACGGCCAAGTAGTGCGTTACAAGGGCACTAGGGCACTTCAGGCCTTGCAACGTCCACGAAAAACGCCTACCCAGAGCCCCATCGGAGTCGCCTAGCCCGACTGGCTCAACGAGCCAAGACAACTGCCTTCACTTCTCACAGCGACCATGATCCTCCGCATCCTCGACATAGCGACTCGAACGGTCAAGTACCACGCTCGGGGACTGATGACCAGTCCAGCGCGAGCGGCTAGGAAAAACGCCAAGTATGAGAGCATGCCGGGGACTGCGCCATGCAGAGGCCAGGGAGCGCCAAACTAACGCCAAGTCCTCACCCACCCTCGAGTCGCGCCTAGAACAACCAAGTACCACGCTCGGGGACTCGGCCACCCGACCTCGTTGCGCAGGAAAGCGGCAATCTGAGCGCTCAAAGGAGTCGCTTGCGGGGCTCTCCGAGTCCGGGCGAGTCGACCACAATAACAAAACATTCAAAAACCACAAACACATCACAAACGAGGTCAACCCCATAAAAAGGGCGGACGCGCTCGGGGACTCGTTCAACCCTCAATCGAAAAACACATGACAAATCACAAAACAAACACGATATCTCGTTAATAGCATGTCGCAATCGTCTCAAAATACAAAATATGCCCAAACGACAGATCTACTACTAACGCCCCAGGGCAAACTATTCTACTCCGCAGGCTTCGACGACGACTCTCCATCACCCTTGCGATTGCGAATAAAGGGCGTGTACGGGTTTGACGGGTACATCGTTAGCTCACCCGCCATCGCCGCACGGAAGGGTTGCTCCATCTTGAAGTCCCGGTGCTGCGGCTCGGGGTCGTTAGGCGCGACGACCGTCTCCTGGTAAGGAAGGAGGTCGCCCATCGCCCAGACGCGCTCGGAGTACACCGCGGCGCGGTCCGTCAACTTGAGTACCTCAGAGATCTCCACCGAGCCAGTCGATGACGGGTAGCCACTCGTCACGTCGTCCATGTCGAAGTCCTCCGGGAAGTGGGCGAGCCCAAGGCTAAGCGCCGTCGCTGCTCCACGTCGGAATGCCGATCGCGTCATAAACTCGATGACCGACGGCGCCTTCTCCAAGTACCGCCACACCTCGAAGAGGTCGCTGGGAATTACTTCCGTAGGCGACTTCTCCTGGAGGTAGGCCCGGATACACGTCGCCGACAACGTCGCCGAGTCGACAAGCGTGGCCACACATTGCCGCGCGTCGAACGAGCTCGCCTCTTCCGTACTATCAAGGATACGACCTACGGATAGAAGGTAACAGTGAGTACATCGGATATTATAAAAAGGCACATGCAACAGGCAGGGGCAGACACACTCACCAATCAAGGGACGGGAGAGATCCGTGATGAAGCTCTGAAGAGAAGTATAATCATCCTGAATCCCAGCAACAAGGGCGTCAGAAACTTTACGTTCTTCCGCGGTGGCCGTAACGGCGGCCTTGGCTCGACCATCCGCCGAACTCGCTTCCTCTTTCGCCTCCCTCAGCTCGCGCTCGAGGTCGGCGATCCGCTTCTCAGCCGAGCTCAACGCCGATTGAGCCGTTGCCAACTCACTCACTGGGACAAGTCCCTGGCGGGCCTCCTCTGCCTTCGTGGCAACTGCCTGAAGCCCCTTATTCGCCTCTTGGACGGTGGCCAGTTCCTTCTCCGCGCGGTGTTTCGCAGCAAGCCCGGTGACTCACGTTGCGCACCACACACAATTCAAACAGTTAACCAAAGCGTAATCAAGGTGCCCACCGCTGAAATTCAGCGAGTACGCACGGGGACCGCAATCAAAATCCTAAGTGCCCACCGCTGAAATTCAGCGTGCGCGCCAGGGGACAATCAAAATCCTAAGTGCCCACCCGCTGAAATTCAGCGCGTGCGCACTCGGGGATGGGCAATCAAAAAATCCTAAGTGCCCACCCGCTGAAATTCAGCGCATGCGCACTCGGGGACTGGCAATCCAAAAATCCTAAGTGCCCACCCGCTGAAATTCAGCGAGTGCGCACTCGGGGACTGGCAATCAAAACATCCTAAGTGCCCACCCGCTGAAATTCAGCGAGCGCGCACTCGGGGACTGGACGTGAAAAATAAAAACACGACATTAAAAGAATCAGACCGCTGCAACACACCGGCCTGATCCTCGGGGACTGGACATACCTGGATGGCTGCGCCAAGCATGCCATGAAGTTGCATCGCATCCACGGACGTGAGGAGAGCCGGCGTGTGCCCCCGACGCTGCTCGACCTCCGTATCGGCGACCCCAGGTGCATGGCTCGAGGGCGAGGTACCACTCGCTGTAGCCGCTCTGGCCATGAAGCGCGGGAACGTTGCGATGGAGGCAACGGCACCAAAGGAGGCCGGCTCGGCCGCCCCAGGCGAGGGAGCACCCTCCTTCGCGGGTAAGGCTGCCTCCGTTACGGGTTCACTCGGCGCGATCGCGGTGTCGTCGGAGACCGTGACGACTTCGTCGCCCTTCGCCTTCTTGGCACTATCCGCGGGGACGACGACTTCGTCCGCCTTCCTCTTCCGGGAGGGATCTTCCTCGCTGACGACGGGTGGCACCTTAGCCACGGTCGGATGGCCTATCTTCTTCGCTCCGGTCCTACAAGTTGATTGCGTGAGCGAGATAATCCAAGTACAATGAAATACAAAAGTAGGTGAGCAAACTCACTTGGCGACTGGAATGAAGCGTAGCCCCGTGCGGATGTTGCGGCGGCTTCTCCGCTTCGGGGCCCGGTCGTGGCCGAGGCCCATCTCCAGGACGTCGCGTGCCCAAGACACGGACGGTTTCTTCATTGTCAAGGCTGCGGCCGGAGCCTCCGAAACATCTTCGGCAGGAGCACCCTTGGGCGGCGAAGTTACCGCGACTGGAGCGGTCCCCGACCCGGAGATTGGGGCGAACGGCGGAGGCATCGAGGCCAGAGGCACCTCAGTCAGGACGCCGGCGATATCCGGCGCCGTCGCCTCCTGTGGGGCTTTGCCCCCGGCCAGGCTGGTGGCGTTGGAGCTGCTTGGCGAGTGAGACAGAGACGCCTGTTTCGGTGGCCTCGTCTTCTTCTTCGGAGGTGCCTTAACCTCCTTTTCCTTCTTCTTCTTCTTCTTCTTCTTCTTCTTCTTCTTCTTCTTCTTCTTCTTCGAGGAAGTGGCCTCGCGACGCGAGGTGTGCTCGGGGAGCTCGTCGTCATCGTCATCATGACGCTCGAGGATTCTGCTCGCCTCAAGCTCACGCTGCCGCTGCCCGCGCGTTTTCCGGACCAGCGGGGCGACCTCTTCTTCGGATTCGTTGTCGTTGCCACTCCCGTCGCTCTTGATGCCTCCCCTCGCTGGAGGCGATTAGCCCACCTCCCGGACAGACGAACTCGAATTCTCGTCGTCCGCGGGCGGAAGCCACCCTTCAACTACTTGAAATAGCTGCAATAGGCATAAACAACATCAGTATGACCGCGACTGACGAAAGGATGACTTACCATCGGGGTTGGATGCTTCGCGGTGTAGGGGGCGACCCCGGCCTTCGCGTCGAGGTACGTCGCCTGGGTGATCTTCTTCAGCGCCAGGAGGTAATCCTCGAGTTGCCACTCATCGAGGCAGGACTTCGTCGAGTTGTCCCGGCCCGCATACTCGTACATATAGTGGTCGCGGCGGGCCAGGGGGACGAGTCGCCGCCAGCGGTTGTATGCAGTTGATGGGTAGAGGCCCTCTTCTTCAGCCGAATGGTGCGAAGCATTTAAATCCACGACCTTTCGCTGGTCTGTTGGAAGCTTGCCGACTTGAAGTCGGCGTGGTTCGGGCCGGTCGGCAGAGTACCTTGGGATCGCCACCTCGCCCTCTGGGGTCGCCTCGGGGACGTAGAACCAAGAGTTCTTCCATTGGCTCGCCGCCTTGGCGGGTAGCATCAGGTCGAAGAAAGAAGCCTTCGATTTCAGTTGGAACGTCAGGCCGCCCGCGGCGAGCATTGGACCACCCGCTTCCTCGCGACTGATCCGCCCGTGGAATAGATCTTGCCACAGGGGGAAGTAGGGCCTGCAGCCCAGGTAGCACTCATGAGCCACGAAAATGGCGAGCTGCTCGATCTTTATCGCGGGCCTGTCACGGTTGGATCCCGTAGAAGGCGCAGAAGCGTCGGAAGAAGAGAGACGTTGGGAATCCCAGCCCCCGCTCTAGGTGGCTGGTGAAGCAGATGAACTCTCCCTCGTGCGGGTTCGGGGTCACCTCTCCGGCCGCAGAGATGCGCCACCTGCCGGAGCGCAGGATCCCGGCCTCCTCGAAGGACACCAGTTGCGCCCTCGTACACTTAGATCTACCCCAAGGCTCGGTGGAGGGGGCCATTGGCGGAAGGATTCATGGGGGGTCGGAGGATTTTGGGTCGGCTGGAATGCGGAGGTTGGCGAAAGCGCAATCAGAGGAAATGACGAAGAGATGGTTCTCTGATCGCCTGCCATTCCCCTTATATAGCGGTTGTTACCCGCCAAATCAGGGAGTCGTTACTACGCGGTGATTACGCTAAAAGTTACCGTTGGATTACCCCAACGGCTAGTTTGACCACATTTAACGGTCCCACTTCGGCCACTCGGCTCGCCGACCCGATCACTACGACAATGACTGAGTATTCACCGATTCGACTCGCCAAAGCTGCGAACGGAATAACTAGTTTCTTCCTTTATTCAGGAGCCCGCCGACGATTCGACTGGATGTCTGCTTTGAAGCCGTGTACTCCGACTGCCAGCAACCATCTGCGCCTAATCAACGACGGCCTCGGGGACTACTGATGGGGATATGCCTACCGGGGTATACCTAGCAGGACGTTTCCGACTGGCCCAGGAACTGGGGAGTGGGCCTGCAAGACGGCGACTGGATCAAGGCCCGGTATGGATCCAAGCGATTGGAAGCTAAAGGCCTAGGCGAGTAGATAGCCCCAGTCAGATTAGGTTAAACGATTACCGAAGCTTTAACTGATTCGGTTGAGATATGTAAACCCTAGGAGAGGTAAGACTATATAAACCTCCCTACGGGGCGTGTAGAGATACGTTCCATCATACACTCAAGCGACTCGCCGCCGAGCTCGCCCATTGTACCTCCACCATAATACAATCTAGCAGGAGTAGGTCTTTACCGTCCGGGGGGCCGAACCTGGGTAAAACCTTGTGTCTCCGCCCTCATCTCGCACCGCAGATGGCTGGCCGCCCTTGCCCCTCGTTCTACTACTCGCTGCCGATTGCAGCATCTGCCGTGACCATTCCCACGACAACACTAGCCTTTCTAACTTTCTTAGGATGAGAAACAATATTAGTAGCGTCTTCACAGAAGACAATATGCTCATCCTCTATATTTCTAGTGACAAGATCTTTCACAATAGCTACCACGGGCTCAATATCAATAAGCTCATCGGACCCTACAGTTTTCTTTGCGCTTTTGCTAACCACATTAGCCATAATAGAATGCTCCCTTACCTTGGAAGGAAAAGGAACTTCCTCAACATAAGGTTCAGGCAAAATAGGATCAACAGTACAAACCTCTACGCTGGCAGGAATATGGGTAACAATGTCTTTATAAGGAGCATGGTACTTCTCCCACTCTTTCTTGGGAATTTCAATATAAGAGGCAAAGGCCTTAAGACATTTTTCAAGAACTTGGGGATCAAGACCAAACTCATTGCTAATATCACGAAAGTCATCAGTTCCCATAAAAGATTTAATGCATTCATAATCATAGTTTATACCTGACTTTCTTCCTTTGTCATTCTCCCAAGCTTCAGTGTTCTCTTGAATACGGTCTAGGAGATCCCATTTAGCTTCTTCCTTCATACATGTGAATGATCCAACACAAGAAGCATCTAGTAAATCTTTATCATGAAGAGAAAGACTAGCATAAAAGTTATTGAGAATAATATTGTTAGGGAGTTCATGAATAGGACATTTAAGCATTAGTAACTTCAATCTCCCCCAATCTTGAGCTGTACTCTCTCTCCATCAAGAGGCCATAATTTATATATAAGATTTCTATCCTTATGAATCTCAATGGGAGGATAAAATTTAGAGTAAAAGAGAGATGACATCTCCTCCCATTCCATGGATTGTCCATTCTTCAGCAGCTTATACCATTCTTCAGCTCTCCCTTTCAAGGATATGGAGATTAACTTCTTCTTCACTTGTTCAATTGTGATACCTGCACACTTAATTAACCCGCATAATTAATGGATAAAAAGCAAGTGATCACCAGGATGTACAGTTCCATCCCCAAAATAATAATTATCCATAACACGATTAACAATACTTGTAGGTATCTTAAAAGGATCTATCTCAACAGGTGGTGGTTCATCTACAACCCTAGCAGTGGTAGTAGTTTTCCCAAACAGAAAACCAAGTGGGTTATCCATATTGGAAACAAAGTAACAAGCAGTAACGAGAGCAATACTCACAGTAAAAGTTTCCCTTACCAATTCCACTCTTCAATAGCGCTTCACTCCCCGGCAACGGCGCCAAAAAATAGTCTTGATGACCCACAAGTATAGGGGGGTATCGTAGTACTTTCAATAAATAGGAGTGTCCATCCCAACGATAAGCAGAAGGTGCTGAACAGTGGTATGGAGCAGGAAATCCCTGTGAATACTTAGCAAATGGATTTTTAGTAGTTTTCTGATAAAGCAACAAAACAAAGAGCAAGTAATAAAGACAACGAACAAATGGAGCAAGTGGCCCAATACTTTCTTAGCAAAGGACAAGCCGGTGGAAATACTTATAAGGACCAAACGTTCTCGAGGACACATGGGAATTCTATCAAGTGCTTTCGCTTCAAATAGCTGAGTAGTCTTCTCTGGTGTTGTAAGTGTTGTGTGGGTGAACCTATGCTAATGTACCGACCTTACTTGGACTAATACATACTTGTGATTAAACCCCATGCAAACATCCGTAACTATAGGAAAGTAATTAAGATATAAATCTAACCACAACCTTAAACTCTGAGATCCTACGCTCCCTTGTGCAAAGGTGTCCTAACGGGGGTTCAGGTTTCTGTCACTCCGGCAACCCCACAATTAGTAGTCAAATACACAATGCATTCCCCTAGGCCCATAAATGGTGAAGTATCATGTAGTCAACGTTCACATGACACCACTAGAAGAATAGAACCACAACTTAAATACTAAACCATTGAATAATAACTCAACACAGATTCACTACTAACAACATGACTTCTCCCATGTCCTCAAGAACTAAACGAACTACTCACAAGACATCATATGGATCAAGATCAAAGATGATATGGTAATGGATAACAATCTGAACATAAACAATAATCCAATGGTTCCACTCACAAGCATCAACTACAATAGTAATCAACACTAGGAAGGTTTCTCCTAATAAACTAAAGCAATATCCAACACAATTGTTACAGCGGGACGGAGTGATGATGATGGTGCTGGTGGAGATGATAGTGTGGATGATGATGATGATCCCGATGAAGCCTAGCTTGATGATGGTGTTGATGACGACAGTCTCCCCTCTCCGGGAAGGAATTCCCCCGGCAGAAATCTGTCTGCCGGAGAGATCTTTCTCTCTCGGTTTTTTCTGCCCTCCAGAGGCGGCGAAAATCTATCTATGGTCGCTCCCCGAGGCTTAGGGTTCCGTAGGTAAGATATAGGCGAAGGGGCGGAGTCGGAGGCCAGGCAGGTGGGCCACACCTGCCCTAGGCGCGGGGTCAGGTGGGCCCTTGCCTAGGGGTGTGTGGGCCCCCTGTGGCCCCTCTTCGCTCCTCCTTCTGGCTTCCTTCGTCTTCTGGTAAAATAATATGTTTCCATATTTTTCTGGTATTTTTCCGATCTTCGTGAAATTGCACCGAAACGCCTTCTTTTCCATCAGAATTTAGACTCTGGCAGTCCATCCTCCAGGAATCATCCAACATGCATAAACAGATGAAAAGCCATAAGTAATACCTCATAATAAGAAAAATATCAATAAATAGAGGTATTATGATATAGAAAGGTGATGCAAATTGGGCGTATCAATAGGCTGACCTTTTGTGACGTTGATAGGCCTTGTGTGGCACAACATCTCTCTAACAAAGACTTATTTCCCTGAATAAGGAAGAAACTTTGCAAATATATCTTTGTTTCTCCATTGCAGTTATCTCAATACCCGACCACTTTACTTATACACTTTTTATTGTGAGAGCCTCCATGCTTAAAGTAATATATCTTGTTATCACCGTATTGGTTGTCTTGCTTAGCATAAGTTATTGCTACACATAGTTGGACCTTAGCATATATATAGGTTTTGTGCTTGATAAATTAAACACTATTTTTATTTCATATTTATTAGAACCAAAACTGTAATAGTTTTAAAATGCCTATTCACTCCTGCTCTATGCGATATATGTGTCATTTCACCTGGACCTACAGTTGTACTAACATGTTTGTCGAAGTCATTAGAGCTTTAAAGAGCAAAAACTATGCCTGAAATTGCAAGATGTCAAGTGAGGTGATTTCAGATATCATGTTGTCGACAAAGGTTATAAAGATATCTCTTGATGCACATATATTTAAGATCTTGACAAAGGTTATATTTGTCAGTTTTGTAAAATCTTATAGGAAATATCGCGTATATAGATGTTGAGCTCAAACTTATCCATGAAAAATATCATCAAACAATACGGCTATTTTCTACTCTCTCCGTCTTTTTATATAAGGACACTATCTTATTTTTCATATACTAAGAAAGCCAAAGCAACTACTCCCTCCATCCCGGTTTAACGATCACATATTGAAAAAATGCAATCCCAAAATCCCCCACCTCTTAGGCACATAAGCATTTAATTTTATAGAAAGAACCAATCAAAGAATTAGCGAGATTCAAATTAGCCCTTGTTAGAGGAAGCCTAGGGATCAGAGATTTGCTATATGTGTCTTTTAAACAGGGACATAGTGAGTAATAAATACTCCAAGCATGCTTAACGTGTAGAAAACATGTTATGTTCCAAGAAAAATGGGTTTGGATGACGGGCTTTATGGAGCCCTTTTTAAAATTCCTCTCAAATCAATATTTTAAAGTTTCAAAAAAAATTAAAACAAAATTCTAGATGTTGACAATGCCTTATTCTGTGACCCTGCAAAATCTCAACACGATATAGTTTGTATCCAGTCTACACAAAAATGACAAATTTAGAGGTTTTGGAATATTTCGCATTGAGGTAAAAGTCACCATTGTCTATATCGAAGAAGTTTTTCAGAATGTTTCGAAACTTCAAAATGTCAACTTCTAGAAAGTTCAAAAAAATCTTACCATGCAGGACAGAGCTCCATATTGACGCGCTCCCGGACTAATAAAATAGATTGAATTCCTTATTCAACACTATTTCTTAATATAGTTCCTTATTTGACACTACTAAAAAAATTACTTCCTTATATAACCACCCGTGTAATTTTTTTGCCTTATATGACACAGCTGTCAGTTCCGTTAGGCTCTTCCGTTAGTTTATTTATTCAAGGACCAAACTACCCTCCTGCTTGATCGCATTCCACCTTTTTTATTATCACTCCGTAAATTTGATTGTACCACCTGTTAGACTAATGATCGATTCACTCGTCCACCAGCTCGAGCTAATCCATGCGCGGCGTATGCATGCAATAACTCGTGCGCCCTAGCTAGGATCTGTCTGTTTGCATGTGTTATGTGGTGCACACTGCCCTGAGATGTGCACAGCCTAGTGCAAATTATTCGCTCGGCGTAGAGTTCCTGACTTCCTGGCAGCACGTATGAGCCGGTCGGCCTTGATCCCGGCGCGGCTCTTGCCTCGCCGAGTTATGCCATCACAAACTTGCTCACTAATGGGTGTTGAGTATTATGGTGGTGGCGTACTAATGTGGTATTTTGCCATTTGTTTTGTTCAAGAAATATGAAAAAAAGGTCAAAGGCGCCTCCATGTACCTGGGCGGTAAGTTTCCCAAGCCGCATCTCACGTATATTTATATTGGTACGATGCGGTAACAAGCTATAAGTAGTCCATAAAGCCGCATCTCACGTATATTTATAGTGTAATACACGTTTAAACAAAATCTGCTTCTAACAACGCGAGCCCCGTGTGTGTGGCCTCTTTCTGTAATGTACTTCTGCTATATATATCTATATACGGGGATGAATGAAAATTAAGTACAATCAATTTGTAGAAGACCAAAATACGTACACTACTAGCATATATTTCCTCACGGCCATCAATTTAAGCTATGCATGCTTATTGGGCCGGCCCATCACAAGTGCACACCCTAGACAATAGCATGTTTTGAATTATATACTCAGTTTCATCACATGTACAATACCATTTCTTGTAATTTTGTCACATTATGTATTAGGGGCAAAAGTGTATTTCTAGGTCCCCATCTAACCCTGTTAGCTCCCAAAATGATTAGAGTGTCATATAAGTTAAAAAAATTACATAAGTGGTCAAATAAAAAAGTGGAAACTTTTTAGTATCAAATAAAGAATTATATTAAAAAGTAGTGTCAAATAAGAAATTCTCTGAATAAAATACGTTGCATGGTATGCCTCTTCCTTCTGGGCTACATGCAATTTCTTCTCTAGAATAATATATAACATTAAAAATAACGGATTCTAATTTGGATAGGTGTTGTCATCCAAACTATGTACGGAGAACCAGATCGCAAGTGGCCTGTGTTAATTCAATAACAACCAAGTAGACAATGTTGTGCATCCAAGTGGGCTCACAGCAGACTGCTAGTAGTATACAGGCAAATTGCGTTGCCGAAATCCATTACCAACGAGGTCGGTGATTTAGGCGGTGATATGCTCCATGAAATAACCTAAATTCCACGAATCAGGGACGACGCCTGGGCTGTTCGACGATCCTATCGTGTTCTTAATTAACTAACAAGGGCGGTGATTTAGCCGGTGCATGACTGACGTCGGTACATTAGTGAGAGCCCCGCCGATACACGAACGTTCCTGAAGATAAGATTCCGATCGTGCTGGTGTGTCGCTTCGGAGGGTGAAAGCGGAGAACGCGCGCAGGACGAAAGCAAGAGATCGTCCCGCCGGGCACATGCGTTCTCCCTGTGCAGTTTCTGTACACTTGAACTCGCTCTAGTAGTCTCTCGATGCCGAAATTGTGAGGGCTCAACTAGACATGTCCGGTGCAAGTTTTCGCATGTCTTATCCGGTTGTGTGTCGAAAAACAATGAATTTGTATGGAAGTGTAGTGTGTCAAATACTCCTTCGATTTCAAATGATAAGATGGTTTGGTAGGCTAAAATCCGACCAAATAAATTAGTTCACCAAGTGAGAGAGTAGTTAGTAAAGTAAGTTTTCCAGTGCAATAGGCCAGCGCTGCCACGGTTGTTGAATTGAAGAATAGAAAGGTTGAACTCAGGGACCTGAGAGAACCACCAGAGCGATATTGATTCATGACCACCAAACTCAGAAACCAGATCGAAGTAGCAAGCACCAGCACGTATCAAATTGATATGCATTGGATCATATGGTAGCAATGCCATCCCGGAGGACAAACAAGTACGTTTGCGCGTGAAATGTTAGTAGGTCAATCTCACACACACACCTTGTCTAGCAAGAGTATGTAACGTACGGCCGGCTTAACTATCATCCTTGCCAGTAGACAGGATCGATCACTCGATCGCCAGTCGATCTATCTCGTTAATTAATTAGTAGTTCCAGTTCCACCACCATCGATCCCCACTAGCAGCAGCACCACTAGCTAGCTTCTGTGGCTATCACTTACTAAGTCCTGTGCTGTGAGATCATCGCTCGATGTCAGTCTCGATACGCGCAGAAAAACGCCACGCTCTTTTTCTCTTTTTCCAGTTAGTTCCCGCCTTTCCGTGGCGCCAATCGGGAACTCGGTTCGTGCCAGACGCGAGAACGACGCACGGCACGAGAGATCAGATCGCGCGCGCGTTCTCGCTTTCTTCTGGAGGAATCCATCGATCGACGGACGGCCAGGCGAGGCGCAGCAGAACAGATGGATACGACGGGCGTGGCCTTAAAATACGCACATGTGCGGGCGTTGTCAGGTGCGCATTGTTGCGGCCAGATTGCTAGCGTGGCCACCGGCCCACCGCGCATTATTTTTTTCTGCTGCCAAACCAAATCTTCCTTGGTACTCCGGGAAATCGTGGAAAGGTGTAGAGATACTTAGATGTTTGATTGGGACCAAATCGTGGAAAGCAGAGTACGTAGGATACGTAGGGGCCAAATCTTCCTTGGTAGTACTGGCATGTAGATATGCCCCTGCAGACAAGACTAGCACCAGTAGTACGAGAGTGGCAAAGCATTTCGGTGTGCTAGCAGCCACCACCACCACCGTACATGCATCCCTCTTGATCGAGCTTTCGGCGTGGCCCGGACAAAATCGATCGATCGATCGATAGTTCCTGCATTCAACTGGCTGGATGGATCCCTATCGGGAAGTGCATGTACTTTTGGTGCTCCCGAAATGGGCAGAGATAGATAAGGCCTCCACCAAAAGCAATCAGCTCCAGCCAAACATGACACTGCTGGCATCGTATCCTTGGATCTATCCAATCACAGTACGTCTCGATCATTTCCAGATCCCCCCACTTGATCGCATGCATCTGCCATCAGATCATGCTGCTGCGCCCGGCCCTTTGCTTTCGAGGAAAGGCGACCCGATCACTCCGTTGGATAGGAGGAACCAAGTACACACGCGCGCCACAGATCGATCTCCGTGACCAGTTAAGGCAAGCAGGATGTGATGTGGCCACTGTCCATCTATCTATCCGTCTAATCTCGGCAAGGCAAGCAGGATGTGATCGACCTGATCGGATCGGTCTGCCAATGCCAAAGGCAGCTGCAACACTGTCTACCACCTCTGTGTACCATGCATGCACGTGACGACGAGGTCGATCCTGTTGCGAGGGGCAGCCCAAATCTTGGGCCGAAAAGCTACATTGCTCTTTTTGGCGATTTGGTTCGACCAAATTCTCATCAACTGGCGCGCGGCCCTGTCGAGGCTGGTGCCACCCTATAGACCTCATATGCTCGATCGGTCCTAGTCACTAGTCACTAGTCAGCTGGACGGATCCATCGTGTAGATCATCGGCAACTCATCTGGATGTATAGATGTCTGGTCCGCATGCCGGTTAAATGAGAAAATCGACCCAAGCTTTTGACACGGCGGCCTTATCAGCAACGGAAGGATCGATGGTGCCCGGCGCCGCGCGCGGTGGAGCGCAACATTTGATCCTGATCCTGGGCCATCTCGGTTGGGTTGATTCCATGGAATGTGGTGACCGTACAACGGGCCGAGGAGCAAACAACGTAGTACATACTTGCTCTGTTTTAAAATACTCCCTTGTCGTCTAAAATTTAGGTAAATCTAAATCAATTAATATGGGTCGAAAAAATATAAGATGTTTTAGGTTTATGAAGAAAATGTATATAGACTTCTTTTAGTGTGTAGGTTCATTCAACCTGCACAAAAAAAAGTCTAAATATATTTTTTTATAAAACTAAAACATCTTATATTTTAAAACAAGAGCGTACGTACGTCCGACCGGCGTCATCGTCGGCCGGCAGCAAGCTACTGTCGCCTGACGGAAACGGTTGGATCGCGAACCGGTCAGCGGCGACCGATCAAATTAAGCACGCGCGCGGGGGCATGCATGAGGCGGGCACAGCTGGCAAAAGTAGAGGCATCTTGGTGTCTGGCAGGCAGAGGTAGGCAAATCAACCAGCTGCCAGCATGTCTTCATGAGTGTTGATCATGGGTCAACCAGCAGCTTTGCCACGTACGCAGAGGGTGAACGAACCGTAGACCGGATCCATCTTTTTGAAGTACTTTGTGGAGTATCTTTGACTAGGACTAAAGGAGTAAAGAACCTCGCAAAAGAAATGAAAAAAATAGACTAGGATTAAGGACATGATACGGTCGTGGACTTGCAACGGCCCGGTCGTGACACCGAGACATCTATTGATCTATGAGCTAATTAAGGCGCATTGTTTGCATGATTTTTGATCTATTAGTATCAGCTTACGCAGCCATCCAAGAAACTTTGTGTGCATTGTGTCTTGCGCGACGGGGCATGCAATTTGGACACGTTGAACAAGCAAATCTCAACTTTTGCTATGCTTCTTGGTTGCGTCGAGGATGCGGCAGTAGTGACCACTGGAGAACATATACTTGTATACCTGATCAGTAAAAAAGTCTAATTGATGATGTGTAGTAGACGTAAGAAGAAACATACTTGTACACGTGAACAAAAGTCTAATTGATGAAGTGACAAGAAAACACCTAAATTTCTTCATTTATAGGGAAAAAAGCTGACAAAAAAAACCCACAAAAACTAGACAAGAAGCGTGGACGAATCATAAGAAGCTCTAGACCGGCCATGGACCTAGTGGACCGACTCTGACAACCCAAGGGCATGATCAAATATACCTTTCGACGACGATAACATGGAATTCCAGCATCGACCACTCTAGGCTCTAGGGCATGGTGGCAAAGTTTCTTTTTTTGGTGTGACAAATGGCCGCATAGTTGAACACTCTCAAAGATGGCTCCCGAGAAAATAACAAAATCTCCACAACACACATATTCGTGTAACAAAGGACAATCGTAGGCCGACTCCACAAAACACATGTGCATGGAATGCTCCTTCATTGTTGTAGTCTAGAACATGATGTAAAATAAGAGAGGAGTGGCACCCCGGATGCTCACTCGCCGGAATCTTAGTCTCGAGTTGTAGATGGTGGAATGCCATGCTAGTTGGAGTTGGAAAGGACATCAAGTACCAAGTCATCTGCTTATTGTACCATATGGAACATCTAGAATGAGCGAAACCGTCAAATTTTCACTAGGCTTTTTTGTCCTTCAAAGAAATCATGCCGAGAGATATGGCCTTTGGCTGACAATGACTAGAGTAGGTATTAGGGTAGAGTAGGTTGCATTTTGTGTTACCATTGATTTCCGCATACTTCTCTCTTTGTAATTATCATCTCTCATTGAAGTAATGATAGAAAGACTTATTGCGGGCAGTTGCTCGAAAGAAAATGAAATCACGTAAGTAATTCTTTTCTTGAAGATATATAGGTCATGATGTGACACATTTGTTTCCTGGCCATATTATTTGTGGCATTCTTAAATTTAATTAATCGTTTGTTTCAGAGTTTACCTGTCAAAAAAATGTTTGTTTCATGTAGTTTAATGCACATCGAGGTTTTATTTTTGCAAATAATTGTACAGAAAGGTTGTTCAATATTTAATGTGATTACTATGGCAATGCAATTTTACCAGTGTGGTCTCAATTATTAAAGAGAGAAATCTAGCTTGACTGGTTTTGGAGTAAGGTAAGCATGATCCTCCAGATCTCAAAAGACAGTCAATTTTGGCCATTTCACATTAGTTTAGTATATGGGCTAAAGAACAGCTACACGGGGGCTAATTAAATATGCGATACGATTAGGAAGGGGCCGGTCCCAGTTCGTGAGAGAACGCATCATTATAGGCTCGATCAGATTCAGGAGAAAGGTTTCTGAAAAGAGGGATTCGATCACGAGCAAGCCGACGAAGAATCGGTTGCTTAAGCAAGTGGAGTACGTGCGAAAGTTCGAGCTTTCTTCGACTTGTTTTCTGCACGTGGTCAATTCTTTCATTAGAGATGAGATGGTCCTACGGAGACCCACACCGTACATTTGCTCACTAGTTGCCTTGTTCTCTAGCGCTGGAATCACACAATGAGCTGGCCAGCCGGAGGAAGAGATCTCAGTTCCAGCCTCCCAGCTATACGCAGCGAGTACACGTTTAGATTCCCCGCCAGTACAATATTATGGAGTTGCATAGCATCGAGAATCATAACTTGTTTTGCATGTGCACACAACTTGTAAACCCGTGGACCTGTTGTCACAAAACTGATCAACTAGGTGGTTTTTAACCAAAATTGATTATAAGTAAGATAAATTTTTACAAAAAAATCCTAAGATTATATTTTTATGTTGGCAAGCGTATAGAATGCTCATGAGGAAAACTGGTGGCTTCTGAGCTCACTGGAGTTCTTTTTTGAAAAAAAAGGTATATATAAGACTACAAAAAATCAGAAAAAAAATCACCCACAGATATTTATACATTCCTAAGGTACGTAAAGAAATTCGGACAAAAATACGTTTTATTTTGCAGAATATAAAAAGAAAAATCTCTGATAGAAATACGTGGTTTTTATACGATATACAGCTGGATTTTTTTCTGTAGCCCAAAATAAAATGAGTTTTTCACCGAAACTTGGCACAGTCATTCAACCCACACATATGTATTCCCGAAATATATTTTGGATTATTTTGAAACAAAATTTGTACTTGTATATATTCCCTCCTTTATTTAATCATGGTTATAATGTTTTTTTATCTCGAGTTGAATATCTATAAGATAGATCAAGTCTACAGAAAAACACGCTAACATACAGTCTTACCTATATAGAATGAAAATTTATCCTGTAGAAGTATGAGAGGGTTATTGTAAAATTTTGGTCTGTCTATGACCGGCTTTGATCAAAAACCACTTAGTTGACCGGTTTTGTGACCACGGGTTCGTAATTGTGTGACTTGTTATGTTAGTTAGCAAGTTCTGTGATCTAATAAGTGCACATACGAAACTAGTTGTACGAGTCCCGGTGTCATTTAATTTACTCGTACACGAGTGATGCGCAAGACCTATGGCAGTATACGACAATGGCGGCAGCACCCTTTTCGAAAGCCCAAGGAAAATGGCGGCAGTATACCTACTAGAACAAAATTAAACAAGGAGAGAGGTCGTTTTCCAGAATCTAGACCGATTTGTTTTCATTATTTCGTGCCGGCCGGAAGCACGGCGTTCCCTTGTCTCGCTGATGAGCAAACCACGCATATCTCGATCTGGAGCCGTAACGACGGTACAGTCATGAAACACCGAGCTCGCTGCGACCTGCGCCGCACGAGCCTGTGAGAAATTCAGTTCGGTCACGCGAGGCGCTGGCCAACCAAATCTCGCATTCATGGCGTATCGCTCCCGAGATCTCCCCCGAAAACGATTGAAGTGTGTACCGTCGTCAGAACGTGATCTAGCCAGCAAGATTTCCCTTCAGAAATTGGGCAGAAAAGGGTCAGTGTTTGTCTTCTGTCGTTGTTGTAGCATAATCTTGCGGTAACTATCAGCATATGCAAATGGTCACAGTATTTATTCCATGCTCTCCGCGTGCTTTTCGGCAAACAGTGGCGAGCTTGTAGTAGTACATGTGTCTCGATTCAGGCTACTGAACTGTGCGTGCATGTTTAATGCTCGGTATCGACGTCCTGCCCTCGCTGTCGGGTGTCGATCAGGGGACTCCTCGTCGTCGCAGGGTTTACTAAGTGCACTCTCTAAGTTGAAAATTAATTGAATTTCCGTTTTTGTGACAGGTATAATTTTATCAGTCTTGATCAAGTATATAGAAAAATATGTCTACTTATATAAAATAAAATTATATATATTACAAAACTATGCTTTATAAAGAAAGAAAATTAATTAACCTGGTGTGTTTTATATCATGGTATAGGTGTTTTTATATCTAGCACTACGGGACGCGCGCGCTACGCCGAGGGCAAAAGGCCGTCGGCGTAGGCCAAAATACCCTCGGCGTATGGTACGCCGAGGGCTGCTCAGTAGCCTCCGGCAAAGATCTCCTCGGAGCACACTCACGCCGGTCAGATCGAAATGTTGGTATGCTACGCCGAGGGCTTCTTGTCGGCGTGTGACCCGTCGGCATAGACTGTCGGCCTGTTGCAAAAACATTTTTTTAAAAATATATATATATTTTTTTTTGAAAAAAAATTAATTTGTTTTATTTTTTTTCTCAATTTTTTTATTCTTTGAATTGTTTCACTTGTTAATCTCCTACTTTGAACATTTTTAACATTAATTATATTTAATATTTGATTAAATTTCAGTCTTAGTCAAACTTCCCACCAGGTCACCTATCCTAATACTACTCCAGCTTCAGCACGATTAACTTTCTCGTTCCTTCAGAATCTGGTTCCGCAAATTAATTCATACATTGGTGTCAATACTATGGTATCAATCCTATTAGCTCTTATATCATCATGTCCAATGTTTGTATTTTTTGAAATTACAAACAATTATTTAAGTAAATATTAATGAATAAGTAAAAATATTATTGAATTCAAATAAAAATATAATAATTTTATTTTTTTGTATTTTTCTATTTAATATAGAATAATTAATATCTTTAAATCTGTAAATCGAAATTCAACAAATAATATGTCTAAATTGATCAGAAAAATGAGAGGAATCCAAATATGATATCCATATCAACTAATCACAAACCCTCCGTTTTTGAATTAGCTATTTGGTGGTTGCTTTAGAAATTCCCTTTTTACGCTCGAATAATGAAAAATGCCTTTTTGGTGTGATGAAAAGGAAAACTTGCATTGTATCTTTGATAAAATAGCATATAGTGAACCTAAAAAAGATTTTTGTAAAAAAACATGAGCATCGGATCATGTACCTGTAGTTCATATCTGACTCACTTCCTGCCGATTCGGCAGGAATTTGTCTTTTTCACCAAAGGTGGACGGAAAGGTTTCGGATCCGCATGTTGGGACATTATCCATATAAGGTGGTATAGTATTTTTGTAAAATATGGTGGTAGTATTTTGAATTAGCCATTTGGTGGTTGCTTTACAAAACCGTCCGTTTTTTATGCTCGGAAAATAGAAAATGGCTTTTTGGTGCGACGAAAAGGAAAACTTCCTCCTGCAACATTGTTCGCCATCCCATGATGCATGTGTATGCATAATATGGGTACATTATCAGAAACTATGCCTTGATTCTAGCCATAACATTAGTCATTTGACCCGAAAGCCAAGAAATCTCGAATGAGATAGGTCATTTTGTGAAGGTTTTTTTTAGACATAATCAATATATCAAGTTTGCTATTTTTCCTTATAACTATGTCACATAATATGATACCACGTGAAGGTTTCGCATTGTTTCGATCGTTTTTAAATTTTTTATGTCCGTTTTAAACTATCGTCAATCTTTGTCGAACGGCGGACATAAAGATTCTTAGCTCGGGGCCGAGCCTCGCTAAAATTTCATTGGATCTTTGATAAAATAGAATATTGTGAACCTAAAAATGATTTTTGTAAAAAAACATGAGCATCAGATCATGTACCTGTAGTTCATATCTGACCCACTTCTTATCGATTCGGCAGGAATTTGTCTTTTTCACCAAAGGTGGACGGAAAGGTTTCGGATCCCCCTATTGGGAAATTGTCCATATAAGGTGGTATAGTATTTTTGTAAAATGTGGTGGTACTATTTTGAATTATCCATTTAGTGGTTGCTTCACAAAACCGTCCGTTTTTTATGCTTGGAAAATAGAAAATGGCTTTTTGGTGCGACGAAAAGGAAAACTTCCTCCTACAACATTGTTCACCATCCCATGATGCATGTGTATGCATAATATGGAAACATTATCACAAACTATGCCTTGATTCTAGCCATAACATTGGTCATTTGACCCGAAAGCCAAGAAACCTCGAATGAGATAGGTCATTTTGTGAAGGTTTTTTGATACATAATCAATATATCAAGTTTGCTATTTTTTCTTATAACTATGTCACATAATATGATACCACGCGAAGGTTTCACATTGTTTCGATCGTTTTTGAATTTTTTATGCCCGTTTTAAACTATCGTCAAACTTTGTCGAACGACGGACATAAAGATTCTTAGCTCGGGGCAGATCCTCGCTAAACTTTCATTGGATCTTTGATAAAATAGCATATTGTGAACCTAAAAATGATTTTTGTAAAAAAACATGAGCATCGGATCATGTACCTGTAGTTCATATCTGACCCACTTCCTACCGATTCGGCAGAAATTTGTCTTTTTCACCAAAGGTGGACGGAAAGGTTTCGGATCCCCCTGTTGGGACATTGTCCATATAAGGTGGTATAATATTTTTGTAAAATGTGGTGGTAGTATTTTGAATTAGACATTTGGTGGTTGCTTCACAAAACCGTCTGTTTTTTATGCTCGGAAAATAGAAAATGGCATTTTGGTGCGACGAAAAGGAAAACTTCCACCTACAACATTGTTCGCCATCCCATTATGCATGTGTATGCATAATATGGATACATTATCACAAACTATGCCTTGATTCTAGCCATAACATTAGTCATTTGACCCGAAAGCCAAGAAACCTCGAATGAGATAGGTCATTTTGTGAAGGTTTTTTGAGACATAATCAATATATCAAGTTTAATATTTTTTCTTATAACTATGTCACATAATATGACACCACGTGAAGGTTTCGCATTGTTTCGATCGTTTTTGAATTTTTTATGCCCGTTTTAAACTATCGTCAAACTTTGTCGAACGACGGACATAAAGATTCTTAGCTCGGGGCCGAGCCTCGCTAAACTTTCCTTAGATCTTTGATAAAATAGCATATTTTGAACCTAAAATGATTTTTGTAAAAAAACATGAGCATCGGATCATGTACCTGTAGTTCATATCTGACCCACTTCCTACCGATTCGGCAGGAATTTGTCTTTTTCACCAAAGGTGGACGGAAAGGTTTTGGATCCCCCTGTTGGGACATTGTCCATATAAGGTGGTATAGTATTTTTGTAAAATGTGGTGGTAGTATTTTGGATTAGCCATTTGGTGGTTGCTCACAAAACCATCCGTTTTTTATGCTCGGAAAATAGAAAATGGCTTTTTGGTGCGACGAAAAAGAAAACTTCCTCCTGCAACATTGTTCGCCATCCCATGATGCATGTGTATACATAATATGGGCACATTATCACAAACTATGCCTTAATTCTAGCCATAACATTGGTCATTTGACCAGAAAGCCAAGAAACCTCGAATGAGATAGGTCATTTTGTGAAGGTTTTTTTGAGACATAATCAATATACCAAGTTTGATATTTTTCCTTCTAACTATGTCACATAATATGACACCACGCGAAGGTTTCGCATTGTTTCGATTGTTTTTGAATTTTTTATGCCCGTTTTAAACTATATATAATGTTTTATGTTTTACTTAATTTTTATTTATAAATGTGTAATATTTGAGTGTAGATAGATAGGTCTTATTTTTCTGCAAATTTTGATATATTATTTGTATTTTTTCGAATTAGAATAATTTAGTTATGATTTTTCAAAGTTTAATGACATAAAATAAAAAATAGCTACGCCAAGGACAGCCGTCGGCGTATGCTACGCCGAGGACAGCCGTCGGTGTAGCATAGAATATGACGAGGACAATTTTACGCCGACGGCTGCTTGGCGGGGCTGGTCTGGACGATGGCTACGCCGACGGCCCCGACGTTTGGCCGTCGGCGTAGCTTCCCATTCCTGTAGTATAGTCAAATTTATTGTCTGTTCGCTACAGTTTATGTAAACAGATTGTAGTAGATATTTGTATATGTGTAGTTTGTGTATGAGCTGTAGAGCCTCGCGCTCGTAAACAGGTATCCTCTCTCTCTGTTTGGAAATAAATTTTACAGAATTTATCTAGAAATTACACATGTAGATGCATTTTAATGTTAAGATACTATGACGCTTATTTTTAAATGGAGAAAGTATATCCAAACATGCGCTTACGACATTCACATAATACTGACGAGGAACAAATCCGGATCTGAAGCTGTTGTAGCCGACAACATACACGGATGAGATAATGACGTATGTCTAATTAAATTGACCGGACAAGCTCGCGTCGTCGACCGAGACCGTGACGTGCAAGTTGGAGCAAGAAACCAAACCAGCCATGACATGGGTGAAATCAGAGAAACCGATCTCCGTGTGCACGCATGCATGACATCGCAGACTGTGTGACGCGCACGAAATCGCAATGCACGCGTGCAGGCTCTAAAACTGCTGGTCTCATCACACCCCTTGGATCTGGCCGTAGAAACGGGAGGGGGCGGTTATGCCTATACGCGCGCGCGTGAGCGTGACGTCTTTTGGCGGAGCGTTCCGGCAAGAGATCGGCGTGTTAGGATCGACGTCACATGACGAAGGCGCATTTCTGGAGGGGCCAAGGACACAATGTGGTGACAACATGAGAAATATTTATGCACATATATGTACATTAAACATTATAGCACATCCTTGCTGAGCCAATTGTTGCGGATGCCCGGTATATCCGTATATAGCATATACCACCATGCATGCGTATGCATGACATATTCGTAGGGATAGAGAACTTGTCGGTGGATCCCCACCGGACGGCCGGCCGACGATGAAGGCGATCGAAACTGCTCGTGCATGCGTGTGGAGGGTGAATAAAGAGAGAAAACACGTTTACCTGGTGGTCTTGCTTCTAGCACGATCGAGACTGTTGCCACGATTTTTGTTAGAGCTAGGCGCTAGCTAGCGAAGATGACCATTTGATCGATCGAGTCCAGTGACCAGTGCCCGTGTGATTTGCCATTGCGGCTACCTTCGCCGTGGAAAACGTACCGGGTGCGCGCGGCCGGGAGGGCCCGTGTGTCTTGTCCCCCATGCATGCATATGCATAGCATGATAATTGTGCTGGACCGAATCATGCACGGCACGGAACCTATCTAGCTCGCCGGCCGTGATCGACGAAGCAGTGCATGTGTCTGCGCTCTGCTTCCTAGACGTCGTCGTCGTTGCGGTCACGTAATAGAGGTACGTACTGCTGCCATAATTGTACGACAGCTCAATTAGGCGGCAATTTTCAACTAAGGCGGCGCCGGAGCGTATCAGATGCGCCCGGAGAGTGTACTCGATCTCACCACAAAAATGTGACAAATAAGTAAGAAGAAGAGTTGAGAGCCTACACTACAGGAAAATTTAGAGACGCCCACGGCCGGCCGGCTACGCCGACGGCCAAATGTCGGGGCTGTCGACGTAGCAGCCTCCCCCGGCTAGCCGTCGGCGTAGGAACGGCTGTCGGTATTGATGACGGTGCCAAGAGGAGTCCTCGGCATAGCGCGATCGCCGGCGTAATAGAGAGGGTTATGCCGATGGTGGCTCTCGGCGTAGCCTAGTTCACATACGATGACGGAAACGGCGTTAGGTAGCTACGCTGTGCCGACGGCTAGGCCGTTGGCGTTGCTCTTTGGAAAAAAATGGTTGGTCCGTGCCGACGGCTAGGCCGCCGGCGTAGGCCTCCAGTTTTTTTTCCATTTAATTTTAGCCATAGCTATTTTTCCTTTTATCTCAATAATTTCAAAAAAATTATAACTAAATCATTCTAATTCAGAAAAATACAAATAATATACCAAAATTTATAGAAAAATAAGATCTATCTATCTACACTTAAATATAACACATTTATAAATAAAAATTAGATGAAACATAAAGCATTATATATAGTTTAAAACAGACATTAGAAATTTAAAAACGATCGAAACAATGTGAAATATTCACGTGGTGTATATTATATGACATAGTTAGAAGGAAAAATATCAAACTTGGTATATTGATTATGTCTAAAAAAACCTTCACAAAATGACCTATCTCTTCGAGGTTTTCTGGCTTTCGGGTCAAATGACCAATGTTATGGTCAGAATAAAGGCATAGTTTATGATAATGTGTCCATATTATGCATACATATGCATCATGGGATGGCGAATAATGCCTTAGGAGGAAGTTTTCCTTTTCGTCGCACCAAAAAGCCATTTTTCATTTTCCGAGTGCAAAAAACGTGCGGTTTTGTGAAGCAACCACCAAATGGCTAATTCAAAATGTTACCACCATATTTTTCAAAAATACTAGACCACCTTACGTAGATAATGTCCTAACAAGGGGATCTTAAGCATTTCTGTCTATCCCTGGTGAAAAAGATAAATTCCTCCCGAATCGGTAGAAACTGGGTCACATATGAACTACAGGTACATGATCGGATGCTCATGATTTTCTACAAAAAATCATTTTTAGGTTCAAAATATGTTGTTTTATCATAGATCCACTTCAAGTTTAGCGAGTCTCATCCCCGAGCTAAGAATCTTCATACCCGCTCTTCGACGAAGTTTGACGATAGTTTAAAACAGACATAAGAAATTGAAAAACGATCCAAACAATGCGAAACCTTCATGTGGTGTCATATTATGTGATATAGTTAGAAGGAAAGATATCAAACTTGGTATATTGACTATGTCTAAAAAAACTTCACAAAATGACCTATCTCGTTCGATATGTCCTAGAGGCAATAATAAATATAGTTATTATTATATCTTTGTGTTTATGATAAATGTTTACATTCATGCTATAATAGTATTAACAAGGAAACATTAATACTTGTGTGATTTGTAAACTTAATTTGAAGTCCCTAGTAAAGCCTCTATATAATACTAGCTTGTTGGTTAATAGATGATTGTGGTTTCCCTATCATGAACATTGAGATGTTATTAACAACAAGATCATATCGTTAGGATAATGATATGGTGGACATACTCCTATAGATAAGCGTAGCATAAAGATCAAGTCATTTTAATAGTTCAATTGCTATATGCTTTCTGATACATAGTAACCTAATTCCTTAGACCATGAGATCATGCATATCACCTTTACCGGATGGATGCTTTGATGACATCAAACACCACACCGTAACTGGGTGGCTATAAAGGTGGCATTGAGTGTTCGGAAAGTATTGGTTGAAACACATGGATCAAGACTGGGATTTGTCCATCCATATGACGGATAGATATACTCTGGGCCCTCTCGGTGAAATGTCATCCAATTAGCTTGCAAGCATGTGACTAGCTCACAAGGTATCACATATCACGGGAACGAGAAAAGAGTACTTATCAGTAACGAGGTTGAACTAGGTATGCAGAGATACCGACGATCATAACCTCGGATAAGTAAACTATCGTGAGACAAAGGGAAATTGGTATCGTATGTAAGTGGTTCATTCGATCGCAAAGTAATCGTAGAAATATGTGGGAGCCATATGAATTTCCAGATTCCTCTATTGGTTATTGTTCGGAGAGGTGTCTCGATCATGTCCGCATAATTCACGAACCGTAGGGAGACACAAGGATTGACGTTGTTTGAGTAGTTATGGAATGATGATAAAGAAACTGAATGTTGTTCGAGTCTCGAATGGGATTCGGATATCACGAGGAGATCAGAATGGTCCTGAGAATAAGATTCAGATAAGGAAAGTCCGTTTGAGTTGGAGAATGGTTCCTGTTTTCATCGGGAATGTTCTAGAAGGTTCGAATGTCCGGCACTCAGAGGAAGGTACATGAATGTGTTATATCAAGTTGGTATGATTGCATTTTGTACTCGGTGTCATCGCTGAACAAAATAGAGGGATTAATCAAATCCTAGTTTGAAAAGTCAAACGGCTAGTTTGAAAATCAAACGGCTAGTTTTGGGAAGTGGAGAGGGAGGTGGAAACCAACTTGGGGGAGGAGTTCCTCCTCCCACCGCCGGTGCACCACCAAGCCGAGTTGGGGAGGGACTCCCCTCCCCTTGGCCGCCCCCCTCCACCTATATAAGGAGGGGCAGGGCTCCCCTCCTAGACACACAAGTTCCTACTCCTCTAAACCCTAGCCCCAAGCCGCCGCCGCCTCCATAGCCGCCGCGGCCTAGGAGCACTCGCCGCCTAGGTGAAACCCCAGCCCGCCCAGCCCCCTCCTCGGCGTGTCTAAACCCTAGATCGTCGAGGACTCTCTCATACTCCACCATACTCGCTCTGGCTTAAGGCGAAGCCCTGCGAGATCTCCCCTCTACTTCCGGTACCACGCCGTTGTCGCCGAATCGTGAGGAGAGTGCTACAACCTCCGCTGCCTGCTGGAACAAGGGAGAGGAAGGTCTTCATCGAGTACCGAACGTGTGACCGACTGCGGGAGCGCTGCCGGAACGCAGCGCCAGAAGGATCGTCTACGCGATCTTGAGATCGGGAAGAGTACGACTACATCACCCACGAGAATCCGCTCTCGTTAAACACTTTGGAATCTTCGAGAGTGAGTTATTCTATCGACTCGTTGCTACAATCTAGTAGATAGATCTTGGCTTGTTTGTTTGTATGCGGTAGAATTTTTTTGTTTTCCATGCTACGAAACCCTACAGTGGTATCAGAGCCGTGTCTATATGTAGATTTGTTACACGAGTAGAACACAATGGTCATTATGGGCGTTGATGCTTTTATTGTCGATTGCTTCTTGTGTACTTTGCATCTTGCGGTATGTTGGGATGAAGCGGCCCGGGCTAACCTTACATGACATCGTTCATGAGACTTGCTCCACGCTTGACATGCAACTTGTATTGCATAAGTGGCTTTGCGGGTGCCTGTTTCTCCTAGCATAGTTAAGATCCAATTTACATCGGGTGATTAACAATACTAGTATCAATGTTGTGATTCATGTTCGTAAGTTAGAACGACACTTATTGAAAGCCCCAAACCACGTAAAATATGCAAAGAAAGTAGAGGCGTCTAACTTTGTTTTGCAGGGGTGTGATGTGATGTGATATGGCCATGATTGTGATTATATTTGATGTATGCAATGTTCCTTATTGTAAGTTGGCAACCGGCAGGAGCCATATGGTTGTCTTTAATTTATGTTAAGACCCGCGTGTCTATTCAAAGTAGTTGTAATAGTTGAAGCCGGTGGACGACAACCATGGAGAAGCGTCATTGACCTTGATGCAATGCCGGTGATGATGGAGATCATGTTCGTGCTAGAAGATGGAGATCGGAAGCACAAAGAAGAAAGGCCATATCATATCACATATTATGAATTGCATGTGATGTTAATCCTTTATCCATCTTGTATTGCTTAGTAGACGACGGTAGCATTATAAGATGATCCCTCATGCACATGAATTTCAAGTCATAAAGTGTTCACCCTTAGTTAGCACCGTTGCTAAAGCTTGTTGTTTCGAAGCACCACGTGATGATCGGGTGTGTTAGATTCCGCAAGTGTATACAACGTGAGCAAGCCAGATTTGCTCATGCGGAAACTAAGGTTTGATCTTGACGAGCCTAGCATGTATGCACATGGTCTCTAACACGGATCACCGAAAGGTAAAGCATGAATCATATAGTAGATATGATGAACATGCCGATTGTTCGCCATTGAAACTATATCAACTCTCGTGATGATCGGTGTTGATGTGGTGGATTTGGTTCGTGTGATCACTAAAACAATGTGAGGGATATTGTTTTGAGTGGGAGTTCACCTAGATTAATTTTATTATTAATTTGAACTCAATTTGTCATAAATTTAGTCTAAAACTATTGCAAATATGTTGTAGATCAATGGCAGCCCCTACCATCAATTTTAATGCGTTCCTAGAGAAAGAAAAGTTGAAAAACAATGGAAGCAACTTCGCGGATTGGTTCCGCAATTTGAGGATTGTCCTCACAACTGGTAATTTGACCTATGTGTGGATGCAATCATTGGGTGACCCACTGCACTGATGCTTCCGATGAAGTAAAGAATGTTTACCTCACTCAAGACTCAAGATCTACGATTCAAGGTGCTATCTTGTATGGTTTAGAATCGAGCTTGTAAAAGGTTTGAGAATTCAGACCCATATGATATTGTCGAGGATCTCAAATTGATCTTTGAGACTCATGCGGCAATTGAAAGCTATGAGGCTTCAAAAGTTCTTTAATCGCAAGATGGAAGAGGGCAGCTCCGTCAGTGAGCATGTGCTTAAGATGTCTGGGCACGCAAACAAACTTCAAAGCTTGGGTATAGTGATTCCTAATGCTTTGGGGATTTACCGCGTCCTCCAATCACTACCACCAAGTTACAAGAACTTTGTGATGAACTACAACATGCAAAACATGAACAAGACGTTGCCAGAACTCTTTGCCATGTTGAAATCTGCAGAAGTGGAGATCAAGAAAGAGCACCAAGTGTTGTTGGTCAATAAGACCACCAAATTCAAGAAAGGCAAGTCTAAGCGTAAGGACACTTGAAGAAGGGTGGTAAGAAAGTTACCACGCCAACGAAGAAGACCAAGGCTGGACCTAAGCCTGATACTGAGTGCTTTTACTGCAAGGGAGAAGGTCACTGGAAGCGGAATTGCCCAAAGTACTTGGCGGATTTGAAGAACGGCAACATCAAGAAGAAAGGTATATCTGATATACATGTTATTGATGTGTATCTCACTAGTACTCGTAGTAGTGCTCGGTATTTGATAATCGGTTCTGGTTGCTCATATTTGTAACTCAAACAAGTGCTGGAATAAACGAAGCTAGCGAAGAACGATGTGACGATGCGCGGAAACGGATCAAAGGTTGATGTGATCGCTGGTCGGCACGCTACCCTTCATCTACAATCGGTTTTATTTTTATACTTAAATATTTGTTATTTGGTGCGTGCTTTAAGCATTAACATTATATCGATCTTGTTTATTGCGAGACGGTTACTTGTTTAAGTCCGAGAATAATGGTTGTTCGATTTATATGAGTAATATGTTTTATGCACATGCACCTTTGATAGATGGTCTATTCTTGTTGAATCTCGATAGTGGAAATACACATATTAATAACATTGAGGCTAAACGCTTGAAATCGAGCGATAACTTGACCTATATGTGGCAATCGCTGCCTTGGTCACATTGGAGTGAAGCGATGAAGAAACTCCATTCCGATGGACTTCTTGAATCACTTGATTTCGAATCACTTGAAAGATGCGCATGTCCGATGGGTAAAATGACTAAGACTCCATTTTCGGTATGATGGAGCGAGCTACGGACTTCTTGGAAATCATACATACCGATGTGTGTGGTCCAATGAGTGTAGCATCGCTACGGTGGTTATCGTTATGTTCTTACCTTCACGGATGACTTGAGTTGATATGGGTATATCTATTTCATGAAACATAAGTCCGAAACTTTCAAGAAGTTTAAGGAATTTCAAAGTGAGGTAGAGAATCAACGTAACAAGAAGATTAAATTTCTATGTTCGATCGTGGAGGTGAATATCTGTTACGAGTTTGGCGAGCATTTGAAGAAATGCGAATACTTTCACAATTGACACCGAGAACACCACAACAGAATGGTGTGTCCGAACGTCAGAATCGAACTCTCTTAGATATGGTTCGCTCTATGATGTCACTTACAGATTTATCACTATCATTTTGGGGTTATGCATTAGAAACAGCATTCACTTTAAATAGGGCACCATCTAAACTGCTGAAACGACACCGTATGAATTATGGTTTGGGAAGAAACCTAGATTGTCGCTCCTTAAAGTTTGGGGTTGCGGGCCTATGTAAAGAAGTTACAGCCGGACAAGCTTGAACCCAAAGCGAAAAATGCGTCTTCATAGGATACCTGAAGGAAACTATTGGGTATACCTTCTATCATAGATCCAAGGCAAAATCTTCGCTGTTAAGAATGGATCCTTTCTAGAGAAGGAATTTCTCTCGAAAGAAGTGACCGGAAGGAAAGTAGAACTCGACGAGGTTGTCGAACCTTCTCTCGAATTAAGTAGCGCAAGACCGGAAGAAGTTCCTGTGGTGCCTGCACCATTAGAGAGGAAGCTAATGATGATGATCATGAAACTTGGTTGAAGTTGCTACAGAGCCTCGCAGTCAACGAGAACTCGTACCACCTGCATTGGTATGATCCCATTATGAGTGTCATGTTGGTGGACAACACCGATGACCCCGAGACATATGAGGAAGCGATGATGAGCCCAGATTCCAATAAATGGCAAGAAGCCATGAACCGAGATTGGATCCATGTACGAAAACCAAGTATGGACTTTGGTGGACTTACCGGATGGCGGAAGCCGAGAACAAATGGATTTTCAAGAAGAACAGATGTCGATGGTAATGTTATCGTTTATAAAGCTCGACTTGTCGCAAAGGGTTTCGACAAATTCAAGGAGTTGACTACGATGAGACTTTCTCACCAAGAGCAAGCTAAAGTCTGTGGAGGATTATGTTAGCAATCGCTGCATATTATGATTATGAGATATGGCGATGGATGTCAAAACAAAGATTCCTCAATGGAGACATTGATGAAGAGTTGTATATGATGCAACCCAAAGGTTTTGTCGATCCTAAAGATGCTAACAAGGTAAGCAAACTTCAACGGTCCATCTATGGATTGAAGCAAGCATCCCAAAGTGGGAATCAACTTTTTGATAAGGTGATCAAAGTATAGGTTTTATACAAACTTATGGAGAAGCTTGTATTTACAAAAAAGTGAGGGAGCTCAGAGCATTCTTAATACTATATGTAGATGACATATTATTGATTGGGAATGATGTAGACCTTCTTAATAGTGTCAAGGAATATTTGAATAATAGTTTTCAATGAAGGATCTTGGCGAAGCTTACATATTAGGCATAAAGATTTATAGAGATAGATCGACGCCATATATCATTGTCACAAAGTACATATTTGGACAAAGTTCTAACGAGGTTTGGAATGGAAGATAGCAAGTAAGGGTTCTTGCCCATGTTGCCCAATACGACCTTGAGTAAAACTCAAAGTCCGACATCGGCGTAAGATAGAGAAAGGATGAGTAAGACTCCTATGCCTCAGCCATAGGATCTCTAATGTATGCCATGCTATGTACTAGACCCGACATTGCATATGTCGTTAGTTTAACTAGCAGATATCAAAGTGATCCAGAGTGGATCATTGGACAATGTCAAAAACATCCTTAAGTACTTGAGAAGAACTAAGGATATGGTTCTTTCTTATGGAGGTGATGAACAGCTCGTTGTTAATGGTTACACCGATGCTAGTTGGAACACCGATCCGGATGATTCTAAATCATAATATGGATACGTATTTTTTTTGAATGGTGCAGTAGTTAGCTGGAGGAGTGCAAAGCAAAGCGTTGTGGCGAGATCTTCAACTGAATCGGAATACATGGCTGCTTCGGAGGCTTCATAAGAAGCGATATGGATGAAAGAGTTCATTATAGAGCTGGGTGTGGTTCCTAGTGCGCTGGACCCAATGTCTATCTACTATGATAACATGGGCGCCATAGCCAATGCGCAAGAACCAAGGTCACACAAGAAGCTGAAGCATATCAAGCTACGTTTTCACGCTTATTCGAGAACATATCCAAGATGGGGATATAAAGATTTGCAAAGTACACACAGATCTGAATGTGGCGGATCCGTTGACTAAACCTCTCCCGAGGGCAAAACATGACCAGCACCAAACTGCCATGGGTGTTCGGTATATTACCATGTAATCTAGATTAGATGACTCTAGTGCAAGTGGGAGATCATGGAGATATGCCCTAGAGGCAATATTAAATATAGTTATTATTATATCTTTGTGTTTATGATAAATGTTTACATTCATGCTATAATAGTATTAACAAGGAAACATTAATACTTGTGTGATTTGTAAACTTAATTTGAAGTCCCTAGTAAAGCCTCTATATAATACTAGCTTGTTGGTTAATAGATGATTGTGGTTTCCCTATCATGAACATTGAGATGTTATTAACAACAAGATCATATCGTTAGGATAATGATATGGTGGACATACTCCTATAGATAAGCGTAGCATAAAGATCAAGTCATTTTAATAGTTCAATTGCTATATGCTTTCTGATACATAGTAACCTAATTCCTTAGACCATGAGATCATGCATATCACCTTTACCGGATGGATGCTTTGATGACATCAAACACCACACCGTAACTGGGTGGCTATAAAGGTGGCATTGAGTGTTCGGAAAGTATTGGTTGAAACACATGGATCAAGAATGGGATTTGTCCATCCATATGACGGATAGATATACTCTGGGCCCTCTCGGTGAAATGTCATCCAATTAGCTTGCAAGCATGTTACTAGCTCACAAGGTATCACATATCACGGGAACGAGAAAAGAGTACTTATCAGTAACGAGGTCGAACTAGGTATGCAGAGATACCGACGATCATAACCTCGGATAAGTAAACTATCGTGAGACAAAGGGAAATTGGTATCGTATGTAAGTGGTTCATTTGATCGCAAAGTAATCGTAGAAATATGTGGGAGCCATATGAATTTCCAGATTCCTCTATTGGTTATTGTTCGGAGAGGTGTCTCGATCATGTCCGCATAATTCACGAACCGTAGGGAGACACACTTAAGGATTCGACGTTGTTTGAGTAGTTATGGAATGGTGATAAAGAGACCGAATGTTGTTCGGAGTCTCGAATGGGATTCGGGATATCACGAGGAGATCCGGAATGGTCCGGAGAATAAGATTCGTATAAGGAAAGTCCCGTTTCGGAGTTGGAGAATGGTTCCGGTGTTTTCATCGGGAATGTTCTAGAAGGTTCCGAATGTCAAGACTCCAGAGGGGAAGGGTACATGAATGTGTTATATCAAGTTGGTATGATTGCATTATGTACTCGGTGTCATCGCTGAACAAAATAGAGGGATTAATCAAATCCTAGTTTGAAAAGTCAAACGGCTAGTTTGAAAATCAAACGGCTAGTTTTGGGAAGTGGAGAGGGAGGTGGAAACCGACTTGGGGGAGGAGTTCCTCCTCCCACCGCCGGTGCACCACCAAGCCGAGTTGGGGAGGGACTCCCCTCCCCTTGGCCGGCCCCCTCCACCTATATAAGGAGGGGCAGGGATCCCCTCCTAGACACACAAGTTCCTACTCCTCTAAACCCTAGCTCCAAGCCGCCGCCGCCTCCATAGCCACCGCCGGCCCTAGGGCACTCGCCGCCGCTGCCTAGGTGAAACCCTAGCCTCCGGCCTATCCCCCTCCTCGGCGTGTCTAAACCCTAGATCGTCGAGGGACTCTCTCATACTCCACCATACTCGCTCCGGCTTAAGGCGAAGCTCATGAGATCTCCCTACTTCCTACTGCCAGTCACGGAATCGCGAGGAGAGTGCTACAACCTCCGCTGCATGGAACAAGGAGAGGAAGGTCTTGAAAATTTAACGCATGTGATCGATCAAGGAGCACTGCCGAAACGCAGCGCCGGAAGGATCGTCTACGCGATCTTAAGATCGGGAAGAGTACGACTACATCACCCACGAGAATCCGCTCTCGTTAAACACTTTGGAATCTTCGAGGGTGAGTTATTCTATCGAATCATTGCTACAATCTAGTAGATAGATCTTGGCTTGTTTGTTTGTATGCGGTAGAAATTTTTTGTTTTCCATGCTACGAAACCCTACAAGAAGGAAACATATCAAACTTGGTATATTGACTATGTCTAAAAAAACTTCACAAAATGACCTATCTCGTTCGAGGTTTCTTGGCTTTCGGGTCAAATGACCAATGTTATGGCTAGAATGAAGGCATAGTTTGTGATAATGTGTCCATATTGTGCATACATGTGCATCATTGGATGGCGAACAATGTTTTAGGAGGAAGTTTTTCTTTTCGTCGCACCAAAAAGCTATTTTCCATTTTTCGAGTGCAAAAAAGGGCGGTTTTGTAAAGCAACCATCAAATGGATAATTCAAAATGCCACCACCACATTTTTCAAAAATACTAGACCAGCTTACATGGATAATGTTCTAACAGGAGATCTCAAACCTTTCTGACTATCCCTAGTGAAAAAGACAAATTCCTGCAAAAATCGTCATGAAGTGGGTCAGATATGAAATACATGTACATGATCGGATTCTCATGATTTAAAAAAACATTTTTAGGTTCACAATACGCTGTTTCATCAGAGATCCACTTCAAGTTTAGCGAGTCTCGGCCACAAGATAAGAATCTTCATGCCCGTCATTCGACAAAGTTTAACGATAGTTTAAAACGGACATAAGAAATTCAAAAACGATCCAAACACCGCAGTAACGCCAGCGTTTCCCTACCACCGCTGCGCCGCCCGTGAGCGCGGCCTACACGAGAAGGTCATTGTACATCTCGACCTCGCCGGTGTCCTCCTGCTCGGTGGCCTGCTCCTCCGTAGCGGTCTCCATCTCAACGGCAGCGGCTGCTCGCTTACAAGCTCGTGTACCTCGACGGTCTGTTGTGTGGCCACCCACACGGTCGCCCGCTCGCCCACCTGCTCGGAGGCCTCCATCTCAGTGTGCTGCTTCGCTTCAACCTCCTGCTCGATGGCGATGAAGCGGTGGCCCCTCTCCTCTTGATAAGCTGAGTGGATGGAGGCCGCGATGAAACGACCTTCATTGGCGGCATCAAAAACATCGGCGGCCTGCTCCTCCCATGATCATCATCGCTACTCGACGGTTTTGCTTCATGCGAGTCCCGTTCAAGGTCGCCATTGCTGCAAGGTATGCCACGGCTCCAGTCAGCCGATCGTTGAAGGTACTAGGCATGTAATACCTCAATGGTACCCGTTGGCTAGGATGATGGTGTCGATGGCATTGGCCTCCGCCGCCTATGTCACGGCCGTGTTGGTGACACATTGATGACCCACAAGTATAGGGGGTGTATCGTAGTAGTTTTGATAAATAGGAGTGTCGATCCCAACAAGGAGAAGAAGGTGTTGACTAGTGGTATGGAGCAGGAAATATCTATAAATACTTAGCAAACGGATTTTTAGGGGTTTTCTGATAAAACAAAGAAATAAAGTGCAAGTAATGAAGACGGCAAACAAACGCAGCAAGTGGCCCAATCCTTTCTTAGCAAAGGACAAGCCGGTGGAATTGCTTATATGGACCAAACGTTCTCGAGGACACATGAGAATTTTGTCAAGTGCTTTTGCTTCAAATAGCTGAGTAGTCTTATTTGGTGTTGTAAGTGTTGTGTGGGTGAACATGTGCTAATGTACCGACCTTACTTGGACTAATACATACTTGTGATTAAACCCCTTGCAAGCATCCACAACTACAAAAAAGCAATTAAAGTATAAACCTAACCACAGCCTTAAACTCTGAGATCCTACGCTCCCTTGTGCAATGGTGTCCTAACGGGGGGTCAGGTTTCTATCACTCCGGCAACCCCGCAATTAGTAGCCAAATACACAATGCATTTCCCTAGGCGCATAAATGGTGAAGTCTCATGTCGATGTTCACATGACACCACTAGAAGAATAGCACCATAACTTAAATATTAAACCATTGAATAATATCTGAACACAAATCTACTACTAACAACATGACTTCTCCCATGTCCTCAAGAACTAAACGAACTACTCATGAGACATCATATGGATCAAGATCAAAGATGATATGGTGATGAATAACAATCTGAACATAAACAATAATCCAATGGTTCCACTCACAAGCATCAACTAGAATAGTAATCAACACCGAGAAAGTTTCCCCTAAGAACTATGCAAGTATTCAACACAATTGTTACAGCGGGATGGAGTGGTGATGATGGTGCTGGTGGAGATGATGGTGTGGATTATGATGATGATGATCCTGATGAAGTCTAGCTTGATGATGGTGTTGATGGCGATGATCTCCCCTCTTCGGGAAGGAATTTCCCCGGCAGAAATCTGTCTGCCGGAGAGCTCTTTCTCTCTCCGTGCTTTCGCCCCGCAGAGGCGGCAGAATCTTTCTGTGGTCGCTTCCCTGTGTATTAGGGTTTCGAGGAGAAGATATAGGCGAGAGGGCGGAGCCAGAGGTGGGCCACACCCCCTGTAGGTGCAGCCTAGGGGTGGCCCATGTCTAGGAGGGTGTGGGCCCCCTGTGGCCCATCTCCGCCTCCCCTTCTGGCTTTCTTCGTCTTCTCGGAAAATATGATTTTCTGTAGTTTTTCTGGTATTTTTCTGATCTTCGCGAACTTGCATCAAAACACCTCTTTTTCGATCAGAATCCTGACTCCGGTAGTTCATCCTCCAAGAATCATCCAACATGCAAAAACAGATGAAAATACATAAGTAACACCTTTTTATATGAAATATATCAATGGATAGAGTAAAATTATGATATAGAATGGTGATGCAAATTGGACGTATCACACGTTGGGCGACCTCCTCGACGGCTAGAGTAGCCTCCCCCGCCGTCTCCCTCACCAAGGCCACAACGACCATCTGCTGACGGATAGAGGCCTCCGTTGTTGCTGATGCTCGAGACGGCTCGATTATGTATGCCTCAACAACATAATTGGCGGCATAGAGGGCGTCGCGAGCCGCGTCCTCCCGGTCTATCTTAATGGACTCGAGGATTTACTACTATCGGGTCGAGCTTCCCTCGCAGCTATCCACCCACTCCTCCATGTCCTCTTCCTCCTCGTCGGCATCCCACTCGTCGACATCCTCCACCTCCTCCTCCCTCACAAATGGGGCTTGCTCGCCATCTTGCGACAGGGAGGGAAGGTATGCTGCAAGGGTGTACTTGCCGAGGTCTCCCTAGGTGACTGGGAGGCGTCTAGGAGGCATGGTGATGGTGGTTGATGTGTCTATTTCTTAAGCATATTTATCTTATGTTTTTGCATAAGTAGACTTAGGATTTTGGTATTTTACAGCGCTCGAGAGCACCTTTTACCCTTGTTTCAATAGGATCACTAATTATTAAGTCTTTTGTGAATATATCAATTGGGACAGTCATGTTATGTAATAATATGATATTTCTAAGTGATAAATGTCATCTAAATGATTTTCCACACACTTGGGAGAATATAGGATGTGAGGAGAAGTTTTAGAAGGTTTAGCGATCTGCGATACGGTCGGAACCCGCCCGTACTACCTGCTAGAACATCTGCATCGTCAAATACTTTTAGCACGTGAATATGGACCTAAGATCCGACATTCACAGACACCTCTAGGCACGAAACACCACGGCATGAAGGGATCTGAAGAAGGAACTTGGAGAAGGGAAAATCCTTGCTGCTACACGAATCATCAAGGGACAACACCTCATCCCCTTCATCATCAACGATGCATATCGATCAACACCATCATCCCCTCTCTCATTCATTAGATCTTGTTGTAATTCAAATACAATTGTGGGTTTGCACTTGATTTTACCTTTGCACTTTAAATCCATCCATATGAATATGATGATATTGTTGATTGCCTCCATGTGTGAGTAGTTCCCTTACTTCTTGGGTAGATGGAGGAACCCTAGCATTATTATGAAATAAAATAAATATGATCTATAACATTGGTCTTTGATCTTTACTTGATCTATGATATTGTGTAGATCTCTCTTTCTAGATGGTATGTAAAGTTGACCACATAACATTTGCCTTCAGGACTAAACAGAGGGAACTACCATTTGGACGTGTATGGAGTATATCTGGTGCTACTCTCTAACTGCAAGCATTGGCTTATAACATACACGCTCAATGGGGAAAAATAGAGATCCACTAAGCTCATAAAGATATCCATGGGGAAACCCCTTAATTATGGTGGTCTGTAGAAGTGACTTGCTCGCAGGCGTCACGGTAGTTATTTAGAGATGACCTCATCATATGACTCATAGAAGTGGTTTGCTCACGAGATTTGTTGATGAACATCTTATTATGGAAGTCTCTCCACACATATCATGATGAAAGATATAGGTTATATTAATCATAAATAATTCTCACATGCTAGTGGTGTATCCTACATCTCCGAGAACATGTAAGCCTTATTGAGTTCCAACACCATTCACAATGCACATGTTTCTTTGTTAACTTGCTTTCATTACTTTTTGCACACAAACATAACACTCTTTACTTGAGATCAAAGGCAACTTACGAGTATTATTTGATAGATAGTGATAAGGGGCATAAAGACCTTAATCAAATAGCTATTTATGTGTTCGATACTCTTATTTTTAAACTATCTACAATTGATATGTGCACTTGTAGTCATCAGTGGTCCTCCCTATCCTCGGGGTCTTCCTTTTATAGGCCGAGTAGCCCCTCGGCGAGAAACAACGAGAAGGGAGCGAACAGATTCGATGTCCGATTTATGGCCCGCCGTTTGGGATGCCCTAATGCACAAAGGACTTCTTTCGAGCATGGGATGAAAAGTGGATAGCTACATTGGAATTTCTAGTATGTTTCTAACTCTACTGCTCCCTGGTTCGAACGTTGTGATATCATTGGGGCTTGAAACTGTTGGTTTTTTTTGGCAGGGATTGTCTTGTTGATTGTTGGGTGGTACTACAAACTCTATCTATAGTCCATACTCCAAGGAATCCGCATGAGGTGTGATCTACTCATATTACCAACATAGTTATAACATCTCTGACAACCGCGTTCTGTTTTCTGACATCCGCAAGATGCCTATGACGGTACCTGTCAAGGTGCAAAACATCGGTCCTAGAATACACCCTCTGACATCTGCAAGGTGCCTCTTCCACGACTGCAGCACCATCCAAGAAAAAAAATCACGCAAAAAATTGCGCCCCAGCGACCACAACTGGTGACAACCTCGACTACGGCTACATCACGATCAGCTACCTCAACATGGACATCAACAACAACGTCTACAGTAATAGATTGATGACAACTCTAGTCAAAGTGTATGCATCGTCAACAACATCTATGACACTCCCGCTGTGATTGCGGGAGGAAAGAGAAGGCACCAGAAGGTGACGTTGATGATGACAAGCCATAGAAGATGACAGAAGCGCAAGGCTTCAAATCCATTCACAGTCATCAACTACGATTAAGGGATGTTAGAATACATATACAGATAAAAGATAGACTAGAATTCTTGACCTACTTATACTCCAAGTATCTCCCCTTGTACCTTTTTTCGCCAAATTCCTTCAATCTACTAATAATCATCAACAGGAGCCTCAAAAGTAACAAAAATTTATAAATATGTCTTTGAACCACCAAGTGACGTCTATAAACACTAGCACAAGCCGAAGACGCGCCGCCGTCCTCAGCCCTTCATCATCGGAGCCGGACAAAATTTAATAGAACTTATTGTATGGGAAGTCATCGTGCTAATATCCTAAATAACCACCGGACCAAAACAGCAACCATCACTAAAATAACAACCGTAGATAAAAAAAACTTACCTCAAATCACATCGCCAAAGCAATATAACACATGATTCCAATATTTGGCCCGTGATATCACAAACAGACAACAATTAGTATTGCCCTCGTCCTTATAGTCACCAATCTTGCTGCTAGTCTGGTACCAACCGTTTTGAGTTGAGATCCTCTGTCAGTGCGCCTGCCAAGTGCCAACCCTTGGAGTTAATAAGATCTCAGTCATCAATCAACCGCAATCAACCTAGTGCAGCATCAGAGAGCACAATGTCATTACGTGGTGGGGATCACACCACGGCCAGGGGGAGCAACATTAGCACCTTTTTTTCTGTTGGCTTACGACGGAATCGCATTATGTCTGGATGCATTGCAACATTATTTAAGCAAATGTCCACGGACCACGTCACGCGCGCATCGATTGAGTTAACGTTTTGTTCTTGGCTCATCAGGTCGTCTGGACGGCGCGCGGCGCCTGAAGATATCAAATAGCCAAGCAACCGTGCACGTACGTCCACATGCACGCCACGCACGGTGGAAATGGAATGCGCCGCTGGACGGCATGCATGCACGTCGTACCGCGGAAAAGATGAAGACACGTCCGATCCTAGCTACTAGTCTACACGTACGGCCTGGCTCTTCTGAGTGACACATTTGCGGCTCTCCAAACGAGCTAGGACCACCGGCCGGCGTGGCGAAGGATGAACCTGGCCGCGTGCGTGCGTGTCCCGCTGCCGCCCAAGTCGTCCTTCTCGCGTGGTTTTGGCCATTTATGTGTCAGCTTCCCATTATATACATTCCCCACCAATGGGGGACACGTAAAAGCATCGCCCATTTAAACTGCTTATTAGGAGTGGGCCATCGTGGACCACCTGAGCTATAGGGTCTCCGTGGCCACCTGCATGATGAATGAGCTTCTATCGCAAAAGAACTTCTATCGGACCACCCCGAGTTGTCTAGTAGTAGTACAACTTACATCTGTGTGTACGGCCAGCGGTGTAGTACAACAACAACGTTAACAAGAAGTAGTACAGCTTAATTAGATTTGAACACGACGAAGCATTCTGCCTCCGTATATGAGCTAGTAGTAGTAATTGCATGAATGTTGAACACGACGAACGCATTCCTCTGTACAAAACCAACCAGATCGGATCGGGTGAGCCTGCTAAGTACTCTAGTAGCTAATATATCTACATATCGTCAAACTAATCAACTAATCATTAATCTTCCTCTCTGATCGCCAGTTACATCAGCCTAGCTAGCTAGCTACAACATATAGCTACTCGTTCTGGATCAAGAATCGGACAACAGTAGCGGCGGAGCCGAGTCGGCCGGCGACCGGAAGATCCCTTGCCCGGTGGCGAGCATGGCCCTGGGGTCGAACTCGGCCTTGAGGCTGGCGAACCTCGCCCACCTGGCCGGGCCGAAATGGGCCTCCCAGTCGGGCTGGGACTTGTGGTTGGGCAGGTACTGCTTGGCCCCGATCCCTGCCTGGGCGCAGAAGTCGAGTATCTGGCGGTTCTGCCGCGCCAGGTCCTCCAGGCTCTGCGCCCCGCCCGGCAGCGCCGACCGCAGGAACGCCACCAGGTAGAACACCTCCTCGTCGGGCGTCACCACCGAGCTCCTCGGGTCCCACCTGCACGATACAAATCAGAATTTAGTTACAGCCGATCTATAGCGGATCATCGAAAGGTTAGTTGGAGGAGAGTTAGGAAAAGCAGCAGGAGTTTGTTCAGTTTTAAAGAGATTGGGCGCCGCTTCGGCCGATTCTGGTGCGGTCCTTTCGCGCTATAAGCATGTGGAAAGCGACAACGCATCTGGCATTCAGGCCGCTGACGGCGAAAGGCGGGAGCCAAAGCCAGTTTTCTGACTGTGCCGCGCGCCCGTCGTGGCGTGATGCCGTGGGAAAAAAAAAGGATTAGAATAACTGGTCGGCGCAGGCCGGGAAGCCGGTGTCCGGTTAATCACTGGCAATGTCATCATGCCACTAGCTGGATTAGAAAACGCTGGGAAATTCAGAGCGGAGCCTGTCACCCCAGTGCGCGATATGTCTGCGGCCATATTCACCGGTCACCGGATCCCGGCGACGGTGACGGAGATCGGGAAACTAATTAAGCAACGACCTGCTAGTAGTAGTATTTGATTAATCTAATCTAGTGCTGCCCGTGTGGCACCAATCATGGCGACACCCACCACCTGCGCCAGTGTGGTGTCGCATGTGAGATCGATCATCGTCAGTTCGGAAGGGACGGCGCCCGCCACCGGCCGGCCGCCCCGCATATGGAGGAAGGCGATGAGCCGTGGTCGTGCATCGAGCTGGTCAACGGTTACAAATAGTAGTAGCTTGGTTGACTTGAACAGTTTATAGGAAGGCTGCGTTGACTCACTTGTGCTTGTTCATGGGGTAGATGAGGATGGGCCCGCCGGAGGTGCGGCTGCCGAGGATGCCGTGGAAGACGGCGCGGTCGAAGTCGGCGATGCGGGACGCCGGCACGAACAGGTTCAGCCACGGGTGGGGCACCTCCCACATGCCCTTGCCCCGAAGCTTCAGCTCCGCCTTGTGCACGCGGTCAAGGAAGTCCACGTAAGGCAGGTCGGTCGTGAACACCGTGCCCGGCAGGAAGTTCAGGTCGCCCAGAAGCGCGTCCACCTCCTGCAAATTCAGGGACGTTGATTTTTGTTAGACTTTGGCATCAAATTCAACAATGGCGCTACTATAAAATTATTATCAAGCCCGGTGGTTGATCATTAAACAAAAGTAGTGCGTGCTTCGCTAACGGAATTGCAGGATCTAGTATTACGTATGGCAGGATCTACACATCCAGTGTGCCCTGCATGTGGGTGCCATTTTATACAACTCACATTACTAATCAACAGGGGTGGCCTTAATTATATATTAGGGACTAAACCGCCCATAACTAAATGAAAACACACATAAATATATAGCCAATGATTGGCTTAGGCCCCCTGATGAGTAGTATACTAATCTAGGAATTAATTTAGAAATACCGTCATAAACAAATGGGGCGGTCAGGTCAGGAGACAGCTAGTATTATTGGGTCGACAGGGAAAGGCGGCAGACCTGATCAACGGCGGCGGCCGTGGATTCGTCGTAGTTCTTGGTGACCTCGAGGCAGTATAGCACGCCGGTGTGCTGCTTGAGCGAGCTGAGCTTGACGGGGTTCTGCGGCGAGAAGAAGGAGGACCTCCAGTTGTTGATGAGCCCCTCGGCGGCCACCACGAAGCCTTCCACGTAGTCGAACCGGCGGCCGCCGTGCTGGGAGATGAGCCGCTCCTGGTCCGCCGTGAACTCGGTGAAGTTGGAGTAGAGCGCCCGGATCCAGCGAACCTACGATCACATATAGTTAAATCGTTAGTTCAGTTGTCGTGCTGGGAGATGACAAGTTAGGCTTGGATTAGTCAGTCGGCTTATTAATCTGCACGGAGGAGAATCTATATAAGATCTTGCTCGAGATCGTGCGAGCTAACCAAAACAGTAGTACGTACTGCACTTGTACTACAATACACAGGACCAAATTGGTCAGCAAGACACGCAAGTTGGTCCATCCAAATCCATGGATGGATCTGGGCGGCTGGACCACCTGACCAGACGCATAAACTGTACAAACACTTATTAATTTTTGTGGAGACTTTTCGTGGGGTGGACTTTGCTAATCGCTAATACTAGTACACCACCAGCGATAAGACTGCTAGCAGTACTAGCGAGTAGCTCTAAAACTGCTTGATGCAAAATTATCCGGATCCTGGAGTTGGAGCAGCCCGTTGGGTCCTGGAGTTGGAGCGCGGCTATAATTAGCAAACACGTTTTGGTCTTATCGGCATCTTTATCCGGATCGGTTGGTCGACGTACGTGCGCGTACCTAACAATGGAGGTCGCGGAGGCCGCGCGGGGCGGGGCGCCTGCCACTTGCACGGCTAGTGTTTAGTTCCCCATTGGACAGCGAGCGCGCGAGGGCGGTGTGACGAGATGGATATCGCGTCCACGCCCACGCGCGGGAATGAGGGAGGGATATGGAAAGGGAAAGGCGCACGAGATACTCGGTCGATCCTCAGGGGCAGAGCGAGCTCAGCGCGCGGCAGCTGGAATGGATAAAGCAGCTTCCGTCCGGATAATTAAACAAAGAAGTGTCATGGGATAAAAAAAAATGTGCGTAGTCTTCGTGTGAGTAAGGTAGATGGGGGATGGAGTGCTACCTTGCGGGGAGCAGGCTCGAGGGCGACGCGAGCGCGGGTGATGATCCCGAACTGGCCCAGCCCGCCTAGCGCGCCGAAGAAGAGGCCCGGGTTCGTCGTCTCCGAGCAGGTCACCGTCTCTCCCTTCCCTGCCAACCAACAGCCAGATCAACGGATAATTGGGTCGTCAGCAACCAGAACATATATACTACGCTCGCGCGCGTGGCGATCGATCGAGGTGGGGACGACGGACGGACGACGTACCTGTGACGATGTCGAGCTCGTAGACATTGCTGATCTGTGGGCCGTGGTGGAAGGCCTGGCCGCTGATGCCCGCGTTGGAGAGGGTTCCTCCGACGGAGAGGTAGAGGTAGTCGGTCCAGGAGCGCGGCGCCAGGCCGCCGTGCGCCAGCGTCCAGTTGAGCACGTCGATCCAGAGCTCGCCGCCCCACACGTCCACGTAGTGCCCGCCCAGCGCCGGCGAGTACACCGGCAATGCCCGCGCGTGTTTCCTCCTGTCTTGGTCGGCGCGCCAGCCGTGGCTCATGTCGACGACCACCCCGCCGGGCACCTGCGCCTGCCCGCTGATGGAATGCCCGTGTCCCCGGGCCGAGACGCGGAGGCCGCCGCCGCCGCGGGAGTAGGCCGCGCGGAGCAGCGCGGCCACGTCCCCCGCGCCGCGCGGGTGGTACACGGCTAGCGGCTCGGCGCGGGTGAAGCCCCCGAAGTCGGCCGACGCCTCCCGGAGGTCGGCCGGGTCGACGCTGAGCCTGCCGCCGCCGACGTCACCGCGCAGCTGCAGCAGCTCCGCGGGGTCCAAGGGAAGCGGCAGCCCGACGGTGGAGATGAGGCAGTAGATCTGGAACACCATGAACACCAAGCACCGCGCCATGTGTTTTTCTTTGTGGATAATCCCTTGCGGATATCGATCGAGTAGCCGCTACGTACTGCTGGGAGAAGAAGAAGGGGAGGGGAGGGGAGGGGAGGGGAGGAAGGAAACGAGAGGAGGTCTGTCTGTCTGTCTGTGTGGGTGATGCGTGTTGTTGCGTGGCGGGGAGGAGGGTATTTATAGGAGGGAGGGAGACACAGCGCGCGCCAATGCAAGGGGAAGGGGGTGGTGGAAGAAATGGAATGTGGGTTAGACAAAGCGAGAAAGGGAGGAGACCGAGGAGGATAGGAGAGAGGTAGGAGTACTACTACATGCTGTCGCGGGAACAGAGCACGACCGCGCGCGTGATGGGGGCCGCCCAAGAATAAACTAATCCGTGGGCGGGGGCGGGGGCGGGCGCGCGTCACGACTCACGCACGTTCCCATCCTTCCATCGTCTGTCTGGCAGTGCCAGGCTCGATCGATCACCGGCCGTCAGATTACTAGGATCGCATGGCCGCCCAAAGATCGGGTTTCAGTTAGGGCGGCACTCGCCAGCTGAGTAGAGTAGAGTAGCACACCCTGCTGAATAATAAACTGTAAATAAAAGAACACCAAACGAATGCATAGGACGGAGCAGAGTAGTCCCCTGATCTGTTCTGCTAAGCGATCTCGCTCCGCCACTGCCATCCCTATGATCCGAATTCCGAAAGCAATTCAACGACGGAAGAAAGCGATCCCCATTTTCCATCCTGCGCGCCATGTGCGGTAGTGAAACTTTGGAGCGGGAATTCTTTTAGGCTAGGTGGCTAGCTGGAAGAAGAAGAAGTGCAGCAAATCCGTGGAAGCTTTGGAGATCAATCAACTCCGAAGCAAAAGAAAGACGATCCCCTTCCGTATCTTGACCGCGGCTTTCGAGGGTGCCTCCACAATCCACACACACTCCCATCTAGTCGCCGCTCGAGGCAGGCACGCATGCAGCAGATGGCCACCAGCAGAGGACGAGCCAGCCAACCTTTAGCACCAGGCGTTCTCCAGATTTCCAATCAACGCTACTACTACTACACCCCGCCTACAGCGCACCATATAAAACCTCACTTTCTAGCTGCACCCCGCATTTACCAAAGTACGTGCTTGCTGCCCAGAGATCTTCGTCGATATAAAAAACATGAAAGTGCATACTGTAGCGGCAGATATCGACGGCACGTGTTCAGATGAGTACCGCGTATCCACGGTGGCCTAGCTTTAGTAGTAGTACTAGCAGTTTAATGCCCAGAAGTTTAGGCCGATAGCCTAGGCTACCTACGTAGGCAGTACCTAACGGCAAAAAAAAAAAAACGAGGACCGAAAATCGTTAAAGCGCCGCGGCCACGTGAGTGATTTGCACAGAATCGCACGGAGATACGTTGGGTGTCTTTTGCTTTCTGATCGTATCGACCGATCGGGCACCGAATTCGATCAGCAGCCATGGGGTTCGAGACGCCAGGACATGCATGGTTTCTGGTTGCTTTCGGGATGGTCAGCATGTGAGGTACCATGGCAACGTGGCAGCTCTACTTACTTCCTACTATTACGTACTACTATTTCTTATGGATCTCTTGTTGCGCTTTTTATGTTGGTGATTTTACCGGCTCCTCACCTTGGGAGGTGTATCACCTTTTTGTACATGATATTTTCTTCATTGGTGATATGCAGTATTTCCATTTTTTGTTGGATTCTATTTGGTTTTATATTTTCAACAAAATTATTTTCATCCCAATCGTATTCTCCAAGCTCAACTTCTTGAGTTTTGGGTTTTGTGGGTTTTACTGATTCGCCGCTTCTAGAGAGGTCATAACTTTTTACATTTTGTTTTTATCCTTCCATGTTACACTATGATGTTTCTATGCATGAAGTTGTAGATCTCGTCGGTGTGATTTCAACAAGCCTAATATAATCAAAATCGGAATCCGAATGCAAAAGTTATTAAAGTTTTCATACCATGTTGTCCATTGTTTTTCTCATGGACGGTAGTACCGGCCAACTTCCACCTACACCCGCCAAAGGCTAGTTTCCTTGCAGTAACTCGTGTTTCCACTTCACTGAAAGTTTCGGTGGTTCACTAGAAGTTACTTTTTGCCACATGATAAATAATACCCGCATCTAAGAGGTAAAATATTTTTTCTCTTACCACTTCCTTCATTTGTGTTCTTAGCCTTGTTTGAAAATCTCCAACCAGTTGAGCGCCTTCTTCCATGAATATTCGATGGACCAATCCCTTTCAAGTTATCCATAGAATACCCGAAAGATTTACGGTGCATTATTAATATTGTCATCAAATTCTCTTCTTGTTTTTCTGAAAGATTAGCACTTGCAATAACAGGGTATTTGTTAGTATCATCTAAAAACATGTATTTTAATTCTTTAGGAAGAAGTATGAGTTCAGGGGGTGGAAGTTCCACATCTTCCTTTCTTTCTGAAACTTCATATTCTTCATTCATGCGACAATTGATTATGGGAGAGGAGTTAACATACTCATCGATTTCCATCTTACCAATTGAAAGGATCGTATGGGCACCTAGAGGGGGGGGGGTGAATAGGTGCTACTTCTAATTTTACTCTTTTTCAATTTAGGGTTTGACACAAAAGGTAAATTATCTAGATTATGCAAATAAGGTGAATTTACTTAGATTATCCAAGGGCGGTGAGGATTTGTTTCCCTTAGTTCCTTATTTTTTTGGGGGAAGTACGTCGGTGTTTGGAGAGGGGGTGGTTTCAAACCACCAACATCATGAGAGGCCTCCCTTGTTCTCCGATGAACCTCACCCCAAAGGGTTCGATTCACCTCTTCCACTATATCGACAACCTTCGACGTGGAAGCCGGAACCTTTACAAAAAGTTCGAGGCACACATCAATAACAGAATTGGAGGCTCCCGAATACAAGCAAGCTGTCACACAATCAAAGACAAGCTTGTAAGAACCAAATCAAGAACTAGGGTTTCCAATGAAACACTAGAGCAAGGTGTCCTCAAGTGAATGAGGGGGAAATGAAGATATCTCTTAGTGAAGATATAGATCAAGGCCTCCTCCTCCTTCGATTTTCCAAAGATCAACGCCTTTGGATGGTTGGATGAAGAGATCTTGGTGATTTGGTGGCTCAAATGGTCGGGGTGTTCTTGACTGGAACGAGAAGATTCTAAAGGTAGAAGAAGGGGCCTTTATATAGCCCCCCTAGAAATGTAGCCGTTGGAAGTCACTTGACCCGGACAGTCCGGCAAAACGCACCTGGACACTCCGGCCTATCCGGACACTGTCAAGATTTCACCAGACACTCCGGTCAGCAAAGTTTCCGCCGTAGTTGAGGCGTCTAGGTAGGTAGAGTCATATATGCCATACAGAATGTCCGCGCAGGTCGAAGAAAACTTGGCGATCCCCCAGGGACGGACACTCTAGCAGATACCAGCCGGCCATTCCGGATGGGCCGTCACTCCGGCGCACATCTGCCGGATAGTCCGGCAGAACTTTGACAAGCTGCACTGATATCAACCTGGGAACCTCTTTTCCCTGAGATACAATTTACAATAATATGTAGCTGATATATCCTAAAAAAATTAGCAGCAGATTAAACCTATCCAAGTGTTGTCAATAAACATCAAAACAAAATGAAGGGCATAAATGCCCTTTCACCAATGTCTTCGGGGATATCATTGTTTTCAACCAAGCTTATTTCTAGATCATTGCCAGGTGCTTCATAAAACAAGGTAGCAAGATGTTTAATAGTATTTTCTTCTTCTTCTTGCTCTTTAGATTCTTTTTGTACATGATATTTTCTTCATTGGTGATATGCAGTATTTCCATTTTTTGTTGGATTCTATTTGGTTTTATATTTTCAACAAAATTATTTTCATCCCAATCGTATTCTCCAAGCTCAACTTCTTGCGTTTTGGGTTTTGTGGTTTTTACTGATTCGCCGCTTCTAGAGAGGTCATAACTTTCTACATTTTGTTTGTATCCTTCCATGTTACACTATGATGTTTCTATGCATGAAGTTGTAGATCTCATCGGTGTGATTTCAACAAGCCTAATATAATCAAAATCGAAGTCCGGATGCAAAAGTTATTAAAGTTTTCATACCATGTTGTCTATTGTTTTTCTCATGGACGGTAGTACCGGCCAACTTCCACCTACACCCGCCAAAGGCTAGTTTCCTTGCAGTAACTCGTGTTTCCACTTCACTGAAAGTTTCGGTGGTTCACTAGAAGTTACTTTTTGCCACATGATAAATAATACCCGCATCTAAGAGGTAAAATATTTTTTCTCTTACCACTTCCTTCATTTGTGTTCTTAGCCTTGTTTGAAAATCTCCAACCAGTTGAGCGCCTTCTTCCATGAATATTCGATGGACTAATCCCTTTCAAGTTATCCATAGAATACCCGAAAGATTTACGGTGCATTATTAATATTGTCATCAAATTCTCTTCTTGTTTTTCTGAAAGATTAGCACTTGCAATAACAGGGTATTTGTTAGTATCATCTAAAAACATGTATTTTAATTCTTTAGGAAGAAGTATGAGTTCAGGGGGTGGAAGTTCCACATCTTCCTTTCTTTCTGAAACTTCATATTCTTCATTCATGCGACAATTGATTATGGGAGAGGAGTTAACATACTCATCGATTTCCATCTTACCAATTGAAAGGATCGTATGGGCACCTAGAGGGGGGGTGAATAGGTGCTACTTCTAATTTTACTCTTTTTCAATTTAGGGTTTGACACAAAAGGTAAATTATCTAGATTATGCAACTAAGGTGAATTTACTTAGATTATCCAAGGGCGGTGAGGATTTGTTTGCCTTAGTTCCTTATTTTTTAGGGGAAGTACGTCGGTGTTTGGAGAGGGGGTGGTTTCAAACCACCAACATCATGAGAGGCCTCCCTTGTTCTCCGATGAACCTCACCCCAAAGGGTTCGATTCACCTCTTCCACTATATCGACAACCTTCGACGTGGAAGCCGGAACCTTTACAACAAGTTCGAGGCACACATCAATAACAGAATTGGAGGCTCCCGAATACAAGCAAGCTGTCACACAATCAAAGACAAGCTTGTAAGAACCAAATCAAGAACTAGGGTTTTCAATGAAACACTAGAGCAAGGTGTCCTCAAGTGAATGAGGGGGAAATGAAGATATCTCTTAGTGAAGATATAGATCAAGGCCTCCTCCTCCTTCGATTTTCCAAAGATCAACGCCTTTGGATGGTTGGATGAAGAGATCTTGGTGATTTGGTGGCTCAAATGGTCGGGGTGTTCTTGACTGGAACGAGAAGATTCTAAAGGTAGAAGAAGGGGCCTTTATATAGACCCCCTAGAAATATAGCCGTTGGAAGTCACTTGACCCGGACAGTCCGGCAAAACGCACCTGGACACTCCGGTCTATACGGACACTCTGGCCGCACTCAGCCAGACACTCCGGTCTGGCAAAGTTTCTGGCCAGAGTTCGGGCAGTGTCTAGGTAGAGTCATATATGCCATACAGAATGTCCGCGCAGGTCGTAGAAAACTTGGCGATCCCCCAGGGACGGACACTCTAGCAGATACCAGCCGGCCATTCCGGATGGGCCGTCACTCCGGCGCACATCTGCCGGACAGTCCGGCAGAACTTTGACAAGCTGCACTGGTATCAACCTGGGAACCTATTTTCCCTAAGATACAATTTACAATAATATGTAGCTGATATATCCTAAAAAAATTAGCAGCAGATTAAACCTATCCAAGTGTTGTCAACAAACATCAAAACAAAATGAAGGGCATAAATGCCCTTTCACCAATGTCTTCGGGGATATCATTGTTTTCAACCAAGCTTATTTCTAGATCATTGCCAGGTGCTTCATAAAACAAGGCAGTAAGATGTTTAATAGTATTTTCTTCTTCTTCTTCTTGCTCTTTAGATTCTTCAAGTGTGGGCTTGTGTTGAAACTTTGAGAAATGGAATTTAATATCATCTTCCCCAAACTTTAGTGAAACTGTCTCTTTCCTACAAAATTGTTTTCCTATGTGGTATTCAAGAAAGTTCTTCCAAAAATAATTTAACAATAAGCATCAGTAGGCATATTAGCTATCACAAAATCAATTGGCTATTCATATGGTCCAATGCAAATTGAAACATATTAAATGACTCCCATGGAGACCCAAGTGTTTTGCCAACAAGCATAATTGTCATATCAGTATTCAAGAGTTTGGCTGTTTCAAGTTCACCTTGGATGTCTAGATATAATTCAAAAGGAATTACATTGATAGAAGTCCCTATATCACAAATGCCATTGTAAGAATACTTACCGAAGGTGAATGGAAGAATAGGCTTACCAACATTTTTAGCTTTACCTTTCCTTCAACGATTTGGTAAGCTTCGATATCAAGTTCAACTACGTTGCAATGTGCAAATGTAGCCAATATTTCTTCCTCGCTCGCTTCTCTTTCTTCTTCTACATTTCCAAGAATAATTAGAACTCGATGTTCCTCCTCCAATTGTTCTGCAAGATGTTGACCTATTGTATGCTTCTCCACGGTCCTTAAGAAAAGGAAAATCATAATAATAAGTTTTCTTCATGATGCTTTTTCTTCCAGGTGCGTGGAAAATCATAATAATGACTTCTATTACTTCAAAAATATCATATTTTCGTTCAACATGACAGCTCAATGTGATATGTTTATCAATGCCTCAATATTTTTGGATCCTATGGAAACATGTATACAAGATAAGCACCAAAAAGAATTTTTCATTTTCTGAGTGCCTAAAACACGGTGTTTTGTGAAGCAACCACCAAATTAAAGTTAAAAAATGGTACCACCCCATTTTTTAAAAATACTAGACCACCTTAAATGGACAATGTCCCAACCGGGATATCTTAAGCCTTTCCGTCCACCCCTCGTGAAAAAAGACAAATTCCTGATGAATTAGTAGGAAATGAGTCAGATTTGAACTACAGGTACATGATCTGATGCTTATAATTTTTTGGAAAAATCATTTCTAGGTTCGCAATATGCTATTTCATCAGAGATCAACTGTAAGTTTAGTGAGGCTCAGTTCCGAGCTAAAAATGTCCATGCCCGCCGGTTTAGAAAGTTTGACGATAGTTTGAAACGGGAATAAAAAATCAAAAACAATCGAAACAATTCAAAACCTTCACGTGGTGTTATATTATATGACATGGTTGCAAGAAAAAATATCAAACTTGGTATATTGATTGTGTCTTAAAAAAACTTTCACAAAATGACCTAGCTCAATCGAGATTTCCTGTCTTTCACGTAAAATAATCAATGTTATGGCTAGAACTATGGCATAGTTTGCGATAATATATCCATATTGTGAATATATGTGTATCATGGGATGGCGAACAATGTTGCGTGAGGAAAGTTTTCCTTTTCGTCGCACCAAAAAGTATTTTCCGTTTTTCGAGTATCCAAAACGGTATTTTATGAAGCAACCACCAAATTAAAGTTTAAAAATGGTACGATGCCATTTAATAAAATACTAGACCACGTTGCATGGACAATGTCTCAACCGGGATATATTAAACCTTTTCGTCCACCCCTCGTGAAAAAGACAAATTCCTAACGGATTGGTAGGAAGTGAGTCAGATCTGAACTACGGGTACATGATCTGATGCTCATGATTTTTTGAAAAAAATTATTTTTAGGTTTGCAATATGTTATTTTATTAAGGATCCGCTGTAAGTTTAGTGAGGCTCATTCCCGACCTAAGAATCTTCATGTCCACCGTTTTAGATAGTTTAACAATAGTTTGAAACATGCATAAAAAATTCAAAAATGATCGAACCAATGCAAAACCTTCGCGTGGTGTCATAATATGTGACATAATTGCAAGGAAAAAATATAAAACTTGGTATATTGATTGTGTCTCAAAAAACCTTTTACAAAATGACCTATCTCAATCGAGATTTCCTGGCTTCCGGGTCAAATGACTAATATTATGGCTAGAATCACGACATGGTTTTCGATAATGTGCCCATATTGTGTATGCATGTGCATCATAGAATGGCGAACAATGTTGCAGGAGGAAGTTTTCCTTTTTGTCGCACCAAAAATCTATTTTCCTTTTTCCGAGTGCTAAAAATGGGGTGTTTTGTGAAGCAACCACCAAATACAATTTTCAAACTTGTACCACCCTATTTTTCAAAAATAGTAGACCACTCTTACATGGACAATTTCCCAACTGGGGTACCTTTAAACCTTTTCTTCCACCCCTCGTGAAAAAGCTAAATTCATGTTGAATCGGTAGGAAGTGGGTCATATGTGAACTACATGTACATGATCTAATGCTCATGATTTTTGGAAAAAACATTTTTAGGTTTACAACATGCTATTTTATTAGAGATCCACTTCAAGTTTTCCTTTTTGACATACCAAAAAGCCATTTTCTTTTTTCTGAGTACAAAAAGGGGGTGTTTCATGAATCCTAACATAGTTTAGGTTGGTCTAGTGTTAAAAAGATATGATACATAATTAAATATATGATAGGGATGTCATCTTTGGATTCCTCTCATTTTTATGATCAATTTGGATATATTATTTGTCGGATTACGATTTACGCATTTGTAGATATGAATTATTCAATATTAAATGGAAAATGGAAAAATAAATAAAATTTATTTTATTTTTATTTGAATTCAAAATTACTATTACTTATTCATTGTTGTTTACTTAAATAATTGTGTGGAATGTAAAAAAAATACGTTTAATATCATGGTCCAATGGTTAATAGGATTGGTATGATAATATTTAGAGCAAGTTCTAATTTCTTTATCGAAAACTCATGTGGAAAGAATGAAGAAGTTAAGTGTGTTGGGCTGGAGTAGTGTTAGGATGGGTGATCGATCAAAAAGTTTAACTACAAGTGCAATTTGACTTGAGATTAAATGTATTTAGAGTTAAAAATATTTCTATGAGATTAACGAGTTAAGCAATTCAAAAAAGTTAAAATAAAATAGAAATGATTTTTTCTTTCGAAAAAAACTGGCCAACGGCAAAAACGTCGGCGTAGCCAAACAACCATTAGTCATTTAGATGGGACTCATATGGCCTATGCTGGCGGCATTTTTACGCCGACGAACAGAGGAGCTCCGTCTACTACACCGACGACAGCCGTCGGTGCAGCCTACGCCGACGGGTTTGGGCCCACGCCGATGGAGACCGGCCGTTGGCGCTGATGGTGTTTCCTATAGTGACATGTACTCGGACCCGATCAGCGTCGCCGTCGGCGATATACGGACGCTATGTAGACAAAAGCGTTGGAAGCGAGCGTCTACGACACAGGTAAAACATGTTTGTCTAACGCCATGATCAAGGCATTAAATGCCGTGTCCCTGCAACGAAATCGGCCATACATTCCATCCCTGCTCTGCTAGGCCCTAGGCTAGCCACCACGAACTCTTCGTTGTGTGCCCACAAGGCCACAATCACGTAGTACACGATCGTCCATCGGACGGGCCATGTGCATGCATGCGGTTGCGGTTGACGAGCTGGCCCGTCCATACGTCCCGGTTTATGCAGGGTGTGGTCCATCCAGGGCTACGTAGTACGTACCCGGATTGGGGCGTTTGCGTGGCGACGGAGACCGGATCCCTCGGATACGCCATCGATCCAGAATCCAGATCCCTGCGCGATTCGATCGGCGAATTTTGGCGCACGTTGTCGCTTGCAATCGCAAGCGATGAAGAGCGCCGACGGCGACGCCGCTGCATTGCATGCGCCCGTGCCGTGCCGTGCCGAGCTGCGTAGGTATAGGCACGTCGCTCCGGTTGGCGCCGAGTTAATGCGCGTTTGCGACGTTGCATGGCCTACTCCGCTTGCTCTCGCGCTTTCTCTAGCTTGTCAATTTGAATTTACTGCTAGAGTTTTGCAGAAATTCTCAGATTACTACTACTAGAAATTCTCCCTCTCTCTACACACACTAAAATGTGTTTAAATGCATGCGAGTTTAGACAAATTCAATTCACTTAATTTGGAACATATCCTAGGCTCTCAACGGAGGGAGTAACACATTTGTCACATTTCTGTGGTGAGTCCCCCGCGCGCGCGCATCTGATACCGCTCCGGCGCCGCCTTAGTTGAAAATTGCCGCCTAATTGAGCGGTCGGACAATTATATATGGCAGTACTTATACCTCTATTACGTCACAGCAACGACGACGACGTCTTGGAAGAGCGCAGACACATGCATGCATGCACTGCTTGGTCGATCACGAGAGATCCAGCCGGCCGGCTCACGGCGAGCAGCACAATTATCATGCAATGCATCTGCATGCATGGGGGACAAGATCCACACGTACGGGTCCCTCCCAGCCGCGCGCACCCGGTAGTACGTTTTTCACTGCGAAGGTAGCCGCAATGGCAAATCACGCGGGCACTAGATACTGGACTCGATCGATCAAATCGTCAGCTTCTCTCTGGCCCTAATAATAATAATTAAAATCATCGGAACAAACTCGTGCCAGCCCAGAAGCAAAAGAACGAACGTGTTTCTCTCTTTCACCTAAATCCACATGCATGCATGCATGCACGTACGGGCTTCGGTCGCCTTCTTCATCGGCCGTACGTGCGGTGTGGATCGAGACCGATGTTTCCATCCCTGCATGTATACGTACGTGACAATTTTCTTAGCAAGGACGACACGTATACGCACGCACGATTCCACACGAGATATTTTGGATAGCTACGTGTGACATGTCAGTATGGCACTATGTCACGCATGCATATATGTATACGTGCATAAATATTTCACATGTCGCGGTTGTCCTCTTGGCCCGGCCCCCAGAAGTGCATGCGCCTGCATGTTGACGTCGTCACGCCGATCTCTTGCCGAAACTCTCCGCCAACGGACGTCACGCACCCTCCCTTTGCAACAGCAAGATCCAAGAGGGGTGAGATCGGCGAGCATTTTTGGCGGACTGCGTGCAGGCAGTGCGATGTCATGCGTGTGCCCCGAAGATCGGTTCCCCTGATTTCACCCATGATGTCATGGCTGGTTTCAGGTTTGGTTTCTTGCCCCAAGTTGCGCGTCACGGTCTAGCTCGGACGACGCTAGCTTGTCCCGGTCGTTTTAATTAGCTATACGTCATTTTCCTCATTCGTGTATTTTGTCGGCTACAACTTCTCATCTGGCCTGATTCATTCCTGATCAGTGTACCCGTACGCGTACGTCATTTGCTCCTTCGTGTATATCTTATGACTCGATCCTTGGAGAGAGTCACAATATCTTCCATGACAAATCATGTGCAACAAATGCTGTCACGATCCAACCAATGAAGGCCTATTTTTTTTTGTTGGAAACAGAGGCAAAAGATTTCCCTCGTCATGTGGCTATAACTGTTGGCATATACTGTAGTGAGTAGTCCACATTTCCAAATTATTTCAATTCCTAGCTATCTCGTTAATATGATCAAAACTACAGAAAAATATGTGAGCGTCTATAACACCAGGCTAATCAAACTTACTTCATAAAGTTTAGTTTCATACTACTATATATTCGCTATGTCACAGATTTGTCAAAAATTAAATGAATCTAGAAACTATTTAGTATATAGATTTATCCAAAATTCAACAAATCTAAGACATCTATTTTAAGACGGAGGGTGTATAATCTTATGTTATAGAAGTATTTTTTTATATACCTTGATCAAGACTGATAAAATTATACCTGTAACTAAAAAAAACAGAAATTCAATTATTTTTTGTGAAAATGAAATTCAATTAATTTTAAATATATACTCCCTCCTTTTTGAAATATAATATATTTTAGGTTTGTGAATGAGATGTATCTAGACATCTTTTTAGTGTAGGTAGATACATCTTCTTCACAAACCTAAAACATCTTATATTTCTAAACGGAGGAAGTAGTAGAGTGCACTTACTCCCTCCGTCCTAGACTGTAAGTCACAATCTCATTTTCAGATTGTCCCACATATGAAGAAAATAAGGCATAATTTTGCATTAATTGGAGTTAATTAGCACATGCAGCCCGCACCTTTCTCTCCTCCACATGCATCGGGTTTGGCACGTCCATCATGCATGCAGTAATTATGAGTTGTTTTTATTGGCTGTACCAGATACAAAGCATCACAGTCCGGCCTAATTAGTCACAATTTCAGCTCCAATCACGTTAAGCCTTGAACCAAAATATTAAAGAATTATGACTTACACTCTAGAACCGAGGGAGTAGTAAACCCTGCGAGGACCCGGCCAGCCAACCAGACACACAGTGTCCCCCTGATCGACACCCGACAGCGAGGGCAGGACGTCGATACCACGCATTAAACATGCACGCACAGTTCAGTAGCCTGAATCGAGACACATGTACACTACAAGCTTGCCACTGTTTGCCGAAAAGCACGCGGAGAGCATGGAATAAATACTGACCATTTGCATCATGCTGATAGTTACCGCAAGATTATGCTACAACGACAGAAGACAAACACTACTGACCCTTTTTCCCCCCAAGTTCTGAAGGGAAATCTTGCTGGCTAGATCACATTCTGACGACGGTACACACTTCAATCGTTTTCATTGGAGATCTCGGGAGCGATTCGCCATGAATGCGCGATTTGGTTGGCCAGCGCCTCGCGTGACCTAACTGAATTTCTCACAGCCTCGTGCGTGCGGCGCAGGTCAAGCCCCAGCTCGCCCTCTGGCTAGCGAGCTTGGTGTTTCATGACTGTACCGTCGTTACGGCTCCAGATCGAGATTGCGTGGTTTGCTCATCAGAGAGGGAACGCCGTGCTTCCGGCCGGCACGAAATAATGAAAACAAATCGGTTTAGATTCTGGAAAACGACCTCTCTCTCGTTGTTTAATTTTCTTCTGGTAGGTATACTGCCGCCATTTTCCTGGGACTTTCGAAAAAGGGTTCTGCCGCCATTGTCGTATACTGCCATAGTAGGTCTTTGCGCATCACTCGTGTACATGCAACTCCTTAAAAAAAATTCTTAGTACTAGTGCAATTTGGATTACGAAATGATTGTGGAATGTAAACAACTCAATATTGTACTACCAGCGGCGAATCTAAACGAGTACGTACTCGCTGCGTATACCTGGAAGGCTGGAACTGAGATCCCTTCTTCCTCCGGCTGGCCAGCACATTGTGTGATTCCAGCGCTAGAGAGCAAGGCAAAGGCAGGTGCGTCTTCGTAGGACCATCTTCATCTCTAATGAAAGAATTGACCACGTGCAGGAAACAAGTCGCGAAGAAAGCTCGAACTTTCGCACGTACTCCACTTGCTTAAGCAACCGATTCTTCCTCGGCTTGCTCCTGATCGAATCCCACCTTTCACAAACCTTTCTCCTGAATCTGATCGAGCATATAATGATGCATGCGTTCTCACACGAGTTGGGACCGGCCCTTCTAATCGTGTTGCGGTCTATAATTATATGGAGTCACGCTGATTAGCTGAGGGTCTTCCTTTTGCGATCTTAGCTGTGTACTCATGCATAATTGCTTGACGAACGTTTTTAATCCCCCCCCCCCCCCCCCCCGTGTATCTGTTATTTAGCCCCTCAGAAATGCGAAATGGCCAAAATTGACTGCCTTTTAAGATTTGGAGGATCATGATTACCTTACTCCAAAACTAGTCAAGCTAGATTTCTCTCTGAAATAATCGAGCCCACAAAGGTGAAATTGAATTGTCAGACTAAACACATTATATATTGAACAACATTTGTGTACAATTATTTGCAAAAACAACCTCCATGTGCATTAAATATGAAACCGACCTTTTATTGACAGGTCAACTATGAGACAAACTATTAATTAAATTTAAGAACACCAGAAATAATATAGTTAGGAAACAAATTCACATCATGACCTATATATCTTCAATAAAAGAATTACTTACATGATTGATTTTCTTTCGAGCCACATGCCGCAATAGGTCTTTCCATCATTACTTCAACGAGATATAGTAATTGTAGAGAGAGAAACATGCGGAAATCAATGGTAACACAAAATGCAACCTGCTCTACCCTTGCTCGGCTTGATTTCTTTGAAGGGCAAAAAAGCCACCTCGACGTACACTAGGCATTTCCTACTGAAAATTTGACGTTTTCGCTCAGTCTAGATGTTTCATATGGTACAATAAGCAGCTGGCTTGGTACTTGATGTCCTTTCCAACTCACACGAGCATGACATTCCACCATATACAACTCCAGACTAAGAGGCCGGCGAGTGAGCATCTGGGGTGCCACTCCTGTCTTATTTTACATCTTGTTCTAAACTACAACAATGAAGTTGCATTCCATGCACATTTGTTTTGTGGAGTTGGCATGCATGTGTGTTTTATGGAGTTATTATTATTTGCTCGGGAGCCATCTTTGAGAGTGCTCAAGTATGCGGCCATTTGTCGCACCAAAAAAGGGAACTTTGCCACCATGCCCTAGAGCCTAGAGTGGCCAATGCTGGAACTCCATGTTATCGTCGTTGAACGGTATATTTGATCATGCCCTTGGCTTGTCGGGGTTGGTCCACTAGGTCCATGGCCGATCTAGAGCTTCTTATGATTCGTCCACGTTTTTTGTCAAGTTCTTGTGGGTTTGTTTTTGTCGGGTTTTTTTCTCAAAATGAAGACAATTCCGGTGTTTTCTGCCATTTCATAAATTAGACTTTTTTTTAGGTTAAAGGCAGTCGTTCTGCCATTCGATTAGATTAGAGAAAGATTGTTACGTACAGAAGGTTCCAAGAACCGGAACCAAAACACAAGGCACAAGCCACAACCAGAACCAAAAATGGTTCACATCGTCCCAAAAGTGCCTACCTACCCCGCTGCAACCACGTCTCCCGGGTCCTGGGTGTGGGCGTATGCCCTCTGCGCGATGTCCTCGCGGACCAGCGCCGCCACGACATCAGGGAGAAGGGCCGTGTTGCGAAAGACACGCCTATTTCTCTCCTTCCAAACTCCCCACATGGCGTAGATGAATGCGCCACTCGCCTCCCTTCTCTTAGCCTTTGGCAATGAAACAATAGTTTCCTCCCACCATAGATTAAGGCTTCGTCCCGCCGGCGGTGTAGCCACACCGATCATGCCATTCCAAGCAAAAATTTGCTCCCTCACGGCAGAAAAGAAGGAGCAATAGAGAAGCAGGTGCTAGGTGCTGGATCGTCTCAGGATGAATCATGCAAAGCTTGCAGATTGGATCATGAGGCCAACCTATAATCGCCAAGTTGTTCGTGGTGAGGATCTTTCCATGTAGCACAAGCCAAGCAAAAATCCTACACTTTGACTTTTATTCGCGTATACAAGTATATTTCTTGTTACATCTACTACACATCATCAATTAGACTTTTTTACTCAGGTATACAAGTATATGTTCTCCAGTGGTCACTACTGCCGCATCCTTGACGCAACCAAGAAGCATAGCAAAAGTTGAGATTTGGTTGCTCAGCGTGTCTAAACTGCATGCCCCCTCGCGCAAGACACAATGCACACAATTTTTCTTGGATGGCTGCGTAAGCTGATAGTACTACTAGTAAATTTTACTAACCAAAAATCATGGGAAACAATGTGCGCGCGCCTTACTTAGCCCATAGATCAATAGATGGCTCGCTGTCACGACCGGGCCGTGGCAAGTCCACGACCGTATCATGTTTTAGTCCTAGTCTTTAGTAGTATTTTCTTTTCTTTTGCGAGGGTCTTTATTCCTAGTCAAAGATACTTACTCCAAAAAGATGGATCCAGTCTACTATTCGTCCACCCTCTGCGTACGTGGCAAAGCTGCAGGTTGACCAAGGTCAACGCTCATGAAGACATGCTGGCAGCTGGTAGATTTTGCCTACCTCTGCCTGCCAGACACGCACCATAAACACCAAGTTAATTAATGCCGCAACTTTTAGCTGTGTCCCGCGCGCGTGCTTAATTTGATCGGTCGCCGCTGACCGCTTTCGCGATCCAACCGTTTCCGCCAGGCGACATTAGCTAGCTGCCGGCCGACGATGTCGCCGGTCGCCGAGACATGTACTCCATCCATCTGTTTAGAAATATAAGATGTTATATGTGAAGGAAATGTATCTAGATATATTTTAGTATAGGTTCACATAAATCTAGAGACTTAGTGTCTAGATACATCTCCTTCATAAACCTAAAAGATCAGACCGGCACCGCGTTCCCTGGCATCACCCCAACCGCGTGGGTTCGCGGATCAGGATCAAATATTGGGTTCCACCGCGTGCGGCCGTCCGATGCTGATAAGGCCGCCGTGTCAAAAGCTTGGGTCGATTTTCTCAGTTAACCGGCATGCATGCATGCATACATGCAGACCAGACATCAATCCTTCACGATGAGTTGCCGATGATCTACACGATGGATTATCTGTGTCAAGCTGACTAGTGACTAGTAGTAGGGCCGATCGAGCATATCAGGTCTATAGGGTGGCACCAGCCTCGACGACAGGGCCGCCAGTTGATGAGAATTTGGTCGAACCAAATCGCCAAAAAGAGCAATGTAGCTTTTCGGCCCAAGATTTGGCGGACTGCCCAAGCAACAGGATCGGCCTCGTCGTCATGTGCATGGTACATGCACAGAGGTGGTAGACAGTGTTGCAGCTGCCTTTGGCAGACCGGTCCGATCAGGTCGGGTCCGGCGTGCCGAGATTAGACGGCGGATAGGTCGACAGTGGCCGCATCACATCCCTGCTTGCCTTAACTTGCCACGGAGATCGCGCTGTAACTGTGTGTACTTGGTTCCTCCTATCCAACGGAGTGATCGGGTCGCCTTTCGTCGAAAGAAGAGTTTTGGTGCAGCAGCATGATCTGATGGCAGATGCATGCGATCATCAGTCCAAGTGGGGTGATCTGGAGAAGGGACCTATCGACTAGATGGATCGAGGGATACGATGCCAGCGTCGATGTTCGGCCGATTATTTCTCTTGATTGGTGGAGGGCTTATCTATCTCTGCCCATTTCGGGAGCCACGAGTACACGCAGTTCCCGATAGGGGGGTCGATCCAGCCAATCGATTGACGGGAACGTACACGATCGGTCTTTTCCCGTGTGCCACGCCGAAAGCTCGATCAACAGGGATGTACTACCTATGGTCGTGGTGGTGGTGGGTGGCTGCTGCACACACAGAAATGCTTTGCCACCCTCGTGCTTGTATATATCTGGACCATATCGATCTACTGCATGCGCGTCTAGCTGCTCCCGCACTGACATGGCAGGGCCGATCGCTTGAGCCCCCGTATATACTACTATCCTCGTAACCCTGGTTCCACGATCTGGCCTGGACCCATTTCAGCATCTATCTCTATACCTTTTGGAAGCAGAACCAAGGAAGATTTGGTTTGTCCGCGCCAGCAACAATGCACACCTGACAACAACGCCCGCACAGATGCGTATTATAAGGGCGGGCACGCGCGCGCGTCATATATCCATACATATGCTCTGCTGCGCCTCGCCTGGCCGTCCGTCCGTCCGTCGACCCATCGATCCTCTAGAAGAAAGCGAGAACACGCGCGCGATCTGATCTCGTGCCGTGCGTCGTTCTCAATCGCGGCACGAACCGAATTCACGATTGGCGCCACGGAAAGGCGGGAACTAACTGGAAAAGGAGAAAAGGAGCGTGGTGTTTTTTATGCGCGCGCGTATCTAGACTGACGTCGAGCGGTGATCAATCGATCACCACACAAGTTAGTCACTGCTGCTGCTGCTATAGTGTCTAGCTAGCGGAGATGGTGGTGGAACTCGAACTAATAGGTACTTTCTCCATTTCAAAATATAAGATGTTTTAGATTTGGAAAAAAAATATATAAGACTTATTCTACTGTGTAGATTTATTCCAAACCTGAGTGAACCTATCTACTAAAAGAAGTCTAAATATATTTGCTTCAAAAAGATAAAACATTTTATATTTTAAAACGGAAGGAGTATAATTTACGAGATCAACCGATCGACTGGCGAGCTGGCGAGTGATCGTGGCTAAGTACGTGGCTCGTGCGGACGATCAAGCGGCTGATAGTTAACCAAGTGATTTATAGCTGAGCGCAAACCAGGTGGTTTTCGGCAGAGAGAAGAAAGGTGTGGAACTAAACCGAACAAGTCACTTACACCTCACATACTGACCGACATGTATATATACTTGGTGAGCCATCATATAACTTGTCCTGAATAAGCACACTTTCAAACAGTTCGCTTAATTTTGTGTGAGATATCGTTCATCTGACCCCTCATGCACGATCAGACATGTGAAAGCTTTGCATGCGCGGGAAATGTGGGCAATGCATTCCTCCTAATAAGTTGGGTCCTCAGCATTATCTTTGCCCTTTATTTGTTGGAGATTCGTGCTAACATTTTTATACATCCCCCACCCCGCACACACACCTCCTTCTTCACGTCCATTCAATTTTTGCACAACGCCCCCTCTCCTTTTAAGGTTTTTCACGTTCTCGTGTTTGATTCACCGATGATTCTTCAAATGGAACTTGATAAAAAACTTTCAACAAATCATTTGAAAATATTTATTTTGATATTATTTACTTAATTAGCCAATCTAAAAACTTACACCACAGATTCATGCATAAAAAATATAGTTTTATATCTGAAATTAGCATATTTATTTTAATTACTAAAATTTTCATCATAGATTCATACATGAAAAATTATAGTTTTTTAGCATCTTTTACACAGATTAATACCAACAAATTTTTGAAATACAGATTAATACCAACCCAAACGTTTCATATGAAATGGATTTTTGCTGGATTCATTCAAGATATTCTTGGATTATTTCTACAAAATGGATTTTTGCCAAATATTTGAAACCTTCCAACACAGATTCATTCAAGATTCATAGACAATAATATTCATATAGGATACACACTAGAATCCCAACATAAATATTTTTTCAATAATTGATTTTCTGTAATCTGCATTGACTAAGATTAATACCAAGAACGTTTCATACAAGATTCACACAAGATTCACGAGATTACAATGTTCCATAGAAGATTCATACCATGATCCATGCAAAAAAATCAACCTAAATCATAGAAAGATCCATGAAAGATTCATACCATGCTACAAACAGCAAGAAATATCCATACACAGATCTACATTGGTGTAGCCCACGGATAAAAAAAAGCAAGAAAAAAATTCATACACAGATCTACATTCATGTTCACGTCATACAAGATTCATACACAGATCTAGCAAAATCCAAATCGGGTAGTATGTAAAAATAGAAACAAAAAGAAAAAAATGAAGAACAGAGAGGGAAGAGAGATCGGGGCACTCCAGGCCCGATTGGAGATCCGTGGCCACGCGGTGAAGGAGGTCGCGATGAGGAGGACTCGCGGTGGAGCCACAGAGGTGTAGGAGGAGGCGCATCTGGAGGGGTGCGAGCTCGGGATGACATCGATCTGCAGCCTCCATGGCTGTCGGCGCTGGATCCCGATCTGCATCCTCCATGGCTGGGGGCGACGAGGTGGGGCCGCTTGGAGGGGTGGGCGACGAGGTGGGGGTCAACGAAGGAGGAGAGGTGGGAGGCGACGAAAGTCGGGGCGACGAGGTGAGGGAGGTGGGGCGACGAGGTGGATAGGGGGGGTGCTGGTGGTTATCCTCTCTCCTTGGACCGGATCGTAATAAAGAAATAGTACGAGAGCCGATAGACAAAGACTAGTTGACTTTTGTATGCCGGGAAGGGGGGGGGGGGGGCAACTTAGGCTGGGGAAATCCACTCTCGGGAAATGTCCAGTTGGCCCCTCGCTGTTGGATCACATGTGACCGACAGTGTTTTACTTTTATCTCAAAGGACGGCATATAGAGGGAGTTCAACTGCACAGAAGCTGCACAAAGAGAACGCATCCGACAGGAACGCAACACTGGCAAATCCCTTGTGCCGTCCTGCGTTCTCCGCTTTTCGCACTCAGAAGCGACACGCCAGGACGATCGATCAGAATCTTATCTTTAGAAACGTTCCTGTATCGGCGAGGTTCACTAATGGAGTCAGTCATGCACCGGCCGGCTAAATCACCGCCCCTGTGTGTCGGTTAAAAACGCGATAGGATCGTCGAACAGATCAGGGCGTCGTCCCTGATTCGTGGAATTCAGGTTATTTTGTGGAGCACATCACCGCCTAAATCACCGCCCTTATTAGTAGTAATGGATTTCAGCAACGCAATTTGCCTGTATACTAGTAGTAGTCTGTTGTGACTTGTGAGCCCACTTGGATGCACAACATGGTCTACTTGCATTGGTTCTTATTGAACAGTCCACTTGCGATCTGGTTCTCTGAATCTCCGTAGCTTGGATGACAACACCCTATCCAAATTAGAATCCGCTTTTTTCAATGTTTTTTTCTGGTAAAAAACAAAAAAAAAACAAGTCATGGCAGGCCTCAAAATTTCAGCCGTAGATTATTTCGTGATTGGATTTGGGCAGAAATTTTGCAACATATGTCAAACGAATGTCAAAACGGACGTAGATCACCTGGCCAAGCTTTTTTTAACAATGCAAACAGACTTGCCATTTCATTAAAAAGGAAGAGGTTTAAGAGGTCTTACAAACCAATATTCTTGACCAAAGTCAAGACAAAAACGAGATAGTCTACTCTTGCAACATCATAATACTAACGGTACCGGCTAAGCTCCACAAGGCCCCACTTCTTCTTTAATTTTGATTACAAGCATGTTGGAAGAAGAGGCTTTGTCTCGACCTTCTTATGACTCGTCCACACTTCCTGTCAAGTTTTTGGCGGTTTTGTTTTTGTGGCCTTTTTTTTCCAAAATGAAGAAAATGCAGGTGTTTTCTTGTCACATGTACGTCACTTCATCAATTAGACTTTTATTCATGTATACAAGTTTATTTCTTGTTAAGTCTAATACACTCCTTCAATTAGACTTTTTCTACTCACGTATACAAGTATATGTTCTCCGGTGGTCATTACTGCCGCATCCTCGACGCAACCAAGAAGCATAGCAAAAGTTGAGATTTGGTTGATCAGCGTGTGTCCAAACTGCATGCCCCCTCGCGCAAGACACAATGCACACAAATTTTCTTGGATGGCTGCGTAAGCTGATACTACTACTCCATAGATCATGCAAACAATGCGCCCTAATTAGCCCATAGATCTGATCAATAGATGTCTCGCTGTCACGACTGGGCTGTGGCAAGTCCTTAGCCCTAGTCTTTCTTTTATTTTCTTTTCTTTTGCGAGGGTAGTCAAAGATACTCCAAAAAGATGGATCCGGTCTACGGTTCGTCCACCCTCTGCGTACGTGGCAAAGCTGCAGGTTGACCAAGGTCAACACTCATGAAGACATGCTGGCAGCTGGTAGATTTGCCTACCTATGCCTGCCAGACACGCACCATAAACACCAAGCTGTACGTGTCCCGCGCGCGTGCTTAATTTGATCGATCGGTCGCCGCTGACCGGTTCGCGATCCAACCGTTTCCGCCCGGCGACAGTAGCTAGCTGCCGGCCGACGATGCCGCCGGTCGCCGAGATACGTACGTTGGTGCTCGGCCGGTCGGACCGGCACCGCATTCCCTGGCATCAACCCAGCCGTGTTCGCGCCGGGCACCATCGATCCATCCGATGCTGCTAAGGCCGCCGGCCGTGTCAAAAGCTTGGATCGATTTTCTCAATTGACATGCATGTCTAGCATGTGCGTGCATGCATGTTTGGTGCCGCCTACTGTGGGCGCATGCCGCTCGGTCGACGTGGCATCTATCCATCTAAAGGTGTTATTGATGCCCTTTCATGGGGTAACTAGGGAGATTAATCACTCTGGACCGTCGGATCGGCCTCTAAAAAGCAATCCATGCCGTTGGCTGCTGGTTTGACGATTTTACCCAGATAAATAGTAATTACTTAATTTGTATAACGCATCCCTGTTCGTACCCACACCAGTGCCTCTCTCTTCTCCACATAGAAAACTGATTGGGGCCGCATGTCTGTCTCGATGGTAATCATTGCGGTGGGCGCTTTGCATGTGTCACTCGTCTGGCAGGGCAAACAGCCTACACGCTGCGTTGGGCAGAGTCCGCGCATGGGTCCTCGCCGTTAGTTGCGCTGCTGCCCATGATATGGACCGGCTAATTTGTACCCGCATGGTATGTACTCCATTCATTGGCCGTGGGCCCCTTTTTTTGGTACCCGGCTGTCAGCGGCCTAGAACGGGAGTGGGCTGCATGTATGTATCCAAGGAGAGCAATATCTTCTCACGGGGGGAGGATAGTGTTTTCTCGTCGCTGCCGTTTCGAGCTCGCCATTAGTCGTCGGGTATGCTCCACAGTGCGCCGGAGGTGTATTCCTGCTTTCCATCCGCCAGTCGACTCCGCCCGTTCCAGTTCCACACTTCCTCTCCCTCGCTCGCCTCGCTCATCTCTCAACCTCGGCCCCTCCGCTTCTCCATTGTCGTTTCGGATCCGTGGCGGCCGTCTTCCCGGCATCGCCGTCGCCGGCGTTTCGTCGCCATGGACGCCCTCTGTGGCGGGTTCGGTTAGGGTGAGGCGCTCTTTGACTGTTGCGACGGAGGATCGACACGCCCGTGCTTTCTTTTTAATTAGTCGCGTTTGCCTCTGTCAAGATCTAGGATTTGACCATTTGTTGTTCATTGGTCTGGTGTTTTCGGTTCCTTTTCTCTTTTGGTCTGGCGCTTTGACTCTTTTGTTTTGTTCTCCTTCTATTTCGTAGGTGGTTGTCTCTCTGAGGATTTATGGTTCAGGTCGTCGCCTCAGCTCTCCTCGTCTTGCTGTCTGCCCGAGATTGCTGGTGAGTTCCCTTCTCTGGATGCTGCCGCTTAAAATTTGTCATGTTAGATTTGGTCATGTTGAGTTTTTTCATGTCTGCTCTAGGAAAGTCGAGTGGATCTATTTTAGGTTTAGCTTGTTAAGTGCCCAGTGCAAATTTTGCTATCTCATGGATGCTGCTGGGAAGTAGGTGTGCATTTTATCTGCTATGATTTCTAGGTTTTAGTTCTAGATAACTCTGCTTTATCCACTCGAATTTACACCTCAAAATATTGATGGAGTTAAGATGAAGGATGGAAGAGTAGTACTGGATTACAGCACCTTCTCTAGGGGCAAACTTAAAATTGCAGTGTCGGCAGATGACAATGATTCATGGAAAGAAGTAATGACACTAGAGGACACCAAAGATATGGAGTTTTCATATCCTACGGTAATTCAGACTATGGATGAGCTCGTACATGTTACATACACATACAAACTAAGGTAATTCCTCCGGTGCATAAAAAACTATCTTATTTTTTAGTTGAGGGTTTGAAATTACCTTTTAATGGAGAAAGGAGTCATAGCATGTCTTTTTTTAGTTGAGGGTTTGAATGCGCGGATTCTGAATGCATGGAAATCCTGTCAAACTTCATTGCAGCAGCAGCTACAAACTTTTGGAATGTGGTCAGTGTGAAGACGCGTGTAATAACAGGTACCTTGCTGAATCTTTATAATTGATTAAATTCAATATAATTCGAAAGTTGATTGACTTATTCTCATGTTGGTATAAAATAAGATGAACGCTTAGATGTTGAAGGGTTGAGTGTATGCCCTTATTGTTATGCATCATTTGAGGATACGGTTTGGAAAAATTGTTAGTACTTTCTGGAAAAAAACTATCATCTCAAGTGGTTAAACTATTAGTATTTTCTGTGAGAAATAGTATCAGCACAAGGAGTTGCTCAACATTCTTTTCCAGTGCTAATGCTGTGCTACTACTATCAGTATAGAAGGGCTTTTATATAGATATTGTTGTAGCTGTTCGTTTATTTACATATGTATTTTGTTCCGTACTTTCGAATGAAGACAAGCTCAAACTCGGTGCAAAAGACAAGCTTAAGCTCGGTGCAAATTTCTATCGTCTTTGATTTGGACTGTAGTACAATCTCCGATCCGATTTGATTGTCACAGGTTTAGGCAAAGTTTTGCTTCCTATCAGATCGTAGGATGTACAGTTTATTGTTAATGAAGCATGTTGTAGCTCAACTCCACGGTATCTGTTTCTGCGGCCCTCGTTTCTGTATTAACACTGCGCTACTACTACTAGCCTTCCATGATATCTTTTGCTGTAGTTTTATTATCATATGATCCCATAAGTTCATGCATAAATGGAGAAAAGGGAACCTAGAATCACCCATTTTCCCTTCCACTTGCTCTGCACTGAACACAAAGAAAAGATGTGCATATTGTTAATTATTTTCACCTTTTTTATTTTTACATTTGCAACTTAGCAGGATGTGGCTAACATAGAGTGGTGATATGTTGTTACTGTTATTTCCTTCATTGGATTAAAATAAACTGGAGAAGGACAATAATTATAGATTTATCGGGCCATGATCTTGGTACCCTGTTATTCTATTTTTGTCCAGCATTGTTTTCAACTCTGACTTTCTGTGTGATTTGATATATAAATTGTACATAAGATTAGGAAATCCTTAGTTATTCTACATACATGAGAAATCAATTAGGAATAGTTAAGCCGCTACCCACACATGTTGGGTTTTCTTTTCAACAAATTTCCCACCCTTGAGTACCATCTCCACTAGAGTGATCATGTCTTACATTGTACATTATAGGATTCTGAATCAGCAGTTACCAGAAAGTTTGATAATGTGTTAGATACTATAGGAGTACCTGAAACTGAAAGAATCGGCATTAATTTCTGAGGAGAGGTGGACACTATTCAGGTAATTAATCTGGATTGTTGAATTTTTCTGTGTTTTTATCTTATTTGTCCTTTCCTGATGGTTGTGTTTCTATTACGTGATTAGGGAGAAGAAGCTGCGCTAGAAGACATATATATTATTTGTGGGACTCCCTGCTGCTACTGCTACTTTAATAAACAAACATATGCAGTATCGTTGTTCTCATGGAATAGGTAAAGAACTTCAATCTCATGCATATTTTCATTATTCGAATAATGACATGTATATAACTTGCTATGTCTGAGGAATGAGGGTCCTACTTATTATATACTGTGAGGGTAACTGCCATAAACCATCCAGATGTTCACTCTTCTGCTATGTTTACGATATTCTTCAATAAAGGGAGCTCTATTGATGATACAGAAACACGTGCTTCTCTATTTGGAAATAAGTGCCGAATGGAGTGAGTAGTTATTTGTCCATGCATAGCTTTGAGCCACACTCCAATAGCTGCGATAATACATGCTCACCCTGTGTTTTTATGGTGACCAATTATTAACTTTCTTGCACATGTTGAATTGATTTGATTTTCTTTGCATCAGATTCCAGCATATTTGGTCCTACTTTTTTTGAAGTTGTACCTAACGGGAGCACTTACTGGATCTGCATTGTTCTTGGCAGAAGTGGTTGTTCTAGACCCATAAAAGCAGGTACCATTCCAAGTCTTGGACAAGACATTCAGTTACCTCTGATTATCAAATAAAATCCTATGATATGATCTCTATGATTTTGTGGTAACATTCTCAATTTAATATGAAAATTTCTTAACCAAAGATGTTAACCACCTCTTCATCAACATGATCGTCCTCTACCTCTTTTCTCTGAGAATATGCACTAGATTGGTAGTACACTATTTTTTTTGCACTGTGTACTGTATAATGTTAGTCCGTTTCTCTCAGATGCATCCCTTTTGTTTGAGAATATGCGCTAGCCTAGCTATCAAACCTCAACTTCCATTATATATTGAAATCTTATTTCTAGAAAATTTTGGAGTACTCTAAACATATTAGAGACCATATGAGGCTACATCTAAACTACATGGTTTTGTTCTTCATCGTCTTTTCCTTTTATTCTTGATGCTAAATATATCTACAATGTGATCTCACATTCTGCTATCCAGTGGCTAGCAGAGCACTGGCTGATCTGGTCTATGCTACTACTTACTTATTAAATGGGCTCTTGCTATTACACATTTATATGTTCATGTTTGTATGGAATTCCTATCAACCGAACTTTATAAATAGAGTCCTATTAGTAAGTTTATTCTTCACGTCGACTTGTTGGTGCAATCAGCAATAAGTGTGGATAATTTTATCTTGCATCGGCTTCTAATCTGTGTCTATAAAGAGCATCATCGTTTCTTATATATGCAGGTTGATTTGAACAGTGATAGTAGGTTGTGTCATGTTCATCCGAGACAATGGGAGAGAGGTGGGGATCTAAATAAATATAGAGACTTTATGGTCAGAGGAGATGAATAAAATTGTGCTTAATGTATATTAGCAGTGTAATTTAGATTGTAAACAATACCTTTTAGACTATTTTGATTAGGATGGCTAGGAAAAAGGGAACCTGTTGTATATATTTTGGCAAAGATGTATCCAATGATACATGATAGGTAGACAAGCTTATCTGTGCAAGTAATTATTCCCAAAGATGTTCTTTAGAGCACGTCAAAATTGGACTATGCATGTGACCAATCCATCTCAGTGTGTAGTTTGTACATTCTAGATGTACTACTTCAGAATTTAAGGAGATGTTAGTAACTGACCAAAGGAAGGGAGATGAGTTTGTTCTTTTCAAGTTTTGTTGTGTATTTTATTTTGATTAAATTTTTATAATTGCAATTATATGCCTTGGTGCAAAAATTCTCATGGATGTTTTATTCAACTAATTGTGACCAGGATCACAGGACAAGTTCAATGCCCGCAGCCTATTTGATGAAAGTCAGGTACTGGGCGTTCTCTTTGTGTCTCCATATACTAGGTAAGATCATTTTATTGCTTACTAGGCAAGGTATTTTCTTCAGTGCATATGAGTTAACCAAGAACACCATATTCAAGCTTAGGACCTCTGAATTTAGACCTGCTATGAATATGATTTGCTTTGATTTTTCTGCTCTTTTCTGGCACCGATGATCATCCAGTATGTATAGGCACTTCACTACTTTTTTTGTTGCAGGCTAATTTGAACTTAAAATATAATAAATCTGCGGTCTATTACATGCATTTCTCCTAAATTCTACTAAATCCTAATGTTTATGTGCCGATATCTCACCCTTGCAGAAAATTTCAATTGTGTTTATCCAAAAGAGAGGCTATGCCTAATCTTATTCAATGGGGCATTACCGTACATCTAGATCATAATCAACATGTATAATATATTTCCCTTTCTACTCTACACTGCCTGACTTGGCTATAACCTGTTTGGACCATTTGGTCGCCCAAAAAACAATATGGATGATCTGAAGCACACTCAATTAAGCAAATCATTAGTTCCAATGGGCAAAAGGTCCAATTCGATTCCATACTTTCATTCATGTAACTGATGTCGGTGGCATTTGTTTTCAGAGGCATACCTTTGTCAAATACAGATGCCTTTGAAAACTCATGATCCAACAATTTTTATATACAAAATTCAGTGTAGCAAGGCTTTAATCTGGCGGTAGAACATTTTGGTGTTAAGTTCAAATCTTAACATTTAGGTTTGATTTTAGTTGGTGCTTTCTTTGCCTGCAACAGAAGTTTTTTATTAGTCATGTGCCTTGGTTAATCATATACTTAATGTTCACTTGATGCCTTTTACATGTAATTTGGTGTTTGTTGATTGTGTGCAGAAGGTCGGCCGTGGACTTGCCAATTGCTCAAGCCCAGTCAATTTTTATTTAACATAGGCTCTCCATGTATGCCTAAGTGTTTCTTTAGGTAGCTGATGATGTGTCAGAGTTTTTTGCAATCAATAGGAGTCATTGTAAATGAGTATTGACTTGAATTCAGATGCATTGGCTTGTTATAGGAGGTAGTTTTCCACGGAAAGAGGAGTCAGACAATGTAGTCTTCAATCTTTGTAATTTTTTCATTGTTACAAGTTTGTATTCTAAAAACATGTCAGACTATGAACTATTCACACAATGCTTTGTCGTAACCATGTGAATTGTGAAAGACGGGTGTCCACTTCATCGATTTATTAGAGCTTAAAATAGCATTATAATAGTCTTCTACCAGTGCAAAAGGTGACAAGTCGTGCCCCAAAAGCTAGGAGAATGCCATTTTCTGTTATAGACAGGGTTCATGCGGAAAATGGTGTGGCTGAGGGCAGAAAATAGTGGTAGGGTGGTGAACATGGCTGGGTGGAAATCAAATAATGGTAATGCTCGGAGTTGGAGTCGGAATCCTGCCTAGGCCGCCTTGACAAATGAGGAGGCTAATGAGCAAACATTTTTGTTAAAACCGACGGGGAGTGTGGCTTCCTCTGACGATTCATTGTAAACTTGGTGCCAATGCGAGTGTTTTTTCAACTGCCTTTTAGTAGCACTATATAAGATAGAAACATGTGCGGGAGTCACGGGGTCGTGCCAAGCCGTTGCTCAATTTCAAGAATGTATTTGGTGTTGTCTACATGCCATGAACCTATATTGTATGCGTGTGCTTATTTTCTATGGCTTAACTTTGATTGTATTAATGCTTAGCATAGCGTGACAATTTGGCCAAAAATATCGTTTTCCTATCTAAATAGAATCTGGTGCGAGAGCCACGGGGACGTGCGGCGCACCCCTAAATCTAGTTTAGATGATACATGATGGATCCGCGTCTAGCTGACTAGGACCGATCGAGCATATCAGATCAGGGTGCGTGGCCGGCCGGGGCACCTCGACCGGGCCGGCACTTGATGAAAATTTGGTCGGACCAAATCGCCAAAAAGAGGTATGTAGCTTTTCCGCCCAAGATTTGGGCTGCACCAACAGTATCAACCTCGTCACGTGCATGGTGCCCAGACCGATCCGATCAGGTCGGGTCCGGCGCGCACGTACGTACTCGCCGGCCGAGATTAGACGAATAGGTCGACAGTAGTCACATCACATCCTGCTTGCCTTAACTGGCCACGGAGATCGATCGACCTGCCTGTGCGTGTACTTGGTGCCTATCCGCAGGGTCGCCTTTCGTCGAAAGAAGAGTTTTGGTGCAGCACGTACTCAGCATGATCTGATGGCAGATGCATGCGATCATCCGTCCAAGTTGGGGGATCTGGAAATGATCGAGACGTACTGATCGGATAGATCCAAGGATACGATGCCAGCAGTGTCATGTTTGGCTGGAGCTGATTGCTTTTGGTGGAGGCCTTATCTATCTCTGCCCATTTCGGGAGCACCAAAAGTACATGCACTTCCCGATAGGGATCCATCCAGCCAGTTCAATGCAGGAACTATCGATCGATCGATCGATTTTGTCCGGGCCACGCCGAAAGCTCGATCAAGAGGGATGCATGTACGGTGGTGGTGGTGGCTGCTAGCACAGCGAAATGCTTTGCCACTCTCGTACTACTGGTGCTAATCTGGTCTGGGGCATATCTACATAGCAGTACTACCAAGGAAGATTTGGCCCCTACGTATCCTACGTACTCTGCTTTCCACGATTTGGTCCCAATCAAACATCTATATCTAGACCTTTTGGAAGTAGTACTACCAAGGAAGATTTGGTTTGGCAGCAGAAAAATCTGGCCGCAACAATGCACACCTGACAACGCCCGCACATACTATGCGTATTTTAAGGCCATCTGCTCTGCTGCGCCTCGCCTGTCCGTCCGTCCGTCGATCGATGACGATCCTCTAGAAGAAAGCGATCGAGAACGCTGATCTCGTCGCTCTCGATCGCGGCACGAACCGAGTTCCCGATTGGCGCCACGGAAAGGGCGGGAACGAACTGGAAAAAAGAGAAAAAAGAGCGTGCTGTTTTCCTGCGCGCGCGTATCGAGACTGACATCCAGCGATGCATGATCTCACAGCACACAAGATCGATCTCCACAGAAGCTAGTGCTGCTGCCGCTGCTGCTAGTGGGAATCGATGGTGGTGCAAATTGAACTGATTAATTAACGAGATCGATCCACTGGCGAGCGCGTGATTTAGCTGCTGATTGTTAAGCCTACCGCCGTTGCCTACTCTTGTCTGGCAAAGAAACGAAGTGGTGTAGCGCAGCCTAAAGCAGACGATTTGCGGCAGAGTTGTGGGATTGACCTAACAAATACGTACCCCTCGCACGCACACTGACATACAACATGTATATGCAACTCATTAGTGTAGGACTTGACTCCTGAAACTACACACTTCCATGCAGTTCGCAAGAAATATACCGTTCATCGTGACACGATAAGAGACACGTGAAATAAAGCTTGCATGCGCGAGGACATGCCCTGTAGACCCTTCACAGTTTGGTTCATGTCTCTACAGAAAGTGCTTGCCCTAAAGATTGGTGGCATCTAGCTAGAGGGAGTCCAAGTGTGCAGAAACTGCACAGGGAGAACGCATCCGACAGGAACGCAACACTGGCAAATCCCTTGTGCCGTCCTGCGTTCTCCGCTTTTCGCCCTCAGAAGTCAGAAGCGACACGCCAGGACGATCGATCAGAATCTTATGTTTAGGAACGTTCCTGTATCGGCGAGGCTCACTAATGGAGTCAGTCATGCACCGGCCGGCTAAATCACCGCCCCTGTGTGTCAGTTAAAAACGCGATAGGATCGTCGAACAGATCAGGGCGTCGTCCCTGATTCGTGGAATTCAGGTTATTTTGTGGAGCACAATCACCGCCTAAATCACCGCCCTTATTAGTAGTAATGGATTTCAGCAACGCAATTTGCCTGTATATTAATTAGTAGTCTGTTGTGAGCCCACTTGGATGCACAACACAACATGGTCTACTTGGTTGTTATTGAACAGGCCACTTGCGATCTGGTTCTCTGAATCTCCGTACACGTAGCTTTGGATGACAACGCCCTATCCAAATCAGAATCCGTTCTCTGTATTGTTTTGTCTAGAGAGGAGAGGATGTTCTGGAACACCGTCATGGCAGGCCTCGAAATTTCAGCCGTAGTTCATTTCGTGATTTAGGCAGAAGTTTTGCAAATTACGTATGTCAGAACGGACATCGATCACCTGACCAAGTTAATTTGAGAACTTACATAAATACTTGTAATTTTTGAAAAAAAAAATCACTTTTTCATTATGTAATTTGGAAACATACTCCCTGTATAATAAATAGATACATGAAGCATCTAACACACTGGCGTTAGCCGAAGACGCTTCACCGTCCTCGCACCGGGCCGGTCAAAGCTTGTTGTAGTAAATAGACGGGACGTTGTGGTGCAAAAACCCTAAATGAAAAAAGCCCAACCATCACCAATAATGATAATCTAGACTGAAAGAGATTGACCTGAAATCACACAAACGAGTACGAAAGCCGATTGGATCTTAAGAGATCATGTGGACACACGACTCCACCCCCCCCCCCCCCCCTACCCTCGGCGCTAGACGCACCACTAGAGCGAGAATAGAGGTAGAGCAAGAATAGAGCGGGGAGAACTTTATTCTGACTTCTAGATGTAGCCGTCACCTTAATTACCATCCCGAACAAGATATACAAATAGTCTAAAAGGAACAAAAAAAAACGCCGGCGAGGGGCCGTGATCCGCCATACCTCCAAGACCACAATGCCACCGGAGGCGAAGTGGATCGCGGCGTCACCGGCGAGGAAAATGAAACCCAAGATGGGATTTTGCAGCCACCGCTGATCACCTTTGTCTCTTCGTCAGGTACCGGTCCGAGTTCGGTTCTGTTTTTTTTTTTAAATACAAGGTCGCTACTAAAGATGCATTTTCTACATACTCGAGAAAAAAAATACACATATACAAGACCAATATGAATTCATTTTATTTCCACCTTGTAGGATGATGCTTATTAATGTGAAAATTGAATGTAGCCCCGGTGGAAGAGACACAACATGCAACATGTTTTATTAGCCCGGAACACAACATGCTTTCTACACACAAGCATGCAAGGAGTATTTATTAGTTGCTTTTGTTTTCTTATTATATGAAAAATAAGATAGTGGTGTTATATAAAAATAGAGAGAGTAGGAAAACCGTATTGTTTGACGAAAATTTCCATGGATAAGTTTGAGTTCAACATTTATAAACGTGATATTTCCTATAAGATTTTTCAGAACTGACAAATATAACCTTTATCAATATATTATATATGCACTGAGAGGTATCGTTATAACCTTTGCCAACATCATGAGCTTGCGGTCAAACGGTCAGTAAGTGAAAAGACATTTCCCTTCTAAGTGTATTTTGGGCGTTTAATGATAACACTAAAGTTGTCTAACCGTTTTCTTGAGCTTTCTGGATTGTATTATGCAAGGGAATTATGGAGGTGATTCCCCGGTGTTATAAAGAGAAGAGAGCAGAAAGTCGGTGTGTTTTTTGTTTCAATTTGTAACTAGTTTTCCATAGAGGGTACACAGAGGATTTGCATGGTGGAATATGACTGGCTATATCTTCACACCCACCATATTTTCCCTACTTATTCTTGTCCTCTTGAAAATCCTGTCCCATGGACTTTTTGGTGGCGAATCTATGAGCCCGGAGTTGTCCATCTACCTTGGAAGCTGTTGGTTGTACACCATTACCGCGACACCCTAAATCTTCAATATCCCCTTCCTAGCCCACAAAACTCCCTTTGGGTTCTTGAAACCCTAGATTGGAAATTGTGCCCTCGGAGCCCGAGATTGATGTTATAAAGTTCCATGGTAGTATTTGAAGGGTTTCGCGGCATAGTAAATCAAAATTTTCTACGGATGCGAACAGAGGGAAAGCCAAGATCTAATCTAGGAGATGCAAACAACGAGAGAGATTGGATTAGATCTTCATACCCTTGAAGATTCGCAAGACAATGAACGTTAAATGAACGTGGGTGATGTAGTCGTACTCGCTTCTCCTCCTCGCGATCCGATCCGATCTAGCACCACAAGTGGCGGTGCCTCCGTGAGATGCACACGTGCAGCACCTCGACGTCTCCTCCTTCCTTGGTCCAGCAAGTATGGTGGAGAGATGGGTTGGATCTCCAACGCGACGGCGCGGTGCAATTGGTGGAGAATTTCTGCAGCAGGCTTCGCCTACAAGCGATGGGAGGGAGAGGAGGGCAGGCAGCGGCTAGGGTTGGAGGAAGGTGTGGGGGGGTTGGTGCGCCCACCCTCTTTATATAGAGGGCCAAGGCCAGCCCTAGCCCTCCCCAAGCCCAAACCGCGGCCCCAAAGGATAAGGTGGGGGCAAGGAAACCCCTTCTAGAAGGTCTATCTAGAGTTTAAACTCTCTTTGGCCGGCTGGGCCCTATGGGGCCTTGTGCCCTGGCCCAATGCGCCAGGGCACTCCTCATAGGCCCATGCCCTCCCGGAAGGTGTGGCCACGTTGGTCCCTTCCGGAAGGTTCTAAAAGCTTCCGACAATACCGATTAACCCGGAACAATTCCGAACTCCAAAACTGCAATCGCCTTATATGAATCTTATTCTCGGACCACTCTGGAACCTCTCGTGATGTCCCGGATCCCATCCGAGACTCGAACAAAAACTCATAAACCAATTATCCAATCTATCCTAGCGTCGAGACACGTTATGTGTGACCTGCGGGTTCGAGAATATGCGCATACATGATCTTCTATCAATAATCAACAGTGGGTCTGAAACCCATATTGACTCCACACATTCATCGATGATCATATCGGATGAACCACGATGCCAGGATTCAATCAATCCCATATATATTCCCTTCGCGATATTTTACTTGCCCGAGATTCGATCGTGATGCATCATACCTAGTTCAATCTCGTTCACAAAGAAGTACTTTACTCGTTCCGTAATCCGATATCACTTTGTGATTAACTCCTTAACCACATGCTTGCAAGCGGTGTTGATATCGATTACCGAGTGGGCCCGAAGTATATCTCTTCGACTTGGGAGGGACAAATCCCATCTCGATACATACAACCCAACAGATACTTTCCGATCACCTGGGAGACACCTTTATGATCACCCTCTCATAGGATGACGTTTGATGACCTCAAAGCTTTCTTACGATACCAGGGAGTTGCATTATCTCATGGTCTAAGGAATACAATATTTGACATAAGAAAAGCTTCGCAAAGACGAACACGATGACACGATCTAATTGCTTCGCTTAGTTTGGGTTTGTCCATCATATCATTCTCCCAATGATATGATCTCATTATCAATTGACAACTCATGTCTATGGTTAGGAAACCTTAACCATCATTGATCAATGAGCTAGTCCATAGAGGCGTACTAGGGACACGGTGTTGTTCACAAACCACACAAGTATTAAAGTTTCCGCTTAATACAATTCTAGCATGGAATATAAACATTATCATGAACAAGAATTATAATAATAACATCTTTATTATTGCCTCTAGGGCATAATTCCAACAGTCTCCCACTTGCACTAGAGTCAATAATCTAGTTTACATCTGGCAACAATCTCACACCCATGGCACTGAGGTGCTGATCATGTTTTACACGTGGAAGAGGTTTAGTCAATGGATCTGCGACATTCAGATCTGTATGTACTTTGCTAATCTTCAGATCTCCATCTGCTATATAATCTCGGATTATATGAAACTTGCGGTTGATATGCTTGGTCTTAGGATGATATCTTGGTTCCTTAGCGAGTGTTATGGCGCCAGTGTTGTCACACAATATCTCCAGTGGGTCCAATGCACTTGGAACCACTCCAAGCTCAGTGATGAAGTTTCTGATCCAAACTCCTTCACTTGACGCTTCGCAGCAGCCATGTATTCCGCTTTCTCAGTAGATCCCGCGATCACGCTTTGCTTGCAGCTTCTCCAGCTCACAGCTCCTCCATTCAAAATATACACGTATCCTGTCTGAGATTTAGAATCATCCTTGTCGGTGTCAAAACTAGCGTCGACGTAACCTTTTACGACGAGTTGTTCATCACCCCCATAGACTAAGAACATTTCTTTAGTCCTATTTAGGTACTTTAGGATGTTCTTTACGGCTGTCCAGTGTTTCACCCCTGGATCACTTTGATATCTGCTCGTCAAACTAAGAGCATTGGACACATCCGGTCTAGTACACAGCATGGCATACATGATAGAACCTATGGCCGAGGCATAAGGCACTTTGCTCATAGCTTCCCTATCATTTACCGTAGCTGGACACTGAGCCTTGCTCAATATCTTACCTGACAACATAGGCATCGAACCTTTCTTTGCCTTATCCATTCTGAACCTTTTCAGAACTTTGTCTAGGTATGTACTCTGGCTTAAAGCTATCAGGCGTCTTTGTCTATCTCTATAGATCTTGATGCCCAATATATAAGCAGCTTCACCTAGGTCTTTTATTGAAAAACACTTGTTCAAATAACTCTTCACATCGTTAAGCATGTTGATGTAATTTCCAATAATCAATATGTCATCCACATATAGTACCAGAAACGTCACCGAGCTCCCACTCACTTTCTTGTAGATACAAGCTTCGTAGCAATTTGGAACAAATCCAAAGCTCTTGATCACTTGATCAAAACGAAGGTTCCAACTCCGAGATGCTTGCTTCAGTCCATAAATGGAACGCTGAAGTTTGCATACTTTATCAGCATCCTTAGGATCGACAAAACCTTCGGGTTGCATCATATACAACTCTTCATCAATGTTGCCATTGAGGAAAGCAGTCTTGACATCCATCTGCCATATTTCATAATCATGAAACGCAGCAATTGCTAATAAAATCTGAATGGACTTAAACATCGCTACGGGAGAGAAAGTCTCATCGTAGTCAACACCTTGAACTTGTCGAAAACCTTTCGCGACAAGCCGTGCTTTATAGACGGTAACATTACCATCTGCGTCCGTTTTCTTCTTGAAGATCCATTTGCACTCAACGGCCTTTCGGTCGCTAGGAGGGTCCACCAAAGTCCATACTTGGTTTTCGCTCATGGATCCCAATTCGGATTTCATGGCTTCTAGCCATTTCTCAGAGTCTGGGCTCATCATCGCTTCCTCATAGTTCGTAGGTTCACTGTCTTCTACTAACAAGACAGTCAAGACATGGTTGCCGTACCACTCATGAGGGGCACGTGACCTTGTCGACCTGCGACGTTCAGTAGCAGCATCATCCGAAGATTCATGATCCTTGTCATTAGCTTCCTCTATTGTTGGTGCAGGCGGCACTGGAACAATTTCAGGTGCTGCGCTACTCTCCAATTCAAGAGAAGGTTCAATAACCTCGTCTAGCTCTACTTTCCTCCCACTCACTTCTTTCGAGAGAAACTCCTTCTCAAGAAAGGAACTGTTCTTTGCGACAAACACTTTGCCTTCGGTTCTGTGATAGAAGGTATACCCAATAGTTTCCTTAGGGTATCCTATGAAGACGCATTTCTCCGCTTTGGGTTCGAGCTTGTCCGGCATCAACTTCTTGACGTAAGCTTCACATCCCCAAACCTTAAGAAACAACAACTTAGGTTTAGCACCAAACCACAGTTCATACGGTGTCGTCTCAACGGATTTAGATGGAGCCCTATTTAAAGTGAATGCAGCGGTTTCTAATGCATAACCCCAAAATGATAACGCAAATCAGTAAGAGACATCATTGATCGGACCATATCTAATAGGGTTCGATTCCTGCTCGAGACACACCATTGCTACTGTGGTGTTCCGGTATGGAGTTGCGAAACGATTCCACTTGCTTTAAGATGCGTGAGAAAATCATAACTCAAATATTCACCTCCACGAACGGATCGTAGAAACTTAATCTTTCTGTTATGATGGTTCTCCACTTCATTCTGAAATTCTTTGAACTTTTCAAACGTTTCAGATTTATGTTTCATTAAATAGATATACCCATATCTACTTAAGTCATCGGTAAAAGTGAGAAAATAGCGATATCCACCGCGCATCGAAACACTCATCGGTCCGCATACATCAGTATGTATGATTTCCAACAAGTCCGTTGCTCGCTCCATCATACCGGAGAACGGGGTTTTGATCATCTTGCCCATGAGGCATGGTTCGCATGTGTCAAATGATTCAAAATCAAGAGACTCCAAAAGTCCATCAGAATGGAGTTTCTTCATGCGCTTTACACCAATATGACCTAGACGACGCCACAAATAAGTAGTATTATCACTATCTACTTTGCATCTCTTAGCCTCAATGTTATGGATGTGTGTTTCATCCCTTTCGAGATTTAGAAGAAATAAACCATTCACAATAGGTGCATGACCATAAAAGATGTTACTCATATAAATAGAACAACCATTATTCTCTAATTTAAATGAATAACCGTCTTGCAATAAACAAGATCCAGAAATAATGTTCATGCTCAACGCAGGCACATAATAACACTTATTAAGGTTTAAAACTAATCCCGAAGGTAAAACTAAGGAGAGCGCGTCGACGGCCATCACATCAACTCTTGATCCGTTGCCAACGCCAAGATCGTCACCTCATCCCTCGCAAGCCGCGTCTATTTCGTAGCTCTGCTTTGAGTTACAAATATTAGCAACGAACCAAGATCAAATACCCGTGCACTACAACGAGGCTAGTAAGGAAAACATCAATAACATGTATATCAAATATACCTTTGATGGTGCCACCTTCTTGTCCGCTAAGTACTTGGACAGTTATGCTCAAAGGACCCTTGTCCTTGCAATAGAAGCACTCGATTGTCCGTTTAGGACCGGACTTGAGCTTCTTCTCAGAACAGCAACGCTTGCCACCGCCCTTCTTGAAGGGCTTCTTTGCTCCTTACCTTTCTTAAAGGTGGGCTTGTTGACCATCAACACATGATTATCCTTTTGATGTCCACTGCAGCCTTCACTTTGCGAAGAGCTCGGTGATCGTATCGATGGAACCAATCTGATTGTGAGTCACTACAAAACTTTTGTAGCTGGGAGGAGTGATTGCGAAACCTCACAATCTTGAGCTCCTCGGAATCGCATTCCGTTGCTCAAAGCGTTGAGTGTAGCCGTCATCTTAATGGCGTGCTCACTAACGGAAATCCTTCCTCCATCTTGCGGTTAAAGAACTTCTCGAGATCTCATATCTCTCGAGCGGGCTGAGTCCAAACATGGTTTTCAGCTCTTCGAGAATCTCAAAGGGCCCGGGATAGTCCTCAAAACGATTTTGAAGTTCCGGTTCCATAGCAAACAACATGGTGCTCTTAATCACACCATAATCATCTTTGTGCGACTGATAGACAATTTTCTCATCAGCCGGCGCAGTTGCAGCAGGGGGTTCACCTAACGCTTTCCCAAGGACATAGTCCTTTTGACCGCCAGAGAGAATGAATCTTAGATTGCGGAACCAATTGGTGAAGTTAGACCCATTGTTTCTAAGCTTTTCTTTCTCAGCAAAAACGTTGAAGTTGAAGTTGGACTTGGCCATGTGATCTACAGTATTTGCAAGTACAATTTAGACTATGTTCATGATAAATAGTTCAACTTAATCAAATTACTAGATGAACTCCCACTAAATTCAACATCCCTCAAGTTTTTTAGTGAACACGATCCAAATGCACCACACCTAATCCGATCTTCACGAGAAGAGATGTGGTTTCAATGGTGGACAACGAAGTGTCGATCATATCATTCATATGACTCATGCTTAACCTTTCGGTTCATGTGTTCCGAGGCCATGTGTGTACATGCTAGGCTCGTCAAGTTAGACCCAAGTATTTCCGCGTGTGCAAAACTGGCTTGCACCCGTTGTATGTGAGCGTAGAGTCTATAGCACCCGATCATCACGTGATGCTTGGACACGACGAACTTTCGCAACGGTGCATATTGTTGGAGATATGCCCTAGAGGCAATAATAAATATAGTTATTATTATATCTTTGTGTTTATGATAAATGTTTACATTCATGCTATAATAGTATTAACAAGGAAACATTAATACTTGTGTGATTTGTAAACTTAATTTGAAGTCCCTAGTAAAGCCTCTATGTAATACTAGCTTGTTGGTTAATAGATGATTGTGGTTTCCCTATCATGAACATTGAGATGTTATTAACAACAAGATCATATCGTTAGGAGAATGATATGGTGGACATACTCCTATAGATAAGCGTAGCATAAAGATCAAGTCATTTTAATAGTTCAATTGCTATATGCTTTCTGATACATAGTTATCTAATTCCTTCGACCATGAGATCATGCATATCACCTTTACCGGATGGATGCTTTGATGTCATCAAACACCACACCGTAACAGGGTGGCTATAAAGGTGGCATTGAGTGTTCGGAAAGTATTGGTTGAAACACATGGATCAAGAGTGGGATTTGTCCATCCATATGACGGATAGATATACTCTGGGCCCTCTCGGTGAAATGTCATCCAATTAGCTTGCAAGCATGTGGTAGCTCACAAGGGATCACATATCACGGAGCGAGAAAGAGTACTTATCGATGCGAGGTTGAACTAGGTATGTAGAGATACCGACGATCATAACCTCGGATAAGTAACATATCGTGAGACAAAGGGAAATTGATATCGTATGTAAGTGGTTCATTCGATCGCAAAATAATCGTAGAAATATGTGGGAGCCATATGAATTTCCAGATTCCTCTATTGGTTATTGATCGGAGAAGTGTCTCGATCATGTCCGCATAATTCACGAACCGTAGGGAGACACACTTAAGGATTCGACGTTGTTTGAGTAGTTATGGAATGATGAGAAAGAGACCGAATGTTGTTCGGAGTCTCGGATGGGATCCGGGATATCACGAGGAGATCCGGAATGGTCCGGAGAATAAGATTCATATAAGGAAAGTCCCGTTTCGGAGTTGGGGAATGATTCCGGTGTTTTCATCGGGAATGTTCTAGAAGGTTCCAGAATGTCCGGCACTCTGGAGGGGAAGGGGTACATGAGTGTGTCATTATAAGTTGGAATGATTGCATCATGTACTAAGTGTATTTGCTGTCCAAAATAAAGGGTTTATTCAAATCCTAATTTGAAAAGTCAAACGGCAAGTTTTGGAAAGAGGAGGAGGAGTGGGAAACCGAGTTGGGGAGGGATTCCCTCCTCCAACCGCCGGCCCACCTCCAAGCTGAGTTGGGGAGGGACTCCCCTCCCCTTGGCCGCGCCTCCCACCTATAAAGGGAGGGGCAGGGCTGCCCCTCCTAGTACACAAGTCCCTCTCCTCTAAACCTAAACCCTAGCCACAGCCTAGGGATTTCTCCCAAGCCGTCAAGTTAGAGCTTATAATTGCCCTAGCCTCCGGTTTAGAGCCTTCTAATTGGTGTGTCTAAACCCTAGATCACCAAAGCTCTCTCATACTCCACCATACTCGCTCTGGCTTAAGGCGAAGCCCTGCGAGATCTTCCCTCTACTTCCGGTACCACGCCGTTGTGCTGCCGGAATCACGAGGAGAGTGCTACAACCTCCATTTTCTGGAACAAGGAGAGGAAGGTCTTTGTCGAATCCGAACGTGTGACCGATTGCGGGGCGCTGCGAGCATGGCCTTGGAAGGATCGTCTCTGCGATCTTGAGATCGGAAGAATCTGACTACATCACCCACGAGAAGCTGCTCTCGTTAAACACTTTGGAATCTTCGAGGGTGAGTTATTCCATCGACTCGTTGCTACAATCTAGTAGATAGATCTTGGCTTGTTTGTTTGTATGCGATAGAAATTTTTTGTTTTCCATGCTACGAATCCCTACAGTGGTATCAGAGCCGTGTCTATATGTAGATCTGTTGCACGAGTAGAACACAATGGTCATTGTGGGCGTTGATGCTTTTATTGTCGATTGCTTCTTGTGTACTTTTGCATCTTGCGGTATGTTGGGATGAAGCGGCCCGGGCTAACCTTACATGACATCGTTCATGAGACTTGATCCACGCTTGACATGCAACTTGTATTGCATAAGTGGCTTTATGGTGCTGTTTCTCCTAGCATAGTTAAGATCCAATTTACAACGGGTGATTAACAATACTAGTATCAATGTTGTGGTTCATGTTCGTAAGTTAGAACGACACTTATTGAAAGCCCCAAACCACGTAAAATATGCAAAGAAAGTAGAGGCGTCTAACTTTGTTTTGCAGGGGTGTGCAGTGATGTGATATGGACATGATTGTGATTATATATGATGTATGCAATGTTCCTTATTGTAAGTCGGCAACCGGCGAGAATATGGTTGTCTTTAATTTCTGTTAAGACCCGCGTGTCTATTCAAAGTAGTTGTAATAGTTGAAGCTGGTGGACGACAACCATGAAGAAGCGTCATTGACCTTGATGCTATGCCGGTGATGATGGAGATCATGTTCGTGCTTGAAGATGGAGATAGGAAGCACAAAGAAGAAAGGTCATATCATATCACATATTATGAATTGCATGTGATGTTAATCCTTTATGCATCTTATATTGCTTAGTAGACGACGGTAGCATTATAAGATGATCCCTCATGCACATAAATTTCAAGTTCTAAAGTGTTCACCCTTAGTATGCACCGTTGCTAAAGCTTGTTGTTTCGAAGCACCACGTGATGATCGGGTGTGTTAGATTCCGCAAGTGTGTACAACGTAAGCAAGCCAGATTTGCTTATGCGGAAGCTAAGGTTTGATCTTGACGAGCCTAGCATGTACAGACATGGTCTCAGGAACACGGATCACCGAAAGGTAAAGCATGAATCATATAGTAGATATGATGAACATGTCGATTGTTCGCCATTGAAACTATATCAACTCTCGTGATGATCGGTTTTGATATGGTGGATTTGGTTCGTGTGATCACTAAAACAATGTGAGGGATGTTGTTTTGAGTGGGAGTTCACCTAGATTAATTTAATTATTAATTAGAACTCAATTTGTCATAAACTTAGTCTAAACTATTGCAAATATGTTGTAGATCAATGGCAACCCCTACCATCAATTTTAATGCGTTCCTAGAGAAAGAAAAGTTGAAAAACAATGGAAGCAACTTCGCGGATTGGTTCCGAAATTTGAGGATTGTCCTCACAGCTGGTAATTTGACCTATGTCTTTGGATGCATTTGGGTGACCCACTGCGGTGATGCTACCGATGAAGTAAAGAATGTTTACCTCGCTCGGAAGAATCGGTACTCCATAGTTCAATGTGCTATCTTGTATGGTTTAGAATCGAGCTTGAGAAAGGTTTGAGAATTCAGACCCATATGATATTGTCGAGGATCTCAAATTGATTTTTGAGACTCATGCGGCAATTGAAAGCTATGAGGCTTCCGAAAAGTTCTTTAAGCGCAAGATGGAAGAGGCTCGTCGTGAGCATGTGCTTAAGATACAGGCATGCAAACAAACTTCAAAGCTTGGGTATAGTGATTCCTAATGATTTGGGGATTTACCGTGTCCTCCAATCACTACCACCAAGTTATAAGAACTTTGTGATGAACTACAACATGCAGAACATGAACAAGCAGTTGCCAGAACTGTTTGCTATGTTAAAATCTGCAGAAGTGGAGATCAAGAAAGAGCACCAAGTGTTGTTGGTCAATAAGACCACCAAAGGCAAGTCTAAGCAGAAGGGACACTTCAAGAAGGATGGTAAGAAAGTTACCACGCCGATGAAGAAGACCAAGGCTGGACCAAAGCACATCTTGAGTGCTTTTCTGCAAGGGACAAGGTCCTTTGAGCGGAATTGCCCAAAGTACATGGCGGATTTGAAGAACGGCAACATCAAGAAGAAAGGTATATCTGATATACATGTTATTGATGTGTATCTCACTAGTATTCGTAGTAGTGCCTGGGTATTTGATACTGGTTCGGTTGCTCATATTTGTAACTCGAAACAGGAGCTGCAGAATAAACGGAAACTAGTGAAGAACGAGGTGACGATCCGCGTGGGAAACGGATCAAAGGTTGATGTGATCGCGGTCGGCACGCTACCTCTTCATCTACCATCGGGATTAGTTTTATACTTAAATAATTGTTATTTGGTGCCTGCGTTGAGCATGAACATTATATCGGGATCTTGTTTATTGCGAGACGGTTACTTGTTTAAGTCCGAAAATAATGGCTGTTCGATTTATATGAGTAATATGTTTTATGCACATGCACCTTTGATAGATGGTCTATTCTTATTGAATCTCGATAGTGGAAATACACATATTAATAACATTGAGGCTAAACGTTTGAAATTGAGCGATAACTCGACCTATAAGTGGCACTGTCGTCTTGGTCACATTGGAGTGAAGCGTATGAAGAAACTCCATTCCGATGGACTTCTTGAATCACTTGATTTCGAATCACTTGAAAGATGCAAAGCATGTCTGATGGGTAAAATGACTAAGACTCCATTTTCTGGTATGATGGAGCGAGCTACGGACTTATTGGAAATCATACATACCGATGTGTGTGGTCCAATGAGTGTAGCATCGCTGATGGTTATTGTTATGTTCTTACCTTCACGGATGACTTGAGTAGATATGGGTATATCTATTTCATGAAACATAAGTCCGAAACTTTCGAGAAGTTTAAGGAATTTCAAAGTGAGGTTGAGAATCAACGTAACAAGAAGATTAAATTTCTACGTTCTGATCATGGAGGTGAATATCTAAGTTACGAGTTTGGCGAGCATTTGAAGAAGTGCGGAATACTTTCACAATTGACACCACCGGGAACACCACAGCGTAATGGTGTGTCCGAACGTCATAATCGAACTCTCTTAGATATGGTTCGTTCTATGATGTCACTTGCAGATTTACCGCTATCATTTTGGGGTTATGCATTAGAAACAGCCGCATTCACTTTAAATAGGGCACCATCTAAATCCGTTGAAACGACACCGTATGAATTATGGTTTGGGAAGAAACCTAAATTGTCGTTCCTTAAAGTTTGGGGTTGCGAAGCCTATGTAAAGAAGTTATAGCCGGACAAGCTTGAACCCAAAGCGGAAAAATGCGTCTTCATAGGATATCCAAAGGAAACTATTGGGTATACCTTCTATCATAGATCCGAAGGCAAAATCTTCGTTGCCAAGAATGGGTCCTTTCTAGAGAAGGAATTTCTCTCGAAAGAAGTGACTGGAAGGAAAGTAGAACTCGACGAGGTTGTTGAACCTTCTCTCGAAATTGCGAGTAGCGCAGCACCGGAAGAAGTTCCTGTGGCGCCTGCACCAGTTAGAGAGGAAGCTAATGATGATGATTATGAAACTTCGGTTGAAGTTGCTACAGAGCCTCGCAGGTCAACGAGAACTCGTATCACTCCAGATTGGTATGATCCCGTTATGAGTGTCATGTTGGTGGACAACACCGATGACCCTGAGACATATGAGGAAGCGATGATGAGCCCAGATTCCAATAAATGGCACGAAGCCATGAAATCCGAGATTGGATCCATGTACGAAAACCAAGTATGGACTTTGGTGGACTTACCGGATGGCCGGAAGAAATCGAGAACAAATGGATTTTCAAGAAGAAAAGCAGATCTTGATGGTAATATTACTGTCTATAAAGCTCGACTTGTCGCAAAGGGTTTCGACAAATTCAAGGAGTTGACTACGATGAGACTTTCTCACGATGGAAGCTAAAGTCTGTGAGGATTATGTTAGCAATCGCTGCATATTATGATTATGAGATATGGCAGATGGATGTCAAAACAGCATTCCTCAATGGAGACATTGATGAAGAGTTGTATATGATGCAACCCAAAGGTTTTGTCGATCCTAAAGATGCTAACAAGGTATGCAAACTTCAACGGTCCATCTATGGATTGAAGCAAGCCTCCGAAGTTGGAATCAACGTTTTGATAAGGTGATCAAAAGTTTTGGTTTTATACAAACTTATGGAGAAGCTTGTATTTACAAGAAAGTGAGTGGGAGTTCAGAGCATTCTTAATACTATATGTAGATGACATATTGTTGATTGGGAATGATGTAGACCTTCTTAATAGTGTCAAGGAATATTTGAATAATAGTTTTTCAATGAAGGATCTTGGCGAAGCAGCTTACATATTAGGCATAAAGATTTATAGAGATAGATCGAAACGCCAAATATCATTGTCACAGAGTACATATTTGGACAAAGTTCTAAAGAGGTTTGGAATGGAAGATAGCAAGAAAGGGTTCTTGCCCATGTTGCTAATCGACCTTGAGTAAAACTCAGTCCGACATCGGCGTAAGATAGAGAAAGGATGAGTAAGACTCCTATGCCTCAGCCATAGGATCTCTAATGTATGCCATGCTATGTACTAGACCCGACATCGCATATCCGTTAGTCTAACTAGCGTATATCAAAGTGGTCCGAGTGGATCATTGGACGGTCAAAAACATCCTTAAGTACTTGAGAAGAACTAAGGATATGGTTCTTTCTTATGGAGGTGATGAACATTCGTTGTTAATGGTTACACCGATGCTAGTTGGAACACCGATCCGGATGATTCTAAATCACAATCTGGATACGTATTTATTTTGAATGGTGCAGCTGTTAGCTGGAGGAGTGCAAAGCAAAGCGTTGTGGCGAGATCTTCAACCGAATCGGAATACATGGCTGCTTCGGAGGCTTCACAAGAAGCGATATGGATGAAAGAGTTCATTACAGAGCTGGGTGTGGTTCCTAGTGCGCTGGACCCAATGTCTATCTACTGTGATAACATGGGCGCCATAGCCAATGCGCAAGAACCAAGGTCACACAAGAAGCTAAAGCATATCAAGCTACGTTTTCACGCTATTCGAGAACATATCCAAGATGGGGATATAAAGATTTGCAAAGTACACACAGATCTGAATGTGGCGGATCCGTTGACTAAACCTCTCCCGAGGGCAAAACATGACCAGCACCAAACTGCCATGGGTGTTCGGTATATTACCATGTAATCTAGATTAGATGACTCTAGTGCAAGTGGGAGACTGTTGGAGATATGCCCTAGAGGCAATATTAAATATAGTTATTATTATATCTTTGTGTTTATGATAAATGTTTACATTCATGCTATAATAGTATTAACAAGGAAACATTAATACTTGTGTGATTTGTAAACTTAATTTGAAGTCCCTAGTAAAGCCTCTATGTAATACTAGCTTGTTGGTTAATAGATGATTGTGGTTTCCCTATCATGAACATTGAGATGTTATTAACAACAAGATCATATCGTTAGGAGAATGATATGGTGGACATACTCCTATAGATAAGCGTAGCATAAAGATCAAGTCATTTTAATAGTTCAATTGCTATATGCTTTCTGATACATAGTTATCTAATTCCTTCGACCATGAGATCATGCATATCACCTTTACCGGATGGATGCTTTGATGTCATCAAACACCACATCGTAACAGGGTGGCTATAAAGGTGGCATTGAGTGTTCGGAAAGTATTGGTTGAAACACATGGATCAAGAGTGGGATTTGTCCATCCATATGACGGATAGATATACTCTGGGCCCTCTCGGTGAAATGTCATCCAATTAGCTTGCAAGCATGTGACTGGCTCACAAGGGATCACATATCACGGGAACGAGAAAAGAGTACTTATCAGTAACGAGGTTGAACTAGGTATGCAGAGATACCGACGATCATAACCTCGGATAAGTAACATATCGTGAGACAAAGGGAAATTGATATCGTATGTAAGTGGTTCATTCGATCGCAAAGTAATCGTAGAAATATGTGGGAGCCATATGAATTTCCAGATTCCTCTATTGGTTATTGATCGGAGAAGTGTCTCGATCATGTCCGCATAATTCACGAACCGTAGGGAGACACACTTAAGGATTCGACGTTGTTTGAGTAGTTATGGAATGATAAGAAAGAGACCGAATGTTGTTCGGAGTCTCGGATGGGATCCGGGATATCACGAGGAGATCCGGAATGGTCCGGAGAATAAGATTCATATAAGGAAAGTCCCGTTTCGGAGTTGGGGAATGATTCCGGTGTTTTCATCGGGAATGTTCTAGAAGGTTCCGGAATGTCCGGCACTCCGGAGGGGAAGGGGTACATGAGTGTGTCATTATAAGTTGGAATGATTGCATCATGTACTAAGTGTATTTGCTGTCCAAAATAAAGGGTTTATTCAAATCCTAATTTGAAAAGTCAAACGGCTAGTTTGAAAGTCAAACGGCAAGTTTTGGAAAGAGGAGGAGGAGTGGGAAACCGAGTTGGGGAGGGATTCCCTCCTCCAACCGCCGGCCCACCTCCAAGCCGAGTTGGGAAGGGACTCCCCTCCCCTTGGCCGCGGCTCCCACCTATAAAGGGAGGGGCAGGGCTGCCCCTCCTAGTACACAAGTCCCTCTCCTCTAAACCTAAACCCTAGCCACAGCCTAGGGATTTCTCCCAAGCCGTCAAGTTAGAGCTTCTAATTGCCCTAGCCTCCGGTTTAGAGCCTTCTAATTGGTGTGTCTAAACCCTAGATCACCAAAGCTCTCTCATACTCCACCATACTCGCTCCGGCTTAAGGCGAAGCCTGCGAGATCTCCTCTACTTAGGTACCACGCCCGTTGTCTTTGCCGAATCACGAGGAAGTGCTACAACCTCTGCTGCTTTGGAACAAGGGAGAGGAAGGTCTTCGTCGAAAGTCTAACGTGATCGATCATGAGCGCCTGAGCGCTGACGCAGCGCCAGAAGGATCGTCTACGCGATCTTGAGATCGGAAAGAGTACGACTACATCACCCACGAGAATCTGCTCTCGTTAAACACTTTGGAATCTTCGAGGGTGAGTTATTCCATCGACTCGTTGCTACAATCTAGTAGATAGATCTTGGCTTGTTTGTTTGTATGCGATAGAAATTTTTTGTTTTCCATGCTACGAAACCCTACACATACTCGGGGAGAACACAGTTTTTATCTTGATCTTTAAGTGAGGAATCATCTTATAATGCTACCGTCGCGATCTAAGCATAATAAGATACATAAAAGGATAAACATCACATGCATATAACTTTAATGTGACATGGTATAGCCAATCTTCGCGCAATGATCTCCATCTTGTGCGCTCCGGCATGATCTCCATCATTCCACCATGATTGCCTCCACCACGAATAGCAACTACAACTATTGCTAACTACTTAGCGATAAAGTGAAATTATTACATGGCGTATAAGAAGTTGACACACAGGTCATACACAATTATAAAGACAACCATATGGCTCCTGCCGGTTGTGTACTCATCGACATGCAAGTCGTGAAACATTACAAAACATGATCATCGCATACATTATACACATCACATCTTGGGCCATACCATATCACAGAAAATACTCCCTGCAAAAACAAGTTAGACGCCTCTACTTTGTTGTTGCATGTTTTATGTGGCTTATGGGAGTAGATGCTAAGAACGATTCTTACCTACGGAAAGCCACAACGGTGATATTATGGTTGCCAAACTCCGGTGTTAATCCCATGACAACTATAGTGAGAAACCGGCATCCACCAGCCGCATGTGTGGAACAAGCCACACGTCAAGTGCGAGCTTGAACCATAACGACGTCGCGTAAGGTTGGCCTGGACCGCTTCAATCTCACTATCCCGCGTCATAAGAAGAACACAAACAAGAGGCTTGCAACAGAAAACATCAACGTCCGCAACAACCATGTTGCGTTCTACTCGTGAAACACATCTACGCATAGATCTAGCTCTGATACCACTGAAGGGTTTCGCGGCATAGTAAATCAAAATTTTCTACGGATGCGAACAGAGGGAAAGCCAAGATCTAATCTAGGAGATGTAAACAACGAGAGAGATTGGATTAGATCTTCATACCCTTGAAGATTCACACGGTGAAGCGTTCATCTAACGTGGGTGATGTAGTCGCTTCTCCTCCTCGCGATCCGATCCGATCTAGCACCACAAGTGGCGGTGCCTCCGTGAGATGCACACGTGCAGCACCTCGACGTCTCCTCCTTCCTTGGTCCAGCAAGTATGGTGGAGAGATGGGTTGGATCTACAACGCGACGGCGCGGTGCAATTGGTGGAGAATTTCTGCAGCAGGGCTTCGCCTACAAGCAGTCGGGAGGGAGAGAGGAGGGCAGCAGGGCGGCTAGGGTTGGAGGGGAAGGTGTGGGGGGTTGGTGCGCCCCCACCCCTCTTTATATAGAGGGGAGGTGCAGCCCTAGCCCCTTCCCCAAGCCCAAACCGGCGGCCCCAAAGGATAAGGAGTGGGGGGCAAGGAAACCTCCCCTTCTAGAAGGTCTATCTAGAGTTTAAACTCTCTTTGGCCGGCTGGGCCCTATGGGGCCTTGTGCCCCTGGACCAATGCGGCCAGGGCACTCCCTCATAGGCCCATGCCCCCTCCCGGAAGGTGTGGCCACGTTGGTCCCCTTCCGGAAGGTTCTAGAAGCTTCCGGTACAATACCGATTAACCCGGAACAATTCCGAACTCCAAAAACTGCACTGCCTTATATGAATCTTATTCTCCGGACCACTCCGGAACCTCTCGTGATGTCCCGGATCCCATCCGAGACTCCGAACAAAAACTCATAAACCAATTATCCAATCTATCCTAGCGTCGAGACACGTTAAGTGTGTGACCCTGCGGGTTCGAGAATATGCAGACATGATCTTCTATCAATAATCAACAGCGGGGTCTGGAAACCCATATTGACTCCCACACATTCATAGATGATCATATCGGATGAACCACGATGCCATGATTCAATCAATCCCATATATATATTCCCTTCGTCTCGCGATATTTTACTTGCCCGAGATTCGATTGTCGGTACCGTCATACCTAGTTCAATCTCGTTCACAGCAAGTACTTTACTCGTTCCTTAATCCGATATCACTTTGTGATTAACTCCTTAACCACATGCTTGCAAGCGGTGTTGATATAGATTACCGAGTGGGCCCGAAGTATATCTCTCCGACTTGGGAGGGACAAATCCCATCTCGATACATACAACCCAACAGATACTTTCCGATCACCTGAGAGACACCTTTATGATCACGCTCTCATAGGATGACGTTTGATGACCTCAAAGCTTTCTTCCGATACCAGGGAGTTGCATTATCTCATGGTTTAAGGAATACAATATTTGACATAAGAAAAGCTTCGCAAAGACGAACACGATGACACGATCTAATTGCTTCGCTTAGTTTGGGTCTGTCCATCATATCATTCTCCCAATGATATGATCTCATTATCAATTGACAACTCATGTCTATGGTTAGGAAACCTTAACCATCATTGATCAATGAGCTAGTTCATAGAGGCGTACTAGGGACACGGTGTTGTTCACAAACCACACAAGTATTAAAGTTTCCGCTTAATACAATTCTAGCATGGAATATAAATATTATCATGAACAAGAATTATAATAATAACATCTTTATTATTGCCTCTAGGGCATAATTCCAACAGTATTAGGAGTCTCCAATCGTTGTGGAGATTTCCCCAACCTTGTTGTAAAGGTTCTGATTGTCTCCTTCAAGGCTACCGCTTAGTGGATCATATGCCCATCTTGGTAGCATGCCCGCAGAAGAATAGGATGGGGACTTTGTGGCATTGGTGGCCCTTGGGGCGCCACACTCCTCCAACGTAGATGTATTCCTCCTCAAAAGAAAGGAACTACGGGAATCATCTCCGAGTCTACATTACAGTTATCTCGTTTCTTACCTTTACTTCTCGTTATTTGCTTGACGCTTGCCTTATAGTATTGTCCACTTAGTTCTATATCTAAACAATCTAATTTTTGTTAAGCCTAATTTGCAAAATAAAGTTAAAATCTTAGTTGTCTATTCACCATCCTTTAGTCGACCATACCAAGTCATGTTGGCCAGGGAGTGTACATTATAATGAGATTTTTCCAGTTGTATCTAAGTGGAAACTACGAAAAAAATGCCCACATCATTATACTTGTGTCGTGATACGTGCTAGACTTATTATGAGAGCTAGAGGATCGGCAGGGTCCATGGCTCCATGCCCCTATCACACAGTACATCAAATGGAAAATATTGTTTTAGAGTAGATTATGTTCTTTCATACTTGAAGATTTGCTTAGCTGTCCCTCTTTGAGTTCCCATCTTGCCTCTGCCCTTGGCTGGACTAGTAAATAAGATTGAAAATACATCCGAGTGAGACGTAACTTGGTTCTAAGTCGATTGACTTCTTATTTTTCGAGTCATGCTGTCTTTTGGATTATATATGCATGTTCGATATTAGTCAAGTTAAGATGAAATAACGAGGGTGTTTGATGTCGAGGCGAAAGGTATGATACTATGTTCTTGCCAAATTCCTATTTGATACTCCCTCCGATTCATATTACATGTCGCAAAAATGGATGTATTTAGACATATTTAGTACTAGATACATCTGTTTCAGTGACAAGTAGTAATATGGATCAGAAGGAGTAGTATTTGATGCAGCGTGTGGGGCCCACACCGTTTTCTGGCTCCAACGAATGGGCCGACCCATCTGAGGCATTTTTCCTTCCTTTTCTTGTTCTCTGTTTTCTTTATTATTTTTTACATTTTCTTTATTATTCTTCTATGATTTGTTTTCCTTTTATTTTATTTTTTTCTTTGCCTTTTTAAATGCCATTATGTAACAATCATTCACATTCTTCAAAAAGTTCTTCATAGTAAAAAAATCTTTATTAGGTTCGAATAGATGGTCACGTGGCAAAAAAAAGATCATTGATTCAAACAATAGTCATGTGATTCCAAAGAGAATTCACATGGCTTAAAATAGTACATATCGCTGTTTAAAAATTTGTTAACCGATTTTTATTTTTTATACAAAATTCAAAAAATCAATGGTTCCGAAAAAATATTTCCCATCTTTAAACTGACTTTGTCATTGAATAGAAAGTTGGTGTTTTCCTAGTATATTTATAATGTATCATTCTTCAGATTTTTAATAATAAAAAGTAAAACATTTTATCTTTTAGTGGGTCATAATAATGTGAGATAAATCGGTGCTTCCTTCGGGTGGCCGTGGCACGGTAGGTAGACGTCGTTCGTTTTTTCAAAAAATACACCCTAAAAGGTGTACCATATTTCCAGTTCATAGAAGAAAGACAGAAATGGCCAATACAACGCCATGCACACAATATCTCATGGCTTATAATGCAACCCACGACAACCAAACATAGGTGAATCTCCTTTCACCGTCTTCCGCGACGAATGGTGAGAAGGCAATTCCATGTTCTCGTCATCTTGTGCAACAATTCAACCATTGATTCACTTAAAAAAAACTGATTGAACAATGGGGACCGTCGGACCGAGCCCAAAAATGATGCCTGGGCCTAAGCGTATTAATACGGGGCAACTATTGTTGGTCTTGCGGGGGGCTGACAATTGAAGTACTTGGGCTTGTAAGCTGGAAGAGTAGAAGAAATTCACTGGGGTTAAGGCAAGCGCTAGGCATTCCAAAATTGCCTCAAATCCCGCTTTTATTGCAAAACAATCACGTTTTGTTATAAATGTTCCCGCTTTTGCTTCCGAAGCAAAAAAAAAATTCATTTCAGAAAATAAAATGTCCCGCCGGAGATGTCGTCGGAGACCATAAAGTAAAAAAATAAGCTAATATAGCAAAATCGACTTTATCGGAGATATCGTCGGAAAAAAAACTCGCTGGTAACTCTCGTCGGAGACCTTGTAGCAAAAAGTTGACACTGTTGTAGCAAAACATAAGACGGTTGTAGCAACAAAATTCTTCTAATGTAGCAAAAAACTAACATCGCCGGAGACTTTTTTGGGCACCTCATCTGAGACCTCATCGGGGATGTCGTAGCAAAAAATAGGAGAACAATTATAGCGAAATATTTGTACTACTGTAGGAAATCCATTGGCCGTCGGTAGCGACGACACCGACCGTCGATAGCAAAAATCCGTCACCGTACAGGTAACGACGACATCAGACGTTGCTAACAGCCCCTTATATCCCTTGCAGCAGCGCCGTCGGTAGCAACCATGATACCGGGGAGGTTGGCAGCTCCAACGGCAGTCGTCCTGCGGCTGTCGAGGAGGCCGTGGGCGTGGTGCAGATGGCACCGTGCGGGAGGAGGCTGTGGCCATCAGCGACGTGGGGACCGGGTATGGCGGCGGCGAGCCAGCAAGCCGCGTCGCCATGGTCTATGCGGCACCGATCGATCTGGTGTTGGGGGAACTGAGACATATGAGAGATGGGGAGAGCGGAGGGGAGGAGGTCCAGGGCAGGGAGAGACGGGGTGGTGTCGGAGGGCCGTGGCCGGCGAGGGAAGGAGCGGCAGCGGCGTTAGGGTGTCGGTGAGGGAGGGGATCGCGTCGGAAGAGAGGAGAATGGGATGGTGTTCGATCGCGTTTGGTTTAGCCCACCAAACGACGCGTCAACACAAGGAATCGGGTCACCGAACATGCGAGCAAGAGAGCGGCCCGACTCGGACGATGATTGTCCGAGGGAAGAGAATCATTTTCCTTTTATTAATCACCAACATCGTAAGCTTATAGATCCAAATCAGACAAGGCGTCTTATTTGGTTTTCCTACCCCTAAAAAATCTAAAATTTGGGCAATGTCGCGTACGATACTACTCTTGAAACCTACCAAACCCAAATCGATCGATCCCAACCCAGCACGACTATCTCTCCCTCCGCCGCATCAGCCATGATGGGCATGGTAGCTTCGCTGCTGCGCCGCTACGTCACTCCTGGCCGTGGCTGCGAGGAGACCGCGACCGAGGAGTTCAAGGCGATGGCCGCAAACGCCAAGGAGCTGAAGGAGGCGGCTTTCTCCTACGTCCTCGCCAAGAACTGTACGTCGTCTGTGCTTGCGCTCTTGATATGATCAGGGCTCAAATCTGAATTTGCTCACGCATGATCTGGTCCGTGCAGGGAGAAAAGCCGCGCTGGCATTCGGCGAGGAGGCCGCCTGCGCCCTCAAGGTTTGTTCTTCTGATTCTCGCATGAACCTGACGTTCATCACAATCGATGCAAAATCTGTAAGACGGCTAATCTTTTTGATTGATTCGTCGTTGCCACATGCAGCTGGGAGATGGACTGACCGCGGCGGCCGCGCTGCTCCGTTCCGCGCAATGCTACAACAAGCTCGAAGACAAAGGTACGTGCGCACGGATCAAGTTAAATTTGGATCGGTCGGATTCGTGTTCTTTCATTTCGATTTATACAGTATCCTCGATTCTGCGCAGACAGGGAGGAAGTCGCCGCCACAAGACTCGCGCTGCAGAAGGCCTTCGAGCTGTTCGACAGGGCAAACGAACAGCTGATGGCTGCCACGAGCTGCCTGGAGCTAGCCGAGTTCAGCATGGACCAGCACAGGTTGGGGACGGCTTCGGATTGGTTCGAACAGGCAGCGGACTATTACAGCAGCACTCGGCAGAGAAGGTACTGCATGGAGCAGGCTAAACGACTCAGACTCCTCATGGCCAACCTCGAGATGCACCGCAACCGCAAGGAATCTGTTTGGCTCAGCTTTGTGAAGGGCGACGAAGAGGCTCTCATCCAGTCATCGGTTCCTGATTACAACGATCCAGAGAAGAGAAGGCTAAGCCCCTCAGAAGTTCTTTTCGCCTGGGACTAGTGCATAAATGAGTTAAGCTTAGCTGTCCGATCGAGAGGAACTGTTTGAAGATAATTAAGCTCTTGACATACTGCAGTTCAGTTCTGTCGTTCAGACAGTTGTCTATTGAAATGTCTGTAACGCCCGTGGATTGCAATTGCGTGAGATTTAACTGCTCGTTGTTTCACTGCTTTAACAATTCTTGACGAACTACATATTATGCATCGACATGCTCATGACTCGCATTTCACAATTCATGGTTCAATTACATAACAAAAAACTCTCCTAATACAGGAGGACACCTCCGCATCAAATATTCAAATGTGTTGCCATAGTTGCATACATTTATTAGCAAGTAAATTTATAGACAGCTTTACAAATGAGCATTAGAAAGAACTGCAGTAACAACCAAGAATACCGACGTTCAGAAAGTTGTATTTTTGCTAGCCTAGCTACCTGAACATCGAAATAGTGCCAGCAGCCTGGTAGATTTACTTTCAGAGCTTCCTAGAACGACCATGTGAAACCAATTTGCAAACCCCCTGCAGCCTGACGAACAAAACGGATTCAACCTGTGCTATCTCTGAACCATCAAATATGCTGTATCTAAATTGCAGAGTACCAAGTTCTGAACTTGATGCTTGCACAAACAGATGAACGAATGGTCGGTTGGCATGATCCGATCTTGGATTATTTCCTGACTAAGTGCAACCCACAAGCTAGCTACCTCACAGTCTACACCACGCCAACAATGACGATGACGAGCAGCTGCAGGCCAGCAGCGCCGGTGAACTGGTCCTGGCCTTCCCGGCCTGTGGCGGACCCAGGATTCGTGTAAGACAGTGAAACATCCGGTGGAAACCGACTTTCGGTGGAGATCCATGAAAACCAAGTAACTATCATGTTTAAAAGTTGTAAAAAAATCTTAAAAAATAAAGTATGTTGGGAATGTGGAGTTCTATGGACACGTAAAAGTTCAAGTTTAAACTAAAAAAATTAGGAGCTATGGAAAAACAAATTGAACAATGAATAGTAAGCAAACAGTAAACGCTACAAAGTACTACTAGTTGCTGATTTTGTTTTTACATAACTTTGAAATTTGCATGTTTTTATAACATCAACCACCCAACATGATATATTTTTCGGTATATTTTTAGAACTTCGAAATGTGGTTTCCACGAAGTATTCATCATAACATGGTTTCAATTGGATACTTTCTCGAGCAGGACCACAGCTAAATCCTAATGGCAAAGAAAAAACTGTCATGAACATAGCTAAAGTATATATACCGCAAATGCATCATTGACAATCCAACAAAAAAATTGAGCTCAGTGCTTATACAAGCAACTTATTGAAAAATTATGCGTTGATGATGTTGTGGCATGAATCCATAGTCAAGATACGATTTAAGTAACTGAATAATGAGTATTTGCTCTTAGTATATCATAGCTTATCACTCATGGATCGTACATACAAAGTTTATGAGTTATATATTGGTACAAAAGTAACTTAACAACAACCACTAAAAGTCACATGAAGTTTAGAAATTTACTAATCCCAAATTTGTTGCAGTTGAGTACTTGTATAAAGAGAATAGACAATTAGATTTGATTTTTGGGACTTTATCAACGAGAAACAAACCAACCACTTTAGTCTCGGGTTTCATAAATATATATATTGACCAAGGTACGAGATTGTTGAAATATAGGATGGGCTTTAAGCCCATTTACAAATTCAGGAAAATCCCTAAAGATCCATTCATGGCAAGAAAAGTGGTGAGAGTTTAGTTCCACATGGCTAGTTGAAAGAGATTTCGTAACACCTCGTCCAAACACAGGCTCCAGAGGTATCACTCCTGACAGCTCAATATGATCTGTAGACTGTCACCACAGACAAACACTAGTATTTTCTACGCACTTTGTCCCCACTCGTGTGTAACCGGTATCCATTTTCTGGTCGGCTACCCATCCTAAAAAATTTAGGCCAGACACGCTTAACCTCAGAGTTCTTTTTAGACGAGCTTCTGGAAACAAAGTTGTAACTTGTTGGTATGATTATCCTATCAATATTAAACCATGTGCTTGGATCTCACATACACCCACCATTAGAAGTCCTCATCGATCAAGCACAAGCCAGAAACATCCCCTCTTGGCACGCGTCTGTGCATCCAGTGCCGGCACATGTACCATGCCGTGTCCAATCCGGGCCACACGGGACATGCTCCACATGTCCCGCCACTGACCCGCACACACTTGTTTAACCGAGAGGATCGGCTTTGATACCACTTATAACACCCCGTCCAAACACAGGCCTCGGGGGGTGTTACTCATGACAGCTCAATAGGATCAGTAGACTGACCCCACAGACCAACGCTAGTCTTTTTTACGCACTTTGTCCTCACTCGTGCACACCCGGTACCATTTTTTGGTCGGTCACAGATCCTCAAATTTCTCTAGGTCAAGCACACTTAATCTCAGAGTTCTTTTCAGATGAATTTCTAGAAAATAAGTTGCAACTTGTTTATATAAGTATCCTATCAATCTTATTAAGCCATGTGCTTGGATCTTACAGATTTTCACCAACATGTAAGGTGAGCTCTTCTCCCACTAGTATGAGTTGGTGTGAAGTGAGAAGAGATGTTCTACACGCGCGCTGCTCCTCCTACGCTTCCGCCTTGCCTCGTCACGATGTGCACGCCACGGGTTGCGGGAATCTCGCCAAACCGATCTGTTCTTTTTGACACGCATAAATCGGGTACGAATGGTTGCAACTAACACGTTAATGAGAATGAATACGAGTTGAAATGTTTTATCTTAAATGCTCTTAAGTACGTATGTTTTCAGTCCTTCATTACGGACGTTTCCTTCTATTAAACCTCTCGTATCTGCTTGTGTCTATATATTGGAGAGATCGCTCCTCTCCGAGAAATACAGAACAAAATCATTGCCTCCACGCATGACTGCCCCTATCGTTCCTTCCACTACTGCTTCCGCGGGTGATCCCGTCCCGTCCACCGCGTACATGACTGACGGGAGAGCGGGCCTCCAAAACTCCGCCCCTCGAGATCTTGTACAAGAGAGGGGCGATAAAGTTTTTGGAGAGCGTCTTCTAGGTGACTGCTCGCTCTCAATCTACTGCTTCTAAGCCTTCGTCATCACCATGACCACCAACGCCGAGAGGGCGTCTGCAGAATAGGCCGCTGCTGACAAGAGGGCGGCCGACGAGACTGACGCCGCTGCTACGGCCAATTTAGATTTAGCTTCTTTTTTTGTGATTTTTTCTGTATATTCATATTTAGAGTTATCTTCTTTTTTAATTTGCCGATGCCTTAGTGGGTCGTAATTAAAAATTTAAGTTGTAAGTCTTGTTGCAAATTAGATGTTTTTTTAGTTGCAAATAAAGTTGTAACTGGGATATTTTTTAGTTGTATAAGTGGGGCTAAAACTGAGTGTTTTTCCAATTGCAAGTGGGGATGCAACTAAATTAAAAAAATTCTAGATGCAAGTGGGGTTTGTAAATGAGCTATTATTCGGTTGCAAGTGGAGTTGCAGCTAGGCCTTTTCCAGTTGTAAGTAGGGCTTTTTCCAGTTGCAAGTAGGGATGCAGCTGACCTTTTTCTAGGTGTAACTAAGCCTTTTCCAGTTGTAAATGTGTTTGTAACTCAGATATTTTTTAGTTACAAGTGTGGTTGTAACTCGAATATTTTCCAATTACAAGTGTGGTTGCAACTCAGATATTTTACCAGTTGCAAGTGTAGTTGTAACTGCGATATTTTTTCTAGTTGCATGTACATTTGCAATTGAGGTTTTCTAATTGCTAGTTTTTTTTACCGTATCAAATGCGTTGTCACTATGTTGTAAACAAAAGAGGGAGGGAAAATAATACTTCATTCACGACTACTCCATGAGTGTTTTCTTACTACTTTTTTCAAGAAAACTAATCTAGTATACATTACATCGACAAATAACCGTGACAATGATTCCATATCTAAACCAAACCGTACCTAACTATTAATCCACTAAACCATAACCAAACCAACAGTTTAAACCCATAACAAACTGATCTAGTCGAGCCCACAACAAAAACCAAAACGTTTAACCCGGTTTCTACGGAACCAAATCCAGATTTATCGACAAGTAGCCCACTAGTCGAAGGCCTATAGGAAGAGAAATGAGCAAAAACTCAAATCTCGCACATCAATTCACATAAAAAACTTCACACATGTAGCCTAAAGGTAAATCGATCGTTAATTGTATTTAAAGCTGCCGATATCAGTCGATTGTGCCTTAGCTTAAGTCATAGTCGACTACGCATTAGAGACTCCCATAAAAAAATGTTCATGGCCTCTTTATACTGAACATTTTTATTTATTTATAGTCCACTATGACATTAGATCTCTAGTAGCATGTTTGTTTGTGCTGATGATAACATAAAAACCTAACTACTATGTTTGCTCTATTGTATCAAAATTATTCACATTAATGTATTGATAATACTAAATCTCAAAGTTTAATGTACTATCTTTACTAATACACTGGTCTAAAGTAGTATAAAAACACTTCAGAACAAGATTTTGTCTAAATAAAAAAAAGATAAATTTCAGTTGTGTTTTTGTCTATTTGGCATCTTTAGATATCCTTATAGAGGATTTTACAAAGTACGATCTTAAGAAATATCCAATGGAGTTTTGGAGGTTAAAATTGCCTAATTTAGTTGTAACTATCAAAAAATTCTAGAGCATGCAAGGCGTCTGCAAGTGGTTTATTCTTGAATAACTTTTCCGGGGCCTTACTGTGCTAGCTCGTGGTAAAATTTTCTTGTCATATCCATGGTCATGTAAACATCCAAAAAAAATAGAACCTGGTCTACAACTTGGCGTTGTTTAATTTCCGCTTGGTTCATTATACATATAATGAATGCTACAATGTAGCATCTCTAATTTATGCAACCCAACTAGGAAAATGAACAAGAATTTTGTTCCAGGTTAATTACAAACTAACAATTGTACGAAAATAATGGATGTACAATTGTGCTATGTTGCTACATATCTTTCTATGTCGGTGAGTTTGAGATTATGTATATAATGGGCTGCAGGCAAGTGACCATATTTCGCTAGCTTATGACATTAAATCTAAAGCATTTATTAAGAATGTGAGTTATTTAGTTTGGACAAAATTAATTTTTATTATTGTTATGGGCCTGCTACATGAGCGTTTCGGTCCACCTACCCAGTCAAATCGGAGACCAACACGGATTTACACCAGGATTTTGGTTGTCTCCTCCCAAAACACTAGTCTAACACGTACACATATTTTCAACTATTTCTATCATGATCTTGTGGACAACTAAGACTGTCAGAAAAGTTCAAGCTTCACGAGCTATTAGAAGTGGAAGTGGAAGGTTAAAAATGACATGGACGAGGAGGCGTGGATCAAGGCAATAAAACTAGATGGGAACTTCACCATGGCACATGCAAGACAATTTGTGGATCTTTGGGTAAAGCTAAGAGAGGTGCACCCTACCAAAGGAATCGAGGATGAAATTGTCTGGATGTTGTCGGCAAGTGGACAATACTCGGCGGCTTCGGCATACAAGGCTCATTTCCTAGGTTCCACGCCTACTTCGATGAACAACATGGTGTGGAAGGTTAGGGCCCCGCCTAAGATCAAGTTTCTCACTTAGCTTACAATCCAAAACTGGCTTTGGACGGACGATTGTTTGTCCAAAATAGGGTGGCCAAATTGTGGTTTATGCCCGCTTTGCAAGCAAACTCCCCGAGTCGGCTTCCCACCTCTTCTCGAAATTCCGCTACACCATCCGCCTTTGGAAGCTTATCCGATGTTGGCTTGGCATTCATGATATCAACCCTCACATTGGCCCAACCTAACCCTCAAAGGGTGGTGGCTAAAGATGGCATCCGACACTTTCAAAAACCGCAAGGTCTTGGCATCCCTAACCCTCCTTGTCTCTTGGGAGGTTTGGAATGAGAGAAAGGGTGTGTTTCACAACAAGCAAGACCCGACTTTTATGCTCTAGATAAGGTAAAGAAAGAAGTTAGGCTTTGGGTTATCACGAGTGAAATAAAGTTGAGACAAGTTATGTCAGAAGATTAGGCTTTTGTATGTTGTGATTTCCATGTATCTTCGTGTAAAACTTCTCCTTAATTAATCGATTCGGGCCAAAAAAATCCCATGTTTCAAAAAAACAAGCTATTCAAAATCAGATTAATCAGGATCACAGCCCTAAACAAGCCAAAATGGATCGTAGAGTCGAGATCTCAACCCAAGTCTCCTTTGGATAAATGTCTAGTTAATTTTGTCGAGCATGTCTTGAGGCTACATGACTCTTATCAAACTTACCTTATTTTTCATATAAGTGACAGAAACTCAAAATGGTGGACAAGCTCCATGGAGCTTGTTTATGTTCAAAATTTGAAAACAATATTTGCAAGTTTCAAAAAATACCTGAAAACAGTCCTAGATGTAGAAAATGTTTCATTTTACAAACGTGCAAAATATAAACTCGAAATACCTTATATTTAGGGCTACGCAAAAATGGCAAAATTCGAAAGATTCATAAGGTTTGAAATTTTGTACTATTCACTATCTAGATGTCCGATTTTGTCATTTTTATGTAGCCTTGAATATACGATATTTTGAGTTAAAACTTTGGAAGTTGGTAAAGCACAACATTACTATGTCTAGGTATTTGTTTTAGTTTTTTCTGAATATTTAGAACGCTATTTTTGAATTTTCAAAAAAAGAGAGCCCGAGCTCCATTTGTGCACGCCCATATAAGTGAACATCATTTTCTTATTGTGCAAACTCACCTGAAATGAGGTTACTACGAAGTACATTTTCACATTAGCAAACTTTGATTTTCTTTAGTGACATCTTTGTTGAGCATGGCTCGAGCCTTCGTAGGCTTCTTCCGAGCCGAGCTCGAGCCTAATAGCAAGCTCGACAACCTACTCAGCCACGGCCTGAGCTTATAATTCGAGCTTGGCGCGTTCAGAATTCTATGCAACAAGGTTTGGATCTAAAATACCTTTTGGTATGTAGTAAGTGGGTGAAGAACCACATTAAAAAAAGTGCCCATAGCCGCTGTAAAAAAAATGCTATATATTGAGGTCGGAGTCAAATCCGTACCTTACTCCTTAAGGTATTGCATAGAGGGCTTCTTTGGTTCCCGGGGTACCGTAAAAAAAATATGAAAACATAAAAAATATATATCATGACATGTTGAAATCTAAGGAAATTGTAAACCTAAGAATTTGTAATATATGTGTTTTGTTGCACGGCGCGATAAGGCGTGCCAACACATAAGTTTTCTAAAAGATTAGGCGTATGCTACAATTGTCGATGAAACAAAGCAAAATTTCTATAAGTTTGGGCCAATGAAAAAATTCTTTTGGAATTGCAAGCAGATTAGAGTACTGGATAAGTGAATCTCAATCCTACAAACCAGACGTGCTCTATAGGGTAAAAACCTACGGAATATAATACTACTAAGGAGTAAAAAATTCCTACAAAGTTCCTTCAAACCATCGCGGTCCTGAATGAGCAACTTTAATTAGTTGACAATGTTTATGTCCCAGTCACTACAAATTTACTTATTTTAAGTCGCTTTTACATATACGCTTAAACATATCGGCAAAAATGTTTAATGTATTGTAATAATTTGTTCGGCTAGTGCCCAAAGTGTTTTCTTTTTTAGAAGCATAAAACAAACACAGTAGCTCATAAATATATACATATACATGCGCATTCACCCCTATGTACACACACGCTCTATGCTCTTATGAGCACCTCCCAGAGATCAAGTTCGCGAGTCTTGAAATTAAATAAAGTCACACCATAGACACCTCGATGTCATGTCCGTGACGCCTAAGAGTTAACTAATCTTCAATCCCTCGTGTCATTTCTTCCTGCTGGTATCATAGAACTAAAGAATTATGGTTGTGCAAATTTGTTCATCATATCTAAAAAAAATGGTCGCCCTGTTTGAACAACTTGTTCATCTCCTACGATAAACATACAATGTTTGTTTCCATAGATCAAATAAATGTAATTTTTTGCACAGACCTCAACGTTGGGCCAATGGTTCTTGGCGTCTAATGGGAACCACGTAATTCTCAAACAACTGAGAATTGGCATAACCGCAATTACTTTGATATACGGCGTTCAATTGTTATTTTCTCGATCGTGCTTAGATGAGGCGGAAGCTGCTGCCACCTAGGGTGTCAGATGGGATCTTGGTAGCAATAGAAATACGCCCTGTTCCACTTCTAATTCATTTTCTAAATACTATTATAATTTTTTTTAAATTACAATAGAATTTGGCAAATAAATTAAAAATAGGATTTTGATAGCATTCCACTTAACACCCTACTGCCACCAAACACGCTTTGGCTAAGGTTGACGCGCTGTTTGTCGAGAGTCAAGACGGACGATTTGCAGCTGGGTGGGTGCCAGTGCCAGTGCCCATTTAGAGCATCACTAGTAGTATCCCTAAACTCTCAAATCTGGAAAAATAACCGTTTTTTAAGTTTTCGGCAAGAAAAAGGCGTAGACTAGAACACCTAAACCCCTAAACCCCTAAAAAAATTTAGAGGTCCAACCCCTACTCCCCCTTACAACCTGTAGAAGTGGGGGTTGGAGAGGCAAAACTGGCCCAACCCCTACTCCTCTCGTTTCGGCCGGTTGCAAAATGCGGGAGGATTTTTTCCCCACGCGCCGCCGCACGCCAACCTCCAAGTCACGCCGCCCGCCGGCTGGCTGCCCGCCGTCCGCTCGCCTCATCGCCTTCGCCGCCTCCACTGGCCATGGCGACGCCGCCTCCCGCTCCGCCTCCGTCGGCCGCCGGCCCCCGTCGCCCCGCCTCCGTCCGCGCAGCGCCCGACCTCCGTCGTTCCGCAGCCGCCGCCCGAAAGCGGCGCAGTCGCCGACGGTGGCGACAAGACGTCGAACAAAGCGGCGGCGTCTGGCCAAGACGCCGTCGTCAGCCGCTTCGCCGTCGCCCCGGCGAAGCCGCCGAGCAAGGCGCCGCCCAAACGCCCGTCGCTTGGGCCCAAGGGTGATGATTTTGTGATGTAAACTATTAAACCATGCATCAATGATTTTCATTTCCTAGTTGTTTCAATGTTGTTTGTGTTTTTCTAGTGATAATTGTGATATGTCATATGACAATTAGAAGGGTTGGGGTTGGGGCAAAGACTAGTACCCTCAAACCCAACCCTTATAACGGAATATTTCGTTATAAGGGTTGGGTTTGATGGTTCTAGTCTTTGCCTCTGTTTTTCAACCTCTAAAAGTGCCAAAAAATATCCATTCTCAACCCTTAAACTGGTTTGAGGGTTTAAGGGTTTAGGGGTACTATTAGTGATGCTCTTAGTTGCTTGGAGCTAGCCGAGTTCACATGGATTGTCAAAGACCTGCAAAGCGCTCTAGGTTTCCTCCCTGAAGCCGCGGATTACTACGGTGATTCAGAGAGCAGCCGCCCAGGCTTTCGTTGGCCAGCGAAGAAATTTTCGCCGACAGGGAGTAGTTCTCCGACCGCTGGACTTGTACAAAACCATATCATGATTTGGCGTTTATAATTGTTCGCTGTTCTTTTCAAGTTTCAACCAGTCGACTGATCCATAAACCAAGCCGCCTCTACCTCTGCTTTCGATACAAGATCACACACCAACACCAGAATTCCGCGGTACAAAAACGCAAAAAGGGAAAAAAATACTCTCATGCAAACTCAGATTTGGTACAGCCGGTACGCCGAGAAGCGAAATCAAAAGAGATACTTGGAGATGTAGTACTTGGAGGTTGTAGTAGTGGTGGTAGCCGCCTTGGAACTGGAAACAATGGCCTTGGTGCTGGAGCTGGTCTTGCCATTAGAGGCGGCCGTAGTAGCGGTGTTCCTGTCCCCCAGCCAGTGCTGCATGTGCACCCCGATGGCGTCCAGGTACATGGCGCTGCGGCCGTGGAAGCCGACCACCTTCCCCTGCGTCGTGGCGGAGGTGAAGTAGGTCCCGACCTCGTCGCCGAAGGGCCCGTACTTGCCCCGGCTGCTGACGACGGTGACGGATCTCAGCACCCGAGGCCCTTCCCCCGCGCACGCGTTGTAGTAGCCGTAGATGCAGGTCAGCACCTCGTGCGGGTAGTCCAGCTTTATCTGCACACACATTCGGTCAGAGGATAGATATTAGTAGAGCTCAATTTGGCAAGTGAAGTGGGCGTTTTGGCACTGCTCTGACGACATGCTCACCCTGTTTGTGATCTGGCCACCGTTGCCGTGCCTGGTGGACCAGATGGACTGCCCGCTCCTGTCGTACTCGATCTGTATGGACCCGATGAACTCGTTCCTCATGATGTAGATTTGCTTCACCCCGGTGTAGACGCCGTCGTCCCACGGCTTGCCTCCCTCGCCGCCCCATGGCCCCGGCCCTATCGGTATCGGTTCTTTCACCACGCCATAGGTAACCTCGTCTCCGATTTCCCACATCGGCAACGCGAGCGCGCCGGTCTGCCGCCCCGGGCTCGTGTCGGCGGCGCCTTTCTGCGACAGCACCTTCCCTTCCAGAACATGAACCCCGATGCTGTCCACGTACCACCCGTCCCTGCCATGAAACCCCACGATCCTGCCGTCGGTGAGGCAGCTGGAGAAGAAGGTGCCGTGCTCGTCCCCGAACGGCCCGTGGCTCTTCTTGGTGGTGTGGAAGGTGATGGACTTGATCACCGTCGGGCCCATGATCATCGTCGGGCCGAAGTACCCCGTGACGTGCGTCAGGATCTCCGACGGGAAATCGAATATGATCTGCCCAAACAAGAATATGGGGTTCCATGTTGTCAGATAGTCTGAATTCAGAAACTGATGCTCTTGGACTGAAGCTGTGGATGAAACTGGGTTTTACCTTCTCGGGTCTGGCCGCCCCGCTGGTGCCGCGCTTGTCGCCCCAAATGGCCTGCCCGTTGCGGTCGTAGAGGACCTTCATGGAGGATATCCCGAGCCCGCGCGTCATGGTGACCTGCCTGACGCCCGTGTATATGCCGTCGTCGAAGATGGTGCCGCCCGTGCCGCCCCACGGGCCGAACCTCTCCGGCGTGCTGATGGTCATGGTCCCGTTGTCCGAGATGAAGCTAGGGAACGACACCATCTGCAGAGCAGTAAAGATGTTAACAATCTACTACAAGATGGTCAGCTGCAGTGATCATCACCGATTAATTCAGACTACTTCTACTAGATCATCACCTTGTTGGAGAGAGTGGCGATCTGCGACGGGTTGGGATTCTGCTCCTTGGCGAGAACCATGTCATACCCGGCACTGCCGTCCGCGTACCTGTGGCCGTTCCTGTCGACGGACCTCGTTATGCTTCGGAGCGCCGACGGGGCGCTGGAAGGACTCGGGTTCTTCCCGTTCAAGCATCCCAGGCTCTGTCGAAAACTTGGACAGGTTAACATGCATTTTGGCCAAAAAGAACGCGAGAAATAATAATGATGATGATGATGATTTGATACTCTACTACTCGTGATGCATGAAGTGATCGAGCACAGTATTCTACTGCTAGCGAGCACTTACAGGCAAACTGTCCCAACTGTATGTAGTCGGACGACGATAAATGCTAATAACGGTGACAAGCCGACTAATATCTGCCTCCGAACAGCTCTAGAAGAAGAATATTTGTGAAGTCTTCAACATCAAATTAACACAAGTGGTAGAACAAAAGAACCTTTGATTCCCCTCTAATTTTCTAGGCATGCAAGTAACTAGGCAAATAATATGCAGGAAAAAAAGTATACTTCGATAAATGAAGAGGTACGGTACCATGTTGTGTTGCCCGAAGGAAGAGGCCTCGCAGAGAGAAACAGAGGCGTGGCACCAAACAGTGATTAGCTGCTTTACTAGGTTGACAAGAAGCAATGGCATCTCCATCCATCCATCCATCCATCCATCCATATTTATAGAACATCAGAAGCCGCAGCTGGAGACAACCGAGACCAAGAGGGGCCCGTGGAGAACTCGATTCGCTGACCATTTGTGATGTTACCGTATCCCGTTCAGCAGAGGACGGACGACGAAAAGGTAACGGTTTCTCGGCTGGCTTTTGCGTGTGATTCCTCCTAGCTAGCGTTTCACGGTGGAAAACTAAAGGCTTGTGGCTCCATCCGCTTTGGTTCGATTCTCCCTACCTCAAAGAGAATGTCAGGGCCGACTTCTTTACAACTTCTCACTGGAACGGTGGACGAAACAAAACGAAGCCCTCGTCACTTTCGAATGGAAGAATTTACAAGTATGGAAAGAACAGAACTGGCGGGGGTGCATCAGATCCCATCAAACAATGTGTGCATATCATGCGAAAAACTGTGGACAGCAACCTGACTCAAAACTAAAAATTATCTCTCAACGATCATGATACAGAACGTCCCGGGTATGTACAGCTTACATCTATGGGGGGAAACACAAGAACAATAAAAATCATAGTTCACACAACATCCCTCTTCCACGGCAGTACAACTGGTCCGCTCGCTGCACAAAGGCGCTTCTATCAGATATATGTGAAATCTCGCTCTTCTAATTAACGGAAAAACTGTGTAAATCTTGTCGGTGTTTGTTTCCGCACTCTCAAGGGCGCCACGAGTCCACTGGCCGCGCCTTACTTGCTCAGAAACGCCTTCAAAGAAAACGGTGCGTAAGAATCCTGCTCCAAGAGTTTCAAATTGTCATGTGCGCGTCATGGTCAAATCTCAAATGAGGTGCATATTTGTCAAAACATAGTACATATGCTAAACAAAGTCACAACAATCTAGTTACCTTGCCAACTTCCTGCTGTAAGTACTGCCTAACCACAGTCGACTGCTGTATCACTCTCTCCAATGAGGAATATGCTGGTAGATTAGCATGTGCTGCCATTCATCACGAGACAAACACCAGAATCAGATCATTTGAACGCTATGACGCCAGTAGCTAAAGAGAGTATCATACAACGTACCGAGAATAGCCCGATTCAAGCTATCTGCAACATTCTGCCTGTACTCTGGGCTTAGTAGATGAAACATGGGTGACTTCTCAGGCTCTTCATAAGCTAAAAGGGCCATAAAGTCCTGCATAACAAAACAAGGATTTTTTTTAGTTATCCATGCATAATGACACATAATCAAGACACATCAGTCATCACTATATCCCCATATCTGCCATGATTAAAAAAAAAGCTATATCTGTATTTAATTGGTTGAATGGTGCCTCTCTGCTAAAAGAATATTCAACCTACCTTGTGTTAATCTAGCACCCAATATCGGTGATGATAAATGGGCTACTCGTTCATACTAAGAGCCAAGATTAAAACTAATTCAATGCAAATATCGTTCAACAGTTGGATCCGATATTTTCGCTCGACATAATAAAAACACATGATAGTCAAGTTCGACTAAAGCTATTGATATGAATCAGAATCAAGAAGATTACAGTGCTGGCCAAGACTTGAGGTGGCATGCTACCAGTAATGTATCCTTCTGTACCAGTGTGTTCATATCTCATGAATAACAGGAAACAAAATTCCTCATGCTGCATGAACTGAAGACGAGATTTGCAGTTGTGTAGTAAGTCTAGGGTTAAACAAAAATGTACCTCTAATTTCTCAACATACTTGGAAACTTTTCCAAATGGTGTCAACTTTTTCTGGCCAAACTCAAGAGCTTCTGTGCTGTCAGTCAAAAAATAGCCAGATCAATCAAACCATGTAAACAATTTCCACCGTCCAAAATAAATTGCTAGTTACCATTTTCTGGAACGAACTAGCTCAATGAAGTTAAGACTTAAAAGATCAAAATTTAAATCCATATCATTTTCTAGCAAGTTGGGCGCCAACTCTTCTGTCAGTTCTATGGCCTTCACGGCATTCCCTTCCAACACAAAATTTAAAATTGCTGAAAGAAAATCCAAACACAGCATTAGAACATGAGATGCAAAGCCCATGCACGTAGAGAAGTGGGAATGAAAATGGTTGTTTTTTGAAACTGGCATACTTTATATTGTCATGAACCCATGATATGTAAGCTCAGACACATTTAAGATCTATTTGAACCAAGACTATTTCATATGCTCTCTGGAAGAACAAAGTAAAGCTACAATTGAAAACAATCAATATAGAAAGTATCACAAAAAAATGTAAAACATTAATGAATAACCCTCAGGTTTGCTATGTTTTACTAATCAGAAGACTATTTTAATATTGTAAACAAAATCCATAGCTGAAGACTTGAGAGTGCACGATATAACTTGCATTTGTAATGGTGCGCAACAGAAATCACATCCAACCACTACTAATGAAGTATAAATGACAGTGAACAACATTGGCATCTGTTTTGGCTACATGTCAATATCCCATCGGATAAATGAAGTGCATTGACCAATTGAATTAGCAAGTGCATTTCAGCTAATTGAATTAGTATTTTTAGTACAGATCTTTTTTTGTAAGTGAAAAGGGGCATATTTCACGATCTTTAATTAACATCAAAATTGTAATGGAAAGATTTGAAGGAATATGATAATACGGAGGTGGAAAAGAAGTGGCAACGTGAAGCATTTGTAAACCATAAGTCCAGAAGGACTGAAAATTTACAGAAATAAAGAGAAGTTATTACTTGTAGAATTTATTTAATTTAATAAGTAATAGTAATACAAACTCCTAAACAATGCCAATGCAAGATTAAGTATTGACCCACAAATAAATACCTTTACGCTTATCCACATCTACAGTATAATCAATAGGTAACTTTAACCCAGTGCTGGATAGGAAGGTCTCTGCGGTCTCCTTAAAACAGTTGTGCATAAGATAAGATAGCACCATGTCGCGAACATCGTTATCGCTGACAGACTGCAGTTGGAAGAAATTCCAATGTCAATAGCATACTATTACGGAATATAAGATGACGCCATAACTATTATCATCCAATTTTAGGAAAAAAAACTCTAATCATCCGCCTTAACATGGCAATAATCATTTTCCTTGACTGAATGTGGCAAGACAGATACTACTTCAAACTCGTACAAAAATAGCTGCATTTACTGTCAATGCAAACAGTGAGATGCTAATAGTGATCTCCTAACTAATAGTTTCTGAATTTCTATTTGCTGTGTATATGATATTCCTATGTAAAGTATTTGTGTAGATTTCATACCCCCTAAAAGGAAAGATATATGCAAGTACAAGAAGACGATCAAGAAAATAATGGTTACGTAGAAATCGCTGGCATGTTTTAATATTTGTGAAATTACAGATTGCAATTGAATATGTCAGGTACAGGGCAAAGGACTCAAGAGAGACTCTTTCATGTACATAAACTAAGATTAAGAAACATGTAGAAGTGGTTCAACACTTTCCAACCTGCAGTCAACTCATTGGATGCCAGACTGGACTGTCTGAAGCATTGCCCAGATCGAATGACTAAGTAAACACTAAGAAAGCTTTCGAGCATGGCGCTTACCACCATGAAGCAGAATGTCTCGTTAATTCAACTAGATCGCAGGGCACCTTATCGACAGATTTCCAATATCTTTTCACTAGAACCTAGACGTTTCGCACTACGACGCACCTTATGTACGAAGCACAAATCTCCATTGTTCCTAGTACAACAAAATCATTGGCATACTCCGTAGTAGTTTCAATCTATCCTTTGTAAGAAAACCTAACTCGAGCAGATCATCCAGTCCACGCACTCCAATAATCACAGAGACCTACGCAAACGAAACTAATAGCCGAACCCAAAGCAACGAGTAGTTGAGTACTCCACGAATTCGCGCAGGAACGGGAGAAATTCACAGGAGCGATCAATGGCAGCACCAATCCCATCCATCTACTTCGTCCCCACACATCACAGACGGATTCGAGAACGAAACCAACACCAACAACTAAGCTAAACAAGTGGCGGCGGGGGGGTATGAGCATACGTACGACGTTCTCGTAGAGGCGGGGATCTAGGTCCATCATGGCGGAGGAGAGGAGGTCGGCGCCGGATGCGAGGAGGAGGAGGGCGGCTGACGCTGCCTGCCGCTGGGGGAGCCGGAGATTCCCGAAGAGAGGATTTTTATTTTATTTTTCTTTGTTTCCCCCTTCTTTGTCTGGCTTCTTTTCCAGGTTTACGGCCCCTGCTGACGGCACTTGACACGACAGCAGACAGTTTTTACTTCTTGGACAACAAGATCGAGTTTTTTTTTTCTAGACGACCACGAGATTGAGCTTGTTTTAGTTTTGTTGAACACCCTCTGCCGGCTGGCCGGTCCCGAGGCTATTCCACACCCGAGGAAGAAGACTAGAGTCGAAGGCACACAGATTACACAAGAAAATGGTACAGGGAACAAAGGAAAACTTTATTTTCTCTCGGTAAACTTCCGTACAATGATTGCTCCTCTATTTATAGACTAAAGGGATAGGATATCCACATGGGCCACCCTAGCCTGGTAGAGGCCACACCGAATGGGTCTCTACCGGCCTAGTTTCCCAACACTCCCTCTGGGTATCTTATCTGTATAACCATGGCTTAAAACTCCGAAAAATTCAGTGGAAAAAATATGGAGAAATGCACATGGTATACTTCTTGCTATGTTGCACGAATTGCCTCATTAAAAACCTCATGTGAGAAACTTCATAAAAACTCACTAAGGGAAAAAGAGTACAATTCATTTAACTATAAAGTTAAGCACTCAATCATCGGGATCAAGATTTCAGCGATGAGTTTGTGAAGATTCTCCCACTGAACCTTGCATCTCCCTAAGTCTCATCATGCCGATCCCACAGACACATCTCTCGAAAGAAGATGCTGGCAATGATTTAGTGAACAAATCAGCGAGATTTTCACACGACTTAGTATGCAAGACTTTCACTTCGTTCATCTTTTGCAGTTCATGTGCATAGAAGAACTTGGGGTTTATATGCTTTGTGAGATTGCTCTTCACGTAACCCGTCTGGACTTATGCAACACAAGCGGCATTATCTTCATAGATAATTGTTGGGGTTTGTACGGTGTTCAGTCCACATGACATCTGGATGTGGCTGACTACTCGTCGAAGCCATACACATTCTCGTGATACTTCATATAATGCTATGATTTCCGAGTGGTTCGTCGAAGTTGACACAAGAGTTTGCTTAGACGATTTCCAGGAAATAGTTGTTCCACCACAAAGGAAAACATATCCAGTCTGCGACTTGGATGTGTGCGGGTCCGAAAGGTACCTAGCATCTGCATAGCCTACAATAGATAGGTCTTGGTTCTTTTGGTAAAACAAGTCAAGGTCCTTTGTCCCTTGTATGTACCTAAAGATGTCCTTAACGCCTTTCCAATGCCTCTTGGTAGGCTCAGAACTATACCTTGCAAGCAAATTGACGGCGAATGCAATATCCGGCCGTGTACAATTTGCGAGGTACATAAGTCATAATCGCACTTAAGTAGGGAATTCGGTCCTGCAATTTCCTCCCCCTATTCTCTAGGCCTGAACGGGTCCTTGTCTTGTTGCAAAGATCTTCCGACCATCGGGGTCTTAGAAGGATATGCCTTTTCAAACCCAAATCGTTCCAACACCTTCTGGGTGTAGGCCGACTGGTGAACTAGAATCCCAGCAGGGGAATGCTCAAGTTGCGCACCAGGCGTAACTTGGTTTTGCCTAAGTCTTTCATCTCAATTCGACATCGTAGGAACTCGCTTCCTCAATATCGTCGGTGTACCGATTATATTCAAATCATCCACGTGCACCGAGATAATACGTAAACCATCCCGATCTCCGTATAAAAACACATGGGCAATCTTCATTGCTCACGTAGCCCTTCGATGAAGGAAATCGCTTAAACGATTATACCACATCCTACCGACTGTTTTAGTCCATACAATGACTTCTTAAGCTGAACAACGATAAGCTCTTGTTTGCTCTATCCTGGTTCGGGACAGGGATACCTTCTGGTACTTTCATGTATATGTCCGAATCCAAGTTACCATATAGGTAAGCGGTGACAACATCCATTAGTTTCATTTTTAAGTCCATGTTTACTGCCATTGAGATCAAGTATCTAAAGGTAATTCCATCCATGACTAGGGAGTAAGTTTCCTCAAAGTCGACACCTGGTCGCTGAGTGAAACCTTGAGCAACGAGCCTTGCTTTGTACCTTACTACTTTATTATTCTCGTTTCTCTTTCGAACAAAAACCCACTTATGGCCAACGGGGCGAATGTGGGAAGGAGTTAGACAAACAGGTCCAAATACCTCTCTTTTGTTTAACGATAATAATTTAGCAGTAATTGCCTTTTGCCAATCTTTCCAATCCGACCTTTTCTTGCAATCAGAGAGCGTGTTAGGCTCAGGGTCAAGATCTATGATTGAGGCAATTTTCTTGGCAAAATTAACGTCGACATTTGCCATGGCTCGGTTGTATGACTCGCCCGAATTAACATAGTTAATGGCCATTTTGTCATGGAGTGCATCAGGCACATCCTCTTGCTCCACCGGATTTCCCAATCCAGGAGCTAGGTCCTTTAGCTTTCCCGCTCCGATGTGTGCGCACACAACTTCGCTGGGTATTTCTGATATAGGAAAGTTCAAGTCCGGAACTTCGTGCACTGAAATATCCGTACTTGTGCCAGTCTCAAGCGCTCCCCTCAACAAAGTGCATCGTAATAAATCTCTCTTATCCTTTTTTTTCGGGCGTCCCCAGGTACTTGAGATTTGAGAAACCGGATTCTGCGTCCTCTTAGGCCTTGGAGCAGGAGCGGGTATACCATCATTTTTCTTTGGTATTTCAACCCTTTCCGGTGCATTGCGTGCATGCACATGCGACTTTGTCACAGTCTTTAAATCACTAAAATAATCGGGCAGTTGATTCGCTAGGGAGTGCAAATCTAGTATCTTTTGGAATTCTCTATTAGTCTCAACAGTGCGCGGGTCATGAGCGTGGATCCCCGTGGCTTTCCACGCGATTTCTCGACTTTTGTCATCCAGGGGTTGATTACCTCCCCCCAAAGTCGGAAAAAGATCCTCGTCAAAAATGCAGTCAGCAAAACGGGTCGTGTGATAGTCACCTGTCAAGGGGTCTAAGAACCTTATTATGGACACAGTCTCATAACCAACGTATATCCCCGACTTACGGAACGGTCCCATTGCTGATCGCTGGGGTGGTGGTATAGGTACATATACCTGGCAGCCGAACCTACGTAGGTGGGAAATTTTCGATGCCGACCCTTGCGCAATTTGGATGGGAGAGTGGATGTTGTAGGCCGATGGTCGAAAGTTGATGAGATTAGCGGCGTGTAACACCGCGTGTCCCAACATGTAGTTGGTAAATTACAACCCTAAAGGAGTGGTCTGGCAATGAATTTAATCCTTTTAATCAATGCCTCCGCAAGTCCATTTTGAGTGTGGACATGCGGTACGGAGTGCTCAAGTTTTATTCCCGTTGCCATGCAATAACCATCGAATGCCTTTGAAGTAAATTCTCCGGCATTGTCCATTCAAATAGACTTTAAACGATAATCAGGGAATTTATTCCTTATTTGTATGATCTGAGAGATCAACTTTGCAAAAGCATGGTTCCTTGTTGACAGCAGGCAAACATTGGACCATTTAGAGGAAGCATCGATGAGCACCATGAAATACCGAAACGGTCCTGAGAGGGGCTGAATTGGACCACATATATCCCCTTGGATGCGTTCCAAGAATACGGGGAGTTCATCCTTCACCTTTAGGGGGGATGGTCTAATGATCAATTTCCCCGTAGCGCATGCGGAGCACACAAAATCATCGGGATTCGGGAAATTTTTCACATTAACATTATGACCATTCGAGTTGTTAATTATATTTCTCATCATCCTAAGACCGGGGTGGCCTAACCTATCATGCCAAAGGTAGAATAGTTCGGAGCTTCTAAAGACAGTCTTAAGGGTAGTATAAATAGGTGGTGCTACTATCTTAGTGTAGTACAGCCCAGTAGCTAATAAAGGGAGTCTTTCGACAACATGTTTACCATTTTTGTCGCGCTTGGTAATGAGTAGGAACTCCTTTCCATTCTCATCATCATCGGTTTCTACATGGAAACCATTTGCGCGGATGTCTCTAAAACTCAAGAGAGTACGAGTCGACTCCGGATACAACAATGCCTCTTCAATGATCAGAGTTGTTCCATTTGGGAGTATGATAGTTGCTCTTCCGGAGCCAACTACATTCGGACCGCAGCCGGCGATCGTCATTATGTTACCGGGGTTTTTGGTAATGGACTCAATACTTTGTTTCTCTCAAAATGGTATTTGTGGTGCCGCTATCAGCAAGGCACGTTTCCTCCATTTAGGCGCCACACGCGTTCTAAAATATAGTGCCTAATTAATATAATGGAACGAGGAAGATGCTACATTAAGTAAGTAAAACACATAAACATTTTAGAACATCACACAACTAAATAATGGAATAAATGAATGAAATAAATATCATCCAATCGCTGAAAACAAATAAATGTTATGCTCACATAGAGCTTACAACCATATCGAAAAATTGTATCTGATTATCTGCGGAAAAAGGAACCATCACAACAAAAATGAACTCATGTGGATTCTGCAAAGAAACCATCAATCTCAGCCTGTATCTCAAGATCATGGAGCTTCTCTTCGTTGGCTATCATCATCGAGGCAGCAGAGATGTCTAGCTGAGGCGGGGGCACAACATGCTCAACCTCCATGGGCACAACGGCGTTCGTGGGAACCGCCGAAGGTGCTGCCACTTGTTCTACGTCCTGCTCCACTACGGGCGCGACGTTCTGCACAGGCGCCACTCCGGGCGCCAGTGGTGCCTCAACCTGGACAAGGTGCGCCTGGCGTGCCTTCTTGTTGGCCTTGAACACGTCCATGACGTGTTTAGGGGCCAAACACTGCCTGGAGAAGTGAGGCTTGGAGCCACATCGGAAGCAGTCCTGGGGCCTTGCCTCCCCCTTGCCCGCCTTGCGTTGCTTGGCCGGATTGGAGGAGTTGGGGCCCTTCTTGCCTCTCTTCTTGTGGATGGGCTTGCGCACCTTGTAGGCACCGGCATTGGCCTCATGACTTGGGCCCCCCGTGAAGGGTTGCGCATAGAAGTTTTTTTTTCAGAACATTATCCTGCGCCTCGGCCACCTGGAGAGCATCAATAAGCGCTGCATATTCCGTGAATCCTTCCTGGCGAAAGTTTCGTGAGGACTGGATGTTGTCCGGATGGAATGTGGAGAGAGTTTTGTCTATCTTCTGCTGATCGGTGGTACTGGTACCACACAGCTGAAGAATGGTACAAATCCAGTGCAACCTGGAGTTGTACTCTCCCACTGTCTTGAAGTCCGCAAACCTCATACGAATCCAATCTGCCTCCACATGTGGCTGAATGGTGTACTTCAGCCTAGAGAACCGCTTGTTGAGGGCGGTCCAAAGGGCAGAAGCACTCCGTTCTGCCATGTACTTATTCTTGAGAGTCTCACACATGTGATGGCAGAGGAAGTGCAGGGTTTTGGCGTTGTCCGCCGGGATGGTTTTGTTGGGGGCCGTCGGGGTCCCCGCAATCAACGCATCCTTGATGCATCGGTCCTCGAGGACGATCTCAACGTCCGAGGCCCAAGTCAGGTAGTTAAGCCCATCCTGGGTCAACTCCGGGAACTCGCGGCTGACGATTCCGGTCATCTGCAATTTATGCAAAGTGTGTAAGATTACAGCAGGTAATCGGTTGCATAAATGCGATAATCGATACAATAATTCAAATATGACGGCGTTCCAAAATTTAAATTGAAACTGTACATGCTGACTATGTAGTACAAGAAATTAAAAGGGGTGAAACATTTAATTACTATAGTAAAACATAGTAAAAAAACAGTTTCAATTAATTTGCGCGCCGGGCCGAAAAACGTATGGGAAATGGGCCAGCAGCCCATCTCTGCCTTCCAGCTGCCCCCAGAAAAAAACATTTTTTTTGCACACCACGCTGGAAGCCCACCCCCACGCCCCAGCCCATCTGGGGGGATGACAGCCGCAGCTCCCGAGTGGGGGTGTTCGTGGCGGCGGGGGTGGCCCTGTATGGCGGGAGCGCGCTGCCACAGCGCGCCAGACGCGACGGCCGGGCCAATGTAGGTGCGCGACCAGCCGGGCATGGTGCTGCGCGCGCAGCAAGCAGTGGGTTAGCGCGCGAAATGCCGCTGCCAGCCAGCTGCAGGCGCAGGGAGCGCTGGCCGCAAGCGGCGGCGCGGGCACGCTGTTAGCAGTGTGGCGGCGGTCGCGGCTGAAAACGGCAGCAAGCGCGGGCGCAGTACGCTGCCAGCAGCGGCGACGCGCGGCACGCCAGACGCGCCATTCTGCCATGCGCTGGCAGCGCGCTGGCATGCGGTTAGCAGGTACGGCGCGGCGCGGATAGCAGCGCTGTGACCATCGCGCAGCACGCTGCCATCTGCGCAGGCGACGACGCTACTGGCGGCGGTGTGCACGCTGACGGCTCGCCACAATGACGGACGGCCAGCGGCGGGCGGCGCCTTGGCGGCGGGTGTGCACGCCGTCATATGCTTCGCCACAAATGACGGCGGCAGCCAAGGGCTTCGGCAGCGTCACCGTCGGTTGATTTCATCAATTTCCCCCATCCCAGGCAATGGATTTCGGCATCAAGAATCGGGGATACCATGGATCTTCATGCTTGCGGCGAGTACTACTAAAGTTTTTTTAGGTTTTGTTGTCTTCGTATCGTAGTTGAATAAGAATCTCTGACCTTCTTCCTATTGCAATGGCGCTCAATCTGGATTCAATGTTGGATGTGTCAGGGTTGTTTCTTTATTTGGTTTCCAGAAGTGACGCCTAACCTTCACAGAGTCCTTATCATCGTTGGTTGATTGTCACGGATTTCCTCACTCCCGGACCGACTTTGCATCTGGAGGTGAGGTATACTACGGATCTTCATACTTGCGGGGAGTATCTGTCTAGTTTATTAGGTCTTGATGTCATCATGTCGTCCGTTTGTACAATAGAGATGACACCATGGTGGAACAAGTACCTCCAACCATATCCATATTGTGGTGGCCCTAGTTCTAGCTTCACCGCAGAGTGAGTGGGGTTGTTAATTTTCTAGAACCGATTTGTCTAGTTATGAGGGAGAGTCGTGCAAGATGATGTTTTCGCATCGGTTCACAATGCCATTGGTGGTATCATCAATAACTTTTGTGTGGCGTTTTATGCATTAACCTGGAGTTGAGTCTCATCGCCTTCCCTTCGCCATGTTCATGTTATTTTTTTAACACGCTCAACAGATTGTTGGCTAAGGCCTTGGAGCTTGGGATGCTGAGAAGCATCACATCTCAAGAGTAGGTGATGTCTATTTCCCTATACTCGAACGAAGTGGTGATCTTTGTCATCCATATGAGCAGAGCACGGTGCACACACTCTTGGAGCTCTTTGGGAGGCATTAGGACTAGGCACCAACTATGCCAAATGCTTGGTCTCTCCAATCGCCTGCTCCGATGAAGAAGCCAAATGGGCGACAACGGTTATGGAATGCCAGGTGACACCCTTCCCTGTCAAGTACCTTGGAATTCCTCTATACAACGACTGTCCGCAATATTGCTTCAACTGCTGGTGGACAACATTACAAACCAGTTGCCAAAGTGGAAGGCATTCATGATGACGAAGGTCAAGCGTCTTGCACTGGTCAAATTTGTGCTCCTAGCGACCCCCTTCACCAAATCACTGTGCTTGGGCTCAACAAGTAAATGCTCAAATAGATCTAGAAGATAGTAAAAGGCTTTGTATGGGCAGATAGAGCGAGGGATAATGGAGGGCGCTGCCATGTAAATTGAGAAAAGGTGAGTAGGACAAAATGCTATGGTGGCTTGGGGATCCCCGGCCAAGCTCGAATTTAGCCTTCGGACTCGCTGAATTTAGAGGATGCGTACGAACCCACTACGATCTTGGTGCGGCTTAGAGATGCATTTCTCTAAACCAGACTTCAGGTGTTTGACACCTCCACAACAATGTCGGTTGGTGATGTGGCTACGACTCTTTTCTATGTGGACATATGGATTCGAGGGAAGACCATCAAGGAAACAACACCAACAATTTTCGTGCTCATTCCTAAGCGCTCTAGGAAGTGGCGCACGGTGAGAGAGGCGTTGCTGGAGCGCGGGTGGATTACTAACATTAATGGCACAATTAGTCCGCTGACCCTCTGGCAGTATGTCCATTTTTTATGGGGGAGGCAATATGTCTATTTATGGATCCAGGTATGTGACTTAGGGCTTTCGGACGTGCTGGACACCCTCCTCTATAGGTGAACAACAGATGCTCAATATTCCGCCAAGTCTTGATATGAGTTCCTCTTCTAGGATAAATCATCTCAAGATCCTAGGAGTTGATATGGCGTGTTTGGGCACCCCCCCACCCGAGTCAAGTTCTTCATGTGGCTTGCTTGTCAAGACCGTTGTTGAATTGCTGAGAGGCTAGCGAGATGGGGACTAGCACACCACCCGCGCTGCCCCCTGTGTGACCAATCGGTTGAGACCATGACACACCTCTTGGTGGATTGCTCCTGATCTAAAGCAATATGGCACGAGGTGCTCTCTTGGATTTGATAAACGGCCGCACCACAGGATGGTGAGGTGGACTTTATGGAGTGGTGGTTGCAGGCATTTCTATCTAGCACCCGAGCTTTGTGCAAGGGGATGTCCTCGTTGATTATGCATGCAGCCTAGTGGATTTGGAAGCAGCGTAACGAGGCCATCTTCGACAATGTGTCACCTAACATGAGTAGTCTCCTCGACTCAATTCAATCCGACACTCAATCATCGGCTTGTAACATCCCAGCATTTAGGACTAGACGAAGGGTAAATTTAGGATTTTGTGCATCTGCATGCATGCATCTGAAAATCCGGGTAAATTTTTCGCCAAATTAAAATACTAGAGTGATCAGAATTATTACTCCGATGAATTAGGTTTAGTGTCATCAAAAGGGGAGTGGGATGAATTTTGACATGACCTCTATTGTTTTGTTGAGTTATGAGGGGAGAAATTTGACTTATAAATAATTATTCACAATAATACAAATACAAGTATTATAAATAAAAGTATAAGGATTATTAAAATCCAACATTACAATGTTCTTTTACAAAAAAAAGGAATATTACAATGAAACAAATAAGTGAATAAATAAAATGGAAAGTGAATTACAATAATTAAACAAATAGAAGAATTCTTTATTAAAGGAATATATATTACATTATTCTTTTACAATAAAGGAATAATAAGAATGGTTACAACAATAAGATAAATTAATGTATTACAATGTTTTTACATTAATTCTTGACAGAAAAGGAAATTACAAAAATGGGATAAAAGGAAAATCCTAGAACTAATCTTCATCTTCACATCTTCTCATTTCCTCATCTCGTTCCTGTAAAAGCATAAAGTAAACAAAATATAGTATAAAGGAGTTTGGGGGGTTAGAATTACTCTCAGTAATGCAATGTGATGCATTGCTTGTCACATCATTGAGTTTTAGAGAAGAAAACAAGTCAAGTGTAAATCCGTTCTTATCAAATTTGTCTCAGCACAACATCATTGACAGAGTTGGGCAAGTTTCACCAAGGGAAGGTAAAAGGAAAAGAGATAAGATCAAAGGAAATATCAAGCCTTTTACTTTATCTGATCCACATACATGAGGCAAGCATACAAGCAGCTTACACAACACATGCGACTGTATGTGTTGTCAACACCACAAGAGAGCAGAAAATGGAGAGACAGCACCAGTCGTAGCAGGGCTACTAGCATATCCATCCCACACACACCACCAGCCCATAGTTCCTCCACTAGCTCTAGAGCACCACATAGAACATCACCTGTTCTTATTAGATTTTCCCAATAACACATAGATCAAACCACATCACTAGCACCCTGGTTGCTTGAGGGAGCCATCCAAGGACACCAGGAGGAGGTCAGGAGCATAAGGAGTAGGCCAAATGAGCAACAAGGAGGAGCAGGCCAGGAGTGCAAGGAGGAGCAAGAAAAGCAGTAGATCTACCAACAGAACAGAATTACCGCAACATCCACAACCAAGTCAGGAGTAGCAAATCATCAAGCTCACCACAAACATCTCCAGATTCATCCATCTGTTTACTCTGCACATCAGGTTACCATCTAGAAATCATGCAGATCCATTCTTAACAATTATAGGCATGATTGTTGGAATAGGGATTGTATCCTCAGATCTGTACTCAAATGGAGTACAAGATCATCCCAGGATTTGGCAACACATGTGGAATATGTTCTTGTCTCTCTAAGAAACTGGAGTCTCAGCCTTGTGCATCATGGACCAAGATCAAATAGTAGGGTGGTGCATCTAGATCATACAAACTAGATGGTATCCTTTTGCCACACTCTACTTGACAAATTTAAAATGATCCAGTAGGTGAAACCACTGTGTTCCATCCTAATGGAGGCATCACAGTGGCATCTCACTAGTGAATCCACACAACACAAGAGTATAGCACCACATAATCATTTTCCTAGATAGATACATGTAGGAATCATAAGATACTGCCTTAATGACAATAGTTAGACATTAGCCAAATTAGTTGCAAGGCAACAATGATATGTGATCATGTGCAACACAAGTAAAGCCTCAGACTTGGCATCATTGGCTAAAACTAAACAGCAACTCATGCTATTAAGGAATTCTATTATGCACACTCAAAATAGAGTCCCCACAATAGCAACTTAGTACATCAGAGCTGTTAATCTCTTTACTTTATTTAAGCCTCACCAATTTAACATATTACGAGCTCATTTGCAAGCAAAGGAAACTGTTTCAAATCATATTCCTAGTTCTTAAACTAGGAATCAGTTTAAAGTAATACAAATCTACTCCATAGGGGGCTATGATCATTTCTGAACCATAGGTTCAGATTGCCATGTATATCTTACACAAAAGCCCAAATATATCATTTTCTATCTGGAAATCACTAGTAGTTAAGTTAAATCATCTTCCTAGAAAAATCTTACTAGGAATCTTTTCATTGGACATTCTATAATGACAAGTGAAAGACATTTCACAATCCAACAAGATTATGCTTGATCAGAAGTAATATTCCAACATTATTTCCCTTGTTGCTAGGGCCAGAAACCATTTAAAAACATCACTGTCTGATTGCCAGGAGATCTACAACAACAACTCATCTTTAGGTAGAAAGTTATCAAATGAACCCATCTTAATATTGGCCATCTTAAACCACAAGCACAACTTTAAATCATTCCCATGTTTTTATCACTAGCAAAAGGAACCAGAGCATGTTCATTAACATTTTAGTTACCCAAATTACTATAACTAAAGCCAAATGGAATCTTTGGAATCTAAAATCAACTAGCAGTTAGCAATTCCAATATTTCCATATAGTCCTCCTTCATCAATGAATCTGGTAACAACAGGTTGTAGTATATAATTTATTTTAGCCATGAATAATTACCAGGCCAATATCAGTAACCCCATAAAGATCATAACATGAACATCATTGAGCCACTGCTTGAACAAATTAGGACTTGATCTCTAGGAGGAATAGAGAGACTCTAAGAATGTGAGAGTAGAGGGGTTGACTCACCCAGGGGTCCTCGCTTAAGTCGAGAAGAGGAAGCAGTTCAGGCCATCACTTGTGACCACGGCGCGGCGGCACGAGGAGCACCGTAGTACTCAACCCGCACCAAGCCGCACCAGTGGATACATGCGCATAGAAGCGGCGGCGCTAGCAACCTATTCATTAGCAAACCACCTTAACCGCACCAACACTTCGCCACCGTCACCATCTAGAAGTCACCGGAGCACACCGGAGATGAAGGCCGAAACCCTAGCCACAGGAGTGTAACGGGGACGAGCGAAAGAGGGTTTGTATCACAGATTGAATTGGATAGAAATGAGTAGCACAGGGGAGAGCATTAAGGGCGACCAATGGCGGCGGCCAAGGATACTAGGGTCGGCCATGGTTGTGCGGCCACACTACGTCGCTAGAGAGGGAGAAGGAAAGAATCAAGCTCACGTGCAAGGGGAAGAGGGGCCAAATGGATCGAGTTGACCGACTCGATCAGTTGGGCTTTGTGGCTTAGTCCAACTAGGTGGACTGGGCTGGGTATTAGGCTAGATGGGCCTAAGAACTAGGCCCAATTTATATAATAATAAAAGTGGAAATTATTAAAAAAACCTCTACACATTTTAAGCTCTAGAAAAAAATGTAGAAAAATCCTAAAAATATATTAATACATCCAAGTGTTTATTAAAATAATATTCACTTAAGAAAAATATAATCATATTTATTTAAGTTTAATAAAATACAAATAAATATTAACACCCTTAAACATCCAAATGAAATTTAATAAATTTAGAAAAATTCCTAAAAATAAATAAATATCATTTTTAGGAATAGAAAGAAATCTCTTATCTCATAAAAATACTAACTTAAAAATTTTACAATTAAAATATAAAACAAATCTTTAAAGACATTACATAATTAAGAAATTTTATAAAAAAATAAAGATAATACCTAAAAATAAATTAAATTCATTTTTAAGATTTCAAGCAAGTATATTTACTAGAAAAATACTAAGTACATTATTATAAAAACATTTTAAAGTTCCTAAATCATATAACTTCAATTATCTAAAGTATTAAAACAATATAGCTACTTTGTTAATTATTTAAAACTCTTTCCTAAGTAAGAAATGATCTTATTTAAAACATAATCCTTTGACTCTAAGTAGTCTAAACCATAATTATAATTTAATATAAAATCTAGGAGTAAACAATTAACTTTGTAATATTCTTTTAAAATCCTTAACTAACTATAAGTCAAGGATTTACAAAGTTATCCTTTGCAAATCATTAACAATTCATACATAATCATATTTATCAAACTTGAAATTCACTAAATAAATTATAGTAAAATCCATCTATTTTTATTTATAAAGAAAAATCTCAAAGTGTGATCTATAAATATTACACATGCTAAATTTACATCTTTAAAACAAAGTTTCCTAATTATAAGATTTTATTTTTATTATGCTTAGGAAAAACCCTAATAATTGATAATGCTACAAATGCTATATCTCAATTCCAATTATATTTTGTAATAGTTTACTTTGGTCTGAGATACCCTAAGCTAGATATATAATGACTCAAAATCATTTAAACCTTATTGCAAAACCATAGCTTCAATCCTATAAATCTTCAAAGTTGAGTAACTTAAGATAAATAATATTTTCTTCAAATGTTATTCTTTTTGCCACTTCAAAAGAAACACTATACCATTTCTTTAAATCCATGACAACTTAAAACATGAATTTTGTAATAATTACATAATATCATGGAACCTTAGAATTATATTATAGTTGTACTTTACTATTCATATTTTATATGTTTATCTTTCTTATGAAGTAAACTTAAACTAAAGCAAATCTTAAATAAATCATAAATATATCTCACTGGTAATGATTGAAGAATTACTTGGGATTTTGCATTATGCATCTCATTACTTATGCATAACAACATATTCCTTCTTTAAACATTGTCCTTACCGGGCAATGATGATATTTTTGTAGAACCCGAGGTCCAGGGTCAAGTCGAGACATTCGACTACAATACTTCGCTATATCAAGGCAAGTTCACACTTGATCATGGCCTTTGATTATTTTCTGTAAAGTAATTGCAAACTGTGTGTCATCACCTTCATTTCAAAAAGGTCGAAAACACTATTTTCATAATTAACTTGAAGTATTGGTTACTGATCCAGGGTGATTAGCTAATCTATTAATACTGGCAGTTGGGATACCACTACACATGAATATATCATCTAGGACTTAACAACCAATGCCGCCAGTGATTCTTGCGTCGTATATTACGCGTTAACCATGAGATTTGGAATGGGACGGAGAAGTCAGCTGGATCGGATCCCTTTCGCATGCATTGGACACTGTTCTGGGCATTTGTGAGTTGCAGATCGTGGGTATAGCCATTTTATACGGGGAAAGGTCTACCGTGGATCTGGGCTTACAAAAGATAGATTACTAGTGTTAATGGTTGTTGTGTGTATCCAACTAAGGTATAGCCGTTTTATACGGGGAAAGGTCTACGTTGAGTTTAGGCATACAACAATTGCGGTGTATGAGGGGTCGTGGAGAAGGACAGTGATTGGCTTGGATCATCTACTGGGCCCCACATCATAGGAAGTGTGGGCAGGAAAGATTCGTCCGGTTGTGCATCAAGGATTTGATCTCTCATGGGTAAAGTGACGCAACTCTGCAGAGTGTAAGAACTGTAACTTCTTACTCCCTGTTCCGGGAAGGAGCCGCGAACGCTGCAGGAAAGGAACTCCATGAAAGTTCTGGTAAACCTGTGAAGGCTGATGGACATAGCTTTTCAGAATAAAAGCAACCTTTGAAGAAATGCTTATGAAAACCTGCATTGCCTACGACCTATGGTATGTGGCTGTAGATATAGTGCATCAAACACTCCTTTTTTGTGAACTTGCTGAGTGCGCTCGTACTCAACGTATCTTCTTAACCCTTGCTAGATTCTGAAGACATTAACAGTCAGGAAGAGGAAATACTATATCCAATTGAAGACCAATAAGAATTCCACTATGAAGAACCAGAAGTATCCGGAAGCATCGAAGGGAACAATTACAAAAACATCTATGGAATGGAGACCGATGTATCTGAAGTGTAGATATAGCATATATAGTGATCTAGTACAGTAGCATAGATCTCTATCCTCTATCTATATTAAATCTCATATAAACCTTAGTTGCTTCTTTAATCTGTTCTCCGAGTTATTATAGTTTAGCCCTGAGTCATCGGGATACCTCTATGGACCTAGGAGGATCTCAAAGTCGTCATGTAAATTTCTGGTTGTAATAATGATAATGTATGATGCGAACCCGCTTTGTTTCTGTTGTAACACTCTAAGGATGTAATATTTGCGGAATGGTACTCCGTGAATGTTATGTCCACGACTATAGTATCCTACAACATGCAGTGGTATGTTGGGTCACCACAGCTGGTATCAGAGCAAAAGCTTTAACCTTAGGTTGGAAACCTATTAAATGGGTAGAACTTGCATGAAGTATGTAGCAACGGTAAAGAGTTTTCTAGAAATATGATGAGTATTCACTTGAGAATTACATTGTCATGTTCTAGTGCGATAATTCTTTATTATGATGCAATTGGATAATAATAACAAGTTAATACCTAGTAGGACCAATTATAATCTCATATCTATAGTGAGGAATGACATCTCGGTACTCAAACCTAAATGCTCAAGTGATATATAAGACTATGTAGGTGATTGGACAGATCTTTTGAGACAACTTCTATGGAATATGGAATTACAAATCTCGACTTTTCGTCAACGTTTATAGTTTCCATTATAGGAAAGTGTTAGTCAAGAACCGTATAGTGCTTATCTTACCAAAAGAGTTGAGGATGAGAGAAGTAATGTCATCACGGAAGATGAGATGTAGGGCGGCGGCGTATCAAATTGCATCTCTAGAAGCAATAATTAGGCTTCGGAAACAAGAATCCAAGGAAATTGGTAGGTAGTAATCTTACTACTATACCTTGAGATTCCATAAATTCAAAACTTAAGTTGGATCATACTGCACTTGTGCAGACTGAATCTACTTGAGATGCCGAATGCATAGGTCATAATAGGAAATTACTCAAAACCTACCATGACACACATTAAGGTTCTAGTCCAGGAGTTGGACACAACCTTGAGGATTAGGTTGATCTTACTAAAGAAATAAAATGCAAAAAGGAGTTATATAGAGAAGCTAGGCATTTTAGAACAGTCTTCTCAAAAGTGGTGTATGAAGAGAATGAGTTTGAAGGACCATAGTCTGAAACCCGTGCCTATTATCAGAATGGGTCTTAAAAACATGTAAATCATGGACAAGTATAAAACAAAACAGGAAACTTAGGAAACATTCAATCCAAGTATTCCAGTTTGGAATCACGATGGAGGGGGAGTAGAATCTTACACTGGAACCAGGGAGAATCCTATACCCTGTGATCCTAGTAAAGGAGTGGAAACCAGTTAGATTAGCATGGAACCTATGATCCATATGGGGATAGTACCAATCCTATTGACCTAGAAGAAGGCACTGATGGTTATTACATTTATATGTATAACTAAGTCAAGGAAAAAGCAGAGAATACATCTTACTTTGAAAGTGCATTTGAAGATGGACATGAGAATTCCAGAGAAGATCACGCATTTTCTAGTCATTTTTCAATGGATAATCTCAATCTAAGTACTTCTAGTCAAGAATGCACACCCTATGGATGTTTATATACTCTAGAAGGTAGTTGTCGGACTTCACGTCATCATGGACGGAATTCCAGGAAGTACTAGAAAGAGAGAGAAAAGTAAGAAGAGACAATCCATAGAAGTAAAGGGCTTAAATGATGTACATAACCAGTAATGTGCATCGTAGTGTTTGAGAGGCATGACTTAAGAAGTAAGAGCATGCTCATACGAGCAAGCAAGTCCTTGTAACATACAAGTAATGTACCACGTGAGATTCAAATCGTAGTTATGAGGATTGTTTGTAATAGTTTATAAAAACCATGTATAATACATGGTATAGGTTTAGTTGTTATTTGGATTTGGTTTTTGATTTCCTTGTGTGACTAGCACTATGCATAGAGTTGACCTCAGAAAACATATGCATGATGTAAGTATGAGTATTCGCTTTATGTAACAGGACTAGAGAGGGTATGGATACGGGAGTAGAAGCTGGGTTTGAAGGACAACGTTTGGAGCAAGAAGCTAAGCAGAGGGAAAGCAATATGGATGTAATTGCAACTGGACCATCAACTCGTCCGTTGATAGAGGAGAATTTTATGCAATACATGCAAATGATGCAAGAGTACTAGAATAAGTTCATGCAGGAAATACTCAAATGAATAGGACACGGAGAGGAAAACAAAGATATCAAAGTAAGTCTTTCTGATTTTCAAAACGCCAAACCAATTCCTTTTGCATCTGCATCAGAACCGATGGATGCGGAGGATTGGCTGATGGATACAGAAAGGAAACTTAAAACAGTAGGATGTAATGACGAGGAGAAGTTATGATATGCAACATTTCTTCTATCCGGATCTGCCGCAAATTGGTGGGAGAATCAATTAGCTATGCACACACCAGAAGAGATATTCACTTGGGAAGAATTCAAGCAGAATTTTCACGAGTATCATGTTCCAGAGAGCATTATGGAATTTAAAAGGAGAGAATTCATGGACTTACGGCAAAACAATGAAACCGTGATGAAATATATTAGCAAGTTTAGTCAATTATCTCGTTATGCAGTTGATGAGGTAAATACGGAGGAGAAGCGCAAGAAAAGGTTCTTGGAAGGACTAAACCCTTATATGAAGATGAAAATACGAGGGTCTACAACAAGACTTTTCCTAGAGCTGGTTGATGTAGCAATTACTTTCGAGGATGATTACAAGATGTTATTGGAAGAGAGGAAGAAATTAGCCAAGAAGAGAGCTAAAAGGGAACCGAAGAAGTTTCAATTTACTAAGTCAACATCAAACTTAAGTTTCATACCTAGATTCATATCCATAAGTGGTACTCCCTCCGTCCAAGAATAGATGTCTTAGGATTTTCAAATTTTGAATGAATCTATATACTAAATAGTGTCTAGATTCATCTAAATTTTGAAAATTTTAAGACATCTATTTTAGGAACGGAGGGTGTACATCAAAGTATGAGGCATCAAAAAAAGAAACAAATCATGTGCGGTAAGTGTGGAGCATCAGGTCATATAAGGAGGGATTGTTGGAAGACCGGAAAGGTGTGCTATAGGTGTGGTCTGGAAGGACATAGGAGATCTGAATGTCCCAACAAGATGGTTACTCGAGGAGTACAATCACCATCAAGAGGTGGAAACTTTGGATGGAACCACATCGACGAGGCTACGATAGGTATGTTTAGCATCAGTAATTCTTCGTCAATAATGTGCTCGAGGTCAAAAACAATCTCATGAAGCTTCGAGAGGAAGTATAAATTAGCATTAGGAATTAATCATCACCGAATCAAGGTTGATAGTAAACTCAAGGAGTGCCGAGTTTATTAAAAACATCACTTTGGGAAGACAAGAAATTGGGCGGAAAGGAGAAAATTAAGGACAAGCCTATCGGGAACCTTCATGAACAAGAAACCACAAACTTCGGAACAAAGTTTAAGTTAAGGGGGAAGTATGTAACATCCCAGCGTTTAGGACTAGACAAAGGGTAGATTTAGTATTTTGTGCATCTGCATGCATGCATCTGAAAATCTGGGTAAATTTTTCGCCAAATTAAAAGACTAGAGTGATCAGAATTCTTACTCTGATGAATTAGGTTTAGTGTCATCAAAAGGGGAGTGGGATGAATTTTTACATGACCTCTATTGTTTTGTTGAGTTATGAGGGGAGAAATTTGACTTATAAATAATTATTCACAATAATACAAATACACGTATTATAAATAAAAGTATAAATATTATTAAAATCCAACATTACAATTTTCTTTTACAATAAAGGAATAAAGGAATATTACAATGAAACAAATAAGTGAATAAATAAAGTGGAAAATGAATTACAATAATTAAACAAATAGAAGAATTCTTTATTATAAGAATATATATTACATTATTCTTTTACAATAAAGGAATAATAAGAATGGTTACAATAATAAGATAAATTAATGTATTACAATGTTTTTACATTAATTCTTGACAAAAAAGGAATTTACAAAAAAATGGGATAAAAGGAAAATCCTAGAACTAATCTTCATCTTCACATATTCTCATTTCCTCATCTCGTTCCTGTAAAAACATAAAGTAAACAAAATATAGTATAAAGGAGTTTGGGGGGTTAGAATTACTCTCAGTAATGCAATGTGATGCATTGCTTGTCACATCATGGAGTTTTAGAGAAGAAAACAAGTCAAGTGTAAATCTGTTCTTATCAAATTTGTCTCAACACAGCATCATTGATAGAGATTGGGCAAGTTTCACCAAGGGAAGGTAAAAGGAAAAGAGATAATATCAAAGGAAATATCAAGCCTTTTACTTGATCTGATCCACACACATGAGGCAAGCATACAAGCAGCTTACACAACACTTGCGACTGTGTGTGTTGTCAACACCACAATAGAGCAGCAAATGGAGAGACAGCACCATTCGTAGCAGGGTTGCTAGCATAAACATCCCACACACACCACCAGCCCATAGTTCCTGCACTAGCTCTAGAGCACCACATAGAATATTGCCTGTTCTTATTAGATTTTCCCAATAACACATAGATCAAACCACATCACTAGCACCCTAGTTGCTCGAGGGAGCAATCCAAGGACACCAGGAGGAGGTTAGGAGCATAAGGAGTAGGCCAAATGAGCAACAAGGAGGAGCAGGCCAGGAGTGCAAGGAGGAGCAAGAAAAGCACTAGATCTAGCAACAGAACAGAATCACCACAACACCCACAACCAAGTCAGGAGTAGCAGATCATCAAGCTCACCACAAACATCTCCAGATTCATCCATCTGTTTACTCTACACATCAGGTTAGCATCTAGAAATCATGCAGATCCATTCTTAACAATTATAGACATGATTGTTGGAATAGGGATTGTATCCTCAGATCTGTACTCAAAATGAGTACAATATAATCCCAGGATTTGGCAACACATGTGGAATATTTTCTTATCTCTCTAAAGATAATAAAAAATTAAAATATAAAACAAATATTTAAAGACATTAAATAATTAAGAAATTTTATAAAAATAAATAAAAAATAAAGATAATACCTAAAAATAAATAAAATTCATTTTTAAGATTTAAAGCAAGTATATTTACTAGAAAAATACTAAGTATATTATTATAAAAACATTTTAAAGTTCCTAAATCATATAACTTCAATTATCTAAAGTATTAAAACAATATAGCTACTTTGTTAATTATTTAAAACTCTTTCCTAAGTAAGAAATGATCTTATTTAAAACATAATCCTTTGACTCTAAGTAGTCTAAACCATAATTATAATTTAATATAAAATCTAGGCGTAAGCAATTAACTTTATAATATTCTTTTAAAATCCTTAACTGACTATAGGTCAAGGATTTACAAAGTTATCCTTTGCAAATCATTAACAATTCATAAATAATCATATTTATCAAACTTGAAATTCACTAAATAAATTATAATAAAATCCATCTATTTTATTTATCAATAAAAATCTCAAAGTGTGATCTATAAATGTAACATCCCAAAAATACTAAACTTGGATCATCAAACTCTAATCTTCAAAATTAGGGTTAACAAAAACTTTTCTAAATAAAAATATGAAAGCATGCATGTGTATATGCATTCCAATTTGGATTCTTTTGAATTGCCTTGTTTATGTGTTTCTTTGCTAGTAAAAGGATTCTTAGGTGAAATAAACATCATCTAAACAATCCCCACACTTTCCCCAAAGACAAATAAATCAAAACAAACAAAATAAGGGAATGGTCATTTTGGCCAATTTAACTCCCATGCCTACTTTGGCTGTCCCTAACTTTCAAAACTTACCAGAAACTTGTTTGGATCTTTACACCCCTTGATAGTACTCATAACAAAGTACCAAGGCCCACCTTGTGATCATCAAAAAACATTTGAATGCATAGTTTAAAAGACAGTTCAAAATTGAATCTTTATCATATGGGAAGATCCCACTTTTTCAAAAACCACTCAAACAAGCTCAACTTTCAAAACCCAAGCATCCACAGACTCACCAGCACATGCCTAGCACACCCACCAAAAATCTTTTCAAAATTCAAAACTTGAGTTCTTGCGGCCATTTCATCAAACACCTTGCTGATGCAAATCAAATAAAATCCAAACACTATTTGGAGCAGTGATTTGAGCCTAACTTGTTCCCTCTCTGGTTACACTAGCCTCAGTAGATCATCTAGCCAAACTTAACTAAGCTCTAGCCCCACTGTAAGCTAGCCTTTGTCATCAATGGTGAACAATCCGAGTGCACCATTGTCACCCCAGTGTGGACAGCAAGCTACAAGCAGCACTAGCCTCGCCAACCTTGTCTGGGAGAAAGCTAGCACCCCACCGCCACTCCCTGTCCCAGCCGTGAGTGATGCAAGCCCCTGGACCACACGCACAGACCATGCCAAGCCACCCAGCAACCATGCCGAGCGCGCCTGCGCCCACTCGACACGCCACGCACCACGCCGCTTCGCCGCAAGATATGCGATCACCACCGTCCCAGGAGACCACCAGACATCCCTGTTCGCCGCCCCATGCCTCACAGCCAGCGCTCGCCGTTGAAGACGCCGCCTCTGCCGCGCAGAACGTCGAGCGTTCTAGACCGTTTGCTACCGCCCCTACACGTGCATTAAAGCCATAGAGCATTGCCAGGAGTCCACCGATCGATCGCCACCGCCGGCCATGCCTCTAGCAGCCCGTAGCCATGTCGCCACCGTCCCCTGCCCATTCCGTTCGGTCTCATCGTCGAGACTATAAATAGAGGCCTCCCCGCTCAAACTCTTCACACCATCTCACTCCCCTCTCCTCACTGATCGTTCCACCCCGTTCCCGGAGCAAGGTGAGCAGCGCATCGCCGGAATTGCACCGGAGCAGGCCGCCTCTGGAGAAGAAGGGCGCCGTCAATTTCGTCCACCCCAGGAGCAGCTACCGGTACCAGGAGGTTCACCGTCGTCGACTTCGTCGTTCGCCCGCCTCGCCGACCCTCGCCTGAGCCCCGGTGAGCCTCCCACGACCCCTACTGCGCCGCTAGGGTTCGAGCTCGCCGGTGACTAGTTCATCGTCGATGACGACCCTCAGCCGTTGATCTTACTTCTAATCCAACGCACCACGTTGCTCCGTACCGCTTCACACCCCCTGTCTCACTGACGCGTGGGGACAGCAACTTAACCAGCCTGTGTAAGCGATGTGCTTAGTAGGCCGGCCCAGTATCATTTCCCGTGCAGCCCATTCGTTTGAATTTGGATTTTTCCATTTTCATTCAAACACAGTTTTGTACCTAGTTTCATAAATCAACCCATCTCGATTCAATGAACCAAATTGAGTGAAACCAATATTGTTAGAAAGGTCTTGAAATACTGAATCCAAGCCCGTTAGATTTAAATCATTTGGATCTGTAGATCACCCTTGGTAAAAATAACAAGGCAGAAGCTTTTCTGCATTCAAACATTTTTCAAATTTAAACCATAATAGCTTTTGAGTTTATTCCAACTCTCAAAAATCACAATTGATCATACCTTTCAGATTATATAAAAACATATGAGTTTCCTTACAAAAATAACGTTCAAGTAATAAAAGAATGCCCCATAGGCATTTCTAGTCACTTATTTTATTTAAAATAAAAAGGTTAAACCTTATTAAATTGTGACACCACTTTAAATCACATTCCCATGGACTGAAATATGTGGTGATGACATGTGTCAACATGATCCCATGTTTGGTTTGGAGAATATTAAATCTTAAGTAGTTTTTCAATGAGTAGAAATTGATTTTCTAAAAATAAAAGAAATTAAACCAAGCTTTAATCTTGTAATGTTAGTGATGATGCTAGATCATCTATAGGACCCTTTTGTGTGATGATTGAAAATAGTTAAGTATTGTTTGGTGATTGTGTACCTCGTATTTATTCATAGACGCTAGTACCGACCAAGGATACGAGGAGGAAGGAGGATACTACGAAGAAGAAGCCGAGGAGAACTTCAACCACTGCTCTGCACAAGGCAAGCCTAATACTACTAGTTGATTGAGCAAGCTAACACTTGCAAGATACTCCACTGTGCAAGCAAATACTTACTTGTTACCATGCCAATCATATGCCTTAAGCATATGTGATCATACCCACTTGATCAACCAATCTTAGTTTTACTTGCAAGCTTTCTACTTTATTTCTTTATCAAGGCTTTTACCTAGAGTTTATTTAAGTAAATTGTAGATACTAGAAAGATAATTGAAGGTTCCATAAAGAGCATAAAACTTGGCCTAAGCCAGATAATCCTTATGTCATCCTAAGACATGAGATTGAACTTAGTAAAACTCCACTAGTTTACCACCCCTCATTAGTACTTACCCCCACTTGTAGATGATAGTGCTAATCATAAAACTTGATCAACTTTAGATGGGAATACTTGGTGGGAAAATGGTTATGAAAATCTTGGAATGATGGATCATTCTATTGAGATGTTTTGACATGTGTTTCCGAACACCAGATGATTTTGGTGATGAAAATGTTGAGGCATGAGCCTTAGCCCTTTATAAAACTGATGGTTTTCTGGATGCGATACCATTCCAATTTTACCGTACAACCACAATACCCGAGAATTGGGTAGGGCTTGACTGGAAACTTATATACCTTAGTATTGGCAACCTCACGGCCAAGGTCTGAGCTGAGGCTACCTTGTGAAGATTGTCCACCTGTGCAGTACCCAAGATGACAGTTGGTCATGGTTGGGAGGCCAAACTCACAGGAGAGGTGCTTATACTAGGGCATGTAATTGAAAGGTTAGGATTGATTATCCATTATCTTGAGTATGGTGAATTCAGGATTTGTTCTGGATGTATCGAATGTTGTGGTGAAAGTGTACAATCTCTGTAGAGTGTCAAACTATTCGAATAGCCGCGTCCGCGGTTATGGACAGTTGGAGTGGCCATACTGTTCCCCCGTCAGATGTTTTCAAAATGACTTGTGAAATGACTTGAGAATTTGACTTGACCACAACAGAATTGTGACATGAGATACAAATTCCCACTTAGGTGTTATAAAATTTGACTAGCATTCGTTGCTTCTAAACTTAGTAGATGTAAGTCTGGCTTTTGCAAAACAACCCTAGAGCTTAGTGTCCTACTACAAAAAACCCTTCACTTGTTAGTATTAGTTTGCGAGTACTTAAAGAGTACTCATGGATTTGTCCCTGGCTATTCCCGTGGCCAGACTATGAAGAGGAGTACCAGGATGATGGACCCCAAGAAGGTTACGACAACTAGGATCATCTCCCATCGTCAGCATTGCTTGTGACCCTGAAGATGGAGCTTCGCCTACGCTACCTTTATTATTACGTTATTCCGCTGCTTGAGTTGTATTAAGAACTGGATCATGAGATCCTTATTTGTGTAAGACCTTATGTATGGTTTGTAATGAATGATGTACTGTGGTATCCAATTCTGTTATGTCTCGCAAAAATGGTACTCATGGAATTGCGATGTATGGCATAACAGGCATCTGGGATTAAAATTCCGGGTGTTGACAAGTTGGTATCAGAGCCATCCTGACCATAGGAGACCCTAGTTAGACTGGACGTGTGAATCAAAAAATTAGTTTCAAAACCAAAGGAAATAAATATTTAAAAAAACTTATTCCCATTCTTATCCCTTTGTTTCTTTTATAAAAATTCATGTTCCTCAAAAACTCTTGCAAAATACCTAAAATTTGACACACTTGATCACTCTACTAACTTACTCATCTTATATTCTTATAGATGGACGTGAAGTACAACAAGTTTTATCAGTTGGGGAATGGAGGAGACCTTATCTTTGAGAGGGATTTGGACCAGCTTTCGGAACTTGGAGCGTCACTTTTGAGTTCTTTGGAGCTCAGCTCAATGATCAAGGAGGAGAAGATCTGCAGTGGCTAATTGTTGCAAGTCTCCGAGGAAAGATTGAACCTCCCACTGCTGAGGGAATTCAGTTTACCTTAAGAGAGAACAACTGGCTCGATGGACTTGCCAGGGCCATGCAGGAAGCTCTTGCCCGTCTGTGTGGGCAGAGTATCAATCAGATCAAGGGTACTCGCTTTGAGTTTTGCCCAAGGCGTGATGCTAATGGACAACCACTGGAAGCCCCATACCACCACGAGCTGAACACTCAGTTGGACCACCTTAGCTTCATGATGTACGATCGTCAGCAGGAATTGGACAATTGTCGTGACTACTCCAACCACAAGTCCACCATCATCAAGACGAAGGATCAGACCATCGCCATGCTAGCGAAGGTTCGCAAGTCTCGCCGCTATCAGCTCGATAAGAAGGAGCGCATCATTGCCCGTCTTCGCCACCGTATCTCGTCTTTGGAGGAGACCATCCACGAGAGAGACATGCAGTTGGAGGAAAGGGAGAATGCAGGAGAGGATCTTCATGGAGACCCCTACTCCTACCTCAGCGATGATGATGATTTTCTGGAGGATCAGGCTATGGACTTCTTCACCGATGAGGATGATTTCGCCTTCATCAATGACGACGATGATGATGAGGATGACGACTACACCGACTCCGAGGAGTAGTAGCACTTGATCACTAGCATAGTGAGTAGTATTCGGTCCTATTGTATTGTAGTTTCCAGAATGGTTCTTAAAACCATCTGTTTTCTTGTTTTGTGGTCTGTGTTTGTATCGTGTGCTATGAATGAATGAATGAAAAGCAAGTTGCTAGAAAATACGAGTCAAACTTTAAAAACTTTTCAAAGTCCCGAAACCTTAGAAATTTCCCTCTTTTCTCATGATTTATCTCAATCTTCAGATGCCACGCGGAGGAAGTGGTTCATCCCCGGACCCGATGTTGCAGATCCTGCAAATGTTGGTTTCTGACCGCGAAGCTAAAAGAGCCGAACGTCAAGCCAACTTAGCCACCCTTCAGCAGATAGCTCAGCTAGCCCACAACAACCAAGGCCAAGGAAATCAGGACAACCATGGATCTAAACTCAAGAATTTCCAGAACACTAACCCACCTGTTTTCACTTAGTCAGAAGAGCCCTTAGATGCCGACGATTGGCTGCAAACCATGGAAAATAACCTAGAAGTCGCCGGAGTGGAATCCAACGAGAAAGTTCTGTTAGCCACCCATTATCTAGCCGGAGATGCCAGAGCATGGTGGAACAGTGTTCGTGCCATGATCGGAGGACAGATGATGACCTGGGAGGAATTCAAGGTCAAGTTCAGCAGAACCCATGTGCCACCGGGTTTGATCAAGAGAATGAGAGATGAGTTCAGAGAACTGAAGCAAGGAAGGATGACCGTAGTGGAATACCGTGACAATTTTTTGTCATTAGCTAGGTATGCCCCGGATGAGATCGACACCGAAGCCAAGAAAAATGAGAGATTCCTGAATGGTCTGCATGATGAGATGCAGACTGTGTTAGTCAATATCCCCTTTGCGGATATTGAAGCCCTGGTCGACTCTGCCATCCAGATGGAAGGAAAGATCAACCAAGCCAATGAGAACCGCAAGCGTTGCATGATGCATCAACCAGGTACCCATCAGACCCCAAAGTACCGCCCCAACCCATCTCCAGGATTTGCCCCGAGAACCAACAGACCCCCGATGAACCGTCCGACCTATCCCAACCGGGGAAACCCTAGGACCGGAGGAAATCACAACAACCCCGGAAACTCTGGGAATTTCAACCGTGCACCACCCAAGTTCAACAACAAAAATGCTACCGCCAACACCAACACTGCCCCGAGGACTGGAAGCAATGCTGTGCCTGTTGCAGCAAAGGACAAGTCGCAAGTGACTTGTTATGACTGTGGAAATAAAGGCCACTACTCCAACGAGTGCCCCAACAAGAAGAATGCCGCAGACCCCAATGCCAATGCCCCAGCTCAGCAGCAGCATCGTGTTCAGCCCGGAAGAAGATTTGCCCCAGGGAATTCGCTCAACCGCAACGACCGTCTTTTTCTCATGCATGCTGAAGAAGCTCAGGAAGCGCCAGACGTCGTGTTGGGTATGTTTTCTGTTAATTCAGTACTTGCTAGAGTGTTGTTTGATTCTGGTGCATCGCACTCATTTGTCACCGAAGAATTTGCATGCACTAGTAAAATTCAACCAACCAAACTAAAGCATGTTATGATGGTTCAAATTCCCGGTTCAACCACCAAAGCTAGGCAAATTTGCAAAGCCGTCCCCATCCGAATCTATGGCATAGATTTTTCTGCTAATCTGATAGTACTCGGAACTAAAGGTTTGGAAGTAGTACTAGGAATGGATTGGATGTCTAAACATAAAGGATTGATTGACTGTGCCAAGAAAGCCATAACCATGACCAGTACCGCCGGAATATCAGTCGAGCATATATCTGAAACCTTACCTTGTCAATTCAAGTGCAACAAGAGTATAGCCCAACCTACCATTTACCAAGTCTGAATAGTCTGTGAATACCCCGATGTATTTCCAGATGTTTTGCCCGGTATGCCCCCAGATCGGGATATCGAGTTTATCATCGAACTAATCCCCGGAACAGGACCCATAACCCAGAGACCCTATAGTATGAACCCGTCCGAACGAGAAGAACTGAAGAAGCAACTGGATGCCATGCCGGAAATTGGATTGATTCAACCAAGTGCGTCACCATGGAGATCACCTGTTTTGTTTGTGGACAAGAAAGATGGAGGTAACTGTTTGTGTACGAATTATCGGAAGTTGAATGATGTCACCATCAATAACAAGTATCTCTTGCCCAAGATAGAAGATTTGTTTGATCAGTTGACCGGTGCCAAAGTGTTTTCTAAGATTGATCTTAGAACAGGCTATCATCAACTCAAGATTCGTGCAGGGGACATTCCAAAGACTGCCTTTACCACCAGATATGGATTATACGAGTATACTGTCATGTCTTTTGGATTAACCAATGCCCCCGCTTATTTCATGAATCTCATGAATAAGATTTTTATGGACTTCCTGGATAAGTTTGTCGTTGTTTACATTGATGACATTTTGATTTATTCCAAATCAGAAGAAGAACATGAGCTACACTTAAGGACCATTCTTGGAACCCTTAGAGAGCATCAGTTGTATGCCAAGTTTAGCAAATGTGAATTCTGGTTACAGGAAGTAGGATTCCTCAGCCACATTGTCTCAGCCGGAGGGATTGCCGTTGACCCTGCAAAGGTGAAAGATGTCGAAGATTGGCAAGCCCCAACCACTCAAACCCAAGTTCGTGCATTTATCGGATTGGCGGGATATTACCACAAGTTCGTAGAAGGATTCTCGAGTATCGCCAGACCCATAAACCAATTGCTGAAGAAGGACAAGAAGTTTGAATGGACCGACAAATGTGAAGCGAGTTTTCAAGAACTCAAGAGGAGATTGATTTCAGCCCCAATCTTAATCATGCCGGATATCACAAAGCCCTTTGACATGTATTGTGATGCATCCAAGATCGGTCTCGGATGTGTGCTAATGCAAGAAGGCAAAGTTATCTCTTATCTATCTCGACAACTGAAACAACATGAGCAAAATTACCCAACCCATGACCTCGAACTCGCAGCCGTAGTTCTAGCCCTGAAGAGATGGAGGCATTACCTGATGGGAAACCGTTGTGAGATTTATTCGGATCACAAGAGCCTGAAGTATATATTCACTCAGAAAGAGCTGAATATGAGGCAGAGAAGATGGATTGAGCTAATCAAGGTTTACAATCTGGACATTCACTATCACCCTGGTAAAGCCAACGTAGTAGCCGATGCCCTTAGCAGATTTCCGTGCCGCTTGAATTCCATGATCTTGAAGGAGCAACCTGAAGGGTTTCGCGGCATAGTAAATCAAAATTTTCTACGGATGAGAACAGAGGAAAGCCAAGATCTAATCTAGGAGATGCAAACAACGAGAGGGATTAGATGAGATCTTCATACCCTTGAAGATTCGCACAACGGAACGTTCGACGGAACGTGGGTGATGTAGTCGTACCCTGGTGATGTAGACGGAACATGGGTGATCTTCATACCCCTGCCCTCTATATATAGGGGGCTGGTCGGCCCCCTTGGCCCCTCCTCCAAGCCCTAGGGCGGCGGCCCCAAGGGTTGGAGTGGGGGGCAAGTTTTCCCCCTCCTTCTAGAAGGTTTCCCTAGGGTTTCCCTAGGGTTTTGGCCGGCTGGGCCTATGGGGCCTTGTGCCCCTGGACCAATGCGGCCAGGGCACTCCCTCGTAGGCCCATGCCCCCTCCCGACAAGTGGGGCCACGTTGGTACCACTCCGGAAGGTTCTAGAAGCTTCCGGTACAATACCGATTAACCCGGAACAATTCCGAACTCCAAAAACTGCACTGCCTTATATGAATCTTATTCTCCGGACCATTCCAGAACCTCTCGTGATGTCCCGGATCCCATCCGAGACTCCGAACAAAAACTCATAAACCAATTATCCAATCTATCCTAGCGTCGAGACACGTTAAGTGTGTGACCCTTCGGGTTCGAGAATATGCAGACATGATCTTATATCAATAATCAATAGCGGGTCCGAAACCCATATTGACTTACACATTCATCGATGATCATATCGGATGAACCACGATGCCAGGATTCAATCAATCCCATATATATATTCCCTGCCTCGCGATATTTTACTTGCCCGAGATTCGATCGTTGTACCGTCATACCTAGTTCAATCTCGCTCACGTAAGTACTTTACTCGCTCAGAATCCGATATCACTTTGTGATTAACTCCTTAACCACATGCTTGCAAGCGGTGTTGATATCGATTACTGAGTGGGCCCGAAGTATATCTCTCCGACTTGGGAGGGACAAATCCCATCTCGATACATACAACCCAACAGGCACTTTCCGATCACCTGAGAGACACCTTTATGATCACCCTCTCATAGGATGACGTTTGATGACCTCAAAGCTTTCTTCCAATACCAGGGAGTTGTATTATCTCATGGTCTAAGGAATACAATATTTGACATAAGGAAAGCTTCGCAAAGATGAACACGATGACACGATCTAATTGCTCGCTTAGTTTGGGTCATCCATCACATCATTCTCCTAATGATATGATCTCATTATTAATCGACAACTCATGTCTATGGTTAGGAAACCTTAACCATCATTAATCAATGAGCTAGTCCATAGAGGCATACTAGGGACACGGTGTTGTTCACAAACCACACAAGTATTAAAGTTTCCGCTAATACAATTCTAGCATGGAATATAAACTTTATCATGAACAAGAATTATAATAATAACATCTTTATTATTGCCTCTAGGGCATAATTCCAACAGTCTCCCACTTGCACTAGAGTCAATAATCTAGTTTACATTTGGCAACAATCTCACACCCATGGCACTAAGGTGCTGATCATGTTTTACACGTGGAAGAGGTTTAGTCAATGGATCTGCGACATTCAGATCTGTATGTACTTTGCTAATCTTCAGATCTCCATCTGCTATATAATCTCGGATTATATGAAACTTGCGGTTGATATGCTTGGTCTTTGGATGATATCTTGGTTCCTTAGCGAGTGCTATGGCGCCAGTGTTATCACACAATATCTCCAGTGGGTCCAATGCACTTGGAACCACGCCAAGCTCAGTGATGAAGTTTCTGATCCAAAATCCTTCACTTGACGCTTCTGCAGCAGCCATGTATTCCGCTTTCATCAGAGATCCCGCGATCACGCTTTGCTTGCAGCTTCTCTAGCTCACAACTCCTCCATTCAAAATATAAGCGTATCCACATGAGATTTAGAATCATCCTTATCGGTGTCGAAACTAGCGTCGACGTAACCCTTTACGACAAGTTGTTCATCACCTCCATAGACTAAGAACATTTCTTTAGTCCTATTTAGGTACTTTAGGATGTTCTTCACGGCTATCCAGTGTTCCACTCCTGGATCACTTTGGTACCTGCTCGTCAAACTAAGAGCATTGGACACATCCGGTCTAGTACACAGCATGGCATACATGATAGAACCTATGGCCGAGGCATAAGGCACTTTGCTCATAGCTTCCCTATCATTTACCGTAGTCGGACACTGAGCCTTGCTCAATATCTTACCTGACAACATAGGCACTGAACCTTTCTTTGCCTTATCCATTCTGAACCTTTTCAGAACTTTGTCTAGGTATGTACTCTGGCTTAAAGCTATCAGGCGTCTTTGTCTATCTCTATAGATTTTGATGCCCAATATATAAGCAGCTTCACCTAGGTCTTTCATTGAAAAACACTTGTTCAAATAACTCTTCCGTCATTAAGCATGTTAATGTCATTTCCAATAATCAATATGTCATCCACATATAGTACCAGAAATGTCACCGAGCTCACACTCACTTTCTTGTAGATACAAGCTTCGTAGCAATTTGGAACAAATCCAAAGCTCTTGATCACTTGATCAAAATGAAGGTTCCAACTCCGAGATGCTTGCTTCAGTCCATAAATGGAACGCTGAAGTTTGCATACTTTATCAGCATCCTTAGGATCGACAAAACCTTCGGGTTGCATCATATACAACTCTTCATCAATGTTGCCATTGAGGAACGCTGTCTTGACGTCCATCTGCCATATTTCATAATCATGAAACGCAGCAATTGCTAATAAAATCCGAATGGACTTAAACATCGCTACGGGAGAGAAAGTCTCATCGTAGTCAACACCTTGAACTTGTCGAAAACCTTTCACGACAAGCCGTGCTTTATAGACGGTAACATTACCATCCGCGTCCGTTTTCTTCTTGAAAATCCATTTGCACTCAACGGCCTTTCGGTCGCTAGGAGGGTCCACCAAAGTCCATACTTGGTTTTCGCTCATGGATCCCAATTCGGATTTCATGGCCTCTAGCCATTTCTCGAGTCCAGGCTCATCATCGCTTCCTCATAGTTCGCGAGGCTCACCGTCATCTACTAACAAGACAAAGACAGGTTGTCGTACCACTCGGGAGGGGCACGCGACCTTGTCGACTGCGACGCTCAAGATGCAGATCGTCTAAGCTTCATGATCCTTATCATTAGCTTCCTCTATTATTGGTGCAGGCAGCACTGGAACAATTTCAGGTGCTGCGCTACTCTCCAATTCAAGAGAAGGTTCAACAACCTCGTCTAGCTCTACTTTCCTCCCACTCACTTCTTTCGAGAGAAACTCCTTCTCAAGAAAGGAACCGTTCTTGCATAAACACTTTGCCTTCGGTTCTGTGATAGAAGGTATACCCAATAGTTTCCTTAGGGTATCCTATGAAGACGCATTTCTCCGCTTTGGGTTCGAGCTTGTCCGGCATCAACTTCTTGACGTAAGCTTCGCATCCCCAAACTTTAAGAAACGACAACTTAGGTTTAGCACCAAACCACAGTTCATACGGTGTCGTCTCAACGGATTTAGATGGTGCCCTATTTAAAGTGAATGCAGCGGTTTCTAATGCATAACCCCAAAATGATAACGGCAAATCAGTAAGAGACATCATTGATCGGACCATATCTAATAGAGTTCGATTCCGGCGTTCAGACACACCATTGCGCTATGGTGTTCCGGGTGGCGTGAGTTGCGAAACAATTCCACTTGCTTTAAGATGCGTGAGAAAATCATAACTCAAATATTCACCCCCACGATCGGATCGTAGAAACTTAATATTTCTGTTACGATGGTTCTCCACTTCATTCTGAAATTCCTTGAACTTTTCAAATGTTTCAGATTTATGTTTCATTAAATAGATATACCCATATCTACTTAAGTCATCGGTAAAAGTGAGAAAATAGCGACATCCACCGCGCGTCGAAACACTCATTGGTCTGCATACATCGGTATGTATGATTTCCAACAAGTCCGTTGCTCTCTCCATCATTCCGGAGAACGGGGTTTTGATCATCTTGCCCATGAGGCATGGTTCGCATGTGTCAAATGATTCAAAATCAAGAGACTCCAAAAGTCCATCAGAATGGAGTTTCTTCATGCGCTTTACACCAATATGACCTAGACGACAGTGCCACAAATAAGTAGTATTATCACTATCTACTTTGCATCTCTTAGCCTCAATGTTATGGATGTGTGTTTCATCCCTTTCGAGATTCAGAAGAAATAAACCATTCAAAGCAGGTGCATGACCATAAAAGATGTTACTCATATAAATAGAACAATCGTTATTCTCCGATTTAAATGAATAACCGTCTTGCAATAAACACGACCCAGAAATAATGTTCATGCTCAACCCAGGCACATAATAACATTTATTAAGGTTTAAAACTAATCCCGAAGGTAAAACTAAGGAGGCGTGCGACGCCATCACATCAACTCTTGATCCGTTGCTAACGCGATCGTCACCTCATCCTCGCAAGTCAGCCGTCTATTCCGTAGCTCCTGTTTGAGTTACAAATATTAGCAATGAACCAAGATCAAATACCGGGCACTACAACGAGGGCTAGTAAGGAAAACATCAATAACATGTATATCAAATATACCTTTGATGGTGCCAGCCTTCTTGTCCGCTAAGTATTTTGGACGATTCTTCGATGACCCTTGTCCTTGCAATAGAAGCACTCAGTGTCCGGCTTGGGTCCAGACTTGAGCTTCTTCTCAGCAGGGGCAATGCGCTCGCCGCCTCCTTTCTTGAAGGGCTTCTTTGCACCCTTACCTTTCTCAAAGGAGGGCTTGTTGACCATCAACACATGATTATCCTTTTTGATGTCCACCTCCGTAGCCTTCAGCTTTGCGAAGAGCTCGGTGATCGTATCAGTGGAACCAATCTGATTATGAGTCACTACAAAACTTTTATAGCTGGAAGGGAGTGATTGCAGAACCCTGTCAATCTTGAGCTCCTCTGGAATCTTGCAGTCCAGTTGCTCAAGGCGTTGAGTGTAGCCCGACATCTTTATGGCGTGCTCACTAACGGAACTCCCTTCCTCCATCTTGCAGTTAAAGAACTTCTCAGAGATCTCATATCTCTCAGAACGGGCCTGAGTCTGAAACATGGTTTTCAGCTCCTCAAGAATCTCAAAGGGCCCGGGATAGTCTTCAAAACAATTTTGAAGGTCCGATTCTATAGCAAACAACATGGTGCTCTTAATCACACCATAATCATCTTTGCGCGACTGATAGACAACTTTCTCATCAGCCGGCGCATTGACAGCAGGGGCGTCACCTAGCGCACTTTCAAGGACATAGTCCTTTTGACCGCCAGAGAGAATGATTCTCAGATTGCGGAACCATTTGGTGAAGTTCGACCCATTGTTTCTAAGCTTTTCTTTCTCAGCAAAAACGTTGAAGTTGAAGTTGGACTTAGCCATGTGATCTACAATATTTGCAAGTACAAATTAGACGATGTTCATGATAACTAGTTCAACTTTTAATCAAATTACTAGATGAACTCCCACTAAATTCAACATCCCTCAAGTTGTTTAGTGAACACGATCCAAATTCACCACACCTAATCCAATCTTCACGAGAAGAGATGTGGCTTCAATGGTGGACAACAAAGTGTCGGTCATATCATTCATATGACTCGTGCTTAACCTTTCGGTTCATGTGTTCCGAGGCCATGTCTGTACATGCTAGGCTCGTCAAGTCAAACCCAAGTATTTCCGCGTGTGCAAAACTGGCTTGCACCCGTTGTATGTGAGCGTAGAGTCTATAGCACCCGATCATCACGTGATGCTTGGACACGACGAACTTTCGCAACAGTGCATACATGGGGAGAACACAGTTTTATCTTGATCTTTAAGTGAGGAATCATCTTATAATGCTACCGTCGCGATCTAAGCATAATAAGATACATAAAAGGATAAACATCACATGCATATAACTTTATGTGACATGGTATAGCCAATCCTCGCGCAATGATCTCCATCTTGTGCGTGCCGGCATGATCTCCATCACTCCACCATGATTGCCTCCACACGAACAGCAACTACAACTATTGCTAACTACTTAGCGATGAAGTGAAACTATTACATGGCATATAAGAAGTTGACACACAGGTCATACACAATTATAAAGACAACCATATGGCTCCTGCCGGTTGTGTACTCATCGACATGAAAGTCGTGAAACATTACAAAACATGATCATTGCATACAACATACACATCACATCTTGGGCCATACCATATCACAGAAAACACTCCCTGCAAAAACAAGTTAGACGCCTCTACTTTGTTGTTGCATGTTTTACGTGGCTTATGGGAGTAGCAAGCTAAGAACGATTCTTACCTACGGAAAGCCACAACGGTGATATTATGGTTGCCAAACTCCGGTGTTAATCCCATGACAACTATAGTGAGAGAAACTGGCATCCACCAGCCGCATGTGTGGAACAAGCCACACGTCAAGTCTTGAGCGCTCAACGACGTCACAGAAGGTTGGCCTGGACCGCTTCAATCTCACTATCCCGCGTCATAAGAAGAACACAAACAAGAGGCTTGCAACATAAAACATCAACGCCCGCAATAACCATGTTGCATTCTACTCGTGAAACACATCTACGCATAGATCTAGCTCTGATACCACTGAAGGGTTTCGCGGCATAGTAAATCAAAATTTTCTACGGATGCGAACAGAGGAAAGCCAAGATCTAATCTAGGGGATGCAAACAACGAGAGGGATTAGATGAGATCTTCATACCCTTGAAGATTCGCACAGCAGAACGTTCGACGAAACGTGGGTGATGTAGTCGTACTCGCTTCTCCTCCTCGCGATCCGATTCGATCTAGCACCACAAGTGGCGATGCCTCCGAGAGATGCACGCGTGCGGCACCTTGACGTCTCCTCCTTCCTCGGTCCAGCAAGTTTGGTGGAGAGATGGATTGGATCTACAACGCGACGACGCGGTGCAAGTGGTAGAGAGTTTCTGCAGCAGGGCTTCGCCTACGCGCAGTCGGGAGAGAGAGATCTGGAGGGCAGCAGTATGGCGGCTAGGGTTGAAGGAGTGGGGGAGGAGGGCTGCGCCCCTGCCCTCTATATATAGGGGGCTGGCCGGCCCCCTTGGCCCCTCCTCCAAGCCCTAGGGCGGCGGCCCCAAGGGTTGGAGTGGGGGGCAAGTTTTCCCCCTCCTTCTAGAAGGTTTCCCTAGGGTTTCCCTAGGGTTTTGGCCGGCTGGGCCTATGGGGCCTTGTGCCCCTGGCCCAATGCGGCCAGGGCACTCCCTCGTAGGCCCATGCCCCCTCCCGACAAGTGGGGCCACGTTGGTCCCACTCCGGAAGGTTCTAGAAGCTTCCGGTACAATACCGATTAACCCGGAACAATTCCGAACTCCAAAAACTGCACTGCCTTATATGAATCTTATTCTCCGGACCATTCCAGAACCTCTCGTGATGTCCCGGATCCCATCCGAGACTCCGAACAAAAACTCATAAACCAATTATCCAATCTATCCTAGCGTCGAGACACGTTAAGTGTGTGACCCTTCGGGTTCGAGAATATGCAGACATGATCTTATATCAATAATCAATAGCGGGGTCTGGAAACCCATATTGACTCCCACACATTCATCGATGATCATATCGGATGAACCACGATGCCAGGATTCAATCAATCCCATATATATATTCCCTTCGTCTCGCGATATTTTACTTGCCCGAGATTCGATCGTCGGTACCGTCATACCTAGTTCAATCTCGTTCACAGCAAGTACTTTACTCGTTCTGTAATCCGATATCACTTTGTGATTAACTCCTTAACCACATGCTTGCAAGCGGTGTTGATATCGATTACTGAGTGGGCCCGAAGTATATCTCTCCGACTTGGGAGGGACAAATCCCATCTCGATACATACAACCCAACAGGCACTTTCCGATCACCTGAGAGACACCTTTATGATCACCCTCTCATAGGATGACGTTTGATGACCTCAAAGCTTTCTTCCGATACCAGGGAGTTGTATTATCTCATGGTCTAAGGAATACAATATTTGACATAAGGAAAGCTTCGCAAAGATGAACACGATGACACGATCTAATTGCTCCGCTTAGTTTGGGTCTGTCCATCACATCATTCTCCTAATGATATGATCTCATTATTAATCGACAACTCATGTCTATGGTTAGGAAACCTTAACCATCATTAATCAATGAGCTAGTCCATAGAGGCATACTAGGGACACGGTGTTGTTCACAAACCACACAAGTATTAAAGTTTCTGCTTAATACAATTCTAGCATGGAATATAAACTTTATCATGAACAAGAATTATAATAATAACATCTTTATTATTGCCTCTAGGGCATAATTCCAACACAACCAAGCTTGCACAAGGAGATGGAAGATTTTAGAATAGAATTAGTGAGTGAAGGATTTTTGGCTAGCATCGAACTTCAACCCACTTTGATCAGCCAGATCAAAGAGGCGTAGAAAGAAAATACTAGTATCGACGGAATCAAACGTCGTATCGGTACAGGCAAAGTACCCGGATTCACTAAAGACGAAGAAGGAATTCTGTGGTACAAAGGACGCCTTTGTGTACCAGCAGATTCTGGGTTGAAAGAAGTTATTTTGAAGGAATCTCATGATACTCTTTATTCTATCCATCCCAGAGGAACGAAGATGTATCAAGACTTGAAAGAGCAATTTTGGTGGCATAAGATGAAGAGAGAAATCGGAAGCTATATCGCCAAGTGTGATATATGTCAGCGAGTCAAGGCAGGACATCAAAGACCCGCTGGATTGTTGCAACCCTTGCAGATTCCGGAATGGAAATGGGATTCTGTCGGAATGGATTTTATCACCGGATTGCCTACTTCTAGTAGGGGAAATGACTCTATCTGGGTCATAGTTGACCGATTGTCCAAAGTCGCCCATTTCTTACCCGTCAAGACCACATATCAGAGTTCAAAGCTAGCGGAGTTATACATCGCTAGAATCGTTAGTTTGCATGGAGTCCCCAAGAACATCGTATCTGATCGAGGAACTCAGTTTACCTCGAGATTCTGGAAGAAAGTCCAAGAAGGTTTAGGAGCCCGCCTAGATTTCAGTACCGCATATCACCCTCAGACCGATGGACAAACGGAGCGAGTAAATCAAATACTCGAAGATATGTTGAGAGCATGTGTGTTAGAATATGGATCTAAGTGGGAAGACTGTCTGCCGTTTGCAGAATTTTCATACAACAAAAATTATCAAGCTAGTTTGCAAATGGCCCCATTTGAATTTTTGTACGGAAGGAAGTGTCGCACCCCTTTGAACTGGTCGGAAGTAGGAGAGAGTCAGATTTTTGGACCTGACATCCTACGAGAAGCGGAAGAGAAGGTTCACAAGATTCGTGAGAACCTCAAGATAGCCCAATCCAGACAGAAGAGTTACACCGACAAGAGAAGTCGAGACCTCGTCTTCAACACCGGAGATTTTGTATATCTAAAAGTGTCGCCATTGAAAGGAATGCAGTGTTTCCAACTGAAAGGAAAGTTAGCCCCCAGATATATCGGACCTTTCAAAATTCTGAACCGTCGAGGAGAAGTGTCGTATCAATTGGAACTACCCGAAGAGATGTCCGCCGTGCACAATGTGTTCCATATCTCATTACTTCGCAAGTGTCTCGAAGTCCCGGAGAAGACTAAAGTATTCAAGAATATTGATCACCGGACTATGGAGATCAATGATGACCTGACCTATCCCGAAATACCCATCCATATTTTGGAAGAAGCTTTCCAAACTACTCGAACCCGAAGCATCAAGTTTCTCAAGATTCAGTGGAGCAACCACACAGAAGAGGAAGCTACCTGGGAGCGCGAAGATCACATCAGGACGGAGTTCCCCAATCTCTTCAAATCCTAGGTAATCTTTTCGTCCTTTTTTAAATCTCGGGACGAGATTTTGTTTAAGGGGGGAAGGTTTGTAACATCCCAAAAATACTAAACTTGGATCATCAAACTCTAATCTTCAAAATTAGGGTTAACAAAAACTTTTCTAAATAAAAATATGAAAGCATGCATGTGTATATGCATTCCAATTTGGATTCTTTTGAATTGCCTTGTTTATGTGTTTCTTTGCTTGTAAAAGGATTCTTAGGTGAAATAAACATCATCTAAACAATCCCCACACTTTCCCCAAAGACAAATAAATCAAAACAAACAAAATAAGGGAATGGTCATTTTGGCCAATTTAACTCCCATGCCTACTTTGGCTGTCCCTAACTTTCAAAACTTACCAGAAACTTGTTTGGATCTTTACACCCCTTGATAGTACTCATAACAAAGTACCAAGGCCCACCTTGTGATCATCCAAAAACATTTGAATGCATAGTTTAAAGGACAGTTCAAAATTGAATCTTTATCATATGGGAAGATCCCACTTTTTCAAAAACCACTCAAACAAGCTCAACTTTCAAAACCCAAGCATCCACAGACTCACCATTACATGACTAGCACACCCACCAAAAATCTTTTCAAAATTCAAAACTTGAGTTCTTGTGGCCATTTCATCAAACACCTTGCTGATGCAAATCAAATAAAATCCAAACACTATTTGGAGCAGTGATTTGAGCCTAACTTGTTCCCTCTCTGGTTACACTAGCCTCAGTAGATCATATAGCCAAACTTAACTAAGCTCTAGCCCCACTGTAAGCTAGCCTTTGTCATTAGTGGTGAACAACCCGAGTGCACCATTGTTACCCCAGTGTGGGCAGCAAGCTACAAGCAGCACTAGCCTCGCCAACCTTGACTGGGAGAAAGCTAGCACCCCACCGCCACTCCCTGTCCCAGCCGTGAGCGATGCAAGCCCCTGGACCACACGCATAGACCATGCCAAGCCACCCAGCAACCATGCCGAGAGCGCGCCTCGTGTGCCACTCTCGACACACGCCCACAGACCACGCGCCGCCCTCGCCGCGTGCATACGCGATCACCACCGTCCCAGGAGACCGCCAGACATCCCCGTTCACCGCCCTATGCCTCACAGCCACCGCTCGCCGTTGAAGACGCCGCCTCTGCCGCGCAGAACGTCGAAGCGTCTGCATCGCCGCTACCGCATACACGTGCATTAAAGCCATAGAGCATCGCCAGGAGTCCACCGATCGATCGCCACCGCCGGCCATGCCTCTAGCAGCCCGTAGCCATGTCGCCACCGTCGCCTGCCCATTCCGTTCGGTCTCGTCGTCGAGACTATAAATAGAGGCCTCCCCGCTCAAACTCTTCACACCATCTCACTCCCCTCTCCTCACTGATCGTTCCACCCTGTTCCCGAGCAAGAGCAGCAGCTGCCGGTACCAGGAGGTTCGCCGTCGTCGACTTCGTCGTTCGCCCGCCTCGCCGACCCTCGCCTGAGCCCCGGTGAGCCTCCCACGACCCCCACTGTGCCGCTAGGGTTCGAGCTTGCCGGTGACTAGTTCATTGTCGATGACGACCCTCAGCCGTTGATCTTACTTCTAATCCAACGCACCACGTTGCCCCGTACCGCTTTGCACCCCCTGTCTCACTAACGCGTGGGGACAACAACTTAACCAGCCTGTGTAAGCGATGTGCTTAGTAGGCCGGCCCAGTATCATTTCTCGTGCAGCCCATTCGTTTGAATTTGGATTTTTCCATTTTCATTCAAACACAGTTTTGTACCTAGTTTCAAAAATCAACCCAGCTCGATTCGATGAACCAAATTGAGTGAAACCAATTTTGTTAGAAAGGTCTTGAAATACTGAATCCAAGCCCGTTTGATTTAAATCATTTGGATCTGTAGATCACCCTTGGTAAAAATAACAAGGCAGAAGCTTTTCTGCATTCAAACATTTTTCAAATTTAAACCATAATAGCTTTTGAGTTTATTCCAACTCTCAAAAATCACAATTGATCATACCTTTCAGATTATATAAAAACATATGAGTTTCCTTACAGAAATAACGTTCAAGTAATAAAAGAATGCCCCATAGGCATTTCTAGTCACTTATTTTATTTAAAATAAAAAGGTTAAACCTTATTAAATTGTGACACCACTTTAAATCACATTCCCATGGACTGAAATATGTGGTGATGACATGTGTCAACATGATCCCATGTTTGGTTTGGAGAATATTAAATCTTAAGTAGTTTTTCAATGAGTAGAAATTGATTTTCTAAAAATAAAAGAAATTAAACCAAGCTTTAATCTTGTAATGTTAGTGATGATGCTAGATCATCTATAGGACCCTTTTGTGTGATGATTGAAAATAGTTAAGTATTGTTTGGTGATTGTGTACCTCGTATTTATTCATAGACGCTAGTACCGACCAAGGATACGAGGAGGAAGGAGGATACTACGAAGAAGAAGCCAAGGAGAACTTCAACCACTGCTCTGCACAAGGCAAGCCTAATACTACTAGTTGATTGAGCAAGCTAACACTTGCAAGATACTCTACTGTGCAAGCAAATACTTACTTGTTACCATGCCAATCATATGCCTTAAGCATATGTGATCATACCCACTTGATCAACCAATCTTAGTTTTACTTGCAAGCTTTCTACTTTATTTTTTTATCAAGGCTTTTACCTAGAGTTTATTTAAGTAAATTGTAGATACTAGAAAGATAATTGAAGGTTGCATAAAGAGCATAAAACTTGGCCTAAGCCAGATAATCCTTATGTCATCCTAAGACATGAGATTGAACTTAGTAAAACTCCACTAGTTTACCACCCCTCATTAGTACTTACCCCCACTTGTAGATGATAGTGCTAATCATAAAACTTGATCAACTTTAGATGGGAATACTTGGTGGGAAAATGGTTATGAAAACCTTGGAATGATGGATCATTATATTGAGATGTTTTGACATGTGTTTCCGAACACCAGATGATTTTGGTGATGAAAATGTTGAGGCATGAGCCTTAGCCCTTTATAAAACCGATGGTTGTCTGGATGCGATACCATTCCAATTTTACCGTACAACCACAATACCCGAGAATTGGGTAGGGCTTGACTGGAAACTTATATACCTTAGTATTGGCTCCCTCACGGCCAAGGTCTGAGTTGAGGCTACCTTGTGAAGATTGTCCACCTGTGCAGTACCCAAGATGACAGTTGGTCATGGTTGGGAGGCCAAACTCACAGGAGAGGTGTTTATACTAGGGTGTGTAATTGAAAGGTTAGGATTGATTATCCATATCGAGTATGGTGAATTCAGGATTTGTTCTACGGATGTATCGAATGTTGTGGTGAAAGTGTACAATCTCTCTGAGTGTCAAACTATTGAATAGCGGCGTCATGATTATGGACAGTTGGAGTGGCCATACTGTTCCCCCGTCAGATGTTTTCAAAATGACTTGTGAAATGACTTGAGACTTTGACTTGCCCACAACAGAGTTGTGACATGAGATACAAATTCCCACTTAGGTGTTATAAAATTTGACTAGCATTCGTTGCTTCTAAACTTAGTAGATGTAAGTCTGGCTTTTGCAAAACAACCCTAGAGCTTACTGTCCTACTACAAAAAACCCCTTCACTTGTTAGTATTAGTTTGCGAGTACTTAAAGAGTACTCATGGCTTTATCCCTGGCTATTCCCGTGGCCAGACTATGAAGAGGGCTACCAAGGTGATGGACCCCAAGAAGGTTACGACAACTAGGATCATCTCCCATCGTCAGCATTGCCTGTGACCCCGAAGATGGAGCTTTGCCTATGCTACCTTTATAATTACGTTACTCCGCTGCTTTAGTTTTATTAAGAACTGGATCATGAGATCCTTATTTGTGTAAGACCTTATGTATGGTTTGTAATGGATGATGTACTGTGGTATCCAATTCTGTTATGTCTCGCAAAAATGGTAATCCTGGGATTGCGATGTATGGCATAACAGTCATCTGGGATTAAAAATCCGGGTGTTGACAATAAATATCACACATGCTAAATTTACATCTTTAAAACAAAGTTTCCTAATTATAAGATTTTATTTTTATTATGCTTAGGAAAAACCCTAATAATTGATAATGCTACAAATGTTATATCTCAAGTCCAATTATATTTTTTATGGTTTACTTTGGTCTGAGATGCCCTAAGCTAGATATATAATGACTCAAAATCATTTAAACCTTATTGCAAAACCATAGCTTCAATCCTATTAATCTTCAAAGTTGAGTAACTTAACATAAATAATATTTTCTTCAAATGTTATTATTTTTGCCACTTCAAAAGAAACACTATACCATTTCTTTAAAGCCATGACAACTTAAAACATGAATTTTGTAATAATTACATAATATCATGGAACCTTAGAATTAAATTATAATTGTACTTTACTCTTCATATTTTATATGTTTATCTTTATTATGAAGTAAACTTAAACTGAAGCAAATCTGTAACATCCCAGCATTTAGGAACCAACAAAGGGTAGATTTAGGAATCTGTGAAATTGCATGCATTCATCTGTGAAAATGTGAGTAAATTTTTCGCCAAATAAAAATCTAAAGTGATCAAAGTTTCTTTCATTCTTTGAGATTAGGTATAGTCTTAGAGAATGATTGTTATAAACTGTTGATATGATCTTTGTGGATTAGTGTGTTTTGGGAAATGAAATTTGAATTTAAACTTGAGTGTTGGATTTATAATTCAAAAGGATTTAGAATTATGTTTGAGTATTATGATTTAGTCAAGAGTTAATAATTAGTAGTTCAAACTTTAAATAAAGAACACAATAAAGAAAAAGAATATTCATTCCATAATTTTATTCAATAAATAAGTTACAAAATGTAACTTATAAACATGATCAAGAAACTATACAATAGATAATGAAATAAAAGAACCTTTATATATATTGAGTAATATTACAACCTTTATTAAAAAATAATAAAATAAAAATTACAAGTGACTATTCTATAAAGAAAAAGGAAACCTAAACTAAAGTCTTGAATCTTCAAGTCTGGTACCTGCAAAACAAACACAAACTAAAAGAAAGAAAGTTAAGGATTAAAAAATGTTTTACTCTCAGTATTGACAGTGAGTTGCACAGCCCACTATAAATCATTTTCCTGATACTAATCATAGGAATCATTTCCAGATAGATCCATATGCATATCATCACTGTAAGAGACCAATTGATCTCAGCTATATATGAATTATTAAGCCAACAGTACAGATACAGTGACTGCATCACACAAAAATCACTGTCATTAACCAAGTAATGACAGTGGTGAGCTCTCAAACCACTAGAATCTCCAAGCAATGATTCCAGAGTAACCTTATCATCTAAACCAGATCAAAATTAACCAATGGAACCAAACTGATAAGCCACTAGCATCACCAAAGCTAATCATAAGCAGTACTCCACAACAATTAACCACTCATCATGCTTAGGGATCATCAATACATGATCCAAATCATCAGATATTCAATCATCAGAGGGATATGAATCCTAAGCAGAACATAAATCCTAATCAGGACATAACCACTAGCCAAGAGTAGCCACTATCAATACATAGCATAGGGTGGCCTAGCACAGAGGGCACAAGGGAAGAAGAACAACTTACTGATGAATGTTGTTGTGGGCAAGAAAAGGAAGCAGAGGTCGTCGACGAACACGACGTCATGGGGAGCACCCCAAGGGGGCGCTGCGACCCACACCACGCCGAGGCGGCAACCACAGCCACGCCAGGAGGCGAGGAACACCACCACAGCACATAGGAGCACCGACGGCGACAGACCAGCGCCACCCCAAAACCTAGGGTTCGGGATGGAGCAGGTCTGGCCACAGGAGGGATCCAGGTCCAAATCGAATTGGACAGGAGGGTGGAGCAGGGTCGACAACCGCCCTATACATCACGGCGGCGGCTAGGAAGGTCCACGACAGCGTGAATCGCCGGCGGTGGCATCACTGACCACGGGGTCGGGGGAGGAGAAGAAGAGAGGTGAGATCGAGAGAGAGACAGAGAGAGTTGGGCTGGTTGGGCCAGGACCCTTCGGGGTGTCATTTTGGCTCTGCCCTATTGGGCCACAAGGGCCCAATAAACCAACACAAGCAGCCCATTTACCTAAAGGCAATTATTAATAATTAAGTAAAGACCAAAATGCCCCTGAATTTAAATAAATTATAGAAAATAAAATAAAAATCCAAAAATTATAATAAAATATTTTTGGATTTACAATAATCCAAACTATCCAAATAAATTTAGAAATAAAATTTCAGACATATAAATTTTATTAAGAATTTTTAATATATATTCCTTATGGAATTTTATAAAATTATTGAAAGATGATAAAAAATAAATAAAAATCACTTTCTTTATATATTAATATTGTAGTATTTCAAAAAATACTAAACAAATATTTAATATTAGTTTTTGTATTTAAATGATAATTCTTAAAGGAATTATTAAATAAATAAAATGCAAATAAAATGAAACAAAATAAAAGAATACAATATTCAATAAATATGAAAAATTAATATTTATAAATTCTTTATTATTAAAAGAATTTTCATAATTAAATAATGGGGGGAGAATACACACAAAGCTAAATAATGCATTACATTACTTTGCATAATCATTTTGCTTCTTTAAATATTGTCCTTACCGGGCAATAATGATGGTTTTGTAGACATAGAAGCTCAAGGTCCAGTGCAAGCATCCGAATTCACTACCTTGCAATCACAAGGCAAGTTCGTCACTTGCTCATGTCCTTTGAAGAGTCCTTATCAAAGTATTTGCAAATTGTCTGTTATCATCTATATTATAGAAAAAGAAAATGTTATTTTCTCAAGAAAATAAATGTTAGATATCATCCTAAGTGATGATATGATGGAGCAATAGAACTTAGGTTTCTAATTGCAATAATGATGAACAAATAGGGATTAAGAACCCATGACATCAGTGATTCTAGCGTCGTATATTACGCGTTAACCATGAGATTTGGAATGGTACGGAGAAGTCAGTTATATCCTTTTCCTATTGTATGGAGGCAAGACGACCTTAATGTGACGTTGTGATTCGTTGTGCAGATCCAACATATGGGTGGGCACCCTTACGCCCCACACTTGTGGTGTCTAGATTATCCATGAATGGTGTTTAGGGATATAGTCCATGTAAATGGTACTATTCCGGGCATCACCAGGTCATAGAGTCTTCGGGAACTCATCAGGGTTTTAGCCTGCCTGAAAGGGGGCTTAACGGAGGTGAGCCAGCCCCGAAGGATCATGCAGACAAATGAGGTCATGGAGTGGGCAGTGATTGGCTTGGATCAACTACTGGGCCCCACATCATGGAATTATGGACGGGAAAGTACGCCCGGTTGTGCAACAAGGAAGTTAATCTCTCATGAGTAAAGTGACGCACCTCTACAGAGTGTAACAATTGTAACTTGTTACTCCCTGTTCTGGGAAGGAGCTACGAACGCGGCAGGAAAGGAACTCCATGAAAGTTCTGGTCAACCTGTGAAGGCTGATGGTCATATATTTTCATAATAAAATCAATCTTTGAAGAAAGATTTACGAAAATTGCATAGTGCCAAGGACTGATAGTCCAAGGTGGTAGATAGAGCATCAAACTTCCTACCTTGCATATAATGAACTTGCTGGGTAACGCTATTACTCATCATTTCCTTTGATCCCTTGCTTAGACTCTGAGAATCCCGAAGATACTCCAATGTACGCAACTGAAAGCCAGGAGGAGGTCTTCTATGAAGAGCCCAACCCGTATGGAGCCATAGAAGGAGAGGACCACGACATTGTCTATGAAGGAGAGTTCCAAGAGTCCGAATAATTACTATAGTTCTAGTAGCCACTTGAGCCGAGCAACATGAACCATATATAGCAATAAGTTGTTGAGCTCAAATTGGAGTTTAAGTTTTAAATTTGAAACTTCCGCTGAAACACTTATATTTTGGTTTGTAAGTTGAATCTTTTGGAAGTCTTGAACTTCCGGTATTGTAATAATAATAATAATATGTGTATGTTTGTAATATGGACCCGCGATGTTTCTGTTGTACCACTCTGAGGGATGTGATATTTACGGAACGTTGTTCTGTGGATGTCATGTCAACGACTATAGTGTACTACACATGCAGTGGTATGTTGGGTCACCACAGTTGGTACCAGAGCAAATTGCTTTGACCTTAGGTGGGAAACCTAGTAAAGGGTATTACCTGTAGGAGTGTTTTGCAACGATAAAGAATTATCTAAGAAGAAATATAATGGGTATTCAAATGGGAATATTCTATTATATGTTTTAGTGCGATAATTCTTTGTTATGATGCAATATATTATTCGTTACTAATAAAAAAATATTTTTCTTATATACAGAACTATGGCACCGAAGTTTCCAAAACAGACTTTTAAAGATTTTTAGTTGTCCAACTAGAATTCCAGTGAATAACATAACCTATTATGATGGTCGGATGTTATCCAAGTATCGTGTGAGTATCCAACTCCCAGAGGAGCTTGGATTATATCACGATCTACCTATAGGTGAAGGTAGGAGTCACTTAGCAGCCTATCATGTTGTTGTTGTGGAGGCGATAGCTAATATCCAGGAGCATAAAGCCAAGGAGTTAGAAGGTAGCACATTTTTTGTGATACCTCATGATTCTATAGACTCGGGGCCTGTACCGGATCATCTTACTTTGGTTAAGAAGCATCCTAAGTTAGCTTCCAAGTTTATGGAAAGATATCGAACACTCGTTGCATCTTTTTATAAGACACATCAAGTGATTGTTGAAGATAAAAATGAGATGTTAAAGGATCTAACTGATCCGAAAAGGAGGAAGCAGTTAGCATTCCAGTTGGAGAAGGAAGCAAGTAGTAGTGCAAAACCTATCTTTAAGGATATACCTATAGATCCTGAATCTTTTACACCATATCCTTATTCACCAAGGCCTGAACCTATATATGATCCTACTGTGGATATGAGGTATGTAGTACCACAGGGTTCAGAGGATGGTTCTGATTCATAACTTCCTATTGAGAATTATGATGGTTGGAGGATGGGATCATATGAAGGATCTCATGAACACCATATGTCCATAGATGGTTCTGACAAAAATGTTGGACAATCTAGTTGGATGGGTGCAAGAATTAACCCTAGTAACAGTAGTAGAAATGCCATGTTCATAAATAATCAGGATGAAGAAGAATATCCCAAGGAGAGAGTGTTTGAATCATCAACACCTTCTCCAAACCCAGGGAATATACATTATCCGGTGTTTAACTATCTTGCCCAAAGGAGCACCTGGGGACCAGCAGGATCTGCGTATTCTGTTGATGACTCAAGGAATGAAGCTCAGGAGATGCAAACAGGAGATAATGTTGAATATGTTTCTGAAGACTTTTCAGCTGAGCTGGAGGGAGTCAATGCGCTCAGGTTGAGTAATGACTCAAGTCCTGACACTTCAGATACTGAGTATGTTCCTTCTAGAAGGCCATTTGTTCCACAAACGGTGCGACGAACGTCACGTCATCATGGTTGGACATCAGGCATGTATAATGAGCGTAGTTACTACTAGAAGTAGGCAACCATTTAGAGATATTGAGTACCATGTATTGTAATCCGAAAAATAAGGTAGTAGATAAATAAGCTAGTGTATGATTATACCTATATGGTATATGTTGTAATGACTTTGTATTATTATGATATTGTAATGTATAATATGTGAAATGCATATTTCTATTTCATTTGGATTTTCATTGTGTGACTAGTTCTGTGCGTAAAGTCGAGCTCAGAACACATGTGCATGATGTAATTATGAATATTCGCTTTATGTGCAGGACTAGGGGGTCACGGATATGGGTGTAGAGACCGAATCTGAACAACAGCGGATGGAACGTGAGGCCAAGGAGAAGGCCGATGCAGATGCAGCAAATCAGGGAACGTTACCACCACCACCAATGAGGCCATTAATGGAGCAGAACTTTATACAATGTATGAAAATGATGCAAGAGACCCAGAACAAGTTCATGGAGGAGTTGCTGGGACGAGAAAATCAGAGGGCACCTGAAGGTGGAGGAGTGAGTCTTTCTCACTTCCAGAATGCAAGGCCGTTACCTTTTGCATCAGCTCCTGAACCAATGGATGCAGAAGATTGGCTAGCAGATACAGAACGTAAGTTGAAGACTGTAGGTTGCAATGATGAGGATAAATCGAGGTATGCAACTCATCTTCTGACTAGACCTGCAACATCATGGTGGGAGAATCAGTTAGACATGCAACATCTAGGAAGAGAGTACACTTGGGAAGAGGTTAAACAGAGATTCCGTGAATATCATGTTGAGGAGAGTGTTATGGAGTTGAAGCGGATAGAATTTGAGGAGCTGCAGCAGGGATATACTAGTGTTATGAAGTATATCCGGGAGTTTAGTCAAGTGTCTCGATATGCTGAGGAAGAAGTTAATACGGAGGAAAAGAGGAAGAAGCGTTTCCTATGTGGATTAAATCCATTTGTGAGGATGCAGTTGAGGTTGGCTAATAAGCAAACTTATCAGCAGTCGCTGAATGCATCTATTACCTTCGAAGATGACTACAAGAATGTCCAAGAGGATAGAAGGAAGAGAGCTAAGAAGGAAACCAAGAGGACACAAGCAAGCAAGCCCAAACCCAATCTGGAATTCAAACCAAGGTATAGGCCCTATAACAACAACAATTCCAATCGGAGTGCAAATCCAAACGTAAAGAATATTATATGCCACAATTGCAAACTCCCAGGGCATATGAGCAGGGATTGCCCGAAACCAGTAATTGTATGCCATGCTTGTGGTTAGAGAGGTCACATAAAACCCAATTGTCCAAGCAAACCACAAGGAGGTTGGCCGGTTCGAGATGGAAGGCAAGCCAGTGGAGGAAATGGACACCCCAATAAAGGAGGAAATAATGGCAAGAACAACAATGTCAAGAGGAATTGACCTACCGGAAAGCTGAACTGTGCGACCCTAGAGGAGATGGATAATTCGGAGCATGCAGTGATAGGTACGCTCAATATCCTTACCAATCCTGGGAAAGTTCTACTTGATACTGGTGCAACTACTTCATTCATTTCTGAAGAATTTTGTGATAAGTTCGGGATTAGAAGGGCAACGTTAGAAAACCCTATGACCGTAGTTACTGCAGGGAAAATTTGATTATACGCCACATTAAACAATATTAGGTTATCTCGATCTGTGGTTGTACATACTTTGCAGACCTTTACGTGATTCCTTTGAAGGGAATTGCAGTAGTGCTGGGGCTAGACTGGATGATGGAACATGGGGCTCAGATAAATTGTGAGGAGAAAACTGTCTCAATCAAAACTCCAAGTGGAGCAAGGATAGTTTACCAAGAAGATAAGCACAGTCATATCATGGTGGACCTGCAGTTGAACTCAATGAAAGAGGTCAAATTGGAAGATATTCCTGTAGTAAATGAATTTCAAAATGTTTTTCTGGCAGAGCTACCTGGAATGCCACCAGACCGGGAAATAGAGTTCACTATTGACCTAATTCCAAGTACAACACCAGTAGCTCAAGCACCCTATAAGATGGGACCAAAAGAATTAAAAGAACTCAAAGAGCAAATTGATGAGTTAGCTAGAAAAGGATTTATTCAGGAAAGTGTATCCCCATGGGGAACGCCCGTAATCTTTGTGGATAAAAGGTATGGTGGAAGAAGGATGTGTGGAGACTACAGAAATCTGAACAATGTTACCATAAATAATAAGTATCCTTTACCAAGGATTCAAGATTTGTTTGATCAAGTGAAAGGAGCAGGAGTGTTTTCTAAGATTGATCTAAGATCTGGATATCATCAGATAAAAATTAAACCTGAGGATGTTCCAAAGACAACATTTGTCTCAAGATATGGACACCATGAGTATCTGGTAGTACCATTTGGTTTGACCAATGCACCAGCAATATTCATGAATCTGATGAACAAAATCTTCATGCCATATTTGGATAAGTTCGTCATAGTCTTTATTGATGATATTCTAATATATTCCAAGGATAAGGAAGAGCATGATGATCATTTGAGAATAGCATTGCAGACTCTAAGGGAACATAAACTTTATGCTAAGTTCAGTAAGTGTGAATTTTGGCTAGATGAGGTAGAATTCCTCGGCCATGTGATCAGTAAAGATGGAATTGCTGTAAATCCATCCAAAGTTCAATCAGTACTAGAATGTGTAGGGGTTCGTAGCATGGAAAACAAAAAAATTCTACCGCATGCAAACAAACAAGCCAATATCTATCTACTAGATTGTAGCAACGAGTCGATAGAGGAACTCACCCTCGAAGATTCCAAAATGTTTAACGAGAGAAAATTCTCGTGGGTGATGTAGTCATACTCTTGCCGATCTCAAGATCGCGTAGACGATCCTTCCGTGCTCCGTTAAGCGCTTCCATGATCGTCACACGTTCGATACTCGATGAAGACCTTCCTCTCTCTTGTTCTAGCAGGCAGCGGAGGTTGTAGCACTCTCCTCGCGATTCCGGTAGCACGACGGCGTGGTATCAGAAGTAGAGGGGAGATCTCGCAGGGCTTCGCCTTAAGCCGGAGCGAGTATGGTGGACTATGAGAGAGGCCTTGGCGATCTAGGGTTTAGAGGCACCAAGGGTCGGAGCTTGGCCGGCGGCCTAGGGCTTGGGGAAGCCCCAAGTCGGTGGCTAGGAGAAACCCTAGGGCGGCGGCGACTTGCAGGAGGCCGGCGACTAGGGTTAGGGTTTTGGGTGGTGTTGGGTGTAGGGAAGAGGGGCAGCCCTGCCCCTCCTTTTATAATTGGGAGGGCGCGGCCAAGGGGGAGGGAGTCCTCCCCCAAGTCGGACTCCTTGGCCGGCGGGTGGAGGGAGAGGAACTCCTCCCCAAGTAGGTTTCCTACTCTCCCTCCACCAAGCAAAACTGCCGTTTGACTTTTCAAATTGGCGTTTGACTTTTCAAACTAGGATTTGATTTCTCCCTTTATTTTGCCCAACCATGATACCTAGTACATGATGCAACCATTCCACATTGTCATGACACATTCATGTACCCTTCCCCTCCGGAGTGCCGGACCTTCCGGAACCTTCTAGAACATTCCCGATGAAAACACCGGAATCATTCCCCAACTCCGAAACAGGACTTTCCTTATATGAATCTTATTCACCATTCCGGATCTCCTCGTGATATCCCGGATCCCATCCAAGACTCCGAACAACATTCAGTCTCTTACTCATCATTCCATAACTACTCAACAACATCGAATCCTTAAGTGTGTCTCCCTACGGTTTGTGAATTATGCGGACATGATCGAGACACTTCTCCGAATAATAACCAATAGAGGAATCTGGAAATTCATATGGCTCCCACATATTTCTACGATTACTTTGCGATCGAATGAACCACTTACATACGATACCAATTTCCCTTTGTCTCATGATAGTTTACTTATCTGAGGCTTTGATCGTCGGTATCTCTGCATACCTAGTTCAACCTCGTTACTAATAAGTACTCTTTTCTCGTTCCCGTGATATGTGATCCCTTGTGAACCAGTCACATTCTTGCAAGCTAATTGGATGACATTCCACCGAGAGGGCCCAGAGTATATCTATCCGTCATATGGATGGACAAATCCCACTCTTGATCCATGTGTCTCAACCCATACTTTCCGAACACTCAATGCCACCTTTATAACCACCCAGTTATGGTGTGGTGTTTGATGTCATCAAAACATCCTTCCGGTGATGGTGATAAGCATGATCTCATGGTCGAAGGAATTAGGTTACTATGCATCAGAAAGCTTATAGCAATTGAACTATTTAAAATGACTTGATCTTTATGCTATGCTTATCTATAGGAGTATGTCCACCATACCATTCTCCTAATGATATGATCTTGTTATTAACAACATCTCAAATGTTCATGATCAAGAAACCATGATCATCTATTAATCAACAAGCTAGTATTAAGAAGAGGCTTTACTAGGGACTCTAATTTAGTTTACAAATCACACAAGTATTAATGTTTCTTTTTAATACTATTATAGCATGAATGTAAACATTTATCATAAACACAAAGATATAATAATAACTACATTTATTATTGCCTCTAGGGAATATCTCCAACAGTCTCCCACTTGCACTAGAGTCAACTAATCTAGATTACATGGTAATATACCGAACACCCATGGCAGTTTGGTGTTGGTCATGTTTTGCCCTTGGGAGAGGTTTAGTCAACGGATCTACCACATTCAGATCTGTGTGTACTTTGCAAATCTTTATGTCACCATCTTGGACATGTTCTCGAATAGCGTGAAAACGTAGCTTGATATGCTTCAGCTTCTTGTGTGACCTTGGTTCTTGCGCATTGGCTATGGCGCCCATGTTATCACAGTAGATAGACATTGGGTCCAGCGCACTTGGAACCACACCGAGCTCTGTAATGAACTCCTTCATCCATATCGCTTCTTGTGAAGCCTCTGAAGCAGCTATGTATTCCGATTCAGTTGAAGATCTCGCCACAACGCTTTGCTTTGCACTCCTCTAGCTAACTGTTGCACCATTCAAAGTAAATACGTATCCAGATTGTGATTTAGAATCATCCGGATTGGTGTTCCAACTAGCATCGGTATAACCATTAACAACGAGTTGTTCATCACCTCCATAAGAAAGAACCATATCCTTAGTTCTTCTCAAGTACTTAAGGATGTTTTGATCATTGTCCAATGATCCACTCCTGGATCACTTTGATATCTGCTAGTCAAACTAACATCATATGCAATGTCGGGTCTAGTACATAGCATGGCATACATTAGAGATCCTATGGCTGAGGCATAGGGAGTCTTACTCATCCTTTCTCTATCTTCTGTTCTTTGGACTTTGAGTTTTACTCAAGGTCGATTGGCAACATGGGCAAGAACCCTTTCTTGCTATCTTCCATTCCAAACCTCTTTAGAACTTTGTCCAAATATGTACTTTGTGACAATGATATTAGGCGTCTCGATCTATCTCTATAAATCTTTATGCCTAATATGTAATCTGCTATGCCAAGATCTTTCATTGAAAAACTATTATTCAAATATTCCTTGACACTATTAAGAAGGTCTACATCATTCCCAATCAACAATATGTCATCTACATATAGTATTCAGAATTCTACAGAGCTCCCACTCACTTTCTTGTAAATACAAGCTTCTCCATAAGTTTGTATAAAACCAAAACTTTTGATTACCTTATCAAAACGTTGGTTCCAACTTCGGGATGCTTGCTTCAATCCATATATGGACCGTTGAAGTTTGCACACCTTGTTAGCATCTTTAGGATCGACAAAACCTTTGGGTTGCATCATATACAACTCTTCATCAATGTCTCCATTGAGGAATGCCGTTTTGACATCCATCTGCCATATCTCATAATCGTAATATGCAGCGATTGCTAACATAATCCTCACAGACTTTAGCTTAGCTACTGGTGAGAAAGTCTCATCATAGTCAACTCCTTGAATTTGTCGAAACCCTTTTGCGACAAGTCGAGCTTTGTAGACAGTAACATTACCATTAGCATCTGTTTTCTTCTTGAAAATCCATTTGTTCTCGACAGCCTTCCGGCCATCCGGTAAGTCCACCAAAGTCCATACTTGGTTTTCGTACATGGATCCAATTTCGGATTTCATGGCATCTTGCCATTTATTGGAATCTGGGCTCATCATCGCTTCCTCATATGTCGCAGGGTCATCGGTGTTGTCCACCAACATGACACTCATAACGAGATCATACCAATCAGGAGTGGTATGAGTTCTCGTTGACCTGCGAGGCTCTGTAGCAACTTCAACCGAAGTTTCATGATCATCATCATTAGCTTCCTCTCTTATTGGTGTAGGCTCCACAGGAACTACTTCCGGTGCTGCGCTACTCGCAAGTTCGAGAGAAGGTTCAACAACCTCGTCAAGTTCTACTTTCCTTCCAATCACTTCTTTCGAGAGAAATTCCTTCTCTAGAAAGGATCCATTCTTGGCAACGAAGATTTTTCCTTCGGATCTATGATAGAAGGTATACCCAATAGTTTCCTTCGGGTATCCTATGAAGACGCATTTTTCCGCTTTGGGTTCAAGCTTGTCCGGTTGTAACTTCTTTACATAGGCTTCGAAACCCCAAACTTTAAGGAACGGCAATTTAGGTTTCTTCCCAAACCATAATTCATACGGTGTCGTTTCAACGGATTTAGATGGTGCCCTATTTACAGTGAATGCGGTTGTTTCTAATGCATAACCCAAAAATGATAGCGGTAAATCTATAAGTGACATCATAGAACGAACCATATCTAAGAGAGTTTGATTACGACATTCGGACACACCATTACGCTGTGGTGTTCCCGGCGGTGTCAATTGTGAAAGTATTCCACATTTCTTCAAATGCTCGCCAAACTCGTAACTTAGATATTCACCTCCACGATCAGAACATAGAAATTTAATCTTCTTGTTACGTTGATTCTCTACCTCACTTTGAAATTCCTTAAACTTCTCGAAAGTTTCGGACTTATGTTTCATGAAATAGATATACCCATATCTACTCAAGTCATCCGTGAAGGTAAGAACATAACGATAACCACCGCGCGATGCTACACTCATTAGTCCACACACATCGGTATGTATGATTTCCAACAAGTCCGTAGCTCTCTCCATCATACCAGAAAATGGAGTCTTAGTCATTTTACCCATCAGACATGCTTCGCATCTTTCAAGTGATTCGAAATCAAGTGATTCAAGAAGTCCATCGGAATGGAGTTTCTTCATACGCTTCACTCCAATATGACCAAGACGACAGTGCCACATATAGGTCGAGTTATCGCTCAATTTCAAACGTCTAGCTTAAATGTTATTAATATGTGTATTTCCACTATCGAGATTCAATAAGAATAGACCATCTATCAAAGGTGCATGTGCATAAAACATATTACTCATATAAATCGAACAACCATTATTCTCGGACTTAAACAAGTAACCGTCTCGCAACAAATATGATCCAGATATAATGTTCATGCTCAACGCAGGCACCAAATAACAATTATTTAAGTATAAAACTAATCCCGATGGTAGATGAAGAGGTAGCGTGCCGACCGCGATCACATCAACCTTTGATCCATTTCCAACGCGCATCGTCACCTTGTTCTTCGCTAGCTTCCGTTTATTCTGCAGTACTTGTTTCGAGTTACAAATATGAGCAACCAAACCAGTATCAAATACCCAGGCACTACTACGAGTACTAGTGAGATACACATCAATAACATGTATATCGGATATACCTTTCTTCTTGATGTTGCCGTTCTTCAAATCCGCCAAGTACTTTGGGCAATTCCGCTCGAGGACCCTCTCCTTGGTAAAGCATTCAAGATCGTGCTTAGGTCCAGCTTTGGTCTTCTTCACGGCAAGTGCAACTTTCTTACCACCCTTCTTGAAGTTTCCCTTTTGCTTAGACTTGCCTTTCTTGAATTTGGTGGTCTTATTGACCAACAACACTTGATGCTCTTTCTTGATCTCCACTTCTGCAGATTTCAACATGGAGAATAGTTCTGGCAATGTCTTGTTCATGCTTTGCATATTGTAGTTCATCACAAAGTTCTTGTAACTTGGTGGCAGTGATTGGAGGACACGGTAAATCCCAAAAGCATTAGGAATCACTATACCCAAGCTTTGGAGTTTGTTTGCGTGCCCAGACATCTTAAGCACATGCTCACCGATTTGAGCCCTCTTCCATCTTGCAGTTGAAGAACTTTTCAGAAGCCTCATAACTCTCAACTGCCGCGTGAGTCTCAAATATCAATTTGAGTTCACGGACAATATCATGTGGGTCATGGTTCTCAAACCTTTTATGAAGCTCCGATTCCAAACCATACAAGATAGCACCGAGCGGAGTACTGATTCTTCCGAGCGAGGTAAACATTCTTTACTTCATTGGTAGCATCACCTGCAGGCGGGTCACCCAGCGGTGCATCCAGCACATAGGTCAAATTACCAGCATTGAGGATAATCCTCAAATTGCGGAACCAATCTGTGAAGTTGCTTCCATCGTTTTTCAACTTTTCTTTCTCTAGGAACGCATTAAAATTGATGGTAGGGGCCGCCATTGATCTACAACATATTTGCAATAGTTTAGACTAAGTTTATGACAAATTGAGTTCTAATTAATAGTTAAATTAATCTAGGTGAACTCCCACTCAAAACAATATCCCTCACATTGTTTTAGTGATCACACGAACCAAATCCACCACATCAAAACCGATCGTCACGAGAGTTGATGTAGCTTCAATGGCAAACAATCGACATGTTCATCATATCTACTATATGATTCATGCTTTACCTTTCGGTGATCCGTGTTCCGAGACCATGTCTGTACATGCTAGGCTCGTCAAGATCAAACCTTAGCTTCCGCATGAGCAAATCTATCTTGCTCATGTTGTATACACTTGCAGAATCTAACACACCCGATCATCACGTGGTGCTTCGAAACAAAAAGCTTTAGCAACGGTGCTTACTAAGGATGAACACTTTAAAACTTGAAATTAATGTGCATGAGGGATCATCTTATAATGCTAACGTCGTTAACTAAGCAATACAAGATGCATAAAGGATTAAAATCACATGCAATTCATAATATGTGATATGATATGGCCTTTCTTCTTGTGCTTCCGGTCTGCATCTTCAAGCACGAACATGATCTCCATCATCACCGGTATGGCGTCAAGGTCAATGGTGCCGCTTCATGGTTGTCGTCCACCAGCTTCAACTATTACAACTACTTTGAATAGACACGCGGGTCTTAACAGAAATTAAAGACAACCATATGGCTCCTGCCGGTTGCCAACTTACAATAAGGATCATTGCATACATCAAATATAATCACAATCATGGCCATATCACATCACAACACACCCCTGCAAAACAAAGTTAGACGCCTCTAATTTTCTTTGCATATTTTACGTGGTTTGGGGCTTTCAATAAGTGTCGATCTAACTTACGAACAAGAACCACAACGTTGATGTTTGAACTATCAAGTGCCCGTTGTAAATTGGATCTATACTATAATGGGAGAGACAGACACCTGCAAAGCCACTTATGCAATACAAGTTGCATGTTGAGCATGGAGCAAGTCTCAGGAACGATGTCATGTAAGGTTAGCCCGGGCCGCTTCATCCCATCATACCGCAAGATGCAAAGTACACAAGAAGCAATTGATAATAAAAGCACCACCGCCCATAATGACCATTGTGTTCTACTCGTGCAACAGATCTACATATAGACACGGCTCTGATACCACTGTAGGGGTTCATAGCATGGAAAACAAAAAAATTCTACCGCATGCAAACAAACAAGCCAAGATATATCTACTAGATTGTAGCAACGAGTCGATAGAGGAACTCACCCTCGAAGATTCCAAAGTGTTTAACGAGAGCAGATTCTCGTGGGTGATGTAGTCGTACTCTTGCCGATCTCAAGATCACGTAGACGATCCTTCCCGCCACGCTCGTTAGGCGCTTCCACAATCGATCACACGTTGATTTTCGATGAAGACCTTCCTCTCCTTGTTCCAGCGTGATGGAGGTTGTAGCACTCTCCTCGCGATTCCGGTAGCACGACGGCGTGGTATCAGAAGTAGAGGGGAGATCTCGCAGGGCTTCGCCTTAAGCCGGAGCGAGTATGGTGGACTATGAGAGAGGCCTTGGCGATCTAGGGTTTAGAGGCACCAAGGGGCGGAGCTTGGCCGGCGGCCTAGGGCTTGGGGAAGCCCCAAGTCGGCGGCTAGGAGAAACCCTAGGGCGGCGGCGACTTGCAGGAGGCCGGCGACTAGGGTTAGGGTTTTGGGTGGTGTTGGGTGTAGGGAAGAGGGGCAGCCCTTCCCCTCCTTTTATAGGTGGGAGGGCACGGCCAAGGGGGAGGGAGTCCTCCCCCAAGTCGTCCTCCTTGGCCGGCGGGTGGAGGGATAGGAACTCCTCCCCAAGTAGGTTTCCTACTCTCCCTCCACCAAGCAAAACTGTCGTTTGACTTTTCAAATTGGTGTTTGACTTTTCAAACTAGGATTTGATTTCTCCCTTTATTTTGCCCAACCATGATACCTAGTACATGATGCAACCATTCCACATTATCATGACACATTCATGTACCCTTCCCCTCCGGAGTGCCGGACCTTCCGGAACCTTCTAGAACATTCCCGATGAAAACACCGGAATCATTCCCCAACTCCGAAACAGGACTTTCCTTATATAAATCTTATTCTCCGGACCATTCCGGATCTCCTCGTGATATCTCGGATCCCATCCAAGACTCCGAACAACATTCAGTCTCTTACTCATCATTCCATAACTACTCAACAACATTGAATCCTTAAGTGTGTCTCCCTACGGTTCGTGAATTATGCGGACATGATCGAGACACTTCTCCGAACAATAACCAACAGAGGAATCTGGAAATTCATATGGCTCCCACATATTTCTACGATTACTTTGCGATCGAATGAACCACTTACATACGATACCAATTTCCCTTTGTCTCATGATAGTTTACTTATCCGAGGCTTTGATCGTCGGTATCTCTGCATACCTAGTTCAACCTCGTTACTAAAAAGTACTCTTTTCTCGTTCCCGTGATATGTGATCCCTTGTGAGCCAGTCACATGCTTGCAAGCTAATTGGATGACATTCCACCGAGAGGGCCCATAGTATATCTATCTGTCATATGGATGGACAAATCCCACTCTTGATCCATGTGTCTCAACCGATACTTTTCGAACACTCAATGCCACCTTTATAACCACCCAGTTACGGTGTGGCATCAAAGCATCCTTCTGGTGATGGTGATAAGCATGATCTCATGGTCGAAGGAATTAGGTTACTATGTATCAGAAAGCTTATAGCAATTGAACTATTTAAAATGACTTGATCTTTATGCTACGCTTATCTATAGGAGTATGTCCACCATACCATTCTCCTAATGATATGATCTTATTATTAACAACATCTCAAATGTTCATGATCAAGAAACCATGATCATCTATTAATCTACAAGCTAGTATTAAGAAGAGGCTTTACTGGGGACTCTAATTTAGTTTACAAATCACACAAGTATTAATGTTTCTTTTTAATACTATTATAGCATGAATGTAAACATTTATCATAAACACAAAGATATAATAATAACTACATTTATTATTGCCTCTAGGGCATATCTCCAACAGAATGGACTGCACCAACCAATGTGAAACAAATTCGAGGTTTCTTAGGGATGGTTGGTTATTATCGGAGATTCATTGAAGGTTTCTCCAAAATAGCTGTACCCAATGACCAAATTGTTAAGAAAGAATACACCATTCAATTGGGATGAGAAGTGTGAAGCAAGTTTTCAGGAGTTGAAGACTAGGTTAACCACAGCTCCAATCTTAGCAGTTCCTGAAATAACATGAAAAGGGACATTGCAAAATATGTATCAGAATGCCATACTTGCCAAAGGGTGAAGGCTGAACATCAAATTCCAGCAGGACCATTACAACCTTTGGAAATTCCCGAATGGAAGTGGGAGGAAATAGGTATGGACTTCATCACAGGATTTCCCATGACACCTAAACGGAAGGATATGATATGGGTAATTGTGGATAGACTCACTAAAAGTGCACATTTTATTCCGGTAAATCAGAAGGATAATGCCGAGAAGTTAGTCGAGGTTTACATCAAAGAGATAGTAAGTAAGAATGGAGTGCCCAAAAAGACCATAACTGATAGGGGATCAGTGTTTACTTCAGCATTTTGGAAGCAATTACATGAAGCACTTGGTTCAAAGTTAGATTTTAGCACAGCTTATCATCCAGAGACAGGAGGTCAAACAGAAAGAACAAATCAGATAATAGAAGACATGTTAAGAGCTTGTGCATTAGATTTTGGAGGTACATGGGAAGATCATCTACCATTGGCAGAACTTTCCTACAATAATAGCTATCAGAGTAGTCTGAAGGCAGCTCCATTTCAAGTTTTGTATGGAAGGAAATGTAGATCACCAATATGTTGGTATGAGCCTAGAAGCAGCAAGGAATTTGCGCCAGACTATATCAAGGAAAAACAAGATATCATTGATAAGATCAAGGATAGACTGAAAATAGCCCAAATCAGGCAGAAAAGTTATGCTGATCAAAGTCGAAGATCATGGCATACATAAGTGGGAGACATGGTATATTTGAAAGTAAGTCCAATGAAACGGGTTAAAAGGTTCGGAGTTAAAGGAAAATTGAGTCCAAGATATATCGGGCCATTCAAGATACTGAGTCAGAACAGAACTATAGCTCATGCTTTAGAGTTACCCTCGAGATTGGCTCAAGTGCATAACGTTTTCCATGTGTCACAACTTCGTAAATTTTTGAAAGTTCCGGATGATGCAATCACACACCAAGAGATAGAATTACAAGCAGACTTGACCTATGTTGAAAAACCCTACAAAATTTTGGAAGAAAACTAGAAAAGGTTGAAGAACAGAGCAATCAAATACTGCAAGGTACAGTGGGAACATCACCCCGAAAGGGAAGCCACTTGGGAGAAAGAAGAGGATTTAAGAAAAGCCTATCTAGAACTATTCAGGTACACATCAACAAACTTCGGGACGAAGTTTAATTTAAGGGGGGGAAGTCTATAACATCCCAGTATTTAGGAACCAACGAAGGGTAGATTTAGGAATCTGTGAAATTGCATGCATTCATCTATGAAAATGTGAGTAAATTTTTCGCCAAATAAAAACCTAAAGTGATCAAAGTTTCTTTCATTCTTTGAGATTAGGTATAGTCTTAGAGAATGATTGTTATAAACTATTGATATGATCTTTGTGGATTAGTGTGTTTTGGGAAATGAAATTTGAATTTAAACTTGACTGTTGGATTTATAATTCAAAAGGATTTAGAATTATGTTTGAGTCTTATGATTTAGTCAAGAGTTAATAATTAGTAGTTCAAACTTTAAATAAAGAACACAATTAAGAAAAAGAATATTCATTCCATAATTTTATTCAATAAATAAGTTACAAAATGTAACTTATAAACATGATCAATAAACTCTACAATAGATAATGAAATAAAAGAACCTTTATATATATTAAGTAATATTACAATCTTTATGACAAAAGAATAAAATAAAAATTACAAAATAATAAAAGAAAGATTACAAGTGCCTATTCTATAAAGAAAAAGGAAACCTAAACTAAAGTCTTGAATCTTCAAGTCTGGTACCTTCAAAACAAACACAAACGAAAAGAAAGAAAGTTAAGGAGTAAAAAATGTTTTACTCTCAGTATTGACAGTGAGTTGCACTGTTCACTTTTTCGTCATTGAGTAATCTTTAAGGGGCAAGTTTCACCAATATGAAAGAATTATATCTTTCATAATTTTAAGCCATAATTCAAATAAACAGCAAGGAGGGGCAAGTTTCACCAGACAAGTAAGTGTAACCAGATAAAAGTAACTTTTATATCCAGAGCATATCCACATGGTGTGCAGCAGGCACACAGGCAGCACACACACCAAACTGCATGGTGTGTGCTATCAGCACAGCATCAAGAGGCCACACACACAAAACTAATCAGCACAGCCGTGGGAAGCTACCCAACACCATTTCCCTGTTCTTACACACCAAGAACACACTCAGCCTAGCAAAGCCAAACCAGATCACACCAACCAAAGCCTTGATCATCTCACATATGGTGACATAAGGAGGGGGTAGATCAGGTGGATAGCAAGGACAAGATCAAGCCACCAGGACCAGGAGGTGGAGAGCTAGATCAAGGACAAGTCCAGGAGCTGGAAGTATCAGGAGGAGCACCAGATCAAGATAGCCACACAACCACAAGATCAACAACTTGCAACCCCAACAACACCCAAGTGTGGTGAGTATCATAAAACATCCACATATTCTGTTCATCTTAATCAAACATAAAAGCATGTGTTGTTTTACAAGTTAAACCTCTCAGTGATCACCCAAGTGGGGTAAACCTATCATATAGGAAATTTGAAATATAAAGGCTAACAGTAAACTCTACCAAATCCACCAGAATCTCAGACCAGCATCATAGATCTTGGTGATCATCAATAACTCATATATATTCCAAAATGTTCTCAAATAGCTTATAAAATTTGGGCACATGTCCTAATGGAGCAGCACCTCAGATTTCATAAACTATATGCACCAACATTAAGCTATAAGCAACAATCATTTTCCAACTTTAACTCAAGAATCAGTAGCTGGTATCACTACCAGAACCAATCCATGAGAAACAACAAGATAAGGGCCTAGTCCCTAAACCTTAGACCAACATCATAGGTTCTAGGGATGCAAGGAAATAAGATTCCACTTATCTATAATGCCAAGCTAATCTTAAGCTTGAACAAAATCAAGCCAAGTAATAGAACCTAATCTTGTGTGCCATATTAGAATGATGTCACAAGAACAGTTTCTAAACTAAGCAGATTAAGCATCCAACCTTCACAGTTACATTCACAGCCCACTATAAATCATTTTCCTGATACTAATCATAGGAATCATTTCCAGATAGATCCATATGCATATCATCACTGTAAGAGACCAATTGATCTCAGCTATATATGAATTATTAAGCCAACAGTACAGATACAGTGACTGCATCACACAAAAATCACTGTCATTAACCAAGTAATGACAGTGGTGAGCTCTCAAACCACTAGAATCTCCAAGCAATGATTCCAGAGTAACCTTATCATCTAAACCAGATCAAAATTAACCAATGGAACCAAACTGATAAGCCACTAGCATCACCAAAGCTAATCATAAGTAGTACTCCACAACAATTAACCACTCATCATGCTTAGGGATCATCAATACATGATCCAAATCATCAGATATTCAATCATCAGAGGGATATGAATCCTAAGCAGAACATAAACCCTAATCAGGACATAATCACTAGCCAAGAGTAGCCACTATCAATACATAGCATAGGGTGGCCTAGCATAGAGGGCACAAGGGGAAGAAGAACAACTTACTGATGAATGTTGCTGTAGGCGAGAAGAGGAAGCAGAGGTCGTCGACGAACACGGTGGCACGGGGAGCACCCCAAGGGGGCGCTGCGACCAACACCACGCCGAGGCAGCGACCACAGCCACGCCGGGAGGCGAGGAACACCACCACATCACACAGGAGCAGCGACGGCGACAGACCAGCGCAACCCCAAAACCTAGGGTTCGGGATGGAGCCGGTCTGGCCACAGGAGGGCTCCAGGTCAAAATCGAATTGGACGGGAGGGTGGAGCGGGGTTGACAACCGACCTAAACATCACGGCGGCAGCCAGGAAGGTCCAAGGCAGGGAGAGTCGCCGGCGGTGGCATCGCTGACCACAGGGTCGGGGGAGGAGAAGAAGAAAGGTGAGATCGAGAGAGAGAGAGACAGAGAGAGTTGGGCTGGTTGGGCCAGGACCCTTCGAGGTGTCGTTTTGGCTCTGCCCTATTGGGCCACAAGGACCCAATAAACCAACACAGGCATCCCATTTACCTAAAGGCAATTTTTAATAATTAAGTAAAGACCAAAATGCCCCTGAATTTAAATAAATTCTAGAAAATAAAATAAAAATCCAAAAATTATAATAAAATATTTTTGGATTCACAATAATCCAAACTATCCAAATAAATTTAGAAATAAAATTTTAGACATATAAATTTTATTAAGAATTTTGTAATATATATTGCTTATGGAATTTTATAAAATTATTGAAAGATGATAAAAAAAATAAAAATCACTTTCATTATATATTAATATTGTAGTATTTTATAAAAATACTAAACAAATATTTAATATTAATTTTTTGTATTTAAATGATAATTCTTAAAGGAATTATTAAATAAATAAAATGAAACAAAATAAAAGAATACAATATTCAATAAATATTAAAATTAATATTTATAAATTCTTTATTATTAAAATAATTTTCATAATTAAATAATGGGGGAGAATACACACAAAGCTAAATAATGCATTACATTACTTTGCATAATCATTTTGCTTCTTTAAATATTGTCCTTACCGGACAATAATGATGGTTTTGTAGACATAGAAGCTCAAGGTCTAGTGCAAGCATCCGACTTCACTACCTTGCAATCACAAGGCAAGTTCATCACTTGCTCATGTCCTTTGAAGAGTCCTTCTCAAAGTATTTGCAAATTGTGTGTTATCATCTATATTATAGAAAAAGAAAATGTTATTTTCTCAAGATAATAAATCTTAGATATCATCCTAAGTGATGATATGATGGAGTAATAGAACATAGGTTTCTAATTGCAATAATGATGAACTATTAGGGATTAACAACCCATGACATCAATGACTCTAGCGCCGTATATTACGCGTTAACCATGAGATTTGGAATGGGACGAAGAAGTCAACTGTATCTTTTTCCTCTTGTATGGAGGCAAGACGACCTTAACGTGACATTGTGATTCCTTGTGCGAATCCAACATATGGGTGGGCACCCTTACGCCCCACACTTTTGGTGTCTAGATTATCCATGTATGGTGTTTAGGGATATAGTCCATGTAAATGGTACTATTCCGGGGATCACCAGGTCATAGAGTCTTCGGGAACTCATCAGGGTTTTAGCCTGCCCAAAAGGGGGCTTAATGGAGGTGAGCCAGCTCCGAAGGATCATGCAGACATATGAGGTCGCGGAGAGGGCAGTGATTGGCTCGGACCAACTACTGGGACCCACATCATGGAATTGTGGACGGGAAAGTACGCCCGGTTGTGCAACAAGGAAGTTGATCTCTCATGGGTAAAGTGACGCACCTCTACAGAGTGTAAAAATTGTAACTTGTTACTCCCTGTTCCGGGATGGATCTATGAACGCGGCAGGAAAGGAACTCCATGAAAGTTCTGGTCAACTTGTGAAGGCTGATGGTCATAGATTTTCATAATAAAATCAATCTTTGAAGAAAGATTTACGAAAATTGCATAGTGCCAAGGACTGATAGTCCGAGGTGGTAGATAGAGCATCAAACTTCCTACCTTGCATATAATGAACTTGCTGGGTAACGTTGTTACTCATCCTTTCCTTTGATCCCTTGCTTAGACTCTGAGAATCCCGAAGATACTCCAATGTATGCAACTGAAAGCCTGGAGGAGGTCTTATATGAAGAGCCCAACCTGTATGGAGCCATAGAAGGAGAGGACTACGACATTGTTTATGGAGGAGAGTTCCAAGAGTCCGAATAATTACTATAGTTCTAGTAGTCACTTGAGCCGAGCAACATGAACAATATATAGCAATAAGTTGTTGAGCTCAATTTGGAGTTTAAGTTTTAAATTTGAAACCTCTGAAACACTTATATTTTGGTTTGTAAGTTGAATCTTTTGGAAGTCTTGAACTTCCGGTATTGTAATAATAATAATGTGTGTATGTTTGTAATATGGACCCGCAATGTTTCTGTTGTACCACTCTGAGGGATGTGATATTTACGGAACGTTGTTTTGTGGATGTCATGTCAACGAATATAGTGTACTACACATGAAGTGGTATGCTAGGTCACCGCAGTTGGTATCAGAGAAAATTGCTTTGACCTTAGGTTGGAAACCTAGTAAAGGGTATTACCTGTAGGAGTGTTTTGCAACGATAAAGAATTCTCTAAAAATAAATATAATGGGTATTCAAATGGGAATATTCCATTATATGTTTTAGTGCGATAATTCTTTGTTATGATGCAATATATTATTTGTTACTAATAAAAAAATATTTTTCTTATATACAGAACTATGGCACCGAAGTTTCCAAAACAAACTTTGGTAAGGAAAGAAGAGACTCTAGATGATTATCAAGGATCATTCACAGACCAACTTCGTCAACTTTTAAAGATTTTTAGTTGTCCAACTAGAATTACAGTGAATACCATAACCTATTATGATGGTCGGATGTTATCCAAGTATCGTGTGAGTATCCAACACCTAGAGGAGCTTGGATTATATCATGATCTACCTATAGGTGAAGGTAGGAGTCACTTAGCACCCTATCATGTTACTGTTGTGGAGGCGATAGCTAATATCCGAGAGCATAAAGCCAAGGAGTTAGAAGGTAGCACATTTTCTGTGATACCTCATGATTCTATAGACTCGGAGCCTGTACCGGATCATCTTACTTTAGTTAAGAAGCATCCTAAGTTAGCTTCCAAGTTTATGGATAGATATCGAACACTCGTTGCGTCTTTTTATAAGACACGTCAAGTGATTGTTGAAGATAAAAATGAGATGTTATAGGATCTAACTGATCCAGAAAGGAGGAAGCAGTTAGCATTCCAGTTGGAGAAGGAAGCAAGTAGTAGTGCAAAACCTATCTTTAAGGATATACCTATAGATCTTGAATCTTTTACACCATATCCTTATTCACCAAGGCCTAAACCTATATATGATCCTACTGTGGATATGAGGTATGTAGTACCACAGGGTTCAGAGGATGGTTCTGATTCAGAACTTCCTATTGAGAATTATGATGGTTGGAGGATGGGATCATATGAAGGATCTCATGAACACCAGATGTCCATAGATGGTTCTGACAGAAATGTTGGACAATCTAGTTGGATGGGTGCAAGAATTAACCCTAGTAACAGTAGTAGAAATGCCATGTTCATAAATAATCAGGATGAAGAAGAATATCCCAAGGAGAGAGTGTTTGAATCATCAACACCTTCTCCAAACCCAGGGAATATACATTATCCGGTGTTTAACTATCTTGCCCAAAGGAGCACCTGGGGACCAGCAGGATCTGTGTATTCTGTTGATGACTCAAGGAATGAAGCTCAGGAGATGCAAACAGGAGATAATGTTGAATATGTTTCTGAAGACTTTTCAGCTGAGATGGAGGGAGTCAATGCGCTCAGGTTGAGTAATGACTCAAGTCCTGACACTTCAGATACTGAGTATGTTCATTCTGGAAGGCCATTTGTTCCACAAACTGTGTGACGAACGTCACGTCATCACGGTTGGACATCAGGCATGTATAATAAGCGTAGTTACTACTAGAAGTAGGCAACCATTTAGAGATATCGAGTACCGTGTATTGTAATCCGAAAAATAAGGTAGTAGATAAATAAGCTAGTGTATGATTATACCTATATGGTATATGTTTTAATGACTTTGTATTATTATGATATTGTAATGTATAATATGTGAAATGCATATTTCGATTTCATTTGGATTTTCATTGTGTGACTAGTTCTGCGCGTAAAGTCGAGCTCAGAACACATGTGCATGATGTAATTATGAGTATTCGCTTTATGTGCAGGACTAGGTGGTCATGGATACGGGTGTAGAGACCGAATCTGAACAACAGTGGATGGAACGTGAGGCCAAGAAGAAGGCCGATGCAGATGCAACAAATCAGGGAACGTTACCACCACCACCAATGATGCCGTTAATGGAGCAGAACTTTATGCAGCGTATGAAAATGATGCAAGAGACCCAGAATAAGTTCATGGAGGAGTTGCTAGGACGAGCAAATCAGAGGGAACCTGAAGGTGGAGGAGTGAGTCTTTCTGACTTCCAGAATGCAAGGCCGTTACCTTTTGCATCAGCTCCTGAACCAATGGATGCAGAAGATTGGCTAGCAGATACAGAACGAAATCTGAAGACTGTAGGTTGCAATGATGAGGATAAATCGAGGTATGCAACTCATCTTCTGACTAGACCTGCAGCATCATGGTGAGAGAATCAGCTAGACATGCAACATCCAGGAAGAGAGTACACTTGGGAAGAGTTTAAACAGAGATTCCGTGAATATCATGTTCCGGAGAGTGTTATGGAGCTGAAGCGGAGAGAATTTGAGGAGCTGCAGCAGGGATATACTAGTGTTATGAAGTATATACGGGAGTTTAGTCAACCGTCTCGATATGCTGAGGAAGAAGTTAATATGGAGGAAAATAGGAAGAAGTGTTTCCTACGTGGATTAAATCCATTTGTGAGGATGCAGTTGAGGTTGGCTAATAAGCAAACTTATCAGCAGTTGCTGGATGCAGCTATTACCTTCGAAGATGACTACAAGAATGTCCAAGAGGATAGAAGGAAGAGAGCTAAGAAGTAAACCAAGAGGATACAAGCAAGCAAGCCCAAGCCCAATCTGGAATTCAAACCAAGGAATAGGCCATATAACAACAACAATTCCAATCGAAGTGCAAATCCAAACGTAAAGAATATTTTATGCCACAATTGCAAACTCCCAGGGCATATGAGCAGGGATTGCCCGAAACCAGTAATTGTATGCCATGCTTGTGGTCAGAGAGGTCACATAAAACCCAATTGTCCAAGCAAACCACAAGGAGGTTGGGCGGTTCGAGATGGAAGGCAAGCTAGTGGAGGAAATAATGGCAAGAACAACAATGTCAAGAGGAACAGACCTACCAGGAAGCTGAACTGTGCAACCCTAGAGGAGGTGGATAATTCGGAGCATGCAGTGATAGGTACGCTCAATATCCTTAACAATCCCGACAAAGTTCTATTTGATACTGGTGCAACTACTTCATTCATTTCTGAAGAATTTTGTGATAAGTTCAGGATTAGAAGGGCAACGTTAGAAAACCCTATGACCGTAGTTATGGCAGGGGGAAATTTGATTGTACGCCACATTAGACAAGATTAGGTTATCTTGATCTATGGTTGTACATACTTTGTAGACCTTTACATGATTCCTTTGAAGGGAATTGCAGCAGTGCTGGGGATGGACTGGATGATGGAACATGGAGCTTAGATAAATTGTGAGGAGAAAACTGTCTCAATCAAAACTCCAAGTGGAGCAAGGATAGTTTACCAGGAAGACAAGCATAGTCATATCATGGTGGACCTACAGTTGAACTCAATGAAAGAGGTCAAATTGGAAGATATTCCTGTAGTAAATGAATTTCAAAATGTTTTTTCCGACAGAGCTACCTGGAATGCCACCAGACCGGGAAATAGAGTTCACTATTGACCTAATTCCAGGTACAACACCAATATCTCAAGCATCTTATAAGATGGGACCAAAAGAATTAAAAGAACTCAAAGGGAAAATTGATGAGTTAGCTAGAAAATGATTTATTTAGGAAAGTGTATCCCCATGGGGAACGCCCGTAATCTTTGTGGATAAAAGGGATGGTGGAAGAAGGATGTGTGGAGACTACAGAAATCTGAACAATGTTACCATAAAGAATAAGTATCCTTTACCAAGGATTCAAGATTTGTTTGATCAAGTGAAAGGAGCCGGAGTGTTTTCTAAGATTGATCTAAGATCTGGATATCATCAGATAAAACTTAAACCTGAGGATGTTCCAAAGACAACATTTGTCTCAAGATATGGACACCATGAGTATCTGGTGGTACCATTTGGTTTGACCAATGCACCAGCAATATTCATGAATCTGATGAACAAAATCTTCATGCCATATTTGGATAAGTTCGTCATAGTCTTTATTGATGATATTCTGATATATTCCAAGGATAAGGAAGAGCATGATGATCATTTGAGAATAGCATTGCAGACTCTAAGGGAACATAAACTTTATGCTAAGTTCAGTAAGTGTGAATTTTGGCTAGATGAGGTAGAATTCCTCGGACATGTGATCAGTAAAGATTTAATTGCTGTAAATCCATCCAAAGTTCAACCAGTACTAGAATGGACTGCACCAACCAATGTGAAACAAATTCGAGGTTTCTTAGGGATGGTTGGTTATTATCGGAGATTCATTGAAGGTTTCTCCAAAATAGCGGGACCAATGGCCAAATTATTAAGAAAGAATACACCATTCAATTGGGACGAGAAGTGTGAAGCAAGTTTTCAGGAGTTGAAGACTAGGTTAACCACAGCTCCAATCTTAGCAGTTCTTGAAACAGGGAAAGACTTTATAGTATACTATGATGCATGTAAATAAGGTTTGGGTTGTGTGTTAATGCAAGATCAGAAAGTGATTGCTTATGGTTCAAGACAACTGAAACCACATGAAGTCAACTATCCAACTCATGATTTAGAGTTAACAGCAGTAGTCTTTGCGCTGAAAGGATGGAGGCATTTTCTTTATGGAGCCAGATGTGAGTTATACACTAACCATAAAAGTCTTAAATATTTCTTCAGTCAAAAGGAGTTGAATATGAGTCAGAAGCGTTGGTTGGAACTAATCAAAGATTATGATTTAACAATCAACTATACTCTAGGGAAAGCAAATGTTGTAGCAGATGCTTTAAGTCGTAAAAGTGCAGATATTCAGCCTAGCAATCAGGAGCTACCAAAAGAGTTACAAATGGACTTGGAAAGATTAGAGCTTCAATTCATTAGAACAGAGGATATTGGAGGATTAGCTACTATGCAGGTAGTTGCAGAGCAAGACAGTGATCTTGAGCACGAAATTTTTAGACATCAAGCAGAAGATCCTTTCATTGCTGAGGAAATTCGGAGGATATCTCAAGGGAAAAAATCAGTTTTTCGCCTTGGAGATTATGAGTCTTTGTGGTTCCAAGATCGTCTTTGTATTCCATATGTGACTGAGATTCGAGATGTCATACTCAGAGAAGCACATGAAACACCATATTCTATACATCCAGGAAGTACTAAGATGTATATGGATTTGAAATAACTATTCTGGTGGAATAACATGAAAAGGGACATTGCTAAACATGTATCAGAATGCCACACTTGCCAAAGGGTGAAGGCTGAACATCAAATTCCAGCAGGACCATTACAACCTTTGGAAATTCCCGAATGGAAGTGGGAGTAAATAGGTATGGACTTCATCACAGGATTGCCCATGACACCTAAACGGAAGGATATGATATGGGTAATTGTGGATAGACTCACTAAAAGTGCACATTTTATTCCGGTAAATCAGAAGGATAATGCCGAGAAGTTAGTCGAGGTTTACATCAAAGAGATAGTAAGTAAGAATGGAGTGCCCAAAAAGACCATAACTGATAGGGGGTCAGTGTTTACTTCAGCATTTTGGAAGCAATTACATGAAGCACTTGGTTCAAAGTTAGATTTTAGCACAGCTTATCATCCAGAGACAGGAGGTCAAACAGAAAAAACAAATCAGATAATAGAAGACATGTTAAGAGCTTGTGCATTAGATTTTGGAGGTACATGGGAAGATCATCTACCATTGGCAGAATTTTCCTACAATAATAGCTATTAGAGTAGTCTGAAGGCGGCTTCATATCAAGTTCTGTATGGAAGGAAATGTAGATCACCAATATGTTGGTATGAGCCTAGAAGCAGCAAGGAATTTGCGCCAGACTATATCAAGGAAAAACAAGATATCATTGATAAGATCAAGGATAGACTGAAAATAGCCCAAATTAGGCAGAAAAGTTATGCTGATCAAAGTCGAAGATCATGGCATCCATAAGTGGGAGACATGATATATTTGAAAGTAAGTCCAATGAAAGGGGTTAAAAGGTTCGGAGTTAAAGGAAAATTGAGTCCAAGATATATCGGGCCATTCAAGATACCGAGTCAGAACAGAACTATATCTTATGCTTTAGAGTTACCCTCGAGATTGGCTCAAGTGCATAACGTTTTCCATGTGTCACAACTTCATAAATGTTTGAAAGTTTCGGATGATGCAGTCACACACCAAGAGATAGAATTACAAGCAGACTTGACCTATGTTGAAAAAACCTGCAAAAATTTGGAAGAAAACTGGAAAAGGTTGAGGAACAGAGCAATCAAATACTGCAAGGTACAGTGGGAACATCACCCCGAAAGGGAAGCCACTTGGTAGAAAGAAGAGGATTTAAGAAAAGCCTATCCAGAACTATTCAGGTACACATCAAGAAACTTCGGGACGAAGTTTAATTTAAGGGGGAAGTCTGTAACATCCCAGCATTTAGGAACCAATGAAGGGTAGATTTAGGAATATGTGAAATTGCATGCATTCATCTATGAAAATGTGAGTAAATTTTTCGCCAAATAAAAACCTAAAGTGATCAAAGTTTCTTTCATTCTTTGAGATTAGGTATAGTCTTAGAGAATGATTGTTATAAACTTTTGATAAGATCTTTGTGGATTAGTGTGTTTTGGGAAATGAAATTTGAATTTAAACTTGAGTGTTGGATTTATAATTCAAAAGGATTTAGAATTATGTTTGAGTATTATGATTTAGTCAAGAGTTAATAATTAGTAGTTCAAACTTTAAATAAAGAACACAATTAAGAAAAAGAATATTCATTCCATAATTTTATTCAATAAATAAGTTACAAAATGTAACTTATAAACATGATCAATAAACTCTACAATAGATAATGAAATAAAAGAACCTTTATATATATTGAGTAATATTACAATCTTTATTACAAAAGAATAAAATAAAAATTACAAAATAATAAAAGAAAGATTACAGGTGACTATTCAATAAAGAAAAAGGAAACCTAAACTAAAGTCTTGAATCTTCAAGTCTGGTACCTGCAAAACAAACACAAACTAAAAGAAAGAAAGTTAAGGAGTAAAAAATGTTTTACTCTCAATATTGACAGTGAGTTGCACTGTTCACTTTTTCATCATTGAGTAATCTTTAAGGGGCAAGTTTCACCAATATGAAAGAACTATATCTTTCATAATTTTAAGCCATAAGTCAAATAAACAGCAAGGAGGGGCAAGTTTCACCAGACAAGTAAGTGTAACCAGATAAAAGTAACTTTTATATCCAGAGCATATCCACATGGTGTGCAGCAGGCACACAGGCAGCACACACACCAAGTTGCATGGTGTGTGCTGTCAGCACATCATCAACAGGCCACACACACAAAACTACTCAGCACAGCCGTGGGAAGCCACCCAACACCATTTCCCTGTTCTTACACACCAAGAACACACTCAGCTTAGCAAAGCCAAACCAGATCACACCAACCAAACCCTTGATCATCTCACCAAGATGGTGACATAAGGAGGGGGTAGATCAGGTGGATAGCAAGGACAAGATCAAGCCACCAGGACCAGGAGGTGGAGATCTAGATCAAGGACAAGTCCAGGAGCTGGAAGTATCAGGAGGAGCACCAGATCAAGCTGGCCACACAACCACAAGATCAACAACTTGCAACCCCAACAACACCCAAGTGTGGTGAGTATCATAAAACATCCACATATTCTGTTCATCTTAATCAAACAGAAAAGCATGTGTTGTTTTACAAGTTAAACCTCTTAGTGATCACCCAAGTGGGGTAAACCTATCATAGAGGAAAATTGAAATATAAAGGCTAACAGTAAACTCTACCAAATCCACCAGAATCTCAGACCAGCATCATAGATCCTGGTGATCATCAATAACTCATATATATTCCAAAATGTTCTCAAATAGCTTATAAAATTTGAGCACATCTCCTAATGGAGCAGCACCTCAGATTTCATAAACTATATGCACCAACATTAAGCTATAAGCAAAACAATCATTTTTCCAACTTTAACTCAAGAATCAGTAGCTGGTATCACTACCAGAACCAATCCATGAGAAACAACAAGATAAGGGCCTAGTCCCTAAACCTCAGACCAACATCATAGGTTCTAGGGATGCAAGGAAATAAGATTCCACTTATAAATAATGCCAAGCTAATCTTAAGCTTGAACAAAATCAAGCCAAGTAATAGAACCTAATCTTGTGTGCCATATTAGAATGATGTCACAAGAACAATTTCTAAACTTAGCAGATTAAGCATCCAACTTTCACAGCCCACTATAAATCATTTTCTCGATACTAATCACAGGAATCGTTTCCAGATAGATCCATATACATATCATCACTGTAAGAGACCAATTGATCTCAGTTGTATATGAATTCTTAAGCCAACAGTACAGATACAGTGACTGCATCACACAAAAATCATTGTCATTAACCAAGTAATGACAGTGGTGAGCTCTCAAACCACTAGAATCTCCAAGCAATGATTCCAGAGTAACCTTATCATCTGAACCAGATCAAAATTAACCAATGGAACCAAACTGATAAACCACTAGCATCACCAAAGCTAATCATAAGCAGTACTCCACAACAATTAACCACTCATCATGCTTAGGGATCATCAATACATGATCCAAATCATCAGATATTCAATCATCAGAGGGATATGAATCCTAAGCAGAACACAAACCCTAATCAGGACATAACCACTAGCCAATAGTAACCACTATCAATAGATATCATAGGGTGGCCTAGCACAGAGCGCACAAGGGGAAGAAGAACAACTTAGTGATGAATGTTGTTGTAGGCGAGAAGAGGAAGCAGAGGTCGTCGATGAACACGGTGGCACGGGGAGCACCCCAAGGGGGCGCTGCGACCAACACCACGCCGAGGCGGCGACCACAGCCACGCCGGGAGGCAATGAACACCACCACAACACATAGGAGCAACGACGGCGACAGACCAGCGCCACCTCAAAACCTAGGGTTCGGGATGGAGCCGGTCTGGCCACAGGAGGGCTCTAGCTCCAAATCGAATTGGACAGGAGGGTGGAGTGGGGTCGACAACCGGCCTATACATCACGGCGGCGGCCAGGAAGGTCCACGGCGGCGTGAATCGTCGGCGGTGGCATCGCTGACCACGGGGTCGGGGGAGGAGAAGAAGAGAGGTGAGATCGAGAGAGAGAGACAGAGAGAGTTGGGCTGGTTGGGCTAGGACCCTTCGAGGTGTCATTTTGGCTCTGCCCTATTTGTAGGGGTTCGTAGCATGGAAAACAAAAAATTTCTATCGCATACAAACAAACAAGCCAAGATCTATCTACTAGATTGTAGCAACGAGTCGATAGAGGAACTCACCCTCGAAGATTCCAAAGCGGTTAACGAGAGCAGATTCTCGTGGGTGATGTAGTCGTACTCTTTCCGATCTCAAGATCGCGTAGACGATCCTTCCAGCGCCAGCGCTCCAGCAGTCGGTCACATCGTTCGGTACTGACGAAGACCTTCCTCTCCCTTGTTCCAAAGAAAATGGAGGTTGTAGCACTCTCCTCGCGATTCCTAAAGACAACGGCGTGGTACCGGAAGTAGAGGGGAGATCTCGCAGGGCTTCGCCTTAAGCCGGTGCGAGTATGGTGGAGCTTATGAGAGAGGCTATTAGTGGTCTAGTAATTAGACACACCAATTAGAAGGCTCTAAACCAATTAGAAGGCTCTAAACCGAAATAGCTCTAAACCGGGGTTTAGGTCTAGGGTTTAGTTTAGAGGATAGGAACTTGTGTGTACTAGGAGGGGAGCCCTGCCCCTCCTTATATAGGTGGGAGGGCTGGCCGGCCAAGGGGAGGGAGTGGAGTCCCTCCCCAACTCGGCTTGGGTGGGGCGCCGGCTTGGGGAGGAGGAATCCCTCCCCAACTCGGTTTCCACTTCTCCTCCTCTTTCCACTTTCCAAAACTTGCCGTTTGACTTTCAAACTAGCCGTTTGACTTTTCAATTTAGGATTTAAATAAACCCTTTATTTTGGACAGCGAGAACACGTAGTACATGATGCAATCATTCCAACTTACAATGACACATTTATGTACCCTTCCCCCTCCGGAGTGCCGGACATTCCGGGACCTTCTAGAATGTTCCTGATGAAAACACCGGAATCATTCCGCTACTCCGAAACGGGACTTTCCTTATATGAATCTTATTCTCCGGACCATTCCGGATCTCCTCGTGATATCCCGGATCCCATCCGAGACTCCGAACAACATTCGGTCTCTTTCTCATAATACCATAACTACTCAAACAACGTCGAATCCTTAAGTGTGTCTCCCTACGGTTCGTGAATTATGCGGACATGATCGAGACACTTCTCCGAACAATAACCAATAGAGGAATCTGGAAATTCATATGGCTCCCACATATTTCTACGATTACTTTGCGATCGAATGAACCACTTACATACGATACCAATTTCCCTTTGTCTCACGATATGTTACTTATCCGAGGTTATGATCGTCGGTATCTCTGCATACCTAGTTCAACCTCGTTACTGATAAGTACTCTTTTCTCGTTCCCGTGATATGTGATCCCTTGTGAACCAGTCACATGCTTGCAAGCTAATTGGATGACATTTCACCGAGAGGGCCCAGAGTATATCTATCCGTCATGTGGATGGACAAATCCCACTCTTGATCCATGTGTCTCAACCAATACTTTCCAAACACTCAATGCCACCTTTATAACCACCATTGTACGGTGGTGTTTGATGACATCAAAGCATCCATCCGTAAAGGTGATATGCATGATCTCATGGTCGAAGGAATTAGGTTACTATGTATCAGAAAGCATATAGCAATTGAACTATTGAAATGACTTGATCTTTATGCTACGCTTATCTATAGGAGTATGTCCATCACATCATTCTCCTAATGATATGACCCTGTTGTTAATAACATCTCTATGTTCATGATCAGGAAACCATGATCATATATTAACCAACAAGCTAGTTTAACAAGAGGCTTTACTAGGGACTCTTTTATGTTTACAAATCACACAAGTATTAATGTTTCCTGTTAATACAATTATAGCATGGTATGTAAACATTTATCATAAATATGAAGATATGATAATAACCACTTTATTATTGCCTCTTGGGCATATCTCCAACAGTCTCCCACTTGCACTAGAGTCAACAATCTAGTTTCAAACCTTTGTGTTTTCAACACCTATGGCTTTCCGGTGTTGTATGTACACGATTGCTAGTGGTCAACTGATCTCCGGATCTGACACTTCCAGGTCCGTGTGTAATTGCATGTCTTTGCGTCTTTACGCATCACTCATTCTCTAATGAGATGGCTTTGTATAAATTTGGTCTTTCGGTGCGACCTTTAGTTCTTTGGGGTTTAAAACATGTTGACAATATTGTCGTACAATATATCTTCATAGTATTATCCCGCTGTGAACTACACCTAGTTTGATAACAAACTACTTGACACAAATGCCCTCTTTTGCTGCTATAATAGCAGTCATATACTTAGCCTTTTGTTGTAGTATCTGTCACAATGTCTTAACTTTGGAACTCATCCAAATCCATTATGGAACTCACTTTCCATTATATTGTGCCACCCTTAGTTTAGATTGAGATAAACTTAATTTGTACTTTGTGACAAAACTAGTATCAATGTAGTACTTTTACAATGAACTAACCATCTATTTGTCACTTCTACAAATAATATACTCTTAGTTCTTTCAAAAGATCATAAGAATATCCTTACTATTGTCCAATGATCATCTTATGAATCATTCTGGTATATGCTCATAATATTTATAGCATAGGACATATCTGGATTTGTACATATCACAGTATGATTGATATAAATACTCTTTGTGATTTCATACATCAAGTATCAATCTATACTTGAATCTTTGTTTCACTTACCAAGTGCCAATACACTTGAATATATCATCAACATTGAACTCTTTCAATCCTTTACGTGCAACAAGAACCTTTCTTGTAGTTTCTATATTGAATTCATTCAATATCTCGTCTATGTACTTCCGCACAACCATATTAGCGTCTATTGATGCCAAATATTTGGGTTTTGCCTAAGTCTTTCATCGGGATGAAATTCTTAATATGTGTTAATAAAAGATACATTATTTCCAATCAACAATATGTCTTCCACATAATGTATTAGAAACATGTCTTAGCGCTCCCACTTAATTTCTTGCAAATGCAAGCATCTTCATTGTCTCCGATGAAATTAAACTCTTTTAACAGTTTCATCATAGTGAAGATTCCAACTCCGCTATGCTTACTTCAACCATTGAAGTTTGCATATGCTTTTAGCATCCTTTGAATTAACAAAACCCTTTGGACCGTGTCATGCACGTCCTAGGTAACCATTCTATTAGAAGAACTTGTTTTGTTTATTCTACTACCACATAACAAATTATATGTAGTGGTTGCTACATTAATCCGTCTAGACTAAAAATCGCTATGAAAGATCAAATCTTGTCATGTACAACCTTTGAACATTGTTGTGAACTCTTTCCCAACATGTCGACTATTTCATAGATGTGAAACATCCATGTCTACTTCTTTATAGATCCAAACACAACTTGCAAGGTCTTACACCTTTTTCGAGGGTCCTTCAAGTTCAAAACTTGATTTCTCGTGTATGGAACTATCACGGATTATATGGCTTCAAGCCATTTGACGGAGTCAGGGCCCATCATCGCTTCTTTGCATGTAGTAGGTTCATTATTCTCAAATAATGATTCAACCCTCAAATCTTGGTATTTGATTGTTCATCCGACCTATTTGTTTCAATAGAAACTTAGACCTCCGTGACCACAACCTTTGAGGCACGTGAGCCATGAGCATTATTCGCCTCGGAACACTTTTCGGTGCTGCGCAACTTTGCACATATAGCTAAGGTTTCTTTTAACCTTATCAAAGTTCTATTGTCCTCCCACTTAACTTTTCACGAAAAATTCCTTCTCAAAGAAACTTGACGTTCTAAGCGACAAACACTTTTGTCTCCGGTGTTTATGGAGGAATACTTAACAGTAATACAAAGACAGGTTTATCCGACTTTGGTTGAAAACATCTTTCTTATGCATAGCATACCAATGTTTAAGAAAGGACTACTTGGGTTTTATCCCAATACCATAACCTTATATGGTGTCATTTCAGCGGATTATGATGGAGCTCTTTTAGTGGAAAACGGTAGTCTCTAAAGCTTTTAATCTTTAAAATATAATAGCAGTTTATGAATTATACCTTGATCTTACCATGTCAAACAAGGTTCAATTACATATCTCGACGCTCCATACTCTTATGGTGTTTGGAAATGCAAATCCGTAATCGATTCCTTAAATCTTAGGTATTATGCTAAACTTGTAATTCAAATATCTTCCTTTATGATCTTATCATAAACTATTCATATTCGTGTTACAATGATTTTGCACTTCATCTTGAAAGTCTTTTGAACTTTTCAAATATTTCATACTTCATCCTTATTAAGTAAATATTCATATATTCACTCAAATTTTTGGAGAAAGCATATGAAGTTGAAATCCATCGCTCTTGACTACACATAATGGAGTTCGTACAACAATATGCACAAGTTCCAATAAGCTAGTCTTTCGTTCCCTTTTGGCCTATGAACGAAGTTTTAATTATCTCTAGGAAAGTTTCACAAACGTCATTTGATCAAAATCAAAAGACTCCAAAATTCCATCCACATGGAGTTTCTTCATGTTTTCTTTCAATATAATTTAAGCGGCGATGTCACTTCCTAAGTGATCTTTCAATCAATTTGTCTTTCGACAATTTTAGCACTAGTTTTATGGATGTGATTTCTCCAACGAGATTTGTGAATCATCCATCTTTTATGGATTACGGCAATTATTTGAACAACCCTTTTGTTCTCATAATACCTGATAAAACAAATCTTGAAGGCAAGCGTTGATGTTTAACGAGCAACAAAATAACCCTTTATTTGTTCTCGATGAACATCATCACCTATTCTTTTGCTAGTTACTTAGGCCATTGTAGTTCATGAATTGTGTTGTTTCGTATGACGATTCACACCAACAAATTCAGTATCAAATACTTAAGAACCACATTGTTTAATAAGCAAAGAATATAGCCATAACACATATATCATCTATATACTTAAACCGAACAATTCTAGTCTTTTCTTTTTACGCCATATACTTATGAGATTCTCTTTCAGTATTTCCTTTTACATTTGAAAGAATCTATCAACATCAATAGTGGAGTCATACTTATGACACATAGTACAAAGCGTGTATAGTTAAATACCAATGTATTTGGACTTTCACTTTTAAGTAGATCACCATTATCAAATGTTTGGTGTTCTTTCAAATTCCTTTCTTTAGTTAACTCTTGGTGTAGTAAACATTTTACCTACATCAAATATTCACCTTCATCATGGATTTATCCATGATCAAGCTACTTTAGCTTATAACGGTGAATCGTGAGTATAATGTTGCTCTCCAAAACCTTTTGGAAGATTAGGACAACTAGTGTCTCCAACCTTTTGCAAATTCTCATCAAATATGAGAACATGACTTTTGCCATATTATACTCTATCATGTTGTAACTAAAACTTCATTTCAGATATCACAATATCTTCCACACATCATGGTTTCAAACAACTCTTTCAGATCCTAGATAACCTTGATATTAAGACAATCCTTTGAATATCAAGAATCATGGAGACAAACATGATACTCAAACACTAACACTTGGAATTGTCACTCTTGTTTTAATACTAATTATTAAACTTTATGGAGTAACCGGAAATTACTGAAAGTTTGCAATAGGACTTTTAAACTTTAGATTAACACTTCAAAACAATACGATACCAGTTAAATAAAGTAACTAACCAGAATTCTATAGTTCTATCATCTCAATTATAACTAAGCGCAAGGTGGTAAACGGATGCCAATGACTACAACAACTATGCAAATTCACTTTGATTTTAGTTTATGATAAATTGAGTTCTAATTAATAATTAAATTAATCTAGGTGTACTCCACTTAAAACAACATACCTCACATTGTTTTAGTGATCACATGAACCAAATCAAACACATCAAAACCGATCATAACTAGAGTTGATATAGATTCAATGGCTAACAAACGACATGAACATCATATCTACTATATGACTCATGCTCTACCTTTTCGGTAATCCGTGTTCTGAGGCCATGTCGTACATGCTAGGCTCGTCAAGATCAAACCTTAGCTACCGCATAAGCAAATCTGGCTTACGTTGTATTCACCGCGGAATCAAAGACACCCGATCATCACGTGGTGCTTGAGCGACAAGCTTTGGCAACGGTGCATACTAAGGGTGAACACTTTAGAACTTGAAATTTATGTGCATGAGGATCATCTTATAATGCTACCGTCGTCTACTAAGCAATACAAGATGCATAAAGGATTAACATCAGGCAATTCATAATATGTGATATGATATGGCCTTTCTTCTTTGTGCTTCGATCTCCATCTTCAAGCACGAACATGATCTCCATCATCACCGGCATAGCATCAAGGTCAATGACGCTTCTTCATGGTTGTCGCCCACCAGCTTCAACTATTACAACTACTTTGAATAGACACGCAGGTCTTAACAAAATTAAAGACAACCATATGGCTCTGCCTTGCCAACTTACAATAAGGAACATTGCATACATCAAATATAATCACAATCATGGCCATATCACATCATCAGACACCCCTGCAAAACAAAGTTAGACGCCTCTACTTTCTTTGCATATTTTACGTGGTTTGGGGCTTTCAATAAGTGTCGTTCTAACTTACGAACAAGAACCACAACATTGATACTAGCATTGTTGATTACCCGTTGTAAATTGGATCTTAACTATGCTAGGAGAAACAGGCACCCGCAGAGCCACTTATGCAATACAAGTTGCATGTCAAGTGAGGAGCAAGTCTCATGAACGATGTCATGGAAGTTTCGCACGGGCCGCTTCATCCCCACATACCGCACGATGCAAAGTACACAAAAGCAATCTACAATAAAACATCAATGCCCACAATGACCATTGTGTTCTACTCGTCAATGAGATCTACATATAGACACGGCTCGATACCCCTTTGTGGGGTTCGTAGCATGGAAAACAAAAATTTTCTATCGCATACAAACAAACAAGCCAAGATCTATCTACTAGATTGTAGCAACGAGTCGATAGAGGAACTTACCCTCGAAGATTCCAAAGCGGTTAACGTGAGCAGATTCTCGTGGGTGATGTAGTCGTACTCTTTCCGATCTCAAGATCGCGTGAGACGATCCTTCAGCGCCACGTTCAGCAGCGCTCCCATGATCGGTCACACGTTCGGTGACGAAGACCTTCCTCTCCTTGTTCCAGCAGGCGTGGAGGTTGTAGCACTCTCCTCGCGATTCCGGCTGACAACGCGTGGTACAGGAAGTAGAGGGAGATCCCGAGGCTTCGCCTTAAGCCGGTGCAGTATGGTGGAGCTTATGAGAGGCTATTAGTGGTCTAGTAATTAGACACACCAATTAGAAGGCTCTAAACCAATTAGAAGGCTCTAAAAAATAGCTCTAAACCGGGTTTAGGTCTAGGGTTTAGTTTAGAGGATAGGAACTTGTGTGTACTAGGAGGGAGCCTGCCCTCCTTATATAGGTGGGAGGGCTGGCGGCCAAGGGGAGGTGGAGTCCCTCCCCAACTCGGCTTGGGTGGGCGCCCGGCTTGGGAGGAGGAATCCCTCCCCAACTCGGTTTCCACTTCTCCTCCTCTTTCCACTTTCCAAAACTTGCCGTTTGACTTTCAAACTAGCCGTTTGACTTTTCAATTTAGGATTTAAATAAACCCTTTATTTTGGACAGCGAGAACACGTAGTACATGATGCAATCATTCCAACTTACAATGACACATTTATGTACCTTCCCCTCCGGTCTTGGGACATTCCAGGACCTTCTAGAATGTTCCTGATGAAAACACCGGAATCATTCCGCCATTCAAACGGACTTTCCTTATATGAATCTTATTCTCCGGACCATTCCGGATCTCCTCGTGATATCCCGGATCCCATCCGAGACTCCGAACAACATTCGGTCTCTTTCTTATAATACCATAACTACTCAAACAACGTCGAATCCTTAAGTGTGTCTCCCTACGGTTCGTGAATTATGCGGACATGATCGAGACACTTCTCCGAACAATAACCAATAGAGGAATCTGGAAATTCATATGGCTCCCACATATTTCTACGATTACTTTGCTATCGAATTAAAAACTTACATACGAAACCAAATTACAATTGTCTAACCATATGTTAATTATCCGAGGTTATGAACGTCGGTATCTCGCATACCTAGTTCAACCTCGTTCTTGATAAGTACTCTTTTCTCGTTCCGTGATATGTGATCCCTTGTGAGCCAGTCACATGCTTGCAAGCTAATTGGATGACATTTCACCGAGAGGCCCAGTATATCTATCCGTCATGTGGATGGACAAATCCCACTCTTGATCCATGTGTCTCAACCAATACTTTCCAAACACTCAATGCCACCTTTATAACCACCCTATTACGGTGTGGTGTTTGATGACATCAAAGCATCCATCCGGTAAAGGTGATATGCATGATCTCATGGTCGAAGGAATTAGGTTACTATGTATCAGAAAGCATATAGCAATTGAACTATTGAAATGACTTGATCTTTATGCTACGCTTATCTATAGGAGTATGTCCATCACATCATTCTCCTAATGATATGACCCTGTTGTTAATAACATCTCTATGTTCATGATCAGGAAACCATAATCATATATTAACCAACAAGCTAGTTTAACAAGAGGCTTTACTAGGGACTCTTTTATGTTTACAAATCACACAAGTATTAATGTTTCCTGTTAATACAATTATAGCATGGTATGTAAACATTTATCATAAATATGAAGATATGATAATAACCACTTTATTATTGCCTCTTGGGCATATCTCCAACACTATTGGGCCACAAGGGCCCAATAAACCCACACAGGCAACCCATTTACCTAAAGGCAATTTTTAATAATTAATTAAAGACCAAAATGCCCCTGAATTTAAATAAATTCTAGAAAATAAAATAAAAATCCAAAAATTATAATAAAATATTTTTGGATTCACAATAATCCAAACTATCCAAATAAATTTAGAAATAAAATTTTAGACATATAAATTTTATTAAGAATTTTGTAATATATATTCCTTATGGAATTTTATAAAATTATTGAAAGTTGATAGAAATCACTTTCATTACATATTAATATTAAAATACTAAACAAATATTTAATATTAATTTTTTGTATTTAAATGATAATTATTAAAGGAATTATTAAATAAATAAAATGCAAATAAAATGAAACAAAATAAAAAAATACAATATTCAATAAATACTAAAAATTAATATTTATAAATTCTTTATTATTAAAAGAATTTTCATAATTAAATAATGGGGGAGAATTGACACAAAGCTAAATAATGCATTACATTACTTTGCATAATCATTTTGCTTCTTTAAATATTGTCCTTACCGGGCAATAATGATGGTTTTGTAGACATAGAAGCTCAAGGTCCAGTGCAAGCATCCGACTTCACTACCTTGCAATCACAAGGCAAGTTCATCACTTGCTCATGTCCTTTGAAGATTCATTATCAAAGTATTTGCAAATTGTGTGTTATCATCTATATTATAGAAAAAGAAAATGTTATTTTATCAAGATAATAAATCTTAGATATCATCCTAAGTGATGATATGATGGATAAATAGAACTTAGGTTTCTAATTGCAATAATGGTGAACAATTAGGGATTAACAACCCATGACATCAGTGATTCTAGCGTCGTATATTACGCGTTAACCATGAGATTTAGAATGGGACGGAGAAGTCAGCTGTATCCTTTTCCTCTTGTATGGAGGCAAGACGACCTTAACGTGACGTGGTGATTCCTTGTGCGGATCCAACATATGGGTGGGCACCCTTACGCCCCACACTTTTGGTTTCTAGATTATCCATGAATGGTGTTTAGGGATATAGTCCATGTAAATGGTTTTCGGGCATCACCAGGTCATAGAGTCTTCGGGAACTCATCAGGGTTTTAGCCTGCCCAAAAGAGGGCTTAACGAAGGTGAGCCAGCCCTGAAGGATCGTGCAGACATATGAGGTCGCGGAGAGGGCAGTGATTGGCTCCGACCAACTACTGGGCCCCACATCATGGAATTGTGGACGGGAAAGTACGTGCGGTTGTGCAACAAGGAAGTTGATCTCTCATGGGTAAAGTGACGCACCTCTGGAGAGTGTAAAAATTGTAACTTGTTACTCCCTGTTCCGGGAAGGAGCTACGAACGCGGCAGGAAAGGAACTCCATGAAAGTTCTGGTCAACCTGTGAAGGCTGATGGTCATAGATTTTCATAATAAAATCAATCTTTGAAGAAAGATTTATAAAAATTGCATAGTGCCAAGGACTGATAGTCCAAGGTGGTAGATAGAGCATCAAACTTTCTACCTTGCATATAATGAACTTGCTGGGTAACGCTGTTACTCATCCTTTCCTTTGATCCCTTGCTTAGACTCTGAGAATCCCAAAGATGCTCCAATGTATGCAACTGAAAGCCAGGAGGAGGTGTTCTATGAAGAGCCCAACCTGTATGGAGCCATAGAAGGAGAGGACTACGACATTATCTACGGAGGAGAGTTCCAAGAGTCCGAATAATTATTATAGTTCTAGTAGCCACTTGAGCCAAGCAACATGAACAATATATAGCAATAAGTTGTTGAGCTCAATTTGGAGTTTAAGTTTTAAATTTGAAACTTCCACTGAAACACTTATATTTTTGTTTGTAAGTTGAATCTTTTGGAAGTCTTGAACTTCTGGTATTGTAATAATAATAATATGTGTAATTTTTGTAATATGGACCCGCAATGTTTCTGTTGTACCACTCTGAGGGATGTGATATTTACGGAACGTTGTTCTGTGGATGTCATGTCAACAACTATAGTGTACTACACATGCAGTGGTATGCTGGGTCACCGCAGTCTTAAATAAATCATAAATATATCTCACTGGTAATGATTGAAGAATTACTTGAGATTTTGCATTATGCATAACAACATATTGCTTCTTTAAACATTGTCCTTACCGGGCAATGATGATATTTTTGTAGAACCCGAGGTCCAGGGTCAAGTCGAGACATTCGACTACAATACTTCGCTATATCAAGGTAAGTTCACACTTGATCATGTCCTTTGATTATTTTCTGTAAAGTAATTGCAAACTGTGTGTCATCACCTGCATTTCAAAAAGGTCGAAAACACTATTTTCATAATTAACTTGAAGTATCGGTTACTGATCCAGGGTGATCAACTAATCTATTAAGACTAGCAGTTGGGATACCACTGCACAGGAATATATCATCTAGGACTTAACAACCAATATCGTCAGTGATTCTTGCGCCGTATATTACGCGTTAACCATGAGATTTGGAATGGGACGGAGAAGTCAGCTGGATCGGCTCCCTTTCGCATGCATTGGACACTGTTCTGGGCATTTGTGAGTTGCAGATCGTGGGTATAGCCATTTTATATGGGGAAAGGTCTACCGTGGATCTGGGCTTACAAAAGACAGATTACTAGTGTTAATGGTTGTTGTGTGTATCCAACTAAGGTATAGCCGTTTTATACGGGGAAAGGTCTACCTTGAGTTTGGGCATACAACAATTGCGGTGTATGCGGGGTCGCGGAGAAGGACAATGATTGGCTTGGATCATCTACTGGGCCCCACACCATAGGAAGTGTGGACGGGAAAGATTCGCCCGGTTGTGCATCAAGGATTTGATCTCTCATGGGTAAAGTGACGCACCTCTATAGAGAGTAAGAACTGTAACTTGTTACTCCCTGTTCCGGGAAGGAGTTGCGAACGCTGCAGGAAAGGAACTCCATGAAAGTTCTGGTAAACGTGTGAAGGCTGACGGACATAGCTTTTCAGAATAAAAGCAACCTTTGAAGAAATATTTACGAAAACCTGCATTGCCTACGACCTATGGTCTGTGGCTATAGATATAGTGCATCAAACATTCCTTTTTAGTGAACTTGCTGAGTGCGCTCGTACTCAATGTATCTTCTTAACCCTTGCTAGATTCTGAAGACATTAACAGTCAGGAAGAGGAAATACTATATCCAATTGAAGACCAAGAAGAATTCCGCTACGAAGAACCAGAAGTATCCGGAAGCGTCGAAGGGAACAATTACGAAAACATCTATGGAATGGAGACCGATGTATCTGAAGTGTAGATGTAGCATATATAGTGATCTAGTCCAGTAGCATAGATCTCTATCCTCTATCTATATTAAATCTCGTATAAACCTTAGTTGCTTTTTTAATCTGTTCTCCGAGTTATTATAGTTTAGCCCCGAGTCATCGGGATACCTCTATGGACCTAGGAGGATCTTAAAGTCCTCATGTAAATTTCTGGTTGTAATAATGATAATGTATGATGCGGACCCGCTTTGTTTCTGTTGTACCACTCTGAGGATGTAATATTTGCGGAATGGTACTCCGTGAATGTTATGTCCATGACTATAGTATACTACAACATGCAGTGGTATGCTGGGTCACCACACGGCTATCGCTGGGGCGATTGGTCTGCGTGCCTTGATCCCCACGGTTCCATAGGTCTAGTGGGTTGACTATGTGGTGTCGGCTCATCCGAGCTTGTGTATATTTGTACATAGCTCTTCTTTTCTATCAAAACGCAAGGTTTTGCGTTTTCACGAAAGGACAACATGTTATACTCCCATTCTCTTCAATATAGGACTAATAGATAAATATATACAAATATTTGTTCCTTCTTGGAGTGCTTATTGCATTTTAATTATGTTAGTAATTTCATCAACATTTATTTGTATTTGTGCATCTGGGCAAAATCTAATGGTGTCTTGCACAAATCATCTACAAGTTAGAATGCCACTAATTTTAATACTCTTGTACAAGTTATCTCAGAAATTTCCTTGCGTAAATGATCACACCATGTTATATAGTATAGTACTGTTATGAACGTTACATTCTGACCATCCATTTCTATCAGAAAGGAAAAGTGTATGTTTGAATTTACGGGCAAATCTCACGTTACCGAATTTTTCCATGCAGGAGAACTGCATATATTATATTTAGAAGAAAGAAGCCAAGAAATCAAAGGTTCACAGCAACGGGTAAAGACCAAAAAAAAAAAAACAGGAACGACCTGCAACGACATAAACTAACAAACAACCAACAAAAAGTCTCGGGTACAAAGAATATAGAGAAAAGAAGCAAAACGGCTTCCAAGTGAGCACATTAAGATGCTATAGCAGACTAAAACATCGGGAGCTCGCAATGGTGCATTATTTTGTTTCTCAAAGACACGACCATTTCTCTCCTTACTAATTTTGTATGTATTTTCTTCAGTCCATATTAATGTTTTTAGATTTGTATATATTTAATCATGTTTTACTGTTAGATATGTCAAAGAATATTACTTCTTACATTTCAGTTTATAAGTCATGTGTATATATTTAGGTTGTTAATTTAACCACTATAAAATATAAAATATAAGTTGTATAATAAAAAAATTATACCATTTAAAAATATAACATCTAAAATTTTTAATGATATAATTTTTATACTTACAATTTATATTTTAGTGTTTAAATTAACGATTTAGGTACAAGTGTATGACTTCTAAGGCCTTTCACAATGGGGTGTTTCTTAATTAAAACTTAAGAAACAACAATGACAATGCATTGTTTCTTAGATGGTGTTTCTTAGCGGTGTTGTATTTAATGATTTTAGTCTCATGCATGTGTGTGATTGGTCTAGCCAAGTTTTTTGCCTATGATACTGCAAGGGTGTAAATGCTTAAGATACAACAACACCATCTTTCTTCATTAAATGACATGCCACATAGGCAAAGCACCTAGGATACTGCGCTAAGAAACACCCATTGTGAAAGGCCTAAACCCAAAGAGAGGAAGTTAATTTGGATAGGAGGAAGTATGTGCAAGAAGAGTTTATAATTGGCTTACGAAGGAAAATAAATCGTGGCGAAATGCAAGAACTGGAAGAAGGAAGTTGCGTGGATGAGAGTGAGAGTGCCTTTCCGTTCAGTGCCCATCCGCGCAGCCTGTACCAATGTTTTCGCCAGACACGATTTTAGGTCTCGCTGACGAGACGCGCCGTGGGTTGCAGTCTTGTAGCATGGACAAGGAACGAGCTCGTCGCTTCATCCGCACGTCTGCATTTGTCCAAGAAAAGGGAACGCTCTAGCGAGCTCACTCAATCGGTCCCCGGGAACCGGCATTGTCACTAGGCTCCATCCTCCTCCTCCTCCACAGCCACGTGTTCATGGCGGCGGCCTGCGCCTGCGCGGTCGTCGCCGCTTTCGCCTTACTCGCCTTGCTCGGCGTCGAGCTGCTGGGCGGTACCTTCGAAACCGTCGGGCTTGGCGTCACGATCAGCTACGCTCGGGTCGACTGCGCCCCTCCGCCTCCTCCGCCATCATCCGCCGCAAACGGAAGCGCCTTCCTCGAAGACCTCCCCCTGCTCCTCGCCGCCCTGCCCGCCGCCGCCGCGCCGCTCGGATTCGCCTCCCTCCAGTCCGGCGGCGCCTCCGTCCGGGGCCTCTGCCTCGGCGCCTCCCCGGAAAAAGACTGCCTCGCGTGCCTCACCGCGGCCGCCGAGAACCTCACCGGCTGTCTCCTCGGCGCGAGCCGCCGCGCCGGCGTCTGGAGAAGCGAGGGCTGCTTCCTCGCCTACGCGGACGCCAACAACAGCTCCTCCGCGCGCGAGGACGCCTTCCGCGAAGTCGTCCTTGCCGGCCAGGACCCGGGAGAAGCCCCAACTGCTTCGACCCGCGGAGGCTCGTCGCGCTCGCGCGGTCCATGGCGCGGAGAGGCGGCGCCGCGGGGGACCTGGGGGCGCAGGTCGACACGGACGCGGTGGCTCTGGCGAGTAATAACGCCACCAGGAAGAAGAAGAAGACGGTGCGCGTGTTCCCGGACGTCGCCAGGGGCCCCACCACGGTGCGCGTGCTGGCGCAGTGCGCGCGCGGTGCCTGGTCGACGCGGCGCGGCGGGTGCCGCCGTGCTCCTGGGGCCTCGACGGCACGCACGAGCGCGTGGCCGACGTCCTCGGCTACGACTGCTTCCTGCGGGTCGAGACGTCGGTCCCGTTGCAGTTCCTTACGAAGATGACATGGCCGAGTGAGTAGTTTCCTCCTCCTCTTCCCCATCCCGTCTCGAAAGATCATGGCCAGTTGTAAGCTGAAGAAGTGTCGTGAATTGTGATTAAGCGCGCGCGTGCCGTGCGTCGTCGATGCCTGCAGGCAAAGCTCTGGCCATGGCATTGTTCCTCTTGACACTGCTGAGCACAATCGCAGCTGGAATCGCGGCAGCATCAGGTGTGTTCCTGTTTCCCCACCTCCACATTCAGTCTGTCATCTGAATCTAATCTGAGGCTCTGGTAACTGGTGGGATGCAAAACAGAAGCAGGTTATTTGCCGGTGAACGCTCCGGCGAACTAAGGGGGGGAATGGTTCAGTTCAGCACTACAACGCAGCCATTCGCTCGCCGGACCTGATGCTGATGGCCACCCCGTTGCTGTTTCATCACCGTGTGCGGATCGACCTTCGTCCATCCATGCTTTCGTAGCTAACTACAGTAGTAGTGTAGTGTGTGCAGTATTAGTGTGAAGCATCCACGGTCCATGGAGTATCTAACTACAGTAGTAGGCCTCCTTTGATTCATAGGACTGTGAAAGGATTTTTGTAGGAATAGAATCCTATGGAAATTTTCCTATAAATGTTGTTTGATTCAAAGGATCATATCCTATAGAAAATAATCCCATAGGAATCTTGTAGTGTAAAATCCATAGGAAAAAAGCATGAGGTTGGAGCTCATGAAAAATTTCTTTAGCACAATCAAAGACAATTGTTCTTCCCATAGGATTCAACTAGTCATGACTTCTCAATCCTATGAGTTTCCTATTCCTACACTTCTCCTATCCCATAAATCAAAGGAGCCCGTAGTGTGTACATACAGGAATTAGCCACTGCGTTGGCTCTGTCGTCGTCGTCCTGGGTGAGAACCCCATGTGTATTGACCGACTCACGGCTTCATATCTCGAATCAGCTACTCGTAGCTCATGTGTGTTCTCATGTTTTCCTTCAACTAGTCTAGAGTTGCTCCGTTTTGCAAACTTGCAGCGTGATTGTTGTTTTCTCTGCATCTTTTCTAAGAATATTTGCACATCACAAGTCATGCCTAAATCCGGATCTGATTGACTGACCGTTAATCCAACGAAGAAAAAGGTAGTATGGCCAAACTGAATTGCGTTCTCCACAAATTGTGAAGAGATGCTATGGTCATCACATAGTTACTTACTACACAGAAATCATTTTCTCCCGCCAGGATGTACATGTTGGCGTTGCTGCCATTCCTACCAAGGCGGTTCGGCATTAACCATTCTAGCAGTTTTGATCTAGAGTGTTTTTCTACAAATAAAATCCATCATCTCAATGTTTTAGCCCCTGCGCTACACCTGGCCTTAAGATGCTCCATCTGAATCATAGAGATGACAACTACAAGGATGCAAACTCATTCTTTATCATGCACTGTCATCATGGAGTAAATTCAGAAGAGCAAAACAGGGCAGCGGTATCAGCATAAATTCTGACAACAGCTCACTAATCAAAGCAAAACCATTACTTAGAACTTCTATCGTATCATAGCTTCATAAGTACTGATTGGCCTTTTTTCTAAAAAAAAAATCAGAGCAGCTAACAATCAGCAAAGCAGCAACAGATAGCTATTGTTGTGTCGATCTGCACCAATTCTCTCACACAAGCAACCTAGAAATCATCAGTAGAACCAAAGCACAAATCAAAGTAAAACATATCCTCCTCCTTCCTGCTCAATCTCTCGCTGCAACAAAAAAAGACAAAGTATCCATTGAGTTATATGTTAGAGGCAGGTCAGTCTCCTTAAAAAAGCAATTACTGCCAACTCAATCCGATAATACTGATAAATGACAGTGAAATATCTCTTTAGGAGCTAGATGTCAATGAGAAACCTGCTGGCATATTTACACAGAACACACAAGTCAAGCTAACTCACATATGTAATCATCAGAAAAGCTACGAGCTTAGCAATGGATTTAGATGTTGGAGCATACTGTACTCACCAAGCTGACAACACGCTAACATGGCAAGCCAATAAAAAAAATCAAAAAGGAAACCAATGGCAAGCAAATAAAATGCTTACATGATATAGAAATTTTATGACTAACTCACATGTAATGAAAGAATGTAGAAGTATATTTGCCTCAACTGGAATTAATAAAAAGAGAACGTAGTGCCACAATTACTGAGTCGAAGGCAAGTACCAGGTTTTGGATACAAAGTAAAACATTATTATTGGCTAACCTATATATATTTCCTAAAAGCTAGGGAAAGTGGAGCAATTCTAGAGAATCAACTGGAGATGAAGTTTGAGATGAAGCTTTTTTATTGGTATTCGTTCCCTTTTGTCCCTCAGATCTTTATTTGGATTTTCCTGATACAGCTGATGAAATGCAGGAAATCTGTTGGCATGTTTTTTCACATGCATTCTCCTTGAATGTTAGTAGCCAATAAGATTATCCTCTCTTGTGCAAAAAAATAACGATTTCAGTGAGTATGATATTGACCTTTAAAAATGGCAAATGAACTTTTCCGTCTGACATGAAGAGGGTAACAAATCTTTAGGTTCACTATGTTCTCGTGTGTACATCTGTACTAACTCCTTTTGTGACCTTTCTAAACATTTATTTTATAATTTCCTAGATGATTACTAATTTTGGACGTCATCCAGACTACCAAAAAAAGTTAGATATGTAACAACTAGCATATTTTGTTCATAGCTGACCTGGTTTCAAGTATAGTGTTTAAACATGCATAAAATCGGTAAGACAAGTTCCCTATAAGTGTCACCACAATTATTCATTTTGATACATCTAATATCAAGCCTATTTCAGATTCATATATTCCAATAAAATCCAACTGTGGTGGTTTTATATTGTAATCATAAAAGACAAAGATACCAGAATTGTCTACATTTTGGACCCTACTCCTATTGAAGACACATACAAACTCAACCCACTTGCAAAATATGTAAAAAGAATATTATGGATTACTGAACACTTACCAAAAGCCATGTCAAAGGCACATCCTGGGTCTACATGTAACGAGAATATTTTCCTATGGCAACAAAAGATAGTAAATGATATTAGATGTATCAAAATGAATAATTTTTTGTCTTTCCAATTTGCATGTTTAAACACTATACTTATACCAAGCCAGCTACGAACAAAATATACTAGTTGTTCCATATCTAACCTTTTCCAGTAGTTTAGATGCCGTCCAAAATCAGTAATCATGTAGGAAATTATAAAATAAGTATCTAGAAAGGTTATCAAAAGAATTAGTATATATGTACACACAAGAACATAGTGAATGTAAAGATCATACCCAGAATTGCATGTCAAGATAATGCTTTGATATCAATCCTCCCCCTTTTTTGACTGTTTGGATGTCGTCAAACATAATCTTCTGTACGACCAAATTGGTATTTCTTGTAGTTTTCTCAGAGTTAAGTTAATGGCATATGGCTCAGAGCTTCATACCAGACTTTCCTGTAAATCATTAGCATTACCAGAAAGAAAATAACATAACGTATTTTGTTAATTGTATACAATTAGTAAAATAAAATAAAATTATTCAGAGAACACCTACTACTTGCAAACTACAGATACAACAGCATTGGTTAGTTTAATTATTTGAAAGGTCAGTTTCAACATTTTACTAGTACCATGTTTTACTTTCTATGGATTCTTTCCGTTCCCAAATTATGCATGCCAGATATATGAAGCGTAGCAACCAAAGGCACGTCAGGTCATAATCAGTAGACGGCAGGTTGTAGTTTCAGTTACATTGCTAGTCAATGTAATTCCTACTTCCAGCCTAAAAATTATCTGTAATTTTGAACACTGCTATATCATACAACAATCCTAAAAAAACAAGATGACAGAAAATCGTCTCTGCTTTTGAACACCACTACCAGGAGCAAATTTGAATTATATTTCTTGATATGAGACGGTTGTCTAAGGTAGATAATCATACGGTTATCTAAGGCAGATCATCATACAACAATCTTAAATTTAATCAACAAGATATATATGAGACAGATCAAGAATCAGGAAGATTAACTAAAGAAGTAAATTACTGTTTCGTGGAGCACGTACCCGAGCAGTGCAGACAGAGAGTTCCGGCTAGGAGAGTGGCAGCAACGTCGAGCTGGAGCAGGATTGAGGCGTCACAATGTCGACCTGCGGAAGAACTTCGGGCGAGGCGGTTTCAATCTGGGGTTTCGATCAAGGGATTCGAGGACCGTTTTCTATGGGCGACCCATGGTCCGTATTGGAGCAGAATTCCTGTAGGAGCCGGAGCAGGACTCGCTCGGAGAAGAGTTTTCGTCTTGTGCGCCGCCTGTCGGGTTTGAGATGGACGCCAAATCCATCGAGACAAGATCGACGGGACGCGCGCAGCAGGATTTGTGCTACATTTTTGGAACAATCACCTGTTCACCTGATGTGCGTGGCGTGGAAGAACACGGCCAAGGGTCCGGGCCCGCGTGCTCCAGCTCCGTCGCTGACCTGGCGCCCTTCCTGACCACCCCTGCAGCGCAGCACGCCGTCGACCTCCCGCACCTTGCCCTGCCACGCGAGACGGCGGTGCCGCCCGCTCGAATTGCTTCTCTCGTTCTTGTCCCCATTTCTCATCGAGGTCTAGGACCAATGCGAGGCTCGACCGCCCAACCTGCTGCCGAAATTGCAGGGGAGCTGAAGAGGAATGAAAGAAATCCACATGACCCCCTTATGTATTGGATTTGGGACGTTAACACCCCCTATGTTTAAACTGGGTCATTTAATCCCCCTATCTTTGCAATACCAGACAACTAACCCCCTGGCCTGTGTAGCCTGTTTTGTTCGGTGGTTTTGGCCATGTAGAGATTGGGTAGTTGCCACGCTGGCAAAGTGTGTCTGGCTAGATACAAAAATCATGAACCTGTTCTTTCACGTGTGACCTCTTCATCCCTATTCTCGAACGCAGCCGCGGCGATTCCTCCTAGACAGCGGCGACTGGCGAACGATCAGCGACATGGTGTCTTGATTAGAGTAAGAAAATAGGTGCACTGCCTTGTTTCTTGTGTAGCTACAATTTCAGGATGCTCCGGCCATCCTGCAGTGTATACATGTTTATGGCATGCACTTTTTCCTCTGTTGGCCTCCACCAATGAGTACACATCTGACGGACCGTGAAAGTCTCCGTTGGAGTGCAGGCGAAAACGAGGACATGAAGGACCCGTCAAACCGATCTTAGTCGTTTGGGGTGGCGTGAGGCTCCGCCCATGCTCTCTCCATGGATATGTCCACGACAATTGCAGCAAGACGAGCGGTGCCGATGTTGCTCCGATGACAAGGCGAGATGCAGATTCGCGCGGGTGGTGGTAGGGCCGGGAAGTGGCGCGGCAGCGGGCATGGGCGTCTGAAGTGGCGACCGTGGTATCGCGTCGGCCGACACTAGATTCGGCAATGGCGGCGGCGAGGATGTCTTGAGGGACGGTGACGGCCATCAACCACCGTGTTGGTACCTTTGGGATTGAGAGGCGGGGAGGAGAGTATCGAATGGCCGGCGGTGGCAATGACGATGCACCAATGGCGACGCCGATGGCGAAGGAGCCGGGCGGGATTCTTGGATGGCCGGCGTGGTAACGACATCGCGACCATGCTTTAACCGGAGTCCACCGTATCCTGAACCAGTCTCCATGTGCCCAAAACCACTTATCAAAACAGCCTACACTGGTCCAGGGGGGTTAGTTGTCCGGTATTGCAAAGATAGAGGGTTATTTGGCCCAGTTTAAACATAGGGGTGGTTAGTGCTCCAAACCTAATAAATAGGGGGGTTATTTGGACTTCTTTCAAGAGGAATCTTCTACGGGAGATGGTAGAGGCCACGCGAAGGCGCCCGCCGTGGCTCCCTCCCGGAGCTAGCTCTCGTTGGTCTTGGGATGCCATGGACATGGACGTGACCACGAGCTCGAGCCGACAGGCATGGTCAGCTTGCGACAGACACCTGCGCCGCTCTGCCGTGGCTCCCTCCCAGCCTGACTTCGGCCTTCGGTGGAGCCGCACCGGAGGGCGCTGCCCACTACAGCACGGCACGCACGTCACGGCAAATGCCAAGACCGAGTCACCGCTGTGGGTTGTGGCTGTGACCTGCGAGTTCCACATCACTCCTGTAACTATACCCACCCAGCCACACGTTCAACTGTACAGCCTCACGTAACGGGAAGCTATACCGTGCTCGCGCGCTCCGCGTACTGAACCGAACGTAGCCATCGCCATTCCCCATTCGCCATGCCATCCGTGAAGACGAAGCCTCCGTCCCCGGCTCCGGCCCTCGTGCTCCTCCTCCTCGCTTCAAGCTTCGCAGTTTCCAAGGCGGGGGTAACCTGCGGCGACTCCGCTGCATCTCCCTCCCCGGCATCACCACCGACATCCACCACCGCCAACAACAGCAGCGCGTTCGCCGCCAACCTCCACACCCTCCTGAACGCGCTCCCCAAGGCCGCCTCGCCCACGGGCTTCGCCTCTCTGTCCACGGGCACCGGCCGCGACAGGGCCTTCGTCCGCGGCCTCTGCCGCGGCGACACCACAGCGTCCGAGTGCCTCGCCGACCTGACAGAGGCCGTCCGCGACCTTCGCGGCCGCTGCGCCTCCAGCCGGAGCGCGGGGGCCTGGTACGAGCGGTGCTACATCAGCTACGCCGACACCGACGACCCGGCCGCCTACGAGGACCGCATCAACGCGACCCTCTACGACACCCGCACGGTGGCCGACCCGGACGCCTACGACCGGTCGTACTACGCGCTGATGAGCGGCCTCGTGGCGCGCGCGGCCGTTGGCGGCGGAAACAACGTGTCGGCGAGGACGAGCAAGTTCGCCACCGGGGAGGCGGTGTACGCGGCGGGCGAGCCGAACGGGACGCTGTACGGGCTGGTGCAGTGCATGCGGGACCGCAGCGGCGCGGAGTGCGAGCGGTGCCTGCAGGGGCTGGTGCCGCGGCTGCCGGACTGCTGCAGCGGGCACCAGGGAGGCGTGGCGCAGAACTTCAACTGCCACCTACGGATTCAGATATACACCTACTACGACCTCGCCCTCGACGCGCCGCCTCCGGGTCCGCCGCCGCCGTCTCCAGATGCTCCTCCATCGCCGCCGTCCACCGGAGGAATACGCGGTGAGTGACTTGACTTCTTGCTGTGACTGCTGCCGAGTCCGGTCAAAATCGGTGGCGAGAAAATACTACAATCAGTAGTAGCTGAAGTTTCCATTTTTGGGCAACATTTTTTTTCTTGTGAACAAGTCAACAAACAGTTTTAGAGACCAGAATGGTGACAGTGCCATCGCCATCATTCTTTTGCCTGCAAACACCCATCATCGCCTCGTGTTTGGACTTTGCATAGACGATTTTTCGTCAGTCACAGTCGACTGTGACGTATATTTCGTCACAGTCAGCTAACGTCATTGAAAACCATTATCAGAAGCTGGTCGTTTTCTTCCGTCTAGCTAGCCGATGGATCTATAAATTAACAAAACGATCGTATTTATCTTTCCATACGGCGTTTGCATGCATCTACTAATCTCTCACGGCTCATTAACACACTCATAGGTCCAGTTAACTACATATAACTAATTAATTTTTCATCTATATTAGCCCATATAAGATATAGTATATAAACTGGCACCACTTATACATACTATTGGGTTTTTATAAATGTGGATATATACATCTTGTGTATATTCTAAACATATTACATATTATTCTTAGAAAGTTGAGCTTCTATTATCATATATGGATAAGCATCGGGGCGTGAAAAATCCAGTTACAAGTCCATCTACAACTCCTCCCTCCTGACCTACAGAAAAAATTAGTTACAAGTTTAGATGCAACTCATGGTGAAAAGAAGCGAGAGAGCATTATGAGGACAAAAATACCTTAGTTGCAAGCCTAGTTGCAATTGTGACGAGAAAAAAATTCAGTTACAATTTCATATGAAACTACCTACGTATAAATTCCAGTTCCAACCCCTGTTTTGCAACTAGGTCGAGTAAAAATCTAGTTACAAGTCCAAATAAAACTACCTTCGTACAGAAACCAATTGTAACCCTAGTTGAAACTAGGTCAAGAAAAAAATCAGTTACAAATCCAAATAAAACTCCCTCTTATAGAAGCCAGTTTTAAGGTTAGATGCAACTCATGGTGAAGGAGAACATAGGGGCATTATGAACACGAAAATACATTAGTTGCAAGCGTAGTTGCAACTGGAATAAAAAAATTCAGTTCGAAATATAGATGCAACTCATGGTGAAAATAAATAGGAAGGATATTATGAGGACAAAAATACCTTAGTTGCAAGCCTAGTTGCAATTGTGACGAGAAAAAAATTCAGTTACAAGTCCATATAAAACTACCTACGTACAAATTCCAGTTGCAACCCCTGTTTTGCAACTAGGTCGAGTAAAAATCTAGTTACAAGTCCAAATAAAACTACCTCCGTACAGAAACCAATTGTAACCCTAGTTGAAACTAGGTCAAGAAAAAATCCAGTTACAAGTCCAAATAAAACTCCCTCTTATAGAAGCCAGTTTTAAGGTCAGATGCAACTCATGGTGAAGGAGAACATAGGTGCATTATGAACACGAAAATACATTAGTTGCAACTGGAATAAGAAAAATTCAGTTCGAAATATAGATGCAACTCATGATGAAAATAAATAGGAAGCATATTATGTGCACACACAAAATACCTTAGTTGCAAGCCTAGTTGTAATTGTGACGAGAAAAAAATTCAGTTACAAATCCATATAAAACTACCTACGTACAAATTCCAGTTACAACCCCTGTTTTGCAACTAGGTCGAGTAAAAATCTAGTTACAAGTCCAAATAAAACTACCTCCGTACAGAAACCAATTGTAACCCTAGTTAAAACTAGGTCAAGAAAAAATCCAGTTACAAGTCCAAATAAAACTCCCTCTTATAGAAGCCAGTTTTAAGGTCAGATGCAACTCATGGTGAAGGAGAACATAGGGGCATTATGAACACGAAAATACATTAGTTGCAAGCGCAGTTGCAACTGGAATAAGAAAAATTCAGTTCGAAATATAGATGCAACTCATGGTGAAAATAAATAGGAAGGATATTATGAGGACAAAAATACCTTAGTTGCAAGCCTAGTTGCAATTGTGACGAGAAAAAAATTCAGTTACAAGTCCATATAAAACTACTTACGTACAAATTCCAGTTGCAACCCCTGTTTTGCAACTAGGTCGAGTAAAAATCTAGTTACAAGTCCAAATAAAACTACCTCCGTACAGAAACCAATTGTAACCCTAGTTAAAACTAGGTCAAGAAAAAATCCAGTTACAAGTCCAAATAAAACTCTCTCTTATAGAAGCCAGTTTTAAGGTCAGATGCAATTCATGGTGAAGGAGAACATAGGGGCATTATGAACACATTAGTTGCAAGCGTAGTTGCAACTGGAATAAGAAAAATTCAGTTCGAAATATAGATGCAACTCATGGTGAAAATAAATAGGAACGATATTATGTGCACACACAAAATACCTTAATTGCAAGCCTACTTGCAACTCTCCCCTCCCGCTCCTACAGAAAAAATCAGTTACAAGTTCAGATGTAACTCATGCTAAAAGAATTTGTAGGGCATCATGGGCACAAAAATTCTTTAGTTGCAAGTCTAGCTGCAACTAGGACGAGATTCAGTTACAACTCTGGATGTAACTTTTCCATCCGGCCCTATAGAAAAAATCAGTTACAAATCTAGACACAACTCATGATGAAAAGAAGCGAGAGGGCATTATGGGCACAAAATACCTTAGTTGCTAGTCTAGTTGCAACTAGGGCGACAAAAATCCAATTACAAGTCCAGATGGAGCTACCCTAGTACATAAGCCATCGAGAAAAAATCCGGTTACAATTCCGTGTTCATCAAAACAAACGATACAGACAGATTGCTAAAAAGTCTAATTAGACTAGAAAAAGAATCTAAACTATGATTCTAGAGAAGTACTAAGTTAACCCAATCTCGAAAAAAAACTAAGCGTCAAAACTTATTAAAAAACGTGTAGAAAACAAAAAAAATTGGTTACACCTATAAAAATAAATGGTTTAGAGTTATTCAAACCACACTCCGGCCAGTAGGCAAAAGAAAAAATAACAAAAAGTGCAGTCAACCAAACAGCTAGCTACATCTAGTGGCCTAGACTAGAATCAGACTTGTGTGCTATAATAAGCAAGGCCAACTACCACATCCGAACAAAAATAACGCACGGAGGCGCACAACAACGCAAGCAGCGATGCGGGCAACATGCAGCGAAGCGACGCGGGCCAGCTGAACAACTAGCAACGTACGCACCAATCTTGACGATTAGACCAAATCAACGGTAGACAAGCTAGCTGCGTAGCAATCTATTATATACTAAAAGCAATATAAGGGTGTGTTTCGAGGCACCACGTTGGTCCACATCACCTAAATTAATCTGATGGTTGGATCTAAAATCTACCGCTAGGATTAAACAAGAGATTAAGAGTTACGTAATTGTTTAGCCACTTGATTTGTACCCTATAGTTTACCATGTAACGCTGCCACGTCAAAAATAAAACGATCAACCTTTGGAGCACGTAGCGCTACCATGTCCAAGCGTAATATCAATTTTTGGTCATCGGAGGTTTGAAAGACGTATATCCATAGGACACTAACTACGCCATTTAAAAAATGCAGGCTAGAGATATTGGAGTTGTACTATAATCGTGTAATGAAGGACTCCACGGAGTGTTCAGCCACATCATCCTAATTATTTGGATCGTTGGAATTTAAAAATGTGTCTGTGATTTAAGCCAAGAAAATAAGGCTAAGTCACATAGGTCTGTTCCACGTACGAGTTTGGTTCTGTATAGTCCATCCAAGCACAGATTAATAAAGTGTCCTTGCCATCCACGGTTGTGCATGAGACGTGTGGATAAGGAAAGCATCTTTAAAAAAATTATCGACAGCTCTGGTCGTTTTATAGAAGCCCCCTCCGTCCTAAAAGTGATGTCTCGGATTTACCAACATATAGATGTATCTATATACTAAAATATGTCTAGATTCATTTAAATTTTGATAAATCCGTGATATTAGTTTCAAGACGGAAGGAGTACGTGTTAGACTTGAACTTTTCTAAAAGAATCATATAGGGATTTTTTTGCGGATCAGAGAATCATATAGGGACTTAGCAGCGCAATTACACATATTAGACAAAAAAACTCAAATTTGTATACACACAGACATGAATGAGTATACAAAAATAGTGACGATACATCACAAAGACTGAGTTTGGTACTGACCGACATAGAAAAATTGGCAGGTTCTTGGTTTCCAAGACCGTGCATATGAAACAAGTTCTAGAAAGGTAAGTAAAAAAGTTACCTTGATAAGCGTGCACACATTGGTATTATATATCTTTAAAAGACAAATTTAGGATGTTTTTCTATTGAAAATATTGACTGCATTGAGATAAAAACTGATCGAACATAAATGATATTAAAACTATTCTCCGGTGTTACATTTTGACAATCAAATATTCCCTCCGTCTCAAAACAGATGTCGAAAATTTGTCAAATTTTAGATGTATCTATATACTAAATATTGTCTAGATTTATTCAAATTTTGACAAATCTTCAACATCTATTTTAAGACCTGAGGGAGTACATTTTTTTGTCGGATATTAATGTATGTCCTTAACTTTTGTTCCATTTGCTCTTTTAGACACGTGAGTCAAATAATCGACCTAAGGTATTGGGGCATCGTGATGATGTTTATCATGAGTGCTCACGACAGGCTTGGTAGAATTTGGTGCTGCCATGGAAATATTGTAAATTGGTGGTCAAATAATTTTTTAAAAAATTATGAGCAATCTGAGTCGGTGTAGTCATGTGACATGTAAGACTACACTTGGACCTACCCAAAAGAATCACACACTTGGAATAGAAACTCAAATTTCTATACACCCAAACATGAGTGAGATACAAAAAAAGTGAGCATGTGCTAGGCATCGCAAACGCTGAGATCAATAGGAACATGTTGACGTATTGACATGCATGAAACAATGGCAGGTCCTTGGTCTACACACTGTGCACATGAAATAGAATTCAAGGAATGTAAATAATAAATTACCCAGATAATCATGCAAACATTGGTACTATATATTTAAACTTCAGGGATCAATCAATAACACACTGAGAATAATTAATCTATGAATTTAGCTTTATAGCGACCCATTTACATGTTTTTAGAAACATAAAGGATGATAATTGTGCAAACATAATGCAAATGGAGATTTGGTGCATGTGGTGCCAAAGTGCTCCCTTCATTTTGAAAATTTTGAAACATGGTATTTTTGTGTTTAAAAAAATTCCCAGGAATACATGTACAGTGTTCATATATTTATGCGAAATTTCAGTAAATAATCGTTTTATTTTGGGCTACAGGAAAAAACAAATTTCTAATAGTGATTAAGACTAGAAATACATATGTTTTGTCTGAATTGTCTTTTTTTTCGTGTAGCCCAAAATACAACATAGTTTTAAACAAAATTTCGGATGTACATTCTAGATGTATGTATCTAGCTATCTATATTTTTTCAGATTTTTGAAGACTAAAAAGTAAAACAATTATTTTTGAAAAAAAAGTTTGCACACCGATGTAATGACCGAGGTAAAAAGGGGTAGGTCCTTGGTTTGGACACCTCTCATATGAAATAGATTTAAGAGACATAAATTAAATGTTATCTAGATAATCGTGCAAACTTTTATTTATGGGAGTGTGGTAGGAGAAGCCCCTACAGCGATTTTTGTTATTGAAATAATAAGGACTCAAATCTTTGTCCGTGAAGACTTGAAACTGGGTGTATGGGTTGTACATCTACTTCCCTAACCAAGTGAGTTAGGCTCACTTCTTAATCGTGCAAACATTGCTATCATATACAGTAAAAACACACATTCAAGGTAATTTTTTCTATTTAAAATGTTGAGCGCATTAGATTAAATTAAAATTAAAATTTCTCTTTGGGTGTAACATTTTGACAAATCAAATACACGTATTTGTGGGATAAAAAATTGAAATGTGTAAGTTATTGGCGTATCATTGGGAAAATGTTCTTAATATTTGTTTGATTTGTGCTCTTTTAGACACATGAATCAAACAATTAACCTCATTGGCATAATGATGATGTTTCACGAGGATGTGTTGATGAAAGGCCAAGCATAATTAATTGGTGCCTTGGAACTATTGTAAATTGGTGCCAATTTTTTTTGAAGTACGAGCAATCAGAGTCGATGTTTTCATGTGACAGGATGCAACAAATAAATTTGACTGGACCTGATTAAAAGAGAGAGTGTAGGGTAGCTGGAACAAAGAGTAAAGAACAACATGAAGGGAGAAAAATTAGATCTAAATAAATATTCAGCGTTGAATTAAGGTGCTTCATACTATTTTGCCTACTTTTGAAATTGGTGACTTGCCTTTTTTGGAAATGTTACAATAAATATTCAGCGTTGAATTAAATTGCTTCATACTATTTTTCATAGTTACTATTTTACTTAACATAGTATTTCGGTGGCAAAACGAACATTAAAAATTAGAATTACATATTTTTAGTATATGTGCAACCATGAATTAATTGCGTAGACAAGTTTGACATGCTATAGATGATGCCCTCGCATATGCGAGGGCCACCTTTCTAGTTCCGATAATAAAAAAATGGATGAGTGCAGGAAAGGGGAGATCGCCGAAACGTGCCGTCGTCCTCGCAGCCGCGCTCTCGGTCGGAGCACTGCTCCTGCTACTCTCCATGCTCGTCTGCCTTTACACGCAGAGGAGAAGGAAAAGGGCGAACAGGGCACCACGAGGTACGTACACATACACTCGCGTCCTCCCTGTACGGACTTTAGCATTGCTTCAGGCATTCACTCATGCGTGAGACCGACGTGCACAGATGATGCTGGAGAAGAAGAGAGCGGGAGGTACGTTTTCCCGGAGCAGTTCACTCTGCCGCTGCTGAGGGCTGCGACGGGCAACTTCGCTGCCGAAAACAAGCTGGGAGAGGGAGGTTTCGGGCAGGTGTTCAAGGTAATCGCCCTATCCTACCATGCACTACTTAGTTAGATAGGCTATCTCTGCTTACTGTTCCGACGATTCGCTTTCGCAGGGCATACTGCCGGACGGGCAGGAGATAGCCGTGAAGAGGCTGTCGCAGAGCTCGTCGCAGGGGTTCCACGAGCTGAGGAACGAGCTGCTGCTGGCCGCCAAGCTCCTGCACCGGAACCTCGTGCGCCTCCACGGGGCCTGCCTGGAGGAGCGGGAGAAGCTCCTGGTGTACGAGTACCTGCCCAACAGGAGCCTCGACACCGTCCTCTTCGATGACGGGCGGCGGCGGCAGCGACGGCGGCGAGGGCTGGACTGGGGGAAGAGGTACGGGATCATCTGCGGGATCGCCCGTGGCCTGCTGTACCTCCACGAGGAGTCGCGGCTGAGGGTCATCCACCGGGACCTCAAGCCCAGCAACGTCCTGCTGGACCAGGACATGAACCCCAAGATCTCCGACTTCGGGCTGGCTCGCGCGTTCCGGGGCGACCAGTCCAGAGACGTCACCAAGCGAGCAGCTGGTACCCTGTATGTCGAGGCGTCGACCAGTATATACTTGCTCTTTTTTCTGAAAGAACTAGTTGAAGCTGTACTGATGGATGCGCACGCGCGTTCGCAGTGGGTACATGTCGCCGGAGTACGCCTACAGCGGGCACGTCTCCACCAAGTCCGACATGTACAGCTTCGGGGTCATCGTGCTCGAGATCGTCACGGGCACAAGGAACACCGGCCCGCCGTGCCAGGACGCCGACGGCAGCACCACCAACCTGCTAAGCGACGTACGTAAGCGCACCAGCATGTGACGGTCGAGCTATTGATGGCAAGAACAAACAAACTCCTACTACCCAATTTGATCCTCACGGCCGGTTATTTGATCAACTGCAGGTGTGGGAGAAGTGGAGGGCCGGGAAAGCAGCGGAGATCGCCGACGCGTCGCTGGGCGCGCACTACCCTCGGTCCCAGATGCTCAGCTGCGTGCACATCGGCCTCCTCTGCGTCCAGAAGAAACCGGCGATGAGGCCCGACGCGTCGGAGGTCGTGCTCATGCTCAGCAGCCAGTCCACGTCGCGGCGGATGCCGTCCAGGCCGGCGTTCTACTCCGGCCATTCCGGCACCGGCGGCGGCGTCGACGACTCGCGTGTCACTAGCGGAAACGTCTCGGAGAATGGCGTGACCATGTCGGAGCTTCAACCCAGGTAGCTGGGTAGAGAAGATGCAAAAGAAGAAGGTTCCGGACTTCCAGTACATTTGGTACATTGTGCAAGAGTGCATAGTACGAAAATGTACCAAGGAAAAAAAAAAGACAAATGTATGCGGAGGTGACAATATGTCCTGATAGGGCAGCTTCGTCATTTTTCCATTTTTCTACGATTCATTTTTTCAATTAAGAAACACAATTACACAGCACATCTACATAGCCCGAACTGCAGCAGAAAAACCCTGAAAAAAGAACTACTATCCAACGAGTTTCAGTGAATAATTCGAATGGTGCATGTATTGGGCGGAGGAAGTATACCGACATAAATGGGTTCGACTGACCACTTGCTTTGAGTCTGGTCATAGTAGGTGTATCATAATATTAGTATCATGCATATAATACTAGTGTATAATACTATGTCTCTAATACATCGTATCATATAATAATATCATAATAGTGTTATATTTATTGATTTGTAAAATCTTTATGTAAAATGTGTGTATAAGATTTACTTGTCATTATGGTTTCTAGTTTTACGTGCTATGATACCGTATGTACCTATGATACTCTAACCACCTCTCTTCATTAATTATCACGCCACATCAGATTTTTGTCAAGTTGGCATATATGATACACCTTATGATACTAGCACTAGGACCAGCCCGAAAGAAAGCATTTTTCCTAGCCTTCCGGATCCCCAAAAGATAGTTACCAACCAAATCCCTTTTACTTCTCCTAAATTTCCTTAACAAGACATCAATACAATGCAACACATCTGTAATTGACAATTGACCCCAGGCACAGCTTTCTACATTCCACACAAACGTAGCAAGAGGGCAGTGGAAGAACAAATGCATGATGCTCTCATTTTGTCCACAAAACAAACATTTCTTCTCCCACCTCCCACCGTTGTGTAAGAGTACATCCCTAGCTAGAGCATCTCTAACAGATTAAACTCACCGAAACTGAAAACGGTAAGTTCAGCCTCCCGGAAACGATGATTCGATTGATTTTGGCACTCAGCATAGAATAGAACCTGTAAATACGAACCGAAAAAACAAAATTAAAATTTTATGGGAGAATTCAACGATGAACACATATAAACGAGGATAGTTCATTGCTCCGATTGAGCATCATACATACATAATTTTCACATAAAACATAAAATTAACTTACTCCTCCGCCGCGTGACCTAATTTCAACAAAATTTGGCCCCGGGGGGCCTCTACGCGCGACGGAGGACGGGGAGGCGGAGGAAGGCGAGGTGGCGGACGGTAGAACACTGCGGCGCGCGGCCTACTCCGAGTCGAGCTCGACGATCTCGAGCTTCATGCGGCGGACGCGTGCCTCCCTCTGCACCGACTCGTACTCGCGGACCTGGCGGACGGCGTCGGCCTCCTCCCGGCGAAACCTTGCGCGTGCCTCCACCTCGAAGATGGCCGCAACCTGCTCGATCACGGCCTCCTCCGAGTCGAGCTCGACGATCTCGAGCTTCATGCGGCGGACGCGTGCCTCCCTCTGCACCGACTCGTACTCGCGGACCTGGCGGACGGCGTCGGCCTCCTCCCGGTGAAACCTTGCGCGTGCCTCCACCTCGAAGATGGCCGCAACCTGCTCGATCACGGCCTCCTCCTCTTCATGGACGTAGTCACCGGGGAAGAAGAGATGCGACGGCGCCGCGTCCTCTTGTCCTCCGAGCTGCTATCGTACACCGGTGGGAGAGGGGGGCGGCATGACCCGCCGGAGGAGGAGCCCTCGCCACCGTTTGCGTAGCGGGCGAGCTTCCCCGGGGGCGTGAGCCCCCAATTCGTTCACCTCCGGGCGCTGGCGCTGCGCCTCGCCTGCTTATTTTCAGCGCTTCGCCCGGCGAAAGGGGGCCACGGCGAAGTCTGCAACCACCGACCGCCTCCCCTCGTGGAGCTTTCGCGGCTAGCCATGGCGTCGATGGGGAGGTCGGAGCTCGTCGGAGCTGGGTGGGATTGCTCATTGGAGCTGGGTGGCGGAAGACGGCGGAGCGGCGGAGGGGAGTAGGGTTTGGAAACTGAACTCCCCTCCGCGGCCCGTTTTAATAGGGGTCGCGCTTCGCATTTTTCGGGCCCCCGAACTGAGTTTACGGGCCAGACCGCGAGTTCGGGCTCTTGTTTGGGCCACTTTCGGCCTGAACTCGTAAACTAGCCGAAAAAGTTTAGTTCTGGCGGGTTTTCAGGTTCTGTTAGAGATGCTCTTAGTATCTCTACCGATACTAGTATAAGAGCATCTCTAGCTGGTACCACATATCGGCCGGACCGCGTATCTCTCCACCGCATGTGATGCATGTCGTCGTTGATTCCGATGACTCCGACTCCTCCGACGATGGCGCGGCCACGAAGGACGACGACGTCAGCAAGGCGAAGTTTAATTCGCTTGAGAAGATCGTCTCCGATGTGTGGGACCGCGCCAAGAGTCCCTGCGTCGAGCGTGACATGGAGCAGCGCTCCCTGCGCTGCGACGCTCCCTGCGCCAGGTCCGCCATGCGCTGCGACGCTCCCTGCGCAAGCACCAGGCGTGCCTGGCTTCTTCGTCGTGGACTACTCCGACTCCTCCTCCTCCAACGAAAACGAGTAGGCGCGACGCTGCGACAACAAGATCCGGTGAGTAGGTACCACCGGTAGGGTTAGGAACGTGCTAGGGTTTGCATCGATGTCGTCCGTGCGCTGCAGCGGCATCGATTTGTTGTATAAATATGATGATCTATAATAGATCAAACTATCCCCTATGTATGAACTTGTGATTATAATTTGGCGCCAAACTATATTTTTCAAATATGCAGTTCTTGATTCGGTACATGTTCTGCGCCGATAAATTTGGCACTGCAAAAGTGATGCGGTAAACTGCAAGGCATTTTTCCAGTATGAGCGTTTAGGGTATCTGCTAAAGATACTTTAAGTACTCTTTTCCACCATAACCAACCAAATGAATGTTTTAAGGCTCCTCCATATGAATTTATAAGGCACATCTCGACAATATTCCATGGCCATATACGTTTAAAAATTGCACAAAACAATGGGTTTCTATTGCAGTTTATTAGGTTCATCACTTAGGGTGTGTTTGGTAGGGTGGCTCTACTCATAATTTCCCATCTGAGATGGAATTCCTTGTTTGTTAGACCGGGTATGTGTCCTGGGCACTGCCGACTCGGTACGAAAACAGCCCAGGCCCGCTAGCGAAGCCAAAATCGAGCTTCCCTCTTCCGTCCTGCCGAATCGATCCCGAAAAAACGCCCCGCTCGTCCCGAAAACTTTCCCCGCCCATCCATCGAGCCCGAAGGGAAACCGCCCCGTGCCCCCCAGTCCCCATCCCGAGCCCGACCCCTTCACGCGTTCCCCTGCCCTTCCTCTCTGCTCTCATCGCCAGTCTACCCGCCTCCCAGATCCCGCCGCCGGTTCGACCTTCCCCGCCGCCGTTCGACCTTCCCCACCACTGTTCGACCTCCTCTATCCCTCGAGCTCACTCCCTGCCCTCCTCCCCATCACGACGCCCTGCCTTGCACGTCTGAAGCTCTGCATTGCCACCATGGACGCATGTGCAGGACGGGGATCTTCGGCGCATCTGCAGTAGTTCCCGACGCCGCCCGCACCCCTGTACCGGCCGCCCACACCTCTGTACCAGCCGCCGCTGCACCGGTTCTGATCTGTCTGCTCTGTCTCCGGCTCGATCTGATCTGCTCTGTCTCCGGCTCTTCGGCCTCGTGTACACCGGCAACAACAACGTGAGGTACAATGCTTTGCTCCCTGGTGTTTGCTCGCTATGTATAAGGCTCGCTGTGTACAATGCTTTTGCTGTGTATATTTGGAAGCATGATTTGCTCTCTGTGTACAATGCTATGCTCCCTGATATGTCATAGTACCAACATGATTGTTTCTATTGCTTTAGATGGATGATTTGACAAGAAAACGAAGGCAGCTAATTGTGAAAGCTGCCGGCCTCGCAGCTGTATTGGGTGCTTACATGGTGTTTATCTCAAGAAAAGCTAAGAAAATTCCGACGATGACAATAGGTCGTAGGATTGATATGGATATAGTTAGGGAATCGAATCTGAGATATGTCAGCATGCATGCTCCGAGGTCTCGCCGGCATAGCAGCAAAATGTGTCGAGACAGACAAAGGATTCAAGGAGGTCCATATTACCAAAGTTGCAAAAGATTTGACCCAATTTGTCGGTTACGAAATGACTGATACCCAGTTGACCAATCATCTCCGCAAGTGGAAGGCAAGGTATCAAAGAATCGAAAAATTGAGAATGTTAAGTGGGGCACTTTGGGATGATGATTAAAAAATGATAGTTTTAGAAGAGCAACATTATTTGGGTCACACTCAAGTATTCCATGTTACTATTGCAATTTGTCATTACGGCTGAAAATATGTCATTATTGCTACTGATATGTATTTTCCTTGATGTTATGTGTAGGAAACTCCCAAGGATGCTGAATTTCTTAACACGCCACTTGTGAACTTTGAATATATAGAAACTTGCTTTGCCGATAAATTAGCCACGTGTAAGTTTGCAATAGGATCTAATGAGCCTTTGGGGAAACCCATTGAAGTAGAGCATTCGGGGAAACCAATTGATTTGGAGAGTCAAATAAATGGAGAAGGCTTTGTGGAAGGTCAAGGCGCAGATGGCTTTGGTGTCCATGACATTGATGCTAGTACTCCTTCACCTTCTAGCTCAACTAGGAAGAGGAAGAGGGCTCCTATTCTGGCCGAGGAAGATATGGTCCAAGTTACAAACATGTCAGAAGCATTGTGTGATGTGGCTGGTGCTATCAACAACACTTGCCATACCGAAACCCACCCTGATTTGTGTAAAACTGTAATGAACCTTACCCAATTTGAGATGGACCAACGGTTGGCTGTTTTAGATTATTTGACGGAGCATAAGGGTAAATGCCTTAATTTTATGAAAATGGAAGTTGAAGTTCGTGAGGCGTCATTCAAGCGTATCATAGCTAAAAATCCCGATCTTGTTTGATGTGTCATTGGTTGATGCAAGTTGGGAAACATCCTCTTTTGTAATGCTTAGAACTAATGCATTGTCGACTTGGCTATATGGATCTATTATTGCACTCGTATGTACTTATTATGAATTGCAAATTTGTCACTTGGAATGTATGACGTGTTGTTTTGGTGCTTATTATGTTGGTGCTCCAAATTTGCTATCAAATTTGTCACTTGGTATGTATGACGTGTTGTCACTTGGTATGTGCTAAAATTATTATATACTTGTTGGTGTTCCAAATTTGTTGTTTATTATGTGTCGAAATTATTATATACTTATTGAAATTTGCACGAGTTGAATTATTATTGGTCTCAATCACATGCAGTCTACCAAACAAAGTCTGAACTCAGCATGCTTACACAGACCTGGGCTACCAAACAACATCTCAGCTCAACATATCTCGACAGACACAGGCTACCAAACACATGAGAGAATCTCAACACAACTTGGTTGGGGTCAACATGTATGAGGAGAGAAAGACAATCTGGATACACCCGGACTACCAAACACACCCTTAGTTCCACACCGGACAACTCTACTTTCAAATGTGACCATTGTCTCCCAATTTCATCTACCAATGGACTCCTGAATCTTAGCAAATTAATCCCTTTACGAAACACATTTCTCATAGTGATTTCTTTATCCAAGGAGACAACAAAAAGGCTAGGATATCTAGTGACAATTTAGAGTCCCCAATCCAATGGTCAGACGAGAAACTGGCTCTATCTCCCCTACCCACTTGAATCTTGCAGTGAACGCAAAAGAGGTTCTTTATCTCCATCGGACCTTGACAAAAATGGGAGTCAGCTGGCTTAGCAAACACCAACCAGCAAGAAGCAAGCGATGGAGATTTTTTGGTTAGAATTCTCTACCAAAGATCATTTTAATCGAAGAATTTCCACAACCATTTCCCTAATAGAGCAATATTCATTATGTCCAAATTCAGAATCCACAACCCTCCCCGATCCTTGGGTAAACAGATGGTCCCAATTGGCAAGATGGTATTTTTGTTTATCTATGTCACTACACCAAAGGAATTTTGATCTAAGCTTGTCCAATTTCGCCCTAGGACCCACTGGTAATCTAGAGAATGATAACATATATAATATAGTTCTAGTAAGAGAGAAATTGATTAGTGTTAGTCCCACAGCTAGCATCCTCCCCTTCCACACTCCCATCTTGTTTCCCCATGCTCTCTTCTGGTGGTATCCAATCACTCGGCCTCAATTTCTTCATCTACATGCACTCCCAGGTATTTCAGAGGCAGTTGTCCCACATTACATGCTAAGATAAGATCTCACCTAAAATCTGAACGATTTTGAAATCTGAGAATTATTCAAACAAAAAATAAAATAAAAACGAAAAAACAAAACAGAGAAAAATCTGCAGGAAGGCCTATCTGGCCCGGCCCAGCAGAAGCACGCCCGCAGGCGCTAACGCCGTAGCTATGGGCGTTGTATAGGGAACCCCAAACGAGCCCAGAGCCCTACTCTACCACCGAGCCCTACAGCTGCCGCCGTGCCGTTACTTGGCGGCGCCACCGCCGACGCCTCAATCCCATGCCCCCACTCCCCAACCTCTCACGCGCGTCGCCGCCATCGCCGTTCCCGTTCTTCCTCTTCGGCAAATCGCGTTCTTGCTGCCTCCACCCCGTCCGCAGTTGAGTTTCGAGGTACGAGGTTGTTTTCTTCCAGCGATTAGTTAGAATCCGACTGACCTTCATAACTTCCTGCGCGTGTGCAGGGTGCACGGCGCCCACCATGTCGACGCCCTCCGGCTCCGGCGAAGACGACGGAGACGCCCCCGCTGTCTCCACGTATTACAACGTTTACGGTCCCGACGTACGTGCTTTCTGGCCCTCTTTCCTCATCCTCTTTGGGGGATAAATTAAGGTTTCACTGTTTCAGAGTAGTGGAACCGGGGAAATTTTTAATCACCTGAAGCTGTGTTAGTCTGCTGCTAGGAAAGGCTGCATTTTTGTTTTTGATTTGTTGTTGGTGGAAAAGGATGTAGTTTTTAATTCTGACGCAGGTATGCAACTGGTGTTTTGGAGTTTTAGTCTGTTAGTATTATGATTGGAATAGAGGGTCAACATTTGCTACTTGAAGGTCGAAGCTATGCCTTATTTCTTGCTGAACTAATTCTTGTACTGTTTTTTACATCCTATCCAGGCCAAACCTGATGTTGTTTTTAAGGAAGCCACTTCAGATTCCACATTGAATTTGCAGGTTCCTCTCATAGCAAAAAAACACCATGCAAACTGACCTCTGTTTTTTATATTATAACACCATTTATTTGTAACACAGGATGTCCAGGGGCTAGTAACTTGGGTTATTGGTGAAGGCATGCTGCCTTATTGGGTGTTTGTTAAGGTAAATTCTGTCTCCTTGGGTCTTTACTTTGTGGAGCACCTGATTTCCCTTCTTACTTTCCACTGTGTTAGTCATTATCAATGAAGAACAACTGAATTTTTTCTGTTCCATATTTTTCATGTCCGCACTTCGAACTGAGAACAATCTCCTATTTAGTTACTAAAGTTCTATCTTAAAAATACGTCTAACATTCTTTTAACCTAGTAAGAATCATAAAAACATATTGGCAACTCGGTGATGACAATGAGTAGATGCCTATTTTCTGTATGCCTCGATATTTATTTTGCACATGATATGTTAGTTTGCTAATTGTGTTATATTATTTGGTGCTTCAGAAACCATACCTCATCTTAGCACTAAGATTTTCTTGTCTTTGGTGTTCAGAACAAGCCTCTTATCCCAAAAGTTGTCCTTCTCTATGTTCCTGGCCTCGATGCAGCTTTGTATATGTCGCAGTCCCGCCTCCTTTCTTCCTTGAAAGAATTGTGTGGCAATCCAAAAGCTGTTCTAGCATCAAGGTTTGTGCATTGAACAGAAGACTTGGATTTTTTTGCCCTCAGCCTTTTGTATCCTCGTGTATCATTGGTACAATAGTGGCAACATTCCCATATTAATTCACTACACTGATTACGCCTAACTTCATTTTTTTCCTGGCAGCCGTATACCAGATGAAAGGCATACCATTGATGCACTTCTAACATGCAGAGTAAAGCGAAAGCGCCAGTCACAAATACCAAACCAATCATATGAATCTGATGGAGGTATGATATGATCCAGATCATGCTCCTAAAGATTGTGTATCTATTATGTGTTATTGGGCCCATACTGTATGATTTGGTCTGCTATTATGGTAGTAGCCACTAGGCACTGAAAAGAAAAATCTGAGGTTCGTTTTATGGTTAAGATTCCATTTTTGAAGATCATGTGACTCAGTTAACTGTTCCCATACTTTCTGGTGTCGTTTACTTCCTACAAAATTTTCATTTCTACTTGTAACATGAGGAGTTGCTGCCATTTCATCAATACCCTTTTTAACTGTTATCTACTTGTATTTCTCAGTCATGTTCTATTTTAAACGTCACATGGCAGCTAGCATTATAATCTAAAGTAATGTCACAACAGAAGCTTCTCGCCAGCCCAGAGTTGAGACTTGAGAGTATAACGAATTAACATGATATGTTTCATGCTGAGCATCTACCATTTATTTCCCTAAGCTCTCTAAGCTCAAGATGTCTTCTCAAATCTCTCCAGTCAATTATTCCTTCTCTAGTTTATGGTAGTTCATCTGTTTATTTGGTGCTTATGTACATTTATACTGAAATTAAAGTATGAATTCCTTTCAATGACAAAATGGGGACTGCTGATTCCTACACCTATTTTTTTTTTCAATCGGTTAACCTTTTTTTTGTTTAAGGTAAATTATCAAGTCTGGAGGACCTAAAAGACATACCATTTCCTGTTAAGTATTACACACTTTCTGGGAAAGACTTTGAAGATAATGGCTACCCACTCAGCTTACCAGGTTAGCTTTTTGTTTGTTGTCTCCGCCTCCATTTTTATGCTCTGATGCTAAATCAGCTTTCTTTTCTGCCAAAAAACTTCAGGATTTGTCCCTACAGTTCCAGCTCCTTCAGGCTCTTCTCCATTTGAAATTCTTGCACTTGACTGTGAGATGGTAATACGATTTTATGTTTCCTGAACGTTTAAATTATTGATGTATGTTCTGAGGCCCTTGTTTGATTTGTTCATCGAAGAAAAAATTTGACATATTAGATTTGTCTAGTTGATAGGTACATTAGTGCTATGTTTTATTCTTATTTTAATATTCATTAAAAATTTATTTCATGTTATTTTGCAAACTTTTACTTTTCAGTGCGTGACTGTAGCTGGATTTGAACTTACAAGAGCGACATTAGTCAATATTAAAGGAGAGGTATGGACATTACTATTATGAAGAATTCTTCCTTTGAATAATTGTCCCTCTCACAGTAATGCTTTACTTGGATTTGTGTCCTATTGATCAAAGTGATCATTTCTTCTTTACTGCATGAGCCAGTATTTTCTTCGCGCTTCAGTGCCCATAATAAAAAATTGCAATCTCTTCAGGTGGTACTGGATAAACTAGTTAAGCCTGCCAATCCAATCACTGATTACAATACAAGGTATATGATGCCTTTCCTTTCCCTTGTACAGCAAGCAGGAACTATGTTGTATTTCTCAGTCAGTTTTTCCTTGATGTCTTTATATTATAACATAGTTGTGCTATATGTAGATTGCTAGGATTGGTTACCTCTCTTTGAAGCACATGTATTGTAGTACCCCCTCTTCCGGAAATAAGTGACTTGGATTTGTCTAGATTCGCATGTAGACAAATCCAAGTAACATATTTCCGGACTGAGGGAGTAGTATTAATATGGTATATTCATGTACAGATTTTCGTAATATTCTCAGTGCGCTCTGAAGGATAGGTGTATAATTTATTCTGAATTGTGCAGGTTCAGTGGAATCACTGCTGAGATGCTATCAGATGTGACCACAACCCTCCAGGAGATTCAGGTCAGCTGTTTCTAATTTTCTCATGATCTTTTGTATGTGTGCATCATGTTGTCATACTTTGGCTGACACCATTGTGTTTCTCTTTCTACTAGGAAGAACTGGTCGGACTAGTGTACAAAGAAACCATTCTTGTTGGGCATTCTTTGGAAAACGACCTTATGGCATTACGGATATCTCATGACTTGATCATGGATACTGCCGTTTTGTACAAATATAGTCGTGGCCCTCGCTCTATTAAAATTGCTTTACGTGTTCTGGCAAAGAAATATCTTAGCCGGGAGATCCAGAACACAGGGTCTGGGCATGATAGCGTGGAAGATGCAAGAGCTGCTCTCGATCTTGCCCTTTTGAAAATCAAATACGGTAACTCATACTTTAAAGTTTTTTAATTGCTTTTCCAACTATTGTTTCTTTGAATCCTTACCTGCGCATGGACAGAACATGATAAACATATGTTTTTGGTACTCCCTCCGACCCATATTAGTTGACTTGGATTTGGTTAGATTCGGATGTATCTAGCACTAAAACATGTCTAGATACATCCGAATCTAATCAAATCCAAGTCAACTAATATGGGTCGGAGGGAGTATTACATTTGACCGCTTTATTGCCTTTTCCGTGGTAATATCTATCACCTGATGTCTGGTTCAACAGGTCCTGATTTTGGCTCTCCACCATCGTTTTCACGACGAAATCTGGCTTCCATTCTGCATGAAAGTGGGAAAAGATGTTCCTTTATTGATGAAGCGGATGTTCTTAATCGCTATTCAGATGCTTCTTGCAATTCAATTGCAGTTTTCTCAGATAACGATGCCCTCTCCAGATCAATGAAAGAGGTTAGCACTATAGTTTTTCAGTGGCATTATTGCCTCTATAAATTTTTACAAGTGTTCATTAGTTGCTAAAATCCCACTGCAGGTAAAGAACAAGAAAATCAGCTTTGTCTGGACTCAGTTTTCAGGATTGATTTCTTATCTGCATAAAAGAGCTCAAGATCCCGAGAAACTGAAATCCTGTGTCGCAGAGGCTATTGCATTGAGAACCTGTGATGGAAAAACTGCCCGGAAAAGGGCTAAGGAGCAAACTTGTCCAGAGTTGAAGGAAGTTTTGTGTGAATTGGACAGGAAAATTCGAAAATTACACAGTGCGCTGCCTGAGAATGCTATGCTTATCGTATGTACGGGTCATGGGGACACTCCTTTGGTACAAAGGTAGATCTATTCAGGAAAAATACATTTCATGCTTTCCCTTCTAGTTTGAGTTTGTCTTTAGCTGCTCATAGTCTATCACTTGAATTCCAAAAACTGTTGCTCCATGTGTCCTACTTACCTGAGTAACCGTGGTACGCGATGCAGATTGAAGAAAATGCTTAACCACGGAGAAGAAATAATCGAAAGTAGGGAGAATATCGTCCATGCATTGGAAGATTTGCAAGCTCAAGCAGAAGTTGCCCTATGCTTCTGTTGCGTCAAGCATTAGCTGTAAGCAACTGTCCTTTTATCCCCGCATGTCCTGGAAGTGGAACCATTCTGAGTTTGCATTGTTGACAGCTATTTTTTAAGACTAACGTACTGACTGACTACATCCCTTCAGTAGTTGCAGGATGGATTCACGTGAGTATATTCTGAAGATTGATGTGGGTACTAAATCTTGGGAAGGATGGAGTCATGCATGGATCCTAACCGGCTGACATGAAAAGTTCCGGCTACAGCAGAGCTTGAAACACGGCTTTCGAAGTCCCAGATAGCATTTTCATTTTTGGTGGGCTGGGATGATAAGTCGTAGTATATGTTTTGCATAGCACTGTTCTGGTTTCAGGTTTAGCAGATAGGTAACATTTTGAACAATATGTACCAGCCAGCTATAGAGCATGCACTGTCATACACTACTATCGTTGGCTTTAGTATAGGGATAGCATAGATGACAAATCATCTGCATTATTCGTATTTGTGCTTATGGCATTTTAATTTCATCTGCATTATTCGTATTTGTGCACCTGGTGATATCTAATGGTGCCTTGTACAAATCATCCACAAGTTAAATTGGCATTAATCTTAGTCTAATGTCGAAATACTTATTTTTTTGACACAACGAGCAATGTCGGGAAATCCCATTATTTGAATGAAAAACACCACGTAGCATGCTATTCTGAACGTTACGCTTTGACCATGAATTTCTGTTAAAAAGGGTGAAGTCTCACAGCAGGTTTAACATTTAAGTGCCAGCAGCGGCCATGTGCAAGAAGTGTTCACTGCTTATACGAAAGAGATAAAGTTAGATAGCAAAGGAACGCGCCTACTCCCTCCGTCCGTAAATAAGTGTTCTTCTAGCCTTGTTCTAAGTCAACTTTACTACGTTTGACTAATTTTTTAGGATAACGTACCGACGTTTATGACACTAAATTGTTACCATTTGATTTATTTTTAAATCTAGTTTTATAATATATTAATTTGATGTAATATATGTTTCTATATTTCTCTATAAAGTTGATTAAATTTGGTTATGTTTAACTTAGACAAAAGCTAAATGTACACTTATTTGCGAACGGAGGCAGTATGTGGTAACAAAACAATCACGCACACGGAGCTAGCCAGGGACGGAGCTGCCTTAAGGGCTGACCCCAATGAAAACTAGCAAAATCCTCACTAATTTGTACTAAGTGATATTTATTTATAGAAGATGACCTTAATATAATTTAGAAGTTATAAAGCTGACTCCATTGGCAGATTTTTTTAGCTTCGTCCCTGGAGCTAGCGAGCTTGGATCGATCGGTGCAAGTGAGCTGTGCTCTGGTGGACTGCAGCCGCGGAAGACTGCCTCGCCACGGCCACCAAGAATTTTTCAGCGACATAGTTTTGAGAACAGCCGCCATTGACGACGACACGTGACAGACTGGCCAAGCATTGGTGATCCATAAAAAGCGTCGTTGATTTAGTAGTACAACTTTGTGCTAAAGTAGCGACACATATTGTGGATTGGAGGGAGTAGTTTAAATTATTTGATTCAGTGTACTAATAGTATACATTGTGAGAAAATGCAGCTAACAGAGCGTGCACTAAAAGTAAGTGCTGCAAACAGGGATCAGAATCTGCACAAGAACACAACCACGCAAGTAGTAGTAGTAGCAGGAGAGCATTGTAATACTATTACAACTTGGTTTTGAGATTGCATACTAGTAGTATACCCAGTAAAATGCATAAAAATATGGCCATTACAACAAAGTTTAAACACCATCAAACAAACACAGTTCACGGTCGGAACTACTACTACTACCACTGATTTTTCTCTTCAAGCAGCGAACACTCGGGTGAAACGATCTTTGCAAAATGATCATCAGAAAATCCTATAATGTAACATTTAAGCCCACGTGGTGAAAAGAGATCTTCTTAAGGTAAAGCACAATACGTACCGTCATGTAGAGCTCCTTCAGCAAGGGCGCAGCTGCAAGAATAAACATAGTCCAGGTGAGATCATACCCTTCAGGAACATCAACCAGATTCAGAAACCTCAGCTGGCAGAACACGGATGCAAGCAAGAGTCTCCGTAGCACATTCAGGCTGCACCCAAATCTGCAACACATGTTGATGAGATGGCAGAGAAGAACCGAAAGCCACAGTAGCAAAATGACTAGTAGTACCTTTTCAGATCGAAATCCCAGCTTCATATTTCGCACAGATGTAATGTAAACCTGAGAAACTCGCTTAATTTCACCATCTTGTGAAAACTACGGGCGACATTAGTGAGGCTTAGAGACTCGAGCAAAGGGACATGACCAATGGATTTGAGGCCAACCTTCTCTGAGCTTATTGAGGCCAACCTTCTCTGTCACAACACTGAATTTGGCCGCCTCAATCAAGTGCGTCTCCATGGCATGCATGATCAACAGCGAGTCCAATGGATATTGGGGGCATCATCTCCCAAGTAGAACGTCATAGACAGGAGGCGGATGATGTGTTCGCCTGGATTTCTGCATGTCACTAATGTTAGATTATATTTACTTGCATATTAAGTTAGGGTTTAGGCCGGTGCGCTCCACCTTCTCTCCCCCCTCTCCTATATAAACCATTGTATTCTCTCATTGTAAAATTATCAATTATTATTATTATCACAAATTTACATGGTATCAGATTAAGGTTAGATTCTAGGGCATGGCTCCCACGCCTCCCACCCCGCCGCCGCCACCCCCTCCGGGATTCTTCGAGTGGCGCGCCGCCATGGCCGTCGTCGCGGCTGCCAAACCATCCACCTCATCTGCCCCACCTCCTATCGCCACCACCATCAACTTCGCCGATACAATCTCCGACGTTACTCCATTGATTCTCATCACTTTAGATCTCCCCAAACACAACTACTACCATTGGAGGCATCTTTTTGAGGTGCACTTGGGCCGCTGCAACCTCCTGGCGCACGTCGACCCCAACATCTCGCCGTCTCCCTCGGATCCCCGCTGGGTCAAGGATGATCTCGCTGTGATATAGTGGATCTACCAGCGGGTGAGCACCGAGATTTTCAATCTCGTTTTCAGGGCTGCCACCAGCGCCGCCGCCCTTTGGGCAGCCCTTCGTCAACTTTTTCAGGACAACACCGACGCCCGTGTCAACACGCTCAACACCGAGCTTCGGAACACCGCCCAGGGCGACTTGCCCGTGGGGTATATCGCCCGCCTGCACCATCGCCGATGAACTCCGTGAACTCGGTGATCCCGTTGAGGACAAACAGCTCATCAAGATCCTCCTCGTCGGCCTCAATCAGCGCTTCAACAAGCAGCAGTCCTTCATCCCCATGATACGGCTGTCTCCTTCCTTTGCAGAAGTCCGCTCCATGCTCTCCTGGGCGGACCGCGCCATGACCACTCAAGAGTCTCGCCCTCAGGCCTATGCTGCTGCTCCACGGCCTCCTGCACCGCCATCGCCCGGCTGCGCTTACTGTTTCCACCGCCAGTTGGCGCCTAGCCCCAACTATAGGGGCACCGACCTATCTATCGGCCGCTGCACCACGCCCAACAAAGACTGCCTCCACCTGCCCCGGCACCACCACCGGCTCCACCTGCAGCACCAGCTTGGAGATCTTCTCAGGACCCTTGGACTGGCATGGTTCAGGCTTGGCCAATGCCCTGGACCGCGTCCTCTCCTGTTGGCGCGCCACCTGCCTACACTGGTTCGTGGCAGCCCGACGTGCATCCTCATACAGGCTCACCTGGCCTCCTTGCACCACGGGTCCCTGCACAAGTTCATTACGCCGCTCCTTCACTGCCCATGTATGTTGCACCATCGCCGGCTCCCTATGCCTCGCCGATGCACTCGCCGATGCCCTTTGCTATGGGTCCTTATGGCCCTTCGACACCGGTCACTTATAATCCTGGAGGCTACTACTCGCCATACACCATGTCCTCGACTCCTGCTGCACCGCCACCACTGCGCTGATTCACGTCAACTGCACCGACTCCCTCTACTCCGAGCTGGGACCAAGCTGCGTTTCTACAGGCCATGAATAATTTTGCTGCTCAAGGTAACTCAGGTACTGATTGGATTTTCGATTCTGGTGCTTCTAGTCACATGTCTTCATCGAATACTATGCTGTCAACTTGCATACCATCTCATTTTTCATCCATTACATTAGGCGATGGTTCCTCCATAATAATTTCATGTGTCGGTCATACAAACCTTGCATCTTCCACTTCCAAACCACTCCTACTTAAAGATGTCTTAGTTGCACCAGCCCTCATTAAAAATTTAATATCTGTTCGTCGTTTCACCAAAGACAACTATGTTTCCGTCGAATTTGATCCTTTTGACTTGTCTGTGAAGGATTTCATGACCAAGGCGGAGATCGCTCGCTTCGATAGCTCTGGCGACCTCTACTCTGTTCATCGCGCTCCTGCGGCCTCGTCTCCATCATCCATGCTCGCCTCCGTAGATCTATGGCATAAACGCTTAGGCCATCCGAATAAAGCCACTTTATCCTCTCTACTTAGTGATTTTTCGATCCCTTGTAATAAAGAGGTTCATAATTCCTCCATTTGTGAGTTTTGTCAACAAGGAAAACATGTTCGTTTACCATTTGCGCATTCTACTTCTCATAGTACTTATCCCTTTGAACTTTTACACTGTGATCTATGGACCTCTCCAACTGTGAGTCTCTCCAGTTTCAAATACTACTTAGTTATTTTAGATGATTTTACACACTTCGTTTGGACTTTTCCACTTCTCAACAAATCTGATGTCCACTCACTTTTTATCAACTTTAAAACCTATGTCAACACACACTTCTTTTTACCCAAAAAATTTATCCAATGTGACAATGGAAAAGAATTTAACAACTTTGCAAATCGTAATTTCTTTCTCCAACATGGCATTCTCCTTCGTTTCTCTTGCCCTTACACTTCCCCACAAAATGGCAAGGCTGAGCGATCACTCTGTACCATCAATGACATAGTTCGCACACTCCTCATTCAATCATCTATGCCCTCCACGTTTTGGGCTGAAGCTCTTAGAACCGCAACCTATCTCCTCAATATTCGACCATCTAGTACTAACCCAAATACCACACCTTTCTACTCCCTTTTTCTCTCTCACCCACACTACACCGAGCTTCGCGTTTTTGGTTGCCTTTGCTTTCCCAATGTCTATGCAACTTCCCCAAACAAACTCTCTCCACGTTCCCTTCCTTGTGTCTTCCTAGGTTATTCAGATGAACACAAAGGCTACCGGTGTTTTGATCTTGTGACCGGTCACATTCACATCTCTAGGCATGTCACTTTCGATGAAAACACCTTTCCTTTCGCCACTAGAACCCCTACATCTACTCCCACCACATCCACCCCTCGCCCAGCAAATTCCATAAAACCTCACTTTTTCGTTCCTAACCTGCCCTACAACCCTGCCACGGCTGCCCACTATCCTGCCTCGACCAATACCGCTCCCGATTATCCTGCCATGGTAGTCCCTAACCCTGCCCCGGCCGACTCGGCAAATTTCTCGACCACCCATAACCCAGGTTTACGCTCGCCGCCCCAAAACTCCTGCCCCCGACAATCAAACTACCCAGTCCTCTGCCCCTCATGCTGCTGCGTCCTCCTCCTCCGCTGCGCCGGATGCAGCAGCTCCTCCTTCCTGGCCCATTCATCAACTCGATGTAAAAAATGTTTTCCTCCATGGTTCCTTAAACGAAGTCGTCTATTCTCAACAACCTTCCGGTTTCGAAGATTCTTCTTTTCCTGATCACGTTTGCCTTCTCCAAAAATCTCTCTATGGCCTCAAACAAGCACCCCGAGCCTGGTTTCAACTTTTTCTACCTTTATTCAAACTATAGGATTCATTCCCTCTCGTTCTGACTACTCTCTTTTTGTTTACCACTCTAACACCCAGGTTGCATATCTCCTACTTTATGTTGATGATATAGTTCTCACTGCCTCCTCCACAACTTTTCTCACTCATATTATTTCTCTCCTACAAACTGAATTCTCTATGACTGATCTAGGTTCCCTTCATCACTTCTTAGGTATAGATGTCACTCGTGATTCTTCTGGTCTTTTTCTCTCTCAACTTCAGTACTCTGTTGATCTCCTAACTAGCGCTGAAATGTTAGATTGTCAACCATCCCGTATACCTGTAGATACTTCTTCTAAATTTTTCTCGGATGGTGATATTTTTCCTGATCCGACTCTATACCGTATCTTAACTGGAGCCCTTCAGTATCTCACCATTACACGTCCAGAAATATCATATGCTGTCCAGCAAGCTTGTCTTTACATGCATGATCCAAGAGTCCCGCATTTTAACCATGTCAAATCGCATACTTAGATATCTCAAAGGTACATTAGATCATAGTTTGCATATCAACCACTCATCACCCACATCATTGACATCATATTCCGATGCAGACCGGGCTGGTTGTCCAGACACTCGTCGATCCACTTCAGGATACTGTGTTTTTCTTGGCAATAATTTAATTTCTTGGTCTTCGAAGCGTCAACTTACGGTTTCTCGCTCGTCCGCAGAGGCTGAGTACCGTGTTGTTGCTCACGCAGTTGCTGAAACAGTTTGGTTGCATCAGTTACTTGTTGAGTTACATCGACCTATTGGTCAGGCCACAGTGGTATATTGTGATAATATTTCAGCTGTTTACATGTCTGGAAACCCAGTTCAGCATCGACGGACAAAACATATCGAGATTGACATCCATTTTGTTCGAGAGAAGGTCGCTTTGGGAGAAGTGCGTGTTCTTCATGTGCCTTCTACGACCCAGTTTGCAGATATTTTTACCAAAGGACTTGCTACTACATCATTTACAGAGATTCGTTTCAGTCTCAACGTTGTCGAGCCCACGGTTAAGACTGCGGGGGATGTTAGATTATATTTACTTGCATATCAAGTTAGGGTTTAGGCCGGTGCGCTCCACCTCCTCTCCTTCCTCTCCTATATAAACCATTGTATTCTCTCATTGTAAAATTATCAATTATTATTATTATCACAAATTTACAAGTAAGCTCTTTGTTGCTTCAACAGCAGCTGCTGCATTCATCCGAACCAAGTCGTCATCCATAGATACGTTCGAGCTTGACACACCCTCAGGGCTTGTTTACTTATCCGGTATTTTTATCCCAAAAAGATACGGAAATATACAGGGATTTGGTGTTCACCCAATACTCACAAATCCTTGCAAATACCCTTCCCCAAAAATACTCTAGAGTTTTTAATCTAGCCAAAAATACACTAGTGTGGAGCGGATTTGTGAGAATATTCCGGGATTATCCCCTCCAAATCCGGCCTAGTAAACAACATACGAGGAAAAAATTTGAAATACGAAATAATTTATTCCCAACCCCTCAGAAAGCCTAGAAGTAAACAAGGCCTCGGTAGGCGCCAAGTCCCGAGCATCAGGGCGAGAGAGCTCGGCGGACAGCCGGCTCCGCACCGTCTAGATAGATAGGATGCCTGTGACATCGAGCCGGTCAAGAATGTTGACCAGGCAATGCGCTGAGCCTACCATCTCTATTGCCTTTCTGCATTTGGCATGGATGCAAATAAGAGTTAGTTTCACCCTAGTCCAAGATAAAATATTCATATTCGCACATAGTATGCAATTTCTATACTCCAAACAAAACATTGCAATTAAGAAAGAAAGAAAAGAAGCAATTATGATCCAGCCTCAGAGTTGCAATTTCAATATACTGTCTGTCTTAAAGGTGCAATTTTTATGTCGTTACAACTTGATGTTTTTCCCGTAGAGAAGTTCAGATTTAAAAAGAACCGAAGCAACTTTGATTAGAGAAAGGGTGCTCTATGAAAACAAAAAGATCTACTCTAGAGGAAAAGAAACGGGAGTGGTAAAGCAGCCCACCGCGCCATCTGTCTACTCCCTCATCTCCAAGCTCCACTCGAGCTGCCACTCCCTCTCCGCCATAAAGCAGCTCCATGCCCACCTCCTCTGCTGCCATGCCTCCCGCCACACCCCATTCCCCTACAACCACTTCCTCTCCACCGCCGCCGCCTCCGATTACGCCCTTCTCCTCCTCACTTCCCACCCCGCCCCCGCCGCATTCTCCTTCAACGTCGCGCTCCGCTTCTTCGCCGCCTCTTCCCGCCCACGCACCTCCCTCCACCTCTTCCTCCGCATGCTCCGCTCGCCGCTCCGCCCGGACACCTACCTACACTCTCCCTTTCCTCCTCCTCGCGGCCGCCCGCTGCCCCTGCGCCTTCCTTCGCCCTCTCGGCGCACGCGTTTCTTCGGAAGCTCGGCCTGCAACACCACCACCACCACACCGTCCACTCTCTCATCACCATGTATTCCAACCTCGGCGATCCCCGCGCCGCGCGCAGGGTGTTCGACGGAATCCTCCATCGGGACGTCGTCTCTTGGAACGCCATGATAAAAGCCTCCCAAGCCTCCTGGCGACGGGCCTCGCTCCACTCGTCAGAAGTTGGCCTATACTTTGTAGAATTTGGATCAACATATAACACGTCTTATATTTCCGAACAGAGGGAGTACGTAGTAATGAATGTCATCTTACCTTAGCAGCTGATCAATTTGTGTATGGTATGTATGATGGTGCAGGTACGCTCAGAACGGCATGTCAAGGGAAGCCATCTCATTATTTTACAGCATGCGGAAAGCGGGTGCACGTCCAGACAAAATAACATTGGTAGGGGTGCTCTCGGCCTGTGCTGCAGTTGGAGCTCTGGACCTAGGCACTCAACTGGACAGCTATGCCTCACACAGAGGCCTGTACAATAATGTCTACGTGGGGACTGCATTGGTGGACATGTATTCAAAGTGTGGCAATCATAACAAAGCCGTACAGGTTTTTGGGAAGCTGCCATGCAAGAATGAAGCTTCATGGAATGCCTTGATCTGTGGTCTTGCCTTTAATGGGCGAGGCCATGAAGCCATTCGGCAGTTCGAACTGATGAGGAACGAGGAAGGTCTCCGACCGGACGATATCACTTTCATAGGAGTACTTTCTGCTTGTGTGCATTCTGGGTTACTGGAAGATGGCCGACGATGGTTCAATTCCTTGACACCTGAGTTTCAAATCATTCCCAAGATCGAGCACTACTCCTGCATGGTTGATTTATTGGCACGTGCCGGACATTTAGAAGAAGCATGGGATTTCATTGAGAAGATTCCTGGTAAGGCAGATGCAGTCATGTTGGGGGCTTTGCTTGCTGCTTGTCAGAAATCAAAGAATGTTGAGGTCAGTGACAGGGTCATCGACAGGATCATGCAGCTGGAGCCCTCAAACTCGTGGAACTATGTGGTTTCATCCAAGATATATGCAAGTTCAGATAGATTAGATGACTCAGCACGGATGCGAGGACTGATGAGAGAGAGAGGTGTGAGCAAAGTTCCAGGTTGCAGCTGGGTTGAGGTTAGCGGCAGAGTTCTTGAATTCTATGCCGGGGATGAACCACAACATGGTGCGGACGATATGTATCAACTCCTTGACATGCTGGTTGATGAAATGAGACCGGAGGGATATGTTCCAAATCTTGATCTGGTGTAACAGTCTTACTCAAATTTTCTCTCTGGATTGTAATTCATCTCTGTGAGGCTGGCACTCTGTCATGTGTAAAGACTAAACAAAGGAGGCCACTGTTGTTTTTTCTGAGAGGAACAGAAACATCAGCATATAATTGTTGGATGTCCAAGATGGAACATTGCTTTGCATTCGTTCTCTATGACTTGATACCAGTATCAAACACAACTATTTTGAATAAGCTTAACGACAAAGATTTTCCAATTACATTCTTCGCAAGAAAAGATATTTTCCAATTATTGCACCATTCTATGTCATGTGCAAAGATCAGTTGTTTGAGCTCTGTCTAGGAAATTACCTGTTTCAGTTATAGCTACCCTCGAAACTTTCAACTGATAGATTTCAATTCTCCAATGGGAAATCATATTTTCTCTAAATAGCTATTGCTCTTGGGAGCTGAATTGCATTTCCGTATATATTACATTATATTATTTTGTGGCTGAACATATTCTGCACTCTAGTGATCTTCATATTGCTAGTCTTTGCCGTCACATTTTGGCAATTTGACATTAGAAAAAATAAATTATGAAAAAACCAATCCATTTTTTACCCATATTTGTTCCTTATGTGATGTGGCAATGCATTAGGTGAAACTTCAGCATTATGCTGTAATCATGCAACCTGCTCACCAGTCCGCAGAGTCAACAAATCAACATGACAAAAAGGAAGGTATAACATGTACTTCTCAGTTCACTCTTCCATCTCAATTTTGTTCTGTATTAAGATTAACAAATTATAACAGATAATAAGTCAAAAAGAGAAGGTCTGCCTGATTTATCATTTTTGGGTTTTTTGTAACAAAGAGTTTCAAGTTAAAATTTTGGAAGGTGACATACCAGGCACTCCGGAGTATGTTAACCATTTTTCCGAACGGTTAATTACACCTGATATTTCTACCTTTTGAATTACTATACTGTATAAAGATTAGATAAACTTCCTTTTGTAACCGCTACTTATTGATATTCTCTGCTTTTACTGGTTCTATGCAGTTATGGGCACAATATCCTTTTCTGTCCCTACAAGCAGCTTTCGAAAAATATTTCTTTCATTATTTTCAGCTGGAGTTCCCTAGATTGAGAGATAAGTTTCTTCTATTTAACTCAAGATTATTTAACTTAATATCATTTGTGGCCTAGTTTCTGAAAGTTCTATTTGTTAACATTACAGATTTGTTAAAAGAAAGATTGGCAGAAGTAGATGTTCAAAGAAAGATAAATGGAGGACATTCTGGCGATTTCATTATGCAAATGGAATGCTCATAATAAGGATATGGTGCCTTCCTGTTATACTCCCTCTGTCCTAAAATGTAAGGCTTCGCTTGACTTCTTTTTGTCTTCAATGCAATATTTTGACTATGTTTTTCACTTATAATATGTCTACATGATTAGTATAAAGACGCACTCCATCTGAAACCAAAATATTTCGCAAGTCAAATACAACGATAACATTTACGCATGCCCAGTCCATATACTTTTGGATATATTAGTGGTCAAAGCCATTCATTTAAAAACCGTACAAAGTCAAACACGCCTCATATTTTTAAACAGAGGGAGTGCATTTATCTTCTCGGGGACATTTTTTTTTTGGAAATGGTTGATCTTCTCGGGGACATAGCCTCTTATATACTCCACTAAGTAATGATCATTGTGAATTGAAATCTTCTTTAAAATTTGCATTCCCATGTTTTTCGTGAACAATTTGTGCACTATTTAACATCAGTCATCAGGTGATACTTCTTTATAGGCGAGTTGTTAAATCCTGCACTAATATATTGGAGAATATGCTGCTCAAAATAATGCAAGACAGCATTGAAAATGATTTGTGGACTTGGACTCTTGTCTCTCAGATTATTACTCTCCAAACGAGGTGCCGAATTTTCCAAGCATATCACTTGTTATTTGGAACAATAAGTAACACTTATTATCATATATCAGATTTATGCACCATGGTGAATGTTTAAGAAAAACGCCATAATATCTCAATTTCCTTCAACATATATTTCACTGTTCATTAGGATTTGAGGCTGAATATTTTGATCATGCAATTAGTCGGTACCTGCTCTTGTATTTAGAATTCTCATTGTTTTCAGTTCACATCATGCAGATGAGCTACGCTTTATATATGCTTTCATATCCCTTATATATGCCCAAGCCTATGTATGATAGAAAATTGTTATTTGCTACACGTGCTTTCTTCTTGATGCATAGATTTTTTGTATTGCTGGCTTTTTTCCTGTGCACATTAGATGGTAACTATAGCTTTCGTCAAACCATCAGTGCAAGAATTCTTCAGTTGCATTTGTAGAAGTATACTGAGCATTTTAGTCTTCTTTTATGGGTTCTTCCAGTCATAATTATTGTCTACATCAAAGCCACTACGAAACGCATAATGGAATTTCGCCCATACTATGAGATCACTGAGGTTGTCTAGTAACACGACATTATCAAAGCTTTTACACACCACATAATAGGATTGCTGTAGCTAACTCGTATCTCATGTTCCTTCCAGCAATAAAATGAGCATATAAGATAATCAAGAATGCTTCTTGACTAAATAACCCCATGTCCATACTTTATCCCATCTCATAGATCTGCCGAGTGGCGAGAAGAGCGTCTGGTTCCGCCTCCGGCACCACGAGAAGAGCGTATGTTCTCGTGCGAAATCTGAAGAACTGCCGGGGAGATGGCCGGGACAGATATACAGCGGCTTGGGTTCCGCCTCCGGTGGCAACACGGAGATTGGAATAGAGAAAGAATCAATATCCTTCTGTAATCTAAATCGAAAGGGGGTCGAATCCGGACTCCAGGTTGAAAAGAAGCTGCTTTGATTGCGGGCTGCGGCTCCGGATTCGAATCCGGATTGCGGCTCCCGAAGGAGCGGCTTATTTGGGGGTAAAGAACAAGAAAATCATCTTTGCCTGGACTCAGTTTTCAGGACTGATTTCTTATCTGCGTAAAAGGGCCCAAGATCCCGAGAAACTGAAATCCTGCGTCACAGAGGATATTGCATTGAAAACCTGCGACGGAAAAACTGCCCGGAGAAAGCGAAGGAGCAAATTTGGCCAGAGTTTTGTGTGAATTGGACAAGAAAATTCGAAAATTACAGTGCGCTGCCTGAAAATTCGATAATACACGTAAGATGGACCGGCTAACGGAGCGAACGGCCGGAACATGTAGGCCAGAAAATTTAAACCGAATAGTTAGAAAAGATAAACGTAAAAATATCGGTTAGGGCAAGAAAATTTTAGCCGAAAATTTGCGTTGCTACTACGTGATATGACACGTGTTTAGACAAAATTAGACAACGAATAATAAACGTACGAACACATGCCGCCGAATCGAAGATGGACGGCCGAGAAGAGACCGTGCACTGTTCATCAACCTGGCTCATAGACTGGACATGAAAGCCATGGGCTTTAATATATAGGTATACCGGTCATGGAGATACTCCTTTGCTACAAAGGTAAATCTTTTCAGAAAAAATACATTTCATACTTTCCCTTCTAGTTTGAGTTTGTCTTCAGCTGCTCATAGACTATTACTACTCCCTTTGATTCATATTACTTGTCACTAAAATAAATATATCTGGACATATTTTAGTGTTATATACGTCCATTTTAATAATAAGTAATATGGATCGAAGGGAGTACTTAAATTCCGAAAAACTATTGCTCTACTTACCCGAGTAACCGTGGTACGCGATGCAGACTGAAGAAAATGCTTAACCACGCAGAAGAAACAATCGAAAGCAGGGAAAATATCGTCCATTCATTGGAAGATTTGCAAGCTCAAGCAGAAGTTGCCCTATGCTTCTGTTGTGTCAAGCATTAGCTGTAAGCAACTGTCATGAAGTTGCCCTATGCTTCTGTTGTGTCAAGCATTAGCTGTAAGCAACTGTCATTTTATCCCCGGGTGTTCTGGAAGTTAAACCATTCTGAATTATGCATTGTTGACAACCATTTTATTTAAGTAAGACTAATGTACTGACTGACTACATCACTTCAGTAGTTGCAGCCTTGCAGGAAGCCTGGATTCACGTGCGTCAGTTTTGAAGATTGATCTGCCTAGTACTTAATTTTGAGAAGGATGGAGACACGCATGGATCCTAACTGACTGACATGAAAACCTCGGGCTTCAGCAGGGATTGAAACACGGCTTGGAAGTCCCAGATATAGCCTTTTGATTTTTGGTGGGCTGGGATGATAAGTTGTACTCCACCGTCATATAATACCACCGTTGTCTTTAGTATAGGGATAGCGTAGATGACAAATCTGCAGATATTTTCTTCGACTGCTTATTACGTTTTAGTTGCACATCTGCATTATTCGCATTTGTGCACCTGGTGAAATCTATATAGAGAGGTTTGGCGTCCTCCCTGAGCGCATGGACTGTAATTGTGTATATTGATTTCATCAAGTGTTACAGGGTTTATATAGAAGAGTACAACACACGCTGTCAACTGAATACAGTTTCAGATCCTAACAAGTGTTAGTAACATCTACGGCGCCCGTCGCCCACCAACATCATCAGGCGCACACTCCAGCTCTCCAACTGCTCCTACACGCTCATCACCATGCGCCACTCTTGGTCAGGAGCAGCGGGCGCGGGCAGGGTCAGATGGATCTACGGACTGATCTCGGCGGAGCTCACGGGATCACACTCGCACCGCTCACCAGTGTTAGAAGTACAGTTTATCTACACATGTAACAGCAATACCGAACGTACTATGAGTCGGTTTGCTTCACGTAGTCTCACGTAATCTTTCTGTACTCTCTCTGATTGTATCCTCCCTGAACTCATGTACGTACATCTGATATAAATATACAACGACGGCTCGGTTGTTTGTACCGAGTAGAGCACTTTGCCAATATTGTTTATATGGTATCAGAAGCCTAACTCTTCCGTGGCATCCAATCTACCGGCCAAATCGCAAAAACACAAACCTAGATTGGTTTTCCGACTACCCACCCCGCCGTTGCCTCCATGGCTACGTCAAGCTCCACTGCTGCACCCGGCCTCGGGTCGCCGCCGTCCGAGAAGCTCAAACGGGGGAACTACCCCAGCCGGAAGGCCACGATTCTTCCAGCCTGCGAGGTGCCAAGATGGTCGGGCTCCTTGACGGCACCGAGGCTGCTCCCTCAAAAACGGTGGCCGTGGAGCTCCCCGACAAAACGCCCGGGACGGCGTCCAATCCTGCTTACGATGCATGGCACGTTCGGGATCAACAAGTCCTCAGTTACCTCCTGAATTCTCTCTCGCCGGAGATCCTCACTTCGCTTCTCCGTTACGAGCATGCGCTGAAGTCCGGAAGGCGGTGGAGGCCATGTTTGCGGCGCAAAGCAATGCAAAGATCACGAATCTGCGCATCGCGCTCGCCAAAACCAAGAAGCTGGGTATGACTACACCGGCCTATTTTTCTAAGATGAATAGCATCGCTGATGAACTCACCGCTGCTGGTGTGGAGATCAAGGAACCGGAGCTTGTATCCTATATTCTGGTTGGACTTGGTCCAGCCTATGATAATCTCGTTGGTGCCATTGGTCTTATGACTACTCCAATCTCCGTCAATGAGCTGTACTCTCAAGTCCTCTCTCAAGATCAGCGCCATGACCTGCAAGGCATCTCTCACGACGGCACCTTCGAGTCCTCTGCCAACGCTGCCACCCGCTCTAGGCCTGGTGGTGGCTATCGTTCGCGTGGTGGAGGGAAACAACAAACCCTCTGGCGCGTGATCGCCCACGACAACAACATGATGATCGTCCACATCAACGTCCTGGTAATCAAGGAGGAGGACGTACTGGTCCTGCAGGAGGAGGCCGCGGGCGTGGGCGTGGCCGTCGTCGCACAACCCCATGGGTTGAAATCACGTGTCAAATTTGCAATCGTGAAGGACATGCTGCTAAGGACTGTTGGTATCGTTTCCAAGATGATGATGATGACATGTCCGAGGAAAAGGATGCGTATGCCTATGGTGTCGACACTAATTGGTACTCGGACACCGGTGCTACCCATCATCTCACAGGAGAACTCCACAATCTCTCGGTCTGTGACAAGTACAATGGTCGCGACAAAGTAAATACTGCAAGTGGACAAGGTATGGATATTTGCCATGTTGGTCATTCAATAATTCGTAACCCTGTTCAAAATTTTCATCTTCGAGATGTCTTACATGTGCCTAATGCTTCCAAAAATCTTTTATCCGTCCATCGCTTCACACTTGATAATCATGTCTTCTTAGAATTTCATCCCTTCTATTTTTTGATCAAGGATCAGGTCACGAGGAAAATAATTCATAGAGGACGGTGTGTTGGCGGTCTCTATCCACTTATTTCATCTTTGGTGTCTTCCTCGCACAAGCATGCTTTCCTCGCCGCCAAGCCGTCATCAAGAAAGTGGCATAGTCGTCTAGGACATCCCTCATTAGAAATTGTTAGGCAAATTGTTAGCAAGAATAATCTTCCATGTATTAGAGATTTGAGTCTAGAGTCGGTGTGATTCTTGTCAACGAGCTAAAAGTCATCAATTACCATATCCTGTGTCTACTAGTGTTTCTACAGTTCCTCTCCAGTTGATTTTTTCTGATGTATGGGGTCCTGCTCCTACATCTATTGGACGTCATGATTACTATGTAAGCTTTATTGATGACTATAGCAAATTTACATGGATCTATCTCCTTAAAAAGAAATCTGATGTTTTTCCCGCATTTGTGAACTTCCAAAAGTTGGTTGAGCGTAAGTTTAGTAGAAAAATTCTTACAGTTCAGTCGGATTGGGGAGGTGAATATGTCAAGTTAAACTCCTTCTTTCAAACTCAGGGAATTGCACACCATGTCTCTTGTCCTCATGCTCATCAACAAAACGGTTCCGCTGAAAGAAAACATCGTCACATAGTTGAGGTTGGTCTAGCACTTTTAGCTCATGCATCTATGCCATTGAAATTTTGGGATGAAGCTTTTCTTCGCCACCTATCTCATTAATATGCTTCCTAGCAAAGTCATAAAAAATGATACACCGGTTCATCGTCTTCTTCATACTACACCTGATTATTCCGCCCTCCGTGTTTTTGGATGTGCTTGTTGGCCTAATCTTCGTCCATATAATAAACGCAAGCTTGCGTTTCGTTCTAAGCGTTGTGTATTTTTAGGCTATAGTCCTCTTCACAAGGGAGTTAAATGTCTTGATGTATCCACAGGACGAGTCTACATCTCTCGTGATGTTGTTTTTGATGAGGCAGTCTTTCCTTTTGAATCTCTTCATCCAAATGCCGGTTCTTATCTTCGCAAAGAACTAATTTTGCTTGATCAATCTCTTCAAAATTCTGAACAAGGGGGCGAACTTATTGATGATTCATCATTGGCTAATCCTACTAATTGTGCTAGACCTGTTTATGAATGTTTGCAGCAACCAGGTCGAAATTTGGAGCACAATGATGAAAATCCGGCTCAAAACAGTGCCCAAATGCCTCAAAACAGCACACAGCAAATAACAACATCGAGCACGGAAAGCGATGAAAATTTATCAGTTGAATCTGCTCCGGAATCTGATTCTGCAGGAAGCTCGTCACTTCCAGAAAACGAGTCTGACTTGCCTGTGCCTAGTGCCGCAACTCCTGGATCGTCTGCGGGCTCACGCGCAGAAGGCGCAAGCTCATCGGCTGCATCCCCAGCCACACGACACATCTCATCTTCTGTGGGTCGACAAACAGACCGGAGGGACCAGCCCACATGCTGGTGCACGTCGACCTCTCCGGCTTGGTGTACGGCAGCCGCATGCTGTTTCCAGTGGACAAGGACAGCCCAATGGTGGGTCTTCTACGCCAAGTGCTCCTGGAGGAAATTCTGCTGCTCCTCTTTCCCGTCCAAGAACACGTGCCTCTCAAGGCATTGTCAAAACTAAAGAGTACACAGATGGCACAGTTAGGTGGGGCTTATCTTGCTCATCCGGTGAACCAACGAAATTAGAAGATGCATTAGCAGATACGCGATGGAAAGAGGCTATGGATGAAGAGTATAATGCTCTCATAAATAATAAAACTTGGCATCTTGTTCCTGAGAGGTATGGTACAAATATTATAGATTGTCGTTGGATCTATAAAATTAAAAAAAAGGCAGATGGTACAGTTGCGGTATAAGGCAAGGCTGGTAGCTAAAGGCTTCAAACAACGCTATGGCATAGACTATGAGGACACTTTCAGTCCTGTTGTCAAAATTGCTACTGTTAGACTTGTTTTGTCAATTGCTGTTTCTAGAGGATGGAGTCTGAGACAGTTGGATGTCAAGAATGCGTTCTTACATGGTGTTCTGGAAGAGGAGGTCTATATGAGGCAACCACCAGGATATGAAGATAAAAGTAAGCCCAATTACATATGTAAACTTGACAAAGCATTATATGGTTTGAAGCAAGCACCTAGAGCACAGTATTCTCGTTTGAGCTCTCAGTTGATTGGTTTTGGTTTTGTTGCTTCAAAGTCTGACACATCCTTATTTATTTATCACAAGTCGAAAGTCACTATTTTCATGCTCATCTATGTTGATGATATCATTGTTGCAAGTTCCTCCAAAGATGCAACAGATGCTCTACTTCAGGATTTGAGTAGAGAATTTGCCTTAAAGGATCTCGGAGATCTTCATTATTTTTTGGGCATTGAAGTTCATAAGGTAGAAGATGGACTTGTGTTAAATCAGACAAAATATGCAGCGGATATTCTTGCTCGAGTAAGCATGAAATACTGCAGTGCCTCTCCTACTCCCTTGTCATCTTCAGAGAAGATCACAACACATGAAGGGAGATTATTAGGGCCTGAGGATAGCACTAAATACAGGAGTATGGTTGGAGCGTTACAATATTTGACTCTCACAAGGCCTGATATTTCTTATGCAGTTAACAAAGTTTGTCAGTATTTGCATGCTCCTACTACTCTGCATTGGACTGCAGCCAAGAGAATTTTGAGATATGTCAAAGGTACAGTCAGTGTTGGTCTAACTTTTATGAGATCAAGTTCTACCTTGGTGGTCGTTCTCGAGATCTTGTTGGGCAGGAAGTCTAGATGATAGACGATCCACTGGAGGTTTTGCTATCTTTTTTGGACCAAATCTTATTTCTTGGAGTGCTAAGAAACAAGCCACAGTGTCAAGGTCAAGTACCGAGGCAGAATATAAGTCATTAGCAAATGCTACAGCAGAGTTAATTTGGGTGCAGTCTCTTTTGGCAGAACTTGGAATAAGTTTAAAGCAACCACCATGTTTGTGGTGTGACAATTTGGGTGCAACATATCTCTCAGCAAATCCAGTGTTTCATGCAAGAGCAAAACACATAGAGATTGATTTTCATTTTGTTAGAGAGAGAGTTTTCAACAAACAGCTGGAAATTAAATTTGTTTCTTCAAAAGATCAAATAGCTGATGGATTTACAAAGCCTCTTGCAGTTCGCAAATTTATAGAGTTTAAACATAATCTCAACTTAGTTAAGTTGTGATTAAGGGAGGATGTTAGAAGTACAGTTTATCTACACATGTAACAGCAATACCGAACGTACTATGAGTCGGTTTGCTTCACGTAGTCTCACGTAATCTTTCTGTACTCTCTCTGATTGTATCCTCCCTGAACTCATGTACGTACATCTGATATAAATATACAACGACGGCTCGGTTGTTTGTACCGAGTAGAGCACTTTGCCAATATTGTTTATAACCAGCTCTATGTCGCCCTCGCTGACATCTTCCTCAGCAACAAATGGATGTGTGCCGCCCACCAAACGGTCGTACCTGCACGAGCAGTGGCATGGTAGCCTGGGCATTGCCTAGTACTGTGCCCGCATCAAGACCATCGCCGACGCGCTGTGGGATGTCGACCAACCAGCCTCTGACGACACACTGGTCACCGTGCTCACGTGCGGGCTCTCGGAGCGGCATCACGTGCAGGTGAAAATCCTCAACTCCAGCATCAGCCATGTCACGTTTGACAAGGAGTGCAACATCCTGCTGCTCGACGAGATGCAGTCACGTGCCTCCGAGCGCCTCGCTGCCGCCGCCAGGACCACCGACACGGCCACGGCCGAGGGCGAGAAGTGTGGACTGGGATGATGGTCTTGATTCAGGCACAGTATTGGGCGATGCCGAGGCTGCCTTGGCGCTGCTTGTGGAGGTCCGACGTCAGGTGGACGGCGCGCCACCGCTTGTTGTTGAGGAAGACTGCGGCAAGCGCGGCGGAGAGGTGGCCGACAGTCTTGGCCTAATCATGATCAGGCTGGTGAGCTCTGGGGAGATGGAGCCGAAGATCCACTTCTTGAGGATCAGGTCGGTGACGCGTCACCCTGGATCGATGTTGGCAGGCGCGGGGGCGTCAACGAGGTGGTCGAGGACACCGTATTCCTCTGCAGTGAGTTCCATATGAGGTTCCGCCACTGAGTGTAGGAGCCGCCGGTGAGCTCGATCGTGCGCTTGATGATGTGGCCGATCTGAACATCGTGCATCTGGTAGGTAGTAGAGATAGTGGGGGAAAAGTAGAATTGGGGTGAGGCAACCTGAGCGAGGGTGAGCGCAGCAGAGGTGAAGGCCGCCGCCATCGTATCGGAGACAACGGGCACCGTGGCGCCGGGAAGATCTGCCATAGGATCGAGTGCTAATCTGATAACATGAAGAAATGTATGCTACTAGCGTATTTATTTGATGTCCAACACATGGACTCTACTTGATTTTATTCATCCTCGTACACAGATATATATATATATATATATATATATATATATATATAGCATAAGTACAAGAGGATTAGTGAGAGAGAGTCCACGCACGCCACACACGCTAACAGAATTCGTTACTGATCCAAGCTAGGGGCGCACGAGCTTATCGCATGCATGCGCGTGACGCGCATGGATCGGTCTTCAGTCTAACTGTCCTTTATACAAATCATCCACAAGTTAGAGCGGCACGACTTTAATCTACTTTCTCCAACCTATATTACTAGTTGATTTAAATTTATCTAAATACATATATATCTAGACATATTTTAGTATTAGATACATCCAAGTTAACTAATATAGATCGAAGGGAGTAGTATAATGTCAAAAAACCCTAATGTAAATGAAAACACCATGTACCATGCTAATTTGAACGGTATGCTTCGTCCATCTATTTTTCTATCGAAAGGGGCAATTGTATGTTTGGATGGTGGCTAAGAGCATCTCCAGCAGTCCCCGCAAGAGCCTCTCAGAGTTTCTTTTTTTCCGTCGGCGAAACGTTTTCCTCCCGGTCGTCTCCCAAGGAACCGAAAATGGCCGGATTTGGCCGAATTTTTATCCGGTGAACCCAAGACGAACGCAGGGCGGAGGCGGGGTGCTATTACGGCATCGACGAAAGGAAAAAAGACAAGCGGGCCAGCTCTGTCGACGAGACAATGCATACCATGGGCAGCTTTCGCCTTTTCGCCCCACCTCTCCCCCTTCTCTCTCGTCGCCATACTATCGCCGGAACCACCCTGCCCTACTTCGACCATAGCTCGCCGCTAGCGGGGGCGCCCTTCATGTCCCTACCCGCCATCTTCATGTTCGCCGAGCTTTCACGGTCATTCAGCGCTGTGGGTAGCTTCGCAGACAGCTCCTCGTCCACCACGCCTGCGAGGTGTTTGGCCTTTTGCCTACTCGGTGATGGACTCCGACGACGAGGATATGTTTGACACCTTGATGGAGGAGGAAACGGCCGCCGCAATCGATGAAGAGGAACACTTAAAGATCCTCGCATGTATGTTCGGCCTGTATGCGCGGAATGCAAAGCCCCGACACGGTGGCTTGGCACTAGGGCGTTGCAAGAGCAAGCCGAGGCAGCGGCTAGAGGGCCACTGCATGCTATACGCCGACTACTTCAGTCACGGACCATTGCAATGAGCGGCGGTGTTTCAACACCGTTTCAAGATGGGCCGGGAGCTCTTCCTCAAGATTGTGTATGCCATCCGGGAGTTCAACACCTACTTCAAATGCAAGAGGGATTGCATCGGCACGCTAGGTTTTTCCTCAATCCAAAAGTGCACAACCGTTTTAAGGATGCTTGCATATGGAACTCCTGGTGATACAAAAGATGACTACCTATGCATGGTCAAGTCCACCTCCGTTGAGTGCATGTACAAGTTTTGCAGGGATATGGTTATAGTGTTTGGACCAACATATTTAAGATCACCCAATGCTAAAGACACTACTCGAATCTAGCAATGAATTGAAGCAGATGAATTTTTGGGATGTTTGGAACCATCGATTGCATGCATTGGACATGTAAGAATTGCCAAATTACATGAAACGGAATGTACAGAGGCCACCAAGAAGTTTGTCGTGTGATACTGTAGGGGTTCGTAGCATGGAAAACAAAAAAATTCTACCGTATGAACACAAACAAGCCAAGATCTATCTACTAGATTGTAGCAACGAGTCGATTAGAGTACTCACCCTTGAAGATTCCAAAGCGGTTAACAAGAGCAGATTCTCGTGGGTGATGTAGTCGTACACTTGCCGATCTCAAGATCGCGTAGACGATCCTTCTGGTGATGCGTTCCGGCAGCGCTTTTGCAGTCGGTCACACATTCGGTACTCGATGAAGACCTTCCTCTCCCTTGTTCTAGCAGGCAACGGAGGTTGTAGTTCTTTCCTCGCGATTCCAGCAGCACGACGGCGTGGTGTCGGAAGTAGAGGGAAGATCCCGCAGGGCTTCGCCTAAGTCGGAGCGGGTTATGGTGGAGAATTAGGGTTTCTGGCAATCTAGGGTTTAGAGGGACGGAGAGGAGGAGGCGTGGTGGAGGGAAAGAAGGATTCTTTCCTTCCTCCACTAGGATACATTGTCCCAGTTTGACTTTTCAAACTTGCCTTTTGACTTTCAATTTGGAGCTTAATTTCTTTCTTATAAATGCCCAACCAAGTGACCTAGGACACGATGCAATCATTCCACTTACTCATGACATATTCATGTACCCTTCCCCTTCCGGTTCGGTGAACCTTCTAGACCCTTCTAGATCATTCTGATGAAAACAACGGAATCATTCCCGAACTCTGGAATTGGACTTTCCTTATATGAATCTTATTCTCCGGACCATTCCGGATCTCCTCGTGATATCCCGGATCCCATCTGAGATTCCGAACAACATTTGGTCTCCCTACTTACATTCCATATCTACTAAACAACATCGAATCCTTAAGTGTGTCTCCCTACGGTTCGTCAATTATGCAGACATGATCGAGACTCTTCTCCGATCAATAACCAATAGAGAATCTGGAAATTCATATGGCTCCCACATATTTCTACGATTACTTTGTGATCGAATGAACCACTTACATACGATACCAATTTCCCTTTCTTTCGCGATAGTTTACTTATCCGAGGTCTGATCGTCGGTATCTCTAGATACCTAGTTCAACCGTGTTACTGATAAGTAATCTTTTATTGTTCCCGTGATATGTGATCCCTTGTGAGCCAGTCACATGCTTGCAAGCTAATTGGATGACATTCCACCGAGAGGGCCCAGAGTATATCTATCCGTCATATGGATGGACAAATCCCACTCTTGATCCATGTGCCTCAACACATACTTTCCGAACACTCAATGCCACCTTTATAGCCACCCAATTATGGTGTGGTGTTTGATGTCATCAAAGCATACTTCCGGTGATGGTGATTAGCATGATCTCATGGTCGAAGGAATTAGGTTACTATGTATCAGAAAGCTTATAGCAAACGAACTATTGAAATGACTTGATCTTTATGCTACACTTATCTATAGGAGTATGTCCATCATACCATTCTACTAATGATATGATCTTGTTGTTAACAACATCTCAATGTTCATGACCCATAAACCATGATCATCTATTAACCAACAAGCTAGTATTATAAAGAGGCTTTACCAGGGACTCTAATTAGTTTACAAATCACACAAGTATTAATGTTTCTGGTTAATACTATTATAGCATGAATGTAAACATTTATCATAAACACAAAATATAATAATAACTACTTTTATTATTGCCTCTAGGGCATATCTCCAACAGATACTTGAGGCACTGACTACACATGATCTCTAGATTTTACATTCCTTTTTGGAATGACAGGATCTCACAACGACATCAACGTCATGCAATGCTCGAATGTCTTTGCCAAGGTTGTTCAAGGTCATGCTCCTTCGGTGGACTATGTGATCAATGGGCACCACTACACAAGGGATACTACCTAGCAAATGACATCTATCCAAGATGGTCAACATGTGTGATGACTATCTCAAATCTTGTTGTGGGCAAGAATTCCAACTTTGGCAAGGAGCAAAAAACTTGCATGAAGGATGCCAAGCGGGCGTTTGATGTGCTCCAAGCCCAATTTGTGTTGCCCTGTATCCCGCTCTGACCTAGTCGAAATATTAGATGTGGGAGGTGATAAATGTCTATGTGATCTTGCACAACATGATCATTGAGAGTGAGCAGGAGGAGCAGGTGATTGACATTGTACCATATTTTAGACAGGGTCCTTTTGCAGCTATTGATCATGAGGTGCTGACATCATGGGATGCCTAGTGATACGTCATAAGCGTATCTATAATTTTTTATGCTCCATGCTTGTTTTGTACCAACTATCTTATGTTTTGTCTAAACTTTGAGGCATTTTTATACATTTTCTGAAACTAACCTATTAACAAGTTGCCATAGTTCTAGTTCATGTTTTCTGTTTTTTTTGGTTTAAGAAAAGCTAGTAAAGAAATATTCTTGGAATTGGACGAAACAAAAGCCGAACTTCCTATTTTTCAGAGGCGGAGATGGAGTCTAGAGGCCAGAGGGAGGCGCACCCCAGAGCGTCCACACCTGGCCCAGGCGCGGCCAGGGGGCGCGTCGCCCTATGGTGTGCCCCTAGAACTCTACCGACCTTGCCCCTTCGCCTATATAAACCCCCCGAGGAGAAAACCCTAAGTGCCCGATCAGAATTCCACAAAAAAGTTTGTAGCCGCCGCCACCATCGTCCCTAGATCGGGAGGGATACGAAGCTCTTCCCGGCACCCTGCCAGAGAGGGGAGATCATCTCGGAGGCCTTCTTCATCACCATGCCAGACTCCGGAGTAATGTGTGAGTAGTTCATCCTTGGACTATGGGTCCATAGCAGTATCTATATGGGTGTTTATCCTCTTTGTGCTATCATCTTTAGATCTTGTGAGCTGCCTATCATGATCAAGATCATCTATTTGTAATCCTACATGTTGTGTTTGTTGGGATCCGATGGATATTGAGTACTATGTCAAGATTGATTATTGATTTTATCATGTCTATGTTATTTATGATCTTGCATGCTCTCTGTTGCTAGTAGTTACTTTGGCCAAGTATTTGCTTGTGACTCCAAGAGGGAGTATTTATGCTTGATAGTAGGTTCATGCCTCTAGTAATCTGGGGGAGTGACAGAAATCTCTAAGATTGTAGATGTGCTGTTGCTACTAGGGAGAAAACAACAATCCTTTGTCCAAGGACAATTGTATTGTTTACTTTACACACCTTGCTTAATACAATTATCTGTTGCTTGCAACTTAATAACCGAGGGTTGTTCGGATGATATCCCGGAGGTGGATATTAGTCATAGTGACGAGGTTTCGACTCGTCAATGCCCATTGTTATGAGCTTGTGTTTTGGAGAAGATGGGGGTGCTGGATATCGCGGAACTGTTAATAGACAAGCAACCAGGGGACACCGGAGCGGGCACCAGTGCTGCTGCCGGTGGCAAGAAGGGCACCTCCGCTGCTCGTGTCACCGAAGGTGGGTGGTGGCACTCGGAGACGCGCGAGGGCGACCTGCGCAAGCTGCGTGATGCGGGTTTGGTCTCGCAGGATAAGGAGGCCGTCAAGATCCCCGGTGATGAGGTAACTCCCTGTCCACCCGCAGGGTTTCGGGTGATGTTTGTCGCTTTCGTTCTTTGCAGCCTTTTGTTCCCAGTCCATGATTTTCTTCGTGGACTGTTGTTCTTCTATGGCATCCAACTCTATCATCTCCGCCCAATTCTCTTCTCCACATCGCCGGCTTCATTGCTTTTTGCGAGTGCTGGCTCGGTATCGAGCCGCACTTTGGCCTCTTCTGGAAGCTCTATTCCGTGAAGAGGCAGTCCGGCTCCGACGGAGTTTGTCCGATCGGCGGCTGCATCATTTCTCTTTGATCTACTGTTCTTTTCTTCTCTTTCTCTATGTCTGAGTCCGTCCAATACTGGCGGAGGAAGTGGTTTTATATCCGCGACTCCATAGTGGACGGGCAAAACTTCGACCTTGCCCCTTTCGACTCCACCCAGAAGATCCTGAAGAAGAGATCTTGGAAGAACCATGTCCTACTCCACCCAGAAGATCCTGAAGAAGAGATCCTGGAAGAACCATGTCCTAGAGGGCGAGGTGGAGGAGGTAGAGGAGCTCTACCGTCGGGTGGAGGCCCTCCAGGTGGTTGCGAAGGAGGTGAATGGTGTGGACATCATCCGCACCTTCCTCAAACGTCGGGTGCAGCCACTCCAGGCGAGGCCGCATCCGATGTTCCTTTACTCTGGACGCCATGACCCGTTGAGAGTTTCAGTTGAGGAGCTCTCCAGGGGCGACCTCGGCAGAATTCTTCGGCCACTGCTGATGTACAAGTCTGATGAGGACCTTCCGGGGAACTCGCTGACGCCCCCATTCAGTGCCGCGAGACCTGTTCCGTAGGTGTAGATTTGTGACGTGCGTGTAGCGCCTTTTTTTGAGTGATTTTCCTTGTAATTTCTTGTACTGATCGTTGATGTCTTCATTGTGGAGGATCTCAAGGTGGCTGGCATGGTGTCTCCTCTACCCGAAAGGTTTCCGATTGCGCCGGACAACGAAGTTCTGGACTCCGAGTCCGAGCTTCCGCCGGCATAGTTGCTTGCGGAGAAGCCCCGAGGCGAGTGAGGCGACCAGCACGCCTGGCTTCGGCGAGTCTTCGGATGCTTCGACTCCTTCGACGCCTAGGGACCCACCGTTCCTTGTCCGCCACAACAGAGATGATGACGTTTCTTCCTCGCCTTTTCCGGCCGTGCCTCTACGGGCTATGGCGCCACAGCCGCCGGCCAAGAGGAAGAAGGAAGAGAAGAAAGAGAAGAGGGCGCCGCCCATATTTGACATGAGCAACATCGACTCGTAAGTACCTTCGGATGCTATTCGTTCTTGTTTTCTTGTCTTCTTGTTGACTAGTATTTTCTTGCAGCCACTCCTCTGAGGGCTCTTTTAGTGAGGCCACTCAGGATGTCGCAGGGGAGTCAAAACTGACACCTCCTCCCTCCCAGACGGTGGCCACCTCTGGGGGCGATGCTCCGAAGACCTCTACGCAGGAGGCTCGAGTGATCGTCTCCCAGAAGACTGTAGGGGTTCGTAGCATGGAAAACAAAAAAATTCTACCGCATACAAACAAACAAGCCAAGATCTATCTACTAGATTGTAGCAACGAGTCGATAGAATAACTTACCCTCGAAGATTCCAAAGCATTTAACGAGAGAAGATTCTCGTGGGTGATGTAGTTGTACTCTTCCCGATCTCAAGATCGTGTAGACGATCCTTGTGGCGTTGCGTTCCGGCAGCGCTCCCGCAGTCGGTCACACGTTTGGTACTCGATGAAGACCTTCCTCTCCCTTGTTCCAGCAGGCAGTGGAGGTTGTAGCACTCTCCTCGTGATTCCGGCAGCACGACGGCGTGGTACCGAAAGTAGAGGGGAGATCTCGCAGGGCTTCGCCTTAAGCCGGAGCGAGTATGGTGGACTATGAGAGAGGCCTCGGTGATCTAGGGTTTAGACACACCAAGGAGAGAGGGCTAGGCCGGCAGCTAGGGCTTGGGGAAGCCCAAGTCGGCGGCTAGGGTTTGCCCTAGGCGGTGGCAGCAGCAGGAGGTGGTGGCGCCGGCGGCTTAGGGTTAGGGTTTGGAGAGGGCAAGGTGTGTGCTTGGAGGGGCAGCCCTGCCCCTCCTTATATAGGTGGAGGGGGCCGGCCAAGGGGAGGGGAGTCCCTCTGCAACTCGGCTTCCAAGGCCGGCGGTGGAGGGAGAGGGACTTCCTCCCCAAGTAGGTTTCCTACTCTCCCTCCACCAAGCAAAATAGTCGTTTGACTTTTCAAATTGGCGTTTGACTTTTCAAACTAGGATTTGATTTATCCCTTTATTTTGCTCAGCGATGACACCTAGTACATGATGCAACCATTCCAACTTGTCATGACACATTCATGTACCCTTCCCCTCTGGAGTGCCGGACCTTCCGGAACCTTCTAGAACATTCCCGATGAAAACACCGGAACCATTCTCCAACCCCGAAACAGGACTTTCCTTATATGAATCTTATTATCCGGACCATTCCGGATCTCCTCGTGATATCCTGGATCCCATCCGAGACTTCGAACAACATTCGGTCTCTTACTCATCATTCCATAACTACTCAACAACATCGAATCCTTAAGTGTGTCTCCCTACGGTTCGTGAATTATGCGGACATGATCGAGACACTTCTCCGATCAATAACCAATAGAGGAATCTAGAAATTCATATGGTTCCCACATATTTCTACGATTACTTTGCGATCGAATGAACCACTTACATACGATACCAATTTCCCTTTGTCTCACGATAGTTTACTTATCCGAGGTTTTGATCGTGATCTCTGCATACCTAGTTCAACCTCGTTACCGATAAGTACTCTTTTCTCGTTCCCGTGATATGTGATCCCTTGTGAGCCAGTCACATGATTGCAAGCCAATTGGATGACATTCCACCGAGAGGGCCCAGAGTATATCTATCCGTCATATGGATGGACAAATCCCACTCTTGATCCATGTGTCTCAACCAATACTTTCCGAACACTCAATGCCACCTTTATAGCCACCCGATTCACGGTGTGGTGTTTGATGTCATCAAAGCATCCTTCCGGTGATGGTGATAAGCATGATCTCATGGTCGAAGGAATTAGGTTACTATGTATCAGAAAGCATATAGCAATTGAACTATTAAAATGACTTGATCTTTATGCTATGCTTATCTATAGGAGTATGTCCATCATACCATTCTCCTAATGATATGATCTTGTTATTAATAACATCTCAATGTTCATGATCGAGAAACCACAATCATTTATTAACCAACAAGCTAGTATTATGAAGAGGCTTTACTAGGGACTCTAATTTAGTTTACAAATCACACAAGTATTAATGTTTCCCGGTTAATACTATTATAGCATGAATGTAAACATTTATCATAAACACAAAGATATAATAATAACTATATTTATTATTGCCTCTAGGGCATATCTCCAACAGTCTCCCACTTGCACTAGAGTCAACTAATCTATATTACATGGTAATATAGCGAACACCCATGGCAGTTTGGTGTTGGTCATGTTTTGCCCTCGGGAGAGGTTTAGTCAACGGATCCGCCATATTCAGATCTGTGTGTACTTTGCAAATCTTTATGTCACCATCTTGGACATGTTCTCGAATAGCGTGAAAACGTAGCTTGATGTGATTCAGCTTCTTGTGTGACCTTGGTTCTTGCGCATTGGCTATGGCGCCCATGTTATCACAGTAGATAGATATTGGGTCCAGCGCACTTGGAACCACACCGAGCTCTATAATGAACTCCTTCATCCATATCGCTTCTTGTGAAGCCTCCGAAGCAGCTATGTATTCTGATTCAGTTGAAGATCTCGCCACAACGCTTTGCTTTGCACTCCTCCAGCTAACTGCTGCACCATTCAAAGTAAATACGTATCCAGATTGAGATTTAGAATCATCCGGATCGGTGTTCCAACTAGCATCGGTGTAACCATTAACAACGAGCTGTTCATCACCTCCATAAGAAAGAACCATATCCTTAGTTCTTCTCAAGTCCTTAAGGATGTTTTTGACCGCTGTCCAATGATCCACTCCTGGATCACTTTGATATCTGCTAGTCAAACTAACAACATATGCAATGTCGGGTCTAGTACATAGCATGGCATACATTAGAGATCCTATGGCTGAGGCATAGGGAGTTTTACTCATCCTTTCTCTATCTTCGCCGTTCTTTGGACTTTGAGTTTTACTCAAGGTCGTACTGGGCAACATGGGCAAGAACCCTTTCTTGCTGTCTTCCATTCCAAACCTCTTTAGAACTTTGTCCAAATATGTACTTTGTGACAATGATATTAGGCGTCTCGATCTATCTCTATAAATCTTTATGCCTAATATGTAAGCTGCTCCGCCAAGATCTTTCATTGAAAAACTACTATTGAAATATTCCTTGACACTATTAAGAAGGTCTACATCATTCCCAATCAACAATATGTCATCTACATATAGTATTAAGAATGCTACAGAGCTCCCACTCACTTTCTTGTAAATACAAGCTTCTCCATAAGTTTGTATAAAACCAAAACTTTTGATCACCTTATCAAAACGTTGATTCCAACTTCGGGATGCTTGCTTCAATCCATAAATGGACCGTTGAAGTTTGCATACCTTGTTAGCATCCTTAGGATCGACAAAACCTTTGGGTTGCATCATATATAACTCTTCATCAATGTCTCCATTGAGGAACGCTGTTTTGACATCCATCTGCCATATTTCATAATCGTAATATGCAGCGATTGCTAACATAATCCTCACAGACTTTAGCTTCGCTACTGGTGAGAAAGTCTCATCATAGTCAACTCCTTGAATTTGTCGAAACCCTTTTGCGACAAGTCGAGCTTTATAGACAGTAACATTACTATCAGCATCTGTTTTCTTCTTGAAAATCCATTTGTTCTCGACAGCCTTCCGGCCATCCGGTAAGTCCACCAAATTCCATACTTGGTTTCGTACATGGATCCAATCTCGGATTTCATGGATTCTTGCCATTTATTGGAATCTGGGCTCATCATCGCTTCCTCATATGTCGTAGGGTCATCGGTGTTGTCCACCAACATGACATTCATAACGGGATCATACCAATCAGGAGTGGTACGAGTTCTCGTTGACCTGCGAGGCTCTGTAGTAACTACAACCAAAGTTTCATGATCATCATCAGTAGCTTCCTCTCTTATTGGTGCAGGCACCACAAGAACTTCTTCCGGTGCTGCGCTACTCGCAAGTTCGAGAGAAGGTTCGACAACCTCGTCGAGTTCTACTTTCCTTCCAGTCACTTCTTTCAAGAGAAATTCCTTCTCTAGAAAGGATCCATTCTTGGCATCGAAGATTTTGCCTTCGGATCTATGATAGAAGGTATACCCAATAGTTTCCTTTGGGTATCCTATGAAGACGCATTTTTCCGCTTTGGGTTCAAGCTTGTCCGGCTGTAACTTCTTTACATAGGCTTCGCAACCCCAAACTTTAAGGAACGACAATTTAGGTTTCTTCCCAAACCATAATTCATACGGTATCGTTTCAATGGATTTAGATGGTGCCCTATTTAAAGTGAATGCGGCTGTTTCTAATGCATAACCCCAAAATAATAGCGGTAAATCTGTAAGTGACATCATAGAACGAACCATATCTAAGAGAGTTCGATTACGACGTTCGGACACACCATTACGCTGTGGTGTTCCCGGCGGTGTCAATTGTGAAAGTATTCCGCATTTCTTCAAATGCTCGCCAAACTCGTAACTTAGATATTCACCTCCACGATCAGAACGTAGAAATTTAATCTTCTTGTTACGTTGATTCTCCACCTCACTTTGAAATTCCTTAAACTTCTCGAAAGTTTCGGATTTATGTTTCATGAAATAGATATACCCATATCTACTCAAGTCATCCATGAAGGTAAGAACATAACGATAACCACCGCGCGATGCTACACTCATTGGACCACACACATCGGTATGTATGATTTCCAATAAGTCCGTAGCTCGCTCCATCATACCAGAAAATGGAGTCTTAGTCATTTTTCCCATCAGACATGCTTCGCATCTTTCAAGTGATTCAAAATCAAGTGATTCAAGAAGTCCATCGGAATGGAGTTTCTTCATACGCTTCACTCCAATGTGACCAAGACGACAGTGCCACATATAGGTCGAGTTATCGCTTGATTTCAAACGTTTAGCTTCAATGTTATTAATATGTTTATTTCCACTATCGAGATTCAATAAGAATAGACCATCTATCAAAGGTGCATGTGCATAAAACATATTACTCATATAAATCGAACAACCATTATTCTCGGACTTAAACAAGTAACCGTCTTAATAAACAAGATCCCGATATAATGTTCATGCTTAACGCAGGCACCAAATAACAATTATTTAAGTATAAAACTAATCCCGATGGTAGATGAAGAGGTAGCGTGCCGACCGCGATCACATCAACCTTTGATCCATTTCCTACGCGCATCGTCACCTCGTTCTTCGCTAGCTTCCGTTTATTCTGCAGCACCTGTTTCGAGTTACAAATATGAGCAATCAACCAAGATCAAATACCCGGGCACTACTACAGTACTAGTGAGATACATCAATAACATGTATATCGGATATACCTTTCTTCTTGATGTTGTCGTTCTTCAAATCCGCCAAGTACTTTGGGCAATTCCGCTCAAAGGACCTTCTCCCTTGCGTAAAAGCACTCAGATCGTGCTTAGGTCCAGCCTTGGTCTTCTTCATTGGTGCGGTAACTTTCTTACCACCCTTCTTGAAGTGTCCCTTTTGCTTAGACTTGCCTTTCTTGAATTTGGTGGTCTTATTGACCATCAACACTTGGTGCTCTTTCTTGATCTCCACTTCTGCAGATTTTAACATGGAGAAGAGTTCTGGCAACTACTTCTTCATGCTTTGCATATTGTAGTTCATCACAAAGTTCTTGTAACTTGGTGGTAGTGATTGGAGAACACGGTAAATCCCCAAAGCATTAGGAATCACTATACCCAAGCTTTGAAGTTTGTTTGCGTGCCCAGACATCTTAAGCACATGCTCACTGACGGAGCTGCCCTCTTCCATCTTGCAGTTAAATAACTTTTCAGAAGCCTCATAGCTCTCAACTGCCGTGTGAGTCAAAAATCAATTTGATCATGTGGGTCTGAATTCTCAAACCTTTTCTGAAGCTCCGATTCTAAACCATACAAGATAGCACAATCGAATCGTGAGTACCGAGTCTTAGAGCGAGGTAAACATTCTTTACTTCATCGGTAGCAGAGCTGCAGCGGTCACCCAAATGCATCCAGCACATAGGTCAAATTACCAGATTGAGGACAATCCTCAAATTGCGGAACCAATCCATGTTGCTTCCATTGTTTTTCAACTTTTCTTTCTCTAGGAACGCATTAAAATTGATGGTAGGGGCCGCCATTGATCTACAACATATTTGCAATAGTTTAGACTAAGTTTATGACAAACTGAGTTCTAATTAATAGTTAAATTAATCTAGGTGAACTCCCACTCAAAACAATATCCCTCACATTGTTTTAGTGATCACATGAACCAAATCTACCACATAAAAACCGATCATCACGAGAGTTGATGTAGCTTCAATGGCGAACAATCGACATGTTCATCATATCTACTATATGATTCATGCTTTACCTTTCGGTGATCCTTGTTCCGAGACAATGTCTGTACATGCTAGGCTCGTCAAGATCAAACCTTAGCTTCCGCATGAGCAAATCTGGCTTGCTCACGTTCTATACACTTGCAGAATCTAACACACCCGATCATCACGTGGTGCTTCGAAACAATAAGCTTTAGCAACGGTGCTTACTAAGGATGAACACTTTCGAACTTGAAATTTATGTGCATGAGGGATCATCTTATAATGCTACCATCTTTAACTAAGCAATACAAGATGCATAAAGGATTAACATCACATGCAATTCATAATATGTGATATGATATGGCCTTTCTTCTTTGTGCTTCCGATCTCCATCTTCAAGCACGAACATGATCTCCATCATCACCGGCATTGCATCAAGGTTAATGACGCTGCTCCATGATTGTCGTCCACTAGCTTCAACTATTACAACTACTTTGAATAGACACGCAGGTCTTAACGGAATTTAAAGACAACCATATGGCTCCTGTTGGTTGCCAACTTACAATAAGGAACATTGCATACATCAAATATAATCACAATCATGGCCATATCACATCACAGCACACCCCTGCAAAACAAAGTTAGACGCCTCTACTTTCTTTGCATGTTTTACGTGGTTTGGGGCTTTCAATAAGTGTCGATCTAACTTACGAACAAGAACCACAACGTTGATGTTTGAACTATCAAGTGCCCGTTGTAAATTGGATCTATACTACAATGGGAGAGACAGACACCCGCAAAGCCACTTATGCAATACAAGTTGCATGTTGAGCGTGGAGCAAGTCTCATGAACAATGTCATGTAAGGTTAGCCCGGGCCGCTTCATCCCATCATACCGCAAGATGCAAAGTACACAAGAAGCAATTGATAATAAAAGCACCACCGCCCATAATGACCATTGTGTTCTACTCGTGCAACAGATCTACATATAGACACGGCTCTGATACCACTGTAGGGGTTCGTAGCATGGAAAACAAAAAAATTCTACTGCATACAAACAAACAAGCCAAGATCTATCTACTAGATTGTAGCAACGAGTCGATAGAATAACTCACCCTCGAAGATTCCAAAGCGTTTAACGAGAGCAGATTCTCGTGGGTGATGTAGTCGTACTCTTCCCGATCTCAAGATCGTGTAGACGATCCTTCCGGCGCTGCGTTCCGGCAGCGCTCCCGCAGTCGGTCACACGTTCGGTACTCGATGAAGACCTTCCTCTCCCTTGTTCCAGCAGGCAGCGGAGGTTGTAGCACTCTCCTCGTGATTCCGGCAGCACGACGGCGTGGTACCGGAAGTAGAGGGGAGATCTCGCAGGGCTTCGCCTTAAGCCGGAGCGAGTATGGTGGACTATGAGAGAGGCCTCGGTGATCTAGGGTTTAGACACACCAAGGAGAGAGGGCTAGGCCAGCGGCTAGGGTTTGCCCTAGGCGGCGGCAGCAGCAGGAGGTGGTGGCGCCGGCGGCTTAGGGTTAGGGTTTGGAGAGGGCAAGGTGTGTGCTTGGAGGGGCAGCCCAGCCCCTCCTTATATAGGTGGAGGGGGCCGGCCAAGGTAGGGGAGTCCCTCCCCAACTCGGCTTCCAAGGCCGGCGGTGGAGGGAGAGGGACTTCCTCCCCAAGTAGGTTTCCTACTCTCCCTCCACCAAGCAAAACAGCCGTTTGACTTTTCAAATTGGCGTTTGACTTTTCAAACTAGGATTTGATTTATCCCTTTATTTTGCTCAGCGATGACACCTAGTACATGATGCAACCATTCCAAATTGTCATGACACATTCATGTACCCTTCCCCTCCAGAGTGCCGGACCTTCCGGAACCTTCTAGAACATTCTCGATGAAAACACCGGAACCATTCTCCAACCCCGAAACAGGACTTTCCTTATATGAATCTTATTCTCCGGACCATTCCGGATCTCCTCGTGATATCCCGGATCCCATCCGAGACTCCGAACAACATTCGGTCTCTTACTCATCATTCCATAACTACTCAATAACATCGAATCCTTAAGTGTGTCTCCCTACGGTTCGTGAATTATGCGAACATGATCGAGACACTTCTTCGATCAATAACCAATAGAGGAATCTGGAAATTCATATAGTTCCCACATATTTCTATGATTACTTTGCGATTGAATGAACCACTTACATACGATACCAATTTCCCTTTGTCTCACGATAGTTTACTTATCCGAGGTTTTGATCGTCGGTATCTCTGCATACCTAGTTCAACCTCGTTACCAATAAGTACTCTTTTCTCGTTCCCGTGATATGTGATCCCTTGTGAGCCAGTCACATGATTGCAAGCCAATTGGATGACATTCCACCGAGAGGGCCCAGAGTATATCTATTCGTCATATGGATGGACAAATCCCACTCTTGATCCATGTGTCTCAACCAATACTTTCCGAACACTCAATGCCACCTTTATAGCCACCCAGTTACGGTGTGGTGTTTGATGTCATCAAAGCATCCTTCCGGTGATGGTGATAAGCATGATCTCATGGTCGAAGGAATTAGGTTACTATGTATCAGAAAGCATATAGCAATTGAACTATTAAAATGACTTGATCTTTATGCTACGCTTATCTATAGGAGTATGTCCATCATACCATTCTCCTAATGATATGATCTTGTTGTTAATAACATCTCAATGTTCATGATACGGAAACCACAATCATTTATTAACCAACAAGCTAGTATTATGAAGAGGCTTTACTAGGGACTCTAATTTAGTTTACAAATCACACAAGTATTAATGTTTCCCGGTTAATACTATTATAGCATGAATGTAAACATTTATCATAAACACAAAGATATAATAATAACTATATTTATTATTGCCTCTAGGGCATATCTCCAACAAAGACTGCACCGGGACCTTCGGAGTCTCCATCTGAGCATGTAAGTTACTTTTTCCCTCTTTTCCTGGGGGAGCCCCCGAGTGTTTGTCGGGTCATTTTTGCTCGACATTGTGCTCGTTGCGGGACGCAGCCCCCGAGCCCTTTCCTTGATTCTTTCTTGATTGTTTTCTTTTGCTTCCTTCTGCAGCCCTTTGTGCATAGTGTGAATCTTCTTGTGCAGCAGCATCTGGCGCTGGAGGCCAGCATGCGGCAACTTCGAGGTATGTGCTGAATTGATCATGTTTGTTTTCGTCTGCTCGCGTGTCTATAGCTTGTGTTGATTATGTATGCTCTTGGTGCTTTTGCAGATGAAAATAACGTTGCCCTTTGCGAGCTTGATGCTCTCAAAAAGAGCCTTGGGTGAGCGGAGAAGAAGGCTGAGGATGCCATTGAGGCGAAGGAGCGTCTTCAGCGGGAGTTGGCGGACGCAGCCGCGACCAAGGAGCGCCTTCAGCGGGAAGCTTCGAATCGCAAAGAGCAGCTCACCACTATTGCAGCTGCGCGTGAGAAGGAGGTGGCCGAGAAGCTGATGACTACTGCCAAGTCCGTGTCCGGTAAGTGATTTTTCCTGTCTTTGGTTTTTTGGCTGCTCTGTCTCCATGCCCTTATTTGATTCCTACTTTGTCTTTCTTTTTCTCCAGATGCCTCGGGCATTGAATTCGATCGCAGTGCCCTGGAGCATTTGAGCTCCTTGGACGATGCCACCGCGGCGGTCGAAGACCGCTGCGGTACTGCTTCTGGCTCCCTTGCCAAAGCCAAGGAGATCCTCGGGCGCTTCTACAAGGAGATCGTTGCCAAGGGCGCTGCCCTTGAGGATGTGGACTCTTTGGTGGATGCGCTGTTAGCGGATGCGCCTGCGGCCTACAAGCGCAAGTAGAAGGGCATCAACGCTTCCATGGGGCTGGCTATGGCCATGGCGTCTGGGGCGGAGCTGGATCTTCATCAGGTCACCTCCCAGATGCCAACGGCTCCCGACGGTTCTGTGGTAGCCTTCGCTCTCTACGCTTCTCGCTATAAGCGCTATGGGCCGAAGCTCATTGACCTTCTGGCGGAGTATGCGGCAAGGCAACAAGAGGTGAAGAGCAGGCACTCTGGCCCCGAGGCTACTCAGGATGTGACTGCTTAGGCTTCGTTGTTGTAGTTTTAGGATAGTTGTCTTCTTCTTTTGTTGTAATATTTGATGAACAGTTTCCTTATGCACACAGTGGCCTTTTGTTGTATATAAATGATGCTTCGAGCTATTTCTCAGTCATGTGTTGTTCATAATCTTGTCTGTTTTCCTTTAGGGACCTTCGGGTGAGGATCCCGTCGATACTTCGTCTGCTCCACAGCCGCGACCATCTTTGGATGATGCGTTGCAGCTTGTTTTTCTTCGTGACCGCGTCCGCAGTCTTGAGAAGGAGATACTTGGCATCTGGAGGTCATGCGTACGTGTGGAAATCAAAGGCGGAGCGGGCTACCACCAGGGAGGAGTATCTGATGGGAGGGCTGCGGCAGTTGGCCGAGCAGCTGCAGTGTAAGTTTCCTTGAGCTGCTGCTCGATTTCGGATGCGCTTGTTGTGCGTGTTATCTTACTCTGTATTTTATGCAGGTGCCAACCTTGTTCCGAGGGAGGAGAAGGAGCGCGTTGCAGTTCATATCAACTGCTTGACCCAACAGGATATGGAAGCCGGAGGCTTTTTCTGGATGGATCGCGACCGAGCCATGGTCCTTGTGACTGTGCAGGATCGCGCACATCAGGTGTCACGGGTGCTAAGGCAGGTGAAGACCTCTTTGGCATCGATTCTGCATGTCATGTTTCCCCTTGATGAAGCGCCTTCGACTCTATGGGGTTTGCTGGCGAAGTTTCGAGACGTGGGTCACGTCAGGGAGTTGGTGCGGCACCAGTTGGTTGCGGGGGTGAAGGCCGCCCTTCCCCTCGTGCGGCTGCATCGCCCTAATGTTACTCTTGCGGTTGTGGCGGCTGGGCCGCCCCTCGACCAGATGGTGGCCTATGGGACATGCGCCCACACTACACGGCTGTTAGGCAGTATGCCGAAGAGATTGTAGATCTTTTTGAGCATCATGCGCAGGTGATCCTTCAGAATAGGTAGGTCCTGTAAAAAAGGTAGGTGTAAAACTTGTATGTATTTCTACTTGGCATGTTATGCCCTTTTTTGTAAAGGTTGCTTGTGTTAGCACGTGGTGCTTGGTTGTATGCATGCCCTTTTCGTTAGCCTGACGTGATCAGCTACTCAGGTGTACATGCGTTATCCTTAGTAGACGAAGTCGTGAGGTGAGGGGGAGCCCCAAAGTGTGTTGTAACATAAAGTAATGTGAGGAAAATATAAATTTTCGGGCGAGACACTTAGCTTTATTCATATCGTAATGAGGAGGTACATTGTTCGGCTGAATAGCCTTGGCTAAGTAGCCTTGTTGAAAGTAAAGGGGGATACTTAGGGGTAGAAGTGTCGCAATTGTGCGATGTTCCATGGGTTGGAGTATGCGACTCCAGACTCCACGAGCCTGAGGCGGTAGGCGCCACCTAGGATGACTTCGGTGATGACGTAGGGTCGTTCCCAGGGTGACTCGAGCTTTTTTGGCCGCTCTTGTTGGGGGCGTAAGACAAGGTCTCCTTCGATGAAGGACCTTGGGCGCAGCCGACGACTGTGATAGTTGTGGAGGCTATGCTGGTAGACCGCCGAGCGAGCCGCGGCGATGTCGCGTGCCTCGTCGAGTGTGTCGACGGCGTCTTTGAGTGCGAACGTCGATTCGGCTTCACTGTAGGCGACGACCCGTGGGGCCTTATGGCGTACTTCTGCAAGTAACACGGCTTTGGCTCCGTGCACCATGAAGAACGGCATGTAGCCAGTTGAGCTGTTTGACATTGTGCGCAAGCTCCAGAGGACAGAGGGTAGCTCTTATGTCCAGGCTCCCACAAGCCATTCGAGTGGGCTTAGTAGGCGTTTCTTGATGCTGCCGCCTACGAGGCTGTTGGTCTTTTCGACCTGCCCGTTGGTTTGCGGGTGCGCCACGGATGCATATGATATGTTGATCCCGAGGCCTTCGCAGAAGTCCTGGAATTCTTTGGAGATCAAGTTTGACCCGTTGTCCGTGATGATGCTGTGCGGCACTCCGAACCTGTAGACTATGGACTTGAAGAACTTCACGGCCGTTTTTCCCTTTTGGTTGGTAACAGGCATGGCTTCGTGGTGAACTTGTCGACTGTGACCAGGAGGTAGACGTGGCCTCCTTTCGAGGATTTGGTCATTTTTCCGATCATGTCGAGGCCCAATTGGGAGAAGGGCCAGGCCAGGGGTATGGGCCTGAGCTCCGATTTTGGTCCGTGCGGTTTATCTGCAAATCTCTTGCAGCCGTTACACCTTCGGATGATGTCCTTGGCGTCGTTCATGGCTGTTGGCCAGTAGAACCCAGCTCATAGAGCTTTGGCGATGAGGGCGCGGCTGCCCGCGTGATGGCCGCAGATGCCCTCATGGATGTCTTGGAGGATGGTTTTGCCGTCACCTATGGTGACGCACCTTTGGAGCATACCCAAAATGCTGTGCTTGTATAGCTCGCCATTGATGATGGTGAAGTCCTTCGACCGGCGAGATATACGCCGGGCATCTGTCGGGTCATCAGGCAATTCTTTGTTTATCAGGTACCGAAGGTACGGTTGCGTCCATGTTTCTTCGATTGCCATGACCTGCATCAGGTTGACCAACGCGACCTCCGTGTCCAGTTTTTTGGGTCCTTCCTGTCCTTCGGGTAGCGCAGCCCCCGAGTGCTCTGCTTCTTCGGGTGATCCTTTGGGGAATTTCCTTTTGATGGAAGGCACGTAGATTTGTTCGAGGAACACACCTGATGGCACTCGTGCGCAGGTGGAGCCGATGTTGGCGAGTCTGTCGGCTTCTTCGTTGCTTTCTCTTCCAACGTGCCGAAGCTCGCAGCCGTCAAAGTCTCCTTCGAGTGAGTTGTAGAGCGCACGGTACACGATCATGTTAGCGGCGTGTGGGTCGCACTCGTTCATCGTCTGCTGAACGAGGAGGTTCGAGTCATCGTAGATGACTAGGTGTGTTGCGCCGCAGATCTTGGCCATTTTCATGTCGTGGATAAGGGCCTCGTATTTGGCTTCATTGTTGGAGGCCCGAAATTTCATCCGGAGGACGTATTTCATCTTGTCGCCTTGCGGGGACGTCAGTATGACGTCGGCCCCTGCTCCAGCCTCGCACTTGGAGCCGTCAAAGTGCATCGTCCATGACTGTGTCATATCCGGGGTGTCCGGTAGCTGTAGCTCCATCCAGTGGACGAGGAAGTCCGGGAGGACCTGAGATTTGATCGTGTGGCGCTTCTCGTAGACTATGTCTAGAGGGGATAGCTCGATGCCCCACAGGACTACGTGTCCTGTAGCTTCGGGGTTGTTTAGGATGCTATTCAGTGGCGCCTCATTGACGACCATCACCTGATGCTCCTGGAAGTAGTGGCTCATCCGATGGTTCATCATGAACACGCCGTAGGCAAGTTTCTGGTAGTGAGGGTACCTTTGTTTTGTTGGTGTCAATACCTCGCTGAGGTAGTAGATTGGGCTTTGGACCCCGTGGGTCTTGCCATCTTCGGGTCGTTCGACCACAAGCACGGTGCTGACTACCTGATGCGTGGCTGCTATGTATAGCAGCAGAGGCTCGCGTTCCTTTGGTGTGACCAGGACGGACGAGGTGGAGAGCAACTGCTTTGGATCTTCGAATGCGTCATATGCTTTAGGTGTCCACTTGAATTTTTCTGCTTTGCGTAGCAGCTGGTAGAAAGGCAGGGCCTTCTCACCCATGCGGATGATGAATCTGCTCAGCGCCGTGATGCGCCCAGCGAGCTGCTGGACACCTTTGAGGTTCTTCGGCTTTTCCATGGCCAGTATGGCCTGGATTTTCTTCGGGTTCGCCTCAATCCCTCACCGAGAGATGAAGTAGCCAAGCAATTGGCCAGATGGGACACCGAAGGCGCACTTTTCTCGGTTTAGCTTGATCTTGTAGTGATCGAGGTTGTCGAACATCTCCCGGAGATCGTCGATCAATGTATTTGCTTCCCTTGTCTTGACTACTATGTCGTCGATATAGACCTGTATGTTGCGGCCGATCTGGCTCTTCAGGCATGCCTGCATGCACCACTGGTACGTGGCACCTGTGTTCTTCAGCCCGAAGGGCATTATGTTGTAGCAGAATACTCCGAACGGCGTAATGAACGCCGTTTTCTCCTGATCTTCGACCTTCAGTCGAATCTGACTGTAGCCTGAGTAGGCGTCAAGGAAGGAGAGTTTCTCGCATCCTGCAGTTGAATCGATGATCTGATCGATCCGAGGTAGAGGGAAGTGGTCCTTTGGGCAGTGCTTGTTGAGCGATGTGAAGTCCACGCACATCCTCAGGATGTCAGTGTCCTTTTTAGGGACTAACATAGTGTTTGCCAGCCACTCGCTCTCCTTGATCTCCCAGATGAAGTCGGCGTCGAGTAGTCTGTTGACTTCGACTCCGACGGCTTCGGCCCGTGGCTCGGACAATCGTCGGATGGACTGTTTGACGGGCTTGGCGTCAGGAAACTCATTGAGTGTGTGCTCGACGAATTCCCTGGGAACTCCTGGCATGTCCGCAGGACACCAGGCGAAGATTTCCCAACGCTCACAGAGGAATTCGACGAGTGCGCTTTCATATGGGGTCCGAGGTTGTTTGCGATCAGCACCATCTTGGAGGCATCCGTTGGGTGAACCTGCACCTTCTTCGTGTTGACTGTTGAGTCAAATGACATGTCGGGTGCGTTTTTCCTCGAGACTGGGGGTGCCCCGTTGTCTGTTACTTCTCGAAGCCTTGTGAGCTCCTCCTGCATGCTGAACGACTGGGAGGTTCTATTGAAGTCCCTGTCGTAATGGTCAGATCGGGTGAAGCTTCTCTGGACCGTGATGACGCCCCTAGGTCCTTGCATCTTGAGTAGCAGGTACGCGTAGTGCGGTACTATCAGGAATCTTGCGAATGCCACGCGCCCGAGGATGTCATGGTATTGTGATGGCCAGTCCACCACTTCGAACTCGAGCCGCTCACACTGAAAGTTGTCGGGTTTGCCGAAGATGACGTCGAGCCATATCTTTCCCAGGGGGAATATGCCCTTCCCTGGGACTATGCCGTGGAACGTTATGTCAGATTGTTCCAGGCTGCACAGCAGGATCCGCATTGCTGCTAGGGTGCTAGCGAACATCAGGTTGATGTCGCTGCCGCCGTCCATGAAGACGCGGCACATCTCAAACCCTCCGATCTGCGCCTCGAGCACTAGGGCACCATGTCCTGGGCGAGGGATCTGGCGGGGGTGATCCGAACGACTGAATGTGATGCAGGACTCCGAACCGCTGAGGTACTCAGGTATTGCGGGTGGAGCGGTCACAGCCAGGTTGATCTGGTGGGTGATCTTCTTTGGCACCCTGTTTGTTGGGCGCCCCTTTTGGATCATCAGGGACCCTTTCGGCACGGGGTATCCATTTACGCTGTTGTTTTGCACGGGCGCTATCACGTGATTCGAAGGTCCCACGGGTGGCGGTGGAGGAGCTCCATGGGCGATGTCACCTGGTGCAGGTGCGTGTCCGAACCCAGGGTTCGGGATCTACTGTCTCATCTGGGCGAAGCCCTCACTGAGTTTCTGGAACTCGTGACAATCCTTAAGCATATGGCTGGCCTTCTTTTTGCCATCCTGCTTGTTGATGTAGAAGTGTATGGTGCATGGGCCCGACAACCTGTGGTATGCCGAGGGTTCATCGTCGCGGCCGTGGCGCTGCCACGTTTGCGTTGGGCGTCCTCCATCGCGGAAGTTGTTTCCATGGTATCCGCCACTACTGCGGTTGTTGTTGTTGCGACGGTCGGCGTAGCAAGCCGCAACCATGTCGGGTCCATCGCGATTGTTGTAGACGCGCGATCTTCGCTTGCTATGACACTCGTGTTGGCGTCCGTAGTCATCTTCCTCATCCGAATGTGCTCGGTGGACAGAGTCCTCGCCATCTGCCCACCTGTTGGCGATGTCCATGAGGTGATCGAGTGTCTTGGGCTTGACGCGCCCAAGTTCCTCCTTGAAGTCTGGGCGTTTGACGCCATCCTTGAAGGCGTCGATCGTTCTCTCCTCAGAGATGTGTGCCACGGAGTTCTTGATGTTGGACCAACATAGTATGTACGAGCGAATGGATTCACTCGTTCGTTGTGTGCAGGCCCGCAGCTCCTTGATCGAGGCTGGCCTCTTGCTGGTACCTTTAAAGTTTCAGATGAAACTGTACGCTAGTTCCTCCCAGCTTCTTATGGAGCCCGAGGACAGGCTGTTGAGCCAGATCCGGGCAGCGCCTGTCAGCTGCAGCTGAAGGCATTGCAGGGCGGTATTCTTGTTTCCGCCGTCTAGCTTGACGGACGACATGTGGTCGCTGAGACACGCCTTAGGGTCCTGCGTGCCGTTGAACTTCGGAGTGTCCGAAGGGAGCTTGAAATTTCTCGGCATCCGTGTTCGGCGAACAGATATGCTGAAGCATCGAGCTCCGTAAAGTTCTCCATCGTCGTCCTCTTTGGATTCGTCTGAGCACGCGTGTTTGGCACGTGCCTTGTCGACCTTGCGTTGGGTGAGGTCATTTCGAGCGTCGTAGTCGCGACTGCGACGTCTTGGGCTCTTGCGTCGTCGAGGCAGATCATGCTCGTCTTCCTCTTCGTCGTCTGAGGGCGTTGGGCTGCGGTTGAATCTGACTACAACTTTTTTTTCGGCTCCGCAGGAGCCTCCTCGTGGAGCGCAGCTCCAACGAGTCCGAGTCCGGCAAGTGCAGAATTGTGCATAGCTCTCTTCGGGTCCCCCACCGGAGGTGCATGGGACGCGATATACATGGTGGCTGCCATGATCATAGCTTGCGGCGTTTTCGGGATGACGTTGCCGTTGGCGTCCATCTCCATGAAGGACGTATTGAGGGTTCGAGTGACCTCGCGACTTGCAGCGGGATCCATGTGCTCTGTGCGAGAGCGATGCTTGTTGGCGTTGTTGCCGTGCAAGCTGGAGCCCCCAGTGGCGGAGAACGTAGCTTGCCGCGCTAGTCTCTGAGGCCGCTTGCTTGCGTTTGTCGAGTACCTCTTGCATCTTCACCTGCTTTTTATGCTCTTCGATGAGGAGCAGGTGGTATGCCATCAGCAGGTCCCATGAAGCGTCCACAGGCAGAATCTTATTGCCCGCCACGGCTTCACGTGCCTGGTGCCATCCTTCGTCGCTGAGGTGAATTTTTTGATGGGCATGGGGGTCGTCCTCGTTGGGCGGGGGATGGTTGCCTCCTGTTTTCTTCGTTCCTACCCTGTGGGTTGGGTGGTGGCACGTGGGCACTCGAACCTAGTGGTTGTTCCATGCCGCTTTGGATGACCACGATGCATTGGTAGCGCTCACGGATTGGATCGCTGTTGCCACAGCTTTCGGATCCAGAACCGTAGGTTCCTTCATTCGACGGGAGGTCGCATAGATCTGAGTTGCAGTTGCTGCTGTCGTATGACTCATCTGTCGATGTTGACGCGCGTAGCACGTTGGGATGTGGGGCCCATGAGGCGGGCCTGATCGATGGCAGTGGCACCCGCTCTGGGAGGCGGAGAGTGCCGGTCTGTCCCACCTGGAAGCAGAAGCTCCTGAACAGGATCTCGAGCCCGTCGCCTACGGGCTCGAAGTCCTTCATGGTGGCTGGCGAGTGGGCGGTGAAGTCGAAAGCGCCGAAGAGGAGATGGCTCTCCGTCGCCGAGGAGTTGTAGATCGCTTTGGTTGGGACCGTCACGATCGCACAATCAACACCCCCGATTCCCACAGACGGCACCAATTGACGAGGTTTCGACTCGTCAATGCCCATTGTTATGAACTTGGGTTTTGGAGAAGATGGGGGTGCTGGAGATCACGGAACGGTTAATAGACAAGCAACCAGGGGACACGAGATTTACCCAGGTTCAGGCCCCCGGAGGGAAAACCCTACTCTGCTTGTCTGCTCTAGATTACGGCGAAACCGAAGGTTACAGGGGTGCGCATATGCAATCTGGCGTGAAGGTGTGTATGCGGTGGAAAGGATTGGGCCTCCTCGCCGTGCCCTCCTAGCCTTTATATAGAGTTAGGCAGGTCTCGGGCATGGATCGAGTCGGTTACAAGTTTAGGGTTTGCCTCTTTGAACATTCTATCTGCTCTAGTCTTGCTCTCCAAGGTTCCGAAGATGTCATGGGCTTGGGCCACCCGAAAATCTCCACAGTCCGCGTATATTCTTATGGGCCTTCCTTGGGCTGGACCAGGTATGCTAATGTCGTGTACCTGTAGGGTATAACCATGTCACATAGATGCAGTTGGATTATGGTCTATATATCATATTGTAATGCCCAAGTAAATCTTATAGTGATCATCATGTCATGTACATGCATTGTTATGCATTCTCTATTTGTCAATTGCCCAACTGTAATTATTTTACCCAACATGTTATCTATTTTATGGAGAACACCTCTAATGAATTGTGGACCCTGATCCATTCCTTCCCATTGACATACTATCTACTGTTTACTATTTACTTTCAAGCAATTACTATCTTCCACACTATACGTTTAATCCTTTGTTTTTAGAAAAACCAGTGAGCTTGACAACCTCATTGTAAGTTGGGGCAAAGTATTTTGGTTATGTTGTGCAGGTTCCACGTTGCTAGCAACACCTTCAGAAGTTGTTTCTTTCTCCTACTGGTTCAATAAACTTGGTTTCACAATTGAGGGAAAACTTGCTCCTGTGCTCATCATACCTTTCTCTCGGGTTACCAACAGGTTCTATATCAATAGAGCCGTCATCACCTAGAATCAAATTATGAATTGACCTCAACATATCTTTTTTACTTTGAGCTCTTTCAAAATGCTGGAAGAATCGGACAATATCTAAATGTGACTTCAGATGAATTTACCATCAAAGTTGCTTCTGTTTTTGTACCTCGTTCTGATGTTGAATCCTATCCTTCCTCCATAATACCCCCAAAAAATTTGAGCCTCCTCTAGGGTGCTAAATATCATGTCAAGCTGAGGTATCCAAGTAAGTAGTACATTTTCTCTGTAGAATGCACAAGTTAAGCAAAAGCTTTGTCATTTAATTACAGAAACAACAAGCAAGAAATCACAATGGGAAACAAGAATTGCTACTTAATTTAAAAAAGGACATGCATCTAGAAACCTGCAAAAAGAACAAGCACCTTTTGAAAAATGAAATATTTTATTCTCACTTACTTGTTTGAATATACATTGGATTGATTCTCCATTAGTGACTGACTGCTACAGCTTTGAAACTTTAGCAAATCAAAGCCTTGCACTTCTAATCTGGATGCTCATATTGGCAGGAACAAGGATGGTCGAGAAGCAAGAAGAAGGAAAAGGTGCAGGACCAGCAAGACTGTAGTCCTATTTTGGCACCAACTAAGCAAAAGTAGTGGTTCTATGGTCCTATTTTGGCGCCAACCTGAGCAGCATGTGTGGCCCGTTCCCTCCAAATCAAAGTAGCAGCAGCAATTAGTACTAGGACCAGGAGAGCCGCTGGATTTGATTTATAAGATGGATATGGCCTAAGTCAGGGTCCTGACTTTGTAATAGCAAAGTCAAATGAGATGGTTCCCACTACGCTGCTCGCCGTCAATGTCGAAGAGAAGGAAGACCAGCGCCTGACATGCCTAGATCCATGGAGCACCATCACAGAACCTGCCGCTTTGAGAGTCGATTGAGCAGTTCATCGCGGAACAACAAAACCGAGACGTTGGAGCTTGTCGGTCAGGCTAAACCTGTGCTTGCCGGACCCCAGATCCGCCTGCTTCAATAGATGAGACGACGAAGGGACGCAGATCCGCCTGCCACCCACCATGAATCGATCCACTTGCTAATCTGAGATCCGCCACCCGCTTCTGTCCCTAAAGAAGACAACAACCTCTGACGACCTAGCTCCTGTACAGATCCACCCGGCCTCCCAACGACGCTAGAGGAGACCCCACCGCTGATGAAGCCGAGTGAACACAAGATCCACGCGGGTTGTCGCCGCCACCACAACAACCCCGGGAAACTCTAGCACCTCTAGGACCAACGCCGACCACCATGAAATGCAGCGTCAGGGATGGGTTTGAAGCGCCTATATTTTCCGCTGCCGCCAACACAGTTAGAGCAGACTTGTCGGACATCCGGAAATCGAAGCTACATGAACCTAAGCCTACATCTATACATAGTCCGTACACCGGATTCCGGCAACCCGTACTCCATTGATGGCCAGAGGCCATCAAAGGAGAGGAGCCACCGGAAACACAGCGCTGGAAAACTTAGTGCCTTGTGCATGGTGGTCGCCTCTCTGCTTACTGTTTCTGAGGGAGAAAGGGAGAGAGGCAGTCGACACAGAGCTCTGTTTGTTCATAAAGCATCCTGGCTCCCAACCATGTTGGTGTGGTAAGGGCATGTTCATCGGACCAACCCAAACGGTAAGTTTTTTTATTTGGATCGGCCCGCGGTTGCTTTTCGGGGTCCGGTCATCCGCGTCCAGTGGCGCGATTTATTTGTCTGCGCCTTGCCAGCACTAGCCAGAATTTTTATGTCTTTGTATATTTTAGCACAAAGTACATAGACAAATATACAACAAGCAAATAAACTATAGATTAGGTAATCAAATTAAAATAGTGCTTGCATATGAATAGTTTACACTCACAATGGTTCGATAAAAATAACCAAACTTCATTCAAATTATAAGAAATAAATAAGGGACTGAACATTTAGGTTTCTCGTACGAGCCCATATATGCTCAACCAAATTTAGTTTAAGCCTATCATGGATATGCCTGTGATGCAAATTTGTATGTACTTGCATGAAATCTTCCCAAAAAGCTGGACCTGGTTCTGGCTCAACCAACTGATTCTGAAAGTTCTAGCCTTGGTCGAAGATGTCATCATCACGCTCGTCATTGACGATCATGTTGCGCATGATCACACAAGCAATCATCATATCCCACATTCTCTCTGTGCTCTAGGTTCTAGTAGGGTATCGAACAATATCCCACCTTGAATGAAGCACACCAAATGCTCGCTCCACATCCTTCGTAGCGGGATCTTGCTCTTTCACAAACCTCTTGCATTTCTCATATGCAGGGTTGCAGATTGTCTTCACAAAGGTTGTCCAGGAGGGATAGATACCGTCAACTAGATAGTAACCCATATCATATGGATTGCCATTAATCTCATAGAATACCTATGGGGCATTTCCTTCTGCCAACCTAGCAAACACCAGAGACCGCTGCAGCATATTGATATCATTGTTTGATCCAGTCATGCCAAAAAAGCACTGCCAAATCAAGATAGCATGTGATCCAACAACCTCTAGTATGACGGTGCACCCCTCCGCATGCCCTTTGAACTGCCCTTGCCAACCAAAGGGATAGTTCTTCCACTGTCAATGCATATAGTCGATGCTGCCAAGCATCACAAGTAACCCCCTTGTCTCGTTGATGGACAAAAGGCGGGCAGTGTCTTCGGTGTTTTGGCTCTATCAAGTAAACTTTGCCAAACACCGCAATAACTGCGCTGCAAAACCGGTACATGGCCTTATGGCATGTGGACTCGCTCATGCGCATATAGTCGTTGAGGAGATCATCGGGCACTCCATATGCAAACTACCAAATGGCAGCAGAACATTTTTGGTAAGAGGAGAAGTCAATCTTGCCGGTACAATCGTACTTGGCCTCGAAGTAGTTATCGTACTCCCTCACCCCATTGAGAATGTGCAAGAACAAGTTTCAGGACATCCTATAGCGGCGTCGGAATGCCTTCTCTTTGAAGACCGGATTAGTTGGATGGAAGTAGTCCTTATAAAGACGTATGTGGCCTTCTTCTCGGTCGCGCTCATGGTTGGCTTCACGCCGCTTGGCCGAGCCACCTCTGCGCGGCGGCAGGAGGTAGTGGTCGTGCACCATCTGTGCAGCTGCCAACAGAATTCCGGTCTCACCGTCATACTCCTCCTCGGACGATGACTCGACAAAATTCTTATAGAAGAACTCCATTGTCCTTCGACTTCTACCCATCTATAAAGTATGCGATCGTTAATGGCGATGCCAACTCCCGTAGCGGGCCAGATAACCTAGAAAGGACCGATGAACGTACCTCAACCGTGATCAGGCAAATGACCGAGCAGGTTGTGCGCGACGCAGAGGCTATCACGAATCCAGTTGACAGGCGTAGGCCGGGGCAGCGGGATTGCCTATGGCGCGTCTAGACAACTCCGGCAACGCGCGTGGCCTATGGTGCTGCTCAAAATCGTGGGGGCGTCGCCGCAGCAGGCAGTGGCGGCGGTAACGGCTGCGCCTGCTCTGGTCAGGGGATATGGAGGGCGAGGGTTTGGGAAGGAGAGTATCTGTTGTGCCACTAGCAAGAGGGTCCGGGCAAACTCGCGCTGTCCGGGTCGATCCAAGCAAGGCCCAAATTTGATGCATGGATGAGTCAGTCCACTCACGTTTATCCGGATAGGTTGCTCTGCTGGGTCGTCACACACCTATCCCCCGCTCCGCTTGGACGATTTTGGACGCGCAAGGACGGTTTGGATCGGTCCGGTGAATATGCCCTAAACCCTAGATGATGCATATTGCTCCCATTGCGGACGTAACACGCGCCCCCTCCGTCGCTATTTTCTCTTCAAGGGTCAGCCCAATAAGAGACCTTTTTTTTTGGTTTTGCGAAGGTTCTAAAACTTTCTGGTCGGTTTTCTTTAGTTCTTCTTGTTTTCTATTTTTTTTATTTTTTCTTTTATTTTCTAAAAAATCTAAAAAATTCCAAATATGAACAATTTTGAAATTTAAAGAATATTCGAAACTAAGAAAAGTTTAAATATATGGATTTTTTAAAATCAGAACTTTTTAAAAATCTGAAGATTTTAAAACAAAAATAAAGAAAAAAAAACTGCCGGAAAGTTGTTTACCTGGGTCGGCTTAACAAAAGGAACGCGTGGGAGTTGATCCAGTAGCATACGCTACGGACGTCATATAGGCTCTCCCGATCGGGGCCCAGGATCAAAGCGCGGTCCATATCAGGCAAAAAAAAAGAGAGAATTTATAGCGCGTGTTGCCGAAGGATTGCAACATCTCCCGCCCTTCTAGCAGGGATAGAGCTACACCATACTGACATGTGTCAATTGACACTGATGCCTCAGACGCAAACCCTTCTATAGTGCATACGAAAACTCCCAATTCGGCGGTTCCTAACGTGTTTGGCTCGCGGCTGCTTTGCGGCTCAAGTTGGCATGACCCAATATCACATACATGCATCCAATCAACGACTGCCTGCCAATCACACACAAGATGTATGAGTAGCCATCTACATAGAGCATGAAGTGGCATATAATACTCTTGTTCTCTTCAATGTAGAGATAGCGTAGATGAAAAAATCTACAGATATTTTCTCCTTTCTCGAGGACTCTAAGTATTTTAGTAATTTTGTAAACGTTTATTTGCATATGTGCATTAGGGTAAAATCTAATGGTGTGTCTGACACACTAATTCTAGTCCAGTAAATGTCAAAATACTTTTTGGACGAGTGATGGTAGGAAACTCCCTCATGTAGATGATCATACCATTATACTTATGTTGTTTTGAACTTCGCAGTTTGAAATCAATTTATTATCAAAACGGACAAGGGTATGTTTTGATGTTGGTAAAATTCCATCTTACCAATTAATTTGTTGGCGATGAAAAAATATTGTGATGCCGAAAATGTCTCACATGACATAAAAAATATTAATATGTGTACTATATTAATCTATCAAGACAGACTATATTAGGGTGTCAAGTGGGATCCCACCTAAATTCCACTTATAGTTCATTTGCTAAATTTTAGTATAAATTTTAAGAAAAAATTACACTAGATTTTTAGAAATGAACTAGAAGTGGGATTTAGGCGGGATCCCACCTGACACCCTAGACTATATTTTAGGACTAAATGGCAGCGGGGGCTGGCAGATACATATGCACGAAGAGTTAGTTGAGCTACGAAGGGAAAGAAAATTATGGGGAAATGCAAGAGGTGGCGGAAGAAGGTTGCGTGGATGTTTCATTGTACAGACCGATCAGGAGAGGGAATTCACCACGAGAGAGCCTTTCCATTCAGTGCCCAACCGCGCACCAGCCACCAGTCACAGCCTGTACGTTTTTTTTTTGTCAGACACGATTTCAAATTTCTCTCACGAGACGCGTTGTGGGTCGCAGTCTTGTAGCATGGAAAAGGAAAGCGCGTCCATTTAGCTTCCTCCACTGCCTAATAATGCAATGTCTGCATTTGTCACAAAAAAAAAAACTCACTGAATCGGTGCAGTTCACTCGCCTGGCCCATCACCTTTTGCAGATCGGTGTAGCATTCAGTCGCGAAGCGTGTGTTCTTAATCACTATTTAGATGCTTCTTGCAATTCAATTACAGTTTTCTCAGATGAACCCTCTCCAGGTCAATGAAAGAGCTTAGTACTACTCCCTCCGTTTTAAAATATAAGATATTTTAGATTTGTAAAAAAAATGTATCTAGACTTGTTTTAGTGTCTAGATTCATTTAAACCTATACACTAAAAGATGTCTAGATACATTTTCTTCACAAACCTAAAACATTTTATATTTTTAAACAGAGAGAGTAGTTTCTTAGTGGCAGTCGTAGCTTCTACCCCCTTTTTAAAATATAAGATGTTTTACCTTATGAAGCAAATGTATTTAGACATTTTTAATATGTAGGTTCACTCAGATTTGAAGTGAATTTACACACTAAAATAAGTCTAGATACATTTTCTTTACAAACCTAAAAGATCTTATATTTTAAAATGGAGGGAGTACAAGTGTTCATTAGTTGCTAAAATTCCACTGCATGTAAAAAACAAGAAAATCAGCTTTGTCTTGGAAACAGAAATATTCTGTTGCAAAGGCTATTGCATTGAAAACCTGCGATGTTCACTTGTCAAGTCATTTACCTCATCACACTGCTTGTCATTCCTCACGGTACTCTCAAAATCATCAACAAGCTTGAGAGGGTGTTTCTTTGGGCGGGCACGAACAAAGTGTCGGGTGGCCAATGCAAGGTGAATTTAGAAATTGTTTGTAGGCCAAAGGAAAGAGGGGTCCTCAGCAACCTTGATCTTGACAAATTTGTGCGTGCCTTGCAGCTTCGATGGCCATGGCTTCTATGGAAGGACCCCTCCAAGGCTTGGATTGGTGCCGACCACCCATGTGACACGACATACATGGACTTCTATGTGGCTACCTCTATTACTATTGGCGACGGGAGGATTGCGAGCTTTTGGCAAGCGCCTTGGTTTGGAGGTCAAAAACCAAAGGACATAGCGCCCTCCATCTATGTTATCTCAAGGCGGAAAAACTTGATGGTTAAAAGAGGACTCTAAGAAGGCTTTTGGATCCCCAACATCAACACTAAAAATGGCACCACGGTGCAACACATTACCAAATCTATGGATCTTTGGACAAGAGTAATGAGGTTCATCTAGTTGAAAGATTTGCGGACGACATCACTTGGAAGTTCACCACTTCGGGATCATACTCAATTGCGTCATATAAGGCTCAGTTTGAGGGCATGGAGTACTCTTTCATGATTGAGGCGGTTCGAAAGAATTGGGCCCCTCCCAAATGCAAGTTTTTTGCTTGGCTCATCCTCGAAGACCGTGGTTGGACGGCCGATCGCCTTCACGGGCGTGGTTGGCCTAATCATGGCGATTGTAATTATGCAAAAGGGAACCTGAATCCATGGCCCACCTTCTCTTCTGATGTAGATATTGCCTGCGGATATGGAACTCCATCATCTCTTGGCTTGGGATAACTTTGGTGGACACATATATTTGGGACTCTTTCGATACAGTCAAAGATTTGTGGCTCTCTTTCATCTCACCAATGGTACAAGAAGGAAATCCTTTGCTTTCCTCATCATCTAACCTCTTGGGAGATTTGGGAGTACTCTTGGTACAAGAGGGCATGGAGTACTCTTTCATGGTACAAGATCCTCTTGGGAGAAGCTTCCGGAGTGGCCACGTTGGTCCCACTCCGTAAGCTTCTAGAACCTTCCGGTACAATACCGAACATTCCGAAACGATTCCGAAATCCAAAACCTGCTTTCCTTTATATGAATCTTATTCTCCGGACCATTCCGGAACCTCTCGTGATGTCCTGGATCTCATCCGAGACTCCGAATAAAAACTCATAAACCATTTATCCATTCTATCCTAGCGTCAAGACACGTTAAGTGTGTGACCCTACGGGTTCGAGAATATGCAGACATGATCTTCTATCAATAATCAACAGCGGGATCTGGAAACCCATATTGACTCCCACATATTCATCGATGATCATATCGGATGAACCACGGTGCTAGGATTCAATTAATCCCATATATATATTTCCTTCGTCACACGATATTTTACTTGCCCGAGATTCGATCGCTGGTATCGGCATACCTAGTTCAATCTCATTCACGGCAAGTACTTTACTCGTTCCGTAATCCGATATCACCTTTGTGATTAACTCCTTAACCACGTGCTTGCAAGCGGTGTTGATATCGATTACCGAGTGGGCCCGAAGTATATCTCTCCGACTTGGGAGGGACAAATTCTATCTTGATACATACAACCCAACAAGTACTTTGCGATCACCTGAGAGACACCTTTATGATCACCCTCACATAGGATGAAGTTTGATGACCTCAAAGCTTTCTTCCGATACCAGGGAGTTGCCTATCTCATGGTCTAAGGAATACAATATTTGACATAAGAAAAAGCTTCACAAAGATGAACACGATGACACGATCTAATTGCTCTGCTTGATTTGGGTCTGTCCATCATATCATTCTCCTAATGACATGATCTCATTATTAATCAACAACTCATGTCTATGGTTAGAAAACCTTAACCATCATTAATCAATGAGCTAGTCCATAGAGGCGTACTAGGGACACGGTGTTGTTCATAAACCACACAAGTATCAAAGTTTCCGCTTAATACAATTCTAGCATGGAATATAAACTTTATCATGAACAAGAATTATAACAATAACATCTTTATTATTGCCTCTAGGGCATAATTCCAACAGATAATGCCATAGTTGTGAGGCTTTTGTAACTGAGATTTTCTCGGCTTGTAAAAAACTTAAGAACTTCTTATTTATTAGTTAGATGACGCAAACCTTTTACCTCTATTTTGAAAAAACTACGATGTAGAAATTGCCAGGAAAATAGCAAGGACCAAACTTGTCAAAAATTGAAGATAATTTTGAGTGAATTGGACAAGAAAAATATATAATTATACATTGGGCTGTCTGAAAATGCTATGTTTATCATATGTACTGGTCATGGGGATGCTCATTTGGTACAAAGGTAAACATATTTAGAAAAATAGGATTCATGTTTTCATATATAGTTTGAGTTGGTGTTTTAGCTACTTATAGGATATTACTCAAGTGGCGAAACTGTTGCACCATGTAGCCTTACTTACCTTGAAGCTAGAGCTACCCGGGATCAGTGGAATCTCCATTGGTATTTGAGTGAGACATAGAGATTAGGTGAGGTGATTAGTGGGCAAACACTAACTAGCTCAATGTATTCATGCCCTCTCCGGGATGTACCTTCTACCTAGCTCTGCCACTAGAGCTGATTAGTGGGCAAACACTAACTAGCTCAATGAGTTCATTCCATGTCTGGGATGTACCTTCTACCTAGCTCCGCCACTAGAGATGCAAAAGAAAATGCTTAATGGTGGAGAACAAAGCTAGGAAAATATTGTCCATATACTGAAATATTTGCAAGCTCAAGCATAATTTTCCCTATGTGGAAGACAACTTCGTGGAGTGGTGGTTGATGGTGAGCCAATCTACCCCTAAGCCATGTGCAAGGGCACCTCGTCACTCATCATGTTGATATGCTCATGGATTTGGAAACATCGCACTATGATCATATTCTACCATGTTTCCCCTAGCACTAGTAGTCTCCTCCACACGATTCGATCTGAGGATCGTTCTAGGGCTGCTACTGGTGCGGTCGGCTTAAACGCCTTGATCCATGTGGCTACTTAGGTCTAGCGGGTTAAGTTGTATGGTGAGGTGTTGGCTGTCGTAAATACTTGTAAAACACTCTCTTTTATCTATGAATGCATGAAAAAAGTTTTCTTTTGTGTTTTCATGAAAAAAATTACCCAATGCTTTTGTTGTGTCAAGCATTAGTTGTAAGCAGTTTGTCCTTTTCCCCGCATGTTCTAGAAGTGGAACACAATACATCATTCTGAGTTTACATTATCGACAACCATTTTCTTAATAGCAATGTACTTATAAACATCCATTCAATCGCTGCACCTTGTAGGGAGGATGGACTCACGTTTCCACCCTGACTAACATGAATGAATATCACTTTCGAATATCAATGTACCTATGAATGACTTCGTTAATTTCAGGAAGGATGGAGTCATGCATGGAGCCTAAACGACTAACATGAAAACCAGTGATACAAAGAGACAATATGCCTTCTGATTGGTGGCATGGGATGAGAAGCTGTGGTTTTTTAGATATCGTTGTTATGGTTTGAGACATAGTAGGTTGATATTTGAAACAAGATGTTGTATCAGTAGCCTGCCATGGATAATGTACTGGCTTATAACACTTATATTTTTTCAATATAGTGATATCGTATTACACATGAAATACACATTTAGACAGATGAAAAAATAGATTGACACGTGTGAGGAGAAATCTAAAAGGGTGGAATAAAGATGTAGAAGGAGAATACTCTAAAAAATTATAAGAGATGAGCAGGAAAGCTGAGGTTGATGGTATCGATGCTATAGAAAGAGCATCTCAATGAAATTACCAAAGATTGCTCAAAGAAATAACGAAACAGGAGGAGACAAAATGGTTAGAAAGGTCAAAAAAAATTGAGTTATTGGAAGAGGAAAATAACACAAAGTACTATCACATCAAAGAGAATGATAGGAGGAGGAAAACAACAATAATTAGGCTGAATTAGGAAGACGGGGTCACTGAGGGACGAAGACAGCTAACAACTTATATTACTGAATTTTAAGAAATCTTTTGAACATTGGGACTTCTAGTGTTACCATGAATACTGTGGGGTTGCTAGATTGCCTGAGGAGGCAGTTCTTTCCTCTCGATGAATGTTTCCATGGCATAATTGGAAGATTTTGTCCTTGGAATGGCAACCAATAAAGCAACCGATCCAGATGGATTTAATGCCATTTTTACCAGAAAATAATATTTTTTTGATCTGTTAATGGATCTCCACACTGGTAAGCTTGAAGTTACTAGACTAAACTATGGAGTAATTACCATATTTACCAAAGGAAAGGATGTAGATAAAATTCTAAAATATAGACCAATTTGCATGTTGAATGTGACCCTGAAAATTCTAACTAAGGTGGTGGTCAACAAATTTGTCCAGGTTGTCAGTGAAGTCATAAGCCTTAATCAAACGACTTTTCTAAAAGGGAGGTACATTATGGAAGGGTTCTTTTCACAATAGACTTCGAAAAAGCTTTTGATAAAATCGAATGGACTTTCTTTGTTCAGGTCATGGAAGTGAAAGAGTTTCTTATGAAGATGATTGATATGGTGATGAAGGTTGAGAAAAGTGGGGAAGTAGGGATTAAAATTAATGGAGATATTGGCCCTTATTTCAGCGCCTATCAAGGGTTGAGACAAGGTAACCCACTTTCTCCTATGTTTCTTGACTTGGTGGTGGATGTTTTGGCAATTCTAATTGGTAGAGCTCAAAAGCAAGGGTTACTAACATGGCTTACTTCAGATCTCATAAAAGGAGGGCTATCCATATTGCAATATGTAGATGATACTATTCTCATTTCTGAAAATGACTTAATGCAAGCCAGGAATCTGAAAGTGATCATGTCCTTTTTTGACCAAATGACTGGGCAATAGATTAATTTCCATAAAAGTGACATCTACTTCACTAGGAAAGCCAGGGATAATTCTAGTGTTTAAAAAAATGCTAACTTGTAATTCATGGGAGTTACCGATAAATATCTAGGAGTCCCTATGGATGAGAGAAGACTAAAACTCAATGATTGGAGGCCTCAAGGGGAGAAAATTGGGGTTTTGGCAAGGGAAAATGCTCCCAATTGGTGGGAGGGCTATCCTGATTAATTCATCCCTCACTAGCATATCTTATACATGTTAGCTTTGTATAGGTTACAAGTTGGGGTTAAAGAGAGAATGGAAAAAAATTAGGTCAAGTTTCTTGTGGAGTGATGAGAGAGACAAGATGAAATACCACCTAGACAACTGAAAGATAGTTTGTCGACCTAAAGATGTAGGAGGTATGGGTATCTTAGATCTAGACATCATGAAAATAGCACTTCTTTCCAAATCGCTATGGAAACTCTCTAATGAATTTGGCCTTTTGCAGAATTTGCTCACCAAAAAATACCTACAGCATAAAATACTAGGACAAGCCACTACTAAAAATGGTGATTCCCATTTTTTTTGGCAAGGGGCTGATGGAGGTCAAAAATTTTATTTTGGAGATGTTATTGAATTTAGGTAGGAGTAGGAAAAGGAAACAAAACTAGCTTCTGGTATGACCATTGGTTTGGGGATTTTTGTTTTCCTTTAAATATCCAAGACTTTTCAATGTTTCAATGAGCAAAAATATCATGGTGAGAGAGTTGTGTGAATAGGGTTTTGGCTTCTTGAGATTTGGGAGAGTTCTCGTGGCTGTGTTGGGGGTAAATTGCATCAAGAAATTGGAAGTGTGGTTTTAGCGGATGCACCTGACAAGTTAGTTTAGAAATTGACTACGGAAGGCATCTTTTTAGTCAAATCTTTCTAACTTGCTATGAAATTTAGCAAGACAATTCCTTACAAATTTACGTGTATGGTAAAATTCCCCCTTTGTGTGAAATTTTTCACCTGGTTGGTGCTGAAGAAAAGCATTCTGACAAGAGGTGTTTTGCTACACATAGGGGGCAGATGTGAGGGAAATGTCTTTTTTGTGGAAAAAATGAAACTATTGATCACTTGTTCCTGCACCGCCCTTTAGCTAGATATGTGTGGAATATAGTCAGTTGTGTTTTTTTTGCATGAATTGTCAATTGACTTGTATTAAAATCTGCATAGGCGATATTATACAATTACTCCGATTTAGCAATCTCGTGAAGGAGTGTGCGCCGTCGATTCTTTGCTTGGTAGAGACTCAAATAGCAAACAAAGTATCGAGTGGAAGGCTTGGCGGCTACTTCGGTAGATGTTTCACAATGTATCAATGCGTGGTTGAGAAAGTTTGTAAAAAAGAGAGAGTTGGTTATTGTAGGCGTTGACGCTGTTCTATGGAAGATTTGGAAAGCTAGAAATTTGACATGTTTTAAGGTAAATGGCCGAATGAACCTATAGCAGTACTTTTTAATATTTTCTATTGGATTCAAACATAGAGTTTGTTGCGGGTGAAAAGCCACGCAAAGCACAATCTCATGATGTGCGCTAAGATGCTGGAAAGGTGGTGATAGAGGTTTTCAACGCAAAATGAAGTTGGACGCCATGGGTCCTGAAGATCAAAGATGGGTGACAGGGAGAATAAAGAGGGGAGAACGTGTTAGGCTTCTAGCGAGGTAAGGGAGCTGATACCCAGAGCAAAAATAGGTAGATGTAGCTTTTCTTACTATTCTCTGTTGCTTTATTAGCTCTCTGTTGTACAGTAATAAGTTTTGAGTTTACAAAATACTCAGGACGTCTGCATGCGTTGTGGTGGACTGGTGGTTAATTTTGTAGACTGTTGGTTTTGTTAACGAAATCGAGGGAAACACTTTTCTCTAAAAAAAGGATAGCGTAGTTGACAAATCTACCGATGTTTGTTCCTTCTTTGAGGGCTTATTGCATTTTAACTACTCCCTCCGTTTGGAAATATAAGATGTTTTAGGTTTGTGAATGAGATGTATCTAGACACCTTTTAGTGTCTAGATTCGTTTGAACCTATAGACTAAAAGGTGTCTAGATACATCCCTTCGTAAACCTAAAACATCTTATATTTCTAAACGAAGGGAGTATTTTAGTAATATCATCCACGCTTATTTGTATTTATGCTTCTCGGTGAAATCTAATGGTGTATAAATTATCCACAAGTTAGAGCGACGCTATCTTTTTTTTGAACAAAACGGATAATTTTGCCTTATTTTATTTAAAAAGTTGAAGAGAGTTTACCGGTTCATTTGCATGGGAACCGGTCGAAAACCCATACAAATGCACCAATATCATCACGAAACAAAGCCACATTGGACACACCACCACAACCACTAAGCTCATCATATTCACTCCTTCGCGAGCCAACGGGTCCGACTTACCAGCGAATTCCAAAACAGAGCCTCACAGACGGCGCCGGAAACCATGTCGAACTATGCCATCAATTGGCCACACGCGCCAAGGAGAGACAACTCCGACTCATACGGCGAGCTTCACAAGGGAGATCATAAGCCGACCTAGTACCTGCAGAGACCACCGGTGGCCGGTCATCGTCGCCGCCTGGACACGCTCCACCGCAGCTCTGACTCCACGGCAACACAGCGAAGCAGAAGAACTCATTGGACACGTCGGGAAAACCGATTATCTACCTCAGCTCGAGGCATCATCTTTGCCAAACTTCACCCTTGGAACTTGCATAGCTACCCGACATCAAGCCCCCTTCACCGACCCCTGGTCATAGGCAACTTCGAGACGATGCCCCCAAGAAGGTAAGAGACACATAAGTGCCCACATCGCCCAATTGTGAATTCGAGGTTTCCCTCTGAAGTCAACAACACAGGAGGAGGGGATAACACACCTCTCGGCGATGTTTCCAGGAAAGTCTGCGACACCCTCGAGCGTCACCATCGCCGACTCTGGCCAAACCGGAGCAAGGATTTCCCCGGAGGTGCTCAACCACCTACCACCTGAATTGGCCACACGCACCGAAGCCCTCCAACCTCCATCCCATGTCGAGGCTAGCTCCACACCTCCAGCCTAAGCACGCCGGCACGACATAGAGCCGAAACCCGGACAAACCTTGTCACAGCTCGAGTGCAGCACCGAGACCCTTGCCGCCAACCAGCCCTCATGGCCAAATCAGACCGCCACCACCTCCAGCCGGGCAGAGAGAAGCACCGCTACGGCCAGATCTGGGGCCGCCGCCTCGGGCTCCTTGGGCCACCGTGCCGGCCAGCACCAGCCCCGGGCTCCTTGGGATGACGCGCCCTTCAGCACCACGCGTCGCTGCGCACGCCCGCATCCCCTCCGCTGCCCTCATCGTGCGCGAAGAAAAAGAAACCGCCCCGCCGCCACCTTCCCGGGGTGGCGATGCGGAACGCGGTTTTTCTACCTACTTGTGGGTCTCCCTGGCTTATCCGACGGTCTATATAGCTTCACGATCTGTGTTGCCAAATTTACATCTACATCCTGGACATTGTGCATCTTCTCACCCTTATGGAAACGAAGTGGGCAGGTCCATCTCGTTGCTCGCCGCATCTCTATAGTCACGTCTCTTCCCCGTGCGCGTCGGTGCCTACCAACCCAATGTGCCCTGCCGTCGGCGCCACAACCCAGTCCAAAACTAACCCACCCTAAAGATCCCGCGAAGCACTGCACCTGGACCTCGTAGGAAACAGATCCATGGTCACCGCACAGGCGTCCCCAACTCCCCAACCATGACTGTCATGCAAGCCAATCTGATCTTCCCGGCGGCTGCATGGTTGTCTCCGTCCATGGCCATCCCATGAGCTGGATAAGTTTTTCCCCGGTCCTACACAGCCTTTCCCATCCATGGCGTCCGCACAGCCGTCCGTTCTTCTCGGTGCTGCCCGTGGCGGCTGCTGGTAGCCATCAACATGGTGGATCTTTATTTCTGTGGTTCGTATTTGTGAAGAATTAGATGTTTGATAGTTGTAATTGAATTCCTATGTCTGGATCTGATCTATTTCTATGATTGATTCCCCATCTTTTGTTCATGCTTTTCTGAATGTTCAAGACGAACATGCATGCGCATGCATTATTTGGTTGCAACGGATCTGATTCTAGTCCATGGCTTGCATTCATGCCGGTGTTGCGCCAGATTATGATTGTTAGCTGCGCTATTCTATTTCTTGTATGAACGGAACGGCAAAAATGAGTCATGAACAGAAACAGAATGTACAGTTGGTTAAATCGAAGGACCGCTTGACAAGAAACCAACAAAGTTGTGGCTGCTTTTTGCAAAACTATCTCACCAATCTCGAACAAAATAGAGCTGGTGGAGGGGCCTGATAAGCCCGTGACCCCCACGTGTATGTAGAGTTGGGTTTTCGGGCGATGCGGGGGAGTGAGGGAGGAGGGCTCAAGGGCCGGCGGTGGCTAGGGTTCCCCCCGTGTCGCCAGGGGAGGGCGACGCGGGGGTGGGGACCGAGGGAGAAGTGCACCACCTTTAATCTAGTAATAATGTCGAAATACTTTTAGACAAGCCATGTCGGAAAAATTCTCGTATGTTAGCGAAAACACCACCTAGCATGCTGTTTTGAACGTCACTTTGCACAATGAATTTTTACGTAATAAAAAATGACAATTGTATGTTTGGACGGTGGCGAAAGCTCACAGGACTACTTGAGTAAAAGCCAGCACGCCTAGCAGGCGGCGCTGGTTCATCCATGTGCAAAGAGCGGCACAGGGCTTACGAAGGGGGAAAGAAAAAGTTAGTAGATAGCAAAGGAACGCGCGAAACAATCCATGGCGGCGGCCTGCGCGTTCTGCTCGGTCGCCGCGGTCGCCTATTTCGCCTTAATCGTCGCCGCAGTGCTGGGCATAGCCGTTCACAAAGATACCGTCGAGGTGCGCGTCGCGACCAGCTACGCTGTGGTCGACTGCGCCCCGCCGCCATCATCAGCCGGGAAGAGCAGCGGCGGCTTCCGCGAGAAGGTCCTCCCGCTCCTCGCCGCCCTGCCCGCCGCCGCCGCCACGGCCGCGACGCCAGGATTCGCCTCCCTCCACTCCGACGACCGCAGCGCCTTCGTCCGCGGCATCTGCCTCGGCTTCGACGTGGAGCAAGACTGCCGCGCGTGCCTGGCCGCGGCCGCCAAGAACCTCACCGACAGCTGCCTCGGCGCGAGCCGCCGCGGTGGCGTCTGGAGGGGCGAGGGCTGCTTCGTGGCCTACTCCAACGCCAACGCCTCCTCCGCGCGCGAGGACGCCTTCCGGAAGGTCGTCTTCGCTGGCGAAGACCCGGGAGGAGACCCCAACTGCCTCGACACGCGGAGGCTCGTCGCGCTCGCGCAGTCCATGGCGCGGGGAGGCGCCGCGGACGCCTTCGGGGCGCAGGAATTCAGGCACGCGGCCGCTCTGGCGAGGAGCAGGGTCACCCCGGAGAACACGGTGCGCGTGTTCCCGGACGTGGCCAGGGTGGAGACCAAGGTGCGCGTGGTGGCGCAGTGCGCGCGGGACCGGGACCGCGCGTCGGCAGAGTGCGCACGGTGCCTGGGCGAGGCTGCGCGGCGGGTGCCGACGTGCTCCTGGGGCCTCGACGGCTGTCACGTGCGCGTGGCCGACGTCCTCGGGTACGGCTGCTTCCTGCGGGTCGAGACGAAGGTTCCGCCGGTGCGTGCGGAGACATGGCTGAGTGAGTGCTTCTTCTCTTTCCAGTAACTCTGTCTTGCAAGATCATTCATGGCCGGTTCTTAGCTCTCTAATTAAGAGCGTGCGTCGTCGCCGTCGATGCCTGCAGGCGAATCTCTGGATGTAGCAATTTTCGTCTTGCTGCCGCTCGTAGCTGTTGCAGCACCTCTCGCCGCGGCAGCAGCGGCACTAGGTTCGTTCCTGTTTCCCCGTCTACATTCATGACCGTCTTCAATCCACTACGGGAATGAAATGCTGAGGGGGATTTCAATGCCGAGGGGAAAAGGTCGAGGCGCTCGGCATAGCTCGAGCAGTGCCGTGGGCCGAAAAAATGCCGTCGGCATAGCAAAACCGTCGGCACAGATGAGCAATGCCGAGAGGGACCCTCGGCGTAGGTATACCCTCAGCGTAGATGTAGCAATGCCGAGGGGCACCGTCAGCGCAAGATGAACACGGGTCTCGTTCGTGCGGTGCGGACGGACAGTTCACGGTGTATGGCATGCCGAGGTGCTTACCGTTGGCGTAGCTCTGTGCGGTGAAAGATAACGGCATAGAGCAAAGCCGAGGGGCGGACCGTCGACGTTGTAACGAGTGTATATCAGAAACTGGCAGGACCTATGCCGAGAGGAATACGCTCAGCATTCACACACCTACGCCGAGGGGAATCCTCTCAGTGTTGCTATTAGTAAGCTAGCGACAAAGCTTATCTCGCAGGACCTACACCGAGGGGAATCCTCTCAGTGTTGCTATAAGCAAGCTAGCGGCAAAGCTCATCTAGCAAGACCTACGCCGAGGGGAATCCTCTCAGCGTTGCTACAAGCAAGCTAGCGACATGGCACACCTGGCAGGATCTACGCCGATGGGAATCCTCTCAGCGTTGCTACAAGCAAGCTAGCGGCATAGCACACCTGGCATAACCTACCGGTGGAATCTTGGTCCCAACCATTGTTATCCATATAGATATGACCTGAAAAAACCTAAACCAACAAAAACTTATATTGATCAGCCCTCGTACGGAAAATGCTACGGGACTAGACCTGTGGGTCCCATGGACTAGGATTTCGGTGGAGAAAGACCGCCGGAGTGCCGGAATCACGGGAAAACTTGCAAGTGTCCCAAGTATACATGTACAAGTGTGGTGGAAGGTCCATATATGCAATTCATATCTCCTGGGTGCGAGCATGTTCACTTGCATGCGATAACACTAGGAAAAGTGCTCGACGTGTAGGAGGAAACTCCTGCTAAGGATCAAACGGAGGGCTACCAGAGAAATCTTGGTACCAACCTTTGTTATCCATATAGATATGACCTGAACAAACCTAAACCAACAAAAAAGTACATTGTTCAACCCTCATACGGAGAATGCTACGAGGCTAGACCTGCGGGTGCCACGGACTAGGGTTTCGGTGGAGAAAGACCGCCGGAGCGCCGGAATCAGGCGAAAACTTGCAAGTGACCCTATAATGCATGTACAAGTGTGGTGGAAGGTCCATACATACAATTTATATCCCCCGGCTGCGAGCATGTTCACTCGCATGCGATAACACTTAGAAAAGTGCTCGACGTGAAGGAGGAAACTCCCGCTACGGATCAAACAGAGGGCTACCGGTGGAATCTTGATCCCAAACTTTGTTATCCATATAAATATGACCTAAAAAACCTAAACAAACACAAAAATTACATTGGTAAACCCTCGTACGGAGAATGCTACGGGGATAGAAATGCGGGTCCAACGGACTAGGGTTTCGATGGAGAAACACGGCCGGAGCGCCGGAATCACGTGAAAACTTGAAAGTGGCCCTAGAATACATGTACAAGTATGGTGGAACGTCCATATATGCAATTAATATCTCCCGGGTACGAGCATGTTCACTTGCATGCGATAACACTTAGAAAAGTGTTGGACGCGTAGGAGGAAACTCCCGCTATGGATCAAACGAAGGGATACCTGTGGAATCTTGGTACCAACATTAGTTATCCATATAGATATTACCTGAACAAACCTAAACCAACAAAAAGTATATTGGTCAACCCTCGTACGAAGAATTCTACGGGGCTAGACCTGAGGGTCCCACAAACTAGGGTTTCGGTGGAGAAAGACCGCCGGAGCGCCGGAATCACGTGAAAACTTGCAAGTGGCCCTAGAATAGATGTACAAGTGTGGCGGAAGGTCCATATATAAAATTCATATCTCCCGGGTGCGAGCATGTTCACTTGCATGCGATAACACTTAGAGAAGTGCTCGACGTGTAGGAGGAAACTCCCGCTACGGATCAAACGGAGGGCTACTGGAGGAATCTTGGTCCCAATCTTTGTTATCCATATAGATATGACTTGAAAAAACCTAAATCAACAAAAAATACATTGGTCAACCCTCATACGGAGAATGCTACGAGAGTAGACCTGCGGGTCCCATAGACTAGGGTTTCGATGGAGAAAGACCGCCGGAGCACCGTAATCACGCGAAAACTTGCAAGTGGCCCTAGAATACATGTATAAGTGTGGTGGAAAGTCCATAGATCCAATTGATAGATCCCGGGTGCGAGCATGTTCACTTGCATGCGATAACACTTAAAAAAGTGCTGGACGCGTAGGAAGAAACTCCCGCTACGGATCAAACGGAGGGCTACCGGAGGAATCTTGGTCCCAAACTTTGTTATCCATATAGATATGACCTGAACAAACCTAAACCAACAAAATGTACATTGGTCAACCCTCGTACGGAGAATGCTACGAGGGTAGACCTGCGGGTCCCATAGACTAGGGTTTCGATGGAGAAAGAACGACGGAGCACCGTAATCACGCGAAAACTTGCAAGTGGCCCTAGAATACATGTACAAGTGTGGTGGAATGTCCATAGATGCAATTGATAGCTCCCGGGTGCGAGCATGTTCACTTGCATGCGATAACATTTAGAAAAAGTGCTCGACGTGTAGGAGGAAACTCCCGCTACGGATTAAACGGAAGGCTACCGGAGGAATCTTGGTCCCGAACTTTGTTATCCATATAGAGATGACCTGGACAAACCTAAACCACTAAAAATTACATTGGTTAACCCTCGTACAGAGAATGCTACGGAGGTAGACCTACGGGTCCCACGGACTAGGGTTTCGGCGGAGAAAGACCGCCGAAGCACCGGAATCACGCGAAAACTTGCAAGTGGCCATAGAATACATGTACAAGTGTGGTGGAAATTCCATAGATGCAATTTATAGCTCTCGGGTGCGAGCATGTTCACTTCATCCGATAACACTTAGAAAAGTGCTGGACGTGTAGGAAGAAACTCCTGCTACGGATCAACCAGAGGGCTACCGGAGGAATATTGGTTCCAAACTTTGTTATCCATATAGATATGACCTGAACAAACCTAAACCAACAAAAAGTACATTGGTCAAACCCTCGTACGGAGAATGCTACGAGGGTAGACCTACGGGTCCCATAGACTAGGGTTTCGATAGAGAAAGACCGCCGGAGCACCGTAATCACGCGAAAACTTGCAAGTGGCCCTAGAATACATGTACAAGTGTGGTGGAAAGTACATAGGTGCAACTGATAGCTACCGGGTGCGAGCATGTTCACTTGCATGTGATAACACTTAGAAAAGTGTTGGACGTGTAGGAAAAAACTCCCGCTACGGATCAAACGGAGCGCTACCGGTGGAATCTTGGTCCCAACCTTTGTTATCCATATATATATGACCCGAACAAACCTAAACCAACAAAAAGTACATTGGTCAACCCTCGTACGGAGAATGCTACGAGGGTAGACCTGCGGGTCCCATAGACTAGGATTTCGATGGAGAAAGAACGCCGGAGCACCATAATCACGCGAAAACTTGCAAGTGGCCCTAGAATACATGTACAAGTGTGGTGGAATGTCCATAGATGCAATTGATAGCTACCGGGTGTGAGCATGTTCACTTGCATGCATAACACTTAGAAAAGTGCTCGACGTGTAGGAGGAAACTCCCGCTACGGATCAAACGGAGGGCTACCGGTGGAATCTTGGTCCCAACCTTTGTTATCCATATAGATATGACCTAAAAAAAGCTAAACCAACAAAAAAGCACATTGGTCAACCCTCGTACGGAGAATGCTACGGAGCTAGACATGCGGGTCCCACAAACTAGGGTTTCGGTGGAGAAACACCGCCGGAGCACCAGAATCACACGGAAACTTGCAAGTGGCCCTAGAATACATGTACAAGTGTGGTGGAAGGTCCATATATGAAATTCATATCTTCTGGGTGCGATCATGTTCACTTGCATGCGATAACACTTAGAAAAGTGCTCGACGTGTAGGAGGAAACTCCCGCTACGGATCAAACAGAGGGCTACCAGAGGAATCTTGGTCCAAAACTTTGTTATACATATAGGTATGACCTGAAAAAACCTAAACCAACAAAAAAGTATATTGGTCAACCCTCGTACGAAGAATGCTACGGGGGGTAGACCCGCGGGTCCCATAGACTAGGGTTTCGGTGGAGAAAGACCGCCGGAGCACCGTAATCACGCGAAAACTTGCAAGTGGCCCTAGAATACATGTACAAGTGTGGTGGAAAGTCCATAGATGCAATTGATGGATCCCGGGTGCGAGCATGTTCACTTGCATGCGATAACACTTAGAAAAGTGCTGGACATGTAGGAAGAAACTCCCGCTACGGATGAAACGGAGGGCTACCGGTGGAATCTTGGTCCCAACCTTTGTTCTCCATATAGATATGACCTGAACAAACCTAAACCAACAAAAATTAAATTGGTCAACCCTCGTACGGAGAATGCTACGTGGGTAGACATCCGGGTCCTATAGACTAGGGTTTCGGCGGATAAAGACCGCCGGAGCACCAAAATCACGCGAAAACTTGCAAGTGACCCTAGAATACATGTACAAGTGTGGTGGAAAGTCCATAGATGCAATTGATAGCTCCTGGATGCGAGCATGTTCACTTGCATGAGATAACACTTAGAAAAGTGCCGGACGTGTAGGAAGAAACTCTCGCTACGGATTAAACAGAGGGCTACCAGAGGGCTACCGGTGGAATCTTGGTCCCAACCTTTGTTCTCCATATAGATATGACCTGAACAAACCTAAACCAACAAAAAAGTACATTGGTCAACCCTCGTACGGAGAATGCTACGGTGTTAGACATGCGGGTCCCACAGACTAGGGTTTCGGTGGAGAAAGACCGCTGGAGCACCGGAATCACGCGAAAACTTGCAAGTGGCCCTAGAATACATGAACAAGTGTGGCGGAAAGTCCATAGATACAATTCATAGCTCCCGGGTGCGAGGATGTTCACTTGAATGCGCTAACACTTATAAAAGTGCTAGACGTATAGGAGCAAACTCCCGATACGGATTAAACAGAGGGCTACCGTTATTTTTAGGCGTTTTCTGAAACACACCGTTCGATTGTGCTTTTCCATGTACCATTACAATTTTGTGACACATTTTTTAGAACACACCACATGCCAAAAATGAAAAGTTTTGACACTTTTGCGCGTCTGACCATGTTACGGCGGGTTTCAAAAATATATGTCAAACTTTTTATTTTTAGCCGTGCGATTGTTCTGACAAATATATCATAAAATTATAATGATACCTAACAAAAAACATAATTTTACGATGTGCTTTTAGAAACGACTGAAAATAACCAATGTGTATAGCAAAATTTCACAAAATTATAGGCTTTACCCACCACGACCACGACCATGTCCAAATCCCCAATCGAATCCCTCTCCTCTCGATATCTCTCCCCGAGCCAGACCACCCACGCCGCCGGCAGCCCTTGCCCCCGCACCTCACCTCGCCGGCCAACCAAGCCCCTCCCCTGCAACTCGCCGGAGATGCTCCGCCGCCACCTACCCAGCCGTTTCCCCCACCCAATGCCTCCCTCACCAGCAGGCCTCCACTCGAGCAAACCCTAGCAGCGGCACTGACGGGATCCACCTCGATCCGGCGCTGCTCCTCCCTCCACGAGCGCCACAAGGAGACCCACCTCCTGCTGCTTCCCATCGCCTCTGACGGCGGACCGGGAGGAGATGGCGGACGCGGAGGAGCATGGTTCCGGAAAGTCTGGCGCCGCATCGGGCTCCTCATCCCCGATCGATGGTGCTCTTCTCCGACCGGAGGGGCGACAGGTGCCCTCTATCCGTCCGCCGCGACCTCTTCTCTTCCCCGTCCGGCGGCTTCTATCCTGGCTGGATTCCGCCGCCCGGTAGTGGCCACCACCGCCTCACCGCTCACCGGCACAGCTAGGCGTGGACGCGGACGGCCACGCACGAGGGGAGGCGTGGACGCGGACCGCCCTGTGTGTGTGCTCTAGCTTCCATCTAGTTCTTCATTTCCAAATTACCTGTTAGTTAGTGCGCCATATATTACTGCCTTGACTAGATTGGATATTTTTCTCAATTAGCTCTGTTACGTGAGAAGCCAAGAAGAGGCATTCATGCATATTGGTCGTTGTGTGTGTGCTCCAGATTGTCATTTTTTTTGTTGATCCTTGTTGTGCTTCTCTTTGCGTGTTTTAAATGGTAAGAAAGCACTTCGCTGGTTCTAGTCTAGTGTGGGTGGAGGCCTACAGCGATGCAAGTCCATGGAGGAGATTATTACTCCATCCAAGAATTTTTTTCTATGCAGGATATGCACTTTTTTTATCAATAATTCGAGTTAGGAGCTGATTCAGACTCGGACACCATGTATGTAGGTGCACAGGAGCATGCTAGTTGGTAGTAGTGAACATATTTGGATTTGATTCAGATTCTGGGTCCTTCTTTGTGCTTATTTTATTTCTGGCATGACAAGATATGTATTTATATTTGTCTCTGCATAATTATGATTATGTATTAAATACAGAATTTTGAATGCATTTGTTGGTTGGAATAATGCTATGCTTGATAGCCTGTAATGTTCTTTAGATGCAGCTAGAAAAATAAGCAACTTGAGGTTGTAAGGTGTTGTTTTGTGGTTAAATTTGAACCATTTATTTAAAATTTTGGCGGACTGACTTGCTTGAAAGCAATGTCTAGTGGTTGCTTGTCAGGTTTATGGTTACTTTTCCTGAAGAGCTTTTCTCTTGATATTTATGTGGGTGGGTATTTGATGTTTACATTTTCTTATTCTCCTGGTTGCAGGATGAGAAGACTGGTCCATGGATGTCGAAGATCTTAAGAAGATTGTCATGAATTATCATGTTTTCTTAGCCTCAGAGGCTGTTATCAAGCCTCAGACGCTGATTAGCAAATGGGCAGCGACTTTGACCTCAAGCTCTTCTACATCATCCAAAGGTTCCTTCTTGATCCGCATTCTGTGCCTCTCGTGTATTTTAAATGGGAAGAAACCCATGAGTGTGACTTGTAATGTTTGGTGTCCTGTATGGTTTTTTCATATGCACTTAGGCTCGTACTAGTGTAGCGTGGTTGTAGGCATGCAGCAATGCACGTCCATGGAGGTGACTTCTCCTTAAATATTTTTCTAGCAATGATGCACATTCTCACAAATCGAGTTTGGAATTGACTCAGACTCGGAGAACATGTATGTATGTACAGAAACATTCTAGTTGCTAGTAGTAAACATATTTGGAACCTATTCAGATTCAGGGTCCATCTTTGTCCTTATCCTTATAATTAGTACTTGGTTAAACATGCTGGTGAGTATGTATGTTGACATCTTAACCTTTCTAAATTTTGATATATGGGAATGTTTCTTATCTATATGCTAAATTACCGAATATAGTATATGATTGGCAAAAAAGTTAAGGAGTACTAAATTCTGAATAATCTTATTCCTCAATTGGCAGCTAGATTAATGTCCTCATGTATTAACACTCGCGAATACTTCTTCATGGTAGTGCCCTTTGAGAGCAAGGTCTCATATCTTCTTTCTTAATGTTAATTTCTGTAGTGCCCTTTGAGAGCAAGATCTCATGTATCTACAAGTTTGTTTGCTGTTTCCTTGCTGATCTTGTTTCGTTGTTGATCCTAGGTGCTCCTCCTGCTGTTCATGGGGCGGCTCAAACATATGTAGGGATCGGCTCATTCATAGACGCACTTTGGTCGTGCTACCGCCTCGCCCCTCCAGTCGCCCAAGACCACTCCATTTCACCGAGAAGGTCTTAGTCCTGGTCATTCTGACCGTGACTCGCGTCGACACTCCGTGACCCCGGTTAGTTCCAAGCATGATCTTTGACTTTGACAATTTTCCATGCTCAACTTGCCATGCATAAACTTTGACTTAGACAACTTGCCATGCTAAACGGGCGTGCTCTTTCATTTTGTAGTGACGATGCTCTTGAAGACAAAGTGTGTGTTGTGCTGGTGCTCGAAGTCCGTGGAAGACCGTTTGCCGTTTGGCATGTATTCCATGACTGTGTAATGAACTTGTAGTGATGATGCTCTCGAAGACTGTGTACCGAACTTGTAGTGATGATTCTATCGAAGACTATGTGCAATGAACTTGTAGTGATGTGTATTTGTGACTGCATGTATCTATGTATCGAGATTTGATGCTATACATATGATATGTTCGTCGATATTATCTATGTTGAACGTTTTTGCATTGTTACAACCAATTCATATATATCTGTTGTGAGGCCAAAAATTGTGGAAAAAAACAGGGTTGGTGGACATCAACGCTGAGGGTGATCCCCTTGGCATTGGGCCTCACAGCGGCCTGGTGGACAAGCAACGCCGAGCGGGGTCCCCTCGGCACAGAGCTCCCACACCATCATCCCGTGTGCTCCACGTGGCAACCTATGCCGAGTGTATCCCCCTCGGCATTGCTCCTGGGCGCCGTCTTCTCCGTGCCGTTAACTTCTTGAGCCGACGGCTGGGCTGTGCTGAGAGGCGGCATAAACCGTTGGCACAAGCATCTATGCCGAGGGCCGGACCAACGCCGAGGGTATCTTGCTGTGCCGAGGACCACCTAAGCCGAGGGCTTAATGCCGAGGGTCCCCCTCAGCGTTGATCATGCCCGAGGGTTATCTGGGCTACGCCGAGCGTTTTCCCCCTCGGCGTTGATGTTCCTTCCTGTAGTGATCACTCTGTCATTTGACTCACTGCTGAGCAAAATCTAATCTGGGGTTCTTCTTTTCTGAATGAAGCAGGTCTTTAGCAAGCCAACGCTGCTGCAAATCAAGGGGAAGGGTCAAGGGAGTTCAGTTCAGTTCAGCATGTATACAGAGCCACGCTCAGCAGTTCAGTTCAGTTCAACAGACGGAGTTACGCTCAGCAGTTCTCGGTTACCGATTAATTGACTGCCTTTCTTCGGTTACTCGTTTTGCGTTCTCATGCTTTCCTTCGATTATTACAGTCTAAGAGTTAAAATGTGTTCTGCGAACCTGAACTCATGTGTGTTCTCCATAAACTATGAAGAAGGGGAAAATGATAATGCTTATGCTGATCACATATCAATGTGTCATTGATTAAGATGGAGAGTGGGCACTGAACTAGCATACCATGCCAACTGCAAATACACAGTCCATGTTGCTACAAGTACTCGAAAAATGCCAGAATTTGATCAAGTAAATAAGGCCATGTGCATGTGATTGCCCTCTCTTGTGAAACGAGATGGCTGACAGTGATGTGAAGGTGACTCCGCCGTGTCTAAAAATGCCAGCAAAAGCTAAAAACATCTATTTCGCTACTTTTGTGGCTTATAAGCCAAACTCGAAAAGTTAGATTAAAGCCCGACCAAACATGCTGCCATCAACACTTTGAATCGGTGTAGCAGGCGCTAGCTGCTTTGCTTTTACAACTTTGTGAGTTGTGACCACCCCCAGCAGGAACAGTTACGGCAGATAGTGTTTCAATCAGCAAAGGTTTAAGAGAAGTCAATCAGACACCAATTAATTAATTAATTAATTAATTAGCGTACAATCAGAAAGATGTTGATTCTGACGGCTTCATGCATAGCTGCACGTACGTAGTATACGTTAAAAAGATGTTGCGGTAATCTGTGCCGATCGATAGATGTAGCCTGGGCTACGTACGGGAAGTCGCAACCAGCATGCAGCCTGATCTCAATGCCGCGCGAGCTCTACGATTTCTCAAGTTCACACGAAAGGAAGGGTTTAGATGCGTAAGAGGATGGAGCAAATATATGATTAACATCTCAGTAATACACATGCATGGTGCAGTACTCACTTGAATTGGAAGGCAGAGCTTGAACTCGGGCGCGCGGGAGCTAGCTAGCTGCTCCACTGACCAGAGGCGGTCGGCGGGGAAGTAAACCCCCCTCCCTACGCATGCAGCGCGTAGTTTGCGTGAGCACGCATTTTGTGCCGTATGCTCTCTTCGTCAGGTCTACGCGATTCGACCGAACACGTCGTTCCACCCATCATCGAGCTTCAACGGTGTTTCATTGCGCCCCGCCTCCGCCGCCATCCCAGCCCAGCCCCAAACAGCGACACCTTCAATTCGGCCAAAGCCTCCTCCCGCTCCTCCTCGCCCTGCCCGCCGCCGCCGCGCCCACCGGATTCGCCTCCCTGCAGTCCGGCGGCGCCTTCGTCCGCGGCCTCTGCCTCGGAAAATCCCCCGACAAAGACTGCCCCGTCTGCCTGGACGCGGCCGCCTGGAACCTCACCCGCTGCTTCGTCGGCACCAGCCGCCGCGCCGGCGTCTGGAGGAGCGAGGGCTGCTTCCTGGCCTACGCCGACGCCAACACCTCCTCCTGGCGCGAGGACGCCTTCCGTCACGTCTTCGTCGCCGGCGCCCAAGACCCGGGAGACGTATCCGGGGTATAGGTTTAGGTTTGCGAAGGAGATGTATCTAGACACCTTTTAGTGTATAGGTTCAAACGAATCTAGACACTAAAAGGTGTCTAAATACATCTCATTTACAAACCTAAAATATCTTATATTTCTAAACGGAGGGAGTAGTACCTACAAGCATGGCCAGCTCCAAGACCGTTCGTTGGGTGCCTGCAGCCAGACCTTTTGCTATAACGTTCTGCGTCCTATTGACGGTCATTGCTGTTTTCTCATTTATCGCTGCAATGAGAACACCGTGAGGTACGTACTTACCCGATGACTGTCAATCACTCTGTCATTTGATTGCTGAGCTGAGCTCAATCTAAACTGCCGCGATGCAGGAAAAAAAATGCAGGTCATTAGCAGGTGAACGTTGCTGCAAAATAAGGGGAAGGAGTTCAGTTCAGTTTCATCGTGTCCAGATCGACCATCGTCCATCCATGCTTTCGTAGCTAGCTAGCTAACTACAGTAGAAACCCATGATTGACGACTATATATCTTGATGAACTATATAGCTGATCATGTGTGCTGTCATGTTTTCCTTCAACTAGTCTAGAGTTACTGTGTTATATGCAAACTTGCAGCGTGATTGTTTGCATATCATATAGTAGTAAATCAAATAGTTTGTGTTCTTCTCCATAAACTGTGAAGAGGAAATAAATGTCGCTTTAAGATCATCACATAAGTAAATTAGTAGTAATACATCATTGGCTAAGGTAGAGAATGGGGACCAAGTTAGCATACAATGCCAACTGCAAATACAGTCCATGTTGCTCTAAGTATGGGAAAAATGCCAGAATTTGGTCGAACAAGGCCATGTGCATGTGATCGCCCTTTCTTGTAAAACCCGGTGAGTGGGCCTCTGCTGGGTGACAACGATGTGTAGGTGCATTCGCCCTGGCTTGCAGAGATCAGCCGGCAAAAGCAAAAACTGTACTCAAGTGAAAAAAAAATCTGAACAAACAAATGTACTTGGAAGAACCTTCGTATTATGGAATGAGTAATACTGAACTTGTGGAATAGTGCATAAAGATTACATTTCAACTATAACCTTCCAATTCTGAACAACAGATGTACCTGGAAGAACTAACACTGTCTTCACTAAACCTTCCAGTTCTGAACAACAAATAAATTTAATCGGGGGCAAAAACACGAAATGATACAAGATGTACAGGGAAAATGATTTACACTCTGCTGGGGAAGCCTATACTTTCTGTAAATACACAACTGAAGGCCGGTCCAACTTCTTTGCCCAGGCCTTGCCGTATGTTACAAACAACATGTTGGCAGGTACAACACACGTACAAAATGACTGTTGGGGTCATGTATCAGCCTCTACAATTGCTGTATACAAACACCCCTTGGGATGGGGAACCGCTCTAATTAGATTTTGCTCGTTTCCATACAATAACTGTACCGTCTGAATCAGACGAGGCCAGCAGATTTTCCCCGTGATTCCAGGCTACTCCGATTACTGCAGAGCCGTGTCCCTTCAGGAATGTATATGGTATTATTAGTGCCTTACCTTTTTAAGCCAAAAATTGAGATGTGACAAATAAAGAACACTAAACATACCTGCAGTTTATTTACACACGAATTCTTTGGCCGTGCCAAATCATAGAAGTAAACATTTGAATCCCCGCTGCCAGTAACTTCATATTCAGAAGAAAATATAAGTCAGCAATATTTATTTACTTTGTGGAGAAGTTCAGGGATGCATAACAGAAGACAAACCAAAGGGTGGTGAAAGGTGCATGATGTATTTCTCTTGATAGAGCAACCGCATTTCAGTTGCCAAAACTATCTATCATAGGTTGTTAATTTGTTTCAAAAGTTCAGTTTTAAAAAGTTGAGTGACGAAGTTAGCTCAGGAAAACTTGGAATGAAGTGCCAACTACTCAAATGTCATCGTTTTGTTACCTCAATTGAACTACAATTGTGACTCAGCATTCACAATTAACAGTAAAACAATAACTGATGGCCAGCAATATAACATGGAGTAGTACTTGATTACAAACTGATGGGAACAAGACGACCCTGAAATCTGGACGACCAGCAGCTTAAGTTTCAACTAACTGATAGGCACCAACTATAAATGGTCTCAACTCACCTATGAATTCTCCTTTCTCAAGGGAAAGAAGCGGGCAGAAAGAAGCACGGATATTCTGCACCGTCGAGGCCAATTTTAGAGAGCATATGAGATTCAAGTATCCATGGGCATTTGTTGCAATGCTGCAACGCCAACAATAAAATACGAGTGAGGTAAAAGTGGAAGCCAGCACAGGTTAGACAGTACTCCTGAAGAAATACAGGTTTCCATCTTGAGCAATAAAGTATCCCTGGGAGTAATGAAGTAGCATACCTAAAGAAATACAGGTTTCCATCTTGAGCACAAGATAGAAGTACTGAACAACGTGCTACCAGAGAGAAGGTGCGGTACTGGATGGTTGTAATAGAAGATTTGCTCTTAGAACTCTTGTTCTTATGAGCTCTAGATAGGGACCCCGTGTGAGAGTTCACACTGATACTGTATATGTAACCCTGCACATTTGAAGCACCAGTTCAAAATGATGAGCTTTAATAATCCATATTACTGTTCAAATTTAAATTACTGGATACCTGCGCATCACCAGCAAAAATAAGCTGTCCACTGTGATCGATATCCAAAGCTGTAACCGCATTATCAAAGGTGAGCTTGCTGACTACTCTCCCAGTGCTAAAATTAATTGCCTAGATTAGAAATGGAAATGGATCACATGACTGTACAAGCAAACAAAAAAAAATGCGTCTCATTACATAAGTTGACATGATTTAGAACTACTTAATGAGCAGAAGTTGCATCAGCTTCGTTGGAATAAATACCAGAACAAACAAACATATTTTTCCATTATTATTTAAGAAGAGAACATTGGTCAGAGGATCAGCCAACAAGCAACGTATACGAAAGCGAACTATTGTATATAAATATATCAGAGCAACAGCGCAGGAATATTACATTGATTTCCCTGTTCACATTGCCAACTAACAGCAAATTATTATTCACCTGCAAAAAAAGTGTTTCGAAGGAAAAAAGTAAATATATGACGTAGAAGATAATATATCCTATTATCATACATAGAGTTATCATCTTATTAGCACTGCAGATGCAGGCAGAGGGCATTGGTGCAAAAAATAAAAATAGCAACCAAGCTTTCCAGCTAAGTTTGGACTTACAGGATGAAAGCTGATGCATAGCTGGGAAGAAACTCCATATACGACCCTGATACAAGTGCCTTTCGATATCTCCCATACTCTCACAGTTTTATCCATGGAGCATGAAGCTAGGTACTGGTTATTAGATGAAAAATCAAAATCTGTAATGCAGTTAGAATTTGAAAATCACAAGATACTTAAACAATGAAGAAATAGGCAGGAAAGTGCAGCTTAAATTGATTAAGATTCATTTATATTTGCAAAATCCATATAATATCATAAGTTTTTCAAGTCGTACAAACCTTTCTAGCTAACAGTCTAACACAAACCCAAATCGGTTAGTTATCCAATTTACATATATAACTCAAGTCTTGGATCCCTTTGTAGCTAACACAAACCCAAATTCGTTTAGTCATCTGAATTACTTATGTGCATAACGATGCTCAGCACTAGTGTTTGTTTGTCCTATTTATTAACTTGTGCGGAAAGTCGGAAGCTATTTTGTTACATGGCTTAAGCAATTAGTTCTTAGTTATTAAGACAAGTGACGCATCAGATCCCATAATCACCAGGAGCATAGGAACGAATTACATGATATCAGGGACATGGTCTGATACAGATTTTATGCACATAGGAAGTCAGGAACAAATTCTACTAGAACCTAGGTGTAGATTTCAGTCTTCCTAGTACTTGAATACAAACAATTTGTGAAAAAATGAAGGTAGATTTACAAAAAAAAAATACCTTTACAAGCACAATTAAGTAAATCTAACCTGTGATATCTTTAGAATGTCCAACTAATTTTTGAAGAACGGATGGTGGGTCAGAAACCTGGCAAACCGTCAAACTGCCATCAGATGAACCATAAGCAAGCACATCTGAATTGGCACGACCAAATTTCAGTATCGTAACTGCCAAGAGTTAAACCAATAATGGATGAGTATACTACTCAATCAATTCATATGGGAACACTTCATCGTTGACAGAGAAGAAACTGTATAACTACGAGCAAAAAAACCTGATGATTTGCAGTTGTCAAAGATACAGTGCACTCCAACAAACGAGTATGCAGGTTCAGCAAATCTGACATGGCGCTCGGGTTCACTCTGCTTTGAGCTGACACTTACGGTGCGGCTTAATACACCGCTGTTACTTCTTATTAGGTCCTGCAGAAAACAAGTTACATGTATCAGCCTTCACAGCAACATGGGTACACAAACTTTTTCAGGACAAAAAGCATCCACGGGAGCTTCATAAGAAAGCTGAAACAAACGAACCCGGATAGAACTCCAGCTGTCTACTTCAGATGTAGAAGGGCCAGCAAACCACCTTCCACTGGTCAATCAGAATGCCCAACATGTTAGATTTCACCTCTCATAGCATACTATGATATTCTCAAAGGATTGAGCTTAAGAGGAAACTAATGGAGGAGCACAGGAAAAACTTCACAGTGAAATTAATCAGAGCAGCGCGCACGAACGTAGCAACATTTTGTTCTAAGGTACGGGCATGGCAGGCTAGGAGGCACACAGCAAACGAAGGCGTCACCTGTTGCCGGGCGTGCTGTGGGCGCTGCTGGAGGCGGCGCCACCGTCGATACGGCGGAGGAGGAAGTTTCGGTAGGCGACGTAGCCCTTGCCGTTGCACCGCCACTCCTGCAGCATCCCTCGCAATTCCATTCAATCACACATTGTCCCCAGAGCATAAAAACGAGGATAATAGCATTGGCAAGAGGAGGGATCTAAGAGCGGGTACCATGCGGTGGTTGAGCGCTGAGGGAGGCTTGCGGCGGAGTAGGAAGCGGCGGAGGGCGACGTAGTCGGGGTCCGGGCGAGAGGAGGAGGGGGTCGGGGGCTGGAGGACGCAGCTGAGGAAGTCGGGGTCCGTGGGCCGGGAGGAGGCGGGGCTCGCCGACGCCGGGGCGGGGGTGGAGGCGTCTGCGGTGGATTCGTCGGCCATTTTTTCCGGCCGTGTGCTGCGGGCGTGCCGGTGACTGGCGCGCGCGCCGGGGAGAGATCAGAAGGGGGCTTGGATCTCGGGCGGGCGTACACGGAGGACGAGCTGGCAAAGTTTTTTCTATATTCCCCTTATATTTTTCTTGTCCGTGCGCACGCCGGAATTGGGAGTGTCTTCGGGCCTTCGGCCTCCCTCTCAAACTCGAACTAGAAGTGAGTTAATTTTCAGCAAAACTCAAAACGTTCTTAGATGAGAATGCTTATTTACTCCCTCTGTAAGTAATATATAGTACGATGTCTCAGATTTATCTAAATTTAAATACATCTAGACACTATTTAATACTTTATCCGTTTTAAAATATAAAATGTTTTAGCTTTATAAAGGAAATGTATTTAGATTTTTTTAGTACGTAGGTTTACTCAGTTTTGGAGTGAATCAACACACTAAAAAAAGTCTAGATACATTTTCTTCACAAACCTAAAACATCTTATATTTTGAAACGAAGGGAGTACGATAAAGATTCATCTAAATTTAGACAAATTTACGATGTCCTTCTTATGGAGAGAGTAAGCCTTTTGTCAAGCTAGGAGTAAATTTCAAACAAAGCTTCTTCATTATAGGTTAAAACAAGACTTCTTCGCAGAACTATTGGCTAACTAAGATGTCAAGTGTTTATCCACTAGGTCCGTTGGTTGCAATTGCATACTAACTGCATTCATAGTTCAGCAGATGAGCCCTAAAATGACAGTATAATCGATAAGCATGACAAAGGAGTGAGTTATAACTTATAAGAGAATTTACTAGTACAATGACTATGTCGACAACTCCTTACCATGGTGCGTATAAAAAGCATGCATAGCACCAGCACAGGCCATGTGGTGAAAACTACGAACAAAATGTTTTTATAATAGACCAAGGAGATGGTTCGATGACAAAGTAGAAATGCTTCCTTTTTGCGTGAAAACAAAGATTAGATAAAGATAATTGAAGATGAATACAATTCCTCTCAAAATGGACATTATCTTGTAGTACACCATCTGCAATAACAACCCCACTGAGGGCAATACGCATGTAAGAAACACTATGATGGTGTCAATTTAAAGCAAAACATCAACCAAAGAAAAGGAAGCATAGTTTGGTTCAACCAGGAAAGCCAGGAGTATAGAAGTTGGAAAAATGATGATACCTCAGGATGAAAATAAGCGTGGTCGCAACATAGGAAACTATTTCCCTGAATACAAGTAAAGCATCAGTCAGATATAAATAGACATATATCTCATAAAATATGAAAGCATGCATAAATCCATTATCGCTTAAATGAGAATTCAAATGATACTTGATTTAGTGTCAATTGAAGAGACATGAAAACGAGGATACTTGATTTATGTATGAAAGCATACATAAATCCATTATCTCTCCCGCTACAGTTGAGAGAGGCGATTTTTCACCCTCGCCCGCAGATCCACCACCTCGCCGTCGATTCGCCGGATCCCTTGTCCTCCGTCAGTCGCTCCGGCGGCGGGAGGGCGGGGGATCCCCGCTTCACGGGTGTATATAGAGTAGGGTGTGTGAGCTTTTCAACCGGCGGCGCCATGGCGGAGGTTGGGTCGCCGGCGGTGCTTTTGGTGCTGGTACGCGCTTCCTTCGACGGCGGATCTCGGTGGAGCTCCGCGGTGGTGTGCTTGCCCCTCCGCTCCCTTGGATCTCCAGATCTACTGGGAGCGCCATCCCCCTCCCAGATCCCGCGTGGCGGCGGATCTGGGCTGACAACTTTGAAGCCGGTGATGTTGAAGGAAGACGAAGATGCAGCTGGAGTTGGGTGGAGGCTCCATGGAGTTCGAGGTCCGGTGACTTTCTGTCCGCCAGGGGACGTCTTCTGATCCAAGGCTTGAAGGAAGACGCGGCGGCGGCGTGCCACCGGCACGTCCTGCTCCATGCCGGCGTCTTTGAGTTGCAGAAGGACTGGAATGTATTTTTTATCTTTGTTGGGCACCTTTCTGTAATGTTCTTCCTTTAATATTATTGTTTTCCTCGCAAAAAAAGAAGAGACATGAAAATAATTTTTGTAACCAAATAACCACATTATTCCTCGGAAAACGAAGGAGATAGGAATAACAATGACACTGTGAATGATGTCAGTTTACCAAAATCACTCTGAGCTGATGGCTTTCTCCTCACCCTAAGGTGGGGTTGGCCAGTGAGGTGGAGATGCGGATGGTTGACGTGGCCATCGAGGCTAGGTGGAAATGAATGAACTTGCAGTAGTCATGTGGCTGATCTACAAGAATACGTTGACAGCACCCTAAACTTTCCAGAGTTTTATATGTTGTTTTCATTGTGAAATGTTGGCCTTGTGTGTGTGCGTGCGTGCGTGCGTGCGTGCGTGCGTGTGTGAGAGAGAGAGAGAGAGTAATACATGGCTTTTAGCAGAAATTTTATTAATCTAGGTGTGTGATTTGCAAGGAAAAACAGAGTAGAAGAGTAATGCATTGGGCATCGGCAAACTTGTCAACTCTAATGAAAATCTACTGAAGGCCAGGTAATGCTAACATAAAAGGAACATCAACAGCTATCAAGATCATCTGTTGAGAATCTTCAATATTTTCGGATAGTATAAATTGCTACATGTTGCAAAAACAATACCAGAAATCATGCAAACTTCGCTAACTGACACAATTAAAAGCAGTTTTTCCAAAAGCTGCATAGAACCTGCCAGACATGGTTAAGTTAACACCGGAGTCTGAAGGAACAATATAAAAGAATATGCCAATAAGATGAGACAAGTTTTACTAACATTCCCAAGGTCACGACGGTCAAAATACCAGAGAACTCCAGTGCATCTTGCGCCTGATATGAACAATATTAGCAAAATAAAATAGCATCCAAAAATAGTTCAAAACTAGTCATTTCAATATCAAGATTAATGGGTGGCCTTTTGTTTTGCAGAAAACATGACAAAAAACAGTTCATGATGCACAAGCATTGAATAACAAACTGACAATAATCTTCCACCAAAAAATAAACTAACAATAATGAATATTGATATCTGATTACCCTAAACAAAAAATTGACAACTGATACGAAATTGAAGCATGATAATCTTCAGCTGAATGATACATAGTCAATATCTTGAGAAACTGGAAAGGAGGTAAACTGATGCTACTATGCGAAAATGATAATTTATCCATTTCTCAGCATACCAAAATCTATATCCGTGTTCCTTGCGAGTTTTACAGTAATAACAATAATGCTCTTGTTTCACAACACATACTCAGTTCTACCAACATCGCTTAACCTATCCAAATCTTCACCCAAGTTATTCAAGTATGCATCAGAAATAACAGCATTAACAGCATTTTGATCGCAACACAAGCCCCCTGATAAACACCTAAATGCTTACTACCAAGACATTTAAAAAGCATATGTCATAGCAAAACAAATCAGATCAGATGGAAACTGTGAACCTCTGTTCAGTTCCTCGGTACCTATATCACGGTACTTTCATATATGCATATCTAGAAGTTAACTTAGATTATCAGTACAGCAACATCATGAGAAATATTGCAAAAGGATGTACCACGAAACATAATTGTAGGACTGACAAAGAGGCTCTTTTGGTTTGGTGTGAACTATTTCAAGAAACTGAACCAGTCATAGCCTTGATAACAATAGGCGGAAGCATGAGAGCTTGAATATGTTCTTTATCTTTCAGATGAAAACTGTGAAGCTCTCTAAATCCTCGATTTCTACGTAGGTACTTTGCTATATGGATATATAGAAGTTAACTCATGTTACCAGTAAAACAACATCACAAGCAATATTGCAAAAGGAGGTACAAAGAGAGATAGTACTGGGACTGATTTTCTAAGACTATTTCCATATCATGTGAACTATTTCACAAAACTGAACCAACCAGACCCTTAAAAAAAGGCAGGAAGATGTTCTTTATCTTACAATATAGAAAGCAAGATAGCTGACAGCAAGAGTAAGTGTCATCTCTAAGATTGTATCGTTGAAAATATATCCCAGCCATAGTAATGATATGATTCCAAATGCAAGTCCCAGAGCAACACTGCTCAAAGAAGATCATTGGGTAATAAGCATAATAAGCATGCTAGGCATATTGGGTAATTGGCATTAAAAGAACTTTATACATACGCTCCAAGTGAAACTTCTGATAAGAAGATCATTATTGACTCTGCATTGAAGCTTCTTCCGAGCACCATCAGATAGAATAACTGATAGACAACACCAGAAATCCTGTAGAATAATGTGTGGCCATTTAGCGTGAACTGCTAATCAACAAAGAAAAGCGTGTAATGGCTCATAATGCAATTTTACAACATCCAAAAAGTTATTTTTACTTGGCTTCCTAACACCTTAGCTATCCACCATGTACTTGATGAACACAAATACACAATGACTATGTCAACCCCATTATAGAGGTCAGATATTCAGTTCATATGTTTTTTTTATTATTGAGGTCATAGTAAGTTAACTAAGTCCTGATTTTAATTATAGTTGATAAAATAACAAAATTACATTTGCATATGGCATGAAAAGCTTTACCACATATTTTTTTATGCATTTGTAATAGTGCCATGGGTTGGAAAAGAAAAATAGCCATGGGTTTTAGTATTTTTTGTGAGAGGAATCTCCCCCTCATTGAAGGAGGCACAAATTTTCTTGTACGCCTAGGTTATCCAGAGCCATTGATAAAGGTGGTTCAACCTTTTAAATTAAATGCAGTATGTGTGTCGAGTCTCACAAATAACTGTTCTACTAACATGATGATAGCACGGTGGTAAGACCCCGAGGAAGCCAATTGCACCGCAAAGATACTTTAGATTTAACCTTGAAGAACAAAGTCTAGTGAGCAATTTTTTCCCAACCAATTGAACTTTAGAACAAAAACGTGCAATCTATCTATTTGTTACAGGTTGTGTTTTGGTTCTCATAATCGGAGTTGCTCTGAAAAGAGTCTGAGCTTATCTAATTGTGACCAATCATGTGGTGTTTTAACACCTTTTTGAACTACGATCACTCAAGTTAGAAGGTTAATCAAAAAAAAAAATGATTGGTTAGCATTTTGCAAATTTTACATAAAATATGTTTCATTCATGTTATCATCATCATTGAATGGGCCTTACTTTGTACTCCCTATATTCCATAATATAGTGTCTTTTGCCAAAACTAATTTAGTTTGCCAAAACATTCTACATTATGGAACGGAGGATGTAGCATAGAATGTGCTGCTATCTAACTTGTCGTTTTCCTGCAGTTAACATGCAGTACGGAGACTTTCACGAAGTACTGTTCAGTCCAATTGAAATTGAATTCAGCTCCATTAAACCATGTGCAACTCTGCAGATTGTCATTAACACGCATTGGATTTACTGAACGTATGTTGTGGGTTCGAACGCTGGACCTAAGCCACAACAGTCTCAGATCAGTTGAAGGTTAGATCTTAAAATCTTGTAACTCTTGCCTGTACTTCAGAAGCATTTTGATATTGATTAGTGTAATAGGAGTCCCGTACCTGCGATCAAACTAATTGCTATCTTCATACTGTAGATATTTTGCTCACGTTGTGAGCTATTATCAGTGTAATTTGAGTATGGTGTAATGGCTACAAAAGACTAAATTCTTGATCCTTTCAGGTTTGGAGGCTTTGCAGCAGCTTGTGTGCCTGAACATCAGCAACACCAGATCAGTAGTTTCACATCACTTGAACCCCTGACGAAGATAATTTCTCTGAAAGCGCTGGACCTGTCTTTTAATCAAAAAATTGGAGCTCGCCCGATTGACACTACGCGGTATATCTGCTCATCTCCGTTTTCACACAAAGTCCAACCATGTGAAGCCTTTGAAGAGTGCCGAAAGAAAAACATTGATGTGGAGGAATTCTGGGACGCCATACTCTTCTTCAAATCGGTGAACTTGGTGCAGCTTGACATCAAAGGAAATGCAGTTGTCGACAACTTCAGGACTGTTGTGACGACATTCAGTCCGTCTCTGAAATGGCTTGATGGCACACGTGTTCATTAGCTGTATGTTTTTTATACCAGAGAAAATACAAACTTCGATAGGATGTTAAAGCAACTGCTGTAAACTTTTTTAAGGCTAGCAGTCCTTGATTTGCTTCATATGTAGTATTATGTAAATCTGAGACTGGAACATGGTAGTGCAGAGATTTCATTTTTGTTTACAATATTTTTGCTACCACTCCCGTGCACTACTGTACGACTACTTCAAGAATTGCAAGTGTTAATTCACTACAAGACATTTAACAGTTATCGTGATTCATGCACCTTTACACTGATATCATGTATGCATTTATTAGGGTTAAATCACTCAATGACTTTCGTACTCACTCCGACCCATATTAGTTGACTTCAATTGAATGTATCTAGACAAGTTTTAGTAATAGATACTCCCTCCGTTTGGGATTATAAGTACCGCACGCATAACTAGGTTGTCAATTTGAACAATAAAATATAAATAGTATAGCACAAAAATTATACCATTAGAAACTTTAGAGGTTATATTTTTTAATGGTATAATTTTTGTAATATATAAGTTATATTTTGTTAGTCAAATTAACAACCTAGTATGCGCGTAGGACCTGTAATCCCGAACAGAGGGAGTACATCCGTATCTAAACAAATTTGAGTCAAATATGGGTCAGAGGGAGTAGATATAACATCAGTTACAGTCTCCTGTTCATTGACACTGGCAGAATATTTAAGAACTAGCAGTGTAGCACTATTTTGTTTTATGGAAGTGAAATGAGATTACCTGCTTACCTAAATGATTCCAGCTTAAATAACAAAAAGATATGCAGGGAACCTCCAATATGAAAGGATTGATTACATATAAAGTCACAGTACGAAGGTTTCCAGACAAAGATTCGGAACAAAAAAAAAACAGAAGCATCATTCACGTGCCCAAGGACAGTAGGGACATCTGCTCTTCAATAAAGCAATCAACATGGCACGATGAACGGCAAGCCGCTGGAATCAGGATGAGCCCGAGGAACCGCTGTTCCATTGGAAGCGAAGAAGAATGGCGCGCGCTCCGATACTCCACTGAGTCCTGAAGGATTATATTCCCTTGCTTGTCAATGCACTGAAACAACCCAAGGAAATAGCGTCCATCGTTCACCCCGATCAGCATTCTCCGATAAAGCAGCTTCTGGAGCTTTGCAACATGCTGCGAGCTGCCACTAGTAGTATCCGCAGATGCAGTTGAGCTGTTTTGATAAGAATCTTGAGGGCCCAAAGTAACTTGGTAATCAGCTAGTCCTTCCATTATGCCAACAGCAACTGCCGCTGCTAGAGATGCATTTCAGAACCAAAATCAGGTAACAGAGGATATAAGAATCTATTGTAGGCTACACCAACGGGAAAATGATTTTAAACAGGAGGTGCACAGAAATATGAAGTCCCTTAATGCACCAAGTTCACTGCAACACTAAACAGGAGGTCCTACTAAATTCACCACAACCATCTTGATGGCAAAGTTGACAACCGTGGCTACAAACATGTTATTAAGTAGAGAATGCATACAAAGTTGACAACCACACTGGCTTAAACTAAAATCAATCTTGAAATCCAATGCACAGATGAACACATAGTTAGATGAAAACTAACTGAATTGACGTGAGGTTACACTGTCACATAAATGCAATGATTCGGCATATTTTATCAGTCTATTCACTTGCTACCATGAAAGGTTTCACAAAAAAAAATGCCGCTACAAGAAAACAAACCCAATGTCGATTATGGAGTTCCAGAACACAGTCCATGAGATACAGAAGATCTGGACTCCATGGCTTCACCAGAACATTTTACAGGCTATCGGAATATAACTCTTTGAAGAAGCTAGAATGCAATTGTCTCCCCACATGTCAATATGCCATAGTATCACAAACAAACACAATCAAGCATCCGCAAATGAAGCAGAGGAATATATAGTTAGATTTTGATATACCAGATATGCTTAGAACCAAGGAGCACCCATAGGAATATTATAAAGCGAGATAATATCCACAAATTTGGCTATACCCTTAAGAAGCCAAGGAGCCCCAAATTTTCAGTTCAAACTGATGAAACCAAGTCATACGTCTGAATATTCCCTACATTCCATCTGTTAAAATGTCTGTAGCGTACCGAATGACTAAAACCTAGTCTAGCATCCTCCAAAAAAATTTTTACTGCAACTGCGGGTGCCCCTTGGCGGGCAGCTGCGTCGCAGACACTAGGGTTTGGCCGCGAAGGGGAGGAGAGAGGGAAGAGCGTGCGGGGAACATTGTTTACCGGGCGAAACCTTTGGGCCGGGAACTGCGAAGGGCTCACCTGAGCAGAGGAACGAAAGGCGAGGAGGGTGGCGTACGCGCACGGACCGGACCAGATGCCGGAGTCGAGGGAGGCAGCGCGCGGCGGCGTGGCTGGTTGGAAGGAGGAAGCACGGCGGTTGATGGAGATCGGAGGAGGGTTTTTTTCGTGAGGGAAGAGATGGGAGGAAGGTGGGCTGAGGCGAAATGGGCCTGTCCCTGGGCCTTTTTGGCTATCCAGGGTTGGCCACCTCACCCGAGTGCAGCCCAGCAGGCTGTCACCACGCAACGGCTTCGCTGATCCACTTCTACCGTATTTTTTTTTTTGCCAAATCTGCCCAAATCTAGAAAGTTCAACCAAGTCTGATCTTTTCTCGAAATTAATTCGGAATTTGACCCCTGGGCTTAGCGCCGTTTAAAATGGTGTCGAAGTTGTACAGATCGGCGCGCACACAACAGAAAACCGACCTGAAGGAGGTCGGCTCCGTTTAAAACGGCGCTGATCTCCCTAGTTTACCTCCCAGCTGTTTTATCTTGGCGCCGACCTGTATAACTTCGGCGCCATTTTAAATGGCGCCAACCACAGGGGTCAGATTTCGAATTAGTTTTGGAAAAGGATCAGACTTGGTTAAACTTTCCAGATTTGGACAGATTTGGCAAAAAAATACCCTTCTACCTCCTCTGATGGCGCCGATGCAGCTCGGTATGAGAGACATGGCCAGATGGGAGTGAGCACGGGATAGAGCCGACCAGCGTGGCATGAGGGATCCCTACTGGCGCATCCTCAGGTGACCGGCGCAGTAGAGCCATCAACTGGCAGCGCGCAACCGTCGGGGTGACGTGCGCATCCTCATCCTGTGCATGCCCTCGGTCCTCGCCTTGATCTCCTTGAGCTCAAGTTTCTTCTTAGCCGTTTGAGCAGCATCGAAAATGTCCTCCAACTCATCATCCGCCTCCCCATTCTCCTCAGAACCCACCTCCTCATTATTACCCACAAACTCATAATCGCCACCGTAGCCAGCATCAAAATGATCAAGTGGAACCATGCGATGTTGACCTCATTCGTCGTCAACATACATACGAGCACGCCACGGAATGCAAACTACACGAGCGAAATCAACATAACTAATTCATCCAGAATTTGTTGAGGGGTAGGGAGAAGGGGGAAATTACCTCGGTCGTGTCATCGACAACGTCGGAGGTCCCTATCGAAGGGTTGGATTTTTGTTGCACCCGGAAGCCTTCTTCTTCCTATGCAGCGTGGATTTCGGCCGAGCGCTTGAGGGGACTGGTTTTCCCATCCCAGTAGGGACGACGACGACGACGACACAGGCCCCGAGACTCCTACTTGTACCTTGTGCCTTGTGGTTGCCCCGCCTCTTCCATATGACCGCGACCATCTTTGCGATCGGAGCTGGTGGTCGGGTAGCTCCAGAAGAATCTCAGGCAGCAGCAGAAGCTCGCGAAGCAGTGGGAGGGGGCTGCAGGAAAACACATCAGACATGCGGCTGTGTTGTTGGGTCCATGCGGACGCTAGGGCGGCGCGGCGGGGGCAAAATGGCTTGGGTGAACAGAGATCAGCGGGGACAGGGGCGGATCCGTGCATGGTGCTACCGGTGCCGTAGCACCGGCCGGACGGCTGCACTGCAAAGAATAGTGCTAATTTTCAAGACTAAAAATATAAAAATAGAGATAATTAGCATCATTAAGATTGTTTAGTACAGGTCTTGGGCTCATTCTAGCTCCGCCCCTGGGCGGAGATGATGGCGGGTGGGCGGCAAGGAGCGAGCTAGAAACCTAGAGAAGCTGAAGCCACATATTTTAGGACGGAGGGAGAACATTTTTGTTTACTGATCAACGTTGAATCATCTCATTCCTGAATATACAGTTTTAACCGTGACATCCGGTCGAAAACATGCAGAGATCAACAATCACGCTGCAGCAAGTCTGGACTGTGGTTCAAAGAAAACACGAGCACACACGTGACTGGTCCGGGATTAGATTCTGTCAATAAATCAGTAGTACTCCCTCCGTTCGGAAATATAAGATGTTTTAGATTTGTGAATAAGATGTATCTAGACACCTTTTAGTCTAGATTTATTTAAACCTATACACTAAAAGATGTCTAGATACATCTCCTTCATAAATCTAAAACATCTTATATTTCTAAACGGAGGGAGTACGTGGGTTTATCACCCAGGACGACGAGCCAACGCAGTGGCAAATTCCTTCCTGTACACACACACACTACCGGTTCGGTTAGCTAGCTACGAAAGCGCGTCCACGGTCGATCGATCTGCAGACGGTGAAACAGAAACAGAAACAGAAACAGAAACAGGGTACGTACATGCCGTGACCGATGCGCCGCTGGGCATGCACTGGATGGAAACGCGCTCTCCTCGTCAGATCAGTCTCCACACCGAAACTTCCGCGCAAGCCCACCTCTTGCATTCTGCCATGATCTTTTCCCCCAATCGTAACCCAGTGAACGCTTCTTGCGCATGCAATAGTGGAAAAACAGCCGTGGGTCTTCCAAATACATTTGGTGTGTACTTCAAAAAAATAAAAATACATTTGGTGTGTAATATGCTGTTGCTCTTCAAACCAAAGTTCACGAGCTGTAATTGGAATCACTATACGTGCGGTATCGGCACAAGTCAGAGTAATTAGAGCATCTCTAGTCGTGTCTGTAAAAGGCCGAAAACTGTAAAATAACCACTATTTTATCGTGCCGCGAGAAATTTGTCGACCTAGTCGAGCCCGTAAAAAGTGCCAGCCCTTACTTTTTTTAAGGGCGACGGAGAAACCCCCCGCTTGGCCGGTATATACTCCGTCCGATAGGCCAACCCGAGCCAGAACCCTATTCGCATGGCGCGCTGAATCTTCCCCTCCCCTTTCCTCATTCTCTCCGCCTCCTCGCAGCGCCGCCGCAGATCCACGCCACGCCGCCCCTCCTTTCCGGTGCGATTAGCCTCCGCCCAGCAGATAGGCCGTCAGATCCTCCCATTCCGGTACAAGATCAGCCGTTCTGCGGGCTTCTGCGAGCTCCCACCGCCGGAGTTGACCGCCGCGGCCGCCGTTAACCGCCAAGGTATGGCCTCCTTCAACCTCGACGGGCAATTTCCGGCTACATGGTCAGTGACGGATCTATTCGTGCTTGCATCAGATGAGTTCATCAATGAGCGAGAGCGAGCTATTTTTTTCGATGATTCTTCCTCCTCCTCTGACTCGGACATCGACGACATCCTCCAGGACGACGATGTGGAGCACCTGGCGGTCGTCCTCGTCGTGAAGGAGCTTGAAGATAGGTGGAGGTTGTTGAACAGGCGTCGTGGGTCGGTGCCAGGGAGGATAATTCTCCCCCGGAATCAGTGGAGCGGCCACGAAGCACTGATGGAAGATTATTTCGTCGAGGTACCCACCTATCCCCCACATCTCTTCCGTAGACGATTTCGGATGCGGCGAGAATTGTTCGTCAAAATCGTCAAAGAGTGCGAGGCCAAATCCCCATATTTTCAGCGTCGGAGAGACGCCACGGGCCAGCTAGGGTTTAGCGCGTACCAGAAGATCTCTGCAGCTATGCGTGTGATTGCGTATGGAGTGCCTGCTGATTACTGTGATGAGTATCTTCGCATTGGCGAAGACACTACCATAGAATTCGTTAGGCGATTTGCCAAGCTGGTGATCAAGCTGTATGGGGAGGTGTACCTGCGAGCTCCCAACGAAGCAGATACGAACAAGCTGATGGAGATGAATGAAAGGAGGGGTTGGCCAGGCATGCTTGGGAGTGTGGATTGTATGCACTGGAAGTGGAAGAGTGCCCGAAAGCTTGGCAAGGGCAATACTGCGGCAAGAGTCGCGATCCAACAATTGTCCTTGAAGCCGTGGCATCAGAAGATCTATGGATTTGGCATGCATTCTTTGGTTTGCCAGGATCATTGAACGATCTCAATGTGCTGCACCGATCACCTCTTTTTGCAAGTATTGTCCAAGGAACTGCACCTGCTTGCAACTACAAAGTTGGCAACAATGACTACACAATGGGCTACTATCTAGTCGATGGAATATATCCAGATTGGGCAACTTTTGTGAAGACAATTCATAAACCTGAAACAAGGCAAGAAGCTGTTTTTTCCAATGCACAAGAGGCAGCCCGGAAGGATATTGAGAGAGCATTTGGTGTTCTTCAAGCTAGGTTTGCAGTTGTGAGAGGTCCAGGGAGGTTCTGGGATGTTCAAACCCTCAAGAACATAATGACATGTTGTGTCATTCTTCACAACATGATCATTGAGGATGAGAGAGACCTGAACTTGGAGTGCTTCTATGATAATGTGGGGAGACGAGTGATTCCACAAAGGAACCCCGATCGTCTCCAAGCTTTTCTTGATTCCTACAGGGCTATTGAACACCCAGAAACCCACTCGCAGCTCCAGAAAGACCTCATCAACCACCACTGGGCAAGGCATGGCCGTCAATGAGCAGATCTTGTGTTTGGCCTATGTTTGGGCAGTTTGTACTATTTGTGGATTTGTCGCAATAACTTGGCCTATGTTTGGCCGGTTTTGAACTATTTGTTTAATTCGTTGAAACAATTGTTGTAATTTGATTTGAATAATCTTGTATTGTGCGTGACTATTTGTTTTATTAAATTTGTGCTGTATTTTGCTGAAATTTGTGACATGAAATGGACATATATCCTGCCAGTTTTACCGTTTGAAAACTCGCGGCGCAGAATGGAGCCCGTATAGTCGGCCCGTTAAAGAGAATATTCTCTTTATAGCCGGCCGGCTATACGGGCTCCATTATGCGTCGCGAGTTTTTGAACGGTAAAACCAGTTTTTGCGACTCGTACTCGCGATTTACGGGACGAGATTTTATAGGCACGACTAGAGATGCTCTTACTCAGAGTCCGTAATATGAAGGTTGTTGCTCTAGCTAACTTAAGCGGGTTGACTTCCAACGTCTAGAAGACAAGTGCCCTGGGAAGCTGCCAACTTGGAATGATAAGTTCATTAGAGCATCATCTCCAGCGGAGACGTCAAAATAGTGCAGCGCTAAAATAACTGCTTTTTTAATCCCGCGCGCTGCAAACCTCTTCCAGCAAATGCGCTAAATTACCGCGCGTTGCAAATTTTTAGCGGCGCGGCATTTTGCGCTATTCAGAGCGCAATATATCCGGCTCCGGCTACAGCGCGCGCTATCGCTGGCGACACACGGGAAGAACCAACCGCTCCGAAAAATCCTCCGCGCGCGCGACCTCTCCCCTCCGCCTTCTCCTCCGCGCGGACGTCCGCGCAACTCCGGCGATGGACGGCTCCTCCAACACCCCTCCCACCCCTCCATACTATGTCCCGCCCGCCGTCGGCGCCGGTGACGGCGCAATCCCGCCAGCGACCGCGCCAAACCCTAGCGGTGGAGCCGCCGTGGGGTCGGCCGCCACTCGCGCCCTCTTCGTGCCGCCGCGGAAAAGAAATGGCGTAGCGCTGCCGCCCATCAGGCCTCCACCGAGGGAAAAGAGCACCACGAAGCGCGGTGCAGCGGCGGGGACGGGTCCGCCTCCCAAACGGAAGGCACCGCGGAACGACGCCACGGCTCACCGCGCGCAGGCTGCAGCGGTCCAGCAAGTGGCTCCTACCTCCGCTCCGCCTCCACCGGCTCCTCGACGGGCGCAAACCGTGGCCGCCGTCGCCACGCGCAACGTGCTCTATGAAATGGCAACTAGGTACAAATTCTTTTTTGTTGTTTTTTTGACATACATGCGAGTGTCATAGTAGGATTGTGACATTTACGTTAATTGTAGTGTCGATAACGATAGTTTCTCGGAGACTATGGAGGTTGCCGTTCATATTTTTCTCAAAGGCAAGATGAAGATGAAAATGCGATGGATGAAGAGGCGGTGGAGGAGGAGTACGAGGACGTGGATGAGGACGGAGAGGGCATGGTGGAAGCACCGGGGGTAGGAAGAAAAACTACACCATAGATGAGGACGTGTTGCTTTGCAAGACTTGGTTGAAGATTGGTATGGATCCTACGGTTGGCACGGACCAAAGTAGAGACACATATTGGTTAAGGATGAAGGATTACTTTGATGCTGTAACACCCTCAGAATCGACCCTATGCAAGTTTTAGCGATTCCGCCAAACCCGCATAGAAACGATTCAAAGGTGCCCACCAGGCACTTTCGTGCGGGTGGAAAACGAAGTAATACCATTACACAATAGTCCACGATGGAACCCACAGAACAGATATATATATACAACAACAACTCCATGAGTCAAGAATACAGATATACAGTACAAAGATCCAAAGCACCTTGAAAACGATAGAGCGTCCGACTACGGACAAGATGCAAATGGGGCTAAGAGCCCTGAAGAATAACCCATGGTGTCCATAACCCTGCCCAGGCCAAGCCGAAAGGGTAACCCTGCTAACGACGTCGATCTCAAACCTGCTTAAACAAAAGGGGTGCCGACAAAGGGCAAAGGAAAAGAGAAGCGGTCGATCGAGGCCAGTACACGGCGAGACTAGAATTCGGCGGTCCTCGCCTACATAGGTATGGTGGACTGAGCGACAGCGCGACAAGCACTAAACAACCTATAGGGACTCGATATAACTGTCGGCTATCAGAGAGGGATAAGAAAGACCTATCCGGAACCAACCTGATACTACCACCAAACAAACCCATCCTGGTATTTCCCCCTCGAGACCAATCGAGGAAGTCGGACCAAGGAACTCACACAGTTGGCAATTTTATCCATTCCGTTATAGTTGCGGCAATTACTAGTCAAATATAGATAGTATGAGTCATCCTGATGTAAAAAGCAGTGGGCAGTTTTAGTTAACCATTCCGTTGTAGTTGCAACACTTACTAGTCAGATACGATTAGCATGAGATATCCCCAAACCCAGCAGTTGTTGGTACTTTTATTTAGCCATTCCGTTGTAGTGGAGCTGATTACTAGTCATATCGGATACAAGTCAAATTATAACAAGAACTTTAGTTATAGTTGTCTATGATCGAGAACTGTGCTCCAAGTCGTCCATAACCGCGGACACGGCTTTTCGAAAAGATTTAACCCTGCAGGGGTGCACCAAAGTATCCACACGCACTTCGACCCTTTTTGCCAGATCAGTTAACATACACCCATCGGTATGTCGGGGCCTAAGTCATGATGTTTCCTGCACCCAAAGCAAGTACATGGGGCCACCCCACTAAGCTACCATAGAAGTCGGCCGGTCTCGAGACGGACTCGGGGTTTGTGGAGACGATCAAACGATTGGAAACCGAAAGTGTGGACTGGGCTTGTCGATCAAATAAAACGTGTCACGGTCCTAAACAGTACAGGTGCAGTACCTCGCACAATCTTAAATAAAGCAGTAAAGCATGGCATAAGTACAGGATAGTAATAAAGCCCCAAACTACTTGTGGCCCCCGGTACAGTACTTTGAAATCAGGTACTAATCGATGGGGGTGCCCACACACCCCAATTCGTGGTTAGCGCGCCGATCTCGGAACAGGTGTCAAGAACTCGGGGTCCTACGGGACACCAGTGAGCGGTTAAAAACCAAATATTGTCTATTACCCACCGGTGCCTCTGCATTTACCTACTTTCAATTTTAGTTATTAAACAATAATTAAAGCCAAGATCATCTCCAACTTTAAACATGCGGCAAATACTCCAACAAGCTGTAATCGACGACATAGCAACAGCACCTGAGCAGGCGACTACGACGCGCGAGTCCAACTATCTACCAAACAACAGGTAATAGGATGTGTCCAAGGCAATATGAGGCTGCAAGGGATATCACGGGCACAAAAACTAGAGCATCGCAACACAGATAGCAATAGATCAACAGGAGGGAATAAATACTATAAAGTAAGATAGGTAGAAAGGGGGAGGTGCTCGCCTGAAAACATTATCGAAGGTTCATCCGAAGATCGGATCGACACTCGCATCAACTCATCGGCCTAATCCGTGAAGAAGCAAAGCACTAGAAGAAACACCGGATGCAATATTTAATACTACGGCAGAAGATCCGGTATGATTATGATATGATGCATGGCATGGCACAGATGTGATGCAACTAGGCAATATTAAGCGGAACCGGGGTCCTGACATTTAATTAAACGGTTCAAGTTAGTTATCTATCCCGCAAATTAAATGTTGTCTTATCAAGGCAAAAGTATAGCACCGGTTCACTACACAAATTTAAATGGAACCACTATTAGACTAGATTCGTCCGCATATGGATCCCATATTAATTATTAGGTGTGTCGACAAAAGCCCCCAACCCACAGACAGATATGCATGCAAGAACAAATTAATATGCGACAGTTGATAATGTCATATTATAAAAAATAGGGGTCTCGGATAAATGGGTCATACATCTGGGTACGGCAGATCTTGGGTTCCAGGGGTTCAGGGTTGGTCTCAGGGTTCGACGGGAGAACGGCTCGACGAGGTCGGTCTCGGACAACGGAAGTCGATCTTGTCGTCACGAAGATCTTGTCGGGTCCTCGTATCGGGTCGGTCTTGGCTTTCGGGAAGAAGAACTTGACGTGCGACGTCGTCGGCATCGGTGCGGGAAGGAGGTCTTGTCGTTCCGTGTCGGTGTCCTTGGCATCCGGGTTCTCGGCGAGCTTGGCGTCCGGGAAGGAGTACTTGTCGCACCGGGGTCTCGGTGTCCTCAGATCCGAGAGGAAGAACTTGGCGTGTCGGGTTCGGTCTTCGGGGTCTCGGCGTCAATGATGAACTTGAATCAACTCACGTGTCCTCGGGAGGTGCTTGACAAAACAACAGCACAGAGACAACAACACATGAACAGAGGAGTACATCAAGGGCGAGGGTGACTGATGCAACCTCCCTGTTCATCAACACTAGCACATCACGGTGGCCCTCTAGCAAGGAAACCAGATAGCATCGGGAGAAACTCAAAAAGGCGACAAGGTCCTGCAAGCGACTTGGCGCATCAGGGCGGAGTTTGCTGGACGCGAGGTGGCCGGAAGGAGGCGACACTCGGGGTCGGAGATGGGCGAGGCCGACGGTGGCGGAGATGCGGCCGGGCCGGGGGAGAGAAAGGAGAGGAGGGCGCCGCGGTGGGGAAGGCCGAGCCGCGAGGTAGGGCGGCGCGGGCGCAGCGCGCAGAGGAGAGACGGCAATGTCGGACGGAGGATGCGGCAGCGGAGGCGCAGGCAAGAGGCGCAGGCGCGAGGAGAGACGACGGCCGGAGGTCGCGGCGAAACCTGGTAGGAGACGGAGGCTCGGGGTAGATGGCGGTGGGAGGAGGCGCTGCAGAGGGAGGCCTTGCGGGCGAAGCGACAGTGGCAGTGGTCGAGACGCGGCGGATGGAGGCGAGGATGGCGACCAGCGGCGGGAGACCTCACTGCAGGGACGCGGAAGAGGAGGGCTCGTGCGGCGCGAGCGACGGGTCGAGCGGCGCTGAGGAGCGGAGGCGGCTGGGCGACGAAGAGGCGCCATGGGTGCAGAGGACGGAGCCGATGGTCGGGGGCGCGGCCGGCGGCGGGCCGAGGCGAAGGCGGCAGGGCTCGGTGCGGGGGAGGACCGGGTCGGGCGCGCACGGGAAGGAGAGGGGGCTGGTGGTCGGGCGCGTCGGTGGGGATGCGCGGGTCAGGGTGGGGCCAGGCTGTCGGTTGGCCAGGTGGGGATCGGTTGGAGGGCGACCAGGTGGTGGCGGGGTGGTCCGCAGGTGGGCAGGTGGCGCGGTTCGCTGGGGTGGCGGGCTGGGATTGGATGGGGGGAAAAGGAGTGATGAGGTGGCGGCAGGTGATTGGTCGGGGTGATGTGGCCGGGTGAGGTGGCGGGGCTGGGTAGAATAGGGTGGGTAGGAAAAGGTCTGGGTAGCTCTGTTTTTGTACTGGGGGTGGCCGACTGGGTCGGATCGGCCCGGTACGGCTGCCCCCCCGAAAATAAAATAAATATTTTAATATTTAAAACGGGGCGTTTGAAAACTGTTGGTAGACAAAACAAAATATTCCGGAGACCCGGGTTTTGATTTTGAAATAAGCCGGGGTATTTAGAAAACCAAATATGTTTTTCGAAAATAGTTTCAGACAAACAAATGCATGATGATGACGATGCTCAAATGCAATGTGGCATGATGACATGAGCATGCGGTCATGATGATGCAATGCACAAAAACAACGCGATTTTCTAGTAGTGGTTTTTGCGGGGCGCCACAGATGCCAACACAAAAGTTGAGTTCGTCGCACCAACCGCTCTCTTCGGTCCCGATGGCCGGTCATCAACCAAGATTGTTCAAGGTGGGCAAGTGTGCAAAAGACGGCCAACAATAAAAGTGGAGTTCGTCGCACCAACCGCTCTCTTCGGTCCCGATGGCCGGTCATCAACCAAGATTGTTCAAGGTGGGAAAGTGTGCAAAAGACGGTTGATGATATCAACCCAAGTGGCACCAATGATGTTGATATGGTAAGTTGTTGCATTGTGTTCTACTATTATGTTGACATGTGCATATGTTTTATGTGTTCTTTGCTCATTTCTACTACAATGTAGAACACCATGGGTCAAGGCATGTACCGGGATGAGGGGAAGAAGACAAAGAAGGGCAAGAAAATCCTCTCCAAGCCATTTACCTTGCACCATTGCTACGACATGCTCGCAAATGAGGAGAAGTGGAAGAACCGTGGAAGAGTTGATGTGCCAACATTTTTGGCGCAACAAGCAACTGTGGAGGCAACCATCATTGACGATGATGATTCAAGTGGTGATGATAGAAAGAGAAGAAGCTCCACTCCTCACTCGGTTACCAAAAGGCCTCCGCTTGGAAGGAGGGCCGTCAAAGAATTGAAGAGGAAGAAGGCCGGTGATGATGACATAGTGAAAGATATGGAGAAGATGGCAAATGCAAGGGAGGAATACAACGAGGGCAAGAAGGAGGCCGAGGCGCGGCGCGTGGCATTGGAGGAGAGGTTGGCGGCCGGCGAGAAGAGGATGGCAATGGAGGATAAGAAGATGGCCAATGAGGAGCATCAACGCTTATTGGACGAAGAGAGGAAGCTCTTTTTCATGGACACCTCAAACATGGATGAGAGGCAAAAGGAGTACATCAACCTTGCTCGCGACAAAGTGTTGGACAAAAAAGAAAGTTGGAAAACCTCACGAAGGCCCAAAATGAAGGAATGAGTGCACCGGGAGGCTATGGAGGCGTGGGAGGCTATGGAGCACCACTTGGAGGCTACGGAGGCATGGGAGGATTCGAAAGCATGGGAGGTATGGGGGAATGGGAGACATGGGAGGCATGGGAGTCATGGGAGGCTTTGGAGCACTACCGGCGGGCTACGGAGGCATGGGAGGCTATGGAGGAATGGGAGCACAAGCGGGAGGCTTTGTAGGCATGGGAGCACCGCCGGGAGTATTTGGAGCCTATGGAGGCATGGCTCTTGGAAGCATGGGTGGGATGAGTGGGCAAGGCGCCATGGGTGACATGGGAGCACCACCGGGAGGATTCATGGCCTCCTTGGTTGATCCATCTCCGTCTACCAAAGAAGCATATGGAGATTCAACCGACAACACCATCATCCAAGACTCTAATGAAGATGCCCAACAAGTCTAAAATTTGTGTTTGAACTATGTCCTTTGTGTTTGAACCATGTCATTTGTGGATGAACTATGTAATTTGTGCTTGAAATATGTCATTTAGGTGCTTGAACTATGTCATTCCCTTAAACTACTACTCTTATCTGCCTCTATCGGGCGTCGTCATCCTCCCAGGCGTGATCTCGGGACAGACGTGGTGGCATGCCCTCGTGTTGAACTCCCATGCCTGGGAGTTGTACTCCACGAGATCTCTTTTGGATGCGGGCCTTGGCAAAGAGGGAGCCCCCAGGCGTCGACCTCCATAACGGGGTCGCGAAGTGGTTGTAGGCATCCAACGTCTCGTCTCGGCGCCACTCCGAGGCTGGTCCTCGGTTACCCAGATGGTGCCCCTGATCCTAGATAGGGTGATGGTCCGATTCTGGTGGTCTGGAGCCGCGCTTAACTGAGCCAGTTGCCTTTGCGCAAGCATGACAAGCTATCATGTCGGCTTTTCCACCACTTCAAAAGTGCAGAATGTGGTAACAAAGTTTCTTGTTTCCCCAAAGGTCATAGGCAGGGTGACCTCCTAGGTGTCCTCGTCAGGATCGCTCGTGGCGCAACCCAGATGTACATGGTGTACAGAGGGACCTGCAGGTAGGTCGGAATTCTTGATGAAATAGTTCTCACGACTGTCGTTGGGCCTGCTACACCTCATCGAATCCATAAATTAGCAATGTGACAAAAATAAGGATGGTGGATTCTGCTGGGAGGTTCCGGCCGGTTGGCGGCAAGACGAGCGGGTCGGCATATCGGGCTCAAGCGTGGTGGTGCGCGCGATATCAGCGTCCACCTGGGTCGTTATAGACCTGGTCCACAGGTGGTTGAGATCGTAAGTAGGTGGATTGCCATCATCTTCTATCAAGTCGACACAAGGCTTGAAGCATCCGTGCTCCGTTTTCAACTCGATCCAATGGCACACTGTCCTATACCGGTTCTGTTCGTGAGAGATGCTTTTGTGGAATCCACACTAGTTTCCTTTGTGCGTTGCGCAAGTAGGATCCATCCACCCGCATATGTCTAAGTTACTCGGAACCTGGCGAAGAGGTCTAGTTGGACCCCAAGTGACGGAGCTGGCCGTGCTCATGCTTCCATGCTTCGGAAAGTCGAGGCCCACTCCCTATCAGTTCGGGGGTGCCTGGTGCGTCGGAGAAGCAACACTTCTCGCAGCCTATCTTCTTGGGAAATGATACCGATCCCCCGGGTCGCGTCGCCTTGCTCCCACCGTGTGCACATCGCTCGCTCCCATGGCCGCCATCGCGCGCGCACCTCCACGTCGTGTTGCCTCTAGGGCTCCTACCTAACCCTTGTAGAAGCGTCATCATGCCTACCAATCCCTCGTCGGAGCGCCACCGCCGGGCCGCCACCAGGTCGCTGCGCCTCCACGCGCTAGGGCACCACTCGGTCGCCGCTGCGCCTACCTACCCCTCGCCAGAGTGCCGCCGCCAAGTCGTTGGGTCGTCGCCTCGCCTACCTCGTCGGAGCTGGGCCTCCCTGCCCTCGTCGGAGCGCTGCCGCGTCTACCTCGTCGGAGCTGCGCCTCCATGCCCTCATGGTGTTGTCGTCTTTTCCCTAGCTACACGAACACCACCTACATTGCTACCGAAGCCCACCGACGCTGCTATCTACTGTCAATGTCATTTCTACCTATGGCGTCCAGGGTTGCTACATGGGGTGAGGGTTGCTACATGGGGTTTGCGAGGCTGCTACATGCAGCTGGCGGCGATGCTACAAGTGGCGTCGGGTTTTGCTACAAATGCTTTTGTTGTTTTTCTACGAGATCTTTGACGATATCAGATTTGCTATAGTAGGACATTTTTTTGCTACATACGTTTTCTGGGTTTGCTACAATAGCATAAAGTTTTTGCTACATGGTCTCCGGCGAGGTCTACCGGCAAAAGTCTTTGGCGAGGTCGGATCTTCTACATTAGCACAACTTTTTTGCTTCAAGGTCGCCGGCGAGGTCTCCGGTGAACTCTCCGGCGAGGTCTCATCTGTCTGTTCTATTTTCTGGGTGGGATCGTTTTTGCTACATGTAGCAAAAGATGGACTATCTGTAGCAAAAGCGGGTTGTTTTGTAGCAAAAGCGGGATTTAGGTCTGTTTTAGGGGACACATGGCGGGCAGCGGACCCGGGGGATCAGGGGGATTTATCCCCCGGGGGGCGCGTAGCGCTCCCCTATCTTCTTCCATCTCGAGATTATCTGCATGTACTCCTCTCGCGAAGGTCGTGATGGCCCTGAGCCCTGGTATTGTCCTTGTCCTCCTGGCTAGGGGACGCGACCGGGCTCCCTAGGCATCCCACTTTGAAGCAGGGGAAGGGGTCCGTCTTCCCCGACACATCCTAATAGGAGCATCAGCTTGTTGTATGGCCGATTCTTCTTCACACGGGTATGGTGCAGGGCATCGTAAGCTCGCCTTAACATTCAGATCTACCATGCATGGCATCCTTCTTCTTCCAGGATCGAGTAGCGCCTCGCACGAAGGTCGCACTATGAGTCGAGACCTCTAGCATGGTCGCTCGGGCTGCCTGGGCGGTGCACTGCTCGGCTTCCCTAGGATGGGAGAACCGTATGTTGGACATTCTTGTTATACCATTTCTTCTAGGTAGTAACCGTAGATCCGGCATGGAGCCCCCGTGCACTGGCTTCGAAATCCATAATCCTGTGTGCTAGGGTTTGGGTCAGGCGAGACTCTAATTGCTTCGTTCACACCGCGGTGGACATCCTTATCGATGATCCCATTCACATGCCGCAAGCAACCCCCTGCCTAGTGCACCAACTGTCGAAGGATATTTTTCATGATCCCATGGCAGACTCGCTTTCAAAGATCTAAAGAGAATTTATCTATTCAGCAATTGGCTCGTGTTAACAGGTTTGGATCTCAAAGACAAAGACAAAGACATAATACAGAGGATTCTTCCAGAATTTATTCATAAGGTGATTGACACATCGTACAAAAGTGTCTACAAGATGGGTTTATAAGAGTACCATCCAAGAATAGGTGAATCTAGGGCTAATGACTAAGGCTAGGCTATGTCATGGGCGATTATGGCGTGTCCTCTTCAGGTGAACATCTTCTAGTATATATAGTCATTGATGATGTAAGAGTTTCTCTTAGTCACTATAAGTGTTCATCTTGCCTTGCATGTTAAATCTATCGTTGATCTCCCTTGTATGCACGACTAGTCTTCGGGGTCCTCCGGAGAGCCGCTTTGCAGCCCGACAGGTCAGGTCAGTTGAGAGCTTATGGATGTGGGCCTCCAAGTCATGGACGTTGAGGCCTCCATGGGTTGGAATATGGGATAATACACATGCGGGATACCGGCATTAATCCAATTATCACCGACAAATAGTGAAATCGTCGTGATTCTCAAATCGATCTCAAATAACTACTATACGCCCTTTACCGTCACTGGGTTTCACGCATAGCTGCAGATTGACACTCATCTCATCTCGTTAAATTTATAAATCCTTGGTGTCTTAGGTACCTTACGAGTCCTTATATTGAGGTAAGAGACAATGATACAAATACATATCCACTATTACAATCGCAACACAATATTCCCATATAAAGAGATGCACAAATCGCTGCTAGGCTTGGCCTCAGACCACAGTCCGTCAGGACTAGTCACTCATGATTAGATTAACAATCATAAATATTGTATAAATATTCTTAAGAAAAATATTGAATAGCCTTACAATGTCATCAATCGCGATGAGGTTAAGATTACAAGTAGATGGATATGATTGTGGAGGGGAATAGAGATGGAGGGATGACTATGGTGATGACGGTGATGGTAGCGGCTCTGCGGTGGAACTCCTTTCCTCGTATGTGTTTTTTGCGAATGTCTTCTAATGCGTTAGGGTTTGCAGCGACTCTGATGCGAATTATATATAGATGCCTTCATCAAAGTTTCCTGGTTTTGACTCGGCGGAGGTGGTGGCACCTGGTACGGACGGGTGGTACGGCGGGGCTCCGCTTGTACCGATGGTCATTAAAGGTCATGATTGCTTCTCAATGTCCTCTTTGACTTGGGGAAATTATAAAAAATGATTCTTCATTAAATACTCTTGATTTCCCATAAAAGTGTCCATTCCTACAAGGTGAAAAATAAAGAGAAGGATTTGCACATCGACACAATAATTAGTGATTAGTAGAAAGGCTGGAGAGATACTTTATCAAAAACTTGACTTATATCTTGTTAAACACGGATAAAAATGGTTGTATTTTACAGCCATCAACAGTATGCACACTCAGGTGTACAATCACCCTAGGAAGTGAAGGGTTAGGTGGCTCACCATTAGTAGGCTGAAGTATCTGATCGGTGCTCAATGGTGGGAAGACACCAAAACCTTTATCCTAGAGAGTGTGCACTATCTTGGACACGTCACGGTTAGCACACCATTAACAATCACAATCATGCAAAACTTACACCCTCTTGAAATTGTAGGATCATCTGAAGGATGCTGAGTTCCTAAACATGCCCATCCCCAACTACATTGAGATGTAGACCATCTTCTTTGGCATGGCCACTAGCAAGTGCGCCATGTGCTTAGGTCAGGCCCTTAGCACACCTCCAGCAACACCTTCACCTTCATCTGATGATCATGACACCCAGGAGTCGGACACGGTGGTCCTCGATGGCCCTAACAAGTAAGCCATTGACATCCTAGACATGCCATCTTCTACACGGAAGAGGAAGCAAGGCACCCTTTCCGTTGATGAGCTCATGGCCTTCACCATCATGACCTCCACCGTGAAGGACGTCGCCTAGGCCATCCGAAAGAACAAGCCAATAACGTGCACCCAAACATCTACAGGGCCATCATGGACATGGTTGGCTTCACCGAAGAGTCTTCCATGGCGGCTCTCATCCACCTTGTTGACAACATGACCCAGAATACAAGCTTCATGAGCATGGTTGAGCCACACAGGGTGATGTGGTTAGGACCTACTTGGGCAAGTACTACGACAAGTTGTAGAGCTTAGGTTCTTAGGGGGCCTGGGGTGAGGATGTGTGTTGGTGATGAAGATGTTTCTAATGTTGAACCTTAATGTATATTTTGGTGGTAGCTAGGTCTTACAAAGTTGGTATGGACTGTAATGTTGAGATGGTATATACTAACTGTAGGGTTCGCAGCATAGAAAACCAAAAAATTCCTACGATGGAAACTATGTACCAAGATCTATCTACTAGATACAAACAATGGGCGGATGTATATCCGTAGAGAACATATCCTTGAAGACCGACAAAGCTTAACGAGTTCGACTCGTGGTTGATGTAGACGATCTCTTGCCGATCTCAAGATCGAGAGAAAGTCCTAGCGCCGCAAATCAGCAGCGCATCCGTGCTCGCACACACGTTCGAGGCACCAAGCAACCTCCGCCTCCTCGCTTCAGTGATGCAGCGGAAGCACAACTCTTTCTTGCCGAATAGCCACCGGGAACATGTATCTCGCTAGTCCGAGACCATGGGGGATAAATTCTAGAGGGGGAGAGAGATCCTTCACGAGGAGGTGTGAGTGAGAGAGAGGGAGAGGGGTGTCTTCTATAGGAGGAGGGGGGCACCCAAGAGGGTGGCCGCCGGCCATGGGGGCTGCCCTCTCCCCTCTTTCATTCATGTGAGTGGACACACCACTCACAAAAACCTCTTCATTTCCCTCCACTCAAAATCCCACTCAAACTTGCAATTGAATTTCCACCAAATTTAATGCAAACTCTCATTAAATAAAACTCTTTTATTTATTCAGAATTTTGTCAATTACTTTAATGACAAACATTCACATATAACCCCTTGCTAGAATTCTATTTCACATGCATAACCACTTTATGCAATTTCACCCGAAAACCTGTTTCGGTATCTAGTGAAATAAATTCCTGCGCTTGTTATTCTTTCCGGCATGAAACTTTTGCTCCAATTGGATGTCGGTGTCTCTTAAGTGTGTCACCCTACGGTTCGTGAATAATGCGGACATGATCAAGACCCCTCTCGGATCAATAATCAGAAGCGGGATCTGGAGACCCATACTGACTCTCACACATTCAACGATGACTTTCTTGTGATCGTCGGAACCTTTTACGCTAAAATCTTAATCCCTTTGTTTCGCGATATATTACATGTCCGAGATTCGATCTTCGGTATCTCCATACCTAGTTTGATCTCGTGCACTCTTTTCTCGTTCCTGTGATATAACATTCTAGTGATCAAATCACCTGCTTGCAAGCTAACCAATGTGATATCACCGAGAGGGCCTAGAGTATATCTATCCGTCATCGGGATGAACAAATTCCAGTCTCGATCCATGGGCCTCAACATAACACTTTATTAGTTCTGAACCCATCTTTATAATCACCTTGTTATGGTGTGACGTTTGATGTTACCAAGAAACTCTTCCGGTGTTAGTGATTGACATGATCTCATGGTCTAAGTATTAGGATCACTTCGTAAGTTTTTATAGCAATATAAACTCAATGACTTTGATCGTAATGCTATACTTCGGATGAATGTTCATCACACCATTACACTAATGTTGTGATCCCGTTATTAACAACATCAAATGTCCATGATCAGGAAACCTTGATCATCTTGTTAATCAACGAGCTAGTTTATGAGAGAGGCATAACTAGAAACTTTCTGTTTGTTTATTAAACACACATGTATTATCACTTCCGTATTAATACAATTATAGCATGCAAAATAAACATTTATCATATACTTGGAATATACATAATAAACACTTTATTATTGCCTCTCAGGGCATATAACCCCTCATGTGATGGTGAACTTCTTGATGCAGCGGTAGGATGACACCCACTTTTGATGTGGTCGTAGGTTGACATCATAGTTGTAGGATGAACTCATGATCCTTTTTTGGTAATGATCATACATTTACTCCTTAGTTTATGATCTTCTTCTTACATTGTGTTGTCATCCATATTGAATGTATGATTTGGTGTGAAGCTTTCATGGTATGTTATGACTTCACTCATGCTTCTCATGTTGTACCTAACTTGTTTTATCTTAGTGGTATGTGGCGTACAAAGAGAGACGTCTAGGTGTGTATGATTTATGGAGGATCTACCAAGATAAAGTCAATAGTTTTTCGAACAATAACTACAGAGGATATCAAACTAAAGAGGAGGAATAAGAGGAGTACCACAATTTCTCAGTTGTTGAGGCTGTGGTTGGTCAAGCTATGGCACCTCAATCTATGGCTCTTCAAGTTGCGCCATTGGAAAAGCTATGCATGTAGGCGAAGAGGCAATTCATGACCGAGCTCGAGTTCATAATCGTCCTCCTCCTTGTGGTGATCGTGTAGCTCGTTTTGTTTTGATTCCTCTTTATCATTGGATGTAATATGCAATGACATGGTAAGCTCATCATATTTGGAACATGGTAACCATATGCAGCCTCATGTAGGCAACCAAACACCATTGCTTTGCACCAGCGCAGCCAATAAAAGGTGTGTGCAGACTACCAAACAAACGGAAGGAGGAGGTTGCTCATCTCATGCCGTCAATGGAAAACCAGGCAACGAAACAAAACGGACAATGTTGCCCAAATGCCGTTTCCACCTAGACATGCCTCCTAGGGCCTAACCAGAACGAGCCACGAATTTCATGAACCTACCAAACACGCTCTTTGTCTTTGTTGCACAAGCTGTATATAGTTTTGTTTGTACTCCCTCAGTTCCATGATATAAACCAATTCAAGTTTCGAACTAAATCGATGCAAATTAACTCTCCTACCTGTTGTTTCTTGACGACAATGGCTTAGCTACAACATTGCGCCCTACTCGTTGAGAGCTCGCACACCCACCCACTTGACGCTTCAAACCAATCGCAACATGTGACGTTCCTCCAAACCAGATCAATTTATTGAGCGTGTACACGAATAATCGGCAAATCCAGTTCTCATCTCTATACACAGTTCTCGGTACAGGTTTGAGCCACTGACTACACCTGAACAGGCGAGCTTCTGTTCAGGAGGAAGTATGGTACATTTCCCATTCTCCTTCCCCTCTGTTCGATCGGGTCACTGGGAATCGTCGAAGGAGTCATCGGTGGGCATCCAGTAGCGGTTGGTGAACCAGAGGGAGTCGGCGGCCACGGCGGTGCCGTCCTGGTTGCGGTGCCACGCGTAGTAGGCGTGCGTCCGGTTCTTGATGTCCAGGATGGCGTGCCCGAAGCTCGCCTCCCTGAACGCCGAGTAGCTCGGCTGCGGCTCCGACATGCTGCGCCAATCCCACAAACAAAGCCACGGATCAATCAATCAATAATTTACTGTTATTAAACCCCAAACTGGATGCAAAAAAATGGTCGATCTTACTTGGTGGCCAGCCCTTCCTGGTTGCCTCCGTCGCCGATGGTCACGTACACCGGCGAAGACTGGTCCGGGACCGGTGAGCACAGGCCATTAACAATGTTGTACGCGACATTCGATATCCTATGCTGCAACCAGTAGTCAGGAACACAGGAATTCAGGCGTCGTTCTAAGCAAAAAAGCAAGAAGCACCATTGTAAAATGAAGGATTGAAGAGGAATGATCAGCCAGCTTACTGTCCGTTCGTAGGCATGGACATGCCCTGCAAACACGACATCGACCTTGTACTTCACGAACCACGGCTCGTACATCACCCTCATGCTCTCGCCTTCCATGTAGTGGTAGTTGTAGCTGTTGTACCACGGAGCGTGCATCAGGACGATCAACCACGGGGTTTCGCTCCTGTTCACCTTGGGGAACTCGGCCTCCAGCCACTTGTACTGAGGAGTGTATTTTCCTGGCAAACAAAGCAACAGGCCTGTGAAGTTACACCCTTCAGAATTTTTGGTACACGCTAATGGCTATCAGCAAATATGCAGCAGAGAAGTATACATGTTGCTTCTTTGCCCAAAGCAAACAAATTAAATTATTCTTTCCTTCAGAAGTGATCTTACATCATGGACTAATTTTTTCGTTGTAAAATTGTTTTTTCTTATAATTTCTAAAGAATTAATAAAACGGGAGTCAGAAGAACAACATACCATATGCTGAATATGATGCCAGGACAATGATATAGGCAGAGGCTCTTTTGATGGAGTACCAGTAAGGTGCTGTGCTGCCAGAAGCCTTATAAGGGGTGGGATACCTCTGGCTGAATGGCTTGAACGGCTTGGTTTCACCCTGCAAAAATGCGCGCACATATTCATTTTAACCAGCAATATGCATAATCAAACGAACTTGTAGTTGTATATCTGAACTGTAAAAGCATCCACTGATGAAACAGAAGGAAGTTTATCCTTACAAGTTCAGGAGCAAAATCTATCTCATGGTTTCCAGCTGTCCAGATCCAGGGCTGGTATGCAAGATTCCGCTCTACAAATCTTGCCCATGTATCCCACCTCGTATTATCATGATACGGGTAGTTATCTGCGTATGTCAGGTCCCCGACAAAAAGCACTGCCTGCGCTTTTGAATTGGTCTCGTAATGAGCCAGAGTCACGTTTGAGTCGAAACTCTGACCAAGATCACCTAAACACAGCAGTAAACTTCTCAGTAATACTGCTCACATATCACAAACATATTTGATGAATGTGCATTCTGATAATGAACTACTAGCATATATGCATAACTGAGCAGATTTGGTAATACCTATCAGACCAAATGTGTATGGAACATCTGGGCCACTTTTGGGAGGAGTCATGAACCAAAACTTCCTCATCGTCTCTTCAGTTCCAACGGCATAATAATACTTTGTGTCAAACTGCAACAAAGTTCATAATTAAATCCCTTGAGTGAAAATTTCAATCTTCAAAAAAATGTAAACATTAAATTTCTGCTGAGCTGACAACCTCCAACTTCTTTATTGTAGAATGATGAATGTATCCCGAGGTATAGTTGTAGAACGTATACTGGGTATGCTTGCCCTTTGCAGAACAGTTGAGGTTATCTTCTGAAGTCCCATAAAGAACTGTGCTTGACCCAGGCTCGATTGTTGTCACCCATGAAATTATCATGGCTGTACCATCATGGTCGCCTTGTGTGATATGAACCTATCAGAGGATCGCATCAATCAAGATGTAAGGGGGGAAAAAACCACGGTGCACGACCACATCTTTTGTCTTATCTTTTTCTATTCTAACAGCAATTTTTTTATAAGGAGTAAGAATAACACACATTAATATCATGAAAGATACATCACCATGTTTATTAAATTATTATATGGGGCAAGATAAATTAAGCGCGAATGAAGTTCTTATCATTGAAAAGGCATCACAGTATTTAATTCTATGGAGTAAAACCAAGTGAGAACAAAAAAGGTTCCTAAAAGGGCTCCTACAACCAAAAGAAGTAACAGACAAGTGACAGACTAGCCTAAAAGTTGATTAAAGTAAGGGTGGGACGTGAACCACTACTTTAATTAAAGAAACACTGGTTAGTGATGCAAAATATGTGGGCTCGCATTAAGTAACTGTGGGAAGTAGATAAAAGATCACAGCATATAACTGGGAACCACAGAGAAGAGAGAGGAAAAAGATCCACAACCTACCCTACCATCCATATAGTACACCGAAAATCTGCTATGAAATCATTGGAATGACTGGGAACTGTCAAATGTTTCACGAACATAGCATAGGCCAATGAAACACTAACAATGATTGCACCTATACATGGTTTCCAGGAACTTTTCATGGAAAGATATTGACCCAATCATCCAAGACTTGTACAATGCATATAAGCTTGAAAACTGAACTTGTTCAAGTGATAAAGGAATATCAGAATACTACCTATTTAAATTAACCGCGCAAAAAAAAGAATACTAAGTACCTGTTTTCAAATAAAATTTAAGTCCATGGCTACAAGAAAAGTGATACAGTAGAGTATACTACAATCCCACCAACCGGGTTAATTTAAATTCCCATGGTCTTTGGATTCCTGTTACTAGGATTATATCGTAGGGGTTTCTCCAACACTTCTCATTCAAAAAGAAGTCGGAAGTTCAGAACTGATGACTTTCCTCCACTGAATACAAAAGGCTCATTAGTAAAATGATGACAAGAATCGTGTGAGACAAAGCAATGAAACAGCTAAAAACATGTAGAGTGAACCCAAGTAATGAAAAGAGCAATCAACAGGAAGTTTTGGAATCGTCCGGTTTGTATACAATACTATCAGACAAGTAATAACAGCTACGCAAGCCTGCTAGCTACAAACGTGAGTAAACGACCGCGCTCTACTAACGACCACATGGCGACAGGGAAGATGCAGTTTTGGTGGAAGCATAGCCGCTGCAGATAATAACGACCAAAACAGTCCATAACACGTTCGTCCCAGTACCACAAGGTCAGGGTTTTACCCTACCTTCGTATAGAAATATATACACTCAAAAAAAAAACACGCTCGTCCCAGGCTGCAATTATCAGTAGTTAACTGTTCACCGGACCGGAGTTGATAGAAACAGATTAGTAGTACTAAACCACCGGCGGGCCTGGGGTTATTACCTGCTGCGGCGCATTGCGGCCGGACGGGGCGCGGAAGACGTCGGCGTCGAGCGGCATGTCGATGGCCTGGCCGAGCTGCCGCCGGTACTCGCTGGTCTGGCCGGCGTGGCACGCGACGGCGGCCAGCAGCAGGACGGCGCAGGCGACCGCCGCCGCGCCGATCCGGTTCACCACCCCCATTCCCGCCGGGGGCGACAGGGCGTGTGCTCTGCTTCTTGGCTTCTTGAAGGTCGTACTCAGGGGACGGGAAATGGAATCGCCTGCTCGATCGATGCCGTGATTGATAAATAAACTGGTCGGCGGGTCAAAGCGAGGAGGCGGGGGAATGGAATATGCTCACCCGAGGTGCCACGAAATAAACCGGAGATGGCGACGGAGGGGATTGGTTACTTGGTGGTTTGAACTTCGAACACGCGCACAGAGGTAGTAGAAGGCATATGATGATATAGGGAGGGAGGGAGCGGCGACCGGCGAGGTCGGGATTCGTCGGGATTGGGAGCTGCCAAGTGGGTAGTGTGCGACGAATCTGACAGGGGGACAAGGTGGGGACTGGGGGAGCAGGAAACTCCATAGTTTTCATTATCTCCCTGCACTCTGCAGGCAAGGACCTTCGAACGATTTGTTATGCCAGTTTTATTTTACTGTATTTTAACTCTTTTTGCAAACAAGGGAGACGCTCTACCGAACCGACACGAGATTTCTGTTGCTTTCTACTCCTCAGTTTGACAATATAAGATGTTTTAGATTTTCTATGAAACATTTGTATCTAGTTCAATGTGTAGATTCACTAATTTTGCTTCGCACCAAGTCGTCTAGTACATACTCGTGTGAAAAAAGTCGGAGGTAATAATAATGAAAGAAATAAAGAAAAACCGAGATAAACTACATCCCCTCGTCTTAAAAAACACGGCGATTTCTCTCACTCCACACATTTTATACACCCCCTTTGAAGGTTTTATGATGATTTTTGTCCAAAACAGTAATATTAGATGACCACTACTTCTCTAGCCAGTCTATTGTGGATGAAATAGTTGGTCGAGGAGATTAAACACACAATACCCTAAACTCCATCGGTATGAAGCAATCGGGAACAGATTCCCAGTATTATCAAATTCAGTATTGTAGAGTCAATGTGTTTCATCATGGGCCAGGACATCCACCTTTTCTTTCCTAAACCAAGGCATCCGATAGGGACACCGGCCGTTTTGATAGGCCGATGTTTTTTAGTAAAATCCATTTTTCATCTATCCCAAAAAGATTAAATTCACGGCTATTGAAAGGGTTAAGGATCACTTCTTGAAGCAATTTCCACTTGAACACATACCCTCTAAGTTGAACCGTAGTGCTAATCATATGCAACGATCGTATCATGCGGTCATGGTGAACCGAACAACGCTTCATCTTTGGGAGGGAAAAGAATGAATGTTCATGAGATCCTGGCCAAGGGATTAATATGTTTTTTAGGGTACTCGTGTCAACAATGTGCATCTTGTTTTCCGAAAGCTCATCTCCAAAGAACCAGGGGTAATAGCCACCATCACCGACCCAGGGGGTGGCTAGGGTGTTACAAGGTTCCACCTCCCTTGGCACCACACCATGCAGCCATCTATCAAAGCATAACTCCATGGAAGGAGTAGCCTATGAGGCTTTACCGATCAACTTATCAGCAATTTGTAGTGTCTGGTTCGTGTTAATTAATCGCCTCCACTCTCACAAAGCTCCATCTTCTCGAGCAACAACTTATCAAGGTTAGGGTTAGAACTCCAAAACACCTTAGGCTCAGCGAATGGTCGAGGGGAGCAACATAGCAACTATATGGGTAAGATGAGGCATGATGGTGCAACAAGAATGAGGAGGAGATGACAACTAACAGTGTGTTTACTGGGTGATGGTGAATACGGTATTGATAGCATCATGAGTGAACAGGGCCGCTGCAACAGTGACCTGAGAGACTACAATAAGAGAGGTTGAGGGGCTCACTGGTCAACGACATCGATGAGAGCAACAATGCATTAGTAGGGGTAGGCAGAGCTAGTGATAGACACAACTTAGGATCGAGGAGGGAGAGATTTTGTCCAAAATAGTAAAAATGATAAATGAGTTTGAGCGATAGTGGATTGAGACCGGGGAGCCCACGGAAAAAATCATTCTAAATTTTTGTCTTGAGAATATCATTTCATGCTTGGAAATATAAGGACCTAAATGTGACAATAGTTGACTCTTCACCATTTCACATATGATAATTGCTTATACACAGGTGAGAACGAAGGAGAGGTTACAAAGCTGGCTCTTCGTGATAGAACCGAACCCTATAGTCAACTTCGTTCAATTTTCTTGTTGCCACGTTTAGTGCTAGCATTCCCTATGAAATTAATGGAGAACTTGTTACAAGAGGTATTTTCTTGTCGATCCTTGATAACATAATGGGTTCAAAGTGTCAGCTATTGTAATTAAACAGGTTGTGTCTTTGTAGATGTCAAATTGAGATAGGTGGTTAACTGAGTAGATCAAGAAAGATGCTAGTGGTTCATTTTAAGTTGCATAATAAAATATGTCAGAGCTCGTGATTAACACATCTTGCAGCATCTTTAGCGGATTCTAAATAGAACATGCGTCCACATGCACCCGAAATTTCAAGAAATCTCAAACATTGTATTTCAGAGTTTTAGAAAAATTTCAAATAAACCAAGAACATATTGCCTCGATACTTACTCGCGTAAAGTTTCAAGGAAACAACGATTATATGTGGCCTACATAAAACAAAGAGAGAAAATAAGACTTTGTTTTTTTTACACAGTAAAAATCCGGTCAGCGTACCATTTCTTATACTTGGTCCTTTTTGCGCAAGTTACATAGTACTTTTTGTATTTTTACTTTCAAACTTGACATGCATCGTACCATTTCTTATATACTATAGGAATCAGTAAAATCAGCTGTTTGATAAAATACGGAAAATCCTAAAAGTAGAATTGTAGTGTAGGAAAGCGACATGTAGGAAATACAAACTCGGAAACTAGACCCTTAGGGCATGTACAATGCAGTGACGTCAGTCTTTCCTTACGGTTGACACATCGGATTTTCGCTTAGTTGGAGGAGAGAGAATAAAGAAAGAGAAGGTTGTCTTTCCTTAGCTAAGGGATGATCCCGTAAAAATAATATAAGACTATTTTTCTCCATTGTACCTCATGTCTTCTCTTATCAACACACTTTCTTACTATAATTAGTCAATTCAAATTAATTCTTAGAGATGACAATAAGAGCTGACCTATTGTACAACTTATCTATCTACTAATTTTTCTTGAGTTAGGTTAGTCAAATACGTTTCCGTTCACCGAAAATACGCTTTTAACCTCTATCTCTATCTCTTCTTTCGTCCGTCGATATTACGTTTTCTACTTCTATTCCTTTATAACCGATGTGGGATAAAACTCAGGAAATTCCTCCCGTGACATCCGGACGACCAGAGCATGCACATCGGCCAAGGCCCAACGAAACCTCGCCTCCATTAGCTTCATATAGCCGGACGACCAGAGCAGGCACATCGACCAAGGCCCAACGAAACCTGGCCTCCATTAGCTCCATATATGGCCATACTATCTCCGTTTCAGGACTTAAGGCGCACACGCTTTCCAAAGCAAAGTTTGACCGAAAGAATTGAGCAAAAAATCTTGATTATATTATACATAATTAGTACCGTTGGATTCGTATTGAAAAATACTTTTCAGCGATACTAGTTTTATACAAAAACTCTTTACGTATTTAGAATAATTCTTGGTCAAAGAAAAAACACGTAAGACGAGAACGCTTTAAGCCTTGAAACGGAGGAAACGGAGGAAGTATATGATACCACGCCGAGTCACCGACGCTCGTGGACCTTTCTCACACACCTAGATTGACTCCTCCCGCCGACGTGCATACATGTTGCTAGAGTAGAGACAGCAGCGGGAGACCTGAAGCCTGCCGAGGCACAATATTCCACTCAACATGCAAAAAAAGATACGTCGTCATGGCCGCCTCGCCGGAGCCGGCCGACGCTGCCGTGCAGGAGCTTGCCGCGTTGGCGCCTTCTCAACATCTGGGGATTGTTGCTGCTGTTTGTAGTCTCGCCTGACATCGGGTAGGTACATGAGAGATTAAATTGGGGTTTACTCCAAGACATAGGGTTCAGTCCGCTCATACCCAAAGACATGCGGCCGATTTGTGTTGTGTCGAAAAGGAGTTTTATTTTCACAGCTGCTGGCCTTGACTTATTAGCCGGTGGTTCGGCGAACAGCTGGTGGAGCTCCTGAAGAATTATGTCAGTGTTTCAAATATTAAGAGGCTTTTGATACCAAGAGATTTTGTGATGGCTCCACACAGTGTTTGGGGGCAAAAATAAAATCTACTTGTACAATGAACAGTACAAAACACTTCAACAAAAATGAAAATTATAACGGAATCGTTGAGATGCCATTCATCTTCAACCTCTAGACCGTGTCGATGGCGCGCCTCCATTGCCGCTCCTTCCTGAGCCGGCTTGACGTTGTTGGTTGCAGACAAAAAATCGATGAACGGGTCAAGAAGATCACATCCGTCACGGAGATGAAGAAGACGGAATAACCTCCGATGAAGCTTCTTGACGACCCGAAGATCCCCATAACCAGATGAAGTACTTGAGAACCACACCACTCCTACGAGAGGCTGAAGCCGGCAATACAATATTGTACAAGGTGACGCCACCAACACCTAAGCGCCCCACCCACCACCAAACCTTAACCCTAAAACTAGAAAAACAAAACCCTATCGCCGATGGCGGCTGAGATTCACCCGTCTTCTGGCCCGAAGGCCAAAGAAGCGAGACAGATCAACGCATGTGAGGGAGAGGTCATGCGGCCGTGAGGCTTTGCTTCAAGTAAATAAATGTACTTGTACTTACATGAAATGATTAACATAGTGGGCTCTAGGATGGCCCGTGGAGTCCAATTTTTTTTACTTTCCAAGTGCCCGCATGAGTCATTGAGACTTCTCTCTTTCTCCCCTCCCACCTATATGTCTCTCTCCTTGTCATACATAAAAAATATTGAATAATGAATATATTTTGATGAAACTTTTGTGGTTAGGAATTGGAGAGAAATAAACATGTGTGAGAATGAGACACAGAACTAAAATTCTTGTCGGTGCATCTACGATGTGTATCAAAATCCAGCCAGCTTTTCATCGTGTGAATATTGCACGTGTCATCAATGCATCATTTACTAGGCAGGCCAGCCAGGCCCAATTTGAAAATAAATTGTGCACACTGTCATAGCTAGGACTTAAAATGTATCTAAGGTATAGATTGCCGTGAGCCTGCGATAATGAGATTTTTTTTTTGTCATGTGAAAAGTTCTTGTTGAATATTGTAGATGATAACATTTTTTTATGTTGGAACATCATAAGAAAATCGTTTAGCCATTAAAATAATTGTTTGATCTATATGTTCATTTTTCGATAGTCCGTAGCAATGCACTGGCATTCAACTAGTTTTTATTAACTTTTTTAGATTACCTAGAGGGCTAAGAGAAGACCCGACTTTTCCACCGTCCACCGGCACCTTCGCGTGCACCGGGCAGCAAGTGGGAGTTCAGTCGCGTGCGCGCGCCCCACACGGCTCGTGCAGATTCGGTCTGCGCAGTTGCGGAAAGAGGATATGCTGCCGCTGATACGATACGCCCCGCCCCGCCCCGCGCGTGCGACACCGATCCGTCCGCTCGCTCGCTAGCTAGAGTAGCTTGCATGGTCCCGTCCCGTGACATCCCCATTGCGCCGACGCCGGCGTGCGCACAACACGCCACCGCAAGTGCTGGTCCACCGGAGACCGGACCACGGCACCAATGGATCGCGCACGATCATGATCAGCAAATCGCCGTTTTTCTCTCGAAATGTTTCACGTATCATCAGATCCGTTGGCCGGCCGTGCTTCGACACCATGGGACGAGTTGACCGCTGCAACTTTTGCGGCGGTTTCGGCTGACTCGTCCGTTCTCGGTGTCTCCGTACATACATGGAGCAGAGCATGCACCGCCCCTCACGCGACGCATGATGCCTATAGATCGCGATGTTGATGCCTGGGCAATTCGGCATCTCTAGTCCAGCCCACCGTTCAGCTGTTCTCCATTGTTTGCCCTGTTCCTTCAGCAATCCATTCCTTGCTTGTAGTACTACTATCGATTGACGCGCACATGTCGCAGTCCGACAATCCCATACGAGAGCTCCACTCGGAGGATTGCGTAAACGCTTTCGTCACACATGAGCGGCAACAAAAAAATCTGTTACTACTCAGATCTTTCACCAAAAATCTGTAACTCAGATCTTTTCGTCTCTTTTCTATCGGCATACTCAGATATTTCATGTAACTATGACAAAGACACCGCGATACCTACAACTCGCTCGCATTGTTCCACACAAACACAAATCCACGGAGTTGAAAAAGGAGAAGATTATCCAATGAGTTCGCCGTCTCATTGTGGCCGGGCGGCTGTGAAAGTGAGTAACCTCATATATAGCAACAACCAAATGGTCACGCACCCCAGGTTGTCTTGGCAACCCAGTTTATTGTATTCTCAACCGTTCATGAATAATGACAAATGTGACACATGTTGACAACAAATTTATCTCGGTGCAAACTGGGCGGCGCAGGGTCCATACAGAGTTACTCTCAAAATACACTTGCTAATCGATGATCCGCTGCTGTGTACCCGACGCCATATCTGGTCGCATCAAGAGATGCCAGCCAAGATACGCAAGAGTTCCGTTTCTATCCGTGGACTCTCCCACGGTCCATACGATTTGCGGTCTTGCAGCTTCATCGGGTGCTACGAATACAACATCAGCTAGGTACTGGAAGTGGAAGGAACAACTCCTGGCAATGTGCGCCTACTTATGTGCTAAAGATGAGTCCATGACGCTGCATGACCTGTCCATGAACTGTAGAATGGGTACAACAAATAAAGGAGATCAGTATTTGGTGAAGATGCATGTCGAGATAGGAAAACACAGCCCATTTGAATTAGGGAACCCAAAACACTTAAACTAACTTCGATCAGCTTCAGAATAAGGAACCATGTATTACCAGATTCAGCTGTTCAGCTCCAAGAAACCGGAAGTGATACAGCGGCATCTAATACTTCCTATTTTTTTAGGGTTATCGTTTACATAAGTATACACCTAGGAGGCACTATATAGTGCATAAACTAAACAAATTTGCAGGGTTGTTGTTGGCTGAACTAACTGTTGTGAACGGAAGGATCAATGATCAGAGCACCTATACGCATCCAACAACAGAATACCAGTACTTTCTATTCTTATGATACAACTCAGGTATTTAACACTGGATGCACCCATCCAGCATCTAGATGACTAAAGCCCACTCACATTTCTTAACAGCAGCATACCGAATACATATTTCAATGAAACATCACTCAGGCTGTCAGGCATGTGTGCAAGCTAATTCAGCACCAATAGGATAGCATATTAAGAACTGAGAAACCTAAAGGAAACCACTGGAAGGTTAGGTGTCTTCTTCTATACCATCCAGAATAGCTTGACACAGGGGACCATTGTACACTCAATATTGTTGAGCCAACTAGTGCACCTTAAATGTGACCAATGTGACAATGTGTACATACTGTTGGGATACATATACTGTACTTCTTTGACTATCATCAATAGCAGACATAGGAGACTGGTGTACCCTCCATATGGTTGGACCAACAAAGTGCCCCTTAAAGGCGAAAAATGTGCATATATGGTTACATTCAATCTGTTTGAACTAACAGGACGAATAATATAATAATATTACTAATAACGTGAAGCAAGTGCATGATAATAATATCTATCAATGTATAAAGCTAGTGCCTAGTGCACTACGAAGACCAAGCGACATCCTATTTATATTTCACAAGAGCGCATTGCAAACTAAGTTTGAACGTTGCCACATATTTGTAGCAAGTCTTGCTATGCAAACAAAACAATCAGACAAATACCCTTCTGTATGATCGCAGCATACACTTGGACTTTGATTAAAGATACTTCATAACTCAGAACGCATAATCAATATGTAAAAAAACTACATAAGGAAAGCCTCAAGCTAAAGTTGTACCTTCTTCATGGAATGTAATTCCCGGCCAAATGGTTCAAGGAACTTCATCTCCACATCTAGGGGCCAAACCTGCATACAGATAACAAAAGAGTAAATCTCAAAAATTTATCAAAATGGCTTTGAGTTCTCATAATCTACAATATTCCAGACTAGCAATATTAACAGGTTGACATTTTAGCTCTACAAACTATGAGCACTATGCAGACAAGTTAGTCAAGCCAAAAGCCAAGCACTGCATTTGTACATGCAAACAATGGACAGGTTAAGTACTGAAACATCACACCTTACTGTGGAAGACAATTTATGTAGTAATCTATTTACAAAGCTTCCAGCAATCAACAAGATGATGAAATGAGCTACTGTATTAGTATCAGACTCGTGATAAACTTAACATAAACACACACCACCATGATATTTATATACAGAATGATCTCAAACCATCCGTGTTTTGGATTATCCAATATGAATCATGCTGTAAAATATGAACCATGTGATGCCAATTTTCGCAATTTCTGTGGCTACATAACTGATCAATCCTACCTGGGCCAAAAGCAAGCAACAAGAAACAGCAATGAATGATCATCAATGACCAACCACAAGCACTAAAGACTAAGCAATCCTACCATAACGCAGAATCAAGCTGGATTATCCAACCATTTTGCGTAATTGAGCGGAATTGTCAAATCATGATGCACAATAATTGGGCGAAACTATCCAACCATTACGCAGAATTGAGTGGAACTATCGGATCCTGATGCGGATCGAACCACTTCACAAACAACGATCACACCATTCAACACGATCGATATAACATAGAGATAACGATCAGGCTAATATTAGCATAGTGGGACAATAATAATAGATGGATTCGTACCTTGATCCCCATGAGCCGCAGCGGCGCCTGCTGGCCGGGCACGATGCACTCCGGGCCAGCAGCCTCGGCGACCGCCTCCATGGCCAGGCCTACCCCTATCGGATCCGGATGCTGCGGAGAGGGATCAAAATCAGGCCTCAAGTCCTCCACCTAACCACCAGACGAGACGAAACAAACCCGAAATTGAACAGGTATACGTACCTTCATGAGGGCGAGTGCGTACGCGGAGGAGTCGTCCTGGGTGGATACCCGTAGGATGGGGGCGTGGTGGATGCGCGGGACGGGGCGGATTCCCGCGGAGCCGGTGGCCGCGACGCGCCAGGGCGCGTCGTCGCCGGCGAGGTGCGGCCGCTTCGAGGCGGCGGCGGTGGGCGAGACGGACGAGGCCGCCGCGGCGGAGGCGGCCGGCAGGGCCGCGGGCGAGGAGGCGGTGGTGGTGGTGGTGGTGGTGAGGGAAGCCATCGGGAGGAGGAGGAGGAACGCTCCGGGACCGGAGAGGATAAGGGGGGAGGAGGAGGAGGAGACGAGGCCTGGTTCCGTTCGCGTGTTTGGCTCTTTCGCGTGTGGGGAAACGACGCGAGAGAGCGGGCGTGAAGGGAGTACGAAGGGGTCGCTTTATACTCCAGCGTGGGGGTAACTTGGGGGGTTGGTGTTGGTCTGGTCGGCCCGGGTCGACGCGGTGCGGTCGGTTCTGGGAAGAGGGGTGGGTGGGTCGATGACGCGTGGGCCCGAGCCGTGTTGGGGAATCCGGAGCCATTTTCGTGGAAGGAAAGAGTTCGAGTTGGCGTTGGCTTTTGGGCCGTCTGGTGAGGAATGATCTGTCAAAAATGTGTTGTTTAACTTTTCTTTGAAGTTTAATTTATTAGTCAAGGTAGTGGTGCTACTTAGATTCAATCATCAATAAGAAAAGAGATCAAGATGTAGTTCATTGTCCAGGAAAAGTGCACCGGACTACCAGTATTGACTTGCTTGTGAAAATTATGTTTAGTTGGACAGTTTTATTTATTTTCTCTTTATGCATATGATGACAGGAGATGTGCATTTGGTTATGATAGAAACACCATGTCTCAGTTGTACTTTGGCTTTCTTCGTCGATTTAACGCTCCGATGCATAAAGTAATTGTCGAGACAGATTTTGTACTTCTTGGATGCAATTCTTCCATGTTTTTTTACTTCTATACCGTCCGTGCCCATCCAGTTACACAATATTTAACAACGATATTAGTATGGACCTAGATAAATCCCATATCTAGATAATTACCAAAAGATATATTTAATGCCTTAGAATCAGAACTTTCATGATTACTCTGCGTTTTTAAAGAAGATCATCATAGCTTATGATCGAGACAACATGTTTCGGTTGCATTTAGCTTTCTTCGTTGATGCAACATTCCATTGTATAAAGTACTCGTTGAGTGAAACTTTGAATGTCTTGGATGTAAATAAGTCTACGATGATGAACTTCTAAACCGTGCTCATCCAGTTTCACAATACTTAATGATAGCATCAATACGGGACTTAGATCAATATCACATCGAGACATTTACTTCAACTTTCATTTAAGAAACACTTCTATCAGTTTATAAATTTTTAACGTGTTAGAATAAAACTTTCATGATCAACGTACTTCAGTAAAAGACTATAACATGCATGGTTAGTTCATCCCATTAATTTTGTGATTGATTTCGCATTTGATTTAACCTACTTCCGAAAAAAATTATAACACTAGGCTTTAGAGCCGTTATATTCCGTGTTTGATTTACTACTTATCAGGTATACACTCTTAATTCAATTTGAGTTTGCGCTAGATCGTTGTCTCATGAGTTGTTGCTTGGTGGTCTTGTTTGTTGCCACTACTGCAAGCCACCAATATTGTAAGACGTATACAACAAGGATACGTTCAGCCGGCCAAAATCAAGGAGGATCCGTAATAGACTAGTTTTGATATTTTTTAACTTATAATTTATTTGCCTCGACAGCTAAGTCTCCTTATACTATATAATTCCATAATGGGATCCTATCAATTTAAGTGCAACAATTATATTTGCTTTCATGGTATTAGATTAGGGTTTTGGTCCTTCCCCATGGCGCCGTCAGACCCTACCGCCGCAGATCACATGGCCGCCGCCACCGAGGCCGCCGCCAAAGCCGCTCTCTGGGCGCTCACGACCGTGCTCCCAAGCATCTATGCTTTCTATCGGTCACCCTCAAACTCTTCACCTCAAACTACATACAATGGCGCGACATGTTCTCCAACGTTGTGGAAAAGTATGCCCTTGAGGATCATCTACTCGAGGACAACTACCTCACCAATCCCACTCCACGTTGGGTTCGGAACGACGCCATCGTTCGATCCTGGCTAAATAGCGTTGTCGCGCCCGAGCTTCTCGCCATGGTCGTCAACACTACCACGCCGCTGCCCGCCCATACCTTGTGGATGCGACTCTCCAACATCTACCATGACAACGCGGAAACCTGTTCCTCCTACCTCGAGCAAGAGTTCCACGGTCTCCAACTGGGCTCCATGACCGGCTGATTACTGCCGCAAGAAGAAGGTTCTATCCAACAAGCTCAATGCGTTGGGCACGACTATCACCGACAAACACCTCGTCTAGAACACGCTTCATCTTCCCGGGTCTCGGCTTGCATACATGCACACGTTGACCCTGAAACAGTGCCCACTATTGTCGTTCCTCGACATGCGCTCGTCTTTTCTGCTCGAGGAGCTAACGTTGCAGCAGTTTGAGTTGTCATATTCGACTCTGTCTGTCTCCGTCGCTCTAGGAGCTCCTACGCCTCTGCCACCGCGTGGTCCTGCCAAAAACATGGTGCCTCTGCGGTGCCCCGATATTTGCCGCAACTTCCAGTGATTTGGCACCCGCCTCTTTGGCGCACAGTGCCGCTATCTCGATTCTGTGCCCTCCCAGCAGTGTGGCCGCGTCACCTCGAACGCACCAGGGAAGGGCCCTCAAGCCTCCTGGCCATCCATGCAGAACCCCTAGGCGGGCTCCATCCATATGTGGCCCGGTACGCCACCACGCCCGCCACTCCTTGGTCCACCTCAGGCCCATCATGCCATGTGTCGGGTTCGCAACATAGAAAACAAAAAAATTCCTACGATATGAATAACTAAGCACCAAGATCTGATGACCCACAAGTATAGGGGGTGTATCGTAGTACTTTTGATAAATAGGAGTGTCGATCCCAACGAGGAGCAGAATGTGTTGACTAGTGGTTTGGAGCAGGAATTTTCTATAAATACTTAGCAAGCTGATTTTTAGGGGTTTTTGATAATGCAAGTAAATAAAGACAATAATAATAATTGCAGCGAGTGGCCCAATCCTTTCTTCAGTAAAGGACAAGCCGGTTGTATTATTTATGAGGACCAAATGTTCTCGACGACACATGGGAATACTGTCAAGTGCTTTCGCTTCATATAGTTGATTAATCTTCTTTGGTTGGATAAGTGTTGTGTGGCTGAACCTATGCTAATGTACCGATCTTACTTGGACTAATACATACTTGTGATTAAACCCTTTGCAATCATCCGCAACTATAAGAAAGTAATTAAGATAAAAACCTAACCACAACATTAAACTCTGAGATCCTACACTCCCTTGTGCAAAGGTTTCCTAACGGCGGTTCAGGTTTCTGTCACTCCGGCAACCCCACAATTAGTAGCCAAATACACAATGCATTCCACTAGGACCATAAATGGTGAAGTATCATGTAGTCGACGTTCACATGACACCACTAGAAGAATATCACCACAACTTAAATATCAAACCATTGAATATTACTTCAACACAATTCCACTACTAACAACATGACTTCTCCCATGCCTTCAAGAAATAAACGAACTACTCACGATACATCATATGGATCAATATCAGAGATGATATAATGATGGATAACAATCTGAACATAAACAATAATTCAATGGTTCCACTCACAAGCATCAACTACAAAAGTAATCAACACCGGGAAAGTTTTCCCTAAGAACTATGCAAGATTCAACCCAATTGTTACAGTGGGATGGAGTGTTGATGATGGTGCTGGTGGATATGGTGGTGAGGATGATGATGATGATCCCGATGAAGTCTAGCTTGATGACGGTGTTTATGGCGACGATCTCCCCTCTCCGGGAAGGAATTTCTCTGGCAGAAATCTGCCTACCGGAGAGATCTTTCTCTCTCTGTAGTTTCCGCCCCGCGGAAGTTGAGCCTATGGCAAGTGTTTCTTGAATAATAGTATGGTGTGATATATCATGTATACATTCAAGACACCAACATAATAAATAAAGAATAAATGAAGTGCAAGTTCAAGATGTGCCACCTCAAAGTGAGCATATGCTTGAAGCTTGCCTTCCTTATGGTGATCATGGATATGTGAGGATATTCCTAAAAGAGAGGCTCTCCCATAGTGGAGTATGGGGGAGCAAATTCAAAGTCTTCACCAAGCTAGTGCAATCAAGAAAGGTGTTTGATGACCCACAAGTATAGGGGATCGCAACAGTCTTCACGGGTAGTATTACCCAATTTATTGATTCGACACAAGGGGAGCCAAAGAATACTTGCAAGCCTTAACAACTGAGTTGTCAATTTAGCTGCACCTGGAAATAGTTCTTGCTCACAAAAGTTTATCAGTAGCAACAATTTGCAGTAGCAATAGCAACAGCAAAACAAGAGCAATAGTAACAGTAACGGTAATAGTGGGATTCAAGTGCGGTAGGCATAGGATGGATGTACGGGCGTTGCATGGACGAGTCTAAACATGTAACTTCAAGATCTAGGGCATTACAGATAAATAATAACAATCATCTAAGTACTAAACATTCCTAGGCATGTGCTCCAAATATAGTTATACGTGCTCGCAATGAGAACTTGCACAACATCTTATGTCCAGCCAGCCCGTGGCAGCGGGGCCTCTAGGGAACTACTGGCAATTAAGGTGCTCCTTTTAGGGTGTGTTTGGTTGAACTGTGGATTCTGAAAAATCTGCTGTGAACTGTGGAAAAGTTGCTGTCAGCTGAAAACTGTGGATTTTCTGAAAGTTGTTTGGTTATACCAACTGTGAACTGTGGGTTTGGTTGTAAATGTCTATAATACCCCTGAGCTCAGAGAAGACTGTTTGTATGCTAATTGATCGGAAAACATCAATATGTTCATTGATTAATACGTAAATCTCTATTCTGGGACAATATTTCATGGATACATGTTCACACGATAATGTTCTGCATAAAAACATAGACATTCTATTCCTCTCTCACCATAAGCAAAGCATCGACGATCCTAATCCGAATGTCGTTCATGGATTCCTCGTTCTCGACTTCTGGGACATCATCACCATGTGTTTGTGGTGTTGCACGTGCTGCTTCGGGTAGATAATCCTCATCTTCGTCACACTTATAAAATTCCTTATCACGCAATTTGCTATCGCGAATAAAATTGTGCAACGCTATGCAAGCCAGAATGATATGCTTCTGTGTACGAGGTGCAAAACTTGGCATGGCCTTTAATACACGCCACTTTTGTTTCAGGACTCCAAATGCACGCTCAATGACATTTCGAAGAGATGAATGCAAGAAATTAAATATCTCATACTTTCCTTGTAGTGCACGCCCACGGCGAAGACGAAACTCGGGTAGATGGTACGTACTCCCTTTAAAAGGAGCAAGGTATCCAATTCGTTTTGGATAACCAGAGTCAACAAGGTAGTACTTTCCTAAAAATAAACATAAAGTGAGAATAAGACAACAAAATTGACGTTATGTGTTTCATACATAATATAATGATATACCTTTAGGAGATAGAGGAAATGATGGAAAATTTGCTAATGCATGGTGTAGGATTCTTGTGTCATGTGCAGAGCCCGGCCAACCAGCAACCGTAAAAGTAAACCTCATGTCAAAGTCACATATGGCAAGCACATTCTGTGATGTATACCCATGTCGACATGTGTGGTTAACTACCTCGTTCGCAGGAACTGAACATGGTACATGTGATCCATCTATAGCACCAATAGCGCCTTTGAAGTGAGGCCAAAAACGATCCTCCTTGACCTTTGCATGCTCTCTACTGAAAGTAGGATCTCTTGGTTTGATGTTGTCTCTTGCTAACTTGCGCAAACAATATAACACTTCCTTGAACTTGGTGTGTACTGTCCATAGGGACCTTGTAAATTGGTTTTCGGCTTGTGCAAATGCTTGCGGGCCTCCAACAATCCATAAGAACATGGCTAGTGACTCAATGGATGACACATTGTTTGTTGATTTTAGTCCATAGTTAGAGACAAGCAAATCATGGAGTGCCGTGAACACCTCAGGAGTCATGCGAAACATCTTGTAAAAATATCTAGGACGACCAAAACATCTCATGACCCACTGAAGTCCAGTTTCAGGAGCTTCTCTATACGAGTCTTTATGCAAATAACGCTTAGTATAGAGTTTACCCATGTTCCCAATGATGGTAGCCTGATGCGCAAGATCAGCAAGTTCGGCTAGAAGTTGAAGTCTCTCCCGTCCTTGTTTGGCCATGCTTGTATCTACACAAATATAAATATGCAGAGGTTAAAATTCATGGCAGCAAAGGTAATAACACAACTTAAATAAACATGGCAGCACCAATATTATGTTAAGATCACAAATATGGCAGCAATAACACTTACATAAAATTCATGCAACAAATGGTTCACACGACAAGATATAAATGGTTCACGCGACAAGATAAAAATGGTTCACTACAACATATAAATGGTTCACACACAACGCAAGCAAATATATTACTAAAATGTTCTACACGCGCTTCATCTCCTTTTCATGCTCCCTCTCCAACAAATCAAACCGTCCTTCTTTTGTTTGAAGCAAGCCGAATATCTCCCTAAAACATGGCTTCACGATCAACAAAGTGGTTGTGTGCATCAAAGTGGTTCATTCTTCAACCCCACAATCTTTCACCATCTGCATAACATCTGCAATGGAAGGTACATGGTTTGTTGGGGGAGCCGATGATGCTTCAACACTAGCTGAAATCTTGTCAGCAACAATTCCTATCTTGTCACATGTGCCTGCGTACACTCGAAAGAAGGGGCTCTTCTCATCTTTCTCTTTATTGCCATTAGAGGATTCCTTGGGCTTCTTGTTAGTTTTCTCTTCATTGAAATTAGATGATTCCTTGCGCTTCTTGTTTCCTTTTGCTTTCTTCAACTTATTAATTTCATCAGTACTCGCCACTTCAACCACATCCTCATCATTGGACTCATCAGAGGATACATCTCCGGGACATGCCGCAGTAGCACCATTGACATGCGCCTTATCAAAAAGTGCATGCAAATCATCAATGTGCTTTGGCCCATGTTTTCTGAACTTCAGATGGCTGCACTTGATACCTCTTTCAGCATTGTTGCATCTCTGTAGTTCATGAATTAACAAGTTAGCTAGTGTAAACAGTAAATAGTAAAAAAAAAAAATACTTAATTCATGAATTTTTTACTAATCGCACCTCAAGATGTTCATCCCACCATGTGGCTGAGCAATCAACAATTTGCTTTGCATCATCCCAACCCAGTCCAGAGGCAGCAATTTTCAACTCCATGAATATTGTATAATCTTTTTTCATATTGTCCCATTTATTCTTCAATTGTGTCTTCGTTAGTTTTTTTCCAGATCTTGCTTCAAACTTAGCTATCAGGTTCTTCCAACCAGGTGAATTAAAACAACCTACAGGCCTGTTTCCCGCATCAATCTCTTTCTTGCATATGTCAATAAAGTGCTTGACATTCACAGCATCCCAGACTGCCTTCTCACTCATACTTCAATCAAGTAAATAAAGTATGAATATACTCACAATCATAAGTTCACATAGATAAAAGTAATTGATAAGGTATATTAGCATTCTATTCACGATCGTAAATACACAGTTCGTAGCGATACAAAGATGAACTGACCTTTCCAATATATTCATTATATCAATCTAGCAAACTTCTTGTACATATACGTGAGTGCTAGCTATATCCATATAGACAATCTAGCAAGCTAGCTAGCTTATAGTACGTGTCTGGATGCTAGCTTCGTTCATCTCCGATCTAGTCAAGCTAGTGCAAGCTACCTTGTAAATGTATGTTCAGGATCGGCTAGCCGGAATAAGGCCGCGCCCGCGTACACACGCATCTAGCTAGCTCGTCTACTCCAGTTTAAAGTAATATACGACAACACTATTTTATTCTAACTATCTTGTCACATGGCAACAGTATCATGAGCAATATGCATATACATGGAACTATCTGCCATGGCCGGCACGATTTGTTTGTTGCTGCTCGCCGCATACAGATTAGATATGAAAAACAGGAGATGGGCCGGCTGAGATGCGTGATGAATAGGAGGTTACTTGGTTTAACAGGAGAAATAGTGACTTCGGCCGGCGGTAGGCGGCAGTGTTTTAGCTGTCAAGGGCGGCGCTTACGTGCCTGACCGGACTCTTTGATCGAAGCGATCTTGGGGTCAGCTCTACCTGGAGGACAAGGATTAAGGACGGAAGCAGGGTAAAGAATAGGGTCAAGGAGGCATTGTAGGACAGGCGACGTGCCGCCGACGACCGGTGGAGAGCGAGACGGAGCCAACCCTAACTCTGCGTGGGTGCCGCCATGCGAGAAGGAACAGGGAAAGAAAGGGATTACGGGAGATGGTACCCGATCTGTACGTGGAGAAAATATATACGGGTGAAGCGGTACAACTTACCAGTGGCATTGGTGGGTAATTTTTATGCAAATCCAGAATCCAAAGCAAGGAAGGTGGTTATACGGCTTTGAGATTAACACTACCTATGGGAGTCTGCTTATTTGGTATCTGCTAGCAAAAATATCCCTTTGGTTAGTGTTTAGCTTTTTGATAGCGTAAGGTTCTGAGTAATCGAACCAAATGCACTTTAATAGAGCACCGAAGCAAAGCATTAACACTCTGTGAACACATGTGATCCTCACACCATAACCATCCCCTCCGGTTGTCCCAATTATTGTCACTTTGGGGCCTTTGGATCCGGACAATGATATGTGTACACAACTTGCAGATAAGATCACAAACAATACTATCATAATGATTCAATAATAAGTTCAGATCTGAGATCATGGCACTCGGGCCCTAGTGACAAGCATTAAGCACAACAAGTTGCAACAAATTCAAATAACACTAATAGGGATACTAGGCACTATGCCCTAACAGATCTTATTCGATTACATGATAGAACTCATCCAATCCCTACCCTCTCCAAGCCTACAGCGGGGGATTACTCACTCATGGATGAGGGAAACATCGATGGTTGATGGAGATGCGTTGGTGATGACGATGGCGATGATCCTCTCCAAATTCCCCGTCCCGACCAGGTGCCAGAACGGAGTTTCTGGATCCGAATCTTGGTTTCTGGTGGCGGCGGCGGAGCGGAACTCTTTCCGGAAAACTATCGAACCCTCCCTCGGTTTTTAGGTCGAGAGGCAACTTATAGGCGCAGAGGGAGGCCAAAGGGGTGCCTGGGGTGGCTGCACCCCCTAGGCGCGGCCAGAGGTGGGCACTCGCCTAGCAGGGGTGTGGGCCTCCCAGGCCCCTTCTCCGTCTCGTCTTATGGCTCCGTGGATCTTCTGGTGAAATATAATTTTTGGCATATTTTCCGGGATTTTTCCTGATAGTTGATTTTCTACACAAAAACAAGACACCAAGGTAATTCTGCTGAAAATAGCGTCAGTCCGTGTTAGTTGTATCCAAATCACACAAGTTTAAAGAAGAAACAATAGCAAAAGTGTTCGTGAAAGTAGATACGTTTTGGACATATCAACTCCCCCAAGCTTAGTTTATTGCTTGTCCTCAAGCAATTTAGTTGAAAACTGAATGCGATAAAAGAACTTTCACGAACACATTTGCTTCATATGATGTATATATTCTCAGCACAGGAGTAGATTCTTAAACCATTCATAATAATAAGTATGCAACTAAGTCTACTCAATAGTCATTGCAAGCTATGAAGAGAAACCAACTCAATAATTATAAGTAGCATGAAACATAAACATAAGCAACATTGCAATGCTCATAGTAAGGTATGATAGAGCAGTATCTCGCTTGCCTTTGTTTGTAGAGCACAATATAAATGTCGAGGCACCTCTGAAGTTCAAGTAAAGACTAGAAGTAAAGATATCAGAGATACAAGCATCAAAGTCATGACATAATTAACCAAGTTTTGAGACAAACACAAGAATGACAGCTATGCTCTCAAGAAGGTGCTCATAGAATAAATGGTGACTCAATAAGGGAGTGAAAACGGTTTTTGAAAAGTTTGAAAGGCTTCCCAATGCTAAAAGGAAGGTACTCATTAGCTTTGAGCTCTCATTGCCCCTGTCATAGGCATCTTCATATGGTTAAGGTGAAAGTGAGGTCTAGTATGAGTTATATGCTTGACAGACCATAAACTGGAAATCCCAAGTCCCTTAAGTACGAGGGCCGCTCTGCATGCTACTCAACCTTGGTTACCTATAAGTTCTTGTCATTGTAAATACATGCATATCATAGAGAACCGCCAACGGGGTACCCCTTGCACATGATACAGGAGCTATCCCGTGATCAAAATGACAAGGCAAGCAGACAATGAGCATCTCAGCGATCTTTTTATTTACTATATGCATAGCTTTTATTGAGGATGCTTCATAAATGCTCATTATGGTGATGCTGCAAGTTTCCACCATGATTAGGCATGGCTTCGGCTAGCGGCTCAGGCATTTCTCTAACACAATGTATAGACTCCATGAACTCACAAGCTCCCCTTTTATTTCACATCATCGACATCTGTAAACAAAAGAACAAAGTATCAACTGGATAGGATATCCACAAGGTGTTGAAAGTGTTCCCCGTGACAGCACGGTTCTGCTGACTCCCAGCATATAATTAGCAAGCATATAACTTTCATGGACAAGTCACAATGGTTCAGGATTATTAAGTGCAAGGAATAAAGTGTGCCATCAAGTTCGTGAGAGCTTTACTAACTAACTTCCTCAAAACAGACAAACATTTTATTTGGAAGAAAACAAGGTGAAAGGATCGTATGGGCACCTAGAGGGGGGGTGAATAGGTGCTACTTCAAATTTTACTCTTTTTCAAATTAGGGTTTGACAAGAAAGGTAAATTCTCTGGAATATGCAACTATGGTTAATTTACCTATATGTCAATCAAGCACAAGCTAACACAACACTAAGCAAGAACAAGTAAGTAAAGTGCGGTAAAGGATAGAAGTAACCAAGGGAGTGGACACGGAGACATAAGGATTTGTTTCCCGTAGTTCCTTCCTTTTGAGGGGAAGTACGTCTACGTTTGGAGAGGGGGTGGTTTCAAACCACCAACGCCACGAGAGGCCTCCCTTGTTCTCCGATGAACCTCACCCCAACGGGCTCGATTCACCTTCCACTATATCGGCAACCTTCGAGGTGGAAGCCGGCACCTTTACAACAAGTTAGGGGCACACATCCACAACTGAATTGGAGGCTCCCAAATACAAGCAAGCTGTCAAAAAAAATCAAAGACAAGCTTGTAAGAACCAAATCAAAGTTAGGGTTTCCAAAGAAACACTAGAGCTTGGGGGCCCTCAAGTGAATGAGGGGGAAATGAAGATCTCTCTTGGTGAAGATGTAAATCAAGGCCTCCTCCTTCGATTCTCAAAAGATCAATGACTTTGGATGGTTGGATGTAGAGATCTTGTAGATTTGGTGGCTCTAATGGGGTTGGTGTTCTTAAGCAGCTCGAGCAGCTGGAGGAAGAAGATAAGGGTCCCTTTTTATAGGCATCCCTCTCCACGAACCGTTTTCTGACTATTGTAGAAAAGTCAGACCGGAGACTCCGGTCTACACCGAAGACTCCGGCCAATCTCCGGACCAGCCTCCGGACTGCCCTTCTGACTGACCCAGACCAATTCTTCACCAGCAACACCAGAGACTCTGGCCTTCCAACACCGGAGACTCCGGACTGACCAAAGTCCGGAGACTCCGGAGTAACCTCCGGTGCAGCCTCCGGACCCCTAGTCAGAATGTCCCAGCCAGGTCCTAGGAGGCACCACCGGAGTCAGAACCGGAAACTCCGGACCACACCGGAGACTCCGGTCTTGGCAGACCGGAGACTCCGGTCTGGAGTTTCCAGAACAGTTGCAAATGAATGTGGTCGTTTGCCAAGAGTGTGTGTGATGTTTATCTATGATAATACCAACCTGTGGACAATAAAAAACTGTAAAATGATCTACTTGTTGTTAACGAACACCAAAAGTGATTATGACAATAAATGCCCTTTCAATCTCTCCCTTTTTGGTGTTCGATGATAACAAGTGATTTGCATGGAATAACATATAAATATGGCTCCCCCTGACTATGTGCAGCAAGATAATGAAGTAAATCATGTAAGGAAGATAATATCAACAATAGCACACATAGATCTCACATGAGTTACAATAGGTGTTGCACACAAGCACATAGTCATAGACACACATAAGAACAGCAGATAACACACATAAAGTTCAAGTTCGAATATCCAAATAAAAGGCAAGTAAAGGAAGATAGTCGCAAATCCCAAATCCCATGCAAACCGATGAGAATGTCTTCTCCCCTTTGGCATCGAAATGCCGAAAAAGGGAAAAGACCTACACTAGCGCCCCAACAACTCAGTAGTCATTGTCATCCTCGTCATCCTCGGCATCCTCATCCTCATCCTCCTCCTGGTCACCATCATCCTGATCATAGTCATCATCATCGTCTTCAGGGACAGCATGCCCTTTGCCGTGAGGGCGAGAAGAAGAAGTACCCTGGTACCCAAAACCTGAGGTGACATCAGCCAACGTCTTCCAATCCACCAGACTATCCTGTTGGGCATTCCATGCCCCAAATGAGAGTGTATGATCAGACTCTGTGGACTGCTGTGCCCCATGCTCATCATTGTATTCGTCTTCCCCTTCCTCATTATCCTCAGCACCCTGTTCCTTGATCTCTTTGAGGAGCTTCTCACTGCGGCGGTTGCTTTGGTAGGATGCATGCTGCTGCTTGCGTATGTCGACATTCATGCAACAAAGGGTCCGCTCCCAAAAGCTGGCCTTCTTGACCCTCTCATGCACATAGTCTCGAGTCATGGTAGGCATAGGGGCATTGGAGGAATTCTTCCTCCAAACTCTAGGTGGAGATGGAGCCCTCTCCGTCTCAATCTCCTCATCATCATCCCCATAGCGACGCCTTGGAGCAGGCCCCATGTGCCCCTTCTGCTGCAGAGAGACTAGAGTGTGCTCAGTGAGATGTGGAGGTATGCCATGTGGAGAATCATGCTCCTGGGAGTTGATGAGCCTCATCACCAAGGGTGCATATGGAGGAGATTTCTTGTAGAGGATGGCATGGAACATCTCCTCGAAAATGAAGTCCATCACATCAATAGGTGCAGCATCAGCCTCAGGTCCAGCATTGAAGATACGGTGAGTATGGTACAGGAGGTTGACAAGCCCACCCCTAATAGCATCATCATTTCCAGCACTTGGAGCAATAGTGTGACGAAAAATCCTCAGCATAAGGTTGTAGAGGGTCTTGAGTCCCTTGGAGCCCCCCACAACACCACCATCATACAGAGGTGCCAGCTTCAACTTGTTCTCGCCCAAAGTTGCTGAGTGCATGCGCTGTCCCACAGGAGTAGATACTCCATGAAAGGTCTCAAAGATGACATTGGCAAAGTCATGAAAGGTAGCCGTGCAGCGAGTAGTGCCAGTCATCCACACCATGGTCCTGTCAAGATCAGACCCAAACACAACTGTGGCATAAAACTGCTGAACAAGGTGCACACTGTAGTCTTCGCGCAGCTCCATCAAGTTGTAGAGACCCAGCTTCTCACAGATCCACAGGGCATCATTGAAGTAAGGGATCTGGCGTGTTTTCTCAACACTCATAAACTTCTGGGGGCAGACAGGTGATCTGGTGAGTACACCATACACATCCTTCATGAACACAGCCTGTTCTTTCCTCCAGTAAGGAGGGTCCTCACTGGTACGAGGCAGTGCATAGAAATCTGTCTTCCTCAGCTCACGGTACTCCTCTTTAGACATCTTGGCTAGGGACTGGAGGTTGTCATACTTGGCTCTCTTTGCACGTTCCTCCGCTCAGCCTCTCCGATCCCTCTTCATGTAGCTGCATCACGTGCCCGTTGTTTCCGGTTGACGGAGGCACGATAAACCCAATTCGAGCTTCATCATAGCGAGGATTGCCCCTTTGGGACTTGGCCTTGGTACGACGAGGACGACTAGAACCATCACCTGTGAACAGCAGTGAGGGAGATAGAATGGAGATGAGTATATATGTCCCAAAGATACAATACAAGAACTTTGATGCATTTCTGGACTATTTTGATTCACCCAACACCGGAGTCTCCGCACCTTATACCGGAGTCTCCGGCCTGGACCGGAGTCTCCGGACCTAAGTCCGGAATCTCCGGTCAGGAGGCTCGGGTATGAGATGGGGAGATGCTGGTGAGGGTGAATCTAGTAGATCGGGCAATGCAACAATGCTAAAGTACTAGTGTGCACGCAAACAAGTGATTCCAATGGACAAATCAGCAACAATCCTCAAAAACACATCTAGGGATGAACCCTAGGATAAAAAGAAGAGGAGAGGTACCAGGTCTGTCCATGGGATCAATTCCTCTGGTGGGAATGACCCAATGGAGGAGAGGGGAAGGTTGGCCGGCGGCACCGCGGATCCCGGGGGCTTCTTGACCTCCGGGGAGGATTTTTGGAGGAGGAGGCGACGGGTTTGGAGGTAGGGTACGGGGTGAAGAATGAGGAACTGCTGTTCCAGTTCACCCCGTGCCCCCTTCTTTAAGTGACAGAAACCGTCCAGACCGGAAACTTCGGTCTACACCAGAGACTCCGGTCCTCCTCGACCAAAAGTTCAAGGAAATGTGTTTGGGAACATATATGAGAGATAGATGGTCTTTTAAGATAGGGATAGGGCTTGGGTTGAGACATCAAACTGTGAAGAACCAACAAGAGCCATAGAAGTTCGAAAATAATCAGAAAAACTCCAAGAGACTAAAATCAAGCAAATGACAAACATGAGTAAGTGCCAACCTCTCAAATGAGAGAGGGCGGTGGCCTAGGCCACCATATTTGAGTATACTTGGCTTGGCACCACGAAGATATATCTTGGGTCCATTACCAAAACTCATCATTAAGCTCACATATCACTAAATGATATTAAGAGGAATGATTTTGATTGCTTTGGGCATAATGGGGGGAGGGATGGTCCAATCAATTAGGACCGCACTCCCCCTATATCCATGCCTACACCTAGACCAAATATGGGATGAAACATAGGTGAGAGTGCAATAATATCAAGTCAAGCTCCTTGAATCTATGATATTTAGTTCATTCCTCAAGTAGCAAAACCTTGCTTCATCAAGTGGCTTCGTGAAGATATCGGCAAGTTGATCTTTGGTTGATACATATGATAGATCAATATCACCTCGAGCAACATGATCTCTAATGAAGTGATGGCGAATCTCAATATGCTTTGTCCTTGTGTGATCCACCGGGTTGTAGGCAATCTTGATGGCACTTTCATTGTCACATATAAGAGGCACTTTGTCACAATGGACACCGTATTACTTTAAAGTTTGCCTCATCCATAGCAATTGAGTGCAAGCACTAGCAGCTGCCACATACTAAACTTCAAGCGGTGGAGAGAGATATACAATTTTGCTTCTTGGAAGACCAACATACCAAGGACCTACCAAGGAATTGGCAAGCCCCGGATGTTGATTTTCTATCATCCTTGTCACCCGCCCAATCCGAATCCGTGTATCCACAAAGAGCAAATGTTGAGCCTTGAGGATACCAAAGACCATAAAATGGGGTATGAACCAAATATCGAAAGATTCTCTTGACTGCCATTAAATGGATTTCTTTAGGAGCCGCTTGATATCTTGCACACACACCTACACTCAACACAATATCGGGTCTAGATGCACAAAGGTAAAGCAAAGAACCAATCATAGACCGGTATACCTTTTGATCCACATCTTTACCATTTGGATTTTGTTCTAGATGAGTCTTTGTAGCCATGGGAGTAGGAGCTCCATTCAAATCTTGCATTTTGAATATCTTGAGCATATCTTGAGTATACTTGGCTTGATTGAAGAATGTCCCTCCTCTAACTTGCTTGATCTCAAAGCCAAGAAATACTCTCAACTCCCCCATCAAAGACATCCGGAACCTACTAGTCATAAGCTTTGAGAATTCATCATTAAAAGCTTTGTTAGATGATCCAAAGATAATATCATCAAGATATATTTGGCATACAAAAATCTCCCCATTGACCCTCTTGGTAAAAAGAGTGGGATCGATTTTCCCAACCTCAAAGCCACGGTCAAACAATAACTCTCTAAGGTGCTCATACCACGTGCGTGGGGCTTGCTTGAGCCCATAGAGCGCCTTATCAAGTTTGTAGACATGGTTTGGGTAGTTGGGGTCCTCAAATCCCAAGGGTTGCTTAACATATACCAATTCATTTAAAGGGCCATAAAGAAATGCACTTTCTACATCCATTTGTTGCAACTTAAAGTTATGATGTGCCGCATAAGCAAGAAGGATACGGATGGACTCAAGGCGAGCCACGGGTGCATAAGTCTCTCCGTAATCAATGCCTTCAATTTGAGAATACCCTTGTGCAACCAATCTAGCCCTGTTCCTTACTATAATTCCATGCTCATCTTGCTTGTTCTTGAATATCCACTTTGTTCCAATAACATTGTGGCAATCCTTTGGCTTCTCAACTAACTTCCAAACTTTGTTTCTCTCAAAGTTGTTGAGCTCTTTGTGCATAGCTTCTAACCAATCCGAATCTTCAAGAGCTTCCCACACTTTCTTTGGTTCAATCATGGAGATGTGTGCTTGGTGTTCACTGAACCTCTTCAATTGTGCTCTTGTGGAAATACCTTTCCTTAGATATCCAACAACATTTTGGAGGGTGTGGTCTCTTATTTCCAACATTCTTTCCTTTCTAGCTTCACGACGAGCGTGGATCTCCGTATTGTTTCTTGGAGGACCCTCTTCATCATTTTGATCCTCGTCTTAACCATCATCTTGACCTTGATCATTATTAGAATCATCCTCTACATTGGGAGGCAAGTATTGACCTTGGTATTGATCAAGTGCTCTTCTAGCATCAATTTGAGCTTGTCTCAAAACAGTTTGGATGGATCTTCCTTGACAAATTGACTTGGCACCACTTGACAACCCATCGAATGGACCAAGCTCCCTTTGACTAGAGTTCACACATTGATCACTATGTTGAGGGTCCACATCTTGTCTTTGGCTTGAGTCAATGTCCTCTTCGGTGGATGGAGCATGTTGAGGTTGTGAAGATGAGGGCTCCACTTGAGTGGAGCATAGTTCTTCTCGATCCGCCATAAGGGGTTCCTCAACGGGGCGGATATATCCCACACCATCCTAAGGCATTTCATCATCTGCATCACAAGCATCAACACGCCCCCCTTGGGGACCATCATATTCTTCGAAGGTCACACTACAAGATTCTATGACAGCTCCGGAGAGCTTGTCATAGATTCTATAAGTGTGAGATTCGAGACCATAGCCAACAAAAATATAATGCTTTAGACTCGAATTTAGACAAACGAACACCTTTGATGAGATAGAAACACTTACAACCGAACACCCGGAAATAAGATATGTTGGGCTTGTTACCGGTAAGTATCTCATATGGAGTCTTGTTGATTTTCTTGCGGAGGTAGAGTCGATTTGAAGCATGGCAAGCGGTAGAGATGGCTTCGGCCCAAAAGTTGTATGGAGATTTAAACTCCGCCAACATGGTCCTAGCCATCTCAATAAGAGTCTGGTTCTTCCTTTCGGCCACACCATTTTGTTGAGGGGTGTATGCAGCGGAATATTGATGTTTAATCCCCTCATCACTAAGGAAATCATTTAAGGTGTAGTTCTTGAACTCGGTGCCATTGTCACTTCTTATAATCAACACGGGAACATTGTATTGCCGTTGAACCAAGTTGATGAAGTCGATAAAAGTATTTTGAGTCTCACTCTTCAACTTGAAGAAATAAACCCAAGAGTATCTTGAAAAGTCGTCAACAATCACCAAACGATATTTCTTCCCACCGAGACTTGCATGAGATGGAGGACCAAATAGGTCCACATGGAGGAGTTCCAAGATCTTGTTAGACTTGATTTGGTTCTTGGGCTTATGAGGAGCGTCATGCATCTTCCCTAGAACACATGCCCTGCAAACACGATCTTTGGCAAAGGAAACATTTTCTTTTAGTCCCACAATATGGCCCTCTTTATGGAGACTTTGCAAAGTTCTCATATTGACATGGGCTAGTCGGCGGTGCCATAGCCAACCCACATCGTCCTTTCCTAATAAGCACATCGGACCTGTAGTGGCTTGCCCCAAAAAGTCCACCACATACAAGTCATGTTCGACGTACCCAACGAAAGCGACATTGAGAGACTTGCTCCACATGAGGACCACAATATCATCATCAACAAAGACGGCAAAGCCCATCTTTCCAAGAGCACGAACTGAAAGTAAATTGTATCCAAGGGTCTCAACAAGCATGACGTTCACGAGTGTAATGTCGTGAGCAACCACTACCTTGTTGAAACCCATTACCTTAGACTTTGACTTGTCGGCATATGTCATGGTGATTTGATCATCATTTGGCTTTAAGTCCTTGACAATAGACGAGATTCCGGTCATATGACTTGTGCAACCACTATCAAGCACCCACTTTGACCCTCCGGAAGCATAAGTCTACAAAAGATCAAGCTAATTTTTAGGTACCCATTTTTCAATGGGTCCTCTTTTGTTAGAAAAAAGGGTCTTGGGAACCCAAATAGACCAAGCAATATAACCATCATAAGGTCCAACATATTGTGCATACACATCACCATAATAATCACGCATTAGAACATAGTGAGAGTTAGCACTTCCCGCAAAGTCATCATGTGACATAGTTTTACCACTTGTGGTCTTACACTCCACAATGGTCTTGTTGGTCTCTTGTGCGGGCTTGTCCTTCTTCTTCTTATCGTTCTTCTTCTTGGTTTTGGGAACAAAACCAATCCCCCCTTTATCACCACTACGCCTTTGCTTGCTCAAAAGATCATCAATGGACTTGTTGCCTTGTGGAAATGTGGCCTTAGCAAGCTTCCCCTTCAACCTAGCATTCTCTTCAAGAATAGTTGTGCTACTAGATGGAATGAAGTTACTAGGTGAAGGAATATTGGCCAATTGAGTTTGAAGAGTTTCATGGGACTTTGTGAGTGACAAGAGTTCACTCTCCAAGGCCTTGTGAGCCTTGTTAAGCAAACTAAAGTCCTCGGCAAGTTTTTCATGAACCACACCAAACTCAATCTTGTCCTTTTTAGCCCTTTTGTATTTAGCAATAGCATGATCATGCTCTTTGATGAGTTTGTTAACAATAGTGTCATTGGCCTCATCAAGCCCTTCAAGTTTTAATTCAAGTGATAACCTAGTTTCTTGTTCTTCTTCTAGAGCATTGTTTAAAGCCTCTAGCTCAATCATATGTTCATGCCCAAGTTTACATCTTACATCTAGAAGCTCTTGAGTATGTGAAAGTTGATCTAGGATGTTTTCAAAGTGTAACTTAGCATCTCCTTCTAGGTTAGTCATAAACTCATCAAAGGCAATTAATTCCCTTTTAACATCAAGAGACATCTCATCATCTAGTTCATCATTATCTAAGGGAGTAGAGCGGGATGATGAGGATACCTCCGTTCCTCTTGCCATAAGGCAAGTGACGTTCTTGGTGGGAGAGTTCTCATTTGGAGAATCAAAGAGTGAGAAAGTCGGAGTAGAGGTGGTGGCTAGAGCAGCCACACCATGAGAAGTTTCCTCTTCCTCATCTTCATCATCTTCATTGTCGGAGGAGTATTCTTCATGAGTGACCAAGACAATTTCTCCCGACTTCTTGTTGATGGGATTCTTCTTGATGAAAGGTTTCTTGTAAGGCGCCTTGAGAGTCTTCTTTAACACAAGCTTACCCCCATGATCTTCTCTCTTTTCATAGGGACAACTTGCTACAAAGTGATAGCGGTCACCACAATTGAAGCAAGTTCTCAATCTCGTTGTATTTTCTCTTTTCCCATTTGGGTTGCTTTTTCTTTGCATTTCCATCTTGGCCTTGGCGGGGTTCTTCCAAAAGTTCTTTGCATAGAAGGCCATATATTGACTATGAGCAATCTTGACTTCATCGGGGTGGTCCATGGAAAGCCCTTCATCACTATCATCTTCATCCCCATGGTCCACAACTTTGGCCTTCAAAGCAACATTGACAACATTGCTCATACCAAGGGCACGAGCACGGGCATCTTTGGCATTCTTGGCGGCAACCTTGAAAGCGGTCATCTCTTGCATAACTTCATTTGAGGTCATGAGATGGTAATTGTGTCTTCCTTGTAGGCTCTTCAAGTCGATGGGCTCAAAAGGCATGAGTGCACTCACATATTTCCTTTTTATCCATGCATCATCCACATGTAAGGCACCCACATTTCTAAAAGCGGTGGCGGTGGTCTTGAGCCTTCGGTACATGTCTTCGTGATCTTCACCTTCTTTCATGTAGAAGCCTTCGGCTTCATTGCTTATAGCATCATATCGGTTCCTCCTCATACTCTCATTTCCAACAAACAACACAGTGAGAGCATCCCAAGCTTCCTTGGCAATGTTAAAGTGCTCAATGTGTGGATACTCCTTTGTCCCCAAACCTTGTTGAATCATATGCAAAGCAGTGGCATTGAGTTGACTATTAACAATCTCTCTTCTTGTCAAGTTGTTTGGATCCCCAATAAAGAGTCCATGCTCGATGATGTTCCATAGTTCAATGCAAGAGCTGCGCATATGAGTTCTCATTAGTGATTGCCATTGAGCAAAAGTAGCAGATTCTTCAAGCTTAGGTGGGTCACCTCTATTGTATACATGAGGGTGAGGGATTGGAGGGTCGGGAGAGTACCATGAATCACGGTGCTCACCCTTCCCACCATCATTGTGTGTGGAGGAATTAACGTTGTCTAGTTTACCCCCCACCACCATACCCTCGGGGGATACAGACGTATTCCCTTTAGGTAAAATGGATGGTTGATCCTCTTGAGGAGATGGGGGTGATGAGCCTTCTTTGTCTTTAAGAAGTTGCTCAAGCATCTTCTTGACTTCGTTGACCAAGGAAGAGCTCAATCTTGTTTCCAAGTTTCTGAGATCTTCCATGGTCACCGGGGTCGGCTCACTACCACCATCCCCTTCTTGGCTACCCATATTCTCTTAGGCGGTAAAGCCCAAATAAAGAGCCAAGGCTCTGATACCAATTGAAAGGATCGTATGGGCACCTAGAGGGGGGGGTGAATAGGTGCTACTTCAAATTTTACTCTTTTTCAAATTATGGTTTGACAAGAAAGGTAAATTCTCTAGAATATGCAACTATGGTGAATTTACCTATATGTCAATCAAGCACAAGCTAACACAACACTAAGCAAGAACAAGTAAGTAAAGTGCGGTAAAGGATAGAAGTAACCAAGGGAGTGGACGCGGAGACACAAGGATTTGTTTCCCGTAGTTCCTTCCTTTTGAGGGGAAGTACGTCTACGTTTGGAGAGGGGGTGGTTTCAAACCACCAACGCCACGAGAGGCCTCCCTTGTTCTCCGATGAACCTCACCCCAACGGGCTCGATTCACCTTCCACTATATCGGCAACCTTCGAGGTGGAAGTCGACACCTTTACAACAAGTTAGGGGCACACATCCACAACTGAATTGGAGGCTCCCAAATACAAGCAAGCTGTCAAGACAAATCAAAGACAAGCTTGTAAGAACCAAATCAAAGTTAGGGTTTCCAAAGAAACACTAGAGCTTGGGGGCCCTCAAGTGAATGAGGGGGAAATGAAGATCTCTCTTGGTGAAGATGTAAATCAAGGCCTCCTCCTTCGATTCTCCAAAGATCAATGACTTTGGATGGTTGGATGAAGAGATCTTGTAGATTTGGTGGCTCTAATGGGGTTGGTGTTCTTGAGCAGCTCGAGCAGCTGGAGGAAGATGATAAGGGTCCCTTTTTATAGGCAGCCCCCTCCACGAACCGTTTTCTGACCGTTGTAGAAAAGTCAGACCGGAGACTCCGGTCTACACCAGAGACTCTGGCCAATCTCCGGACCAGCCTCCGGACTGCCCTTCTGACTGACCTAGACCAATTCTTCACCAGCAACACCGGAGACTCCGGCCTTCCAACACAGGAGACTCCGGACTGACCAAAGTCCGGAGACTCCGGAGTAACCTTCGGTGCAGCCTCCGGACCCCTAGTCAGAATGTCCCAGCCAGGTCCTGGGAGGCACCACCGGAGTCAGAACCGGAAACTCCAAACCACACCGGAGACTCCGGTCTTGGCAGACTGGAGACTCCGGTCTGGAGTTTCCAGAACAGTTGCAAATGAATGTGGTCTTTTCCCAAGAGTGTGTGTGATGTTTATCTATGATAATACCAACCTGTGGATAATAACAAACTGTAAAATGATCTACTTGTTGTTAACAAACACCAAAAGTGATTATGACAATAAATGCCCTTTCACAAGGCATATTGAATATGCACTGAAATAGCAAATGATGCTAATAGGTAGGTATGGTGGACACAGTTGGCAATATTGGTTTTGGGGAGTTGGAAGCACAGGTAGAGCTCATACTCAGTGCAAGTGAAGGCTAGCAAAAGAGAGGGAGCGACAAATGAGAGAGCAATAACTGTCATAACCATGCTTGCAACAAAACAGGACTAATTATGGCATGAAAGTGATACAAGAACTTTGAGGCAAAATAAATCATCGAGGCTTACTGACTATTGATTAGTCATATGCATGCGTGAGCATGTGCCAAGTCGATTCACATGAAGCTTCCAGAGGAGGATACCACAATATCATACCAAAATATGAATAAAATAATGCAAGCAAACATTCATATGACATGCTACAAACTATTAGTAAGCTGGAGCTAATATTAAACAAGCAAGAACTATTAATCATCCATAATGACATACACCTTGCACAAACAGGCTAAGCATGCTCATAATGATGAGTATATGTACAAAAAGGAAACAAATAGAGTTTGTTACCAGCCTCTTACCACACCTCGAGTTGTCTTAATCTTCATTATTGCCCTTCACTTGTGTGACTTGAATAATAACATGAAACCAAACTCCACTGAGGACGGCTGAACCCTGCAAAGAACTCACAGAACCAAAGAAGAACAACAAATATTTTTGGTGTTTTCGTTTTTTTCAAACAAGCCAACAAAGCAAAAACAAGCAAAGTGAAAACAAACCAAACAAAGCAAAATATTTTTGGATTTTTCTTTAAAGGCAAACCAAAGCAAAGAAACAAACCAAGAGAAACAACGAAAATATTTTTGATATTTTTGTGTTTTTGAGAAAGAAGCAACAAGAACCAAAAAGAAAGCCAAACGATGGATATACAAAGAACCGACCGAACATGATATATAGATGAGTGTGATGTCGGTATACCTCCCCCAAGCTTAGGATTTTGGCCTAAGTGGGGCTCAATCCCATGGTGCCCAAGTAGGTGCACCTCCGTAGTATGACGAGGAGGCTCCCTCGCCCTGGTACGAGCTCGAGGACTCCCTGTGTAGTGTACATCGGGGTCATATTAGGACGCTTCCTCTTGATAGTGCCCATGGAAGGTTATAGAGCGCAGCATATCATCCATATCCTCGTTGGAGCGTGACAAAGGTCCCTGATAAATACTAAACAAAGTGGTTTGGGGGAGAGGGATCTCTCTCTCTTCCTCGTCAATAAACAGCATTCTATAAACCAAGTTCTCAAGGGTAGAGCTAGTGGTGACAAAGTGATGCGCCTTCATGGCAGCAAGATCAAGCCTCTTAGGAGCCAAGACTGTATCATTTGGGTCAACAGCAAGTCCAAGGCAGCAGCAACACGCGTAGCAATAATTCCCCCATAAATGGGTCCCTTAGCAGTTAAGCGACGTGCAATGAGAGAACCAAGATTGTACTTGGTTTCATTGTTGAGAGCAGCAGCTAAGAAAGCCAAATGATAACTGGAAATATTACTAGTGTTCTCCCTACCAAGAACACTGGTGGCAAGATAGTAAGTGAAATACCTAATGGCTGGAAGCTGAATGTTTCTTATCTTTCCCCGTTGAGCTCTACGGTTATCGTCATTGGTTATTCCGTGATAGAGCTCCAACAAATCAGTGGGTTAAGCTAGAATCTTCTTTGCTGACCCAGCTGTACCAAGTCCTAGAGCTTCACAAAATTTCTTCAATGTCATATGGTAAGACCTGCCATAAACCTTGAAAGAAACATCTGGATGGAACAAGCTGTTAGTGAAGGATAATCTCTCCACAAATGTATTAGTGAGTGTAGCATATTGCATGCTCTCATCCTGCATAAGACTTGTTAGACCAGCCCTCCGAACCAAGGTCATAAAATCATCAAGAACCCCAGCAGCCCGCAAGAAGGTTTGGCAAGGAAAGGCAGAGGGATGTGCATCCCCCTCATCTCCCTCGTCACCAAATCACGGAGTGATGAGATCCTCATTGTATGAGGGCCTGACATTGGTGGATGATCTTGGAAGCCTTGCCCTTCTAGGTGCACCACCCTCAAATATTTCACCAAATGTGTGGTCCATGACCTCTCTTTTCTGAAATTTTAGACAAGCATCAAACCAAGTGATTTCTAAGTTGACAAATGATGAACAACTACTATAGGAACTTGCTAGAGGGATACACATGCATTAAAATGAAACCTCTAAGCATAGAACAAGCATGCATGCTCACACAACCTGACACCTATAGCAGCAAAATACTCAAGATACCATCTACCAATCACAAATCTAATTGAACAAGTGGAGGAAGCACATACCAAGGAGCAATCTCTCCAAAAATCAGCAGCAAAGATGGGGTGAGCAAGGAGATCGAAAATCACGAGCAAGAACATCAAGAACTCGAGCAGGAGCAAGCTTTCCGGTGTTTTTCGGGAGAGAGAAAGAAGATGGCTGTGAGGGGGCACCTTGAAGGGGCCCAGGTGGGCCAGACCCCCCTAGGCGCCACCCATAGGTAGGCCGTTCCTACCATGGGTGTGGTGTCCTGGGGTGGCCCCCTGGGTCACTTCAGGTGTCCATCTGCCCCTTTTTTCGAGGAAAAATTTATTTTGAATTTTCTGGGATTTTTCGGGAAACTTTATTTTTGGCCAATTTTCAGGGTATGAAAATTGATTTTCTCGCAGAAACAGTTTTTTCAGAAGAAGCAAAAGCAAACCAAAAGCCAAACTACAGTATCTCTAAGACAAACTAACAAGCAGACAACTAACAAAACCAAAGCTAGCAAAAGAAAGGCAAAGACTAGGAAGGAGAAAAGTAAAAGAAAGCAAGTATAACCATAGTAAAAACATTATTTTGTTCATTAAAATCCTTTTGTTAACAAGGTTGATCAAGTCTTGTTACCAAAACAATCTTATATGAAACAAAACTTTGCATTCCACAAGGTGACTATGTTACCTCATACTCGATAGCAATGGTCCCAATCATAATAGTTTCAAAATTTTCTTGTGGAATGGGACAATATATTTCTCCAACCTTGATGCTCTCTATATTTTCAATGGAATTCAGGCAATAGCTCTTAACAACCTTCTTGGGGAAATAAATAGTATGCTCTTTATCATTAATATTGAATGTTACTTTTCCTTGATTGCAATTAATGACAGCACCTGCAGTATTAAGAAAAGGTCTCCTAAGAATAATAGACATATTATCATGTTCAGGCATCTCAAGCACAACAAAATCAGTTAAAACCAAGCAATTATGAGCCACTTGAACAGGAACATCCTCACATATACCAATAGGAATAGTAGTTGACTTATCAGCCATTTGCAAATATATATCAGTTGGTATCAACTTTTCTAGCTAGAGTCTCTTGTAGAGAGAAAAAGGCATAACACTAACTCCAGCTCCCAAATCACATAAATCAGTTCTAACATAATTATTCTTAATGGAGCAAGGAATAGTTGGTATACCTAGATCACCAAGTTTATTTGGAACCTTACCATTGAAGGAGTAAATAGCAAGCAAAGTAGAAATTTCCTCATTAGGAATCTTCCTTTTATTAGAGACAATATCCTTCATATACTTTGAATAAGGAGGCGACTTAATAGCATCAGTCAAAGGAATTTGCAAAAATAAAGGCTTCATCCACTCACAAAATTTGTTGTAGTGTTCTTCCTACTTTGACATGTGTTTCTTACCTGGAAAAGGCATAGATTTCTGCACCCAAGGTTCTCTCTCTTTACCATGTTTATCAACAATAAAATCTTCCTTTGTGTACCTAGTGTTTTTAGTGTGGTTCTTAGGTTCTTCCTCAACTTCCTCCTTATCAGGAGCATCATTATTATTACCACTCTCAGTTTCAGCATCAGAGACAGATATACTATTAGGATCTGCAGCAGGTTCAAGTGGTTCCTCAACTACCTTACGTTTCTTTTTCTTTCTCTGACGAGGACTACCACTACTCTCACCTTGTTGAGAATCCTGCTCAATTCGTTTGGGGTGTCCTTCAGGATATAAAGGATCTTGAGTAGCTATACCACTCCTAGTTCTAATTCCATAAGCATGTTTATTTCCTGAGGCATTAACTAACATATCCTTTTGTACCTTAGCAAGTTGATCAAGTTGGGTTTGAACCATTTGGAAGTGTTTACGAAACATTTTAATATCATTAGAGTTCTTTCCACAATATCTTTCAACTCACTGATAGCTCTAGAGTTTTCCAATAAATGATTCTGGACTTGTTTATTAAAATTACCTTGTTTAACAATAAAAATGTCAAGTTCCTCTGAACATTGATCAGGAGGCTTACCATTAGGAATATCACCTTCATCGGAGTGTTGGAGAGAGTGTACCTCAATAGTGGATGAGTGTCGAATTGGCTTACATAATTCTTCTATAGGAGGTAGATTCTTCACATCTTCAGCTCTAATACCTTTCTCCTTTAGACATTTCTTGGCTTCTTTCGTCACTTCATCGTTTAATGCAATAACTTCCCTCTTCTTTGGTGTTGGTGTTGGAACTGATTCAGGAGTAATAGGCTCAGGTGTATTTAGCTCAGTTGAAGTCCAATCATCATAATTCTTGCTTATTTTAGCCATTAATTCTTCAGCATTTGTAGGAGTTATTTTCTTGAAAACACAATCAGCAAAGCTATCTAGGTAGGTCCTAGAATCATCAGTTAGTCCATTGTACTAAATATCAAGAAGCTCATTCTTAGGTAATGGACATACATGATGTGCATGAATCAAGGCACAGAACCTTGTCCATGACTCAGGCAAATTGTCTTCTTCTCCCTGTTTAAAATAAAAAAAGTCTCTGCAAAGCAGCACGTCTAGCACTACGAGGAAAATATTTCTGGAAGAAAGAAGCAATCAGGGCTATCAATGGAACTAGGAGGTAATCTATTAAACCAAACCCTAGCTTCTCCTTTTAGTGAAAAAGGGAAGATCTTAGTAACAAAGTACTTGCGCATCTTAAAATCATCAGAGAATAAAGCACTCATAGTAGAAAGATCATTCATATGAGCCACAACAGTCTCATTTTTAGTCCCACAGAAAGGTTCTTTTTCAACAATATATAAATAGGATAAATCAAGAGAGAAATCATAATCTTTATCTTTAATATCTATGGGAGAGGTGGCAAACTTAGGATCAGAGGACAACTTAGGAATAATAGTACGTCTAGCAAGGAGACTCTTAATAGCACTAGTACCATGTGTGTTTCGGCACTCTTCAACAAATTCATCAGTGAACTCAATGTAACCATCATTAATATCATAACTCTCACTAGACTCAGGTGAGCTAACAGGTGTAATAGTGTCTTCACTAGGAGTTTCGGTATTTTCTAGACTAGCCATAGTAGCATCTACAAAAGGACCTAATGAACCACTCGCATCAAGCATAGTAGAAGTAACATCATGAGCATCAAAAGCAGTTTCAGATTCAGCAATACTAGCAGTGTGTGTATTATGAGTATGTGGTGGTGGTGTGACAAGCTTACTTATAACAGACGGTGAATCAAGAGCAAAATAGGTGTTTAGGACTGTACCTCTTCTTGTAGTGGATGGTAAAATAGGGAACTTTCCATCACGAGACTTTCCCATGATGAAAGGAGTAGCAGTGAATGGTGACTCCTTGATGGCGCCTTATTGACGTGGGAGCTTCTTTCTTTATTCCTCGGCAACGGCGCTAGAAAACTTGGTGGCTGGTGTTGACGTGGTGCACTTCGTTGGAAACCCCAAGAGCAAGGTGTGAAGCAGCAAGAAGCAAGTCTTCGCTCAGTTGAGACCGAGGTTATCGAACCAGAAGGATGAAGGAAACGTCACACAGGTGTTGCAAGCAACCGGAGACCTGCACAACACAAACTCAAGACTTTGCCCCAACGAATCAGTGAGGTTGTCAAGCTCACCAGTTTGCTATAACAAAGGATTAAACGTACGGTGTGGAAGGTAATGGTTTGCAGCAAGTAAATAGGTAACAGTGGAAGATGTATCAATGGTAAAGATTGGACCAGGGTCCATAGTTCACTAGAGGTGCTCTCCTTAGATAAACAACATGGCATGAAGGGTAAACAAATTACAGCGAGGCAATTGACAGGAACTGAGCAAGGCATAACAATGCAATTACTAACCAGAAAGATCCTATGAGGTTGATTGGGCAATACAACAATATACATAGACCGTCATCCAACTTCATCTATGACTATAAGTCCACCTTCAGGTTATCATCCGACCCCCTCCAGTATTAAGTTGCAAGCAACAGACAACTGCTTTAAGCAATGTGTGTAAGGTAAACAGTCCACATGTTCCATGAACAAGAGACCGTTGTTTTCTCCCTAGTAGCAACAACACATCTACAATCGAAGAGATTTCTGTCACTTCCCTTGGAAACTAGAGGCATGAACCCACTATCGAGCATAAATACTCCCTCTTGGAGTGACTAGCAACTAATTGGCCAAGATAACCACTAGCAACAGAGAACATGCAAGATCACAAACAACACAGACATGATAGAATAATAAAGATGAAACCATTAATCAAACCAGCATAATAATCTCAATATCCATCAGATCCCCGCAAACACAACATGCATGATTAAAAATAGATTAGATCTTGATCATGAACGGAGCTCACAAGATCTATACATGAAAGCACAAAGGAGGAGATACAACCATCTAGCTACTACATGGACCCATAGTCCAAGGTGGAACTACTCACGAATCATACCGGAGAGAAGGCCTATGGGATGATCTCCCCTCCGGTAGGGTCCCGGGAAGAGCTTCAGATCCCCCCGATCTAGGGACGATGGTGGCGACGGCTACAGACGGTTTCGTGGATTTCTGATCGGGTACTCAGGGTTTCTGCATCGGGGGATTCTTATAGGTGAAGGGGGAGACCGAGGAGGTGGCCAGGGCCACCAAACCCTAGCCAGGCGCGGGCCCACCTGCCCCCGCGCCTGGGGTGGGTCTGCCCCCCTGGCCGGCCCCTCTGGCTCTCCTCTGGACTTATTGTTCCCCATGGAAAGTTCTTGACTTTGGCGTTTGTCCCATCCAATTCCGAGAATATTTCTTTACTAACTTTTCTGAAACCAAAAACAGCAGAAAACATGCATCTGGCACTGTTGTAACTTGTTAATAGGTTAGTACCATAAAACATGTAAAAAGCACCTCAAAGTGTAGACAAGCAAAGCAAAGTAGATACTAAACAAGCATGGAGCATCAAAAATTATAGATACGTTTCCAACGTATCAGCAAATACGTTTCCAACGTATCAGCATCTCCAAGCTTAACTCCTGCTCGTCCTCGAGTAGGTAAGTGATGAAAGATTAATTTTTGAGGTGACATGCACCCTCACAATAAAGATCCAACCATTTGCAAGCATTAAAAGCTGGGATCAAATAACTCTAAACATGTGCATGAAAGATGGAGTTCTAACAATAGGGCATAGTAACTATGCATGTAACATGGCAAGCTACAAACAAAGATCATGAATAATATGCATTGAAAAACGTTTGTTTGTTTCACATGCAGAAAACATAACATAGTGGCAATCAGCTTGTCCCTCATAGAGTAGCAATATAATGCATAAGACACCTGCAAAGTTCACAAGGGTGACTAGAAACAAGTAGCACAAGAGCAAGTAATAACACAATATGCATCAATTAATAAGCTTTGGGACACTGCACACATAATGAAAACTATGCTCTCTTAATGGTGCCTAAAGGTAGAAGGTGGAGACTCAATAATGGTGGAAGAAAAGCCTTTTTGTAAAGGAAGCAGTGATTACAAGTTTCAAAAAAGAGCTTCCAAAAATTATGGTACTTGTTAGCTTTCAGCCCTCATTGCCCCTATCGTAAGCATCTTGAAGTGGTTAAGGTTAAAGTGGCAAAGCTGGAGTATATGCTTGACGAAGTATAAGTTGGCAATCTCATGCCCCTTGAATACGAGGGCCACACCTCATGCATACTCAACTTTGGGTCCAGGTAAGTTCTTATCACTATAAGTATTTGCATATCATTGAGAACCGCCAACGGGGTACCCCTTGCACATGGTACAGGAGCTTTCCCATAACCAAAATGACATGGCAAGCAGACAATGAGCATCTCAGCAATTCTTCTTATGTACCATGGGAATATGATGCTTTTTTCTCTCTTTCCTCTTTTCTCAATGTGTCTCTTTTTTTATAAGAAGAATGCTTCATAGATGTCACTATGGTGATGCTGCAAGTTTCCACCATGATTAGGCATGGCTTAGGCTAGCGGCCTAGGCGTTTCTCTAACATAGGATACAAACTCCATGGACTTACAAGTTACCTCTTTATTTCACACCGGTGACATCCATAGACAAAAGAACATGATATCAACTGAGTACAACAAGGTACAAGTGCAATGTTGAAAACGTTCCCCGTGACATCACGGTTCTGCTAATTCCAACTTATAAGTGCAATCATATACAACAAAGTTGTCACAATGGTTCAAGTTTATTAGGGGAAAAGAATAAAGTGTGCCATCAAGTTCATGAGGGCTTTAATCACTAAGTTTTCACATAACAAAATAGTTTTTAATTGGAAGATAGTTGAAAACAAGAATATACTTGGAATGGTGTAACACACTATGCATAGGAGTTTATAGTGGACAATTTGGAATAACTTGGTTTCTTGGGAGTTGGAAGCATGAGTAGAGCTTACTCATACAAGTGGAGGCTAGCAAAAGACTGGGAGCAACCAACTAAGAGAGCAATAATGGCCATAATCATGCAATGCAACAAAGCATACTAATCAAAGCAAAGAGTGGTACTACAAGTCAAGGACTAAATGATCATAGAGGCTAATGGTGACTTGTCATATTCATAACATGGTGTGAGCATGTGCCAAGTCAACCCAAGCAAAACATCAAAGGAGAATACCACAATACTATGCTTTTGCATGCTAAAACAACGCAAATTTCTTCAAGGCACACTAAGCAATCCCAATTGTTTGGAACAAGACATGCCACAACAATAATCACTAAGTATAATTCTAAAACAACACCTAGCATGTCATGCTAAAGTCTAAGTCACGGTCAATGCAAGCTCCTCTTGCACTTCAAGCAAGAACTTACTACTCCTTTCCAAACACCAAGAAAACTTATTTGCAAAACAACACAGCGAGAATGTTCTCCAAACTACTAAATCAAACTAAACAAACTAAGCAAAGCAAACAAAAACTAAGACGCTCCAAGAACAATACAACTGTGCATGAAACAATAAAAACGAAGTGTCTAGACAAAGCTGAGCTTTTTATTGATGAAGAAGGGGATGCCTTGGGCATCCCCAAGCTTTGATGCTTGTACCTCTTGGATATTTTTTGGGGTGACACCATGGTGGCATCCCCAAGCTTGAGCTTTTGTCCATTCTTTATCTCATTGCATCATTCTCTCTCTACACCTGAAATTTTTTCTTCATACAAAACTTTACACAATCTTCATTAGCAACATTAGTGTATTCAAAAGATATTAGACCACTGTCAAAGCTTTGGAACAACAAGGATTTTTACTAAAAACACAATCTACTGTATTAACTCTTTCAAAGAAACTCAATTTACCTGAAGAGAGCTCAAAAAGGAATCAATAAGAAGCAAATGCAAATAATGGCAGAAATCTGCCAAAACAGAGTAGCAGGTAGAAACGAATTTTTGCGAATATCTTATGTTGCTCAAATCAAAAAGTGTCGAACTAACGAAAGTTATCTAACATACTGGGGGGTTTACTTGTAAATTTTCAGCCCAATCCGGATTACAGATTCTCCTCACGATTTTTTTTGGTGGAGGACAGAAATCTGTTTCGGGACAGCAACTCCCCAAATCTTACTTCCCTCTCATTAGAGGTCATTCTTGGCACAAAAAGCAAATAAAAAGGATAAGTAGAGGTCATTACAAAAGTAATAATTTCCAAGACTCAAGGAAACTCTTGGGTTATATCCCAACAAGTACTTTTCTTTAACGTCTTTAAGTTAGGCACAAGAAGCAAGAATCAAGTATTTTCAAATAAAGAAGCATTAACATCAAATCTTGCTTTCAAAGGAGGAGCAAAAACAACTTCTCTCTCCTCAAGGGGAAGTGTTCAATACCTTTTTTGAATGGAAAATGATATTTAATGGTGCCTTCTTTCATATCAATGATAGCACCAACTGTTCTAAGAAAAGGTCTTCTCAAAGTAATAGGACAAGAAGCATTGTATTTAACATCCAAAACATAGAAATCAACAGGGACATAAGCATTGTTAACCATAATGAGAACATCATTAATACTCCCCATGACTTTGTTCTTTACATTATCATTGAGTGGGACATCCAAATAACAATCTTCTAATGGTGGCAAATCAAGCATTTCATAAATCTTCCTAGGCATAATAGAGACACTGGAACCAAGATCACATGAAGCTTTGAGATCAAAGTCATTCACTTGCATATTAATAACGGGTTACCAACTATCTTCTACTTTCCTAGGAATAGAAGCTTTGTGTTTTAATTTCTCTTCCTTAATCTTAACAAGAGCATCTGTAATGTGTTTGGTGAAAGCAACATGCATATCACTAGCATCAGGACTTCTAGCAAGCTTTTGCAAGAACACAATCACTTCAGAAATATTGCAACCATCAATATCAAAGTCAAACTTAGCATCACTAGTGGTAGGCATAGTAGGAGGAGGAATAGGGGCTACTTGTGGTTTAGTGGTGATAGTGCACACACTATTGTTTCTATCAATTTCAGCTTCCCTTTCCCACTTAGCATGAAGTTGAGCTAAAAGCCTAACATTTTCATCAATAGTAACTTGTATGGCATGAGCAGTAGCAAAGGTGTTTTCCATAGTTTCAGGTTTAGCAGCCATTTTATTAACCAAGGAAGTTTGAGCTTCAGAAAAAAGGATATATTTTTCTCAACAGTTAAAAGCTTTTCCTCTATAGTCTTATTGAAAATGGTTTGTTTACTAATAAAGTCCTTGAGCATGACTTCAAGTTCAGAGGGGGCACTTCTAGCATTATTGTAAGAGTTTCCATAGGAATTGCCATTATTAGGAGGATAAGTCCTATAATTGTTGTTGCTACCAAAATTATTCTTATAGGCATTGTTGTTGAAATTATTGTTTCTAATGAAGTTCACATCAACTTGCTATTCTTGAGCAACCAAAGAAGCTAAGGGAACACTATTAGGATCTAGAGGAGCGTTCCCATTAACAAGCATAGCCATAATAGCATCAATCTTTTCACTCAAAGAGGAAGTTTCCTCAACAGAATTTACTTTCTTACCATCTGGAGCTCTCTCAACGTGCCATTAAGAGTAGTTAACCATCATATTATCAAGGAGCCTTGTTGCAGCATACAAAGTGAGGCCCATGAAGGTACCTCCAGCAGCAGAATCCAGCAGGTTTCTTGAGGAGAAGTTCAAACCTGCATAAAAAGTCTGGATAATCATCCAAGAAGTGAGTCCATGAGTAGGGCAATTTTTAATCAAAGATTTCATTCTTTCCCAAGCAGGAGCAACATGTTCACTATCAAGATGTTTAAATTTCATAATGTCACTTCTCATAGCAATAATGAAAGAACATGTGGGCCCCCATGTGTGGTTTTGGTAATTAATGACAATCTTTATGGACTAATGTGTGTATTAAGTTGTACTTCTAGGAATTGTCCATTGGCATTGCTTGCAGCATGTGTTGACTTCAAGATAGATGAAATGAGAAGAATATGTGTTGTGCAAGCTCAAAATGCACCATCTATAGAAGATCTCATGTTTGATGCTTGCCATCCTCGGTGATCATGGATCGATGATGAGGAATCAAGAAAAGTGTTCCATCTTGAGAAGATCAAGTTCGACTACATCGAGCTCAAGTGGTATGATCAAGGCAAATGTGTAATCTTGATAGGTTTTCTCTTTTGCCGGTCTCATGTTGTTAGTGGGAGACCGGGTTTAGGATAGGTAGTCGTACTATCAAGAGGGGCTCTCGAATGAGTAACTCGATCACATCGTTCGGAGAGAGATCAAACCTTTGCATACTTGTATCATCATATTTGGTTGTTATTTGGTCTTATCCATGTGAGGATATAGAGCTTGTGGTAATCTCCATAACAAGCTCTAGGTCATCAAAAACGGATTTCCCTTTTATATCTTATTGCATTTTGATCTTGGAGGTTTTACCGGTTTGTATTTTATAGATAGGTAAAACCTTCCATTATTTAGTTCTTACTCATGTGAGGATTTAGAGCTTGTGTTAATCTCCATGACAAGCTCTAGTTCATCGAAAACGGATTTCATATGTATTTTCTATTATGTTTTCGATGTGGGAGGTTTTATCGGTTCATCTTTTTGAGAGAGGTTAAACCTTTCGTCATTTGGATCTATCCTCCCTTGATTTACTATGATGTTTATTTGCATAATATTTTAGAGCTTGTTGTCCTCTTCGAAACGAGCCCAAGATCATCAAAATCGGAGTCCGGATGCAAAAGTTATGGCCGTTTTCGTTCAGGGATGACCGGTAGTACCGGACCAAGGTCCGGTAGTACCGCCCTTAGTACCGGTTGGTACTGAATAAGGTGCGTTTGGCGACCTGGGATCCCGGAATGTCCGGTAGTCGGAATGTCCGTAGTACGGGAATGTCCAGGTAATCAAGGATTCGCATTTTTGGGCTTCAACGGTTGGATTTTCAGGGGACCTATTTAAGGGGCCTTCTTCCCCAATGGTTCCCCAACCATTCTTGCAAGTTTTCCCCTCCATTGTTGACCTTCTTGAGCTTGATTTCTCTCAATCCCTCCGATGATTCTTGCATATTCTTGAGGGATTTGAAAGAGGAGATCTAGATCTACAATCCCACCAATCAATCTCTCCTCTAAGTGAGGGGAACATATTGGGATCTAGATCTTGGAGTCTTTTGTGTATTTCCTCCATTGTTCTTCCTCTCTTATTCCCCCATAAGCTTTTGTAGCTTTGGTGGAATTTGGTAGAGAAGGATTTGAACACCTTTGTAGTGTTCTTGCCATTTGCATTTGGTGCATCGGTTTGTGTCCTCCTCGGAGGATTTGGTTTGAGTGACTCATTGGAGCGTGTCCCTCTTGGGTTCTTGGAACCCTAGACGGTTTTGTGGCCTTGGTGGCATTGTGGCATTTGTTGGGAGCCTCCAGTTAAGTTGTGGAGAAGTGCCCCAACCTTGTGAGAGGTTCCGGTTGCCACCGACAAGTGCACCGGTAGTGGAAGAGTGGATCGATCCCGTTGGGGTGAGATTCACCGGAGAATAAGGGAGGCCTTTTGTGGCGTTGGTGGTTTGATACCACCCCCTCTCCAAACGAGACGTACTCCATGTTGGGAGGAACTCGGTAAAATATCGGTGTCCCCGCGTGCCTCGGTTATCTCTATACCCGAGCTCTTTACTTATGCACTTTACGTTGTGATAGACTTCATGCTTGAAGTAATATATATCTTGCTATCACTTTGTTGCTTGTATTGCTTAGCATAAGTTGTTGGTGCACATAGGTGAACCTTAGTTGTTCTAGGTTGTGCTTAACAAAGTAAACACTAGTTTTATTTCGTCTTTGTTGAGCCACTCTAGGAAAAGTTTTAATCGCCTATTCACCCCCCTCTAGGCGACATCCGTATCCTTTCAATTGGTATCAGAGCCCGGTCTCTCATTTTAGGCTTCACCGCCTTGAGAGTAAAGATGTCGGCTAGAGGATTAGTGCATAATGACATGTTCACATTCGATGACACAAATTATGATATATGGAAAAATCGCATGCTCATTCATTTTCGGGACATGGACTCAGATTTGGAGCGTATTGTAGATATAGGTTTTTCTCCTCCTATGGATTTCAAAAATCTATCTTGTGAGGATGAGAAAAACTTATATCTCGATGCTCAAGCTTCTAATGTGCTTGTTAATGCTTTGAGCTATGTAGTTACCTCTTCAATCATTCCTTTTTGGAGCGCTCATGAGTTATGGACAAAACTTCAAGATAAATATGTTGTGTCAAACATTATTGAGAATGATTGTGTTGCTTCCACTTCCGGTCGAGATGAGTTCTCATCCTCTACCACTTCACCAACATGTGACTTTTCACTAGGTAATGATATGGTGAGTGGTGATAGAAATTGCAATTTGGATAGTGTGCTTACTATTTGTAATCCCTCATCTCTATCTAGTTGCAATGATATATGTTTGGACTTTAACACTTCTAGCACTACAAACTTCTTACATGCTTGTGTTAATAGTCCTTGCATATCATGTAGAAATGACTTGGATAAATCTCATGATGATATGCTTGTGTTGTCTTGTTGCCATGATAAAAATGCTTCCATTTCCTCTAGTACTTTTGTTGCTAACCATGTAGAGGAAACCAAAGATTCTATGGGCCAAGACATGGTTTTGAATGAAGCCACAAATGCAATCTCATCTCACCTTCTTCCGGTACCCACCTATGCCTTATGGCTAGGGATTCTAAGGTAACCCCTACTTTGGAACCCATTACCTCTTGTGATGAGGAGGATGTGGATAATGTGGAATAAGAGCTTGATATTGATGATTTATATGAAAAGGGTGAGATTGTTTATCGTGCCCTTGTTAAAAAGTATATTGCTTGCTCTAACTTTGTTGAAGTCTTGGACTTTGCTATTAAGAGCAAAGAACATATTTATAAGTTAGAAACACAAATTGAGGTGCATGATAACAACATTGATAAAATGTGTAGTCTTGAGCGTGAGTATGCTAATATAATTGCAAACCTAAATAAAGCTCTTGAAGAGGAAAAAACCACTAAGGAATCTCTTGAGGAGACCTTTGCTTTAGAGCTATCTAGAGTAAAGGAGTCTCATGATACAGATCTTGAGGTGGCAAGTGATCTCAAAAGTAAAAATGATGAGACTCAAGTTTCTTATGCTAAACTCCTTGAGGATTTTGAGCACCTCAAAAATGGCTCTCGGGTCGTTAAGAGGGAGCTCATCAAACTCACCGAGTCGCATGAGCAACTTAAAGCTTCATATTCAAAAGAGCTTGACAAGTTGCCCTCACCTCTTGCTAATAATAATGATGCTTGTGCTACTAACTCTATTTCTTGTGAAGCATTTATTTTGAAGGAGAATGTTGAGCTAAAGGCTCAACTTGCTTTGCTAACTAGCAACTATAGGAAATTATAAGAAAGTCATACTAAGCTCTCGAGCTCGCATGAGGATCTTCTAGTCTCCCACGGTAGGCTAAAGTTAGCTCATGAGGCCATCGTGTCAAAGGTAACATCTAGTGGGCCTCATGTGGACATTAGCACTATATCTAATCCAAATGTTATATTGCCATGTGCTAGTCCTTGTAATTCATCCTCTCACAACCATGCTATATCTCTTGATGAATTGCATTTTGTGCCTTGTTGCTCTAACAATGTAGCATCTACTTCCTCTAGTACTTTTGTTGAAACTAACCATGTAGAGGAAATAAAAGAGCTCAAGGCTCAAGTCACTTCTTTGAGAAATGACTTGAAAAAGGGTCATCAAGGGAAGGCCGCACTCAACAAAATCTTGAGTGTGCAAAAATCCCCCAATGACAAGAGTGGGCTTGGATTCAACTCCAATGTCAAGAACAAGTCCACTATCAAGTTGAAGCACAAGGACAACAAGAAGAATGGCCAAGATCAAGTCAAGAATCCGGCCAACATTGTTTGCTTCAAGTGCAAGGAAGAAGGGCACCATGTTAGATCTTTCCCATTGAAGAAAAAGCCTCTTAGTGTGAAGCAACAAGGGAAGCGGCCTCAAGCTCCACCTTAAGTCATTAATGGGCCACTTCCTAAGAGGACTACTCTCGCTCTTCCTCGAGTTGTGGCTTCACCTAATAAGAAAGATGGCAAGAGTAGAACTTGCTACATATGCCGTGAGAAGGGGCATAGTTCTTCCTCATGCACTATCAGTATCTCCTCATCCAACCTTATCATTATTGATGATGCTTATTCTCTTTGTAAGGATGAGGTTGGCAATGTGTTTTCCAAATTTTTTGGTGCTCAATGTGGGTTCAAGAAAAGAACCATTTGGGTTGCCAAGCCTATTATGACTAATCTCTTAGGACCCAACTTGGTTGGGGACCAACAAGCCAAAACTTGATCAATAGGTGTTGTTGGAAGGCATTGGAGACTTGGTTACATTATGAAGAATTTAGGGATCTTCATCAATTATTATTGTCAAGCCAAGACATTTGGATTATCATGATTATATTATATTTCCAATGTTCCTCCTTGCGGTAACATATGCTAAACTATTTACATTAAAAGTTACACGCCCCCTTGTGCACATGTTGGTTTTGTATCTTCCATGCTTTTGTACATGTTGTGCTTTCCACTTAACTATCTTGAGGTATCAAACATATTTGTGTATAATTAGGTGGCACGCAATGTATGTGTGTTTCTTGTGTTTGAGCCTTACTTGGTTATATTTGGTATCTTATTTGGCTCTTTTGAGAGATTAATGGATTATCCCACTTTGGGGGAGTGTTATGCTTGGGCATTCCACAATCCTAAAAATTGTGTGTCATGAGGAATACCACCTAGTATTTATATTGGATTATTGTCTAGTATCTATGTGGTATAATTCTCATGAGAAATTTAATTTTATAATGTCCATTAATTATCTCTATTTGTATCATTTTGCCTCGTGTTGGTGTTATGGTAGTATCACATTATGGGGGAGTCATATGCTTAGTGCATATTACAATCCTAGAAAATGTGAATATTCGAGGTTGTGTCACTTAGAATTGATATTGATAATTATCTAGCACCTATGTGACACATTTGCTCATACAAGTTCCAATTTGCTTGAATGTTGTTGTTGATCATATTTTGGATCTTGTATATGAGAGTGTTTCTTGGTATGTGTTTCCTCATATTTAGATCTCTATATCATCATGGAAACCATTTGCTTCAAGTTACTCTAATCACTAGTGATTGTGTGACTATTGGAAGCTACCAAGAATCTTGTTCGAAGTATCATGCTTAATTCTTATATTTTGTTATATGCTTCTTGTTGTGACTATGATCTTGGATATCCATGCAAGCTACCTTGGGAAAATTATTCCCAATATTTCTTGTCCTTGTACAATGAGTACCCAATTTATGTAGAATTTATTGATCATATTCATTTTGGCCCTTGCTTAATATTGTCCTATCTTTAGCCAAGTAAAAGTTTTGTGTGCTCCCATGTATTCCTTGCTACTTTTGGATCTTCTTATTTTATTGGTATCCTCTTGTGTTTTATTTAATGTAGGTAGTAGTGATGATCTCATTTGTGTGCATTTTGCATTCAAAAGCAAAATTCTATATAATGTACTACTTATGGGTGAGATCTCCTATATTATTTAGAACTCTCGTATTTATGCTTCTTTGTTTGATCCATATCGGGTTTTTTGTGCTTGGAACCTCAATTTTTTTGTTTTGGTACTTTGTGCCATCATGATAAGTTTGGGGAGTTTGGTTTCTTATTGGAACCTTGCTCTTTTTGGGAGTTGGTTTTGTCTCATTCCTTGTTTCATGATTTTACCATTTTAGAATGAGATAAATCCTTGAGCATTTTTATTTCTATCTATCTTTTGCTCTTTTGGTTTTAGCCTAGTTCATTTGTTGAACTTGTGATCTTTCATGTGTTGAATTGGTTCTTTGATACAATTTGGACATCGTTTGTCATGTCACACTCTTGTGTGTGCAATATCGATTTACTTGGTGTTTTTGTTCAAATTGTATCTCCTTTTTGGTTCTTGAAAGCTTTATGCATGCATATTTACTATATGTTTATATTATGGCATGCTTGCTTTCTTTAATCCAATATATAGGGGAAACTCCACCAATTCCCATCGGCTAAGTTGTGCATCAAATTCAATTTCATATCAATATGCACATAATTATATGGAGTCTCACCTATGTATTGTAGTTGCACTAACTTCTTTGGACCCAATAAGTTTTGGGGACCATTTTTGTACTTAAATATGTTTTAGGTACATTGTAGATATATTGGATGCTTGTCTCTCAATCTTGAAGAAGTGGTGCATTAATGAAAATTGGAGGCAAGCTATAGGGTGATCAATGAATTCATATCCTCTACATCCTACCAATTATATCTCGGTAACAAGTATCTCTTTATCATGCTCATATATCTTGATTCCAACCGTTTGTCGGTTGCCTTCTGGCATGAATTCATGTATTTGTAATTGTTGTATCTCTAGCCATGGTATTAAGAGAACTCTCTATTGTATATGTGTATAAGTTGAGATGAGTGTATATAATTGGGACTATACAAAATCATGCATATGATCCTCCAATCCCAAATATGTCAATCTAGCAATTTTATTACCTATCTTTTCCTCAACTTCTCTCATGTGCAATAGTGAGATTTTGCTAGTTAATTTTTTCTTGTGATACTTGTTGCCTTTCTCCATATATTCCAACTTTCTCCTCTTCCCTTGGTGAAAGTTGTAATATATGTAGTGTGTTGGTGTTTGAAGTCCATTAATGTACAATAAGACATATGTGAGCCTTTGGCCATGCTTTGAAGCAAAAAATCTTATTGATATATTTTATGACTTCATTTTTGCCTTTCATGTGCTTTCTTGTATAATATTCTTTGTGTGTGCATATTTCTTTTTTGGCATATGTATTTGTGATGTTTTCCATTTAGAGACATATACACATATGAGGAGATAATTTTAGTTGATTTTTAATCCTTCGAGACCACCTTTCTATTTCTTTTGATTCTTCTGTGGCTTCCAAATTTAATTGCCTATGAGTGCTTGTTCCTCTTGTTTGCATCTTTGGGCACTCATATCTGTTCTCTCATGCCTTGTATTGTTAAATGAACTTGGATGAGTGAGGATTCCATGATTATGCACCTTGTTCCCAAATGCAATTATCATAATTGGTGCATTATCTTTGGGGAGCTCATCTAATTCATTTAATAATGCTCATTTTTCTTTTTTCTCATTTATTGCATCTTAAATGTTTATGGGGAAGTGAGGATTCCATATTTGTGCATTTTTGTATTGAAATACAACGATTCTAAAGTGCACACAAATCTTGGGGACCTTCTCTATTTTATTTAAGCATTTATTTGATCTCTCATTTGTTGTGCTTGAAATGCTTATGGGGGAGCAAGGATTCCATATTTGTGCAATATGTATTCTAATGCATTTATGTTGAATAGTGCACAAATCTTGGGGAGCTTCTCTATTTGTTATTTAAAGCACTCTCTTGCTCATATCATAATATCTTGTAGGTTCCATTTGAACTCATTTGTTGTTTTCAATTGGTTTGTGGGACCTTGTAATTGCTTGCATCATTTGACTTTATTTATTTTGGCAATCTTTGGGTCCTCGATATAGTTCTACTCCCTCCCAAGTATTCATCATTGGATATGTGCGAAGGCACACCTTTGGAGGAATTATTATTATATTTTCCTTCTAGAACTTGTCACCCATTTCGGCAATCGATGCCAATGGGGGAGAAGTTTTAGAGGGTTTAAGGGAAGTTGGTTTATGCATTGAGTTTCTTCTTGTGCATTTGCCTCTCATGCTCTTGCATCTTTGTCGTTTCTTAGCATGTGGTATGTATAGTGGAAACTCCACCAATGATAATGATTGGCAATATATGCAATGAAATTCAAGTTCATCACACATGCATAGATTGTGGGGGAGTTTGCTCTATATATGGTGGTACCAATATCACATACTTATGTAGTATTTGATATTGGTGTTACCAGTTTGTTCATTAAAATTCCTTATATAAACCCTCTTAAAGGGATTGTCATCAATTACCAAAATGGGGGAGATTGAAAGAACATGTGGGCCCCCATGTGTGGTTTTGGTAATTAATGACAATCTTTATGGACTAATGTGTGTATTAAGTTGTACTTGTAGGAATTGTCCATTGGCATTGCTTGGAGCATGTGTTGACTTCAAGATAGATGAAATGAGAAGAAGATGTGTTGTGCAAGCTCAAAATGCACCATCTATAGAAGATCTCATGTTTGATGCTTGCCATCCTCGGTGATCATGGATCGATGATGAGGAATCAAGAAAAGCGTTCCATCTTGAGATGGTCAAGTTCGACTACATCGAGCTCAAGTGATATGCTCAAGGCAAAGGTATAATCTTGATAGGTTTTCCCTTTTGCCGGTCTCATGTTGTTAGTGGGAGACCGGGTTTAGGATAGATAGTTGTACTATCAAGAGGGGCTCTCGAATGAGTAACTCGATCACATCGTTCGGAGAGAGCTCAAACCTTTGCATACTTGCATCATCATATTTGGTTGTTATTTGGTCTTATCCATGTGAGGATATAGAGCTTGTGGTAATCTCCATAACAAGCTCTAGGTCATCAAAAACGGATTTCCCTTTTATATCTTAGTGCATTTTGATCTTGGAGGTTTTACCGGTGAAAGAACATATGGGCCCCCATGTGTGATTTTGGTAATTAATGACAATCTTTATGGACTAATGTGTGTATTAAGTTGCACTTGTAGGATTTGTCCATTGGCCTCGCTTGGAGCATGTGTTGGCTTCAAGTTCGATGATATGAGGAGAAGATGTGTTGTGCAAGCTCAATATGCGGCATCTCTAGAACATCTCATGTTTGATGCTTATCATCCTCGGTGATCATGGATCGATGATGAGGAATCAAGAAAGGTGTTCCATCTTGAGAAGGTCAAGTTCGTCTAAATCGAGCTCAAGTGGAATGCTCAAGGCAAAGGTATAATCTTGATAGGTTCTCCCTTTTGCCAGTCTCATGTTGTGTGTGGGAGACCGGGTTTAGGATAGATAACTGTACTATCAAGAGGGACTCTCGAATGAGTAACTCGGTCACATCGTTCGGAGAGAGCTCAAACCTTTGCATACTTGCATCATCGTATTTGGTTGTTATTTGGTCTTGTCCATGTGAGGATATAGAGCTTGTTGTAATGTTCATAACAAGCTCTTGTTCATCAAAATCGGATTTCCCTTTTATATCTTATTGCATTTTGATCTTGGAGGTTTTACATGTTTGTATTTTAGAGATAGGTAAAACCTTACATTATTTGGTTCTTACTCATGTGAGGATTTAGAGCTTGTGTTAATCTCCATGACAAGCTCTAGTTCATCGAAAACGGATTTTATATGCATTTTCTATTACGTTTTTTATGTGGGAGGTTTTATCCGTTCGTCTTTTTGAGAGAGGTTAAACCTTTCGTCATTTGGATCTATCCTCCCTTGATGTACTATGATGTTTATTTGCATGATCTTTTAGAGCTTGTTGTCCTCTTCGAAACAAGCCCAAGATCATCAAAATCGGAGTCCGGATGCAAAAGTTATGGCCGTTTTCGTGATCGGGGTGACTGTGGTCCGGTAGTACGGAGGTCTGGTAGTACCGCCCCATAGTACCGGTTGGTACTGAATAAGGTGCGATTGGCGTCCAGGATCCCGAGGAATGTCCGTAGTACGGAATGTCCCAGAGTACCGGGAAAGTCCGAGATAATCTTAGGGCTTCGCGCTTTTGAGCTTCCTTTGGATTTTGGGGGGTCCTATTTAAAGGGCCTTCTTCCCCAATGGTTCCCCAACTATTCTTGCAAGTTTTCCCCTCCATTATTGACCTTCCAAAGCTTGCTATCTCTCAATCCCTCCAATGATTCTTGCCCATATTTGAGTGGAAGAGAGAGGAGATCTAGATCCACATTTTGACCAAACCAAAACATCTCTTTGTGAGTGTATCCCCGGGATCTAGATTTTGGGAGATTTTGTGTTCCTCTTTGGTTCCTCCTCTCTTGCTCCCCCAATAGCTTTAGTAGCTTTGTTGGAACTTGAGAGTGAGGGATTCGATCACCTTTGTGGTGTTCTTGCCATTTGCATTCGGTGCATCGGTTTGAGTTCTCCCCGGAGGATTTGGTTCGTGTGACTCTTTGGAGCTTGTCCCTCTTGGGTTCTTACCCTAGACGGTTTTGTGGCATTGGTGGCATTGTGGCCTTGGTGGCATTTGTTGAGGCCTTTTGTGGCGTTTCTTGGGAGCCTCCAATTAAGTTGTGAAGAAGTGCCCCAACCTTGTGAGAGGTTCCGGTTGCCACCGACAAGTGCACCATAGTGGAAGCATGGATCGATCCCGTTGGGGTGAGATTCACCGGAGAATAAGGGAGGCCTTTTGTGGCGTTGGTGGTTTGATACCACCCCCTCTCCAAACGAGACGTACTCGGTGTCCCCGCGTGCCTTGGTTATCTCTATACCCGAGCTCTTTAGTTATGCACTTTACATTGTGATAGCCTTCGTGCTTGAAGTAATATATATCTTGCTATCACTTTGTTGCTTGTATTGCTTAGCATAAGTTGTTGCTGCACATAGGTGAACCTTAGATGTTCTAGGTTGTGCTTAACAAAGTAAACACTAGTTTTATTCCGCCTTTGTTGAGCTACTCTAGGAAAAGTTTTAATCGCCTATTCACCCCCCCTCTAGGCGACATCCGTATCCTTTCAACCGGTTTGTATTTTAGAGATAGGTAAAACCTTCCATTATTTAGTTCTTACTCATGTGAGGATTTAGAGCTTGTGTTAATCTCCATGACAAGCTCTAGTTCATCGAAAACGGATTTCATATGCATTTTCTATTATGTTTTCGATGTGGGAGGTTTTATTGGTTCGTCTTTTTGAGAGAGGTTAAACCTTTCGTCATTTGGATCTATCCTCCCTTGCTGTACTATGATGTTTATTTGCATGATCTTTTAGAGCTTGTTGTCCTCTTCGAAACGAGCCCAAGATCATCAAAATCGGAGTCCGGATGCAAAAGTTATGGCCGTTTTCGTTCAGGGATGACCGGTAGTACTGGACCAGGGTCCGGTAGTATCGGAGGTCCGGTAGTACCGCCCCTTAGTACCGGTTGGTACTGAATAAGGTGCGTTTGGCGACCCGGGATCCCCAGGGAATGTCCGGTAGTACCGGGAATGTCCGGTATTACCGGGATTCGCATTTTTGGGCTTCAACGGTTGGATTTTCGGGGGACCTATTTAAGGGGCCTTCTTCCCCAATGGTTCCCCAACCATTCTTGCAAGTTTTCCCCTCCATTGTTGACCTTCTTGAGCTTGCTTTCTCTCAATCCCTCCGATGATTCTTGCATATTCTTGAGGGATTTGAAAGAGGAGATCTAGATCTACAATCCCACCAATCGATCTCTCCTCTAAGTGAGGGGAACATATTGGGATCTAGATCATGGAGTCTTTTGTGGATTTCCTCCATTGTTCTTCCTCTCTTATTCCCCCATAAGCTTTTGTAGCTTTGGTGGAATTTGGGAGAGAAGGATTTGAACACCTTTGTGGTGTTCTTGCCATTTGCATTTGGTGCATCGGTTTGTGTTCTCCTCGGAGGATTTGGTTTGAGTGACTCATTGGAGCCTGTCCCTCTTGGGTTCTTGGAACCCTAGACGGTTTTGTGGCCTTGGTGGCATTGTGGCATTTGTTGGGAGCCTCCAATTAAGTTGTGGAGAAGTGCCCCAACCTTGTGAGAGGTTCCGGTTGCCACCGACAAGTGCATCGATAGTGGAAGCGTGGATCGATCCCGTTGGGGTGAGATTCACCGGAGAATAAGGGAGGCCTTTTGTGGCGTCGGTGGTTTGATACCACCCCCTCTCCAAACGAGACGTACTCCATGTTGGGAGGAACTCGGTAAAATATCGGTGTCCCCGCGTGCCTCGGTTATCTCTATACCCGAGCTCTTTACTTATGCACTTTACATTGTGATAGCCTTCATGCTTGAAGTAATATATATCTTGCTATCACTTTGTTGCTTGAATTGCTTAGCATAAGTTGTTGGTGCACATAGGTGAACCTTAGTTGTTCTAGGTTGTGCTTAACAAAGTAAACACTAGTTTTATTCCGCCTTTGTTGAGCCACTCTAGGAAAAGTTTTAATCGCCTATTCACCCCCTCTAGGCGACATCCGTATCCTTTCAAATAATCTTAGCAGGAGGATAGTACTTTCCAATAAAAGCATCTTTACACTGAGTACAAGAATCAATACTATTTTTAGGCAAAGATAGCAACCATTCTTTAGCTTTTCCTTTCAAGGAGAAAGGAAAAAGCCTGAGCTTAATAATACCTCCATCTATATCGTTATACTTTTGCATCTCACAAAGTTCAACAAAGCTATTAAGATGGGTAGCGGGATCATCAGAACCAGCACCTGAAAATTGCTCTCTCATCACAAGATTCAACAAAGCAGGCTTAATTTCATAAAAGGTAGCATCAGGAGCAGGTGGTGCAATAGGAGTGCTTAGGAAATCATTGTTGTTGGTGCTAGTGAAGTCACACAACTTGGTGTTCTCAGCGGAGTTCATTTTGGCAAAGGTGGGCAAGCCAAAAATAGCAACAACAACTAGAGCAGGAACTAATTTTTTTGTGTTTTTGAATAAGGCAGGCAAACCAAACTAGACTAAATTTTTTGGTTTTTTTTGAAAAGAGGCAAACAAAACCAAGCAAAAGAAACAAAGCAAAATAAAAACAAAGTAAAGAGAAAGGAAGTGAATGACTCCCCTAGTGAAGACGTCCTTAGCCTCCCCGGCAACGGCGCCAGAAAACTTGTTGGTGACTCCTTGATGGTGCCTTGCTGACGTGCGAGCTTCTTTCTTTATTCCCCGGCAACGACGCCAAAAAACTTGATGGTTGGTGTTGACGTGGAGCAATTCGTTGGAAACCCCAAGAGCAAGGTGTGAAGCAGCAAGCCTTCCCTGAGTTGAGACTGAGGTTATCGAACCAGAAGGAGGAAGGAAACGTCACACAGATGTTGCAAGCAACGCGGAGACCTGCACAACACAATACTTTGCCCCAATGAATCAGTGAGGTTGTCAAGCTCACCGGTTTGCTGTAACAAAGGATTAAACGTATGGTGTGGAAGGTAATGGTTTGCAGCAAGTAAACAGGTAACAGTGGAAGATGTATCAATGGTAAAGATTGGACCGGGGTCCATAGTTCACTAGAGGTGCTGTCCTTAGATAAACAACATGGCATGAAGGGTAAACAAATTACAGTGGGGCAATTGAGAGGAACTGAGCAAGGCATAACAATGCAATTACTAGCCAGAAAGATCCTATGAGGTTGATTGGGCAATACACCAATATAAATAGACTGTCATCCAACTGCATCTATGACTAGAAGTCCACCTTCAGGTTATCATCCGACCCCCCTCCAGTATTAAGTTGCAAGCAACAGACAACTACTTTAAGCAATGTGTGTAAGGTAAACAATCCACATGTTCCATGAACAAGAGACCGTTGTTTTCTCCCTAGTAGCAACAACACATCTACAACCGAAGATATTTCTGTCACTTCCCTTGGAAACTAGAGTCATGAACACACTATCGAGCATAAATACTCCCTCTTGGAGTCACTAGCAACTACTTGGCCAAGATAACCACTAGCAACGGAGAGCATGCAAGATCACAATCAACACAGACATGATAAAATCATAAAGATAAAACCATTAATCAAACCAACATAATAATCTCAATATCCATCGGATCCCCACAAACACAACATGCATGATTACAAATAGATTAGATCTTGATCATGAACGGAGCTCACAAGATCTATACATGAAAGCACAAAGGAGGAGATACAAACATCTAGCTACTACATGGACCCATAGTCCAAGGTGGAACTACTCACGAATCATACCGGAGAGAAGGCCTCCGGGATGATCTCCCCTCCGGCAGGGTGCCGGGAAGAGCTTCATATCCCCCGATCTAGGGACGATGATGGAGGCGTCTACAGACGGTTTTGTGGATTTATGATCGGGCACTCAGGGTTTCTGCATCGGGGGCTTCTTATAGGAGAAGGGGGATACCGAGGAGGAGGCCAAGGCCACCAAACCCTAGCCAGGGGTGGGCCCACCTACCCCCGTGCCTGGGGTGGGTCTAGCCCCCCTCGCCGGCCCCTCCGGCTCTCCTCTGGACTTCTTGTTCCCCACGGAAAGTTATTGACTTTAGCGTTTGTCCTGTCCAATTCCGAGAATATTTCTTTACTAACTTTTCTGAAACCAAAAACAACAGAAAACAGGCATCTGGCACTGTTGCAACTTGTTAATAGGTTAGTACCAGAAAACATGTAAAAATCACCTCAAAGTGTAGACAAGCAAAGCAAAGTAAATACTAAACAAGCATGGAGCGTCAAAAATTATAGATACGTTTCCAACGTATCAGTGAACAATAGTATGTCCAAGTGAACTTACAAATAAAGCTATGCTCCCCGGCAACGGCACCAGAAAATAGTCTTGATGACCCACAAGTATAGGGGATCGCAATAGTCTTCGCGGGTAGTATTACCCAATTTATTGGTTCGACACAAGGGGAGCCAAAGAATACTTGTAAGCCTTAACAACTGAGTTGTCAATTCAGCTGCACCTGGAAATAGTTCTTGCTCACAGAAGTTTATCAGTAGCAACATCAAAGCAACAACAATAGCGAAACAAGAGCAATAGTAACAATAACTGTAATAGTGGGATTCGAGTGCGGTAGGCATAGGTATGGATGCACGAACATTGCATGGATGAGTCTAAACATGTAACTTCAAGATATAGGGCATTGCAGATAAATAATAACAAGCATCCAAGTAATAAACAATCCTAGGCATGTGCTCCAAATATAGTCATACGTGCTCGCAATAAGAACTTGCACAACATCTTCTGTCTAGCCAGCCCGTGGTAGCGGGGCCTCTAGGGAACTACTGGCAATTAAGGTGCTCCTTTTAATGGAGCACTGGAGCAAAGCATTAAAACTCCATGAACACATGTGATCCTCACACCATGGCCATCCCCTCCGGTTGTCCCAATTATTGTCACTTTGGGGCCTTTGGATCCAGACAATGATATGTGTACACGACTTGCAGATAAGATCACAAACAATACTATCATAATGATTCAATAATAAGCTCAGATCTGAGATCATGGCACTCAGGCCCTAGTGACAAGCATTAAGCACAACAAGTTGCAACAAAGTCAAATAGAACTAATAGGGATACTAGGCACTATGCCCTAAATGATCTTATTTGATTACATGATAGAACTCATCCAATCCCTACCATCCCCAAGCCTATAGCGGGGGATTACTCACTCATGGATGAGGGAAACATCGATGGTTGATGGAGATGCGTTGGTGATGATGATGGCGATGATCCTCTCGAAATTCCCCGTCCCGACAGGGTGCCAGAACGGAGCGGTGGAGCGGAACTCTTTTTTGAAAACTATCGAACCCCCCTAGGTTTTTAGGTCGAGAGGTAACTTATAGGCCGAAGGGGTGCCTAGGGTGGATGCACCCCCTAGGCACGACCAGAGGTGGGCCCGTGCCTGGCAGGGATATGGGCCCCCCAGGCCCCTTCTCCGTCTCGTCTTCTGGCTCCGTGGATCTTCTGGTGAAATATAATTTTTGGCATATTTTCCGGGATTTTTCCTGATAGTTGATTTTCTGCACAAAAACAAGACAACAAGGTAATTCTGCTGAAAACAGCGTTAGTCCGTGTTAGTTGTATCCAAATCACACAAGTTTAGAGAAGAAACAATAGCAAAAGTGTTCGGGAATGTAGATATGTTTTGGATGTATCAGTGTTCCATCTTGAGGTGTACAAGATCGTCATCATCAAGATCAAGTGGAATATGCGCAATGCAAAGATATAATCTTGATAGGGTTTCTTTCTTACCAGTCTCATGGTGTTAGTTGGAGAGACCGGTTTATAGGATAGATAACCGTACTATCAAGAGGGGCTCTCGAGTGAGTAACTTGATCATGGCATCATCTTTCTTGGTTGTTATTTCGATCTTATCCATCTAAGGTTCTAGAGCTTGTGGTAATGTTCATAACAAGCTCTAGTTCATCAAAAACAGATTTTCCTTTTATATCTTCTTATGTTTTTTTATATTGGAGATTTTATAGTTTCTCACCAAGGGAGGTATCTCACATTATCATAGAGGAAATATTCTCACTTAGTGGTATCCAATATTTCTTGCCAACAAAATTGGTTTCGGGTCAATCGGAGTTTCTAAACTCTAGATATCGCTATTTGAAGTTTGCCTCTTATTTGGTTCTATCCTCCCTTGCTGGACTTTGATGGTTCTCAGGCCGGATACTGGCCAGAATCTCTGGTGTATTCTCCAGACCGGAATCTCCGGAGTGAAAAGTCCAGAGTCTTCGGTTTGCTCAGGTACGGAGTTCCTGCGAAGTCTCCGGAGGGAGCATCAAGACATGGCCTAGGATATTCTGTATGGGGGTCCAGAGATGGGCTGGAGACAGTTCAGAATCTCCGGTGCGAAACAAATGCAGACTGTAGTCTCTGGTGTCGAACTTTCCCAACAGGAAGAAAACGGTCGGAAGTAAGTGGGCCTATATAAGGGGCCCTTCTTCCCCAATGGTCCCATCCCGAGTTTTGCAAGTCTTCTCCTCCATTGTTGACCTTCTTGAGCTTGCTTCCCCTCAATCCCTCCTGTTATTATTTCATATTCTTGAGGGATTTGAAAGAGGAGATCTAGATCTACAACTCCACCAATCAATCTCTCCTATATGTGAGGGGAACATATTGGGATCTGATGACACACAAGTGTAGGGGATCGCAACAGTCTCCGTGGGTAGTATTATCCAATTTATTGATTCAACACAATGGGAGACAAAGAATTGCAAGCCTTAACAACTGAGTTGTCAATTCAGCTGCACCTAGAAATATTTCTTGCTCACAGAAGTTTATCAGTAGCAACAGTTTGTAGTGGCAACGGCAGCAGTGAAACAGGAGCAAAAGTAACAGTAACGGTAACATTAGGATTCGAGTGCGGTAGGCATAGGGATGGATGGACGGGTGTTGCATGGACGAGTCTAAACATGTAACTTCAAGATCTAGGGCATTGCAGATAAATAATAACAAGCATCCAAGTACTAAACAATCCTAGGCATGTGCTCCATATATAGTCATACGTGCTCGCAATGAGAACTTGCACAACATCTTCTGTCCAGCCATCCCGTGGCAGCGGGGCCTCTAGGGAACTACTGGCAATTAAAGTGCTCCTTTTAATACAGCACCGGAGCAAAGCATTAACACTCTGTGAACACATGTGATCCTCACACCACAACCATCCCCTCCGGTTGTCCCAATTATTGTCACTTCGGGGCCTTTGGATCCGGACAATGATATGTGTACACAACTTGCAGATAAGATCACAAACAATACTATCATAATGATTCAATAATAAGTTCAGATATGAGATCATGGCACTCGGGCCCTACTGACAAGCATTAATCACAACAAGTTGCAACAAAGTCAAATATCACTAATAGAGATACTAGGCATTATGCCCTAATAATCTTATTCGATTACATGATAGAACTCATCCAATCCCTACCATCCCCAAGCCTACAACGGGGGATTACTAACTCATGGATGAGGGAAACATCGATGGTTGATGGAGAGGCGTTGATGATGACGATGATCCTCTCCAAATTCCCCGTCCCGACAGGTGCCAGAACGGAGTTTCTGGATCCGAATATTGGTTTCTGATGGTGGTGGCAGAACAGAACTCTTTCTGGAAAAACATCAAACCCCCCTCGGTTTTTAGGTCAAGGGGCAACTTATAGGCGCAGAGGGAACCCGAGGGGGTGCCTGGGGTTGCCGCACCCCCCTTAGGCGCCGGGCAGGGCCCACCTGTAGGGGTTCGTAGCATGGAAAACAAAAATTTTCTATCGCATACAAACAAACAAGCCAAGATCTATCTACTAGATTGCAGCAACGAGTCGATAGAGGAACTCACCCTCGAAGATTCCAAAGCGGTTAACGAGAGCAGATTCTCGTGGGTGATGTAGTCGTACTCTTTCCGATCTCAAGATCGCGTAGACGATCCTTCCAGTACACGTTCCGGTGGCGCTCCATGATCGGTCACATCGTACTCGACGAAGACCTTCCTCTCTCCTTGTTCCAGCGAAGCGGAGGTTGTAGCACTCTCCTCGCGATTCCGGCAACTGCAAGGCGTACCTAAGTAGAGGAAATCATGAGGGCTTCGCCTTAAGCCGGTGCGAGTATGGTGGAGCTTATGAGAGAGGCTATTAGTGGTCTAGTAATTATACACACCAATTAGAAGGCTCTAAACCAATTAGAAAACTCTAAACCGCTGGCTAAAGCAATTAGAAGCTCTAAACAAAACGGCTCTAAACCGGAGGTAGAAGATAGGAACTTATGTGTACTAGGAGGGGAGGCCCTGCCCCTCCCTTTATAGGTGGGAGGGCCGGCGGCCAAGGGGAGGAGTCCCTCCCCAAGTCGGCCTTGGGAGGCGCGCCGGCCAAGGGGACTCCTCCCCCAAGTCGGTCTCCACCTCCTCCTCTTTTCCCACTTTCCAAAATTGCCGTTTGACTTTCAAACTAGCCGTTTGACTTTTCAATTTAGGATTTAAATAAACCCTTTATTTTGGACAGCAAGAACACCTAGTACATGATGCAATCATTCCAACTTACAATGACACATTCATGTACCTTCCCCCTCGGTGCGGACATTCCAGACCTTCTAGAATGTTCCCATGAAAACACCGGAACCATTCCCCAACTCCGAACGGGACTTTCCTTATATGAATCTTATTCTCCGGACCATTCCGGATCACCTCGTGATATCCGGATCCCATCCGAGACTCGAACAACATTCGGTCTCTTTCTCATAATACCATAACTACTCAAACAACGTCAATCCTTAAGTGTGTCTCCCTACGGTTCGTGAATTATGCGGACATGATCGAGACACTTCTCGAACAATAACCAATAGAGGAATCTGGAAATTCATATGGCTCCCCATATTTCTCACGATTACTGTGCGCTCGACTGAACCCCTTACCTCCGCTACCAATTTCCCTTTGTCTCACGATATGTTACTGATCGGAGGTCATGATGGTCGGTTTCTCTGCTTCGCTAGTTCACCCTCGTTACTGATAAGTACTCTTTTCTCGTTCCCGTGATATGTGATCCCTTGTGACCCAGTCACATGCTTGCAAGCTAATTGGATGACATTTCACCGAGAGGGCCCAGAGAATATCTATCCGTCATATGGATGGACAAATCCCACTCTTGATCCATGTGTTTCAACCAATACTTTCCGAACACTCAATACCACCTTTATAGCCACCCTGTTACGGTGTGGTGTTTGATGACATCAAAGCATCCATCCGATAAAGGTGATATGCATGATCTCATGGTGAAGGAATTAGGTTACTATGTATCGTAGCATATAGCAATTGAACTATTGATATGACTTGATCTTTATGCTACGCTTATCTATAGGAGTATGTCCACCATATCATTCTCCTAACGATATGATCTTGTTGTTTGATAACATCTCAATGTTTCATGATAGGGAAACCACAATCATCAATCAACCAACAAGCTAGTGAAGTATAGAGGCTATACTAGGGACTTCAAATTAAGTTTACAAATCACACAAGTATTAATGGTTTCCTTGTTAATACTATTATAGCATGAATGCAAACATTTATCATAAACACAAAGATATAATAATAACTACATTTATTATTGCCTCTAGGGCATATCTCCAACAGTCTCCCACTTGCACTAGAGTCATCTAATCTAGATTACATGGTAATATACCGAACACCCATGGCAGTTTGGTGTTGGTCATGTTTGCCCTCGGAGAGGTTTAGTCAACGGATCCGCCACATTCAGATCTGTGTGTACTTTGCAAATCTTTATATCCCCATCCTGGATATGTTCTCGAATAGCGTGGAAACGCAGCTTGATATGCTTCAGCTTCTTGTGTGACCTTGGTTCTTGCGCATTGGCTATGGCGCCCATGTTATCACAGTAGATAGACATTGGGTCCAGCGCACTTGGAACCACACCCAGCTCTATAATGAACTCTTTCATCCATATCGCTTCTTGTGAAGCCTCCGGCAACCATGTATTCCGATTCAGTTGAAGATCTCGCCACAACGCTTTGCTTTGCACTCCTCCGCTAATCTGCTGCACCATTCAAAATAAATACGTATCCAGTTGTGATTTAGAATCATCCGGATCGGTGTTCCAACTAGCATCGGTGTAACCATTAACAACGAAATGTTCATCACCTCCATAAGAAAGAACCATATCCTTAGTTCTTCTCAAGTACTTAAGGATGTTTTTGATCATTGTCCAATGATCCACTCTGGATCACTTTGATATCTGCTAGTTAGACTAACGACATATGCAATGTCGGGTCTAGTACATAGCATGGCATACATTAGAGATCCTATGGCTGAGGCATAGGAGTCTTACTCATCCTTTCTCTATCTTACGCCGATGTCGGACTTTGAGTTTTACTCAAGGTCGTATTGAAACATGGGCAAGAACCCTTTCTTGCTATCTTCCATTCAAACCTCTTTAGAACTTTGTCCAAATATGTACTTTGTGACAATGATATTTGGCGTTCGATCTATCTCTATAAATCTTTATGCCTAATATGTAAGTGCTTCGCCAAGATCCTTCATTGAAAAACTATTATTCAAATACTCTTTGACACTATTAAGAAGGTCTACATCATTCCCAATCAACAATATGTCATCCACATATAGTATTAAGAATGCTCTGAGCTCCCTCACTTTCTTGTAAATACAAGCTTCTCCATAAGTTTGTATAAAACCAAAACTTTGATTACCTTATCAAAGCGTTGATTCCAACCGGGATGCTTGCTTCAATCCATAGATGGACCGTTGAAGCTTGCATACCTTGTTAGCATCTTTAGGATCGACAAAACCTTTGGGTTGCATCATATACAACTCTTCATCAATGTCTCCATTGAGGAATGCTGTTTTGACATCCATCGCCATATCTCATAATCATAATATGCAGCGATTGCTAACATAATCCTCCACAGACTTTAAGCTTAGCTACCGGTGAGAAAGTCTCATCGTAGTCAACTCCTTGAATTTGTCGAAACCCTTTTGCGACAAGTCGAGCTTTATAGACGGTAACATTACCATCAGCATCTGTTTTCTTCTTGAAAATCCATTTGTTCTCGACAGCCTTCCTACCATCCTAAGTCCACCAAAGTCCATACTTGGTTTTCGTACATGGATCCAATCTCGGTTCATGGCTTCTTGCCATTTATTGGAATCTGGGCTCATCATCGCTTCCTCATATGTCTCGGGGTCATCGGTGTTGTCCACCAACATGACATTCATAACGGAATCATACCAATGGAGTGGTACGATTTCGTTGACCTTCGAGGCTCTGTAGCAACTTAAACCGAAGTTTCATGATCACCATCATTAGCTTCCTCTCTTATTGGTGCAGCACCACAGAACTTCTTCGGTCTTTGCGCTACTCGCAATTCGAGAGAAGGTTCGACAACCTCGTCGAGTTCTACTTTCCTTCAGTCACTTCTTTCGAGAGAAATTCCTTCTCTAGAAAGGATCCATTCTTAACGAAGATTTTGCCTTCGATCTATGAAAGAAGGTATACCCAATAGTTTCCTTCGGGTATCCTATGAAGACGCATTTTTCCGCTTTGGATTCAAGCTTGTCCAACTGTAACTTCTTTACATAGGCTTCGCATCCCCAAACTTTAAGGAACGACAATTTAGGTTTCTTCCCAAACCATAATTCATACGGTGTCGTTTCAACGGATTTAGACGGTGCCCTATTTAAAGTGAATGCGGCTGTTTCTAATGCATAACCCCAAAATGATAACGGTAAATCTGTAAGTGACATCATAGAACGAACCATATCTAAGAGAGTTCGATTCTGACGTTCGGACACACCATTACTGTTGTGGTGTTCGGCGGTGTCAAGCTGAAAGTATTCCACATTTCTTTAAATGCTCGCCAAACTCGTAACTTAGATATTCACCTCCACGATCAGAACGTAGAAATTTAATCTTCTTGTTACGTTGATTCTCTACCTCACTTTGAAACTCCTTAAACTTCTTGAAAGTTTCGGACTTATGTTTCATGAAATACATATACCCATATCTACTCAAATCATCCGTGAAGGTAAGAACATAACGATAACCACCGCGCGATGCTACACTCATTGGACCACACACATCGGTATGTATGATTTCCAATAAGTCTGTAGCTCGCTCCATCATACCAGAAAATGGAGTCTTAGTCATTTTACCCATCAGACATGCTTCGCATCTTTCAAGTGATTCAAAATCAAGTGATTCAAGAAGTCCATCGGAATGGAGTTTCTTCATACGCTTCACTCCAATGTGACCAAGGCAGCGGTGCCACATATAGGTCGAATTATCGCTTGATTTCAAACGTTTAGCCTCAATGTTGTTGATATGTGTATTTCCACTATCGAGATTCAATATGAATAGACCATCTATCAAAGGTGCATGTGCATAAAACATATTACTCATATAAATCGAACAACCATTATTCTCGGATTTAAACAAGTAACCGTCTCGCAATAAACAAGATCCTGATATAATGTTCATGCTTAACGCAGGCACCAAATAACAATTATTTAAGTATAAAACTAATCCCAATGGTAGATGAAGAGGTAGCGTGCCGACCGCGATCACATCAACCTTTGATCCGCTTCTCTGGCGCCGTCACCTCGTTCTTCACTAGCTTCCGATTATTCTGCAGCTCCTGTTTCGAGTTACAAATATGAGCAACCGAACCGGTATCAAATACCCAGGCACTACTACGAATACTAGTGAGATACACATCAATAACATGTATATCAGATATACCTTTCTTCTTGATGTTGCCGTTCTTCAAATCCGCCAAGTACTTTGGGCAATTCCGCTTCCAGTGACCTTCTCCCTTGCAGTAAAAGCACTCGATGTCGGGCTTGGTCCAGCCTTGGTCTTCTTCGTCGGTATGGTAACTTTCTTACCACCCTTCTTGAAGTGTCCCTTCCCTTAGACTTGCCTTTCTTGAATTTGGTGGTCTTATTGACCATCAACACTTGGTGCTCTTTCTTGATCTCCACTTGCAGATTTTAACATAGCAAATAGTTACGGCAACTCTTTGTTCATGTTACGCATGTTGTAGTTCATCACAAAGTTCTTGTAACTTGGTGGTAGTGATTGGAGGATGCGGTAAACCCCCAAAGTATTAGGAATCACTATACCCAAACTTTGAAGTTTATTTGCGTGCCCAGACATCTTAAGCACATGCTCACTGACGGAGCTACCCTCTTCCATCTTGCAGTTAAAGAACTTTTTCAAGCTTCATAACTTTCAATTGCCGCATGAGTCTCAAAGATTAATTTGAGATCCTCGACAATATCATATGGATCGACTCTTCAAACCTTTTACAAGCTCGATTCCAAACCATACTAGATAGCACACTGAACTATGGAGTACTGATTCTTCCGCGTGATGTAAACATTCTTTACTTCATCGGTAGCATCAGTTTCAGGCGGGTCAACCAGCGGTGCATACAGCACATAGGTCAAATTACCAAATTGTGAGGACAATCCTCAAATTGCGGAACCAATCCATGAAGTTGCTTCCATTGTTTTTCAACTTTTCTTTCTCTAGGAACATTAAAATTGATGGTAGGGGCCATTGATCCTCAACATATTTGCAATAGTTTAGACTAAGTTTATGACAAATTGAGTTCAAATTAATTAATGAAATTAAACTAGGTGAACTCCCACTCAAAACAACATCCCTCACATTGTTTTAGTGATCACACGAACCAAATCCACTACATCAACACCGATCATCACGAGAGTTGATATAGTTTCAATGGCGAACAATCGACATGTTCATCATATCTACTATATGATTCATGCTTTACCTTTCGGTGATCCGTGTTCCTGAGGCCATGTCTGTACATGCTAGGCTCGTCAAGATCAAACCTTAGCTACCGCATAAGCAAATCTGGCTTGCTTACGTTGTATTCACCCGGAATCAAAGACACCCGATCATCACGTGGTGCTTGAAAGAAGCTTTGTAGCAGTGCATACTAAGGGTGAACACTTTAGAACTTGAAATTTATGTGCATGAGGGATCATCTTATAATGCTACCGTCTACTAAGCAATACAAGATGCATAAAGGATTAACATCACATGCAATTCATAATATGTGATATGATATGGCCTTTCTTCTTTGTGCTTCCGATCTCCATCTTCAAGCACGAACATGATCTCCATCATCACCGGCATAGCATCAAGGTCAATGACGCTTCTTCATGGTTGTCGTCCACCAGCTTCAACTATTACAACTATTTTGAATAGACACGCAGGTCTTAGAAATTAAAGACAACCATATGGCTCCTGCGGTTGCCAACTTACAATAAGGAACATTGCATACATCAAATATAATCACAATCATGGCCATATCACATCATCAGACACCCCTGCAAAACAAAGTTAGACGCCTCTACTTTCTTTGCATATTTTACGTGGTTTGGGGCTTTCAATAAGTGTCGTTCTAACTTACGAACAAGAACCACAACATTGATACTAGCATTGTTGATCACCCGTTGTAAATTGGATCTTTACTATGCTAGGAGAAAGCACCCATAAAGCCACTTATGCAATACAAGTTGCATGTTGCGTGGAGCAAGTCTCATGAACGATGTCATGTAAGGTTAGCCGGCCGCTTCATCCCAACATACCGCAAGATGCAAAGTACACAAAAAGCAATCTACAATAAAAGCATCAATGCCCACAATGACCATTGTGTTCTACTCGTCTAGCAGATCTACATATAGACGGCTCGATACCCTTTGTAGGGGTTCGTAGCATGGAAAACAAAAATTTCTATCGCATACAAACAAACAAGCCAAGATCTATCTACTAGATTGCAACGAGTCGATAGAGGAACTCACCCTCGAAGATTCCAGCGGTTAACGAGAGCGATTCGTGGGTGATGTAGTCGCACTCTTTCCGATCTCAAGATCGCGTGACGATCCTTCCAGCCACGTTCGGCAGCGCTCCATGATCGGTCACACGTTCGCACTCGTGAAGACCTTCCTCTCCCTTGTTCCAGCGCAAATGGAGGTTGTAGCACTCTCCTCGCGATTCCTAAAAGACCTGGCGTGGTCTGCAGGAAGTAGAGGAAATCCCTTGAGGCCTTAAGCCAAGTGCGGTATGGTGGAGCTTATGAGAGAGGCTATTAGTGGTCTAGTAATTATACACACCAATTAGAAGGCTCTAAACCAATTAGAAAACTCTAAACCGCTGGCTAAAGCAATTAGAAGCTCTAAACAAAACGGCTCTAACCCGGAGGTAGAAGATAGGAACTTATGTGTACTAGGAGGGGAGGCCCTGCCCCTCCCTTTATAGGTGGGAGGGCCGGCGGCCAAGGGGAGGAGTCCCTCCCCAAGTCGGCCTTGGGAGGCGCGCCGGCCAAGGGGACTCCTCCCCCAAGTCGGTCTCCACCTCCTCCTCTTTTCCCACTTTCCAAAATTGCCGTTTGACTTTCAAACTAGCCGTTTGACTTTTCAATTTAGGATTTAAATAAACCCTTTATTTTGGACAGCAAGAACACCTAGTACATGATGCAATCATTCCAACTTACAATGACACATTCATGTACCCTTCCCCCTCCGGAGTGCCGGACATTCCGGGACCTTCTAGAATGTTCCCGATGAAAACACCGGAACCATTCCCCAACTCCGAAACGGGACTTTCCTTATATGAATCTTATTCTCCGGACCATTCCGGATCACCTCGTGATATCCCGGATCCCATCCGAGACTCCGAACAACATTCGGTCTCTTTCTCATAATACCATAACTACTCAAACAACGTCGAATCCTTAAGTGTGTCTCCCTACGGTTCGTGAATTATGCGGACATGATCGAGACACTTCTCCGAACAATAACCAATAGAGGAATCTGGAAATTCATATGGCTCCCACATATTTCTACGATTACTTTGCGATCGAATGAACCACTTACATACGATACCAATTTCCCTTTGTCTCACGATATGTTACTTATCCGAGGTCATGATCGTCGGTATCTCTGCATACCTAGTTCAACCTCGTTACTGATAAGTACTCTTTTCTCGTTCCCGTGATATGTGATCCCTTGTGACCCAGTCACATGCTTGCAAGCTAATTGGATGACATTTCACCGAGAGGGCCCAGAGAATATCTATCCGTCCGCTATATGGATGGACAAATCCCACTCTTGATCCATGTGTTTCAACCAATACTTTCCGAACACTCAATACCACCCTGTTACGGTGTGGTGTTTGATGACATCAAAGCATCCATCCAGTAAAGGTGATATGCATGATCTCATGGTCGAAGGAATTAGGTTACTATGTATCAGAAAGCATATAGCAATTGAACTATTGATATGACTTGATCTTTATGCTACGCTTATCTATAGGAGTATGTCCACCATATCATTCTCCTAACGATATGATCTTGTTGTTTGATAACATCTCAATGTTTCATGATAGGGAAACCACAATCATCAATCAACCAACAAGCTAGTGAAGTATAGAGGCTATACTAGGGACTTCAAATTAAGTTTACAAATCACACAAGTATTAATGGTTTCCTTGTTAATACTATTATAGCATGAATGCAAACATTTATCATAAACACAAAGATATAATAATAACTACATTTATTATTGCCTCTAGGGCATATCTCCAACAGTCTCCCACTTGCACTAGAGTCATCTAATCTAGATTACATGGTAATATACCGAACACCCATGGCAGTTTGGTGTTGGTCATGTTTTGCCCTCGGGAGAGGTTTAGTCAACGGATCCGCCACATTCAGATCTGTGTGTACTTTGCAAATCTTTATATCCCCATCCTGGATATGTTCTCGAATAGCGTGGAAACGCAGCTTGATATGCTTCACTTCTTGTGTGACCTTGGTTCTTGCGCATTGGCTATGGCGCCCATGTTATCACAGTAGATAGACATTGGGTCCAGCGCACTTGGAACCACACCCAGCTCTATAATGAACTCTTTCATCCATATCGCTTCTTGTGAAGCCTCCGAAGCAGCCATGTATTCCGATTCAGTTGAAGATCTCGCCACAACGCTTTGCTTTGCACTCCTCCAGCTAACTCGCACCATTCAAAATAAATAATTATCCAGTTGTGATTTAGAATCATCCGGATCGGTGTTCCAACTAGCATCAGTGTAACCATTAACAACGAACTGTTCATCACCTCCATAAGAACGAACCATATCCTTAGTTCTTCTCAAGTACTTAAGGATGTTTTTGACCATTGTCCAATGATCCACTCTCGATCACTTTGATATCTGCTAGTTAGACTAACGACATATGCGATGTCGGGTCTAGTACATAGCATGGCATACATTAGAGATCCTATGGCTGAGGCATAGGGAGTCTTACTCATCCTTTCTCTATCTTACGCCGATGTCGGACTTTGAGTTTTACTCAAGGTCGATATAAACATGGGCAAGAACCCTTTCTTGCTATCTTCCATTCCAAACCTCTTTAGAACTTTGTCCAAATATGTACTTTGTGACAATGATATTTGGCGTTTCGATCTATCTCTATAAATCTTTATGCCTAATATGTAAGCTGCTTCGCCAAGATCCTTCATTGAAAAACTATTATTCAAATACTCTTTGACACTATTAAGAAGGTCTACATCATTCCCAATCAACAATATGTCATCTTTGGTCAACTTTGGTCACCTGCAAGTTCTTGTCATTGTACATACATGCATATCATAGAGAACCGCCAACGGGGTACCCCTTGCACATGATACAGGAGCTATCCCGTGATCAAAATGACAAGGCAAGCAGACAATGAGCATCTAAGCGATTTTTTTATTTACTATGTGCATATCTTTTTATTGAGGATGCTTCATAGAATGCGCATTATGGTGATGCTGGAAGTTTCCACCATGATTTGGCATGGCTTAGGCTAGTGGCCTAGGCATTTCTCTAACACAATGTATAGACTCCATGAACTCACAAACTCCCCTTTTATTTCACACCGTCGATATCCGCAAACAAAAGAGCAAGGTAGCAACTGGATAGGATATCCAAAAAGTGTTGAAAGCGTTCCCCGTGACAACACGGTTCTGCTGACTCCCAGCATATAATTTGCAAGCATATAACTTTCATGGACAAGTCACAATGGCTCAGGATTATTAAGTGCAAGGAATAAAGTGTGCCATCAAGTTCGTGAGAGATTTACTAACTAACTTTCTCAAAACAGACAAACATTTTATTTGGAAGAAAACAAGGCATATAGAATATGCATTGAAATAGAAAACGATGCTAATAGGTAGGTATGGTGGACACAGTTGGCAATAATGGTTTTGGGGAGTTGGAAACACAGGTACAACTCATACTCAGTGCAAGTGAAGGCTATCAATAAAGAGGGAGCGACAAACGAGAGAGCAATAATTGTCATAATCATGCTTGCAACAAAACATGACTAATTATGGCATGAAAGTGATACAAGAACTTTGAGGAAAAATAAATCATCAAGGCTTACTGACTATTGTTTAGTCATATGCATGCGTGAGCATGTGCCAAGTCGATTCACATGAAACTTTCAGATGAGGATACCACAATATCATACCAAAGTATGAATAAAACAATGCAAGCAACCATTCATATGGCATGCTACAAACTATTAGCATGGTGGAGCTAATCATAGACAAGCAAGAACTACTAAGCATCCATCAGTAACACACTCCTTACAATGAACAGACTAAGCATGCTCACAATGATGAGTATATGTACAAAAATGAAAACAAATAGAGTTCGTTACCAGCCTCTTACCACTCCTCAAGTTATCTTAATCTTCATTATTGCCATTCACTTGTGTGACTTGAGTAATAACATGAAACCATAATCCACCAAGGATGGCTGAACCCTGCAAAGAACTCACAAAACCAAAGAAGAATAGCAAATATTTTTGGTGTTTTCAATTTTTCAAACAAGCCAACAAAGCAAAAACAAGCAAAGCAAAAACAAGCAAAGCAAAGCAAAATCTTTTTGGATATTTCTTTTAAGTAAAACCAAAGAAAAAAGCAAAGAAACAAACCAAGAGAAACAAAGAAAATATTTTTGGTATTTTTGTGTTTTTGAGAAAGAAGCAACAAGAACCAAAAAGAAAGCGAAACAACGGATATACAAAGAACCGACCGAACATGATATATATATGAGTGTGATGTCGGTATACCTCCCCCCAAGCTTAGGCTTTTGGCCTAAGTGGAGCTCAAACCCATGGTTCCCAAGTAGGTTCACCTCCGTAGTATGACGAGGAGGTTCCCTCGTCCTGGTACGAGCTCGAGGACTCCCCTGATGGCTGGAAACTGAATGTTTCTTATCTTTCCCCGTTGAGCTCTACGATTATCATCATTGGTTATTCCGCGGTAGAGCTCCAACAAATCACCGGGTTGAGCTGGAATCTTCTTTGCTGACCCAGCTATACCAAGTCCTAGAGCCTCACAAAATTTCTTCAAAGTCATATGGTAAGACCTGCCATAAATTTTGAAAGAAACATCTGGATTAAACATACTGTTGGTAAAGGAGAAGCTCTCCACAAATGTTTTATTCAGCATAGCATATTGCACGCTCTCATCCTGCATAAGGCTTGTTAGTCCAGCCCTCTAAACCAAGGTCATAAAATCATTAAGAATCACAACAGCCCGCAAGAAGGTTTGGCAAGGAAAGGCGGAGGGGTGCGCATCCCCCTCATCTCCCTCGTCGCCGAATCGCGGAGTGATGAGATCCTCATTGTATGACGGCCCAGCACGGGAGGATGATCTTGAACGCCTTGCCCTTCTAGGTGCATCACTCTCAAATATCTCTCCAAACGCGTGGTTGTCCATGAGCACTCTTTTCTGAAATTTTTAGACAAACATCAAACCAAGTGATTTCCAAGTTGATAAATGATGAGAAACTACTATAGGAACTTGCTAGAGGGCTACACATGCATCAAAATGAAATCTCTAAGCAAAAAACAAGCATGCAATCTCACACAACCTGTCACCTATAGCAGCAAAATACTCAAGATACAATCTACCAATCACAAATCTAATTGGACAAGTCGAGGAGGCACATACCAAGGAGCAATCCCTCCAAAAATCAGCAACAAAGATGGGCTGAGCAAGGAGATCGAAAATTGTGATCAAGAATAGAAAGAACTCGAGCTTGAGCAAGTTTTCCGGTGTTTTTCGGGAGAGAGAAAGAAAATGGCTGTGAGGGGGCACCTTGGAGGGGCCCAGGTGGGCCAGACCCCCCTAGGCGTCACCCATGGGTAGGCCGCGCCCACCTGGGGTGTGGGCGCCTGGGGTGGCCCCCTGGGTCACTCCAGGTGTCCCTCTGTTTATTTTTAATTTTCTGGGATTTTTCGGAAAACTTTATTTTTGGCCAATTTTCAGGGTATGAAAATTGATTTTCTCGCAGAAACAGTTTTTTCAGAAGAAGCAAAAGCAAACCAAAAGCCAAACTACAGAAGTTCTAAGACACTCTAACAAGCAAACAACTAGCAAAAGAAAGGCAAAGACTAGGAAGGAGAAAAGTAAAAGAAAGCAAGTATAACCACAATGAAAACATTATTTTGTTCATAAAAATCCTTTTGTTAACAAGGTTGATCAAGTCTTGTTACCAAAGTAATCTTATATGAAACAAAACTTTGCAATCCACAAGGTGATTATGTTACCTCATACTTGATAGAAATGGTCCCAATCATAATAATTTCAAATTTTTCTAGTGGAATGGGACAATATATTTCTCCAACCTTGATGCTCTCAATATTTTCAATGGAATTCAGGCAATATCTCTTAGCAACCTTCTTGGGGAAATAGACAATGTGATCTTTGTCATTAATATTGAATGTTACTTTCCCTTGATTGCAATTAATAACAGCACCTGCAGTATTAAGAAAAGGTCTCCCAAGAATAATAGACATATTATCATCTTCAGGCATTTCAAGCACAACAAAATCAGTTAAAACCAGAAATTATGAGCCACTTGCACAGAAACATCCTCACATATACCAACAGGAATATTAGTTGACTTATCAGCCATTTGCAAAGATATATTAGTTGGTATCAACTTTTCTAGCTGGAGTATATTGTAGAGAGAAAAAGGCATAACACTAACTCCAGCTCCCAAATCACATAAAGCAGTTCTAACATAATTATTCTTAATAGAGCAAGGAATAGTTGGTATATCTGGATCACCAAGTTTCTTTGGAACTTTACCATTGAAGGAATAATTAGCAAGCAAAGTAGAAATCTCCTCATTAGGAATCTTCCTTTTATTAGAGATAATATCCTTCATATACTTTGAATAAGGAGGCAATTTAATAGCATCTGTCAAAGGAATTTGCAAAAATAAAGGCTTCATCCACTCACAAAACTTGTTGTAGTGTTCTTCCTCCTTTGACATGTGTTTCTTACCTGGAAAAGGCATAGATTTCTGCACCCAAGGTTCTCTTTCTTTACCATGTTTATTAGCAATAAAATATTCCTTAGTGTACCTGGTGTTCTTAGTGTGCTTCTCAGGTTCTTCCCCAACTTCCTCCTTATCAGGAGCATCATTTTTATCATTACCACTCTTAGTTTCAGCATCAGAGACAGATATACTATTAGGGTCTATAGTAGGTTCAAGTGATTCCTCAACTACCTTATGTTTCTTTTTCTTTCTCTTACGAGGACTGCCACTACTTTCACCTTGTTGAGAATCCTGCTCAATTCTTTTAGGGTGTCCTTCAGGATATAAAGGATCATGAGTAGATATACCACTCCTAGTTCTAATTCCATAAGCATGTTTATCTCCTGAGGCATTAACTAGCATATCCTTTTGTACCTTAGCAAGTTGATCAAGTTGAGTTTGAACCATTTGAAAGTGTTTACAAAGCATTTTTAATATCATTAGAAGTTCTTTCCACAATATCTTTCAACTATTTAATAGCTCTAGAGTTTTCCAATAAATGATTCTGAACTTGTTTATTAAAATTACCTTGTTTAACGATAAATGTGTCAAGTTCCTCTAAGCATTGATCAGGAGGCTTACCATAGGGAATATCACCTTCATTAAAGTGGAGAGAGTGTACCTCAATAGTAGATGAATGGGGAATTGGCTTACATAATTCTTCTATAGGAGGTAGATTCTTCACGTCTTCAGCTCTAATACCTTTCTCCTTTAGACATTTCTTGGCTTCCTTCATCACTTCATCATTTAATGCAATAACTCCCCTCTTCTTTGGTGTTGGTGTTGGAACTGGTTCAGGAACAACTGGTTTAAGAATAATATTCTCAGGTGTATTTAGCTCAATTGAAGTCCAATCATCATAATTCTTGCTTATTTTTGCCATCAATTCTTCAGCATCTGTAGGAGTTTTTTTCCTAAAAACACAATCAGCAAAGCTATCTAGGTATGTCCTAGAATCATCAGTTAGTCCATTATAATAAATATGAAGAAGCTCATTCTTAGGCAATGGACATCCAGGATGTGCATGAATCAAGGCACAGAACCTTGTCCATGACTCAGGCAAATTCTCTTCTTCTCCCTGTTTAAAATCAAAAAGTCTCTACAAAGCAGCATGTCTAGCACTGGGAGGAAAATGTTTCTAGAAGAAAGAAGCAATCAAGCAATCAGGGCTATCAATGGAACCGGGAGGTAATCTATTAAACCAAGCCCTAGCTTCTTCTTTTAGTGAAAAAGGGAAGATCTTAGTAACAAAGTACTTGCGTAGCTTAAAATCATCAGAGAATAAAGCACTCATAGTAGAAATCTCATTCATATGAGCCACAACACTGTCATTTTCAGTCCCACAAAAAGGTTCTTTCTCAACAATGTCCAAATAGGATAAATCAAAAGAGAAATCATAATCTTTATCTTTAATATCTATGGGAGAGGTGGCAAACTTAGGATCAGAAGACAACTTAGGAATAATGGTGCATCTAGCAAGGAGACTCTTGATAGCACTAGTACCATGTGTGTTTCGACACTCTTCAACAAATTCATCTGTGAACTCAATGTAACCATCATTAATATCATAACTCTCTCAAGACTCAGGTGAGCTAACAGGTGTAACAGTGTCTTCACTAGGAGTTTCGGTATTTCCTAGACTAGACATAGTAGCATCTAGGAAAGGACCTAATGAACCACTCGCATCAAGCACAGTAGAAGTAACATCATGAGCATCAAAAGCGGTTTCAGATTCAGCGGTAGTACCAGTGTGTGTAGCATGAGTATGTGGTGGTGGTGTGACAAACTTACTTATAACAGACGGTGAACCAAGAGCAGTAGAGGTGTTTAGGACTGTATCTCTTCTTGTAGTGGATGGTAAAATAGGGAACTTTCCATCACGAGACTTCCCTATGATGAAAGGAGTAGCAGTAAACAATAATAGATCCAAGTGAACTTATAAATAAAGCTATGCTCCCCGGCAATGGCGCCAGAAAATAGTCTTGATGACCCACAAGTGTAGGGGATCGCAACAGTCTTCGCGGGTAGTATTACCCAATTTATTGATTCGACACAAGGGAGCCAAAGAATACTTGCAAGCCTTAACAACTGAGTTGTCAATTCAGCTGCACCTGGAAATAGTTCTTGCTCACAGAAGTTTATCAGTAGCAACAGTTTGTAGTGGCAACAACAACAGTGAAACAGGAGAAAAAGTAACAGTAACAATAGGATTCGAGTGCGGTAGGCATAGGGATGGATGGACGGGCGTTGCATGGACGAGTCTAAACATGTAACTTCAAGATCTAGGGCATTGCAGATAAATAATAACAAGCATCCAAGTACTAAACAATCCTAGGCATGTGCTCCAAATATAGTCATACGTGCTCGCAATGAGAACTTGCACAACATCTTCGTCTAATCCAGCCAGCCACGTGGCCTCTAGGGAACTACTGGCAATTAAGATGCTCCTTTTAATAGAGCATCAGAGCAAAGCATTAACACTCCATGAACACATGTGATCCTCACACCACAGCCATCCACTCAGTTGTCCTAATTATTGTCACTTCGGGGCCTTTGGATCCAGACAATGATATGTGTACACAACTTGCAGATAAGATCACAAACAATACTATCATAATGATCCAATAATAAGTTCAGATCTGAGATCATGGCACTCGGACCCTAGTGACAAGCATTAAGCACAACAAGTTGCAATAAAGTCAAATATCACTAATAGAGATACTAGGCACTATGCCCTAACAATCTTATTCGATCACATGATAGAATTCATCCAATCCCTACCATCTCCAAGCCTACAGCGGGGGATTACTCACTCATGGATGAGGGAAACATCGATGGTTGATGGAGATGCGTTGATGATGACGATGGCGATGATCCTCTCCAAATTCCCCGTCCTGGCAGGGTGCCATAACAGAGTTTCTGGATCCGAATCTTGGTTTCTGATGGTGGCAGCAAACCGGAACTCTTTCTAGAAAAACATCGAACCCCCCTCGGTTTTTAGGTCAAGGGGCAACTTATAGGCGTAGAGGGAACCCGAGGGGTGCACAGTGGTGCACCCCTAGGCGCAGGGCAGGCCCACCGCGCTGGCAGGGCGTGGGCCCCTGTGCCTCCACTCCGTTTAAATCTTCCGCCCGTGGATCTTCTGGTGAAATATAATTTTTGGCATATTTTCCGGGATTTTTTCTAATAGTTGATTTTCTGCACAAAAACTAGACACCAAGGTAATTCTGCTAAAAACAGTGTCAGTCCGTGTTAGTTGTATTCAAATCACACAAGTTTAGAGGATAAACAATAGCAAAAGTGTTCGGGGAAGTAGATACGTTTTGACGTATCAGGATCTAGATCTTGGAGTCTTTTGTGGATTTCATCCATTGTTCTTCCTCTCTTATTCCCCCATAAGATTTTATAGCTTTGGTGGAATTTGGGAGAGAAGGACTTGGGCACTTCTTATGTTCTTGCCACTGTATTTGTTGCATCAGTTTGAGTTCTCAGTCAAGATTCGATTGGGTGAAAGTTGAGAATGTTTTTACTCTTGGGTTCTTGGAACCCTAGACGGTTTAGTTGTTTTGCAGGTTTGTGGATTACTTGAGGCCTCCAATTAAGTTGTGGAGCCTTCCCAAGCTTGTTTGTTGGAAGCCTCCAATTGAGTTATGGAGAAGTTCCCCAACCTTGTGAGAGGTTCCGGATTGCCACCGACAAGTGCACTGATAGTTGAAGTGTGGATCGATCCCGTTGGGGTGAGATTCACATGAGAACAAGGGAGGCCTTTTATGGCGTTGGTGGTTTGAAACCACCCCCTCTCCAAACAAGACATACTCCATGTTGGGAGGAACTCAGTAAAACATCGTCATCTACGCGTGCCTCGATTATCTCTATATCCGAGCTCTTACTTATGCAGCTTACTTTGTGATAGCATTCGTGCTTGAAGTATATATCTTGCTATCACATAGTTGCTTGTCTTGCTTAGCATAAGTTGTTGGTGCACATAGGTGAACCCTAGTTGTTCTAGGTTTTGTGCTTAACAAAGTAAACTCTAGTTTAATTCCGCCTTTGTGAGCCACTCTCGGAAAAGTTTTAAACCGCCTATTCACCCCCTCTAGGCGACATCTATATCCTTTCAGACTTCAATTCTACTTTGCATGAATTGCTACTCCATAACAATGCCTTGTGTATCCTCATGTATGAGCCCTAAGAGCTATGCCAAGTTGGATAATTGACAAACCGAGACGGATACAAGAACATTGAACTAGGCAAACCGGCGCCAAAACTGACCCGCCGGCTTCAGCGCCAAAAGGTCCAGATGAACCGGCGCCAGCATCGTCATACAATCTAGTGAATCAAACCGGAAAAATACGGTTTCAAACCGATGCATGCCGAAATCGTTTGTAGTACACTAAACCGGCACGAGGGGCTCAAGAACCTCCCACCGAGTCGTCCTGACCAATCCGGCACTAGTTCCGGCGCCGCCAGCTTTTACCACCGGTTTCACTTTGTCTACACAAATCTTTGAGTTTGATGCCTTGGAATATTCTTTTTATCTACCCGCCCCAAGTACTCTGGCTCACCTTTGTTCCTTATACATAGATAATATAATAGACTAGAAAAAACTAAGAGTGGATCCCTTCTAGTTGTGTCTCACCTCGCTTCCAAGGGAGTCCATATTATCAATCCCTTCTTTGGATTTTTGCATATGGTGTCCAAGTTGTACAAGAATTTCATCTTGAGTGTCTCGAGCTGAAGTTGTCGAGATCTTCATCAAAGTGCTTGTACTTTCTTATTGGGATCCATAGAGTTCTCTTGTTGATATCGATCCTTACATATGGATTGTATTGGGTCGATAGCCACCGAAGTAAGCCAAGGGCATGTATTATGTTGTGTTTTGGTGTGTGGTGTTCTTTGCTTGGGCTTGGAGTGAGTTCGTCTTCACCTTCTCACCTTTTCCTTGTGAATCCCTCGCCTTCCCGCGAGAAACCATGAAAGATCGGGCCATCCCCGTGGTTAACCCATAACACTTCTTAAATGGGGTCGCGTCCTTCCCATTGCTTTCCCCTCTCCCACTCTCACCCAGACGCCACCCCCTGTGTGCACCGCGCCGACCAAGATCTATGGATGGTATGCCGCCCCATGCTACGTCCCCTCAACGCCGCTCCTCCTCGTGTTCGACGTCGTCCCGCGCGCGGCTCACACAACGTGGAGGTCAGGTGCTCTGCCCAGGGACGACATCGAGGACCAGTCTCCAGGTCTACCGGCCGCCCCTTCGGCTAGGACGTCCCTTGGTGAGGTTTTCATGTCGTAGATGAAGCAACTACAAACACTAGACGAGGCTCACTTGAAGAGCCTCAAGCGAGGTGCGCACGAACCCGGATGACGTTGTCACCCGCGTGCGCCTTGAAGAAGCTAAGGTGGAGCTCGGCGAGCAGAAAGGGACTTATCGCTCTCTCGAGGAGGAGTGAGGCCTCGTTCGAGCAACCCCACGGTCGCATGACAAGGGTGACTTCCGCGACCTCAGCATCTAACGGCTTGCGTTCCGACAACGATGAATATCACTATCTTCGACGGTTAGGGCCTACGCTGGCGGCAATGAACTACATTGTATTGCTATTTTAATTTTCAGCAGTAAAATTTTTTGCAACCGCGGACGAATGAGACTTAGAGTGGCCTGTCATGTACGGACGTGGGTGGTGATTTGTCCGCGGGCCACCGCAAACGGAACGATACATACATAATCGCGGTCAGAATTGGGGGTGCCATTGGAGTCCCCTCGAGGAGTCGAGGCACAAGAACGCATCTGAAGAGAAATTTCAAGAACGCATCTGAAGAAAAAATTCAGGATTAATATTGCTCCACACTGATCTTATCACTGACGATCTGCACACGAAATTCCGAAGCAGCAGCGATTCGACTGGAACTAAAGGCGATAGAGGAATCAGGAATGTCGAATGCGTACAAGCAAGAGCACAAGCTGAGAGAGATTTGCGGTGGAGAGAAGAGAATCCATCTGCCGTGTCTAATTGGACCTACCGCGGAGGGAGCGGAGGCGGTCGAGCCACTGATCGTCGGGGATGCTGCCCGCCCACGGCGGCAGCGCGCCGGGGAACGCCACGCCGCGCATCGCGTCCACGATCCGAGCCGCGGCGCCTGCGGGCAGCTGGGCGCGTCGCTGGCGATCGTCCTCCGAGGAAGCCCGGGCCGCGGCCTCCGTCACGCTATGCTCTTCCTCGTCGCTCACTTCTTCGTCGGAAGCGAGATCCAGCGCGGAGATGCCGTTGTCGATCGCGTCAAGGCGGTGGTGAGATGCATGGTCGGGGTCGGGCTCGGTGTCTGTGTCGGTGTCCGTTGCGGCGCCGGAGATGGGGAGGTAGTCGGCGTCTACCTCAGACTCGGAGTCTGAGGCGGAGGAGTGGTCCTGGAGGCCGGTGGAAGCGGGGAGGTGGCCGTTCCCGGGGATGGACATGGTGGTGGCCGTTTGCGGGGACTGGAGGAGAAGACAAGCCCAGAGATATTTTAGGAGAAATACAAGGTGAGAGATGGACACAAGCCCCATGAGTTGGTGATATATTTGGGCCTGTTTGGACCGTGGAGGTGACTATTTTATTTTTTCTCATCCTCTCTGTGTGTTTATTGTTTTATTTTTTTCTGCGGTGAAAAGTAATATATTAAGCTATAACATGGTTACAATCTTTTTTACAATCTCATTCAACACATCAGGGAATCCTCTAATCCAGAATTGGGTGAGTTTAGACTCTCTTCCCAGCTTTGTCATGATATGCGCTGCATCATTCTGACATTTGTTTATTTTGCTAACTGTAACGTTTCTTTCAGTACAACCTTCCTTAATGCTGCGGGTCAGGTGGACAAGGGCAGATTGGTCCTTGCCCACAGTGAGCATATTAACAGCCGTGGCACAATCCATTTCTATATCAATCGGGGCTGTTGACCAGTTGAGAGCAAGTTTCAGACCCTCGTCACAGCCAACCATCTTTGACTCCAATGCTGAAGCACAGTGCAACAACACTCTACAAGCTGCAAATATGACATCTCCCTGCTCATCTCTCAAGATCATTCCTGCACCTCCTTCTCCTGTGCTCGGCATGAAACTTCCATCTACGTTTAGCTTCAGTCGTCCTCGCGTTGGTTTTTGCCACCCGCTTTCCTCACCATTTATCCTCTGTTTCCTCTCCTCCCTCTTGTCTACAGTTCCGACGAGTGATGCTACTTGTTTCCCTTTGCAAACGTCCGCTTTTGGGTGTTGTTTGATCATCAGAAGAGTCTCCACATAGCTACATAAGAAACGTTTTGAAATTTCCGCCGGAGGTGCTGGTTTATTGTGAGTTAACTCATTATGTATGTACCAAGCTCTCCATAAGACCATTAGCACCAACATCCTTTGTGTCTCTTTTAGTTTGGCCAGCAATGGGAGGACCCAGTCGCCGCCTGAATTCTCCATTTTTTCCACAGCCGGCAGATCCCAGCATTGTCTCATCACCCGCCATAAGTTCCTTACTTGTGGGCATGTCACCAAAGCATGGAACGAGTCCTCCTCCTCCTGGCCACAAATGCGACAGATGGCCGAAGCCTCAAGCTTCCTTTTCTTCAGAAGTAGCTGTGTAACCAGACCATCCCGTGCTAATTTCCAAGCAAAGGTTTTAACCTTAGGCGGTGCTGCATTTTGCCAGATCATTTTCCATTCATTATTGCTTCCATCTGGTCGGCTACTAGTTGCTCCAGCATCTCTCTCCCGTTCCTATTGTTCCATCCTGTTGCCAGACGCACTTTTGATGTAAAACGATTCCGCCATCGGGTCCCCAAGCCACAAAGTCAGCGTCATTCCTTCTTGATGGTCTAATCTTCAGGATCTGCTCAATATCAATAGGTTGGAAGTATGTATGCAGCAGTGTGACGTTCCACGATCCGTCAGGGTCCAATAATTCAGAAACCCACTTCAATCTACATCTTTTCTTGGGGGAAATTGTTCTATAGAAATTATTCCTGGGATCCACGGGTCACGCCATATCCGTACATTTGTGCCATTGCCAATCCTCCAGATCACCCCCTTTTTTAGAAGTTCTAGCCCATACTCGATGACATGCCAAGTTGACGGGGCGTTCCCAGTAAACACAGTGTCAAGTATGTTCCCATCCGGATAATATTTTGCTCGCAGCACTTGGGCGCATAGTGACTCCGGGTTATGAATGAGCCTCCAGGCTTGTCTCGCCAATAAAGCTTGATTAAACATTCTTATATCCTTGAACTCCATACCCCCTTTAATTTTTGTCTTCAGCATTATATCCCAAGCAACACTATGCATCTTCCTTTCGCCGTTCTCTCCACCCCAGCAAAAGTCGCGAATAATTTTGTTCAGATCGTCACAAAGTCCAAGGGGTACACCCCCATCACGTACGTAGCCAAAGATTGTGCTATCGCTTTGATGAACACCTCCTTGCCTCCTTGCGCCATTTGATTCTCTATCATCATTACTCTCTTCGCAAGATTTTCTTGGAGGCTTTGAAATTTTCCTTCAGACATTCTCCCTTCCGGTGTAGGCAGCCCAAGATATTTTGTCTCAAAATTTTCAACTGTGACCTGCAGCGTGTTTTTCACCTGTTGTTTAACCTCTTCAGCACACGCCGGCCCAAAGTAAATAGAGCATTTATTGGGGTTGATCAACTGTCCTGTGCCTCCACTATATTTGTCCAGCACCTGCACCACTCGCTCAGCTTCATTTGGGTCAGCCTTGAAAAACAGCAAACTATCATCTGCAAACAACAGGTGTGAGATTCCCGGAGCCCTCCGACAAATTTTCACAGGTGACAACCTATTTTCCTGGGATTCCTTATGCAACAAAGCAGATAAACCATCAACAACAAAAAGAAAAAGAAAGGGTGATAGGGGATCACCTTGTCGTAGACCACGAGAAGGCAAGAACGACTCCAGGAGGGTTTCATTGAGTTTTACCGAATATCTCATAGTGGTCACACACTCCGTAATCCAATTGATCCACTTATGAGAGAAACCCAACCTTTTCATCGAACTTCTTAAGAAGCCCCAATCCACCCTGTCATAAGCTTTCGACAAGTCTAATTTGTAGGCACAAAAATTCTTTGTTGCATTCTTATTATGCTCAATAAAGTGGAGGCATTTAAAAGCAATTAAGGCATTATCAGTTATAAGCCTACCAGGGACGAAGGCGCTCTGGTTTGGCGAGATGAGATCGCCCAAAACCGGTCTTAGTCTATTAACTAGGCATTTGGCCACAATTTTGTACACCACCGTACATAAGCTAATTGGTCGAAATTCCTTTAATTCAGTCGGGTGATCCACCTTAGGTATTAAGACAATTGTTGCTTCATTTACCTCAGCAGGCATTTTACTTGTTTCAAAGAAAAGCTTGACAGCGCTGATAATCTATTGTTTTAGTGTTCCCCAATTGCACTGGTAGAATCTAGCCGGAAAACCATCCGGTCGTGGAGCCTTAAGAGGACCTATCTGAAATAAGGCATCTGAAATTTCTTCATCAGTAAAATCACAAGTTAGAGCATTATTCATCTCATCGGTAACTTTATTTTGGAGGATCTGAAAGACATCATTACCATTCAAAGATGGGTCTCTAGTGAACAAGTTCTTAAAAAAAGAGGTAGTCATATTTTCCATATCATAAGGATCATCGTGCCACACACCTAGATCATCTTTAAGTTTCTTTACCTTATTCTTGCGAGCTCTCCATACCGCTTTTTGGTGGAAAAAATTCATGTTTCTGTCCCCCTCTTTTAGCCAAGCTATTCTCGAGCGTTGGAGCCACAACATTTCTTCGCGATAAAGTACTTCATCGATATAGTCTGAGACTCTACGCACCTCTGCCTCATCGCTCCTTTGGAGCAGCAAGTTTTCTAACTTCTTTTTGTTCCTCTCCAACTCTTGCAGGATGTTTCCGAATTTTTTCTTGCTCCAGTTCTGAAGTTTTGCCATGACTGCTTTCAGCTTGCACATAACGCCTGCTAAATCCTGTTGTTCAGTATTGTCCTGCCACACCTGCTCAATCATCTCGCCTAGCTCTCCAGCTCGTTCCCACAGTATTTCATACTATCTATTTGGTTTACGTCTTGGCATCCTCTGTTCCTGTTTTAAGAAAACTTGCAAAATAACGTGGTCAGAGCAGGGCGAGGGAATATGTTTAACTTCATAATCAGAAAAGATACTCCGCCATTTACTTTCTGCCACCGCCCTGTCAAGTCTAACTTTAACATTTCTATTTCCTTGTCTTTTATTATCATAGGTAAACGGTAAACCTCTAAAGCCAAGGTCTACCAAACTACAGGATTGGAGTGTATTTCTGAAGGCTGTCATCTGGTTCTCATTTCTAGGTGTGTGTGACATATGTTCAAATTGCCATAGTGCCTCGTTAAAATCTCCAAAAACAAGCTAGGGAAGATCTGACTCATTTCAAAGATCTTGTAGCTGTGACCACACACGCTGTCTATTTTCGACTCTAGGCTCTCCATAGATACAAGTGATTCTCCACAAGGGTTCTTCCGGGGAAAGCCGAATATACGCATCAATAAAAAATTTATTCAGAGCTTTAATCTCAATAGACATACTCTCATGCCAAAAGAGGGCAAGCCCTCCACTCAAACCCTCACTACTGACACCAGCAAACCCACGCAAACCTAAACGACTCCTAAGACGACGCACTTTATTTTTATTCTGTCTAGTTTCACAAAGAAAAATTAAACTAGGACGCGAAGACTGGGAGAGTAACACTAGCTCTCGAATTGTCAAAGTCCCTCCTGCCCCTCGACAATTCCAGCCTATGCAATTCATTGTGGCAGGCGAGACCACACATTTGGCCTCGCCGCTTGTCTGCCCTCCGGCAGCCCTTCTTTGCAATGCCTCCAGTGCCTCCCAGCTGCATCTCCTTCTTCCTTTCTCCTCCATGCCCAGTATTGATCTTCTTTCCGCGCTTTGGTTCCACCTGTGGATCAGCTTGCTTGAGTGACAACGTCAGATCCAACTTCTTGCCTTGTACTTCCTGTTCCTCAGCACCTCGCTTCCCAAGTACCGACTCCGCGTTAGACATTGTGACATCAGTGCCACTCCCAACCGATACATCCAGGTCGCGGATCGGGGGTATCATGTCACTCCTCGTCGGTCCTTTTACTGCCTCTGTGTTGCCTGTCCCGTCCATCAGCGGCTCAGATGGAGTTGCCTCAAACACTGGATTTTCTTGCACTGACGTGAATTGGCTAGGGCCTCCTTCAACAAAGTTAGGCTCCTTTGGTGCAGATGGTGACATTGCATAGTTCAGGTGCCAGTCCTTCAGGTGCCGATCTGTCGTCCCCGGATTCCTCCTCAGCCCCATCTTCTGAATCACATCAGCTAAGCCCTTCGCTGTCACGTCATCTGTCATGTCCCCTGTCTCGTCGAACCCATCATGTGCATCCGCACTCTCCGGTATTTCCACCGTGTAAGGAGTAGTCACAACTGGCCTCGCATTCATTCTCGATCCTGGCCTTCCAAGCGGTGATGCACCGCCATCTGCTACACCCCGTGAGAAGAGGTTTCTTCGAGCTGCCGGGTGGTCTGATGTTGAAATCGGCCTGCATTCATACTTCCGTTTCGACGAGCACCTCAGAGTGGCATCATAATTCAGAGAAGCAGTTCCTTGTGAGAGCATCTCACACTGTTCCTGGTTATGGCCAATCAGACCACAATGGAAGCAGAAGTACGGAACATGTTCGTATCGCATTGGAAATATTCTGGATTTTGACTGTCCCTTCACCGTTGTCTTGAACCTTGCAATCAAACGTTGTTTGAGAGGCCAATCAATACGGACCCATAGATAATCCTTGTGCAGGGGTTCGTAGCATGGAAAACAAAAAATTTCTACCGCATACAAACAAACAAGCCAAGATCTATCTACTAGATTGTAGCAACAAGTCGATAGAATAACTCACCCTCGAAGATTCCAAAGTGTTTAACGAGAGCAGATTCTCGTGGGTGATGTAGTCATTTCTTGCCGATCTCAAGATCGTGTGACGATCCTTCCGGCGCCCAGCGTTCACAGCGCTCCCATGATTTCGGTCGATGAAGACCTTCCTCTCCTTGTTCCAAAGAAAATGGAGGTTGTAGCACTCTCCTCGCGATTCCCAAGAAGACGACGGCAGTGACCTAAGTAGAGGGGAGATCTCGCAGGGCTTCGCCTTAAGCCAGAGCGAGTATGGTGGACTATGAGAGAGGCCTTGGCGATCTAGGGTTTAGAGGCACCAAGGAGAGAGGGCTAGGCCGACGGCTAGGGTAAGGTGAGGGCCCCAACTCGGCAGCTAGGAGGAAACCCTAGGCGGCAAGCACTTGGTGGCCGTGCTAGGGTTAGGGGTTTTGGAGAGAGGTGTAGGTCTAGAGGGCACCTTCCCTCCTTTTATAGGTGGGAGGGCGCGGCCAAGGGGGAGGGAGTCCTCCCCCAAGTCAGCCTCCTTGGCCGGCGGTGGAGGGAGGAGGACTTCCTCCCCAAGTAGGTTTCCTACTCTTCCTCCACCAAGCAAACTTGCCGTTTGACTTTTCAAATTGGCGTTTGACTTTTCAAACTAGGATTTGATTTATCCCTTTATTTTTACCAACCATGATACCTAGTACATGATGCAACCATTCCAACTTGTTATGACACATTCATGTACCCTTCCCCTCCGGTCTTGGGACCTTGGGACCTTCTAGAACATTCCGATGAAAACACGTAATCATTCTCCAACTCCGAAACAGGACTTTCCTTATATGAATCTTATTCTCCGGACCATTCCGGATCTCCTCGTGATATCCCGGATCCCATCCGAGACTCCGAACAACATTCGGTCTCTTACTCATCATTCCATAACTACTCATTAACATCGAATCCTTAAGTGTGTCTCCCTACGGTTCGTGAATTATGCGGACATGATCGAGACACTTCTCCGAACAATAATTGCGCCCTTGGGAGAGGTTTAGTCAATGGATCTGCCACATTCAGATCTATGTGTACTTTGCAAATATTTATGTCACCATCTTGGACATGTTCTCGAATAGCGGGAAAACGTAGCTTGATGTGCTTCAGCTTCTTGTGTGACCTTGGTTCTTGCGCATTGGCTATGGCGCCCATGTTATCACAGTAGATAGACATTGGGTCCAGCACACTTGGAACCACACCGAGCTCTGTAATGAACTCCTTCATCCATATCGCTTCTTGTGAAGCTTCTGAAGCAGCTATGTATTCCGATTCAGTTGAAGATCTCGCCACAACGCTTTGCTTTGCACTCCTCCAGCTAACTGCTGCACCATTCAAAGTAAATATGTATCCGGATTGAGATTTAGAATCATCCGGATCGGTGTTCCAACTAGCATCGGTGTAACCATTAACAACGAGTTGTTCATCACCTCCATAAGAAAGAACCATATCCTTAGTTCTTCTTAAGTACTTAAGGATGTTTTTGACCGCTGTCAAATGATCCACTCCTGGATCACTTTGATATCTGCTAGTTAAACTAACAGCATATGCAATGTCGGGTCTAGTACATAGCATGGCATACATTAGAGATCCTATGACTGAGGCATAGGGAGTCTTACTCATCCTTTCTCTATCTTCTGCCGTTGCTGGACTTTGAGTTTTACTCAAGGTCGTATTGGGCAACATGGGCAAGGACCCTTTCTTGCTATCTTCCATTCCAAACCTCTAAAGAATTTTGTCCAAATATGTACTTTGTGACAATGATATTAGGCGTCTCAATCTATCTCTATAAATCTTTATGCCTAATATGTAAGCTGCTTCGCCAAGATCTTTCATTGAAAAACTATTATTCAAATATTCTTTGACACTGTTAAGAAGGTCTACATCATTCCCAATCAACAATATGTCATCTACATATAGTATTAAGAATGCTACAGAGCTCCCACTCACTTTCTTGTAAATACAAGCTTCTCCATAAGTTTGTATAAAACCAAAACTTTTGATTACCTTATCAAAATGTTGATTCCAACTTCGGAATTCTTGCTTCAATCCATATATGGACCGTTGAAGTTTGCATACCTTGTTAGCATCTTTAGGATCGACAAAACCTTTGGGTTGCATCATATACAACTCTTCATCAATGTCTCCATTGAGGAACGCTGTTTTGACATCCATCTGTCATATCTCATAATCGTAATATGCAGTGATTGCTAACAAAATCCTCACAGACTTTAGCTTCGCTACTGGTGAGAAAGTCTCATCGTAGTCAACTCCTTGAATTTGTCGAAACCCTTTTGCGACAAGTCGAGCTTTATAGACAGTAACATTACATCAACATATGTTTTCTTCTTGAAAATCCATTTGTTCTCGACAGCCTTTCTGCCATCTGGTAAGTCCACCAAAGTCCATACTTGGTTTTCATACATGGATCCAATCTCGGATTTCATGGCGTCTTGCCATTTATTGGAATCTGGGCTCATCGTCGCATCCTCATATGTCACAGGGTCATCGGTGTTGTCCACCAACATGACACTTATAACGGGATCATACCAATCAGGAGTGGTACGAGTTCTCGTTGACCTGCGAGGCTCTGTAGCAACTTCAACCGAAGTTTCATGATCATCATCATTAGCTTCCTCTCTTGTTGGTGTAGGCACCACAGGAACTTCTTCGGTCTTTGCGCTACTATGAGTTCGAGAGAAGGTTCAACAACCTCATCGATTTCTACTTTCCTTCCAGTCACTTCTTTCGAGAGAAATTCCTTCTCTAGAAAGGATCCATTCTTGGCAACGAAGATTTTGCCCTCAGATCTATGATAGAAGGTATACCCAATTGTTTCCTTCGGGTATCCTATGAAGACACATTTTTCCGCTTTGGGTTCAAGCTTGTCCGGCTGTAACTTCTTTACATAGGCTTCACAACCCCAAACATTAAGGAACGACAATTTAGGTTTCTTCCCAAACCATAATTCATACGGTGTCATTTCAACGGATTTAGATGGTGCCCTATTTAAAGTGAATGCGGCTGTTTCTAATGCATAACCCCAAAATGATAGCGGTAAATCTGTAAGTGACATCATAGAACGAACCATATCTAAGAGAGTTCGATTACGATGTTCGGACACACCATTACGTTGTGGTGTTCCCGGAGGTGTCAATTGTGAAAGTATTCCGCATTTCTTCAAATGCTCGCCAAACTCGTAACTTAGATATTCACCTCCATGATCAGAACGTAGAAATTTAATCTTCTTGTTACGTTGATTCTCTACCTCACTTTGAAATTCCTTAAACTTCTCGAAAGTTTCGGACTTATGTTTCATGAAATAGATATACCCATATCTACTCAAGTCATCCGTGAAGGTAAGAACATAACGATAACCACCGCGCGATGCTACACTCATTGGACCACACACGTCGGTATGTATGATTTCTAATAAGTCCGTAACTCTCTCCATCATACCAGAAAATGGAGTCTTAGTCATTTTACCCATCAGACATGCTTCGCATCTTTCAAGTGATTCGAAATCAAGTGATTCAAGAAGTCCGTCGGAATGGAGTTTCTTCATACGCTTCACTCCAATATGACCAAGACGACAGTGACACATATAGGTCGAGTTATCGCTCAATTTCAAACGTTTAGCTTCAATGTTATTAATATGTGTATTTCCACTATCGAGATTCAATAAGAATAGACCATCTATCAAAGGTGCATGTGCATAAAACATATTACTCATATAAATCGAACAACCATTATTCTCGGACTTAAACAAGTAATCGTCTCGCAATAAACAAGATCCCGATATAATGTTCATGCTCAACGCAGGCACCAAATAACAATTATTTAAGTATAAAACTAATCCCGATGGTAGATGAAGAGGTAGCGTGCCGACCGCGATCACATCAACCTTTGATCCATTTCCAACGCCGCGATCACCTCGTTCTTCGCTAGCTTCCGTTTATTCTGCAGTACCTATTTCGAGTTACAAATATGAGCAACCGAACCAGTATCAAATACCCATGCACTACTACGAGTACTAGTGAGATACACATCAATAACATGTATATCGGATATACCTTTCTTCTTTATGTTGCCGTTCTTCAAATCCGCCAAGTACTTTGGGCAATTCCGCTTCCAGTGACCCTCTCCCTTGTAGTAAAAGCACTCAGTATCAGGCTTAGGTCTAGCCTTGGTCTTTTTCTTTGGTGCAGCAACTTTCTTACCACCCTTCTTGAAGTTTCCCTTTTGCTTAGACTTGCCTTTCTTGAATTTGGTGGTCTTATTGACCATCAACACTTGGTGCTCTTTCTTGATCTCCACTTCTGCAGATTTCAACATGGAGAAGAGTTCTGGCAACTGCCTTTTCATGCTTTGCATATTGTAGTTCATCACAAAGTTCTTGTAACTTGGTGGTAGTGATTGGAGGACACGATAAATCCCCAAGGCATTAGGAATCACTATACCCAAGCTTTGGAGTTTTTTTGCGTGCCCAGACATCTTAAGAACATGCTCACTGACGGAGCTGCCCTCTTCCATCTTGCAGTTAAAGAACTTTTCAGAAGCCTCATAACTCTCAACTGCCGCGTGAGTCTCAAATATCAATTTGAATTCACGGACAATATCATGTGGGTCTGAGTTCTCAAACCTTTTCTGAAGCTCTGATTCCAAACCATACAAGATAGCACACTGAACTGTGGAGTTCCGATTCTTCCGAGCGAGGTAAACATTCTTTACTTCATCGGTAGCATCAGCTGCAGGCGGGTCACCCAGCGGTGCATCCAGCACATAGGTCAAATTACCAGCATTGAGGACAATCCTCAAATTGTGGAACCAATCCGCGAAGTTGCTTACATTGTTTTTCAACTTCTCTTTCTCTAGGAACACATTAAAATTGATGGTAGGGGTCGCCATTGATCTACAACATATTTGCAATAGTTTAGACTAAGTTTATGACAAATTGAGTTCTAATTAATAGTTAAATTAATCTAGGTGAACTCCCACTCAAAACAATATCCCTCACATTGTTTTAGTGATCACACGAACCAAATCCACTACATCAAAACCGATCATCACGAGAGTTGATGTAGCTTCAATGGCGAACAATTGACATGTTCATCATATCTACTATATGATTCATGCTTTACCTTTCGGTGATCCGTGTTCCGAGACCATGTCTGTACATGTTAGTCTCGTCAAGATCAAATCTTAGCTTTCGCATGAGCAAATCTGGCTTGCTCACGTTGTATACACTTGCAGAATCTAACACACCCGATCATCACGTGGTGCTTCGAAACAACAAGCTTTAGCAACGGTGCTTACTAAGGATGAACACTTTAGAACTTGAAATTTATGTGCATGAGGGATCATCTTATAATGCTACCGTCGTTGACTAAGCAATACAAGATGCATATATTAACATCACATGCAATTCATAATATGTGATATGATATGGCCTTTCTTCTTGTGCTTCCGATCTCCATCTTCAAGCACGAACATGATCTCCATCATCATCGGCATTGCATCAAGGTCAATGACGCCGCTCCATGGTTGTCGTCCACCGGCTTCAACTATTACAACTACTTTGAATAGACACACGTGTTTTAACAGAAACTAAAGACAACCATATGGCTCATGCCGGTTGCCAACTTACAATAAGGATCATTGCATACATCAAATATAATCACAATCATGGCCATATCACATCACAGCACACCCCTGCAAAACAAAGTTAGACGCCTCTAATTTTCTTTGCATATTTTACGTGGTTTGGGGCTTTCAATAAGTGTCGCTCTAACTTACGAACAAGAACCACAAGTTGATGTTTGAACTATCAAGTGCCCGTTGTAAATTGGATCTATACTATAATGGGAGAGACAGACACCCGCAAAGCCACTTATGCAATACAAGTTGCATGTTGAGCGTGGAGCAAGTCTCATGAACGATGTCATGTAAGGTTAGCCCGGGCCGCTTCATCCCATCATACCGCAAGATGCAAAGTACACAAGAAGCAATTGATAATAAAAGCACCACCGCCCACAATGACCATTGTGTTCTACTCGTGCAACAGATCTACATATAGACACGGCTCTGATACCACTATAGGGGTTCGTAGCATGGAAAACAAAAAAAATCTACCGCATACAAACAAACAAGCCAAGATCTATCTACTAGATTGTAGCAACGAGTCGATATAATAACTCACCCTCGAAGATTCCAAAGTGTTTAACGAGAGCAGATTCTCGTGGGTGATGTAGTCGTACTCTTGCCGGTCTCAAGATCGTGTAGACGATCCTTCCGGCGCCGCGTTAAGCAGCGTTCCTTGATCGGTCACACGTTCGGTACTTGATGAAGACCTTCCTCTCCCTTGTTCCAGCAGGCAGCGGAGGTTGTAGCACTCTCCTCATGATTCCGGCAGCATGACAGCGTGGTACCGGAAGTAGAGGGGAGATCTCGCAGGGCTTCGCCTTAAGCCGGAGCGAGTATGGTGGACTATGAGAGAGGCCTTGGCGATCTAGGGTTTAGAGGCACCAAGGAGAGAGGGCTAGGCCGATGGCTAGGGCAAGGGGAGGGCCCCAACTCGGCGGCTAGGAGGAAACCCTAGGGCGGCGGCGGCGACTTGGTGGCCGGCGGCTAGGGTTAGGGTTTGGTGGAGAGAGGTGTAGGTCTAGAGGGGCACCCCTGCCCCTCCTTTTATAGGTGGGAGGGTGCGGCCAAGGGGGAGGGAGTCCTCCCCCAAGTCGGCCTCCTTGGCCGGCGGTGGAGGGAGGAGGACTTCCTCCCCAAGTAGGTTTCCTACTCTTCCTCCACCAAGCAAACTTGTCGTTTGACTTTTCAAATTGGCGTCTGACTTTTCAAACTAGGATTTGATTTATCCCTTTATTTTGCCCAGCCATGATACCTAGTACATGATGCAACCATTCCAACTTGTTATGACACATTCATGTACCCTTCCCCTCCGGAGTGCCGGACCTTCCGGACCCTTCTAAAACATTCCCGATGAAAACACCGGAATCATTCTCCAACTCCGAAACAGGACTTTCCTTATATGAATCTTATTCTCCGGACCATTCCGGATCTCCTCTTGATATCCCGGATCCCATCCGAGACTCCGAACAACATTAGGTCTCTTACTCATCATTCCATAACTACTCAACAACATCGAATCCTTAAGTGTGTCTCCCTACGGTTCGTGAATTATGCGGACATGATCGAGACACTTCTCCGAACAATAACCAATAGGGGAATCTGGAAATTCATATGGATCCCACATATTTCTACGATTACTTTGCGATCGAATGAACCACTTACATACGATACCAATTTCCCTTTGTCTCATGATAGTTTACTTATCCGAGGTTTTGATCGTCGGTATCTCTGCATACCTAGTTCAACCTTGTTACCGATAAGTACTCTTTTCTCGTTCCCGTGGTATGTGATCCCTTGTGAGCCAGTCACATGCTTGCAAGCTAATTGGATGACATTCCACCGAGAGGGCCTAGAGTATATCTATCAGTCATATGGATGGACAAATCCCACTCTTGATCCATGTGTCTCAACCCATACTTTCCGAACACTCAATGCCACCTTTATAGCCACCCAGTTACGGTGTGGTGTTTGATGTCATCAAAGCATCCTTGCGGTGATGGTGATAAGCATGATCTCATGGTCGAAGGAATTATGTTACTATGTATCAGAAAGCTTATAGCAATTGAACTATTAAAATGACTTGATCTTTATGCTACGCTTATCTATAGGAGTATGTCCATCATACCATTCTCCTAATGATATGATCTTGTTGTTAACAACATCTCAATGTTCATGATAGGGAAACCACAATAATTTATTAACCAACAAGCTAGTAATATGAAGAGGCTTTACCAGGGACTCTAATTTAGTTTACAAATCACACAAGTATTAATGTTTCCTGGTTAATACTATTATAGCATAAATGTAAATATTTATCATAAACACAAAGATATAATAATAACTACATTTATTATTGCCTCTAGGGCATATCTCCAACACCTTGTACTCCAGACTTGTTCGTTCAGCATCGACCTCCTCCACTTTCCCAAACTTTGACCCAATGAGCCTTCCATAATCCTCTGTTTGCTTAACGCATGGCACGTCATAGAACTTTACCCAGAGCTTGATTGAGTTCATGACAGTCTCTGATGGCTGCGCTCTGTCATTGAAAGGAGCAGTAAGACAGGCGACACCAAGATGTATCCATGGGCCGCCTTTGGCTACAAACTTATAATACTCCTCCGATTGGAAGGTGATGATGAAGAAGTTGTTTTTCAGCGGGGAAAAGGTCATCTTCTCACGAATCCTCCACACCCCAGCAGAGTGTTTCTGAATCAGCTCGTAGTTCGCCGCCGTCAGAGAATAGTAGCGGGCAAACAGCCTCCACACTTTGGGTTCCGTCTCCGCTTCTTCATCCTCGTCCTCCTCTTCCATGCTGAACTCATCCGCTAGGTCCGCGTCGCCGAAGGCGTGAGCCTCCGGCCCGCAGTTCCTCTCATCCTCTTCCTCCCCGTCCCAGTTGCCATCAAAGGCATCTCTGTCTTCGAAGATCGCAAGCTGTCGATCCATCTGCGCCGGCACGATCGCATCTCCAACTAACGGCTTCGGGTGGGAAAGTTCCTCACCGGATCTCCCCGTATCACCCCCACCGTCGGTCGTCGACATCGTTCGCCGAGGCTTCTGATCAAAGGGCTCACCTGGGTCGTATGTCTCCGTCTGCTCGCCGGAGGTTTTGTTGGGGTTTAGGTTTTGACCCTCCTTCCGTAGCTTTATATCTGGCGGCGCTGAGATACGATTCCGGTTTCCATCGTGGGCAACACGGCTTCTGGTTCCTTTCAAATTCCTTGAGATAGTCACGGACTCCTCTAAGGCATCACAATCACATAGACTTCCCAAATCCCGAGCACTCCCGTCCATGGCAGGGTGGCGGCGCATGATCGCCTCGGCGTCGCTCTCCCGAACCCTAGACGTAGCGTATTTCCCTTGTTTATTGAACTGACACTTCACGTCTTTCTAAAAAAACACTACCTACCTCCGTTCCAAAACTTAAGCCATATAAATTTTTTCAAAAGTCAAACCAACTAAAGTTGATTAAGTTTTTAGAGAAAAATATTAATATTTATAATATGTAATCCATACTCTTTCATACATCATAAAACATATTTTCACATGATATTTATATAATATAATAGTTTTTGATAGTTTTTTTTAAGTTTGGTCAAATTTTACATGGCTTGACTTTTTAGAAAAGTTATATGACTTAATCCTTGGGATGGAGGGAGTACTAGTTGACTGTCCGTGTGTTGCCACGGTACATCTAGTTTCTTTACAAGAGCATATGCAAAAAAGGAATAGAAAAAGATTGAGTTTATAGAAAAGATAGATACCAATATTATTTTGAACATTAAGAATCCACTTATTATCATCGCAAAAAAAAGAATCCACTTATTAAGAATCCACCTTATTTTGAAGTATATGTTCAGTAAAGCTAATTGTACATAGTGTAGAAAACAAGGGCAAACTACTTATTTGTTATCAGATATTCTCGTACAGCGATAAAAATGTTGACTTCGCCATCAGCTTCATCCTAGTTGATGTGAATGTCAAATGGCGCAATATTAATGTACAAACTGGATTGCATTCGTTCTTTTTGCCTGAGTGACAACATATACCTAGCTGTGACCTAGCCCAATGGACAGCATCGCTGGAGTCGCCTTCAAACAACCTCTGAGTCCAGCAATTTCCAAATCTAAAGACGTTCAGATGTAAGGTAAAAATGTGAGGAACTGAGCATATACAAGCTGAAGGACAAGATTCACTAAACAAAATTTACCAAAAACAGATATCCAGTCTTCTTATAGTTGCGATATGCTCGGCCCGCGTTACGGGGCTCGAGTGATGCAGAGCACGGAGTAAGGGCCATTCCTTCGACATCACCACGGTCCAGCGGCAGGCTCGGGCTGAAGAGCTCCTTTAGCTTCCCTCCTTGTACGACAGACTGTGCACAATCAAGTATAAAAAATATTAAAGAATTATCCATGGTATTTCAGAGGTGTACATAATCGATCATGTTTCTAACATTGCCGTGCATGAAGTAATCAGGAGAGTACACTAAATTCAGAAAATCTATCATTATTACTATATAATGTTGTTCATGAGGATCCAATTCCTTCTGGAATGCGCACAAGTCCCAGATGTACTCGTATTATCAGGAATCTGTATCTTAGTGGCCAAAAAAATACATCTAGTTCGGACATATAAGAGACTTAAGTGTGGGGTATGATTTCATCATCTGCAAGATCTTTAAAAAACATGTCAAGTGAAGGGACTCTGATATGCTGGACAAAAGCTGCAAAATCTGTTCCCATGCCAGCCACTTGCGTACGATCTTCTAATGATCGCTCATTTGTGCAATATATAGAATTATACAACAATTTCATCACTGAATGTAGAATCTATGTTGGCAAGCTCTAATATCATATAGACGGTGATGCTGAAGAATTGTATATATGTGTATGCTCATACAATTGCATGGAGCCATTTCTGGTTTGTTCCTAAATTGTATAGACGGAAGAGGAGAAGAGCTTAAATACCAGTGTGCTCGCTTCTTTGATCAATTCATTGAGTTGAGGTGTAGAACAGGGCATAAAACCTCTAGGACCAATACTGATATGCCCATTCCTAGACCCTATATGGGATATATTGAAAATTTTACGTTCAAGGCTTACATCTGCAAATAAGCAAACATTAAGAGAATGCAAACAAAAACATACTAGGGCAAACTCTTCTACATCCCAAGTGTAAACTATGACTGTTCTCCTTGGCCTCCATCCTTCATTTTCTATCTTTGACAACCTGTCCACAATCTATAACCAAAAGTAAGGTACTAAAATTACCCTCAATTTATTAGAGGAACGCTCAAAAGCAATAAAAGTTATGTATTTATTACCTTTGAGCATAGATGATGTCCCGTTGTTGCGATCAACGAAAAATTCCTACCATTCTCATCCATCAAAGGGACATATACCACTATTGTGCCTCCTGTTTTATCCTAACCTATAGTATCACTAATTCACTATGAAATGTGGCAATCACATAACTCGCATAGGGAGGCAGTAGATTCTTCATTATGTTTTATGGGCAAGTTCACTTTCTTGAACAGATTTTTGCGTGGAGTATTTGCTGTGGTCTATCAGTTATAGAAAAATATATGCATGTGTATACAGATCTATATGTGCTCCCAAACGAACTGCACACACATAAAGGAGTATCCAACCATACCAGCAATAGGGAGGTCTTCTTGTATAACTGTGCCTGAAGGCGCAGCCGCCAACAGGCTCGATTAATACAGAGTCCGTGCATATAGAACCACCTTCGGAGTAGAACTCAGACACCTGAAAAGTCAGTGTCCCTATGGAAAGAGAAACGCGAACAATCACATCAACAACATAGCTCTATCCAATAAGCACAGCAAATTTCAGCTACATGCTTGCCGACCGGATATAATCTCTACTAGTAACATGTCGTAATGCTTTTAAGCAAAATTTAGCAAGATCTCCAAAAATAAGCCATTTCAACCGATGCATTTCCAACAGCTATAAGCTTCTACCCAAGGGAAAGCCAACACACATCAAATAATTTAAAATGCTTTGCAAAAAAATCGTTCGGGACCTAAGGTAACACCTAAATTACTTGATGCTACCTATCTTATTTTTCACAACTCTCGCTGGAACAACCATATGTGGTTCCTTCCTGTAAGGCTTTTTAACTACATAGATCACATGAGAGGAAACACCAATTGTGGTTTGGTGGTATAACCTGGATCGTCATCTTGCAACTAAAAGTTCGATCTAAAAAAGGTAGTATGTATTAGAAGATACCAATAAAAGTCCCAAAAACTGATTTATCACCATTGGTCGATGCACAATTAGAATTGAGAGATACACCATAGTAAAGGATTCCCTTTCCGAGGACTCAAATCACCGTCATCTTTTCGTAATCCAATCAACGGAATAATCCAACTCTAACAAGAATAATTATCCTTCAGGTTATAATTCTAGGTATATATGCTTCACCTAAAACTGTTGGAATTATGCCCTAGAGGCAATAATAAAGATGTTATTATTATAATTCTTGTTCATGATAAAGTTTATATTCCATGCTAGAATTGTATTAAGCGGAAACTTTGATACTTGTGTGGTTTATGAACAACACCGTGTCCCTAGTACGCCTCTATGGACTAGCTCATTGATTAATGATGGTTAAGGTTTCCTAACCATAGACATGAGTTGTCGATTAATAATGAAATTATGTCATTGGGAGAATGATATGATGGACAAACCCAAATCAAGCAGAGCAATTAGATCGTGTCATCGTGTTCATCTTTGCGAAGCTTTTTCTTATGTCAAATATTGTATTCCTTAGACCATGAGATAATGCAACTCCCTGGTATCGGAAGAAAGCTTTGAGGTCATCAAACGTCATCCTGTGAGAGGGTGATCATAAAGGTGTCTCTCAGGTGATCGAAAAGTACTTGTTGGGTTGTATGTATCGAGATGGGATTTGTCCCTCCCAAGTCGGAGAGATATACTTCAGGCCCACTCAGTAATCGATATCAACACCGCTTGCAAGCACGTGGTTAAGGAGTTAATCACAAAGTGATATCGGATTACGGAACGAGTAAAGTACTTGCTGTGAACAAGATTGAACTAGGTATGCCGATACCAACGATCGAATCTCGGGCAAGTAAAATATCGCGTGACGAAGGGAATATATATATGGGATTAATTGAATCTTGGCATCGCGGTTCATCCGATATGATCATCGATGAATATGTGGGAGTCAATATGGGTTTCCAGATCCCGCTGTTGATTATTGATAGAAGATCATGTCTGCATATTCTCGAACCCGTAGGGTCACACACTTAACGTGCCTCGACGCTAGGATAGAATGGATAATTGGTTTGTGAGTCTTTGTTCGCAGTCTCGGATGAGATCCAGGACATCACGAGAGGTTCCGGAATGGTCCGGAGAATAAGATTCATATAAAGGAAAGCAATTTTTGGATTTCGGAATGTTCGGTATTGTACTGGAAGGTTCTAAAAGCTTCCGGAGTGGGACCAACGTGGCCCCACTTGTAGGAGGGGGGCGTGGGCCTACGAGGGAGTGCCCTGGCTGCATTGGGCCAGGGGCACAAGGCCCCATAGGCCCAGCCGGCCAAAACCCTAGGGAAACCCTAGGGGGGCCTTCTAGAAGGGGGGGAAGACTTGCCCCCACTCCACCCTTGGGGTCGCCGCCCTAGGGCTTGGAGGAGGGGGCAAGGGGGCCGACCAGCCTTCTATATAAAGAGGGCAGGGGCACACCCTCCTCCCACCCCTCCTTGAACCCTAGCCGTCTACCTGCTGCCCTCCAGATCTCTCTCTCTCTCTCTCCCGACTGCGCGTAGGCGAAGCCCTGCCGCAGAAACTCTCCACCTTTGCACCACGCCGTCGTGCTGTAGATCCAATATATCTCTCCACCCCACTTGCTGGACCGAGGAAGGAGGAGACATCACGGTGCCGTACGTGTGCATCTCTCGGAGGCATCGCCACTTGCGGCGTTGGATCGGATCGAATCGCGAGGAGGAGAAGGCTAGTACGACTACATCAACCACGTTCTGTTGAACGTTCCGCTGTGCGATTTCTTTAAGGGTATGAAGATATCATCTATCCCTCTCGTTGATTGCATCTTCTAGATTAGATCTTGGCTTTCCCGTTCGCATCCGTAGAATTTTTTTGATTTACTATGCTGCGAAACCCTTCAGTGGTATCAGAGCTAGATCTATGCGTAGATGTGTTTCACGAGTAGAACGCAACATGCTTGTTGCGGGCGTTGATGTTTTCTGTTGCAAGCCTCTTGTTGTGTACTTCTTATGACGCGGGATAGTGAGATCGAAACGGTCCAGGCCAACTTTACGACGACTCGTCATGAGACCGGCTCCGCACTTGACGTGTGGCTTGTTCCACACATGCTACGGTGGTGGATGCCGCTCTCACTATAGTTGTCATGGGATTTACACCGGATGTTGGCAACCATAATATCACCGTTCTGGCTTTCCGTAGGTAAGAATCGTTCTTAGCTTGTTACTCCCATAAGCCACGTAAAACATGCAACAATAAAGTAGAGGCGTCTAACTTGTTTTTGCAGGGAGTGTTTCTGTGATATGGTATGGCCCAAGATATGATGTGTATGTTGTATGCAATGATCATGTTTTGTAATGTTTCACGACTTGCATGTCGATGAGTACACAACCGGCAGGAGCCATATGGTTGTCTTTATAATTGTGTATGACCTGTGTGTCAACTTCTTATACGCCATGTAATAGCTTTACTTTATCGCTAAGTAGTTAGAAATAGTTGTAGTTGTTATTCGTGGTGGAGGCAATCATGGTGGAGTGATGGAGATCATGCTGGCACGCACAAGATGGAGATCATTGCGTGGAGAATGGCTATACCATGTCACATAAAATTATATGCATGTCATGTTTATCATTTTATGTATCTTATTATGCTTAGATCATGACAGTAGCATTATAAGATGATTCCTCACTTAAAGATCAAGATAAAATTGTGTTCTCCCCATGTACGCACCGTTGCGAAAGTTCGTCGTGTTCAAGCATCTCGTGATGATCTCGTGCTATAAACTCTACGTCCACATACAACGGGTGCAAGCCAGTTTTGCACACGCGTAAATACTTGGGTTTGACTTGATGGGCCTAGCATGTACAGACATGGCCTCGGAACACACGAACTGAAAGGTTAAGCATGAGTCATATGAATGATATGATCGATACTTTGTTGGCCACCATTGAAACCACATCTCTTCTCGTGAAGATCGGATTAGGTGTGGTGAATTTGGATCATGTTCACTAAACAACTTGAGGGATGTTGAATTTAGTGGGAGTTCATCTAGTAATTTGATTAAGTTGAACTAGTTATCATGAACATAGTCTAAATTATACTTGCAAATTTTGTAGATCAAATGGCTAAGTCCAACTTCAACTTCAACGTTTTTGCTGAGAAAGAAAAGCTTAAAAACAATGGGTCTAACTTCACCAACTGGTTCCGCAATCTGAGAATCATTCTCGCTGGCGGACAAAAGGACTATGTCCTTGAGAAAGCGCTAGGTATGCCCCTGCTGTAGATGCGCCGGCTGATGAAAAAGCTGTTTATCAGTCGCGCAAAGATGATTATGGTGTGATTAAGAGCACCATGTTGTTTGCTATGGAATCAGACCTTCAAAATCATTTTGAGGAGTTCGCCGGGCCCTTTGAGATTCTTGAGGAACTGAAAACCATGTTTCAGACTCAGGCCCGTTCTGAGAGATATGAGATCTCTGAGAAATTCTTTAACTGCAAGATGGAGGAAGGGAGTTCCGTTAGTGAGCACGCCATTAAGATGTCGGGACACTCAACGTCTTGAGCAACTGGATCGCAAGATTCCGTAAGAGCTCAAGATTGTCGAGTTCTGCAATCACTCCTCCTAGCTACAAAGGTTTTGTAGTTACTCATAATCAGATTGGTTCCACGACACGATCATCGAGCTCTTCGCTAAGCTGAAAGTCGGAGGTGGACATCAAGAAAGATAATCATGTGTTGATGGTCAACAAGCTCCCCAGCTTTAATAAAGGTAAGGGTGCAAAGAAGTCCTTCAAGAAAGGCAGCAAGCGCGTTGCCTGGCTGAGAAGAAGCTCAAGTCCGACCTAAGCCGACAATCGGTGCTTCTATTGCAAGGACAAGGGTCACTGGAAGCGCAACTGTCTGAAGTACTTAGCGGACAAGAAGGCTGGCACCATCAAAGGTATATTTGATATACATGTTATTGAATATTACCTTACTAGCGCTCGTTGTAGTGCCTGGGTATTTGATACTGGTTCAGTTGCTAATATTTGTAACTCGAAACAGGAGCTACGGAATAGACGGCGGCTAGCGAGGGATGAGGTGACGATGCGCGTTGGCAACGGATCAAGAGTTGATGTGATGGCCGTCGACACGCTCTCCTTAGTTTTACCTTCGGGATTAGTTTTAAACCTTAATAAATGTTATTATGTGCCTGCGTTGAGCATGAACATCATATCTGGATCGTGTTTATTGCAAGACGGTTATTCATTTAAATCGGAGAATAATGGTTGTTCTATTTATATGAGTAACATCTTTTATGGTCATGCGCCTGCTATGAATGGTTTATTTCTTCTGAACCTCGAAAGCAATGAAACACACATCCATAACATTGAGGCTAAGAGATGCAAAGTAGATAGTGATAATTCAACTTATTTGTGGCACTGCCGTCTAGGTCATATTGGTGTAAAACGCATGAAGAAACTCCATTCTGATGGACTTTTGGAGTCTCTTGATTTTGAATCATTTGGCACGTGCGAGCCGTGCCTCATGGGCAAGATGATCAAAACCTCGTTCTCCGGAATAATGGAGCGAGCAACGGACTTGTTGGAAATCATACATACCGATGTATGCGGACCAATGAGTGTTTCGACGCGCGGTGGATATCGATATTTTCTCACTTTTACTAATGACTTAAGTAGATATGGGTATATCTATTTAATGAAACATAAATCTGAAACGTTTGAAAAGTTCAAAGAATTTCAGAACGAAGTGAAAAACCATCGTAATAGGAAAATTAAATTTCTACGATCCGATCGTGGAGGTGAATATTTGAGTTATGATTTTCTCACGCATATTAAAGCAAGCGGAATCGTTTCGCAACTCACGCCACCCGGAACACCACAGCGCAATGGTGTGTTCGAGCACCGAATCGAACCCTATTAGATATGGTCCGATCGATGATGTCTCTTACTGATTTGCCGTTATCATTTTGGGGTTATGCATTAGAAACCGCTGCATTCACTTTAAATAGGGCTCCATCTAAATCCGTGGAGACGACACCGTATGAACTATGGTTTGGTGCTAAACCTAAGTTGTCGTTTCTTAAAGTTTGGGGATGCAAAGCTTACGTCAAGAAGTTGATGCCGGACAAGCTCGAACCCAAAGCGGAGAAATGCGTCTTCATAGGATACCCTAAGGAAACTATTGGGTATACCTTCTATCACAGAACCGAAGGCAAAGTGTTTGTCGCAAAGAACGGTTCCTTTCTTGAGAAGGAGTTTCTCTCGAAAGAAGTGAGTGGGAGGAAAGTAGAGCTGGACGAGGTTATTGAACCTTCTCTTGAATTGGAGAGTAGCGCAGCACCTGAAATTGTTCGGTCACTTTGCACCAACAATAGAGGAAGCTAATGACAAGGATCATGAAGCTTGGACGATGTCAGCATCGAACGTCGCAGTCGACAAGGTCGCGTGCCCTCCCCGAGTGGTACGGCAACCCTGTCTTGACTGTCTTGTTAGTAGAAGACAGTGAACCTACGAACTATGAGGAAGCGATGATGAGCCCAGACTCTGAGAAATGGCTAGAGGCCATGAAATCCGAATTGGGATCCATGAGCGAAAACCAAGTATGGACTTTGGTGGACCCTCCTAGCGACCAAAAGGCCGCTGAGTGCAAATGGATTTTCAAGAAGAAAACGGACGCGGATGGTAATGTTACTGTCTATAAAGCACGGATTGTCGCGAAAGGTTTTCGACAAGTTCAAGGTGTTGACTACGATGAGACTTTCTCTCCCGTAGCGATGTTTAAGTCCATTCGGATTTTATTAGCAATTGCTGCGTTTCATGATTATGAAATATGGCAGATGGATGTCAAGACTGCGTTCCTCAATGGCAACATTGATGAAGAGTTGTATATGATGCAACCCGAAGGTTTTGTCGATCCTAAGGATGCTGATAAGGTGTGCAAACTTCAGCATTCCATTTATGGACTGAAGCAAGCATCTCGGAGTTGGAACCTTCGTTTTGATCAAGTGATCAAGAGCTTTGGATTTGTTCCAAATTGCTACGGAGCTTGTATCTACAAGAAAGTGAGTGTGAGCTCAGTGACATTTCTAGTACTATATGTGGATGACATATTGATTATTGGAAATGACATTGGTATGCTTAACGATGTGAAGAGTTATTTGAATAAATGTTTTTCAATGAAAGACCTAGGAGAAGCTGCTTATATGTTAGGCATCAAAATCTATAGAGATAGACAAAGACGCCTAATAGCTTTAAGCCAAAGTACATATCTTGACAAAGTTCTGAAAAGGTTTAGAATGGATAAGGCAAAGAAAGGTTCAGTGCCCATGTTGTCAGGTAAGATATTGAGCAAGGCTCAGTGTCCAGCTACGGTAAACGAGAGAGACACCATGAGCAAAGTGCCTTATGCCTCAGCCATAGGTTCTATCATGTATGTCATGATGTGTACTAGACCGGATGTGTCAAATGCTCTTAGTTTGACGAGCAGATACCAAAGTGATCCAGGAGTGGAACACTGGACAGCCGTAAAGAACATCCTAAAGTATTTAAATAGGACTAAAGAAATGTTCTTGGTCTATGGAGGTGATGAGCAGCTCGTCGTAAAAGGTTACGTCGACGCTAGTTTTGACACCGACCCGGATGATCTAAATCTCAGACAGGATACGTTTATATTTTGAATGGAGGAGCTGCGAGTTGGAGAAGCTGCAAGCAAAGCGTGATCGCGGGATCTACAGTAGAATTGGAATATATGGCTGCTGCAGAAGCGTCAAGTGAAGGAGTTTGGATCAGGAACTTCATCACTGAGCTTGGTGTGGTTCCAAGTGCCTTGGACCCACTGGAGATATTGTGCGACAACACTGGCGCCATAGCATTGGCTAAGGAACCAAGATATCATCCAAATACCAAGCACATCAACCGCCGATTTCATATAATTCGAGATTATATAACCGATGGAGATCTGAAGATTAGCAAAGTACATATGGATCTGAATGTCGCAGATCCATTGACTAAACCTCTTCCACGAGCAAAACATGATCAGCACCTTAATGCCATGGGTGTTAGATTGTTACCAGATGTAAACTAGATTATTGACTCTAGTGCAAGTGGGAGACTGTTAGAATTATGCCCTAGAGGCAATAATAAAGATGTTATTATTATAATTCTTATTCATGATAAAGTTTATATTCCATGCTAGAATTGTATTAAGCGGAAACTTTGATACTTGTGTGGTTTATGAACAACACCGTGTCCCTAGTGCGCCTCTATGGACTAGCTCATTGATTAATGATGGTTAAGGTTTCCTAACCATAGACATGAGTTGTTGATTAATAATGAGATCATGTCATTGGGAGAATGATATGATGGACAGACCCAAATTAAGCAGAACAATTAGATCGTGTCATCGTGTTCATCTTTGCGAAGCTTTTTCTTATGTCAAATATTGTATTCCTTAGACCATGAGATAATGCAACTCCCTGGTATCGGAAGAAATCTTTGAGGTCATCAAACGTCATCCTATGAGAGGGTGATCATAAAGGTGTCTCTCAGGTGATCGTAAAGTACTTGTTGGGTTGTATGTATCGAGATGGGATTTGTCCTCCCGTGCCTGAGAGATATACTTCGGGCCCACTCGGTAATCGATATCAACACCGCTTGCAAGCACGTGGTTAAGGAGTTAATCACAAAGTGATATCGGATTACGGAACGAGTAAAGTACTTGCTGTGAACGAGATTGAACTAGGTATGCCGATACCAACGATCGAATCTCGGGCAAGTAAAATATCGCTTGACAAAGGGAATATATATATATATGAGATTAATTGAATCATGGCATCGTGGTTCATCCGATATGACCATCGATGAATATGTGGGAGTCAATATGCGTTTCCAGATCCCGCTGTTGATTATTGATAGAAGATCATGTCTGCATATTCTCGAACCCGTAGGGTCACACACTTAACGTGCCTCGACGCTAGGATAGAATGGATAATTGGTTTGTGAGTTTTTGTTCGGAGTCTCGGATGAGATCCAGGACATCACGAGAGGTTCCGGAATGGTCCGGAGAATAAGATTCATATAAAGGAAAGCAGTTTTTGGATTTCGGAATTGTTTCGGAATGTTCGGTATTGTACCGGAAGGTTCTAGAAGCTTCTGGAGTGGGACCAACGTGGCCCCACTTGTCGGAGGGGGGCGTGGGCCTACGAGGGAGTGCCCTGGCTGCATTGGGCCAGGGGCACAAGGCCCCATAGGCCCAGCCGGCCAAAACCCTAGGGAAACCCTAGGGGGGCCTTCTAGAAGGGGGGAAGACTTGCCCCCCACTCCACCCTTGGGGTCGCCGCCCTAGGGCTTGGAGGAGGGGGCAAGGGGTCCGGCCAGCCCTCTATATAAAGAGGGCAGGGGCGCACCCTCCTCCCACCCCTCCTTGAACCCTAGCCGTCTACCTGCTGCCCTCCAGATCTCTCTCCCGATCACAGCGTAGGCGAAGCCCTGCCGCAGAAACTCTCCACCTTTGCACCACGCCGTCGTGCTGTAGATCCAATATATCTCTCCACCCTACTTGCTGGACCGAGGAAGGAGGAGACGTCGCGGTGCCGTACGTGTGCATCTCTCGGAGGCGTCGCCACTTGCGGCGTTGGATCGGATCGCGAGGAGGAGAAGGCTAGTACGACTACATCAACCACGTTCCGTTGAACGTTCCGCCGTGCGATTTCTTCAAGGGTATGAAGATATCATCTATCCCTCTCGTTGATTGCATCTCCTAGATTAGATCTTGGCTTTTCCGTTCGCATCCGTATAATTTTTTTGATTTACTATGCTGCGAAACCCTTCAAAAACAAGCATTAGAATATTCCACAAAGTAAGCAATATAAACTAATCTAATGCATGGAACATTTAATCATGCAGGAACAAACCAAAAACACTTCGAAAAGTTAATAGTAAATTCATATAAGTATTTAATATTGCAGAAAACCGGGGACAAATCTCTTCCTCTATATATACCGGCAAAAGTGAAGAAATGTGAGCACACATATGTACACATGCATGAGCCTGAAAATTGAAACCAAAGAACAAGATTAGTTAATTGCTCGCATGTGATTGATAATTTAAACCAAAGAACAAGATTAATAAATTACCAAGTGGTTTTCTTATTGTAGTAGAAGGAATTTTTCTATAGCAATGGCAGCTCAGATAAATTCAGAACTCGTTGAGCCATTCTCTACCTACAGTTATCATACCTCCTATAATGATAGTTCCACAACAATTAGACATCGGTTTGAACAATAGTTATAGTCCAAAAAAAGCACGAGAAAAACATTGGGTGACTAATTCACCACCCAGATCATTTTAATCTTCCTCTAAAACTACCAAGAAATCACCAAAACAAATTGCTATCTTTAGGTATATGCAAACAAACTGAAGAAATGAGCTTTGCTTATTCAATACAAAGGGAACTCAAATCCTCTCGCACACATGTAGAAGAAACACATAGACATACGGTAAAAGTGCTGACGGCTTGCTTCGTGATAGAATAACGATCTAATTTTCGGAGATTATAGGGTTCATGCCCAAACCAAGACCGATCGAATTCAGAAAAAGGTGTGCCGAGACGAACACGGACCTTGTCGATCTTGGCGGGGTGGAGGTAGGCGACCCAGCACTTGAGATGGCGTATTTCCCGTCTAGCGCCGTTGCACATCCTCGTCTAGAGGCGTCGTAGATGGCAGCCTTCTGCAGCTCCGGTGCAGCCTGCAGCGAATGACCTGCCTCCTGGATCTAGCGCTACGCCTCTACTCATCACCAACTCCATCACAACATTGGCCCAACCCGCGCGCCGCCTGGCCGTGTACTTGGCTTCTCAGCGACCCGAGAAAGAGTCGAGCTGCTCCACGCCTCCACACGAATAGAGGGAACCGCCTTATGGTAAAAAAATAGAACCGCCTAACTATGCTTTTTTTTAACTTAATAACCGTGCGTTGTTGAGAAATAGGAAACGTAGTACGGGAGTCCTCACAGAGCGTTGTTCCTAGGGAGCTTAGAGCATCTCTAGCAGAAGCCAAAAAACACAGCGGCAAAATCGTGCGACCTTCGCCGGAGGCGCTAAAATGCAGCGCCCGAGTGTCCGCGAGTTTTTTGCCCTCAATAGGCGCTGTAAAATAGAGCGCCGCTACAGGCGCAAACACAAAAACAACAATTCCATATATTCAACGAGATCAAACAAACACCAAAAACTTAACAATAAATTATCTAGCAATTTTATTACAACAAGTTTTGCATCACCAATAGCACAAATAGTTTTACAACACATCAACAAATAGTTTTACAAAAATACAATGATGTCGTTCATCAAAAAATACAACAAATTGTTTCACAACAATACAACAAACATATAAATAAACTATCGGCCTCCAAACCATTTCCACCACTCCTTGATGAGATCATTTTGAAGCTCATCATGTGCGTCATTGGAACGGATTGCATGATAAGAGGCCATGAACCGTGCAATCCTATCTTCTGAGCGTTAAACTTGTACGGGCACACCCATCAAATCATAGTGGGTGGTTTTTTCTACATCTTTCCCACGGTCATCCTCTATGATCATGTTATGCATGATGACACAAGCATTCATGATATACCAAAGGCACTCTTGGTTCCAAAATCTAGCCGGTCCTCTCATAATAGCAAATTGGGCTTGCAAAATCCCAAATGATATCTCCACATCTTTCCTAGCCGCCGCTTGCGCTGCGTGAAAGTTGGTTTGTTTCTTACCTTTAGGCTTGTGGACCGGCTTCATAAATGTTTGCCACCTTGGGTAGATGCCGTCGGTAAGATAGTAACCATAGTTGTACTTACGACCATTTGCTTCAAACTCCACCTGTGGACCTTCACGCAATGCGATCCTTGTCATAAGAGGAACCCGTTGGATGATATTGATGTCATTGCAAGAACCAAGCATACCAAATCCAAATCTCGTGGTCGACCACCGCTTCAATGATTATAGTTCAATCCTTTTTGTGCCCTTTGAATTGTCCATGCCATGCCGCAGGACAATTCTTCCAACTCCAATGCGTGCAATCTATGGAGCCAAGCATTCCGAGAAATCCCCGAGCCACGTTCTCCTCCAAGAGCCTAGCCATGTCCTCGACATCGGGGGCTCTCAAATATGTGGCTCCAAACACTTGCACAATGGCCACAACAAACCGCTTCACGCACATGATAGCGGTGCTCTCACCCATGGCCAAGTGGTCATCAATGAGATCCGCCGGTATACCGTATGCCAACACCCTCAAAGCGGCGATCACCTTCTGATAGGTGCTATGCCCGAGCTCTCCGGCGGCATTCCTCCTCTGCACAAAGTATGTATTATATTTGGCCACCTCCCACGCGATGTGCTTGAACAAACCGGTGCTCATCCAAAAACGACGACGAAAATAGCTCTCGGGAAATGTTGCATCGTCATTGAAATACATCCGCATCAACTTGCTATGGCCTTCGATCCGTTCCCTACATAATTTCAGCCTACCAAAAACCGAGCCACCTATCTTCGGCTTCTTGTTAGCTCGCCAAGCCAATAGCATGGAAATGGCATCATCTTCCTCCATATCGAACTCATCATCGGAGTCATCGTAGGATGAACTCATCTACATGTGTGCAAAATAATTGAAACAACTTCTATCATCTAAAATGCACAAAAAATAAGGGCGGCGCGGTGGAACGAACCATGCGGTAATTTCGACGAACATCTTATGTACGCCAAGTTGCCTCCCGGCTCGAGGAAGACATCGGCGCCGACGAGCTTCAGTGCGGTGCCGCGGCAACACGCCGCCAACGAATCGCGCCCGTGCGGGCGCCAAGTTTCGGAAAATCCGACTTGCGGTAGCCGTAAAGGCGATGGGCGGGTGGGTTGGAGGTGGTGGCGACGCCGACGGGGTTGATGGGCGGCGATGGGCCTGGAGGGAAGAAGAGAGTGCGCGCGGGAGTAAAATGTCAGGTGGTTGGTTCTTCCCGCGTGCGCTGTAGCCGGAGCCCAATATTTTATGCTCCAAATAGCGCAAAATGCAGTGCCGCGCGTCTCATTTTAGCGCATCTGTTAAGGACATTTATAGCGCGCGGTAAAAAAACAGTTTTTTTTAGTGCTACGATATTTTTGCGTCTCTGCTGAAGATGCTCTTAGAGCTCTTAGGACATGGCTAATGGAGGCAGCACCATACTATGGCCTCACTCTGACACACTCCTGACACCACCGTTCATAAGGAGTCGATCCAACGCAGCTATAGCTTCACAGGACCCACGCTTTCTTTCTTTCTTCATTTTATATTCTCTCTTACTTCTTCTCACACCGGCACCGCACAGATCTGCCATTTTTCCTAAGCTTTTTCACGAAGCAGCTGCTTCTTGCTGAGGATCAAGCAGTAGTCTTTTTTACTCTCTTCTTCACATCAGCTTTTTTTCTGACATACATCTGCGGGGCAGCTGTCCACGTAGGAGCGTTGGCCATGGCCTTAGGAGATAAAAGGCGGTTTACTAAAAAAATACTTATGGCAGAAAAAAAATCGCGAAAAAAAACATACGTGACGGCCCCACTCCCTTGACTCGCCATAGGTCCACCTGCAGAGCACCCTCCCAAAAGCCCACTGGTAAACTGAAACGGACGTGCATCTTCTGCTAGCAATCTCCCTCCCACCCCACCCTCTTCGATCCCCTCCTGGATCTCGCCGTGCGTTCTAAGGAAAAGCCCGGCCACGATGCCCGCCGCGGCCGCCTCCGGCGGCGGCGTGGCCGACGCCGAGGAGCTCTTCCGCACCAGGCGCATCGCCGAGATCCGCGCGGCGGAGGGCGCCACACGCCGCGAGATCGCCGCCAAGGAGGAGGAGCTCCGCCAGCTCGTCGGCAGGAGCTACCGCGACCTCCTCGACTCCGCCGACTCCATCCTCCTCATCAAGCAGTCCTCCGACGCCATCTCCGACAATCTCTCCCGCGTCTCGGACTCCCTCTCCTCCCTCTCGCCGCCCCCCGAGGCCCCCAGCGCCAGCGCCGCCACGCCACCCACATCCGGCGGGCGCGCGCGGCTCTACGCGGCGGCGGCCCGCGCCAAGTACCTCGTCGACACGCCCGAGCACATATGGGGCCGGCTCGACGAGGGGATGCTCCTGGAGGCCGCGGGGCGGTACATGCGGGCGCAGGTCGTGCACCGCCTGCTCTCGCGCGACGCCGCAGCGGCCGCGCGGTTCCCGCTGCTCGCGCACCAGGCGCAGCTGGTCGAGGCATTCCGGCCCCAGATCGCGCAGCGCGCGCGCGAACGCCTCGCCGACCGCAGACTCCCTGTCGCGGCACACGCCGACGCGCTCGCTGCTGTGGCCGCGATCGAGGCGCCGTCGCTCACCCCGTCCCAGGCGCTCCTCCTGCTTCTCTCCTCCCGCCGCGCCTGGATCTCCCAAGCTCTGGCCGCGCTAGCACCGGATTCGTCCTCCTACGCCTCAGTGCTGTGCGATGTTGCTCGGATCGTTCGGGTCACCCTCGGCCACGTCGGGCAGTTATTCGTGCCTGCGCTCACCGACTTGCCACTGTTCTACAAGACAGTGCTCGAGTCGCCGCCCCCTGCACAGCTCTTCGGTGGCATTCCAGACCCTGATGACGAGACACGGCTGTGGAGACAACACTGGGATCAGCTTGAGGCTACCATGGTGCTACTTGAGCCGGATGCCGTGGCACAAACCTGTACAGGTTGGCTTAAGGAATGCTGTGATGAGATATTTGGTGTGATTGCAGCCTCACAGAGGCTAGTTGATGCCATTGGGAGTGGGGAGGGGCTTGGCTCGGTGCAAAGGCTCATGCGTGAGACACTAGATGGGAGGAAAGGACTAGAAGGGAGTTTGGAGCAGTGGCTGAAGAGTGTGTTTGGATCAGAGATTGAATCCCCATGGGATCAAATCCGCGGCTTAATCTTGAAAGAAGGGAAGGATATTTTTGAGGACTGGATGGAGGAAGCATTTGTGCGGCGTATGAAGGACATTCTGCATTCAGAATTTGATAGCTTGGGTGGTAGTGTTAATGTGATGGAATCGATTGAGGCGATCGGCGCCAATGCTGATCCAAAGGATGCTGCTGATTTCCTGGTGCATATGAGAAAAGCTTCAACTGGGGGCAGCGTATGGTTCTCCGAGTCTAAGATCAAGAAAGGGGGAATATTGGCACACTTGAAACCTATTGCTGACGAGAATGACTTCCACAGCTGCCTAGACTCGTATTTTGGGCCGGAGGTTAGTCGCATCAAGAATGCAATTGACAGCAAATGCAAGAGTATTCTTGAGGACCTGTTAATCTTTGTCGAGTCACACAATTCTGTTACGAGGTTGAAGGAATTGGTGCCATACCTTCAGGAGAAATGCTATAGGACCATCTTGGGCATACTGAACAAATTAGAAACCGAACTTGGAAAGCTCTCTGATTCATTGGGAACCAAAAGGGGTGATGTCAGTGAGCCTGCTGCATCCGTTATTGTGGAGAGGTCTCTCTTCATTGGCCGCCTCTTGTTTGCGTTGAGATATCATTCAAGTCATGTACCCCTGATACTAAGCTCCCCAAGGCAGTGGATAAAGGATTCTGGTGGTGCAGCATTTGCCAGGTTATCATCGCCTACGCCAAGACATTCAAGAGCATCTTTTGATTCGGCAAAACCTTTTACCCCCAGGAGGTACACATTTGACAGCCCTAGGAGTCCTGGAAATCAATTTTCTGACAACCCCAGAAGGCAATCTCTTGCTGCTGCTGCTTCTTTGTTTGGTGCTGATGATAGCTCCAATCCCAGACTTGATGAACTCAACAAGACCTTAAAAGCACTATGCATTAAAGCTCACACTTTGTGGATTACATGGGTGTCCGCTGAATTGTCAGACCTTCTTTCATATGCTCTTAATGCAGATGATTCATTAGCCTCATCAACCCCTTTAAGGGTACACCCTCGGCGCCACTCGCTTTTCATTTTTTTGTTCTAACCATTCGATCATTCTTAGTATATATCACACTGTCGTATCTAGCTATATCGTCTCATGCTATTCATATTATTACTAGGGAAGATTTTAGTTATGTTTCCTGTGAAGATATATATCTAGAGTAACATCAGTGACACATGCAACTTGTAAATTGTCATTATTACGCAGCCTGTTAGACATGACTTATCAAAACAGAGACGTTTCTCTGTGATTAAGCGCCGCTGTAATCATTCAGAAATTCTGGAACAATGTAGATGGTTGTACTTTTCGAGACACTAAATAATTATTTGGGAATAATATCTCCTAGGATGGTTAATGGAGGTGTACCTAAAAGTGCACTTTTCGAGACACTAAATAATTATTTTTTCTGTAGTTGTACTTCTGAAATGGGTTTGTCTATATTCAGTCAGTAAGCTCTATTTTAAGATTTCAGCATCACTCCAATGTAAAAAGTAACATCTCATTTTTGGTTGCATATTGCATATATATGTGTGCTAGTTGTTTTGATTATTGATATGGTTGCCTTGCCAGGGATGGGAAGTCACAGTTATCAAACAAGAGGAACCCACAGATGGCCCCATGGAGATGCAAATAGCTCTTCCATCAATGCCTTCACTGTATGTTATATCTTTTCTTTACCAATCATGTCTGGAGATTCATAAAATTGGAGGGCACATCCTGGACAGAATTATATTGCATAAATTTGCGTGGGAGTTACTACAGAAGGTATGTTCTATGATAACAATTTATCAAGATGCATAATGCTGCGATATTGTTTTTATACTTCATTAGTTCTAACAAAGAACCCAAGAGTTATTCAAGTTGTTCCGAAACTAAGCTGCTGCTTTTGTTAGCTCCTATATAGTTTTTTGTTTCTTCCTTTTTCTCCCCCTTTTAACTAAGCTGCTTGGGGTTTTCTCTATGCTTTAGCAGACCAGCCTGACTGTAAATTTGCACAGCAATTCCATTCTGTGGGATACCTAGAGCAGAAAATACAGAGCTCTGGCCACGGATTGTAATCTACCAATGTGAACAACAACCTTTTAACATGATTCTAATTTGCTAGGCCTGGCTGGCATAGCTACCAAATACATAAGTGAACTATCGTTCCTGCGCAATACAGGTTGACTGTTCAATGAAGCTTATCAAAGTTATCGTCTTTGTCTTAAGAATAGTGCTTAATGTCAGATTCATTATAAACATAAAAGTAAAGCACCTGTTGTGTGTACTCCCTCTGTCCCAAAATAGATGTCTCAGATTTGTCAAAATTTGAATGAATCTAGACACTATTTAGTATATAGATTCATCCAAATTTTGACAAATCTAAGACATCTAATTTGGGACGGAGGGAGTATTAAAAATTAAATTTATACACCTGCACAATTACCTTACTTAACATGTAGTTATGGTATGAATGGAACAATTAAGATCTGATAGTTTGGTGCAAATATGGTTTTATACAACACCGAGTTACTACTGGCCGGCCATTTATGTAACTGATGTTTGACATTTGGCTCATGTTCAGTTGCAACTATTGTTGCCCTATAAGTATGTCGTATATAGTAGTATGTCTTTGACCATCATCTTATTCTCTGAGCTGCTCCTAACCTACCATACTGTAAAACTGACATGACAGGTTAAAAAGGTCATTTGAGAAATACGACTGTATTCAAGCCTTTGCTTATGGCCCAGACATATTGCATTATTTAGGTTACCAGGTGTAGGCTGACAACATCATATTATCACAAAGTTACATGGTACCTGATTGTGGATATTTGTATTTTGCCAACCGAAATTTAATCAAGAAATATTAACACCAGTCTTCAGCTGTCCCAAGGGTATCAGGCAGTTGGTGCCATTCCAAATGCCCAGGGAGGGAACTCTGTATTTGTGAGACAGAACCAATAGCATCATTGACTCGTTGTCGAACAAGATTAAAATTCATGCTAAATTGAAAAATGCTTAGGCAAGAGTCCCAAGAACAAAACCAAGCACGAATTTCATCATCAGGCGCCCCACATTTCAAATGTACCCAAGTACTCCCTCCGTTTTAAAATATAAGATGTTTTAGGTTTGTGAAGAAAATGTATCTAGACTTGTTTTAGTGTGTAGATTCACTTCAAACCTGAGTGAACCTACATACTAAAAGTAGTCTTGATACATTTGTTTCACAAACTTAAAACATCTTATATTTTGAAACGGAGGCAGTACCATAATTCCGGTTACTAATCATCTTGGCGTGTGTACAGTATAATCATGTCACTGTTGATCAAGCATCAAGATCTCGGTTTGCCTAGTGAATAAATGTCTCAGGACTACACTTCTTAGTATAGGACTATTTAAAATCTGCACTTCTAAGAGCTTGTTTCAGTCTCCCAAGAACTTGTTTTGCAGAACTCGGCCTTTTTCCTTTTTGTATTCTAAAATGACAGACACTTTGGTGTGTGTTGGAGAAAAAAACTAATCTGCTTTATCATGCATCTGCATAAAAAACAAATAGCTTGATGTTTGTTTGTTAGCTTGTTACACTGATTATTGAGTTCTGTAATTACTTTTCTAGCTGTGTTCCTGAGAATCTAAGCAGAGCGTATACATAAAGTATTTGTTGATTGGTTACCCCATTTGTTTGTTTTGTGTTAACTATTAACATTTCCACTTCTAGCTGTATTGGTGAAGTTTGGATACGAAACTGCAGTATAGTACTTCCATTCTAGCCAGTGGACTAACATTTACTTGAACTTATGTAGGTTATCAATATCTATGAAAACCTATTGGCATCTATCGAGTTAGGCAACTCACAGGTTTCAGAAAAAGGTGTTCTGCAAATACTGCTAGATCTGCGTTTCATTGGTGATATCCTATCAGGAGGCAAAAAATCTTCCACCGACTCATCCGAAACACAAGTAAAACAGGACACTTTGCCAAGCACCATGGCTAAGACTTCCTACAGGAGAAAACAGTCGCAATTTCAGGCAGATGCAGCTACGATAGAACCGATAAACAAGTTGATCATTAAATTCTCACAGAGACTAGATCCCATAGACTGGGCAACGTAAGTAATTCCTCTGTTCTACATTGTTATACATGAATACGAATGTTCGACTGAATTAGCTTGCTCGGTAATCTTCCCAAATGAACCATGTCTCGTTTGAAACAGGTATGAACATTACCTGTGGGAGAATGAGAAGCAGTCTTACAAGCGTTGCGTTGTTCTTTTTGGTTTCTTGGTTCAACTGAATCACATGTATACTGGTGCTGTACAAAAGTTACCAACAAAAGCAAATACCGATTCAAATATTATGAGGTGCTCTCAGGTTCCAAGATTCAAGTACTTGCCAATCAGGTAAATAATTGCACAGTCTAAACTGTATGCGATTTATTAATAGCATGGTGCATTTTTAGGTTGTTAATATTATGAGATGATATGGTCAATAGTGGTAATAATGAATAAAAAAGGTTATATGCCTACATCCTTGGTAGTGTGCTGGACAATGCAATTGTTGTGAAGAATGTCGCATGGGATTTTCTCCCCTTGTTGCTTTGGGCCCCATGGCGGGAGTTCCCTTTTTCCCCTTTGTGAGGATTGGTTGTGATGAACAAATATGCTAATTTTTAGGTTGTAACTGCTTCCTGTTCACCTTTTCCACTTGTAGTGCCCCAGCTCTATCATCAAGAACACCCAAATCATCACTACAGTCGCCATCTGAGGATTCAACGTCTAGAAGCCCTTGGAAATCATATTCAAATGGTGAAAGATCTACGGTATCAGAATATGATAATAATGCAAGTCTTGGAAGTGCTGCTCCATTGCTTAAGTCCTTTGTTACCCAGGTAAGTAGCCAGCCATATGTTTACTATTACTCTATTTTTTTTTTTGCCTTTGCATTTAAAAGTTGTAGTGAAACTACCCAACAGCGATAATGCATGGCGTAGGTACTCCTAAATGCAGTGTTAAATTAAGTGCGCCTAAGCGATGAGCGGATGCAAAATGCCTAGCGCTTAATTTGCGCTCAAGTGTGCTTTGCACTTTAATCCTTCAGAAAAGGAAAAGCGGAGGCAAAAAGGCTCTCTCAGCGCTTAGCGCTTAACAGAACCTTGCCTAAAGTATGTCAATACCCGTTCTGCTTGGCCAAAGATCTTTTGACATAGTCATGCAGGAAATTACTGAGACGTGATACAGTTCAACATGTCAAGAGAATTATGGACATCATATGGATTTATGTCTTGACTGCAACTATATAGTGCATAACATCTGTATCAACTCAAACTAATCTTTGTATGTATGGTTGAATTTCGTAGTCAAATTAAAATGTTTGTCATATGACCCTTTGGGTCCAGTCTTTTGACTAAATTTTGAGATATGGAATTTCACTGCTAACTGAATAGCAATGTTCTTGCTAACCGTATCCTTGCCTTGTCTCTCATCAGGTTGGCAGCAAATTTGGGGAGAACACATCGAGGTGGGGTTCCATGCTCTCTGACGGTCAGGTTGGCAAGCTCAGCGACATTCTTCCCGGACCAGCAGCTGGGTTCTTCTCATCTTTCACATCTGGTGTCCGATATGATTCATAGCCAGAGAGCTGTATGGGCGTTAACCTTCCCCTCCTATACGTCAGAGGGAAACGCGCATGTGTGAGCAAGGCTGTGGCAGCTCTTGTGATGAATGAGGTCTGTCTTCAGAAATCTGTTGCTTACACAATGATAACACACGTTTGCCGAGTGGTGGTCAGCACATCCTAACCAAGCCTCTAACATTCCCTTCATTCTATTGGGTGGTCACTTGAGGAGAGCTTGAGCAGATCCAATGGCGCTCAAGATTGGCTGGCCTAACCTGCAGCGATGGAACAGGTTGTGATACTAGGAATCGGATGCTGCTTTTATGCGTGCTATTTGACAGGAGAGAGCAAGTACAGCTTGCTACAGATATATGTAGCTCACTCTTTTGGGGCTGTCTCGATCAACTTGTGGACACTGGCCTACTGGAACTCATGGAGAGTATTTTTTGCAGTCCATTCATATATATATATATATTTGTTGTTGTTGTCTCTGGGAGGATTGGGAGCATGTTATATTGGAACAGAGCTGAAGCTGCAGCGGTTTGTGGTTTCCTCGGTGTGGTAAATTCTCATGTGTAGTTGTTGTGTACACTGAAAAAAGAGCAATAAAGCATTGTATTTTTCTTCTTGAAACCACCAAGTGTCGCAAAATTTTCGCTGTACTCCAACTTTATCCCTTTGTACAAGTTTTTTTTCCAGTGAACATTTCTGAAACGTACTGAGGGACCACGCAGGAAGCATGGTTTAGGGACCGGAAGTTGAAATCTGTTGGCACCAAATCAATCAGGGCGGTTGCGCCGGTGGATGAGACGTGGTTTGCAAAAGTTCCGCGCACGGGAAAAGGGGTGGCCCTTTCCTTGCCTTGACGTATGTGGCGATCCGCGGACCGTGGCTGGCGCGCGCGCGGGGGATGGCGAACCGCCAACAGCCAGCTCCTCCAACTTGTGGAAAACGGGTGACGTGCACACTGCACACATGATAATCACGACGTAAACGGCCATCCAGATCCCACTAATGCAAAAGATCAATTTATGAGAAACATCTACTAACAATTTCGAACATCTAATCTCTACAGGAGCTCGGCTCTGCGATATGATCTTTGTATCTTGGAGAAGATCCGTCCATCATTATTTTACTCATAAACTGATGATTGTACGCCACACCCACCGTGTCTCGCCTTTATTATGGATTTTCATCCAGCGAGGCAGGGCTTTCTGGTTGCTCATATCTTTCTCGTTGTCCGTACCCTCGTTTCCAAGAAAAGGAAAAAAAAAAAAAAAGGAGAGTACCAAACAAATTCGTACCAACCACGGTGCAGTGCCCGGCTGCAACGATTTTTCAGGTAGCAAGGAAAGGAAAGGCCGCGAGAGCACTTGTGCAGACGATCTCGGCTCCAAAGTCTCCAGACACGGATACGGTGGGGCCCGAGCTAAGCGTCTCGTTCCGGCAGTAGACACGTCTCCAGACGAGACGATGATTTCCGCCGTGGAAAACGCTCGGGGATGATTTGCTGTTCTGCTGGCGACTGGACGTCTGGATCTATCTCTATCGGCTTCAGCTCAAGCAGCTCCCGAGCAGCCGAGCAGCTTGCTCTGTCTCTCCGCCAGTCCGCCTGGGTTACCTTACCTGTTCCGGACCAGCGTTGATCAGCGCACGTTCTTGCCTAGACACCCTCGGAGAATCACAGTGAGATTATAAGTCTCTGGTGCTTTTTTCTTTAATACGCTGTCGATCTGAAGGGAAGGGCGATGCGGTCACTCTCTTTTCTGACCAACAAGACAAGAGGTGGTGGCACGTTGCAACTTGCAGTAGGCTGTTCCACATATGTTATGTAGAGATCTTAACGTGTGTGGACGATGGACACAACATATGGGGAAAGGGAGGACAGGTTCTGCTAACATGTAGTAAAAAGTTTAGTAATCTTTTTTTTTTGTATCCAAAAAGTTCAGTAATCTTAGTGGAATAGACGAAAGAAAATCTGCACCCTCTGCACCAATTAATGTCGATTTCTGGAGATATATTTTATTTTGACATCTCCACGTTCGTCTATCGAGCATCCGAGGGTTTTCCAAGGATTTTGTTTTGTTTTCACAGAGTGGGGAGTTCCACCATGTGGATTGCGGAGTACCCCTTCGTCAAAGTTCTTAGAGCATCCCCACTCGTTGGACGAACCCAGGCCAAAATCCGTACCTTTTTTTGGCCGGATGAAATGCGTTTTCGGCCTGTGAACGCCAAGCTTCCCACTCGCGTTCCCAGGCCGAGTTTCCAGGTTCGGCGAAATTTGGACGAATATAGGCGGATTTTATTAACTAGGACAAGGACGCACATATTACATCGAATTTAAGTAACTAGGAAAAGGCCGCCGCCGCCGTGGTCGACGTCGGACGCTGCATCTATAGGCCGAGGCGGGGGTGGTTGCCGGCCTGGATGTGTTCCATGACGGCGGCGAGAGTTCGCCCTGGAACGCTCCACCAGCGGCGGCGAAAAGCCATGTTGTGACACGGCGATCTGGCGATCTGGACCGAGATCTGGGCGCTGTCGGCCGAAGAACCGCCTCGAAGACTAGGTTGCGTGATCCTCGGCGAGATCCGGGTCTTACGGCGGCGATAGCCGCCTGGATCTTCCGGCGAGGTCCTCGTCGGACACCACCGGAATAGGGATCCGTCGGCGAGTTGCCAGCGAAGAGGCAGTGTCCGTGGCCGTATAACCCGCCTCGTGGAGCAGATGGGCTTCCCACGGCTGCATCGTGCGTCGGCCGGCCATGGCTTTTCGGCGGAGTTCGCCGGAGTTGGGAGCAGTGTGAGATGCTGTGAAAGGAGATGGCGAGATGTACGCCTTTTATAGGCCGAGTTCGACGGCGAGGGCGGGAGGGGTGTAGCGACGAGGGCGGGAAAAGAGAAACGGCGGAAAGGATGACGATGACTCGGCTTCTGTCGCTGACAGGCTGGTCCACTCGGCCAATTCGCTGCGTCCGGCCGGACCAAAATTGTTCCAAATCCAGAAGAAAACAAATTCCTCGGTACGCGACTGAACCGATTTTCGGCGTTCGGATCGAGCGTCCTAGGTAGGGGAGCGGAGATGCCTTAAGTTCTATATATGGTGGGCCAATAAATCGTAGTAGCGCGGCTCGTTGCAAGATCCGGCATTGAACATGTGCAGGTGGTCTCCTTGCCGGTCCCCGAATTCGCAGCATGCACGCCCTTTGAAAATGGCCGTACACAAAAGTACCTAGCTTTGCCAGTTGCTGTGATTTGTACTAGTAGTACTTTCTTGGCCCCAATCTGTGTCTCTCCGTGGGGCACGCAGCGAGGGACACCTTTTGCCGGCTGATTGGTCTCTAGTGGATGGGCTCGGGGCCATCGGGTTTTTTTTGCGTTAAAAGCGGCAGCGCTAGCGATAGGTCTCGCGGGGTTTATTTCGGGGGATCTTCCCTTTTCCTTTCCAAAACACCCCTGGCTGGCCCTGAGGTTGCTTAACGCCAAAGCTAGTGGTTTTGCATAGGTGAAATTATGATGCACTAGTCTCAGTGTTTTGGTTCAGCGGAGTTGCGGATCTAAATGAATCTAGAATTTCACGGCATGCGATGCTAGTACATGCATGTAAGCATGTCCTTCTTAAACATCGACTTTTATCTTACATTCGAAATTGGAGGTGCTAGGAGCACCGATGTGCCGCCATGGTTCTACTGCGATAGTCATGAATTGTCAGAAATTTATGAGTTCTTCCTTACGCCCGCCGATCTCCGGTCAATATGGTGCCCTCTTTGAAGTAGTTTCACCATTCTTCAAAAACATATTTTTCTTCTTCTCAAGAATATGCAACATTCAATTCCTTGGGGTGGAAACCACTACCATGAGACCATGTACTTTGGGGTAATTGGACGCCAGCAAAATGCAAATTTTCTTAACGTGGCCTATTTTCGAAATCCGGGTGTGGACTGTGGGCAAACCTGCAAACATAGGTAGGTCGAGTTGCGGCATTTGTCAACTTTATAAACAAGCTCCGGAGACCATGGTGCACATCATGTTTTAATGTTGATATTCAATTATGATTTTGGAAAGCATTATGGCTTGGATGGGAGCTTCGGAGATCATGACCAACATATGGGCGCCTATCATCTTGGTCCCTGATCGGTGCCAATCCTTCGTCCTTGGAGCCCCGCCGTTGCACATGCAGCTTGTCATGTTGGTCACTTGGGGGATACTGAAGGAAACAAATACGAGTTCTTTTTGGAAAACTTCACTAGTGCCCCTCAATTTTTGTCGCCGCCAAGATCAAAGAGGAAGCAAAAAACTGGGTAACCGCGGGGTGAATCACTTGAGTAAAATATTGCCACGGGAATAGTGTTGTATTTTAAGGGACGCGGTGTTTTTTCCCTAGAGACTTGTAACTTGTTCCTTAAAATTCCTTCTTAATTAATGAGATGAGGCAAAGATTTTGCCTCTGTTCCCGGAAAAAAGCATAGCGTTTGGATGGATTGATAGAAAATAAACTTGCTTATGTACATGTCCAAGAATGGACGAACACTGCACCATATAACTCAACCCAAACGAGCTAATCTAGGGGACATGGCGAAGGATACGGGTCCCGCGTTTGCCCATGAAGGTGCCTCGGCCTTAATCGTGTCAAACGAGTAGGCCATGGAGGGTCTGGCGTTGTCGAAGACGACCTCGTTGCGAAGCTTCCATATCCTTCGTTTTGTAAGCATGATCATTGACAAAGTGTCCTGACATGGCGGGAGGGGTGGGAAGGGGGGGTGGGGGTATCTTAGCCCCAGCGACCATCAATCCGCGAAGTCGTTCCATGCGATATCTCTTGTGTGAGAAAGATGTTATCTGTCGAGATTAAAGAGGGCCGGGTGCATACAAACATATCCCAAGAAATAAAGCAATCACAAAAAAAAACAAAGTTGCTTTCAACAATTGTGGGACAAGCAAACCTTGTTGGCAACAGTTATGTGATTTGTTTGACTAGAGATCAACAATAGTTGTTGATCAATGCCAATGCTGATACAGTGTATGTCAACTCAGGTTTAACATCTTAATTAGACCTCTCCTACCGGCAGCAAACAAACAAATAGGCCACCCGGGCCTCTATGTTGGTCCAACTGCTCCATGATTCCTCCCGATTTGATCCAGATGCATGGAGAACAATATCTGAACGTATTGGGTATTATTCGGCCCCATACCATACCAAGCACTGCATGATTGGTTTTCGTAATACGGTACGCTCTATCTTGTAGTAGTATAATATGCCTGGACCAGCACTCGATCATCAACTCACCATGATTAAGCGACATCGTGATACTAAATTATTGGAAGAATCTCTCTGGATGGAATGTAGCCGCACCGAACAACCGGTACAACGCCATAGAAAGACAGCAATTCCGCCAAAAGAAAAGGCAGGGAGAAACCGAAAGATTCGAGCTCATTTCCCGCGTCAACTCTTTGGGCAATCCAGACCAACTTGAACTTGGGCATTAGCAATAGTATCAAGGTAAGAGGATGGCCGCTGCGGCAGGGGAACCTGCATGCGCTAGTTCGTTTTCCGTGTAGGACAACCGGTTGCTTGACCCGTCCAACTCGTCTGAGTGACCATCCTCATCGCTGGCTGATTCCATGGCTGGCGCAAGCTATTGGAAGGCTCGGTTGGGAACATTTGGCATCTTCGGGAGAACATATTCTTGACACTCAATAGCCACACCGGTTGTCTGCGTGGTCATGCAAACCACGTCTGAAAATTGCCCCAAACATAGAGACAGATGAGGTTTTGTACTCCCTCTCTACGGGATTAACTGACACACGTTGTCTAGATTCGAATGTATGTACTCACAAAACACATCTAAATACATATGAATCTACACAAATACGAGTCATTTAATTCCGGGAATATATTATAAAACTGCTTCAACAAAACTAAGCTGAAAAGGGTGAAAAAACCACACACACACACACATACATTAGTGAGATAAACCAAATGCATGCCGGGACTATGCACCTAACCCAGCCCCACAGGCCACAACCACATAATCAATTCCGCTTTATCCATGCCAGTGGCTCCAATTAATGGAGGACACCATACACATTTGGCGAGTGAGGTGTTATTTGGGGCGAGACAGGACAAGAAAGCGTGTGCATGCAAGATCGGTTGCCCAAGGGCGAAACCTGACAACGACAGTACGACACACACACACACCTTGGCTAGGAGTAGGAGCGAGCAATTCCCGGCCCATTCATGCCGAACCACTTGGAAGCAGGCAGCAACGACGACGGCATGCATGGATGAGGATTTCTAATACCTACCATGTCGACCACACCAGGAGGATGATGCCCAAGTCGTTGTTCTGACGTCAAGGTTTGTTTCCTTCGTGGAACACAGTTGCTTGGACACGTTCCCGGCTGGCCAGCTCACGCCAGAGAAGTTTCTTCTCCCCCACTCGTCACCGATGAGCGTTTTTATATACTACCTCCGATCTTAAATAAGTGTCGTCATTTTAAACTAGAGTTAGTTCAAAACCGTGACCCTTATTTAGAATCGGAGGGAGTACTAGACTAGAAGAAGAGGTGTCTCTCAACTATTGAAAAAAGTTTGAAGTTTCTCAGCCTGAATGTGATGGTTGATTTATTTTGCGTGTTTTGGCTTGACTGTTTGCGTCCAACGACCAAAAATTCCTGGTCATTCAAATGCCAGAAAACGTACATATATTTTGTAATTTTTTCCTCCATGATGAAAGTGGACTTAAGGATGACATGGTGGTGATATTTCACTCGCAGGCAACCTAGTCAGCTGAAGAATATTAAGAAGACATTAAGGAAAATCGGAGAAAAAATCAAGCTCTTCTAGAAAAATCAATCAAGTCTAGCCAATGAACTTGTCGCACATCCTCCGTGGAAGTGTAAAGGGTGATCAGCATAGAAGATTTAATAAAATGAGAGGCAATTTGCTATACACACGGGTAGCTACACACATTTTCATTTACAAATGATTTAAGCGCTCATTTCCAAAAAAAATGATTCAAGCCGTATAATCCCAATTTAGCTTGTTTTCCTGATAGAACATGCATTTTCGTGTGCAAAACCGCTTTGGAAATTTGGTTTGGCGTTTTTATTTATCAAAGTCAACTCACAGAAGGCCTCCATGTTCTATTGCTCAAGTCCAATAACAAAATGAAATGGGTCGCTTCTTCCCATATAAGTGACATATATATGTAGGACGAGGGGGAGGGCAATTATGTTACGCAATAACCCTCATACACTTTTGTGGAGAGAAAATTATCCCTTCCTGGCCAAACAAATACAACATACATCCGACAAAAATGACGGCCAAGTGTGTCACAATGGCGCTAAACTTCGAATCATAGGTGGCCGGCTGGCCGCACATGTTACCATAGGTCTTACACTTGACAGATGAGACACTTCTTGATGCCCAAATGACACTTGAACACTTTTACCCCGCGACCATTCTTGTGTAGGGCCGATATGAGTTCTTTTGAATCTGCGTTCACATGTGAATAAAACCATGATAAAATATCTCTATGTGAATGGTTCCTTGCTGATTGTGAGTACCCATACTCACTCCTTGGAAGACAATGCCATGAAAAAATTCTACTCATGTATATTTCTCTTCTTAGACATGCCCATGTTTGTTATAACTTGACCTTTTTTTTATTATACATTGTCCAAATATGCATTAATTCTTGGATTAGAAGGAATGTTGCGGTGGTTTCTAATGCACAATTTTATGCGAATGCCAAATGAAAATCAACAATTCTTTGACGTACTTGCCATCATCAATTCCTAGGCAAGACAATTGTGTACTGTTGTTCAAAGAGACGACAATTATGAAAATTCTCATCAAATGTATTGAAATGCCAACCAAAGGAAAACTATGGATTAGTACTTTGAATTTTTAAGTAATACAGTTAGTACTTTGGTGATATTTTCGTATAGACTATTGAAGTACAACAGAAATCTGGGTGTTATGATCCGCACACTAATAAATTCTTGGAAATTGGAAACATCCATTCACCAGCTGCTTTCGCCTGTGTGGAAGTGTAAATGATGCTTCAACATAGAAGACGTAATTAAATGTTGAAAAACTTCAAATTATATTGCTGAAGCACAAAATACTACTAGTCTACGCTTCTCATATAAGTTTGCTACATTTGTGGGATGAGAGGAGGGGCTGCGAATGCAAATTGTGGTTCACATGATGGCTAAGTGCGATGATGGCGCTCAAATTTAAGGGCAGCCCTACGCATCCTCCGGGGGATCTGTGATTTTTATCCCCCGGATCCCCAGCCAACCACGTGTCCTATTTTTGGATTTAAAATCCTGCTTTTGCTATATTTGCCCCGCTTTGCTACATTGTAGCAAAAAATGGTTCAGTCCAGAAAATAAAAAAACAGACTGGACCTCGCCAGAGATTTCGTCGAAGACCTCGCCGGCGACCGTGTAGCAAAAAAGTTGTGCTAATGTAGCAAACCCGACCTTACCGGAGACTCGCCGGAGGCTTTCGCCGGTAGACCTCACCGGAGACCGGGTAGCAAAAACGTTACGCTATTGTAGCAAAACTGCAAAACGGTGGTAGCAAAAAAAAGTACTAATGTAGCAAAAGGAACGACCTCGCCGGAGATATCACCAGTGCCTACCGTAGTAAAACCGACTTTGCTGAGGACTTTCGTCAAAAATGTCGTAGCAAATATTTCATGCTATTATAGCAAAAATATAGAATAGAAATAACAAAAACTTGCTACTATTGTAGCATCACCCTGTAGCAAAATATCAAAACCCTGTAGGCAAGACAATTGTGTACTGTTGTTCAAAGAGACGACAATTATGAAAATTCTCATCAAATGTATTGAAATGCCAACCAAAGGAAAACTATGGATTAGTACTTTGAATTTTTAAGTAATACAGTTAGTACTTTGGTGATATTTTCGTATAGACTATTGAAGTACAACAGAAATCTGGGTGTTATGATCCGCACACTAATAAATTCTTGGAAATTGGAAACATCCATTCACCAGCTGCTTTCGCCTGTGTGGAAGTGTAAATGATGCTTCAACATAGAAGACGTAATTAAATGTTGAAAAACTTCAAATTATATTGCTGAAGCACAAAATACTACTAGTCTACGCTTCTCATATAAGTTTGCTACATTTGTGGGATGAGAGGAGGGGCTGCGAATGCAAATTGTGGTTCACATGATGGCTAAGTGCGATGATGGCGCTCAAATTTAAGGGCAGCCCTACGCATCCTCCGGGGGATCTGTGATTTTTATCCCCCGGATCCCCAGCCAACCACGTGTCCTATTTTTGGATTTAAAATCCTGCTTTTGCTATATTTGCCCCGCTTTGCTATATTGTAGCAAAAAATGGTTCAGTCCAGAAAATAAAAAAACAGACTGGACCTCGCCAGATTTCGTCAAGACCTACGTGACCGTGTAGCAAAAAGTTGTGCTAATGTAGCAAACCCGACCTTACGGAGACTCGCCGAGGCTTTCAGTAGACCTCACCGAGACCGGTAGCAAAACGTTACGCTATTGTAGCAAAACTGCAAAACGGTGGTAGCAAAAAAAAGTACTAATGTAGCAAAAGGAACGACCTCGCCGGAGATATCACCAGTGCCTGCCGTAGTAAAACCGACTTTGCTGAGGACTTTCGTCAAAAATGTCGTAGCAAATATTTCATGCTATTATAGCAAAAATATAGAATAGAAATAACAAAAACTTGCTACTATTGTAGCATCACCCTGTAGCAAAATATCAAAACGCGTCAATTGGTCAGTAGCATCGTGACCCTTTATCTATAGCAACAATGATCACTTCCAGTAGCATTGTCGTCCTGCCTGTGTAGCACTGTGTCGGAAGAGAAAACTCCAGCGCAGAGGGACGGCCATGGCACGGAGGTGTGGCGGTGGTACCTCCGGCGAGGGAGGAACAACGAGGATGGCCGGCCATGGCACGAGGCGTATGGTGGGACCTCCGGCGAGCCAGCGCGGTTGTCAGTGGGAACTCCGACACAGAGGATGGCGCGGTTAGCAGGAGCTCCGATGGCGAAGGGCGGCGCGGTTGGCGGGAGCTCCGGCAATGGAGGGCGCGCGGTCGCTGGTGAAGAGAGCAACGACGCTCCGGGGAGCAGTGGCGGCGGCTCCCAACGAGCCGGCGCTCCGGGATGGAGGAGAAGCAAGGGCGACAGGTGTGGCGGCGCTCAGACGGGAGGAGCACGCGGACTCAGCGCGGGCGCTCCAAAGACGGAGGCGTGCGGGGCTCCAGCGCGGCGGCACGACCGGAGACGGAGTACGCACGCGGGATTCACTTCATGACGTATGGTTGGATAAGGCAGGTTCTGTGGCTTTTTTTTTGGTCTACTGTGTACGCGCACGAGCTATGACCCGGGGGATCGATCGAACTGATCCCCAGGGAAGTAGTATCATTTTTCCAAATTTAAACCTTAGGTTGTTTCATATGTCACCGAAGGTCTTACACTTGACGAATGAGACACTTACCGAGGTGGAAAATGCAACCATATTTGGCTCACACTTTCTTACTTCACCCATCTTTGACAAAATTTGCCTCTTATGCATTGTCAAAATCTATCTCGATTCTTGGACTAAAAGAAATGCTACGGTGGTTTCTATTGCCCATTTGTGCGCGAATGGTAAATGACAATCAACATTGTTAAAATTGGTGGTAGTTAACGTAGTCAATTCCTAGGCGAGACAATTTTGTACTCCTACTCAAATCGACGCCATATTTGACAATTGTCATCAAATTTATTGAAATGCCAACCGAAGAAAAATTAATGGATGGTACCTTGACTTTTTAATAATACATTTTGGTGATATTATTAAAGTATACGGACCACAATCTGGGTCCTATGATACGCATATAATATTTAATTCATGGAGACATAGTAGTATCATCCATCATATCTAGAAAGAAAGAAAATTATTCTAATCACCATCGATTTCGGCCGTCCACGTTTGAATAAACCAAACCAGACCCAAACCCATCACTTTGGTCAATGGCAGAGAAAAGGAAAAACCAAAAGAGGGGAAGGCGAAAGAGGAAAGACGGATGAAACTGTCGCCCACCCTATAAAGCGGTGCAACACAGGGCACGGCACGGCACACGCAGAGGGAGTCCACACGTAATCCCATCCCTTCCTCCCTTTTCTCGCTTTACCCCCCTGCCTTCTCCCGTTTTACAACTCTGGGCCGGGAGGAGGGGGGTGTGCGTGCTACGGCGGGAATTTGGAACCTCTGTCGGGTCCTCGAGCGCGAAAAGGGCCGAGCTGCTACGCGCACACGCGCAGCCGCCGCGCCAGCAGAGTAGAGCCAATATTCCCTTCGCCTCGCCGCGTCGGGTCGGGGAGGAGCGGCTCGCGCTCGATGAGGCCGCCGGAATTGGCGTTCGTCGCGGCGAGGTTTTTGGCGGTCGCGGCTCTCCTTGCTGGGATGGCCGCCGCGGCGCCGTTCCCGGCGGCGCTGACGCTCGAGCGCGCGCTGCCGCACAAGGGGGTGCCCGCGGAGCACCTCAGGGAGCGGGACAGGGCGCGGCACGCCGGGAGGGGCCTCCTCGGGGCGGCTCCCGCCGTCTCCGGCGTCGTGGACTTCCCCGTGGAAGGCTCCGCAAACCCGTACATGGTCGGGTGGGTGAGCTGCTTCGCTTCCCTTTTTTTCGTGTGGTGGTTTGGTTTGGTCTAGTTTGGTCTGCGCTGGTTGTGTGATCGGCGGAAGCGTTGAAAATTCGGGCATACTTTTGGTGTGGTCGTTGGGCTGAAATTGTTCTGCTTTGCTTGCTGGATTGATCTGCTAGTTCTCTTGCGCTCGGTTCGTGTACCGGCGAAGGCAATTCCTTTTGGATGATGGACAGCAATTCGGTTGCTTGGATGCTCGTGATCGTTCTGTTCGTCGTCTGAAAGCCCCACAGCCGCTGAAGTATTGAAAGCGTAATTGGTGATTTTTTTTGCTCGCTGGCTGATATTGTGTGCATTGTGCAAACAGTACGGGTACTTCTACAAAGCTTCGGCGGTGCTTGTTCATGGTCATTGCCTTCTTGTTGCCAAATTGTTGCCTGAGTATTGTTTTTATGTTCTCGCTTAGATTTGTTTTCGTCGCGGTTTTGGTACCAGCATTTCAGTGTTCTACCAGTTTGATTGTTGACACATACAGGGAGCTCAATTCTGATGTGTTTTCTTGTACCAATCACCACAATCCACTGTCTTTAGTTTGAAAGGAAAAAAAACAGCTCATTTTTATGCTTTGCTTATCTTGGATCTTACTCTTCAGAAATTTTGTTGCCGACCACATTTTCTTTCATTTCCTAGGTTGCTTTTGCTTAAGGTAAATTCCTTCTGTTTAAGCTGCGGCACGGGATTTCTCCCTCTCTAGTATACTTCATGTATTCGCCTTAAATTAGTTACTCCAGTGAGGTGTAGAGGTGTACATTTCGTTAAACCGTTGGGAGACAGTATTTTGCCTCCTCTTCTCCCAAGTTCCTGATTTTAGTTAGGATTTATGTTGAAGTTGCCGTAGACTCTTGTTACAAATCTGTTGTGATTGATAACATCCCTTTAGACAGTTGACTATCGTATATTTAGTGACTTGGTACATTAGCCACATGTAGCAAAAGTCTATTTTAGGTTGCGAGGGTCAATTAATTCTTTTGAAAATCCTCAAATTGGTCAGGATGCAAAGTTCAGTTTGTTCCTCAGTTTTACCGCTGTGTTGTGATTGATTAATCCTTTTCGGCATTATCATCCATCAGTTCATATATATTTTTTCACTCTGCAACTAGACTTTCTGTTATTTGGAGCAAGAAGAGCTTCCTTTCAATCTATAATGCAATACTCTTTTTGTTACTGTACCCTAAAGTTTGAAATTACAGGCTCTATTTTACACGGGTGAAACTGGGAAACCCTGCGAAGGAATACTTTGTCCAAATTGACACTGGTAGCGACATCTTATGGGTTGCTTGCAGCCCTTGTGCGGGTTGCCCGACGTCAAGTGGGCTCAATGTGAGGCAACCATCATCCAGTATCATATTAATCTCTTTAAGATACACATATGTTTGGAATAATGTTTCTACCTTCTGGGATTAGTTGTTAGCTAGGAAGATGCTTCTGATGGATTGGTACTTGGTTTGCTTCTCAGATCCAATTGGAGTTCTTCAACCCTGATTCTTCATCAACATCATCCAGGATACCATGCTCGGATGATAGATGTACAGCTGCCCTCCAAACAGGGGAAGCAGTTTGCCAAAACTCGGATTCCTCAAGCACCCCATGTGGTTACACTTTCACGTATGGAGATGGGAGTGGCACATCAGGGTACTATGTGTCTGATACTATGTACTTCGACACCGTCATGGGAAATGAGCAGACTGCCAATTCTTCTGCCTCTGTCGTTTTTGGGTACAGTTTCCTTGGAGTCCTGTTCTTTTTTAATCCTCTATCTGATAATGAAAACTTTTCATATATAATTGATGATTATGTTACTTACGATAGCTAGAAATATAGCTAGATTGGTGCAACAACCGTGCCAGGTAAGATGCTTGGCATGATGTGGGTCCTTGTCTCCTTGATAATGTGAACCACTTACATGTTGACACTTTGTGTCACAGGTGCGGATAAAGTTAAGTCGTTTTGTCCATCGGGTTAGTACAAACAATGGATCTAATGACAACAAAATGCTGTCCTGAAACCAGCAGGTTGCTAGTTACTACCACCAGCATAGTTCTTGTACTCGTTGACATTCAAGAGAACAGTTGTTACTAGAAAAAAATCAATTTCCATTATTGTCATCCTGAGCAAATATTGAAATAGTTATTGCTGTCTTTTTCGTTATCTAGCAAAAATATGTTGGCATGTAACTCGGATATAAACATCCTTTATTGCTGATTAATTAAATGCCTCTTCTCTGGTACCTCTCTGAAACATTTCAAAAGCTTAGCCTCAGAATGGATTTTTCTAGTGATATGGGGCTACAATGTTGTGCTGGGCTAGTGGGCTTCTTAGTATAGTTAAACCGTGCGTTAGTATAAGCAACTGTATATGTGGTTACAGTTTTGTGTAGTCATTGGCTTAATAATGAAGCTTGTGGCCTAACATTTTCGATGGAATTTTCTTCATTGTTGTAACGTTTTTGTTTTTATTAACAGATGTAGCAACAAACAGACAGGCGACTTGATGAAGTCAGACAGGGCAGTTGATGGCATTTTTGGGTTTGGACAGCACCAACTGTCTGTCATTTCACAATTGTATTCTCTTGGAGTATCCCCTAAGACATTCTCACACTGCCTGAAAGGTTCAGATAATGGTGGTGGCATTCTTGTTCTTGGTGAAATTGTCGAGCCAGGATTAGTATTCACTCCACTTGTTCCACAACAGTAAGTTTCTTTTCCTGAAAATTACTACTGAGTGTAACTTCGGGTTGTAGCTTGAAAGTATGGGGTGATAAATACTATGTCTGCAACTAATAACAGATTCAGTTATTTGCTTTCTAGTCTCTTTTGTTTCTGAAAATACACTTGTGAGATGAATTTATTTGGGCATCTTTAATTACCCAAAAGTAAATGTGTGTCCGTGTTGTGAGTGGCTAACGATATAGCTAGTTTTGTTCCGTAGAGTAAACACTCTGCCATTCTGATTACGATAAACTAAGGAATATTTTGATACTAAAACTGATTGAGTGCTATTATTATTTTTATTGAAATGTAGGCCTCATTACAACTTGAATCTGGAGAGCATTGCTGTGAGTGGTCAAAAGCTACCTATCGATTCTTCCTTGTTTGCAACCTCAAATACACAAGGAACAATTGTGGATTCAGGAACAACACTAGTCTACCTTGTCGACGGAGCCTATGATCCGTTTGTTAATGCGGTAAACCCCATATCACACACTTTGACCTTTTTTTTGGTTGAACAGAAAATATGTGACCAGTTTGCATTACCTAAATACACGATTATTAGTTCTATTGATCTGTATCTGCAGATAGCTGCTGCAGTCTCTCCATCTGTACAGTCTGTTGTCAACAAGGGGAGCCAATGTTTTGTTACAAGCAGCAGGTTTTTTTTTCTTGTTTCTAAGAAGGAAAATTAGCGGCGCATGACATTCAGAGTATTGAATTACTTACAGATGATTTTCTGTTTCTCTACCAGTGTCGATTCGTCATTTCCAACAGCAACACTTATTTTCGAGGGTGGTGTTGTGATGAATGTGAAGCCAGAGAACTACCTTCTGCAGCAGGGCTCCAGTGTATGTGAACAAGCCTTTTCGATGCCGCAGTTGCTAACTATTTCCTGTAATTTCTTATCTGGTAAACTGTTTATGGATGCACTTCTCTCTGATGCAATGGTACTACATTGTGGTTTGCAGGACAACAATGTATTGTGGTGCATTGGTTGGCAGAGGAGCCAGGGAATCACTATTCTCGGAGGTTAGTCGTCTTGACTGAATTTGCCAGTATAATAAGTTGCACATGTAGCTAGTATTATACTTTAAGGCTTCTATTCCATCATGGATGTCTGAATAAATTAAGCCGTTGAACAAGAAATTGAATCGCTGCTGCACCAAACACAAACAGAAGTTTTGTCAGATTAAATATATCCAGGCTTTGGGATTGCTGATCATCTTGACCCTCTTTTGTCACAGATCTTGTTTTGAAGGATAAGATATTCGTGTATGACCTGGCCAACATGCGGATGGGCTGGACCGACTATGATTGTAAGCTCAGATGTCCTTGTGCATATGCTCATTTATGCACCATTTCCATGACCTGGCTAACATGCGGATGGGCTGCACCATTTCCATGACCTGGCTAACAATGCCTTCCCCTTTCCTTATTGTCAGGTTCGTTGTCGGTCAATGTCACCTCCTCGTCGGGAAAGAACCAGTACGTGAACACAGGGCAGTTCGACGTGAACGGGTCGCCACGGTACCGCAGCGGCCTGGTGCCTACCGGGATCGCCGTGGCCCTTGTGCATATGCTCATTTTTGGCGTCCTGGGCAGTAGATAGCACACAGCACAGCGGGGAGTGACTGACATGACATTGTGATTCTATATTTCCATTCTTTTACTAGCGAGCGGGGCTGGCGTCGACTTCGACGTCGTCGCTGTGCCCCTTCCCATGGCATGAGCATTCTTGCTGTACATAAATATACAGGGGAAAATGAGAGAAAGGAAGAAAAATAGGTTCATTGTTCACGGAGCACGGCCTCCCCTGTCTTTCTAGACCGGCTCTGAACAGCGTTTTGTGACCCGAGAAGCATGCCTTCTCTTGCAATTCCTTTACACCGAGTTGTGGTATCGCACACAGCCTCCAAATTGGAAGGTAAACAAAGGAGGATTCTGATTCTGACACGACGCCGTTGGGCGCTCACGGAGAAACGTCGCGGTAGGACGAAATTGCAGTCGAATGCGTGACTGTCAGCTACTAGATGGCATGTCGAAGGAAATCTTTTCTATATGTATAATTCGCACGGAACATCACGGCAAAACGTACTGAACCTCGATGATTGGGTTCTCTCTGCGAATATGCCATCGTACACTTGATTCATGATTGGAGGCTCCTACACTTGCCCGAAGTGCTTCTCCACCACAAGGGTAGGCTCTGCGACAACCCTTTTGTCAAGGGTGTAATGCACCCAAAAGCAACAAGATCCACAAAAGAAACACAAGGAGGAATCAGAATTCCTAGCGAGAATGTAGATCTGGATCTTTTCTAACAGATCAACAAGATCTGGGCATTAGATAGGAAGATCTCGAAGTTTTGAGCTCTTGCAACAATGTAGGAAAGAAAATGGAAGTGTCTCCTTCGTGGGAAAGAACTAATGGCCTGTTTGTTTGGGCTGTGGCTGACTGGCTGTGCAGCTGTGCAGGAAAAGCTGTTGTCCAGGAAAAGCTACTTCTCTGAGTTTGACTGTTTGGCAACTTGGCTGGCTGTCTAGCTGTATGCTAAGAAATTGTCTGTAATGTCCTGTAATTAATATAACACGTAAACTTTAATATTGAAGTGCATAAACAAATATGTTATTATTACATACCATATGTCACATATTGGTTTGTCCAAAATACATATCCAACCATTAAACAAATAAAGATAGTCGCATAATAAACATAGAAACATCCACACCGAACAAACTGATCATCTTCTTCTAGCATTGTATAATGCAAGATGGCGATGCGATCACGCTGCTGAGTTCATGTTCATCGTGTAGTCCACTCGGAGCAGTATCACCGGAAGATGTTACTGATTGCCTTTGGACCTTAAGAATGTAGTCCTCATCTGCATCACACTGATCAAACTGTTTGTCGCGTAAGTTGGAGTCTCTAATAAAATTGTGAAGCGCTATGCAAGCCAGAATAATTCTTTTCTGAGTAACCAGACCGTAAGAAGGAATATACTTCAATATGCGCCACTTGTTTTCCAATATACCGAAGACACGCTCGATAGCATTCCGGAGCAATGAGTGCAATTAGTTGAAAATCTCTTCCTGACATGGTTATACCCGACGGGTACATAACTTCAGCATACCTGGTCCAGCCCAAGGAAGGCCCACAGCAGACATACGCTGGCCCATGAAGATTTTCGGATGGCCAAGGCCCATGACGCCTTCGGATCCTTGGAGAGCAAGACTAGAGTTCGAATACAACTTGTAACCTACTCAGACGGTACCGAGACCTAGCCTCCTCATATATAAAGGCTAGGAGGGGCCAACGAGGTGACAGATCCATACTTTCGTACACGCCCACGCCAGATCGAATCACAGACCTCAGAACTTTCGTTCCGCCAGAGTCAAAGAGCGCATAAGCGTGAGTAGGGTTTTCCCTCCGGGCCTCAACTCGGTAAATCTCGTGTCCTCGGTTGCTTGTCCGTTAACCGCGCACGATCTCCAAAGATCCCCATCTTCTCCAAAACCCAAGTTCATAATATGGGCATTGACGAGATTAAACCTCGCCAATTGGCGCCGTCTGTGGATTGGGGCTGCGGTCGTGATGCGGTTCCGACCCGATCGATCTACAACCTCGGCGACGGAGAATCACCTCCTCTTGGCGCTTTCGACTTCACCGCCCACTCGGCCACCATGAAGGATTTCGAGCCCGTGAGGCGACGGACTCAAATTCGCTCGGAGCTTCGCCGTGTGGGACAAGCCGGCACCTCCGCTTCCCCGGCGGATGCCCGTGCGCCGATCAAACCCGCCATGGGTTTCCACATCCTGCTACGCACGCCACCATCAACTGATGAGTTCTACAGAGAGCCGCCGCAACTCCGATCAGGCGATCCACCTTCGATGAAGGACCTACGGTTCAATCTGAAAGCCGCGGCAGCAGCTAACCAATCTGCGAGCGCTATTCAGGCGCCGCAATCATCCAAACCGACGAAGACATGCCTAACCCGCCGCCAACCCCACCCGCAGGGCGAAAACGCGAAAACGGGAAAACAGGGCCACCTCATCCAACTTAGCAAAGAAGGATGGGTCAAGCACGCCGCGCCGTCATAGCGTAAATAGTCCTACTGGACTCCCCACGTGATCTGCTGATGGCATACCACTCCCTCCTCATCGAGGAGCACAAGAAGCAAGTCAAGATGCAGGAGACGCTCGACAAACGCAAGAAAGCAGCCTTTGAGTCCAGGCGACGACGAAGCGCGCTCTCCGCCATGGGACCCGCCCAAAGACAAACGGAAATCAGGGAAACAAGCACCACTCGGTGGAAAACATGGACAAGGAGCGGCGGACGTGACCAACCCTCCACACATCGCTCATGGATATGGACGCCGACGGCAACATCACCTCAAGACGCCACAAGCCGCGATCATGGCAGCCATCACAGATCTTGCGGCTCACCACCTCCGTGGGGACCCAAAGGGCCATGCATAGGTCCGCACTCACCGGACTAGACTAATCGGAGCTGCGCCCACGAAGATGCTCCACGGAGCCGAAGAAGAAAGCTCCGCCAGCGCGACGGAGCCCCACCCTCATCCGAAGATGAAGAAGAACACGATCTTCCTCGAAGGAAGAAGAGCTCGACCGCCACAAACACGACTACGACGCCAGAGACAAACTTACACAGCGAAGATCGACAAAGCACGCCAAACGCGCATGCTCATCCGAATCTGAGATGGATGAAGACGAAGGAGAACTCTCAAGGGCTCGATGCTTCAGCAGATCCGTCCGCGAACACGTATGCCACGCAACTTTAAGCTTCCTTCGATACTCAAGTTCAACGGCACGCAAGATCCAAAGTCCTGGCTCGCGACCATCTGTCATCCGCTGCTTCACGGAGGCAACAAAGAAACCATGCAATGCCTTCACCGCACCGACAAAGCGCGCGGCGCTGGTCCTGCTCAAGAGCCTATCATCAGATCCATCCGGTTGGGAGGAGCTCGCTTATAGATTCATCCAAACTTCAAAGGCACCAGCAAAAGGCCCGCCTCAATCGAAGAGCTGCGAGCTCGCACTCGAGAACGGGTGAATCTATTCGCTCATACATACTACGCTGGTTCACGACCAAGAACTCCGCAGACACATCTCAAGAGCGGGCCATCGACGCTTGTGGACGCGCCAAACGCCAGACTTCAAGGAGAAACTTGGACGCCAGAAGCCCAAGACACTCGACCAGCTCATGGAAATCGCCAACAGCTAAGGCGGATGGCGAAGATTGCATCCAACGGGCGCAATCAGATGAAGAAGACGACCACGGCAAGACGCGAACGCCGCGCAAGAGGAGATCGCGTTCACGAGGACCGCGACGACCCGACATGATCGCAGCGGCTACGCCGACCGCCAGAACGACAACAGCCGCAGAATGAGGATATCGCAGCGAAACTTCCGCGACAACGGACGACCAACGCAATGCGGGCAACGCCGCGATCATGACAACGGACCTTCAGCATTCGACAAACTTTCGGGTCCATGCACCATCCACTTCTACATCGACAAACAAGATGGCAAAAGAAAGCTAGCCACATGCTCAAGGACCGCGAGTTCCGTAAACTCAGCGAAGCATGGTATGATGAGGCAACAAGCTCCAATTCCTGCGCTGCTCGAAACGCACTTGCGCCAAAGTAAATAGCACACGGAGCTCCTCCACCACCGCCATCGGAGGCCCACATCAACCAGCCGCACTAGCGCAAAACAACGCCGAGTCGCATACCCCCACCAAAAGGAGCACTCAATATGATACGTAGGACGCCCAACCAACAGGTACGTAAGAAGATCACCCGCCAAATCAATATGGCCGTGATAACTCCACCGCAATCCTCGAGTACCTCACGGATCGGAGTCCTGCATCACATTCACTCGCCGGATCACCCTATTCAGATCCTCGCCCAGTCATGCCGCCTCGTGCCGAGGCGCAGATCGGAGGCTTCGAGATGAGTCGCTTTCATGGACGGTGGCGCAGATCAACCTAATGTCGCAAGCACTCTAGCAGCTATGCGGATCCCGCAATGCAGCCTGGAACAATCAGACACAACGTTCCATGGCATTGTCCCAGGGAAGGGCATCTTCCCCCTGGGCAAAATAGGGCTCGACGTCATCTTCGGACACCGGACAACTTTCGGCAGAGCGCCTAGAATTGGCGGTGGATCGTCCGCAATACCACGCCATCCCGGGACGCCAGAGCATTCGCAAGGTTCCGGCCGTCCCACACTATGCATACCTACTACTCAAGATGCCAGACCAAGGCGCCATCACACCACGGAGCTTCACCCGATCGACCAATGCGACAGGATTTCAACAAAATCTCCGCCTTTTCGGCATGCAAGACGAGCTTGTAAGGCTCGCTGGCGACGCATAATGGGCTACCCCACCACCAAGCGTAACGCACCGATATGTCTTTCGACTCCACCATCAACACCAAAAAGTACAAGTCCATCCAACGGATGCCTCCAAGACGGCGCTAATCGCCAACGACCTCAACATCAAGATAGGAAAGCGCCGTCAATTCCTCCGTGAGCGCTGAAATTACCGGTGTCCCGCGGACATGCCAGAGTTCCTGTGGAATTCGCCGAGCACGCACTCAATGTCTTCCTGCATACCAAGCCATCAAACAGTCCATCCAAGATTGTTTGAGCCACGAGCCGAAGCTATCGGCAAAGAGATCAACAGATTACTCGCAGACTTCATCCGGGAAATCAAGGAAAGCGAGTGGTCGGCAAACAGTGATGGTCCCAAGAAGGACACGGACATCCCGGATGTGCGACTTCACGCCATCAACAAACACCGCCCTAAGGACCACTTCCTCTCCTCGGATCGACCGGATCATCGATTCGACCGCAGTTGTGAGAAACTCTCCTTCCTCGACGCCTACTCAAGCTATAATCGATTCGACTCAAGATCGAAGATCAAGAGAAAACGGCGCTCATCACACCGCTCGAGTATACCGCTACAACACAATGCCTTTCGGCTAAAGAACGCGGTGCCACGCATCGATGCATGCAGTTCGCCTCAAGGACCAGATCGGTCGCAACATCCAAGTCTATGTCGACGACATAGTCATCAAAACCAAGGAGGCAAGAACACTTATCGACGATCTCCGCGAGACGCTCGACGACCTTGATCGCCAGATCAAGCTCAATCCGAAAAGTGCGCCCCTCAGTCACCGCCGATACTTCATCTCTCAACGAGGGATCAAGCGAACCCAAGAAAATCAAAGCTATCATGACAATGGAGAAACCGAAAAACCTCAATGCGTTCAGCAGGCGAGCAGGTAGTAGCGGCACTAAGCAGTGTTCATCACCGCATGGGCGAGAAGGCCCTACCATTTTACCAACTGCCAAGCAGCGTACAAGTTCGAGTGGACACCGGCCAACGACGATTCGAAAACCTCAAACGGATCCTCTCCACCTCGCCTGCTTTGGTCACGCCAAAAGAGCGCGAGCCCCTCTGTTGTACATAGCAGCCACACACCGTGGTCAAGATAAAGACTCGTGGTCGAACGACCAAGAAGGCAAGACCCATGGGGTACAACGCCCAATTTACTACCTCAACGAGGTTCTTACTCTAACAAAACAGCCGGCACACTACTGTGCACCTCACGGGCGTGTTCATGACGGCTCGACGATCGAGCCACTACTTCCAGGAGCATCGTGATGGTCGCCAACGAGGCACCCCTAAACAAAGATCCTGAACAATCCAGAGGCCACAGACGCGTGGCCTGTGGGGCATCGAACTATCACCACCGGACATCATCTACGAAGCGACACGCAATCAAATCTCAAGTCCTTCCGATTTCCTGGTACATCGGATGGAGCTGCAGCCGCTCGACACCCTTTACATGTCGCAATCTCGACAATGCATTTTGACGGCTCCAAACGCTGCCGAGCAGGAAGCAGGAGTCATACGACCTCCCCGCAAGGTGACAAGATGAAGTACGCCCTTCGGATGAAATTCGAGCCTCCAACAACGAGGCCAATACGAGGCCCTCATCCATGGCATGCGGATGGCAAAATATGCGCGCAACGCTACCTGGTCATCTACGGTGACTCCAACCTTGTCGCCAGCAGACGATGAATGAGTGCGACGCACACGCCGAAACATGATCGCGCATCGCGACTATACAACGCACTGAAGGAGAATTCGACGGCCGCGAACTTCGCACGCCGGAAGAGAGAGCAACGAGGAGGCCGATAAACTCGCCAACATCGGCTCCACTTGTGCAAAAGTACCACCAGTGTGTTCTCGAACAGATCTGCGTACATCCATCAAACGGAAATTCCCTAGGGATCACCAAGAAATGTAACACTGGGGCTACTTCACCAAGGTCAAGAAGGACCCAAAAGTTGATACAAGTCGCCATGATCAACCTGATGCAGGTCATGGCAGTCGAAGAAACCTCGACACGCCCATACCTCCGCCTCGCTAAACGGAAACTTACCGCACAACCCGATGATGCCCGGCGATATCTCGTCGGTCAAAAGCCTTCACCATCATCAACGGCGAATCGCATAAACGCAGCATTACAGCGCCCTACAACGGTGCGCCACCATCAGCGGCGGCAATACCATACCCAAGATATCCACGAGGGCATCCGCGCCACCACGCAGTACCGCCCTTGTCGCCAAAGCTCACGAAAGGATTCTATTGGCCAACGCCATGAGCGACGCAGCGACATCGTCCGAAGATGCAACGGTGCCAACGGTTCGCCGACAAACCGACGCACTGGGTCCAAACTCACCCATACCCATAGCTTGGCCTTTTGCTCAATGGGGCCTTGACATGATCGGCAAACCGCCAAAATCCTCGAAGGAGGACACGTCTTCCTCTTGGTCGCAATGACAAATTCACCAAGTGGATCGAGGCCATGCCGTCACCAACCGTAAGGGCAAAACCGCCATCAAGTTCTTCAATCCATAGTCTACGTGTTCGCGCATCGCACAAAGATCATCACCGATAACGGATCAAACTTCATCTCAAGAATTCCGGGACTTCGCCAAGGCCTCGAATCAATATCACGTACGCCAAAGGGCGCACCCGCAAACAAACGGCAAGTGGAAAAGGCCAATGGCCTAATCAGTTGGCATCAAGAACGCCTCATGAGCTCACTCGAGCACAAAAGCGGCAACCGGACGAAAGAGATACCGTGCATCCTGTGGAGCTACTTAACTATGCCAAACAGCTCCACCGCTACACACCGCTCTTCATGGTACACGGAGCTGAGGCGTGCTACCACCGGCACGCCACCAGGCTCCACGAGTCGTCACATACGAAGCCGAATCCACGGCCGCATCAAGATGCCGTCGACACACTCGACGAAGCACGGATATAGCAGCAGCTAGATCCGCGGTGTACCAAAGAAAGTCTCCGCAACTATCACAGCCACGGCGCTTCAAGGTCCTTCGTCAAGGAGACCTCGCCTTGCGACTCAAGCAAAGCGGCGAATAAACTCGAGTCGCCATGGAAGGACCCTATGCCATCACCGAGGTCATCCTGTGGCGCCTATCGCCTCAAGCACGGAGTCTAGAGTCGCATACTCCAACCCATGGAACGCCTCGCACCAAGCGATTTATTCTACCCATAGCAATGGGCAATGTACCCTTTTACTTTCAATAAGGCTTAGCCAAGGCTACTCACCAACCATGTACCTCCTCCATTACGCTACAAATAAAGCTAAGTGTCTCGCCCCAACCTTCGTGACTATTTCTCTGCAACTGTGATTACATGCTACTAACGCACTGGGTTCCCCACCTCACGATTTCATCGACCGAGGACAAAACGGTACACTGAGTAGTCGACCACGCCAGCAAACGAAAAGGGCACGATTAAATCAAAGCACTACGTGCTCGGGCTCCCCACCTCACGATTTCATCGACCGAGGACAAACGTACACCGAGTAGTGACCACGCCAGCAAACGAAAATGGCACGATTAAATCAAAGCACTACGTGCTCGGGGCTCCCCACCTCACGATTTCATCGACCGAGGACAAAACGTACACTGAGTAGCGACCATGTCGTGCAAACGAAAAGGACACGTACTAAATCAAAGCACCGCTGCTCGCCATAAGCAAACCTTTACAACAAAGGGCACATACACGCCAGCCGCAATATACAAATTTTACATCTATCTGCTTATTTTCAGGTCCTACCTATTCAAGAATAGCCTGAGCACGCTGCTCAAACAAATCTACAATTTGTTCGCATACGCCTTACATACCGCGTAATGCGGACGATATTCCACTCACCACCATCTGGTCGAGGAGGTGGCCCATGCCACAAAGAGCCAAATCTACATCGTATGATGCACCTCACAAGAGACAAGGCAGCCTTCACCCTGTGGACAAGCTGCCGCATCAGCTCCTTGACATTGCCGGCACCAAACTTCGCTAGATGACCTGCAAGGGTCGCCGGCGCGCCATCCAACGGAAACATGACGTGCAACACCGAGGACAAATGATCACCGCGGAGCACCCGCAAACTCGAAGACGCGATCCTGCACCGTCGCCGTAACCATGGCACGATCGCGATCCACCCAAAAGAAGCCACGGCTTCCATGTCCCGTTGAGTCAAACAATTGATTCGAACAGCAATGCGCCCTTTTCTTCCTTCGAGCAAGATTCGCACTGCGACAACAAATGTATCAAGAGTAAGGCCAGGCTCACCAAGAACTAAGCTACGCCCAAAGAAGGATCAACTTACACTTGCAGCTGCTCGGACAGCCGACTCCGCCATCAAGTATTCCTCTCGCTGCACTACGGTTCGCTTTGGACTTCCAAACGCCGACGACCGTAGCCCAAGCAAATCCTCTCCAAGTCACAAGACGCGATCCCGCAGAAAAGCGAGCTGCGAGGAATCATCCAACGATGTCGAAGGGCCTTTCGGATGAAGTACCAACTTGGTCAACACCAAGGAACCTAAAGCGTAAGAAAAGAAGGCACATGACACTCAACCAAAGATAAAGCCCAACTGGAGGAATTCATTAAATAAGCATCGCGTGGCTCAAGAATGGTGCTACAAAAGATGTTCACAGCAAAAGTAAACTACATACTACCCTACATCTCCTATGCCTAAGGCGTAGGACACCGAGTCGCCTCAGAGCCAGACTGCCTAGCTTTGGCCTCGCCCAGCAGCTGCCAGATTCGCACAACAAGTCAATGAGCTTGGGCCCATATCGTCTGCGCAGCGAGCGGAGTAAGCAGGAAGGCTACCTCGATCCATCCGCAATTGCCGGCATCCGAGAAGTGATCTGGGCAAGTCCAGCTCCGCCCCAGCCACTATCGCCAGCCATCGCTGACGCTACGATGCCCTTCGCTTATGCCAGCTGCAGCGCTACCGACAGAGCCTCGCCAGAGCACCCACATCTTCAAGGGTTGCGCTTCGAAGAGCTCCCGGTAGAAGCGACCAAGGACCTCCTTTGCCTTGGCAAGGAGTTGAGTTGACGAGTTGCAGCCGTCTTCGACCGCCACAGGCATCATCCAGAGCACTCCCGTGCTCCAGAGCACCACGGTCAAACTCGATGCCTACGGCATCTGAGACAAAACAGAAGAAAACATGAAGAAAAGCAACATAGAAGAGGACCCGAAGAAAAAGGAGCAAGTGCAAAGCTAGCACTCAATTCGAAATTGCCTTGGCAGCAGCCATGAGCTTCTCCGCCCCCTCTCACGACTGCGGCTTCCTGCAGACGCTCTTTTCGCCGCTGCCACTCCAGCTCAAAGCGCTTTTTCGCCTCGGGCCGCCTTCGCCTCCAATTGGCCAAGGCTCTTCTTCAGAGCATCAACCTCACGGAGAGAGTCGTTATGCTCCTCTGCATTCACAACAAGCCAGTGTCAACAAACAGGACAAGGATAAACAAAAAAGTACTACAAGGCAAACGAATACCTTGCAGCTGCTGCAGTTTCACCTCCAGTCAGCCTCCTCCACCACCCGCTTGGCCTCTGATACAAGGCTGCAGGAAAAGCAATAGCAGAAGAGCATGACTTGGGGCTCCCCAAAACAAAGAAGCAAACACAACATCAGCACGAAGACGCCTGGCTCCCTGTGACATGAAGCGTAAAGACTTACGTGCTCGAAAGGCAACCCGCAGTTGCCCGCGAAATTCGAGGCGCAACCACCAGCCTCTCTCGCAAGAGGAACTGTGCAGACCACCCGACGCCGCCACGTCTGCGGAGGCGGCGACAATGTTCGACTCCCCATCATCTCAAGGCCCATCACTAGAGCTTGGAGGATTGCCTACATACGAACCAATCAACACAGTGCAAAATAACAAGTGAGCAAAAGACAACAAAGGACAACAAGCACACTTACGAGCCCAACGCGCCAGGTCAAAGATAGGAGAAGCCCTCCGGCCCTCTTCTCCTCCTTCTTCTCCTCCTTCTTCTTCCTTCTTCCGCTTTTGGAAAAGTGAGCAACAGCTCGCACAGAACGGCAGGAATAGGAGAAGACGAACCCCCGAACATCATCATGGCGCTCAAGAACCCGAGGATTCCTGAGTCGGAGGAGTCGAGGCATCCAAGACTCGCCGAGCTCCGTGATCGCCACTCGAATGGTATTCACTGATTCGGCATCCTCCGCCGAGATCGCGCCAAGGAAGCTTGGACACGGAGTCCACCACTTCATTATCCGGGCATTCGGATACCTTTCGGCAATGGTGGCGCCATGCCCGCACTTTGAAGCTCTACATGATGAGAAGAAACTTTGTTAGCAAACAAAGGACACAGTACACAACCGACAAAAACATAAGGAAGCACTACGGCGCAAATCTACACCTTTGGCACGCCAACGCCGACGAAAAAGGGCGAGTCAACGACTTCCCGGATTTCCTGCCGGCCTTGAACTTCAACAGACGCCAAGAGCCTGTCAAGTTCCACCTCGGAGATTTTCTCACCAAACCCTCGCCGGATCACGGCGCCTGAGTAAAGGAACATCGGATGCGCCTCGAGCCGCTGCACCCGACGCCAAGAAACACCCGGATAAGGTCGACACTGCTCACCTCCTTCTCAGAATCAATTAGAGCTCCTCCACCGACGGCACAAGGCCTCTATCTCCGCCACCTCACCGCCTAAGATCTGATTTTTCCAGACCTCTTCTTCACAATTAATCGAGGGGTCAAAAGGCACAAGACCAAAATCTTGCCCAGCAAAGACGGAGTCACGGATGTAGAACCATTTCCTCCGCCAAGATCGGATGATTCGGACATGGAGAAGGAAAAGAATTGGACATCGGGACTAAGAGAGATGATGAAACCCCAATGGGATACACACCATCCGAACAGATCGCCTCCTCACGGAATACAGCTTGGAAAAGGCCAAAGTGCGGCTCAATGCCAAGCCAACACTGCAAAGTGTGATAAAGCACGCGATGTGGAGAAGAGAATTGGGAGACAAATGATGGAGTTGAACCCCATAGAAGAAGAGTAGTCCACGAAGGAAGTCATGGACCGGATACGAAAACCCACGCAAAACAAAGGCGATTTAACATAACCCGTACCCAGATGGGGGACGGGATTACCTCATTGCCGGGAGTCTCACGGCCGTCGCCTCCAAGGATCAGCTCCGCCAGGTAGCTGCGAAGATCGCTTCTCCTGGCCTCTCGACGCCGCCACCACCATTGGTGACACGAGCAGCGGCGGCGCTTCTTCTTGCCTCCGGCAGCTTGGTCCCAATCGCAGATGAGGATTTCTTCTTCCCCATGGCGCTACGGGGTGGTGGCATTGCCAACAACGACGAAGACAAAGGAAATGCGAAGGAACTCTCAAAGACGCAAAGAATCGCCGAGAAGGAAGCAATGGAGATGAACTGCTGCGGTAAAAGACATACCACGATTTCACCACGGATTATAACAAAGAAAGACGACGACGCCGGCCGCCCATCGAGAAGACCTAACGCCAACGGCAGATCTGGCCGCATATCGCAGTCAAGACCAAAACGAACCGTCGTTCCCACAATGTCCACTACGCGCGGAGATCGAGGAAACGTCGTAATCATCTCCACGCCGCGCGTGACCGGTCAATTCAAAGTCAGGAAGTGGGACCCACACTTCGTCAAGTCAAGTCATCTCTAGCGCAGCAGACGCTTGAGGTCATCGATCGTCAGCACTGACGTCATCAAAAGCTATACTAGCACCAACCCAACTTCGCCACACAGCTAAGAGTACTCACCGAATCTACGATTCGACTAAATACTGGGCTACTCCTATCGAGCGCTGGTCGCACCCGATGTACTTCCGGTCAGACGCCCACGAGATTTTCCTACTACTGCATGATACAAGACTTCGAGTCTCGCCGAGTCTACGACTCCGCCAGACACTCGGGGGCTACTCCAAACTGGAGCGATGGCCGTTCACACACAAGAGCTTCGAGTCCTCCGTCGAGTCCATGACTCCACTATGGACTCGGGGGCTACTCCCATAGGGAGGAAGGATTTCAGCATCCGAATTTTTTTGAGTCCTACGGACTAAACAACTGAGCAATGCTTGCACTAAAGTTCTGCCGAGTCACGACTCGATGTACACTGGGTTACTCCCATAGGAGCGCTGGTCACGCACCCTATGAAATCTTCGATCGCGATCTTCCGGATCCGCATGCAAAAACTTTTCGCAACTCGCCCCAATTAATGCTAAGTGAGTAACATCCTCCTTGCCACCAAACACCTCCGCGTGATAAACATTCGATGTTGCGTCTGCGACGCAAAGATAAGACCCATGATATCATCCGATGGCTCGCAACGCTCGACCACGCGCTAGTATGAACTGCATCAGCAGTACGATGAAAAATCCCGACGGACGCTGGGTACACCATTTAAAATCACCGAATTCCACTCGTAAGTCCTCCGCTACCGAGTCGAATTACGCCAAGATATGTTCCGGTTCAAGTCGAGGGACTTGCACCAAGAAGATCGTGTTGTTTTGTCCTAAGACGATTAACACCCCTGATCCGCCGGGTGAGTCGTGCACACGCATCAACAATCCCTACACATTCTCTTGAAAGACAGAGTTACACCGAAGGATTGAAGAGTCTCACCGAATCTACGATTCGACCAACACTCGGGCTACCGACATGGTTATACCCGACGGGTACATAACTTCAGATACCGGTCCAGCCCAAGGAAGGCCCACATCGTATATACGCTGGCCCATGAAGATTTTCGGTGGCCAAGGCCCATGACGCCTTCGGATCCTTGGAGAGCAAGACTAGAGTTCGAATACAACTTGTAACCTACTCAGACGGTACCGAGACCTAGCCTCCTCATATATAAAGGCCAGAGGGGCCAACGAAAGGTGACAGATCCATACTTTCAGACACGCCCACGCCAGATCGAATCACGCACCAGAACTTCGGTTCCGCCAGAATCAAAGAGCGCAAGCAGGAGTAGGGTTTTTCTCCGGCCCGAACTCGGTAAATCTCGTGTCCCCGTTGTTTGTCTGCTAACCGCTAATGATCTCCAGCATCCCCATCTTCTCCAAAACCCAAGTCCATAACAATGGGCATTGACGAGATTAAACCTCGTCACTTCCCTATTTGTTGGTCTCCCTTCTCGACGAAAATCTGGTATAAGGTATGTGTTCTGCTTGTAAGGAGCTAAGAACCCTTTTTCTATTTGAATAACCAGAATCAACAAGGTAATATGTATCTGTACATGAACGAAAAAAATCAAACATCAATGACAATGCATTTGTAACTATGTGTGTACCATGTAGACAAAGATATAGAAAATTACCACCAGGAGGGGTCGGAAACTGTATTGGATACTTCTCAATGGCGCGTTGTAGGATGCGTGTATCATGCACCAAACCAGGCCATCCAGCAACAACAAAGGTGAATCTCAAATCGAAGTCACATATCGCCAGAATATTCTGTGATGTGTAACCATGCCTTCCTATATGGTTAACCGTCTCTTCTGCAGGTACTTCAACTGGAATGTGTGACCCATCTATGGCGCCAATGGCATCTTTGAAATGAGACCAAAAGCGTGCATCTTGAAGTCTTGGATGCACATCCTTGAAATTTCGATCTACTGGCTTTATGTTATCCTTACCCAACTTGTTCAAGCAATTCAAAACCATGTGAAACTTCCTATAAATTGTTTCGGTTGAACGACTAAAATGGTTCTCAACTTGGCTAAATGACTGTGGTCCTCTAACCATCCATAGAAACATAGCTAGGCATTCAACAGAGGACATGTCTCTAGTACAGATCTTAAATACTACTCCCTCTGTTTTAAAATATAAGATGTTTTAGTTTTGTGAAGATATTGTATCTAGACTACCTTTAGCGTGTAGATTTACTCCAAATCTCAGTGAGGGAGTAGAAATCTACTCCATACACTCAATCGACTATAAGTAACTCTCAACTAGGAGAGTGCAAACATATTACTAGTAGTTTACTAGCAAAAGAGAGAGTTAACTGCAACGTTTACCGTTGGGAGAACATGGCAACTTGCAATTAACTTGGTACTCGCGTTTACTTCGCGATGAGAAGTCTATTGCACAGCTAACATCATTCTCAAAGACGCATCTCAAGAGGAGATATATATCTTGTTAAAAAGATAAAGGAGATATAGTACTCTCGATGTCTTGATCGACTATATATATACGTAAGAACTTAGTTAACTAGTACTAATAGGTTGCAAAGGCATTTCTTTAATTATTGCTAGCCAAGAGAGAGTTCGCTTGCATTTCAAGAAACACCCAAATGAGAGCCTGTTTAGCTAGTGAGGAGCAATTACAAGTGAAGTATCACCTCACATAGCTAGCCCAAGATGGACACCTCCGGAGGCAACACGGAGGATGATGAGCCGAGCTGGCTGTAGGTCGAGAAGGCCTCGCCGTTCACGGGGACGAAGAGTAAGGCGGCGGCGTCCGGCATGGAAGCCAGGCGATGGAGCTCAGTGGTGAACTCCATCATGGTGGTCCTGATTATGACGGTGCCTCCCATCATCCTCATCCTTAGTGGCCGCCTCGACGCGCCGGCGGTGTGGATCAAGTCCACCGTGGCTGCTGGCTTAGAAGGGGAAGTAAATAAAGAAACGCACGCACGAGGAATCCAAAATTCCAGCCGGAAGTGTCGGTCGCTGGGCGCCGTTGACTACAATGCGCATGCATATACTACATCGGTCTAGTAGCCAAATTGATGGTTCAAAATTTCCCCTCAATCATACCTGTGATGACGTTGGCCAGGGAGGAGTCTGCCGCGGGACGAGCTGGGAGCTCCGGGCGGCAGGGGTGGCGGTGGGACGAGCTGGGTGTGCTCAGGCGGCGTAGGGTAGGCGAGGGATGTCGGCAGGCGGAGCTAGGGCACCTGGCGGCAGGTAACAACAATAACCAGGAAGGGGTCGGGAGGACGAATGGGTCGTGACTCACGTGGGGTGTACGAGGTGCTCCTTGTTTTTTCAAGTTTACTGCTAAACGGGTCATCAATGATCTCCCGGTGGCATTTGCTTCGTAATTTTGGAAATACCGGTTCGTTGGTTCGCGGGAAGCCACGGGAAGCATCTCGGGACATGCTTCCCGGTATAGCCTATTTTCGCAACCACTTCGGCCGAAGCCTACCGCACAGCTAGTCAGTTTGGTTCGATTTTTTGGCTTTTTCTAGTGGAAAGCCACCAAAAGCCCAAACAAACACCCCCTAAAATCCAACCTTTATGCATAGACTTTGCGTGACACGAGGTTCCAGGGCCCAGGCGATCTCCAAGCTCTCTGGAGAGTTGCGCAAACTGGTGCTAATCAGGAGAAACTTTCTAGATACCGTGAAGGTTGCCCTGGGAGGCCCGAAGGGTCCGGTGTAGTCTTCGGGCTCTACAAAGTGTTATCCAACCTTGTCAATCGTGCACGACTTTTTGGATAACCCGGAGGCTGGCCTGTGAAACCTCGGGGCCCGTAGGTTGGAGGCCTACAAACCTGACATTGAGAGTAAAAACAACAGGATGCTTTCTTTACCATAGGAAAACTATGTGGATGCAAATATAATCTGTGTACGTGATTTTAATTGTCACGTTTACCTTCCCAAGCAGACTCCCTTTGAATAGTACTCCCTCCGTCCAACAAAAATGTCGAAGGGTCAGTTCAAATTTGTTTTTGAAAAAAAATCCCGAAACATTCAAAACACTTCAAAATAGGACTAACTTTTAAAATTAGGACTAAAGTTGATGTTTTAAATAAGAAGAAGGCCAATGTTGGTCGAGAAAAGAATGATCTGGATCTACCAAGGGTGGTAACATTACCACTCAACAAAAGGAAGACAATTCGAGGTCTAGCAAGACCATTGGGTGTGAGCCACTCAACCTTACACCTTAGATTCTAGTGTTAGGAATAGACAACTTGTATTCCTCTAGGGGCCAAAGGCCACAATATATAATACAGATACAGATGTGAATATGCAGGAAGCCCCCAAATATATGGGGAAAACTATAATATAAATATATACATCTAACACCCTCCCCTCCCCCTCAAACTCATGGTGGATCCACAACACTGAGTTTGGAGAGTAAGAAATCATGCTGCGCTCTGGTCTGTGCCTTCGTGAAGAAATCCGCCAACTATAAATCTGAAGGCACATACTGAAGCGCAACAACCTGAGCCTGCACCTGTGCGGTGACCCATCATACCACTGCATGTGTAGTACACTATAGTCGTTGACATGACATTCACAGAACACCGTTTCGTAAATATCACATCCCTCAGAGTGGTACAACAGAAACATTGCGGGTCCATATTACAAAGATACACACACTATTATTATTACAATACCGGAAGTTCAAGACTTCTAAAAGATCCAACTTACAAACCAAAATATAAGATGTTCAGCGGAAATTTAAAAGTAACAACCCGACTAGGAGTGGGGCTCAACAACTTATTTTATAGAGTTCATGTTGTTTGGCTCCGTTGGTTACTACTAACTAGACTCTTAAGTGGACTCGTCTTCATCGACACCGTAACGGATTTCGTAGTCCACGCCTTCAACTCCTCCGGATAGGTCAGGTTCCTCGTAGAACATGTCTTCTTGGCATTCAGCTGCATATATTGGCACGTCTTCGGAATCCTCAGAGTCTAAGCAAGGGATCAAAGGAAAGAATGAGTAACAACGTTACCCAACAAGTTCATTATATGCAAGGTGGGAAGTTTGATGCTCTATCTATCACCTCGGATTATAAATCCTAGGCATTATGCAGTTTTTGTAAATCTTTCTTCAAAGATTGATTTTATTCTGAAAAAAAAAACTATGACAATCAGCCTTCACTGGTTGACTTGAACTTTCATGGAGTTCCTTTCCTGCTGCGTTCGTAGCTCCTTCCCGGAACAGGGAGTAACAAGTTACAGTTCTTACACTCTGCAGAGGTGCGTTACTTTACCCATGAGATATCAACTCCTTGTTGCACAACCGGGTGTACTTTCATGTCCACAATTCCATGATGTGGGGCCCAGTAGTTGGTCCAAGCCAATCACTGCCCCCCTTCGTGACCCCGCATGCCTCCTTGGTGTACACCATGCCCACATAATGAATTACGGCAATGGTTTGTACAAACCGTTAGATGTCAGAACTATCATGGGACGTTGAGGGTTTCCACCCATATGCTGCATATCCTCTACGAATTACCAATTAATATGCACGCTATGAGGATAACAGCCACGACCTGCACATCCGGCTTCATGCGAGAGGAAGAAGATACAGCTGACTTCTCTGTTCCATTCCAAATCTCATGGCTAACGCGTAATATACGACGCTAGAATCACTGATGTCAGGGGTTATTAAGTTCCTACTTGATCATTATTGTTGCAATTAGAACTCTAAGTTCTATTGCTCCATCATATCACCACTTAGGATGATATCCATAATTTCTTTATTTGGGAAAATAATATTTTCTTTCTTTTATAGCATATATGATAACACACAATTTGCAAATACTTTGATAAAGACTCTTCAAAGGATATGAGCAAGTGATGAACTTGCCTTGTGATGGCAAGGTAGTGAAGTATGATGCTTGCACTGGACCTTGAGCTTCTAGTTCTACAAAAACATCATTATTGCCCGGTAAGGACAATATTTAAAGAAGCAAAATGATTATGCAGATAATGTAATGCATTATTTGAATTTGTATGCATTTATCCCAAAAAGTTTCTTTTTGAGTAATAAAGGCTTATAAATATCATTTTTTAATATTTTATAACATATATTGAATTATTTTATTTTATTTCCCTTTATTTGAATTTTATTTTAATTATACCTTAATTTTATTACTAACTATTTATTTAGTATTTTTCAAAAATACTATAATATTAATAAATAATGAAGGTGATTTTTATTTATTTTTATCACCTTTCAATAATTTTGTAAAATTCCATAAGGAATATTTAAATTACATAATTCTTATAAAAATTTGAATATCCAAAATTTGATATTTTATTTTATTTGTATAGAATGGATTATTGTGAATCCAAAATTATTTTATTTATAATTTTTGGATTATTATTCTATTTTTTAGAATTTTATTAAGTCTAGGGGTATTTTGGTCTTTTCCTTTTTATTAAAACAGGCCTGAAAGAATTCCTAGGCTGGTTATTTTTATTGGGCCCTGTTGGCCCACTAGTACCAGACAAAAGAGCCACCCCGAAGGGTCTGGCCTGGCTCGGCCCATTCCTCTCTCTCTCTCTCTCTCTCTCTCTCTCTCTCTCTCTCTCTCTCTCGAGTTCATCTTCTCCTCCTCTGACCCGACCTCGTGGCCAGCGATGCCGCCACCGGCGATTCCCGCCGCCATCGGCCGTTTTGGTCGCCGCCGTGGTGTGGTAGGGGGTTGTCGACGACGCCCGTTCGTTCTATCCAATTGGATTCGAGCCTAGGGCTCTCCTGCGATGGATCGATGCCGTCCCGAATCCTAGGGTTTGGGGATTTGCATGGATTCAAGTGCTGTCGTGGTCGTCGTGCGTTGAGGTGATGCTCTGCACCTCCAGGCGTGATCTGGGTCGTTGTCGTGGCGTCGTGCGGGTTGCACCGCCCCCTCTAGGGTGCTCCCCGTGCCGCCATGGCCGTCGGCCCCTCTTCTTCCTCTTCTATCCTTCAGCGAGGACCTATGGTGAGTTTGTTTCCCCTCTCCTGGTGCTCTCTGTGTTTGCTGATTCGATGCTAGATGTTAGCAGTGTCCTCTCTGGCTATTGTCTAATTCAGATTAGGATGATTATCCCTTTTAGGGTTTCTGTGATGTGTTTATTCATGTACTGGAGGAATTGATTCATGCTTAGATGGTCTGTACCCATACTGAATGCTTATTGGCCTGAGGCTTGTTGGTTGATCCAATGTATGGTGTTTCTGGTGGCTTACTGGATGGTTTGATGCTTGGATTGCATCTGATTCATATGATGTGGTTGTATGGGAAACATGCTTGGTAAAGCTAATGATCTAATAGTTTTCAACTTTTTAATTGATTCATGGTCATGATTATGATAAGATACAGCTAATGCCCTAGTGCTGTTGGCTTGGAAATTAATATGTGGATTGAGATCCTCATGATCTCAAACAGTGAAGTGTATTATAGGAATATTCTAGTTATGATTCCTGTTTTTAACAGGAAAATGATTAGTTAGTTGATTTTCTGAATCTAGGATGATTTACTGTTGTTCCTGATTCATATTGAATTGTTCTTGTGACACCATCATGTATGGCACACAGGTTAAATTCTAAACCATGGATTTGGTTAGTTGATGCTTGAGACAATCTTGGCTTTGAAAACTAGAGATGCTCATATCTGAATTCCCTATGACCAATGATGTTGGTCTGAGGCTTAGGGATTTAAATCTTATCTAGTTGGTTCATCTAGATAGTCTTGGTAGTGGTACCAGCTATTCTTTATTGAATCATAGCTTGGCAAAATGATAGTGAGCTTGATCAACCTATGGATTCCAAAGATTTGTTTCTAAGGTGCTACTCTTCCTTTAGAGATGTGCCTAGAAATAGATCATAGGTATATGTATGATTGAATTTGTAGAATATGATTTGACAACCAGAGCAAGGATGTTGCTCTGAGCTCTGGTTGGATTCTGGTGCTTTGCTATTTACCTTTAGATTTTCAGAAATCCCTATGATGGATTCACCCCACTTCGGTGTCTTCTGAGGGTTTGTTTTGTAAAACAACACATGTCTTTCTCTAAATAAGATGATTAGATCATGTGAAGGTTTTATGAAACTCACCACAAAAGCTGATATTTGTGGAGTAAGTTGGTGATGATCTTGATCTGGTTTTGCTGGACTCTTGTGCTTGATCTGGAGCTAGCCTGCTCTCCTAGCTCCTGGGCTTGGCCTTGCTGTCCACCTTGTTCATCCCCCTCCTTATGTCACCATCCTGGTGATGTTTGGGTTAATCTGGGGGTTGGTTTAGCTGTTGTTCTTGGTTTACCTGCTGTTTACCCTGGCTATGCTGTGGTGTGGTGTGGTAATGCACTGGGTGCTTCCCCACGGCCGTGCTCTGGTTTTTGTTTGATTTGGTTGTGCTTGTGAAGTTGACAACACACCCTTACATGCTTGTGTGTGCAGCATGTGTGCCTGCTATGCACATATGGATAGGTTGTGAAAATTTGATCTTACTGTTACCAATCTACTTTTACCTTGGCTGGTGAACTGATCCTTTTTGGCTGTCCTTTGCATTCTGGCTGTGAATTTATGAAAGATGAAATCTTTCATATTGGTGAAACTTGCCCCTCTTTAACATTTCTCAATGATGATATTGTCAAGTGCACCTCACTGAAATATCTGAGAGAAAATACATACTAACACTAATCTTGTTTATTTCTGTTTAATCCTTGTTTTGCAGGTTCAAGATAAAGATTAAGATTTAGTTTAGGTTTTAGATATAGGATAGTTAGTAGATGTAATGTTCTTAATCCTTTGTAATGTTTTTATAGTCCATGTAATATTTATTTTATTCAATTGTAATAAAGATTATGTTATTATTAATAAAGAAGATTCTTATTCTTTATTCTATTGTATCTTGTTTATGTCTTTATAATATGAAAATGAATTTCATAATTTCTATTGTTTTAAGATTTAAGTTATACTACCTATATCTTAATTAATTTAAGATTCAAATCTTATATCTAAATCATTTTATTCAAACACTTAAGTTTTTAAATTCAAACCCCTTCCAAAACACACATAATTCTTTTAAGATCACATCAAAGTTTATAACAATCCTTCTTTAAGTCTAAACCTAATCTTAAAGTAAGAAAGAAACATTGATCACTTAAGATTTTTTTTGGAGAAAATTTTACCCACTTTTTCACAAATAGATGCATGCAACAATACATAATCCTAAATCTACCCTTCGTTAGGTTCCTAAATGCTGGGATGTTACAACCCGAGCACGTGTATAGGAAGCATCAACACCAATATGCTTGGTAAGCTCATGCTTGACCGGATCACGTGCAACACTAATAGCACCTATACTTTCAGACAAAACCAGAGTGGGTATGGTAATAGAGACCACAAAATCCGCAAGTAACCACCGTAACCAGGTCACCTCGGCAGTCAACAAGGCCATAGCACGCATCTCAGCCTCAACACTCGAACGGGAAACCGCTGTCTGTTTCTTTGTCTTCCAAACAATGAGCGAACCACCAAGAAACACACAGTAAGCAGAAAGTGAATGACGATCCGAACGATCACTCGCCCACGTAGCGTCCGAATAGCACTGGAGCTAGAGGGAGCTGGAACGAGGAAAGAAGAGGCGACGAGTGATCGTACCACGAAGATAACGAAGAACACGGAGAAGATGACTATAGTGAACAATGGTAGGAGCAGAAACAAACTGACTCAGAATATGAATAGGATAAGATATGTCAGGACGAGTGACAGCAAGATAAACAAGACTCCCAACAAGATGACGATAACGCGTCGGATCAGAAAGAGGATCACCATCAGTAGGTTGAAGCTTAACATTAAGCTCCATAGGGGTCTCAACAATGCGCTCATCCCCAAGAGCAGCACGAGCAAGAAGATACTGAATATACTTTTCCTGAGAGATATAAAATCCATCATAAGTGGAGGAAACCTCAATCCCAAGAAAGTATCGAAGAGGACCAAGATCAGTCATAAGAAACTGATCACGAAGACGGGCCTTAACAAAGGCGATATACTCATGATCATCACCAGTAATGATCATATCATCAACATAGAGAAGAAGAAGAGTGTGTCCACAAGGAGAAGTGTGAACAAACAGCGCTGGATCATGAGCACTAGGGGAGAAACTAGCAACAGTCACTACAGAAGCAAAGCGCTCAAACCAGGCACGAGGGGCCTGTTTGAGGCCATAAAGAGAACGTCGAAGACGATAGACCATCCACTCGAATGAATACCCGGGGAGGAGGCGCATATAAACCTCCTCACTCAACTCACCATTGAGAAAGGCATTCAACATCAAGTCGGGACCGACCGGTGTGAGCGAAGCAACAACAAGAAGAGTACGCATAGTGGTCATATGAGCCACAGGAGCAAATGTCTCATCATAGTCACGACCATGCTCCTGCGGAAACCCACGAGCCACAAGACGCGCTTTATAGCGCTCAAGAGATCCATCAGAGCGGGTCTTAATCTTATAGACCCACTTACACGTGATAGGACGAACACCGGGAGGGGGAGAAACAAGATCCCAAGTGCCAGTGCGCTCAAGCGCAACAATCTCCTCAGCCATGGCCAGCTGCCATTCAGGATGATGCTCAGCATCCCGATAAGAAGTCGGCTCGGAGTCAACAGAAAGACCATACTGACTAGGAGAGTAACGGTTGGGGACACGACACTGACGAACAGGAAGAGTAGAGGGAAGCTCGTCAGAGGAAGACGATGATGAAGAAGAAGGAATATCAGAGGAAGACTCCGGAGAACGAGGAGAACTAGGAGAACTAGACAGAGCAGATGAGGACGGTGTAGAAGAAGAGACATTAGAGGGAGGAGATCCTGAAGAAGACACAATAGGAGTAGAAGGAGGTGTGTCAGGAAAGAGAAGAAAAGAGATATCTTCCACCGGGTAGGTACCAGCGGTGGGACGAGGATAGAAAGAACGCGTCTCATCAAAAGTAACATCACGAGAGATACACATCCGACAACCAACGGGGTCCCAACAGTGATAGCCCTTATGCTCATCACTGTATCCAAGGAAGACACACTCAACAGACTGAGCGGTCAGTTTGGTGCGTTTGCGAGGAGCAAGGAGAACATAACAAACACAACCAAACAAGCGAAGCATGGAGTAGTCTGGAGACTGTCCAAATAGGCGCTCAAGAGGGATGCCACCCTGCAGAGCAGCAGAAGGCTGAATATTGATGAGGTAAGCCGATGTAGCGTGACCTCAAATTTCAAAAATGCGCGGAAGAGAAGAAACAATCATCATGGCACGAGTGGTCTCAAGAAGATGGCGATGCTTACGCTCGCAACACCATTCGACATGCGCCAGACAGAGAATCGAGCAAGGGTGCCCTGCTCAGCAAGAACACCTCGCAACATCTGGGAGATATACTCACCAGCAGAATCATCACGAAACACACGAATGGGGGAAGAATATTGAGTGCGTACCATGGCCGCAAAGCGCTGATATATGGAGAGCACTTCACTACGAGAGCGCATAAAATACAACCAAGTGTACCGATAAAAATCATCGATGAATAAAATATAGTAGCGATGGCCCCCTTTCGAAGCGAAGGGAGCCGGACCCCAAACATCGGAATGAACTAAATCAAAAGGTCGCTGAGATACATACGTGCTAGTAGGATAGGGAAGCTGAATCTGTTTGCCCAACCTACAGCCCTGACAATGTAAAGACCCATCTCCTGAAACAGACCCCAGAAGACCACGATGAATTAATGACGACAAACGAGAGTCACAAAGGTGACCGAGACGATGATGCCACTGCTGGAAAGAGCTGGTAGCAGAAGCGACAACCGGAGAAGAACTGGCAAATGATGTGGCAGGGGAAGGAACACGAAGCCAGGCTAACTCCCAAAGCCCTAAAGAGTCACGGCTGCGAGGGCCAGCCCCAACCGGGGCATGTGTGCGATGGTCCTAAACAACACAAGAATCAACATCAAGAATGACGCGACAAATAGAGTCAGTAAGCTGGCTAGCAGAGAACGGATTCATCTTAAGACGGGGAACATGAGAAATATCAGGAACAGAAAAAGAAGAAGTAGAAAGGGTGACCTGACTAGAGACAGGAAGAGAGGTACCATCGGTCGTGAGAACACGGATATGAGAGGGGAGGGAACAAATAGCGGACATAAAAGAAGATTCAGAGGTCATATGAAAAGAAGCTCCAGAATCCAGATACCACGGAGACATACCTGACTGTGTAGAAGGTGGTGGTCGCATAGGGCCGGAAGAATCACCACGTAACCAGCGTTCGTCAAGAAGAGCCTTTAGCAGAAGCGCACTGAAGACTTCGATAACGCCCGATCAGAGAGACCAACCGCTGAAGATCCGGAAGGAGCCGACGCCCACGAGCTGGTCTTTGACGTAAATCGATCCGTGTATAACAGGTGGCCCAAGTGTGGCCATCCTTGTTGCGATGAAGAGCGTGTGAAGAGAACCACGACGACTTCGACCACGACCGCTGGTGCCGACTCGACCCGAGACGGCTGTCGGTCGACCGGCTGCTGGTCTGGCGGACCTGACCTGGAGGAGTGGGTAGGATCGGCGGCGGCAGAGGACCTCGGTGGCAGCGGTGCGACGAGACCACGAGTAGCAAGTACAGACGGTACCGCAAGAAGACTAGCAAGACGAAGACGAGTGTCCTTAGCGAAGCTCGCATAACACCTCGTAGAGCGGAACACGACCACGAGCATTCAACCGAGCACGCGGGGCTCGAACTCTGGCGGCCGAGATGTAAACTCATAGATGCGGTGGAACTCCAAATCCGAGCGCATGATCTGGCAGCACGGACATGTGCCACAAACAGCAGTACGGAGAGAATCAAGCTGACGCCAGATGGCATCACTCTGAGTATAGAACTCATCAATAGTGGAATCACCCTGCTGAAGAGCATGCTCCTGGCGAACCACGGACAGGTAAAGAGCATCCCCAGACGGCTGATAGCGGTGACGAAGATGTGCCCACTGAGCGGCAACAGTAGGGAAACTCATGAACTCAGCAGCATACTGGGGCAGAACACTGGAGGTGAGGACAGCAGCAACACGAGCATCTTCATCGACCCACTGAGTGTAGGCAGTCAGGTTGTGGCGATAGGCCTCGAACTCAGAAGAGTACTGCTTGAACTTCAGGTCATAAGAAGCAATGACACTATCATCGGCACTCTGAGCAGCATCCTTGGCCTCCTGAGAAGCATCAGTGCCAAGAACGATCAGCGTCGGCGGAAGAGGAGCCACAGGAGCAGGGGGGCACGACGGACAGGAGACCTCGCCGGAGAGCACACCCCAAAGACGGAGACCGCGCATGTGAACGCGCATGAAGGCAGCGAAATCAGGATAATTCGCTCCATCGAAAATCACCGGGCAGCGAGGAATCGCAACATAGCCCGATGTAGAAGACATCTCTCTCCCAATTTTTTTTGAGTCAACGCTCAGCCGCAGTCGATCTGGACAAATCAAAGCCCGATGCAAGAGGCGCATAAGGCGGCAACTGATCTTGGGCGAAGCACCGGCCATGGGCGAAGTCGGCCAATGCATGAGATGGGTGGCGGCAAAGGGCGGCCGACGGCGGAGACAGAATGGCCGGTACAGTGTAGTGGTGGTGCAGCCGGCGGGGACTCAATTTGAACTCAATTTGTCATAAACTTAGTCTAAACTATTGCAAATATGTTGTAGATCAATGGCAGCCCCTACCATCAATTTTAATGCGTTCCTAGAGAAAGAAAAGTTGAAAAACAATGGAAGCAACTTCGCGGATTGGTTCCGAAATTTGAGGATTGTCCTCACAATTGGTAATTTGACCTATGTGCGGATGCACCGCTAGGTGACCCACTGCAATGATGCTACCGATGAAGTAAAAAATGTTTACCTCGCCTAAGAATCAAGACTCCATAGTTCAGGTGCTATCTTGTATGGTTTAGAATCGAGCTTTAAAAGATTTGAAGAGTCGATCCATATGATATTGTCGAGGATCTCAAATTAATCTTTGAGACTCATGCGGCAATTGAAAGTTATGAAGCTTCCGAAAAGTTCTTTAACTGCAAGATGGAAGAGGGTAGCTCTGGTGAGCATGTGCTTAAGATGTCCGGGCACGCAAATAAACTTCAAAGTTTGGGTATAGTGATTCCTAATACTTTGGGGTTTACCGCATCCTCCAATCACTAGCACCAAGTTACAAGAACTTTGTGATGAACTACAACATGCGTAACATGAACAAAGAGTTGCTGAACTGCTTGCTATGTTAAAATCTGCAAGTGGAGATCAAGAAAGAGCACAAGTGTTGATGGTCAATAAGACCACCAAATTCAAGAAAGGCAAGTCTAAGCAAAAGGGACACTACAAGAAGGGTGGTAAGAAAGTTACCATGCCAACGAAGAAGACCAGGGCTGGACCTAAGCCTAAACCGAGTGCTTTACCGCAAGGGAGAAGGTCACTGAAGCGGAATTGCCCAAGGTACTTGGCGATTTGAAGAACGGCAACATCAAGAAGAAAGGTATATCGATATACATGTTATTGATGTGTATCTCACTAGTACTGTAGTAGTGCCTGGTATTTGATACCGGTTCGGTTGCTCATATTTGTAACTCAAACAGAGCTGCAGAATAAACGGAAGCTAGTGAAGAACGAGGTGACGATGCGCGAGGAAACGGATCAAAGGTTGATGTGATCGCGTCGACACTACCTCTTCATCTACCATCGGGATTAGTTTTATACTTAAATAATTGTTATTTGGTGCTGCGTTAAGCATGAACATTATATCGTGATCTTGTTTATTGCAGACGCTTACTTGTTTAAATCGAGAATAATGGTTGTTCGATTTATATGAGTAATGTGTTTTATGCACATGCACCTTTGATAGATGGTCTATTCATGTTGAATCTCGATAGTAGAAATACATATATTAATAACATTGAAGCTAAACGATTGAAATCAAGCGATAACTCGACCTATATGTGGCAATCGCTGCCTTGGTCACATTGGAGTGAAACGATGAAGAAACTCCATTCCGATGGACTTCTTGAATCACTTGATTTTGAATCACTTGAAAGATGCGAGGCATGTCCGATGGGTAAAATGACTAAGACTCCATTTTCAGTATGATGGAGCGAAGCTACGGACTTATTGGAAATCATACATACCGATGTGTGTGGTCCAATGAGTGTAGCATCGCCAAGTGGTTATCGTTATGTTCTTACCTTCACGGATGACTTGAGTAGATATGGGTATATCTATTTCATGAAACATAAATCCAAACTTTCGAGAAGTTTAAGGAGTTTCAAAGTGAGGTAGAGAATCAACGTAACAAGAAGATTAAATTTCTACGCTCGATCGTGGAGGTGAATATCTAAGTTACGAGTTTGGCGAACATTTAAGGAAATGTGGAATACTTTGCAGCTTGACACCGCCGGAACACCACAACAGAATGGTGTGTCCGAACGTCAGAATCGAACTCTCTTAGATATGGTTCGTTCTATGATGTCACTTACAGATCTACCACTATCATTTTGGGGTTATGCATTAGAAACAGCCGCATTCACTTTAAATAGGGCACCGCCTAAATCCGCTGAAACGACACCATATGAATTATGGTTTGGGAAGAAACCTAAATTGTCGCTCCTTAAAGTTTGGGGATGCGAAGCCTATGTAAAGAAGTTACAGCCGGACAAGCTTGAACCCAAAGCGAAAAATGCGTCTTCATAGGATACCCAAGGAAACTATTGGGTATACCTTCTATCATAGATCCGAAGGCAAAATCTTCGCTGTTAAGAATGGATCCTTTCTAGAGAAGGAATTTCTCTCGAAAGAAGTGACTGGAAGGAAAGTAGAACTCGACGAGGTTGTCGAACCTTCTCTCGAATTGCGAGTAGCGCAGACCGAAGAAGTTCCCGTGGTGCCTGCACCAATAAGAGAGGAAGCTAATGATGGTGATCATGAAACTTGCTGAAGTTGCTACAGAGCCTGAGGTCAACGAGAAACCGTACCACCTGCATTGGTATGATTCCGTTATGAATGTCATGTTGGTGGACAACACCGATGACCCCGAGACATATGAGGAAGCGATGATGAGCCCAGATTCCAATAAATGGCAAGAAGCCATGAAATCCGAGATTGGATCCATGTAAAAACCAAGTATGGACTTTGGTGGACTTACCGGATGGCCGGAAGGCTGTCGAGAACAAATGGATTTTCAAGAAGAAAACAGATGTCGATGGTAATGTTATCGTTTATAAAGCTCGACTTGTCGCAAAAGGGTTTCGACAAATTCAAGGAGTTGACTACGATGAGACTTTCTCACCGTAGCGGTTAAAGTCTGTGAGGATTATGTTAGCAATCGCTGCATATTATGATTATGAGATATGGCGATGGATGTCAAAACAGCATTCCTCAATGGAGACATTGATGAAGAGTTGTATATGATACAACCCAAAGGTTTTGTCGATCCTAAAGATGCTAACAAGGTATGCAAGCTTCAACGGTCCATCTATGGATTGAAGCAAGCATCCCGGTTGGAATCAACGCTTTGATAAGGTAATCAAAGTTTTGGTTTTATACAAACTTATGGAGAAGCTTGTATTTACAAGAAAGTGAGTGGAGCTCAGAGCATTCTTAATACTGTATGTGGATGACATATTGTTGATTGGGAATGATGTAGACCTTCTTAATAGTGTCAAAGAGTATTTGAATAATAGTTTTTCAATGAAGGATCTTGGCAAGCAGCTTACATATTAGGCATAAAGATTTATAGAGATAGATCGAACGCCAAATATCATTGTCACAAAGTACATATTTGGACAAAGTTCTAAAGAGGTTTGGAATGGAAGATAGCAAGAAAGGGTTCTTGCCCATGTTGCTCAATACGACCTTGAGTAAAACTCAAAGTCCGACATCGCGTAAGATAGAGAAAAGATGAGTAAGACTCTATGCCTCACCCATAGGATCTCTAATGTATGCCATGCTATATACTAGACCCGACATCGCATATGTCGTTAGTCTAACTAGCAGATATCAAAGTGATCCAGAGGATCATTGGACAATGTCAAAAACATCCTTAAGTACTTGAGAAGAACTAAGGATATGGTTCTTTCTTATGGAGGTGATGAACAGCTCGTTGTTAATGGTTACACCGATGTTAGTTGGAACACCGATCCGATGATTCTAAATCACAACTGGATAATGATTTATTTTGAATGGTGCAGAAGCTAATGGAGGAGTGCGGCAAAGCGTTGTGGCGAGATCTTCAACTCAATCGGAATACATGGTTGCTTGAGGCTTCACAAGAAGCGATATGGATGAAAGAGTTCATTACAGAGCTGGGTGTGGTTCCAAGTGCGCTGGACCCAATGTCTATTCATCTGTGATAACATGGGCGCCATAGCCAATGCGCAAGAACCAAGGTCACACAAGAAGTCAAGCATATCAAGCTGCGTTTTCACGCTTATTCGAGAACATATCCGTGATGGGGATATAAAGATTTGCAAAGTACACACAGATCTGAATGTGGCGGATCCGCTGACTAAACCTCTCCCGAGGGCAAAACATGACCAACACCAAACGCCATGGGTGTTCGGTATATTACCATGTAATCTAGATTAGATGACTCTAGTGCAAGTGGGAGACTGTTGGAGATATGCCCTAGAGGTAATAATAAATGTAGTTATTATTATATATCTTTGTGTTTATGATAAATGTTTACATTCATGCTATAATAGTATTAACAAGGAAACCATTAATACTTGTGTGATTTGTAAACCTAATTTGAAGTCCCTAGTATAGCCTCTATACTTCACTAGCTTGTTGGTTGATTGATGATGTGGTTTCTTTGTCATGAACATTGAGATGTTATCAACAACAAGATCATATCGTTAGGAGAATGATATGGTGGACATACTCCTATAGACAAGCGTAGCATAAAGATCAAGTCATTTCAATAGTTCAATTGCTATATGCTTTACGATACATAGTAACCTAATTCCTTCGACCATGAGATCATGCATATTGCCTTTCTTTGGATGGATGCTTTGATGTCATCAAACACCACACCGTAACAGGGTGGCTATAAAGGTGGCATTGAGTGTTCGGAAAGTATTGGTTGAAACACATGGATCAAGAGTGGGATTTGTCCATCCACATGACGGATAGATATTCTCTGGGCCCTCTCGGTGAAATGTCATCCAATTAGCTTGCAAGCATGTGACTTGGTCACAAGGGATCACATATCACGGAACGAGAAAGAGTACTTATCGAACGAGGATGAACTAGGTATGCGTAGATACCGACGATCATAACCTCGGATAAGTAACATATCGTGAGACAAAGGAAATTGGTATCGTATGTAAGTGGTTCATTCGATGCAGTAATCGTAGAAATATGTGGGAGCCATATGAATTTCCAGATTCCTCTATTGGTTATTGTTCGAGAAGTGTCTCGATCATGTCCGCATAATTCACGAACCGTAGGGAGACACACTTAAGGATTCGACGTTGTTTGAGTAGTTATGGTATTATGAGAAAGAGACCGAATGTTGTTCGGAGTCTCGGATGGGATCCGGGATATCACGAGGAGATCCGGAATGGTCCGGAGAATAAGATTCATATAAGGAAAGTCCCATTTCGGAGTAGCGGAATGATTCCGGTGTTTTCACCGGGAACATTCTAGAAGGTCCCGGAATGTCCGGCACTCCGGAGGGGGAAGGGTACATGAGTGTGTCATTACATATTGGAATGATTGCATCATGTACTAAGTATTCTTGCTGTCCCAAATAAAGGGTTTATTTAAATCCTAAATTGAAAAGTCAAACGGCTAGTTTGAAAGTCAAACGGCAGTTTTGGGAAGTGGGAAAAGAGGAGAGGTGGAGGCCGAGTTGGAGGAGGGTTCCTCCCCTTGGCCGGCGCACCTCCCTAGGCCGAGTTGGGGAGGAACTCCTCCCCTTGGCAGCCGGCCCTCCCACCTATAAAAGCAAGGGCAGGGCCTCCCCTCCTAGACACACAAGTTTCCTATCCTCTAAACTAAACCCTAGATCTAGACCCCGGTTTAGAGCTATTCGGTTTAGAGCCTTCTAATTGGTTTAGAGCCCTCTAATTGGTGTGTCTAATTACTAGACCACTAATAGCCTCTCTCATAAGCTCCACCATACTACTTGCAAGCTTAAGGCGAAGCCTGCGGGATTTCCCTCTACCTCCAGTACCACGCAGTTGTCTTCGGAATAGCGAGGAGAGTGCTACAACCTCCGTCTTTGGAACAAGGGAGAGGAAGGTCTTCGTCGAAGTACCGAGCGTGTGACCCATTGCGGGGCGCTGGCGCGGAAGGATCGTCTACGCGATCTTGAGATCGGAAGAATCGACTACATCACCCACGAGAATCTGCTCTCGTTAAACACTTTGGAATCTTCGAGGGTGAGTTATTCCATCGACTCGTTGCTACAATCTAGTAGATAGATCTTGGCTTGTTTGTTTGTATGCGATAGAAAATTTTTGTTTTCCATGCTACGAACCCCAACAGAAGGAACGCCAACAAGGACCTCGGTGTTTGTCGAAGATTTTCCAAGGTGTTTTTGGGCAAAATAACCCGTCCGACATCCTTTTATGGACAAAGGCAGTACATTTTTTCTAGAGACTAAACAAAGAGAAACACAAATCGTCTCGTGTCAACTTTTGCTTCGAGGGGGCTCCAATCATTAGTGATATCTTCCGGACGTGACTAGGCATTCTCATAAAGCTCAAGCATCATGGTTAAATCCACAAGTCATGACGTTATTTTTAAAACACCAAAACCGCTTATATTGCCCTTTGGCCTTCTCCCTTTCACTTCTCTCGCTTCCTCTCGTTTTCTCTTGAACAGATCGTGTCGCCATGGCCTTATCCCTCCTCTCTCTCCCCACGACCAAGCCAGAGTCGACGATGCCACAATGAACACTGGTGAGAAGGCGACGACGAGCCTAGAGCGAGGGGCTGCCAAGCAATGAACTTATTGTTGTAGGAAGGGTGTAAGGGGTTCACCGGTGTCGAAGACAAAGGAAGGCAAATGAGCGGGAATGTGACATATCGACGAATGAGACTCGAGGCAGCACGGGTGGTGGTGGCAAGTAGTTTAGTCATCATCCCTTCTCACCAATAGTGGAGGCATAGCAGATGAAAGACAGTGAGGGCAGAAAAAAGGAGTGGTATAGGGTTAGGGGTTTGAGCTAAAATCAGTTTTGTTTTATGCAGTTGGAAAATGACCACAAGACTCTTTTCTTGTGGGTGACTGCCAGCTTAGCCCTGCCCATAAGTAGTGTGGAACTACTTTTTTTTAATCTAATTCCTCCACTCCAAATTATAGGATGTTTTAAATATGGATTATATATGGACTAAATGAGTAAACAAAAATACTAAAATGCGTATACACATGTGATCCAGAAAAGGAAGTACTAGAACATTGTACAACGTATAATTTAGAACGGGGGGAGGGAATACATTTTTGTTTGCTGTAAAACACGGTAGAGTAATGAAAATCGCTTCTTTGTACTTACAAAAAAGATAGAAAACGGCGACTATTTTGGGCGCTCCATTTCCCAGCTTCCCTCCTCCCGTTCCCGCCCCTCCCACTTCCGTTTCACAAGAAAACCCACAAACATTGCACGGAGAGAGACAGAGAGCGGGAGCCGCGGCGGCGTCTGCAATGGGGATCCAGGGTTTGCTCCCGCAACTGAAGTCAATCATGGCGCCCATCGGAGTGGCGGACCTCAGGGGGCAGACGGTGGCCGTCGACACCTACTCCTGGCTCCACAAGGGCGTCCTCTCCTGCGGCGACCGCCTCTGCAAGGGCATCCCGACCACCAGGTGCCCTCCCGCTCCTCCTTTCTTGGACCCAGGCAAAAGTAGCTTTGACCCCGATAGGGTTTCTCGATCCGTTCCCCACAGATTGTGCCGAAACCTAATCGACGGATTGGGGAAATCGATTTCTTTGCGACGCATTTCGCTCCCAAATCCCAAATCCCTCAACGTGAGATATCCCCTCCAAGCCCCCCAGGGTTTTCTTGATTGGGTTGGTAAATGGGGGGCCTTGCTTGTGCTGTCTCTCAGGATTGCTCAAAGGAAATGCGCTTCATTTGTTTTGTGTTTTACCCCTCAAAATGGAGTACATTTACTGAATCTAGTTTATCTGAACCAGCCAAGATTTCTTGGTAGGCCGGATACGAGAAACATATTTGGGCAGCCCTGCTTTAGTTCCATGAGAAGTTCTGTAACTATTAGCAGACTGCTAATATCAGTTTAACATTGGTATTTCTGCCTGCTGTGCCGTGGACCATAGTATTTTCCAATGATTTCAGAGGGCCATAGTCACAACTGAAATTTATTTTCTACTTTCATAGTGCAGCACCATAAACTCACCTGTGATTCCGCCCCTTCGAACTTGAACCAGGCACATCGATTACTGCATGCATAGGGTTAACTTGTTGCGGCACCATGGCGTGAAGCCAATTCTCGTATTTGATGGAGGCTTTCTGCCAATGAAGAGTGAACAAGAGGTCAAACGTGCAAGGTATGCTCCTTTCCAAGGGTAAAAGCCTGACATGTTTCAGCTGCCAAGGGACATTTGCATTACCCTTGCATAGTGTTAACTACCTAATGTAGATATGTTAAGGGGCGCTGCAACTACCATTTGCTATTGTGATGCAGTCAGTTCGTTTTGCAGTATTAGTTACTGGTTGCTAATCATGCTTTTGTTCAGATCACGGAAGGAAAATCTTGAGCGTGCCAGGGAACATGAAGCAGCTGGGAATTCCCGTGCTGCTTACGAGTGTTATCAGAAAGCTGTTGACATTACTCCTAAAATTGCTTCTGAACTGATCCAGGTACTGAGGCAAATTCCATGTAATGTAACCGACTGTTTATGACCTATTTAAAGTAATTTCTACCAGAATGAGAATATTTGTTTGGTTAGATATTTGTATATTGTTTTAAAACATGCATTATGCAATGCAGGTACTGAAGCAAGAAAAGGTCGATTATATTGTTGCACCTTATGAAGCAGATGCACAAATGACATTTTTATCTGTAAACAAACTTGTTGATGCTGTAATTACCGAGGATTCAGATTTGATACCATTTGGCTGTTCTAGAGTAAGCGCACTGTGACAACCCTTTTCTCTTCCCTCAACGTCTTCAATAATATTTTTTAATACCTTGGTATCATGTTTGACAGTTGGATACCCCCCTCCTCTGAGAACAATACTTGTATTCTCTTCATTTTTATGTATCTTATTATAATGTGCAGATTATTTTCAAGATGGACAAATTTGGGCAAGGCGTTGAATTTCAGATCACGCGGTTAGAGCGAAACAGGGAATTGGACTTGAATGGATTCACGAAACAAATGCTGCTAGAGATGTGTATTTTAAGTGGCTGTGACTATCTTCCATCGTTGCCGGGAATGGGTGTGAAACGGGCTCATGCACTCATCCAAAAGCTCAAAAGTCATGAGAAGGTAAACCCTGTCTTCTCGGTGTCTATTGAAAATTTGAGAATACTACCTCCACTATTTCATGAAAAGACAGGAAACACATGCGACTTTTATGAGGCTATTATTTTTGTCAGTTATTCAACGCACAAACCGTATATTTCAAATGATAATATTGGTTAAATAGTCATGCAACTAAATGATCAATAACTGCTGTGCTAATAGCATGATGGTGTGTTTCGAACTTTATCATTTTAAAACTTCTCCACAAATTAATAGCGTGTATGCTTTCAGGTAATCAAGCACCTGAGGTACAGTGCCGTTTCTGTTCCACCTCAGTATGAAGAGAACTTCAAGAAGGCAATATGGGCATTTCAGTTTCAAAGAGTATATGATCCTGCGACAGAAGATATTGCTCATTTGTCTGGCATTCCTCATGACCTCAATGAAGATGACTTTCTGGGCCCATATCCTTGATGAACTTATACTTATATAGTTAGGTATTATGTAAATAAGATAACATTGTTCTGTACACTCCAAATATGATTTCTTTATTAGGTCATTTTTTTCTAATGACCAGTGTATATAGGAGAGTTTGGCTGAGGACCTTTTCATGACACTAATTCCACAGTAATTGCAAACTGTTTTACCTACAGAAGGAACTAGAGATGCAAGCAGCTCACTATTAGGGTACCCTCTACCCTCTTCTGTAAAAAAAAATGAAGTAACTTTTTCAAAGACATCGTCATTTTTTGAGGAATTTAGTTCATTTTCTGAACTAAAGAGGGTAAAGGGTATCCTAATTGTGACCCACTTGCATCTCTAGTTAGTCTAGTAGGAACTCTACCTTCATGCACTATAACTTTTCCTTAACTGGTTTATACATGGTTACCACAGGCTGTTGTCAAAGGTATTGCTTTAGGGGACATTGATCCATTTACAAAGGAACCGTTTGAGGTACTGGTCTGTTTCCCTCCGTGCTGTTCTTCTCTGGTTTCTTTCTTTCACGAGAAAAGCTTTTTGAGGCACTGGTCTGTTTCCTTCTGTGCTGTTCTTCTCAGGTTTCTTTCACAGGATTTTTTTTGTGTTAATGTACATTTATGTTAAAGTTATGCTTGTTTTCCTTAATATGCTTTACTAAGTGGTTTTCCCTTCATATACTTCATGGCATGCATATGCACAAACAAAGCATGGCATCATTACACAAAAACAAACATGAGGGCCTTTTTGATCTGTTTCCGAATTTATAGCAACATTCTCACTTAATTGATTAAGTAAAGGAAATCTTGAGCATACACCAGCCCAGTATAGAAGATGCAAAGTGGGGCAATAATAAGAATGTTTATTTTTAAATAGATACTGTTCCCAACAGGGTAGAATGGAAGTAGATATAAGTTGTCATGGTTTCGTGTTCTTTTTGGCAACCCTTACTGAATGTGCTACTTTGTTATTGCTTGTTATCAATGATTATATCAGCATGCACTTAGTTATAATGTAGAACTTGCAAATCACCAAGATGTAGGTGTGTTCTCTTTTTTTTTGATTATCTTGTTGAGATAGTGATCTGCCTTACGTATACATACCTTGCAGGCCAGCACACAGTGCAAAGCACCTGCTTTTGATAAAGGTTATCCAATCAGAGCGTCTGCTGTTGATAAAGTTTATCCAATCAGAGAGTCTATCCCTTCATCAAATGGAAAGAAGAGGCTAGATCTTCCTGTGCAGAAAAATATGTTGACAAATTACTTCTGTATCCTCTCAGCACATTTTATTTTAGAAAACTTCGCATCAATTCAGTTACTACAGTGAGCTCGTAAATGCATGTATATAATTCACATTTATGAAATGCATTGGACAAGAATCTTGTGACTTTCTGTTTCTCAAACCTGTTTAGATCATTCACGAACAGTTTTCCTACTTCCCACCCCAAATATTTCAGCAGGCAAAGGCGACGTACGAGCTGTAGTATGCTATTAGAGTTCATACCATCTTATTGACTGGGTTATTTTGCATCGTTTATACACACCATTTAGCTGTCCATTCCATGTATTGTACTATCCTTAACCCCTAGAAGGCTTAGCGTCGCTTGAGGCAAAACGGAAGTTCAGGGCACCTAAGGTTACACCCAAGCAACATACATTGAATGAGTCTTCTTTGCCCAGTCCTCAGACTGAAGACTCTGCTACCCCTGATTCAGTTGAAGACGGTAGCTTGCCAACAAATGATACTGAAGCCTCTCAGTGTAGTTTCGAGCGTTTTAGCTCTGAACCTCCTCCAGATGATTCCATAAACGCCTCTCAGTGTAGTGCTGAGCATTTCAGTTGTGCCTTCCCTCGTGATGATTCAGCTAGTGTTTCACCCTACTGTAATTCTCGTGATATTGGCAGTGATCCTCCTTCAGAGGACCAATACCTTGAAGATACTGAGGTATTTCTCATGACTAGTGCCTAAACATGGTCAATGCTCTCGTAGTCCTACCTTCCTACTGTGAACATATTCCTGTTGTTCTCATGTCTTGTCTTATTCAGGTTGAGGTCAGTTATTGCAATGCAAGTACAATACCAACAAGTCCTTGCTTAGAGAGTAAGACCTCTAATTTGTACGGTTGATGTATGAATTATTCCATAAATGATGTGATTGTTTGTTTATTCATGGAGAATCAACATTAACAATCTTGGGATTGATTTCAGTAGTTAATAGTGTCTATTTTTCTTTTTCTAGGGATGTCACCTGGGTTAGCAGATCCATTATTAGATTCATACAACAGTGAGCCATCTAGAGTAGTGGCATATGCTGAAAGCACTGTGGCCCCTACTAACAGAAATATTACTGTAAGGAGTTCATACTTCAAGAAAGACGAGAGAGTTTACACAAATCAAGGAGAAGATCAGTTCGATGATGATGATAACCAAGAGACTGGTACTTCCACTCTTTCTGGAGATCAAATGAGGAACCCTGAATGTATCACAAAGAGAAGAAAACTTTGGGATCCCCAAAATTCTGAAGACGTAAGTGATTGTTTTATTTCTATTTATCATTACATGGCAGCTAGTACTAGTGTGGTACAAGCTGGTATTTGATTTGCTCTTTGTGCAGGAAACATTGCAGCCAACTACTTCGCATGACAGTCCACCAGTTGATGAACGTAATAATTCTACCTTGCTTCATTTTGTCTTTGTTTCTTCTCTTTGAGAATTTGAACCTTTTCCTTGCTCCTTTGCTATATTTGATATGAAGATGACTAAAAATGGCTGCAACTGCAAGTAACATTGGCCTCTGTTTGTCTCATGACTACTCTAGCTTAGATTCAGTCTTAAATGCTTCTCAATCTTCATGTCCATGCAGTTCTTCCTATACTATAGATTGTTTACATCCCATAAATTACCATTACATAGTTGTATTAGTATCTGTCTTAATCTTTAGAGAGAGATGACATGTAATGTCTAAAATTGTCGCAGGCTGTGATCATGATTCCCTGGATGGTATCGACACAAATTCTGAAGGCAGATTTGGATGCAATGTTTCCCATGTGAATAAATACAGTGGCATTGCGGAGAAATCGATGGATAAGTTTGCTGCGCTAATATCATCTTTCAGATATGGAGGCTCCCGTGCCAGTGGCCTTCGTGCTCCTTTAAAGGACGTGAAGAATACCCTTTCTGTGAGGTATGCAGCTTTAGATATTGCAAGTACACACAGTTTACTTATTTAGAAGTTCCTCCGTAATGAATATATAATGACACGGCTATTCTGTTACAGATCGATGCTCAGACCTCCGGAGCAGAAGAATGGCAGAGGTCATCGTTCACAAAGCAGATCCACAAGTTATTCCCCGAACAGTACCGAGAGTCCTCCTGATCTGAGCACATTTGCATACAAGCCTAGCAAAACTGCTGCTTTTCTTCCTGATTTGGGGAAGACCACCAATAGAGCTGCACGTCCTGCTACCAGCCCTCCTGTTCCGAGAACATCTGGGCACGAACCTGCAAGATCTACTGGTGGTTGTTCTGATCAGGGCAAAACTGCTCTTAAAGCAGTGGGCACTGTTGACAGCCATCCTGATCTGAGCACATTTGCATACACACCCCCTGACCGGAGCAAATTCTCTACTACGGCTATAAGAACTGATGACAGTCCTCCTGATCTGAGCACATTTGCATATAAAGCCATGAAACCTATGGTCCGAGACCGAGAGTCTGATGGGAACAGGTTTACCAGGACAAGACTTGCGGCTTCTGGACGGACTTCCCGAGGCCGATTCACATAGAAGATAGAACTGCTCATGTGCCTTTCAGCCTTCCTGATCTGACCCAACAAATTCAGATTGAGCAACGAATGCTGTCTTCAGCACCCTTGAACCCTTGATCCAAGAGCATCAGAATCGTACGCCTGAAGGAAGATGGCTGATGTTCTGACATGGAAAGGTAGTGGGTTGCTGCTGAGCTTGCCACTTGAGAGTTCATCTGCATCTCTTTGCAAATGCAAGCTGGGAATGTATGGTCAGCGGAGGCAACTGGCAGCAGGGGCTCATTTCTGAGGATACTGCTGTTCATTTTGAGCACTATTCCAGGTGCTATCTTATGTCAATTCTTGATCAGTGTGAAATAAACAAATTCTATAAATTGTATTGTGGACTGGTGACGCTGACAGTTTATTTGAGGGGTATAACACTTGTCATTTTGACTTTATATATGTGTTGAACTTGTGATTTTCCATCCATCGTTTATTCATACTAGTTCAATAGGTAATTCAGACACTTCAGTAGCTAGTTTCAGCCACTGTTGCCACCACATGGATAGCGGCATAGTTGTTGGATCGGCCCTCCATCAGTTTAGAGCATCTCCGGCCGGGTAAAGGGCTCCCAAGAGGCTATTGGGTGCGTCTGACACAATTTTTTGTCCAGCTGCGCCCTCCCCTCACACATCCACAAGGCCACTTTTGTCTAGCTCAACCTAATAGACTACTATCCGGCATGCCCAGGCCATCTCCGTGTAACAAGGATCCTTTTGGGTGCGTTGGACACAAGCCGTGCGTGACCCCACATCTGACACAGATAAGCGGGTTTCACTTGCCATCGACCTAGCCGCATTTTCTTCCTTCTGCCCCATAGTCGAGATGCATTCAATCTCCCACCCCTGCCAAATTGCCACTGCCGACGCCCATTCGACACCGAGAGTTCACTGCCGAAGCCCGCCCTCCTGTTGTCTGAGTCGCCTATTGCTGCCAAGCTTCCTCCGGTGTTCGTCGGGTCTTCTAGCTGCTCGTGGCGACCTCACTAGCTTGCTTTACGCACAAGGTGTTCGGTCGTTTTCCTCGGTAGGCTCCTTTCCTATTTTTTTTTCCTACTTTTGCTTCGGTGTCCCCTCCTCTCCTCCAAACTCTGCAAAGTCAGCCTCGTGGATGGCCTGGATTCACCCGAACCCCTTTGAGACGAAGGGCACGATGGCCCCCTAAATCCCTAGAGGAGCCTGTACTGTCCGGTTTGAACAATACATACCTGCTACGTGTTGTATGGTGAGTTTGTGACGTGGGCAGGAACTCAACCTAGCTCTACCAAGTATACCATAGTGGATCACGATGATAGTGCTAGTATGGGCGTGAAGTCTACCCAGCTCTACCGAGACAAAGGCGTAGATATGAGTTTCGATGGGCCAAATATAAAAAAAACTACTTCCGCTATACCGCTATAAGCTTGATCATGTGTGAGTAATATTATAGCTTCGAGTCCCTGCAGAAAATATTGCGTTTTAGTTTTAATCCATCGCTAACCGCACAGGTGTTTCATCTAAAAAAACGCACAGGTGTTGAGCTCTACATGGAGCGCTGACACGTTCACACAAAACCTTACAAGATCAGCATCTAACAAAACCTTTCAAGATCAGCATCCAGATTTTGAACAACCGGTGCCGCGCCGACGACGAAGCCTGGCCCTCCTCTCCTCGGAGAGCTGCCTGGCGAACCCGGCGAGCGCGTCGGCGTTGCTCCCAGCGCCCCGCACCTCCTCGTACCTCCCCGTCTCCATGTTCACCCTCGACACGCGCTGGGCCAGCATCCGCTCGCCGATCCTCACCAGCTCCCTCATGTTCTCGGGCGTCGCCGCGTCCACCGTGGCCGCCGCGCCCCGGAGCGAGTTGTCCTGGATGCGGAGGTAGTTCCCCTCGTCGCTGTGCAGCGACTGGAAGAGCACGGCGGCGTGGATGTCCACGAGGTCCGAGCTGGCCGCCATGAAGATGTCGATGATGGGCGCCATGCCCTTGTTGCGCAGCCACCGGACGATGCCCCACCGGGCGCACTCCTGCGCCGTGTACAGCCCCTGGTCGGACGTGGAGCCCGTCCCGACGGAGAGAACCAGGAACTTGCCGCAGTCCGACGCCTTCACCGGGTACAGCTCCTCCTTGTCCTTGCAGATCATCTTCTTGGTGATCTGTGTCATCGTAACCATCGTCTGCATCACAATCAGACAAATACTATAGATTAGTTGGTCAACTGGCAAGGAGGCATACTGAATATCTCTGACAGAGGGACATTCAACCACCGCGTACCGGATTGTTGGCCGCGACACCTCCGTCGATCAGGTTGTACTCGCGCGTCTTGCCGCCGCCGTCTTCGGTCTGGAAGTAGTGCGCGGGGAGGTAGGTCGGAGCGGCGGAGGTGCCGATGCAGACGTCGGCGAGCAGCGCGTTCTTCAGCGGCATGCTCCTGGCCTGCATGACCGATTCACGTTTTTAGCCGGATGCCGGTTTGATCCAGGATTGATCGAATCGATCGGACCACGATCATTAGCACGCGTACGTCGTATGTGGAGAAGATGATGGGCTGGAGGAGCTTGACGTCGAAGGTGGGGATGGCCACGTCGGTGAGCGTGTCGCACATCCTCGTCTCGCCCAGCATCTCCCTGATCTTGCCGCGCAGGTACTTGCCGCTGTACCGCGGCCGCCGCAGCGACGCGATCACAGCCGCGAGCGCACTCCTCCTGACACAACTAACGATCCACCAATCAATTATAGTACTAGTTCAGTCAGCATGATGAGATCGTCTATATGTTTTCCTGAAGGGCAATTGATTACTAGAGAGACTCACGTTTGGGGGAAAATATATGGGCCGTTGTCAAGGTAGAAGCGGTTGATGTCCTTGGCGGCGAAGAGCGGGCGCCCGTGCTCGCCGGGCGCGGTCAGCATGGCGGTGATGAGCCCGCCGGTGCTCGTCCCGGCGATACAGTCGAAGTAGTCCGCCAGGCGCGCGTCCGGCCCGTCCAGCTCCTGTAGCCTGGCTTCGAGGAAGGCGAGGATGGTGCCAGGGATGAGGCCACGGATGCCGCCGCCGTCGATGGTCAGGACCGTCACCCTCTGCCCCGGCGACACCGGCTGGCCGACGACGCTGCCTGCCATCGCCCTCGTTCTACACGGCTCGCGTAGCTCGCCATCGACGTGCCCCGCTGCGGTCGTAGGTCCGATCGATCAGATCAGCCGCTGCTACAGACCGACGGAATCCCGCTCGACGATCAAGAAGAACAACAAGAAGAATGGGCGATGAATGTCGATCGCCGCACAAGAGATTGGCCCGAATCCCCGATCAGTATCGACATTCAACAATCGATTGATTGCTAAGTGCGATCCGGGAGGGACTAGCGAGTGGCTGCAGATAGTTTAGACGGTTGTCCTGACTTGCCCCTATTTTTAGAGTCAAAGTACCCTACCTGGGCCACGGTTTGGTCGAGAAGACACTTATTTGTGCCTTAAAAAAATCAGAATCTAAATATTTATCCTCGCTACTCTTAAAATACTATTTTTTTTTGAGAAAGGCTAACCTTAACTTTTGGTCTGCCATTGCTCACAGATTATTTTCATTTTCTTGCTTACATTGTGCATCATATCTACTATGAAAGACTGGTTATTTCACGTTCTTTCAACAATTATTACATCTAACTATTATCATCTTCACATGAAGAATTCTGCAAGGTCGACGACACTAAAGCCTCCTCTAACTGAACGGTGTCATTCTATCCCAGGTTTTCTGGGAAACAATGTGTAGACCATTTTTATGTAAGGCAATTCTTAGTGTTTTTTGTGAGGATTGCTAAATTTATTAATACTATCGTTTTGGAGAATTGGGAAAAAGTATAGGAGCCAACCAGCTACTGTTACCGGTCAACTTTTCTAACTTCTTGTTTTTTCTAATTGAAGAGACTAATTTATTACTTAAGTATCGAGGTCTAAATTTATTTGACCGTAGCAACGCACAGACATTTGTGCTATTTTTTAGAACAATAAACAAGTTATTTCAGCAACAAAATATGAAAATAGTTGGGACCTTTGCGGGCGTCAGCCAAGCTTGCCTGGTCACCGAACAGGTATTGCGACCTTTTTTTTTAATTTCTACTTCCATTTTTTTAAAGGGCTTTGGAGACATCAGACCACCAATGCCGGGTGTTATATTATGCTTGACAAATAATTCACGGGTATGATACACAATATAATGCTTACAAAATATAATTTACAAGATCAACACAGTTGCTCTTCCACAGCAACGCGCCGGCATTGTGCCGTTAGCATTAATCTTGATTAGCACTCTCTTTTTACAATCAATACCATATATATTTACCGTAGCAAATAGTACATGGTAAAGATACATGAGCTGTCTTCAAGAATTACAAAATAAAGTCTAAAATAAATTATCCAATCATCGAGGTCTTCAAACTCTTTCTTCTTCTTCTTCTTCTTCTTCTTCTTCTTCTTCTTCTTCTTCTTCTTCCATGACATAATCTTGTGCTTTTCCGAAGGCAGCCGCATAAAAAAGACATAGGTACCAAACCATAGACTTGTAAATACAACGAGGGTTCTCCCATAATTTTAATTTGATTAGTAGTCTAGTTAATTGTCTAGCTAGGTTATTTAGTTTATTCATGTCCAATAGCATGAGTCCTAGTTCATTTAGTGTCCGGCTTGCATGCCATATGTGTCCGCTTTGCATTGAAATAAGCAATGTAGGTTAGTACTAGTTAGTTTCAATTTTGAGTCTTATTCGGTTTAGAGTTTGTGTCAGAATAGGTTTAAGCACTTTCGGTACACGAGGTGGTGCGTGAGTTTTATAGCCTATGGTGAAAGATTGAGAAAATAAAGAAAAAAGAAGAACACAATACACGTCCTTGGCAATCCGATTTTTTGAATGTATGTGTTTATCTAATCTGATATGATCGATCCTTGGGAATTCTAACATGTGCTAGTCCTTAAAAAAAAGGCGAGTACCGTTTCTTCGTATGGTCCATAATGGCAGCGTTCATTCTTCGACCTGCAACTTGCAACTCGCGAATATAACATATTTACACGCAGGGGCGCACGTGTGGAAAACCGGGAAATCTCTCCTGATACATGCATGTATCCTTCCTTTCCGCCCTTGTGCTACTTTGAACCGAACTCCTTTGACACCTTCCTTCCGCATTCAAATATGCATATAGAACACGCACTTGCACGCAGACGCAGCTAGGGACATAATATATATACACGCACAACTCAGGAGTCGCTAAACCAGAATCATATCCACTTCATCAAGCAGCATCTCTTGACACGTAATCTTAGCTAGCTTTCACGCCATGATCATGAACATGACTCAGGACGACTACGTCCAATTGTGCATCATGGCGCTCGCCTCCGCGGCATCGGGCGGCGGCCACGAAGCGGAGGGGCAATGGCTACAGGTTACGCCGCCGCCGCTGTCGACGGCGGCGCCAGCAGCCCGCGAGCTCTACAGGTGCTCCGTCTGCAGCAAGGCGTTCCCGTCTCACCAAGCGCTAGGCGGGCACAAGGCTAGCCACCGGAAACGGACGGCGACGCCTGTGCTGATGGCCCTGCACATAAGCGCGTCGTCGGCGGACGAAACGACGGCGGCTTCCTCGACGTCGTCGGTCGGCGGCAGGCATAAGTGCTCGGTGTGCCACCGGAGCTTCGCGACGGGGCAGGCGCTCGGAGGGCACAAGAGGTGCCATTACTGGGACGGGCTGTCGGCATCACTGACGGCGTCGGCGTCGACGGCCACAGGCTCCGGATCATGCGTGAGGGATTTCGACCTCAACCTGACGCCGGTGCCGGAGAGGGAGAGGGCCACCGCCAACATGCGAAGATGGGGAGAGGAGGAGGAGGTGCAGAGCCCTTTGCCGATCAAGAGGCGGCGGCTGTCAGTTCCTTCCTTGGAGCTTAAACTAAACACTTGATTGATGGTAGTATAAAGTGCTAGAGCTGTCGCAACATTTGTTAATTATATAGTTTCACTTCAATGCTCAGCACATGAGCAACTTAGACAATGTTTAAACTAGACTTTTCTTATTACATTAATAGCATCCACGCACACCCTGAATAAATGACGGGAAAGCATTTCTAAAGTTAACTTCATGTTTCATGTGAAGTAGTCTTATCTATTTTTTATTTTTTATTGAGACCGGTGTATTTGTCTAGTTTTTTTAGCCAGCACATGGGTGACATCATATGCTGACATTGCTAATTGAAATAGACTAAAATATTATTGAAACAGTACACAAATGTTTCATAAGTTTCAAAAATGTAATATTTGAATAGTGTGTGAACAGTAAAAAATGTTTCATAAGTTTCGGTAAATTTCATAAAATATTTTAGTTTTTTTGGACAACATGTGGCTAATGTCATGACGTCACACTGGTAGAAAAAGAGTCATTCGTCCATCCCAGTTCGAAGCATTACTCCCGGTTATAGTTGGACCCGGGACTAATATGAGCATTAGTCCCGGTTCCAACGGCTAGAACGCCAGCAATCTTTAGTCCCGGGTCAAACGGGACCTTTAGTCTCGGTTCGTATCACCAACCGGGACTAAAAGGGGTGCCCCGGTGCCAATCCTTGTTCAGATTACCAATCGACTAGTCCGGTCAGATACTAATCCGGACTAAAAAAAGTGGGCAAAAAAAATTCTCAAGTTCTGCCGTGACAGTAAAACAGGCACAAATCCTTCTGGAGATCGTCTTTTCTAGATTCAAAATCATGCCAAAAAGTTATAAAAAAATCTAAAAATAAAATCCTTCAAACTTTAGTTATATTAAGTGATTTAGTTGTTACAAAAATTAACAAATATAAATTTCGACATAATTTACAAAAAAATGTTATAAAAATTCAAATGGCCATAACTTTTGTATACCATGTAAAAAAAGTACAACCTATCAAAACGTGCAGAAAAAATTAGCTCTTTAGTTTCAACATACTTAGGCCGTTTTGGATTCTTAAAATTCGAAAAGAAAAAAATTATTTCAGAAATTAAATTATTTTAGTATTTTTTATGTCATATTTGAATTCCTCGCATTTTTATGATAATAATAGATATATTATTTGTTAAATTTCGATTTACTTGAAGATATTGTTTATGTCATATTAAATGAATAAATGGCAAAAATGAATAAAATATTAATTTAATTAGTTTTTACTTTCATTAGAATAAAATGTTATTATTAATTATTTATTGTTGTTTACTAAAAATAGTTGTTCTTAATTTCAAAAAATAAAAACATGTCACATATCGATATGAGTTAATAGGATTGATATACTAGTCTTGACAATAAGATATAAGGGTCCTTCGCGCAGGTGGGAGAGATGAAATAAAGAAGTTAAGCGTGCTCGGGGTGGAGTAGTGCTAGGATGAGTGACCGGATGGGAAGTTTGATCGTAAGTACGATTTAAACTAAGGTTAAGTATAATTAGTGTTAAAAATGAGAGATGTAGGAGATTAACGAGTCAAACAATTCAAATGTTTAAGAAAAAATTGAAAAAAAAATCAAATTTTTTTTTTGGAAAAAAATTAAAAAAACCCTTAGTCCCGGTTCGTATTACGAACCGGGACTAAAGGTCCCGCACACTCGACGCAGGCCCGTGAGTGCCTGGGTAGGCCTTTAGTCCCGATTTCTTTGTCCCGGTTAGGAAACCGGGACTAAAGGCCTTTACAAACCGGGACGGATGGCACGTTTTCCACTAGTGTCAACACTACTTCACATAAAGTTAACTTTAGAAAATCCTTGTTTGGATAAATGGCCGCTGCCGAGCTCTACCACATCTCATCACTGTTGCATGCGTTAGAGCATCTCTAGTCGTGAATGTAAACTCGCGGACTGTAAAACGCGGTTTTTACTATTTCACGGGTTTTGTTCCTTCCTCCCTCTTCGTCATCACTACCATCATCAATCATATTCATTGCCTCCTTCTTTGCTTCCACCTCTTGGTATCTCAATGTCTATTTTGGCATATGCTCAAGCAACTTGTAACAATGGTCAAGGTTAAAAGATTTCCCATTGGATCCTTTCATTTCCTTGTACCTTTCTCCAGCATAACGCTTCCTAACAATGCGGTGCTCAATTAAGTTACCAATATGTAAACTAGTGGTTAATGAAAGAAAGAGGAAGAAATGAACTCACATATTCATTGGTGTTGATACCACTCGGAGGATTGGTACGAGCGAGTGACCGGCTGGGCAATGCGAGACATGAGTTGGAAGAACCTATCTTCGATGTGCTGCCAATATCGCTTGCCAGTTTGGTCCGTGCCGGTAACCGCATCGATGGACACATGCGACCATGCCTTCACCAAGCAAACGTCCTCGATCTCGGTGTAGTTCACGACACATTTCTTCTTCGTCTTGTTGTTGGCCGCCTCATCGAAGACATCCTCTTCAATCTCATCCAATTCTTCATCGCCACCATCATCCTCCCCTTTGGAAGGAAGCTGGTTTGCCGTGACATCGACCTCCGAATCGTTCAACATTTTGACAAACGATTCCGTGGCCGAACGCGGAGTGTAGCTACACCGGAAGCTGATTTATGCACTATGAATCGCAAGAACCGCATTGTTGAGAAGTCGGAGGTCATACCTTGAACACGCATCAAATTGCGGAGTCTGAGCGGCGCCGGGCGTAGTCTGAGCAGCGATGGGCAGAGGCTGGGCGACGCAGAGCGTAGTCTGAGCGACGATGGGAGTGAGCCTTGAGCGCTGCACGACCTGCTTCATCTTCGTCGCGTTGGTGGGGGCGGATGCACGCTGCTGAGGCTTTGGCTTCGGCGCCTTGGCAGAGGATGCCTGGTCCACCGACAGCGCAGCAACAAACAGGGGGCGTCAACAGATGGGGACGCCAGCAGCGGGGCACCGTTGTTCCCCAACCGCTTCCTCTTCCCTGGCTTGGCGGCCGCAAGCACGGCGGCGACAGATATGGCGGACCATGACCCAGATCCAAAAACCTTCGGTCGCACTTGCATGAGGCGGCGTGACCTCAGCAACAGTGGGCGCAAGCTCGCAGGGGTCCATGGGGGTCAGAATCGATGAGTAGAGGCGATACAGATCTGGGTGGGCGTGAGATCAGCGGCGGAGGCAACACGGAAGCGGGAAGGGGGAAGGGGAAATGTCACTCGCGCGCAAACAACTCACGTAGTACAGGGCACACTTAGTTCTGCCTCACACACCGCACAAGTAGGGTTCGGGTTCCGTGTTCGGATGCGAACGGTAAACTTGTTTACAGTTCTGTCACCTTCTATGGGTACGACTAGAGTGAGCATTTTTCGTGAAAACGGTAAACTAACGGTTATTATACAGTTTTCGCGAGTTTACATGAATGACTAGAGATGCTCATACATCCGATTCGGCTTGCAAACCATTACATCCAAGGTTTTTTGCTAGTTCTAATCCATCAGCATGTCAGTCGCTTCAGCCGTCACCGCTGATTCAACATGTTGCAAATAAGAGTAAGAACCAGCAATGAATATACCTTTGGTATCACGAAGAACCGCCGTCATAGCCCTAGTATGATCCTCTTCAAAGAAAGTCGTGTCCATATTTAACTTAATGTGGTTCGAGAGTGGCCGGCTCCACTCGACATTAGTGCATGATTTAATGAAATTTGATGTGAGGCCTATAATTGATGTTGCACAAATGATAGTTTGTCAAAGTACACAGTTGCATCCAAACAAAGTTTGAATTGTTATCTAAAGACATTCAGTTGAAGAAGGAACACGGGACATGTTGGAGAAATTACTAGGACAATGGATGGTTATCCCTTAACTATGATTAGCACACTCTTAAACATGATTTGAGAATATGCAGCGAAATTAGTGTAAACTTCGGCACCACTTGTATGCTAACTCACGGATCGTTGCTCTTCACGAAAGAAAATATATGCATCAAACATATATAGAGGAAACAAGACACTTCATAGTGTCTCCCTTTGGTGAGAAGATTTCTCTTGACCCTAGACAATGTCTATGGTAAGGAGAGAGGTTCTTAGAACAGCAGCTGCAACAACAAATCAACACACAGGGACACCAATCCTTTTTACATGGAAACCTATCAATTTGAGAGTAAAAACCATGGGCCAAAGCCACCCAAGTATTCTTCCATTATTATCAAATGGGGATACAACTTGTTCTTCTCTATAGAGCACCAGGGGATCTCATACATCAAGATACACACAGATCTATGATGCCAACAACAGGATTTGTGGAACAAGAGCTAGGGATCAGAGCAATCTCACCAAATATGGTGGAACCACAACTTGAAGGAGACAAGGTAGTAGATCTGGGTCTTCACAACTTTGTAGGCAGAGTCTGGTGCTTGATTCAGCTTCTTCCTTCAACTTCTCCTCTTTCCCTTCTCTCTTGGTTTTCTTCTCCAATGGAGGCTAGCCTGGATTTTCATCAATCCACCTTGTAGTGGCTGGATGGGAGGCTTATCTTCCCACTTCCCTCATGCGCAATGTCCAAAATGACCCTTGTTCATAACCCTAAATGTTGGTGGGCTCTTGCACCTGTTTGGGCCGCCTGAAAGGCTTCACAAGGCCATCTCGTCACAACCCACATGAGGAGGATACCCAACATTCTCCCCCATCTGACTCATGTGGGGGGCACCGCCATGCCCGCTGCCTTGCAACATACAAGCAACTTCTCGCTTGGCAATATCTTGGTCATCATATTTGAGCCATTCTTGTCATTATGGATCTTCTCAAGTTTCAGCAACTTGGAACTGACAACATCTCAAATCCAATAATACCTCACATCAATGTGCTTGGTTTGAGAGTGGAAACTTGGATTCTTGGCAAGATGGGTAGCACTCAGGCTATCGCAAAACATATTGTAATTCTCTTACTTCGTGCCCAAATCTTGAGAGAGGTTCTTCATCCACATCACTTCCTTGCAAGCCTGCACAACTTCTATGTACTCGGCATCTGTGGTTGATGGTGATATGGATTTCTGCAACCTTGATTGCCATGACACTGCCCCCCTACATAAGTCATCAAATATCTGGAGGTAGACTTCCTAGAATCTGCATCACCAACATAATCTGATCACCGCTTCCAAAGCATAAGCACAATCTAGAAGTACCCTTGAGATACCTGAGAATCCACCTCATTGCATTCAAGTGAGATTCCCCTGAACTTGTCATGAACCGTCTAACGACTCCAACTGCATAGGTGATATCAAGCCTAGTGCACACCATGGCATACATCAAACTGCCCATAGCATATTGGTATGGTAATTTACTCATTTCTTGTTTCTCCTTCTTGCTGCTAGGACATTGTTCTGAACTTAGTTTGTGATGGCTTGCAAGTGGAGAGGTAACAGACCTTGCGTATTTCATGTTGAACCTTTCAAGTACCTTCTCAATGTATCGTTCCTGTGAGAGCCAAATCAGCTTATTTGATCTACCACGGGATATTTTCATGCCAAGTATTTGCTTAGCTGGTCCTAAATCCTTCATGGCAAATGATTTACTCAATGCCTTCTTAAGGATAGAAATCCTCTTTGTGCCATTTCCAACAATTAGCATGTCATCGACATATAGCAAGAGAGTAATGAAGTCACCCTCGGCGTACCTCTTCATAAAGACACGATGATCAGGTTGTGCTTTATGGTATCTAAGATCGGTCATAAATGGCTCGAACTTCTTGTACCACTATTGAGAATCTTGTTTCAAGCCATACAAGCTCTTCTTCAATCTGCACACTTGGTCTCCTTACCTGCAATCACGAATCCTTCTGGATGCTCTATGTATATCTCCTCCTCTAGGTCACCATGTAAGAATTTTGTCTTCACGTCGAGTTGCTCAATTTCCAAGTCCATGGTGGCAGCCATGCCTAGCACAACTTGGATCGAAGAAATCTTGACCACTGGAGAGAATATCTCATTGAAGTCTATACCCTTTTTCTGACTGAAACCTTTCACAACCAATCTGGCCTTGTACCTTGGACGTGAGCTATGCTCTTCAGTCTTCACTCTATACACCCACTTATTGTTGGGGAGGTAACCCCGGATAGGGTAAAGACGGGGAAAGACGAAAGGACATCCCCCGTCTAGTTTCTGAGTTACAGTCTAAGTCGGCCGAATCCTGTAGAAGTCGGCCAAGATATGAAAGGGCGAGACCCTTATATTTATGCCAAGGCATTACCCGGCCGAGATACTGCGTAAGTCGGCAGGGTTAGCCCGAGTAATCTTGATGCAGGTGAAGGACGATCCGAGTTATGCGAGGAAGGACCGAATGATACGAAGCTTGCAGGAGAAGGAGAAGCCTAAAGTCAAACTCTAGCCGCAAGCTAGGGAGAATCTGAGTGGAGCCAAGCGCTAGGGACAAGGGCGCAGAGCGACAGAGAGGCATAAGGAGGTCACGGAGGTGACAGTCCAGAAGCCCGAGGCGCACAGGAGGGGCCCTCTGGAACCTTGCCGTCATTAGGGGAGCGACAGGGAAAGGGGGGCGCCGAACTACTATATTGGGACAAGCATATTCCTCGAATATGCTTGCCACGTCAGCCCTAGAGGAACCCAAGGCTCTCCTTTATAAGGAGAGGCTTGGACTCTGAAGCGGGGATCGGCTCATTCTTAGTACCGTTAGGCTGGTAAAGTTCTCCCTTTCTCCTTGTATACAACTCAAGGAGCACTTGTAGCCCAAGGAAGGAGAAATAAAGATCTTTACCTTAGTCTTCTGTGTGTAGAATCAACTACATCTTCCCTCCCCAGATCCCTCTAGCATCCATTGTCCCCATACTTTAGCCTACCCATGGCATCTGCCGTGCCACCACCACGACAGTTGGCGCCCACCGTGGGGCCAGCAGCGGTGCTAGCTGGAGTTATGATCCGGACGGGAAACTTCATCAACACGGGCGAGCGCGTTGTTTCTGACTTGGTCCAGAGGTTTGATCTCTGTGACTACGTCAGTGACAATGCGGGCAGCTTCAGGGGAAAAACTCCCCCGCGCAATGGTGTCTTCATCACTGGCAGCACGTGGTCTACGTCGGCATCGACATCTCCGGCATTTATCCTCACCAAGTTGTTGTTGCAGGAGAGCCACCTCTTAACACTGCGAGCCGTCCGCGCGGAGCGCATCCTGTAGGCAGCGTCGAGGTGATGGTCGCGGCTGGAGTGCAAACTGGAGTAGCGGCCGCCGGGTCAACCAGAGAACCCGCCACGGTGTCTGTGGCGCACCAGTGACAAAGACCACTACCCACCGAGGTAATCCCACCAGCGACCAACCCGACCGAGGTGCAGGACACCACCCCAAAGGCACCAAGAGTAAGAGGGCCACCTCTAGAAAGGCCAGAGAACATTCTTCAGGCGACCATAGAGAACTTGACTACACCTGTAGCGCCGATACTTGATCCGGCGAATGCTCAGGCAGAGTTAGAAGAAACCAGGCAAAAGGTGCTGGTAGAGGCCAAAAAGGTGTCGGCCTTGCGGGAGTCCTTAAACAGGACCCTGCGAGAATATGCCAAAGCTAATAAGCTTGACGTCGCGCCCGAACGGGTGGACGAATTAAGATTGAGGGGGAAAACCTCATAGATGATATCAACAAAGAGCATGATGCTCATAAGGCGGAATCAGTTGATTTGGGCTTGCCGAGGTACAGTACCCCGGCAAAGAACCTAAGAGCGGCAAATGCCGCAGCATTGGAGTTAGAGGGGTTGACCGGCGAAGCCCGGCAGAAACAGCAAGAAAGAGTGAACGAGCTGGTGCGCATCGCGAACTAGCAAAACGAAGAAATGCTCAGGGCAGACCCGGTGAGGCCGGGGGCCTCGCGTATGGTTCACTCGGCAGGAGCAGCACCTGCCTTGTCCGTGGCAGCAACATCTTCACCCGGAAATAATGCACGGAGGGACAAAACAGTAACCTCAGGAAAGAGAAACAAGCAAATTGTTCCATATGATCCAGCAATGGCCGGGAAGGCAAATGAGAACAGATGCAATGGAAGCCGAGGTAACAGTGGGGAGAGGAACCTCGGCCGTATTGAGAAAGACGGCGGAAGCCGAGGCAATGGAGATCTCGGCAGAAGAGAACCCGGAAGAGGCAATCAAGAGAACAATACCCCGGTCGAAGTAAGGAGAGAACTGCCACTCAACCCGCAACCAAGGCATGAACCCCGGCAGGAAAGAGAAACGAGGCCAGCTCGCCACAATCAAGTTAATGAAATATACAATGATGGTTATTCCGAGATGGAATATGCGATCCATGGCGGAAATAACCACTATGGAATACAAGACAGAGTTCTGTACAGAGATTTGCCATCAAATGATGCAAGAGTGAAGCTGGACCGGCTATACCGGTCCGAGTTGTTGGAAGAACAGGGTCCACCAGGTCCGACATGCTTTGGACCACGGATCATGGGCGAACCACCTGTGCCGAACTTTCAGCTAGCAAGAGGCACGAAAACATATAATGGGAGTACCAAACCACAAGACTGGTTGATTGACTATGCCACTGCTGTGAAAATAGCGGGTGGAAACTTACGATGGGCAGTACGATATGTCCCACAAATGCTGGAAGGACCAGCTAGGGTATGGCTGAATAATCTACCAGCGGGCAGTATCAACTGTTGGTTGGATTTTGAAGAAATGTTTGTCAGCAACTTTACGAGCACATACAAGAGGCCAAACAGGCCACAACAGTTAGCCATGTGCAAGCAGAGGCCGAATGAAACAGATAGAGAGTTTTTAACTCGATGGTGTAACCTGAGAAACTCATGTGAAGGAGTTATAGAATCGCAAGCAATAGCTTGGTTCGCACAAGGATGTCGTTATGCCAGCGTATTGTGGCAACGTCTGCAAAGAGATATGCCGACCACATTGGCAGAAACTATCAGAATAGCGGACTCCTACGCATTAGGAGACCCAACGCAACCAAAATTAATGTCGGCGGAACATCGGGAGCAACGGGACCATTATGCAAGAGATTTGGCCGGGTCATCGAGGCGCAGTGATTTCAGAGGAAGAAGAAGAGAGGAAAGGCCGGATTATAGATATAATTCGGCCCAAGTGGCGGTAGTAGCGCAAGATCCGCCGAGTCACGGAGCGACTCAACGGCAAAAGAATGGTCCTCAGCAGTGGACACCAAGGAATGAAGGAAAAAGACAGTGGACCCCAAAACAAAAGAAAGCGATGGCGAGAGGTCAAGTACACGTTCGAATCTATGTTAGATCAGCCGTGCAAATTTCACACGTCAAACCCATCCAGGCCAGCCAACCATACGACCCGCCAATGTGCATGGATGAAAAATGCAATGGGAAACCCTGTAGGTATTCAGGCACCCCATCAAGTACATCAGAGATCAACCACGGTTGATCGGAGCAAATGCTGCAGAATCGATGTTACCGCCCCCTCCCCCGAGGTACGATAACTCGGATCAGAGAGATGCGGTACATCAAGTGATGAACCAAGTCCAGGATGGAAGGACAAATCCAGCGAATACTGGACGCAATGATTACAGAGAACATCATCAGTCTTATTGCGTATTCACAACAGAACAGCAAGACAAGCAGAGTGTGCATACGGCATATGGAAATGCATGCAGTTATGCCTGCAGTACCAAGATATGTGCCTTGGTCAGATCAGGAGGTAACTTGGAGCATAAAGGATCACCCCAAGATAATGCCGAATCCCAGAGCATATGCACTCGTGTTGGATCCGACATTCGTTGGACCAAGCATCAATGTGAAATTCTCAAAAGTACTCATTGACAATGGAAGCAGTATCAACATCATGTACAAAGATACCATGCATAAACTCGGAATATCGCAGAACATGTTGCAATCCACGAGGACCACTTTCCATGGGATAGTGCCAGGGCTTTCATGTGAACCCATTGGTAAGGTCAGTGGATGTGTTATTCGCACAAGAGATAATCAGAGAGAAGAAAACTTAGAGTTTGAGGTGGTGGATCTAGAGAGTTGTTATCATGCTTTACTCGGACGGCCGTTGGCCAAATTCATGGGCACTGTCATATAAGTTATCTGAAAATGAAGCTACCTGCACCACAAGGAGTGATAACAGATGTGAGGATTACAAGAAGTCAATGGAGTGTGCTTCACCGGGTTAAATTTGGCGAATCATTGGTTATAGCAAGAGAAAAAGAAGGATTCAGAGGTAGCAGCCCTCGCTCGGTCGGCACAATGAATATGCTTAAGACTAGCCAATCCGCATGGCAGTGTCTCCTTTCAGCCGACTAAAGAAACGAAGAAGTTTCAGATAGATGAGCAATTACCGGAGCGTACTGTTACTATTGGTGCAGGCCTAGATGCTAAATAGGAAAGCGAGCTCACCAACTTCCTCCGTGAGAATCGGGACATATTTGCATGGTCAACTCAGGATCTGCAAGGTGTTCAGAGGGAGTTGGCTGAGTGTTGGAGATATGCCCTAGAGGCAATAATAAATGTAGTTATTATTATATCTTTGTGTTTATGATAAATGTTTACATTCATGCTATAATAGTATTAACAAGGAAACATTAATACTTGTGTGAATTGTAAACTTAAATTGAAAGTCCCTAGTATAGCCTCTATACTTCACTAGCTTGTTGGTTGATTGATGATTGTGGTTTCCCTATCATGAACATTGAGATGTTGTCAACAACAAGATCATATCGTTAGGAGAATGATATGGTGGACATACTCCTATAGACAAGCGTAGCATAAAGATCAAGTCATTTCAATAGTTCAATTGCTATATGCTTTCTGATACATAGTAACCTAATTCCTTCGACCATGAGATCATGCATATCACCTTTACTGGATGGATGCTTTGATGTCATCAAACACCACACCGTAACAGGGTGGCTATAAAGGTGGCATTGAGTGTTCAGAAAGTATTGGTTGAAACACATGGATCAAGAGTGGGATTTGTCCATCCACATGACGGATAGATATTCTCTGGGCCCTCTCGGTGAAATGTCATCCAATTAGCTTGCAAGCATGTGACTTGGTCACAAGGGATCACATATCACGGGAACAAGAAAAGAGTACTTATCAGTAACGAGGATGAACTAGGTATGCAGAGATACCGACGATCATAACCTCGGATAAGTAACATATCGTGAGACAAAGGGAAATTGGTATCGTATGTAAGTGGTTCATTCGATCACAAAGTAATCGTAGAAATATGTGGGAGACATATGAATTTCCAGATTCCTCTATTGGTTATTGTTCGGAGAAGTGTCTCGATCATGTCCGCATAATTCACGAACCGTAGGGAGACACACTTAAGGATTCGACGTTGTTTGAGTAGTTATGGTATTATGAGAAAGAGACCGAATGTTGTTCGGAGTCTCGGATGGGATCCGGGATATCACGAGGTGATCCGAATGGTCCGGAGAATAAGATTCATATAAGGAAAGTCCAGCTGAGTTGGGGAATGGTTCCGTGTTTTCATCGAACATTCTAGAAGGTCCTAATGTCCGACCGGGGAGGGAAGGGGTACATGAATGTGTCATTACATATTGGAATGATTGCATCATGTACTAAGTGTTCTCGCTGTCAAATAAAGGGTTAATTCAAATCCTAAATTGAAAAGTCAAACTAGTTTGAAAGTCAAACCGCCAGCTTCTAAAGAGAAGGAGGAGAAGAGGAAACCGACTTGGGGAGGAGTCCCTTGGTCGGGCCAGCCTCAAGGCCGACTTGGGAGGGACTCCTCCCTGGTCACGCCCTCCCACCTATAAAGGGAGGGCAGGGCCTCCCTCCTAGACACACAAGTTCCTATCCTCTAAACTAAACCCTAGACCTAAACCCCGGTTTAGAGCTATTTCGTTTAGAGCCTTCTAATTGGTTTAGAGCCTTCTAATTGGTGTGTCTAATTACTAGACCACTAATAGCCTCTCTCATAAGCTCCACCATACTGCACCGGCTTAAGGCGAAGCCTCATGGATTTCTCTACTTCCTGCATTACGCCACAGTCTTTGGAATCGCGAGGAGAGTACTACAACCTCCGCTGGAACAAGGGAGAGGAAGGTCTTCGAGTACCGAACGCAGTGACCGATCAAGGAGCGCTGCTGAACGTATACTGAAGGATCGTCTCACGATCTTGAGATCGGAAAGAGTACGACTACATCACCCACGAGAATCTGCTCTCGTTAAACACTTTGGAATCTTCGAGGGTGAGTTATTCCATCGACTCGTTGCTGCAATCTAGTAGATAGATCTTGGCTTGTTTGTTTGTATGCGATAGAAAATTTTTGTTTTCCATGCTACGAACCCTACAAAGGGTATCGAGCCGTGTCTATATGTAGATCTGTTGCACGAGTAGAACACAATGGTCATTGTATGCTGATGCTTTTATTGTAGATTGCTTTTTGTGTACTTTGCATCTTGCGGTATGTTGGGATGAAGCGGCCCGGGCTAACCTTACATGACATCGTTCATGAGACTTGCTCCACGCTTGACATGCAACTCACTCGGAAGAATCAGTACTCCATAGTTCAGTGTGCTATCTTGTATGGTTTAGAATCGGAGCTTCAGAAAAGATTTGAAGAGTCAGATCCATATGATATTGTCGAGGATCTCAAATTAATCTTTGAGACTCATGCGGCAATTGAAAGTTATGAAGCTTCAAAAGTTCTTTAACTGCAAGATGGAAGAGGGTAGTCTGGCGGTGAGCATGTGCTTAAGATGTCCAGGCACGCAAATAAACTTCAAAGTTTGGGTATAGTGATTCCTAATACTTTGGGGTTTACCGATCCTCCAATCACTACCACCAAGTTACAAGAACTTTGTGATGAACTACAACATGCGTAACATGAACAAAGAGTTGCCGTAACTATTTGCTATGTTAAAATCTGCAGAAGTGGAGATCAAGAAAGAGCACCAAGTGTTGATGGTCAATAAGACCACCAAATTCAAGAAAGGCAAGTCTAAGCAAAAGGGACACTTCAAGAAGGGTGGTAAGAAAGTTACCATACCGACGAAGAAGACCAAGGCTGGACCTAAGCCTGAAACTGAGTGCTTTTACTGCAAGGGAGATGGTCACTGGAAGCGGAATTGCCCAAAGTACTTGGCGGATTTGAAGAACGGCAACATCAAGAAGAAAGGTATATCGATATACATGTTATTGATGTGTATCTCACTAGTATTCGTAGTAGTGCCGGGTATTTGATACTGGTTCTGTTGCTCATATTTGTAACTCAAACAGAGCTGCGAATAAACGGAAGCTAGTGAAGAACGAGGTGACGATGCGCGTAGGAAACGGATCAAAGGTTGATGTGATCGCGGTCGGCACGCTACCTCTTCATCTACCATCGGGATTAGTTTTATACTTAAATAATTGTTATTTGGTGCCTGCGTTGAGCATGAACATTATATCGATCTTGTTTATTGTAGACGGTTACTTGTTTAAATCCGAGAATAATGGTTGTTCGATTTATATGAGTAATATGTTTTATGCACATGCACCTTTGATAGATGGTCTATTCTTGTTGAATCTCGATAGTAGAAATACACATATTAATAACATTGAAGCTAAACGATTGAAATCAAGCGATAACTCGACCTATATGTGGCACCGCTGCCTTGGTAACATTGGAGTGAAGCGTATGAAGAAACTCCATTCGATGGACTTCTTGAATCACTTGATTTTGAATCACTTGAAAGATGCGAAGCATGTCCGATGGGTAAAATGACTAAGACTCCATTTTCTCAGTATGATGGAGCGAGCTATGCACTTATTGGAAATCATACATACCGATGTGTGTGGTCCAATGAGTGTAGCATCGCTGTGGTTATCAAGTATGTTCTTACCTTCACGGATGATTTGAGTAGATATGGGTATATCTATTTCATGAAACATAAATCCAAACTTTCGAGAAGTTTAAGGAGTTTCAAAGTGAGGTAGAGAATCAACGTAACAAGAAGATTAAATTTCTACGCTCGATCGTGGAGGTGAATATCTAAGTTACGAGTTTGGCGAGCATTTGAAGAAATGTGGAATACTTTCAGCTGACACCGCCCGAACACCACAACAGAATGGTGTGTCCGAACGTCAGAATCGAACTCTCTTAGATATGGTTCGCTCTATGATGTCACTTACGATTTACCGCTATCATTTTGGGGTTATGCATTAGAAACAGCCGCATTCACTTTAAATAGGGCACCGTCTAAATCCGCTGAAACGACACCGTATGAATTATGGTTTGGGAAGAAACCTAAATTGTCGCTCCTTAAAGTTTGGGGATGCGAAGCCTATGTAAAGAAGTTACAATGGGACAAGCTTGAACCCAAAGCGAAAAATGCTTCATAGGATACCAAGGAGACTATTGGGTATACCTTCTATCATAGATCCAAGGCAAAATCTTCGTTAAGAATGGATCCTTTCTAGAGAAGGAATTTCTCTCGAAGAAGTGACTGGAAGGAAAGTAGAACTCGACGAGGTTGTCGAACCTTCTCTCAAAATTGCGAGTAGCGCAAGACCGGAAGAAGTTCCCGTAGTGCCCGCACCAATAAGAGAGGAAGCTAATGATGGTGATCATGAAACTTGCTGAAGTTGCTACAGAGCCTCGGAGGTCAACGAGAACTCGTACCACCTCCATTGGTATGATTCCGTTATGAATGTCATGGTGGTGGACAACACCGATGACCCCGAGACATATGAGGAAGCGATGATGAGCCCAGATTCCAATAAATGGCAAGAAGCCATGAAATCCGAGATTGGATCCATGTACGAAAACCAAGTATGGACTTTGGTGGACTTACGGATGGCCGGAAGGCTGTCGAGAACAAATGGATTTTCAAGAAGAAAACAGATGCCGATGGTAATGTTATCGTTTATAAAGCTCGACTTGTCGCAAAAGGGTTTCGACAAATTCAAGGAGTTGACTACGATGAGACTTTCTCACCGGTAGCGGTTAAAGTCTGTGAGGATTATGTTAGCAATCGCTGCATATTATGATTATGAGATATGGCAGATGGATGTCAAAACAGCATTCCTCAATGGAGACATTGATGAAGAGTTGTATATGATGCAACCCAAAGGTTTTGTCGATCCTAAAGATGCTAAACAAGGTATGCAAGCTTCAACGGTCCATCTATGGATTAAAGCAAGCATCCTGTTGGAATCAACGCTTTGATAAGGTAATCAAAAGTTTTGGTTTTATACAAACTTATGGAGAAGCTTGTATTTACAAGAAAGTGAGTGGAGCTCAGAGCATTCTTAATACTATATGTGGATGACATATTGTTGATTGGGAATGATGTAGACCTTCTTAATAGTGTCAAAGAGTATTTGAATAATAGTTTTTCAATGAAGGATCTTGGCGAAGCTTACATATTAGGCATAAAGATTTATAGAGATAGATCGAACGCCAAATATCATTGTCACAAAGTACATATTTGGACAAAGTTCTAAAGAGGTTTGGAATGGAAGATAGCAAGAAAGGGTTCTTGCCCATGTTGCTAATACGACCTTGAGTAAAACTCAAAGTCCGACATCGCAGAAGATAGAGAAAAGATGAGTAAGACTCCCTATGCCTCAGCCATAGGATCTCTAATGTATGCCATGCTATGTACTAGACCCGACATCGCATATGTCGTTAGTCTAACTAGCAGATATCAAAGTGATCCAGAGTGGATCATTGGACAATGATCAAAACATCCTTAAGTACTTGAGAAGAACTAAGGATATGGTTCTTTCTTATGGAGGTGATGAACAACTCGTTGTTAATGGTTACACCGATGCTAGTTGGAACACCGATCCGGATGATTCTAAATCACAACTGGATAATGATTTATTTTGAATGGTGCGAAGCTAGCTGGAGGAGTGCAAAGCAAAGTGTTGTGGCGAGATCTTCAACTGAATCGAATACATGGCTGCTTCAGAGGCTACAAGAAGTTTATATGGATGAAAGAGTTCATTACAGAGCTGGGTGTGGTTCCAAGTGCGCTGGACCCAATGTCTATCTACTGTGATAACATGGGCGCCATAGCCAATGCGCAAGAACCAAGGTCACACAAGAAGCTGAAGCATATCAAGCTACGTTTCCATGCTATTCGAGAACATATCCAGGATGGGGATATAAAGATTTGCAAAGTACACACAGATCTGAATGTGGCGGATCCGTTGACTAAACCTCTCCCGAGGGCAAAACATGACCAACACCAAACTGCCATGGGTGTTCGGTATATTACCATGTAATCTAGATTAGATGACTCTAGTGCAAGTGGGAGACTGTTGGAGATATGCCCTAGAGGCAATAATAAATGTAGTTATTATTATATCTTTGTGTTTATGATAAATGTTTACATTCATGCTATAATAGTATTAACAAGGAAACATTAATACTTGTGTGAATTGTAAACTTAAATTGAAAGTCCCTAGTATAGCCTCTATACTTCACTAGCTTGTTGGTTGATTGATGATTGTGGTTTCCCTATCATGAACATTGAGATGTTGTCAACAACAAGATCATATCGTTAGGAGAATGATATGGTGGACATACTCCTATAGACAAGCGTAGCATAAAGATCAAGTCATTTCAATAGTTCAATTGCTATATGCTTTCTGATACATAGTAACCTAATTCCTTCGACCATGAGATCATGCATATCACCTTTACTGGATGGATGCTTTGATGTCATCAAACACCACACCGTAACAGGGTGGCTATAAAGGTGGCATTGAGTGTTCGGAAAGTATTGGTTGAAACACATGGATCAAGAGTGGGATTTGTCCATCCACATGACGGATAGATATTCTCTGGGCCCTCTCGGTGAAATGTCATCCAATTAGCTTGCAAGCATGTGACTTGGTCACAAGGGATCATATCACGGAACGAGAAAAGAGTACTTATCAGTAACGAGGATGAACTAGGTATGCAGAGATACCGACGATCATAACCTCGGATAAGTAACATATCGTGAGACAAAGGGAAATTGGTATCGTATGTAAGTGGTTCATTCGATCACAAAGTAATCGTAGAAATATGTGGGAGCCATATGAATTTCCAGATTCCTCTATTGGTTATTGTTCGGATAAGTGTCTCGATCATGTCCGCATAATTCACGAACCGTAGGGAGACACACTTAAGGATTCGACGTTGTTTGAGTAGTTATGGTATTATGAGAAAGAGACCGAATGTTGTTCGGAGTCTCGGATGGGATCCGGGATATCACGAGGTGATCCGGAATGGTCCGGAGAATAAGATTCATATAAGGAAAGTCCCGTTTCGGAGTTGGGGAATGGTTCCGGTGTTTTCATCGGGAACATTCTAGAAGGTCCCGGAATGTCCCAAGACCGGGAGGGAAGGGTACATGAATGTGTCATTACATATTGGAATGATTGCATCATGTACTAAGTGTTCTCGCTGTCCAAATAAAGGGTTAATTCAAATCCTAAATTGAAAAGTCAAACGGCTAGTTTGAAAGTCAAACCGCCAGTTTTGGAAGAGGAGAAGGAGGAGAAGAGGAAACCGACTTGGGGAGGAGTCCCTTGGCGTCGCCTCCCAAGGCCGACTTGGGAGAGGACTCTCCCCTTGGCCGCCGGCCCTCCCACCTATAAAGGGAGGGGCAGGGCCTCCCCTCCTAGACACACAAGTTCCTATCCTCTAAACTAAACCCTAGACCTAAACCCCGGTTTAGAGCTATTTCGGTTTAGAGCCTTCTAATTGGTGTGTCTAATTAATAGACCACTAATAGCCTCTCTCATAAGCTCCACCATACTCGCACCGGCTTAAGGCGAAGCCTCATGATTTCCTCTACTTCCGGTACCACGCCTGCCAGCCGGAATCGCGAGGAGAGTACTACAACCTCCGCTTTCGCTGGAACAAGGGAGAGGAAGGTCTTCGTCGAAAATCGAACGGTGACCGACCGCTGGAGCGCTGCTGAACGTGGTGCCGAAGGATCGCTCACGCGATCTTGAGATCGGAAAGAGTACGACTACATCACCCACGAGAATCTGCTCTCGTTAAACACTTTGGAATCTTCGAGGGTGAGTTATTCCATCGACTCGTTGCTGCAATCTAGTAGATAGATCTTGGCTTGTTTGTTTGTATGCGATAGAAATTTTTTGTTTTCCATGCTACGAACCCCTACACTGAGCACTCTTTGAATGTAAGGCCAGGAGCAAGGCCGGTGAAGCAACCTCTCCGCCGCTTCGCCGAAGACATGAGAAAAATAACAGGGGATGAAATAGCTCGGCTCCTCACAGACGGGTTCATCATGGAGGTGTTGTATCCGGATTGGTTGTCGAATCCGGTGCTAGTAGAAAAGAAGAAAGATGATCCGAATGTAGCCATTGTATGGCGAATGTGTATCGATTACACGAACCTGAACAAGGCGTGTCCAAAAGATCCTTTTCCATTACCTAGAATAGACCAAGTCATTGATTCGACCGCTGGTTGTGAGTTATTGTCATTTGTAGACGCGTATTCTGGTTTTCACCAGATACCGTTAAATCCGGCCGATCAAATAAAGACTGCGTTTATTACCCCGTACGGGGCTTATTGCTATCGCACAATGTCATTCGGCCTGCGAAACGCAGGAGCAACGACGTAGATGCATGCAAAATGTCTACACGATCAGATAGGAAAAATGTACAAGTATATGTAGATGACGTGGTCATCAAAACCAAGGAAAGCAAAACGCCATCGATGATATATACGACAGACTTTCGCGAACCTGAGAAGGTTCCGAATGAAGCTTAATCCGGAAAAATGCACATTTGGCGTGCCGGCAGGAAAATTACTCGGTTTTCTCGTATCTAGCCGAGGTATAGAGGCCAACCCAACAAAGATAAAGGCGGTAGAAAGAATGGAGTTGCCAAGGTGTCTAAATGACGTACAAAAGTTCACGGGATGTCTAGCCTCGCCACCGGTTTGTATGTCGGCTGGGAGAGAAGGCACTACCACTCTATCAACTAATGAAGAAATCAGATAAGTTCATTTGGACTCCACAAGCAAACAGTGCATTTCATGAGTTGAAAAAGATGTTGGTCACAGCACCCGCTTTGGCTTCTCCATTGTCAAAAGAGCCAATGTTACTCTATATAGCGGCTACCAACAGAGTTGTGAGTGCTGTAGTCGTCGTAGAACGACTCGAAGAGGATAAGTCGGTACAGAGGCCGGCGTATTATTTGAGCGAGGTGTTATCCGCTTCAAAGCAGAATTACCCGCATTATCAGAAGATGGCTTATGGAGTGTACATGTTGGCAAAGAAGCTTAAACATTACTTCGAAGAGCATCCCATCAAAGTGATCTGTGAAGCGCCCATAGCCGACATATTGAGCAACAAGGATGCAAGTGGCTGAATAGCAAAATGGGCAATCGATTTGTCACCATACGCTCCACAATTCGATAGGAGAGATGCAATCAAATCTCAGGCGGTCGCCGACTTCTTCGTAGATTGGGCCGAGAAAAGATGAGCCACCATTACCAGACCCAAATTATTGGACGATGCATTTCGATGGTTCCAAACTAAGAAATGGTTTGGGAGCAGGAATAGTGTTAACCTCGCCCAAAAGAGATCAGCTGAAGTATGTGCTACAAATACATTTTGCAGCATCAAACAACGTAGCCGAATATGAAGCACTGGTCCATGGATTGAAAGTAGCAAAAGAGATCGGCATACGCCGAATCTTATGCTATGGGGACTCAGATCTTGTAGTACAGCAAGTCTCAGGCAATTGGGATGCATTAGATGATAATATGGCTTTGTATAGATTTCATGTGCAAAAGATCAGTGGATACTTCGAAGGGTGTGAATTTCACCACATACCTCGAGCAGAAAATGATGCTGCAGACACGTTGTCGAAACTAGGATCAACCAGGTAGTCAATTCCCCCGGGTATTGCCCTGGAACACCTCAGAAAACCATCAATAACCCCATCACCAGAATCCGAATCTATCTTTATTCCGGCAAATTCAGCAGAGGATAATGTACCGATGGAAGTAGACCAGCAATGTAGCTCGGAGCTCCCCAAGAGAAGGACAGCAGAGGTAAGCATAATTATGGAGAAGGCCGAAGTAGTTAGGTCAGCGGAAAACATGGAAATAGACAGTGAGACCACACCAGAAAAAATCACACCGGTGTGGGCGCAACCCATATTCTCTTTCCTTAAAGATGCGATGTTGCCAAATAATGAAGTGTTAGCAAGACAGACTGTGAGGAGAGCAAAAGCTTATACAATCATAAACAATGAGCTATATAAAAGAAGCGTCACAAGCGTATTGCAAAGGTGTGTGAGTTCGGCAGAAGGCCAGGAGATCCTCCTAGATATACATCAAGGAGAATGTGGACACCATGACTCATCTCGTGCCTTGGTAGCCAAAGCATTCAGGCATGGGTTTTATTGGCCAACAGCGTTGAGAGAAGCCAAGGAGTTGGTGGAAAAATGCAATGGTTGTCAGAGATATGCAACCAAGATACACACACCGTCGTCTGAGTTAAAAACAATACCCATTACTTGGCCATTTTCTGTGTGGTGCTTAGATATGGTGGGACCATTTAAGCCGGCCCAAGGGGGGATGACTCACATATTGGTTATGGTGGACAAATTCACAAAATGGATTAAAGTGAAACCAATAAAAAAATGCGATGGGCCCACGACAGTGAAATTTCTCAAAGATATTATTTTAAGATATGGGTACCCACACAGTGTTATTACAGATAACGACACAAACTTTGCAGAAGGAGCGTTCGCTAGGTTCTGCCAAGAGAAACACATAAGATTAGATGTTGCCTCCGTGGCTCACCCAGCATCTAATGGGCAAGTGGAAAGGTCTAATGGACTAGTATTGTCAGGAATAAAACCACAACTAGTCGAACCATTGCAAAGGTCGGCAGGATGTTGGATTGAGGAATTACCAGCAGTGTTATGGAGCCTCAGGACTACTCCGAACAGATCAACGGGTTATACACCATTCTTTCTGGTATATGGGGCAAAGGCCGTGCTTCCAGCCGACATAATACATGACTCGCCAAGAGTTACTCAATATACAACTTCAGAGGTAAATGAAGTAGCTCGGCAAGATACTGTTGACCTGCTAGAAGAAGCCAGAGAACTGGCACTATCACGATCAGCTATTTATCAGCAGAACTTGCGACGATATCACAGCAAGAAGGTGAATCCAAGAGTATTCAAAGAAGGATATTTAGTCCTCCGACTGGTGCAACGCACGGCCGGCATGCACAAGCTGTCACCTCCATGGGAGGGACCATTCATCGTGAGCAAAGCATTGCATAATGATGCCTATTATCTAATCGACGCTCAATCCCCCGGAAGGAACAAGGCAGACAAAGCTAGCGAAGAAACGAAGCGGCCATGGAATGTAGCTTTACTTCATCCATTTTACTCGTAGCATAGTATCTCAAGGTCAAGAACCAATGATGTATTAAACCTCGGCATCCAGAGCAGTGACTCGGGGACTGCCGTATGTTATTTCAATTTCATCTTATGTATTAAACCTCGGCATCCAGAGCAGTGACTCAGGGACTACCATATGTTATTTCAATTTCATCTTATGTATTGAACCTCGGCATCTAGAGCACTAACTCGGGGACTGCCATATCTTCTTTCGACTTCATCTTATGTATTCAACCTCGGCATCCAAAGCAGCGACTCGGGGACTGCCATATGCTGCCTCAGTTTTATGTTGAGCACTAAAACTTGACACCCTGAGCAGCGCCTCGGCAACGTTCTTATATTATTTCTGAAATTTGGTTTACACACTAGACTTCGGCGCAATAGGCAGTGACTCGAGGACTGCCATATATTGTTCCAAAGTAGTAGTCAACCTTTGATACAAGAAAGGTATCACACTTCCACACTCAGAATAAGAGCAAATCAATCTCGTATGATATTCGAAGCTCACACCCAGATTACTCGGCTAAACCACGAGAATACAAAGACAAAGATACATCCTAAAATCAGGAAATCGCAGGTCACCAAAGCAAGAATTCGGACGAAAACCCACTTAAACAAAGTTATAACAACTACACACATATATGTCGCAGCAGCACACGGCAAAATAAACTCAGGTCATACAGAAAACGGACAAATGTTCCACGTACATCGTACGCCCGGCATACCAGGGACAAGAAATAACTTAAAGATTTTCAGCTGGAAAGGCAATAGTTGGGTCAGGGGCTGGATGCTCCGAGATAGGCGGAGCCTCGGCCGAGGTTGCCTCGCCTTCCACAGACCCAGGCGCGACTTCGGCTGAAGCTTGAGGCTGCTGAGGGGCATCAGTTTGCGCAGTTGAATGCCCAGTACCTTTGGAGGAGGATCGCGCGTCACCGTTGCCATCCGAGCTCGAACTGGAGTCACCAGAAGAAGTCGAATCATCTTCACCTTCACCTTGTTCAGCCGAGTTATTGTCTGATGCATCCTCGACTACAACCTCATCGTCCGAGTTCGGGAGGAAGCTCGGACCTTCATTCCAGGTATGCACGTCGGCATACTCAACGAGCTGGAAGGAGCGAGCTTGCCGAAGAGCAACAAAAGTGGGGTCCTCAACCCAACGGGAACCTGTGCGCAAATTTCTCAGGATATCAAGAGAAATGTCTTTATACCATGACATGATAACAGTGAGGGCCATATCAGCGCAGCTCGTCCGGCTGATTCCCTCCAGAGACTTAGTTGGTTCTCAGATGCCATCAATCTTTTCACCAGCAATTCGACCTCATTGATATCAGGAGTCCCAGAGGTATTCGGCCAGAGAACATGGTAGGCTCGGATAGTCACCGCACCAAGTCCCCGCCCATAATCTTCATCGGACCAATCGCAATACCGACAGTGAAATCTTCCATCGAGTACTCCGAGTCAACGTCAACAGGGACACCTCAGCGCGCACGAGCTGCAAGAAACGCTTTAGAACTCACAGGCTTAGCTTCTGGAAAATGACCTGCGCAAAACACGAATGCGTGAGGAGGCAGCAGGGACAAAGAGAAAAACATAATCCGGCCGTGCTAAGAAACTTACAATGAATATAACTCATCATTATCTGAAGGTCTTTAGCCCAGATGATCTTGCTCTTTTCAAAGCGAGCAATCTCCTCGCTCATTCCACGAGTTTTCCGTTCGGCAGCCTCGAGGAGTTCTTTATTCTTCTGCAGCTCCAGAGCTAGCCGATTCTTCTCCTTGGAGAATTCCTGATCGACCTTTTCTAGTTCGGATTTCTGAGAGAGCTTAAGGGCCTCCACCTCGGCGCGCAGGCGAGCTATTTCATCATCCTTTTCTTTTAGCTGCGCCGAATGAGTAGCGCTTTGTTCTAAAAAATGCAGCATCACGTCAGGCATGGGCGTGCAATCTTGGTGAGACGCTGCAAAGGTTTGTAACTCGGCTTTACCAAAGCCAAACGAAATAAAAGAAGCTTAGCGCACATTTTAAAAATGGGAAGGCGTAAGGTAAAAGGGAAACTAACCTTCCAGGCTCTTGACTTTCTTCTCAAGACGGATGTTGAGATTATTGATATTACCTGTTCACCAAAAAAGGTGAGCCGACGTCTCGCATACAAAACAATAAGAATGTCGCAAATGAGGAAAAGAGTTATCGGCTTACCAGCCTTTTTCACCATAGGAAGGACTTTCTCATATTTTTCTTCCAATTTTTGGTGCGAAAAAAGTAATCTTTGAAATTCGGCAGTCCGCCGGTCATGTGCAACCTGAACAATGGAGCAAACGATTAATGGATATTCGAGGCTGAAACAGATCCGAATTAAGCGAAACTTAACCCGGATCTAGGTGGCTGGATATTCGAAGCTAAAACAGATCCGAGTTAAGAGAAACTTAACCCGGATCTAGGTGGCTGGAGATTCGAAGCTAAAACAGATCCGAGTTAAGCGAAACTTAACCCGGATCTAGGTGGCTGGATATTCGAAGCTAAAACAGATCCGAGTTAAGCGAAACTTAACCCGGATCTAGGTGGCTGGATATTCGAAGCTAAAACAGATCCGAGTTAAGCGAAACTTAACCCGGATCTAGGTGGCTGGATATTCGAAGCTACCACAGATCCAAAATAAGCAAGACTTAACCCGGATCTAGGTGGCTGGGTATTCCAAGATCAAACCCTGAAGTTAAAATTAAATTAAGTAAAGCATTATTAAACTTCCAAGCAAATAACAAGTTATTTCCCTACAAGTTTCAGGGACTAGTATATATAGTAGCATCTGAAGAATTTATCAAAAATCCACAATACAGCAATTACCTCATTCATCTTGTTAGTATCAAGGATGATTTTGGCAGCTTGATTCAAGCGGCCGCCAATGTCGGAAAGCTGAAATGGCTGACTGATTGGATTGCCCTCAAACTGATCAGCAGCATTCCAATTATTGGCATATTCCACCAGCGAGCCGAAGCTGTTCCCACTAGCCGTCCGAGTTAGGACTTTACCTCGGACGTGCTGTGTAACCACCACGGCCGCAGGGCTTTTATGAAGAGCAAGTTGGGTACCGGTGGCTGAGGTAACAGAGGCTTTGGTGGGCGCGGTTCCTTTGCGCAGCACATCGGCAATACTCGACTGAGAAGAGCCGACAAGACCTTTTTGGGAGATGGAAGCCTTGGTGGCAACCGCTTTTCTTGCTTTAGAGGAGGCATCAGCGAGAGCCGATACCTTGGCAATGGGAACAATGCTTTTAGGAGACGGAGGGGTCACGGTCGCAGAGGGCGCCGAAATAATGACGTCTTTGGCCGGGGCTGGAGTTACCATAGAAACTGCGGGGGCAGAAAGAGGCTCGGTAGAGGAGCTCGGATCCACAGAGGGGGCAACTGGTTCGGTCGAAATCTCGGAGGGCCGAGTGGAATCGATGTCAACAAAAGGAGCCTCAGGCACATCGCGACGAGGGGGCGATTGATTCGGAGCTGAAGGAGATGCAACACGAGCAGGACTGGGAATCCTGGTATCTTCAGCGGGTGGAGGAGACGGCTGCCGAATCGAGCGGCTAGTCATGCTAGGACCGCCGGGCTTAACAGAAGCGAACCTTTGCAAAATAAGAAAAAAAAAGGGTGTCGATGGAAAGCGAAAGAGAGAAACAAGAAATACGAGCAAAGGAACTTACCTGCGACCTGTGCATGGTCTTGCGCCTGGGAGGATTCAGAGCGGATTTCTTCATTCGTTTCTTGGGGGCCGCCTCTGAGGCACTAGCAGGAGCCCCGCGTTTCCCCGAGGTAACAGGGGGCCGGGAAGCAATAGGCTCGGTGTCATGAACCTGACCGGCCGGATTAGCTGGGAAAGTAGAAGCCGGAAATGCATAAGAAATAGGCATTGCGGCAACTACCTCAAGAACTTGGACCTCGTCCGAATCACCTTCCTCCTCGTGGGCCGAGGTCTTGCCTCGAGCGCGAGCCGGAGCAGGATCCGACTTAGGGACGAACTCTTCCGAGTCCGGCTCACCAGTGTCTGGGGTACTCCGGTCCGCAGGCCACGGAAGCAACAAAACTTCGGCGTCCTCACTCTTCTGCTCTGCGAACCTCTGCAAGACAAGAAAAAGGAAAATTAGCGAAAACCGTTACGAAAGCAATTGGATAGCAGAGCGTTATTGGTTAAGCTTACTTCGGGAGGAGGACGCCTTGCAGAACGGTTTCAACCCCAAGCCCAGTCCTCGTGCATCTCCGTCTTGAAGATGGCTCGACTTAAAGATGAGATAGTTGTCTAGCTCCACAATCGAGATTCGTTGGGATCGAGAGGACCGCTCATGTAGCGAGTTTGTCGCGTCTGCGGAATGGGCAGATTCGCCATCGATAAAGTAGCCATCAAATCCTCGCTGCATAACCCGGCGCGGATCAGCTCTTTAAGCCGAATCTCAAAAGCTTCGGCCAAGGCATGACTCTTCCTCGGATTGTAAGTCCAATTCACCTTGGAGGGCGGGCCAATGGAGAAGGCGGGGATCCAAATCTTGTCCTCCGTCCCTCTGTTCTTGACGTAAAAGAAGGATTTGTGCCACTTCTTGCACGACTCTAACCCGGCGACACGAGGAAATACGGACTTCCTCCGAGGTGTAATGGACGCTGCCCCACATTGAGTAAGGAGTTTCTCGGAAGGGTGCAGAGACTTGGCAGGGACTATGTTAGAACGAATCTGGAAGAACTTCGACCAGACATGCACGGATGGCCATAGGCCGAAGTATCCCTCCGAGGCGGAGATAAAAGCAGAAAGAGAAGCAATGGCATTTGCAGGAAGATGATGCGGCTGAAGGCCGAAGTAGTCGAGAAATTCTCTAGCAAATTCGCTAAGAGGGAGACCAAAGCCGCGCGAGAAATGCAACATAAAAACTACATACTCGCCCTCCCTAATATCCGGAGAGGACTCGCTGCCGGGTAAGCGACAGGAGACCTCAGCGGGAATCCTCCGAGTTCGGATAAGCCACTCGATCTCGTGGCGTGTAACAGAGGAGCCCTGCCACGAGCCTCGCTCGGGCCCAGAGCCAGCATCGTCATCCTCTATCAGGGCACCACTAAAGGAGCTAGACATGAGTTCGCCGGAAAGATCGACGGAGGAAGAACTAGCGGCGGAGGAAAGTTTAGAGCTACAAGGCCCCGTCGTGATTTTGCACAGGAACGGCGGCGGAGGAGCAAAGGAACCGCCGCACGAATACAAAATCAAGACAGAGAAATCTAGGATAAAGCCTAGGCGACGCGGCCGGAAAGAACTCACCGGCGATGACGCCGAAGCTAGCGAACACGGACGAGGCAGACGGAGCAACACGGCGGAGTCCTCGCCGTCGGAGGTTCTGATGAACGTGCGGCGGCGGAACTGCGAGCGGGCGCGGAAGCGAGAGGAAGAAGAAGGGCACAGGCGAACGAAAAGGGGAAAGTGAATTCCCAGGCGCCGCGCCCCCCCTTTATAATCGAGCCATAAGCGAGGTAGTGGGATCGTGGGTGCGACGGTTGACCGTGTAGATCGTGGGTGCGGCACGACCGCACGTCATTAAGCGGAACCGCACCAAGGGCCACACGGTAGCGAAGAAGGTCGCGATCCCCAAGGGAAGCGGCACACGAGGCGTCACTGCGCCAACGCGACAGGCACCAGCTTCGGGGACTAATGTTGGGGAGGTAACCCCGGATAGGGTAAAGACGGGGAAAGACGAAAGGACATCCCCCGTCTAGTTTCCGAGTTACAGTCTAAGTCGGCCGAATCCTGTAGAAGTCGGCCGAGATATGAAAGGGCGAGACCCTTATATTTATGCCAAGGCATTACCCGGCCGAGATACTGCATAAGTCGGCCGGGTTAGCCCGAGTAATCTTGATGCAGGTGAAGGACGATCCGAGTTATGCGAGGAAGGACCGAATGATACGAAGCTTGCAGGAGAAGGAGAAGCCTAAAGTCAAACTCTAGCCGCAAGCTAGGGAGAATCTGAGCGGAGCCAAGCGCTAGGGACAAGGGCGCAGAGCGACAGAGAGGCAGAAGGAGGTCACGGAGGTGACAGTCCAGAAGCCCGAGGCGCACAGGAGGGGCCCTCTGGAACCTTTCCGTCATTAGGGGAGCGACAGGGAAAGGGGGGCGCCGAACTACTATATTGGGACAAGCATATTCCTCGAATATGCTTGCCACGTCAGCCCTAGAGGAACCCAAGGCTCTCCTTTATAAGGAGAGGCTTGGACTCTGAAGCGGGGATCGGCTCATTCTTAGTACCGTTAGGCTGGTAAAGTTCTCCCTTTCTCCTTGTATACAACTCAAGGAGCACTTGTAGCCCAAGGAAGGAGAAATAAAGATCTTTACCTTAGTCTTCTGTGTGTAGAATCAACTACATCTTCCCTCCCCAGATCCCTCTAGCATCCATTGGCCCCATACTTTAGCCTACCCATGGCATCTGCCGTGCCACCACCACGACACTTATTCTTGAGTGCTTTCTTTCCCTTTGGTAGAGACACCAACTCAAAGGTGTCATTCTCATACAGGGATTTCATCTCATCCTGCATAGCTTCCGACCATTCATTCTTGTGCTCATCAGACACTGCCTCCTCATAGCATGAGGGTTCTCCTGCATCAGTCATCAACACATATTGATGTGGTGGAAACTTGTGGAAGGAGCTGGATCTCTTCCTCTTCTCCTCAACTGCTGCATTGGTGGTGGGGAGTCAGGTGGATTAACATCACCTTGATCATCATCATATTCATTAGATGGTTGTTCCTTCCCCTCACTTGTACTGCCTTGTTTAGTTGCATCATCATCATCATCTCCCCCATGATTGTGATGCACAAGGGGAGGGTTAACTGGATCCAAGTCAACCTAAGGTGCGGTGGCCTTCGACTTCTCCGGTCTCCCAATATCTTGTATTGTTTCATATTCAATGAAAACCACATATCGACTTCTACATGTGTTCTTGTTGATTGGATCACACAATCTCTATCCAAATTCATCACTTGGACTGCTGAGATAGATGCACTATTTTGTCTTGCTATCAAGATTGGATCTCTCATCCCTCGGGACGTGCATGAATGCCTTGCACCCAAAGACCTTCAATTGCTTCTATGACACTTCCTTCCCTGACCAAACACTCTGAGGAATATCACCTCAAGAGGAACTGAGGGGACAGGTTTAGTACATGCATATCATGATTCAAAGCTTCATCCCAAAAATAATTAGGTAAAAAAACTTTGCATGAGAGCGTAGCTGTGACCCTCTCGGTAAGAGTCCTGTTCATTCTCTCTGCAAGTCCATTGAGTTGGGGTGTTTTTGGTGGAGACTTCTCAAGCCTGATGCCAAACTTCATGTAATACCTCTTAAAGGGACCGCGGTATTCACCACCATTGTCTGATCTCACGCACTTCAATTCTTGCCAGTTTCTCTCTCAACCTTGGCATGGAATTCCCTAAAGATGTTGAGCACCTGCCACTTGTTTCTCAATGCATAGAGAAATATCTTCCTGGAATGGCCATCAATGAATGTCACAAATTATAATTCTCCACCCAGGGATTTTTTGGTCATGGATAAAACATCAGTGTGCATAATGTCAAGAACATTCTCTGCATGATGCAGGGGGCATGTACGAAATGCAACCCTATTTTGTTTGCCAGCAAAACAATGTTCATAGGTTTCAAGGTTATACCTTTCAACTCAGGAGGTAATTCTTGCGAGCCTCTTCTGCCACAACTCAACCAAAGTGTCAATCTCGGTGGCGTTCATCACATCATTGCATAGCTTAGTTTTAGTCACATAGATACAACCTTACTTCCTCGAGCCACAATCAAAGAGCCTTTGGTGAGTTTCCATTTTGCATCACTAAAATAACTTCCATGGAGAATGTCATCAAACTTTCCAACTAACAACAGATTCAGATGTATGTCGGGAACATGTTTCACGTCATTGAGCACTAACCTGCAGCTTGTGTTTGTCTTAATGCATATAGTGCCCTTGCCAACAATAATCGACGAACCACTATTCCACATCCTTACCTGCCTAGTAATGCCGCCGGTATATGACGTGAAATACTCCTTGTGTGATGTAATGTGTAAGGACACACCTGAATCCACAACCCAACTCATGGAATCATCACGAACAACACTATATCATTCTTCATCTTAAGTGACTAGGTAATCTTCACCTTGCTCACATTCTATAGTCATGGCGACAACATTCTCACCCTTTTGCTCGGCCTTCTTCTCGACTTTTCCCTCTAACAGATCTCTTTTATATTTTCTGCAATCGCTCTTCTTGTGTCTCGGCTTGCCACAATAAAAGCAAGTAACTCCTGATCTTTATCTTGACTTTGATTTCCCCCTAGACTTATAGTCTTTTCCATGCTGAGATTTGCCTTGGCCACGTCCATGGTTGTCATTCTTGCCATGGGATTCAGCCACATAGGCATCAGAAGAGGCGGCATCGCCTTTCCCCTCTTTCTAGCTTCTTCATTCAACATGCTATTAATCATCATCTCCATTGCCAGCTTCCCATCTAGAGATGAATTGCTAACTGACACAACAAGCATGTTCCAACTGTTGGGCATGGAACTCAGTAGCAACAATGCTTGCACTTCATCCTCGAAGTTGATATTCATGGCCGAGAGTTGATTTATATGGAACTGGAAAACATTCAAGTGTTCAATAACACTGCTACCATCCCAGTACTCAAGCTTGGCTAGTCTTTTGATTACTGAGGCCTTGTTCATAGATGTCTCACTCTCATACATTGACTCCAACTTCTGCCACATCTCATATGCATTTGTGTCATTTGCAACATGGTGGAATATATTGTGGTTGATGTACAAACGAATCATACCTACTGCTTTTCTGTTCAGCACTCTCCATTCTTCTTCCATGACACCGGATTTCCGTATCTTTTCTTTCATAATTGGCTCATACAAATCCTTGCAACAGAGGGTGTCTTCCATCACGGGCTTCCATAATGAGAAAATGGAAGAGACAAGTTTTATCATGCCACTTGTGGCGTCTTCTTCCAAAGCCATTGCGAGCTAGCAACAACCTTAGAGGAAACCTTGAGCTCTGATACCACTCTGTTGGGGAAATTACCGGGACAGTGGCCGGTTATCCCTTAACTGTGATTAGCACACTCTTAAGCATGATATGAGAATACGCAGCGGAATTAGTGTAAACTTCATCACCACTTATATGCTAACTCACGAATCATTGCTCTTCACGGAAGGAGACATATGCATCAAACATACATGGAGGAAACAAGACACTTCACAATGTCTCCCTTTGGTGAGAAGCTCTCTCCTGACCCTATACAATGTCTATGGTAAGGAGAGAGGTTCTCAGAACAGCAGCTGCAGCAGCAAATCAACACACAGTGACACCAACCCTTGTTACGTGAAAACCTCTCAACTTGAGAGGAAAAACCACGGGCCAAAGCCACCCAAATATTCTTCCACTATTATCAAATGGGGATACAACTTGTTCTTCTCCAGAGAGCACTAGAGGATCTCATACATTAAGATACACACCAATCTGTGATGCCAACAACAAGATTTGGGGCACAAGAGCTAGGTATCGGAGCAATCTCACCAAAGATGGTGAAACCAAAGCTTGAAGGAGACAAGATAGTAGATCTGGGTCTTCACAACCTTGTGGACAGAGCCCCGTTCTTGATTTAGCTTCTTCCTTCAACTTATCCTCTTTCCCTTCTCTCTTGGTTTTCTTCTCCAATGGAGGCTAACCTGGATTTTCGTCACTCCACCTTGTGGTGGCTGGATGGGAGGCTTATCTTTCCCCTTCCCTCATATGCAATGTCCAGAATAACCCATGGTCATAACCCTAAAGGTTGGTGGGATCTTGCACCTATTTGGGCCACCGAAAAGCTTCATAAGTCCATCTCCTCACAGCCACATGAGGAGGATACCCAATAGGACATGTGCAAAAAATCTTTTCTACCAGAGATGGCATGTGTTGGTTTCCCATCAACCACCCATTTTGCTTTAAGATTTGTGCGATAGTTTGTCTTTTAAACACAAACCTACTAATTAGAACACAAATAAAACTTCTGTAAACGAAGATGGAAAGATGAGCGAAGTTTCGAATTTTTTGTGATTTTTAACAGTAGGAGATTGTTTCACAAGTTTCAGATGTTTCACATGTTTTATTTTTGTTTCACAATTTTTTTAGTTTTTGGTCATCACATGAGTGACATCATGTTTATGTGTCATTCTGTATGTAGGGGAACTTTTAGGGAGAATTGCGAAGGAGAACCTAGGGATGACCCCTCCCAAAATTGCACCATCACTAGCCATCCATTATTAGTACCACTCACTCATTTATGACATTGTATGTCTAGCACAAAAATGTATTTCAGTCTAATTGCGAGAACCATCAATACCATTTAATGCTCATCAATCAATATGTTACTTATTGATCAATTAAGTGTCTCAAATGACACATCCTCCATATGTGGTGTCTTCAAAATATCATACCAATAAAATATCTGCTCATTAACTTTTATAGTTGTAATTTCATTATCCTACTAATTCATCTTATTCATAATTAGCTCTCAAATGTGAAAAAATGAAAATAATATTTTGGGTAATTTCATATGCTCTCTAAATAAATTAGAATTGTAATCTTGTTATCTTACTAATTCGTCTTATTCAATTATTAGAACTCAAGAGTGTAGAATGAAAAACAATCTTTTAGGTAATCTCAAACACCCTTTAAATATGAAACAGGTACATTCACACAATTATAATGACATTGGTCAATTAATCAAAGCTACCATATCAGTATTAATAAACCACCATCTCATAATTAGTGACATAAATTATTTAATTATGACATCCTTTTGCATTAACTACCAAGCATGCACATTCAAAAAAACTTTCATGCCTAGGAATCAGACACCATAAAAACTTTAAACGCTATTTATTCCATTGGCATTCATTTCTCTTGCAACTTGCAGAGCATTCATTCTCTTGTATTCTTCTACTTATACTCAATTTTCCTTTTAACAAATAGTTTAAGTAATTTTAATGCTACTTTTTCCACTTATTCCGAAGCACCATTGAGTTAGATTTATGGGAGGGGCATAACTAGGTTCTATTAGTCTGTGTCGAAACTCTAGGCCTTTTGCAATGAATCGTATTTTAGCGCTCTATCTTAGGTAGTTGTGTATCTTAATAGACAACCATCCATCTCAGACCTTTCATAATAGGTGTTTCTTAGCGCGATATCTTAGGTACTTTGCTTATGTGGCATGCCACTTATCGAAGAGAGAGGGTTGTTGTATCATATACAACAGACAATTTTTTGGATAATCCAATAACACTCGTGCATAAGACTAAAATTATTAAATACAATTTCCCTAAGAAACAACAACTAAGAAACACTCCATTGTGATGTAGTTGTTTCTTAAGTTGTATTTGCTCCTATGTAAAGTGCTAAGATACATCCCATTATGAAAGGCCTCATAGTAGTGTTGAAAATGGAATAGAACAGACGAAAACATGCATTGCCATTTCATTCCCGCTTGTCTCGCCAGAATCGAAAACGAAATAGAAAATTCCGAAAACGAATATGGAATCAAAAATCACCAGAAACGGATAAGAAATGGATACCGGACAGATACGATATGAAAACAAACAATTTTTGTTGGAATGTAAGAGTGGAATAATATCTTGGCTTGTACACCAAAAGGAACACACAATGAACAAGTAATAGCTGACAACTTCGACAAGCGACAATTAAACATAAAGTAACACACGTAATTCAATACTTCGACAAGCACATAAGTTTGCATAAATAGATTCACTTAGATGCTAAGACACTCGATTAATATGTATCCTGGGTTGGCTACATGTATCATGTAGACCGCCTGACAAGAGCAAGATAAGTCACCAATGCAAAGTACTATTCTGTACATACGCCTAGTTGGTTATATTTTTAGAAAGTTTTTGTATTTATTTTTCTGGAATTTCCTTATCATTTCTGTTTCCATCAGAAATGTCTCCCTCATTTTCTTTTCCATTTCCATTTAGAATATTCCGTTTCTGTTCCTTTTCCGCAAAATACCGCTTCCATTTCCGTTTTTATCCCTTCGTTTCCTCTTTGTCGGAAATGAGCAAAAAGTTTTCTTGCCGTTTTCAACCTAGTCTAGACCATAAAAACCTCGAGACGCCATGGAACTTATTGACAGAGTGCACCTGTGATAGGGCAAAGGTGTCTGATCTTTCGATGAGATAATGATAGTCGATTTGGGTGAAGTTAAGGCTTGATGATCTAACTACACATGCGAGCACGAGCGCCAATGCAATTGCTAGGCTAATCTCCTGGAGGTTACCGATCTTGCAGAAGCACGAACAGCCTGACCAATAAGGGTCTTAATTTCTACATAAAATCGAGAATAAGTAAGAACTAATATTGCAATCAAGATATTGCGGATATAGATGAAAGCTTTATTGAAAAAGGTGGGATCCTATATAGGTGCGAAGTACAAGAGGCCTCTCCGACGCTTGAGCCTTGCCGTAGTTGAGACGATGGCTAACTTTCAGTCTAAACAAAATCCGAGTCTAAAGTGACGGCTACGATGGGCATTTAAGGAGGAAAATGTAGGGTTTCGGTCAGCCATAGGTATGGTGACCGAATCCAACCCTAGAAGGTCTTTTTCCCTCAAATATGGACTCTAAAAAGTATCTACATTAAATTTCGGCGAAAATAACATGGGCTGGCCCAAAATAAAGGTGACGTAGAACCATATTAAGCTATGGACGAATTTATGAAGTATTAGTCTTGAATATTTCGTCCACTGTTCAAAAAATAGGCCGAATCAGCGATTAATAGGCCGACTAATCTCTACTAGGGACCTGACCATGTCGATTACCACTAATCATTTGTGTTAATCATTTAGCCTGATTAATAGGCCTGACACTCTGATTACTAGGTATGTTCTCGATTAACCACTACACTTGGTCTAAAAAGTTGCAAAATTATCAACACATATTGCCCATGTATCTGCTAGCACGCCCCAATGAAGTAGGTTTTGTGAAGCTCCCGCTCGATCTCTGCCTCCAGGAGCTCGATTTCTGCCATCACCAACCATTTCCTTGTCGTTGTTGACCAGTTCCTCGTAGTTGCCGACCAGACCTCAGATAAAAGAGATGGAGCGCTTTAGGATCTTTTTTCGAGAGCTTAAGGCTGCCTTTAATAGAGTAGATGGTTGAGGTGCAAGAGGATTCATACGTGTTTTAGGTGCTAATTTTTGTAGGCTGCGCTGATTATAGTCGACCGATTAAATAAGTTAATCGTTCGAATTCTGATTAGTCTCTACTCCCAAGCCAACTGAGCAGTTAACGATTACCGATTTCCTTACCATTGATTTCATCCAAGCCTTCAATTTTCATTATGGTGGCTTCAAAATTCTGAAATCTCCACTTGCAGCATCCACTTCAATTCTCATATGCTTGCTGCCATCTCCGTGCATGATCATGCTCCAATGCTTGTCCCTCTCGTCCATGCTAGGTCCATTATTCCTAAGAATAACAAATACATCTGATTTAGTCAGCATCATATTCTCATGTATATAAGAAATAGTTCTAAAAAACAAAAGTACCTGATAGTTAAGTTGCTTGGTACGAGCTCGAGTGATAGGTCCTTCTATTTGTGTGGCTATATGTATATTGGTTATATCAATAGATGTGATGCATAGTATCATGTAATAGTATCATAGTCTTAGTGTATTTATTGTTTTATAGGATCTCAATATAAAATTGTGTACAAGATTTATTTAAGATTAATTTTTCTAGTTCTATGTGCTATGATACCGTATCTACCTATGATACCAATACAATCTCTTTCATCATTAATTATAGTGACACACAATATAATCTATTTCATCATTAATTATAGTGACATATAAGCATTTTACATGCATGTAGTGCATGATACCATCTATGATACCTCTATTTGGGCTAGTCTAAAGGTACAGCTGCTCCCTTCAGCAGGAAAAACCTCCATTGTTGGTAAAAGGGTATAAGTAGATGTAAAATTAGGACACCGTGGGACTTTAATCAAAGGAAAAAATAGAGATATGGACGTTAGCTAGTATAGAGATTTCAATTTTTAATGTTATGCAATCAGATCAGGCATGGCATTCGGTGGATTTAGATGGAAAAGTTTGAAGAAAGGAGAGAGAGGATGCAAGGAGGAAGAAATCAGTCAATTTTTTTTATTTCATGGGTCTGGGGTTAGAGCAAAAAGTTTTTTTTTCTTTGAACAGATTATTAGGGTCTGAGATAATATAAGTTTTGTTAATGAACTCGATTGTAAGATGAATATTAACAAAGCCTTCGTTATTACAGAATACTTAGAATTTCTATTATACTTCATGAGACGCACTCTGAATTCAGTAGAGATTTTGTCATGTCGACCGCGATAACCCAAAGATATAAAGAAGGCACTAAATTGGTTTGCCCCGGGCCCTAAAATCTTAGGACCGACCCTTGGGAGCGAAGATCCCCTTTGACCCTTTGACCCAGGTTGATTTTGTTTGTTGCCACTTCTTTTCTATTTTTTGGTTTTGGTTCTAAGGGCATCTTCACTAGGTCGACCCATTCGGTGGCCCCAAACGGTCTGTTTCTGTCCGTTTGGGTCCGGCCATGATCGACTTGGGGCCATGTTCTGGCCTGTCTGTCCGTCCGACCGCGCTCAGCGATGCGACCCATCTGTCCGCGCTTGACCATCGCCAACGCCGGCGTGTTTCCAGTGGCTTTCCGCCGTCACGCCGTCTTCCATCTTTCTTTCCTGCCGCTTCCCGTGAGTTCTGGGCGTTTCCCGCCACGTCCAGGCGCAACCATAAATAGGGGAGGTCGCCGAGCTATCTACGACCAGACCCGCACCACCAACAGCACAAAAAACCATCATGCCTGGCCGCCGGCGTCGACCCGACGAGGTCCATGTCAACCCCGACGCCGACAGATAAGAGGTGCCCGAGCCCTCGTGGAACCCGAGCCGTTGTCGTCACGTCGCCTCTCGATTCCGGCACCCACGGATTCTGAGATGACCACGCGCGCGACGCCCTTTCTACAACCGTCACGTGACCACCGGCGAGCCTTTCACGATGGAGGTGGCAGAACGCGTCTTTCTTCCGGAGTACTGACGATGGGACCAACTCACATTGGTCCGCGGCGACCTCCGGGACGCGGTGCGGGCCAATCCCGACGATGCTTTCCTGCGTGCCCGCCTTGACCAAGCTAAAGAGAACACGCAGGTGCAAGAGGCGATCATTCGCTCTCTCTATGACGAATGGTGTATCTAACGCGTCGCATTCGCCTCCGGCGGCCGCACGTAGTTTTAGGGTGTGTGGTGTGCTTGTAACAAATATCCTCCACACATGATCTAGTGCCGCCGGTCATGGCTAGCTACAAGTAGTGAAGAACGAAACAGAGGAGGAGAGGATGGTGTTCTGTGGGGAGAAGATGGCCGCGGACGGCCAGTTAAAAAGGGCCGGCATCGGATGCCGTCGCGAAGGCCGAAGAGACGTCATGAAGTGTTCAGCCAGTCAGTGTGCCGTCTCGTCACCATTAATGGCGCAGGCTGCCGTCGGTCAGCCTTTCACATAGCGCCTCTGAATCGGTGCCGCTGTACGCATCCGAATCAACGCCGCGGTGGCTGACAGGTAGGCTAGCGACACCAACGGACAAAACACTCGAGCTGTCTGCACGCGTCTGAACCGATGCAACCGTTGCTTAGATTAGATACAGCCGTACACGTTTGTTCGGATAGGTCGACACGCTGGCGTCACGCATGCCCCGCGGGCGGACAAGTACGGACGGGATGCATGGAGGCGGTGGAGATGCCCTAACGACCAGGATACGAGGGTCTAGTTTTCGCCTTGTTTTAGTGAAACTCTCGGTCTAATCAATGAATGTAGCAACTCGTGCTAAAAAAGACCATTAAAACCCACACAAGTCCGAACCCTCCCCCAATCTGTACGGACCCGAGTCATGACTCGACGCTCACGCCGCAGAGGCAAGCGCGGCCGCACGAGCCCGGACCCGCCGGCTAAGCGCCGCCGCGGCCCGCCGGAGTCAGAGTTCAGCGAGCTGGAGGCGGCTCCAGATCTGGCGCCGGCGCCGGCCGCGGCTCCGCAGCCTTCTTCAGTGATGGTCGCTGGGCTGCCGCCCGGGTGCGGAGTGATAGAGCTCAAGTCGCGGCTGGAGGCGCACGGCCCCGTCGCGCGCACACGCATCGACGCCACCGCGGGCACGGGGCACGTCACCTTCCGCTCCGCCGCGGCCGCCATGGCCGCCATTGAAGCTTCGCTCGACCCCGAGTGCGGCATCACCATCCGATCCAAGAAGGTAAAGAGATCTCTTTACTGAAGCGTGGTGTCGGGAATCGCTGGATTCAGTAGCGAGGGAGAGCCAAATTTGTGCTGGATTTGACCAATGCTAACTTGCTAAACATATGGGTGAAGACTCGAGCTTCCTTTATCAGGTTTATTACTTGTTGTAGCGAAACAGCTAGATTTGTAAGGTAAAAGTGCAAAACAGCCATATTTAATGGTAAAGATGCAGACAAGCTATTTGGCGCTTCTTACGAACCTAGTTCAGATTTGGCATTTGGTATTTTGTTTCCCCTTTTAGGTTGATTTACGCTGGTAATTTTTTTAGCTCAGTTTAGGTATGTGCGATGCTAACCTGGTCATTTATCCTTGTCACTGACATCGTATTTTAAATTCTCATTCAGGCATTGTAGATTGTCTTTATCTAATCTTGACATACTCATTGAGCCTGCAAACTTGGATTGGCACTCTGATATCTGGGTGGGGTAAAAATAACAATAGAACTCAATCTGGGTGGGGTAAAAATAACTCAATCTGGGTGGGTGGGGTAAAAATAACAATAATCTGATGAAATGCCGACAATAGAACCCAATGCAGACTAAGAACTAAGCAACTTCATCAAATTTAATGTCATCAACCGCATGAGGTTATCGTTTGGATTCTGTTGATCTTGGCTTCCTCCACTCAGATTGTTGCAAACTTTCCTGGCCCAATTCATGTCAAGCATTTTTCATCGTACTTGCACTTTGTTTGCTAACTTTTGGTACTTGCATTGTTGTTTGATATAGGTTATAGTTGTACAAGCAAGCGAGGGGCCACATGACCAGAAAAGCGTAGTTCAGTCTGACCCAGCAGGTGCAACGAAGAATGGTGCGGGCGATGCTTCATCCATCCTCTCCAGACTAGGTCCAAGAGCGATCCATAAAGCACGAGAAATAGTCGCTTATGATGATCTCTTCTGATAGGCAGCTCTCCTCTAGGTAAGGGAGGAATCAATTTGGTTCTTGTACAATACTAGGATATCCAGTTGTGTAACTGTAACCTATGGCTAGCCAGGTAGGTCTAGTAGTACTGGGTCACGGCCCGAAACAATTTCCTTTCTCTATGTAACTGTAACCTATGTGAGGAATTCTCATTGAGTTAAGTGATTACCCAGTACAACGTGTCTTGCTGTGCAAATAAGATATTTTACACAAATGCTTTAAGCAAAATGGAAAATACAAGCATCGCTCTAGTAAAGCTTTCTTCATCAACTCTCAACTGGTGTACTCCTTCTATAGCAGAGGAATCAACTGGACACTACAGGTAACAACTATTATATTCTGAGCCTGGTGGTGGAGCGTCAACTTAAAACTGAACTCTATTTACATGCAACGCTCTGAACCTGAGGCTGAAACCCCCTGAAAATAGTGTTCTTGGCCAGCATAATTTTGCTTGTAAATCATTCCAAAGACGCAAAATAATGGAATTCAAGGCACACATCGATCTGTCTTCTCTGTAAATTATGGAAGAAAAAGTATCCAGGTACAAATCCTATACACACCGTTAACCTATTATTTGGACATTGCAATATCCGTGAAATGAGCTTTACCAGGTTTCATTCTCAGTGTCAGCGAGATACTTTCTGCAGAACGATGTCTTTGGACCTGGCCACTCATATGGATCAACAATCATCTTGATGACTGTTTGAGTGCTTCATCAACTTCAATTTGTTGGTAAACATTTACTTGACCTTTTTTCATTAAGCAATATGGTGGCTCAGATCACATTGCAGCTGAACTGGACGATTATGCTCTATTCTTGAAGCTTTCTCGTCTTCCTTGTTGGGGTATCACTCAGCACGTCTGATTAATGTTGCTACAAATTTTCAATAAAAAAGGTAAGGGGAATCTCAAGTAGTAAAGTGCATGTTGGTAAGATAAAAGAAATAAGTTCTAGGTCAATGTCACAACATGCTACATACAAGATATAGCCAAATTACACCATTTGTTGAAAGCGGAAAAGCAGCCTTGTAAGAATATCTGACTGGATAGCCGTGTTTTGTAGCCATTAAAAAAAATACCTGTGGCTCATATGCTTTTCCTAGTGCACTTCTTATTGGTTTGGCAATATATTCTCTCCAGATTATTGGCATAAAGCTAGTTCAGGAATATAACAGACAAAAGGGAGCTTTTTTTCCCGACCTTTATGATGAAAGAGGAGCTTGCAGCCCCTCTGAAGGCCTGGCTTGACTCTCTAGATTAGGCGTGTTCTATCTCTCCCTACCCCTTTTTGCACATTCTTCCATAATCTAGTAAATATCCTACTCATTTTTAATGTAATTTATGATAACCTATCTCCAAATTGTGCCTGCTTTAGCCACGTTTAAAACAATGCCATGCCATGGGTAAGTCTAGCACCGACCCAGAAAATAGCGCTTTCGCCACACCATTCGTTTTGGTGTCAAAAAATAACAGTAACACAGCGGAAGTGGCATCAAACTGCCACAACTTCTAGTAGTCAGCAGATGGGAATCGTTACCAACTTGTTGACATCTTCATACCTTGTTAGGTTATGAGGCTCAACAACAGCATGTCATGGTGCAAAGGTACTAATGCACTAAGGCTATTAGGAAATGTGTGCGTTTCATCGAATGAAAGCAATGAGAACAAAAGAAGAAGAAAAAAAACATGAATAGAAGGTTTTATCCAGAAGTAGTAATATTTGATAATAGTAACATGGATAGAGATTAACCAGTCTTGGTCCTTGCAATTCAATATCTTTGCAGAAGCGGACTGACAGACATTGAGAAGGAGTAGCTGGAGGAAAATCTTCAGCTGGCATTGCAAACAGGCGGGTCATTTTATCAAATTTGTCCAAGGTCAGATATGAACCGGCTTCTTGCAATCTCTCCGGTTCCATTATTTGCACTGCATGGTCATCAGGTAGAAAAGGATCTTTTTCATGTGCACTCTGCATGGAAAAATTTCAAGAAATTTATGAGACTAATGCATTCACTAAGAATGGATTTAGGTTAAATCAACCAAAATCACCTCTAAGCAACTTATATCTGCGCCACGACTGAATGTCATCTCTATACGGAACCTCTTCGGATCTTCCAGAGGCACCTGTAATAGTTGTGCCATTTAAAAAAACAGCATTGCTTCATGTTAGATATATCTCTTGTGTGTCCTACTTGTTCCAGAAAATCAGTTAACAAATCCCAGGTAGCATAAGCCTCAAAAGTTATAGGACTGAACTAGCAATATTATTCACTTACACAATCACCATAGAATGAATCCGAGAAGCATCACAAGCACAATGTATCTGTATGCCATCATTGTAATTATATTGGTACAGCTAGATTGTTTAGGGATACAATGTCATCACTAAAATTATATGACTGAACTGTTCAGCAGTATCTTCCAATTGTTCCAGGGAATTTTCATGGTCACATTGACAGAAATAGATAGTTAATATTCCCCCAAATCACTTAAAGAACTGACTTAGAAAAATTATTGGCATTTCAGTCGGGAATGCTTTCTGTATTTTCCAGGCATGGTGATGGCAAGTTGAGTTTTATAACTTGTTTATACCAAGAATGAAATTACATAGCTATTTCCTGATAGGTTTCACAGTTTTCCGATCAATTTGGTAGCTATTATACTGCCTCAGGTAGCATGCATGAAATCAGATGTATTTACAGAACCTAATAGTACATCGTTTTCCTAGAAACAGAGAGATAGACAATAGTTTTAGTGATTTGCTTTTCTTTGGTGAATTTAGCAAGTAAAGTCTACAAGGACCCAAACACATGGCTAAGAATTATTTTAAATACCTCTGTATTCTCGAACATGCGCAACACAATGTAACTCATGTAGTCAAGTTCCTTTGTTTCAAATAGACCATCTAAAGCATTTTTGCAGATAAGGCTCTCTTCTCCATTCAGAGACTCGTCCAAGTAGCAGTATCGAAGTATGTTCATTAGAGAATGTATATGTGATTCCTGTCAAGAACAATATCTTGAGTCATGCTTATGAGGGAGTTAAATGCTAACATGGAAATTACTCTAGGACACGTCACACGTATCACATGTAATTTTTTTATAGTGTAAAAAATGAGATGATTAATATTTTCGAAATTGCTCTATGATGCTTGGTATAAACAAGTTATAAAACTCAACTTTCCATCAGCAAGTATTCTTGCACAAAGGAAATACAAGTTGAAGATCGTCTATTATACCGATGTAAAATAGAGCCTTGTTCGAACACGTCTCTCGGGTTCCACCACATTTGCATATCTGCAGATTATTAGCATATCTATTTGTATCATTCAAAGTAAAAATTACTAGAATTAGTAGTAAGATGCTTACTTTGGATCTAAGCAGTATTTTGTTTCTTTATGAGAATCTAGATCAACTGACTTCTCATCTGCGCTAGATCTTTCAAAACCTTTATTCCTAACACTATCATAGTAACTTCTTTCCTTCCGATCTGTAGAAGATGTTATTTTTGGTTCATGACATGTACTAGATGCTGTAATCTCTCGTTTGGTGTTGTGCAGGTCGATCAGAATCTTGCCTAGTAAACGGCGTGCTATCTGCAGAAAAGGACAGAAGAAATAGATTGCGATGATCTCGACCAGAAAACAAAAGTGTAAAAACGAAATCTAGCCTCGATTAATAGAATGTCTGCAGATTATCCAGACGTTATCGATCTCTTTATTTTCAGTATCCTCCCTATCTAAGCATCTCCATCTTCTTACTCACAATAAATATTGCATAATGAACAACTGGACATACAACTATACAAAGATACAGCACACAGAACAAACTCAATTTACCGAATTAATGCACAAGAAAGTACCTTTGAACCTATTTTGAGTTTTTGTTTCGGATTTATTCCATACTCGTTTGGAATGACACCATCAGCTAGCAACTGAGTGGAATAGTAACATAACAAAGAATTAGAAATACAGGGAAGAAAGTGGACCCAGAGATAGCATTGGAATAAGAAAGCAACAAATTCACAAGTACATTTCTTATCTAGACTTAATTTTGTTAAGCCAGCAAGGAAATACATTTTTAATACTCCCTCCGATCCATATTACTTGTCGTAGAAATGGATGTATCTAGACATGTTTTAGTGCTAGATACATGCAATCCAGTGACAATTAATATGGATCAGAGGGAGTAAGTATTTTTTCACAATTCACACCTTTTGTGTTACACTGTTTGCATCCGTTCTGCCACTTTTAACTGATCAATAGTGGGTATTGCATCAGTTCTGTTTCAGTTTACCTTAGTTACTTTGAAGAGATCATGCAAACCATTAAGGTTGAGGTGTGAGTTATGCAGAAGGTCATACCTGTCATATACAATATTATTAGACAAAAATGACTCGTCGGCATAAAGATGAAGTCATGAAGATGATGTGCAGAAATGAAGAACTGCCAGCTTCTACAAAAGCATGCATGGAGACAGGTGCAGATGCATCGGAAAGCAAACAGGAAAAACAAGAAGACAATGCAGTGTTAGTAGGGCGAAGTATATTTCTTTCTTTTTCTCTTTGCAATGCCTCCAAATGAACTTTTAAGTGATCCACCATGCATATAACACCAATAAAGGCTAAAAAGACTTGTAGGACAGCTTAGATCATCTATGGGAATTCGACAGTGAGTATGAGGATCAGAAATTTATTGTCCTATGACCCTTCAGTGAAGTTAAAGGTCTACCAAGTGACTTCTACAGTAGGCCATTAACCTACTCTTCTTGTTCAAGTAGGTCTGAAGTTGAGTATGGAAATATAGACAGTGCGACAAAAGATTAATTAAGTGTCCAGACACCAAAAGGCTGGTGGCTACAGATTTCCTAACATTTTCATTTGATCTGTATGAGAAAAAATAAAGGTGGCAGCTGTTTGCAAAATTTGGTTGGAAGAGGAACAGTGGAAATTATGTTACAGCTAGCTTTCAGGAAAGATGTGTGTTACTCTTCCAATCCCACACCCTACAAAACAACTTAGAGTGGAACTGTTGGCGATAATTTTATGGAAGAGTATTATACAACACATATTCTGCTCTTTTAGTAAGAAAACCCAAACAGAACTATTAATCTGATGAGGATACTGTTACCTACTTGCAAGAGTCATATATATCAGGAATCTGCGTAATGTCAAAGCGCCTGCATTGTAGTGGGAGTTTTGACAATGGTTAAAGTAGGCTGTATTTTCTTCAAAGAACTTCTGAGCAGGTAAGCACTCGTCAAGAATGTTAAATCTGGGAAACATACTTTTTCCTTTCGTTGTAGAACTCCCTCTCGAGTTTCTTCCAACGGGCAAACATCAAAAGAAAGCTTTCGCTGCCACAAGGCAAACCAGCAGCGATGCGGTCCATGTCAATTGCTGTCCTCCATAGTGCCTTCGCTTGATCATAAGGTTGATTAGGTGAGTCACTATCTGTCGCAACCTCCTCATTTTCGTCATCAGAAAGCAGCTTCACTTGTGCAGTTATTTCTTTTGTCAACTTAGCCTGATCAGACAAGGACAGCCTAGTTACCATCATTATAATGGACATAATTTAAGGAATATATGTCTCTCCCTCCCTCACATTTTCCATTGCCTGATGGCCAGTCACAACGCTAGTCAACACATGGGTCCAAAGTATGTTGACGATATTGATGGATGTTTGTGGTGCAGCGAGCAGAAATGAGGTAGTTTTGGCATGCTCTGGACTATCTGGTTGACTCGCTGGAGGGAAATAGAGATGAAGAAGCATTGCAACCAGTTTCCAGGTTAACATGCACCGGTATTGACAATGAGGGTGCCCACAGCTCAATTTGGAGTCAAAGATTGGTTCCCAGCTCAAGCAGGAATTTTTATTTTCATGGAATAGGGATCGATCTAACAAGGTCAGCATATAGTAATTATTTTCACAGAACCATGAAATTGTTAATATACAGTATAAATCTAGAGTTCGAGGGAAATGAGAGAAGGTATGTAATGCATTTACCAAATCTGTTAGAAGCTGAGCAGCATCTGTAGACACTCCAGCCCCATCAACCATCCATGGAAATCCTGCACGTTCACTACCATTTGCAACTTTCGAAGAGATGATAATATCATGCAACCGAGCCTGCAGGGTACGGGCTTTTAAGAAATACTGGAAATATCAACATGGAATGCTATGAGCAACATATATCCAAGATCTAGTGATAGTTTCACTGGCTTATCTTTGTTCATGCGAAGAACTTCCACAACTGGTTCGATTATTTTCTCCAACAATCTAGTTGTTCCACTTCTTTCAGTTTTGAAAATCATGTCACACTTCTAATTTTCTCCATAATTTTTTTAGTTGGTGCCATCTGATTAGTGGGTACTATGAGTAATATTGCATAGCCTGAGATGCAAATCATGGCTATTTTGGTTCCATCGGCAAGCCAATTTGAAGGTTCAAACTAATATTTACATATGAGTTATGGTATTGGTAGCTGAAGGAGACCTTTGCTTCATTTATCTCAATAGTACCATCCTGAAGTCCATCAAGCATAGACGAGTCCTTACTGACAAGTGAAACCTGGAGACAGCAAAATCCAGTGAATTAAGGTTCTGCTTTGCTCAACAGACATCTATTACTCCCTCCGACCCATATTAGTTGACGCACATTTGTCTAAATTTGAATGAATCTAGACACTATTTAGTATATAGGTTCATCCAAATTTTGACAAATCCAAGTCAACTAATATGGATCGGAGGGAGTATTGAAGAGGAACATACCAGGATTGGAGTTAACTCCCCCTCTAAATCAAGAAGACCTTTTGCAAAAGCTGCAGCAGACATCTATAATAAAACAAACAGCGAATATGTAAGCAACCAATCAAAAATTACAGTTGGGTTCAAAAGAACAATCTTATCACTATTTTTTTAACTCGACCAACAGGCACTAGTACTAGTGGATTTTTTAGTAGAAACTACCATGAGTACATCCACAGAGGTCAAGCATCGAACCCGTTTGGGCTGGGAAGGCACTCGCACCTCTAGCCAACTGAGTGTCACCAATGCCAGTTAACATTCTGGATACATGTGCATCCAAAATACTACCAAGGAGTCACATCATAACCACTTACCATGTGGTACATTTACCAAACAGCCACTTGAACTCAATTACTTTCGTTGCTAGACTATTCTACGGCATGTCATAGAGGCCACAGATATAACACTAAAACAACCCAATATGGATTTACCAAAAGTGGAACTACAAGACTTGCTAGTTAATAATATAAATGGAGATACCTTTCGCCTAAATCATGTACATGGTACCATGTTGTAATGCAAATATAAGTAAAATTTGCCACCAGTTCAACGAGTACTTATATCCACAGAAACCCAGAATAAGAGTTAGTTATTACTCCCTCTGTTTCATAATATAAGATGTTTTAGGTTTGTGAAGATGTAGATCGTGAATCTACACACTAAAACAAGTCTAGATACATTTTCTTCATAAACCTAAAACATCTTATATTTTAAAACGGAGGGAGTACATGACAGGGAAATTCTTTGATCTATTTGTCAGTATCAAATTATCAATTGATATGGACCATGGTTCAGAAATTCCTACCAGTTCTGAATCTCCATTGGTTCATTGTTTTTACCCTTTCAAACGGATTATGCACGCAATCGATCTTGCAAAGAATAAACTCTCTACTGGAAACAGGCAAAAAAAGCTGCTTTATCTGAACTGGCCTGCTGACGGTTTGGTTCCCGTTCCGAAATCGTAAAACCTGGTATGCACCATGACACATACAAACATAACATAGAAGTGGGAAACTGTTTATGTTTTATATTCGTTGTCTTCTAACTTTGATTAATATTCCTTGTCTTTTAACTTTGATAATCCCAGATTGCAAGAAGAGATACTACCATTTACCTGGACACGGCCTTCATCTGAACTATATATTTTAAGATCATGCCTATATGTACTGTGCAGGCGAAGCAATCCTGGTCCTTCACCTGAATGAACCAAAGTTGCACAAATTAACACAATCGTCACAGGAATGGAATGAATGACGGCGAGTGGTTCTGGTCATTTAAGGAAATGAAGATCGTTATGCTGATTTTGTGCTTTCAGATGGTAAACAACTCTGGAGTTGTTTTACTGAAGTCTGAACTGAAATAAAAATCAAATTGAAAGAGCCAAAAAAAAGGAAATAAGGTACTGAAGATCAAGATGGAAATGAGAGATAAAAATTTTGGTTTACACGGCGAGAGTGCAACAGCAAGGTCTTTTAACCAGGATCCAATGGCATAGCATCTGTATTAGATGGGTTCAAAGTGGAATCTGAGCGTTGGGCACTTGCTTTCAGCCATCTTTTGTGAGTCTTTCCTGTGGGCTTGTCTATGACTGATTTTATGGTCTTGTCTATGACTGATTTTCTGCTTAATGTTAAGATCTGAAAAGCTTTTACCCGTTCTCTAAAAATAAGAAAAGAAAGGAGATTTGTTTTGAGGAGATGATAAGCAAAACACATCAACATACAATTTCCCGTACAGTAAACCAACTGAACTGAACAAGCTGAACCTAACCAGACCAGAACAACTGAAAATTTAGCAAGGATTATTTCGGTTAAGTTAATTCTTGATCACAAATTGGTAGCCAAAGGCGCACATGGAGCAGCAATATTAAGAAAAATTGTTGCAGTGAAGTTCAGGCTAAGAGGTATACATTATGGAAAATGTTTAGTTACTCAGTTCAGACATGTTCTCGGCTAAAGCCAAATATCACTATGGCAACCAACAGAGTGATGTTGCACGTAGACAATGTCATGTAGAAAATGGACCAAGGTTTATGAAGGCATACTTGGATACATATTATTTCGGAAATATCTTCCCAACTCTTCTGCCTGCACAATTAAAAAAGCATATGAAACCCCCCTGGCAAGAATTTACGCAAATGAACCGACAGGTAATCAGGCATGTTAAGTTTTTACTTTTTAGAGACAAAATAGTACTCCCTCCGTTTCAAAATATAAGATGTTTTAGGTTTATGAAGCAAATGTATCTAGACTACTTTTAGTATCAAGGTTCACTCAAGTTTGGAATGAATCTACACACTAAAAAAGTTTAGATACATTTTCTTCACAAACCTAAAACATCTTATATTTTGAAACGGAGGGAGTACTAACAACTACTATATTTATAAAATAGTAAGCTGAATATTTGTACACTGAGATGTGACTTCATTGAGTTAACACTAAAAAGAGTAAGAACCAATCAAACAATGCATAACATCTAAGTGAGTTGTATTGGCAAGGTACCCATTGTATTCATCAAACAGCGACTTAACCAAATATAGCAGAAACTTGAACATGTGAAGTAATGTCAACCTGCTTTCTTCCTGCATGGGTTAGAACACCACCATACTTAAGAATCATGAGGGCTTCGATTGGTAACTCCTGCACCCCTTCTCCACTACTTTTAGGAACGCGGACCCAGTTTGATGGTTTTAGCTGTACTTTCCTATAAATACCTGAAAAATAACCACCCTGAAGGCCACAGGGAACTAATTTTTAATGGAAGCAAACATTATTGCATCTGCAAAGGAAATAATACCCAAGGACCGAAAAACATGCACAACACATCACACATGTATTAATGTATACATGTAGTAATAGGAAAATTATACATACATGTCTAGTCTATACCTCACTATCATATTCCTATATACTAAGCACAAGTGCGTTTCATACGATAAATTTGGATAAATAACATTTTTCTTAGCAGAAATCGTGTACTTGTACGTGCCATCAAGCATAAATTAAGGAAATAGACATCTAATGCATCGTGATGAACACACTGAACCTGCGGCTAAACATGTCATTCGAGTTTTGGGCAGCATTAAAAGCTAGTATCTTCTCATAAAACAGGTTAATTTGCAGAATGCCTTTTATGCTTGTGTTGAAGGTAAACATGATATACAAGGCCATGCCATCTAAAACATTACTAGATCCGTCCCCATAAATACTTGATTAACCGTGTTACCTCTTCAAGAACTGCTCTAACTTGTCGTAGCTTCTCTGCATGCTCAACTTCAGCATCACTATCACTTTCACGACCAGATCTGAAGTTCATAGCAATTTCTCATATTTATTGAGGACACGCAAGAGAAATAATATTAAAGAAATGTGATTTATGTTCCAAACATTAGAGCAATAATAAGGTAGTAGCATTATGGCGATCAGATGCGGAGAACATAGTGCGGGCCCTGCTTGTGACTGACGGCATTTTGGATGCACTTTTGACATGATATTACCTGTAAGTGATTTTTGAGAAATACGACAACTATTCTCTTACCCAATTCAATGTCACAATGCAACATAACATAGTAACCCCAATTCTCGTACAAAATTTGATGGTGATGTGCTATACATGATCTTAACAAGTACCCTACTTGCATTTTCCACAGAACTAATAATATTGAGCACCGATTGGACGAAAAGATAGGAAGTGGGGGCATAGTGATAGCTTAAATCTCCATAAACCATAAAAGTAGAGTACTCTTGAGGTTTGTGAAAGTCACCTAGCACGTGGTACAAGGATCCTTGTTGCATCTAACAGATCTTGCAGCTGCAGGGCACTTTTAAGCTTTGCCTGCATAATTATAACAACAGAAACTTTGTCAAGCAGCAGTAATATGAAGGCTTTGAGAAAACCCAGATAAAATCAACCTAGTTTTCACACCTCCGTGTGGGGTTTTCCGCCATTGTATTTTAGCATCAATTTTAGAAGCTTTTCTTGAGTTACTTTCAGCTTCACCTTCTGCTTTGGTGTGCGATCCCCACTTGCATAATTTGCAGTATCAGAAAGCAGTTTGATGGTTTACAAATTTTGAGATTCTTAAGGACTATCCTTACTGGCGTATAACAGCTATGACGCAGCGCAACTCTTCCGATTGTGTAGGTATGCCCACAGTTCTCCTTTCTCGACCTCTTACAACATCTGGTGGTTGCGTTGGCTCACGGATTTTCCATGGAAGATTAGCAGGAGTAGTAGATGAAATATGTGGAGCTTTCTCATCAAGAAACATTTTCCTCAGAATGCATGCAGCATCGTCGTAGTACCTGAAGTTATGAGATAAATAAGACATGCTAAGGACTTCTGGTCATACTAATGAATGAAAAAGTTACAATAGTTTCTGTAACAAAAAAATGTGCTTACTTATATGAGCTTTTCACAAAACTCCAGCCATTCACGTCACATACATAAGATCTTGCCTCCCCGAGGTCACACCTTAGGAGATCAAAGCCACATACCTACAGAAAGAGGGACGAGTAGCATGGTGTAAATGTACATGGAAATTCAGATAGCTTGGAGCTCAAACTCTGCTCATTTAGAGATTGTCTCAAGCAACTACAAACATAATTTCTATTATAGATCTTCTTCCAAATTACTAATTAATTGTTATTTTTAGGGAGAATTACTAATTACCATAAAATACCATATCCGTAACTGATGAAACAAAGATAATATCTTAAACTAAGTCTATTCCTAGGTCTGACTGAGTTATGGTCAACCCAGAAAACGTTTCTCTGACTGTCACATATACGTGGACACCGAGGGGGCAAGAGCAATTTTAGGATAAATTGCAAAAGCCGGGATTCAAACTCGAGACCCTAGGCTCTGATACCATGTCAAGCTTCATGCACTAGCCAATGCAATCAAAGTTCCAAACTGATGGAAAGGGCTAGTGCAATCCACTTATACACTTCAACATAGACAATGATTTCAACAATTGTATCCACTTCTCAAGTGATACCCAACAGCCCATAAGTTCTGAAGCAGTGCACACTTCCATCATATTAGACAGTAAATAGAAATAAAAACAAAAAGATGTTATAGCTAGAAAACTTTTGAATATACCGCTTGTCTGAAGGCTTGGCAAACATTCCATGCAATTTGCTTCTCAGTGGGGGTCAGTAAAACAGGATAACGCACCTTCAGGCAAGATACCAAATACATTAAAATGTTGTTACACTAAGGCAAAACAGCAAATAAAGGAACACACTCACAGTTTTACATAGAAGGGGCTAAACTCTTCAGCATGTCAAACACTGAAGACTAAATGATAGAATAAGGTGAATCCTACCTCCTTTCCATCAGAATTCCTCATGACAACCCCATCTACAACTGGTGATTTACGAGCTTCAGCATGCGCATATCCTGGCCCAACTGTATAAACCTACAACATAAGGCAACGACTTCATGTTTACCCATTTTCAGTTAACGAAAGTGAGAGTATATCTAACTATTTATTGCTGAATTCCTTAGAAGAAGAAAATGTATCCATACTGCCATACAACTACAGAAGTTCTTTAGAAATTGGAAGCTTCATTGGCCCGTGCGCCAACTAAACGATGCATACAACTACATTGTTACAAACCCTATAAAATCGGCAAAAAAAAGGACACTGGATGGCAGGTTGCCAAACACAATAAAATCCAAAGCCAAGTCCCTTGTAACCTCTATGCCAGATGCAGCCAAGAGATCATCCACACGCAACATCAACTTTGCAGCGATGAGGTGCAGAGGATGCTAGTATTCACATGACCTCCAACGAGGAATCCGACTTGCATCGTCATTGCCAGATTCGACCAATGAGGCCAAGTCCAGAATTTTCATCTTGGAAGCATGTATCAGTGCCCCAGAACGCCTTTAGGATGGGAACAGTACAGAACACCATCGTCACTGGGGGATAGCCAGACTGAAAGGACACCTACCCCCCAAGTGGGTTTTGGTGTTGATAACAAATGATTAGGGGGATAATTATGTTTATAAGGTTTATCAACAGGTTTCTAGCCCCATGGAATGGAAACATTGATTAGAGGAGACTCCTAATGGAAAAAGGGAAAATATCAGGAAAGTTTTAAGTTTATGCATCTTTCATGTAGTCTCGTATGCACCCCTCTTTAGTCGACCATCCATGATCCTTCAATTGGTATAAGAGGCAAGGACTCTTTATTAGGGCTTTCCGTACTAGCGCCTAAAGAGTAAGGATGTGAGACACTATCAGTAATACTCCTTTGGATGAGGCCGATAAGAAGGCTCTCTTCAATGAGTTCTTAGATATGTTGGGGGAAAAAGACTTCGAAGCTATGAGAAAGGATGCCACGTTGAGATCCACGACAACTTACCATGTCGTGCCTCACGACTATTCTCCACCTTGCATATTCACAATCCCAACCATGCACCTACTCTTGATGTCACATGCACATTGGTAAATGTCTACGAGGTCTCACTATAAATGTGCTCACCTTCTTTGGGAAATTGTAGAAAAAGGTTTCAAGTTCAAAGATAAGAAGGATCTCACCAACCAAGAACAAGGATATGGCCAACTCAATGCACAGGCATTTGATATGCTTCAAAAGGCCATGTCACAGGAGATCTTCCCCTTGATTGCCACATGCACCAGTGCCAGAGAAATTTGGGATGCACTTGAAGTCATGCATGAAGGAAACCCAAACATCAAGCATTCCAATTGAGATTTTTTGAGAAGTAACTTTGATTGTTTCGCTTGTGAAGATGATGAGACTCATCAAGCTGTGTGCCCAAGACTCAACAAGATTGCGGTTGCATTGAAGGGATATGTAAGTGCGATGGAAGATCCCGATGTTGTGGACAAGTTTCTCGAAGCAATGGCTATCCCTCAACCTACCATTTTTTTCCGCCCAACAAAGACCCGACTATGATACTCTCACTTCCAACGATGTTCTAGGCATGTTTGTCACCCACAACATGATTGGGACCGCCAAGCAGACCAAAGACTTGGCTAAATCAAACAAGATGGGAAATATTGCTCTCAAGGCTAAGAAGCTAGTCGCCCAAGAAAGTGAGCCAAGAAGTTGTTAATTATGGCCCCTCCGATCAATTCTATGAGGAGCTGGCCCTTTTGACAAAGATGTTCAAGCCTTTCACGACTATGAGAGGTAAAAATAACAAGCGATGCTCATCCAAGCCGAAGAGGTTTTGCTACAACTGTGACGATCCCAATCACTTTATTGTTGATTGCTCAACCACGGTTTGCTCTTGCCATTGAACTTGGGAGTACATCCAAGTTCCTCCTTTCTGAAATTCTCTTCAATTGCTCAAGAGCTGATTGAGGTGCTTTTCACCTTGGAAACAACTGACCAAGGTGTATGAAGGGCATGTTTGTGCAAGATGAGCAAAAGGGGGTTGATGAGGGCAACAAGGTGGGTGGTGATGCTAATAGGAGCAACACAACTACCACTGATAAAAAAGAGCACCTTTAACCCATCCTATATGTTACGTAAGGGCAATGACGAGCATGTATTTGCTAAATTTCTCGGTGCTCGTAATGTTGGATATCCTTAAAGTCCCTTTTCCATTTGGGTTCCCAAGGCCCTTGATATTAACATGAAAGGACACATCTTCAAGTAGGCACCTAAAATCAAGGCATGGACATTGTTTTGTAGGACACCTCTCTTGGAGGAAACCCTAGTCGGCTATGGTCGCTCAGAAGCCTCCAAGTCATGGATTTGCTCCATGAAAGTTTGTGAAGGTTGGAAGATGCCTCAAGTTTCTCAAATAGTGAAGTGAGCAAGTACTTTGTTGGGCTTGCTCAAGGGAAAATCTGGCTAAATCGCGGGAACATGTCATGTTCTTGACCACGACCTCTCAAATGGAGATTAGAGTTCTCCCTAGGAACTTGATTTTCGGGACAATTCGTGTGTCTGTTTTCACTTTGATTACTTTTGGGGGTTGCGGCCTGCGGTGGTTTCCCGCGACGGCGGCGTGCTGCGCCGGAGTAGGAGGACAAGATCGGCTCATCAATGAGGGAGCAGATGATGCAGCGAGGGAGCGACCTGATGGTGGCATGAGTTTGGGGAGGAAGGACTTTGGGCTTATTTCACAATAAGCAAGGGGCTAAACTGAAAAGCGACGACAAATGATCCAGGAGGGTCTGTGGATTAATTTAGCAATAATCAAGGGACTAAAATGTAAAGTAGGCAATGTGTCGTCACCACCGATTCCAATTTAATAGTAAATATTATTACATTAGGGGATGACATAGTACAAGCATGATTGCAATCTTGGTGTGACCAGGAAGTGTTCAAAAGCTTTGCAATCAGTTTGGTGGGTGACCTTTTTTACGTCGAAGTAAATTACAGGGTTTATGACATGAGTTGCTTGCATACTTTAATGGTCACACATGTTGATGATTGTATACTTTTTATTCCAGTGTAAGCTAGTTGTAAAACCCTCATTTCACATATTACGCAGGAGAGCAGATTATGGGAAAATATACTGTAGTAATAAATTTGAAGTTTGTCACCTTTACATCTGTTCCTCCTGTAGGCATGAACTCCTCGTAAATGTAAGATCCATCTCGCCTCACCTTCCTAACATCTGGATAAAATTCACTAGATCTATTCCCAACCTATGCATGAATATTTGGGGGAATTTTACATCTGGTCAGTGCATTTTCAGGGCCTGTACAGGTAGACGTGGAGTTGAAGAACTTGCTACTACTATTTGATGAACAAAAGACATTAACTCAGTCATGCATATGTGTAGCCTATGGAACACGAGACCTTCTTGAGCAAAAAATATCCAGGTATTCCTTAACCATGTGAAGAAAAATATATTAGCATTTTTTTCCATTTCATACTACATCACACATATAGCAAAGAACTATGCAAGAGTGGCAGCAAAGAAGACTGACAGCAGTTAAGAAACGAAACAGATAGGTGGAGTGCTAGAACATAAAGCAGATCATATGCTAGATAATTATAACAAATATTGTGTTAGAGTAGGCCTATTTTTGTGGGTGCTTCGTCTGTAGCCTGTTTTAGGTCTTTACATAATAGTATTCCTCTTATGAATAAAAAGGAAAAAAAACTAATGCTGTAGTAACAATTGTGATATCAAGTTGGATTTCGTAAACATAAAGAACCTGATTGCAAATTTCTAGCAAGAAATATGTGTAAACTTAAGACCTTTTTTTTGCAGGAAATGTAACTTAAGTCTAACAATACCTTACGGAACAGCTCTTTCATTCCTCCACCAGCATAGCTAGGATAGTATATCATTATATTATGGTCATCTCCTTCATACAATAAAATTAGTTAGAACCCCAACAGGTTTATTCTAATACTTCTTCACAAGATGAAAGTAAGAAAAAGGTGTCTGGCAGTCAAGAGCAACAGTTTGACAATGAAAATTGCAGTAACTTTGGAATATGCAGAAGTAGTGATCATGGTTGTGTTCTCTTTTAATAGAAAGCCTTGGAACTAGACCCTGCAGCTCTAGATTTTTGTTTATTGTTCATAGATGCATTTGTGTCTCGTTTCGTCTTGCTTCTCGCTTTTTTCCTAGTTTCAGTTGTTTGACTATTCTCTGTGTTTATGGAACTCATATAATGCCAAAAAAAGCTAGGTAATCCTCTACTTTTCACTTAAGAAAACATGATGCATAGCAATACAGGTTGATTAGAGGCCTGATGATAGTTTACTAAATGGAATATTAAGCACTCCTAACTCCTAAGGAGATAGTTACGAGTTTGTGTAGGTTAGGCCCTAAGCGTATACTTGCATGCCCACTTTCAATCCATACACTTAAAAAAGGTTTCAATCCATGTAAGATCTTTGCAGTGTGAGTTGTACTCTACTATGTGAGCTGGATTTTGTAAACTAAACTAACACCAAATATTCTAGTTTTTTTTGGTATGCATGTATTGGGCTGAAAGAATTCTTAGTGCGAGGCAGTGAAGAACAGACACCAAATAGTGGAAGAACAGAGTACAAAACTTATTATTCAAGAGTTGTTACCATCGATGGGTTTCTCCACGAAAGGCTTCCAAAACCGTTTTCCATGAATCTCAATAAAATCATCATGCTCCGTGAAGTAGTTTAACTCTTGATTAGGATGCAGTCTTCTGACAACAGCATAAGTAGGCACAGGAACTCCGAACAATTTGAGGTGCTAAAAAATAGAAATATCAACATCTTGGATCAAGAGTGCATTAATGTTTCTGTAAGCATAAAGACCATTTTGTTCTCCATACTATTATAGAATGTTTTACGGGTGGCTGGTGCTGTTGTATCAGGAAATCAAAGAATCTAACATAGTCATGAATACGCTGCCGGAAAGAAGAACCGAAGTCATAATTTCAAAGTAAACTTTGGACTTTTAAGGTTCACAACACTTGTTCAGAGATGATATTGTCATATTGATACTACATTTTTGTGCACTATTTCATAAAAAATTATCTTATGAAAGAGTTTAAACTGCCATCCCCATGAAAGTAGAAAAAAGTAATACAGCTTTAAAGCATCTGCTATAGAAAAAGAAACTCATTTGAGCTCCAAAAATAATTAGCATTGAAATAAGCATATATCTATATGTGCCAAGTGCCAGTCTTTATGATATCAATACCTCATATACTTTGCTGCGGTCATGAAGCAGGTATTGTGGGTCCAACTCATTGACCAAAAAAGGCCTAAATAAAAAAATATAAAATATGGCTAAATTAGATAGCAGAACCCCTTTAAGGTAAAGTATGTAATAATTTTTTTAATCAGAATTGTATCCCCCAAAAAAATTAAAATTACTTTGCTCGTGTGTTTTCAAACAGAAATACAGAAAATTAGATAAACATTAAGTTCATGTCTGCAGCTTTGCAGCATAGATAATCAATTCAGAGGACAGAGTATATTTGATCGGTCAAGAACTTTTTTATTTCTTCGATTACGGGAAAAGGACATAGAAGAGCTTATATCTAGGAATACAAATGGAATTGAGATATAACTTTGAGAAAAATGTTGCTGTGGAGAGAGTTAGTTTTTTTTCAAACCATGCAGGAGAACTAGATATGTACATTATTATAGAAAAGCAAAGCCCACAGAAGGGCTACAGTACAACAGTGATAAAGATTAACGGATGACCAGACCCGGCCAGCTAAAAAAGAAAACACACACACACTAAGAAAACCATCTGTTAAACTGTCAAACTGTTGCCAAGGAAAAACCCGTACAGAGTAAACAATCAACTGTATCGGAGTAACTTTCAATAAAGGTGCAAACCTTTAAAACAAAAAGGAAAGAGTGTATTTGGACGAGAGCTAGGAATCCATACAGAAGCCACACATAGATGTTCACAGGCACATAAAGAATACTGCGGAACTATAAATTTTGAGACTCAGTATTGTCATCATCTGATGTATATTTGCAGCGAGTGTTTTGAATTCATAAGAATGAGAAAGCATTTAACCTGCGTAAAACAGCATATCTCTCCGCCTTTTCTAGTGGATAGCCAGCTGAATAAAAGGCGATTAGACAGTCACATAAAGGCCAACTGCCAAAAAAGTAACAGTGGTTAATATAATACTACCACAACTTGCACTTTGGATGGTGTCACGAAACAAAACACTGAATGGATGGTGTCACGACATGAAACGCTGACTGGATGGTGTCACGAAACAAAATGCTGACATGTTGTAATAGGATGCTTAAATCTGATACAAGGTGCATGGATAAGGGATATTTAGCACCACAAAATACAAAAATTTAGGATTTTATAATACGCAGACAAATATTTCTGGTCACCCACAGGGAATAAATATGGATACGCTAGAGAAATAGTTAGTTAACTGATAGTATTATAACTGATAGTATTAATCTTAAACCTCATGCTTCAAGTAGTACAGCATGATCCACTAGTCATGTTTCTAAATCTGTGTAATAAATTTATTCACGAAAACACAAAAGCTTCGTGTTTCGATGCATTGATAGAAAAGAGTGTGTAATAAATGTAGCCTTTGTATACTCACTTTCCTTCTTCCTAAATATTCAGAAAATAAATACTGAAGAAATTCAAATTCCGATAAGACTTCCCCTTCACATTTGTCAGGTATACCTTTCGACGGGATCTTCCAGAATTACCTTGTCACCAAAAATTATAATCTGTGTACACAAAGCATGCATATTATTTACAGTCTTAATGACCAGGACAATAACTTAGCTAACAAACTAGTTTTCAAACATTTGAACAGAAACAGGGCAAAAAGGATACACATGAAGACCTTGGGTTAAGGTCTTAAATGGCATATCTGACATACCGTCAGCAATATGAACTAAACGGTTCAGCTTTTTTCGAAAAATTGGGTTAATTTAGACTGAACTACCTCCTGGTGCTGGTTGCTGACCGGGAGTTGTGGTGAATAACTCCATCCACCAGGGTTCAAAATTCATATGGTCGCATTATATTTACGCACACGTTTGTGTGCTTCAATGAAATTTTGTTGCTGATACGTGAAGGATAGAAGCAATGGCTCTGGGCTATACAGTTCACACCATGCATATGGAAACAGAGACACAGAACTTCTCCCCCAACTAACCCCTGGCGATAATGCCATAATAAACCTTCAGGAACCAAACCAATACTCCAGTTGGCGCCCCTGCAACTCGTTCATACAATTCGGCATCATCAAGATCCTTCAGAAATTTCTGAATTCTTCATTTCTTCTCATCACTTAAAGAGATTTTTTTCCCTCTTGTCATCGATCAAATTTGTTTTTTTTTTCAGGTACACCAAATTAAGTGAACAGTTCAAAACAGAGTAAAATATCCGCACGAAGACCAGCAGAACGACAGATATCCTAGCCATACCTCGAACTCGCCGAACGCGTGCAGCCTCTCGAGTATCTGCTCCATGGGAGAGCACGAAACCTGTAAGAAATTCCAACAGGAACAAACAACAGCAGAAGCGCTCAGATAATCTGCGCGAGGCAGGCGACCACCCTCGCATTGCGGCCAGCCGGAGAAACTCGAAATTTCTCTTCCAAACGCACCTTCTTCTCCATGACGCAGACACCAATCCTGATCTTGCCTCCGCCGCCGCTGCCATCGTTCCGCCGCTCCATCCGCTCGCTGCTCGCTCCCGTTGGAAGAAGAAGAGGTTAGAGCTGGAAAGGGGGTGCTTGTTTCCTGGACATCTTTGCTCTTCGGGACTGGAATCTGGGGTCTTTATGCTTTACGGAGAAAGGGAGGAAGTGAACAGAACTGACGAAGAGGGGCAGTGGGCACTGTGTAATGATTGAGACTGAGAGGCCATGTTTTTTTTAATAATTATCTGCGATTTGTATGTGTTTTTTAATTATTATAATTCTTTTTTAATCATGTGAGCAACTAAATAAACCAAAATCTTGGATTCGAATGAGGATGAGACATGTAGATGAGTGTGGATACATCATAAAATTTCTCAATAATTATTTGCTCTCAATGTGGATTTCTAACCCTCGAGTCAATGTCCGTAGTCACACTTTTCTTTTTTAAAAAAATTGATAGCTATAGATAACGATTTATGTTGTTGCAAAACTGAAACCTGTACACAAAAAGTCTACAAGTGCTAATAATGTTCACTTCTCAAATATGCCGATTTGTTTCGGTCTATTTATTTATTTTTTGCATGGTACATGTAGTTATATTTGAAACTAAAATTACAAAATTACGTTGCACAATGATGCATACTATAAGTGTATTTCTAGGCTTTGTCTTAATTTAAAATTTCTTAAGTTTGATCAACTTTATTAAAAAATTGTAGCAACATTCATGACATAAAATTAGTATTTTGAGATTGCATGTAATGATACTCTCTCAGATACATTTGAATCTAGAACGAGGACTCTGATGCGTCGAATCAGGTCTAAACAAATCCGAGCCCATTAATTTGGATCAAGGGGAGTATTAATTTAGATAACGATTTATGTTGTTGCAAAACTGCAACCTGTACACAAAGTCTAAAAGTGCTAATAATGTTCACTTCTCAAATATGCCGATTCGTTTCAGTCTATTTTTGTTTGCATGGTACATGTAGTTATATTTGAAACTAAAATTACAAAATTGCATTGCACCATGATGCATACTATAAGTGTATTTCTAGGTTTTGTCTTAATTTAAAATTTCTTAAGTTTGATCAACTTTATTAAAAAATTGTAGCAATATTTATGACATCTGAATCTAGAATGAGGACTCTGATGCATCAAATCAGGTCTAAACAAATTCGAGTCCATTAATTTGGATCAAGGGGAGTATGAATTTGGTGTTGTAAATATGGATAATTTTTCTGTAAAGTTGGTCAAACTTAAAAAAAAACTCGACGAACATTGTCCGAGACACACGAAAGAACGACCTTCCCTACAGCAGCTAGTCACCCTTAAGTCTTCTAAAACTGCTAATGTATTGGGACTTCTACATCAGTATTAGGTGAGTCAAGCTGACGCCAAGCAAAGAAAGACCAAGTTGGAATATTTTAGGGAACATCCATCTAGACAGCCCGGAATATCCAAGCACGCAAATGCGTATCCCCATGGGAGGAGCGCCCAGTTATCCGAAGTTAGACGAAACTGGCCCTTGTACGTACATATCCCTGACGACCCAACGGGTGCACCCGTCGCCGTCGACGTCGACGTCCAGATCGGAGCGGCAGCACCCAACCGGAATATCCCAAACGCCCTAGGACCAAACCTTAGCGCATCTCCAGCCGCCGCGTCTCCCAATCGGCGTTGCCGGATCGAGCTATTGGAGGCGTCAGCTCGTGGTACCGGGTTTAGGGCACGGCTATTCTCAGCCGCATGCTCCAAACGTATTTAAAAAATAATCAGAAATTTAAAATTTAAAATTTTAATTTTTAATTTACATCATTCAAATGAAATTTGAGTAAACAAACGAAATTTAACTAAAAACTAATCTAACGGCTCCCGCGATAGTAGAACTCAAAGTAGCGGCACTCATCGTCGTTGAGCTTCCTCTTGTCGCTCATTGGTGGGCTTGTCCTTGACGACGCTGCTCACATCATCAGGCATCGGGTCAACGAACTCCCCGCCAGCCTAGCGGATGGAGGACGCGAGTCAAGAGTCATGGTCATTCACAGACCCCATCCACACCGAGTCATAGCCGGGCATGTTCTGGGGGTTGGCAGCAGTGGCGGAGCCAGAATTTACTTAATGGGTATGCGAAGTTATGGAACATTTTTTTCAAGAATATCATCAATAAAACTACAAATCTTTCATAGTACTAACAATGTTATTTAGTTACACTGTGACAACAATGAAAAAATTACAAGAAAAACTATGGGTGGAGAAACATAGAATTTAACTCTTCATTTTTCGCACATACAAATATACAATACATATCATTCAAATGTTAAACATAAAAAAGTTTCTACAATGAATTGACCAGTACAAAATAATGATTATCCATTCTTAGCTGGAGATAATAAGAAAATGAGAAATTAATTGTTCGTTCTAGGTTCTGTCAACAAAAAAACCACTCGTTCTAGGCATCTGGGACGGACTTTTTGAGAATATTAGCAGCGGCAGCAGCCCAATGTGAAGTCAGGCCCAGGTAGGGAGCACGGGTCGTGTGACGGCTGGGAATGTCTGTATGTTTCCATTTTAGCAGTGTTCTACACATAAAAAGGTAGCCAATACATATATACATGTGTATATGAGCTTATAGGCTGGTTTTATTTTGCCAAAAATATTGGGTATTCATTGCATACCTTTGAATTAGCCTAGCTCCGCCCCTGGTTGGCGGCACTCGCCAGGAGCCACTGATGGCGGAGGTAGGCGGCCAACGCAGACTCCCCGCCGATCTCCTCTGGCTCCGTCTTGGGGTGACATGGCTCGCCGATGATGATTCTCCGCAACGGGGTGCGCCTCGCCAGCGGTGTGAACTCATCCTTCACCTCCCGTTTGGGGGCGGGGTAGGAGGAGACTCGGAAGGCAATGAGCGCGAAGAGGAGCGCAATGTCGACGTCAACGATTCTGTCAACAATAGGGATGGCCCATTCTTTGGCACGTCGTCGGTGGCTTTTGTCCGGTGCACCCGCAAGGAGCCATGTGGGATGGAGACGGTCTAGGCGCACCGGACACACTATTGGGCCGCGCCCGACACAAAGGGTCATGCGGCTGGGCACGTCTTTCTGTCTAAGTTGGCAACAGCCGTTGAGGGCGCCCTTTGGACACTGCAGCTGAAGATGCTCTTACTACTACGGCCACCACAGTCCAGGGACTTCTTGGAGCCTTCCTTTCCACGTCCAACGACAGGTTTCCTTTTGTATGCAAAATTGATGAGCCAAAATATGGGTATAAAATGTAACCTTTCTGTTGAATTGGACCTTTGGTACATGACCTGTGGACCACAGCTTTTGTATATGGTTGGATTCGTATGAACAGAAAGGTCCTAGTTGCTGGTGTCGTCTTTCCTTTGTTAACTTGAAGCTTGGATCCGAGCATATTGTCTTCTTTGCCTTTCTTCCAGGAATCAGATGCGACACTGCTGCTGTATTTATATGGTCCTACATACTATGCAATTATCAATAGAGGGCCAGGCAACACTGTTAGCGCAACCAAATGGCAAAAATGCAAACTTAAATATTGCTGCCCCAGGCCAGATTACATATAGCCAACAAAAAATGATTCATCCATCCATACACTGATACACACTGGCACGGTTCTATTGTGTGCTCCATTTGCATCACAAGAAGGTATCCTCTATGTTCATCTGTGTCGCATACCGAGTGGAAGCGGGATGAAAACAATATGGTACAGACAGTAACTAATGAACCACTATGCCGGGCTCACGGCAACAGTAAATCCGCTCCCACAATACACGGCGAGCGAAGAAGCAGAAGAGCGCGAGCTACTGTCACCTAGATTTACTCTCTGAGGAACAACCTGATCACAAGTATCTCCCAGACCCAGTTGGCCGTGCTCTCCCCAGCCCCAGGTGAACAATGCTCCACTCTCTGAGAAAAGTGGCAACAGCAATTAGCCCGGTTCACTGAGGAACTTATGTATGATGTGGTCATTTTCAGCTTCAGGAGCAACTTCATTACCTGTTACCAGGGCTGAATGTTCGGTGCCGGCTGCTATCCGGGCCACCTTTTCTCCATCAATGGAGGGCACCTTCTCTAAATTTGATACTGAAGATGATTCTGCACAGTCAGGATCATAATTTTAGACGGAGTGGGAGGTGCAAATGTAACATGGTCATCAGATGGAATAAACATGAATCTAATTTTAGGAGAAAACCGTATTGTCAGTTAAATAGATATAGAGAAGACTGTCGAAATGCTGGGGCACGTATTGACGTTGGACCTACGACCTACTGAATATCTATGCGGCATACATAATATTTTCTTATGATTTGTTTCTGTTTTTGTACAGTTCACAGCAGTCATATTTTCTCATGAGCTTTGGCAAACTCACATGTTGTACATCCATAACTGTTGTTCTCATTTTTTAAGTACACAGAGTGCAATATTTCAATGGGTTGCGGAGATAACTAGTCGCAGTCATGCAGATTTGAGTATTTGACTTCTCATGTGATGGTACCATTTTATGCAAATGCTTAGCCTATTCCCAATATATATATTTTTACGGGATGCACAACAGTTTGGCAGTATTTACAGATGCATGTATCTATTCCAATATATTTCTGTTTAAACTTCTAGCTACTGCAACCCCCCACCCACACCCCAAAAAACATAGTTCAAGTATGACATGGTAAATCAAAGATTGTAATGAGTACCATGATGATTACTACTTGTTGTGGTAAGATTTGGTTGCTGCACTACTGCCTTTTCTGACACATCAGGGTCACGCTTCTGATGGCGGTAAGCACCAATGGTGTACAATTCACCTCCTGGAATGAAAGATGTCAAAGTTCTGAGGAAAATTCTGGAAAACCTAGTACAGTCAATATGAAACAACCGTGTACCGGATAAAACTAATGCATGATGCCATCCTAATGCCACTTGAGAAATACTCAAAGAGGGAAAGGCTGCCCGGGGTTGGTCATCATCATGTTCACCAACTAATGATCTTCCCCAGATGTACAGCTGGCCAGATTCTGTTTACATCCAACGGAAGGAAAATTACGCCAAGTACCAAATAGAAGGAAGTTGGCAACTGCAGATTTATAATGCTTACCATCCAATGCAGCACTATGATCTCCATTGGCATATAAATTTACTATCTTACAGTTTCGAAAACCATCAATTAATCTAGGAATATTATAGAACTTTTGGTTCTTAGAAGCAGATTTGCCAACTTGTCCCCGCCTTGCTGAGCCAAATCCATAGACAGAATTACCTACAAGCAAGAAGATTGATCAGTCATTTATTCATAAAATTGATGGGCCAAATTTGATTCTGTCTCTTATGAAGGAGAGATGGTTCGGTCCATAAACTCTCAGCTGTCTGGTAAAAGATCCTACGATTGTGATGATTTAACTTTCCTTTCTTTAATTCCTCTTCAGTAGCTTCATTTACAGATTTTTACTTTTCATAATTTTGGCAAGTTGATGCCCCCTGTTTTCCCCGTGAAAAAACAGAATACAGTAATTATAATCAATATTACCGTGAGGATGTTTAGAACCCTAGGATATGCTTAGTATAAATGAATCATGATTGCTGGAATTTATGGTAGAAAACTAATTACAATTTCCAATTTTCCTAATTTTTTGGAAATAGATTCTTATTTATTGGAAATATATATGTGATAAAAGAAAAGGGAAAAGAAACGTGTACGTGCATGTGGTCTAGTGATTGCTTTGATGCAAAGTAGCAAGCACAAGGCAGACCCACATGTAATTGAGTTGTGTGAAAAGGAGATTTGATTTATGTTGTTACCATAGCAAGGAGTGTCAAATCTCCGAGGGAAGGTTTGAAGCAGCCTGAGGCACAGTCGGGGCGTAATTTCTCTCCAGGACAGCGTCGATCCGACGTACTTCACCTCGTGATGAGATCGTCTTTGTCAAACTGTGAGAAATCCTTTCTTCTGTTGATCAACATTTTCCTAACCCCAAAAATTAGTATTTGTGCTTTGCACTCCTGTGACACAGGTTCCAACATGAGGAGATATGTGTGTATCCTAGTTTAGCTTCAGTTTTATCCTTCCAACAATCCTTGAGGGTCTGTACTTACTTTGAGCTAGTCATATGGTATAGTCTTTCTCCCTTTGTTGAATGGTTCCTAGCGACACAATAGGTAGTAGTTGGTGTCTATCATGTGTAGCTTCTTAGTAGTAGTTGGTGTCTATCATGAGTAGGAAAGCATCCTACTCGAATCAAGATATAAAACCAAGATTCCTACTCAAATTAAGATAAAAGCTCCATACTGATTAGAACTTGACTAAGAGGCTACACATGATAAACATCAACTACGACCTATTGTATACCTAGGCGGCATGCAACAAAGGAGAAATACTACACCATAAGACTAGCATAAATTAAGCACAGACCGCGGGAAGAATAAAACTGAAGCTCTCATGTTGGAACCGTGTCACAGAAGTGCAGGGCACAAATACTAATTGTCATGGCTAAGAATAAGTTGATCAACAGAGGAAATGGTTTCTCATAGTTCGATGAAGATGAACTCGTCATGAGGTGAATCACATCAGATCGACAATGTCCTAGAGAAATTACGCTCCGGCCGTGTCTCAAACCACTTCACATCTTCTCATAGAGATACGACTCATATCCGACGGCCGCGGCAAGACAAGCAGTAGATTGAGGATTGGTGATGAGCAGCTGAGTAATGCCAAGAGCGGTCGCTGAAGCACATAGCCAGCCTTCACTCGTGCTCCTCGACAAGGGGAACTGTGGTTGTGGACTCAAAGGGAAATGCGTGCTTCTGTAAATTTTCGGCAAGAGGAGAAGCAACTCTATTTCTCTGTGGAAGCCGCACCTTCCATGACAATGAATAACCGAGCAAACTGCTGGAAAAACAGATTGATCGCATGGCCATAGCCTGGGATCATCCATCCAGCCGCAGAGGAGCGGGCCGAGGCCATAGTCGTCACAAATAATCCAAGAGGAGGAAGGCCCAGGAGATCTCAGTTGCAACGGGGGCGCCACCCCGATAGACACGAACTGCCACCACCAACCGCTGGAATCAATCAGCTCCCAGGTCTTGGTTGCAACGAAGGTACAAAGTTTCGTATCTCTATCCTCACTTACCTTATGACATCGGCATGTGGACCAGTCACTACTTGCCAGGGTAGCAAACTAACAACACAAAAACAAAGTGGGTCTGCCCTTTGTGCTTGCTATGGTGCATCATAGCAATCACTAGACCACATGCAAGTATATGTTTCTTTTCCCTTTTCTTATCATATATATATTTCCAATAAGTAGGAACCTATTTCCAACAAATAGGAAAATCCCAAAACTGGGAATTTTAATTAATTTTCTACCGCAAATTTTCCAACAATTATAGACCTTGGGTGTGGCCTAGGACTAGAAAGATTATCCTGAAAAGGTACCTGAGTAAATTTATTGTTTTACGAACATGCAGTTTCCTATAAATTAACGTGTCACTGTAACAGGGTATCCTAATTTTACTTACCTTTCAGTAGGACAAGAGAATGGCGCATCCCAAATGCAAGCTTCTCAACATGCTTTGTGGTAAAGAATGGCACTTCGAACGGCAAGTTCCTTGACTGATTATCACCAGTGCCAAGTTGTCCAAATGAGCCCTCTCCACACATGAAGAGCTGTCCAGAATCTGAAAAGAACAACTAGAAACATCACAGCAAAGCTCATCAGTAACAATTCACTTTCCAAACAAAATAAGATAATAGCTCAACAGCAAAGCACGTTACTGGAAATAAAAATAAAAAGTAATTTAATGGTTTCAGAATTTGGAGACCTGTAACAAACCCAGAATGGTTCCACCCAGTAGACACGCATGTTATTGTATAGTTCTCAAAGAACTTAACAAACTTTGGATGAGGGATGTTCTCCACGTTCCCATGGCCAAGTTGACCATGTGTACCTCTGCCCCAAGTAAATACTTCACCATCACCTGAAATGTGAGTAAAGATTGAGAAAAAACCTAATGCATATTGTTCTGGTCAGCCATTAATGAGGATAAAATTGTCTCTGATGCATAGATTAATTAATTTCTTGGGTCACTGATAAGAATGGACAACAAAGGTTGCTAACAAGATACAATTGCCTCCCAAGTAAAAAGGATAGCCTTTAACAGACAAAGTATCTTAACAATAAAAATTGCATGATCTCAAAAGGTGACCAGGGAGAGATCAGCATGTCACAAGGCTTAATCATTCGTACTCAACAATGGAAAGTACAATCTGAACTGAAGAGTAACGTGTTCAGTGATCGGTACAATGGTGTAGCAGTGTATGAAACTGTGACTAAAATATCCTCTCTTGCATTACCAAGTTCATACTCAAGACAAGAAACAGTTTCATGACAACGCAGTTTAACCCTATTCCTACCAAACAGTGTGTCGTGTATACGTCCAGAAGGAATATATATGCAGATTCAGCTCAGGAGAGCTGAGCTGAGGATGTCCAGACAGGCATCAGAAGTTCAGAACATGCTGCGAGTCCGGGGCCTAGAAGTAGGCAAGTACCCAAGTGTACAATCGAACTCTGTGAATTTCGTATGCTATGTTTTACCAAGAACCCATCGTCGTGCACCATCTGGTCACCAATCGAGTTCAGCTTCTACCGATGTGAGGGCCATGTAAACACTACCATCTCCACATTAGATGATGAGAACCCAGGAGGCGTGCAAGTTCGCCTGACCAAATCCAACAGAGGAAGACCCTACGAAGGTGGGGTATCTGAACGGAGACGGGACCTACTTGTGAGGGCGATGGCGTGGGCGCCGCCGCCGGAGACGAAGGAGACGCGACCGCGGCAGCGAGGCGGGAGGAGGAGCGGCTGCGGGAGGTGGTGGTCCTGGAAGCCGCCGTTCCCGAGCTGCCCTTCCGTTCCCGCGCCCCAGGTCCATGCCCATGCCTCCTCACGATCCTCTTCCGCCGCCGCCTTCTCCATGGCTATCATCCGTGTCGGCTCGATTGCTCCGTGCTGCTACACCAATTACTGTGCGTCCACCGTCCGATTGGGAAACGAATGCTCACGATTTCACCGCGTTGGTACAAATGAGGAATCAATGTATCTTTTCCTCAACGGAGGCGATTGGAGATGACATAATAAAGAAGAAAAAAGAACCAAGTTTGTACTCGTATGCGTGTCAGTGTCACACACGAAAGCCCGAGACCACGAATAAGGTTCTTGTTTTACGTGTTTTCTATTAATCAAGATTTACTCTAAATATATAAAGAATGTTGGCATAAGATTAGTATCATTAGAAAATAGTTGCTCTATTTATTTCGTCAAAATTTGCTTTAGAATACGACGTGAACCTTATTCTTTGAAACGGCGGTAGTACAATTGTACAAGCGAATCTCACTAAATTCCTAGTGAAGGAAACAAATATACTCCATATCATTTCCTCTATGGAAGTGATTGATAATTATTCAAGACCTTTAAAAAATATAATTGTTTCCATCGGTCATAATAAGAAAGACAAGAATCAAAATAAAGCAAAATGTTTCTCGCTTTTTAGCGTGGAAAAACAGAAACAAAATAAAAATACAGAAACGAAATTCTACAAAATGGAAATGGAAGTTTTGAAGAAAAAAACAGAAACTACAATGGAACAGCGTCCGGCGGAATAGATGCAAAGACGTAATTTTGGAAACGAAATTTCGGTTTTCGGCTAATATGAAATATTCTTTGTAGGGTTGATGTGCATGATCACACCCAACAAGCCCATTACATGACCTTGTTAAGTCAATCTTTCAAAAAAAAGCAGCTCATCTCAAAACATGCGACCACCTACTCTTCATGCATTCCATGTTTTCATGAATTTTGTTGGTTTGTTTAAATGTTTAAGATTTTTTTTGCATGATTTAAGAGTTTTCTTGGTTCCGGATTACATTTGTACGGCCCAATGTCCCGAGAGCTTCGGTTGCTACACGCGTTGGCTTCATTGACGGAGGTTGTTGTGTAAGTGGTGGTTTTATTTTTTTGCTAAATTTGCGGGAAAATGGATGGACGGTGGGGTGTTTCAACCTCCTGTGACGTCGCCACGTCGGTGGACAGGTGCTCATACCTACGTGTATTCATACTGTACGGTCGAGTACATTTTCTCTCGGGCCGTACGGGCTTAGGTCGACCATCGTGCTCTCGTGTCCTCCTGACCGAAGAGTTATACGATGAAAGAAATCCCAGCCGTCATTGTATTTTGAGTTAATGAGTTTTGGGGTGTACCAGATAATAGGATCCCTCAAAAAAAAAAGATAATAGGAAGTGCTACGGTACTAAAAAAGAACGCATGTGTTGATTTAGTTATTATGCACGGCCGAATCACACTACATGCACCTCATCACTCCAATATGCCTAGAAGGGTGGCATGTTCACCGAGAACTCTAGAGAGCGGTGATGTGTGGAAGAAACAAAGAATCCAACATCCGCATGTTGATCGCTTTTTCAGAGTTGCAGGTGATAGGACCTCTTCTCGGCGTCGGATCCCTCGGGCATCTCCCTCGCCCCGGACTTTTGGCCGTCAGGGGCGCGGGTCACCCCAGCTGAGAACACAGACCTCACCCGCCCGTTTCTCGCTGAGGAGATTTTTGCGGCCCTGAAGTCCATGAAGACGGGGTCGGCCCCGGGACCTGACGGGTTGCCAGTGATTTTCCTGCAGTCCTTCTGGGATCAGATGCAGCCGGTGATCTTGTTGATGTTCCAGGAACTCTACACTGGGACCTGGTGATTGCTCGTCTGAACTTTGGTGTGATCACTCTGATCTCTAAAGTAGTTGGGGCCACTGATATCCGCCAATTCTATCCCATCACAGTTATTAATGTCGTCCAGCGGCTCTTTGCGAAGGTCTGTGCCCTTCGTCTGGCCTCGATGTTTGAGAGGCTCACACATCCCCTTCAGTTTGCTTTCCTGAAGGGACGCCTCATTCATGATGATGTCCTTGCCCTCCATGAGATTATTCATGAGGTCAAGACACGTCATCAGAAAAGGGTGTTTCTAAAACTGGATTTTCAAAAAGCCTATGACCGTCTGGACTGGGCTTTCTTGAGACTAGTCCTAGAAAGAAGGGGCTTTGACGACCGCGTGATTTGCTGGATCATGCAGTTCGTGATGAGTGGTAGGACGGCGATTAACATCAATGGGGTGATTGGCCCCTACTTCTCCCTATCTTGTGGGGTTAGACAAGGCGACCCGATCTCCCCCCTCCTATTTAATGCTACGGTGGATGCCCTTGCAGAGATTTTGGATAGAGCCAAACTCGCTGGCCACATTACTGGTGTGGTAGGGCATCTCATACCGGGAGGGGGCGTTTCCCATCTTCAATACGCAGATGATACCATGATCATGGTGCAGGGCTCGGAGGCGGACATTAGGAATCTGAAATTCCTCCTGCTTTGCTTCGAGGAGATGTCTGGGCTCAAAATCAACTTCGACAAGAGTGAAGTCATGGTGCTTGGTTTCGACAAGGTCGCCCGGCAGCGTATCGCCGACAACCTCAACTGCAGGTTGGCGGAGTTTCCCATTACATATCTGGGGATGCCCATTCGGGAAACAAGAGTTTTGATCAGGGATCTTGCTCCCCTAGTCACGAGAGTGTGTGCTAGAGCTGAACCTTGGCGTGTGAGACTCACGTCGAAGGGGAGCAAAACGGTACTAATCAACTCCTGTCTCTCGAGCCTTCCCATGTATCAGATGGGGCTTTACCTGCTCCCTGAAGGAGTCCATGCCGACTTCGCCAAGGAGTTGTCTCGATTCTTTTGGGCGGCTAGGGATGGCCACCAAAAATACCATATGGCGAAGTGGGCGGACGTCTGCGCCCCCAAAGACGTTGGGGCATAGGTATTCTTGACTCGCGTCGCTTCAATGTGGCCCTGATGTTGAAATGGGTCTGGCGCATTCTGCGGGATGACGGGGGGCTTTGGCTTCAGCTTATCAAGGCTAAATACCTTCGGGGTCGCCCCCTCTTGGCTTGCGAGCGTCGGGAGGGGTCGTAGTTCTGGAGGTCGATCTAGGACATTAAGCACTACATTGGCCGGGGCATTGCCTTCGTGGCCGGCGATGGCAGGGGCTCCCGCTTCTGGCTTGATGCCTGGCTTTCCCCGGTCCCCCTGGGAGTGTGGTTCCCCGCCCTGTTTGCCATCTCTGCGTCCCCTTATTCGCGTGTGGCTGAGAATTTCCGGGGGGATCAGTGGGACTTGCTCTTCCACCACACCTTTAATGAGGTGGAGGCGGGGGAGTTTCAAGCCCTCTTGGAATCCCTTCCGACGTCTCTCTCCGAGGAGCAGGACGTGGCCTCCTGGCAGCTCTTGCCCTTTGGGGAGTTCTCAGTGGGCTCGGCCTATAGGGCCCTGTTTCAGGGCCCTGAGCTGCGGTGGGCGGCCCTCCTATGGAAGTCCCCCCTCCCCCTTAGTATTCGGATCTTTGTTTGGCAGCTCCTCCGTGACCGCCTTCCCTCGGGAACGGAGGTCGCCAAACGTAATGGCCCTGGCGATGGTCGTTGTCCCCTATGTGGGACCCCGGAGACGTGCGCCCATATTATGTTTTTTTGCTCGGCGGCGCAGTTTTTGTGGAGCTTTATTCGTGAGGCTCTGGGTCCGGCGTGGCAGGCGTAGGAACTGGGGGAGTTCCTGCAGTCCCAGGCCACCAGGACCGGCGGAGGTCGCCGGCTCTTTTGGCTCCTCTTTGCGGCTCTGTCGTGGACCCTTTAGAATGTGCGCAATAAGATGGTGATTGAACGTGTGTTTCCTACCCGGACAACTGACTCTATTTTCGCTTTGCTTGCCTTCTTACAGCAGTGGTCTCCCTTGGTGCGGCAACGTGACCGGCCGGCTTTCGAGGCCTCCCTTCAGGCGCTGAGGACGGCGGCGTCCCCCTTCTCGGCGCCCATGACCCCACCGTCGCCGCCTCTTGCGTCGTCCTGAGGGACCTACCGTGTCACCTTCTTTTGCTTTTTCTCCTTGGGCAGTGATGTGCTGTGGCCCCAGCGATGTGTGACCTGTTTTTTCTTTCCTTTTGGCCTCGGCCATGGTGGTTGTATGTCCGTTTGTGTATTTGGGATTGTGCTTTATTTATAAAACAGGACACGAGCAAAATTCGGAAAAAAAAAGTGGATGGTCTATCTACATGCTGTTCGCTGATTCAGAGTTGCAGGTGGCAGTGCATGCATGTATTCACTTCATCTCTCGCTGATCCACGTCGCTGAGTTCTCGAGGAATTGTTCGCTTTACTTGCCTCTTCGTCTGAAGAAGAAGAAAAAAGAATATCGTTGTTCACATTGCAATGGTTCAGATTCCCGGCGTCTCTAGTTTCTAGTATACGGCTGTCAGTGAATTAATTACCCACGTACATGGCGCGTCAACACCGATCTCTCTACAATTCTCCAGTTACCACTCGTTGTGGCCTAAAAGCTCTGTACAAGCTTATTTCCACATCACAGCTCTGGCCTAATAACCTAATTGCAAAATGCAAATAGCAACAGCTTTTTTGCACAGTTTGTGGATGATCTTCCATTTCCTTGAAGCTGAAGATAGGAATAATGTTTCGGAAAGTCAAAAGGCAGGGGGCAAAGAGATAACGCGGGGAGCTTTATTCGTTTGCTGCAGAGTGTTTTAGATGCAAAGTGTTTTAGACAGCTTTAAGGGGCATCTTCGTCGGCCCGATCCATTCGATCCGAGCTTATCCAAACTTGTCCGCGCTGACGTACGGGCGTGCACGGCGTCTCAGCGGGGCTATCCATTTGGAAAAACACGTCGGGCTCGACTCATCATGCATCTAATCTAGGGCTCAGTTGCCTCTGCCCGAACACGCGCGGACAGCGCGGGATGTCCTGCCCGTTGGCCACTCGGACCCATATGTAAGTGAGACATTAGTACTTAGCGATACATTTCATTAGATTAAGCCCCGCCAATACAAAAGGCAATTCAAACAAATTAGGGGAGGGGATGCTACGGCTACTGCTGGAGGAGGACGGCGCGACGGCTACTCGTCGTCGTTGCCACTGTCGCGACCGCCGACCCCGTCGATCGCCACCCTAACGGTCCAGATGGCCCGCAGCTGGACGCGTTAGCGGAGACGGTGGCGAGCCGCCGCCTTGCCCTCCGCCTTCAGCCGGTCCTCCGCCGCCGGTTCGCCAGGGCCTTGTCCATCTCGGCGTCCCAGTGGTCCCTCGCCTCCTGTTGGGCGAGCAACTCCGTCGGAGAAGAAGCCAGAGCCGGAGCCGAAATCGGAGCACCATTGGGGCCGAAGCCCAGTGCATGCACTATCTGCACGGGGACGGCGATCGGTGCCTCCAGCTGGTCCACCTCCTCCCCCTCCTTGTCGTCGTCCTCTGCCACCTCCATCTCGTCGGCGTCGACGACCTTCACGCGAAGCGCCGCCGAGCCACGCTCCTCCTCCGCCGCCGAAGTCGGTGACATGCTCTTCTGCGACCTTGGCGGCCTCCTTGGCCACCTCCTCTAGCGTGGTCATTGCCACCTCGTTGTGGATCTCGCGAAAAGCCGCAGATGCGGCCTCCAAGGCCACAGCCTTCACCGCCTCCTTGGCGGCGACATGGTATATGTCGTTCACCGCCCATTGTGCGGCCACTGTTGCCGCTGCCTCCACCACCCGATGCAGCGCACACTCGGTGATCTCACCTTTCTTCTCGAAGGCCAGCACCTGCGCCTCGCCCATGCGCCGGCCTAGCACTGTGGCCTCGAGGTGGACCTCGTCGACCTCCACACCCGGGTAGTGGGTGCAGCACATCTCCTAGATCTTGGACCATGTGGCGATCTTGCGGCGAGGCATCGCTGCTGGGGGCTGGAGTTTCTTCAGCAGCTGATTTTCTCTTGCTTTGGGGCTTGTTGTCTCCGCCGCGCCGGTGGCCGTCTTTTATAGATCGCGCTAGAGGTGGGAAACTGTCTGGTGCGCGCGGGAAGCCGGCGGCGCTGACAGCCGACGTCGTGTCGCCATTAATGTCCCATCGCGATGGTGTCAACCGGTGACAACGGGAGGGAGCCAGACATATGGGTCGGCCGCTGGGCGCGGTCGACCGGACAGGCCGGACCACGATCCCAAATCGACCGCAGCCCGACCCAACGGAAAAAAACGTACCATTTAAGGTGACCTGATGGATCGGCCGGTGAAGATGCCCTAAGCACCACGGAATGTAATTCACGGCAATATAGCATATATACCACTTGTTTTATGGTTTGCAGTTGCAGCAGCTATTTATACTAGCTCCCACCCAAGACTGATCCCCTCTTCTTCTCCATGGGATATAGCACAGCCATCTGATCTGAACTTTTTTTTCATAAGACAGCTAGCCACCATCTGAACCTGAACTCGAAATTCAGTCAGTCAGCAGCATGAGTGATCGCAGGTACCGGTACTCCTCGTACCCGCAGAACCAAGGTAACCACCGTACGGCTTGTACATGCTACACAGTTTTCACGCATGACGGAGACACAATCTGTACCTTTTCCCCTTCATTCTTGTTTGCTCATGTATGAAGCTCAACTGGAACGCGTACGTTGTGGATGCAGGGTATTACAACGGGCCGCCGGTGATGGCGCCGCCGCAGTACGCCCCGCCGCCGCCGAGACGGCAGACGGGCTTCCTCGAAGGATGGTAAGTACTAAAAGGAGTCTGCCCTTAATTATCACACTGTATGTATTCCACTTCTCTGTAGTATGTATTTTTACACTGCAAATTAAGTACAGCCTTGCCGCCCTGTGCTGCTGCTGCCTGGTTGACGAGTGCTGCTGCGACCCATCCATCATCCTCGTGACCTGATCGCCGAGACAACACGCCTCGCGCGCGCCAGATGGCGACCGGCGAGCGAACGATCGGAGCAGTGTACTGTGTACACGAGTGCGTGTATCAGTGTATACTGTATGTGTGTTTGTCTTTCGCTGTTGTACGTTTCCAGAGCCTGCATATACATCGCGGTTGTAGAAATAGTCAAGCCCGTCATGCCGTCGCGCACAGGTCTCCAGGACGGCGAGAGAGCGGGACGGATCATGCTCACCAGCTCTCGTGGCCTGGTCCGGGCAGTGTAGGTGCTGCTAACTGCTGCTGGCTGATTATGCCACATACATATGTTGTTCACTGTAGGTATTAGGTAGTTGCGTGATCTCTAATATGCAATTATGCATACGCAGGGAGGACGACAAGTCTGTATGTGTATGGTGTGGTGTCTGTATACGAATAAGGTGTGAGGGGAAAGAGAGGGAGGTTCAGTACTGCTGTGTGCGTGCAGTTCCTGTCTGAACCTATACTGCTCCTGCCGTGTGATGGTATCTCTGGATTCTACTGGAACAACATGATCAGATATGTAAACCGTCACGAGGAAGCAGAGAGGAGAGTAATAGCATCTCCACTCGGATCCGGACGTCGAATTTCGGTCCGGACGCTGAAAATTGGCGCAGTTACGTATCCAAGGACCTGTTTTCGGTTGGATTTAGGCTAATTTTGGTCCGGACTACCTAGGCCGAACCCAGGTTTCCGGGTACGCCCTGGGAACGCCGGACTCAGCGAATTCAGCGGAAAAAACGAAGCGGCGCGTGGACCCGCCGAGTCAGTGACGGAAGCCGAGTCGTCGTCGTCCTCGGAACCACGCGGCGACCGCCGGACATTAACTGTCCGTCGCGTCGGCCACGCGTCGCCGATTTACGGCGCCACCGTCGTCGCCTCGGCTCCCGCGACGGACCGGCGAGCACTAACTTCCCGTCGTTTCCCCTTTTCCCGCCCTCGCCGCTACACCCCTCCCGCCCTCGCCGTCCACCTCGGCCTTTATAAGCCGTACCCCTCGACGGAGATCTTCACACTCTCTCACAGCTTCCCCACCCACAAGCCCAAACTCCGGCGAACCCTCTCTCACCGCTCCCCCTTCCCAGCCATGGCCGAACGCTACCCCGGCGACGGCGCTGCGGCGAACGGCTTGCCGCGCACCTCCAGTTGGGAGGCGCATGTCTGACGACGCTGGTATATGGCGCCCGCCGGACACGCGGATGCCTCCGGGGTGGAAGTTGATCGCCGACGGCATCCCTATCTCGCCGGCGCCGACGCCGGACGAGCTGCCGTACGATGTGCGAGAGTACATCGGCGGCATGGACAACCCCGCCAAAGCCGAGAGCGCCGATAACCTCCTATACTAGGAGCATTTCTTCGCGGAGCGGCGCGAACAGGAGTTCGCCCGCCACGAGGGGCCGCCAAACGAGTCGCCGCCGAAGCGCACAACTCGACGGGTCGCCAGCGTTGGTGGAGCGCGTCGGGCCGGACACTCGCGGCGTGATGGAGCACATCACCCGCGGGAACACGCCGCGGCTCGGCTTTCCGCGCACACCAACACCGGCGGCCAGGATGGGTCGGCGTCCTCCAGCGAACTGGACGCCGAGGAGGATGGCGAGCATGAGCTCGTCCTCCTCCGCGTCGGCGTCCCACTCCTCCGGCTCGGCGCTGCTTCGCACGCCGACGGCAGTCAAGCGCGAAGCGGTCTCGCCTGTGCGTTCACCGCCGCGAACGCGCTCGCACGACATCGTCATCGGAACCGGCCACCTGCGTCTCCGTCGTCCCAAGACAGAAGACTCGGCGCCGGCCGAAGACGCCGCTCTGAAGATGGCGTTGGAGAAGTCGCTCCGCGACACGGCGCCGCAGCTGCTGCCGATGGAGCCCTCCTCGCCGGCATTCTAGAGTGGTCCAGGATGGACTGGAAGAAGACGGAGCGGCAGCGCATCAGCGAAACGAGTAGCGAGCCGCCCGGCGTCGGCGTTATGCGGCGTGAGCTTACCGCCTACCCCACCGCTCTACGTTACGGGCGGCGAGGCGAGGCGTGCCCGTCCTACCAGCCACAGAGTGCGGCGACCGACCCGAGGAGCTCCCCGCTGAACCGCCCGGCGGCATTTATTTAGCGATGGTGGCGAGGATGACGGCCGAGCCGATCCCGGCTACACGGCGTTCTACAGCAACTTCGGCATGTAGGACGACGAAGGCGCCGACGGAGACCACGACAACGGCCTTTTTTAAGTTTATTATGTATTAGTTTAATTTAAATTTGATGTAATCCGCCTATATTCGTTCAACTTAACAAAATCTGTCCATCTTTAATAAATTTTAGCCGAATTTAGGAACTCGGGCTGGATACGCGAATGGAAAAATAGGCGTACCCAGGCCGAAAACTAGTTCCGTCTGACCGAAAAACGGACCAATTTTCGACCTAGGTTCGGCCAATGAGTGAAGATGCTCTAAGCAGTGATGTACGCGAAACGCACGCCCCTGCCCCACCGGCCGGAGTTAACCGCCGGCGCGCACTGAGTCAACGGAGTGAAGGTGAAGCGGAACTGCGGAAGGCGAGAAGCCGGAATGGCAACAATTCGTAACGAGCCTTGGCGAGGCGAAGAGGCAGGATGACGGGAGCAGGAGCAATCAGTGGCAGGGGCTGAGTACATGCGTCTCCCTGGAGGGTCGGCCCAGTCTCTCGAGGACTGAGTAGGTGCGTGCCTAGTAGAGTGGCGGGAGCAGCAACCGGAGGAGCCGCGCCGACGAACGCTGCTCCTTCGGTAAGCGGCAGAGCTAGAACCTCGGCGTAGGTCGGCCAATAATGGCTCGTTTTTATCCGGTTCCAGTCCAGCAACACACAAGCCGATCGAGTTGCCGGTTGACTAGGGTTTTGGGCCCTTCTTTTAATTACTTGCTCCTAGCTGTTTAGTCTTGACCTCTCCTAAGGCCCCGCCTGGAATGTCTTTTTTTAACCAAAATCACTGAATTACACTGACTTATTATGCTTAACATCTTCACAAAATAAAAACGACCGGACTAAAAAACAACAATCCAAACGAGGCCTAAGGTTTTGGCTATCGGTTTAATTTTCCAGCCGACGAATCCAACGGTACTAATTATGTACAATATAATCAAGATTTTGTTGTTCAATTTTTTCGATCAAACTTTGTTTGGAAAGCGTGTGCGCTTTAAGCCATGAAACGGAGGTAGTACAAAGTTCTTATTTTCAAAATAATATAGAAAATAACGCATTATTTGATGAAAAATTACATAGATATAAGTTTTTAAGTCAGGATCTACGTACGCGTACGTTTTTTGTAGATTTTACAAAACAGTACAAATTTGTTTTTGCCAAGATCTCAAATAACACCTAGAACTATCTTGCTCCGAGCAATAATTTCAGTTATAACAAGATGCTACCTATAACGATTGGGTTATGCAGATGACTGGCCATATCGTCGTGTCTCCAGAAATGGAATTTTTCGTAACCTACAGATATTCTACTATAAAAATCATACCGTAGCAGCGCATCGGCAGCAGAACAATACACAGCTTGTACATCCTCCTTTTTTTTTTTTTTTGCAGTCGTTGCAAGCCTGCAATTGATCGAGTACTTGGCCTGGTTTCCTACGGATGGATGGTTTTTTTTAAAGGAAAGAAAGCGACGGTGCAGTAGACCGTAAAGCTGTTGCAACCGTCGGTATCGACATGTACGTACCAACACGTTAGGTTGGTTGCCCGATTATTATTAAACAAATTAACACAAAGTCCAAATGCGGAAACATTATAAGAGAGGAATCCAGAATTTGTTTTTACGCTGGAAAATGCGTGCCGTGGCAAGCCTGCGACTGCGAGGGATATAGAAATGGCACGGTGTCGTCGAGGCCAAAAGTTTCCTCTGCCGACCGCTTCATCTTTCCGGCGACAAATGGCAGGGTTATGACCAAGCAAGTGAGGATCTTCCAAGAACAGTCGGCAGCGTAGTAGGCAGGGTCGGCCGGAGCCAGTGTGTTCAGAAGAGTGGGAGATGCGTAGTTGGCTAAGCTGTGTTTCTTTGAGTTAATTTGGGCGCTCTGAAGATAAATCTGCTGGTCTCTTCTGTATGCTGATGAGACCATTGTTCTTGCTGAAGCTACTTTTTTTTTTGCGAATGCTTGCTGAAGCTACTTAACAGTTTAACACTAGGTCATCAGGTCATTGTGCTGATGGAGCTTCCGATGTTGGATCGTCTGGGACTTGTGGAGTCAAGGAACAGCGGAAGTAGATAACAGCCCCCCTCAAGAGGCTAGCTGCACCTAATGAACTCACATTGGAATTCAGTGGCCACGGATCTATCTTAACATTGTTGGAAATAAACACTAGATCCATCTTAACATTGTTGGAAATAAACACTAGTAAATGTTGTCTCAACATTGAGTATTGGAACCCAAATTTACCAGTAGTAGTGCCTGCCAAAGAAATACATTAGGAAATAGGAATGCAGCACGGTCTCGAATGGCGATTATTCCTTCCCATGACGACCTACGATCGAGGTGGGCCATCACATCGATCGCCAGGAACCCGTGCATATAAATACCCGTTTTCCCCATTCCGAACACGAACATCCCCTGATTGTATATATAATCCTCGGTCGCAAGAGAGGTCCCGACCCTAAACTATGTCCCATTAACACCACGCTAGCTTAACACCTTGAGCCGCGCGAGCTCTCTCGAACTAATCGAGCCGGTGCGCGCCGCCGCCGGCAGCCCGTCTTTCCGCAGTCCCTACTGTGTGGTTTGTAGCCTTCTTTCGGCAGATCGATCGCATCGCGCGCACGGCCTTGGTGGTATCGCGCTCGTTTGTTCCGTTCCGCGTTGTCGTCGTCGACGGGCCGGGGGCGGAGAAGGGCAGCGGCATGGACGACTCGTACAAGCAGGGCGGCAGGGAGGCGAGGCGGATCAACGTGGTGTATTTCCTGAGCCGCGGCGGCAGGACGGACCAGCCGCACCTCTTCCGCGTCAACCTCGGCCACCACCTCAGCCGCGCCGGCGTGCGCCTCCGTGGTACGTATACGCAAACCGCCTCTTCTTCTTCTTCTTCTTCTTCTTCTTCCGCAGGTCTCCATTTCTCGTGTACTCATATTGCAATAATGGCGTACTCCACTGATTCAGATGTGAAGAGGTGGCTGTCGGAGGTCCGCGGCAAGGACATGCCGGACAGTTTCTCCTGGTCTTACAAAAGGTAATACTAACAACATTTTGGGACAATCATTATTCTCGACCGGCCTTGATTATTGCCGTTTCTTTTTCTGGCAACGTTTTAGTAGGAGTATACTATCTAAAACGATGATTGTTCGCCTGATTATTACTTTCCATATTCTCTGCTGCAATTTAATTCGCACTACAGCTCTGTTTCCATAATAATACGGTCTCTAATTGCGATCGCTCCTTATAACAACAATCGGATTGCTGATGATGAGCAGGAAGTACAAGGCCGGGTACGTATGGCAGGACCTGATGGACGATGACCTCGTCACGCCCATCTCCGACAACGACTACGTGCTCAAGGGCTGCGACGTGCGGCGAACCCCTCCTCCTTGCGCCGACGGGCCAAAGGGTTCTCCATTAGGTGATTATCTGTCTTTCTGTTTCGATCGTTTCCTTTCTGATTTCGACGAGGAGGTTAACAAACACCTGGACAAATTGTGGTGTTAAGCAGACGAGAAGAAACTGATCCGCAAGGGGAGTTGGGAGCAGAAGCAGCTGGAGGAGGTGCTCCAGGTACAGGTGACGCGAGACTACGAGAAGAGCTCCCCGAAGCCGCCGCCGCCGGTCGACCAGGACTCGCCCGGCGCCGATCAGGCGACGCCGTTCAGGATCGTTCTGCCGCAGGACCTCCAGCAGCGAAAGCAGAGGCGGCAGCGAGAAGCGGCCGCGAGAGGTACAGTGAGCGAGCAGCAGGCGGTGGTTTTGGCGCGGGGGCCTGCACCGGGCGGCGAGAGGCAGCATCAGCGGCCGGCCGTGGGGAGGGTGCGGAGGATGCGCGTGTCGCAGGTGCTCCACAGCATCCTGACGTGCGGCGCGGCGGCCGACGCGGTGGACGACGCCGTCGTCCCGCGGCGGAGCGCCGGCGCCATTGACGACGGCGAGGACGGCGATGGCTGGCAGCAGCGCACGCCCGTGTGCCCCGGCATGGACGGCTGCGGCATCCAGTGAGTAGGAGTACATGGTTACACGATCCGATTAAATTATTACTAAATCCGACGGTTTCCTTCCAGATTATTACTAGATTAAATGAAATTGTTGGCGACGTGACAGCATGAGCAGGAAGGTGAAGCTGCATCAGCGAGGCGGGAAAGACAGCAAGGCGAAGCGGGACGGAGGTAGACGCGACCGCGTCGTTGCCGCTCACAAGCCGGCAACCCTGCCACGTTGCTCGTAAGCGCTCAGTAAACTCTCAGCTCGTTTCTCTCGGCCGGATTAGCTGGTCACGTTGTAGCGCTGTCTCCTGACCGGTTCCTGTGCTCGTCGGTTAAGTTCGACAGCCATGGGATGGGCTGCTAGCTAGCTTCGAGTTCCTCTGGTGTCTTTTCGATCTTTTAAAACGCTGGCTTTTCGATCGAACCTTAGGAATGTTTGAGAGGTCAAGATATTGCCTGCAACTATTTTCAATACTCAGATTGACGTCTGAACTATGAATGTAGGCGTTTTTGTAAAGAAGAAAAGTTGAGTTGAAAGAAGGAAAATGATATGGATCCCCCGGACGATAGGTGGTTCCCATCGTCCTCCTCCCCTGCAAAATCGCTCAAATTTCATTTTTGCTGCAAAGCGGGCCGCTTTTGCTTCCGAAGCAAAAAAAAAACGGTTTGTTTTAGAAATAAAACGTCTCGCCAGAGACCTCGCCGGAGATCATGCAGCAAAAAAATTATGCTAATGCAGCAAAACCGACTTCGCCGAAAAAAAAATTTGCTGCATGGTCTCCGGCGAGGGTCATCAACGAGTTGTTTCCGACGATGTCTCCGGCAAAGACGGTTTTACTGCATTAGCATAATTTTTTTGCTGCATGGTCTCCGGCAAGGTCTCCGGCGAGACGTTCTATTTCTAAAACGAACCGTTTTTTTTTTTTTTTGCTTCGGAAGCAAAACGGGGACATATGCAGCAAATGCGGATGTTTTGCAGCAAATGGACACGTGTCAGCACGAGAAGCAGGACGATGGGTGCTCCCCCCATCGTCCGGGGGACGCCTAGCACTGTCCTTGAAAGAATGCTAAGATTAGTTTTTCGAATTTCGTAGTAGACTCTTTTGTCGTTCACTTTATTTATTTGAGAAATTCTTTCGTCGATCACTTGTGGGGAGCCTTCAGTTGGCCTGGGCCTAGCAGCTAGCACATAAACACTGGACTTGTTTCTGTGGGCCGTGTACCAAAAATGTTTTTTTATTGTACAAGGGCAAAAAAAAAATGTTGAGCCTGGAGTTTTTACAAGCCGGATGCAGCACCATGGCATGCAGGCTCAGGCCGGGATGCAGTCATGAGTCATCTATCATTAGTTTCTCAACGTTATCTGACAAAAAATAGTTTCTAAAATAAGGTCAACAAGCACATCTGTTAGTCGTGTCATTCATGTTTACCATCAAGCTGTTATACTAGCTGTCAGGGCCCTATCTTCTTATTGCTCGAACCATATCTGATTCTTTTAAGTGTGTGAAAGACATACTTCGTACCAAGTTCTGTGCTGATAACTGCAACGATCTCGTTCTTCTCCACTACCTGCAGGCAATGCGGGAAGCAGTTCAAGCCGCAGGAGCTGCACTCGCACATGCAGTCGTGCAGGGGCTTGAGGGAGAGGATGCGGAGCAGCGCCGCCGCCAGCGCGCAGGTCAGCGTCGACAGGAGCCGGAGCTCCGCCGCCAAGGCCGACCAGTCCTCCACAGAGCGACCACACGCCGCTGTGTTCCTCCTCACCGAGTCGTGATCTCTTGATCGGATCGATCGATGTTACGAGAGATGTAATTGTGATTATGTGAGTCTGTGGGTGCGCGTGATTCACCTTTGAGTACTAGCTAAATTGACAGTGGAATACAACGGCGGTTTTGGGGATTCTTCTTGCAGCCTGCTTTTTTGCGTTGGTGATAGCTTGGATTTTTCGGTTTGCACATCAATCACACCGGCGGAGCCAGGAATTGAGCTGAGTTAAGTCCTGGCAAAATTTAGAAACAAAAGCAAGTGTATTCGACAAAACGTATGGTCGACAAAGATTCAGTATTCATAGTTCATGGGTACAACTAGAAAGAACATAAAAACACACAGAAATGACTTAGAAGCTGCTAGTATCACACCATATTACCATTGAGTTGTATTTGTGTCAGCAAGATGAAATTGTCGAGGAAGATGGCCTCGACGCTCCTTGTAGGAATGAAAACAAAGCATAATCTTCTTGTCATCTTTTTTTTGCAATATCTCTTTCTCAACATAGCAAAACATCAAATCATTGAGTTAATTATCACCTATCTTGTTTCGAAGTTCTATCTTTATAATATTCATGGCAGAAAAAACTCTCTCAACTGATGTTGTTGCCACCGGTAATGTCAATGCAAGTGTAATAAAGCTATAAGCCAGAAAGATCAATTTTTTTCTAGTTTGAACCATCTTGAGAGCAAGACCACTCAGACTATCACAAACAATGAATTCAGTACTTCTCTTCATTACATAAATATAAATGTTGAGTTCGTCAACCAAGATACAACAAACATATGAAGAGAAATCAACAGAGTACATAGTTGCAAGCTTCTCATTATCAAAGCTGCTAAATGAGTCTATAGGATCAAGGCATGTAGTGCACTTTAATAAGCATGTAGAAGTTTTAGAAAATCTATGATCCATCTCAACTATGTTTCTATCAAGCACCTTATTAAAAAATTGTATCTTGTAATGATAGAAGCAAGTAGCCATTTTGTGTGAGCTCCTTGGATAGCCCCTAGCCAAAATGTTATCATCCATATTCGACACTAAAATATTCCTTTCACCACAAAAATTAGTAGCGACAAGCAGGAGAGGCTCCCATCCATTATCTCTCAATTTTCTGCAATAGACTTTTCACCAAGACAATCATATTCATAGTGCTAACTATGTTCTGACCTTGGATTGCAATGCCTGTGACAAACCATTTGTTAAACCAAGCACTAGAAGCATCAAATGTGAGATAATAACAAATTCAAAGGTTTCCATGTTTAAAACCTCTTTCCTCAGCATCTGTCCCATCATGAGAAATATTGTATACAACTGTAATGATTGAATCCCATATTTGCTTGATCAGAATTCGAGTTCTATGGTGTGACCCCCAACGAGTATCACCTAGTCTTACTTAACTTATCTTTTGATTTTTGCCTCTTCTTGATGAGATATCCCCGCTCTCTAGGTGTGCTACCATACAGTATTTTCACATTTACTAGATCAAACATTTTAGGAATATTTGGTTGTTGAGTGTCCTACAATATTGATATCGAAATTGAACAATGAGGAATGAACAATCTCCTGCACACTAATAGTCAGCAGTCACTAGACTAACATCAGACCTGAAATCACATGGGAAAATAACTTGATGGTGTGCCCTCTTGCAAGATAGCCCTGCTCCTGTTGTTGCCTCTTCTTCTTCCTCGACTTGAGCATCGCCTTCTTCTTCCTTGTCTTGCGCACCATCTTCTTATTCCTTAGCCAATATCCAAGTTGCCTCCTCAGAGTTCTTTAGTGTGCGACAACGACGTTGTTTCATTCACCGCTCAGAGCCGGGAGATGCAACGAAGAGGAGGCGCATGACGACAAGAAGGAAATCGAGTTGCATGCCTGCACGGGGCGTGCGACCGTGAATGGGAGTCGCGATGATGGAGTACTGTGATGGCGGTGTCGGAGGAGGGGGCGGACGGAGCCAAGTAGGGAAATTGGTCGATTATAGGGATTGAGAGTTTGAGACGGTAATCGTGACTCGTGTCTTTTTTTTAGAGAAGCGTTACCCATGTCGACCAGCCTGCTACTATTAAGGCCCATGTATTAGTCTAAATAACCTATGCGGGAATTAGCGAGCCGGGTCGACCGACCCCTCGGCATGTTTGTTTAGTCCGGCCAATATTTCTCTTTTTTGATACTTGGCCCGCCAGATGATGCATGTGTACACAGATTTGGCTTGGGCCAACATCGGCCTCTTAATTGGTTGTCTATGAAGTGCTGGATGCAAGAAAGTCCTTAGCATTTGGTTCGTGCGTGTAACATAATGCACTGTAATGTTATGTATTTAACTAACATACTTAGTTTTAATCCCTTCTAATTTACCAAACCGTGTTTTTATTTGTAGACATTTTATTTGAGATAATGTCTATATGAATAAGATGCGAGATAATGTCTGAATAAGATGCTGCTTAACTTTACGATTTCATTTCCGCAACCGGTTCCAAATTTCATTGAGTGTTTTAAACTTTATTTTGTGTTTCTTTTGAAGCTATTTTGGATGAATTTTTCTAAATTCTTCTCACACGCTCCAACGTTTAATTTTTTCTTTGGGGGAAGCTTCGACTCGTTGTTTCACATAACTTTCATGTTGTAAGTTTTCTGTTCTAACATTTCTATACGAGTAGATCTACAGTAACCTATAGTGTATTAATTAGAAAAATTTAGATCCACTCATTTATGAATGTTTAAACAGAAAAATTACAACACAAAAGTTGTGTGAAACGGTAAGACAAAGCTACTCCCGGAATTTTAAAGTGTGATGAATTTAACAAAATTTGTTTATAAAACATATAAACATGAACACGAAGTAGAGCCCTAAAAGATCAACAAAACTAGAAACTGGTTGTTGGAATGGAATCACAACGTCGAGGCATATTTTTTATGTAAAACTTATTTTGAATCGGAGCATCATTATAAAGATTAAAAGAGATTAAGTTTAGCATGCTATTTAACCAAGGTTATAGTTGCATCCATGGAGAAACATGGTGCTAGATTTTACAGCGGCCGGGTTTGTCCTCATGGAAACTTTTAATTTAGACGTTTTCAATAAGCCAACTTTTAGCTTGTTTTAAAACTTGTGCCATACAAAAAACACATATAATCCAACATATTAAACGTGTTTATTTTTTTCCGCTGGATGCAAGAAACAGAAAACATAAATGGAAACGGACAAGCAAACATGCCCCTGGTAGAGTTGATGTCTGTACATATATCTAGTTATGTGCAGATGGGCAATCGGAATCCACTTTACATGTAGCGGTGGCACGTGTTGTCCATGAAAACTCCATTCTAAACGTTGGCAACAACGACAAACCTGAAGTGACAAGATCAACCACCATTCGACATTCTTCTTTACTTCCACACCCAGAACCCAGAATCGCGATCAGGAACCCCACGGGGACTGCTCGTGTTAGATTCTAAGAGCATCTTCACTTGGCCCACTACAGACACCCTCGAGGCCTATTCTTGGCTTAATCCGGCAAAAACCTTCCAGCCACGCCCCCACGAACCCGAAATTCACCAGATTGGGCCAAAAATCTATCTGGAGAACTCAACCCAAACTCATCGCCCCGAGGTTCACCTGGGAGCACCGTATGAAGTGAAAAGGCGAGCGGTCCCGGGTTATCAACGAGGAAAGCAGATTTCCATGCAAAAGAGTTGGCCAGTTCCCTTCCCACCCATCTGCCACCATTTTCGCCGCTGGCACCACCCTTCTCTGCTCCGCCACCGAACACCTCCATGAAACCTACAGAACTCCGCCGAGACTCCCTCCCTCCTTGCCGAGCTACTCGTCGGAGTTCAGCTCCCTCCGACTGTTCCAAGTACCGTTGCGTTCCAACCATGCCCAGTAGGTGCTCGGCGATTTGCCCGCATGGAATCCGACGACGAGGATGAGATGTTCGTCGTGCTGATGGAGGAAGAGATGGTAGCCGCTACCGATGATGGAGAGAACATGATGATCCTCGCTTGTCTGGCCGGCCTGTTGATTACCTTCGATCCGGATTACGGATGTAGTATAGTGATACGTTGGAAACGTATCTATAATTTTTGATGCTCCATGCTTGTTTAGTATCTACTTTGCTTTACTTGTCCATACTTTGAGGTGCCTTTTACATGTTTTATGATACTAACCTACTAACAAGTTGCAACAGTGCCAGATGCCTGTTTTCTGCTGTTTTTGGTTTTAGAAAATTTAGTAAAGAAATATTCTCGGAATTGGACGGGACAAAAGACAAAGTCAATTACTTTCCGTGGGGAACAAGAAGTCCAGAGGAGAGCCCGAGGGGCCGTCCAGAGGGGCCAGACCCATCCCAGGCATGGGTGGGCCCCACCCTGCGCCTGGCTAGGGTTTGGTCGCCCTGGCGGCCGCCTCGGTCTCCCCCTTCGCCTATAAGAAGCCCCCGATGCAGAAACCCTGAGTACCCGATTAGAATTCCACGAAACCGTCTGTAGGCGCCGCCACCATCGTCCCTAGATCAGGGGGATCTGAAGTTCTTCCCGGCACCCTGCCAGAGGGGATATCATCCCGGAGGCCTTCTCTCCGATATGATGCGTGAGTAGTTCCACCTTGTACTATGGGTCCATGTAGTAGCTAGATGGTTGTATCTCCTCCTTTGTGCTTTCATGTATAGATCTTGTGAGCTCCATTCATGATCAAGATCTAATATATTTGTAATCATGCATGTTGTGTTTGCGAGGATCTGATGGATATTGAGATTATTATGTTGGTTTGATTAATGGTTTTGTCTTTATGGTTCTATCATGTCTGTGTTGTTTGTGATCTTGCATGCTCTCTGTTGCCAGTGGTTATCTTGGCCAAGTAGTTGCTAGTGACTCCAAGAGGGGGTATTTATGCTCGATAGTGGGTTCATGCCTCTAGTTTCCAAGGGAAGTGACAATAATCTCTTCGGTTGTAGATATGTTTTTGCTAGTAGGGAGAAAAGAACGATCTCTTGTTCATGGAACATGTGGACTGTTTACCTTACACACTTTGCTTAAAGCAGTTGTTTGTTGCTTGCAACTTAATACTGGAGGGGGTTCGAATGATAACCTGAAGGTGGACTTCTAGTCATAGATGCAGTTGGATGGCGGTCTATGTATATTGTTGTATTTCCCAATCAACCTCATAGGATCTTTCTGACTAGTAATTGCATTGTTGTGCTTTGCTCAGTTCCTGTCAATTGCCCTGCCATAATTTGTTTACCCTTCATGCCATATTGTTTATTTAAGGAGAGCACTGTTGGAGATATGCCCTAGAGGTAATAATAAATGTAGTTATTATTATATATCTTTGTGTTTATGATAAATGTTTACATTCATGCTATAATAGTATTAACAAGGAAACCATTAATACTTGTGTGATTTGTAAACCTAATTTGAAGTCCCTAGTATAGCCTCTATACTTCACTAGCTTGTTGGTTGATTGATGATGTGGTTTCTTTGTCATGAACATTGAGATGTTATCAACAACAAGATCATATCGTTAGGAGAATGATATGGTGGACATACTCCTATAGACAAGCGTAGCATAAAGATCAAGTCATTTCAATAGTTCAATTGCTATATGCTTTCTGATACATAGTAACCTAATTCCTTCGACCATGAGATCATGCATATTGCCTTTACTGGATGGATGCTTTGATGTCATCAAACACCACACCGTAACAGGGTGGCTATAAAGGTGGCATTGAGTGTTCGGAAAGTATTGGTTGAAACACATGGATCAAGAGTGGGATTTGTCCATCCACATGACGGATAGATATTCTCTGGGCCCTCTCGGTGAAATGTCATCCAATTAGCTTGCAAGCATGTGACTTGGTCACAAGGGATCACATATCACGGGACCGAGAAAAGAGTACTTATCGATGTGAGGATGAACTAGGTATGCGAGAATCTGACGATCATAACCTCGGATAAGTAACATATCGTGAGACAAAGGGAAATTGGTATCGTATGTAAGTGGTTCATTCGATCGCAAAGTAATCGTAGAAATATGTGGGAGCCATATGAATTTCCAGATTCCTCTATTGGTTATTGTTCGGAGAAGTGTCTCGATCATGTCCGCATAATTCACGAACCGTAGGGAGACACACTTAAGGATTCGACGTTGTTTGAGTAGTTATGGTATTATGAGAAAGAGACCGAATGTTGTTCGGAGTCTCGGATGGGATCCGGGATATCACGAGGAGATCCGGAATGGTCCGGAGAATAAGATTCATATAAGGAAAGTCCCATTTCGGAGTAGCGGAATGATTCCGGTGTTTTCACCGGGAACATTCTAGAAGGTCCCGGAATGTCCGGCACTCCGGAGGGGGAAGGGTACATGAGTGTGTCATTACATATTGGAATGATTGCATCATGTACTAAGTATTCTTGCTGTCCCAAATAAAGGGTTTATTTAAATCCTAAATTGAAAAGTCAAACGGCTAGTTTGAAAGTCAAACGGCAGTTTTGGGAAGTGGGAAAAGAGGAGGAGAGGTGGAGGCCGAGTTGGAGGAGGGTTCCTCCCCTTGGCCGGCGCACCTCCCTAGGCCGAGTTGGGGAGGAACTCCTCCCCTTGGCCGCCGGCCCTCCCACCTATAAAAGCAAGGGCAGGGCCTCCCCTCCTAGACACACAAGTTTCCTATCCTCTAAACTAAACCCTAGATCTAGACCCCGGTTTAGAGCTATTCGGTTTAGAGCCTTCTAATTGGTTTAGAGCCCTCTAATTGGTGTGTCTAATTACTAGACCACTAATAGCCTCTCTCATAAGCTCCACCATACTCGCACCGGCTTAAGCTGAAGCCTCATGATTTCCCTCTACCTCCGTACCACGCCAGGTTCTTCGAATAGCGAGGAGAGTGCTACAACCTCCGCCTGCTGGAACAAGGAGAGGAAGGTCTTCGTCGAGTAACGTGTGACCGATCATGAGCGCCATGGGAACGCGGCGCCGGAAGGATCGTCTACGCGATCTTGAGATCGGAAAGAGTACGACTACATCACCCACGAGAATCTGCTCTCGTTAAACACTTTGGAATCTTCGAGGGTGAGTTATTCCATCGACTCGTTGCTACAATCTAGTAGATAGATCTTGGCTTGTTTGTTTGTATGCGATAGAAAATTTTTGTTTTCCATGCTACTGAACCCCAACAAAGGGTATCGAGCCGTGTCTATATGTAGATCTGCTGCGAGTAGAACACAATGGTCATTAGGGCGTTGATGCTTTTATTGTAGATTGCTTTTGTGTACTTTGCATCTTGCGGTATGTTGGGATGAAGCGGCCGGCTAACCTTACATGACATCGCTCATGAGACTTGCTCCACGCTTGACATGCAACTCGTTTTGCATAAGTGGCTTTATGGTGCCTGTTTCTCCTAGCATAGTAAAGATCCCATTTACAACGGGTAATCAACAATGCTAGTATCAATGTTGTGGTTCTTATTCGTAGGTTAGAACGACACCTATGGAAAGCCCCAAACCACGTAAAATATGCAAAGAAAGTAGAAGCATCTAACTTTGTTTTGCAGGGGTGTGCCGTGATGTGATATGGCCATGATTGTGATTATATTTGATGTATGCAATGTTCCTTATTGTAAGTTGGCAACCTAGGAGCCATATGGTTGTCTTTAATTTACGTTAAGACCTGCGTGTCTATTCAAAATAGTTGTAATAGTTGAAGCTGGTGGACGACAACCATGAAGAAGCGTCATTGACCTTGATGCTATGCCGGTGATGATGGAGATCATGTTCGTGCTTGAAGATGGAGATCGGAAGCACAAAGAAGAAAGGCCATATCATATCACATATTATGAATTGCATGTGATGTTAATCCTTTATGCATCTTGTATTGCTTAGTAGACGACGGTAGCATTATAAGATGATCCCTCATGCACATAAATTTCAAGTTCTAAAGTGTTCACCCTTAGTATGCACTGCCAAAGCTTCGCTCAAGCACCACGTGATGATCGGGTGTCTTTGATTCCGGTGAATACAACGTAAGCAAGCCAGATTTGCTTATGCGGAAGCTAAGGTTTGATCTTGACGAGCCTAGCATGTACGCACATGGCCTCGTGAACACGGATCGCCGAAGGCAAAGCATGAATCATATAGTAGATATGATGAACATGATGATTGTTCGCCATTAAAACTATATCAGCTCGTGATGATCGGTGTTGATGTAGTGGATTTGGTTCGTGTGATCACTAAAACAATGTGAGGGATGTTGTTTTGAGTGGGAGTTCACCTAGTTTAATTTCATTAATTAATTTGAACTCAATTTGTCATAAACTTAGTCTAAACTATTGCAAATATGTTGTAGATCAATGGCAGCCCCTACCATCAATTTTAATGCGCTAGAGAAAGAAAAGTTGAAAACAATGGAAGCAACTTCATGGATTGGTTCAAATTTGAGGATTGTCCTCACAACCGGTAATTTGACCTATGTGCTGGATGCACCGCTAGGTGACCCACTGCACCGATGCTACCGATGAAGTAAAAAATGTTTACCTCGCTCGAAGAATCAAGACTCCATAGTTCAATGTGCTATCTTGTATGGTTTAGAATCGAGCTTCAGAAAAGATTTGAAGAGTCGATCCATATGATATTGTCGAGGATCTCAAATTAATCTTTGAGACTCATGCAATTGAAAGTTATGAAGCTTCAAAAGTTCTTTAACCGCAAGATGGAAGAGGTAGCTCAAAGTGAGCATGTGCTTAAGATGTCCGGGCACGCAAATAAACTTCAAAGTTTGGGTATAGTGATTCCTAATACTTTGGGGTTTACCGCATCCTCCAATCACTACCACCAAGTTACAAGAACTTTGTGATGAACTACAACATGCGTAACATGAACAAAGAGTTGCTGTAACTGCTTGCTATGTTAAAATCTGCGTAAGTGGAGATCAAGAAAGAGCACCAAGTGTTGATGGTCAATAAGACCACCAAATTCAAGAAAGGCAAGTCTAAGCAAAAGGGACACTTCAAGAAGGGTGGTAAGAAAGTTACCATGCCAACGAAGAAGACCAAGGCTGGACCTAAGCCTGAAACTGAGTGCTTTTACTGCAAGGGAGAAGGTCACTGGAAGCGGAATTGCCCAAGGTACTTGGCAGATTTGAAGAAACGGCAACATCAAGAAGAAAGGTATATCTGATATACATGTTATTGATGTGTATCTCACTAGTACTCGTAGTAGTGCCTGGGTATTTGATACTGGTTCGGTTGCTCATATTTGTAACTCGAAACAGGAGCTGCAGAATAAACGGAAGCTAGTGAAGAACGAGGTGACGATGCGCGTAGGAAACGGATCAAAGGTTGATGTGATCGCGGTCGGCACACTACCTCTTCATCTACCATCGGGATTAGTTTTATACTTAAATAATTGTTATTTGGTGCCTGCGTTAAGCATGAACATTATATCAGGATCTTGTTTATTGCAGACGCTTACTTGTTTAAATCCGAGAATAATGGTTGTTCGATTTATATGAGTAATGTGTTTTATGCACATGCACCTTTGATAGATGGTCTATTCATGTTGAATCTCGATAGTAGAAATACATATATTAATAACATTGAAGCTAAACGATTGAAATCAAGCGATAACTCGACCTATATGTGGCACTGTCGTCTTGGTCACATTGGAGTGAAACGTATGAAGAAACTCCATTCCGATGGACTTCTTGAATCACTTGATTTTGAATCACTTGAAAGATGCGAGGCATGTCTGATGGGTAAAATGACTAAGACTCCATTTTCTGGTATGATGGAGCGAGCTACGGACTTATTGGAAATCATACATACCGATGTGTGTGGTCCAATGAGTGTAGCATCGCCAAGATGGTTATCGTTATGTTCTTACCTTCACGGATGACTTGAGTAGATATGGGTATATCTATTTCATGAAACATAAATCCAAACTTTCGAGAAGTTTAAGGAGTTTCAAAGTGAGGTAGAGAATCAACGTAACAAGAAGATTAAATTTCTACGTTCGATCGTGGAGGTGAATATCTAAGTTAGTTTGGCGAACATTTAAGGAAATGTGGAATACTTTCAGCTTGACACCGCCGGAACACCACAACAGTAATGGTGTGTCCGAACGTCAGAATCGAACTCTCTTAGATATGGTTCGTTCTATGATGTCACTTACGATCTACCACTATCATTTTGGGGTTATGCATTAGAAACAGCCGCATTCACTTTAAATAGGGCACCGTCTAAACCGTTGAAACGACACCATATGAATTATGGTTTGGGAAGAAACCTAAATTGTCGCTCCTTAAAGTTTGGGGATGCGAAGCCTATGTAAAGAAGTTACAGGACAAGCTTGAACCCAAAGCGGAAAAATGCGTCTTCATAGGATACCCAAGGAAACTATTGGGTATACCTTCTATCATAGATCCGAAGGCAAAATCTTCGTTAAGAATGGATCCTTTCTAGAGAAGGAATTTCTCTCGAAAGAAGTGACGGAAGGAAAGTAGAACTCGACGAGGTTGTCGAACCTTCTCTCGAATTGCGAGTAGCGCAGCACCGAAGAAGTTCCCGTGGTGCCTGCACCAATAAGAGAGGAAGCTAATGATGGTGATCATGAAACTTGGTTGAAGTTGCTCTGAGCCTCGGAGGTCAACGAGAAACCGTACACCTGCATTGGTATGATTCCGTTATGAATGTCATGTTGGTGGACAACACCGATGACCCCGAGACATATGAGGAAGCGATGATGAGCCCAGATTCCAATAAATGGCAAGAAGCCATGAACCGAGATTGGATCCATGTACGAAAACCAAGTATGGACTTTGGTGGACTTACCGGATGGTAGGAAGGTCACGAGAACAAATGGATTTTCAAGAAGAAAACAGATGCCGATGGTAATGTTATCGTCTATAAAGCTCGACTTGTCGCAAAAGGGTTTCGACAAATTCAAGGAGTTGACTATGAGACTTTCTCACCGTAGCGAAGCTAAAGTCTGTGAGGATTATGTTAGCAATCGCTGCATATTATGATTATGAGATATGGCGATGGATGTCAAAACAGCATTCCTCAATGGAGACATTGATGAAGAGTTGTATATGATACAACCCAAAGGTTTTGTCGATCCTAAAGATGTTAACAAGGTATGCAAGCTTCAACGGTCCATCTATGGATTGAAGCAAGCATCCCGAAGTTGGAATCAACGTTTTGATAAGGAAATCAAAAGTTTTGGTTTTATACAAACTTATGGAGAAGCTTGTATTTACAAGAAAGTGAGTGGGAGCTCGGTAGCATTCTTAATACTGTATGGGGATGACATATTGTTGATTGGGAATGATGTAGACCTTCTTAATAGTGTCAAAGAGTATTTGAATAATAGTTTTTCAATGAAGGATCTTGGCAAGCAGCTTACATATTAGGAATAAAGATTTATAGAGATAGATCGAAACGCCAAATATCATTGTCACAAAGTACATATTTGGACAAAGTTCTAAAGAGGTTTGGAATGGAAGATAGCAAGAAAGGGTTCTTGCCCATGTTGCCCAATACGACCTTGAGTAAAACTCAAAGTCCGACATCGGCGTAAGATAGAGAAAGATGAGTAAGACTCCTATGCCTCAGCCATAGGATCTCTAATGTATGCCATGCTATGTACTAGACCCGACATCGCATATGTCGTTAGTCTAACTAGCAGATATCAAAGTGATCCAGAGTGGATCATTGGACAATGATCAAAAACATCCTTAAGTACTTGAGAAGAACTAAGGATATGGTTCTTTCTTATGGAGGTGATGAACAGCTCATTGTTAATGGTTACACCGATGCTAGTTGGAACACCGATCCGGATGATTCTAAATCACAACTGGATACGTATTTATTTTGAATGGTGCAGCGATTAGGAGGAGGAGTCGAAGCAAAGCGTTGTGGCGAGATCTTCAATCGAATCGGAATACATGGTCGCTTGAGGCTTCACAAGAAGCGATATGGATGAAAGAGTTCATTACAGAGGGTGTGGTTCCAAGTCGCTGGACCCAATGTCTATCTCTTGTGATAACATGGGCGCCATAGCCAATGCAAGAACCAAGGTCACACAAGAAGTGAAGCATATCAAGCGTTTTCACGCTATTCGAGAACATATCCAGATGGGGATATAAAGATTTGCAAAGTACACACAGATCTGAATGTGGCGGATCCGTTGACTAAACCTCTCCCGAGGGCAAAACATGACCAACACCAAACTGCCATGGGTGTTCGTATATTACCATGTAATCTAGATTAGATGACTCTAGTGCAAGTGGGAGACTGGAGATATGCCCTAGAGGTAATAATAAATGTAGTTATTATTATATATCTTTGTGTTTATGATAAATGTTTACATTCATGCTATAATAGTATTAACAAGGAAACCATTAATACTTGTGTGATTTGTAAACCTAATTTGAAGTCCCTAGTATAGCCTCTATACTTCACTAGCTTGTTGGTTGATTGATGATGTGGTTTCTTTGTCATGAACATTGAGATGTTATCAACAACAAGATCATATCGTTAGGAGAATGATATGGTGGACATACTCCTATAGACAAGTAGCATAAATATCAAGTCATTTCAATAGTTCAATTGCTATATGCTTTCTGATACATAGTAACCTAATTCCTTCGACCATGAGATCATGCATATTGCCTTTACTGGATGGATGCTTTGATGTCATCAAACACCACACCGTAACATGGTGGCTATAAAGGTGGCATTGAGTGTTCGGAAAGTATTGGTTGAAACACATGGATCAAGAGTGGGATTTGTCCATCCACATGACGGATAGATATTCTCTGGGCCATCTCGGTGAAATGTCATCCAATTAGCTTGCAAGCATGTGACTTGGTCACAAGGGATCACATATCACTGGAACGAGAAAAGAGTACTTATCAAGAACGAGGATGAACTAGGTATGCGAGATACCAAGCGATCATAACCTCGGATAAGTAACATATCGTGAGACAAAGGGAAATTGGTATCGTATGTAAGTGGTTCATTCGATCTCAAAGTAATCGTAGAAATATGTGGGAGCCATATGAATTTCCAGATTCCTCTATTGGTTATTGTTCGGAGAAGTGTCTCGATCATGTCCGCATAATTCACGAACCGTAGGGAGACACACTTAAGGATTCGACGTTGTTTGAGTAGTTATGGTATTATGAGAAAGAGACCGAATGTTGTTCGGAGTCTCGGATGGGATCCGGGATATCACGAGGAGATCCGGAATGGTCCGGAGAATAAGATTCATATAAGGAAAGTCCCATTTGAGTAGCGGAATGATTCCGTGTTTTCACCGGAACATTCTAGAAGGTCCCGGAATGTCCGCACCGAGGAGGGAAGGGTACATGAGTGTGTCATTACATATTGGAATGATTGCATCATGTACTAAGTATTCTTGCTGTCCCAAATAAAGGGTTTATTTAAATCCTAAATTGAAAAGTCAAACGGCTAGTTTGAAAGTCAAACGGCAGTTTTGGGAAGTGGGAAAAGAGGAGGAGAGGTGGAGGCCGAGTTGGAGGAGGGTTCCTCCCTGGCCGGGCACCTCCCTAGGCCGAGTTGGGGAGGAACTCCTCCTTGTCCGGCCGCCCTCCCACCTATAAAAGCAAGGGCAGGGCCTCCTCCTAGACACACACAAGTTTCCTATCCTCTAAACTAAACCCTAGATCTAGACCCCGGTTTAGAGCTATTCGGTTTAGAGCCTTCTAATTGGTTTAGAGCCCTCTAATTGGTGTGTCTAATTACTAGACCACTAATAGCCTCTCTCATAAGCTCCACCATACTGCTGCTTAAGGCGAAGCCTCGGGATTTCCCTCTACCTCCGGTACCACGCCCGTTGTCAGCCGGAATAGCGAGGAGAGTGCTACAACCTCCGTTCTGCTGGAACAAGGGAGAGGAAGGTCTTCGTCGAAATGCGAACGTGTGACCGATCAGGGAGCGCTATGGAACGCTGGCGCCGAAGGATCGTCTACGCGATCTTGAGATCGGAAAGAGTACGACTACATCACCCACGAGAATCTGCTCTCGTTAAACACTTTGGAATCTTCGAGGGTGAGTTATTCCATCGACTCGTTGCTACAATCTAGTAGATAGATCTTGGCTTGTTTGTTTGTATGCGATAGAAATTTTTTGTTTTCCATGCTACGAACCCCAACAAGCACCTCTAGTGAACTATGGACCCCGGTCCAATATTTACCATTGATACATCTTCCACTGTTACTTGTTTACTTGCTGCAAACCACCATTACCTTCCACACCATACATTTAATCCTTTGTTATAGCAAACCGGTGAGCTTGACAACCTCACTGATTCGTTGGGGCAAAGTCTTGAGTTTGTGTTGCGCAGTTCTTCGCGTTTCTTGCAACACCTGTGTGACGTTTTCTTCCTCCTACTGGTTCGATAACCTTGGTTTCTTACTGAGGGAAAACTTGTTGTTGTGCTACTTCACACCTTGCTCTTGGGGTTCCCAACGAAGCGCTCCTACATCAACTCAGCGCAACCAACAAGCTTTTCTGGCGCTGTTGCCGGGGAGGCTAAGGACGTCTTCACTAGGGGAGTCCTTCACTTCCTTTCTCTTTACTTTGTTTTTAGTTTCCTTTGTTTCTTTTGCTTGGTTTTGTTTGCCTCTTTTCAAAAAACCCAAAAAAATTAGTCTAGTTTGGTTTGCTTTCCTTATTCAAAAACACAAAAAAAATAGTTCCTGCTCTAGTTGTTGCTGCTTTTTTTTTGCCTTGCCCACCTTTACCAAAATGAACTCTGCCGAGAACACAAAGTTGTGTGACTTCACTAGCACCAACAACAATGATTTCCTTAGAACTCATATTGCTCCACCTGCTCCTGCTGCTAGCTTTTATGAAATTAAGCCTACTTTGTTGAATCTTGTGATGAGAGAGCAATTTTCTGGTGCTGGTTCTAATGATCCTGCTGTCCATCTTAATAGCTTTGTTGAACTTTGTGAGATGCAAAAGTATAAGGATGTAGATGGAGATATTATTAAGCTCAAGCCTTTTCCTTTCTCCTTGAGGGGAAAAGCTAAAGAATGGTTGCTTTCTTTTCCTAAAAATAGTATTGATTCTTGGACTAAGTGCAAAGATGCTTTTATTGGAAAGTACTATCCTCCTGCTAATATTATATCTATGAGAAGTGACATTATGAAATTTAAACAACTTGATAGTGAACATGTTGCTCCAGCTTGGGAAAGAATGAAGTCTTTGGTTAAGAATTGCCCACTCATGGACTCACTGCTTGGATGATTATCCAGACTTTTTATGCAGGTTTGAACTTCTCCTCAAGAAATCTGTTGGATTCAGCTGCTGGAGGTACCTTCATGGGCCTCACTTTGGGTGCTGTAACAAGGCTCATTGATAATATGATGGTTAACTACTCTGAATGGCATATTGAGAGAGCTCCACATGGTAAGAAGGTAAATTATGTTGAGGAAACTTCCTCTTTGAGTGAAAAGATTGATGTTATTATGACTATGCTTGTTAATGGGAAAACTCCTTTAGATCCTAATAGTGTTCCCTTAGCCTCTTTGGTTGCTCAAGAAGAGCAAGTTGATGTGAACTTCATTGGAAACAACAATTTCAACAACAATGCTTATAGGAGTAATTTTGGTGGTAACAACTATAAGCCTTATCCTCCTAATAATGGCAAGTCATATGGAAACTCTTGCAATAATGCTAGAAGTGCCCCCTCTGAACTTGAAGTCATGCTCAAGGACTTTATTAGTAAACAAACCACTTTCAATAAGACTATAGAGGAAAAGCTTTTAACTGTTGAGAAAAATATATCCTCTTTGTCTGAAGCTCGGTCCTCTTTGATTAATAAAATGGCTGCTAAACCTGAAGCTATGGAAAACACCTTTGCTACTGCTCATGCCATACAAGTTACTATTGATGAAAATGTTAGGTTGTTAGCTCAACTCCATGCTAAGTAGGAAAGGGAAGCTGAAATTGATAGAAGCAATAGTGTGTGCACCATCACCACGAAACCACAAGTAGTCCCTATTTCTCCTCCTACTATGCCTACCACTAGTGATGCTAAGTTTGACTTTGATATTGATGGTTGCAATATTTCTGAAGTGATTATGTTCTTCCAAAAGCTTGCTAGAAGTCCTGATGCTAGTGATATGCATGTTTCCTTTACCAAACACATTACAGATCCTCTTGTTAATATTAAGGAAGAGAAGCTAAAACACAAAGCTTCTATTCCTAGGAAAGTAGAAGACAGTTGGGAACCCATTATTAATATGCAAGTGAATGACTTTGATCTCAAAGCTTCATGTGATCTTGGTTCTAGTGTCTCTATTATGCCTAGGAAGATTTATGAAATGCTTGATTTGCCACCATTAGAAGATTGTTTAGATGTCCCACTCAATGATAATGCTAAGAAGAAACTCATGGGGAGTATTAATGATGTTCTCATCATGGTTAATAATGCTTATGTCCATGTGGATTTCTATGTTTTGGATGTTGAATACAATGCTTCTTGTCCTATTACTTTGGGAAGACCTTTTCTTAGAACAATTGGTGCCATCATTGATATGAAAGAGGGCACCATTAAATATCAATTTCCATTCAAGAAAGGTATTGAACACTTCCCGATGAGGAGAGAGAAGTTGCTTTTTGCTCCTCCTTTGAAAGCAAGGATTGATGTTAATGCTTCTTCATTTGAAAATACTTGATTCTTCTTGCTTCTTGTGCCTAACTTAAAGGCGTTAAAGAAAAGTACTTGTTGGGAGATAACCCAAGAGTTTTCTTGAGTATTGGAAGCTATTATTTCTGTAATGACCTCTCCTTATCCTTTTTGTTTGCTTTTTGTGCCAAGAATGACCTCTAATGAGAGGGAAGTAAGATTTGGGGAGTTGCTGTCCCGAAACAGATTTCTGTCCTCCACCAAACAAATTCGTGAGGAGGCTGTGTAACTCGGATTGAGATAAAATTTACGAATAAATCCCCCAGTATGTTAGCTAATTTTAGTTAGTTCAACACTTTTTGATTTGAGCAACAGAAGATGTTCGAAAAAATCGGTTTATACCTGCTGGTCTGTTTTGACAGATTTCTGTGATTATTTGCATTTGCTTCTTATTGATTCCTTTTTGAGTTCTCTTTAGGTAAACTGAGCTTTTTGAAGGAGTTACTACAGTAGCTTGTGTTTTTTAGTGAAAAGCCTTGCTGTTTGAAAGCTTTGTCAGTGGTCTAATAACTTTTGAATAAACTAATGTTGCTAATGAAGATTGTGTGAAGTTTTGTATGAAGGAAAATTTTCAGGTGTAGAGAGAGAATGATGCAATGAGATGAAGAATGGACAAAAGCTTAAGCTTGGGGATGCCACCATGGTGTCACCCCAAGAAATATCCAAGAGGTACAAGCGTCAAAGCTTGGGGATGCCCAAGGCATCCCCTTCTTCATCAATAAAAAGCTTAGGTCTATCTAGACAATTCGTTTTTATTGTTTCATGCACAGTTGTGTTGTTCTCGGAGCGTCTTAGTTTTTTTTGCTTTGCTTAGTTTGTCTAGTCTGCTTTAGTAGTTTGGACCCCCGTTCTCGCTGTGTTGTTTTGCAAATAAGGTTGCTTGGTGTTTGGAAAGAAGTAGTAAGTTCTTGGTTGAAGTGCAAGAGGAGCTTGCATTGACAGTGACTTAGACTTTAGCATGACATGCTAGGTGTTGTTTTAGCATTATGCTTAGTGATTATTGTTGTAGCATGTCTTGTTCCAAACAATTGGGATTTCTTAGTGTGTCTTGAAGAAATTATGCGTTGTTTTAGCATGCAAAAGCATAGTATTGTGGTATTCTCCTTTGATGCTTTGCTTGGGTTGACTTGGCACATGCTTCTACCATGTTATGACTCTCACAAGTCACCATTAGCCTCTATGATCATTTAGTCCTTGACTTGTAGTACCACTCTTTGTGTTGATTAGTATGCTTTGTTGCACTGCATGATTATGGCCATTATTGCTCTCTTAGTTGGTTGCTCCTAGTCTTTTGCTAGCCTCCACTTGTATGAGTAAGTTATACTCATGCTTCCAACTCCCAAGAAACCAAGTTTTTCCAAAGTGTCCACTATAAAGTCCTATGCATGGTGAGTTACACCATTCCAAGTATATTCTTGTTTTCGGCTATCTTCCAATTAAAAACTATTTTGTTATGTGAAAACTTAGTGATTAAAGCCCTCACGAACTTGATGGCACACTTTATTCTTTGCCCCTAATAAACTTGAACCATTGTGACAACTTTGTTGTATATGCTTGCACTTATAAGTTGGAATTAGCAGAACCGTGTTGTCACGGGGAACGTTTTCAACATTGCACTTGTACATTGTTGTACTCAGTTGATATCATGTTCTTTTGTCTATGGATGTCACCAGTGTGAAATAAAGAGGGGACTTGTAAGTCCATGGAGTTTGTATTCTGTGTTAGAGAAACGCATGGGCTACTAGCCTAAGCCATGCCTAATCATGGTGGAAACTTGCAGCATCACCATAATGAGATATCTATGAAGCATCCTTAATAAAAAGCTATGCATATGGTAAATAAAAAGATTGTTGAGATGCTCATTGTCTGCTTGCCTTGTTATTTTGGTTATGGGAAAGCTTCTATACCATGTGCAAGGGGTACCCCGTTGGCGGTTCTCAATGATATGCAAATACTTACAATGACAAGAACTTACTTGGACACAAAGTTGAGTATGCATGAGGTGTGGCCCTCGTATTCAAGGGACTTGAGATTGCCAGCTTATACTTTGTCAAGCATATACTCCAGCTTTGCCACTTTAACCTTAAGCATTTCAAGATGCTTATGATAGGGGCAATGAGGGCTGAAAGCTAACAAGTACCATAATTTTTGGAAGCTCTTTTTGAAACTTTTAATCATTGCTTCCTTTACAAAAAAGTCCTTTCTTCCACCATAATTGAGTCTCCATCTTCTACCTTTAGGCACCATTAAGAGAGCATAGTTGTCATTCTGTGTGCAGTGTTCCAAAGCTTATTAATTGATGCATATTGTGTTATTAATTGTTCTTGTGCTATTTGTTTCTAGTCACCCTTGTGAACTTTGCAGGTGTCCTATGCATTTTATTGCTACTCTATGAGGGACAAGCCGATTGCCACTATGCTATGTTTTTTGTATGTGAAACAAACAAACGTTTTTCAACGCATGTTATTCATGATCTTTGTTTGTAGCTTGTCATGTTGCATGCATAGTTACCATGTCCTATTGTTAGAACTCCATCTTTCATGCACATGTTTAGAGTTCTTTGATCCTAGATTTCAATGCTTGAAAATGGTTGGATCTTTATTGTGAGGGTGCATGTCACCTTATAAATTATTCTTTTTATCACTTACCTACTCGAGGACGAGCAGGAGTTAAGCTTGGGGATATTGATACGTTGGAAACGTATCTATAATTTTTGATGCTCCATGCTTGTTTAGTATCTACTTTGCTTTACTTGTCCACACTTTGAGGTGCTTTTTACATGTTTTCTGGTACTAACCTGCTAACAAGTTGCAACAGTGTCAGATGCTTGTTTTCTGCTGTTTTTGGTTTCAGAAAAGTTAGTAAAGAAATATTCTCGGAATTGGACGGGACAAAGGACAAAGTCAATTACTTTCCGTGGGGAACAAGAAGTCCAGAGGAGAGCCCGAGGGGGCGGCCAGAGGGGCCAGACCCACCCCAGGCGCGGGTGGGCCCCACCTTGCACCTGGCTAGGGTTTGGTCGCCCTGGCGGCCGCCTCGGTCTCCCCCTTTGCCTATAAAAGCCCCAATGCAGAAACCCTGAGTACCCGATCAGAAATCCACAAAACCATCTGTAGCCGCCGCCACCATCGTCCCTAGATCGAGGGGATTTGAAGTTCTTCCCGGCACCCTGCCGGAGGGGAGATCATCCCGGAGGCCTTCTCTCCGGTATGATGCATGAGTAGTTCCACCTTGGACTATGGGTCCATGTAGTAGCTAAGGACGTCTTCACTAGGGGAGTCTTTCACTTCCTTTCTCTTTACTTTGTTTTTAGTTTGCTTTGTTTCTTTTGCTTGGTTTTGTTTGCCTCTTTTAAAAAAACCCAAAAAAATTAGTCTAGTTTGGTTTGCTTTCCTTATTCAAAAACACAAAAAAAATAGTTCCTGCCATAGCTGTTGCTGCTTTTTTGCCTTACCCACCTTTACCAAAATGAACTCTGCTGAGAACACAAAGTTGTGTGACTTCACTAGCACCAACAACAATGATTTCCTTAGCACTCATATTGCTCCACCTGCTCCTGCTGCTAGCTTTTATGAAATTAAGCCTACTTTGTTGAATCTTGTGATGGGAGAGCAATTTTCTGGTGCTGGTTCTAATTATCCTGTTGTCCATCTTAATAGCTTTGTTGAACTTTGTGAGATGCAGAAGTATAAGGATGTAGATGGAGATATTATTAAGCTCAAGCCTTTTCCTTTCTCCTTGAGGGGAAAAGCTAAAGAATGGTTGCTTTATTTTCCTAAAAATAGTATTGATTCTTGGACTAAGTGCAAAGATGCTTTTATTGAAAAGTACTATCCTCCTGCTAATATTATATCTATGAGAAGTGACATTATGAAATTTAAACAACTTGATAGTGAACATGTTGCTCCAGCTTGGGAAAGAATGAAGTCTTTGGTTAAGAATTGCCCACTCATGGACTCACTGCTTGGATGATTATCCAGACTTTTTATGCAGGTTTGAAATTCTCCTCAAGAAATCTGTTGGATTCAGCTGCTGGAGGTACCTTCATGGGCCTCACTTTGGGTGTTGTAAAAAGGCTCATTGATAATATGATGGTTAACTACTCTGAATGGCATGTTGAGAGAGCTCCACATGGTAAGAAGGTAAATTATGTTGAGGAAACTTCCTCTTTGAGTGAAAAGATTGATGTTATTATGACTATGCTTGTTAATGGGAAAGCTCCTTTAGATCCTAATAGTGTTCCCTTAGCCTCTTTGGTTGCTCAAGAAGAGCAAGTTGATGTGAACTTCATTGGAAACAACAATTTCAACAACAATGCTTATAGGAGTAATTTTGGTGGTAACAACTATAAGCCTTATCCTCCTAATAATGGCAAGTCATATGGAAACTCTTGCAATAATGCTAGAAGTGCCCCCTCTGAACTTGAAGTCATGCTCAAGGACTTTATTAGTAAACAAACCACTTTCAATAAGACTATAGAGGAAAAGCTTTTAACTGTTAAGAAAAATATATCCGCTTTGTCTGAAGCTCGATCCTCTTTGATTAATAAAATGGCTGCTAAACCTGAAGCTATGGAAAACACCTTTGCTACTGCTCATGCCATACAAGTTACTATTGATGAAAATGTTAGGTTGTTAGCTCAACTCCATGCTAAGTAGGAAAGGGAAGCTAAAATTGATAGAAGCAATAGTGTGTGCACCATCACCACGAAACCACAAGTAGTCCCTATTTCTCCTCCTACTATGCCTACCACTAGTGATGCTAAGTTTGACTTTGATATTGATGGTTGCAATATTTCTGAAGTGATTATGTTCTTCCAAAAGCTTGCTAGAAGTCCTGATGCTAGTGATATGCATGTTTCCTTTACCAAACACATTACAGATCCTCTTGTTAATATTAAGGAAGAGAAGCTAAAACACAAAGCTTCTATTCCTAGGAAAGTAGAAGACAGTTGGGAACCCATTATTAATATGCAAGTGAATGACTTTGATCTCAAAGCTTCATGTGATCTTGGTTCTAGTGTCTCTATTATGCCTAGGAAGATTTATGAAATGCTTGATTTGCCACCATTAGAAGATTGTTTAGATGTCCCACTCAATGATAATGCTAAGAAGAAACTCATGGGGAGTATTAATGATGTTCTCATCATGGTTAATAATGCTTATGTCCATGTGGATTTCTATGTTTTGGATGTTGAATACAATGCTTCTTGTCCTATTACTTTGGGAAGACCTTTTCTTAGAACAATTGGTGCCATCATTGATATGAAAGAGGGCACCATTAAATATCAATTTCCATTCAAGAAAGGTATTGAACACTTCCCGATGAGGAGAGAGAAGTTGCTTTTTGCTCCTCCTTTGAAAGCAAGGATTGATGTTAATGCTTCTTCATTTGAAAATACTTGATTCTTCTTGCTTCTTGTGCCTAACTTAAAGGCGTTAAAGAAAAGTACTTGTTGGGAGATAACCCAAGAGTTTTCTTGAGTATTGGAAGCTATTATTTCTGTAATGACCTCTCCTTATCCTTTTGTTTGCTTTTTGCCAAGAATGACCTCTAATGAGAGGGAAGTAAGATTTGGGGAGTTGCTGTCCCGAAACAGATTTCTGTCCTCCACCAAACAAATTCGTGAGGAGGCTGTGTAACTCGGATTGAGATAAAATTTACGAATAAATCCCCCAGTATGTTAGCTAATTTTAGTTAGTTCAACACTTTTTGATTTGAGCAATGTAAGATGTTCAAAAATCGGTTTATACCTGCTGGTCTGTTTTGACAGATTTCTGTGATTATTTGCATTTGCTTCTTATTGATTCCTTTTTGAGTTCTCTTTAGGTAAACTGAGCTTTTTGAAGGAGTTACTACAGTAGCTTGTGTTTTTTAGTGAAAAGCCTTGCTGTTTGAAAGCTTTGTCAGTGGTCTAATAACTTTTGAATAAACTAATGTTGCTAATGAAGATTGTGTGAAGTTTTGTATGAAGGAAAATTTTCAGGTGTAGAGAGAGAATGATGCAATGAGATGAAGAATGGACAAAAGCTTAAGCTTGGGGATGCCACCATGGTGTCACCCCAAGAAATATCCAAGAGGTACAAGCGTCAAAGCTTGGGGATGCCCAAGGCATCCCCTTCTTCATCAATAAAAAGCTTAGGTCTATCTAGACAATTCGTTTTTATTGTTTCATGCACAGTTGTGTTGTTCTCGGAGCGTCTTAGTTTTTTTTGCTTTGCTTAGTTTGTCTAGTCTGCTTTAGTAGTTTGGACCCCCGTTCTCGCTGTGTTGTTTTGCAAATAAGGTTGCTTGGTGTTTGGAAAGAAGTAGTAAGTTCTTGGTTGAAGTGCAAGAGGAGCTTGCATTGACAGTGACTTAGACTTTAGCATGACATGCTAGGTGTTGTTTTAGCATTATGCTTAGTGATTATTGTTGTAGCATGTCTTGTTCCAAACAATTGGGATTTCTTAGTGTGTCTTGAAGAAATTATGCGTTGTTTTAGCATGCAAAAGCATAGTATTGTGGTATTCTCCTTTGATGCTTTGCTTGGGTTGACTTGGCACATGCTTCTACCATGTTATGACTCTCACAAGTCACCATTAGCCTCTATGATCATTTAGTCCTTGACTTGTAGTACCACTCTTTGCGTTGATTAGTATGCTTTGTTGCACTGCATGATTATGGCCATTATTGCTCTCTTAGTTGGTTGCTCCTAGTCTTTTGCTAGCCTCCACTTGTATGAGTAAGTTATACTCATGCTTCCAACTCCCAAGAAACCAAGTTTTTCCAAAGTGTCCACTATAAAGTCCTATGCATGGTGAGTTACACCATTCCAAGTATATTCTTGTTTTCGGCTATCTTCCAATTAAAAACTATTTTGTTATGTGAAAACTTAGTGATTAAAGCCCTCACGAACTTGATGGCACACTTTATTCTTTGCCCCTAATAAACTTGAACCATTGTGACAACTTTGTTGTATATGCTTGCACTTATAAGTTGGAATTAGCAGAACCGTGTTGTCACGGGGAACGTTTTCAACTTTACTTGATACGGGGAACCGCTTGGGGATATTGATACGTTGGAAACGTATCTATAATTTTTGATGCTCCATGCTTGTTTAGTATCTACTTTGCTTTACTTGTCCACACTTTGAGGTGCTTTTTACATGTTTTCTGGTACTAACCTGCTAACAAGTTGCAACAGTGTCAGATGCTTGTTTTCTGCTGTTTTTGGTTTCAGAAAAGTTAGTAAAGAAATATTCTCGGAATTGGACGGGACAAAGGACAAAGTCAATTACTTTCCGTGGGGAACAAGAAGTCCAGAGGAGAGCCCGAGGCGCCGAGGCCAGACCCACCCCAGGCGCGGGTGGGCCCCACCTTGCGCCTGGCTAGGGTTTGGTCGCCCTGGCGGCCGCCTCGGTCTCCCCCTTTGCCTATAAAAGCCCCAATGCAGAAACCCTGAGTACCCGATCAGAAATCCACAAAACCATCTCAGAGTCCGCCACCATCGTCCCTAGATCGAGGGATTTGAAGTTCTTCCCAAGACCTGCCGGAGGGGAGATCATCCCGGAGGCCTTCTCTCTGGTATGATGCATGAGTAGTTCCACCTTGGACTATGGGTCCATGTAGTAGCTAGATGGTTGTATCTCCTCCTTTGTGCTTTCATGTATAGATCTTGTGAGCTTCGTTCATGATCAAGATCTAATCTATTTGTAATCATGCATGTTGTGTTTGCCGGGATCCGATGGATATTGAGATTATTATGTTGGTTTGATTAATGGTTTTGTCTTTATGATTCTATCATGTCTGTGTTGTTTGTGATCTTGTATGCTCTCCGTTGCTAGTGGTTATCTTGGCCAAGTAGTTGCTAGTGACTCCAAGAGGGGGTATTTATGCTCGATAGTGGGTTCATGCCTCTAGTTTCCAAGGGAAGTGACAATAATATCTTCGGTTGTAGATGTGTTGTTGCTACTAGGGATAAAACAACAGTCTCTTGTTCATGGAACATGTGGACTGTTTACCTTACACACTTTTCTTAAAGCAGTTGTCTGTTGCTTTCAACTTAATACTGGAGGGGGTTCGGATGATAACCTAAAGGTGGACTTCTAGTCATAGATGTAGTTGGATGGCAGTCTATGTATATTGTTGTATTGCCCAATCAACCTCATAGGATCTTTCTGACTAGTAATTGCATTGTTATGCCTTGCTCTGGCCTTGCCTGCTGTAATTTGTTTACCCTTCATGCCATGTTGTTATTTAAGGAGAGCACCTCTAGTGAACTGTGGACACCGTTCCAATCTTTACCATTGATACATCTTCCACTGTTACTTGTTTACTTGTTGCAAACCACCATTACCTTCCACACCATACATTTAATCCTTTGTTACATCAAACCGGTGAGCTTGACAACCTCACTGATTCGTTGGGGCAAAGTCTTGATTTTGTGTTGTGCAGGTCTTCGCGTTGCTTGCAACACATGTGTGACGTTTCCTTCCTCCTACTGGTTCGATAACCTTGGTTTCTTACTGAGGGAAAACTTGCTGCTGTGCTACTTCACACCTTGCTCTTGGGGTTCCAACGAAGCGCTCCTACATCAACTCAGCGCAGCCAACATATAGCTCTTTTTCCCTAGTAGAACTAGGTTTATCGAATCCTCAGAAAGCAGAAAGCAAAGTGAGATGACCTTAACGGACCTTCGGGAGTTTTAGAATTCCTATTGCGTTTTCACCGGACCAAGAGTTTGCGATCTTGTTGTTGACAATGGAGAGAGAGGGCCTAGGGTCTTCGGTTTTCACCAATAGCTGTGCAAAACATCTGATGGGAATAATAGATAGTAATAAAGTACTCATGTAATTGTTAGAGCAAGATAATTATATGTGGAAAGTGCATCCATAAACGTTATCGCCTCTGCAACCGCTTATGGCAATAACCTACTAGTCTCATCCATGGAAGAAAGAGAACTAATGATATGCATAGTAATGTCACCGTTAATCCCAAGTAAGTTCCTCACATACATCCGTACTACCCTTTCTGTCACTGGGGTTCCTATCCCGCAGATCAGTCGTTACTCACACTCCCTTTACCTGGATCAATCATCGGGGTCTTGGGTACCTCACAAGTCCTTTAGATTGAGGCAAGAGAGGGTACTACAATCATCAAGTCATACAAACTAATACATGATCCCATCTATGATAAATAACATGCACAAAAGCTACATGGCTATGCCAAAGCCCTTATCTCAAGGAGAATTACTCACACATAGAGATGAAATCGACAATCATAAACATTGTAATAGAGATCATAGAGTTGATAACAAATAGTCTTACAATGTCGCCAATTAGAGATGAGATCTACTATTACAAGTGGTGAAAGATGGCTATGGTGGTGGAGAAGGGTTTAGAGGTTTAGATCTAGATCTATTCCTACGGCGTGGCGGTAGGGAGAGTTGAGGATGAAATAAGCGATGTTGTGGAGTCGGGGGCTTGTTTCTCGTTGCCTGAAGACTCTTTATATAGGGGTCCCTTCACGAAATGTGTTCTGTTTGACCTAAGGAGGTGGGTGCAAACTATACAGCCGCATCTATACAGCGGCCGGTCGTATATAGTTGGTCGTTAAACTTTCAGTTGCCTCCTCACGGCTCCTGGTTTCTTTGGCGTGTTGGAAATCTCGTATCTTTGGCATTTATGTAGTAATTCACTCCATAATACGTCATTATCTACGCAGGCAAAAATAGCAAAAAAGGATTGCATACCCCTCTGATCATTAGACATTAGTGGCAGGAAATAGTGAGATATTTCATCAAATATATGAATAATATCTAGATTAAATGCGGACGTGGATGGCTATATTTCACAGCGATCAACCTCCCAAGCTTAAATTGATCGTCCTCGAGAAAGAAAACCAAAATCAAAAGGAAACTCATCATTTAAACTGAAACAACGAGATGATGGTCTTACTCAGGATTGGTAGTCTCATGTTTCCTCCACTTTATTAATCTAAAAAACTTTAGCATAGATAGAGTAATGGCAAGCATATCATACAGGTTTCATGAATCCTTATAACGCAACAAAATTATTATAAGCCTGGATGATTCAAAAAGAGTAAACTTTTATTCCATGTCATGTAATTAACTCATAGGCTTGCCTTTGAACAATAAAGTGTAATCATGTAAAATTAAGAGTGTGAGAGTTTGTCATGAAAAGCATATATACTAGAGTATCTCAATTCTCCCACATTAATAAATCAAGACTTTTCAAGAACTACTTTTCTATTCATTGTCCTTTAAGAATTTCAGTTCTTAAGTAATTGAGAGCATGCCAAAAAAAATCATTAGTTTATCGGGCTGAGATGGACACTCGTGGCATCACTAAAGTTGTTCATCCTTTTACATAATGATTAATCATATCTGCCAGAGGAGTGATTCCATCATGTTACAGCTACCCAGAAGTGCCAAGAATCTTACCCATTATAGCATTACTACTACCAATGTTTAATCAACTCATAGCCGAACTCTAGGAGTTTCCTCCATGAAGATTGTTCGTAGGCCAGCGGAGTTGTTGGCATCCCATGAAGTTTGACACGCATAAAGTTATATCATTCTTATGATTTACAAGTCAAACTTTGGCATGCTCACAAAAACCGCTAAACATTAATTCAATTGAACAAATATTTTCAAAGAGAGCTATCAAGTCAATAATTATTTTCGGTGGTGTCGAGTGTCTCTAGAAATAAGCTTTCAATACTAAACACTATAACACCCAAGTCTTCAATTTGTGAGACTTTTTCTTATTTTAATTGTTTAGAAAATTTTTAGGCAAGACTTGGTTAACTACAAGAGCTGGAACAAAACGTACCCATTTAAATTCCCATGCAAACAAAATTTTACTACAATATAGAGACTCACTCCACCGATATAACATCTCAACATTACTACTAACTAGCATGGGTTTCTCAAACTTCAAAGGTGGGGAGTCATAAGGCATACCTCTCATGTTTGGTTCCACTTCTCTCTTCCCTTTTTATTTGTTTCTTGGAAACTCGAAGCCAATTACTCTCCTGCAAATCAACGAGAACTTAGAGGCGGAAAGAAAAAGAGAGAGGGAAAATAAAGATAAACAGAAAAATCTTTTTGTGGTTTTTGAGAAGGGGAATTAAAGAATAGAAAATTGGGGGCAAAGCTTGGCTTGAAAATCTCAAACAAAGTAAAACAACTAAGTTAAAGTGTTGGGGAAACCAACACGAGTGCTTATAAAATCAAATAAAAGCATAACCTCGAAATTAATATAAAGAAAAATCAAAATGAAAATAAAAATATAAAACAGATAGAAAACCTCCCCAAGCTTAGGCTTTTGCAAGCCCTTCAAATCACTGTCGTGGGGGAAAAAGTTGTAACTCCAGTCCGCAAATTGAGTTGAAAGGTTACTTGTTGTTTCTCGGAGGTTTGGGGCGAGATTGTGCATTCCCTCCATAGTCCCTCCAAGTTCATGAAAATCTTGATATGTAGCAAACTGGTTTGGTGGCTGCTGCTCCTGATGAGGGACTTCTTGGTCCTCATCCTGCTCTGGAATCTCTTCCTCAGTTTGGTGTTGCTCAACCTACAATTCATAAAGCACACGTCCTTCCTCGGTAGAGAAAACATAATTAGGCAAGGGAGCAGGGTAGATACGCCTAGCTCCAGCAATATGCAGATAATAAATACCACCTCTCCTAGTAAGCATTCCACAAGCTCTCAAAGTAGAGTAACCAATACGTCGCTCACCTAGCACCGACTGTAACTCACCTAAGTCGATGCCCAATGCATTGACAAGCATGGTGATGACGCCTCCACAAGTGGTTGGTCCTTGGTTTTGGTGGGATTGGTACTCCAAGTAGCGCACAAGTATTGTGCCCAAGTGAAGTGACAAGTTGTCATAGTTGAAAGCAGATTTTGCAAGGACTAAGATGTCCTCCTCGTTGAGTCTTGTAAACTCATTACGTTCCTACAGAGTGTTAGCAATAGCATAGAACAAATAACGAATAGCAGGATGTTGAATATTCTTCCCTCTGCTAACTCTAGAAGTAAGGATCATTCTATTATAACAGAGTTCAGGGGAAGGTTCCATGTTGGTAAAAGCTGCGTGCAGAGCATTAGGATCATTGTTAGGTAAACCAAAACAATTGCACCATTCATCAAGTGTTAGAGAATAATTGTTGTTCATGAGTCGGAAAGAAATCTTATCCTCCCCATGACATGACTTAACGGTGCTTTCCAAAGAGCTAAGAAATTCAATGATTAACCAAAGATAGGTTGGTGCATCATTGAATATAAAGGTTTGCAGGACAACTCTACTGCAAAGTAAATTAAAGTCATCAGAAATACCGAGTTGGTTCAAAGTGATGAGGCAAGCCCACTTGGTTGCCTTGACTTCTCGGTTTTTTATCCTATTGAAATGATCACGGTGGGCTTCGTTCTTGAATCGAATACCCATGTGTTCCTGAGCTGCAGCCAGAGAAGAACTAGCTGCGGCAAAAGCACGTGTCTGGCTCCTCGTGTTCATCTTCTAAAAATAATAAAAGAGACAAATATAAAACTTTTTGATCCAACAGTAATAGTCGTAGTATAATCCTCATCATAGAACACTAAAGAATCTCCTCAATATATTAATCTAGGCAAGATAATCATGGCAATAGTTCAAATATAAGTCTCACCTTAGATTGATAATGATAATAGATCAAAGATGAATTTGCAAAAAGTAATTAGAGGACCGGAGGATAAACATACCGTAGATCACTTGTGTGCGAGGAATTCAAACGAAATCAAGCAGGGGTGAAGATACCTTGAGGTTTTGAGAGAGTTTAGAGGTAGAAGAGAGAAAAAGGATTGTGTTTTTGATGATTTGGGTACCTCCCCAAGCGTTTAAGTGGTCGGACGTAACTATATGGCGGGAACAGGACGTTCCGACCATATAGTTGGTCTGACGGCAAAATTTTAGGGTTTCTGTCTGGCGGCTGTAACTATACGGCGACAACTATATGGTCGAAACTTTTGTTTCCACCATATAGTTGGTCGTCAAACCTTCTGTACTCTGGGATGAAAAATTGTCCATGGGTAACATAACTATACGGCGGGAATTTTTATTCCTGTCGTATAGTTGGTCATTAACCTTTCTGTACACATCAAAAAAATTCTATTTCTTCGTATATTACTTTTTATACTGAAACTTAGCGAAACACCTTGTTTTGTTAAAAAAAGACAGACTAAAATTTCGACCAACTATGGCATATATAAAACAGGAATTTTTAGTACCGCTGAATCTCTTCCTCTCACTAGAGTTTTCTAGCACTCTTTATTTATATAAAACTTAGACTAAAACTTAAAAACTTATATCAAACCTTTATTTCATATGGGTTGCCTTTCATGCAACGCTCTTTTATGGTCAATAGCTTGACCTTGATATCGTTCACTTAGGCCATATGAGTGGAACACCCACTCCGAAGTAATTGGCCTTCAAAGTGATGGCCTCCTTATCATCTTGGTTGGCTTTCTTTTTCCCGGGGAAATGAATAACAAAAGGATCCCGCGAAAGCAATTGAAGCTTCACGTTCCCTTCATGCAAATTGATCAAAGCCTTAATAGTTCTTTAGAAAGGACGACCTAATATGATAGGGGTAGTAGCATCTTCAGGCATGTCAACAATAACAAAATCAATAAGAGTAGGACAACCTTTAATGTGAACTAAAGTATTTTCCTTTATGTCTACTACTTGTTTATAGGTAGAATCTGCTAGATGTAATTTCAGTTCGGTGATTTCAAAAGAGCCAAGATTTAACTTGTTAAAAGGACTCTTTGAAATTGTTGAAACACTTGCACCTAGATCACATAGTGCAGCTATTTTATTAGTCCCAATTTTAATTTTAATGGTAGGCTCAAATATATCATCTAGCTTAACAGGCAATTTTTCAGCAGTTTTCTTGTATTCTTCTTCAATTTCACGTACCTTTATTACTACCTGATTAACGAAGTGTTGATACATGACTTCTTCATTTCCTTCACTTACTAGAATCTTGACATTGATCCTTTTTACAAGATCTTCAACAATGTAGTTTGGTGAAGGAGCATTGCTATAATCAAGTTTTTCGGGCTCCTCCCTTTGGATTCTTATCATCTTGAGCTGTTCAACTAGATTTGGCTCAGCTTTACCTGCAAATTTTGCTAGAATGAGAGTTTGACTCTTGGTTATATTACCTAGTTGTGCCTCAACGATCCTTGTTCTTTCTTGGAGGGCCTGCAAATCATTTCTTAAACTAACAGCTTGGTTAGATAATTTACCAAGCATAGCATCATGAATCTCTGTAATTTTGACTAGAATATTGTTTGCTCATTTTGTGAGTCCTTACAAGCTTTAAGAGTTTCTTGGAGACTAGTATTTCTTGATGCGATATTATTATTAGAGCTACCTCTGGACTAGAGTAGTATTTCTGAAAGTTTGGATTGTAATTATTCTTCCAAGCAGGGTTATAGTCATTACGAGCTACGAAGTCTACTTCTTCAATAGTTGGTTCTAGAGTAGTTCTTACCGGGGTTTCCTTACCTTTAACGGCTAATATAAGCTCATCCAACTTGGAATTAAGTTCATCATTCTCTTGAGGTGTGACGGAGTTTACCTTCTTCGTGTTTGATATTTCTACATGCCATTGGGCATGTTTATCTTGCATATTGTCTGGTAGCTGATTTGCTTCGGTAATTTGCTTACCCATAAATGTTCCTCCAGCTGCAGTATCTAGCATAGACTTAGAAACAAGGTTAAGACTTAATAGTATTATAAAATAAATGGAGAATTAACCAATCTTCCATCCCATGGATGGGACAGTTTCTCATGCATTCTTTCATTCTCTCCCATGCAAGCGCTAGTGGCTCACGCTCTTCCTGTCTAAAACCAATAATATTAGATCTGAGTTGCATAATCTTTGCAGGTGGAAATAATTTAGTCATAAATAAAGAAGTATATTCCACCCATGATGCAGTAGTATTTCTAGAGAAAGATAGCAACCATTCTTTTGCTCTTCCTCCAGAGAGAAAGGAAATAAGCACAATTTTACCACATCGAGGTCAACATCTTTAATGCGCATCATATGACATATTTCAGTGAAAGTATTCAAGTGCATACCTGCATATTCTACAGCAGAGCCTCCAAATTGATTCTGTTGAACCAAACTTCAATAGTGGGGCATAATTTTATAATCTTTAGTAGTAATTGTTGGCCGAGTAATAGGAGTATGCAAATAATCATTGTTAGGAGTTGAAAACTCCCCAAGCTTCTTTTCAGCCATACTTCCTATGTTTTTGTATTTTATTAAACTAGTACTAATGGTGATAAAGAAATAATTAAGAAGACTAACTATTTTTTTTGGTTTTCAAATGAAAACTGAAAGCAAACTAACAAAATTAAAAATGAGAATTTAAAACTAGCAAGCTTCGTACTAACCTCACCAGGGTAGCTATTGCTTCCTCGATAACGGCGTCAGAAAAAGGGTTGATACCTTCGATCCGGATTACGGATGTAGTATAGCTCTTTTTCCCTAGTAGACCTAGGTTTATAGAATCCTAGGGAAGCATAAAGCAAAGTGAGATTATGTTAACTGACCTTCGAGAGTTTTAGAATTCCTATTGCGTTTTCACTGGACCAAGAGTTTGCGATCTTATTGTTTTTGTTATTGTTGAAGATGGAGAGAGAGAAGGCCTAGGGTCTTTGGTTTTGACCAATGGCTAATAAATAGTAATAAAGTACTCATGTAATTGTTAGAGCAAGATAATTATATGTGGGCAGTGCATCCACAAATGTTATCGCCTCCGCAACCGCTTATGGCAATAACCTATTAGTCTCATCCATGGAAAAAAGAGAACTAATGATATGCATCGTGATGTCACCGTTAATTCCAAGTAAGTTCCTCACATACAGTCGTACTACCCTTTCTGTCACTGGGGTTCCTATCCTGCAGACCAGTCGTTACTCACACTCCCTTTACCTGGATCAATCCTCAGGGTCTTGGGTACCTGATAAGTCCTTTAGATTGAGGCAAAAGAGGGTACTACAATCATGAAGTCATACAAACTAATACATGATCCCATCTATGATAAATAACATGCACAAAATCTACATGGCTAGGCCGAAGCCCTTAGCCCAAGGAGAATTACTCACACATAGAGATGAAATCGACAATCATAAACATTGTAATATAGATCATAGAGTTTATAACAAATAGTCTTACAATTTCGCCAATTGGAGATGAGATCTACTATTACAAGTGGTGGAAGATGGCTATGGTGGTGGAGAAGGGTTTAGAGGTTTAGATCTAGATCTATTCCTCCAGCGTGGCGGCAGGGAGAGTTGAGGATGAAAGAAGCGATGTTGTGGAGTCGAGGGATTGTTTCTCGTCGCCTGAAGACTCTTTATATAGGGGTCCCTTCACGGAAGTTGTTCTGTTTGACCTAAGGAGGTCGGTGCAAACTATACGGCCGCAACTATACATCGTCGGGCCGTATAGTTAGTCGTTAAACTTGTAGTTTCCTCCTCACGGCTCCTGGTTTCTTAGGCGTGTTAGAAATCTCGTACCTTTGGCATTTATGTAGTGATTCCCTCCATAATACGTCAGTATCTGTGCAGGCAAAAATAGCAAGAAAGGATTGCATACCCCTTTGATCATTAGGCATTAGTGGCAGGAAATAGAAAGATATTTCATCAAATATATGAATAATATCTAGTTTAAATGTGGACGTGGATGGCTATATTTCATAGCCATCATCTGTACGCCTAGAATGTGAAGTCGTGGAGCAGCGTTTTGGTGCCAGGACGCCAGAAGGGCAAGCCGAGGCAGCAGATGGAGGGCTATTATATGTTGTACGCTGACTACTTCGCCGATGAACCATTGCACGACGAGGCAGTGTTTCAGCGCCGATTTAGGATGAGCAGGGACCTCTTCCTCAAGATTTTTTATGCCATCTGGGACTTTGACAACTATTTCATATGCAAGAAGAACTGCACCGACATGGTGGGAAATTTCTCGTTATAGAAGTGCACGGTGGCTATGAGAATGCTGGCATATAGAGCTCCCGGTGACACACATGATGATTATCTCCGCATGGCTGAGTCCACGACCATTGATTGTCTGTACAGGTTTTACAGGGCAGTGATTGTAGTGTTTGGGCCAAAATATCTGAGATCACCCAATGCCGAATACACTTCCCGAATCCTTAGAATCAATGAAGCTAGAGGATTCCCTGGGATGCTTGGAAGTATCGACTGCATGCATTGGAAATAGAAGAACTATCCGTTTTCTTAGCAGGGAGCGTACAAAGACAACAAAGGAGGTTATAGTGTGATACTTGAGGCAGTGGATACACAGGATCTCTCGATTTGACACTCCTTCTTTGGCATGCCAGAATCCAACAACGACATCAATGTCCTGTAGTGCTCGCTTGTCTTCTCCAAGCTTGTTGAGGGCCATGCCCCGATGGACTATGTGATCAATGGCCACCACTACAAGGGCTACTAAGTGGCAGATTGCATTTATCTAAGATGGTCAACATTTGTGAAGACTCTCTCAAGCCTATGATTGGAAGGCAAGCTTGATACGTCGGAAACATATCTATAATTTTTGATGTTCCATGCTTGTTTAGTATCCACTTTGCTATGTTCTGTCTACACTTTGAGGTATTTTTATATCTTTTCTGGAACTAACCTATTAACAAGTTGCCACAGTGCCAGTTGCCTGTTTTCTTCTGTTTTTGGTTCCAGAAAGGCAGAAAATCAATATTCTCGGAATTGGACAGGACAAAAGCCAAAGTTATTAATTTTCCCGGAGCAACACGGAAAGTTATTAGGGGGGACATAAAGTCTCTGTTCCGGCACCCTGCCGGGACGAGGAAGTGCCCCCGGAGCCATCTCCATCGATCTCCATCGCCATCTTCATCACCGTTGCTTATTCCCATGATGAGGAGGGAGTAGTTCTTCCTCGAGGCTAAGGGCTCTACCGGTAGCTATGCGTTCATCTCTCTATCTATACATGATCTTGTTGTGGTCATGAGCTTTGTAATCAAGTAGATCCACCTTGCTACTCAAGTGCTTCAATAGATCTCTGCTCTCCCCATGTGTGTGAAAGTGACAGCGTGCACGCCATGGTGGCACTTAGGTTTGAGTCTACATAAATACTCTTTGTGCTTTAATAGATCTATGCTTTTCCCCACGTGTGTGAAAGTGACAGCGTGCATACCGTGTGTGGCACTTTGGCTAGATTGAATATTTGTTATGAGTTATATTTGGAGTTGGATGTCTATATAAAATTGTGGTGTTTATATGAATCATGTAGCGCTTCTGGTGACAGTGTGGGGTTATATAGATTGGGGAAGGCCCTACCGTGGATTAGAGTGTCCAACTGGAGAGTAGTTAAGAGTAGTATCATGAAGAGAGGATATTTATATGAGAGAGTGTTCACTAGTGAAAGTATGATCCCTAGGCCTTGTTCCTAAACATTGAAACACCGTTTGCATCTAGATCTGTTGCATGTTTGTTTGCTTGCTTCCTTCTTGTTTCCTTTAGACTTTAGCTCACCATCAAGCTCTTTTTCTAGCACCGTTACCACTTGTATTTCACTATCTCTTCGCCGAACTAGTGCACCTATACACCTGACAAGTGTATTGGGTGTGTTGGGGACACAAGAGACTTCTTGTATCTTGATTGCAGGATTGCTTGAGAGGGAATACCTTTGACCACTTCCTCCCTGAGTTCGATAAACCTTGGGTAATCCACTTAAGGGAAACTTGTTGCTGTTCTACAAATCTCTGCACTTGGAGGCCCAACAACTGTCTACAAGAATAGAAGTTCGATAAACCTTGGTATTCATCATTTGTAAACATACCATCATTGGAAGGAACATGGATATCACTAATAGCACAACAACTATTAATATCATCATTTTCAGAATTGGTACCAAAGAGATTTTCAATAACAAAAGTGGTGTGCTTTTCCCAATCATGATCACTAATATAGGTAATAGGCATAGGAACATCATCTAGTTCAGACTCATCAGCAAAAACTATGATAGAAGCAACATGCTTAGAGGAAGATACCGTTTCCTCTCTCATTTTACTCCTCCTCCTCTTCTTCTTCTTCTTCCTCTTCTTCTCCTCTTTAGGAGGGAGAGGCTTGAAAGGAAGCTTCTCCACATACCCTAGTTTATTGTTAGAGACAATAGAAGAAACTCTGGAGGATTCCTCCTTTTCATTAATAAGATCAAAACTCATATCAGTCCTGTCATATTTTGGTAAAATATCATCTTTTATAAGATTTTGTATGTAAGTATTCGCATGGCAATTATCAACACAATAAATATGACACCCATGCAGGACACAATTCATACCAAAAGCACCGCCGTCACCGAAGGGGAGATTAGGGGGACAGAAAGTATCTGTTCCGGCACCCTGCTGGGACGAGGAAGTGCCCCCGGAGCCATCTCCATCGATCTCCATCGCCATCTTCATCACCGTTGCTTATTCCCATGATGAGGAGGGAGTAGTTCTTCCTCGAGGCTAAGGGCTCTACCGGTAGCTATGTGTTCGTCTCTCTCTATACATGATCTTGTTGTGGTTATGAGCTTTGTAATCAAGTAGAGAAACTTCTTTGGTAGACATGAGTGCTTTTGGTATGAATTGTGTCCTGCATGGGTGTCATATTTATTGTGTTGATAATTTCCACGTGAATACTTACATACAAAATCTTATAAAAGATGACATTTTACCAAAATATGATAGGACTGATATGAGTTTTGATCTTATTAATGAAAAGGAGGAATCCTCCAGAGTTTCTTCTATTGTCTCTAACAATAAACCAGGGTATGTGGAGAAGCTTCCTTTCAAGCCTCTCCCTCCTAAAGAGGAGAAGAAGAAGAAGAGGAGTAAAATGAGAGAGGAAACGGTATCTTACTCTAAGAATGTTGCTTCTATCATATTTTTTGTTGATGAGTCTGAACTAGATGATGTTCCTATGCCTGTTACCTATATTAGTGATCATGATTGGGAAAAGCACAACACTTTTGATATTGAAAATCTCTTTGGTACCAATTCTTAAAATGATGATATTAATAGTTTTCTTGAGTCTTGGAAGTTATTACTTTAGTAATAACTTCTCCTTATCCTTTTTGTTTGCTTTTTGTGCCAAGAATGACCTCTAATGAGAGGGAAGTAAGATTTGGGGAGTTGTTGTCCCGAAACAGATTTCTGTCCTCCACCATAAAAATTCGTGAGGAGTCTCTGTAACTAGGATTGAGCTCAAACTTTACGAATAAATCCTCCAGTATGTTAGATAACTTTCGTTAGTTCAATAATTTTTGATTTGAGCAACAGAAGATGTTCGAAAAAAATCGGTTTCTACCTGCTGGTCTGTTTTGACAGATTTCTTCCATTATTTGCATTTGCTTCTTATTGATTGCTTTTTAGGTTCTTTTTGGGAAATTGAGCTTTTTGAAAGAGTTGCTATAGTAGATTTTGTTTTTAGTGAAAAGTCTTGCTGTTCCAAAGCTTTGCCAGAGGTCTAATATCTTTTGAATACACTAATGTTGCTAATGAAGATTGTGTGAAGTTTTGTATGAAGGGAAAATTTGCAGGTGTAGAGAAAGAATGATGTAATGAGATGAAGAATGGACAAAAGCTCAAGCTTAGGGATGCCACTCCGGTGTCACCCCAAGAAATATCCAAGAGGTACAAGCGTCAAAGCTTGGGGATGTCCAAGGCATCCCCTTCTTCATCAATAAAAATCTAAGGTCTTTCTAGACACTTCGTTTTTATTGTTTCATGCATTGTTGTGTTGTTCTTAGAGCGTCTTAGTTTTTGATTTTGGTCTTCGTTTGATTAGTTTGCTTGAGTAAGTTGTTTGGTTACACCTCACTTCTTTTGGAGAGAGACACACTCTGTTTTCATTGCCTAGAACACTCTAGTTTTCATTCTTATTGTTTTGTGAGTGTTCTCTTTTGCTAGCACTGTGTTTAACCTTAGTTTTCTTGTCCTTTCAGATTAGAACTTTTTATTTCTACTTTGTGGATTTGTGAGACAAGCTCACTGGTCTTTATTGATTATTATCTTTGTGAGTTGTTTCAAATAAGTTGATTGGTGTTGGAAAAGAGTAGAAAGTTTCATGCTTATAGTGGTACAAAAGTGAGCTTGCTTTGACTGTGTCTTAGACTTTATCATGACATGGGTGTTGTTTTGTTCTTATGCTTAGTGATTATTGCTGTAGCATGTCTTGTTCCAAACAATTGGGATTGCTTAGTGTGCCTTGAAGAAATTATGTGTTGTTTTAGCATGCAAAAGCATAGTATTGTGGTATTCTCCTTTGATACTTTGCTTGGATTGACTTGGCACATGCTCACACCATGTTATGACTCTCACAAGTCACCATTAGCCTCTATGATTATTTAGTCCTTGACTTGTAGTACCATTCTATGCTTTGATTAGTAATGCTTTGTTGCTCTGCATGATTATGGCCATTATGCTCTCTTAGTTGGTTGCTCCTAGTCTTTTGCTAGCCTCCACTTGTATGAGTAAGTTCTACTCATGCTTCCAACTCCCAAGAAACCAAGTTATTCCAAAGTGTCCACTATAAACTCCTATGCATGGTGTGTTACACCATTCCAAGTATATTCTTGTTTTCAGCTATCTTCTAATTAAAAACTATTTTGTTATGTGAAAACTTAGTGATTAAAGCCCTCACGAACTTGATGGCACACTTTATATTCTTTGCCCCTAATAAACTTGAACCATTGTGACAAATTTGTTGTATATGCTTGCACTTATAAGTTGGAATTAGCAGAACTGTGCTGTCACGGGGAATGTTTTCAACATTGCATTTGTACTTTGTACTCAGTTGATATCATGCTATTTTGTCTATGGATGTCACTAGTGTGAAATAAACAGGGAAATTGTAAGTCCATGGAGTTTGTATTCTGTGTTAGAAAAACGCCTGGGCCGCTAGCCTAAGCCATGCCTAATCATGGTGGAAACTTGCAGCATCACCATAGTGAGCTATCTATGAAGCATCCTCAATAAAAATCTATGCATATGCTAAATAAAAAGATTGCTGAGATGCTCATTGTCTGCTTGCCTTGTCATTTTGGTTATGGGAAAGCTCCTGTACCATGTGCGAGGGGTACCCCGTTGGCGGTTCTCAATGATATGCAAATACTTACAATGACAAGAACTTACCTGGGCCCAAAGTTGAGTATGTATGAGGTGTGGCCCTCGTATTCAAGGGACTTGAGATTGCCAACTTATACTTCATCAATCATATACTCCATTTTTGCCACTTTAACCTTAATCACTTCAAGATGCTTATGATAGGGGAAATGAGGGCTGAAAGCTAACAAGTACCATAATTTTTTGAAGCTCCTTTTGAAACTTGTAATCCCTGCTTCCCTTTATGAAAGTCCTTTTTTCCACCACTATTGAGTCTCCACCTTCTACCTTTAGGCACCATTAAGAGAGCATAGTTGTTATTCTGTATACAATGTTCCAAAGCTTATTGATTGATGCATATTATGATATTACTTGTTCTTGTGCTATTTGTTTCTAGTCACCCTTGTGAACTTTGAAGGTGTCCTATGCATCTATATTGCTACTCTATGAGGGAAAAGTTGATTGCCACTATGCCATGTTTTCTGTATGTGAAACAAACAAACGTTTTTCAATGCATGTTATTCACGATCTTTGTTTGTAGCCTTTCATGTTGCATGCATAGTTACTATGTCCTATTGTTAGAACTCCATTATTTCATGCACATGTTTAGAGTTCTTTGATCCTAGCTTTCAATGCTTGCAAATGGTTTGATCTTGGTTTCGATGGTGCATGTCACCTCAAAAATTATTCTTTTTTATCACTTACCCACTTGAGGACGACCAGGAGTTAAGCTTGGGGATGCTTGATACGTCGGAAACGTATCTATAATTTTTGATGTTCCATGCTTGTTTAGTATCCATTTTTCTATGTTCTATCTACACTTTGAGTTATTTTTATATCTTTTCTGGAACTAACCTATTAACAAGTTGCCACAGTGCCAGTTTCTTGTTTTCTTCTATTTTTGGTTCCAGAAAGGCAGAAAATCAATATTCTCGGAATTGGACGGGACAAAAGCCAAAGTTATTAATTTTCCCGGAGCAACACGGAACCACGAAGCAGAGCCAGAGGGGGGCCACAGGGTGGCCAAACCTCCCTAGGCGCGGGCAAGCTCTGGGGGCGCCCAGAGGGGGTGTGCGCCCCCTGGAACCCCACCTACCTTGATTCCTGCGCCTATAAGAGCCCCCCGATGAGAAAACCCTAGACATCCAGCGGAAATACACGAAAACCTCCGTAGCACCGCCGCCACCAAGGGGAGATTAGGGGGACAGAAAGTCTCTGTTCCGGCACCCTGCCGGGACGGGGAAGTGCCCCCGGATCCATCTCCATAGATCTCCATCGCCATCTTCATCACCGTTGATGATTCCCATGATGAGGAGGGAGTAGTTCTTCCTCGAGGCTAGGGGCTCTACCGGTAGCTATGTGTTCATCTCTCTCTCACTATGCATGATCTTGTTGTGGTCATGAGCTTTGTAATCAAGTAGATCTACCTTGCTACTCAAGTGCTTCAATAGATCTCTGCTCTCCCCATGTGTGTGAAAATGACAGCGTGCATGCCATGGTGGCACTTAGGTTTGAGTCTACATAAATATTCTTTGTGCTTTAATAGATCTATGCTTTTCCCCAAGTGTGTGAAAGTGACAGCGTGCATACCGTGTGTGGCACTTTGGCTATATTGAATATTTGTTATGAGTTATATTTGGAGTTGGATGTCTCTATGAAATTGTGGTATTTGTTGGAATCATCTAGCGCTCAGGGTGACAGTGTGAGGTTATCTAGATTGGGGAAGGCTCTACCGTGGATTAAAGTGTCCAACCGGAGAGTAGTTAAGAGTAGTATCATGAAGAGAGGATATTTATACGAGGGAGTGTTCACTAGTGAAAGTATGATGCCTAGGCCTTGTTCCTAAACATTGAAACACCGTTTGCATCTAGATCTGTTGCATGTTTGCTTGCTTCCTTCTTGTTGCCTTTAGTCTTTACCTCACCGTCAAGCTCTTTTCTGGCACCGTTACCACTTGTATTTCACTATCTCTTCGCCAAACTAGTACACTTATACACCTGACAAGTGTATTGGGTGTGTTGGGGACACAAGAGACTTCTTGTATCTTGATTGCAGGATTGCTTGAGAGGGAATACCTTTGACCACTTCCTCCCTGAGTTCGATAAACCTTGGGTAATCCACTTAAGAGAAACTTGCTGCTGTTCTACAAACCTCTGCACTTGGAGGACCAACAACTGTCTACAAGAATAGAAGTGCGTAGACATCACAAGCCAACTTGCCAAGGAACAAGAAGCTTGCAGGAAGGATATCGGGCGGGCATTTGGTGTGCTCCAAACTCGATTTGCAGTTGTTCGGTTCCCCATTCTGACCTAGTCGCATGAGCGAATGTGGGAGGTGATGAATGCCTATGTGATGTTACACACCATGATCATTGAGTACGAGAGAGGGGAACTAGTGCTTGATGATGACAATAAATCATATTTCAGACATGGTACTCTTGTAGAGACTGATCACTAGGTGCCAATATCGTGGCTAACTTTGTTGCTATGCGTCAAGAGATCCGAAATCCGCATGTGCATCAACAATTGCAGGATGATCTAGTTGAGCACGTGTGGATGCTCAAAGGCAACACCTAGTTTGAGGTGTTCTTGTGTTTAAAAACTTGTTAAATTATTATTTGCTATACGTGTGTCGAATTTGTTTTGTGCGCCAAACTATGTGATAAATTGGCCGAACAATTATTATGTGTGAAAATTTGGTCAAACTGTAAAAAATATTGACCGAACTATAAAAATGTTGGCTAGAATTGTGAAAATTTATGCGAATTTGGCCAATTTTACTGTAATAGCCGATCCTAAGGATGTCAAGCTAGGGTTATGGCTGGGAATTGGCGGTCCCCAGACCAAATCGCTCACCTAATCCAACGAATAAAACCGTCTGGCCCCCTCCAACGAGTGAAGATGCTCTAAACTCGCGATGCTTGTGGTAAGATGCTCGGAGCGCTATGCTCGTGGTAAGATGATCGGGAGCTGCGTGATGCTTTGAAAGGTGAAGCAAGACACCTTGAGGTATGTGAACGTTTCCCATTGAAGATTCTCCTTTCACGCTCTTTTCGCTTATTTCACATTGCAAATACTGTTCTAAAAATGTGACCGAAGGGTAAGGAATGTTTCTCATATTGTGGCTGAACTCGCCTTCCATCTCCCCGAACCTTTGTTGCTTTGTTCTCTAGTTGCATCAAACTTTTCCTTTTTTGAACTTCTTTTAATGATCTGATTTTTTAATTTCGTTGCATCAAACCTTGTTATAGAAATAGCGTTGAGAGATTAAAATGGGACGAGGCTGGGTTGAATCAAAACTGAATTCAGATACCCTTCGATCCAAATTAATGTTTTTAGATTTATTTAGATGAATTTTTAATGTTAGTATACCAAATTTATTCATAAAAATAAATAAATGAAAAAAAAACATGACTCCTTCGGCCGAACACGCATCTTTGTTCCTGGCAACTAGGCAAAAGGCACTATCCACTTGAGAGTGGAGTGGCGACCGCTGGTCAGTGGCCGCAACACAAACAACTCTTCCCCTCCAAGTCCAGCCAGAGCGCCCCTCAGGTCCCCAACCCCCACCATGCCGGCCCGCTCCTTCGACGACGCGCTGGCCGCGGCGCGCCCGTTCCTCCGCGGCGAGGAGTCGGACTCCGACCCGGCCCTCCCCGCCCTCGCCGCCGTGCTGCGCGCCGCCGGCGCGGGCGAGTGCTGGCACAAGCACGGCACCTTCCTGGCCCACCTCCTCGAGGTCCACCGGATCCTCCGCCTCTGGGCGGCCCCCGACGCCGTGTGCCGCTGCGGCCTCTACCACTCCGCCTACTCCAACTCCTACGTCAACCTCGCCATCTTCGAGCCAGACGTCGGCCGCGCCCGCGTCGCCGGAGTCGTGGGGGACGAGGCCGAGCGGCTCGTCCACCTCTTCTGCGTCGTCCCGCGCCAGCAGATCATACACGACGACCTGCTCTTCCACTACGCCGACGAGGACCTCGTGGCGGACCTGGCCCGCTCCGAGGAGTCCGTCCGGGACGCGCGACAAGGGGTGTTCCAGGAGGACGAGCCCTGGCGCAGCAAGATCCAGCGGCTCCTCCCGGCCGCCGGCGTCACTGTCAAGCACATCAGGTCTGCTTTTATTGTGAATTTGTGATAGAATTTCTGCTGCCGCTTGCTTGCTTGAAATCAGTAATCTCGTCATGTCCAGAGTATTTACTACTGTAGTCAGAAATACTGAACTGAACAAAGTTGTGCAGTGTTTGGAAATACTGACTGATATATACAGTTCATTGAGAAAAACAGGATAATAGCTTAAGAATTGAGGATCAGGTACTCTTATCTAGCTGACCACTATAAGTTTTAAGATTCAGGATCAGGTGATTAGGCCTTCATAAGTACTTGTCAAGAATTTAGGATCTATCTTATAACGCACCAAGGGTCCTCGCCTTTCAAAATGATACGGAAATTTTGTTGTCATGCAACTTTGTTTCAAGCACTTTATACAGGTCAAAAATCTCATTTTCCTGTCACAGAAAAAGTTTGAACAGTATTTACTGTCTTGTCAAAAAGATTTAGAACATTATGTGGCAACTTTCCCATACATGTTAACTTGGAAGTCTGGATGATTGCTATTTTATTTTTCTGTCTCTGCTGCAACCAATGTTGTCAAAATACTTGCAATAATTCATGATTAACTATTTTGAACACAATTTACACAAAAAATTGTCTGTTCCGAACCTCTAAAATCAGAATATATGCAGTCGAGTAAGCGAAAGAAAATTGCTAATCAAACTCCCTATTCCTTATCCAAACTAAATGAAACTTTTGATTTCAGAAAAGGTGGGTCTGCATCCACTGTGCACCAGGACTGATGTGAATCATTACCCTGCAGGACCGGTGAGGATGTGGCTCTCTCTAGGCGGGTAGCAGCGACATTCCTTCTGATGACAATGGCAGACTTCAGTGACCAGCTGTTCGACTGGCAGGACCGCCTCTTCGACAACACCAACGGCCGCCTTGAGTTCCGAGGCAACACCTGGACGTCGTTGTGGCCTGGCACCGGCAAGCCCGGCCTCTGGACTACGTCCATCTCCCGCATGGGCGCGCTCTACAGCCTCATCGTGCGCGAAGAGGAGATATACATTGCTCAACGGGCACACACCACAAGCCAAGAAGGCGTTGACCCTGCTACACGCGACGAGGACATCGCCCTAGTGATCCCTCCGGTATTCGATGGCTGCACCAAGGTGCTTAACGCCGATGACCAGAAGGCAGCACGAGAACTCTACTGGGATGCAGTGTGCAGCGATGAGGAGGCGACAGACAGGTGCAAAGTTGAGGAGCTCCTCCGGCAGAGCATCGCCAAGAACCCATTTGTCGGGGAACCTCGGCTGGTCCTCGCTCAGGTGTGCCTCAACACGGAGATGTATGAGGAGGCGCAGGAGCAGGCGGAGGAAGGCCTGAAACTGCTGCTGGAGTGGGGGAGCAGCTGGGACAAGAGGATGCCATGGGAGGGGTGGGTGTCCTGGGGCAGAGCGATGCTGACCAAGGCCAAGGAGAAGGACTGGCCTCGTACCTCCTTCGGCATCCTCAGCCTAGGCCTTGTCAAGTAGGTGCTTTGTGTTATGATCTCGGCATATGGTTAGCACGAAAGGTATGGAATGATAAAGCTGCAGCAATTGAATAAATGATTTCACAAACATCAGGGTGGATTTACCATTTACCCTGTGAAAAAATGTACAATTGTGATTATCGTATACCTAGTGTATTGATGTCTAAAATTATACCTAGTGTATTGATGTCTAAAATTATACCTAGTGTATTGATGTCTAAAATTATACCTAGCGTATTGATGTCTAAAATTATACCTAGTGCATTGATGTCTGTACATAAGTCTCAGTACTGTTTTTCTTATATTATCAACACCAATACTCTCCGGTGTCCCTACAAGTTAAATGACCAGGACATTATATAATTACTTTTAAATGTACTGTATCCACACCAAATCAAGGAGGACAAGTATCCAACCAAATTTGATTTTAAGATTTTAGGAAATCAAAGACTTACCAGAATACAGGGCATTGAATTATCTACCCTGACAGCATAGAACTTTGCTACACATTAACTGCAAAATTCTCTCCACTGATGACATTAACAAACATATGTAGCAAGCTGTGATGCATTATACTCCCTCCGTTTGAAAATATAAGATATTTTAGGTTTGTGAAGGAAATGTATCTAGACACCTTTTAGTGTGTAGGTTCAAATGAATCTGCACAGGCCCCGTGGTGTGGTTCTGGTCTCGCGTTCTTCCCCATGCTGGAGACCCTGCCTCCACCTCCGCTGGGGCCGCCTACCTCGCTCGAGCAGCCGACGTACGCTCGTGCTCCCCAGCAACCTCTCCTCTGGGAGCGCCGGTGTCAGCCCGCGGATGGCGACGGCACCACGCGCGCAAGCCATTCAAGAGATCGTTCCGGCCATCCTGCCGCCGCTGCTCACGGCAGGCCTTCTCTTTTCGATCCCATGGATCCTCTCTTGCTCCAGTTGTACGTTCCTCCGCTTGCTTCCACCTGAACTCCAGCTCACCCTAGCTCGCACAACCACTATTTCCACTGAGACGAGGAAGACACAACTCCATGTGATCTCAGCCGGAGACGAGGCCTTTCCTGCTTGCGTGGTGAGTATCAGATCGGTTGCGTTGATTTGGAGATGAATTTCTGGTATATTGGTCTCCGTGAGATCTAAGGTGAATTTCTTGTGTGTCAATCTTTTAGTGTCCACTTGTGTTACTTCATGTAACTTGATTTTCAATTAATGAAATATATGGTTGCTCTCAAAAATCTTGTGTTGGAATGAATTTCATAGCAGAGATCCCTGCTTCTGCTTGCAAACCTTTATACGATTTTGGAAAAGGGAATTCAAAATTTTCTAGCTCGGTCTATGATTTCAGTTGATGCACTACTCCTTCAGAAGGTTGATTATAATCTTCAGTTTTAGAAATATTTTTACATGGGGGATGCACTGAATTTGGAGCAGGAATTTTCACTTTCCAGTGCTAAGCCAGACAATTACGTAAGACTAAAAGCACCCTTTTACGTATCAAGCATACACAACTCAAAAAATTCCTAAGCTTTGAGTAGATTATTGTAGTTTTATACTCCTATTCGTCTTAGAGAATCTATATAACCTTTTTAAACTTAATTAAATACTATCTTTCTTCTATCATACAATTGCAAAGGATATATGCTATGTCGATTTCGTTTTAATTTGGGCTAAATCACAGCTAGCTGTATTTCAATTCGTCCACACACGTTTTTCTGTCCGTTCATCTCTCGTCAAGATTTGTGTTCGATTCCAGCTCCCTTGCGGTTTGTCGGGCCGCGGGTGTCGGGCTGTCCGGGTTTAGAATCCAGGCCCGTTATTTTCTATTTCCTTTTGGCCTCATTTTTGAATTTTTTCTAGCTTCGTCGTGTGTGTTTTCTGGGCAGTGGGAGGAGTGGTCAAAAGCGGTGGTTGCCTTGCTCGGATAGAAGTCTCCAGAGAAGGGGAGAACTGCCGGGGCAAGAGAGGAGCGGCGCCTCCCTGCTCCCGGCTCCATTCCAGCCTCGACGGAATCATGGAGAGAACCAGAGGCGGAGGAGCCAGGCGTCATCGTCGGCGGCGGAGGTATGTCTCCGCGTAGCTCCCTCTCGCTCTTCCCGTGGCCATCTCCGTGCTCTTGTTCTGTTGTTCGTTTCGTCGGTGGCGACCCAGAGGTCCTCGAAGGGGAGCTCGAGGTGCCCAGAGGCCTGGCGACATGCTCACGTGTTGTTTTGTCCGCTCTCGCGCTCCCCGCGGCCATCGCGATTTGGGTGGTGTATATTCGTCTATTTTCTGTTGTACTTTGGTCGGCGGCCACCCATAGGTCCTCGAAGGCGAGCTCGAGGTGCCCGCAGGCCTGGCGACATGCTTGCATGCTGTTTTGTCTGAGTTTATACCTTGAGTTCCTCTAATTTCTTTCACGCGCATCCAGTTTTGTGTTTCTGCAGGTGCGGATGGGGATTTTGATGATGTATAGGGTTCGTTGTATTCACTATGTGTTTCTGACCCTGATTCATGCATAGTTTTGGTTGTTCTGTATGGATGGTATTCTATCCGGAACGAATTGTTCATCAATAGAGGGAATCAAATTCTCATCACTAGTGCAGAGTCTTCAGTAGCACAATCCCTCCTGTCTGGTAGTATTTAAGATTTAGATTTAGTATCCCATTTTCTTTAGTGTTTTTCGTTTATAAAGTTGATAATCATGGGTTGGCCGGAGGGGCATTAGCAACGGTCGTAGCGAGGAACACTAGATCATGCTATTTTTTCTGTGTCAGCATGATGTGTTCTCTCTGATGCCTGCACATGTATCTAGGAATGGTACCATGATCTCTGTTCGTGAAGAAGCTTATCATTTTTTTGCAGATTTCTTTTAGTTCAAACCAGTCAAGAGGAGTTGTTAAGAGTTTTTGTTTGTTGCATTTCTAGTCAAGTAGTTGTGAGGAGTATCTTTTTCCCCGATGGTTCGCATTTTTGCAGGTTAGTGGGTTCTTAGTTTTGATGGGTGATATCTCTGCAAATATTAGCTCAATTATCATCAAAGCCACCACTGTGTTATTCTAATTCTATTCTATATTTCACTAATGTGTCACTTTCAGAACAAGCTAGTCTACGTTTTTATAAGTTTTTAGTTTGCAGGCTAGGTTTTAACTAACGTACTAAATGCACACGCAGCATACACCGTGGCATGGTTGAACCTGGCAGTGATTATTTTGATGTTGGACATAGTGAAGCAAACAGTACATCAAGCAATAATGATGTGAGCTTTTGTCTATTTTTCGTGATTTTAGCCTTTTTACTTCTGTTTTTTGTTTCAATGGTTGACTTTTCTGCTTCGTGTGCAGGATATGGAAGGACAAACGAGACGCAAAATGTTAGATGATGCTCTTTTTGGATTCTTCAGGAAACAAGTATGATTTGACATGGTTATCTCAATCATTTTTCCCATTTTTTTTTGTTTTTTCCTTTTTGTTGTGTGCATGTGATGTATAATTGACCCGTCTCATGGCCATCTATTTTTTGCAGGCTGTTAAAAGTTTGAAAAGAAATTTCACAGATTTTTGCAAGGATTTTACACCAAAGAACGAGGTATGTTGTTTTTGATAACCTCTTTTTTCAGTGTTAATTATATCTATGATGTTTTTTCTGTAATACCCTATTATGTTCTTATATCTTTTTATGCATTTCTTTCTTTGAGATGAATACAACAGATGGTCTGAGTAGGACTGCTTTTAGCAGATATTCATTGAAGTATTTTGTAGAAGTAATAAGGAAGTTGACTGAACAACAGCGATCAGTTATTGCTAAGTTTGGTTTTGGATGTTTGTTACTTCTTGATCTGTATGATATCCCGTCAGAGTTTTCTAGATGGGTTGCTGATTGTGTAGACCCACTATGCTCGCAGATAACAATTGATTACAAACCCATTGACATTTCAAAGCAAACAGTTCATCTTATTTTGGGTTTGCCGAATGATGGGTTAGAGGTGCCATGTAACAGCAATGATGGCAAGAATTTCATCTTATCTCAGTTTCAGTTGTCAGAAATGCCACATATTACCTTCTTTGGTAACAAGCTCAGTGGACCTGATGAGTTAAGTGACCACGATATCTTTGTGTGCTTCATGAAAATTGCTATATCATGCTTCCTCTGTCCTAGCCTCAAAGAGTACCCCAACACCAAGTATCTTTCAGTCCTTAAATACCCTGAGGCAACGAAAGCACATGATTTCAGCAAGCTTGTTTATGAATATTGTCTTGACAATATCAATCAGTTCAGCATGTCGGGGAAATTGAAAGGGAGGAGGTCAAGGTGCCTGCTTGCTGCAACTACGTTCTGTCGTGAGCATCTTGTTTCTCATCCCCCCTCTCATTTTTCATCAAATTTTTGTTCCTGTTGTATGTTGTCAAACTCCAAATTTATAGTTTTGTTTGTTGGCTATTCTAATTGTTTTCTCCATATTTCTTGTGTGTTTTTTCATGTGAACTAGGTTTGTTATCTAGATTGTTTGGATTTTGGGAGACAAAATGTTGATGAGACTATCCCTAGGATTGCTGTTTGGAAGGGAAGCATGATTAGGTTTTTCTCAGAGTTGGATAGAAAAAGACGAAACCATTTTGGGAAGAGGCGCTTGAAAAAGGGATTGACTAGCTGTTACACACAGGTTTGTAGATATGTTTAATTCAGGCTGATAATTAATTCAGTGTTATACCGATATCTATTTTAATCTTTTCTTTCCCCTTCTATGTTTACAGATTATGTTGTCCACTGATGTAAAGCGACAAAAGAATGAGTCTCCGTCATTTGATCTTCTACCATCTGACTTCAGGAACAACATACACACACAATTTCTTAGCAATCTACGATTGATGTATGTTGTTTTCTTTATCAGTTGTTTTTGTTAGTTTTCAAATTGTTCATGATATGTTTTGTCTTCTGGTGTTACCTATAGTTTAATTTTTTATTTTGTTTTTTATCATTATCTTATAATATACCTTTATGTAGGTTATAGATGGCATCATTGATATTGCAGAAAACTTTCTTTCAAACAAGTCTTCGAAACATAAATCCAAACCAGAGATGTTAGTCATTAATGTTCTGGATTTCTTATGCAATTCAAGTCATATTCCTAACTCGGTGGCAAACAAGTGCCTAGGACCTGAAGCAATCAATTCAATGAAGAATGTCTACAATACTCAGATCAATGTATGATACAACCACTATTACATTTTTCTTGCTACATTTTGTTTCTTTCTAACTCCATCTTTTTTTCTTTAATGACCATCTCTCACTTGTTTATTTAACATAGGTACCTTCCAATATATGTGACAATGCCAACGCATTGGGCTTGGGGGAATTACGTCAAACGACAGCACCCGAAAAGCATGGCCCCCATGAAGTTATTCAGCAGGACCATAAGGATACTACCAATACAAATCCAGGTCATTTTTCAATATTTACACTCCATTTGCTATTTTTTCACAGTTTCACTGATTTAGTCTTTTTTTTATTGGACATGCAGCCATTCTCGATTGCATGATAACTAAAATTGTAGAGCCACATAGTCTCATGACAGGTTTGTGTGATATCCACCTTCCTTTTTTCTTTATTTGGGTTGTCTTTAGTAATATGATTCACCTCCATTTCTTTTTTTGCATTTTTATTGTTCTTTTTGTTACCACCACATGCAGCCCCTGCAATGAACCCACTTAAGAAAGTGAAGGCGAGGAGATGTCAGGTGATATCCACAGAAGATGAAGCTAAAATTTTTAGTCAGCAACCACAGTCACCTACATACAAAAATGTCCCCGGACAGACACCAGCCCACTTCTCTCCTATTGCACACATAAATCTGCCAGACTCCCCCCACGCTAAGGTTTTTGTGATTGTTTTGGATTATTTCATTCTTTTACTTTTATGCTAATTTGCATGTTCTATTATAATTATGTTGTTAATTGACCTACGGCCTTTTGTCTCTACTTTCCCTTGTACCATAATAGCCATGCACAGGGGACTACAAGATAAAACGATCGCATCTAGTTCAGCAAGTTGGCTCAAAACAAGCTCCATTTCTTGTGACTTCCCCAAAACCTCCCGTGGTATTACTTCTCGCCTTTTTTGTTCTTATTCTTCTCTAAGATCGCATTATCCTTTTGTGGCAAATAACCTACTGACTTTTGTCTTCATTTCTTCCTTGTGACCATAATTGTCGTGCACCGGGGACTACAAGATAATACAATCACATCAAGTTCAGCAAGTTGGCTCAAAACAAGCTCCGATTCTTGTTGCTGTAACTTCCCCAAAACCCCATGTGGTATTAGTTCTCTCCTTTTTCTTATTCTAGTTATTTTTTTGAATATCGCATCATCTTTTTGTGGTAATGACCTACTGACTTTTGTCTCCATTTATTTACTTTTGTACCATAATCGCCGTGCAATATAAGATAACACGATTGCATCAGAATCAGCAAGTTGGCTCAAAACAAGCTCTGGTTATTGTTAATGGAACTTCCCCAAAACCTCCTATGGTATCAGTTCTCACCTTTTTTCAATGTTTTTCTTTTTTGTTCTTTTCTGAAGATGTGTTCAGCTAGAGGTAGCTGTTTAATGTTTTTGTGTTTTCTTTTTGTCAAAGAATGGGATTTCTACCAATATTCAGATGGTGGGTTCAAACGATTTTAGAAGGAGGTGCAGTGAGTTGGCAAAGAAAGCCGATAATACATATAACAACTTGTTGTCTAATCAACATGGCTTCGCATCAAAGGGTTGTTTACAGAATGCTCAGTCTGAAGCACAAATTCCTAATACTCAGACCATAACAGTACATCCAGTGCGCCAGAAGTACAGTCTTGTTAATTCTCTTATGACAGCTCAAAGTCCTCCTCAGCAGAATAAAAAGTTTCCTGTGTCTGACGATGACATAATACACTATTCAGCTATAGTGGAGCTCGGTCATAGTGCCCAACACAAGAAGTAAGAACATCTCGTAGGTTTATATATAGTGTACCTTTTTTTGTGTTGCTCTATGTCCAGGTTGTTTTATTATTCATTTTTTGGTTTTGGTATAGGACACTAGGTGTCAAATATCCTGAGGTTCACTGTAATTATCAGTCTTTGGGCGAGTCCTTAATGCCTGGTGGAGAAGTTGACAACTTCCTAATCCCATGCTTCTGTCGCATGTTGTTTAAGGAAAAGCACCCTGCATCATCTGGGAGGCACTATTTTTTTCCACATGTTGGGGTTTGTACTTCTTGTCTTCTTTTTTAGATTACTAACTTGTCATCCTTTAAAGTTTTTTATATATTTTTTCATTTTTGGTTTGTTTTGTAGGAAGCTATACTGAAGTACAATGTGGTGCGTAATGATGGTGTTGTAAGGTCATCGTTTTTAGGTGCAACTAAAGCTAGCAGAGGAAGAAACCTTGCTAGTGGAGATAATAGGGTATGGTAGTATGATCTGAACACTTTTGTTACTTATTCTTATTTTGTTTATGTATTATAAGTAAAATGTGACTATTTTAACTTCTTTCTTTTTTTGTCAGCTCTTTTTCCCAATAGTTGATTCTGGCCATTGGTTTGTGTTTGTTGTTGATTTTGAGTTTGATCTGTTTGCCTTCTTGGATTCTTTTCATGAGATGGATTCAAGCTTCCATCAGCGAATGAAGGATAGTTTGGTTAGTAAAGTATTCTTTTTAATCCTTTTTTGATTTTTATTTTCATATTACACTCCCTATTTTAGAAACATTTTTTTTTGTGCTATGTAGATTGACAATTTCATACACCTTTGGGAATTGATCATCAGTCCAGATCATAATTTTGGGAAATTCAAAGCAATGTATCCAAATGTGCCTAAGCAAGAAACCTTGTAAGCTCTCATCGTGTCAATTGTTTTCATACTGTAATGTTTTTGCTTTGTAGAATTTTAATTTTTCTGTATGGTTTTTTAATTGTGTTTTTTCCTTTTTATCCCGTCTAACACAGGGTTGATTGTGGTGTTTTTGCGATGAAGTTTATGGAGATTTGGAAGCCATACCTTAACATGCGCAGGTTTTTCTCACATCAAGACATCCTAAATATAAGGGTACAGTATGCCAACAAGGTTTACTTCCTGAGTGAGAATGAAGCAGACTTGAGATTAGTCTTAGACTTCTATGGAAATGTATGTATTCTTTTCTGAGTTAATTTTTTTCTGACTTCTATGCAAATGTATGAATTCTTTTCTATGCAAATGTATGAATTCTCCTCGTGTCCATTATATATTTTATTTAATTACAAATTTGAGTTAATCATTTTTCATTTTGAAATTTTTCAGGGGCGATAATTTCTGTAGGATTTTATATGTCTCTAGGCCATCTGCACATGATTCTTCGGAGCTGATGATAATCTTGATGTCACTGATATATTGTTGGATTTGTTTCTTTGTCATTCTTGTTTTGCTTATCATCGGATCATGATGCTTTGTTTTGTACATTAGAGAGAAGAGCCCTTTTGTCAAAAAAAATTACCTTTGTATCCAATAGATTTGCATTAAACCATATTCATGTCACTTGTACTCTCTCTCTCTCTCTCTCTCTACAGATTTGCATTAAACCATATTCATGTCACTTGTATTCTCTCTCTCTCTCTAGATTTGCATTAAACCATATTCATGTCACTTGTATTCTCTCTCTCTCTCTCTCTCTCTACAGATTTGCATTAAACCATATTCATGTCACTTGTATTCTCTCTCTCTCATTATCAAATTTTATTCAGTTTTTATTCTTGCGTCCTTTGTTATTGTCATTCTCTGCATCCTTCGTTGTGTCTTCCAATTTGTTTCATTCTAGCATTCTTGTCATTCTCTGAATTTTTTTCTTTTTTAGTTTCTCTTTGTATTTATTTTGTAAGTCTATCTTCAGCCATTTCTCTAATTTGTCTTCTTAATTTCTTCAGTTTCTCATCAAATTTTATTCAGTTTTCATTATCTTCTCTCTCTCTCGTTTTCATTATCAAATTTTATTCAGTTTTCATTTTACTTTTGTGAGTCTTCCATTAGCATTTTCTTTCTTCAACATTTTCGTTTTTCATTCTCACTTTTTCTCAGTCTCCCGTTCTTAATTTTTTCAGAATTCTACATCCTATTTTGATTTGTAATTCTTTTGTCATTTCATCTATTTATGTTTCTTCATTCTCACATTCTATGCCGTGTCATTCTTAGCTTTTATCTGTTTGCCCGTTCTTAATTTCTTAAGTCACTTTCTCTGATATTTGCATTCTGTTCCTTTTGGGGGTCCACCGTGTCATTCTCAGCTTTTATCTGTTTCCTGTTCTTAATTTCTTAAGTCTCTTTTTCTGATATTTGCATTCTGTTCTTTTTGGGGTCGGTGGGTAACTCGTCATTATACACTTAAGCTATGCTTAAGTTTGATAGCCGGTTCCAAGCCCGGGAAGAAGGAGGAGGGACCACTATTATTATTCTATTCATTCACATCTTATCTTTTAAAGTTTTGTTCTTTCAAGTTATTTCATTCATTCTATTCTCTAATTTTATTCAGTTATCCATTTAAATGAACGTGGGGGAAACGAGGTCGTTTGTGTGTAACTTAGTCTCTACATCGGGATTCTCAGATACAATGGGAGTCAAAATGACATGCAATTTTTTGCCTAATAAATATCAGAAATGATATTAGGAACTATAGCTGTCTCTACATAGCTCTAGATGATTACATGCTTGTTTCCTCAAGTATTTTTTGTTCCTTGACATGTCCTTTCTTCTCAACATTATCAACACCATCATTTCTGATCTGTGACATTTCTTTTTGGAGCAAATGACATTTCTGTTGGATCACAGGTGGACATGGTGCTTTCTTTGCTATTCGTCTCCGAAAACAACATACTTTGTTCCATTGTTGTTTCTGTTGAAGCTTTCTTGCGTCTCCCCACAATTTTCTTCTTTGGAACCACAAAGGTATTGTTTGGGTCTTGTGTGCCTGGTCATAAAACAAATCTTAGTATTCAAACTTTTTCCTTGCGTTATTAATTAATTTTGGACAGATGTTAATTTACTCACCTGAAACAACCTTTTTCGACCTACGAGGCTTCTTAGGTTTTGGCAAGTTGTACACCAGATCCTTGTTAGGGCAATTTCTCAGAGTATGTTGGGTGCTCCCACAGTGACTACACTTGTAAAATTTATTTGCTTTTATATCTTCTCTGATTGTCAACATCCTCGGCCTTCCTTTTGTATGAGCGATATCAGGGTCTAAAAGTTGTATTGTTGATATTGTGCCATCCTCATTTGAGGTTGTTGCGATATTTGCAATTGTTCTAGTTGAGGTAGTTTGCTCCTGCATTAATTCTTCTATTTCAACATCCATTTTAGCCATCTCCCCCTCAATTCTGTCTATTTCTTTCAGAAGGTATTCGTACTTCCTTTTGCTCTTTGATCCTTTTGAGGCAGTGTGAACTAACTTTCTTAAGAGGACGTTGTATCTGAGCATATCATTATCTGCAACTTTTTCTGGGAGAAGATTGGGGAGCAGCTTCTTATCTTTTTTGCGCCATCTATCCATGATGTACTTGTCTGGTATTTTTTCAATGTTAATGTGAAGCATGACTTTTAGAATATGAGAGCATAACAGTCCATCTTTTTCAAATTTGCAGCAGACACAACAGATTTTCCCTCGGCAAGTCTACATGGACCACATAATTCCTTTGTCTGTGCTCTTTAATGGGGTAATTCAGGGCCTGGAACACAAGGTACAACTCCCTTTGTTTTTTCTCTTCGACTACAAGCCTTGTGACATCTTTCAGGATTTTCTGGAACTTTCTAAAGATGTAGATGTTATAGAGCTCATGGGCCTGTATCTCTATGTAGTATTTAGTCATGAATTTTTCAACTTGGACCTTCTTGTGTCTTGCATTATGTTCACTCTCGTCTTCTCTAGAGTGGATTGAGTCCATAATTCTTTGATATTCCCTCAAGAAGCTTGTCATGCTGTATGTTGCTCCTACTCCTTTTTTAAATAGTGAATTTGTCCCCTCACTTCTCGCTGTTGTTTGTAAGAAGGGGAAAAAGTTTGTCTTGAAGTAGACAGGAACATATTTCTGCCTGGAAGCCCACAGGTCTTGGAAATACTTTATGTGCCCCACTTGGTATTTCTCAATCATCTGTTGCCACAACATTTCAAATTCTTCCACTGTTAGGGAGTTGTCTATTGTGTCATGGAATTCTTCGTAAAGCCCTTCATTTGCTTGAAAGCACTTGAACAGTTTGTCTTCTGCCTTACTCTTCACATGGAACAAGCATGATCTATGGATAGTATTTGGGAAGATATTTTCTATTGCTATTTTCATAGCCACATCCTGGTCTGTTATTATTGTCTGTGGGTGCTTGCCACCCATAGCTATTAGGAACTCTCTGAAAACCCATTCAAATGATTTTGCTCTCTCATTTCCAATGAGAGCACAAGCAAAGAGATATGTGTTCCCATGTGGGGAAACACCTACAATCGGAGCAAAGGGGAGATTATATTTGTTTGTGAGGAACGTTGTGTCAAAACTAATGCAATCTCCGCATATTTCATAGTACTCCTTTGATTTACCATCTGCCCAGAACACGCTTTGAACTTTATTGTTGCTGTCCAGTTGAAAGGAGGAATAGAATTCCGGGTTCTCGGCCCGTTTCTTGCTGAAAAATGATAGCACCTCCATCATATCACTGTGTGTCAGCTCTCTGTTTATGCTTGTTCCATAATTGCTCACCTTTTTCTTGTTGTACGGTAGCTGATCTGAGCCCCCCCTGAGATGTGCCAAAACTGAAACAATTTGTCTTGTTGGTATGTTGCTATGCTTCAGTGATCTTATCATTGATTTTTCTTCTTTGGTCATGTAGGCATGCGACCTAAAGAACCTGCTCTGGGGGTCGAGTATGTGATTATGCTCGAGACAAAGGTTTTTGATTTTCCAAATGCCATTATTCTCACTGATAACCATCTCAACTTTGCAATCTGTTTTGGCTATGACTGTACTTTGTCTCTGAGCAAGCAACTGTTCCTTTTCAATTTTAGTGTTGTTGCCAAACTTGTTGCACTTGACAGTCACTCTAGTTATTTCATTATGTCTCTTCTTGCTTGTAGTTCTTGAAGAAATTCTGAGCTTCTTCCCGTGTTTTGAATTGCATCCCTATCTCTGGTTTTAAGCTATCCTCGACTGTATTGTCATTTTGCTCCTCTGTGGCTGAATTTTCATTCTCCAAAAAGTTATCTATGTCCTCTTCACATAATTCTTTTTCTTCTTCTTCAGCTTGTATGTCACTTTGGTCTATCTCTTTCGTTGCTCTGCTTCTTGTGTATACTGAATGTGCACTGGCAAGTTGGCTTTGTTCACCAACTAGATCTCTGTCAAAGCTATCTTGTGGCACAGATACCTGCACATTTAAAGTAGGAAATTTTGTGTGTTAAGGGTTTTCTGTTGGGACAAAATGGTTATTTCCGCTAATATTTTCTATGGTTAGGTGGTCGGTATTTTTTACCTCATCAAGTTCCATGTTCTCGAACAGGCTTCTATCCCACGGATCATCATCACAAATGTAATCCAAGCTCATGTCATTCTGTACATACCAAGAATCTTGTCAGTACATCCTTTTTATTTTTCATCATTTCTAATGTTTTTAGTGTTTATGCTCAAGGCTCACCTGATGTTCTACATTAAAGGACTGGGAGGCTCCACTGCATGTGTGTCTGAAATCTTCAGAAAATGGTGTCATACAACTATCTCCTCCAGGATTGTGTCCAAGCTGCCATTATAGTGTTGCACGGGTTAGTACATGATGTTTTTTTCCTCGACAAAAGATGATGTTCTTTCATACACACAATCTCTTGCTTTTCTCATTAGTACCTTTTTCTTTTCAGCATTAGGCGTATATAGTGTGTCAAATCTTCCTTCGAGTAACCCTGTGTATGAAAAACCATCCTGGGACACAATTTTGAGAAAGTAGGTTGTTTCTGTCAAATTATGTTTTTCTTTCTATTATAGAGTTTCAGTTTCTTTTTTCTGAGATAAAAATACCTGTAGTAAAATGTCTTCACCATTACCACCTCCCATCATTTCAGGGTCAAAATGTTGGAAGTCATCACCTGCAACCTGCAAATAAGATCAGTTTTTTGAAACTGTCAGATTGGGAAGATGTCAGATCACTGTGGATTTGATGATGAACACAATCTGTGTGTCAAAACTATCTTATCTCCACTAGCAAGATTGAAATTGATAATTGCATTTCCCCTTTTTTTCTTCTGTTTTGTTATAGTTATTTTTTCAGTGTTTCTCCCAACTTGGTAAACTGAAACTATTTCTACTTTTTTGCTTCCTGGATTTATACCAAACTGTGGGAGATCCTAACATGGGACGGGGGAGGCATTTCAATGGGGGTGACTGCTACTACCTAATCAGCTAATGGGGATTATGGGGAGATCCCAACATAATCTGAGACAACAACACAAGATGATAGGTTCAGAGTCTTCTCACTAACCTGGAGGGATGGTTCTTGCAATTTACGACTCAGGTCAGTATCCAAGCCGATCAAATTTGCATCTTCTTTTGTTATCATCTTCCATGCACTTTCTCTTCTATCCTCTCTCTTTCGCTTTACAACTGGATTCTCTCCCGTATCGATCTATGCCCAATGGAGTTGTTCCTGTTTTCTTTCTTAGGGAGGAAGAAGATCCCCACCTGCTACATGGGCTATTTCTGCGTTTCTGTTCTTTTCTAACTGAGCTAGAAAGAGCCCAGAGTGTATGTGTCTAAAGTTGGAACCAGGCCTTTTTTGTCTCTGGCCAACTGACTACTTTTTTGTTATTGGGTTTTGCAGGGTCCATGTAGTAACTAAAAGACAACCCGGTAACAACAATGACAGGCCAGAGGAAAACCATGCCCCGCTCGTGACTCAAGAAAGAGAAAAAATAACAGGACACGCGGCAAGAAATAGTGGCAGAAAATGTGCATGTGCGCGAATTGAAAAACAGCTGATTGTTTTTTAGACAGTCCCGTTTTAATTTATGTGACAATGATGCCTTTTTAGCTTTCCAAGTATTGCTAATCTCAAAAGATGGGACATAGGAAAGACACAAATTAGAAGGGCAGTGAAAACCCATGCGCGACGGGAGCTAAAGTTACCATTTGGCAGGCAAAATTGAGGTGCAGTTTCGACAGGTTCGGGGCATTCATCGAGAAGCACGCGCTGAGCGCGAATGTCGCGTTCCACGTCCTGGCGTGAGATCTAAGGTCCACATTGTGAAGCTCGGGGACGTAGCCGAGACGCAGCGGGGTGTTCTTTGAGCGCCAGCTATGGCACATCAGTCGCGTGAGCTTCGGGACAGAGACGAGCTCGATCCGCCTGCACTTTAAGCGGATGAACTCGAGCTCCGTGATCACGGAGTTTGGAGCGTCGATCTCGAGCACAGAGTGCCAACCCAATCTGCAGGAGCGTAAGAATAGGTGTTTGAGCGTGTCACAAGCGCCGATGAGAGGCTGGGCAGGTCGGAGTCGCCGAACTCGAGGCTCGTCAGGGATAGGCCCGTGAGCCACCGGAAGGCGACAGGGCAGGAGCGGACGAATGCCATGAACTGCTGCCCCGACTCGGCGTGTCGGGTGGCGGCTTCCAGAGGGGAAATCAGGTCAGAGGAAGGCCTGATTAACTCAAGATCGAAGCGTTCGGTGTCGCCACGGCTCACGGTGTCCTCGACGGTGCGGCTGATGGAGCTCAGGTGAGGGGCCGACAGGCAGAAGCGGAGGCGGAGGGTCTTGACGGCACGCCTGCTCTTGCAGTCACACTTGCACTCGTGATCAGACAGCAGCAGCAACCTCCGTGTCGCACCCGTGAACGCGTCCATGCTCTCGAGCGGCGTGGTTCCCTGCAGGAAGTCGTCGACGTCGAGGTGCAGGCGCGAGAGCTGGTGGGGGAGGTGCCGCCACCGCGTCGAGACCGCCCCGGCACGGACCGCCTCGCGCAGGCTGAGGCGTTCGACGATTCCGAGGAGGAGGTCGTCTGGGAGCGCGCCGATCCGACCTTTGTCCTGGCCGATTTTGAACGGCGGTGACTCCATGATTGTAGTGTAGCCCCGATTGAGAGCGTTGGATCGACTGCTCCTGGTGAAATCTCAGTGATCCAACATGGTGGCCGGCGTTGGTAGGTACAGAAGAGAGAAGAGGCCGATTGATGTGGGTTCGATGATCGGCGAGGATTTATGTTCTGGGCGATGATTGATGTTGCTTTACAATTCAGTTACGAAGCTCGATCGGAAGAATCCTTCTCCGCCACGGCCGGACTGCTTGAAAGGGCGCGCAGAATCTCAGTCGGCTGACGTCACGTAAGCTATTCTTCTCCTTCTCTCGATCATGTTCGGACTTCGGATTAGGCCCTCCGCCCTCACCCGAGCCAACAAGAAGCCAGTCGACGTCCCGGTCGATTAGCAGGCAGGAGAATCGCTAGTTTCCGCAGTACTTACGTTGCGCGTGCGCCTCTCCGTTTCGTTTTTTCCCTATCGCGCATGGGCTAGGGTTCGTTTTCCCCAAGGATGGCAATGGGTACCTTTACGGTACCCTTTACCCTCTTTATTGAAAAAAAAACTGGGTTTTTAGAAATCATCAACTAGAGGGTACCCTAATAAAGGTTCTAAACTTCCATCTCTAGTTTTTCCTTCTTTTCTGATTTCCAAATTAGGGCAAGCACACTTTTTTTTCAAAATTCCACCGGTTTATTAATAATCATCAACAATGATATAAAAAGACCTAAAAATAATAAAAATTACAAATAGGTCATTGCACCACCTAGCGACGACGACAAAACGAGCCGAATGCGTGCCGTCGTTCTCGCCATTCCATCACCGGAGGCGGGCAAAGCTCGTCGTAGTACATCGACGGGAAGTCGTCGTGTTAAGATCACAAAAAACCAATATATCAGAGCAGCAACCATCGCCACCGTAGATCGAAAGAGACTAACATGTAAACAAACCAACGAACATGAAAACGGACCGGGTTGCAAGGGATTCATCGGATAAACGACTTCACGTGTCCTCTGTGCTCTGTGGATGCTAGATGCACTACCTAAGCGAGGATAGAGCGGATTTTGATTTTGGGAAGTAGCCTTCACCTTCAATATCTCAAAGAAGATACCAAAAACAGTCTAAACAAAAAACAAAAAATCTCTGCGGACGAGAATACATGGTCCACTCTTCCAAGACTCCCAGACCATTGGATGGGTTTTAGCTAGCTCATTACCTCTCTCCTGGCGGCCGTAGATCAAGCACATTATTAGCTAATAAGTGCATAGTCGTTCACTCATTTTCCAAAAAAGACTAAGTACAGTCTCTCTCTCTCAACAAGAAGATAAGAACCAGCGTGTCATTGGAAGTTTGAATGATAGGTGTCGGGCTTGGGCACCACCACTACTTATTGGTGTCCTTCTTTCTGCTTTTAAAAAATAAGATTAAATAAAATCTTGGTCGGCATGGGGGATGGATGGAGCAGAAGTATGTTTCTAGACGAGTGTGGACTAACCGAGTGCTCCTCTTGTCGCCTCCTCCGGGCAACGGGAGGGCGATAGCCTAAATCCACCACCGTCGCCGCCCCTCCCCTGGTCCCTCCCCTCGTCGCCCTCCGAGGACGCCGTCGGGAGAAGCTAGGCGTCGCCCCTGAAGGGGGCGGTGGGGATTTAGTCCCTCTCGGCTTGCGGCGCTATGGTCTGGAGGGAGACCTTCTCTGTTGGGCCAGAGGACGGTGGCATCCCGCGGGCGTGCAGCGCACCGGCGCTGCTATTGGAGGCTGGGGGTGGTGGTTGGCGGCGGGGTGGGCGCGTTTGCGGCGGCCCCTTACCCCTCCGTCGATCGCACGGGTCCATATGGGCTCCCTGGGCACGATTCCAAGGCCTAGATGGGCTTGGCGGGCCGTGCCTCAGCGGGGCTGTGATAGTTGTGGGTGAGGGCGGGGTACTGCAGGAGCGCAAGATGCCGAGCCGGCGAGCTCGGCTAGGAGTCTGGTTGGCGCGGCGACCCCTGACTACGGAAAACCGGCAGGGATGGACGATCCGTCTTTCTCCGTCACCTTTCGCTGGAGTTGAGGATGTCGGCGCGGTAGCCCTAGGGACACGTCGGCTGTGGGGTGGTCGACAACCGGGAGTTTTGCCTCGACACATCGGCTGCGTGGAGGACGGCTGGACTAGGGGGCCTCGGCATGGTGGTCTCATGGAGGTCGTGCCCTTTTCCATTGATGCCTTGGCTTCTTTTAATGGGCCTCGGCGTGTGGCTGGCGGGGCGCGGCGTTCCTCGCTAGCATCCCCATGGCATAGGTGTGCCATGGTGCTTAGACGGTGGCGTGGTGGCGCCGCATTTGGTGATGGGGGTGTGCCCCTTGGTCGGTGGCGAGTTGGCATGTGGTGGTCGCTCTGCTATGCGTGAAGGCCGGACTGGCGGCTCTGGACCAAGATGGTGTTGCTCTTTTGTCCTGGCCATGCGGGCGGCAGGGCATGGGGATGTGGGCGGGGGCGTCGTCTCTCTTTCTGTTGGTCGTGCTTGTCGGGCCGTACAGGTCGCCTTTGTGTCGGACCTTTGGAGGTGGTGCAAGGATCTCCAGACGAAAGTCCTTCCCGACTTTGGTTGGTGCCGACTTCGGCGATGCCTGTGGGCGCCGCTTCCCCCTTGGGGCCGTAGTCATGGAGCCCGGGCACCACTCCGTCCATCATCACTCTGGAGTGAAAACCCAAATCTAGCTTCGCCAGATTGGATGATGGCAGCGTCCTCTCGGACGCTGTGACCTTCCTGGACGCGTCATTTTTTGGAGTGATGTAAACCATGCCCGGGGTTTGCTGGTACTACTTGGAGAGTCGATGTCTTTGGGCCCGATCGGCTTGCAAGTGCCGCTGGCGAGTTCCCTGCAGCTTGCCTCTCAGCATGAAGCCTGTGAGGCCTAGCCATTCCTTCGACTCTGACTTCCTTTCTAGGGACGTGGACCAAGATTTTCATAGCGCCCGATGTTGCCGTTGTGCTGGTGTCGTTTGGCAGTGCTCCGGACCTAGTCGATCTAGGTAGTGTGGCCTCATGTGGTTTCTACCAGTTTTCCTTAAAATTGTGCTGCTTGGGGTCTTTTTTTTGTCCGGTTTCCCTTTTAACCGGACCCGTGTGAAAGTGCAAAGGACGTCGCGTAGGGGGGGGGTGAATAGGCTTTTCAAAATATTACGGTTTAGGCTCAAAGAAATGCGGAATAAAACTAACATTTTATTTATTAAGCACAAAATCTAATCACTAGGTTCACCTAAGTGCGCCAACAACCTATGGTAAGCAATACAAGCAACAAGGTGATAGCAATATGAAATACTTCAAGCACGATGGCTATCACAAAGTAAAGTGCATAAGTAAATGGCTTAGTTGAGAGATAACCGATGGATGCGGAGATGAAGCTTTTTATTCCGAAGTTCACTTCCAAAGAAGCTATGTCTCCGTTGGAGAGGTGCGATGTCGCAATGCTCTCCAAACGCCACAAATGGCTCACCTCGGGGTGTGGTGGCTTGATGCTCACCCAATGACACACAAGGCCTCACCCCGGATGAGAAGACACGCAACTCACCGGCGCCACAAAGGCTCACCCTATTCTCCCGTGAGCTCTCCATAAAGGCCTACTCACGATCCACTAAGGGTCACTTGAGGGCGGTCACCAAAACATGTACAAGGTTTGGGATATCTCCACAACTCAATTGGAGGCTCCCAACAACAAAGCCACAAAAGGCTACAACGCCACAAAAGGACAACAAATCCACAAAAGGCTACAAGACCACAAAAGATCACAAGAAGTTAACAAACCAACCACACAACCGTCTAGGGTTCCAAGAATCCAAGAGTAATAAGCCACAAGCTTGAACTCGCCGAATCTTCGAGGATAACTCAAACCTATGCAACAAATGCAAGGGCAAGTCCTTCAGTCCCAAATTCCAACAAAGCTACAAAAGCTATTGGGGGAATAAGGGAGGAAGAACATAAGAGGAGAATACAAAACTCTCCAAGATCTAGATCCCAATGATTCCTTCAGAAAGAAGGGAATTGGCTTGGGGGGATTGTAGATCTAGATCTCCTCTCTCAAATCCCTAAAAAAGATGCAAGAATCATAGGACGAAAAAGGGGAGAATGAAAGATCTTCAAGGTCAACAATAGAGGAGAGAGAGAAAGCCAAGAACCAAGAAAAGACCTTGTACCCACGAAGGGGAAGAGGATCCCCTTTTAAAGGGATCCTGAATATGTCTGTTATGGGCATTTACCACCTGGCCGGAACTTCCGGTGGGAGGTCGGAATTTCCGTTGGCACTCAGCCAACGGTCAGAAAACTGCGATGCGAAAGACAGAAAAAAAGAGCCTGGCCGGAACTTCCGCCGATCCACCGGAACTTTCGCTCAGACCGGTACTACCAAAAAAAATTCCGACTGAAGATCCGACAAATAGAAAACATAAAACCTAGAGGTTACAGTATGTGAGCGGAAGTGGAACCGAAAGTTCACCCGGTACTACCGACGGCAATTTGTCCCGAGTAGAATTTCCGTCGCAACTTCTGGTCCAGATTCCGCTAAATAAGAACAAACAGATGGAGATTATACAGTACGTGAGAGGAAGAAGCACCAGAACTTTCACCGGAACTACCGGCGGCAAAATTCCGTAGCGGTACTACCGGTGGCTAGCCGGAACTTCTGGTCAGGGAAATTTCAGAAACCAAAACTGCAATAACTTTCGCATCCGAAATCCAAATGAGATGAAACCAATTTTGTTGGAAAGATAATGATGAATAGAATTCCAAGGTGTGGATCCAGAAAACTCGCAAGATCAAAAACCATAATAAGATATGCAAGGGAAATCCTTATTTGATGAACTAGAGCTTGTTATGATGATTACCACAAGCTCTAGATCCTCTCATGGACAAGATCCAAATAACAACCAAGAAAGATGATGTTATGTATGCAAAGGTTTGAGCTCATTCCGAATGATGCGATCGAGAAACCTGCTTGATATCCCCTCTTGATAGTACGGTTATCTATCCTAAACCTGGTCTCTCAACTAACAACACGAGACCGGTAAAAGAGAAACCCTATCAAGGTCATACCTTTTCCTTGAGCATTCCACTTGAGATTGATGTAGACCGTCTTAACCTTTTCAAGATGGAACATATTTCTTGATTGCTCTTGCTCACTCTTGCTTGATGAAGACTTACAAATTGGTCCCCCATATTACATGAGGAAACCTCTTCTTTGAACTTGTCTTCATTACTCCATGATCACCGAGGATAGGAAGCTTCAAGCATGAAATCTTTTAGAGATGGCGCATCTTGAGCTTGCCCTTCTTCATCCTTTCTTGAGTGTTGATCCGTTGAGATTCAACTTTTTGCACTTGTCTTGATCAACCTTCAAGCTCCTTCTTTCTTCATGATTCCAATGAGCACAAAGCCCTTGGACAGTTCTTCATCTTTCAACCTTGAGACCAACACATGGCCCAAGCGATTCCAATGGACAAACCTACACGTGAAACTCAATTTACACATTAGTCCATAGAGATTGTTATTAATTACCAAAACCACACATGGGGGCATGCATGCCCTTTCACCGTGTGTATATACATCTATATCGGATTTTTGCCGATTTCCCTTCCAAAACGGCCAATTCTCTTTTTATAATAGAAAAGACAAAGCTCCTGTTGGTCGCTAAAAAAATAATATGAGTTTTCTATTAAACGATGTAATTTTCCTCTCTTGTTTCATCATTGACGGCAAATTTGTATCCAGGTTTAAATTGCAAATACTGCATATCTTATTTGGTTTCGTGTATTTAGGCGGCAGGGGCGAACCCTAGCGCTCTCTCTCCCTTTTCCCTCTCCCCTTCCCCTCCTCCCCGCTGCCGCCAGTGAGCTCCGCCGGCGGTGGCGGGAGCTCCACTACCCGCTCGCGCGAGGGGCTGCGTGGAGAAGACCTCTCGGTGACGGTGCGCTGCAGTTATGGCCATGGATGTTCCTGGCTACCCTTGGCGGCGGCGAGCGATACCGTCGGTGCGGCCGCAATGGATCCCACGGAGCTCGAAGGCTTAGGATCGAGGCGAACGGCGTGGGCAGCTGCCTGCGTATGGTCGTGTCCACATGGTTTGGGTCGGATCTGGGCCAAGCGGGCCTAGATCTAGCGGCGGCTGTGGCGTTGACCCATTGGAGGGGATGGCGGGCCTAGGGACCCCCTAGCGTTCGTGTCAACATGGAGGGGGTCTGAGCGGTGGATGGTGGATGGACGGACGGTGGTTGGGTGCTCAGTCGTCGGTCGGTCAATTCCAGCTGACCCGTGTGTCAGTGCTATGGTTAGGCGTGTGTGGGTGCAGGGGTGAGCGGAGGACAGCGGGTTAGTGCTGTTGCGGCTGCGAGTGTGTGGGTAAGACCCAGGCCAGGCGGGCCTAGGTCTGGTGGATGCTTTGCAGGCCTTCTCTCTGCGCTCGACAAGCTCGTCGCTCCCCTGCCAATGCGCCTTCATTGCACACACGTGCGTGCCAAAAGTAGGCTTGCGTGGCCATGATCTGGCGGTGCCCTCGGGGCCTCCTAGTTAGGATTTTTTTTGGTAATGAGTTGGGAGATTGGGAGAAATCCCTGCTGGGATCCGGCACCGACGTAGCGGCGCACGAGGGTGTCGTCCTCGTGGTTACCCCCTCTCCATGCCTTCCGAGTACCGGGGGAAACCGTAGGGTTGGCTTGCTAGCTCGGGTAGCAGCGTCATGGTTACACCGTCTACCTTCTTGAAGGTGCTGCCTTGGTACTGGGGATCCTTGGCTGAGGAAGCGTGATGGTGGGGCAAATTCTGAGGACGGCGTGGTGGATGGCCATCATCTTGCTGCTGCGTCGTGTAGCTTTCCTCTCTATGCTCTACCGGCTGTATCTCTTTTTTTTTTATTGGGCATGTTTTTTGCTATTGTCCTAGCATTTTTCTTGGTCGTGTTCTCTTGTATGGTTATTATTTTATTTATAAAGCCGGACAAAAGTTTTTTTTTCAAATTTCGTGTATTTAAGTTATGGACCGGTCATTTCGCACATCAGGCTAATTGAGGTCAAGATCGAGAAGAGTCGAAGAATATTATACATTATGTTTTTTTAAAGAAAGAATACGATATGTATAATTCAGGTGTCAACGAAACAAAGGTGGCGCATTGATATTCCGCGAGTTCGGTCGTGCGACCATCGATCCAGAGTTCCAGATAACTAAGATCAGCTGGTAAAGCATTCACAACAGAGTGTATCTTAGTATATTTTCAGATGAGATATAAATAGCTAAGTCACCCCCTCTAATGCATTGTACTACTATCTTAGAGATTGTATCTTAATTTATGCATTTGATTGTGCTATCAAGCCTTTTTGCCTATGATTACGTATAAGCGGTGCATCTTAACTAAGATGCAACTATACTCGCTCTTATCACTAAGGCCCCGCTTGGTTGGCTATTTTTCAGCTCAAAACGGACGTAACTTACGGTTCCGAATTGTTTACGGATCAGATCCTAAAACGACGCTTGGTTCATTGTTTAGATTTCTCCTTCTAACAGGTTTCCGGCCAATTTCCCCCGTTAAACTCATGGACCATCTATGGTCATGCAAAAAATCCGACGGTTTTGTTGTGCACGTACAATTCCCCCGGAGTAATTACGTGGGGAGAAAATAAACAAAATTTCCAAGCGGGGCCTAAATATAATGGCACATCATCTTTTTATCCATGATACCGTGTCAATAAACAGCCATTATAAAAGATCTAATGGCACTGGTGATAACTATCTGTACAAGCTGGCAGTTGCACATGGTGGTGGTGCTCAACCCACCAAAATAACCAAATATATATAACAAAAACAGCAAACCACGACAACTAATCATGAACCATCAACCACCCATTTGGTGATCATAGCACAGCCTGTGAAAGACAGACTGAAAGCTGCACTTCCAGCAAACAATCGTTCCCAAATAAATCAGACCAGAGCCTTCCGATCGGAGCTATATATACCGGACTTGTTCCGCTCTTCATTCTCATCCCAAAGCTCCCATCTCGCTAGCATTCTGTTCTTTTCTCACACATCTTCAGAGCATCCACCAGGAAAGCTAGCCAGAAAAAATGGCGGCCACTCTCAAGCTCAGGATCCTCGCCGCGGCCTGTGCTGCCGCCGTGGTGACCACGTCCCTGGTCGGCGTTGTCACGGCTGCCGACGCGCCCGCTCCAGCTCCCGCCCAAAGCGCCGCCGCGACCGCCCCAGCCTTCGCCGTCTGCACGCTCGTGGCTGCGGCCGTTGGGTACCTCTTTTGCTGAGCTGCGCCTTGCGTACGTACGTCTGCTGGACCAGCAGTGCATCAGTCGTACCCACTTGTTTAATGGCTGTGTCCTGTATGTGGTGCAGTTGGGTTTCTGTTCTTGTTGACTGACGTACACGTTGTACTATGAGACTTGTATACAGCTATGTGATAATATGAATAAATACATAGCTTATTTTGGACTTTTACTTTAAAATGTATAAGTGGATTGTCTAGTCCTTTTCACCAGGTCGGTATTTTAAATTGTTGATTAGTGCATGAAGGTTGAAATTTGAGGTTACACATGTTGACTTTGCCTTTCTGTCGCACTGTGTTGAAATGTATAAGTGGATTGTCAAACACTTTCAATTAGAACGATATCTTAGAATAGTTGGTTAGTGCCTAAAGTTTGACATGGTATCAAGAGTCAAGATCTCGATTTCGAATCCTCTCTGGCGCATTTTTTCTAAATATTGTTGGTGCTCCCTTCGTCCACGTATTGGCCGCTTGATCCGGTCCTCTAAGTTTATACATGTTAACTTGTCTTCCCGTCACATTTGAGAAAGCTGTTGAAGTGTTTATTTGGATCGGCTAGCCCTTTTCATCATGTCATTTTTTTAGAATAGTTGGTTAATGCATAAAGCTTGACACTCTAGAACAACGGTTTAAAGGAGGGGCCGACATCAAGAGGGTTTTGATTTTCACCCGCGGACTTTTCACCCTGCATACATGAGGCCAAGATGAGAAAAGGAAAAGGATCCATGCTGGTGCTTGCATGGAAGCAAATGACCCTCGCAAGCGTCATCACCATCGACACAGACAAACCCGATGCCTCCTCTTGGCTCATCCTTTATAGGAGTAAGTTGCACGACGAATCAGAGGGAGGGTCACCGGAGTAAACCCTGACGAGCGTGACCCCGATGCCGACGAGGAAGACAACACAGGCGCCATCCTTTGTGGGACCCAAGAGCTCCCATTACGGCGGGAGAATACACGGCGGGGGTGGCGTGTACGTTTGGTGTGGTTTAGGTTTTCGGGTTTAGGATTTGTGGTTTAGGGTTTAGGATTTAAGGGTTAGTGTTTAGGGTCCAGGGTTTAGGGTTTAGAGTTTGTAACACCCCAGTTTTAGTTAAATAGTAAATAGGGTTTTGATTGTGCATTCATAAGCATCATCTCTTAAAAATGCACGCAAAGAGAAATATACAAAACCCTAAACCCTAGTTTCCCTCTCCCTCTCAAATCAATTCAAAATGTTTTGAATTTTGAAACTACCAAAAATTATGGAGCCCAAATGGATTAAAAGGGCCCCCACACTATTTCATATATTTTATAAAGCTCTCCGGTATTTTTGAAATGCGCAAAACAGATTTGAATTTGAAATTTCAAAATAAGAAATGAAAATAGAAAAAGGAAAAAATGTTTCCATAAAAAAATTGGAGCCAGCTAACCTATCTGGGCCGCAGCCCAACCTCTCCCTCTCTCCTCTCCTGCCGCCCGCGCAGCACTCCCGCAGCCCAGCAGCAGCCAAAGCGAGGCCCATGCCCAGTACCCCTTCGTCCTCCCTATCTATCGTCTTCCTTGTCCCCGTCAAGCAGCTCGTTGTCGACGCCTCGCCGGTCGCCGCACACCAAGATGCTCGCCGCCGCCCCTCAGCGCCTATAAGGCATCCCTGACACCGCCGAGAAGCCCTGTCGTGCCCAGCTTCTCCTCTTTCTCCTTATTCCCTTCCTCTTTGCAGAGAACCCGAAACCCTAGCTTCGGGCTCCTCCGCTCGCTGCCATTCTGCGCCACCCTGAGGCCAGCCGAGCATGCCATCCCCTTCGCCTTGTCCTCCCGGTCCTCCCTAGCCAAGCCACGGAAGCGTGCATGCCCTCAATCGCCAGAATCGAGGTCATCTTCCCCGACACCGACAAACATCGCCCGTCGCCATTGCCACCACTCCGGTCATCGCCTTGCCTCGACGTCGCTTACGTTCGAATCACGGTGAGCTGGTGGTCCCCTAGGACCTCTCCCTCGACTCTCTCTCTCTCTCTCTCTCTCTGTGTGTGTGTGTGTGTGTGTGTGTGTGTGTAGCCGTTGCTCGCCCTCGACCCGTGCGTTCTGCCGCCGTGCACCGCCGTTCTCCTTGCTCCAACGACCAAAACATAGCGCCGCCGCCACCAATAGGCTTCCCTTGCCCGCCTCGTTCGAGTAGGTTAGATCTCGCAGCCCCGCGCGCGCTCCTTCGCCGTCCCCGTGCGTCGCCTGGGAGGATCACTGTCGGGTGACATCGCGCTGATGTCATCGTGATGTCAGCAGGCACAGTCTGCCAGGCCAACCAGCCCAGGTCCCACTCATCCCACGTGGCTGTTGAGGTGGCACCGGGCCCGTCTGTCAGCCTAAGTGGCTAGAGGTGTAGCCGGTGTAAAAAGGTTTTCCCAGTTTTCTTATAATTTCACATTTGGTTTAATAATTTCAGAAATTGAATAAATCTTATAAATTCAATAACTAATTATTTATAAGTCAGAAAAATGTGTATAATATATCAAAATGTTCCAAAAAAGGAGATCTACCTATTTAAGCTATAATCATGCATTGATCAACAACTTCAATGACAAGTTTAATTAGAAGAACATAGTAACCCTCAGAACCCCGATTAAACTGTCGAGCATGTCTTAGGGTTACATTTCAATGCAATTTAACTTGACATATCATCATCATTGCTTGATCATTGCACCGATGCCATGTGTTGATTGTTTCCCTTTCTTTCCTATGATTTGGTTCTTCTTCGGTAGAATACGATATCGAGATCGAAGACAGAGATCAACACCGTCGAAGATCGAAGATCAATACTTGACCAACTATAATCAAGTCAAGTACAAGGCTCCCAAAGATCTGCTTATCGGTTATCAACTGGCAAAGGCAAGCATAGCCCCACCATGATATAATCCTATGATTTCGAAAGCATTTCAATTCCTGCCATGATGCATATGATTCTACTATGGTCTTTTATCGATAGATAGAGTATCCTATCTGTTGCATTACTCCCTTTGAGCTTATATTACCTGTTCTACTGCTCCTAGCATAACTAGGTTTGGTTTGTGTGCACTGCTAGAGCTTATATATGTGTCTTGCTTAGCCATGCATAAATGTCAGTACTGGTCCATCCAGATGGTTGCAGAGAATATAGTATGACAGGAGAACGTGATAACATGAGATTAGTGATATGAGATTAAATATGCTAAGGATTGTATGGGAGGCCACAGTGGGATGTGGTTTTTCTAGTCCCATGCTCGCCACCCCTAGGACCCGATGTTCTTGCCTCTTGAACCAAGACGAGCGTACAACCACATGGGGCCTGGACAACCTCATGACTAACTAACTTGCCTAGTAGATTCCATGAGTCACATAGTTCGGGTGTTCCATTCGACATGAATTCTGGATCTTCTCGAAAGCGGTGAAGGAGGTGCATTCATAACAGGTAGGGAATCATGGAACGGGTTGCTTGGGGTCGATGGAGCCCATGGTAAACCAACCTCGCCTCACATCTCTAGGGACCAGCTTCGGGATTTGACCTGTTACGGTGGAACCATCCTTAGGGCGTGACTCATGGTCTCGGTGAAAACAAGGTAAACGTCGTGTCTAACCACCCTATGTCGGCCTTCCAAGGAAGAGGGCTAATCATGTGGCATTAAGAGAAGGTTAGTATGTGTGGGTAAAGTTGTACACCCCTGTAGGGTTAAATCTTTTCGAAAAGCCGTGTTCACGGTTACGAACGACTTGGGAACAGACGTGATGATCATAGAGAACTTGAACCTAATCGTAAAACTTGGCAGATCAACGTGTGTTTAAGGATGCTTCCTCATGGGTAGGAGGGGGTGATCCTAGTTGAGGTTCGATGATAATTTGGTGGATATCAAAAGATGATTGATGACGCTCATGGTGTTGACGTGGGCGCTTCGTTGGAAGACCCCAAGAGCAAGGTATGATGAGCACAGCAACAAGTTTTCCCTCAGTAAGAAACCGAGGTTATCGAACCAGTAGGAGGAAGGAAATGACTCAAAGGTGTTACTAGCAACTTGGAGACCTGCACAACACAAACTCAAGACTTTTCCCCAACAAACAGTGAGGTTGTCAATCTCACCGGTTTGCTGTAACAAAAGATTAACTGTATGGTGTGGAAGGAAATAGTAGCTTGGCAGAAATTAAAAACAGTAACAGTGGAAGATGTATTAATGGTAAAGATTGGACCGGGGTCCATAGTTCACTAGAGGTGTAACAAAGGATTAACTGTAAAGATTGGACCGGGGTCCATAGTTAACTAGAGGTGTTCTCCTTAGATAAACAAACATGGCATGCTGAGTAAACAAATTACAGCAGGGCAATTGACAGGACTGAGCAAGGCATAACAATGCAATACTAGAAATCAAGATCCTATGAGACTCGATTGGGCAATACAACAAGATACATAGACCGCCATCCAATTGCATCTATGACTAGAATTCCACCTTTGGGTTATCATCCGAACCCCCTCCAGTATTAAGTTGCAAGCAACAGACAACTGATTTAAGCAAAGTGTGTAAGGTAAACAATCCACTTGTTCCATGAACAAGAGACCATTGTTTTCTCCCTAGTGGCAACAACACATCTACAACCTTAGAGATTTCTGTCACTTCCGTTAGATTAAATAGAGGCATGAACCCACTATCGATCATAAATACCCCCTCTTGGAGTCACTAGCAACTACTTGGCCAAGATAGATACTAACAACGGATAGCATGCAAGATCACAAACAACATAGACATGATAGAATCAATAAGACAAAACCATTAATCAATCTGACATAGTAATCTCAATATCCATCGGATCCCCGCAAACACAACATGCACACTTACAAATAGATGAGATCTTGATCATGAACGGAGCTCACAAGATCTAGACATGAAAGCACAAACGAGGAGATACAACCATCTAGCTACTACATGGACCCGTAGTCCAAGGTGGAACTACTCACGCTTCATACCAGAGGCTGGCATGATGAAGAAGAAGGCTTCCGGGATGATCTCCCCTCCAACAGGGTGCCGGGAAGAGCTTCAGATCCCCCCGATCTAGGGACGATGGTGGCAGCGGCTACAAACAGTTTCGTGGAATATTGATCGGGTACTTAGGGTTTAGGCATCAGGGGCTTCTTATAGGCGAAGATGCGAGGCAGGAGGACGGCCAAGGGTCCCACACCCTGCCCAGGAGCGGCCCAGGGTGGGCCCGCGCCTGGGGGGTGCGGCCACCCTGTGGCTCCCCTCCGTCTCTCCTCTGGACTCCGTGTTCTCCTCGGTGAAATATTGACTTTGGCTTTTGTCCCGTCCAATTCCGAGAATATTTTCTTACTAGCTTTTCTGGAACCAAAAACAGAACAAAACATGCAATTGGCACTGTGGCATCTTGTTAATAGGATAGTACCAGAAAACATATAAAAACACCTCAAAGTGTATACAAAGCAAAGCAAAGTGGATATTAAACAAGCATGGAACATAAAAAATTATAGATACATTTACGACGTATCAAGCATCCCCAAGCTTAACTCCTGCTTGTCCTCGAGTAGGTAAGTGATAAAAAGAATAATTTTTGAGGTGACATGCACCATCACAATCAAGATCAAACCATTTGCAAGCATTGAAAGCTGGGATCAAAGAACTCTAAACATGTGCATGAAAGATGGAGTTCTAACAATAAGACAAAGTAACTATGCATGCAACATGAAAGGTTACAAACAAAGATCATGAATAACATGCATTGAAAAACGTTTGTTTGTTTCACATACAGAAAACATAGCATAGTGGCAATCAGCTTGTCCCTCATGGAGTAGCAAATAGATGCATAGGACACCTTCAAAGTTCATAAGAGTGACTAGATACAAATAGCACAAGAACAAGTAATATCAACAATATGCATCAATCAATAAGTTTTGGGACAATGCACATAGAACTAAGAATGGCAACTATGCTCTCTTAACTGGTGCCTAGAGGTAGAAGGTGGAGACTCAATATAATAGTGGAAGAAAGGCCCTTCATAAAGGGAAGCAGGGATTTCAAGATTCAAAAAGAGCTTCCAAAGATTATGGTACTTGTCATCTTTCAGCCCTCAATGCCCCTATCATAAGCATCTTGAAGTGATTAAGGTTAAAGTGAACAAACTATGGAGTATATGCTTGACAAAGTATAAGTTGGTAATCTCATGTCCCTTGAATATGAGGGCTGCTCCTCATGCTACTCAACTTTAGTTACTTGCAAGTTCTTATCATAGTAAGTATATGTGTATCATAGAGAACCGCCAACGAGATACCCCTTGCACATGATATAGGAGCTATCCCATAATCAAAATGACAAGGCAAGCAGACAATGAGCATCTCAGCATTCTTCTTATTTACCATGGGAATATGGTGCTTTTTTCTCTCGTTCCTCTTTTCTCATTTTTTTCTTTTTTTCTCAATCTCTTTTTCTCAGTCTCTTTTTTTTCATAAGAAGAATGCTTTATAGATGTCACTATGGTGATGCTGTAAGTTTCCACCATGATTAGGCATGGCTTAGGCTAGCGACCCAGACGTTTCTCTAAAACAAAATACATAACTCCATGGACTTACAAGCTCCCCTTTTATTTCACACCGATGACATCCAGAGACAAAAGAGCATGATATCAACTGGATTCGAGATCCAAAAAGTGTTGAAAGTGTTCCCCATGACAGCATGGTTCTGCTAATCCCAACGTATAAGTGCAAGCATATACAACATAGATGACACAATGGTTCATGTTTATTAGGGGGAAAAACATAGAAGCACTCAGTCACGGACTACGTGTAGCCAATGATATTGGCATCAAGCGCATAGTTGGCTATGGAGATTCCGACTTTGTTGCCCAACAGGTGACTGGCACCTGGAACGCGCGGAACCCTATGATGGCGGCATATCGAGATGAAGTGGACGAGATAGCCAAGAACTTATTGGGGTACAAAGTCAAGTATGTCCCAAGGGAGAAAAATGAGGCGGTTGATCTACTGTCAAAGCTTAGATCAAGGTGCAAACAAATTCCGCCTGGCATTTTCTTGGAGCATCTACGGACACCATCTGTGAAGGGAGCGGATATCGACAACCCGGATAGAGTTGACTCTTTCATTCACATAGTGACAAAGGTCCCTCCGGCTTGGACACAATCGTTCATGGAATATCTCGTACACGAAACTTTGCCCGATAACAAGGTCAAAAGACAGCAAATAGTACGTCGAGCAAAGGGCTATACCATAATCAATGGACAGCTCTACAAAAGAAGCACCACTGGTGTATACCTTAAGTGTGTTTCCCAGCAAGAAGGTATTGAAATCCTTCATGAGATCCTTCTCAAAGATTGCGGTCATCATGCCGCTCCTCGATCATTGGTCTCCAAAGCCTTCCGGCAAGGATTCTACTGGCTGACCGCAAAGGCGGACGCCGACAAGCTGGTTGAGACGTGCATGGGATGCCAGTACTATGCCCAACAACCCCATGTTCCAGCTGAAGAATTGCGAACAATACCAATAACTTGGCCGTTTGCAGTCTGGGGGTTAGACATGGTTGGTCCATTACAAATGGCACCATGTGGGTTTACGCATCTGCTAGTAGCAGTTGATAAATTCACCAAATGGATAGAAGCTAAACCCATTAGAAAGCTTGATGGGGCAACTGCCCTTAGGTTTGTCTGGGATCTAGTGGTAAGATTTGGTCTCCCACATAGCATTATCACCGACAATAGCAGCAACTTGTCACTCGGAGAAGTGGAAGATTATTGTTGAGAAAAGGGCATTCGACTTGACCTAGCATCTGTGGCACATCCACAGTACAATGGGCAAGTTGAGCGAGCCAATGGATTAATTTTGCAGGGAATCAAGCCACGTCATGAGGCACCACTACATAGAGCAGCTAGAGCCTGGGCGGAGGAACTATCATCTATGTCGTGGAGTTTACGAACTACACCCAACAGATCCACCAGCTACACCCCTTCATGGTATATGGAGAAGAGGCCATCCTGCCTTCCGACATCCTTCACGATTCACCAAGAGTTGCCGCCTATGACAAAGATGACGCTGAAGAATCCAGACGCCTAGATGTGGACCTTCTCGAGGAAGAGCGCATATTGGCATGCCAAAGATCCGCCATCTACCAGCAGAAGCTACGCAGCTACCATAGTCACCATGTTCGGCATCGCTCGTTTAAAGAGGGGGATCTGGTGCTCCGACTTAAGCAGAAGAAGTCACACAAATTATCGCCGCCATGGGAAGGACCGGTCATCATAAGCAAGGCGCTGCTCAATGGGTCTTACTACCTCGTTGACAATCGTGAACTTGAGGATAGACCCAGCAATGATCATAAGCGTAAGCGACGTGAACCGAATGATGACTATCCGGAGCTTGATCGGCGTATATACTTAGCATAGCTACGTCCTTTTTATACTTAGCATATTTTTTATCTACTATGTACCTCTTATATGATCAATAAAATAAAGCTCTCTGGTTCATTTATATTTATGAGTCTTTTACCTCCTTTAGTGTTCATTTTTTTATCGTATAAAACCTTTATGCACAAGCTTTGCATTTTACTTGTGAAAATTCTGCCTACGGGCGTTAGCTTAAGTTTTCTGGTCTACACGTTCTTTGTTGTTTTTATGTGGATTTTGGAATAGTGACTTTTGGCACTTGTCAGCGATTTTGTGCTTAGGTTTTTGACGGTGCCATTGGTCATCATCATCTGAGCATATGGTTTCGACTACAAGTCTTTCGACTCATGAAAGGTCAAGCATAAAAACTAGAGTAATGGATAAGCCAGCACTTGCTTAAAAAATAATTACATGCTGGAACCAGTACTTGAGTAGAAGGAAATTACAACTATTGTTTTTCCGCCTTAAGTTAACATAGTAGTTTTTCCGCATCACCAAACCAGAGGAAATAAATATTACAAAGTGTTTTTTCATTCCTCTGGCGCATGAGATTTTGATGTAGCATCGTCGGCAGCAGGAGAGCCATCATCTTCGAAGTTGGTGGTCTTGAAGGACTCGGAGGAGCTCTGGTGGTCGCCGTCAATGGTCTCCAACGGCACAAAGACATTAGGATCGACCAGCTCGGCAACCCTGGTGTCGAGACCCGTGCGTGATGCCAGATAGCCTTGTGGTCAATCTTCTGGCCTTCATCGTCTACGTCGGGAAGACCCGAGGTTACCGTGTCGAGGTCGGCATTTTCATAGTGCGCCTTGACCATCGCCAGAGACATCCTTGCGCTAGACCGGGTACATGAAGCTTTCCAGATTATGATACGCTCGGGGGCTTGACGCAAGATCTCCGAGAACTTCATCACGGAGTCCACCACCTTGATATTAATATTGAGGGGCTTGGCGATCTCCCTGGCTTGCTTGACGGCGGTGCTGATAAAGTTGCTGGCGAGGACCATGCATTCCTTTGGCAGAGGAGGCGACTTGGTCAAACCAATAGGAGCTGCATTTCCGACAAAGGAGCACATGAGTTCAGTAACACAAAGTTCAAAGTACTTGGCTTACAGAACCACAAGACGGAGGATCACTTACCAAAGATGCTCGCCTCGGCTTGCTGGAGCGTCTCCGCCATGGAGTCCCGTTCTTGTCGGAGGATCTTGTATGCTTCAAGATTGCGTTGATTTTGCTCATCGGCAGCGTTCTTCTGCTCCTTGAGCATCACAATCTCCTCCTTCAAGCGGTTTATCTCCGTATTGGCAGACTCCTGCAACGCCGCCATGGATTCCTCGTGTATATTCGGAGTATCAGTCCTCTCCTGCTTAAGGATCTTGTTTACGCTATCCAGCAACTCAATGTGCTTGGACTGCTCAACAATGTCCTTGGCCTTGGCAATGGTTTCTGCAAGTCGGAGAAAGAACAGTACAAAGTGAGTAGTCGGAGAGTGACGGCACAAGACCAAGTCGGAGTACGAAAATGAAAGGAAAAACAGACTCTTACTCTTGGTGATTTGTTCCTTCAGGAAGGCAGCTTTACCCTTTTCGGCTTCCAGCTCTCCGCGCATCTTGTGGAACTTCTCATTGGCGACGCCTCTCCGAGCATTCTCGTTCTGTGGAAAGAAGAACAAAATAACTTAGTCTACTTGGAGCATCTAGCTGGATAAATATCCACCAAGAAGCTTGGGGGCTATAGTAAGAGTTTTAAACTCGGCAAAATGCTTAGTCTTTCTTTAAGCATCTAGTCGGAACTAATTCAGTTTTCAACTAGAAGCTTGGGGGATACAGTATGAGTTTTTTTAATTCAGCAAGTATGCTTAGTCTTTCTTTAAGCATCTAGTCGGAACTAATTCTGTTTCAACTAGAGGCTTGGGAGCTACAGTATCAAAGTTTACAAGCACTGCGTATGCTACTCTAAAAATATCTAGTCGGAATAATTCATTCAAACTAAATACTTGGGGGCTATAGTGAGAAGTTTTCTAGCTTAGTCACTCTTAGAGCATTCAGATGCAAAGACCTATGGTTTTCCGTCTAAATCCTTGGGGGCTACAGTGGGATATTCATATGAAATGCAAAAGGCAAATAAAACTTACAAGTGCGATGATCTTGAGATTGGTGGCGCTCTCGGCAAATATCTTGCTGAAGGAAAGGCTATTTCCTCACAGGATATCAGCTTGCCTGAGGAGCTCCTCAAGACCGCAAGTCGGAGATGTTGGAGCCATACCAGGAGCCAGAGTCGAGCTACTCAGCGTAAGCGCCGGGTAGACTATCTTCGGAAGCTCTGTGGATATCCTGGGTGTAGAAGCAACGCCTTCGACAGACGTTCCACCTACCACCATCGCCTTACTGCTACCGATGGCATCTTTAGACGGAGCTTCCATTTTGGAAGCAGTACTTTCTTGTGTCGCCTGCTCGCCGACAATCACGAACTCCGCGGAGGCAACTGGGTCCACTTCCATGGCGGAAGGGCCAGATGCATCTTTAGCCGGAGAGCTTGTCGGAGTAGCGGCAGGCTGGACGCTGGGAGTGGTAGGGCGATGGCGGGAGATGCTTGGTGCGACACATCTCGGTGCAACATATCTTTAATGTTTTTAGAAGCCCCCGATGTTTTGGAGGCCTTTTTCAAACTCAAACTGGCCTTCTTCCTGAAACATGGAAAGGTATAAGTACAGGAAAAAGATGAGCAATGGACAATGTCGGAGGAAAAGAGGCTTACACAATAGTGGGTGCTTTGGTAAAAGGGATCCCGGTAATCTTTCTTTTCTCCGCCTCTAGGGCGGCGGTAGTCTTCTTGGAGGCTCCACCCTCCGTCTTCTTCTTCTTGCCTCCGTCGGCAGCATCAGAGGTGGAGATCTTCCGCTTTCGCGCCAACGGGACATCATCGCCGGACATGGCGGTGACTTCCTTCATCTTAGGGTTGTAGATTTGGACATCCATGCTATCCTCCTCTAGACTTTTGAGCTGTTAAGTGAAATCCCAAAGTGTTAGATGAGATGAAAATGGCTAGAGGGAAGAACTGGAGTATATGTCATACACGGAAAATAAACAGGTACCTCTGTGCACTTGCCCTCCTCGAACATGTCGTAGGTGATGGCGAAGCCACGCTTCCTGTCCTTCACCTTGACGATGTCCTTGAGGCGGAGCTTGATGGAGTCACTCGAAAATTTGTCCTCGGAGATGCGGAGGCTATCCTTCCTCTCCTTGGTGTACTGGTGTATCAGCTTCGAGCGGTGCTGCAGAGGCTGGATCCGCCTGACGAACCAGCACATGGCTAGGTCCAACCCAGTCAGACCCGTCTCTACGAACCTCTATATCCGCCTTATGGCGCGGGAAGCATCGTTGTCAGAGGGAAGGGAGGCCTGGGATCTCCTGTCGGGGCTTTGGAGGTAGCTCCATCGATGAAATCCGGATACGTTCCTTCTCGGTCAGCTAGAGGGATATCTGGGCCGTAGAAGTACGTCTGTTGCCAGTTCTTGCAGGACTCATGGCCGACGATGTCGGGGAACCGCCAGCCAGGCCAGATCTTAAAACTAATCGTTCCGCAATTCCTGAGCTCGTCCTTGCTCGCACTGGCTTCCCTCTTGATGGTAAAGAAGTAGATGAACAAGTCTAACCTAGGCCTAATCCCTATGTAACCCTCACAAAGCACCGCGTAGTTGCTAAGCACGAGGATGCTATTGGGGGAAAGGTTCTGAGGTTTAACCCGGTAATGCTTGAGGATAGCAAGGAAGAAGTCGGGGATGGGGAGGGAGACACCGCGTACCAGTTGAGCTTTGAGGTACAACTTCTCTCCGGCTTGGGGAGAAGGAGTGACCTCGCCGATCGGTGCCGCCCGCCAGACAAGCCCCTCCATCGCGGGGAGGTAGCCTTCGACGAGCAGCTCCTTGATATTGTTGTTGGTGATATCCGAGCCACGCCACTCCCCCTTATGGGAGTCGCCTTCTTCCTCCAGCAGCTCTAGCGCCGCTGGAATATGGTCGCCGCCGGTGGACTCCACCACCGCGGACTTTGGCAGCAACAAACCCTCTGGGGGCACTTGGACGAAGCTCGCCGGCTTCGCCATAGCATCGGCCGCCGCCATGGAAGGGTTGGAGCTGCTGGTCTCAATTGGGATGGAGGAAGAGGTAACTGGGAAGATTGGGGGGATTAGAGTTTTTTGCGTACACGCGGAGGGCTCGAGGAGCTGATGGCAGGAGGGAGACAAAGGCGTAGGGGAAGAATGAGGTGAAGAGATGAAAATCTGCCACGATTAAAATTTACAACCTAAGCGTCAAGATTCGTGCAAGGTGATCGAATGGTCGGCGCGTGGACGACGTGTGCGGGCGCGTGCGCAGAAATTTCGCCACGTTCCCAACCGCCGTCGCCAACGGTTCGTCTCCTTCGCGCGGGAAAAACGGACATGATTGTGTTCTCTGCATGTGTGAGTTATGAGGTGCCGCTGACCTATGTCTGCGTCGTTCTAGCTGACACGGGCATGTGAACCATCACATCGGAATATTCCGGCATGGACGGATCCAGTCCGGCTACGAGAAGAGTACGATGGAAGATTCATCGTTTCTCTGACTTACAAGCTGAAGACGAAGAGCATTGCAGGGTTCTTGGGAGGACTACAAGATATTCCTTGATGATTTGCCGACATCCATCTAGACGGAGCATTCAACCTAAAGAGGCAAGACGACGAAAGATCTCGGAGTTCTCCCGGGGCTACTATTGGGGATATGCTATATGGGTATCCTCATAGCATGTCTCCTATCCGGATAACCCGGGTGGCCCACAGTTGGTAGCATGTCCCATGGCCTGCTGGGCGGCCAAGTTAGATGGATCCAGAAGGGAGGCCTATGCTGGATAAAGGAAGGCTTCGTAGGAGTCATCGACGTACCCGAAGCCTTGGAGTGCAAGACACGCTAGACTAGTTGTAAGTAGTGTAGGACTCTGTAACCTGTCCGGCTAGGACTTTCCCTGTAACCCTAGGACCTGGCGACTATATAAGCCGGACCTATGGAGCCTTTAGGGCAAGACACAACTCATACCTCGCACAGCGAACCGATCCTGGTAACTCGGCGTATTACCATTATAGTGATTTATAGCAGGTGTAGGATTCCGCCACTGTCGTGGGATCTGAACCTGGGTAAGCTGTGTTATCTCGTACCCGTCAACCGTCCGCCTTACCGCACGTCTCTAAACACGCACTGTGAGGACCCCTCCATGGCGTACTTGTTGGGAATACCACGACACCGCCTTCGCTAGCCTTCGACCCGGCAGCCACTAACGTCGCCTCCTCTAGCCAAACTGCAGCGGACACCTCCGAGCCCTCCACTGAGCCTCAGGTCTGATCCTCGGGATGTCAAGAGTAACTATATTTTCTAAAACTTGTCCTTTGCCTTTGTGGTATGCGTGAACAATTTGTGGCATGTTAAACTCTGATGGAAGCTTTGCCTTCCTTATTTTATGATATTGTCCTTTGCTTTTGACTTTGAATTTTCCGAGTGTTGGATCTTCTTTTGCCGTTTGCGTGGGGACACGGGAGCACACTCACTGGGTGTAGTCCTCGAGGTTCGAGCCGACTAAAAAATTCAGTTGGCTCGAAGCTCGTTTTTTGACTTCTGTCCTTGATGTTGTGAACATCGTCGGGCTCGAGCACTTGGTGCAGTTTTGACTCGTGCAAAAAATTAACATAATCTATAGTTTCTGTGTTAGATATGTACGGGTAGGACATATTTTGCAGTTGTTTCGAAAGCTATGAAATCTTGCCATTCCACACTAGGTCGACAACTTTGTTCTTTTCTTGGTGAGTATTGGAAATTAAGCTGTGTCCTTGCCGGCTACGAGCCGGGTTGCGATCTGCAGCCGTAATCGAAGGGGTAAATAGTAAGCATACTGCATGATACTTGGGATTTATGTTACCGGCGTTGGACAAGCAAGCACAACCGGAATGTCCAGAATTTTTTGTCTTCTTTGTGATTTTTCATGTAAGAGCGCTCATGCTTTTGCTCTTTCCGGGCTGGCAGTCGGGTTGCGATCTGCAGCGTGAACCGAAAAGCGGGCCCTTGGAGCCGGGGTATAGTACTCGGCCGTATGGAATGCACGGGCGTCTAGGCCAGCCAGAGAGTCCCGGGAAAGATTGCCGGAGTCGGGGCAAAATTATGTAGCAAGGAATGCCAAATGACGACGGAGTCCCAAAGACTATGTCGAGACTCCTCAACTTGTTCATTCACGATACATAAAAATAAGATACATACACTTCTCACTCAAGCGTAAAATGGGCGAAGTAGGTTCCCATTCCAGAGGCGTTCAGTTTTTTAATTGGAACGGTCCATCTTGTTCCAAAAGCATACTATGAGTTATGCAGCGTCCTGACTGATGATGAATGACCCTTTTCAAGGGGGGGCGGGGGGGACAGCTTGTGCATCCCCTTGGTGGTTTGTACCAGTCGCAGAACCAGTTCGCCCTCTCATAACAAGACGGGGCGAATACGGCTAGCGTGGTAGCGGCGCAGGTTCTACTGGTAGATGGCAGATCTGGAAAAGGCCAGCTCGTGCGCTTCCACGAGAAGGTCGACGCTTTCTTCGCGAGCTTCTTTAGCTTCTTGCTCTGTGTACAACGGCTTGCAGGGTGCGTCGAACTCGATGTCAGTGGGGAGGACTTCTTCTGGCCCGTGGACGAGGAAGAAAGGAGTGTAGCCGGTCGACCAATTAGGCATGGTGCGCAGGCTCCATAGCAGAGCCGACAACTCTTCTATCCAGCATCCGGGATATCTCATCAGTGGCTCGATCAACCGGGGTTTTATTCCGGCTAGGACCAGACCATTCGCTTGTTCACATTGCCTGTTTGACTAGGGGTGTGCGACGGAGGCCAGGTCCAGGCGGATGCCCTTCTCTCCACAGAAGCGCGCGAAGGCCCCTTTGGCGAAGTTTGTGCCATTTTCAGTGATGATGCTATGGGGGTAGCCGAAGCGTGTGATGATGTCCGTGAAGAACTTGATCACTGTGGCCCCATCCAGCTTCTTGATAGGCTTGGCTTTAATCCAATTGGTAAATTTGTCCACCGCCACCATCATATGTGTCATACCGGATAGCGTTGTCTTGAAGGGGCTGACCATGTCTAGCCGCCAGACGGCAAAGAGCCAGGTGATGGGTATTGTCTTGAGTGCGGTAGCTGGAGTGTGCTTTTTGACTAAAACATTGGCAACCATTGCATGCCTTCACCATTTGCTTGGTGTCTTCTAGCGCAGTCGGCCAATAGAAGCCGTGGTGAAATGGCTTAGCTACTATGGCCCTTGATGATGCGCGGTGGACGCACTCGCCTTGGTGGATTTTCACTAACAGCCGGATTCCCTCGTCTTGGCTTATGCAACGTTGATAGATGCCTTCGACACCGCGCTTGTATAGCTCGTTGTTGATGATGGTGTATGCATTTGTCCTATGTTTTACTTGTCTTGCCGCGACTTCTTCGTCGGGGAGCTCTCCTTTGGCCAGGAAATCCCTGAAGGACTTGGCCCATGCAAGGGTCTTCCGAATTGCATACATGGTCTGCATGATCAGCTTGATTTCCTCGCGCACGGCCGGGTCGAGCTCGTCGGGTGGAAGAGCGGAGCCGGCAGTCCCCGGGCTGCTGGAGCCGGTCGAGGGTGTCGGGGTCTTCGACCCGGTAGTCCCCGGGACCTTTGCGACAGCTTCTGGGCCTTTGGAGCCGGGCAGTCCCCGGGTACGCGTCTAGGACGGTGGAGTCGGATTTCAGAGACGGCGTGATGGACGACTTGCGCGGGTGTTCGAGAGAGAGTTCAGGCGAAATTTCTTGTCTTGTTGAGCCGACTAGAGGCAGCATTTCTGCATAGAGCGCTGATACGTTGCCCCTACATGGTGGAGCTCAACCCAACAAAATATAACCATTATAAAAACAGCACACTAATCATTATGAACAATTAATCACCCATTTGGTGATCATAGCAAAGCCTCAATTATAAACTGCCGGCTTGCACAGCCTGTGAAAGACAGGCTGACAGGCTGAAAGCTGGAGTTCCAGCCAACAATCCTTCCTAAATAAATTAGGCCAAATCCTTCCTATCGAAGCTATATGTACCGACCTATCCCGCTCTTCATTCTCATCCCAAAGCTACCAGCTCCCTAGCTCACACGTCGTCAGATAATTCCGAAGCATCCACACCAAGAAGAGCAGAAATGGCGGCCACCCTCAAGCTCAGGATCCTCACCGCGGCCTGCGCCGCCGCCGTGGTGGCTTCGTCCCTGGTCGGCGTTGCCAGCGCTGCCGACTCGCCCGCTCCAGCCCCAGCCCAAAGCGCCGCCGCGACCGCCCCGGTCTTCGCCGTCGGCACGCTCGTTGCCGCGGCCGTTGGGCTGCGCCTCTGCGTACGCACGTATGCTGGACCAGCAGTCCATCCACGCCTTGTTTAACCGCTGTGCCATGTACATTGTGCGGTTGGGTTTATGTTCTGGTTGTTTGACGTACACATTGTACTTTGAGACTTGTGCATACAGCTATATGATAATGTGAGTGAATACAGAGCCTATACATATCCAGTGCTAAAACCATAATGGCGTTCTGGACACTCCATTGTACTACCTGTTAAATTTATTTTGACTACATGATCATGCATACCCTGATGGATGGTAGTATATAATTTTGTATGGTACGTCTAGGACCTTCACTATCACAAGCCTAAATGACCACAAGCCGTGCATAACCATGAAAGAATTGAGTAGATCAAGTGCTCCAGAGCAACGCCATAAAAGAGGGGACGACACCAAACATCCAGACTTTTCACCCACATACATGGGACCAAGATGAGAAAAATCAAAGGCTCCACGGTGGCACATGAATTGAAGGGAATGTCACACGCAAGCTACTTGACAAACCGGACAAGGGTTTCACCCACACTAAAAGGCCAACCATATCCCAATGACCACGTCGCCTCAAACGCCCGGTCGATCCTAGCAATCCCTCGGCGAGGCTTCCAAGGACAAAGGACCAAGGAGCGATCAAGTTGCAAATGTCAAAACAAAAGGGGAGACTAGAGTACTAGACGGTATCCTTAACACCGAAAAGCCGTCATGAGAACCAAACTAGGAAACCTTGTTCTAAGGCTCCCGAAGGCGTTGGACGAAAAATGGTTAGAAGGGTACATCATCCAACTCATACCACGTCAACACAACCACCAATCACCATCCACCATGAGGTGCAGGAGACAGAGGGTGACTCGAGCCCACGACCCCGCCCTCGATGACATGTCGAGTCTCCCTAGGGCCTAGACCATGGTTGCACTATTCCCAATCACCACAAGGTGACACTCATCAGCGAACATGGTACCGGCAACACACCAAAATCGAACAAATGCACCACTTGTCATTTCCCCAAACAACCATATTAGCCCAAATTCCTATCATTTGTGCTAGCCACAAGTACCCCACTGGGACACAGGGTCGCCACCAAAACCCTTTGGCCACCATCGACGAACCTCTCCATCGGTCGGGCATGATGGAACCACTGCTAACCCTACGGCCAACCAGATCTAGAGAGCATGCCCAACAAGACTAGATTGGAGCAAGAGCTCATACCAAGATAATAAAGAAATAGAACAAAAGTTGGAAGGCACTACCAGTGGGATTGCTCGTACAGCATGATAATTATAAGTGCACAAGTTCGGTTATAACATGTTTTGACAAGTAACCAGTGTCGCCCACGAGGAGCTACAAGAATTTACATATAGAGTTGGCAATGAAATAAATGTAAGTGCTATAAAGATTGATAATTTCTTTTGGAATTCCAAGAAAAATAAAGATAAAGATAAAAAAAGTAATACAATTTAGAGATGATTCATTCTTCTAAGTAGAAGAGGAGAAGCCTAAGATTGTACTTCATGTATTCTTAAAAATAAGACCTATAGTTTTTTCAAAAAAGTCAATAAACAAAAAAGGTTGACCAAGTTAATAAAAAACAATTTACAACTACATGTATCATATGATAATTTATTTCTAAAAAATTACATTCTATATGTTAATCAATTTTTAAAGACACAAATACCAATTTGGTCTATGAACTTGTCACGATTGAGAGCCTTGGTCACGAACTTGCAAATCGCGAACTGTGGGCCACGAAGTTGCCCCGCGCGAGCATTTTGGTCACTCCGTGATGGCTACGGTTAGTTTTCCGATACGATAGACAGTTTTTTTGCGAATAGCACCCTAAAGTTCGTTTCTTTCATCCTACGGGCTAGGAATTATATCAAGCAGTTTATGCTACCCTTTGATCCCCTGCTCTCTCCGCTCACTCGCCACCGGCCGTCGCCCCCTTCTTTTCCCGCAACGAGGCAGCAAGCACCCTCGCCCTGGTCCCTCTCCTCTTCCTCATGCAGCCTTTTTCCGCCTTGGCGGATGCAGACAACATGCAATCGTGCTGCTCGGCTCGAGCTCTGTGAGTACCCAACTCGGTGAGCAACACAAATTTCCCAAGCTCATGTCCGTAGCCGTGCCCATGACCTGGACGGCCTCGATACGGTGCTCGCTGAACAAGTCATGTCCACTGAGTCCAAGATGTCATGTAGCTATAAGAAAGTGAAATTGGAAATAGAACACGACTTACACATACAACGAGCTAAACAATTTTGTACATTGGTTGCTACCTGCTACAAACTAGGACTATGTGGTGTACATGCGAGGCATGGCATGCAGGACGGGGGGATGTCCGGCGTTGGAGTCAAACTTGGCAAGGCTCGCGCGGTACGAGCCTGGCCAAGAGCAGCGTGGCGGCACGACGGACCAGATACATGATGAGTTGGATAACGCGAGGGAGGGCCAAGGCGGAACCACCATGACATTGTTGGTAGGAGCCACTGCGCCGCGCACACAACCTATGCGTGCTGAGCCGAGCACCCCCAGCTGCACGCCATCCTGGTCGCTGCCCTCACACGTTGAGGTCAGTGCGACACGTGTCGTCGTCCCCGTGGCAAGGTGGCCGAGCTCAATGAGTGCCACGGCCATGGGAACACGAAGCTTGCCGACGGCGGCATGAACTGATAGCCCACCTGAAGGAGAGAGGAGCCACGCCGACAAATGGTGCATGAAGACGGTGGCCACGGCGTGCTTCACCTCCCGGGTACGCGGGATCCTAGCTCAGACACCACAATGAAGATCAACACAGATGAACAACAAAAAGGAAAAATATTCAAGGTGTTATTTGTAAAAAAACCTGCCACGTCACAAAACCAACGGTAGCCATTGTGACCAAAACGCTCTCGCGTGGGGCAACTTCGTGACCCACAGTTCGCAATTTGCAAGTTTGTGACCAATGCTCGCAATCGTGGCAAGTTCATAGACCAAATTGGCGTTATTCTCATTTTTAAACATGGTTAGACTTTATAAAGTTTGAATTTACAAAATATATATGCATCTTCTTTTGAGAAAATCGGATGTGACTATATAAGATAGAAATGTTCTCAAAGGCAGCAGAAATAATTTCAAGTCATACATTTTCGTATGTACATCCATGTCCATGGGAGTTTGGATCCCAAGCCATATCCAGCTGGCCGGATAATAACTACTCCCTCTGATTCAAAATATAAGATGTTTTAGGTTTATAAAGAAAATGAATCTAGACTTCTTTTAGTGTGTAGATTCACCCTAAAGTTGAGTGAACCTAGATATTAAAACAAGTCTAGATACATTTGCTTCACAAAGCTAAAATATCTTATATTTTAAAACGGAGGGAGTAGTATCTCTACCAGTTGGCAGTTGCATGGTGGTGCCCAACCCAAAAATATAACCAAGTATAAAAGACAGCAAACCACAACAACTAATCATTGTGAACCATCAATAATCACTCATAACCCATTTGGTGATCACAGCAAAGCTTAAAAACTGCCACCACTTGCACAGCCTGTGAGACGGACGGAAAGCTGCAATTCCAGCCAACAATCCTTCTTAAATAAAAGCAGACCGAAGCCTAAACCATCGCACATCGCAGCTATATATACCCGACGTGTCCCGCTCTTCATTCCCATCCCAAAGCACGCAGCTCGATTGCTAGCTTCTTGTTCTTTGCCCACACATCTTCAGATAATTCTGAAGGATACACCAAAAGAACCTAGCAATAAGAAATGGCGGCCACCCTCAAGCTCAGGATCCTCGCCGCTTCCTGCGCCGCCGCCGTCGTGGCCACGTCCCTGGTAGGTGTTGCCACGGCTGCCGATGCACCGGCTCCTGCCCCATCCCAAAGCGCCGCCACGACAGCCCCCGCCTTCGCCGCCGGCACGCTCGTTGCCGCCGCCGTTGGGTACCTCTTCTGCTGAGCTGCGCCCTCTACGTGCGTCCGCTGGACCAGCAGTCTAGCAGTCGTATCCACGCGGTTTCTTTAACCGCTGTGTTCTATATGTGGTGTTGTTGGGTTTATGTTTCCGATCAGCTGCCATAGTTTACACCTATGTACAATATATGAATATACAGAGCTTATACATATTCATTGTTGTAACAATTGTGTTTATTATATACATCGTTTGTCCATGATGTAGTATGTTTTGGCAAACTATTATGGAGCGAAGGGAGTTACTCCAATGCCATGCTATTTATATCTTATGTCGTCGGATATCCTAGTTGATCTTCAAAAGAACCTATGAAAAGTCGAGCTAAGATCACCTCCACTTGTTAGGCATTTCCTAGACCGAAATCCGAAGCTAAAAATTGCAGGATGGATGCAATTTTTGGTCTAGAAATGGTTGAATTCCTGCTCGCGTTCCTAGGTAATGTGTCACATCCATGAGTCCGGGGTACCCCGAAGCCAATGGGTGGGCCGCGACCCCTTTGTAGTGCCCTCGTAGGAGCTTGGTCGGGACATCCCCTCGGGGACCCGGCTGTGCTACCCGAGGATCCAACCCCCGATAGGACCCGGATTGACAGGACATGCATCAATGTTAGACTGCCTAGTACAGGCGGTGACAGACACGCTGTGTGGTGATAGGAACGCACTGCCACGTTGAGGGCATGCACTCAGTATCGATGCCGCATGGTGACCGATCCTTGTGATGTCTCCTTATAAAAGGAGGCGCAGGTCGGTCGATGAAGAGCAGTGAGATTTCTAAATAGATCCTTCCTGGAGAAGGAACCATTATAACTGTCATCATCCACCAAATAGTCGATAGTTGCAGGACATTGAAATCCGCACATTGCAGACCTGGACCTGGATAAAAAACATGTGTGTGTGTGTGCGCGCGCTTGTGTGTGCGTGTGTGTATGTGCGTGTGTGAGTGCATGCGTGTGCGTGCGGGTCTGTGTGTGTTCTTCTCCGAACTAATAAAGGGGATCACCCATCCCCGGTATCTAAACCAATACACGACATCTGGCGCGCCAGGTAGGAGCGCATCTAAGGCGAGATTTTCGTCATAGATCCCATGCCAAGACTTCAACGGCCCGACGCATGGACATCATTCCGCATCCTCGGAGCCTACGAGGAGTCGGGGGATGACTTCAGTGTGTCGTCAAGCTTTTCCCCCGTCGATGGCCCTTCCCTCGAGAGGGGTGAGCCATCGGGCGTGTGGAAAATATTGAATCCCTAATATTTCGGTGTATTGATTTGATCCTCACGGGATGTATATATAGACGTACACGGGGTGGGCGGAGACTTGGAGTACAAGATGTAGAGTCCTAGTCTATCTCTAGCCTATACATGTATACGTACTCTAATATCCCTCCTCAGTCGGAGCGGGAGTGAAGCGGACACTTGCGACTGGATTTGAAGTCTTGCGCTTCCGTCGTCTTCACCTCCTTGTCATTATGACCTGCATGGACATGATCATGGCTGGCATCTAGGGGCAGTGACTGCGTCCCCTTCTAGTGCCTCTCTTCCCTCCCGCAGTCATAGCGGGAGTGACGTGGACGCAAGTGATGACGCGGACGCTGTTGACTGGAGTTCTTGAGTTGCTGTAGACATTGTTGTAGATGTCGATGTCGAGGTAGCCGATCATGATGTAGCCGTGGTCGATGTAGGTGTGATCGATGTCATAGTCGTCGTAATGGTGTGGCCGCCATTGCCGGAGGCGCAAAAAATTACGCGTTTTTTTGTTATTGTTGACGAAGCTGCAGTTGTGGACGTTTTTCACCTTGAGAGGTACCGTCGGGGGCGTCTCTTGGACGCGGTCATAAGTGAGACCACCGGTTTTGCCAGGACCGGAGGAACCCACCAAGCACACAAGGTTTTTCCAGAACCATATGCGCGGTAGGGGCGTCACAATTGTGATGCCGGTTTGTTGTTGCAGTCGTCGGGGTCGTGGACGCGGCGATGCCGTCGTCGTGCCTTGCAGTTGTACTGTCAGAGGGCGTCGTAGTTGTATGTCCATCGTGTGGACGGGTATAGCGGCGGCGGCGATGTGTCGACGAAGATGTTGATGAAGACCACATTGATATAGACCTTGGCGATGATGTTGTCGGCGATGTAGGAGTAGGCGTGTCGGCGATGATCGTCGCTTGAAGGCGTCCCTTGTGGCGACGATGATGTCGAAGCCTTGATGTCGGAGAAGTCGGCACAGTCGTGTTCCACACCGGCCTGGCATGTGGATGATGTCGATGTCGCTTCTTCGTGGATGTGCTCGACGAAGATCTTGGCTTGTAGCCTGGCGTAGTCGTACAGCTTGGCGTAGATGTTCGGGTCGATGCAGTCTGGCTTGATGCAGTGCAGATCTTGGTGTCGATGTAGTCGTGTCTCAAAAAAGTGTAGATCTTGATGTCGGTGTAGTCGCGTGTCGAAGCAGTGCAGATCTTGGTATCCATGTTGACGTGCGAGAGTCGAAGCAGATCGCGTAGTCCTTGCAATAGACCTTGCAAACAAAGTAGTGTAGACATGGATCTTGGAGTCTCCTGTGCATCCACATGCGAACGTGGAGCTCCTTGCATAGGCAGTTGAGTTGCATGCGTGTGGGCTCCTGTGTCATGCGCATCTGCTGCTTTGGTGTCCGCACGGCCGGGAACGTCGGCCACCGGGATACGGCAACACATCATATCGAGACAGCACTGTCTTGAGATGATTTTGTGCTTCGCCGGATGATCCGAGTAGTGGATATAGGGATTTATTGATATAATTGATCTAATCTATAGAACTAGTTGGATCTAATCTATAAAATTGGGAATCTCGAAAATTTGGATCTAATCTAATCTAAGGAACCGATTCGATCTTTGATCGAGACCGGGTGCCGCGCCCCCGAGGAGATTGATCTCCCGGGGGGCGGCGCGATGTGGAAGTGGTGGAAGAACCTAGGATCGGCATTGTGAGGCTAACCGCTCTGATACCATGTGGAAAATATTGAATCCCTAATATTTCGGTGTATTGATTTGACCCTCACGGGATGTATATATAGACGTACACGGGATGGACGGAGACTTGGAGTACAAGATGTAGAGTCCTAGTCTATCTCTAGCCTATACATGTATACGTATTCTAATATCTCCCTCAGTCGGAGCGGGAGTGAAGAGGACGCTTGCGACTGGATTTGAAGTCTTGCGCTTTCGTCGTCTTCACCTCCTTGTCATTATGACCTGCATGGACATGATCATGGCTGCCACCTAGGGGCAGTGACTGCGTCCCCTTCTAGTGCCTCTCTTAAAATATTGAATCTCTAATATTTCGGTGTATTGATTTGACCCTCACAGGATGTATATATAGACATACACGGGGTGGGCGGAGACTTGGAGTACAAGATGTAGAGTCCTAGTCTATCTCTAGCCTATACATATATACGTACTCTAATAGGGCGGGCCTCAACTCCCAAGAATCTCACCGCCTCCTCCCAGGAAAGGCAGGGGACGACGAGGCCTCAATTTCACTAACCTCCTCCAGGTCAGGCAACGAATAGGTGAACAACTGAGTGATTTTACCCAGTGTTTCTCCCGAGTACTCGTGCCCTCCCGGGGGAATCCCCTGAGAGGGTGGAGTTGGCCTTCTTTCGGGGAGCACGAAGCCCCCTGATCAGAAGGCGCATGGTCGCTCGTGTCTTCAAAGTCGATCGCGGACATCTTCTTCGTCGCAGACGCCTGCGCCAGAATGGAAGAGGAGGGACGCTCGTCTCGTCCTTCGCCATTGGACGGGCGGCAACGCCCCTTCGGAAAGAGCCCCCGCACAAACTATAAGACCTATAGTTTTTTAGAAAAGTCAAAAAATAAAAAAGGTTGACCAAGTTAATAAAAAACAAATTACAACTAGATGTATCATATGAGAATTTATTTCTGTAAATTTTACATTTTATATGTTAATCATTTTTTAAACATGGTTAGACTTTATACAGTTTGAATTTCCAAAAAAAATATACAGCTTCTTTTGAGAAAGCGGAGGTGTGACTATATAAGATGCAAATGTTCTCAAAGGCGGCAGAAATAATTTCTTGTCATAAATTCTCGTACATAGCAGTAAGTTATCTTTTATTATTCTTCCAAATGGATTATACACTATGTGCATCCATGTCCACGGGGAGGGTGGATCGCAAGCCATATCCAGCTGGCCGGATGATAGCTATCTGTACCAGTTGGCATTTGCAAGGTGGTGCTCAACCCAACAAAATAACCAAGTATAAAAAGAAAGCAAACCACAACAACTAATCATTGTGAACCATCAATAATCACCCATAACCCATTTGGTAATCACAGCAAAGCCTAAAAAATGCCACCACTTGCACAGCCTGTGAGACAGACGGAAAGCTGCAATTCCAGCCAACAATCCTTCTTGAATAAAAGCAGACCGAAGCCTAAACTATCGCACATCGCAGCTATATATACCCGACGTGTCCCGCTCTTCATTCCCATCCCAAAGCACGCAGCTCGATTGCTAGCTTCTTTTTCTTTGCTCACACATCTTCAGATAATTCTGAAGCATCCACCGAGAACCTAGCAGGAAGAAATGGCGGCCACTCTCAAGCTCAGGATCCTCGCCGCGGCCTGCGCCGCCGCCGTTGTGGCCACATCCCTTGTCGATGTTGCCACGGCTGCCGATGCGCCAGCTCCTGCCCCAGCCCAAAACGCCGCCGCGACAGCCCCCGCCTTCGCCGCCGGCACGGTCGTTGCCGCCGCCGTTGGGTACCTCTTCTGCTGAGCTGCGCCCTCTACGTGCGTCCGCTGGACTAGCAGTCTAGCAGTCGTATGCACGCGGTTTGTTTAACCGCTATGTTCTATATGTGGTGGTGTTGGGTTTATGTTTCCGATCAGTTGCCACAGTTTACACCTATGTACAGTATATGAATATATAGAGCCTATACATATTCACTGTTGTAACAATTGTGTTGATTATATACATCGTTTGTCCATGATGCAGTATGTTTTGACAAAGTATTATGGAGTGAAGGGAGTTACCCCAATGCCATGCTATTTATATGTTACATCGATGACGACGGATATCCTAGTTGATCTTCAAAAGAACCTATGAAAAGGCGAGCTAAGAGCACCTCCACTCGTTGGGTATTTCCTAGACAGAAATCCGAAGCTAAAAATTGCAGGATGGATGCAACTTTTGGTCTAGAAATGGTTGAATTCCCACTCGCATTCCTAGGTGATGTGTCACATCCATGAGTCCGGGGCACCCTGAAGCCAATGGGTAGGCCGCGACCCCTGCGTAGTGCCCTCGTAGGAGCTTGGTCGGGACATCCCCTCGGGGACCCGGCTGCGCTACCCGGGGACCTCGTGCCCCCGAGGAGCCAACCCCCGATAGGACCCGGATTGACAGGACATGCATGAATGTTATACTGCCCAGTACATGCGGTGAGAGACACGTTGTGTGGTGATAGGAACACACTGCCACGTCGAGCGCATGCACTCTGTATCGATGTCGCATGGTGACCGATCCTTGTGATGTCTCCTTATAAAAGGAAGCGCGGGTCGGTCGATGAAGAGCAGTGAGATTTCTAACTAGATTCTTCCTGGAAAAGGAACCATTATAACTGTGATCATCCACCAGATAGTCGATAGTTGCATGACATTGGAATCCGCACATCGCAGATCTGGACCTGAGTGAAAAAACATGTGCGTGCGCTTGCACGTGCGTGTGCGTGTGTGTGTATGTGCGTGCATGCGTGCGTGTGCGTGTGTGTGCGTGTCTGTGTGTGTTCTTCTAGATCGCTGATTGTGCTTACTGGACGTTGTGTCCCTAGCCGAACTAATAAAGGGGATCATCCATCCCTGGTATCTAAAACCAATACACGACATCTGGCGCGCCAGGTAGGGGCGCATCTAAGGCGAGCTTTTCGTCATAGGTCCCATCCCAAGACTTATACGGCCCGGTGCATGGGCATCATTCCGCCTCCTCGGAGCCTACGAGGAGTCGGGGGATGACTTCAGTGCGTCGTCAAGCTTTTCCCCCGTCGATGGTCCTCCCCTCGAGAGGGATGAGCCGTCGGGCGGGCCTCAACTCGCAAGAATCTCGCCGCATCCTCCCAGGAAAGGGAGGGGACGACGAGGCCTCAACTTCACTAACCTCCTTCGAGTCAGGCAACGAATAGGTGAACGGCTGAGTGATTTCACCCGGTGTTTCTCCCGAGTACTCACGCCCTCCCGGGGGAATCCCCTAAGAGGGTGGAGTTGGCCTTCTTTCGGGGAGCACGAAGCTCCCTAATGAGAGGGCGCATGGTCGCTCGTGTCTTCAAAGTCGATCGCGGACATCTCCTTCGTCACGGACGCCTGCGCCAGAATGGAAGAGGGGGAACGCTTGCCTCGTCCTTCTCCATAGGACGAGCGGCAACGCCCCTTCGGAAAGAGCCCCGCACAAACTGTACGACCTATATATAGTTTTTTAGAAAAGTCAGAAAATAAAAAAGGTTGACCAAGAAAAAATTACAACTAGATGTATCATATGATAATTTATTTCTATAAATTTTATATTTTATATGTTAATCATTTTTTAAACATGGTTAGACTTTATACAGTTTGAATTTGCAAAAAAAAAATATAGCTTCTTTTGAGAAAGGGGAGGTGACTATATAAGATGCAAATGTTCTCAAAGGCGGCAGAAATAATTTCTAGTCATACATTCTTCTTACATAGCAGTAAGTTATCTTTTGTTATTCTTCCAAATGGATTGTACACTATGTGCATCCATGTCAACGGGGAGGGCGGATCCCAAGCCATATCCAGGACCAGCTGGCCGGATGATAGCTATCTGTACCAGTTGGCAGTTGAAGGTGGTGCCCAACCCAACAAAATAACCAAGTATAAAAAACAGCAAACCACAACAACTAATCATTGTGAACCATCAATAATCACCCATAACCCATTTGGTGATCACAGCAAAGCTTAAAAACAGCCACCACTTGCACAGCCTGTGAGACAGACGGAAAGCTGCAATTCCAGCCAACAATCCTTCTTGAATAAAGCAGACCGAAGCCTAAACCATCGCATATCGCGGCTATATATACCGGACGTGTCCCACCCTTAATTCCCACCCCAAAGCACCCAGCTCGATTGCCAGCATCTTGTTCTTTGCCAACACATCTTCAGATAATTCTGAAGCATCCACCAAGAATCGTAGCAGGAAGAAATGGCGGCCACCCTCAAGCTCAGGATCCTCGCCGCGGCCTGCGCTGCCGCCGTCGTGGCCACATCCCTTATCGGTGTTGCCACGGCTGCCGATGCGCCGGCTCCTTCCCCAGCCCAAAGCGCCGCCGCGACAGCCCCGGCCTTCGCGGCCGGCACGCTCGTTGCCGCTGCCGTTGGGTACCTCTTCTGCTGAGCTGCGCCCGTGCGCTTCTACGTGCGTCTGCTGGACTGCTGGTCCAGCAGTCGTATCCATGCGGCTTGTTTCACCGCTGTGTTCTGTATGTGGGGTGTTGTTGGGTTTATGTTTCCGACCAGCTGACGTACCACAGTTTACTATGGCACTTGTGTGCACGCCTATGTACAGTATATGAATACAGAGCATATACATATTCACAGCTGTAACAATTGTGTTGATTATATACATCTTCATCTGTTCCACGATATAGTATGTTTTTAGCAAACTATTATGGAGCGGAGGGAGTTACCCAAATGCCATGCTATTTATATCTTACGTCGATGACGACGGATATCCTAGTTGATCTTGAAAAGAACCTATGAAAAGGCGAGATAAGATCAAATCGATCAGAAGATGGATGGCAGAGCATCTGTCTAGTTTCAGCATTTCAGGCCACGGACCGGCTGCTTTTTGGTTTCTAAAATGTTCTACACCTCAACGAAATTGAAGATTCGGCGTAAAATATCCGGAAAATTTCATATTACATATATTTCAAACCAAAAATATGGGAGCACCAATGAAAAGCTCTAGATATTGGTTATGTAGAAGAGAATTGATTGAGTTAATATAAAAAATCAGGCTCGAAATCACAAGGCCGCGTCGTTTAAGGAAAACTTGGTAAAAGTAAACACCCAGCCCAACCTAAAAAAAAATCATGCAAATTGCACCCTGGGGATCCGAGCTAGCTGTGGCACTGCAATAAGAGGGGAGGCACATCTCCGTATGACCTAGAAAATCCATGTGATATTTGAACAATATTCAAATAATGTCAACTAGAAAGTGTTGGTGATGAAACACGTAGCGCCTAGAGGCCCACATCTTGGGAAGTGGCTAACACCAGCGACGCATCACCACTAAGTCTCGTCGGTGAGATCGTTGAGGACACCATCTCTCAGACTAGCCTCAATAGGGTATCATAGGTAGTATCATGCACCACATGCATGCAAAGTGCTTATGTGTCACTGCAATTAATGATAAAAGAGATTGTGTTGGTATCATAGGTAGATACGATATCATATCACATAGAACTAGAAAAACTAATCCTAAATAAATCTTGCACACAAATTTAGATTGAGATTCTACAAAATAATAAATACACTAAGACTATGATACTACTATATAATACTATGCACTGTGAAGATGGTATCATATACTAATATCATATGCATGATACTACTATATGATACTTTCCATTATGACCAGTCTGAGACTCTGAATGCCACAATAATGAGGACTCCCCTCACAGCCTAGGCAGCACCTCAGTGAGGGGAATGACACCCTAGCGCCACACAGTTGCTCGGTCTGGTAAACCGTAACTAGGGTTTTCCCCAACACCGAGCACACTAAGGAATGGTCGAGCCCATGACCACACCTCGAAGGATGAAGCGGCACCCGCAGACACCATCATAGTCGACATCTGAAGTCGCCTAGTAGGGATTTCACCTTGGCCAAAGACTGTGCCCCTTGTAGACTGGAGATGGGGAACATGGAGAGACGCCACAGGCTTGAACTAGGACCACAGAAAGCATCTCATCATCGACGTTTAGTGGGCGTTGGCCACCATTACTGTAGCCACCCTACTCATAGATCCAAGAAGAAAAACATAATTAGACAAAGTAGGTCTACCACTGCCACCGGATGATCAGCTCCGGCCACCACCATGAGCGATACCTTGATAGATGGCAGGAGCAGCAGCGATGCCCCCAGCTCAGCCAAATCCCTGACCAAAAGGGCTCTATCCTGGAGGAGGGGCGAGGCCCTGGCTTGGAGAAGAAAGTCCCGCCGGCACCATCTACCGCGCATGCTTGGCCCTCCTATGACCACCAGCGGCGGCGAGGGTGTGGCCCAGGAGAGAGGACCTTGCGACCTGCGGCTAGGGTTTTAGATTGCTTCGGGTTGCCCGTCAGGAGCGACACATGAGCCCTTCACGAAACATTGCCACATGCTTTCAGTGAGAAATTTCTTGAGTACCAAAATGTTTTGGCGTCACTTAGGGTTTTCTCTCTATGCGAAAAATATGCGGAGCGACCATCCGTCGAGATTGACGGTAACAACATAGCCAGCTGGCAGTGGCACGTCTGATAACCATCTGTAGCAGTTGGCATTGGCAGTTGCACATGGTAGTGCCCACCACAACGAAATAACCAATCATAAACAGAAAACCAACTCATCATTGTCAATCATCAATCACCATTTGGTGACCATCTCCGAGCCTAAATTTAAAAACCGCTGGCTTGCACAGCCTGTGAACAACGACAGACTGAAAGCTGCAGTTCCAACCAACAATCCTTCCTAAATAAATCAGGCCAAAACCTTCCGATCGTAGCTATATATACCCGACGTGTCCCGCTCTTCATTCTCATCCCAAAGCTCCCAGCTCGATCGCTAGCTTTTCTGTTCTTTGCTCACGACTCCGGCTGATCCCGCAGCATACACCAAGAAGCTAGCGAGAAGAAATGGCGGCCACCCTCAAGCTCAGGATGCTCGCCGCTGCCTGCGCCGCCGCCGTCGTGGCCTCGTCCCTGGTCGGGGTTGCCACGGCTGCCGATGCGCCGGCTCCAGCCCCAGCCCAAAGTGCCGCCGCGACCGCCCCGGCCTTCGCCGCCGGCACGCTCGTTGCCGCTGCAGTTGGGTACCTCTTCTGCTGAGCTGCGCCCGTGCGTCTGCTTGACCAGCATTCCAGCGGTCGTATCATGAGTTGAATTGCTGACAGAGCTTGTCGCTCTGTGTCTTGAGTTGTTGGGTGTATGTTCTGATTTGTTCACGTACCACATTTTATTAGTTCATGACTCTTGTGTACACGATTATATGAATGAATGCAGAGCATGTATACATATACACCGCTGAAACGATAATGCTTTTTGACTTATTCATCATACCGATGTTGTTATATACTTCCTCCGTCCAGAAATAAGTGATTTATATTTATTTAGATTTGTATGTATCTATATATTAAAATATGTCTAGATAGATGTGAATCTAGTTAAGTTACTTATTTATGGACTGAGGGAGTAGTTTTTGACGTCTACGTAGGGGCAGCCACAGTGTTTATGATACTCCATCCAATTCAGTTTAATTAAAAGACACGCAGTTTAGAAAAACATTGACCATTAATTCTGTCAATAAAATATGTCATATATGTCATGAAACTATGCGGATTCATATTCACAACAAGTTTGCAATCATATAGTTTTTATGACATATATCTTGTATTTTGTTGAAATAATTGTGGTCGAAGTTTTTCTTAAACTAAACTAAACAGGAGGGAGTACTGAATATACGACATTATTGGCATTAGGTATCACCATATCAATGGCCAAATGCTGAAAACCTGGTGCGGGACCCACATTTTATTGCCAACTCTACACGCCATGTGGGCTGACCCTTCACAAGCACGTAGTTTAAGAAAAACTTTGACAACAAATTTTGTCGAGATATATGTCAAAAAAATTACTTCCTCTGTCTCAAAATAGGTGTCGAAAATTTGTCAAAATTTAGATGTATCTACATACTTATAGTGTCTAGATTCAACCAAATTTTAATAAATCTGCAACATCTATTTTGAGATGGAGGGAGTATATCATTGCAAACGGTCTTTTGTATATGAATCTAATGCTGTAGGTTTTACTGCATATATCTCATATTTTGTTGAAAAAATCAATGATCATTTTTTTCTTAAACTACCTTTATGATTGTTAAACTTAACCAAAGGGAGTACATGTTTCTCTCCAAGCCGTAGAGTTCCTCAATAACCACAACAAAAAGAGAGAAATTATGCCTAATATTGGTAGTTCAGTCCAAATAGTTAAGCACATTTTTATTGGTAGTTCAGTCCAAATAGTCAATATAAAATGATAAGTAACATTAAAAAAATGTCATTATTTTTTGCAGGTAATTAAAATGTCATTAAACTTTAAAAGGAATGGTTTTGTTATTTACGACATGTGTAGGATGTTAAGCACATTTTTAAAAGTTTAATGCTTCATACTAACTCCATAATATGAATATGATTAATTCAACTCTTTGCATTTATAAATTCTTTTTTTATCTTTGCATTTATAAATTCTAGCTCAAGATGCAAGAGTATAAGACAATTGTCCTCCCTCCCATGAACTACTAGCAGGTCCAAATTGGGTTACCAAAAAAATCGTGATGTTACCCAAAAAAGTAGTTTCCTGGTGCCCTTGAAAAGAATCGTGATATTACCCAAAAAAGCAGTTTCGTGGTGAATTTCATCCTCGTACTCAATCAACCAGAACAAACGTCACTTCACAGTTTCATCATCTGAGTGCATCGCCTAATCTAAACTACACAAAATGGAAAACAGATGCTAATCAGTGCAGATTTAAAAGGAGTGCTTGGGCTCCAATGTACTACTACGTACACTAACTCATGTTGACAACACAGTTAATCAGTCAATTAAACAGACAGAAGCATCTGTCGGTGGATATTCCTCAGATTCCTCCCATTTTCAATCACTTCTGTATGCCTTGAGGTACATATTTAGTATTACAAGCACATTAGTATATTGCAGCCCTGTTCAGTTGAGGCAGCTGACTAAAAGGGTGTGACTTGACCTGGTCTCAGCCAGCAAGTCTTCAGAGATCAGATCTCGGATCAGTTTCAAAGCAAGGAGCTGTCCAGTTGACCATGACCAACAGGCAGCAAGAAAGTACTGCCTTCCTTTTAAAAGTCAAATAGTATAAAGTTTGACCATGTTTGCAGAAGAAACCATTAACATCAACATATTCAGATCAATATCATTAGATACATTATGAAATATACCCTCGTATGATAATCGATGTAGTAATATTGTAGTGCAGACAGTATTTTCTATAAACTTGATCAAACTTTAGCAGAACTTCTTTTCAGGAAGAGATAGCAACCAATTATACATCGGAAGCCCAGAGCTAGAGAGCAGGAAGCTTCTCGGTAACTTTCATCAGTCATGCCTAATAAGAAAAATAATTTCCTCAACTGGAGAACCTTACAGCCTGGGAAGATCGGTTTCGTTGTTTTTACCCCAGGCTGAGAGGCAAGAGCAATAAACAGAGAAAGATACCATTTGTTGGTTTCTCCTTGGCTCCTTTGCTTCTCTCTGCCTCGTCTCCTTGGCCTCCAACACCAACAGACTCTAAGGGTATACACTTGCTCACTCTTCTCTTCTTCTCTTCTCCTCTCTACAGACATTGCTTACTTGCTGTTGCTCTCTCTGGTCTGCTACCAAACATATATGCAACAACTGTTGATTGAGCATCCATGGATGTGGTCAGCAGCACGCACGCCTCTCTCCCTTCGTTGCCACAGTCGCCATTGCTGCCGCGCTTGTCCCCTCGGTCGCCGCGGCCCGAGGTGGAGAGGATGTTCACGCATGAAGGGAGCGGGCAGTCGCCGTCCGACGCTCATAGGGGCACCAGCATCAGAGAGATCGAGGAGGAGGACGGCAGCGGCAGCGGAGGGAAGCTGTACGTGGCTGTCGGGAAGGACCTCAAGGACAGCAGGTCCAACATCCGCTGGGCCGCTCGGAACCTCTTGGACGGCAACCTCAAGCTTGTCCTGCTGCATGTCCACCACCCTGCCGAGAGAATTATGACCGGTAAAGGCATCAAACTTCGATCACTTCACTTTTGGCTTTAACCTCATCTACAATAACTCATGGAGATGCAAGGAATCAACATAGCAATTGCTTTCCGTGTTATTTAAACAATTCAGAATTAAACCTTGTTCTTGCTAGATTCGATCCCCATCTATTTTTTCTTTTCAATCCTATGCTTGCCAAGAGATTGCTCTGCAAAAATGATACAGCTGAATTTAGCAAGAAGCAAAACTAGTGTTGTCACATAACTGCTGTTGCTGGCATATAATCTTAGAAAGCACTCGCCCTTCTGATTACCTCTGGCATTACCGTAAGCGCAGAATTATGCAAGGTTCCTGCAAGCCAGCTCGAAGAAAAGAAGCTCAAAGCATACAGAACGAATGAGAAGGAGGAGATGAACACACTTTTAAACCAGTACCTTGATTTCTGTAGAGTGTCGCTGAAGGTCAGTTAACTAATTCAGTAAGGCTATATGAATCTTTGTAATCATATTTGCACTTGAAGTTATATGTCATCTCACCAAAAAAATACAGGTGCAAGCTGAAACACTGGTGATAGAGAAGAACAGTGCTGCAACTGGCATTATTGAGCTCATTGATCAGAATCACATTACAAAGCTTGTTATGGGAACATCTTCCATCTCAGCTTATGACCAGATGCAGTATTTCAGCTTCATCAAGAGGTTTAGTTAATAAATACAAATCACAATTATTCCCAACTGCACTGTTTCAATGAGCAGAACACAAATTGAGTCATGTACTTATATGATCAACTCTGTATATGTAAATATCTTATTTTTTGTGAATGTCTCCGTTGTTCTAACAAGTGGCGATAAGATATGCGCTAGGACCAATTAGTCAATACTTTTCGCTCAAAAGAATGCCTTTTGTAAGTTATTATAACAGGATCCAAAATCTGGCTTTCTTGTGTACTACTTAGTTAGCAAATGATAATCACAAGTGGACAGTTAAACTCACAATAACAAACTTTACTACTCCCTCCGATCCATAATAAGTGTCGCTCATGTAGTACAAAGTTTATACTAGCTTAGTATAAAATGGGCAACACTTATTATGGATCGGAGGGAGTAATTATAATCTCGCCCTCTGTCTAAAGTCAAAATTAGAAGTGAAATATTCCAATTAACATAGTATAATCTAAGCTATTTATGTTGATTATGAATCTTTCATGGACAGGAAGAGGACAGTACCGAAATCAAAAGTTGCAGCGATTGTGCATCTACAGGCCAAACCATATTGCCAGATCTTCTATATTTGCAAAGAGGCTCTTGCTTGCTCTAGGTATGAATGCCATGCTCATGCAGCCCTCAAATCAACCTAAAGCAAATGCTACAAAGAATTTGCAAATTTTATCTCGAGAAACTACTCAAAATTATTTCCAGCCTGACAAAATACTGGTGCCATGGTTCTTCATCATCTTTTAGGGAGGCCAATCGGCTTTCTGCACAAGTAGAGTCACCTCGAAGCAGCTGCGCGAGCTCTGTCTCTGATCAATCCGAGTTCACTCCGAGATCCCTATCACTTCCACCAGGGCATCCAGGTTCCTTAGGATCTAAAGATGAACAAGCCCTTCAACGACGGTCCAACTCAGTTAGTTATACGTTGTCTGGATTGATAGAAGACAGTGTGTCTGGATTAATACCAGACAGTGTCGAGAACATGTCAGCTGCAACGCAGCAGTCGATCCATATGACACCAACAGGTTTGTCTCTGAATTCCAGCCAGCGAAGCACTGGAGGATCCTCACAGAGTCTGAAGGATTTGGACAGCATAGATGGATCACCAGCACCTGTTTCAATTGCAAGCTCTGAAGAACATCGGCACTTCATGGTAAGCCATACTGGACTGAGCACAGTTTTCTAAGCATAACACATATTACTGCTATATTGCCCTATCATCCCAATTTAGGTTGAACAACAAAGTCTTTGGTTTTCGTCTCAGTTGTAATAGTTATTGGACAATGCTGTCACAATTAGTATTAAATTCAGAGAAAAGTAATATTTTACAGGTGGAAAGTACACAAAATGAAGTGTTTGAGCAACTGCAGCGAGTGCACAATCAGCTAGAGCACTCGAGAAAGGAAGCATCCAAGGGACGGCAGAAAGCCGAGAGAGATCTGTTTGAAGCTTCTATCATGGTATGCTATTTGTTACTGCCACATACTTTTAGTTATCCACTACTTGGTGGCACATGCGTCTATAAAGTAAGAAAATTGTCTTCTTGCAGTTCAAAGCACGGGAGAATTCACTCCGCAAAGAAAAAAAGGAGGTAGAGGAAAGACTGACCAGAGAAAATACTGGCCTCGAAAAAGAGCATATCCATATATGCAGAGAGCTGCAGAAGGCAAATGAGCAAAGAGAAGAACTGGAGAACAAGTTTCTCCAGGCCAATTCTCTAATGGAAGAGCTGCAGCTCGAGAAAGACCATGCTGTTAGACAAGCTGAAGAGATGCGCCAAATAATCGATAACATTGTACTTCGCTCTACTAATGCCTTGACAGAGTTCAGCTACGAAGAGATAAAAGAAGCAACCAACAACTTTGATGACTCCAAACAAATTGGGAAAGGCGGATGTGGAAGCGTCTACAAGGGAATTCTCCGTCATACTACTGTGGCTATAAAGAAATTCCACTGTGAAGGCACGGCAGTAGAGAAAGAGTTCAATGATGAGGTAATGTTTCATACATTCATTTCATCAGGTCAAGATTGAGAATCGTTGCCAGACGAGAAAGAATAGAAAGGAGCATCTAAATACTTGATTTTCCAACATATCGCAGGTAGAAACACTATGTAGGATGAGGCACCCAAACCTTGTTAATCTGATAGGAGTGTGTAGGGAGGCCAAAGCATTGGTTTTCGAATTCTTGTCGAATGGAAGCCTAGAGGACCGTTTGCAGTGCAAGAACCAAACAAAGCCACTCCCGTGGCGAATGCGCATCAGAATTGCTGCTGACATCTGCACGGGGCTTATCTTCCTCCACTCCAACAAACCACAAGGCATTGCCCATGGTGATCTGAAGCCTGACAATGTCCTTCTTGACACTAGCTTAGTTTGCAAACTGGCAGACTTTGGGATCTCCCGTCGCTTGAATCTGACAAACACCACTGTCACCCCTTACCACCAAACAGACCAAATTAAAGGTACAATGGGATACATGGATCCAGTATACACTGCCTCAGGGGAGCTCACATCACAGTCTGATGTCTACTCCTTTGGAGTAGTTCTGCTGCGATTGCTAACTGGAAAGATCCCCCTAGGCCTTCTGAATGAGGTGGAGGCAGCCTTGAGCAATGCGATGTTGCAAGATATAATTGATACTTCTGCAGGTGAATGGCCACCTGAGTACACTGAAGAGTTGGCAAGGCTGGCACTGAAATGTTGCCGGCTCGACAGAAAGGAGCGGCCTGATCTTGCAAAGGAGGTCTGGGGTGTCCTGCAAGCTATGACGAACTGCCCGTACAAGAAATGCCAGCCACCGCCGTTTTTCATCTGTCCAATTACACAGGTCAGTTATGGAAAATGAGGTGGTGGATTAAGAGAAATATCAAAGCAGCTCTATGTAGTTGGTGTAAATAACATGCATCTTTCTAATATTTTCAGGAGATCATGAGGGACCCACATATTGCTTCTGATGGATTCACATATGAAGGTGAGGCCATCAAGGACTGGCTTCAAAGGGGGCACAAAGTGTCCCCCACAACCTACCTCAGTTTCACGCACCATGAGTTAATACCGAACAGTGCCCTTCGTTTTGCAATGCAAGAATGGCAAATGCAACAGGAACCATGATTTTAACCTTCTATTTAATTTGACAAAGTCATGCTTGTAAAGTGAAGCAAATGGTTTTACGTTGTGCATGTCTAGAGAAAATAACTTCCCTCACTTTAGCAGTTTAGCGGTTAGCGCTCTATAAACACTTGGCCCCACAAGTGATTTTAACCTTCCATTTGATTTTTACAATATCGTGTTTGTGAAGTGATGTGTCTTTAGAGCTTAGTAGCCATTGAAAGATCCCCTCTTACACATTTTATTGTCAAAGATAGCTTGTGTAATCTTACAAAGAAGGCAGGATTCAAGGATCATTTTAGCACGCAGGCGGGTAATCTTGTATTATTCTCTCGTGTGTAAGATAACAAGATCCCTACCCGACCACTAAAATCCCCAGTGCATCCATGAATGCACAATCTAGTTCGACTGCACCCTCAACATATTGGCCCGATGTCCTACAAATCAGCTCAGTGGATGCACACCGAAATCATGTAAAATACTTGTGACATTTCCCTCTTTACAGCACCTACCAAGACCCTGCCCTATCTAAGGTTCCTCATTTAGTCACTTATAGTTCGAAATGAAGCAACCATGTGTTAAATATATAGTGGCTATTGTTCTCCATGGTATGCTTTCAAAGTATTTGTACTCCCTCCGATCCATAATAAGTGCCGTTGATTTAGTACAACTTTGCGCTAAATCAGCTGACACTTATTATGGATCTGAGGGAGTACTACATTTACAAATGCTGACACAGAGGAGAACACAAAAGACATACTAGTATCTTTCTAGCATTATGGGGGAGGAACATAGATGTAAAGCAGTATTGCTTAATTTCGTTTATTTCATCTTCTTAGCATAGAAAAAAAGGGTGAAATTATGGGGAATGAGAAGAAGGCAGGATCCAAGGTGGTTTTATTATTTGTATGGATTATCCTTTTTCTAATTATCTAGGTTGTTCGAGCTCGGTACAATGTTCGTTGTCGTCAGTCGTTACCTGAGTGGCAGCGGCGCGCAGGCCTCCCGATGCGCGCTGACGCGCGCGCACCCTCACTCCTCCTGATCTCCGGTCGCCGCGGTGTTCGGACTCCGGCTTCTCTCTCGCGCGCGCGGCCGCCAACGCCAACATCGAACGAGTCATCGATGGCGAGAAAGGTCTCTCGGGCTGGAAAGGGAGGAAGTGGAATGTAGGCAGCGGCCGCGGCGGCAGCCGGCGGGAGACGGTTCCGACCGGACGGAGGAGTACGTGGCGATTTGGAGATTTGTTTTTCCTCTGCTACAGAACACGGGGCTTGGGCTGGGCTCCGACCAGAGAAGCAGCCCACTTCTTAATTCTTACTTCTGCGACGTGAAAACAGTAAGCGGCCCAAATTTTACCGAGTAGGAGCACAAATATCCGAAAATGCAAAAAGTACCAACCACGAAAGAAGCTCCGACACTTGGTGCCCCGGTTGACATTGGTCTAGGTCTGTCGTAGAGTCTCCTTAGAACACCTATAATAATAATAAGGTACACTTAACAGGCTATATAACTTAAAATACTAGTATATTTATGTTTTGTTGGACTAGAGAAAAGAAGAGAGAAGAGAAGTGGGCTCTTAGTTAAGAGTCAGCTGCAACACATGCCCATAGGTACTATGTGAAATTGTAAAGTGAGTTATACATTAATAAAATAATATCAATATATTTTTATCTCTATTTATTGTACTTATTAGCTATTAGATGACATAGAAATAGCTTATAGCCGGCAGTTGGCTCTACTATTGTCTTTGTTCTTATGTACATAGGTCAGGTAGTAGTATTAGGTTTGCTTTGTTCTTGTTTGCCCTAGTGGTAGTCTATCGTCATGCCGTGGAGGTGTTGCTCGCCGATGCCCCTCTCCGGTGGGTTGCTGTGGTGGCAAGTTGATATGGGGGTGGATCTGACGAGGCCTTCGTCAATAAGCGTGGTATCCTAGAGGATCTGCTCAATCTTGTCATCATGGAGGCAATGGAAGGAGAGAGAGTCCAAGATATGGTGTCTTGCGAGAAGATCTTGAAGCTACAGCCTGCAGAATTCATGAATAGCGGTGAAGTTGCGCCGCCGTTATCTTCGACCGGAGAGGTCACTTCGTGCTTCGGTGATGTAGGCACCAAAGCTTCTTTTTCCTCCTGGCTGGCGAGCCTAATGGGAGGATCTTCATTAGCTCCGTTGCGGCGTTCATTGTTGGCCCGCCTCCAAGTCAGTGGCGGAGCTAGAATGTGTCCAAGTATGGTGCTAATATAGTCTCAGTGGTACTAATTACATAGGTTTTCATATTTTTAGGCTTGAAAATTACAAGATAATCGTTGAAGTGCAGCTGCTAGACCGGTGCTACAGCACCGGGCCTAGATCCGCCCCTGCTCCAACTGGTGCCGTGCCTAGCAACGGCGCAGATGGCAGCGTCGCAAAGGTGTTCATCCCGATGGAGAAGGACCGGATTGCATTTTCCCTTATTTGTTTGAGGTCCTTGCTGTAAAAGCTGAGGGTTGTGTTGTATTTTACTTTTCTTTTGAGATGCTCTCTATATTTTTCTTTTATTTTGAGATGTTTTCTGTAATTTGTACACCCACCGCTTAGTGTAGCTTCACGATCCTTCAGGGTCCTCCCCTTGTTCCGAAAAAATGGAAGGAACGACACCATGGCGCAGCCACGTGATCTAGTGAGCCGGATTCAGGGTTTTTCTTGTACTCGAGGTAAGAGCACCTTCACTTGTTAGGGTTCCTAGTCCGAAATCTAGAGCTAAATAGCGTTGGATGGATGCAACTTTCGGCCTGGGAACGGCTAGTTTTTCAGTCGCGTTTCCAGGCCAAGTTTTCGGATTTGGCCAAATTTCATTCAAACTCGGCAAATTTTGGACGAATATAGGCAATTTTCATTAATAGTGGACGAATTCATACATATTACATTAAATTCGGGAGAACCCCCGAATTTTGACTTTATTTAGGCTAAAAAAAACTAAAAACACATAGAAACGGCCGAGGCCAAGGCTGATGCCGATGTCGATACCGGCGGATGCCGCCCACGTGCCGAAGTTACGGTAGAAGCATGTGTACTCGGGGTCCTCCTTGCTGTTGTTGTCGCTCGGCGGCTGCGGGGGCGCGAGCGGCCCTGGCCGGCGTCGCCGTACCGCCACGGCTGTGACGAGGGCCGCTGCCGAGGACAACGAAAGCGTCCCTAGTAGCGGCGGCGGCGAGCCCTAAGCCGGGCGCCTCCGGAGATGGTGCCGAACTCTGATGGACTCCTCGTGATCCCAGTCCGCCCTGGACCAGGCGAGGAGGTCCGGCTATGGCATCGGCGGCGACGCCACGTCCTGCAGAGAACGCTCCATCGCCATCTTGATGGCAAAGGAGTCCTCGTCGACGGGGACCGCCCAGTCCGCCGGCTCAGGCTTCGACCGGCACAGGAGAAGTCGGTCGGTCGGCGGCGACGGCGCGCGGGGCTAGTTGAGAACGGTTCCCCGCGATCTCGTCCTCGGCGGCGAACGAACTGATGTGTCGTCCTCCTGCTTCACGGGCCGAAACACCTCGCCGCTGGCTCGCGGTGGCATACGGCGGATGATCGCTAGGCCGGCGATGATAATCGCTAGGCGCCGAGGCTCAAGAATCGCCGGAGGTGCGCGCCTCACCCTCGCGGCGGGCGCCGACGAGCGCGGGAAGCCCAGCCTCGGGGCGATTGCCGACGTGGATGTGCTTCAGGACGACAGTTAGCGTCCATCACGACGCACTCCACCATCGACGCCCCCTCTCCCCCCCCCTCCCCCCCCCCCCTCGCGTTGTTGCGCTTCAGCGATGAGTCCGGAGGTCCTTCATGGGCGGCGAGCTCCCGGTTCCAACGTTCGGCGAAAGAACTGCTTAGGGGTGTCACGGGACACCGGGTCCATTTTTGTTTTCTCCTAGCATAAGCTATACTTACATGTGTGTGACACCCGTATAATAAGCTCAAATGTGTATAGCGGTGCACCCTGTAAGTTTTGCTCTAGGTCCGCCACTGGTTCGGATGAAAAAATCGTCCAGGAACGGCGTGAAGGAGGAAAGCGGCAATCATCATAGCATGCCTCGGTGCAACGACCATCGAATGGATTTGAACGGTGAGATAGACAACGACTTATGGTTTACGTGGACGCCGTGGGTCATCCTCCTTTTTCGGAAGAGAACCGACGAGATTTTCGAGTGAGCGCACTCAAGAGAGCAACTTCTTTTTTAGAAAGTTGTGCAGCTAGCAGACGGTTGGCAACTGTACACTGCATCCAATTTGTATCTGTTCTCCATGGCCAGAGTAGAGATGGCAACAGATTTCGCGAGTTGGGATCACTTCTGCAAATGCTTAAACAGAAGCAGGGTGTTGCTGCCCGTAGGGGTAGGGGAATCGCAGACACATGAACAGAGTGTATATGGAATTTAATGTCGTCACTGTACACACATGATGAACTACAAATCTCGAACCAAGAAAAAGAAAGAAAAGTATCCCAACCGAGCACTCATGAATTCACAACAAATCGCGGAAGGAAGATAAGCGTGGCCAGTAATGACCGCCACGCGGCGCATGCGCCTAGCAGAAGAGGTAGCCGAGAGCCGCGGCGGCTACCGACACGGCGGCGAAGGCCGGGGCGGCAGCGGTGGCGCCGGACGTGGGGCCCGGGGCGGGCCCTTCGGCCGCGGAGGCCGTGCCTACGAGAGACGAGGCGACGACGACGGCGACGGCGGCCGCGGCGAGGATCTTGGCCTTCAATTGCCCTGCCATCGTCTTCTTTGGTTAGCTAGCTGCTTCTTGCTGGAGGAGGAAAGGAAGCTAGGCGAGGATTGAGCAAGCTGTGCTGCTGTTGATTGATGCTGGTGGCGCTGCTGTTTGGATGGATGGTAATGGAGGGGAGGAGATGCGATTATATACAGCTGCACGGGGCCGTTGTGATTAGGCGGCCTGCCTAATATAAGCTGGCGAACGGGAGGACTGCTGGCTGTCGCGTGGCTGGCTTCGGTTCATGGCGCGTGCGTGAGTGCTTTCCGGCGCCGGTGGCGGGAGTTGGTGCGGGGCCCGTCGCTGCGCTGGAGCGGCCAATTATTCGCGCGGCAGCCGGCAATGGCACATGGTGGCAACCAACTACTGCTCTGCGTCTCTGCCGTGCTAGCTGGCCTCCGCGCGCGGACCATTCTACTGCTGTTAATCGTTCCGGGAGAGCGTGGATGGATTTTATTCAGTTGCATCTGGCGGCGACGATATTGAGGACCTACTGTAGTATTTGGTTCGTAGAAAAAGTGCAAAAAAAAAAAAAAACACTAATAGGAAAAAAAACTATAACGGCGCTATTCATCTTCTCGTCTAGGTGAACGGAGCATAGAAAAAACATGGTAAAATTTATCAGTTCCAAACGACAAATGCCCAGACTCTTACTATCCATTTTGATCTTCTTTTCAAATATGTACGCACGAAAACGAGACCGACGTAATTAGAGACATAATAACATGATAATTTTACTTTTCTATATATGTTTTGACTTTGATTTCGTAATGTTCATTAGGATTCTTGTGGTTTTCCTATTTTTGTGGGGAAAAAACCATGTTAACAAAATTCTTATGATTTTGAATCTTTTGTTTTGCAAATGCATCTCTATCTTACTTGTTGTGTTTTCACTGCTATTGTGTTTATACAAGCATGTGAACCAACCAAGCCTCGAATCATCCTTCGAGAATGGTCATTAGTTTTCGGCAAAGAATCCCTGAGAATTTGCGTTGTGTGTGTCATCATCATGATGTGGTTTTCTCATTGCATACATGTGAATCTAAACAAATCGGCGATATCCCTTTTAGGACAAAGAAAGCATGTGATCTGACTTCTCATTTCTCGTTACTATAATTGGCTCTGCCTACATGTTGACAACCGATTTGATGCAATACTTGTTTCACGGGCTATTAATTTAAGTAAGAACAACTTGTTGACTAATATATTTTTAGGAAAAAAAATATGCATATCAAATATTCTAAATTTGCTCTTTTTAAATCTCATTCATCGATTACTAAGTCTCGTTTACAACTAGTCCAAAATTGATCTGTTCCTAATAGAAATCGAGGAGATGGCATCTAACACTCTTGTTCATCATCGGAGATGCTTGAACAAAGACAGATATCCTCTACATGCGTGTGTCAATTTGAAAAGGAAACAATGGGATCCTCATTAACCACACAGAACATAAAGCAAGACTAAAATGGAGAAAACAACAGTCTCAACACCACAAATAAACACTACTCTTCTTTTCTTGAGAAAGAGAATCCACATACATCCAAAATAAATTTTGAGTGGGATGGCTTTATAGATAACCAAAATATATTTTAAAGTTTTTCAGAAAATATGAACATGTTACATGTCCATACAGATGTCAAATGTATGCATGCAAACTTCCATTAAGAGATCTTTTCATTTAGGGCCACACACAAAGGACAAAATGTGGATCTCTAATTTTGCATAGGAATTATGTATTTACGAATAAAATTGTGCTTATAAAAATTGTACATGTGCACGTAGGAAGGAGCCACATACATGTTTTCTTTAGAGTAACTCATAAACTAAAATATTTTTACGAAATTTCATGCATAAACATATCACATATATATATGTACTCCCTCCGATCTACTCTCTCCTTCATAATATAAGATGTTTTATCTTTGCGAAAATAATATATCTAGACAACTTTTTATGTGTAGGTTCGGAGATTCTAACTTTGTGAAACGAACGGGTATATTAATGGTCTTAACTTTATGCATATTCATGTGTATCTAGTTAAGTATTTAGACTAGATACATCCGTATTTAGATAAAGTTAAAGCCATTAATATATATCGAAGGAAGTATACGATCTACGGTTGTTATCATTGGCGATGGCTACTCCGTGCGTTGGTCCTTTGGCCTTAGTACGATGACTTTCCGTCTGTCATCTACAACAAGCTCTACTACGACAAGATTTGCCCGGCTCTGATGATGGAGGGGCGAGGACGACGGCACGACTTCGGCTCGTACTAGTGTTGTAGTCGTCGCTAGATGGTCCAATGACCTATTTATAATTTTTATTACTTTTAAATCTCGTTGTACAACTATTGATGATTATTAATAGATCGGTGGCCCGTCACGTTTAAGACTTTTTTTTGGCCACATTCTCGGAGTAAGTGCATCAGATGGTACACATCACGTTGCGCTCACCGGTGAAATACGACCGTTTGGCGAATAAAATTCTCGCTTTTTCTTTGAAAACTTCCCTTAGTCCAGGATCTGAACGTCCATCTCAAAAGAAAAGGATCCGTACAAAAGTGAGTACAAAACTCGGAAATCAGTTTGGAGCCCGTTAACACAAAAGCCTGTTCTTATTTTTTCAAAAAGCATCAAATATTTTTGTAAAAAATACGGACATGTAGGCAACAATATGCAATACATGTCTGCAAATTTTGAATGGAAAATACCTTGTATTTCAGGTGCAGAAAAAAAGACAACTAGTATGATAAATTTTGAAAAAACGGAGACTCATTCAAAAGTGCATTGTTCACTCCCAGATATGACATTTTCTCCTTTTTACTGAGACCAGAATGCAAAATATTTTTGCATGATTTTTTGCACACACGTAGTATAAATCATTACCTATGTCCGGGTATTTTTATCATATTTTTCTGAATCTTTAAATTTGAATTTTTCAAAAATAATAATAAAATCCTTCATGGAGGACGGGCTCTAAATCGACCTTCTCGTATAAAACTCTTCTATTTTAATTTTAAAAAGAAACTCTTCTCCTCTTTTCTTTGCTAGGCTCAGCCCAGCAAGAAGGCTTTGCAAATGCAGTCTAACTGGGCACAGTTTTGTGAGACCAGCCCAATTCCTCCATGGCTGTATAGGCCGTGCCTCTGTTAGAGCATCAGCTATGGAGGCATACACATACCGCTGTTAGATAGATCTCAACGTGACTGGGCCCAACGGCCCAGCACGCCCCTATTCGCGCCCTGATCGGGGGCGCCCAACCCTATCTGGTTGGCGGGCCCCTGTCGCCGCGCTATATAAAGTGGTGAAATTTGGCGGTATGCGACTGAGGTTCACCTTGCTGTGCGCCATGCGACATCCCTACCGATCTAGGGTTTTAGCGCGAGCCGAGGAAGCACCGCCATCAAGACACCCACGTCGCCCCTTTCCCATGGCCAACGACGGCGGGTCCAGCTTCGGCACCAGCTCGGGCATCCCCTCTGGCTCGTGCTTCTCGAGCCAGGGAGCAGGTGGTTCCTCTCCTCTCAGATCCCTTTCTCTCTCTCTCTCAGTTACATGTCTAGTTATGCAGAGATAAAGAGCTACCGAATAGATCTAGACTAGTTGATGCAAATAGTATTACAACATTGGTATCAGAGCCACTAGTGGCTAGTTTTGTTCGGTGCAAAAGAAATTCAAAGGAAAAGACCTAGATCTAAAGAGCGCCTGCCCTATGGCCGCGCCTTTCCTCTCGATCTAGATGGGCATCCTTTTGGGAGACATCTAGAAGAAGAAATACTCCTTCCGGGGCAAAGCAAAAGTGCAAGATCTAAACCTCAAAGAAATACCAAACCCAAATCCCCAGATCTATCCCCAGATACACCCCACGATCCCAAAAAGAAAACCCCGAAAAGAAAAAACTGAAAAACCCGACACACCCATTGCAGTGGGTACAAAGGCGCCGCCGCCTCGCCTCGGCGGTCGTGCGCCCACCAGGTGGGCCTTTGCCAGGCGGTGGAGGCGCCGTGGCTCCGGACGCCATGAACGGGAAATGGACAAAGGGGAAAAAGGTTGGTGGCGCTGTGGAAGGGAGGGGACCGTCGCCGGCACAACTACCGGACGGACGACCGCCTCCCCTCCCCAACGCCGCCGGAGTGGATCTCGCTGCCAGCCCCTCCGCTCACGGGCTCGTGGGGCAGAGGGAGGGGCGCGCCCACCGGCGGCCACCTCACCTCACCGCCGCCGCCGACGCGGGGCAACCGCATGCAAGACGCGGCGCCGCCACGGTCGGGCCACAGCGCCACGGACGGGGCGAGGGTGGCGGCGGACCACGCGGGGCTGCCGACGGCCGGAGACGCGCCGCCGCCGCGGTGGCCACGCGGAGAGGCCGCGGACCACGCGGGGCTGCCAGCCTGAGAAGGCAGCGTCGCCCATGATAGGCCACGCGAGAGGCGGGGTTATGGGGCTAGGGTTTGTAAGGGGGCGCGGGGGTGGGATTTTATACCTCCGCAACGGGCGCCCCACCGCACGATTTAGGGTTGCCCCCATCGACGGCTCAGATCGAGCGGCTACAAGGCGTCTTGTTGTGAGCAGTGTTAAAGGCAGGCGAGTGAGCAGGCTGGTGTGCGTCGGCCAGCTTCTTCAGGCGGCAACAAGGCCAACGTGTGTGGCTCTGTGAAGCGGCGGCGGCAGGCAGCTGAGCCCGCTTGCCGCGCCCCAGCGAGGAGAGGAGGCCCAAGAGGCGTTTTTTCTGTTTTTTAAACTAGTTTTCTCTGTTTTTTTTTACAGAGCTGTTTTTAATAGTTTTGCTTAGTTCTTAAGCAATTTTTTGTATAGTTTTCTCTAGTCCTTTTACTTTTGAGTATATTGTGACTAGAGAACATTATAAAGGAAGATTTTTTCTGTAAAGTTTAAAGAATAAAGAAAGTTATTATTAAGTTTCCGCTGCAAATAGTCATTTTTCAAAATTGCAAATGTATGGTTTAAATTGCAACAAATGCAATAAAAGTTGATTAAATCTTGATATAAAGATGTGATTAAAGTGATTATGCCTCATGCTATTAATTGACCAACGTTATTAATAATCATGACCATAATCTTTTCCTATTAAGTATTAAAGGTGCATTTAAATTTATTTACTCAACGGTGATGTATTTTAAATAGCAAACGATTGCATGCTTAATTTATACCAACGTTGAATTAACATACAGTTGTTTTACTTGGTGATCTCACATCTTTTGTGATTTTCGAGGTCTCAACCTCATGGCATGTTTGAAGGACATCCGCTCCTAAGGGGACAACTACTCGAATGGAGGAAGAAAGTTGATTTGGCGTTAAATGCTGCGCGAAGTGGATTGGTGGTTGACACCAAGCAACCAGTCAAGCCCGATGACCCGGTCGAGTCTTTGAGGAGAAGGTCTTGACTTTGAGAAAGGAAGAGGACCATGCTCCATTGGAGCTGGCCTACTCTATTGATAACCAGAAATGGGTGAATGCCAACAAGAAGACTCTGGCCTTCGTAAAGAACACAATTGAGAACGCAATAGTGGGCTCAATTGGAGAGTGTACCGTGGTAGTATCTCGCCAAGATAAAGAGCCGTTCTTGGCTCTTCAAAGATATCACGACCAATTTATTAAGCAGGTGATTCTTGAAAGTATACGGAGGACCCCACGGAATAAGAGAGCACATCTTGAGGATGTCAAACATGGCAAAGCTCAAGCCCATGGATGAGGACCTCGAGCTAAAGCCAGCACTCTTGGTGCACCTTGTGATGGCCTCACTTCCTGACCTTTTGAAAACTTTGTAATAAACTACAATATGTCCCCACGAAAAGTGGGACATAGAAAAGACCATTGGGATGTGCTCCCGAGGAAGAGGAAAGGTGAAAGCCCTTCACAGATTCTCTGAACTTCGTGAAGGACAATAGGAAGAGAGGCTTCACGGTGGCAACCATGGTGGCTCACCCTCCAAGCCCCATGGCAAGGGTCCAATGCAGACACCGATGCAAGATCACGGTCCACCCACAGGAGAAGGATCGGTGCCATCACTGCAAAAAGACTGGGCACTACAAGAAGGACTATCCAGTTTGGCTAAAGTACATCATGGCCAAGAATGGTAAAGATATTGTTTCTTTTGTTAATGAATCTTTGTATGAAAAGTTTACTAGATCCACTTGGTGGATTGATTACGAACAATGTTCACGTTGCCAACTCTTTCTGAGGTTCCATTCGACAAGGACCACGCCAAGAAGAGAAAGATGCATTGAAGTGGCGAATGGAATAGAAGCAGAAGTGGAGGCCATTGGTGACATCCCTCTGGAGCTGGCTGATGGCTCTTTGCTTTTGCTCAAAGATTTCCTTTTCGTTCCTTCATTACATAGGAATTTAATAAGTGTTTCCTGTTTGGACAAAGATTCTTACGAATGTTATTTTGGAAATGGCAAGTGTGCCATTTGGTTGAAAGACAAATGTGTGGGTGTTGCTACATTATTTGATAAGTTATATTTGTTATCCCTGCATGAGAAAGTTTTTTCTGTGTGTGATGTGAATGAAAAAGTTTCCTTGTCGAACAAAGAACAAAAGAAAAGAAAGCGAACTCTTGACTCATCGAAACTATGGCACTGCAGACTAGGCCATATTTCGAGGGGAAGAATAGAAAACCTCGTTAAAAATGACATTCTTCCTCCGTTAGAGTTCTCCGACATAGAACAATGCATAGATTGCATTAAAGGAAAGTATGTCAAACAAATTAAAAAGAGTGCAAACCGAAGCATAGCTACACTAGAAATAATCCACACGGTTATTTGTGGACCGTTTCCGGTGAAAAGTGTGGATGGCTATGATTCATTCATAACATTCACGGATGATCACTCCCGGTATGGTTATATTTATCAAATCAAAGAAAGATATGAATCGTTGGATAAATTTAAAATTTTCAAAGCTGAAGTAGAAAATCAGCACGATAAAAGAATCAAAATAGTCCGGTCCGATCGTGGGGGGGAGTACTACGGTCGGCATACTCCATATGGTCAAGTACCAGGACCCTTTGCACGGTTCCTGCAAGAAAATGGAATAGTCGCCCAGTATTCTATGCCGGGCGAACCTCAAAGAAAGCAGTAGGCGAAAGGCGCAACTGCACCCTTATGGATATGGTGCGACATGATGAGCTATTCCACCCTCCCATTGGGATTGTGGATGGGCGCTTAAAACCGCCATTCATATTCTCAGCAAGTACCAAGTAAGTCGGTGCCCAAAACATCGTATGAATTGTGGACAGAGTCCCTCTCTGCACCACTTGAGGGTGCAGGGAGCCAATGAGGCAAAAGTTTTCAATCCAAACATCGCAAAGTTAGACCCCAAAAGCAGATCTTGCCATTTTATTGGCTATCCAGATAAGTCAAAGGCTATCGTTTCTCTTGTCCCGACAGATACACAAAGTTTGTAGAAAGCGAGACATGCAGTCTTCTTGGAGGACGAATTGATGAGGGAGCACGGTAGCTAGGAAAATTGATCTTGAGGAGAAGAGGGTGCATCTTTGAAGGGTTTCGCAAAGATAGTAAATCAAAATTTTCTGAGCGAGCAGAGGAAAGCCAAGATCTAATCTAGGAGATGCAAACGAGAGAGATTGGATTAGATCTTCATACCCTTGAAGATTCGCATACGTGAACGTTAAATCGGAGCGTGGGTGATGTAGTCGTGCTCGCTTCTCCTCCTCGCGATCCGATCCGATCCAGCACTACAAGTGGCGGTGCCTCCGTGAGATGCACGTGCGGCACCTCGGCGTCTCCTCCTTCCTCGGACCAGCAAGTATGGTGGAGAGATAGATTGGATCTACAACACGACCAGGCGTGTATATGGTGGAGAATTTCTGCAGCAGGCTTCAGCCTACAAGCAATCGGGAGGGAGAGAGGAGGCGGCAGGCAACTAGGGTTTGGAGGAAGGTGTAGGTTGGGGGGAGGCGCACCAGCCCTCTATATAGAGGGTGCGGCCAGCCTGCCCATCCTCCAAGCCTATCTCTAGTTTAAAGCGATTTAAACTCTCCCTTCTAGAAACCCTATCTTATCTCTAGTTTAAGCGATTTAAACTTATCTAGGATCGGCTGGGCCCTATGGGGCCTTGTGCCCCTGGCCCAATGCGCCAGGACACTCCCTCATAGGCCCATGCCCCCTCCCGGAAGGTGGGACCACGTTGGCCCCTTCGGAAGGTTCTAAAGCTTCCGGTACAATACCGATTAATCCTAACACATTTCGAACTCCAAAACTGCCTTGCCTTATATGAATCTTATTCTCCGGACCACTCCAGAACCTCGTGATGTCCGGATCCCATCCGAGACTACGAACAAAAATTCATAAACCAAGTATCCAATCTATCCTAGTCGAGACACGTTAAGTGTGTGACCTGCGGGTTCGAGAATATGCGGACATGATCTTCTATCAATAATCAACAATGGGTGCAGGCACCCATATTGACTCCACATTCATCGATGATCATATCGGATGAACCACGATGCCAGATTCAATCAATCCCATATATATATTCCCTTCGTCTCGCGATATTTTACTTGCCAGATTCGATCGTCGAGATCGTCATACCTAGTTCAATCTCGTTCATAGCAAGTACTTTACTCGTTCCGTAATCCGATATCACTTTTTGATTAACTCCTTAACCACATGCTTGCAAGCGGTGTTGATATCGATTACCGAATGGGCCCGAAGTATATCTCTCCGACTTGGGAGGGACAAATTCCATCTCGATACATACAACCCAACAGATACTTTCCGATCACCTGAGAGACACCTTTATGATCACCCTCTCATAGGATGACGTTTGATGGCCTCAAAGCTTTCTTCCGATACTAGGGAGTTGTATTATATCATGGTCTAAGGAATACAATATTTGACATAGGAAAAGCTTCGCAAAGATGAACACAATGACACGATCTAATTGCTTCGCTTAGTTTGGGTCTGTCCACCATATCATTCTCCCAATGATATGATCTCATTATTAATTTACAACTCATGTCCATGGTTAGGAAACCTTAACCATCATTAATCAATGAGCTAGTCCATAGAGGCGTACTAGGGACACGGTGTTGTTCACAAACCACACAAGTATTAATGTTTCCGCTTAATACAATTCTAGCATGGAATATAAAATTTATCATGAACAAGAATTATAATAATAACATCTTTATTATTGCCTCTAGGGTATAATTCCAACAGTATCCCACTTGCACTAGAGTCAATAATCTAGTTTACATTTGGCAACAATCTTACACCCATGGCAATCGAGGTGCCGATCATGTTTTACGTGGAAGAGGTTTAGTCAATGGATCTGCGACATTCAAATCTGTATGTACTTTGTTGATCTTGATCTCCATCTGCTATATAATCTTGGATTATATGAAACTTGATTGATATGCTTGGTCTTTGGATGATATCTTGGTTCCTTAGCGAGTGCTATGGCGCCGGTGTTGTCACAAAATATCTCCGTGGGTCCAATGCACTTGGAACCACGCCAAGCTTCGATGATGAAGTTTTGATCCAAACTCCTTCACTTGGCCTTCTGCAGCCATGTATTCGCTTCTCTTTAGATCCCGCGACCACGCTTTGCTTGCAGCTTCTCCGACTCACTCCTCCATTCAAAATATACACGTATCACATGCGAGATTTAGCATCATCCTTGTCGGTGTCGAAACTAGCATCGACGTAACCTTTCTGACAGTGTTCATCACCCCATAGACTAAGAACATTTCTTTAGTCCTATTTAGGTACCTTAGGATGTTCTTCACGGCTGTCGATGTTCCACTCTGGATCACTTTGATATCTGCTCGTCAAACTAAGAGCATTGGACACATCCGGTCTAGTACCTGACATGGCATACATGATGGAACCTATGGCGAGCATAAGGCACTTTGCTCATAGCTTCCCTATCATTTACCGTATGGACACGAGCTTTGCTCAATATCTTACGACAACATAGGCCTTTGAACCTTTCAATGCCTTATCCATTCGAACCTTTTAGAACTTTGTCTAGGTATGTACTTTGGCTTAAAGCTATCGAGCGTCTTTGTCTATCTCTATAGATTTTGATGCCCAATATATAAGCGGCTTCACCTAGGTCTTTCATTGAAAACACTTGTTCAAATAACTCTTCACATCGTTAAGCATGTCGATGTCATTTCCAATAATCAATATGTCATCCACATATAGTACCGAAGCGTCACCGAGCTCCCACTCACTTTCTTGTAGATGCAAGCTTGTAGCAATTTGGAACAAATCCAAAGCTCTTGATCACTTGATCAAAGCGAAGGTTCCAACTCCGACGCTTGCTTGATCCATAAATGGAGCAGCTGAAGTTTGCATACTTTATCAGCATCCTTAGGATCGACAAAACCTTCGGGTTGCATCATATACAACTCTTCATCAATGTTGCCATTGAGGAAAGCAGTCTTGACGTCCATTTGCCATATTTCATAATCATGAAACGCAGCAATTGCTAATAAAATCCGAATGGACTTAAACATCGCTACGGGAGAGAAAGTCTCATCGTAGTCAACACCTTGAACTTGTCGAAAACCTTTCGCAACAAGCCGTGCTTTATAGACGGTAACATTACCATCCGCGTCCGTTTTCTTCTTGAAGATCCATTTGCACTCAACGGCCTTTCGGTTGCTAGGAGGGTCCACCAAAGTCCATACTTGGTTTTCGCTCATGGATCCCAATTCGGATTTCATGGCTTCTAGCCATTTCTCAGAGTCTGGGCTCATCATCGCTTCCTCATAGTTCGTAGGTTCGCTGTCTTCTACTAACAAGACTGTCAAGACAGGGTTGCCGTACCACTCAGGAGGGGCACGCGACCTTGTCGACCTGTGACGTTCAGTAGCAGCATCGTCCGAAGCTTCATGATCCTTGTCATTAGCTTCCTCTATTGTTGGTGCGGTGACCTTTGGAACAATTTCAGGTCTGCGCTACTCTCCAATTCAAGAGAAGGTTCAAAAACCTCGTCTAGCTCTACTTTCCTCCCACTCACTTCTTTCGAGAGAAACTCCTTCTCAAGAAAGGAACCGTTCTTTGCGACAAACACTTTGCCTTCGGTTCTGTGATAGAAGGTATACCCAATAGTTTCCTTAGGGTATCCTATGAAGACGCATTTCTCCGCTTTGGGTTCGAGCTTGTCCGGCATCAACTTCTTGACGTAAGCTTCGCATCCCCAAACTTTAAGAAACGACAACTTAGGTTTAGCACCAAACCACAGTTCATACGGTGTCGTCTCAACGGATTTAGATGGAGCCCTATTTAAAGTGAATGCAGCGGTTTCTAATGCATAACCCCAAAATGATAACGGCAAATCAGTAAGAGACATCATCGATCGGACCCTATCTAATAGGGTTCGATTCCTGTTCAGACACACCATTGCTGTGGTGTTCCGGTGGCGTGAGTTGTGAAACGATTCCACTTGCTTTGAGATGCGTGAGAAAATCATAACTCAAATATTCGCCCCACGATCGGATCGTAGAAACTTAATCTTTACATTACGATGGTTCTCCACTTCATTCTGAAATTCTTTGAACTTTTCAAACGTTTCAGATTTATGTTTCATTAAATAGATATACCCATATCTACTTAAGTCATCGGTAAAAGTGAGAAAGTAGCGATATCCACCGCGCGTTGAAACACTCATCGGTCCGCATACATCGGTATGTATGATTTCCAACAAGTCCGTTGCTCGCTCCATCATACCAGAGAACGGTGTTTTGATCATCTTGCCCATGAGGCATGGTTCGCATGTGTCAAATGATTCAAAATCAAGAGACTCCAAAAGTCCATCGAATGGAGTTTCTTCACGCTTTACACCAATATGACCTGAGCAGCGATTGCCACAAATAAGTAGTATTATCACTATCTACTTTGCATCTCTTAGCCTCAATGTTATGGATGTGTGTTTCATCCCTTTCGAGATTTAGAAGAAATAAACCATTCACAAGAGGTGCATGACCATAAAAGATGTTACTCATATAAATAGAACAACCATTATTCTCCGATTTACATGAATAACCGTCTTGCAATAAACACGATCCGAAATAATGTTCATGCTCAACGGGCACATAATAACATTTATTAAGGTTTAAAACTAATCGCGAAGGTAAAACTAAGGAGGCGTCTTAACGCCATCACATCAACTCTTGATCCGTTGCCAACGCGCATCGTCACCTCATCCCTCAAGGCCGTCGTCTATTCCGTAGCTCTGTTTGAGTTACAAATATTAGCAATCGAACCGAGATCAAATACCCGTGCACTACAACGAGGGCTAGTAAGGAAAACATCAATAACATGTATATCAAATATACCTTTGATGGTGCCACCTTCTTGTCCGCTAAGTACTTGACGATTGCGCTTCAGGACCCTTGTCCTTGCAATAGAAGCACTCGATGTCGGCTTAGGACCAGACTTGAGCTTCTTCTCGGCGAAGGCGATCACGCCCTTCTTGAAGGGCTTCTTTGCTCCTTACCTTTCTTAAAGGAGGGCTTGTTGACCATCAACACATGATTATCCTTCTTGATGTCCACCTCGCAGCCTTGACTTTGCGAAGAGCTCGGTGATCGTGTCGATGGAACCAATCTGATTATGAGTCACTACAAAACTTTTGTAGCTGGGAGGAGTGATTGCGAACCTGTCAATCTTGAGCTCCTCTGGAATCTTGCGATCCGATTGCTCAAAGGCGTTGAGTGTAGCCCGACATCTTAATGGCGTGCTCACTACGGAACTCCCTTCCTCCATCTTGCGGTTAAAGAACTTCTCGGAGATCTCATATCTCTCGAGCGGGCTGAGTCTGAAACATGGTTTTCAGCTCTTCGAGAATCTCAAAGGGCCCGGGATAGTTTTCAAAACGATTTTGAAGTTCCGGTTCCATAGCAAACAACATGGTGCTCTTAATCACACCATAATCATCTTTGCACGACTGATAGACAGCTTTCTCATCAGCCGGCGCACTTGCAGCGGGGGGGTTACCTAACGCTTTCTCAAGGACATAGTCCTTTTGACCGCCAGAGAGAATGATTCTCAGATTGCGGAACCAGTTGGTGAAGTTAGACCCATTGTTCTTAAGCTTTTCTTTCTCAGCAAAAACGTTGAAGTTGGACTTAGCCATGTGATCTACAGTATTTGCAAGTACAATTTAGACTATGTTCATGATAAATAGTTCAACTTTTAATCAAATTACTTGATGAACTCCCACTAAATTCAACATCCCTCAAGTTGTTTAGTGAACATGATCCAAATTCACCACACCTAATCCGATCTTCACGAGAAGAGATGTGGTTTCAATGGTGGACAACGAAGTGTCGATCATATCATTCATATGACTCATGCTTAACCTTTCGGTTCATGTGTTCCGAGGCCATGTCTGTACATGCTAGGCTCGTCAAGTTAGACCCAAGTATTTCCGCGTGTGCAAAACTGGCTTGCACCCGTTGTATGTGAGCGTAGAGTCTATAGCACCCGATCATCACGTGATGCTTGGACACGACGAACTTTATAGCGGTGCATACTGGGAGAACACAGTTTTATCTTGATCTTTAAGTGAGGAATCATCTTATAATGCTACCGTCGCGATCTAAGCATAATAAGATACATAAAGGATAAACATCACATGCATATAACTTTATGTGACATGGTATAGCCAATCTTGGCAATGATCTCCATCTTGTGCGTTCGCATGATCTCCATCACTTCACCATGATTGCCTCCACCACGAATAGCAACTACAACTATTGCTAACTACTTAGCGATAAAGTAAAGCTATTACATGGCGTATAAGAAGTTGACTCATGGGTCATACACAATTATAAAGACAACCATATGGCTCCTTGCGGTTGTGTACTCATTGACATGCAAGTCGTGAAACATTACAAAACATGATCATCGCATACAATATACACATCACATTTTGGGCCATACCATATCACAGAAAACACTCCTGCAAAAACAAGTTAGGCGCCTCTACTTTGTTGTTGCATGTTTCGTGGCTTATGGGAGTAGATGCTAAACGATTCTTACCTCGAAAGCCACAACGGTGATATTATGGTTGCCAAACTCCGGTGTTAATCCCATGACAACTATAGTGAGAAAGCGACATCCACCGCATGTATGGTACAAGCCACACGTCAAGTGCGGGCCGGTCTCGCATGACGGCGTCAGCGTAAGGTTGGCCTGACCGCTTCAATCTCACTATCCCGCGTCATAAGAAGAACACAAACAAGAGGCTTGCAATGAAAACATCAACGCCGCAACAACCATGTTGCGTTCTACTCGTGAAACACATCTACGCATAGATCTAGCTCGATACCCTTTGAAGGGTTTGCGACATAGTAAATGAAAATTTTCTCTGAGCGAGCAGAGGAAAGCCAAGATCTAATCTAGGAGATGCAAACAACGAGAGAGATTGGATTAGATCTTCATACCCTTGAAGATTCGCCTGCAATGAGCGTTAAATCGGGCGTGGGTGATGTCGTGCTACTTCTCCTCCTCGCGATCCGATCCGATCCAGCACCACAAGTGGCGGTGCCTCCGTGAGATGCACACGTGCGGCACCTCGATGTCTCCTCCTTCCTCGGACCAGCAAGTATGGTGGAGAGATAGATTGTATCTACAACACGACGGCGTGGTGTATATGGTGGAGAATTTCTGCAGCAGGGCTTCGCCTACAAACAGTCGGGAGGGAGAGAGGAGGGCAGCAGGGCAACTAGGGTTTGGAGTAAGGTGTAGGTTGGGGGGAGGGGGTGCACCAGCCCTCTATATATAGAGGGGGGGTGCGGCCAGCCCTTGCCCATCCTCCAAGCCTATCTCTAGTTTAAACGATTTAAACTCTCCCTTCTAGAAACCCTATCTTATCTCTAGTTTAAACGATTTAAACTTATCTAGGATCGGCTGGGCCCTATGGGGCCTTGTGCCCCTGGCCCAATGCATCCAGGACACTCCCTCATAGGCCCATGCCCCCTCCCGGAAGGTGGGACCACGTTGGCCCCCTTCCGGAAGGTTCTAGAAGCTTCCGGTACAATACCGATTAATCCGGAACAATTCCGAACTCCAAAAACTGCACTGCCTTATATGAATCTTATTCTCCGAACCACTCCAGAACCTCTCGTGATGTCCCGGATCCCATACGAGACTCCGAACAAAAATTCATAAACCAAGTATCCAATCTATCCTAGCGTCGAGACACGTTAAGTGTGTGACCCTGCGGGTTCGAGAATATGCAGACATGATCTTCTATCAATAATCAACAGCGGGGTCTGGGCACCCATATTGACTCCCACACATTCATCGATGATCATATCGGATGAACCACGATGCCAGAATTCAATCAATCCCATATATATATATTCCCTTCGTCTCGCGATATTTTACTTGCCCGAGATTCGATCGTCGGTATCGTCATACCTAGTTCAATCTCGTTCATAGCAAGTACTTTACTCGTTCCGTAATCCGATATCACTTTGTGATTAACTCCTTAACCACATGCTTGCAAGCGGTGTTGATATCGATTACCGAGTGGGACCGAAGTATATCTCTCCGACTTGGGAGGGACAAATTCCATCTCGATACATACAACCCAACAGATACTTTCCGATCACCTGAGAGACACCTTTATGATCACCCTCTCATAGGATGACGTTTGATGGCCTCAAAGCTTTCTTCCGATACCAGGGAGTTGTATTATCTCATGGTCTAAGGAATACAATATTTGACATAGGAAAAGCTTCGCAAAGATGAACACAATGACACGATCTAATTGCTTCGCTTAGTTTGGGTCTGTCCACCATATCATTTTCCCAATGATATGATCTCATTATTAATTTACAACTCATGTCCATGGTTAGGAAACCTTAACCATCATTAATCAATGAGCTAGTCCATAGAGGCGTACTAGGGACACGGTGTTGTTCACAAACCACACAAGTATTAATGTTTCCGCTTAATACAATTCTAGCATGGAATATAAACTTTATGATGAACAAGAATTATAATAATAACATCTTTATTATTGCCTCTAGGGCATAATTCCAACACATGCACCTAATCTGATGACTCAGGAGCCATTTTTCTCGCTACCTGTTGTGCCACCATTTACAACCCTGAGGTTGTGGTGCCGGCACCTGTTGTGACTCCACACGTGACAACAATGGGCGAAAGTTCGGAACCTGTCCATCATGAGCCACCTGAACCCACTGTTGAGCACGAAAGGGAGCCAGAACAGCCACCTACTGTAAATGTGCCTGAACCCCAGGCAAGAAATGAGCAAGAGTCTGATAAACTCAGGCGGTCTAAAAGAGAACGAAGACCAGCCATTTCTAAAGATATCTACAAAGTTTACAATGTAGTTCATATGGAGGGCGATCCTACCTCATATGAAGAAGCCATGAGTAGCCCTCACTCAGCCAAGTGGGTGGAGGCAATGGAAGATGAAATGATATCGATGAGTTCCAACAATGTTTGGGACTTAGAGGAAATTCCCAAAGAAGCCAAAACAGTAGGATGCAAGTGGGTCTACAAAACAAAGTATGACTCAAATGGGAATGTAGAAAAGTACAAAGCGAGACTCGTGGCCAAAGGCTTTACGCAAAGAGAAGGCATAGATTACAATGAGAATTTTTCTCCGGTCTCATGTAAGGACTCCTTCAGAATCATCATGGCACTAGTTGCACATTTTGATTTAGAGTTACATCAAATGGATGTCAAGACGGCATTTCTAAATGGAGATTTAGAAGAAAATGTTTACATGAAACAACCCAAGGGTTTTTTCATGGAGGGGAAGGAACATATGGGATGCCGCCTAAAGAAATCCATTTATGGGTTAAAGCAAGCCTCTAGGCAGTGGTATTTAAAGTTTAATGATACCATTAAAAGATTTGGATTCAAAGAAAATGTTGAGGACAATTGCATTTATGCAAAGTTCAAAAGTGAGAAATATATTTTTCTAATTATATATGTGGATGACATCCTGCTTGCTAGCAGTGATGTTAGTCTACTACTAGAAACAAAGAAATTCTTGTCATCAAACTTTGACATGAAAGACCTTGGTGAAGCTTCTTATGTTTTGGGCATAGAAATTCACCGAGACAGAAAGAATGGAGTGTTAGGACTGTCATGCAGTATTGTGAAAAGATTTTAAAGAAATACAATATGCATGCAGTAATTCAACACACCGCTCTCATAGTCAAGGCGATAGTTTTGGGAAATCCCAATGTCCAAAGAATCAATATGAGATCGATCAAATGAAGTCGTACCATATGCTTGGCTGTTGGAAGCTTACGGTATGCAAGTGTGCACTCGACTTAGCATTTATCACCGGGTACTCGGTAGATATCAAGAGAATCGGGCATAGAGCTTTGGAAGATGGTAAAAAGCTTTCCTATGTGCAAGGCACAAAAGGCCTCATGCTAACATATAGACGATCGATTCCCTAGAGATAAAAGGGTATTCAGATGCAGATTTTCTTGGGAGATAAAGGCGACCGAAAGTCCACGAGGTATGTCTTTACTCTCGCAGGAGGTGCTATTTCGTGGAGAAGCGTCAAGCGTCAATAGTTGCATCATCTACGATGTATGCAGAATTTATAGCATGTTATGAGGCCATGGGACGAGCGTTATGGTTAAAGAAATTCTTACCCGACTTGAAAGTGGTTGATGCGCCAAGAAGTCACTAAAGATGTCTTGTGACAACGAGCCCGCAGTATTCTCGCTCACAACAACAAGTCGAGTAATGCTTCAAAGTCTATAGATATAAAGTATTATGTTGTGAAGGATAAAGTCCGGATCAAACTATAAGTCTCGAGCATATAAGGACAAAGGATATGCTTGCGGATCCGCTAACGAAAGGCTTACCACCCAATGTGTTCAAGGAACACATAGCAGCATGGGTTTAACGGCAAGCCTGTGATTCACGGACTACAGAGGCCCTAAAGTAACAGGATTTGTTTGAACATGAAGGTATATAGTAGATGTCGATTCTATCGGCAATTGAGACGATGAAACATGCTCTATGTGTCATTACGTGATGAAATAAGTAAAGAACAAAGTTAAAAGTAAAGTCGAGATCTAGGGGAGAATGTTAGATAGATCTCAACGTGGATCGGGCCCAACGCCCAAAGACGCCTATTCGCATACGATCGGGGCCCAACCTATCTCTGGTTGGCGGGCCTGTCAGCCGCTATATAAAGTGGTGAAATGGCAGTGCTGCAGTGCGAGGTTCACCACTGTGCAAACGACATCCCTACCGATCTAGGGTTTTAGCGAGCCGACGGAAGCACCGCCACCACACACCACGCCGTCGCCCCTTTCCCATGGCCAACGACGCGGGTCCAGCTCCGCACCAGCTCGGGCATCCCCTCGCTCGTGCTTCTCGAGCCGGGAGCAGGTGGTTCCTCTCCTCTCAGATCCCTTTCTCTCTCTCTCTCAGTTACATGTCTAGTTATGCAGAGATAAAGAGCTACCGAATAGATCTAGACTAGTTGATGCAAATAGTATTACAACAACCGCTGCCTTAGAAATTCCACGTAGACTTAGAAAATAAAGCTATTGCTTTTGTTTGCCCAACCTTAGGTGATGACGTGAGATCTATGAGCTCTTTTTTTATGCCTTTCCTTTCTCTCCTCTCTTTCTCCTACCTTTACTCATGGAGCAGCTGCCTCTTCTGCGGGCAGTGCCTAGCACAGCAGGACCACTATTTGGCTCACTCGCTGGCATCCAAGGCTAGATGGCATGCAGGGCAGCACGTCTAGAGCTACCGATTGGCCATGCCATGCCTCACTGAGACTACCGGCACAGCATCAGCAAACGGCAAGCGAGACAGACACTGAAAGCAACGACTGACGCATCTTCTTTCGCAGACACTCTGTATGTACATCTGTTCTTCGCAAAAATCCTGCGTAGGCAGTCTAAAAAGCACAATTTTCATGTGCGCAAGCAAACAGCAAGAGGAAAACACAGAATTGGCGATGGAAGATTCTAGAGTAATTATTACTTGAAATTTTTCTTTCGTCTCAGCAATGGGGGGATGGATTCAGGATTGACCTGCATCCGAATGTATGCAGTCTTAACAGAAAACGACTCGTCAATCAAATAATAAAAAACTGAAAGGAGGGGTGCGCTCGGCTGAGCCCATCACCACGCTCATCAAGCAAACCGCGATGCAGACGCGGCAGCTTTCAACTCTTCTAGTACGGAATGGCGCTCTCTCGTGGCAGCAGCAGCTCCAAAAGAGGCGCTGGACGAAGGCCAGATTAATGTATGGAACTGCTATAAACATCGGATATGTTAGCTATACTAGTCCTTCACCTCCCACGGAGACGGAGCCACGCGCGGCCACACCATGCAGGCCATTCCTTATTCAGAGGGTGCGGGGTGCCGATCGCCCGCCGACGGATGCAGCTCCCGCGATCGATCACCGGGTGAGCCTGAGCACGGTCGTGGTGGGCGTGGGAGGCGGCAGGCCGTGGGACTCCACGAGGATGGACCAGAGCACGTGCACGTCCTCGCACTGGCACGACTTGACGTCGTCGTACAGGATGTAGATCCCTCTCTCTGCACCCAAGAAAGAAACCATCGATCAGAAACGGGAAGAAGAACAGAGACTGATGATGGAGACGAATATAGCCGAACATACTCTTCCGCTGCAGCCTCGTGTTCTTGCTGCACCAGAGCTTCCTGAGCGGGGAGACGACGGACCGGAGCCACCCCATGCTCTGACTCTGGGCGCCCTGGGCCGCCCTCCGCTCCCCTGCCTTAATACCCCCGAGCAAAAACGGGGGCGAAATCGTGAGGGGCGTGCGGGAAGAACTGTAGAGGGGGCAACCGGCCGGGCAAGGCAGGTTGGTGTGGTGCGCGTGTGTGTTGCTTGCTTTACACTTGGGTAAAGTCTCTCTCTCTCTCTCTCTCGCTCTCGCACGCAGCTCTTCCTTCGCAGTCACTGGACTGGAGTGACGATCTCTCCTGCCACACCAGACACCCTTGCGGCTCAATCAATCATGCTTCATGCCGGCGGTGATCTCCGTACGGGTACGCGGTCGTTCTCACTAGCGGATCTCTCCCGCGCGCGCTTACGACTTTACGACTACGACGTTTCGATCTCAGGCGCTCGCTCGCTCGCGTTCCCGACACAGGTGAAAAGAATAAAAGGAGCTATCGTGCGTGCGTGCGCGCGCGCCGTATTATATGGTGATTGATCGACCACGAGACTTTTCACCACGCCCCGAGCCTTCTCTTTCTTTTAATTAATTAATTAATCAATCTAGAAAGTAACAAAGAGGTGATTGTTAACGTACGATGCGTGGAACAGAGCCATAAGCCACCGGCCCGTTAATAAGCTTCTTCTGTCCGGCCGATCGATCATCATACTGCTCTCACCGCCGGTGGATTAAGCAAGAATTAAGAAAACAAGCTACCCAGCAGGACGCTTCTCTCTCAAGCTCGCTCCTCCATTTTTCCTAGTCCTGGCCAAGCATCATGCACGCACGCATGATCGATGTTCAGCTGCACCAACGAACGCAGGCGCAGTACGTGGAAGCGCCTGCATCCACATGATGTATGGTAAATCTTACGACGCACGGCATCAGTTAGCCAGACGAGCGCGCAACCGCGCAAGCAACGCCACACCACGTAGACACCGAGAGAGAGAGAGAGAGAGAGAGAGAGAAAACGTGCGCAGGCCGATCGACGAAACGACGCTGCCTTGCCAAGTACTAGTCTCACCGACGATCTCCCCGGCCCGTCACAATACGTAGCTCGTTATCCACGTGTGCCTCCTGTAGGCGACGAGCCATCCTATCCGATCCGCCTGAAAGGTCCGCGCGCACGACGTCACATCGGGATAAAAGAATATTGCGAGCATAGTTTCAGCTTGTCTGCCGCGCCTATTGTTTTCTGAATTATGCATGGCTAGGGTGGACCTATCGGGATACCGATCGAGATTGCGAGCGAGGTGGTGATGGTCTACGACTACGAGGCTGATGTATACAACGTGTAAAGTGTGCTCTTTTTGGCTTCATATATAGCCAGGGCCATCGGTGTGGTTTCTGTCACTGTGGAAGTGCGATCCTGACATGGTTAGGAGCAGCTTTTGCTCAAAGGGAAAGGGATGATTGTTACTATCACTGTTGGAGGGAACCCAGGTACTCCAGAAACCCAGGTATTAATTTGGTGGAGCCGTCAAACAGTTGCATCCATGTTTTGCTTAATCAAGGCCATGAGAACTGACAGAGCTCCCAACAAGATCGATACCACCGTAAAGCAAGCAACAGACGTCCACACACACAATGAACAGCCAGCGTTCTAAATTATGCTTGGCTTAAGGTCCAGAAGGGGTCGCTCATGGCCTCGTTCCAGCTTCCATAAGCTCCGGGGCACCGACCTCTCTGGCTCTCTGGACATACTGCCCTTGGCTAATGGGCAGAATTAGTACTTGACAGATGCTAATAAGTTCCTAGAACACGGTGCAAGCCCAAGAGCCCAACCTCAGATGTACTATGTAGGCAATTATGGCGCCACGGATAAACATGGTACTCTCTGCTTTCATTGGAGGTATGCCAGTTCTTAAAACTTCGCTCTCAAACTTTTATGTTTTATAGTACTGTACAATGCAAGATGCTTAGGGAGGTATTTATATAAGGAACGATTTACGTTTATAGAAATGGGCTATTGTTTTCTTTTTGCCGTTACAATCATCTCTCCGAGCAACTGAGTCCATATTGTACATGCTCTCATCTCATAGCTCGAAGCATCTATCTATCTATTATATACTAAAAGCAATATAAGGATGTTTTTCGAGGCACCACGTTGATCCACATCACCTCAATTTATTTTGAAAGTTAGATCTAAAATCTATGGCTACGATTTATCTAAGGAGTAGTAGTCACGTAACTATATACATAGTCCGGCTTGGCATCCATCTGACACGCTATATGGTTGTACAGGATAAATACTGAAAAGAAAAACTAACACGATTTTAAACAGACAACGTGTTTTCATAGGACTCTACTGCAACCTTGCAAATTAACATGGGGTTTGCTCTTTGCAACCGTGCAAATTAACATGGGGTTTGCTCTTTCCCTGCGCGTTATTCCAGGAACATCCGAACGGGAGATCCCAAAAAAAAACACGTACGATGACATGTCGAGAATTGCATGCGGAGAATTGCTTGATATACAAAGTTTGACAATCAGGCTAATTCACAAACCGATCTTAGTTTTTTCTGAGCAACCGTCAGTGTTGTATCAAACAAATAACGATGGAGTTGAATCTTAGTACGAACAAAAACATAGGAAATAATGCGATATACCACAATTACATCAATTTATTAATATATAATTTATGATAATTGATTTGGTTTTACACCCATACGTGGCCTAGCGATTTTTTTTTCAAGAAGGCCAAGATATTTGTTATTTTGTACGTGTGTCATAAATTTCACTGCATATCTCACGGCCGAGTGCAGGCATTTTTGTTCTTCTTAATGGTAGTATTAAATACACATGAACAAGTTCAGTACATGCAGAGAAACAGTGCTAGCATTTCATGGTCAAATCTTGAAGAGTCTATCGACAAAAAAAGTTGATTTGTCTAATGTAGGCCTTGAAAAAAACAAAAACAAAAACAAAATCATACGTTTCTGAAATTTAGGGTTCCTACAGGTAATTGTTTTAGGATTATACCGCAAGATATTAAGTCCGATCAAGGCAGTAGAGGATAGTAAAATTTATGTAGGTATTTATGGTTTGATATCACCATATGCAAAAATAAGTGGAAGAGTAGACATATTAGACATAAGATTAATATTAAGATGAAATACTCTCGAACATGTATGATAGGACAAGTGGAACCATTGGGATCGGAGGAGAGCCATTTGAAAAATGGTATGGTTATGTGATTGCATCTCTTTTTTCTTTGTAGGCAATGTGATTACATCTTTAGTGTCCACTACTAACAACCATGTAAATGCACATGAGGAATGGTGTTGGTTTACCAATTTGGAGACGCTAGAGAGATACGGGTTCGCTCGAATTAGTGTCCCATATGTACACTATTTGTTAAGAATTTACACTCGATGATAAACATGACAACAAAATGTTGTTATATCTTCATGACTATTGCTCTAGATTTTTAGCTTGGTTTCTTGGAAAGATATGACACCACGGTACAATGCTAAACATTAAATAAATTGTAATATTCTAACACAATTATACAATGAATAACACAATTATTGTGTTAGACTCTAGAACAACAAAACTACCGAGCTATCATAGAGTTTATGAAAATTGACTAGAATTTATAATGTCAATTTCTAACTAATCTATGCGCATAACTAATCCATCGATGGAACTTGTGAACCTATGAGCATAAAATTCATATTGGCCGTAAATTTTCAACACAACATTTGTGGTTGGTTTCCAACTTTAAATCTATTAATGAGCCATGTTATAAGGTTTAGGGTTTAAGGCATGGATGCAGAAAAAATAACCACCAACATATTTACATAAATGATAAAGCAATTCGACATGCACTCTTTTGTTTCAATGTCTGGATTATAATCCCTCAAGATTTAGGAGGAAACCGTATCTATGGTTCTAATAGAGGACCGTGAATCCCTCTGGTTTATTCCCTCAAGAATATTTATATACCTTTTTAAATCGTGTGAATCCATATTTTGCTCATAGTCTTGCAGTACTAATAGGGAGTGTTGATTACCAAGTGGGGCATAACTTAGTAGTGTGATATTGAGATTGTGAAAATGTCATGCATGCATAAGACATCATTGTAGCTGGTTAATTAAGGTACACGTATTCAATTTTACATGAATAACCACCAACATATTTACATAAATGATAAAGCAATTCGACATGCACTCTTTTGTTTCAATGTCTGGATTATAATCCCTCAAGATTTAAGAGGACACCATATCTACTGTTCTAATAGAGGACCGTGAATCCCTCTGGTTTATTCCCTCAAGAATATTTATATACCTTTTTAAATTGTATGAATCCATATTTTGCTCGTAGTCTTGCAGTACTAATAGAGGAGTGTTGATTACCAAGTAGGGCATAACTTAGTAGTGTGATATTGAGATTGTGAAAATGTCATGCATGCATAAGACATCATTGTAGTTGGTTAATTAAGGTACATGTATTCAATTTTACATGAAACAACTACTCACGTGACAATATATAAATACTAGATTAAACAATCAAACATATATCGAGGAAAGCAATCACGAAAGTGGATAAAAATATGGCTTTCTCGGTTTCAGTGTAGTCCTTGACCTAGATAAGATAGTATTCCATTAAAATAAAAATAATTTCTTTAATTTTAGAATTACAAAATTCATGATCACAATTTTCAATTTTAAGAACATATTAAAAAATAGTCAAAGATACATCTTATAGGTAATGGATGTGTCTAGAACATCACATATTCCAATGCCGATAGAGAGCATCGAGTATTTTAGCACACGGGAAATATATTACTATGAAATTGAAAATATGCACCATATGTTTCACTATATAAATTAGTTTTCACAAACATATTGATCTCTTGAACCTTATCATCACTAGGCAAGAACTAATATGTCTTCATAATTGGCTGTGTCATCATCTTAGCATTAATCAATAGTTTGGTATTGTAATAAATTGTGCTTAATAGATCTTTGTCCCTATACATAAGCGTTGTCTAGAGATATCATAAATATTGTATCTAGACATCAGCTTTGTATTTATTAACTATAGATTGATATTGTAGATAATATTCATGGGAACTGTACTGGGTGTTTTAGTCATGCACTAATGGAACATCAAATGAAAATTAAATGTTAGACTGCAATGTGGATTTAGTTCTATGAAACGGTCTAATATCATCACATAGAAATGTACATCGTTTAAATGAAATCTTGAAGTAATCATTCACCCAAAGATTAAAGATGGCTAAATTATATTTCACGTGATAAATTTGTTTCACATCAAATTTGTGATTACTAGAGCCATATTATTCAAGTGGCACATATACTTACATATATTTTCTACACAACTTTCTATATTTTAGTCACAATAATTATTTATATAACTTAATGACTTCTCACTTTGTAAATAGCATTTTCATTTACACTAATAGAGTAAATAGGATCAAACATAATGTATACATACTATAATTAATAATTAATTAATGCCTTCATATATAAGGATCATGCCCTCGCATTTGCGAGGGCCATTGTGCTAGTTGTATAATAACGACACAATTGCCACTTAGTAATCGATGTCTGCCAATGAAGTGTACTTGATTATAGAACTTCCATAGTAGTAGTTGTAGAAAATAATGAATCTCTAATATTTTGTTGTATTGATTTGTTTTACCCTCGTGGAGTATATATATAGAAGTACAGGAGGGGGAGACTTGGAGTACAAGACGTAGTATCCTAATATATCTCTAATTCCGTATACTATTCTAGTATCCCACTCAGTCGCAGAGGGAGAGAAGTGTTGAATAAAAGAGCAATTTACCAAGCAAATTATCCAAAATAAACGCTAGATAAAATATGATTAGAATAATAGGCAATATACTAATCATGTGAAATAGCGAATACATATTAAGGCATATAACCAAACAGACTGCAAGACAAAGATCTTGAGATGCGATCAGAACAAGTTTGAGAAAGAAAACATACACGGCAGGAGCAGAAGAGGAACCGCCGGTGTTCGTGTTGGCACCGTTGTTAGCCATATCGTCGAGGAAGAGGGTGCTGATGTCAGGGAAGAAGTCCTCGTTGGGGAAGACGTCGACGCGATCGCTATCCGAGAGGGAGTCCGTGATGAAGCCAGTAGTCGCTCCGGTAGCGCTCCCCAAAAACCTTATCGTCCTTCTCCGCACAGTGACTCAAGCAGCGGGTCTCGAGGCTCACTGTCCGGCTCATGTGCATGCCGCAAGACGGGATGGGGAAGATCTAGGTAGCGCAGGCTCGAACCGGAGGCGCAAAGGATGTGTGGTGTCCGAGAGGAGGCGCGACCTCTCTTATATATAGGCAGAGGGTAGGCGGCATACGCAGAAGATGAAACGAATGGACAGAAGTTGAAGCGAACAGGCGGCAGTCCACCGGACAGCCTCCACTCAGTTCGTATTTATTTAGCTCGTATTAAAAGTCCACTCGAGCAAAACGTTTCAACTTCTGTAAGACTGTTCATATACCATTCATGCATGGCAAAATAAAGCTTGGCTCGACGAGACCTGCCAAGGCTGACGTGCGGGCGAGCGAGGAGGAGGAGCGCGCGTGTGGAACTCTCTCCTTCTCCTTCTCATCATTTTTACCAAGTGGTAGGAGAGCTCACCTTATAAGCTGGTCCAACTTCCACTCAACTAGCAATGTGGGACTAAACATTTGTCCCAGCTCTTGCCTTGCATGAATGGGTCAAATGGGCATTTAGGATTTCAGAAATTTATTGGCATATAATAAATAGGCTGAGCCTATTTAGGCAAAAATTTCAACAATCCCCCACCGGATCCCAGAGGCACATGAAGTTTGTCTTTGGTTCCAAAACATTGTTTATATACCGGTACTGTAGTGGAGACTGTTAAGTTAAACTTCCACCTAGAGCTTTATGTTATACTAGGCTGCAACTTGTACAGTGGACTATGCCTTGAACTGCAAGTTTGCTGCGAACCTAGCTTCACAAAAAGTCTTGACCGATACTAGGCTACCGTGGGACTTCCCCGCGGGTGGAGCTTATACGTCATACTCCATGACCTTTCATGAATTTATTAGAGAGCACCCTACTCTCATAGACTGCGACGTTTTAACAGTCAAACTCATATAGGTGTGTTCTTCAAAAGATGTTCTGCGAAACAACATCTTTGCTTAGGATAAGCCACTTAAAACACATTAAGATAATAAATCAACCTACTGTGCAGAATAGGAAAGTATTGCATCTTTATGGAGTGGTGTTTATTAAAGTAGGGATACTTTCCTCTCAGCTAACCAACAGCTTGTCTCCCAATTCTAATTCACGGGATCTCCGATCACATATAATGGTTTACCACTATGGAAAGCTCAATTTGTGGGTCTCATACCCATCTCCTTCGATGCATTTTCTATCACGTTGCGTGATAGACCCTTTGTGAAGGGATCTGCCAAGTTTTTTGATGTTTGGATATAATCCAATACAATAACTCCGGAGTTTCTCATTTTCCTGACAGATTTCAATCTCCTCTTCACCTGTCTTGATGACTTCATACTCCCTCCCTCCCATTTTAAGATGCGTATAAATTTTTCTAGGATTTCCTGTTTTAAGATGCGTATTCTGAGGAGGATCCAAAACTAGCGCTAACTGGACCCTTCTACCCCTAACTAACAACGCTGAAGTCTTCCGCATTAATTCCCTACTCGTTCATCTTCCTCCTCGTATTCCCCCATCTCGTCGACTCTTCTCTGCCTCTTCCGTGTCTCTCATCTCCACCTCGCCTCTCTCTGTTTCCCTCTCACTCCCCGGACGAAGGAGGCGGCATGGATCCTTCCTGGTTCATAGATAGCCAGGAGGAAGAAGAAGCCCCGGATTATGCTGCGTGCGATGAAGAAGATTTGCTCCGTCAAGCTCGCGGACTCATGGGCATGGAAGAAAAGCTGTGTGGTGAGCTTCGACGCCGCCACGACGAGGAGGAGGAAGATGGAGACGGTGAGCTTCTTGGCCGGCGCGGCGGGAACGGCAAGCTGCGAGGCGAGAACGGCGAGCTGCAAGGCGGGCGCGACGAGCTGCAAGGCGGGAACGACGAGCTGCAAGGCGGGCGCGACGAGCTGCAAGGCGGGAACTGCGAGCTGCGAGGCGGGCACAACGAGCTGCGAGGCGGGAACGGCGAGCTGCGAGGCAGGCGCGACGAGCTGTGCGACGACGTGCTGACTGGTGGCAGCGTCGAGCAGCGTGGCATGGCCTTCGTGCTGTAGATATGCGCACAAGACGCTGGCGAAGGCTGCGTACGCCTTTGTGCACTTTATTTCGAGTCCCGTCGAGCCGAGAACGACATGACGTCTGCACCATTTTCAGCACAACACGCAGCTACTCAGTCCTGCCGTGCATGGAAAACTCCATGTTTGTGCCAGACTCGTTGCCGGGCTCGCTGCCACCATTCCCGCCAGACAGCCAGGGCATGGACGAGGTAAGGAATAAAATGTGGGAAATCCTCATTCCTTCCATCAAAGAAGTTAAATGTTTCAAGAGAATGAAGAAATAATCATGTGTTTTAGGGACTTCGTGATTATTGAGAATTGATCAACCGTATTGTTGTTTATGTTATTTTCGGATGATGAACAGTAGCATGGTTTATCATGAATAGTTGTTGTTATTTTAAGATGATGAAGCAATGTTACAGTCGATATTTTCGGATGATGAACAGTAGCCAATTCATTTTTTTGCATTGCACAAAATAAATTCCATTGTTCAAATAACAACCAAATTTAAACTTACATCTCACTATATAAAATTGCATTGTTCAAACTACAACCAAGACCTTTCATTCATCTAAATAGCTAGCCACTCCATAGCCTCATCCACAACATCTCTACTGCACTCCAACCTCACCGGTAGGATACCAAGTGCTTGCAGCGCTAGCTTTCTCATGTGCGGGATCTTGTAATGGTTACCACCTTTTTGTTTCAAAATCTCAATCATACAGGACTGTAGAGTGAGAAAATTTTTGTTACTTCTCTCGGCCGGGTACTGGTAATATGCTTGGTGCACCTTGAACACAATGTCATCAACTGAACCTGGAAACAACTTGTGAAACAAAGATTGTAGGGCTGCAAAGAATCCTAGATCAAGGATGTTAAGATCAGGAGAGTTAGGCGGTTGACACACCAACCGAATGTCCCCACCATCCGCCTTGGCCGCAGCTAAAAAAACAGGATCGTCGGGATTAATGTGAGTCCTAGCATTATCTTGCTGTATGTATATAGTCCTACCACGTTCTGCAGCAGGCCACTTCTCCTTTATAGCGGGAAGAACCTTGGTCACCAACCATTCTCTACTCACGTCCTTAGTCACCGACGTTACAAGCTTTGTCACCATTGTTCCCTTTGGACGGTTAGGACTTTCCCTTTTTGCCGCCTCCTGGAACGTGAACGGCCATATGCCAATTCTTCCATCAAATGTATCGGTACCATCTACATCGTACCTTGGCCTCGCCACAGCAGCGAGGAACATAACTTTTTCAATATAATTTTTGTTTTGGGTGACTCTTTCAGGTTCAGGCTCATCTAGTGCTAAGTAAAACTTCTGACTTTTTCGGGTACGATAAAACCACTTCTCATCTATATGAATCACGTTGAACATTCCGTTGAAGGTCGGATCATCCGGCATGCTCTCTTCTTGAAACTGAGATAGGCACCACTGAACCCTACACGATTTGTTAGACAACTTGTTAGGCAACTTGGGAGAATGAAAATAGATACTCATAAAACATGGAAAAATTCAAACAAGTGAAAATACTTGCCTACGCTTCTTGTTCTCGTCTGTGAGAGTGGACTTGATGGCATTTGTGTGTCGCCTAAGTTTACCTTCTTTCAACCGCCTATGGAGAGTACTCCTCGACATGCCTAGTGCATTTGCAAGATCTAGGAGTGTTGTTTTGTATCTCGGCTCAATCTCTTTGATTGCCTCTAGATCTAAAGTGATCTTCTTACGACCACAATTCTTTGGCTTCTTGGACAGCACTCCAAGTATACTTCCAGCTCTCTTCCCCTTCGTCCAAATCTTCTGTACAGTTCTCAATGGCATGTGTGAAATCCTGGCAACCTCCTTAGTAACTCCACGCTTGAGTTTCCCTATTGACGTACTCTCCAAAAGCATGCCGTAGACTCTTAGCTTTTCATCTTCTGACCATTGGTGCTTCCTGCAGCCAGGAAGGCCATCTACAAAAAACATTGTTCATGATTTATCAACAGAAAATAAAACTAATTCAATTCATGTAAAAACAACAACGAACTAGGAGTACTGAAGAAAACGTCCTTACTTTTGATGGGTTCTTGGTCGCCTTGGTTCTGATCAGCACCATCCCCATCGTTGTCTGACTCGTCGACATCCGCCATCACGTTCAAGTCAATTGTTCTGCCTCGGCCAGTACCACGCCCAGCAAAACCGAGTTGTCCACGACCACGGCCACGACCGCGGACAGAGCCGATCGGCTGGTTTACCGTCGTCTGATGCCAACTTATGGTACCACGCCCTCGACCGGCAAGGCCTAGACGTCGGCGTCATCGGCCGGGCACAGCTTCACCGCCTCCCCGACCATGCACAGCTTCACCGCCACCACCACCACCGCGGCCACCACGACCATGCCCACTCCCATGCACGCCACCGCTGTGACCTGTCATGTCGTGCCCGACATGGCCGGGGTCGCCTCTCCCGACTTGGCCACGGTCGGGCAAGCCTCGCTCGGCATGGATGCTGCCCGGAACGCCTCGGCCTCTGCCACGGCCGGTCATCCCAAGCCGCTTGCGCGAGCTTTCGGACCCTCTGCTGCTTCCACCTGAAGTGTTGCCATGCACATGCTCAACATCCTGCTCTTGCCGTACGTCGGGCTCATGCTCCTGGCCAAAGTGCTCGCCTTGTTCCTCTGCGCAAAGATCAAATACAAGTTACAATCAACAGATTACGCTAGACCAAATGATACAACGATGAACAACACCATACTGTCGTCGCTTTCTTCAAATACATATGCGTAGTTCAAGTCGATGGCCACGCCGTCGTACTGATCTTCAACGGCGTCCCATTCGATAGGACCATCGGTATCCATGGGAGAGAAGGAGAGAAAGGAAAGGTAGGTGATGAGAAAAGCTCAACGATGCCATGGGGTATTTATAGAGTGCCTGCTACGGAGGATGAAAATTTCATTCGAATTTTGCAAAAACAGCGCCATGGCTTACTTCCCTCCCTACGCTTCTTTCAATGAAAATCTAACGAAAATTTTGCTGCTAGTTGGCGCCATTGAGCTTTGTTTGGAGCGGCCATGGAAGAAAGTTTAGCGCCAGTGAATTTTTGCTCGGAAGAAGAGAGGGTGGAGAACGAAGGGAGTGGAGGCGTTGGCCAATGCATGCATGCCTATTAATGCAAGTAGGTGGGCAGCGCTGCATGCTTCTCAATCATGCGAGAGGGCATTTGAGTCCAGGATTTTTTCTCTACAGCGCTGGACGGGGCTTCTTGGTATGTGAATCCATTCTTATACGCATCTTAAAATGAGAGGGAGGGAGTATTATCCTTAGAACTATTTACCTTGAAAATCGCAGTTCATAAGGATTGCGGGTATTGGTTTTTCAACCACAGGTAAGTTCATCAAGAGTTCACGAAGCCACTCTGCTTCAACAGTGGCTGTGTCTAATGCTGTGAGTTCTGCTTCCATAGTTGACCTCGTTAAGATGGTCTGCTTGCAAGACTTCCAAGAAACAGCGCCACCAGCAAGTGTGAATACATATCCACTTGTGGCCTTTATCTTGTTAGCATCAGATATCCAATTTGAATCACTATAACCCTCTAGTACCCTCGAGTACCCGGTATAGTGTATGCCATAGCTCGCAGTGCCTTTTAGATATCGCATAACTCTCTCAAGAGCATGCCAGTGATCATCTCCTGGATTTGAAACAAATCGACTGAGTTTGCTTATAGCAAAGGCGATGTCAGGTCTCGTTGCACTAGCTAAATACATAAGCGAGACAATAATTTGAGAGTATCTCAGTTGGTCTCTAGCATTTCCTCGATTCTTTCGAAGCAATACACTAGGATCATACGGTGTAGGAGAAAACTTGAAGTCGCTATACCTGAAACGACTCAAGATATTTTCCACATAGTGGGACTGAAGCAATGTAATCCCACCATCATCATCTCTCAATAGCTTGATGTTCAGGATGACATCAGCTACTCCCAGATCCTTCATCTCAAAGGAACGAGATAAGAAATCATTGACCTCCTTAATTGCATTAAGGTTGGTTCCGAAAATCAGTATGTCATCAACATACAAACAAAGGATGACTCCCTCACCCCCCACCATGGAGATGGTACACACATTTATCAGCTTTATTTACAACAAAGCCTGTAGCAGTTAAAGTTCTTTCGAACTTCTCATGCCACTGCTTAGGGGCTTGTTTTAGACCATATAAAGACTTTAACAACTTGCACACATTTTCTTCTTGACCATTTACCACAAAGCCATATGGATGATCCATGTAAATTTCCTCATCCAACTCTCCATTAAGGAAAGTTGTCTTAACGTCCATTTGATGAACGAGAAGACCATGAGAGGCAGCCAATGAGAGTAATAATTGAATGGTGGTCAATCTAGCAACAGGTGAGTAAGTGTCAAATAAGTCTTCACCTTCTTTTTGAGTATATCCCTTGGCTACAAGCCGTGCCTTATACTTCTCAATAGTACTATCAGGTCTAAGCTTTTTCTTAAACACCCACTTGCATCCTACAAGTTTACACCCATAAGGACGATCAGTGATCTCCCATGTTCCATTAGCTAAGATGGAATTCATCTCACTATGGACGGCTTCCTTCCAAAGAGTCAAGATCAGGAGATGCATATGCTTCTGAAATGGAAGTGGGAGTGTCATCCACAAGGTACACAATGAAATCATCACCAAAAGACTTTGCAGTCCTTTGTCTCTTGCTCCTTTTAGGAATTTCATTATCATCCTCCTTAGGACTTTCAGAGTGTTCAATTGAAATGGTAGGTTCAGAGAATGTAGCAAATTCCTGATTAGATGAACTAGGTTTCTCCATATTTGATGAGTTAGGTTTATCCTTCATTGAAAAGATATTCTCAAAGAAAGTCGCATCATTCGACTCCATGATTGTTCCGACATGAATGTCAGGCACTTCAGATTTTACTATCAAGAATCTATAACCAATGCTATGAAAAGCATAGCCCAGAAAAACACAATCAATGGTTTTTGGTCCAAGCTTGCGCTTCTTGGGTATTGGTACATTAACCTTTGCCAAACAACCCCAAGTACGTAAGTAAGAGAGTTTTAATATTTTCTTCTCCCATTCTTTGAATGGAGTAATTTCTTTGTTCTTTGTGGGAACTCGGTTAAGGACATGACACGCGGTCAATAGTGCCTCCCCCCACCATTCCTTAGAGAGACCCGATGTGTCTAACATGGCGTTAACCAAATTTGTTAGAGTACGGTTCTTTCTTTCGGCTACTCCATTTGACTGGGGTGAGTAGGGAGGCGTCCTCTCATGAATTATGCCATGTTCCACACAAAATAAATCAAACTCGCTGGAAAAATACTCTCCACCACGATCAGACCTAACCCTCTTAATCTTTCGATCAAGTTGATTTTCTGCCTCAACTTTATAGATTTTGAAGAAACTCAAAGCCTCATCTTTTGATTTCAGAAAATACACATGACAATATCTCGTAGAGTCATCGATCAAAGTCATAAAATATTTCTTTCCACCTTTTGTCAACACACCATTCATCTCATAAAGATCAGAATGTATGAGCTCTAGTGGTGTTAAATTTCTCACTTCTGCAGTCGTATATGACTTGCGAGGTTGTTTAGCTTGCACGCAGACTTGGCACTTAAATCCCTTAACAGTTGTGAAATCAAGGATTAAATTCATTTTGGCTAGCCGCATCATACAACCAAAATTAATATGACAAAGACGAGAGTGCCAGACATTTAATTCAAATTTCGTGTAAATATGATTAACAACTTTATTACAAATGTCTGACAGAGATAAGCGGAACAAGCCTCCGCACTCATAGCCTTTACCAACAAAGATTCCATACTTAGAAATTACAAATTTATTGGACTCGAATACAATCTTGTAGCCATCTCGACACAGAAGAGATCCACTAACAAGATTTTTATTTATTGAGGGAACATGATGCACGTTCTTCAGGCGCACGGTCTTTCCCGAAGTGACCTTCAGATCGACCATACCAACACCATGAACAGAAGCATGCGAGTCGTTCCCCATCAACACGGTTTGAGTCCCTCTGACCTGATATGAAGAAAACATGGAAATATCAGAACAGACATGTACATTAGCGCCTGTGTCAATCCACCAATCAGGAGAATGATATAATGAAAGAACAGTAGATAATATACCATACCCAACATCTTTCATCTCAACGTCTCCCATGACAACATTAGCGCCTTTCCATCTTTTCATGCCGGGCGCTTGTCAAAGCGGTTGGGACAAGCAGGAGCCCAATGATCAGGATCACCGCATACATGACAAGCACCTTTTCTCTTATCAGTCTTCTTCTTGAAGCTGGTAGACTGTGAAGCCTTGTTATTTCCATCGAACTTCCCTTTGCCATCAAACTTGCCTTTATTCTTGAACTTATGAGGCTGGAAGTTCCTTTTCTGTACCAGATTGGCATTAGAACCTCCCTCGGTACCTCGAGCACGTGTGTCTTTTGCTCTCGCCTTCTCTTCCACATCAAGAGTCCCAATGAGATCTGTCACGGAGAACTCTTGTCTCTTGTGCTTCAGAGAAGTAGCAAAATTCCTCCAAGACTGAGGAAGTTTGGCAATAATGCCTCCGGCAACAAACTTGTCCGGTAACACACAAGTGTAGTTCTCAAGCTCCCTGGCAAGTGACTGTACCTCATGAGCCTGCTCCACAATGGGGCGGTCATCAACCATCTTATAGTCATAGAATTGTTCCATGACATACAGCCATCGCCAAAGATCGGAGACTCCAAATTTTCTCTCGAGCGCATCCGACATTTCCTTGCCATTGCTAAATGACAGATATGAATCGACAATATTGTCGCCAAGGATGCTGATCAAGGAAGCTTTGAAAGTGGTATGAAGTTTTTGGAACGCCTCTTTCTGAGCGGGATTAAGTTCTCCCTCAGGTGCGCCATAGATGGTGTTATAGCAGCTCATGGTCTGAAATCAGAGCACTGCTCTCGCACGCCATCGTTTGTAATTGACACCATCGAACACAGGTGGCTTCATAGAAGCAACAAAGCCACTTGGAGCAAATTTCCTGAAATAAGGTTTTTGGATTGTTGAATAAAAGAGTAATTTACTAAGCGAATTATCTATAATAAACACTAGATAAAACATGATTAGAATAATAGGCAATATACTAATCATGTGAAATAGCGAATACATATTAAGACATATAACCAAACATACTGCAAGACAAAGATCTTGAGATGCGATCAGAACAAGTTTGAGAAAGAAAACATACACGACAGGAGCAGAAGAGGAACCGCTGGTGTTCGTGTTGGCACCGCCGTTAGCCATGTCGTCGAGGAAGAGGGTGCTGATGTCAGGGAAGAAGTCCTCGTTGGGGAAGACGTCGACGCAATCGCTATCCGAGAGGGAGTCCGTGATGAAGCCAGTAGTCGCGCCGGTAGCGCTCCCCAAAAATCTTATCGCCCTTCTCCCGTACAGGACTCGAAGCAGGCTCGCGGTGCACGCCGCAAGACGGGATAGGGAAGATCTAGGTAGCGCAAATAAAGCTCGGCTCGGCGAGATTCCCGCAACCCGCTGCGCGCGCGCGTGGCATGGCGAGGCGAGGCGAGGCGCGGCGAGCAAGGAGGAGGAGCGTCGTGTGGAACTCTCTCCTTCTCCTTCTCATCCTTTTTATCAAGTGGTAGGAGAACTCACCTTATAAGCTGGTCCAACTTCCACTCAACTAGCAATGTGGGACTAAACATTTGTTCCAGCTCTTGCCTTGCATGAATGGGCAAAATAGGCCTCTAGGATTTCAGAAATTTATTGGCATATAATAAATGGGCTGGGCCTATTTAGGCAAAAATTCCAACAAGAAGCGGACGCTTGCAATTGGATTTAAAGTCCGTCTTCTTCTTTTTTTTCTCATCATCAACTGCGTTTCTGATGATCATGGCCAGCACCTAGGGATGGTGACCGCGTCCTCTTGTGGCACTGGCGGAGCTACCTTGGGGCCAAACCGGGCCGTGGCTCGCCCAGGTTTTTGCTAAAAAAAGTAATTAACCACTGTACATCCAAGGTCTAGCCCACTAGCTTGCACTGCCCCTCCCTGTACATCGTAGGCTGCTTTCCAGTTACTCCTTCCTCTCTCGACTTTCTCCATAGAATCCTTTAACATGGAAGCGCATCGCTAGGTTTAGGAGTTTGGAAATATAAAACAGGGACGCCACGTCGCCGTCGGCAACCGGGGGTCGTCCGTAGGCACGGCCGCACCGCACGGGCACCGTCGCAGATTGGCTGACGTTGAGAAAAAAAGGGCAACGATAAAGGTTATTTTTTCCACTGGTTCCTTTAACATTGTTGGGTCATCGTCCAATAGGTGATTTATCTCTTGAAGCTCTTCTTTAGATCCCTGCTTGTCTGCGTGTTCCACTTTACTTGGGATTATTTCTGATCTGGGCTATGCTGTTTTGAATCGCGAGTTGTGAGGAAGCTACTAGCCATCGTATGAGAAATACACGGTGGATGAGAGGGTAAAGTCAGCCGCTGCCTTTTGTTCTTAACTAGATGACCCAGTGCGCCACCGGCGCTGAGGCCAAAAGCGGAAGATTATTTTAGCCATAATTTTTATTATTTGTGATCGTAGCTATCTTAGCTGGAAACAATAAAGTTATTTTAATTTTAAATTGAACAACTATAATTGAAGGAATAACTTTGTTTGTTTAGAGATGAGAGAACCTACTGTATCCACTGGCGCTGCCTGTCGGAATCATGCAAAAATTATTTCCACATGAACATCAATTTAAATATCTCTATGTTAAATCTAAAAGTTTGCGGTATTCATCGAGCATCATAATTTTCCATACTGATAAACACATACTCAGCCGAGCTTTGGTATGTTTACCCAACAACAGCTAAGTGGTTGCACATTTTCTCGGTTAGCATTAACTTGCTAAGTTTGAAATCGCATGCAATTTTTACATGTGCTTCAATCTTACCATGTGCAACTCAGTGAAAGATTCGACCAAAATCATCTTTGTAAAAACTTTTTGGCTAAAGAACACATAAAACATGTTTGTTTACTTCATCTTGACCAGCTAAGTTAGCGTAAGTACTTTTCTTAGTATGTTGTGTGCTATTTCTCTTGGTCTCGGTATGGTTTAGTTAAGAACTTAAGTCTGATAATATGTTAATAATATATATTTATGTTATAATTGTGGCTCACCCAACATATACTCCCTTATTTCCGTAAAAAATGTTATATAAATTTAGTTAAGAATCAAACATGTAACATTATAATTAGAAAGTGTGATTAGCTTTATACTATACAGACAACACAAAACAGACTATGAAAAGCCAGAGCGAACTACCCTCCAATTGTATTAAAAGCGATATTATTTTATACTTCCACATAATAAAAGATTAGACCATTGTCATCTCCAAATTCTATACGTGTATAGAGTATAGACACTCACTCTTTGTGCGGTCATGAAGTAATAGTTGGAGGGAGGCAACCACAAATCTCTTATATTGAAAGCAAGCAAAAACTGATTGTAGCTAGAGACAAGTATTGGTAGGTTGACTTGATAGCTTAGTACCGCTGTTACATGGGCGTAGCGCGTTACCCACATACCCCATTGTAATCATTGCAAGTTGCATTATTAAATTGGTAAGGACGCTGCCACTTGGCAACACTAATTTTTCACTCTGCATCACTGGAAATATATGCATACCTTCGGAATATGAAGGAGGCATGCTTCTAAAAAAACAGGGGATATAAAATTACCCACGAGAAGAGGGATAAGAGAGGTGAGTAGGATAAGCATACTTATGACCATGATGTTCATTGTATTGTAACTAAGCGACTAAAGACAACAGTAGATAAGTATAGGTATATAATATACATAACTCTTGTAAGGGTAAATATGTCTAGGAAAGAGACTAACAAATCTCAGAGAACACAACGTTCCGTGTCTCACATCATGATGTACCATCCACCCAAACATGAAGCAATACATAAAACTCAATTGGTAGCATCTTCACACTTCTCAATCATGTGCCAGCACCCACCTATTTAGTGACCAAATGGTTGCAACTGAAATCAGAGTCATAATGAGGGTAAAAGAGAGGAGCAACTGATATGGATTTCTTGTGGGCTGCCAATCTCTGAATCTAAGCATTTAAAAGATTTAGAATGCAGATCGCGGGAGCGAAAGAAGGGATATATCTCTGAAGAATTTTCAACACGATGTTCAACAGTCACAGCCTCCCTCAGCAGCTCTACATGTTTTTTTTATCATGTATAAGCATTAAGTAATTTCACTTTGTGAAAGATCTGAAGAATTTCAACACGATGTTCAACAGTCACTCGGACAGTACATAAGAGAGCCTCCCTCGGCAGCTCTACGGTTTTCTTATCGTGTATAAGTTCAAGTTTTTTAGGGTTTAACTATAGTGCTTGTCGAGGCCCCTGATTCCGTGTTATATAGGCAGGAAGAGAGGCCCCTGCAGTGGCTTACAATGTTGTATGGCCTGGGCGGCGTACTACACCGCACTCAGGCCATATACAAGTATTACAAGGTATTATAACAATTAAGTAATTTCACTTTGTGAAAGATGGCATTACTTATTGGTTTTAGAATCCATACCAGCATGGCAATATTTGTAAATTCACTGATGACTATAAAACCTTGCTGTAGTTGCCGAGAGCATCACATAATGCATCTTTTGTAAGATACCAAAACAACACATATCTTTTATTGGCCATATGTTCCTGAAGAAAGGAAGCTCGATACTATCATAATCTTTAGAAACAGCACCAGACCATAAGTAGGATCGAAACAAAACATAAGCAGTCAAATCTTTCAAGAAAACTCACATTCATAACTTTCAAGGGAAATTTAGAGAGATGGGATCATACCACATGCCAACAACAACCACCTTCCCTGTCCGCATCCTCCATCATGATCACACATCAGGTAATAATACTCTTTGCAGCATCATGACACGTGTGAGAAGTGGAACATACCTTCAGTGTAATGCATCCCATCATTACCACTATTACTTATGGCAACTGAATGTACAGATAGATAATGATTCATATGAAGTATACAAAATTTTGAGTAATTGTGTAAATGAAATGATTGATAGAGAGGAATAGAATAACTCTAGATGTAATTCTAGAAATGATGGATAGAGAGGATTACTTGCTATTGAAAACCTAGTAAGAGGAGTAGCAGCCATTCAGAGGTTATAATTTTCTCACATCAAACTCAAAGGCCAGCTGGATGTAAATGACAGGAACACTATCAAATTGTACATATGTCCTATTTATTAACTCCTCTTTTGTTTCACTCTGTTTTTCAAGGAGATGTGCCAAAGTTGTATTGCTACCAGCACATAAGGAGTGAGCATGCACATTTCAGACCAGTAAAGCTCTCAATTTAACTGAAGAGAAAGAAGAAAAAATTACCTGCCCAAAACATCAGCTTGTAGACCATATTTCCGAACGGAGTACAACCATATAAAGGTGCCAAGTATGGGCTCACCTATGGCTGCTGGTGAAGTCACGTTTCACTGGTAGTCGCTTGGTGTTGTAGATGTGCCCCTAGGTTTTGCGCCAGCAGCTTCAAGAGTGATGAGTGGGAGAAAAAGTACTCCTAACCAATAGATTCAATTGTTACCACCTACCACCCATTATAAAATAAAATTACAGAATATTTGAATGCCAATTTTAGCAAGTTATTCATGCGTTATCATATAGGCATGTCACCAAATCAAGGCCAACGGAACTGAAACCTGAGTTGTGACTTACATCTTGCAGATAAACTTCCTTGGAGTTTTTTCCTCACTTCTTCCAGCAACCACACGACGATCAGGATAGTCACTTGGATCAGTCTAACAAGGTGCATTATTATATACGTCGGGTAACCAATTACCACCCCGTGACTGGGGTTTGCGACTGCGGTGGTGCACATGGATCAGTGACCCCAAGCAACAATTGTGTCATCTGTCACCTCATGGTTATAAGCACCTGAAAAATCACTAAGAAAAAAATCAGTGAACAACATGGGTTTTCCCTTGATTTGCAGCTCAGCTAGTAAACTAATATTTTTCAGAAAATAAATTACAGTATTAGATCACAATATGTTGCTAAAGTAAGGGGAGAAAACTGATAAGACTGTAGACTGAATGTTTGTCTGGACACAGGATACACCACCAGCATCCCTCTGAGGCATCTACAAAAAACACTCAGCATCACCTGTTGATTGATTTTTTGCAGCACACGGAATGCTATGAAATAACAAATAGAAGTTGGATCATTTGTTGGTTATCTTTATAGAGAATTTGTTCCTGCAGCTCATCTTTCTTCTAACTGTCCAGCTTCAAATAACCGGAAGAAATATGTAGGATAAAAGAAGATCAATGAAATTAGCTTGTATTGAGTTAGAGGATTGGAGCAGCCGAACACGCCTCGTCACTGCGAACTGCCTGGCCGGCGCCAAGGACTTCCGCGGCAAACACAAGTAGCAGCACGGGCAAGGGCCATTAATTGTATCAACCATATCAACCGAATATATCATCAGTTTGACCATATCTTTTTGAAAAGAAATAAAACAAATATACCATCAAATTAAGTGGTCATTATATGTACCATCAAACTGAATCATGCGACCACCTGCATGAAGAACCAAGGATATCATTATATGTCCCAACGACAATGTGTCTGGTCAAAAAATAGGTAGACAACAGAGGAAAATTACATGGATGAAAGACACACGCTAGAATAAAACTGGAAACCCACAAGAATTAGAGAGGCATTAAAGAATATGATATTTCGTAGATGAAACCTACTACCACAAATCTACAACTTTGCTAAAGTACCTGAAAGAAGAATGTTTTATTCTACTACTCATTTACTGGATATTATGAAACAGAAAACTTAAATTTCCATGAACTGATGCAATATTTTCCTTGAGTTGATTATGTTCAAGCCTACTTGTAGCTCAAACCCAAGAAACCTGCTTGTGATCATCGGAACATACAAAATTATCCATCAAGGTGTCACCTTCCTGAACCGAAATCCCTAGCAGATACCTTATACAGCAGGGGCTTGGACATGAGGCTGAGAATAAGTATTGGAACAAATAGAGTTCAATTTTCTGTCCAACCAGGTATACAACAACCTAATAATGTCCCTATACATTGAAGCCCTCCCGACGCACGTGCAGATGGCACTACTGCTACTCACCATGGAGTTGGGGATGCGCTGGTGGACAAATGTAGCCGCTGCCGCTCGCCATGAGGCCAGAAAAAACACTTCTTATAGACATAATAACAAATAAGTAGAGGTCAGACGCAATGTTTAGGTATTTCTGAAACTTTCTCCATTGGGTGGTATTTAACTTTTCTACACATATGTTATTTCTCACAAATAGTTGCAATACACATGTGGCACTCCTTTCAACACAGCATGACAGTTTTCTCCATCGGGTGGGAGTTACGTTTCTACACACAAATGTTATTTCTCCACTCAAACATGAACACAAACAGTTTTAGTGCATATGTAGCACTTTATTTAACACATCATGACGGACGCCAAAAAAACAAAATAGAGGTAGAGAGAGGGGTAAAAATTACCACAATACCAGGGGCAATCTCAGGTTGCTTATCTCCTTGTATTGCCCCAACCAGACCTGTTGCTAGCTGCAAGGAGGAGGCACAATGGTGTAAACCAAAACTCCAGTCAACAAATAACAACCAGGGAAGAACAGTGGTATCGTCAGGTTCTGATTCATGAACGAGGAGTTACAAATTAGTGCTCACATGGGGAGATGGCGATGTGCTCCAACAGAGGAGGCGTGTGGGGGATCCGGAAGCGACATGGCCATGGCCGAGGCGACTCATCTTCCTCGCTGGTGTCCGACGTTCCTGCCATGATGCCATCCTTGGCGGCCAGCCATAGCCACACCCAAGGGCAGGGTTGAAGACGAGGCAGACATGGTGCGACACAGAGGCCGGAGCACATCTCGAGACGGCGCACCGGGCCAGCGCCAAGGACTCCCATGGCGCGCCGCCGCCATCCTCCATGGCCCGCTCCTGCAGCGCCTCCCCCTACTCGCCCCCACGGCCACATCTCGAGGCTGCACACCGTGTCGGCGCTGGGGACTCCACTGGCGCGCCGCCGCCCTCCTACGGGACCCGCCGTTGCGCCTCCCACCGTCTGCCACCGTGGCCTTCCTGTCCAGCTCTGTCCGCCGCTTGCCCTCCCCGCCGCCCTTCTTCAGGACGCGCAGTTGCGACGCCTCCTGCCGCCTGTCGAACAGATTGCGATGAGCAGATCAAGAGAAGCCAAGACATCCTACCTCAGCCAGACGGACCAGTCACCATGTAAACCATCGGCCTGAGCAGATCAAGGAACGCAGGGAAAAATGGGAGCGCACGGTGTAGGCGGCCGGGAGATGAGAAGAGCAGAGCAGCCGGGCGGAGGGGCGTTTCTGCGAGTGGTTGGAACGGGGAGGAGAGTACGTGCCCAGGAGCAGAAGACGGTGTGGAGGCCCCTTCAATCACGCGCCCGCTGGAAAACCTGCGTACAGAAAAGAGGAGGCGTCCCCACCGACAGGTGGGCCTGTATGGGACATGGGCCACCGGCAGCGTGGCTACCACCCAACCGTGGTCGTGCAAAACGAGAGACCGAGCAAAGGACACTGCGAACGAAAGTCTCCGCGCCTTGCAGACGGGCCTGTCATGTCCATCACGGTCTCTTTCACCCCAGAAGCAAAGAAAGGAAGGAACCAATACCCTGTCACCGAAGAATGGCCCCAATCGGAACAAGACCCCACGGTCGGCGAGAGTAAGCGCGACACGGCGAGTAGAACATGGGTTGTCCACCCACCGGCCTACGAACCTACAAAAGCTACGCATCCTAGTAAATCGTAGAAACTCTCCGACGCAATAATCTAGCCCGCAGCCTTCACCCACTGGCCCCATAGAAACCTGGACCCAAATGTCACTGTCCCAGTCACAGGTGCAAGAAGTACGAACCGGAATCGTAAGATCGAACGGTCTGCGCGCGACGGTGACACTGTAACGACGCGATCGCTCGGCGAAGGGCCATGCGCGCTGAGGAGGTCTGGGGAAGCGGGTTGCCTAGCGACCATTATAGGTAAGAATGTCAGCCAATCTGCACCGCATAGGCATAGACCGAAAATACTTCTAGCAACGGCCGACGATGCGACCGAATCAATCCTTCTCTTCCCCAATTCCCCTGCCTAGACAATCTTCTTGCTTTCCTCAAATTCTAAGTAATCAATTTGTAGAATCCGTTGTTCACTGAATTGTGTATTTGTTCTTTAATTTTCTTCAAAAAATTATATTTCTTCTAGCCCGGCCCGCCCTTCATTTTCTTTCAAGCTCCGCCACTGCCTTGTGGTGCCTCTCTTCCCTCCCGCAGTTATATCGAGAGTGTCGTGGACGCAGGTGATGATGCGGACGATGTTGACTGGAGTTGTTACCATTGCGTTCCTATAGGCATTGTTGTTGTCGGTGTCAAGGTAGACGATCATTTTTTTGTACGAAGCTGCAGTTGTATATGTTATGCACCTTATAGAGATAATGTCGAAGACTTCTCTTGGATACGGTCATAAGTGAGACCTCCAGTTTTGCCAGGACTCTCATAGCTCAAAGCATTGTATAATAACGACACAATTGCCACTTAGTAATCAGTGTTACCAATGAAGTGTACTTGATTTTAGAACTTCCATAGTAGTAACAACATTACTAGTAACATACAATTTATGTTAACAAAAAACTAATGTGGGATAACAATTGATGAGAGGGGGGTGTTGTAGTGGTAACATGCTATGTTACGGTAACAACAACATAACATGTATAACTGAACAATTTAATGTTGGAGATATGCCCAAGAGGCAATAATAAAGTGGTTATTATCATATCTTCATACTTATGATAAATGTTTACATACCATGCTATAATTGTATTAACAGGAAACATTAATACTTGTGTGATTTGTAAACATAAAAGAGTCCCTAGTAAAGCCTCTTGTTAAACTAGCTTGTTGGTTAATATATGATCATTGTTTCCTGATCATGAACATAGAGATGTTATTAATGTGGTCATATCATTAGGAGAATGATGTGATGGACATACTCCTATAGATAAGCGTAGCATAAAGATCAAGTCATTTCAATAGTTTAATTGCTATATGCTTTCTGATACATAGTAACCTAATTCCTTCGACCATGAGATCATGCATATCACCTTTACTGGATGGATGCTTTGATGTCATCAAACACCACACCGTAACAGGGTGGCTATAAAGGTGGCATTGAGTGTTCGGAAAGTATTGGTTGAAACACATGGATCAAGAGTGGGATTTGTCCATCCACATGACGGATAGATATTCTCTGGTCCTCTCGTGAAATGTCATCCAATTAGCTTGCAAGCATGTGACTTGGTCACAAGGATCACATATCACGAACGAGAAAAGAGTACTTATCAAGAACGAGGTTGAACTAGGTATGCAGATACCGACCATCATAACTCGGATAAGTAATATATCGTGAGACAAAGGGAAATTGGTATCGTATGTAAGTGGTTCATTCGATCGCAAAGTAATCGAGAAATATGTGGAGCCATATGAATTTCCAGATTCCTCTATTGGTTATTGTTGAGAAGTGTCTCGATCATGTCCGCATAATTCACGAACCGTAGGGAGACACACTTAAGGATTCGACGTTGTTTGAGTAGTTATGGTATTATGAGAAAGAGACCGAATGTTGTTCGAGTCTCGGATGGGATCCGGATATCACGAGGTGATCCGGAATGGTCCGAGAATAAGATTCATATAAGGAAAGTCCCATTTCGAGTTGGGGAATGGTTCCTGTTTTCATCGAACATTCTAGAAGGTCCGGAATGTCCCAAGACCGGAGGGGAAGGGTACATGAATGTGTCATTGTAAGTTGGAATGATTGCATCATGTACTAAGTGTTCTCGCTGTCCAAAATAAAGGGTTTATTTAAATCCTAAATTGAAAAGTCAAACGGCTAGTTTGAAAGTCAAACGGCAAGTTTTGGAAAGTGGAAAGAGGAGGACAAGAGGAAACCTAGTTGTGGAGGAGACCTCCTCCAACCGGCCAACTCCAATGCCGAGTTGGGGAGGGACTCCACTCCTCCCCATGGCGCCAGCCCCTCCCACCTATATAAGGAGGTGGCTCCTCCTCTAGACACACAAGTTCCTATCCTCTAAACTAAACCCTAGACCTAAACCCCGGTTTAGAGCTATTTCGTTTTAGAGCCTTCTAATTGGTTTAGAGCCTTCTAATTGGTGTGTCTAATTACTAGACCACTAATAGCCTCTCTCATAAGCTCCACCATACTCGCACCGGCTTAATGAAGGCCTCCCTCTCTCCCCTACTTCCGCAGGTCACGGTTGTCTTTTAATCGCGAGAGTGCTATAACCTTCGTCATTGGAACAAGGGAGAGGAAGGTCTTCGAGTACCGAACGGTGACCGATCATGGGAGCGCTGCCGAACGTGGCGCCGAAGGATCGCTCACGCGATCTTGAGATCGGAAAGAGTACGACTACATCATCCACGAGAATCGCTCTCGTTAACCGCTTTGGAATCTTCGAGGTGAGTTCCACTATCGACTGCTGCTACAATCTAGTAGATAGATCTTGGCTTGTTTGTTTGTATGCGATAGAAAATTTTTGTTTTCCATGCTACGAACCCCACAAAGGGTATCAGAGCCGTGTCTATATGTAGATCTGCCAGACGAGTAGAACACAATGGTCATTGTGGGCGTTGATGCTTTTATTGTAGATTGCCTTTTGTGTACTTTGCATCTTACGGTATGTTGGGATGAAGCTACCGGCTAACCTTACATGACATCGCTCATGAGACTTGCTCCACGCTTGACATGCAACTTGTATTGCATAAGTGGCTCATGGGTGCCTGCTTCTCCTAGCATAGTTAAGATCCAATTTACAACGGGTAATCAACAATGCTAGTATCAATGTTGTGGTTCTTGTTCGTAAGTTAGAACACTTATTGAAAGCCCCAAACCACGAAAATATGCAAAGAAAGTAGAGGCGCCTAACTTTGTTTTGCGGGTGTGCAAAGGATGTGATATGGCCATGATTGTGATTATATTTGATGTATGCAATGTTCCTTATTGTAAGTTGGCAACCGGCAGGAGCCATATGGTTGTCTTTAATTTCTGTTAAGACCTGCGTGTCTATTCAAAATAGTTGTAATAGTTGAAGCTGGTGGACGACAACCATGAAGAAGCGTCATTGACCTTGATGCTATGCCGGTGATGATGGAGATCATGTTCGTGCTTGAAGATGGAGATCGAAAGCACAAAGAAGAAATGCCATATCATATCACATATTATGAATTGCATGTGATGTTAATCCTTTATGCATCTTGTATTGCTTAGTAGACAACGGTAGCATTATAAGATGATCCCTCATGCACATAAATTTCAAGTTCTAAAGTGTTCACCCTTAGTATGCACTGCTACAAAGCTTGTCGCTCAAGCACCACGTGATGATCGGGTGTCTTTGATTCCGCGGGTGAATACAACGTAAGCAAGCCAGATTTGCTTATGCGGTAGCTAAGGTTTGATCTTGACGAGCCTAGCATGTACAGACATGGCCTCAGGAACACGGATCGCCGAAAGGTAAAGCATGAATCATATAGTAGATATGATGAACATGATGATTGTTCGCCATTGAAGCTACATCAACTCACGTGATGATCGGTTTTGATGTGGTGGATTTGGTTCGTGTGATCACTAAAACAATGTGAGGGATATTGTTTTGAGTGGGAGTTCACCTAGATTAATTTAATTATTAATTAGAACTCAATTTATCATAAACTAAATCAAAGTGAATTTGCATAGTTGTTGTAGTCATTGGCATCCGTTTACCACCTTGCGCTTAGTTATAATTGAGATGATAGAACTATAGAATTCTGGTTAGTTACTTTACGAACTGGTATCGTATTGTTTTGAAGTGTTAATCTAAGGTTTAAAGTCCTATTGCAAACTTTCAGTAAGTTTCGGTCACTCCATGAAGTTTAATAATTGGTATTAAAACAAGAGTGACAATTCCAAGTGTTAGTATATGAGTATCATGTTTGTCTCCATGATTCTTGATATTCAAAAGATTATCTTAATATCAAGGTTATCTAGGATCTGAAAGAGTTGTTTCGGAAACCATGATGTGTGGAAGATATTGTGATATCTGAAACGAAGTTTTGGTTACAACATGATAGAGTATAATATGGCAAAGTTCATGTTCTCATATTTTGATGAGAATTTGCAAAAAGGTTGGAGACACTAGTTGTTCTAATCTTCCAAAAGGTTTTGGAGAGCAACATTATACTCACGATTCACCGTTATAAGCTAAAGTAGCTTGATCATGGATAAATCCATGATGAAGGTGAATATTTGATGTAGGTAAAATGTTTACTACACCAAGAGATTACTAAAGAAAGGAATTTGAAAGAACACCAAACATTTGATAATGGTGATCTACTTCAAAGTGTAAGTCCAAAGACATTGGTATTTAACTATACACGCTTTGGACTATGTGTCATATGTATGACTCCACTATTGATGTTGATAGATTCTTTCAAATGTAAAAGGAAATAAAAGAGAATCTCATAAGTATATGGCGTAAAAGAAAAGACTAGAATTGTTCAGTTTAAGTATATAGATGATATACGTGTTATGGCTATATTCTTTGCTTATTAAACAATGTGGTTCTTAAGTATTTGATACTGAATTTGTTGGTGTGAATCGTCATACGAAACAACACAATTCATGAACTACAATGGCCCAAGTAACTAGCAAAAGAATATGTGATGATGTTCATCGAAACAAATAAAGGGTTATTGTGTTGCTCGTTAAACATCAAAGCTTGCCTTCAGATTTGTTTTATCGTATTATGAGAACAAAAGGGTTGTTCAAATAATTGCCGAATCCATAAAGGATGGATGATTCACAAATCTCGCTGGATAAATCACATCCATAAAACTAGTGCTAAAATTGTCGAAAGACAAATTGATTGAAAGATCACTTAGGAAGTGACATCGCCGCTTAAATTATATTGAAAGAAAACATGAAGAAACTCCATGTTGATGGAATTTTGGAGTCTTCTGATTTTTGATCAAATGACGCTTGTGAAACTTTCCTAGAGATAATTAAAACTTCGTTCATAGGCCAAAAGGAATGAATGACTAGCTTATTGAACTTGTGCATATTGTTGTACGAACTCCATTATGTGTAGTCAAGAGCGATGGATTTCAACTTCATATGCTTTCTCCAAAATTTGAGTGAATATATGAATATTTACTTAATAAGGATGAAGTATGAAATATTTGAAAAGTTCGAAAGATTTTCAAGATGAAGTGCAAAATCATTGTAACAAGAATATAAATAGTTTATGATAAGATCATAAAGGAAGATATTTAAGTTACAAGTTTAGCATAATACCTAAGATTTAAGGAATCGGTCCGTGGATTTGCATTTCCAAACACCATAAGAGTATGGAGCGCTCGAGATATGTAATTGAACCTTGTTTGACATGGTAAGATCAAGGTATAATTCATAAACTGCTATTATATTTTAAAGATTAAAAGCTTTAGAGACTACCGCTTTTCCACCGAAAAGAGCTCCATCATAATCCGCTGAAATGACACCATAAAAGTTATGGTTTGGGATAAAACCCAAGTAGTCCTTTCTTAAACATTGGTATGCTTTGCATAAGAAAGATGTTTGCAACCAAAGTCGGATAAACTCGCTTTGTATTACTATTAAGTATTCCTCCATAAACACCGGAGACAAAAGTGTTTGTCGCTTAGAACGTCAAGTTTCTTTGAGAAGGAATTTTTCGTGAAAAGTTAAGTGGGAGGACAATAGAACTTTGATAAGGTTAAAAGAACCTTAGCTATATGTGCAAAGTTGCGCAGCACCGAAAAGTGTTCCGGAGGCAGCAAACAATGCTCATGGCTCACGTGCCTCAAAGGTTGTGGTCACGGAGGTCTAAGTTTCTATTGAACCAAGTAGGTCAAGTAAACAATCAAATACCAAGATTTGAGGGTTGAATCATTATTTGAGAATAATGAACAGACTACATGCAAAGAAGCGATGATGGGCCCTGACTCCGTCAAATGGTTTGAAGCCATAAAATCCGTGATAGTTCCATACACGAGAAATCAAGTTTTGAACTTGAAGGACCCTCGAGAAAGGTGTAAGACCTTACAGTTGTGTTTGGATCTATAAAGAAGTAGACATGGATGTTTCACATCTATGAAATATTCGACATGTTGGGAAAAAGTTCACAGCAATGTTCAAAGGTTGACTATGACAAGATTTGATCTTTCGTAGCGATATTTAGTCTAGACGGATTAATGTAGCAACCACTACATATAATTTGTTATGTGGTAGTAGAATAAACAAAACAAGTTCTTCTAATAGAATGGTTACCTAGGACGTGTGCATGACACGGTCCAAAGGGTTTTGTTAATTCAAAGGATGCTAAAAGCATATGCAAACTTCAATGGTTGAAGTAAGCATAGCGGAGTTGGAATCTTCACTATGATGAAACTGTTAAAAGAGTTTAATTTCATCGGAGACAATGAAGATGCTTGCATTTGCAAGAAATTAAGTGGGAGCGCTAAGACATGTTTCTAATACATTATGTGGAAGACATATTGTTGATTGGAAATAATGTATCTTTTATTAACACATATTAAGAATTTCATCCCGATGAAAGACTTAGGCAAAACCCAAATATTTGGCATCAATAGACGCTAATATGGTTGTGCTGTATATATAGACTAGATATTGAATGAATTCAATATAGAAACTACAAGAAAGGTTCTTGTTGCACAGAAAGGATTGAAAGAGTTCAATGTTGATGATATATTCAAGTGTATTGGCACTTGGTAAGTGAAACAAAGATTCAAGTATAGATTGATACTTGATGTATGAAATCACAAAGAGTATTTATATCAATCATACTGTGATATGTACAAATCCAGATATGTCCTATGCTCTAAATGTTGTGAGCATATACCGTAATAATTGTAAGATGATCATTGGACAATAGTAAGGATATTCTTATGATCTTTTGGAAGAACTAAGAGTATATTATTTGTAGAAGTGACAAATAGATGGTTAGTTCATTGTAAAAGTACTACATTGATACTAGCTTTGTCACAAAGTACAAATTTAGTTTATCTCAATCTAAACTAAGGGTGGCACAATATAATGGAAAGTGAGTTCCATAATGGATTTGGATGAGTTCCAAAGTTAAGACATTGTGACATACTACAACAAAAGGCTAAGTATATGACTGCTATTATAGCAGAAAAGAGGGCATTTGTGTCAAGTAGTTTGTTATCAAACTAGGTGTAGTTCACTGGATAATACTATGAAGATATATTGTACGACAATATTGTCAACATGTTTTAACCCCAAAGAACTAAAGGTCACACCGAAAGACCAAATTTATACAAAGCCATCTCATTAGAGAATGAGTGATGCGAGAGACGCAAAGACATGCAATTACACACGACCGGAAGTGTCGATCCGGAGATCAGACCACTAGCAATCGTGGTACATACAACACCGTAAAGCCATAGGTGTTGAAAACACAAAGGTTTGAAACTAGATTATTGACTCTAGTGCAAGTGGGAGACTGTTGGAGATATGCCCAAGAGGCAATAATAAAGTGGTTATTATCATATCTTCATACTTATGATAAATGTTTACATACCATGCTATAATTGTATTAACAGAAACATTAATACTTGTGTGATTTGTAAACATAAAAGAGTCCCTAGTAAAGCCTCTTGTTAAACTAGCTTGTTGGTTAATATATGATCATTGTTTTCGATCATGAACATAGAGATGTTATTAACAACAATGGTCATATCATTAGGAGAATGATGTGATGGACATACTCCTATAGATAAGCGTAGCATAAAGATCAAGTCATTTCAATAGTTTAATTGCTATATGCTTTCGATACATAGTAACCTAATTCCTTCGACCATGAGATCATGCATATCACCTTTATCGGATGGATGCTTTGATGTCATCAAACACCACACCGTAATGTGGTGGCTATAAAGGTGGCATTGAGTGTTCGGAAAGTATTGGTTGAAACACATGGATCAAGAGTGGGATTTGTCCATCCACATGACGGATAGATATTCTTCGGCCCTCTCGGTGAAATGTCATCCAATTAGCTTGCAAGCATGTGACTTGGTCACAAGGGATCACATATCACGAACGAGAAAAGAGTACTTATCAAGAACGAGGTTGAACTAGGTATGCGTAGATACCGACGATCATAACCTTGGATAAGTAACATATCGTGAGACAAAGGGAAATTGGTATCGTATGTAAGTGGTTCATTCGATCGCAAAGTAATCGTAGAAATATGTGGGAGCCATATGAATTTCCAGATTCCTCTATTGGTTATTGTTCTTAGAAGTGTCTCGATCATGTCCGCATAATTAACGAACCGTAGGGAGACACACTTAAGGATTCGACGATGTTTGAGTAGTTATGGTATTATGAGAAAGAGACCAATGTTGTTCGAGTCTCGGATGGGATCCGGGATATCACGAGGTGATCCGGAATGGTCCGGAGAATAAGATTCATATAAGGAAAGTCCCATTTCGGAGTTGGGGAATGGTTCCGTGTTTTCATCGGAACATTCTAGAAGGTCCCTAATGTCCCAAGACTGAGGGGGAAGGGTACATGAATGTGTCATTGTAAGTTGGAATGATTGCATCATGTACTAAGTGTTCTCGCTGTCCAAAATAAAGGGTTTATTTAAATCCTAAATTGAAAAGTCAAACGGCTAGTTTGAAAGTCAAACGGCAAGTTTTGGAAAGTGGAAAGAGGAGGAGAAGAGGAAACCGAGTTGGGAGGAGACCTCCTCCAACCGGGCGGCCAACTCCACGCCGAGTTGGGGAGGGACGCCCCGCCCCATGGCGCCCCCAGCCCTCCCACCTATATAAGGAGGGGCAGGGCTCCCTCCTCTAGACACACAAGTTCCTATCCTCTAAACTAAACCCTAGACCTAAACCCCGGTTTAGAGCTATTTCGGTTTAGAGCCTTCTAATTGGTTTAGAGCCTTCTAATTGGTGTGTCTAATTACTAGACCACTAATAGCCTCTCTCATAAGCTCCACCATACTCGCACCGGCTTAAGCGAAGCCTCATGATCTCCTCTACTTCCTGCACACGCCACAGGTCACGAATCGCGAGGAGAGTGCTATAACCTCCGCCGCCTTGGAACAAGGGAGAGGAAGGTCTTCGCCGAAAATCGAACGCAGTGACCGATCATGGGAGCGCCGCCGAACGTGGCATACTGAAGGATCGCTCACGATCTTGAGATCGGAAAGAGTACGACTACATCATCCACGAGAATCTGCTCTCGTTAACCGCTTTGGAATCTTCGAGGGTGAGTTCCACTATCGACTCGTTGCTACAATCTAGTAGATAGATCTTGGCTTGTTTGTTTGTATGCGATAGAAAATTTTTGTTTTCCATGCTACGAACCCCTAGGATAGTAACATAGATCAATATCATAAAAATGATACCCGTTTATGTTACTCCTAGCTATGATCCACCTTTTAATAATACTAGCATCCCACCCGCACGTTGCTGCGAAACTAACTGTAAAACCATGTTACTCCATCCGGTTTAAAATATAAGATGTTTTTTCTTTTCTAAAAAACGTCTATCTAGATGTCTTTTATTGTGTAGGATCGAAGCAAAATGAATGAACCACTAGAAGAGAGGAATGTTCTCCTCTTAAATAACAACCCCTCTATGCCGTCGGTGGTCTTTAGCAAAATCAAAGATGAAGGAATGGCGTGTATTCGAGTTGTGTCAAAGTGCTTCGAAACAACTTATCCCTTAGCACTGTTTGTGACTCTTTCATGAGTTTGTTTTCTGCGATGTAATCCTTTTATTGTGGGCTTCATCCATATGTTTCCTTCTCCTTAATAAATAATTAACTTTCATAGATGGTTACACTACTCTATGACAGGTTCATCTTTTAGTCAACAGGATAAGCTGCACGAAGCATGGAGACACACTAATTGTGCCACTTAATATCAGTGGTAAACTGGAACACACACCGGTAGTAGTAATGACCTAGCTGACATGTAGAGTCAATTTTTATTTGTGTATGTAGAATTTGTGTAGAACCGAGAAGTATTGATATTAACTAAGATGCAAAACCAACAAAATTCAGATAAATACGAACTTTAACTTGCACACGATATTATGATACTGAGCTTGGGGTCGGTTTGAAGCTGCCCATAATTGTCAGTTCTACGGTCTTCAGTTCTTCACACTTCTTCAGAATTTTGTTGATTTCCTGGTAACTATCAATCTGGTCTAAGTCAAGTTACTATCTCCTTTTTCTCACAAACTACATACAAGCCTAAAGCACAATCAAGCTCAGTTGCCAACGGAATTTAAAATTTTGACATCGCTTTGTTATACACCAAATTTTACATATACATAGATGGTAGGACGATTTCTCTACCGACGTGCAAACAGAGAAGAACTTATATCTCCTTTTTCTCACAAACTACATACAAACCTAAGCACAATTCAGCTCAGTGCCAACGGAATTTGAAAAATTGCCATCTTTGTTATGCACCAAATTTCACATATACATAAATGGTAGACAGATTTCTCTATGGATGTGCAACCAGAGAAGAAATTCTCAAAAGAATTTAAAAAAAAGCATACCAAAGCACAGAAGAAAGGAGGCAAAGTTGAGCCTCACCTGCACACTGAGTGGGCCCTTAGATGAGGTCACCTAGTTTGTGCTTGGAATAACGGAAATGTCATGAACATGGATCGCATCTATATTTATGCACCAAATTTCACATACCTACATATATGAAATCAGCTTTGGCACTGTAGATCGCATCTACAGTACCAACCATCTCTGATGCAGTTTATTTCCCACTTCGTTTACCGGTTGATAGCTGGTTGCTCTCCACGGCTCCACCAACGCACCGCCCACCGCTTAGGTGGGGATTAGATAAGCCTCGCCGCCAAAGAGTCCTCTGTCCCTAATTTCTCTCCCGTTTCCTCTTCTAAGTCAAGCTCCGCCAGACGTCCGGCTCCGGCGAGAAGAAGATGGTGAGAAGCGGTGGGGATTAGATAAGCCCCGCCGCCGAAGAGTCATGTGCCCCTAATTTATCTACCGTTTCCTCTTATAAGTCGAGCTCCTCCAGACGTCCTGCTCCGGCGAGAAGAAGATGGTGAGAGGCCCTCCGAGCAGGGTCAACATGCTGTGGGTAAAGCCAACGTCGACCCTGCGGCGAGGCTTAACTGGAGCGGCGTCGGCCGAGCTCTTCCGTGGCTGGCGGGATGGCGTGGGTTAGTTCCTTCTCCGCCGTTGAACCGTCGCCCGTCTCCACTCTGGTCTCACCTGGACGGCGGTGGACCGTTTTCGTCGAGTGCGTCGTCATGTGGCTGATTCACGACCACCAGCACTGACGGAGCAGATGACAGCAGCAACACCGGCGTGAAGATGCAGGTGAGTCATTATGGACCTTCCCTTGCACCCACACCCCCTACTCAAGCCCTCTGCCCCGGTCTCCCTGTCCCATTCCTTCTGCTAGCAGCAAGCCTCCTCTCTTCCTTGCACCCACCCCCCTGCTCAAGCCCTCTGCCCCGGTCTCCCTGCCCCATTCCTTCTGCTAGCAGCTAGCCTCCTCTCTTCTTTTGCAGGATGTTTTTACCGATCATGGCAGCGACAAGATGGCGTTTGCGCCAACCCTTTCCGTATTGACCGGCAATCTTGCTCTCTGGTTTGGTTTTCTTTGCATATATTTCTGATTTCCTGTTTGTATTGGACCATTATCAGTTGTGCTAAGCAGATTCGCCTACCTTTTGTTCTTTTGTGCCCTCTGATCTAATTGCGGTCTCCACAGGTGGCTTCGGTTGATTCATATTTTTCATCTCATGTGTATGGGACTGTTCTTTTGGGCAAGTGGTTTTCTATAGATACGGATTTTCCTCATAATATGCATGATTATGTTCTTGGGTCTCTGTTTTGCTGGGGCGCTGTTGTGGTAAACAAGATCAATTAACAAGGCCTAACAAGCACATATAATGGCTCAATTGAATTACCCATTTCTTCTTACCATGCAAGTTCAGTTGGAGGTGGTTCTTCCTCTATTCTAATGTACAACTACGCATTGGGGAGGGTGTTGCTATATGGTGCTTAAGTATCAGGATGGTATGGTCATAGTCCGAGTTTTTGGGCAATATAAGTGAAATCGCAAAATTTGGCTGCTTAATCAGATGCTTGATTTTATTTGTGCTAAAGGTATTTTCCTGTAACGGTAGTAGGTTCTTGCAGAGCTTTTTAGAATTTCAATAAGAGGTAGGGCACCTAGAAAGTTTTAGATCTGTCACTCTCAGATTACTCACTCACCGTAAAGTTACAAGGATAGTTTTGACCATCTTACTTTTCTTATTGCTAACATGTTTCGTCTGGTTTTAGGCACTAATGTGTAACCTTTTAAATTCCATCAGAGTTTGTAGTTGGTAATATTCAGAGCATGTGTCATTAGGTTGTCCATATTTTGAGTTACCAGAATACAAATGCATATTCGTTTTATTTGGTGCTTTTCTGCTGAACTGGTTCACTACTGTCTCGAGAAATACTATATAACATTAGTATTATCTTCCTTATTTGGCAAAGAAGCATAGGAGGCATTATTCTTCAATGTAACATTTGTTTGGCCCATGAAGTATTATTCTATTTGGTTTACAGTACCTGCAATATTAATTTTGTATTATACTAAAATACAACGTGATCTACCCTGAACTTCTATATACAATCTTAGCATCTAATTTCCATTTTTCTGGTTATGAAATCAACAATGAGAGGATGAAACTGATGCTGTCCCAATTGAAGGGTTGCCAGTGAGGACATCACTGACCTCTTGGCTGCTAGTTGGGAGAAGTTTGCTTCAGTTCCAAGCGGTGGTACTGGTGGTGTTGTTGTTCCAGCAGCTCCTGCCAGTTATTGCGTCACTCCTCGAGCTGAGTCAAAGAAAGAACATAATGTCGTTGTGTAGGATAATAATGATGTAAGATTACTGTTCTTAGGTTTGCCCCTTTTACTACCTTTCATCATCTACTATAAAAAAATATCATCTGAAGTTGTGGATTTTAGCATGATAACTGTTGTACAACGTTTTTTCCATGTATTTTGGACCATTTTTGTAGCAAATGTTCTGATATTCAAGCGAACACACATATGTGATGCAGAATCAATGTGAAGTGGAAGAACAGAACTGAGATTTTTCTGTTGCACCTTTGATAAAAGATATTTCATATGGTTCAAAGAAAAGAAGCTAAGTTGCTCCAAGGGTTTATGACATATTATATAGGGATAGAATTGGAGGTTAGTATAGGTTTAGAATGCCATGTTTTTCATCTTTATTTGTACTATCTTTGTTTGACTTGACGCCCTTTTGGAAAACTACATCACACTAAAATGCATCTGAGTCTTCTTCGTGTTAAAAAAAATAAGCAGTTTCAGATAGACGCCATTTAATAATCCACCAGGAGAAGTTTGTGATGTCTCTCATATTTTAGATGATGAGTCTGATGTTCACCTTTGATCGATCAGCCCCTTTCCGGTTAGTTTTTCTGTTCCAATGAAGGCGCTTGACAAGAGCTGTTATATGCAGAAATTACAGTTATTTTGGCGATGTGTGCGAAGCTCCATTTGAGAATAACAGTTGGAATGGAATTAATGTTCACAATATTTTGGGTAACCTAAAATGGCATGTCCCTAACTTATTTAGGAAAATTGTTCTCCATTTGGTTCATATAAAATAACATTATAGAGTGGGATGTTGAGGGGTATTTCCTTTGTATAGTCTGAATATTTTCTGCAAGTGGAAGTTGATGAGCAGACCTGGCCGTAGGATTATTCATGAGAAGTTAGTGTCTTTTACCAAAATCCATGTTTTCTCATGAACCATCTGTTCTTCCTATGTTAAATCCATAAAAATCAGAGATAATAAATGCATAATTCCTACTGTTTTATACTCTATTGTATAATTATTCATGCATACATGTCCAATCGGAGTTAACATGGCATTTGGATCAGCATCTGACGAGGTTTAATCTCATCAATGTCCATTGTTATGGACTTGGGTTTTGGAGAAGATGGGGATGCTGGAGATCGCGGAACGGTTAGCAAACAAGCAACACGGGGACACGAGGTTTACCCAGGTTCAGGCCCCTGGAGGGAAAACCCTACTCCTGCTTGTCTGCTCTTGATTACGGCAGAACCGAAAGTTATAGGGGTGCGCAGATGCAATCTGGCGTGGAGATGTGTATGCGGTGGTATGCGAGAGAGCCTCCTCGTTGTGCCCTCCTGGCCTTTATATAGAGATAGGTAGGTCTCGGGCACAGATCGAGTCGGTTACAGGTTCTAGGGTTTACCCCTTTGAATATTCTATCTACTCTAGTCTTGTTCTCTAAGGATCCGAAGGCGTCATGGGCCCTGGCCACCCGAAAGTCTTCATGGGTCGGCGTATATTTGCCGTGGGCCTTCCTCGGGCTGGACTAGGTATGCTGAGATCATGTACCCGCGGGGTATAACCATGTCAGTAGCCCTCGAGTGATCAGTCGAATCGTAGATTCGGCTGAGGACTCTTCAATCCTTCGGGTGCAACTCTGTCTTTCAAGAGAAATGTGCAGGGATTGTTGATGCGTGTGCCTAACTCACCCGACGGATCAGGGTCAGTTAACTGTCTTAGGACAAAACAACACGATCTTCTCAGGTTTGTTTAGAGAACGGCCCACGAGAACGATTTGAGGACAAAACACGCATCAACTGTCTACGATTCGACTGAGGACTCTTCAATCTTTCGGGTGCAACTATCTTTGTTTGTTTAGAGAACGATTTGAGTGTGTAGGGACTGTTGATGCGTGTGCCTGACTCTCCCGACGGATCAGGGTCAGTTAACTGTTTTAGGACAAAACAACACGATCTTCTTCAGGTTCGAGTCCCTCGACTCAAGCCCGGAACATATGCTGGCGTAATTCGACTCAGGCCGCGGAGGACTTACAGGAGTGGAATTCCAGTGATTTTTAAACGATGTACCCAACGCGTCCGTCGGGATTTTTCATCGCGCCAGCTAGCACGGATTCTCACTAGCAGAGCGCAATCATGTGTGTTGCCAAGCCATCAGATGGTATCTGTAGGTCTTATCTTTGTGTCGCAGACACAACATCCAAAATTTTATCACCGCGGAGGTGTTTCGGGTGTCCAAGGAGGACGTATACTCACTTAGCGTCGGTTGGGGCAGAGTTGCCGAAAAGTTTTTGCATGCTGATCCGTAGGATCGCGGTCGAAGATTCATAGGGTGCGCAGCCAACGCTCCCTATGGGAGTAGCCCCCGAGTGTTTGTTCGAGTCGTAGACTTCGAGCAGAGACTTTTATTCGACCGTTGTTTGGCTTTATGTCCGTAGGACACAATTTTTCGGATGCTTAAGTCCATCCTCCCTATGGGAGTAGCCCCCGAGTCTGTAGTGGAGTCGTAGACTCGACGTAGGACTCAAAGTGGAGGGTTTTAGTTGTTTTTCGGGTACGCGGCCAGCGCTCCTGATAGGAGTAACCCCCGAGTAGTTAGTCGAATCATAGATTCGAGTGAGTACTTCTAGCTGTGTAGCCGAAGAATTGTAACCGTTGCTAGTATAGCTTTGATGACGTCAGTGCTGACAATCGGTGACCTCAAGCGTCTGCGGAGCCAGAGATGACGTGACTGGAAGAACATGGGTCCCACCTTCTGACTTTGAGTTGACTGGTCAGGCGCGGCGTGGAGATAATTATGACGTCGTCTCGATTTCCATGCAGTGGACGGCGTGTGAGTGATGATTCGCTGTTGTGCTGACACGTGGACGGTCAGATCTGAATGTTGGCTCTAGGTTTCCCGATGGACGGTCATCGTGCATCGTCTTCATCCTTATAATCATTGGGGAAAAGTTAGTTTGCTTTCACTGCAGCCATTCCTGTTTCACTGCTCCCATCTTCCTTGAGCTTTCTCACTGCACGCTGGAATTTCCCAAAGCTTTTCCTTCCTTAATTCTGCGTGCTCATCGCTGTCGCCGCCGCACTGAGATAGGGAAGCCCAAGAAGTCCTCCACTACAGTTGGTACCAGTGCTGCCGCCGGTGGCAAAAAGGGTTCTACCGCTAGTCGCGTCACCGGTGGTGGCTGGCGGTGATTGGAGATGCGCGAGGGTGACCTTCGCAAACTCCATGAGCGGGGTCTTATCCCGCAGGATAGGGAGGCCGTCACAGTCCTCGGCGACGAGGTAATTTCCCGTCCTCCCGCTGGGTTTCGGGTCATGTTCATTTCGTTTGTCCTTCTGGGCCTTTCCTTCCCAATCCACGATTTTCTCCGTGGTTTGCTTTTTCTTTATGGTATCCAGCTTCATCATCTTTCCCCAAACTCTCTTCTTCATGTCGCCTGCTTCATCACATTCTGCGAGTGCTGGCTCGGTATCGAGCCACACTTTGGCCTCTTCCGAAAGCTCTATTCCGTGAAGAGACAATCTGGCTCTGATGGTGTTTATCCCATTGGGGGCTGCATCATTTCCCTTAAATCCAACTTGCTTTTCTTCTCTTTTTCTATGTTCGAGTCTGTCCAGTACTGATGGAGGCGGTGGTTTTACATCCGCGACTCCACAATGGCCGGAAAAAAAATTGGTCTTGCTCCTTTCGACCCCTCCCAGAAAATCGAGCCCGAAGATGTCCTAGAAGAACCAGATCTTGGATGGCGAGGTGGCGGAGATAGAGGGGCTCTATTGTCGGGTGGAGGATCTCTAGTTGATTCCGGATAAAGAGGTGAACGGTGTGGATATCATCCGCACCTTCCTTAAACGTCGGGTGCAGCTGCTCCAGTCTAGGACGCACCCGATGTTCCTTTATTCTGGTCGTCGTGATCCGACTAGGGTTTCGGCTGAGGAGTTCTCCAAGGGGGATCTTGACGGGATTCTTCATCCGCTGCTGAAGTACAAGGCTGGAGAGGATATTCCGGGGAAGTCGCTGACTCCTCCATTCGCTGCTTCTCGTCCGGTTCCGCAGGTGTAGATCTGGGACGTGCGCGTAGCGCTTATTTCGACAGTGTTTTCCTTGTATTTGCTTGTGTGCTTATAAATTTGCGTTTCCTTTTGCGCGGGAGTTCAAAGTACCGGGCATGTCGCCGCCACTACCCGAACTGTTTCCGGATGCACCGGACAATGAGGTAGTGGACTCCATGTCTGAGCTTCCTTCGGCGCGGTCACCGGCTGATGAGGCTTTTGAGTCTAGCGAGGAGAAGACTCGAAAGTGGACGCGGAGCTCGAGCGAGACGTCAGATGCTTCGACTCCACCGACTCCCAGGAATCCGACGTGCCTTGAGCATCATAGTAGGGTCACGATGGCTCTTCCTCTCCTATTCCTGTCGTTCCTGTGCGGGTTGTAGCGCCGCAGCCGCCAGCGAAGCGGAAAAAGGAAGAGAAGAAAGAAGAGAAGAAGGAAGAAAAGAAGGGCAGGAGGACCCCGCCTGTCTTCGACTTGAGCGATCTCGACTCGTAAGTTTTCTTCATTTGCTTTTTCTTTCTCTCGTCTTATGCTTGTACTTGGCTGAATTTTCTTTTGCAGCCACTCTTCCGACGACTCCTTCAGTGATGGCGCTCGGGAGATGGTGGGGGAGTCGAAGGTTGCTCCTCCTCCTCCTCAGACGGTGGCCACCTCTGAGGGCGCTGCTCCGAACCCTTCTCTGCAGGAGGCTCGGGTGGTTGCCCCTCAGAAGACTGCAGACGAACCTTCGGAGTCGCCTTCTAACCACGTAAGTGATTTTGTTTTCCGTTGCAGGGGGAGCCCTTGAGCCTTTTCGGATGTTCCACAGATCATTGTTTCTTCGTGCCTTAGGGGGAGCCCCCGAGCATCTTTCAGGTGATCTGCTGATCATGCCTTTTTTTTCCTTTTTTGTTTATACTTGCCTCGGGGGGAGCCCCCGGGCATTATTTTTGTGTGTGTATTATGTCTTGCTCGTTCTTTGGGCATAGCCCCCGAGCCTTTCTTTTAACGAGTAGTGTCTTTGTGCAGCCTTTTGTGCAAGGCGCCAACCAACTTGTGCAGCAGCACCTGGCGTTAGAGGCCAACTTCAAACAGCTTCAGGGTACGTTCATGGGTTGGTCTTTTTACATCTTCTTCTATTTCCTTTTCTTCGATCTGATAAGTGTTCTGCTGTTTGCAGAGGACAACAATACCACCCTCCGCGAGCTTGATGCTCTCAAAATGAGCCTTGGGCGAGCGGAGAAGAAGGCTGAGGACGCTGGCCGATCGCGACTGCGGCCAAGGAGCGCCCAGAGAGGAGGCTACGGATCATGAGGAGCAACTCGCCACCGCTGTGCCACAAGGAGAAGGAGGTAGCCGGCAAGATGATGGCGGCTGCCAAGGCTATTTCAGGTGAGTGGTCTCGTCTTTTCCTTTTCGGCTTCCTTGTCCTTTCTTGCTTTGATTTGTATTTACGTCTCCTCTTCCGTTTGTTTAGATGTCGCAGTATCGAAGTTTGACTGCATGTGCTCGGAGCACGGAGTGCTCGATGATGTTACCGCGGGTCGAAGACCGCTGCAGTACCGTGGTCGGCTCGCTTGCCAAGGCCAAGGAGGCTCTTGGGCGCTTCTATAAGGAGCTTGTCTCCAAGGGTGTCGCCCTCTAGGATGTCGACTCGTTGGCGGATGCGATGTCAGCCGAAGCGCCTGCGGCGTACAAGCGCAAGCAGAAAGGCATTGGTGCATCCGTAGGGCTGGCGATGGCCCTGGCGTCTGGTGCGGAGCTGGATCTTCATCAGGTCACCTCCCATATGCCGACGGCTGCTGACGGATCCGAGGTAGATTTTGCCCTCTACGCTGCACGTTGTAAACGTTATGGGCCGAAGTTGATTGACCTGCTGGCGGAGTACGCGGCGAGGCAGCAGGGGGAGGCTAAGGGCAGGCAGTCTGGCTCCAAGGCTACTCAGGATGTAGCTTCTTAGGCTCTGTATTTGTAGGATAGATTTTGTTTCTTTTGGTCCGATGTAGCTATGAACACTCCTAGTGCCACGCAGTGGATTTTTCTGTATTTAATGAATCTCCAATCAGTTTTCATGTTCATGTCCTTATTCATATTCTTGCCATCTTTTCCTCCAGGAGCCTTCGGGTGATGGTCCCGTTAGCACTTCTCCCGCGCCGCAGCTGTGGCCATCTTTGGATGGTGCGTCGCAGCTTTTGTTTCTTCGTGACCGCAATCGTAGTCTTGAAAAAGAATTGCTTTGGGTGCGCGGCCACGCTGACGTTTGGAAGTCGAAGGCGGATCGGGGTGCTGCCAGAGAGGAGTATTTGATGGGGGAGTTGCGTCGTCTGGTCGAACAACTTCAATGTAGGTTTTTTCGATCTGCTGCTCCTTGTTTCGGATGCGGCTGTTGGCCGATCATCTTACTTTTCCATTGTTGCAGGGGCCAACCTTGTTCCTAAGGAGGAAAAGGAGTGTGGTGCTTTTCGGATCAACTGCTTGACCCAGCAAGACATGGAGGCCGGCGGTTTTTTCTGGATGGACCGCGATCGTTCCATGGTCCTTGCGACTATGCAGGATCGTGTTCACCAGGTGTCGCGGGTGTTGCGCCAAGCGAAGGCTTCGTTGGCATCAATTCTTCACGTGATGTTTCCCCTGGACGAGGCACCGTCGCCTCTATGGGGCCTGCTGGCAAAATTTCGGGATGTGCATCATGTCAGGGAGCTGGTGCGGCATCAGCTAGTTGCAGGGGTAAAGGCTGCGCTTTCCCTCGTGCGGCTACATCGTCCTTATGTGGACCTTGCTGCTGTGGCAGCTGGGCCGCCTCTTCAGCCGGATGGCGGTGTGTGGGATATGCGTCCATATTATGCGGTTGTAAGGCAGTATTCCGAACAAATTGTAGATCTCTTTGAGCAGCGTGCGCAGGTGATTCTTCAAAATAGGTAGGACCTGTAAAAATATAGATGTAAAATTTGTATTTATATGACTGGGCGTGTTATGCCCTTTGCTTTAAAGGTTTGTTGTTGCTAGCACGTGGTGCTTTGTTTGTATGCGCGTCCTTTTCGTTAGCCTGACGTGGTCAGCTACTCAGGTGTACACGCGTTATCCTTAGTCGACGAAGTCGTGAGGTGAGGGGATCCCCCGAGTGTGTTGTGTCATGAATAAAAATGCGAGTAGTAGACGAAAATTTTTGGGGCGAGACACTTAGATTTATTCATATCGTAAGGAGGAGGTACATTGTTCGGCTGAGTAGCCTTGGCTGAATAGCCTTATTGAAAGTAAAAGAGGGAGGTAGCTAGGGGTAGAAGCGTTGCAATTGTGCGACGTTCCATGGGTTGGAGTGTGTGACTCCAGACTCCACGTGTTTTAGGCGATAGGCGCCACCTGGGATGACTTCAGTGACGATGTAGGGTCCTTCCCATGGTGACTCGAATTTCTTCGGTCGCTCTTGCTTGAGTCGCAAGACTAGGTCTCCTTCGATGAAGGACCTTGAATGCAGCCGTCGGCTATGGTAGTTGCGGAGGCTCTGTTGATACATCGCTGATCGAGCTGCTGCTATGTCACGTGCTTCATCGAGTGTGTCGACAGCGTCTTCGAGTGCGACCGTTGATTCGGCTTCGCTGTAGGCGACGACCCATGGGGCCTTATGGTGTACCTCTGCTGGTAGCACAGCTTCGGCTCCGTGCACCATGAAGAAGAGCGTGTAGCCAGTTGAGCTGTTCGGTGTCATGCGCAAGCTCTAGAGGACCGAGGGTAGCTACTGTGTCCAGGCTCCTGTGAGTTGCTCAAGTGGGATCATTAGGCGCTTCTTGATGCCAGCACCGATGAGGCCGTTTGCCTTTTTGACCTGCCCGTTCGTTTGCGGGTGCGCCACAGAGGCATATGTGATGTTGATTCCGAGGTCTTCACAGAAGTCCTGGAATTCTTTAGAGATGAAGTTCGACCCATTGTCGGTGATGATGCTGTGTGGCACGCCGAACCTGTAGACAATGGATTCGAAGAACTTGACGGCAGTTTTGCCCTTTTGGTTAGTGACGGGCATGGCCTTGATCCACTTGGTGAATTTGTCGACTGCGACCAGGAGGTAGATGTGACCTCCTTTCGAGGACCTTGGCAGTTTGCCGATCATATCGAGCCCCCATTGGGCGAAAGGCCAGACCAGAGGTATGGGCCTAAGCTCTGACCCGGGTGCGTGCGGTTTGTCGGCGAACCTCTGGCACCCATTGCATCTTTGGACGATGTCCTTGGCGTCGTTCATGGCCGTTGGCCAGTAAAATCCGGCTCGTAGAGCTTTGGCGACAAGGGCGCGGCTGCCCGTATGATGGCCGTAGATGCCCTCGTGGATGTCTTGGAGGATGGTTTTGCCGTCACCGATGGTGACGCACCTTTGGAGTATACCCGAAATGCTGCGCTTGTACAGCTCGCCATTGATGATGGTGAAGGCCTTGGACCTGCGAGATATGCGCCGGGCATCTGTCGGGCTATCAGGCAGTTCTCCGTCTATCAAGTACCTGAGGTATGGCCGTGTCCAAGTTTCTTCGACTGCCATGACCTGCATTAGGTTGACCACTACGACCTCTGTGTCGAGTTTTTCGGGTCCTTCCTGACCGTCGGGTAGCGCATCCCCCGAGTGCTCTGCTTCTTCGGGTGATCCCTTTGGGAATTTCCGTTTGATGGATGGCACGCAGATCTGTTCGAGGAACACACCTGGTGGCACCCGTGCGCAGGTGGAGTCGATGTTGGCAAGTCTGTCGGCCTCTTCATTGCTTTCTCTCCCAACGTGCCGAAGCTCGCAGCCATCAAAGTCTCCTTCGAATGCGTTGTAGAGTGCGCGGTACGCAATCATGTTGGCGGCGTGTGCGTCGTACTCGTTCATCGTCTGTTGGACGACGAGGTTCGAGTCTCCGTAGATGACCAGGCGCGTCGCGCCGCAGATCTTGGCCATCCTCATGCCGTGGATGAGGGCTTCGTATTCGGCCTCGTTGTTGGAAGCTCGGAATTTCATCCGGAGGACGTACTTCATCTTGTCGCTCTGCGGGGAGGTTAGTATGCCTTCGGCTCCTGCTCCGGCTTCGCGCTTGGAGCCGTCGAAGTGCATCGTCCATGACTGTGTCATGTCCGGCGCGTCTGGTAGCTGCAGTTCCATCCAGTGGACGAGGAAGTCTGGAAGGACCTGCGACTTGATCGCGTGGCGCTTCTCGTAGAGGATGTCTAGAGGTGACAGCTCGGTGCCCCACAGGGCCACACGTCTTGTGGCCTCCGGGTTGTTCAGGATGCTGTTCAGGGGTGCCTCGTTGACGACCATCACCTGATGTTCCTGGAAGTAGTGGCTCAGCCGACGAGCCGTCATGAACACGCTGTAGGCGAGTTTCTGGTAGTGAGGGTACCTCTGCTTTGCCGGCGTTAATACCTCGCTGAGGTAGTAGAATGGGCGTTGAACCCCATGGGTCTTGCCTTCTTCGGGTCGCTCGACCACCAGTACGGTGCTTACCACCTGGTGTGTGGCTGATATGTACAGCAGTAAAGGCTCGCGCTCCTTTGGTGTGACCAAGACGGACGAGGTAGAGAGCAGCCGCTTTAGATCTTCGAATGCGTCGTCCGCCTCGGGCGTCCACTCGAACTTGTATGCCTTGCGTAGCAGCTGATAGAACGGCAGAGCTTTTTCGCCCATGCGGCTGATGAACCTGCTCAATGCCGCGATTCGCCCGGCAAGCTGCTGGACGCCTTTGAGGTTCTTCGGCTTCTCCATGGCCATTATGGCCCGGATTTTCTTCGGGTTCGCCTCGATCCCTCGCTGGGAGATGAAGTAGCCTAGCAGTTGACCATATGGGATGCCGAAGGCGCACTTTTCTGGGTTTAGTTTAATCTTGTACCGATCATGGTTATCGAACGTCTCTCGGAGATCGTCAATGAGCGTCTTGGCCTCCCTTGTCTTGATGACTATGTCGTCGACACTTGGATGTTGCGGCCGATCTGGTCCTTCAGGCATGCCTGCATGCACCGTTGGTACGTGGCGCTTGCGTTCTTCAGCCCGAAGGGCATTGTGTTGTAGCAAAACACTCCGAACGGCGTGATGAATGCCGTTTTCTTCTGATCTTCGACCTTTAGTCGGATTTGGTTGTAGCCTGAGTAGGCATCGAGGAAGGAGAGTTTCTCGCATCCTGCAGTCGAATCGATGATCTGATCGATCCGAGGGAGAGGGAAGTGATCCTTTGGGCAGTGCTTGTTTAGAGATGTGAAATCCACGCACATCCACAGGATGTCCGTGTCCTTTTTGGGGACCATCATGGTGTTGGTGAGCCACTCGCTCTCCTTGATCTCCCTGATGAAGTTTGCGTCGAGTAGTCTGTTGACTTCGACTCAGATTGCTTCGGCCCGCGGTTCGGACAGTTGTCGGATGGACTGTTTGACAGGCTTGGCGTCTGGAAAGACGTTGAGTGCGTGCTCGGCGAATTCCCTGGGAACTCTTGGCATGTCCGCGGGACACCAGGCGAAGATTTCCCAGCGCTCACGGAGGAATTCGACAAGCGCGCTTTCCTATGCGGAGCTGAGGTCGTTGGCGATCAGCGCCGTCTTGGAGGCATCCGTTGGATGGACTTGCACCTTCTTTGTGTTGACGGTGGAGTCGAAGGACATGTCTGGTGCGTTCTGTCTTGCGACTGGGGGTACCCCGTTGTCCGTCGCCTCGCGGAGCCTTACGATCTCCTCTTGCATGCCGAATGACTGGGAGATTCTGTTGAAGTCCCTGTCGCAGTGGTCCGATCGTGTGAAGCTCCCATGGACCGTGATGACGCCCCTGGGTCCTGGCATTTTGAGTAGCAGGTACGCATAGTGTGGTACTGCCAGGAATCGTGCGAATGCTACACGCCCGAGGATGGCGTGGTATTGTGATGGCCAGTCCACTACTTCGAACTCGAGTTGCTCGCACCGAAAGTTGTCAGGCTTGCCGAAGATGACGCCGAGCCATATCTTTCCTAGGGGAAATATGCCCTTCCCTGGGACGATGCCGTGGAACGTTGTGTCAGATTGTTCCAGGCTGCACAGCGGGATCCGCATTGCTGCTAAGGTACTGGCGAACATCAGATTGATGCTGCTGCCGCCATCCATGAAGACGCGGCTCATGTCGAACCCTCCGATCTGCGTCTCGAGCACCAGGGCAGCATGACCTGGGCGAGGGACCTGGCAAGGGTGATCCGATCGGCTGAACATGATGCAGTACTCCGATCCGCTGAGGTACTCAGGGATGGCGGGCGGAGCGGTCACGGCCAAATTAATTTGGCGGGTGATTTTCTTCTGCATCCTGTTTGTTGGGCGCCCTTTTTGGATCATCAGCGATCATTTCGACGCGGGATACCCGTGCCTACCGTTATTCTGCGCGGGTGTGATTGGGTGGTTCGAAGGTCCCGCGGGTGGTGGTGGAGGAGCTCCATGTGCGATCTCACCTGGTGCAGGTGCGTTCCTGTATCCGGGGTTCGGGGCTTGCTGCCTCATCTGAGCCATGCTCTCGCTGAGTTTTTGGAACTCGCGACAGTCTTTGAGCATGTGGCTTGACTTCTTCTTACCATCCTGCTTGTCGATGTAGAAGTGGATGGTGCATGGACCCGACAGTTTGTCGTATGCTGAGGGTCCGTCGTCACGGCCTCGACGTTGCCAAGACTGCGTTGGGCATCCTCCGTCGCGGAAGTTGCTTCCGCGGTATCCGCCGCTGCCGCGGTTGCCGTCGTTGCGTCGGTCGGCGTAGCTAGCCGCGACCATGTCGGGTCCATCGCGATCGTCGTAAACAAGCGATCTTCTCTTGCTATGGCGCTCACGTCGCCGGCCGTAGTCATCTTCCTCCTCCGATTGTGCTCGGTGGACGGAGTCCTCACCATCGGCCCACATGTTGGCGATGTCCATGAGGTGGTCGAGTGTCTTGGGTTTGACGCGCCCAGGTTCTTCCTTGAAGTCATGGCGTTTGACGCCGTCCTTGAAGGCGTCGATAGCTCTCTCCTCGGAGATATGCGCCATGAGTTCTTTGTATTATTGGACAAGAGGTATGCGGCGAACGGATTCGCCCGTTCGTTGGGTGCAAGCCCGCAGCTCCTCTATCGAGGCTGGCCTCTTGCTGGTGCCCTTGAAGTTTCGGACGAAACTGTACGCCAGTTCCTCCCAGCTTCGGATGGATCCCGAGGATAGGATACTGAGCCAGATCCGAGTTGCGCATGTCAGCTGCAGCTGAAGGCATTGCATGGCGGTTTCCTTGTTTCCACCGTGTAGCTTGACGGATGACAGGTGGTCGCTGAGCCACGCCTTGGGGTCCTGTGTGCCGTCGAATTTCGGAGTGTCCGAAGGAAGCTTGAAATTTCATGGCATTCGTGTCCGCCGGACCGATCTGCTGAAGCATCGGGCTCCGCAGAGTTCTCCTTCGCCATCCTCCTCCTTGGATTCGGACGAGCATGCGCGCTTTGTCGATCTTGCGCTGGGTGAGTTTGCTTCGAGCGTCGTAATCGCGGCTGCGATGGCGCGAGCTCTTGTGCCTTCGAGGAAGGTCGTTCTCTTCATCCTCAGATGAGGGCATGGGGCTGCGGTTGAACCTGACCATAGTCTTCTTCTTTGGCTCCGCAGGAGCTTCTTCGTGGAGCGCAGCTCCAACGAGTCCGAGTCCGGTAAGCGCGGACTTGTGCATGGCCCTCTTCGGGTCCCCCTCCGGAGGTGGATGGGACGCGAGGTACGCGGTGGCGGCCATGATCGCAGCTTGCGGCGTCTTCGGGATGACGTTGCCGTCAGCATCCATCTCCATGAAGGACGCGTTGAGGGCCTGAGTCACCTCGCGGCGTGCCTTGGGGTCCATGTTCTCCGTGCGATAACGGTGCTTGTTGCCATGGTTGCCGTGCGAGCTGGAGCCAATGCACATGGCAGAGAGCGCAGCTCACCGCGCGCTCGACTCCGAGGCTGCTTGCTTGCGTTTGTCAAGCACCTCTTGGATCTTCACCTGCTTCTTGTGCTCCTCGATTAGGAGCATGTGGTATGCCATCAGCAGTTCCCGTGAGGCTCCCACGGGCAGGATCTTATTGCCTGCCACGGCTTCGCGTGCTTGAGCCCATCCTTCCTCGCTGAGATGGATGACCCGATCGGTGTCGTCCCCGTTGGGCGGGGGGGCACTGGCTTCTTCTGTTCTCGCCGTTTCTACCCTGCGGGTTAGGTGGCGGGTTAGGCGCGTGGTGTTCCGCGTCACTCTGGATGACTACGACGCATTGGTAGCCCTCGTAGATTGGATCGATGCTGCCGTAGCTCTCGGATCCGGAACCGTAGGTTCCTTCATCCGATGGCGTATCGCACAGATCTGAGTTGCAGCTGCTGCTATCATAGGACTCATCTATCGATGGCGATGTGCGTAGCATGGGGTGTGGAGCCCACGAAGCAGGCCTGATCGATGGCAGGGGCACCCGTTCTGGGAGGCGGAGAGTGCCAGTCTGCCCCACCTGGAAGCAGAAGCTCCCGAACAGGATCTTGAGTCCGTCGCCAACGGGCTCGAAGTCCTTCAGGGTGGCTGGCGAGTGGGCGGTGAAGTCGAAAGCGCCGAAGAGGAGATGACTCTCCGTCACCGCGGAGTTGTAGATCGCTTTGGTTGGGACCGTCACGATCGCACAATCAGCGTCCCCAGTTCCCACAGACGGCGCCAATTGACGAGGTTTAATCTCGTCAATGCCCATTGTTATGGACTTGGGTTTTGGAGAAGATGGGGATGCTAGAGATCGCGGAACGGTTAGCAAACAAGCAACACGGGGACACGAGGTTTACCCAGGTTCAGGCCCCCGAAGGGAAAACCCTACTCCTGCTTGTCTGCTCTTGATTACGGCGGAACCGAAAGTTACAGGGGTGCGCATATGCAATCTGGCATGGAGATGTGTATGCGGTGGTATGCGAGAGAGCCTCCTCGTCATGCCCTCCTGGCCTTTATATAGAGATAGGCAGGTCTCGGACACAGATCAAGTCGGTTACAGGTTCTAGGGTTTACCCCTTTGAATATTCTATCTACTCTAGTCTTGTTCTCCAAGGATCCGAAGGCGTCATGGGCCCTGGCCATCCGAAAGTCTTCATGAGATGACGCATGTTTCTCGTGGGCCTTCCTTGGGCTGGACTAGGTATGCTAAGATGTCGTACCCGTAGGGTATAACCATGTCAGCATCTTCCATCGATTAGAGCAAGCTTTCCTATTCCGTGTCGATCTCTGTTTATTTTTTGCGGACATGATTTGTTTATTTACATATATGTTTCTTATATTTTCGAGGTCACCAGATGAATGTTGAGTTGCTTTGTCTTCAGAGTTTGTAGGTGTCTTAAAATTTAAGTGAATTTATGTCTATTCTTTTTTTACATGCTTCCACTGGCTGTTTCTTCTTAATAACTTTATTTGGTTGTTTTTCTTTAAGTTGTCACCTCTTATGTTGCGACAACTGTAATTCTATCACGGTGACGCCGCGCCACATTTCCTAGTCTATCATGAAGCCATTGGTCATTCCACGCGTTGTTTGCCATGACCGGGCTGTTCTGGACACACCATTGCGGAGGACTTCACGGACATGAAGGCGGTAGGTGTCGTGGATTTACCGTCAATTTAATACTCCCTCGGAACCAAAATCTAAGTGCAACTTATATTTTGGATCTGGGGTAGTAGGTATAGATTTTTTCTAAATTTATTTTTCTGGTTTGTACAACTCCATAAGATAATAGAGACGTACTGTAGGGCTTTTCACAAAGGTTCTAATGTGGAGTAGTTTCAATAATGAAAGTGACAGATGGGTGACAAGAGCTACCATTTTACATGATAAAATATACTCAAGGAGGACATTACGAGATGGAATGGTTAAAAAAACTTAATGGTGTGGATTAAAATGGAGGCTTAAAGAAAGTACTAACTAATGGATGGATAGATAGATGTGAGAACTCGTCTATGTGGGACTAACAACATTAGAGTAAAATCTATCTATTTTATTTTACTCAAAACAGAATAACCTCTCAAAATCAACAATTAAAGTGATAAAATGCAATTTGTATATCGACAAACTAGAATAAAACAGTCTGGCATTCCTCTCCCTCTCTTTCTACATGGAAAAAGTTGATTAAAAAATTTCCGTAAATTATCCAAACATCAGAAAAGTCTATAGACAAAATTGTTAAACCAGCAATGAAAGAACATCACGTACCACAATGATTACAAAAAAAATACAAAAGTAAATTCAAAGATACCTTCCCGTGGATTGCTTGAATGAGCATATGATATATTCTCGGCTTCTAGGCCATTGGGTAGCTGTTTGAAGTTTTCATAAAGTGCCTTCATGTTTATATGCACACCAAACTTTTGCTAATAGTGTAATAAGATTTGGTTGGCGGTAGGGCTATTGTTTATCCTTGCATTTGGTGATATTGCTTCTCAAATAATTTTCTATATATACTACTCCTATATAAATTAATGTACATCCTTGTTCTTTGGGTTTTATTTTGTCCCATGGATCATTGGCTATGAATTGAGTTGTGCAGAGTAATTCATCCAAGGATCATCAACTAGCAGTTGAGTTGTCTGGAGTAATGTTTAATAAGTGAGGCAATAGCTATATCCGGTTATCCTTGCTGGTGGATGGATGATTAAAAATACTTGTAGTATGCAAAAAAAAACATTTTTCACGGATAAGAAAGATGCATTTTTTCCACATATACCTCCACGATTATATGTTTGTATTTGCTAAAGATGTGCTTAGAGATTTCAAAATGTTTGATGCAATTATGTCCTATGCACATTGGAGACGTCAGCAATAATGTCTGTGTGTATTAAGACTTAAAATTTTAAGGTGTTGATAGATTAAGAGGAGACGAAATATAGAGGTCATTAAATAATATACATATTGGTTGGTGACAGCTTACTCTAGTCATGTTTTGATTTGTCAATGCGATCATGCTAAGCAATGACACTATATCGGTTGCCAAATCTAAACCACGCAACTTTATGATGTCTAATAAACATATAGGACATGTTTGATTCATAGGATAGAAAAAGCATGGGAATAGAAAAAACATAGGATTGCAATGTCATGTCCACTTCATTCCTATAGGAACCCATATGCTAGAAAGTTTGTTTGATTCCATCAAAGGAAAAGCATAGGATTCTAAAAAAGAGGTTTGAGTGGATGTTAGGTTTCCTATGCAATCTAGTGCAAAGGAATCAATCCTACAAATCAAACAACAATCATAGGAAAATTTCCTATGGGATTTAATCCTTTAAGTTTCCTATGTAAATCCTTTGAGTCAAACATGCCCATAGTAATATGATGTATGTATGGATTGTGACATGTCAAGTCAAAAACTTCATGATGACCCCTTGTGTTTAGCGCAAAATGTCAAATCCATTGTATTAGTTAATACAATGTATGTGTGGATGCGTGCTCAATATGCGTGCTTGTCATGGGCTATACAAAGGAACATGAAGACTTTGACCAGTGATTTCCTACTTCCTAACGTCAATTTAAACAATGATAAGGATTTAATTATACAACAAGTGGTGATATTTTAATGTGTCTAGAAAATGTCTGGATAACTCTTGTGCCGACACTAAGGGTGTAAAATAGAGTATTGGTATTCAAATCGGGGTTGTTGAAATTGGCGTGCCATACCTCTATTTGCTTTGCATGTAGTATTATATATAGACATGCCTGCAAAAACTTCATGATGACCCCTTGTGTTTAACGTAAAATGTCAAATCTATTATATTAGTTCATACAATGTGTGTGTGGATGCGTGCTCAATATGGCAATGCTTGTCATGGGCTATACGAAGGAACATGGAGACTTTGACCAATGAGCCCCTAGTTCCTAACGTCAATTGGAACAATTATAAGGATTAAGGGATTTAGTTATACAACAAGTGGTGGTATTTTAATGTGTCTAGAAAATGTCTGGTTAACTCTTGTGCCGACCCTAGGGGTGCGAAACAGAGTATTGGTAGTCAAATCGGGGCTGTTGAGGTTGGCGTGCCTTATCTCTATCTGCGTTCCATACTTGCATGTGGAGATTATATATAGATAGGCCAGCAGATTGAAAGGAGTACTCTAACATCAATATCTACGAGATCCAAAGGTGCTCTGCCTCTAGCTCTCGCGGCGTTGCACTCATCTTCAATAAGGATGTACAAGGACGATGAGAAGCCTCCTACGAGGAGATCAGGTACCGGTAATTAAATTCGATAAGTACATATATGTATAGAAGCGAGTTTACATAAGTATATATAGATGGTTGCAGCTGGGAGCACAAAGGAGCTGGTGACGATGACTGTGAGATACGACAAGCTGGAGATGCCGCTGAAGGGCGACGAGAAAAAGGGAGTCACGGCGGAGGTGGAGCTGACGGCCACGTGCTCGACCTCGGCGAGGGAGCCGCTGGACCTGGTGGCGGTGCTGGACATGGGAGAAGACAGCGGCGTGCCGAGGAAGAATATGGTGGATGAGATGGGAGAAGACAGCGGCGTGCCAAGTTGCAGCGGTGGCTGGACCTTCTCGCGAAGTATTCTCTGGGCGGGACGTTCAGCTTCGTGCCTGACGGGGCGAGCCTGACTGTGGCCATCGATCTCGCATGCAGCTGCTGGGTGGCCTGCTCACCGTCGTCGCGCAGGACGTCGAGTTCATCCTGACGCCAGCAAGGGATCACCCGCGCGATCTGAGAGAGGCCGTTGTGGATTACACTTACACTTACACGTCGAAGACAAAGCCACCGGCCGGAGTAACCCGCATAAGATTCGGCAACCTGTTCAGCGAAGAATCGCAAGTTCGTGGTCTTGATATGACTCTCCTAGACAGCACTGCCACCGCGCGGAGTTGGCGTACGCCCGGTGCAGCTACAGTACTGCCCAGCTGGGGAGCGTGGGAGGGCACCAAGCACCTCACGTGCTAGCTCCAGACAAAGCGTACGGCCAACCCGGCTGCCGCGCACAGCACGCTGCAAGACCAAGAACGGGCACGCATTCAGTACAACCGAGCCATCATCATGGTCACATCGTTGAGCAAACCAGACGAAACCAAGTACGAGCTGGTGAACGCCCAGAACGCGCAGCTGGCGGACGTCCTGGCGTCTGCGGAGAGCCACAAAATGATCGCCATGCGCCGCGCCGAGCTGCGGCGGATGCTCCAGTTCGTCGGGTACGGTACTCCAAAGAGCTCTTCGCGGAAACGGGCGAACCCTACTCCTACGCCTGCACTAGCTCCCACGAACGGAGGCGCTTCGCCGCCAGGGGCGACAGACATCGGCACCTTGCGCTTCTACGCCACGCCACGCATGGACACCTACCTCCAGCAGGCCAGTCAGTTCGACAGGACGAATCCCGCAATGCAGCTGCCCACAGCCGACGACGACGCCGCCAAGGAAAACGCGCCCCTCTACAGAGATGAATCCACCAGCGCGGCTTGGAAGATTTCAGCATGAGCATGGGCAGATCCTGAAGCCATTGTGTGATGCACAGTAGCTGGATCTTCTGTGGTTCCATCATCACGAAGACGGCATCCACACAGTGATAGGAACACACTAGTACTATCCGATTGAGTTCTTATGGAGTTCTGGTTACTGGAACGAAGGGAGAAAAACGATGATATAGAACAAGAAATGGGTGGTGCCGTACCGATCGTGATCCAAGCCAGGATATGACATCTAAGCTACAAGACAATAGTACTTAAAGACACTACTTAGTCCACTCGTTCGGTCGCTCCTTCCGGCCGCTTCGGTCATCCGCTCGATGCTACCTGTTCTGCATCGGATGCTGCTATGTCATCCAGGTCGGTCCGGTTGGTACACGTTGAGCAACATCTTGTCCCCAAGATGGAGCCATTGGGAAACGGCTGCGAAGATCTTGATAATCTTTCCATGTTGTCGCAGCCGATTATGGACTTCTCTACAATGAATAGAGTTCCGCGACTTGTTTGCGGAGGGCTGTAGGCGGTTGAAGGATACGGCGCGGGATATCTTCTCTCGGCATGGATGGCAGCAAGCGCTGTGGATAGATCTTTCTTAGCCAGTTTGGAGAACTGTGTTTTTATTTACATTATTTTGTAATCCCTTTTTATTGCCTTGGTCTGAGACTGTATGGTTGATCGGCTGTGTACATCCTAGCTATGCAGAGACCGGATGTAAATTTACTGTTAAGTAATAAAACGCCCATTTAAAAAAATGTTATCACGACCATATTGTCATCCACCACTGAACGAGAACTTGTTCCACCACTTTGTCGGAACGCTTGCGCCAGCTGCGAGCAAGAGACTTCATAGGAACATCAAAGTCATCGGTAATAGTTGCTAGACTATTATGGACATGCACTTTACTGGCATGCAGAGCTCGTCGGAGCTGAGAAACGCGCACCACACATTATGGACTATGGATCCTTCTGGTAGCTCAACTTGTATACATAAATGGTAGGACAATTTCTCTACTGGCGTGCAAGCAGAGAAGAAATTCTATCTCCTTTTTCTCACAAACTCGGAACAAAACCACAATCATGGAGGAGAATCATTAAGAAGGAAAGAATCGTGGCAGAGAAGAAATTCTATCTCCCTTTTCTCACAAACTCGGAATAAAACCACAATCATGAAGGAGAATCATTAAGAAGAAAAGAATCGTGGAGCATCTCGTGGACCAGGTTTAGTACATACATGCCTAACGAAGACATGTGCCCAGGAAAAGAGAGCAAGAACAGATCATATCGGGGAAAAGGAAGAGCAAATCGGCCTCCTTCTTGTCCAGTATCTTGAGGGGAGAACTGGATCGTCGCCTCCTCTTCTTCTCGTCTTGCAGGCGCGAGGACGGAGCGGAGCTCGTGCAGGTCCTCGTGTGCGCCGCCGGCCAACATGGCCTTGCTGCTCGATCCCAAGTTGTGCGCAGACGGCTCCGCCTCTTTCTGCCGTGGTTCTGAGCCCAAACTTGGGAAAGTGGGGATTTCTTCCACCTGGAGGGCCATACCTGTCGTCGCCCTCCAATCCCATGCTCCGATGTGGTTTAGGGTTTAGTTGCTATCACTTTGTTCTAGGTTGTGCTTAATAAAGTAAACACTAGTTTTATTCCGCCTTTGTTGAGCCTCTCTAGGAAAAGTTTTAATCGCCTATTCACCCCCCTCTAGGCGACATCCGTGTCCTTTCAGAGATTATTATGTTGGTTTGATTAATGGTTTTGTATTTATGATTCTATCATGTCGGTGTTCTTTGTGATCTTGCATGCTCTCCGTTGTTAGTAGCTATCTTGGTCAAGTAGTTGCTAGTGACTCCAAGAGGGGGTATTTATGCTCGATAGTGGGTTCATGCCTAGTTTCCAAGAGAAGTGACAATAATATCTTTGGTTGTAGATGTGTTGTTGCTACTAGGGAGAAAACAACGGTCTTTTGTTTATGAAACATGTGGAATGTTTACCTTACACACTTTGCTTAAAGCAGTTGTCTGTTGCTTGCAACTTAATACTGGAGGAGGTTCGGATGATAACCTGAAGGTGGACTTCTATTCATACATGCAGCTGGATGGCGGTCTATGTATATTGTTGTATTGCCCAATCGAATCTCATAGGATATTTCTGACTAGAAATTGCATTGTTATGCCTTGCCCAGTTCCTGTCAATTGCCTTGCTGTAATTTGTTTACCCTTCATGCCATGTTGTTTATCTAAGGAGAGAACCTCTAGTGAACTATGGACCCCGGTCCAATCTTTACCATTCATATATCTTCCACTGTTACTTGTTTACTTGCTGCAAACCATTATCTTCCAAACCATACGTTCAATCCTTTGTTACAGCAAACCGGTGAGCTTGACAATCTCACTGATTCGTTGGGGCAAAGTCTTGAGTTTGTGTTGTGCAGGTCTCCGCGTTTCTAGCAACACCTGTGTGACGTTTCCTTCCTCCTTCTAGTTCGATAACCTCGGTCTATACTAAGGGAAGACTTGATGTTGTGCTCATCACACCTTGCTCTTGGGGTTCCCAACGAAGTCCTCTCTATCAGGCAACAAGTTTTCTGGCACCGTTGCCGGGGATCTACAGGATAGCTTCAACCTCTTCCTCCCCGTCAAGCTCCATCAACAAGTTTTCTGGCGCCGTTGCCGGGGAGGCTAAGGATGTCTTCACTAGGGGAGTCTTCCACTTCCTTTCTCTTTACTTTATTTTTAGTTTGCTTTGTGATACGCCCAATTTGCATCACCATTCTATATCATAATTTACCTCTATTCATTAATATTTGTCTTATTATGAGGTATTACTTATGGCTTTTCATCTGTTTATGCATGCTGGATGATTCTTGGAGGATGGACTGCCGGAGTCTGGATTCTGATGGAAAAGAAGGCGTTTCGGTGCAATTTCGCGAAGATCAGAAAAATACCAGAAAAATATGGAAACATATTATTTTACCAGAAGACGAAGAAAGCCAGAAGGAGGGACGAAGTGGGGCCTTAGGGGGCCCACCCCCTAGGCGCGGGCCCACCTGACCCCGCGCCTAGGGCAGGTGTGGCCCACCTGCCTAGCCTCTGACTCCGCCCCTTCGCCTATATCTTCCCTTCAAAACCCTAAGGCGCGGGGGCGACCACATATAGATTTCCGTCGCCTCTTGGTGCGGAAAACATCGAGAGAGAAAGATCTCTCCGGCAGACAGATTTCTGTCGGGGGAATTCCTTCCCGGAGAGGGGAGACCGTCGCCATCAACACCGTCATCAAGTTAGGCTTCATCGGATCATCATCATCATCATCCATACCATCATCTCCACCAGCACCATCACCACCACTCCGTCCCGCTGTAACAATTGTGTTGGATATTGCTTTAGTTCTTAGGGGAAACTTTTCCGGTGTTGATTACTATTGTAGCTGATGCTTGTGAATGGAACCATTGGATTATTGTTTATGTTCAGATTGTTATCCATTATCATATCATCTTTGATCTTGATCCATATGATGTCTTGTGAGTAGTTCGTTTAGTTCTTGAGGACATGGGAGAAGTCATGTTGTTAGTAGTGAATCTGTGACGAGTTATTATTCAATGGTTTAGTATTTAAGTTGTGGTGCTATTCTTCTAATGGTGTCATGTGAATGTCGACTACATGATACTTCACCATTTATGGGCCTAGGGGAATGCATTGTGTATTTGGATACTAATTGTGGGGTTGCCGGAGTGACAGAAACCTGAACCCCCGTTAGGACACCTTTGCACAAGGGAGCGTAGGATCTCAGAGTTTAAGGTCGTGGTTAGATTTATATCTTAATTACTTTCATGTAGTTACAGATGTTTGCATGGGGTTTAATCACAAGTATGTATTAGTCCTAGTAAGGGCGGTATGTTAGCACAGTTTCAACCACAAAACACTTATAAATACCAGAGAAGAGTACTCAGCTATTTGAAGCGAAAGCACTTGACAAAATTCCATGTATCCTCGAGAACGTTTGGTCCTTATAAGTATTTCCACCAGCTTGTCCTTTGCTAAGAAATGATTAGGCCACTTGCTTCGTTTGTTTGTTACTTCTATTACTTGCTCTTTGTTTTGTTGCCTTGTCAGAAAACCACTAAAAATCCGTTTGCTAAGTATTCACAGGGATTTCCTGCTCCATACCACTATTCAGCACCTTCTGCTCCTTGTTGGGATCGACACTCCTATTTATCGAAAGTACTACGATACACCCCCTATACTTGTGGGTCATAAAGACTATTTTCTGGCGCCGTTGCCGGGGAGTGAAGCGCTATTGAAGAGTGGAACTGGTAAGGGAAACTTTCACTGTGAGTATTACTTTTGTTACTGCTTGTTACTTTGTTTACAATATGGATAACCCACTTGGTTTTCTATTTGGGAAAACTACGACCACTGCTAGGTTAGTAGATGAACCACCTCCTGTTGAGATAGATCCTTTTAAGATACCTACAAGTATTGTTAATCGTGTTATGGATAATTATTATTTTGGGGATGGAACTGTCCATCCTGGTGATCACTTGCTTTTTATCCATGAATTATGCGGGTTGTTTAAGTGTGCAGGTATCACAACTGAACAGGTGAAGAAGAAGTTAGTATCCATATCTTTGAAAGGGAGAGATGAAGAATGGTATAAGCTGCTGAAGAATGGACAATCCATGGAATGGGAGGAGATGTCATCTCTCTTTTACTCTAAATTTTATCCTCCTAGTGAGATTCATAAGGATAGAAATCTTATATATAACTTTTGGCCTCTTGATGGAGAGAGTACAACTCAAGCTTGGGGGAGATTGAAGTTACTAATGCTTAAATGTCCTATTCATGAAATCCCTAATAATATTATTCTCAATAACTTTTATGCTAGGCTTTCTCTTCATGATAAAGATTTACTAGATGCTTCTTGTGCTGGATCATTTTCACACGTATGAAGGAAGAATCTAAATGGGATCTCCTAGACCGTATTCAAGAGAACACTGAAGCTTGGGAGAATGACAAAGGAAGAAAGTCAGGTATAAACTATGATTATGAATGCATTAAATCCTTTATGAGAACTGATAGCTTCCGTGATATTAGCAATGAGTTTGGTCTTGATTCCCAAAGTATTGCCAGCTATTTTGAGGCCTTTGCCTCTTACATTGAAATTCCCAAGAAGAAGTGGAATAAGTACCATGCTCCTTATAAAGACATTGTTAGTCATGTTACTGTTAGAAGTACTCAAGTTTGTACTACTAATCATATTGTACCTGAACCCCATGTTGAGAAAATGCATTTCCCAGCTAAGGTAAAGGAGTATTCTATGATTATTAGTGCAGATAGAAAATGTACAATGAAAACTTTGGAGCCTGGTAAGCATTTGAGTGATGAACCCGTGGTAGCTATTGTGAGAGACACTAACACTAGAAATATAGAGGATGAGCACATTGTCTTATGTGAAGATGCTTCTAATATTATCTCTCATCCTAGTAAGGCTAGAAAAGCTAGTGTTCTTGTGCTTTCTGTTAAAATTGGTGAACATTGCTACTATGGTTTATGTGATATTGGTGCTAGTTCTAGTGCTATTCCTTATGAGCTTTACATGGAAATTATGCATGATATTGGTCCTTGTGAGCCTGAGGACATTGATGTGGTTATTCACCTTGCTAACAAGGAGACCATTTGCCCCATTGGCATTGTAAGAGATGTGGAGGTTCTCTGTGGTAAGATTAAGTATCCTGCTGATTTTCTAGTGCTTAATTTAGCAGCTAGCAAAACTTGTCCTATCATTTTTGGTAGACCTTTCTTGAATACTTGTGGAGATACTATAGATTGTAAGAAGGAAAAAGTTTTAACTAAGTTTGATGGAGATTCTTATGAGTTTAACTTTTCCAAATTTGCTAAAGCTCCTTGTGAAAATAGCTTGCCTAATAAAGATTTCAGGATGGAACAACTTGCTTCTATTGATCCAGTCTATGACCTTGGACCTCTTTTTGATGACTGTAAGTATGCTTATTCTGATGATAAAGTTGTTTCCAGTGACAGTTATATTGTCAACTTTATTCAAAGTGCTACTGAAAGTTATTTTTAGAGAGGGAAACATGGTTTTATGCATCTCAATGATGTTAAGTTTCCCCGTTTTATGTTGAAAGCTTTAAAGTTGCATCTGCTTTGTATTCCTATGCTTGTGGCCTTTTGTTTCAACAATTCGTTTTCTCATGATACCCCCATGCATAGGAAGTGGGTTAGACTCAAGTGTGTTTGTTATTTGCTTCTTGATGCTCTTTTTCACTCCAGATATATATATCCTATGTGAGCATCTTTGGAAGTTTCAAGCCTAACTTAAATACATTAAAGAAAAATACTTATTGGGAGATAACCCAAGAGTTTTGTCGAGTCTTGAAAGTTATTACCTCTGTAATAACCGCTCCTTATCCTTTTTGTTTTGGTTTTTGTGTCAAGTTCAACTACTTTTGTGAAGTAGAGGAGTTGTGAAAAGTGGCTGTCCTGGGATAGATTTTTGTGTTGTATTGTAAAAATTCGTGAGGGAGATCATTACTTAGGATGGAGCTGCATTTTTCTGAGATTGTTCTCCTGGTTGTTACCCAACTTTCATCAGTTCTCCACTTTTTGATTTGAGCAACAGAAGGTCTTCGGAAAAATCAATCTTTACCTGCTGGTCAGTTTTGACAGATTTCTGCCATCATCATTTGCATTTGCCTCTTACAAAAGCTTTTGTTTTGATGGGTTTTCAGTTGAAGTGCTTGCCAAAGGTTTATTGTTTTTTGCTTACACTAATGTTGTCATTGAGTTTGTGCAAAAGTTTTGTATGAAGGAAATTCGCAAGAGAAAGAGAGAAGGAATATGCAGAGTTCGTCTTTGAATAGGTAAAAGTGGTGAAAACAGAAGGTTCGTGAACCCCCAATCTTTTTATATTTTTTATGTTTTTAATACATAAGGGAATTTATGAGATGAAACTGAAGACGAAACGGAGCCCGGGGTGGATAAACCCACCTCAGGCACGGGCCCAGCGTGGCCGCGCCTGGAAGGGGTGTTCCACCCTTGAACTCCGTCTCTGCCTCGTTTCCGTGTCAAAACCTTCCTCATGCATTGAAACTTCGTAATATATAACCCCCAGATCCCCCGAGGTTCGTGCATCATGTTCCCATCGTGTTTTCGTTTCGATCTGTTTCTGTCAAGAAATCTTCTCGAGTTTAGAGCGCCATGGCCTCCGTCGACGACAAAGGGAAGAAGCCCGAAGAAGAACCTCAAGTTCCAAAGGAGGAGGAGATTCCGATAGGTTATGAAGGATACATGGAGGAGGACAAGAAACTGGTCACTACCGCTACCGTTGCAAGCATTGGTTTGGTGGCACGACCTACCAAGCTTAAGAGGACAGCACAGATGTCTATGGGAGGGAAACCTCCACGTCTCTTCTACAATCCACGGTCATCTCCTCCACATAACAAGAGACCCTTCCATACACTTATACATGAATATCAATATCAACATGTGCCTCAAGGGAATTTGCCCTCGGTTTGGGATATGCATTGTTCTAACAATGTAGAGACGGATCATGCTAAGGATGAAGAGTGGGGAAAGAATAACAAGAACTGGGATTCTCGGACCGACATGATCATGAACCGTATAGAGCAAAACTCGGACCTAATCCGTACTCTTACTTTTGAGTTCGAGGAGTTGAAGAAACTTATTGAGGAGCTTATCAAGAGAACACCACCACCACGAAAGGAGTAATTCGTTATCAGGTTTGGCATCCCCTTGGCTTGTTCCAAGCTTGGGGGAGTGACGCGGTATCACCACCATTATCTTTTATCTTTTACCTTTTTAGTGGATTCATATCCGTGGTAGAGGGGTTATCTTATAGTCTGGTTTTCATGTGGAAGTAACTCTCCTTTAGTTGATTATCTATGTATCCCTTGGTGTGAGTGCCTTTATTGGAATATTAATGAGAAGTCTCATCTTTTACTTTCTGCACTTCTTATTTTTAGTTTGCAATCTCTATTATATGATGGATCTTGTTGTTCAGTACTGGCACCAATTTGGGAGCATCAAGTGGATCTAAATTGGTTTTGGCAAACCAAGTTCTGGTCAGTGGCATTAGTTTGAAAGAAAAAGAAAGAAAGAAAGAAAGAAAGAAAAAAGCTTACAGGTATTTGGTATCATTTGTTTTCTTTCTTGTTGGCTCATAAGCTTAGTATTCTTTATTTAAGATTCTTTTGTGTCTTCAAGGAATATTGCATGTTTGGCTTTATTACTTGTATGTTTTCTTGTTTCTTTCAACTCTCTTGCTTGCTACCCAGCCTTGCTAGCCAAAAACCTGCTTTGAGAAGGCATACTTCTCATGTTTCCAAAATCCTTTAAACCCAAAACTTTTGCCACTTGTGTCCACCATATCTACCTAGTAGCTTTTGCTATTCCTAGCAAATTCTCAAGCTTTATCTACCTTTCGAATTTAAAAAGTATTTTGTTATGTAAAACTAGTTAGTAAAGCTCTCACGAACTTGATGGCACACTTTATTTACTTGCCCCTAATAGACTTGAACCATTGTGAACATAAAAGTTGTATATGCTTGCATCTATACGTTGGAATTAACAGAACTGTGCTGTCACGGGGAACGTTTTCAACATTGCACTTGTACTATGTACATAGTTGATATCGTGCTCTTTTGTCTATGGATGTCAACGGTGTGAAATAAAGAGAGAACTTGTAAGTACATGGAGTTTGTATTCTGTGTTAGAGAAATGTCTAGGCCGCTAGCCTAAGCCATGCCTAATCATGGTGGAAACTTGCAGCATCACCATAGTGAGTCATCTATGAAGCATCCTTAATAAAAATCTATACACATAGTAAATAAAAAGATCACTGAGATGCTCATTGTCTGCTTGCCTTGTCATTTTGGTTATGGGAAAGCTCATGTACCATGTGAAAGGGGTACCCCGTTGGCGGTTCTCAATGATATGCAAATACTTACAATGATAAGAACTTACCTGGGCCCAAAGTTGAGTATGCATGAGGAGTGGCCCTCATATTCAAGGGACATGAGATTGCCAACTTATATTTTGTCAAGCATATGCTCCATCTTTGTTCACTTTAACCTTAATCATCTCAAGATGCTTATGATAGGGGCAATGAGGGCTCAAATCTAGTAAGTACCATAATCTTTTGGAAGATCTTTATGACTTGTAATCCCTGCTACCCTCTAAGAAGGGACCTTTCTCCTAGTTACTAGTTGAGTCAGTAAACCTACTTCCTATCTATCTCTAGCAAGCTTTTGAGTTGTTGTGTTTCAAGCATTCATATGGTGATTTATTCAATCATGTCTTTGTCTTACTTGTTTGCACAAATATCTTATCTATTGAGTACTACTTTGAAAGCCTTCACTTGTGAAAACCCTTTTTGAGCAAAGAGTGTTCCTGTTTTGAAACTTTTACAAAAAGCTTTTTGTGAAACTGTTTTCCAGGTGTTCTCTAACCAAGAACAAGTTTGCCAATTCCAATTATGATTTATCTTTATGCATCTCTATTGTGACTGTTGTACTTGGTTGCAAGCTAAGTTATATAATGGTGAGTTGTTTTCTTCTATGAGTGGTGCAATGGTAAGTGTGATGCTTCTTGTTTGTATTCTTTTATCGACACTTCACTCCATAAACCCATGGACATGTTTACTGAGCTCAGTATTTGCTTGGGGACAAGCGAAGTCTAAGCTTGGGGGAGTTGATACGCCCAATTTGCATCACCATTCTATATCATAATTTACCTCTATTCATTAATATTTGTCTTATTATGAGGTATTACTTATGGCTTTTCATCTGTTTATGCATGTTGGATGATTCTTGGAGGATGGACTGCCGGAGTCTGGATTCTGATGGAAAAGAAGGCGTTTCGGTGCAATTTCGTGAAGATCAGAAAAATACCAGAAAAATATGGAAACATATTATTTTACCAGAAGACGAAGGAAGCCAGAAGGAGGGACGAAGTGGGGCCTCAGGGCCTCCCCGCTAGGCGCGGGCCCACCTGACCCCGTGCCTAGGGCAAGTGTGTCCCACCTGCCCGGCCACCGACTCCGCCCCTTTGCCTTTATCTTCCCTTCAAAACCCCAAGGCTCGGGGGGCGACCACAGATAGATTTCCGCCGCCTCTAGGGGGCGGAAAACACCGAGAGAGAAAGATCTCTCCGGCAGATAGATTTTTGTCAGGGGAATTCCTTCCCAGAGAGGGGAGACCGTCGCCATCAACACCGTCATCAAGCTAGGCTTCATCGGGATCATCATCATCATCCACAGCATCATCTCCACCAGCACGAGTACCACCACTCTGTCCCGCTGTAACAATTGTTGGAGATATGCCCAAGAGGCAATAATAAAGTGGTTATTATCATATCTTCATACTTATGATAAATGTTTACATACCATGCTATAATTGTATTAACCGGAAACATTAATACTTGTGTGATTTGTAAACATAAAAGAGTCCCTAGTAAAGCCTCTTGTTAAACTAGCTTGTTGGTTAATATATGATCATGGTTTCCTGATCATGAACATAGAGATGTTATTAACAACATGGTCATATCATTAGGAGAATGATGTGATGGACATACTCCTTTAATTAAGCATATCATAAAGATCAAGTCATTTAATATAGTTCATTTGCTATAAGCTTTCTGATACATAGTAACCTAATTCCTTAGACCATGAGATCATGTTAATCACCATCACCAGAAGGATGCTTTGATGACATCAAACACCACACCGTAACTGGGTGGCTATAAAGGTGGCATTGAGTGTTCGGAAAGTATGGGTTGAGGCACATGGATCAAGAGTGGGATTTTTCCATCCATATGACGGATAGATATACTCTGGGCCCTCTCGGTGGAATGTCATCCAATTAGCTTGCAAGCATGTGACTGGCTCACAGGGGATCACATATCATGGGAACGAGAAAAGAGTACTTATCGGTAACGAGGTTGAACTAGGTATGCAGAGATACCGATAATCAAAACCTCGGATAAGTAAACTATCGTGAGACAAAGGGAAATTGGTATCGTATGTAAATGGTTCATTAGATAGCAAAGTTATCATAGAAATATGTGGGAGCCATATGAATTTCCAGATTCCTCTATTGGTTATTGATCGGAGAAGTATCTCGGTCATGTCCGCATAATTCACGAACCGTAGGGAGACACACTTAAGGATTCGATGTTGTTATGTAGTTATGGAATTATGTGTAAGAGACCGAATGTTGTTTGGAGTCTCGGATGGGATCCGGGATATAACGAGGAGATCCGGAATGGTACGGATAATAAGATTCATATAAGGAAAGTCCTATTTCGGAGTTTGGAAATGATTTCGGTGTTTTCACCGGGAATGTTCTAGAACGGTCTGGAAGGTCCGGCACTCCAGAAGGGGAAGGGTACATGGATGTGTCATGACAATGTGGAATGGTTGCATCATGTACTAGGTCACTTTGCTGGGCAATATGAATATATAAATCAAATTCAAGTTTGAAAGTCGAACGCCAATTTGAAAAGTCAAATCCGAACATTGCTTGGTGGAGGGAGAGTAGGAAACCTACCTAGGGTAGGACTCCCACTCCCTCCACCCGTCGGCCAAGGAGGAGGAGTTGGAGGAGGACTCCCTCCTCCCAAACCGCCTCTCCCCACCTATATAAGGAGGGGTAGGGCGCACCCCTACCCCTCACACCCAAACCCTAGCTCCTAGGCGCCACCACCCTCCAAGTGTTGCCGCCACCTAGGGCTCCTCTAAGTCACCGAGTTAGGGTTTCCCAAACCCTAGCCGCCGGCTACACCACCTACCCTTGGTGCCTCTAATCCGTAGATCGTCAAGGCCCTCTCTTACTCCACCATACTCGCTCCGGCTTAGGCGAAGCCCTGTCTTCCCTCTACTTCCGACACCACGCCGTCGTGCTGCTAGAATTATGAGGAGAGTGCTAAAACCTCCGCTGCCTGCTAGAACAAGGGAGAGGAACGTCTTCATCGAAAATCAATGTCCGACCGATCATGGAAGCGCCTTTGAATGCAGCGCCGGAAGGATCGTCTACGCGATCTTGAGATCGGCAAGTGTACGACTACATCACCCATGAGAATCTGCTCTCGTTAACCGCTTTGGAATCTTCGAGGGTGAGTTCTTCTATTGACTCGTTGCTACAATCTAGTAGATAGATCTTGGCTTGTTTGTGTGCATGCGGTAGAATTTTTTTGTTTTCCATGCTACGAACCCCTACAGTGGTATCAGAGCCATGTCTATATGTAGATCTGTTGCACGAGTAGAACACAATGGTCATTGTGGGCGGTGGTGCTTTTATTATCAATTGCTTCTTGTGTACTTTGCATCTTGCGGTATGGTGGGATGAAGCCCTGCTAACCTTACATGACATCGTTCATGAGACTTGCTCCATGCTCGACATGCAACTTGTATTGCATAAGTGGCTTTGCGGGTGTCTGTCTCTCCCATCATAGTAAAGATTCAATTTACAACGGGCACTCTATAGTTCAAGCATCAACGTTGTGGTTCTTGTTCGTAAGTTAGAACGATACTTATTGAAAGCCCCAAACCACGTAAAATATGCAAAGAAAATTAGAGGCGTCTAACTTTGTTTTGCAGGGGTATGTTGTGATGTGATATGGCCATGATTGTGATTATATATGATGTATGCAATGTTCCTTATTATGAGTCGGTAACCGGCAGGAGCCATATGGTTGTCTTTTAAATTCCGTTAAGACCCGCGTGTCTATTATTCAAAGTACTTGTAATAGTTGATGCTGGTGGATGACAACCATGAAGCGGCGCCATTGACCTTGACGCCATGCTGGTGATGATGAAGATCATGTTCGTGCTTGAAGATGGAGATCGGAAGCACAAGAAGAAATGCCATATCATATCACATATTTTGAATTGCATGTGATGTTAATCCTTTTATGCATCTTGTATTGCATAGTTCGCGACGGTAGCATTATAAGATGATCCCTCTAGCACAAAAATTTCAAGTTATAAAGTGTTCATCCTTAGTAAGCACCGTTGCTAAAGCTCGTTGTTTCGAAGCACCACGTGATGATCGGGTGTGTTAGATTCTGCGAGTGTATACAATGGGAGCAAGACAGATTTTCTCATGTGGAAGCTAAGGTTTGATCTTGATGATCCTAGCATGTACAGACATGGTCTCGGAACACGGAATACCGAAAGGTAAAGCATGAGTCATATAGATGATATGATGAACATGATGATTGTTCGCCTTGGAAACTATATCATGTCACGTGTTGATCGGACTTGATGTAGTGAATTTGGTTCGTGTGATCACTAAAACAATGTGAGGGATATTGTTTTGAGTGGGAGTTCAACAACAATATGATTAAAAGTTGAACACTATTTATCATAATTTAAATCAAAGTGAATTTGCATAGTTGTTGTAGTCATTGTCATCCGTTTAACACCTTGCGCTTAGTTATAATTGAGATAACTGAACTATAGAATTCTGGTTAGTTACTTTACGAACTGGTATCATATTGTTTTGAAGTGTTAATCTAAAGTTTAAAAGTCCTATTGCAAACTTTTAGTAAGTTACGGTTACTCCGTGAAGTTTAATAATTGGTATTAAATCAAGAGTGACAATTCCAGTGTTAGTATATAAGTATCATGTTTGTCTCCATGATTCTTGATATTCAAAAGATTGTTTTAATATCAAGGTTATCTAGGATCTGAAAGAGTTGTTTCAGAAACCAATATGTGTGGAAGATATTGCGATATCTGAAATAATGTTTTGGTTGCAACATGAGAGAGTATAATATGGCAAAGTTTATGTTCTCAGATTTGATGAGAATTTGAAAAAGGATGGAGACGCTTGTCGTCCTAATCCTCCAAAAGGTTTTGGAGAGCAACATTATACTCGCGATTCACCGTTATAAGCTAAAATTAGCTTGATCATGAATTTCCATGATAAGGGTGAATATTTGATAAAATGTTTACTACACTAAAAGATTACTAAAGAATGAAATTTGAAATAACACCAAGTATTTGATGATGGTGATCTACTTCAAAGTGCAAGTCCAAAGACATTGGTATTTAACTATACATGCTTTGGACTATGTGTCATGTGTATGGCTCCACTATTGATGTTGATAGATTCTTTCGAACAGAAAAGGAAATACTGAAAGAGAATCTCAGAAATATATGGCAGAAAAGAAAAGACTAGAATTGGTCAGCTTAGGTATATAGAGGATATACATGTTATGGCTATATTCTTTGCTTATTAAACAATGTGGTTCTTAAATATTGGATACTTGTGAATCGTCATACGAAACAACACAATTCATGAACTACGATGGCCTAAGTAACTAGCAAAAGAATATGTGATGATGTTCATCGAGAACAAATAAATGGTTGTTGTGTTGCTCGTTAACATCAAAGCTTGCCTTCAAGATTTGTTTTATCAGGTATTATGAGAACAAAAGGGTTGTTCAAATAATTGTCGTAATCCATAAAAGATGGATGATTTACAAATCTCGCTGGATAAATCACATCCATAAAAATATTGCTAAAAATGTCGAAAGACAATTGATAAGAAAGATCACTTAGGAAGTGACATCACCGTTTAAATTATATTGGAAAGAAAACATGAAGAAACTCCATGTGGATGGAATTTTGGAGTCTTTTGATTTTTTGATCAAATGACACTTGTGAAACTTTCCTAGAGATAATTAAAATTTCGTTCATAGGCCAAAAGGGAATGAATGACTAGCTTATTGGAACTTGTACATATTGTTGTATGAAGTCCATTATGTGTAGTCAAGAGCAATGAATTTCAACTTCATATGCTTTCTCCAAAAATTTGAGTGAATATATGAATATTTACTTAATAAGGATGAAGTATGAAACATTTAAAAAGTTCAAAAACTTTCAAGATGAAGTGCAAAATCATTGTAACAAGAATATAAATAGTTTATGATAAGATCATAAAGGAAGATATTTGAGTTACAAGTTTAGCATAAAACACCTAAGATTTAAGGAATCGTTCCATGGATTTGCATTTCCCGAAACACCATAAGAGTATGGAGCGTTCGAGATATGTAATTAAACCTTGTTTAACATGGTAAGATCAAAGGTGTAATTCATAAAACTGCCATTATATTTTAAAGATTAAAAGCTTTAGAGACTACCGTTTTTCCACTGAAAAGAGCTCCATCATAATCTGTTGAATTGACACCATATAAAGTTATGGTTTGGGATAAAATCCAAGTTGTCCTTTCTTAAAAATTGGTATGCTATACATAAGAAAGATGTTTGCAACCAAAATCGGATGAACATATCTTTTTATGTTATTTTGAATAATAGTTGAGTATTCCTCCATAACACCGAAGACAAAAGTGTTTGTCGCTTAGAACGTCAAGTTTCTTTGAGAAGGAATTTTCCGTGAAAAGTTAAGTAGGAGGACAATAGAACTTTGATAAGGTTAAAAGAACCTTAGCTATATGTGCAAAGTTGCGCAGCGCCGAAAAGTGTTCCGGAGGCAGCAACAATGCTCATGGCTCACGTGCCTCAAAGGTTGTGGTTACAGAGGTCTAAGTTCCTATTGAACCAAGTAGGTCGGGTAAACAATCAAATACCAAGATTTGAGAGTTATATCATTATTTGACAATAATGATCAGACTGCATGCAAAGAAGCGATGATGGGCCCTGACTCCGTTAAATGGTTTGAAGCCATAAAATGCGTGATAGTTCCATACACAAGAGATCAAGCTTTGAACTTGAAAGACCCTCTGAAAAGGTGCAAGACCCTATAGTCGTATTTGGATCTATAAAGAAATAGACATGGATGTTTCACATCTATGAAATTATCGACATGTCGGGAAAGAGTTCACGACAATATTCAAATAGTTGACTATGACAAGATTCGATCTTTCATTAAGCGATATTTAGTCTAGACGGATTAATGTAGTAACCACTACATATAATTTTGTTATGTGGTAGTTGAATAAACAAAACAAGTTCTTCAAATAGAATGGTTACCTAAGACGTGTGTGACATGGTTATACCCCACGGGTACATGATCTCAACATACCTAGTCCAGCCCGAGGAAGGCCCACGGCAAATATACGCTGGCCCATGAAGACTTTCGGGTGTCCAAGGCCCATGACGCCTTCAGATCCTTGGAGAGCAAGACTAGAGTAGATAGAAAACTCAAAGGGGTAAACCCTAAAACCTGTAACCGACTCGGTCTGTGCCTGGGACCTGCCTAAGTCTATATAAAGGCTAGGAGGGAACGACCTAGATCCCTCACCTCATACTTTCGCATAGACACCTCCATGCTAGATTGCATATGTGCACCCCTGTAATCTTCGGTTCCGCCTAATCAAGAGCAGACAAGCAGGAGTAGGGTTTTCCCTCCGGGGGCCTGAACCTGGGTAAACCTCGTGTCCCCGTATTGCTTGTTTGCTAACCGTTCCGCGATCTACAGCATCCCCATCTTCTCCAAAACCCAAGTCCATAACAATGGGCATTGACGAGATTGAACCTCGTCAATTGGCGCCGTCTGTGGGAACTGGGACGCTGATTGTGCGATCGTGACGGTCCCAAACCGAGCGATCTACAACTCCGCGGCGACGGAGAGTCACCTCCTCTTCGGCGCCTTCGACTTCACCGCCCACTCACCGGCCACCATGAAGGACTTCGAGCCCGTAGGAGACGGACTCGAGATCCTATTCGGGAGCTTCTGCTTCCAAGTGGGGCAAACTGGCACCCTCCACCTCCCAGAGCGGGTGCCCCTGCCATCAATCAGGCCCGCTTCATGGGCCCCACACCCTGTGCTATGCACATCGCCATCAACAGATGAGTCCTATGACAGCAGCAGCTGCAACTCCGATCTGTGCGATCCGCCATCGGACGAAGGGACCTACGGTTCCGGATCCGAAAGCTGAGGCAGCAGCAGACCAATCTACGAGCGCTACCAATGCGCCGTAGTCATCCAGAGTGACGTGGACCAGCGAGCGCCCAACCCGCCACTTAACCTGCCATCTAACCCACAGAACAGAAACGGCGAGAACAGAAGAAGCCAGTCCCCCCACCCGAAGGGGACGACGCTGGTCAGGTCATCCACCTTAGCAAAGAAGGATGGGCCCAGGCACGCGACGCCATGGCGGGTAACACGATCCTGCCCGCAGATGCCTCACGGGACCTGCTGATGGCATAACACTTGCTCCTAATCGAGGAGCACAAGAAGCAGGTCAAGATGCAAGAGGTGCTTGACAAACGCAAGCAAGCAGCCTCGGAGTCCAGTGCGCGACGAGTTGCGCTCTCCGCCATGGGCATCGGCTCCAGCTCAAATGGTAACCACGACAACAAGCACCGTTCCCGGACGGAGAACATGGACCCCAAGGAGCGCCGTGAGGTGACCCGGACCCTCAACGCATCCTTCATGGAGATGGATGCTGATGGCAACATCATCCCGAAAACACCGCAGGCTGCGATCATGGCAGCTAGCGCGTACCTCGCGTCCCACCCACCTCCGGAGGGGGACCCGAAAAGAGCCATGCACAAGTCCGCACTTACCGGACTCGGACTCATCGGAGCTGTGCTCCATGAAGAAGCTCCTACGGAGCCAAAGAAGAAAGCTACGGTCAGGTTCGACCGTAGCCCCGCTCCTTCATCCAAAGAAGAGGACCATGACCTTCCTCGAAGGCACAAGAGCTCGCGCCATCGCAGCCGCGATTACGACGCCAGAAACGCGCTCACATAGCGCAAAATCGACAAAGCGCGAGCCAAGCGCGCATACTCGTCTGAATCCGAGATGGACGAAGACGAAGGAGAACTCTGCGGAGCCCGGTGCTTCAGCAGATCTGTTCGACAGACACGGATGCCGCGAAATTTCAAGCTTCCTTCGGATACTCCAAAGTTCGATGGCACACAAGACCCCAAGGCGTGGCTCAGCGACCACATGTCGTCTGCCAAGCTGCACGGTGGAAACAAGGAAACCGCCATGCGATGCCTTCACCGCAACAGTGACTTCGGATCTGGCTTAGCAGCCTATCTTCAGGATCCATCCGAAGCTGGGAGGAGCTGGCTTGCAGTTTCGTCCGAAACTTCAAAGGCACCAGCAAGAGGCCTGCCTCGATCGAGGAGTTGTGAGCCTGCACTCAACGAACGGGCGAATCCATTCGCTCGTACATATTGCGCTGGTCCAACACCAAGAACTCCACGGCGCACATCTCCGAAGAAAGGGCCATCGACGCCTTCAAGAAAGGCGTCAAGCGCCAGGATTTCAAGGAATAACTCGGCCGCGTCAAGCCCAAGACACTCGTGGGCCGACGGTGAGGATTCCGTCCACCGGGCGCACTCGGAGGAAGAAGACGACTACGACCGACGACGAGAGCGCCGTAGCAAGAGGATATCACGCGTATACGACGATCGCGATGGACCCAACATGGTCGCGGCCGGCTACGCCGATCGACGCAACGACGCCAACCGCAACAGCGGCGGATACCGCGGAGGAAATTTCCGCGATGGAGGACGCCAACAGCGTGTGGCGCCGTGGTCGCGATAGCGGACCAAGATACGAAAAACTGTCGGGTCCATGCACCATCCACTTCTACATCGACAAGCAGGATGGTAAGAAGAAGGCAAGCCACATGCTCAAGGACTGCCGCGAGTTCCAGAAACTCAGCGAAAGCATGGCCCAGATGAGGCAACAAGCCCCAAACCCTGGATTTGGGAACGCACCCGCACCAGGCGAAATAGCGCATGGAGATCCTCCACCGCCACCTTTAGGAGGCCTGAACCACCCAGTCGCACCAGCACAGAACAATGGTGGGCACGGGTATCCCCCGCCGAAAGGAGCGCTGATGATCCAGAAGGGGCGCCCAACGAATAGGGTGCAGAAGAAAATCACCCGTCAGATCAACCTGACTGTGACAGCTCCACCCGCCATTCCTGAGTACCTCAGCGGATCGGAGTCCTGCATCACGTTCAGCCGTTCGGATCACCCTTGCCAGGTCCCTTGCCCAGGTCATGCTTCCCTGGTGCTTGAGGCGCAGATCAGAGGTTTTGAGATGAGCCGCGTCTTCATGGACGGCGGCAGCGGCATCAACCTGATGTTCGCAAGCATCCTAGCAGCAATGCGGATCCGCCGCAGCAACAATGTCGACACAACGTTCCATGGCATCGTTCCACGAAAGGGGATATTCCCCCTAGGAAAGATATGGCTCGACGTCATCTTCGGCAAACCGGATAACTTTCGATGCGAGCGGCTCGAGTTCGAAGTGGTGGACTGGCCATCACAATACCATGCCATCCTGGGGCGTGTAGCATTCGCAAGGTTCCTGGCTGTACCACACTACGCGTACCTGCTACTCAAGATGCCAGACCTGAGGCTATCACGGTCCACGGAGCTTCACCCGACGGACCAACGCGACAGGACTTCAACAGAATCTCCTACCATTCGGCATGCAAGAGGAGCTCGTAAGGCTCCGCGAGGTGATTTGACAATGGGGCACCCCAACAAGACGACAAAACGCACCTGATATGTCTTTCGACTCCACCGTCAACACAAAGAAGGTGCAGGTCCACCTGATGGATGCCTCCAAGACGGCGCTGATCACCAACGATCTTAGCCCCGCATAGGAAAGCGCGCTCGTCGAATTCCTCCGTGAGCGCTGGGAAATCTTCGCCTGGTGTCATGCGGACATGCCAGGAGTTCCTAGGGAATTCGCCGAGCACGCACTCAACGTCTTTCCAGACACCAAGCCCGTTAAGCAGTCCATCCGGAGACAGTCCGAGCCGCGGGCCGAAGCCATAGGGATTGAAATAAATAGACTACTCGTTGCAAACTTCATCAGGGAGATTAAAGAAAGCGAGTGGCTCGCCAATACAGTGATGGTCCCCAAAAAGGACACGGACATCCTGCGGATGTGCATGGACTTCACGTCGCTGAACAAGCACTGCCCAAAGGATCACTTCCCTCTCCCTCGAATCGATCAGATCATCGATTCGACGGCAGGATGCGAGAAACTCTCCTTCCTTGATGCCTACTCAGGCTACAACCAGATTCGACTCAAGGTCGAAGATCAAGAGAAAACGGCGTTCATCACGCCGTTCGGAGTGTTCTGCTACAACACAATGCCCTTCGGGCTAAAGAACATAGGTGCCACGTACCAGCGGTGCATGCAGGCATGCCTGAAGGACCAGATCTGTCGCAATGTCCAATTCTATGTCGATGACATAGTCATCAAAACCAGGGAGGCGAGAACGCTCATCGACGATCTCCGCGAGACGTTCAATAATCTCGACCGCTACAGGATCAAGATCAACCCCGAAAAGTGCGCCTTCGGCGTCCCATCGTGTCATCTACTTGGCTACTTCATCTCCTAGCGAGGGATCGAGGCGAACCCGAAGAAAATCCGGGCCATAATGGCCATGGAGAAGCCAAAGAATCTCAAGGGTGTCCAAGACTCAGATCGAATAGCGGCATTGAGCGGGTTCATCACCGCATGGGCGAAAGCCCCGCCATTCTACCATTCCATAAGCGCAAATTGCATAAATTGGGACGCCCAAGGCGGACGACGCATTCAAGGATCTAAAGTGGCTGCTCTCCACCTCGCTCGTCTTCGTTACGCCAAAGGAGCGCGAGCCCCTACTGCTGTACATAGCAGCCACACACCAGGTGGTAAGCACCGTACTGGTGGTCGAGCGACCCGAAGAAGGCAAGACCCATGGGGTCCAACGCCCAATCTACTACCTCAGCGAGGTATTGACTCCAACAAAGCAGAGGTACCCTCACTACCAAAAACTCGCCTACGGCATGTTCATGACGGCTCGTCGGTTGAGCCACTACTTCCAGGAGCACCAGGTGATGGTCGTCAATGAAGCACCCCTGAACAGCATCCTGAACAACCTAGAGGCCACAGGACGCGTGGCCCTGTGGGGCATCGAGCTTTCACCTCTTGACATCATCTACGAGAAACGCCACTCGATCAAGTCTCAAGTCCTCCCGGACTTCCTTGTACACTGGATGGAGCTGCAACTGCCAGACACCCCAGACATGACGCAGTCATGGACGATGCACTTCGACGGCTCCAAGCGTGAAGCCGGAGCAGGAGCCGGGGTCATACTGACCCCAGGCGATAAGATGAAGTACGTCCTCCGGATGAAGTTTCGATCCTCCAACAACGAGGCAGAATACGAGGCCCTCATCCACGGCATGAGGATGGCAAAAATCTGCGGCGCAATGCGCCTGGTCATCTACGGTGACTCCAACCTCGTCGTCCAGCAGACGATGAACGAGTGCGACGCGCACGCCGCCAACATGATTGCGTACCGCGCACTCTACAACGCACTCGAAGGGGACTTCGACGGCTGCGAGCTTAGGCACGTTGGAAGACAAAGCAATTAGGAGGCCGACAGACTCGCCAACATCGGCTCCACCTGCGCAAGGGTGCCACCAGGTGTGTTCCTCGAACAGATCTGCGTGCCATCCATCAAGCGGAAATTCCCCAAGGGATCACCCGAAGAAGCAGAACACTCGGGAGGCCACGCTACCCGAAGGTCATGAAGGACCCAAAAAACTGGACACAGAGGTCGCCGTGGTCAACCTGATGCAGGTCATGGCAGTCGAAGAAACTTGGACCCGACCGTATCTCCAGTACTTGATAGACGGAGAACTGCCTGATAGCCCGACGGATGCCCGACGCATATCTTGCCGGTCAAAAGCCTTCACCATCATCAATGGCGAGTTGTACAAGCACAACATTTCGGGTGTACTACAAAGGTGCGTCACCATCGGTGACGGGAAAACCATACTCGAAGACATCCACGAGGGCATATGCGGCCATCACGCAGGCAGCCGCTCCCTTGTCGCCAAAGCTCTACGAGCAGGATTCTACTGGCCAACGGCCATGAACGACGCAAAGGACATCGTCCAAAGATGAAAAGGGTGCCAAAGGTTCGCCGACAAACCACACGCACCCGGGTCAGAGCTCAGGCCCATACCTTTGGCCTGGCCTTTCGCCCAATGGGGCCTCGACATGATTGGCAAACTGCCAAGGTCCTCGAAATGGGGGCACGTCTACCTCCTGGTCGAAGTCGACAAATTCACCAAGTGGATCGAAGCCATGCCGATCACTAACCAAAAGGGCAAGACTGCCGTCAAGTTCTTTGAATCCATTGTCTACAGGTTCGGCGTACCGCATAGCATCATCACCGACAATGGATCAAACTTCATCTCCAAAGAACTCCAAGACTTCTGCGAAGGCCTCGGAATCAATATCACATACGCCTCCGTGGCGCACCCGCAAACGAACGGGCAGGTGGAAAAGGCCAACGGCCTAATCGGCGCTGGCATCAAGAAGAGCCTCATGAGCCCGCTCGAGCGACTCGCCGGAGCCTGGACGAAAGAGCTACCCTCCGTCCTATGGAGCCTGCGTACCACGCCAAACAGCTCAACCGGCTACACACTGTTCTTCATGGTACACGGATTCGAAGCCGTGCTACCAGCCTAAGTACACCACCAGGCCCCCCGGGTCGTCGCTTATAGCGAAGCCGAATCCACGGCTGCACTCGAAGACGTCGTCGACACACTCGACGAAGCGCGAGACATAGCAGCAGCTCGATCAGCGGTGTACCAGCAAAGTCTTCGCAACTACCACAGCCGACAGCTGCGCCCAAGGTCCTTCGTCGAAGGAGACCTAGTCTTGCGACTCAAGCAAGAGCGGCCGAAGAAATTCGAGTCGCCATGGGAAGGACCCTACATCGTCACCGGTCATCCTGTGGCGCTTATCGCCTCAAGCGTAGTGGAGTCGCAGACTCCAACCCATGGAACGTCGCACAGTTGCGACGGTTCTACCCCTAGCTACCTCCCTCTTTACTTTCAATAAGACTATTCAGCCAAGGCTACTTAGCCGAACAATGTACCTCTTCCATTACGATATGAATAAAGCTAAGTGTCTCGCCCCAAAATTCTGTTTATTATTCGCACTTTACTCCATGCAACAAACGCACTCGGGGGCTCCCCCGATCTCACGATTTCGTCGACTGAGGATAACACGTGTACACCTGAGTAGCTGACCATGTCAGGCTAACGAAAAGTACACGTATACGAACAAATCACCACGTGCTCAAACAACAACCAAACCTTTATAACAAAGGGCAAAACACGCCTAGCCAAATATATACAAATTTTATATCTGTCTTTTTTACAGGTACTACATATTCTGAAGAATAACTTGAGCACGCTGCTCAAACAAATCTACGATCTGTTCGGCATACTGCCTTAGAGCCGCATAATGCGGACGCATATCCCACTCGCCACCATCTGGCCGAAGAGGCGGCCCAGCTGCCACAACAGATAAATCTAAATCAGGACGATGTAGCCTCACAAGGGACATCGCAGCCTTCACCCCTGCGACGAGCTGATGCCGCACCAATTCCTTGACATGATGCGTTACGCGACCGGTGAGACTGTAGAGAGTTGACGGCGCATCATCCAGCGGAAACATCACATGCAGAACCGACGCGAGTGAAGTCTTCACCTGACGAAGCACCCACGATACTTGGTGAATGCGATCTTGCACCGTCGCAAGGACTATGGCACGGTCACGGTCCATCCGGAAGAACCCGCCGGCCTCCATGTCCTGCTGAGTCAAGCAGTTGATCCGAACAACAACACGCTCCTTTTCCTCCTTCGGAGCAATGTTAGCACCTGCAGTACTTGCAAAAGAGTAAGATGAAAGGCCAACAGGCGCATCTGAAGTAATGGGCAACAGATCGAAAAACTCACACTGAAGCTGCTCGGACAAACGAAGCAACTCCGCCATCAAGTACTCCTCTCTGGCAGCGCCTCGATCTGCTTTGGACTTCCAAACGTCAGCATGACCACGCACCTCTAGCAACTCTTTGTCGAGGCTACGGATACGGTCTCGAAGAAACACAAGCTGCGACGCATCATCCAAGGATGGTCGCAGCTGCGCCGCAGACGAAGTGTCAACGGGATCATCACCCGAAGGACCCTAGAGTAACAGAAAGACAAAGACATGAACACGCAGATAAAGGAGCACAGAGCTCAACAAATTCATTAAGTGCAGCAAAAGCCACTACATGGCACAAGGATTGTTCATCAAAATAATTATAACAAAAGAAGCTACAACTATCCTATAGCTACAACGCCTACGAAGCGGCACGACTGAAGTCAGACGAAACCTCGCCTTTGGCTTCCCATCATTGCCTTAGCGCATCGCCAAGAGATCAATCAGCGCCCAGAACGCTTACAATGAAAGCATAGGTGGCGAAGGCTACCTCGGATCCGTCAGCAGTCGTCGGCATCCGAGAAGTGACCTGATGAAGGTCCAGCTCTGCTCCAGCCGCCAAGGCCATTGCTAGCCCGACGGATGCGCCGATGTCCTTCTGCTTGCGCTTGTACGCCGCAGGTGCTTCGGCTGACAGCGCCTCCGCCAGGGCATCAACATCATCAAGGGCCACGCCCTTGGGGATAAGCTCCTTGTAGAAGCGCCCAAGGACCTCCTTGGCCTTGGCAAGCGAGTTGACGACGGTGCTGCAGCGATCTTCGACCTCCGCAGTAGCATCATCCAGAGCACTCCCGTGCTCCAGAGCACCGCGATCAAACTCGATGCCCGCGGCATCTAAGACAACAAGGAAGCAGAATGAACGAAAGCACCGCAAAAGAAAGACAAGGAAATAAAAAAGATGAAGGTGAAGAGTACTCACCCGAAACAGACTTGGCAGCCGCCATAAGCTTTGCGGCCATCTCTCTCTTGCGCGAAGCCGTGGCGGTGGCGAGCTGCTCCTCGCGGTCCGTAGCCTCCTGCTGCAGGCGCTCTTTCGCCTCGGCCGCATTGGCCAACTCCAGCTCGAGGCGCTCCCTTGCACCAACGGTGACCTCGGACTTCTTCTCCGCTTGACCGAGGCTCTTTTTGAGAGCATCAATCTCACAAAGGGAGGTGTTGTGATCCTCTGCAGTAAACAATACAAACGTAGGATAAAAGGACAAGAATGCAAGAAGAAACAAAGACCAAGGCATAAAAGTACCTTGAAGTTGTTTGAGGCTGGCCTCCAGCGCCAAGTGCTGCTGCACCAGTTGATTGGCACCTTGCACAAAAGGCTGCAAAAAAGACCTACTAGTCAAAAGAAGGGCTCGGGGGCTATGCCCAAAAGAACGAGCAGAAGCAAGTTACACACACGAAAGTGCTCGGGGGCTCCCCCCGAGACTCGAAGGAAGAACGACAAAACAAACTACCCTACAGATGCCCAGGGGCTCCCTCCGAGGTAGGAAGAAAGAAGATAATCAATAAGATCATCCAAAAAGGCTCGGGGGCTCCCCCTGTGGCAGGAAGCAGAATTACTTACATGATTCGAAGGCGACTCCGAAGGTCCGCTTGCAGACTTCTGAGGCGCAACCACCCGAACCTCCTGCGGAGAAGGGTCTGGAGCAGCGCCTTCAGAGGTGACCACCGTCTGAGGAGGAGGAAGCACGACTTTCGACTCCCCCATCATCTCCCGAGCACCATCACTGGAGGAGTCGTTGGAGGAGTGGCTGCACAAAGACAAATTAGCACAAGTACAAAGGAAACAGGCAAGAAAAGGCAATACAGGACTAAGGAAACTTACGAGTCAAGCTCGCTCAAGTCGAAGACGGGAGGGGTCTTCCGGACCTTCTTCTCCTCTTTCTTCTCTTCCTTCTTTTCTTCCTTCTTCCGCTTCGCCGGCGGGTGCGGTGCCACAACCCGCACAGGAACGGCAGGAATCGGAGAGGAAGAGCCCCCATGCCCATCAGTGTGACAGTCAAGGCCCAGTGGGTTCCTAGGAGTCGGCGGAGTCAAGGCATCCGAAGACTCGCTTGTAACATCCCAGCATTAAGGAACCTAACGAAGGGTAGATTTAGAATTAGGTATTGTTGCGTGCATCTATTTGTGAAAAAGTGGGTAAAATTTTCGCCAAATAAAATCTTAAGTGATCAATGTTTCTTTCTTACTTTAAGATTAGGTTTAGACTTAAAGCAGGATTGTTATAAACTTTGATGTGATCTTAAAAGAATTATGTGTGTTTTGAAAGGGGTTTGAATTTAAAAACTTTAGTGTTTGAATAATAATTTAAATGATTTAGATATAAAATTTGAATCTTAAATTAATTAAGATATAGGTAGTATAACTTAAATCTTAAAACAATAGAAATTATGAAATTCATTTTCATATTATAAAGACATAAACAAGTTACAACAGAATAAATAATAAGAATCTTCTTTATTAATAATAACATAATCTTTAGTACAGTTGAATAAAATAAAGATTACAAGAATTATAAATGATAAATTACAAAGGATTAAGAAAATTACATTTAAATCTCTACTAACTACCCTATATCTAAAACAATACCAAATCTTCATCTTTATCTTTGTACCTGCAAAACAGAGATCAAACAGAAAATAAAATAGGATTAGTGTTAGTATATTTCTCTCAGATATGTCAATGAGATGCACTTGACAATCTCATCATAGAGAAATGTTAAACAGGGGCAAGTTTCACCAATCTGAAAGATCTCATCTTTTATAAATTCAAGCCAAAAATGCAAATGACAGCCAAAAGGGACTAGTTCACCAGCCAGAGTAAAAAGTAGATTGGTAATTGTAAGTTCAAATTATCTAAACTTATCCATATGTGCATAGCAGGCACACAGACTGCACACACACAAGCATGCAGATGGTGTGCCGTCGACCACACAAGCACAACCAGGATCACAAAACCACAGCACAGCCGTGGCAAAGCACCTCAGTGCACCACTCGACTACACAACACACCAGCATAGCCAGGGTGAACAACAGTTCAACCAAGAACAGCAACCAAACCCAAGGGGCCAACCCAAGTTGTTTAATAATTCTTTTGATCAATTAGAAAAGACCAAAATACCCCTGACCTAAATAAAATTATAGAAAATAAAATAAAAGTTCAAAAATTATAAATAAAATATTTTTGGATTCACAATAATCCATTCTATCCAAATAAAATAAGATATCAAATTTTGGACATTAAAATTTTTATAAGAATTTTGTAATTTAAATATTCCTTATGGAATTTTACAAAATTATTGAAAGGTGATAAAAATAAATAAAAATCACTTTCATTGTTTACTAATATTATAGTATTTTTGAAAAATACTAAATAAATATTTAGTAATAAAATTAATGTATAATTAATAATTCCTAAAAGAATTATTAAATTAATAAAGGTCAAATAAAGAGAAATAAAATAAAATAACTCCATATATGTTATAAATATTAAAAATAAATATTTATAAATCCTTTATTTAAAAAAAGAACTTTTGGGGGTAAATGCATATAAATTTAAATAATACATTACATTACTTGCATAATCATTTTGCTTCTTTAAATATTGTTCTTACCGGACAATAATGATGTTTTTGTAGAACTAGAAGCTCAAGGTCCAGTGCAAGCATCAGACTTCACTACCTTGCCATCACAAGGCAAGTTCATCAGTTGCTCATATCATTTAAAGAGTCTTTATCAAAGTATTTGCAAATTGTGTGTTATCATATATGCTATAAAAGAAAGAAAATATTATTTTCCCAAATAAAGAAATTATGGATATCATCCTAAGTGGTGATATGATGGAGCAATAGAACTTAGAGTTCTAATTGCAACAATGATAATCAAGTAGGGACTTAATAACCCCTGACATCAGTGATTCTAGCGCCGTATATTACGCGTTAGCCATGAGATTTGGAATGGGACAGAGAAGTCAGCTATATTTTCTTCCTCTCGCATGAAGACGGATGTGCAGGTCATGGCTGTTATCCTCGTAGCGTGCATATTAATTGGTAATTCGTAGAGGATATGCAGCATATGGGTGGGAACCCTCAACGTCCCACGATAGTTCTGGCATCTAACGGTTTGTACAAACCATTGTCGTAATTCATTATGTGGGAATGGTGTACACCAAGGAGGCATGCGGGGTCGCGAAGGAGGCAGTGATTGGCTTGGACCAACTACTGGGCCCCACATTATGGAATTGTGGGCGGGAAAGTACGCCCGGTTGTGTAACAAGGAGTTGATCTCTCATGGGTAAAGTAACGCACCTCTGCAGAGTGTAAGAACTGTAACTTGTTACTCCCTGTTCCGGGAAGGAGCTACGAACGCGGCAGGAAAGGAACTCCATGAAAGTTCTAGTCAACCTGTGAAGGCTGATTGTCATAGTTTTTCAGAATAAAATCAATCTTTGAAGAAAGATTTACAAAAACTGCATAGTGCCAAGGATTTATAATCCGAGGTGGTAGATAGAGCATCAAACTTCCCACCTTGCACATAATGAACTTGTTGGGTAACTCTATTACTCATTCTTTCCTTTGATCCCTTGCTTAGACTCTGAGGATTCCGAAGACGTGCCAATATATGGAGCTGAATGCCAAGAAGATGTGTTCTACGAGGAACCTGATCTATCCGGAGGAGTTAAAGGCTTGGATTACGAGATCCGCTACGGTGTCGATGAGAATGAGACCAACTAAGTATCTAGTTAGTAGTAACCATCGGAGCCGAGCAACATGAACTCTATAGAATAAGCTGTTGAGCGCCACTCCTAGTCGGAGTTGTTACTTTTAAATTTCCGCTGAACATCTTATATTTTGGTTTGTAAGTTGGATCTTTTGGAAGTCTTGAACTTACGGTATTGTAATAATAATAATGTGTGTACTTTTGTAATATGGACCCGCAATATTTCTGTCGTACCACTCTAAGGGATGTGATATTTACGGAACGGTGTTCTGTGAATGTCATGTCAACGACTATAGTGTACTACACATGCAATGGTATGCTGGGTCACCGCAGTTGGTATCAGAGCAAATTGCTTTGACCTTAGGTTGGAAAACCTAGTTAAGGGTATTACCTGTAGGAGATTTGGCAACGATAAAGAATTCTCTGAAAGTAATATAATGGGTGTTCAAATGAGAATATTCCGTTATATATTTTAGTGCGATAATTCTTTGTTATGATGCAATATATTATTGGATACTAATTAAAATTATTTTTCCGATATACAGAGATATGGCACCAAAGTTTTCCAAACAGACCAAAGTTTTACAGCACAACAACGTCAACACCACCACCCAGACGGGGTCACCTCCATTTCCACACTCCAGGTGGAAACCCACCTCGCGAGCTGACCAGCCCGCCGGACCCAGATCAAGCACACATGGCCTAGATCTGGGCCGAGCCATTGCCGACAAAGAACTCCACTCAGATCTTCTCCCGACAAGCCAAGTAGCCATGGTCAGCAGAGCCAAGAGGAGTCAGGCCGCCACTGAAACCACCGTCTGCCTAGGGACACCGCCGCCAGCCACCACCTCCCCCCGCCAGCCCCGCGTGGGGAATCACGGAACCACCGCCACTGTCGATGACGCTTGCCAGCGACGGCGACGGGAGGGGGCACGGAGAGAGGAGGGGCTCTAGGAGGAGGAGGGGAAGGAGCCCCGGTCGCCTCGCTCAGGGGGAGGGGGGAGGGGCATGGGAGGCCTGATTCTAGTGCGTGTCTAATCGTTCTTCGCAAACTGGTTTTTCACTGTAGCGCATAGTCAAACAGCATATTCTTGTCAGATTGGTCGGAGTGAGCTTTGCAAAAAATTGACCCAAGATGGGAGATCGAGATAAGAGCATCTTCCTTGTTTTTTATTCCCGGAGCACCTTTTTCTACCGCCGCGCTCCATGCCTTGGAACGCCTTGCAAGCAACGACAAGTAGCTCCCCGTGCACGTCTCCCGCTCACCTCCCACTCCCGTCCACCGGCGCGGAACCCCACACGTCTCCACGCACCGCTCCCCTCGTCCCATACCGCAGCTGACGCGCGGGACCCCCAGAAGGGACAAACGCGCGGGCCCCGCGGGCAGCGCTTGGTTCAGCCGAGAAACTCCAGATTTCGCAAGCACACGAGTCCGCCTCACCCGCAACAACGGAAACAACGGCCCTCGGGGGAAGAACCCGGCCGGAGAAAATATAAAAAAAGCGAGCCGCGCGACGGGAGCCACCACGCCATTAGTTCGGCGCTCCGCCCTGACCCAACCGCCACCCTCCCCGATCTCGCCGTGCCTGCGTGCGATCAGGCTCCCTCTCCGACCGCCCCCCGAGCCTCCCGTAGGAGGAGCTTTCGACTCTGACCCGCGCGTCCCATGGTGGGTCCGGTACACCGGAGCCTCGAGATCTAGGGTTTTCGCGCCGCGGCGGGAGCGATGGGGCGACGGAAGATCACGGCGGCGGCGACGCCCCCTCGGGGCTCGTCGAGGGGTGCGGACGGCGTCATCTCCGGTGAGATCCGCGCCTCCGTTTTCCTCTGTGTACGGCGGGGCCAATGCATTGCCAGCTTTTTTCTTTCGGATCGGAGGTAGCCGACACCGTAATCGTAATGGCCTCGTGAAAGGCTCTGATTGAAAGTTGGGATTTGGAATGGAGCTGTAGTTGTCGAGTTGAATTGGATTGGGATACCCGCGCTAGACGTCAGGTATTTGTCAGCGTTAGCTGTGTTGGCAGTCTATTACTGGTCGGATGGTAATTTGCTCGGATTCAAATGGAGATCAGCGCACATAGTATGCCAGCCTTTTTGAGTTTGGGGAACGGAGAGTTTGAGTATGAACTCCCTATGCAATATTGTGTAACTCTGCTATAACTTTGTAGACTTGACTAATACGGTAGTGGTGTTAATGGTAGCATCAAACACGTATTTATGGAAGTTAGTAGAGTCTGAGTGGATGTCTAAGTTTTTATTTGAGGTGGAGCATTAATTTAAGGATTGTGGAAAAGTAATTTAGTGTTGTGAAGGCGGCTGCAGGCCCACCTAGGCGCTCGGTGCCACCCTCCCACACTGCCACGTAGGTACCCGTCTAACCCCGCATAGGCGCTAAGTGGGGTAGAGCGCAGCGTCTTTTGGAGCAATAGAAACAATTTCTCATGTAATTATGGCCAATGTGTTCATAACTTGACATAGTAATATTGTGGTTTCTTCAATTCAATGATGTCTAGTGTTGATTGCTGGATAGCTGAGTTAGCTCTGTATTCAACACCATTAAACTGTGTAGAACTTGGCTGCACTGCAAATGACTTTGGTTGTCACAACTAATACCCGAGAAAAAAAAGCTAATCAAGCACCCCAATTTACTAGGCTATTTTTGTTTGCATGTAACTATATCATGTGAAAAATACTCAAGAGGTCGAGTACTCGACTGCAGTGCCTGAATGGTTCATTCAATCCTCCTCATTAGCAAATGAACATTGGATAGCAGGTTGATTCATTTGCTGATGGTCATACGAACAACCCATAGGTCCTACTAGAGTCCTAGCGTGATTTTTTTTGGCTTACCAAATGACTGGCTAGGCAAATAATGGTCTGTCTAGTTAATGGGAAAGCCATTTATATTTCATATACCTTCTTTGTTTACTCATTAGAGCATGTACAATGCAGACTTATTTGTTTACTTATTAGAGCATGTAGAATGCAAGTGCTTAAAGAGGTGGTTAACAAAATGCAGTCTTTTCTCGCCACGTAGGATAGCATTGGTACTTATTTTGAAGGAGGGGCTTGATTAGGCACCAATGCTTAGAAGGTGCTTATGCATTTAACGAGTACTAGTTATAATATATAATAAATCATCTAAGCCACCTACAAAGAGCTGCTTGTATTGAAGAGATAAATTTGTATAGATGCTTAATGATGTGGCAATTTTCTCTATTTGAGCACACGCACATAAGTACTTTGCATTATACTTGCCCTTAGCTGCCATCTAGTATCTTCTACCTGATACTTGTTGCTTTAGTTAGTATGTCTTAGTTTCTGAGCTTTGTACAACTGTATATTGTATTTAACCAGTATACTGATTTATTTCTTTATTTTCAGAAATCCGGGAGAAACATAAATTGGAATTGGAGAATTTAACTCTAACAAAGCACCCATTCAGGACATTGCACTTTTTCATGTTAGCTATGTTGCAATACTTGAAAAGATTAGCAACATATATCCTGAGTAAAGGTGCTTTGTTTGTTGTCCTCATTGTTTTGGTGGTAATTCCTGGGGTTACACTTCTGGTTACAGATGGTCTGCACAAAAAGGTGTGCTACATTACTTGCTAGGGGAAACTTTATTACATACTCCCTCCGATCCATATTACTTGTCATTGAAATGGATGTATCTAGCACTAAAACATGTCTACATACATCCATTTTAGTGATAAGTAATATGGATCGGAGGGAGTATTTGACTTTGTTGTTATGAGTAGACTGACATAATAGCACTAGACAGTGTATGTTGTAAACTACATGAGTGCTAATGTTCATTTTCTGATCTCTATGCAGCATGTGCAGGAGTTCCTTAATTATGCTAGATTTGTGTTGTGGTGGGTTTCACTAGGTGTGGCCTCGTCAATCGGACTAGGCAAGTGTTCTTAGATCTCTCAAAATTATGTAGTCCAATTATATTATATATAGAAAAGGAAGCACAGATGAATATTGTGTTAATTCACTCCATTACTGTTCCACTTTAGTCCTAGAAACGCTTTACCTTTTATTGTTAAAATACACAGTCAGTAAACATGGCCAACGCATCTACCGGGCTTGAATTAGTTAGCTGGAAATAATTTGGAAATGGCTCATTCTTTATTTTTTATTTCTGTAGTTATTTTTTTACAGCTCTTTACTTATTTCTATGTTCATACGAAATAATTACCACCCTCCATAATATGAAATGCTGACCTTATTAGACCTTGAGGGAAGTCTCAAGAAGGTTGCGCACAAAGAAAATCTCTAAAGGTATAATCAGGGAGGAGAGCAAAAGGTGCAGCATCGCCAAGTTATATAGTAGAGTTAGGAGTTAATCTGACATTTACAGTGTTGGGACTAAGTTTTCACAATGACTAGTGCGTGCACCAGCCATCTTGGAGGTTGACTACTGCATGCTATTATCATTCATGGCCTTCTCTTTTGCACCTGAAGACGGATATTTTTGCTGTATTCATGTTTTTAGTACCATATGTGTCAGAATTTCAGATGATTTCAAGCCATCTTTTAGGCAAACTCCTAATTATTAGGCTACTTAGAAATGATAAAGCCTATGCCATGTTTAGTTAGTTTTGATGCTCACTTAATTAGCAGTTGTGTTATACTAGTCTGTAGATGATAGCCTCAGAGGTTCACCTCTATCTATGCCAACACTAAAAGCAATGAATGAATGCTAACTGTTAAAGTTGGAAAATGAAACTCCATAGTTTATTTTGTTTGTCTGGATCAAGGAGTTTTTTTTAATGGAATTAGCGTTTGAAATGCAGGTTCAGGTTTGCATACATTTGTGTTATATCTTGGGCCCCATATTGCTCTCTTCACTATTAAGGCTGTTCAATGTGGTCGGATTGATTTGAAGACTGCTCCATATGATACCATACAGCTTAAACAGGCACCATCATGGCTTGATAAAAAGTGTTCCGAGTTTGGATCACCAATGTACCCTGCATCAGATCATTCAGTGATGATCCCGGTCTTTGATTTACTCCCCCAGGTTCAGTTGGAAGCTGTTCTTTGGGGTATCGGGACAGCACTTGGCGAGCTCCCTCCTTATTTTATATCACGAGCTGGTAATTGTGCAATGCATTTTATTCTGAAGAGTACTTATATGTCTTTGGATGCTTTACAGCTGTACATCATTTATTCTATCTATATGCAGATAATATTAGTTCTTTCTGTATTGTTTCTAAACTGACTTCCCTTGAACACTGTCTGATGGTGTCTACTTTTGTACTCTATTACGTAACATGTGGGCCATCATTATTATATCCACTTACCTTTTGACTTGTGGCCTTCCATAGGTACCTAAGTTCACCAGCTTCAGTAATACATATTAATATTATGCACTATTGTTTATTTTCCTCTCTTCCATAATCTTAAGGCTCCGTCAAATCTAGGAAGTACTGGTTTCATTCTTATCAATGGGATACAGACAGCTTTTGAAGCTGTTACTTTATCACTCTCCATAGTAAAGTTTTATGTAACTCTTTATTCTGTTTACTTGTTTTCCTTGACACGCTGGAGTTAACTTTTTAAGGGCCATAAATTAGTGATATGGATGCATATTAAGTTATAGAGAATAATTTGTAGCAAAACATAGCTTTTGCGTTCTTGAAATCTGCAGCCTTCATTATCTCCAGTTTCGTCTTTTTCAAGCTGTCCATACTGAGTAAATGATATTCCATGTTGCAGCTCGTTTGTCAGGAAGTGAGTTAGATGCTGTCAAGGAGCTGGATGTTGCTCCTTCAACAGAAGATGGTGCAATTGCATCCAATCTGAATCGTACAAAACGCTGGCTTCTTTCTCACTCTCAGCACCTCAACTTCTTCACTATTTTGATACTTGCTTCGGTTAGTGGTCTATACCCTCTCTGACATCCTATCATGTCAACACATATGAGCAATGTTTTTGATACAAAAATAGTACTCCCTCCGTCCCAAAAAGGATGTCACAGATTTGTGTAGATTCATACGTATCTATTCGTGTCTAGATACGTATGAATCTAGACAAATCTGTGACATCCTTTTTAGGATGGAGGGAGTACAATTAATGAGTTCTGTCAAAAATACATGTACTGTTTGTGTACTGCATCTTGTTTTTGTGTACTGCATCTTGTTAAAATTATGCTCCGAAGTGGATCGTCCATGTAGTTTTTGCATATTTTGCCTTCAACTCTAATTTTCTATTTGGTGCATAAAATAAGTTAATGGAATTTCTTCTATGCTGAAGTTAAGCTCCAAGTACTAATATGCAATGGATATATAGTTTACCATACAATTTTATTTCCTCTGTGTTTCCTAGGTTCCAAACCCGCTGTTTGACCTTGCGGGTATTATGTGTGGTCAATTTGGCATACCCTTCTGGGAGTTCTTCTTTGCAACTTTGATTGGGAAGGCCATAATCAAGACTCATATCCAGGTTTTCCATCTATCAATTATTTTTCTTGATGTTACTTCTCTTTTCTCTTGGTACCACACTCTTCATTACTTTTTGTCACCTTTACTGGTCTGCCAGTGATTTAGTCTACTGGTCTGCGTTAAGTTTCTATTAGACAATCATGTAGTAACTTCATTATTTCGTAATATCTTATGGTACAATTTATGTGACCATGACTTTTCAGCTATGTTATGTCCAGTTAGAACCAGAATCTTGAAATCTTGCATAGTGTCTCAACCAAAAGGCCATGCGTAATTTTAATTGCAACTCACATGGCTACATTGGTTATCGTTTGTAATCTCTGCAGAATATGGTGTGAGTTATACTGGAATTTTCACTCAATTTTTTTACCGTGATCAAATAATAAGTTCACTAATGTTTGCATGAAACTGTGCTTTGGTGTACTTATAATACAGACCACTATCTATTCTTCAACATAATGCTTATTTTAGTTTTCTTGTCTCAGTACAACATACAAAATACGGGTGATATAATATTAATTATTTTTGTGCTCCTTTTATTGATGAAATCAAGCAAAGTAGTTGGGAAACTATTAATTTGCAACTACATTTAACTTATTATTTTAGTTTATTGTCAGATTGCCACCTTATTATCTGGTGGATTGGCATGAATATTTGCAGCCTCTCTATACTGACGCATGAATTTTACCTTCTGACTTCAGACACTGTTTATCATCTCGTTATGCAACAACCAACTCTTGTACCTTATGGAAAAGGAATTAATCTGGATCTTTGGCCATATTCCTGGGTTTTCTGCCAACTTGCCATCTGTGATTGCCAAACTCCATGATGCAAAGGAGAAGTATTTATCACCACCGGCGTCACTCTCACCGTCTTCACAAGCTGAGGTTGGTATCTTCATTTCTATGTCATTTGAGAGCTCTCTAGACATATGTTTTTGTTTTGTTTTCTCTCATTTGTTCATTGATTTTCTATAACTATCATGTGTACAGGATAAACAGTGGAATTTCTCTTTTGCATTTATCTGGAACACGGTAGTATGGCTCGTGCTCATGAACTTCTTCATTAAGATCGTCACATCAACAGCTCAGGATTATCGGAAAAAGCAGCAGGATGTAGAGATGGAGCTCATTACCGATTCCTCGTCCCTGAGCCATTCTAAAACTAACTAACGAAGAAAGTTGTTGTATTTATTCAGCCGCAAGTTGCGGATGTTTCTCCTCAGTAGCCTTGACGCCTGGCTAAGCCCTATGCAGATGGTACCAGCGCTGGTAGAAGTTGTATTCTTCTGTACAGTGAACAGATACATGGGCCTCGCTAACCTACCCCAAGAGATGGCCGGAACCTTTTGCCATTGCGCCTCTCTAGTGGCAGTTCCTCGAGGAGAATCAGTCCTGTTATTCTTTCAGACACCAACTTGGATGAAACTTTAGGGATTGTTTGTTTTAGCACGATTGCATTACTAAACTTGTATTACTGGCACTTTCTTTTACCTTCCTATTCTGGAAATACGATAGCCAATAGGGCGCTTGAGAATATTCCAGTGATATGTTTTGTTGTCAATATGCAAATGCATATTCGCAGTTGGAGTGAGCTAGATCAAATGGAACATTATGACTAATTTTGACCTGGCAAATAAAGCTGCTGATGCTGAGATTGCAGCATTTCTTTATTTGTGCCCTAGAGCTGTGACATAATATATGATACTCCCTCCATTTCAAAATATAAGATGTTTTGGGTTTGTGAAGAAGATGAATCTAGACTTGTTTTAGTATGTAGGTTTACTTAACTTTGGAATGAATCTACGCACTAAAAGAAGTCTAGATTCATTTTCTTCACAAACCTAAAACATCTTATATTTTGAAACGGAGGGAGTAGTACCTTGTGTCTTGCCCAAGTTCAGAATATACTTGTCATCCTCGTCAATTCACGTTAGCTTAGTTTTGTAGTGTATTTTGTCCAGTAGCTTCTGGATTTTCAGCAAAGCGAATACCCTGACTCTCAAAGAGAGAGGTCAGGTGTGCTGTGCGATTACACCTCAGCAAGCCGATCTAAGCGAAATGCTAGCGTAGCCTCTCTCTGCCGTAGTTCTGTCTTGGCAACTTGTTCCAAGAAGGCGTACCTTTCGCCAAATCGAGCAAGATCACGACCATTGCTAATGTAATGGAATCTAGCGTCCTGCACCGCAGAAGTTGGAGAGCGAGTAGGGCGACCTCGCTGTTCTGGAGCAGGACTCCAATCCGAAGCTGGCAGCTGGGTCGTCATGTACAATCGAAACTGACAAGTCAGATTGGTCGATGAATTGTTCATACTCTACCTAAGTTTTCTCCATCCATAATAAAAAACAAAAGGTTTCTTCCAATTTTTCTTTGCCGTGCCCGGCTAGCTATCGCCGATCGAGCGGCGGAGGAGAACTGGGGAATGTCCCTATCGCGGCGTCGGAAGAAGACCTCCGTCATCCCGCACAGTCGTACTAAACAAACTGTTCCTTCCCATCGAACTCGAAGATGACGTGTTCACTCGACACTCCTGCCTGCCACGAGCGAAGGAAGCCCACCCACCCCCGCTTGCCGTGCCTCTGCATATAGTATTACTTGAGAGTTGAGACGACGACAAGGACAAACCATAGAATAGTACCAGCAGTCCAGGACCACCACAGGCTTAAGCCTTAAGCCTCCTGCCCTGCCGTCCAATCCGCCATTGGAGATTGGAGTTGAGCGAGGACGGACGACCAGGGGAGAGCGGCGGGTTTACGGCAAGGAGTCGAGATGGCGGTGCCGGTCCCGGCGGCGGCGTCGGGCAATGTGGAGTTCATCCGCGCGCGGAGCGACAAGCGGGAGTACCGGCGCGTGGTGCTCCCCAACGCGCTCGAGTGCCTCCTCATCAGCGACGCCGAAACCGACAAGGTCCGTTCCCCCGTCCCGGCGACTCCTCTCTCGCCGCAGCAGAGAATGCTCGCCGCCGGCTGATTCGATCGTTCACGCCTGATTCATTGGGGGTTCTGTTTTGTTCTGTGTGCGCGCAGGCGGCGGCGTGTATGGAGGTCGGCGTGGGCTCGTTCAGCGACCCGGAGGGGCTCGAGGGCCTCGCGCACTTCCTCGGTGAGTTTCATTCCCTTTCCGCGTCCACCGGCATCGGTTCCGGTCCGTTGCGTGCGCGTGATCTAACCACCGGATTCCTGGAGCGAGTAGTAGTGGTTGGGGTGGGGATTGTTCGTTCGTTGGGAACACCTGGGCTGGCCCCAGCGCGACGCTCCTGCCCCGCGATTTGCTCGCGCTCCTGCCCCGCGATTTGCTCGCGCTCCTCTCCCTTTCGGGATCCGGCTGGGTTCTCGAATTTTGTCTCGATAGAATCAATGGACGGAGGAATGCTTTGCTCGGATACCTTTCCCCCTTCTGGACAGTGCTTTGCCGCTTTCGGTTTTTCTGGATGCCAATGATGAGATCGCAGATTTGCAATCAGGTCGATGGATGTTCCTAGTCTAGTACAGTAGAACTGAATTAAAAAAAGCTGAATCAGTCTGTTGGTTTGGTCCTGTGTGGCCGGATGTGTTCTGACCGTCCGATCACGCCATCGACGGTCCAGAGCAAAGGGCCTGGCCAAAATGTTCTGCGACTTCTTCTCCTCGGAGCTTCTAGTACTGATTGATGGTAGTGGAGTACTCAGCCTGCTAGCAGTTGCATTTCTTAACTCTTTCTTAAGTGTCAAAACCTAAATCATTTGATAACTACTCCCTCCATTACTCTGTATATATCTCTAGACAAAGCTGCCCCACTTAATTAGTAGTATAAATAGAGGTAACAGTACTCGTGTGAGGATTGCATTTATTGAACGATCCAAGAATTTCATGTGAGACACGAATTTGGTTGGGCGGGCTCCACCGGCGCTCCAGGATATGGGAGCCTGTCGTTCTGCTAGCTGGGCTGCCCCTACACGTTGTTGCCTAGTGGGACCCTTGCAGCTTGCTCAATGCTCACTCCACGAGTCCGTGTTGATTTCTTGTCTGGCGTGTGATTTTTTACCTGCAACCTGATGATAAGAACACACGATAATTCTACTGCGGTACAGTACTAATTTCTTGCATGCGACTGCTCGGTCCTCAGCGATTCACAGTGCACCTGCAATTTAACATAGTAAAACTTCTGTATGGAGGAAATGATTACCATGATCAAACTTTTGGTTGCATCAAATCAAATTTTACTCTCTCTTAACCATTTTTATGTCTTCCTTTTGTTTTGATTTGGTTTATTTATTATCATGGACTTGCTTGCAGAGCATATGCTATTTTATGCCAGCGAGAAGTACCCTGGAGAACAAGATTATACAAAATATATCTCGGAGGTACCTTCTGTTAATCATCTCCAAGAAAACATTCATCCCATTCTCGTTTCATCATATGTTCGCAAGTATTATTTGCACTTGTAAGCAGTTTGGAAGAGTTTTGACCCAAGTGGTAGTGTTCCCTGCATCATATTAGAAGATCCTGAGCTAGTCAGAAAGTAACACAGAAGATGAACAAGAAAGTAGAAAAGGAATATGTTAGGATATGATAGGTCCCAGTGGCGCATTATGACTGACATCGGTGCTTCTCGTTTAAAAAAAACTGACATCAGTGCTTTACATTAACATTGTGCAAAGGTTATTGCACTTGTACCCTAGCCCACTTGAAATGCCATTGTGATTGAGAAGTGCGGACGAAATTATATCTATTTGACTGGTCATGCTTTCTCAGTTGAAAAAACTCTGTTCATGCGTAGGGCCCAAAGTCCAGCCTGCCGCTCTCTGAAACCAAATACACCTAGCTCTTATGCTAAGGTGCATACTTGCCAATATGCTAAGGTGCATAATTGCAAGTTTGTGATCCTATCATAACTCTGTAAAGGAGTCCGCTCCTTCTATGATTTTATTACTGGAACCCTGTCAGTATAATTCTTTTGGAACAGCTTGATTTTTTTTAATGCTTGGAAGTTACATGCAATGTGCTTGGACTATATGTTTTTTTTAGTATTTATGTATGTCATGAAAAATATCAGCACGGTGGTTCTTCCAATGCCTTCACATCCTCGGAGACAACAAATTTCTATTTCGATGTTAATGTGGACAATTTTGAAGAAGCCTTAGATAGGTAAACTTTCTTGTAGTATTTTATTAAGTCAATGCGTGCATGTTGAATAAGGTTATGATTTCTGTGCTGCAGATTTGAATTATTTTTAAACATGAAACAAGGACGTGGTTTCTGTTGTGCAGATTTGCCCAGTTCTTCATTAAGCCACTGATGTCGCAGGATGCTGTTCTTAGGGAGATCAAGGCTGTTGATTCGGGTGAGCAGTTTCTCTATAACATCGATTTCAGCTTGTCATGATCACTTTATATTTATACTTGTCTTATTTAGGGAAGAGTGGCTATTCGGCTCACGGGTGCATTTGCATCCATTGTGAGAAAATATATTTTGAAATGTCAAAAAATTCGGAAAAAAATGTCTACGTATGCATTCGAACATTTTATGTTCGTTCACAAGTTTTCAGGATGAAAGAACATTCTACGTGTCCGTGCAAAAAAGACAAAAAATGTCCTGTGAATAGTCCAATTCACCTGATTTTTTTTGTCTTCTTTATACATGACACATAAAATGTTTTTTCATCCCGAAAACTTGTGAACGAACATAAAATGTTCGAATGTACATGTAGACATTTTTTTTCGATTTTTGCAAATGCACCCGCGAGCCAAAAGGGATTTCCCAGCAAGAAACATATTCTGGCTGACATTATGTTTGGTTGTTTTTACAGAACACAAGAAAAATTTGTTGTCAGATGGCTGGAGGATGTATCAGGTACTTAGAAGTCTCAACCTTCGTAGTTAGATACATCAGATATTCCATCTTGCAACACTGTGTATCTGTGATGAATAAGCCTCTGTACTGTTGGTCTTTGTGGGGCTGTGTCCTTTGTGGGTCCTTGTGGGGCTGTAGCAAGGACAGGCAGTTAGGAGCATCAAGCATCCTTGACTGCTTTTAGGCAGCATCTTAGACTAGCATCTTGGACTAGCATTTAGCATATTCTTGGCTGGCTAGCAGCCTATAAATATGTATCCCCAACCCCTGTGGTTGGCATGGCATTTGTGTGTGAGTTTGTGGAGAAATAAAACCAGAAAATTGCCCCAACTCCTAGTGTCATCCCCTCTCTTCAATGAGAGTAAATCTAGAGATCCTATCAAGTGGTATCAGAGCGAGGTTGTCTTGTAGGCTGAGTGTTTCCTGCTCGTCCCCTTCACCGGGTGTGCAGCAGCCCCAGCGGGCAAGTGCAGCAGCTCAAGCTGTCCCTGGTGGCCTCTCCCCTTCCGCGCATTCGAGCAGCAGCTCGTTAGCAGCAGCTCTCCCTCCACGCAACAGCCCCCCAACGGCCAGCCATGTCCCAAGGTCGCTCTCAGCACTCGGCTACCTCGGAAGGCGCGGCGGCATAGGAGGCCGAGCTGGCGCCGGAGGAGCGTGAGCGGGCGGCAGCAGCAGCTGTGGCGACAGCCAGGCCAAGGCTGGCAGCGGCAGAGCCGGGCAGCAGCCAGCGAGGCGTATAGCAGCAGGTGGAGGCATCACGCACAGCAGCGGCAGAGGCCTGTGCTCAGCTGCAGCATCAGCGGCTCCATTTCAGCGGAAGCGCCGACACAGCCCACGAGCGGACGGCGCGGGCAGCCGAAGCATGCCCAAGCACACGGCGGTGTCGCCTGTGAGGAGGCGAGCATCGCGGTGACGCCTCGAGGAGGCGCGACGGCGGTGGCGCCCAGAGGAGGCGCGACGCGGTGGCGCTTCAGAGGAGGCGCGCAGACGGCGCGACGCTTCCAGAGGCGCCAAGACGGCGCGGCGCCTGCGAGGAGGCGCGACGGCGGCGCGGCGGCCGAACGACTAAGACCGTGGTTTCTACGAGGTCCGGCTGTGGTCGTGGACGTTGGTCCCGTGCCGGGTGGCCTACCTCACCAAAACCAACTACGCCGAGGGCCGCGGTCATGAAGGTCCGCCCAAAGCGACATGTGGGAGGCACCAGATGCCAACGCCGACCACCATGACAATCGACGGGCGCCGACGCCTCCTCGCCGCCCCGCCTCGAGATGCGCTTCGCTTCCAACAAGCGATCGCCATGAGGCTCGAGGCCATCGCATCGCGCGTCAGCAGCGACCGCAGTTTCGCAAGGTCGCTCGCAGCACTCCGCAAGGAGCTGGATGACCGCTTTCAAGCCAGCGAGGACATCGACGACTTTGCTCTCCGCCTCAACACTTTGCCGCAGGTGGAGCGTTCGGCGACGCCACCTACAACGAGGAAAAGTCCGAGAAGCTTTTTCGCCGGCCCCATCGGCATGTGCAGATATCGCCGATCGAATCCTCGCTGACCTCAAAGACGATGTCGATCGAGGAGGCAATCGGTCGCTCAAGGTCGCCGACTTCGACGAGCCGAGCTTCCTCGGGTCCATCACCATTGCCGGAAGTCGCCTCACTCGGAGCGCGGACGCCGCCACGGTGATGTGAAGAAGTGGAGTCCTCTTCCGCATCGTGAGCCGCAGCGCGCAAACCGCGCAAGTGCAAAGACGGCTGTGTCAGTGCAAGGTGCGCGGCGCCATGAGGTGCCCGGAGGCGCCGCCGGCAGCCCAAGTTGGCCTAAGATGACGCCGCCACAATCAGGGCCGGCTTGGCCATTGGGCCAAGGAGTCGATACCACGACGCTGCCAGCCCACGCCGCAAGTGTGAGAGAGGAGCCGCTTTGTTCATGGCTCATGCGAGCATCGAGCTATGCTCGCGGCACCGATCGCAGCTGCCCTCCACCTCGACGAGCCAAAGGCACACGCCTCTTCTCGGCGATGGCTCCAAGACCGACAAGACTAGCGGGTGGTGCCTTGACACCGCGCCACCCACCACATGATCGGTCGACGGAGTTCTTCGCCGAGCTCGACCGACGCGGCGAGGTCCGCAAGTTTGGAGATGCCTCCGCCGGAGATTCAGGTGTCGGCTGGCCATCTTCGCCGCCAAGACCGGAGAGCACCGGATGCTCACCGTGTCTACTACATCCTCGCTACCGAGAACTCCATCATCGCCTTGGGATACCGGATGAGAACGGCTCGCGGCCGACGAGCACGGATCTCGCGCAGACCGATCGCCATCGCCGCTTTCTTGCCAAGGTAACTAGAGGCGAATCGCTCTATGTCCTGATGCGCGTGGCAGCCCTTCGCTTCGCCGCCGTCGGGACGACGAGCGGCGTAAGGCACGAGCGCCGCACCTTCACTTCGAGGCTCGGGCTCAGCAGAAGGAGATGGTGCGAGGCATGCCGCCTCGAACACGGGAGCGCTTCTGCGACGTCTGCAGGACGGCGTAGGCGACTCTTCCTCAAAGAAAGCGAAGCTTCAGAGCTAAGGAGAAGCTCGAGCTGCAGACGGGACTTGTGTGGACCGTGACTCCGCCACACCGAGGACGACGCCACTTCCGCTGCTCGTCGATGACTTCTCCCGCTACATGCGGGTGGTGCTTCGCAGCAAGGGAGAAGCAATGACGCCATCAGCGACGCAGTTGCCGCAGAGGCGGAGCTGCCGCAGAGCTGCGCTGCAGCGACCGACAACGGGGCGCGAATTCACAAAGAATCGAATTCGCCGATCGCTACCGATGAGGGCATTCAGCGCCACTATTCGCCTTACAGCCGCAGCAGAACGGCGCTGCCGAGCGGCGAACCAGACGGTTGTGGGGATGGCCCGGCCCTCCTCGCAGAGGGATGCCGCTGTCTTCCGGGAGGCGGTGCCGACCGCCTACATCCTCAACCGCCACCTACGGCACTTGACGGCAAGACGCCAGACGAGGCTTGGTACGGGCGCAAGCCGGCGGTCTCCCACTTATGGGTCTTCGCCGCCTCGCTCGCCAAGGAGCTCGCCACATCGGCAAGCTCGACGACTGTGAGCACCGGAGTGTTCATCGGCTACGCGAGGGCACGAAGGCTCACCGCATCCTCGACCAAGACATGCTGCAGCGCGACGGCGAGATGTTGTGTTCAACGGCGAAGGTGGACGGGACAAGGCGGTGGACGACGGCTCGACCGACGTATGACGACTTCATTGTCGAGTACGCCCACTTCGAGGGGCCGGGCAAGTAGCTCGCCGAGCGCGTTTACCTCCTAAGTTCCATCTCCGTCTGGCACACCGATGTATTACACCACGCCGACGCCACCGACGCCACGTGCTCCAAAGACCAAGAATACACTCCGGGCACGCTTCACTCCGCACCAAATACACCTCCGGCACGCCCACTCCGGCACCAAGAATACACCTCCGGCGCGTTTACACCAGCACGCCGAGCGCAGCCGGTGAGTTCGCTTCGCCGCTCACGACGAGGAGCGATCGACCAGACACGACGGCGAGCCGCTGCGGTACCTACGATGGAGGGTCTTCGCGACCAGCCGGTGCCGGACCGTGCCACGCAACTCGGAGGCGCAATCGCAACTTGCATGTGACGACGAGCCTCGGTCTTTGCGTAGCGAGCAAGACGCGACATGGCGAGCCGCGATGCGCTTGGAGATGGATGCGTCGAGAAGAACCGCACATGGAGCTCACGACCTCCTCGAGGTCACCGGCGATCACCCTTAAGTGGGTGTTCAAGTCAAGAGGGATGAATCCGCCATCGCTGCCACAAGGCTCGCTTGGCCCGAGGTTTCTTGCAGCGAGGGGTCGATTCGACGACGCTTTCGCCTCGTGGCACGGATGGAGTCCGCGGCGATTCTCCCGCGCTTAGCCGCCAGAGGGCTGGCGCTGGCCCATCACATGGATGTCAAGTCCGCCTTCCTCAACGGCGACTTGAAGGAGGAGGTTCACGGCAACAGCCCGGATTTGCGATTCTGGCCGTGAGGGCAAGGTACTTGCCCACGCAAGGCTCTCTATGGTTTGCGGCAGCACCAAGGGCATGGAACGCCAAGCTAGACTCCACGCCAAGACGATGGGCGGGCAAAGCCCGCGACGAGGCGGCTTCACCGGCAGGCTATGGAGGAAATGCCCGTGGTAGGTGTCTACGTTGACGACTTGGTCATCACCGGCACCAAGGATGCAGAGGTGGCGGCGTTCAAGGAAGAAATGAAGGCCGCCTTCCAGATGAGTGATCTGGGGCTCCTCTCCTTCTACCTGGGGATCGAGGTGCACCAGGACCACTCCGGGATCACGCTTGACGGAGCCACGCTTAAGCCGCGTTGAGCTAGCCGGGCTCACCGACAGTAATCCAGCTCTCACTCCGGCGGAGGAGAGGTTGAAGCTGAGCCGCGACAAGACGGGCGGAGGAGGTGGACGCCACACGCATCGGGCGTCTTGTGGGGAGCCTCGCTACCTCGCCCACACACGGCCGGACTTGGCATTCTCCGTCGGCCACGTTAGTCGGTTCATGCAGCGACCGACGACGAACACCAAAGCAGTCGTGAAGAGGATCGTCCGCTATGTTGCGGGGACTCGACCACGGCCTCTACTACCCTAGGTGCCCTGGGCGGCACTTCGTCGGGTACAGCGACAGCGACCACGCCGGCGACATCGACACCAGCAAGAGCACAAGCGGGATCCTCTTCTTCCTCGGCAAGTGCCTCGTGAGCTGGCAGTCAGTCAAGCAGCAGGTGGTGGCCATGTCCAGCTGCGAGGCCGAGTACATAGCGGCCTCCACTGCCTGCACTCAGGCCCTCTGGCTTGCTCGACTGCTTGGTGATCTCCTCGGTCGAGACACCAGAGCAGTGCAGCTCATGGTGGACAGCAAGTCCGCTCTGGCCCTGGCGAAGAACCCCGTATTCCACGAACGTAGCAAGCACATCCGAGTGAGGTACCACTTCATCCGACGCTGTTTGGATGAAGGGAGCATCACAGGGAGCTACATCAACACCAAGGATCAGCTTGCAGACCTACTCACCAAGCCTCTTTGGCGGATCACGTTCCTTGGACTCTGCTCCAGGATTGGGATGGTCCAGCCTTCCCACAAGACAACGCACAAGACTTAGGGGGAGAATGATGAATAAGCCTTTGTACTGTTGGTCTTTGTGGGGCTGTGTCCTTTGTGGGTCCTTGTGGGGCTGTAGCAAGGACAGGCAGTTAGGAGCAGCAAGCATCAAGCATCCTTGACTGCTTTTAGGCAGCATCTTAGACTAGCATCTTGGACTAGCATTTAGCATATTCTTGGCTGGCTAGCAGCCTATAAATATGTATCCCCAACCCCTGTGGTTGGCATGGCATTTGTGTGTGAGTTTGTGGAGAAATAAAACCAGAAAATTGCCCCAACTCCTAGTGTCATCCCCTCTCTTCAATGAGAGTAAATCTAGAGATCCTATCAATCTGCTTCATAAACTGCAATGGCTAATGGTTCAACTTCTAGATAACAATATTTGGCACGATATAAGCCTGAATTATACTCAGAATGCCATTCACTTCCGTATCTAAGCCTCATTTATTCGCTGAAATTGCTGATGACTTTAGCCCTGCACTCTTGCTTCAGTTTTGAATCTTTTTTCCACAGCTTCAAAAGCATCTGGCTTCAAAAGATCACCCTTACCATAAATTCAGTACTGGTAAGAAAATCATGATGTTCACACCGTGCTAATACTCATCCACCTCATTGTTACTGTTGTTTCTGTATTTCTGTACTACTCAGGATGTAAAACAACAGGATGTTTCTTTTGTTGTGTTTTCACCTATAACTATATCTATCAGATGCAGAGATCACATTTTAAATTCACGTCAAAAGAATGTTAAATAATTAAATTGGTCATGCATATATATGTTTATATCTTGCTGTGCATCCCTAAAAAAAGCTTCTTGTGGACTTTGAATCTTATTTAAAATTATGCTATCTAATACATCAGGAAGTTGGGAAACATTGGAGACTAAACCAAAAGAGAGGGGCTTGGACATCAGACTTGAACTTCTCAAGTTTTACGAGAAATATTCAGCAAATCTTATGCACCTCGTTGTTTATGGAAAGGGTAAATATTACAGGTAGTCAATTCTGGCATACCTAAACCTGTTTGTTACTGATAATAAAATGATTTTGTAGAGAGTCTTGATTGCATTCAAAGCTTAGTCGAAAGCTTGTTTAGTACCGTCAAAAACACTGACCAGAGAAGCTTCAAATGTCCAAGTCAACCTCTTGCAGCAGAACATTTGCAGGTAATTTCAAACAAACACCAATACACCTAATAAAATAAAAGAATGGCAAATGATTTTGGAATTTAGCATATTTTCTTCGTTTTCATGCAGCTTCTTGTTAAAGCAATCCCGATAACAGAAGGCGACTACCTAAAAATATCGTGGCCAGTTACACCTGACATCCAGTTTTACAAAGAAGGTCCTTGCCGTTATCTCGGCCATCTCATTGGGCATGAAGGCGAGGGATCCATCTTCCATATTATAAAGGAATTAGGCAAGTTTATTTTCAACAGTATATTGTTGTAAATATTCTTTTGTTGGCATTATCTGCTCAAACATTGATCCTTGTTTAATTTCTTGTGTCAACTTTGTGATCTCTGACATGTCCATTTTTCACTACATTAGGATGGGCCATGGACTTGTCCGCTGGCTCTGGCAGTGACAGCACTGAATATTCGTTTTTCTCAGTAAGCATGAGGCTCACTGATTCTGGCCATGGTAAGTTTCCATCTTCATTCTGTTCTCTTGGAAGTGAAACGGCCATTTCATTTTGTGATTTTAAGCATATTTCGGTATTATTTTGCAAGTACCTTATGTGCACATACAATGATTTCAGAACACATGGAAGATATCATTGGATTGGTCTTCAAATACCTCCACCTATTAAAAGAAGATGGTATCCACGAATGGATATTTGATGAGGTAATTGACAGACGCATCATTTTATAATCATCATGCGAAGTTATTTGATGGATTATGATTCTAATATGCAGTTACGTTCATTATTTAATGAACATTGTACCCGTGGACTCTGATGTGTAACAAAACAAGATCATTGGGTTTAACTTTTATTACCCAAGGTTGTTTGTTGCCACAATTCGTAATGTGAATTTTTTGTGCATGTCTTAAGCATAGTGGCAAGCATTGCATTAAGTTACACATATGTACATGCTAACATGTTTATTATTATCTAGCTTGTGTCAGTAAGTGAAACGGAATTCCACTATCAAGACAAAGTTCATCCAATCAGCTATGTGACAGATACTGTCTCAAGCATGCGGGTACATTTCTCTAAGCTCATTACATATTTCAGCAGTTACAAATCCTTGTAGTCAATAATTTTTAATGCTGAATTCTGATATATATCTTGGGGAGATGTTTGATGAATGAAAATTTCAAGTACCAAATACTCTAACATCTAGGATTTCAACGGGTCCAGAATCTGTTGAACTGCACCTTTTTTCCGTGCTTCAGTACTGTCTTGTTTCTTCTATTTGAAATACTTGCAAACTGGCTTGCAGTTATTTCCACCAGAGGAATGGCTGGTTGGAGCATCATTGCCATCGAAGTACACACCAAGTAGAATAAATACGATACTCGATGAATTGTCACCTGAAAGAGTAAGGTATGCTTACACAGTGTGCATGAGTGCTTTGATTATTCCTGCTTCCATATGCATCGTATCTTCAATGCCAACATATAAAGGCACATATGCAGATGTCTGGCGTTAGAAAATTGCTAGCTGATACTGTGACTCATCAATAAAGAATTGGGCACGGCCTTACTTCATATCATGAACTTACTATTTTGCTGATAAGTCTATGCATCAAAGCTAAGCTAACTATCATGCATTTATTCTTACTATGCAATGCTATTCTATCTCTAGAATACTCTGTGAGTCTAAAAAGTTTGAAGGATCCACTGATTGTGCTGAGCCATGGTACGATACATCATATTCTGCTGAGAACATCACTCCTTACATGATACAGGTTTCCCCCACCTCCCCGCCCCCAACGTGCACATACAGACACTAATCTGATGTTCAAAAGTTTATTTTATTTTAAATCTTATGCCTCTGTTTCCCAGCAATGGATTCAAAAAGCTCCTACTGAGATGCTCCATCTCCCAAAGCCTAACATTTTCATTCCAAAGGATTTATCTCTGAAAGAAGTGCAGGACAAGGTAAAATTTGGAGCTACTTATACGTTCTGTGTTCATATTAGCGCACCTTGTATGAATCTTTCTAAGACTTCAAATAATCACATAGTATATTAATTTTGATAAAACATAACTGTCTCACCAGGTTATATTTCCGACAGTATTAAGGAAGACACCGCTTTCACGGCTGTGGTATAAGCCCGACATGCTGTTCTTCACTCCGAAGGTTTACATTATAATTGATTTCCACTGCCCAATGTCAAGCGACTCCCCCGAAGCAGCAGTATCTATAAGTCTGTTTGTTGATCTGTTAGCCGATTACTTGAATGCTTATGGTAAGAATTAATTCTGATATCATTTGAAGAAAATATTTTACCATATCGATAGTCCATCAGGGGATTGCTCCCTCCAACTTTAAGTCCAAATATACACTCTCAATTATTTTGTTCCTTTTGCAGCTTATGATGCTCAACTTGCGGGTTTATTTTATTCGATATATCTTACTTCTACTGGATTTCAGGTTCTGTTCTATTACCATGTTCCTTCCTGTTTCCTAGGGTGTTCCAGACAGATGCATTGCTCTTTTCATGCTGTATGTATGTGGTTCGAATTCCAATTCAATTATTTACCTGTCTATTTTTGAAGGTCTCCCTAGGTGGTTATAATGACAAGATGAGAGTTCTTTTGCATGCCATAATGAAGCAGATAGTGAACTTTGAAGTTAAACCGAACAGGTTTTCTGCCCTGAAGGTGAGATGTGATCCTCGGGTTTCCCTGTCAGTTTTCAACTTTTCATAATTTTACATGGGCTCATTTATATGTATCTGAGGGGTTCACGCACATAATATGATTGTTTGCTTGCGTCTTTTGCAACATACTCGTTCGAAGTTTTTTGTGGCAACCCCTTACCAAACACGTAGCTAAATAAAAAAGATTTTGGAGTCTACAGATTCATTTTCAAGTACATTAATCTAGATATATACCTAGAAAGTCAAAATTTTATGAAAAATCACAATTGTTCAGACTCAGAATTGTGCTTATATTGTAATCCAGTATAATCTTAATAATAATATACCAGTTAGGATTTGTTTATTTTATCACCAGTAGCACATTCTGTGGGACGGTCAAACTCAGTATAATTGCATGGTATAACTTAGTGACATTTCGTTAGGTGCAGTTATCATGACGTAATGATTATGATAAAACTAGCACGCAAGGGTTTGACCCTTTTGGGTGAAGCAAGTAATGAAAGCCCAAAGGAGGTGCTACTAATGCGTGCTTATTATCCCAACTGGGGTTTTGCCTTGCAGCAAATTTTGGGCAGGATGTTGCAAAATTTACTTATCAAGTTGCAGTCATACTACGGATCCTCGTGATGGTCGATTTCAGATTATGAAATATTCTTTCCTTCAGATTCTTAATTGGTGATTTTTTTCATGGCTAACTTTTTACCAACATCTTACCATCACAGGAAACTTCTGTTAAGGACTACCAAAATTTTAACTTCAGACAACCCTATTCTCAAGCTTCATACTATCTCTCATTAATATTGGAGGAGAAAAAATGGCCATTGGTCGAGAAACTTCAAGCTCTTTCTACGCTTGAGGCGGACTCTCTGGCGAAGTTTGTTCCGCACTTGCTATCGAAGACATATTTGGAATGCTATATTCAAGGTTTGGTAAATTTCATGTTAATCACCGAAATGTATTTCCAAGTACTGGAAAGCAAAGCCAATAATGCTAATCATTAAAACTTCCTGTAGGGAACATTGAACCAGGTGAGGCTGAGTCTATTGTCCAGGAGATTGAAGATACTATATTTAATACTCCCAATTCTTTATTCAAATCCATGTCTCCATCACAATATCTGATCAAAAGGGTTATCATGCTTGAAAATGAGTTAAAATGCTACTACCAAATCGAGGGATTAAATCCGAAGAATGAGAATTCATCGATTGTCCAGTATATTCAGGTATAGCCCCCCTCCCCTTAATTTAATGCAGCTAATGTTATCCAAAGTGACTTCCTGTCAGAAATAAGTACCTTCTAATGTTTGTTGCAAAACTAATGATCACCCAACCTGTCATTAAACAGCGATCCTGCTTCCAACTAATTATTGGTTATGGTCAACCTAATAGTAGTTGGAACTCTGTGTGTGTGTGGGTTGGGGCAGACTAATTGAGAGTTCTACTCGTGATTGAACAATTATGTGTGGTATTGTCTTACATGCGAAATTATTGCCAATTTCTCCAACTAAAGCATAATTTGGTTTACAAGGTAGACTGGATTTATCTGAAGAATATGTAATTTGAAGTTCCTGAACAATCCACCATAACTAAATTAACTGTCCAGTGGGTAACCCTCTACATATCAACTTAGTCTTTTGTGCTAGCAAACCCTGACTGCAAGTCTGCAACCGTAATTGTTTATGGAGAGAATGTGGCATTTTTATCACAGAGGCATCCCTTATCCCTTATATTGCATCATATGTTTTTATTGGTCCACTCTAACCCAGCCAAGTGTTTTTATTAGTCCACTCACAGCCACTCGGGACTACATTTTCACTCTAACCCAGCCACTGCTACACTGCATCATACTTTTCCCAGGATTCATATACTGGATTTTAGGATGTTCATATGGACTGTGCCCTGTAAAACAACAACCTCTATCTCAAAGATTTTACTTCATTTTTGTCATTATCTATACTAAAAAAAATTGAGTTTCATGCCAAAATCATTTCTTTTGCACAATGCTTCTTTATTCTTTTAAATTATCTCTAATTCTAGGATATGTTCTGCTATTGCAACTAGCTTATGTGAGACATCATGTGACAATTGCCAGGAAAGAAAACACATATACTGTCAAATTTCTTGAAACAATGCTGAAATGAGATCAAGAATTTTGCAATAACTATTCAAATATATAAATAATAACTGGCTCCTGGATGACTAGTACTGATCATGACTGTCGACTCAGCCTTCAGTCACCAAGTCATAAGGGGACGTCTGACTGAACTAGCTAGGTGTGCAGTTTTTTTTGTTCATGCTCTGTATTTTCTTTCGCTTTGCTCTGTTATGCTAGCCTAGGCTCTTTCCTTTGCCTTTTTGGTTCTCTTTTGTATGCCTTGTGTCATCTCAACATTTTATTCTAATACAAAGCGACACACGTTTGTAATACAAAGCGACACACGTTTGGGTGCATGTTCGAGAAAAAGAAGGGACAGAAAATTAGTATACATTTATCTTTACCCTTTTGTGAAAAGAGCTAGGGCATGCTTGAGCCACCAAGTGATGATCTGAGGAGTCAATAGCATATCAAATCGGTAAAGTACAGCGGTGCGACTGAGAGTGACGTGCCTAGATGTGTAAAACATATGGCAATGTTTTTGTTCTATTAATTTCCTTAAAGAATTTTTGTTCTTAAGGAGTACTGTAATATCCAAATAAAGTAGAACTGACTCATGCAAATGCATAACGTTCTACGGCAAGAAGCATGCGAGATTACTAAGCATCATCAATATATTCAGGTCCATCAGGACGACGCCATTTCAAACATCAAACTTCAGCTGTTCTCTCAAATTGCTAGCCAGCCTGCTTTCAATCAACTGCGGACTGTTGAGCAACTTGGGTATATAGCAGGTCTTTCTCTAAGGTATAATTCTTTCAGAAGAAATCTGTAGATTTTGTTTTCGTTGATCATTTACAATCCTGGTTTATTATGAATATTCTAATCCATCAGATCTGATCGTGGAGTCTGGGCACTTGAAGTTGTTATTCAGTCCACAGTGAAGGTACAGGTTCAAAGACGAGGGTAATAAGTATGGCATACTTTTTACTGCTTTCTCCTTCTGATCTTATAATGGAATTCGTAGGATCCTTCATATCTTGATGCAAGAGTTGATGAATTCTTTAAGACGTTCGAAAGCAAAATCCATGAACTGTCTGACAAGGATTTCAAGGTTAGTGGCTTCAGTTAGCTTCAGAACTAACTGATGCACCTGTCAAATTTTATTATCTCTTTCACAGTGCACAGTACTCACGATATGATCAGTATTTGACTAAATTAGCACATCAGTGTCTTTTTCAAAAATACAAATGTATTATTGCATTGATATAGCTCATGTGGGTACTGACACGTCCTTATGACAGAGAAATGTCAAATCACTTGTTGATTCGAAACTGGAGAAATTCAAAAACTTGTGGGAGGAAGCTGACTTCTACTGGGGAGAGATTGAAGCTGGAACTCTCAAGTTTGATAGGATCGAGTCTGAGGTAAGTGATTTAGCCTCAGGCAACAATGCACAACCGCGATAAGTGAAAATTGTGTCGAATATAAAGCAAAAAGGACAGAAATGGTCAATACTAGTGTTGTGCCTTTGACCCACATTATTTGACCTGAAAATAACATATGCAGGTTGCTCTCCTAAGAGAGTTGAAGAAAGATGAATTCATCGAATTCTTTGATCAGTACATAAAAGTTGATGCACCTCAAAGGCGGACAGTAAGCGTGCAAGTCTTCAGCGGCAACCATTTGGCAGAGTTCAAGAAGGCGATCGTCGAAGCCGAGCCGCCCAAAACTTACCGGATTACTGATATATTCGGCTTCAAGCGATCAAGGCCTCTGCACCGTTCACTAAAGGGAGGTCCAGGCCGGATCACAATGGACTGACACATATTCTCTGCTACATATATTCTCTGTATCATGATGCATAGTATATAGCCTGTGCGCATGCCTGAACTAAATTTTTGATTGATTTTAGAATGCTCACACACGATCACACGATTGCACATTGCTATTCTTCATGTATGGAGTAACCATGTGATGCTATTTTCTTAACAAATCTACCAGCTGTAAAAATTCAAACTGTAGTAACCATGTGATGCTATTCTTCATGTATGGAGTAACAAATTTACTGATGTTGGGTTGATTATTTTAATGGTTGCGCCGTGCGCCAAGCCTTGGCATTGATTTAAAATTACAATTATGAGAGAACCCTTGTTAGTATTTGTAGGTCTCTGGTTTGATATCAATGTCATCTTTTTATGGTTGCCTAAAGAAAGTACAAAACTGTGTCATGAAAGAAAAAGGATTTTGAAGTCCTCGAAGATTTACTCGTTCTTTTAGACTTTATTTTATACTATCTGAAGACAATTCTTGTATCTCTACGACTCTCCCATGTACTATTCGCCTGCAATAAATAAATATACCATGATTGTAAAAAAAAAGAATATTGCGAGCTGTCTCATCCAAAAAGTCCATGCATAATTTAATTTGCGTCATGGCTAGCTTGATTCTTGTTTGTAATCTTGTACTCCCTCCGTTCAGAAATATAAGACATTTTAGCTTTGTGAAACAAATGTATCTAGATGTCTTTCAGTGTATAGATTCACTCCGAATCTATACACAAAAGTTATCTAGATACATTCGCTTCACGAAGCTAAAACGTCTTAGAGGGAGGGAGTAGAAGATTGTCTAAGTTGTACAAGAGTTGCCACCGAAATACTTTTACTATAATCAAATAATAAGTTCACTAAAGTCACGATACAATTGCGATTTTAGTTTTCAAGTAATGCTTATGTTAGTTTTCTCATCTTATTGTGACAAAACATTTTAACCATGTATCCTCTCCCGACCCTCTTGTCGCCCACCTCCAGGGAAAACCCCCATATCGCCGCTGCCACCCCCTCCCCTCTTCTCCCCTTCCTCACCACTCTTGGAGGCTGCCTTCGGCGAAGCCTAGCCGCCGATGAAGGGAGGGTCAAGGTCTCTATTTGGTCGGCTTAAGGCCCTTCCATGGAACACGAGCGGATGCGATGGTGCGGCGTGGGGGTCGGCAGCGATAGGCCGCCGGCTGTGGAGGCGGATCCTTGGTTGGCGCGTCGGGATCTTCTCCCTGCCGACGACGGCGGTTGGTGTGGTGGCGGCCTCCTTGTCTTGGTCATAACTGTGGCGTGTGGGTTGGAGTTGAGGTGAGGGGGCGGCCGGTGAGAGCCGGGCTCTGATGTGGAACCGGCGATGGCGGCGTCTTCCGATGTCATGACCTGTTGGAGATATGTCGAAGAGGCAATAATGAAATGGTTATTATTATATATTTGTGTTTATGATAAATGTTTACATCCCATGCTATAACTGTATCAACCGGAAACAGTAATACTTGTGTGTTTTATAAACATAAAAGAGTCCCTAGTAAGCCTCTTGTTGATGTTGGAGATATGCCCTAGAGGCAATAATAAAAGTGGTTATTATTATATCTTTGTGTTTATGATAAAGGTTTACATTCAATGCTATAATAGTATTAACCGGAAACATTAATACTTGTGTGATTTGTAAACTAAATTAGAGTCCCTGGTAAAGCCTCTTTATAATACTAGCTTGTTGGTTAATAGATGATCGTGGTTTCTCGATCATGAACATTGAGATGTTATTAACAACAAGATCATATCATTAGGAGAATGGTATGATGGACATACTCCTATAGATAAGCGTAGCATTAAGATCAAGTCATTTCAATAGTTCATTTGCTATAAGCTTTCTGATACATAGTAACCTAATTCCTTCGACCATGAGATCATGCTAATCACCATCACCGGAAGGATGCTTTGATGACATCAAACACCACATCGTAATCGGGTGGCTATAAAGGTGGCATTGAGTGTTCGGAAAGTATGTGTTGAGGCACATGGATCAAGAGTGGGATTTGTCCATCCATATGACGGATAGATATACTCTGGGCCCTCTCGGTGGAATGTCATCCAATTGGCTTGCAAGCATGTGACTGGCTCACAAGGGATCACATATCACGGGAACGAGAAAAGAGTACTTATCGGTAACGAGGTTGAACTAGGTATGCAGAGATACCGACGATCAAACCTCGGATAAGTAAACTATCGTGAGACAAAGAGAAATTGGTATCGTATGTAAGTGGTTCATTCGATCACAAAGTAATCGTAGAAATATGTGGGAGCCATATGAATTTCCAGATTCCTCTATTGGTTATTGATCAGAGAAGTGTCTCGGTCATGTCCGCATAATTCACGAACCGTAGGGAGACACACTTAAGGATTCGATGTTGTTTAGTAGATATGGAATGTAAGTAGGGATACCGAATGTTGTTCGGAGTCACGGATGGGATATGGGATATCACGAGGAGAGCCGGAATAGTCCGTAGAATAAGATTCATATAAGGAAAGTCCGATTCTGGAGTTTGGGAATGATTTCGATGTTTTCATCGGAGAGGTTCTAGAAGGGTCTAGAAGGTTCACCAGACCAGAAGGGGAATGGTCCATGAATGTGTCATGGGTAAGTGGAATGATTGGATCATGTCCTAAGTCACTTTGGTTGGGCATTTGTGAGAGAGAAATAAAGCTCTAAATTGGAAGTCAAAAGGGAGGTTTGAAAAGTCAAACTGGAACAATGGTTTTCTAGTGGAAGAAGGAAAGAGTCCTTCCTTCTATCCAACTTGGGTTTGGGTATGGATTCAAACTCCCCTCTCCCAAGCCTCCCTCCCTCTCATAAATAGAGGGGGAGGGCTACCCCAAAGAACACAAGAGCCAGCACTCCACCCGTGTCGTGCCGCTGCCGCCTCGCACCGTCGCCGCCACCCTAGCCGCCGCCGACACCTCCTCCTCCTCCTCCCGGCCTTCTAAACCCTAGATCGCCGGGAAACCCTAGATGCACCATAACTCGCACCGGCTTAGGCGAAGCCCTGCGGGATCTTCCCTCTACTTCCGACACCACGCCGTCGTGCTACAGGAATCGCGAGGGGAGAACTATAACCTCCGCTGCCTGCTGGAACAAGGGAGAGGAAGGTCTTCATCGAGTATCAACGCAGGACCGATCAAGGAAGCGCCGCTTAACGCAGGTCGAAGGATCTTTTACGCGATCTTGAGATCGGCAAGTGTACGACTACATCACCCATAAGAATCTTCTCTCGTTAACCGCTTTGGAATCTTCGAGGGTGAGTGCTCCTATCGACTCGTTGCTACAATCTAGTAGATAGATCTTGGCTTGTTTATGTGCATGCGGTAGAAATTTTTTCTTTTCCATGCTACGAACCCCTACAGTGGTATCAGAGCCGTGTCTATATGTAGATCTGTTGCACGAGTAGAACACAATGGTTATTATGGGCGTTGATGCTTTTGTTGTCGATTGCTTATTGTGTACTTTGCATCTTGCGGGATGGTGGGATGAAGCGGCCCGGGCTAACCTTACATGACATCGTTCATGAGACTTGCTCCACGCTTGACATACAACTTGTATTGCATAAGTGGCTTTGCGGGTGCCTGTTTCTCCCAACATAGTTAAGATTCAATTTACAACGAGTGATTGACAATACTAGTATCAACGTTGTGGTTCTTGTTCGTAAGTTAGAACGACACTTATTGAAAGGCCTAAACCACGTAAAACATGCAAAGAAAATTAGAGGCGTCTAACTTTGTTTTGCAGGGGTGTGATGTGATGTGATATGGCCATGATTGTGATTATATATGATGTATGCAATGTTACTTATTGTAAGTCGGCAACCGGCAGGAGCCATATGGTTGTCTTTTAATTCCGTTAAGACCTGCATGTCTATTCAAAGTAGTTGTAATAGTTGATGCTGGTGGACGACAACCATGAAGCGGCACCATCGACCTTGACGCCATACCGGTGATGATGGAGATCATGTTCGTGCTTGAAGATGGGATCGGAAGCACAAGAAGAAAGGACATATCATATCACATATTATGAACTGCATGTGATGTTAATCCTTTCATGCATCTTGTATTGCTTAGTTCGCGATGGTAGCATTATAAGATGATCCCTCAAGCACAAAATTTCAAGTTATAAAGTGTTCATCCTTAGTAAGCACCGTTGATAAAGCTTGTTGTTTCGAAGCACCACGTGATGATCGGGTGTGTTAGATTCTGCGAGTGTATACAACGTGAGCAAGCCAGATTTGCTCATGCAGAAGCTAAGGTTTGATCTTGATGAGCCTAGAATGTACAGACATGGTCCTGGAACACGGATCACCAAAAGGTAAAGCATGAGTCATATAGTAGATATGATGAACATGTTGATTGTTCTCCATTGAAGCTATATCAACTCTCATGATGATCGGTTTTGATGTGGTGGATTTGGTTTGTGTGATCACTAAAACAATGTGAGGGATATTGTTTTGAGTGGGAGTTCACCTAGATTAACTATTAATTAGAACTCAATTTGTCATGAAATTAGTCTAAACTATTGCAAATATGTTGTAGATCAATGGCGGCCCCTACCATCAATTTTAATGCGTTCCTATAGAAAGAAAAGTTGAAAAACAATGTAAGAAACTTCGCGGATTGGTTCCACAATTTGAGGATTGTCCTCAATGCTGGTAATTTGACCTATGTCGGATGCACCAGGGTGACCAGCTTGATGCTACCGATGAGGTAAAGAATGTTTTCCTCGCCGGAAGAATCAAGATTCAGCTCAATGTGCTATCTTGTATGGTTTGGAATCGGAGCTTTAGAAAAGGTTTGAGAACCATGACCCACATGATATTGTCCGTGAACTCAAAATGATATTTGAGGCTCACGCGGCAGTTGAGAGTTATGAGGCTTCTGAAAAGTTCTTTAACTGCAAGATGGAAGAGGGCAGCTCCGTCAGTGAGCACGTGCTTAAGATGTCTGGGCATGCAAGCAAGCTTCAAAGCTTGGGTATAGTGATTCCTAATGCTTTGGGGATTCACCGTGTCCTCCAATCACTACCACCAAGTTACAAGAACTTTGTGATGAACTACAATATGCAAAACATGGACAAGTCGTTGCCCGAACTCTTCTCCATGTTAAAGTCTGCAGAAGTGGAGATGAAGAAAGAGCACCAAGTGTTGTTGGTCAATAAGACCACCAAATTCAACAAGCAAGGCAAGTCTAAAAGGGGAAACTTCAAGAAGGGCGGTAGGAAGTTACCGCGCCGGCGAAGAAGACCAAGGCTGGGCCTAAGCCTAATACTGAGTGCTTTTACTGCAAGGGAGAAGGTAACTGGAAGTGGAATTACCCTAAGTACTTGGCGGATTTGAAGAACGACAACATCAAGAAGAAAGGTATATCCGATATATATGTTATTGATGTGTATCTCACTAGTACTCGTAGTAGTGCCTGGGTATTTGATACTGGTTCGGTTGCTCATATTTGTAACTCAAACAGTGTGCGTAATAGATGTAGCTAGCGAAGAACGAGGTGACGATGCGCATTGGAAATCGATCAAAGGTTGATGTGATCGCGGTCGGCACGCTACCTCTTCATCTACCATCGGGATTAGTTTTATACTTAAATAATTGTTATTTGGTGCCTGTGTTGAGCATGAACATTATATCCGGATCATTTTTATTGCGAGATGGTTACTTGTTTAAGTCCGAGAATAATGGTTGTTCGATTTATATGAGTAATATGTTTTATGCACATGCACCTTTGATAGATGGTCTATTCTTATTGAATCTCGATTGTGGAAATTCACACATTAATAACATTGAAGCTAAACGTTTGAAATTGAGCGATAACTCGACCTATATGTGGCAATCGCTGCCTTGGTCATATTGGAGTGAAGCGTATAAAGAAACTCCATTCCGATGGACTTCTTGAATCACTTGATTTCGAATCACTTGAAAGATGCGAAGCATGTCTGATGGGTAAAATGACAAAGACTCCATTTCCTGGTATGATGGAGCAAGCTATGGACTTATTGGAAATCATACATACCGATGTGCGTGGCCCAATGAGTGTAGCATCGCGCGGTGGTTATCGTTATGTTCTTACCTTCACGGACGATTTGAGTAGATATGGGTATATCTATTTCATGAAACATAAGTCCGAAACTTTCGAGAGGTTTAAGGAATTTCAAAGTGAGGTAGAGAATCAACGTAACAAGAAGATTAAATTTCTACGATCTGATCATGGAGGTGAATATCTAAGTTATGAGTTTGGCGAGCATTTGAAGAAATGATGAATACTTTCACAATTGACACCGTCGGGAACACCACAACGTAATGGTGTGTCCGAACGTCGTAATCGAACTCTCTTAGATATGGTTCGTTCTATGATGTCACTTACAGATTTACCGCTATCGTTTTGGGGTTATGCATTAGAAACAACCGCATTCACTTTAAATAGGGCACCATCTAAATCCATTGAAACGACACCGTATGAATTATGGTTTGGGAAGAAACCTAAATTGTCGTTCCTTAAAGTTTGGGGTTGCGAAGCTTATGTAAAGAAGTTATAGCCTGACAAGCTTGAACCCAAAGCGGAAAAATGCGTCTCATAGGATACCCAAAGGAAACTATTGGGTATACCTTCTATCATAGACCCGAGGGCAAAATCTTTGTTTCCAAGAATGGACCCTTTCTAGAGAAGGAGTTTCTCTTGAAAGAAGTGACTGGAAGGAAAGTAGAACTCGATGAGGTTGTTGAACCTTCTATCGGACTTGAGAGTAGCACAGCACCGGAAGTAGTTCCTGTGGCGCCTACACCAATAAGAGAGGAAGCTAATGATGTTGATCATGAAACTTTAGTTGAAGTTGCTACGGAACCTCGCAGGTCAACGAGAACTCGTACCACTCCTGATTGGTATGATCCCGTTATGAGTGTCATGTTGGTGGACAACACCGATGACCCCGTGAAATATGAGGAAGCAATGATGAGCCCAGATTCCAATAAATGGCAAGAAGCCATGAAATCGGAGATTGGATCCATGTACGAAAACCAAGTATGGACTTTGGTGGACTTACCGAATGGCCGGAAGGCTATCGAGAACAAATGGATTTTCAAGAAGAAAACATATGCTGATGGTAATGTTAATGTCTATAAAGCTCGACTTGTTGCAAAAGGGTTTCGACAAATTCAAGGAGTTGACTACGATGAGACTTTATCACCGGTAGCGAAGCTAAAGTCTGTGAGAATTTTGTTAGCAATCGCTGCATATTATGATTATGAGATATGGCAGATGGATGTCAAAACGACGTTCCTCAATGGAGACATTGATGAAGAGTTGTATATGGTACAACCCAAAGGTTTTGTCGATCCTAAAGATGCTAACAAGGTATGCAAACTTCAACGATCCATTTATGGATTGAAGCAAGCATCCCGGAGTTGGAATCAACGTTTTGATAAGGTAATCAAAAGTTTTAGTTTTATACAAACTTATGGAGAAACTTGTATTTACAAGAAAGTGAGTGGGAGCTCTGTAGCATTCTTAATACTATATGTAGATGACATATTGTTGATTGGGAATGATGTAGACCTTCTTAATAGTGTCAAGGATTGTTTGAATAATAGTTTTTCAATGAAAGATCTTGGCGAAGCAGCTTACATATTAGGCATAAAGATTTATAGAGATAGATCGAAACGCCAAATATCATTGTCACAGAGTACATATTTGGACAAAGTTCTAAAGAGGTTTGGAATGGAAGATAGCAAGAAAGGGTTCTTGCCCATGTTGCCCAATACGACCTTGAGTAAAACTCAAAGTCCTGCAACGACAGAAGATAGAGAAAGGATGAGTAAGACTCCCTATGCCTCAGCCATAGGATCTCTTATGTATGCCATGCTATGTACTAAACCCGACATTGCATATGTTGTTAGTTTGACTAGCATATATCAAAGTGATTCAGGAGTGGATCATTGGACATCGGTCAAAAACATCCTTAAGTACTTGAGAAGAACTAAGGATATGGTTCTTCCTTATGGGGGTGATGAACAGCTCGTTGTTAATGGTTACACCGATGCTAGTTGGAACACCGATCCGGATGATTCTAAATCTCAATCTGGATATGTATTTACTTTGAATGGTGCAGCAGTTAGCTGGAGGAGTGCAAAGAAAAGCGTTGTGGCGAGATCTTTAACTGAATTGGAATACACAGCTGTTTCGGAGGCTTCACAAGAGGCGATATGGATGAAGGAGTTCATTACAGAGCTCGATGTGGTTTTAAGTGCGCTTGACCCAATGTCTATTGTGATAACATGGGCGCCATAGCTAATGCGCAAGAACCAAGGTCACACAAGAAGCTGAAGCACATCAAGCTACGTTTTCACGCTATTCGAGAGCATGTCCAAGATGGTGACATAAAGATTTGCAAAGTACACACAGATCTGAATGTGGCGGATCCGTTGACTAAACCTCTCCCAAGGGCAAAACATGACCAGCACCAAACCGCCATGGGTGTTCGGTATATTACCATGTAATCTAGATTAGTTGACTCTAGTGCAAGTGGGAGACTGTTGGAGATATTCCCCAGAGGCAATAATAAAAGTGGTTATTATTATATCTTTGTGTTTATGATAAATGTTTACATTCATGCTATAACAGTATTAACCGGAAACATTAATACTTCTGTGATTTGTAAACTAAATTAGAGTCCCTAGTAAAGCCTCTTTGTAATACTAGCTTGTTGGTTAATAGATGATCGTGGTTTCCTGATCATGAACATTGAGATGTTGTTAACAACAAGATCATATCATTAGGAGAATGGTATGATGGACATACTCCTATAGATAAGTGTAGCATTAAGATCAAGTCATTTCACTAGTTCATTTGCTATAAGCTTTCTGATACATAGTAACCTAATTCCTTCGACCATGAGATCATGCTAATCACCATCACTAGAAGGATGCTTTGGTGACATCAATCACCACACCGTAACTGAGTGGCTATAAAGGTGGCATTGAGTGTTCGGAAAGTATGTGTTGAGGCACATGGATCAAGAGTGGGCTTTGTCCATCCATATGATGGATAGATATACTCTGGGCCCTCTCGGTGGAATGTCATCCAATTGTCTTGCAAGCATGTGACTGGCTCACAAGGGATCACATATCACGGGAACGAGAAAAGAGTACTTATCGGTAACGAGGTTGAACTAGGTATGCAGAGATACCGACGATCAAACCTCGGATAAGTAAACTATCACGAGACAAAGGGAAATTGGTATCGTATGTAAGTGGTTCATTCGATCACAAAGTAATCGTAGAAATATGTGGGACCCATATGAATTTCCAGATTCCTCTATTGGTTATTGATCGGAGAAGTGTCTCGGTCATGTCCGCATAATTCACGAACCGTAGGGAGACACACTTAAGGATTCGATGTTGTTTAGTAGATATGGAATGTAAGTAGGGATACCGAATGTTGTTCGGAGTCTCGGATGGGATCTAGGATATCACGAGGAGAGCCGGAATAGTCCGGAGAATAAGATTCATATAAGGAAAGTCCGATTCCGAAGTTCGGGAATGATTTCTATGTTTTCATCGGAGAGGTTCTAGAAGGGTCTAGAAGGTTCACCGGACCGGCAAGGGAATGGTCCATGAATGTGTCATGGGTAAGTGGAATGATTGGATCATGTCCTAAGTCACTTTGGTTGGGCATTTGCGAGAGAGAAATAAAGCTCTAAATTGGAAGTCAAAAGGGAGGTTTGCAAAGTCAAACTGGAACAATGGTTTCCTAGTGGAAGAAGGAAAGAGTCCTTCCTTCTATCCAACTTGGGTTTGGGTATGGATTCAAACTCCCCTCTCCCAAGCCTCCCTCCCTCTCATAAATAGAGGGGGAGGGCTACCCCAAAGAACACAAGAGCTAGCCCTCCACCCATGCCTCACGTGCACCGCTAGTCAGCCATCACGCTGCTTGCCATTGCCGCCAGACGCCGCCTCCTCCCTAGCCATTGCCTACACCTCCTCCTCTCAGCCTTCTAAACCCTAGATCGCCGGGAAACCCTAGATCCACCATAACTCGCATCAGCTTAGGCGAAGCCCTGCGGGATTTTCCCTCTACTTTTGACACCATGCCGTCGTTCTGCCAGAATCGCGAGGGGAGAAATACAACCTTCGCTGCCTACTGGAACAAGGGAGAGGAAGGTCTTCATCGAGTACCGAACGTGTGACCGACTGCAGAAGCGCTGCCGGAACGCAGCGCCGAAAGGATCGTCTACGTGATCTTGAGATCGGCAAGTGTACGACTACATCACCCACGAGAATCTGCTCTCGTTAACCGCTTTGGAATCTTCGAGGGTGAGTGCTCCTATCGACTTGTTGCTACAATCTAGTAGATAGATCTTGGCTTGTTTGTGTGCATGCGGTAGATTTTTTTTGTTTTCCATGCTACGAACCCCTACAGTTGAAACTAGCTTGTTGATTAATAGATGATCATGGTTTCATGATCATGGACATTAGATGTTATTGATAACAAGATCATGTTATTAGGAGAATGATATGATGGACACACTCCTATAGTAAGCGTAGCGTAAGATCAAGTCATTTAGAGTTTGTTTGCTACAAGCTTTCAAACACATAGTAACCTAATCCTTCTACCATGATATCATGTTAATTACCATTGCCGGATGGATGCTTTGATGACATCAAACACCACTTCCGTAACTGGGTGGTTATAAAGGTGTCATTAGGTATTCTGAAAGTATTTGTTGAGGCACATGGATCAAGAGTAGGATTTGTCCATCCACGAATATATATACTCTGGGCCCTCTCGGTGGAATATCATCTAATTTGCTTGCAAGCATGTGACTAGGTCACAGGGGATGTCATATCATGGAACGAGTAAAGAGTACTTATCGGTAATGAGGTTGAAATAGGTATAGAGATATCGACGATCAAACCTCGCATAAGTAAAGTACCGCGCGACAAAGGGAATCGGTATCATATGTAAATGATTCATTCGATCATGAAGTAATCGTAGAAATATGTGGGAGCCATATGAATTTCTAGATTCCTCTATTGGTTATTGATCGGAGAAGTTTCTCGATCATGTCTGCATAATTCACGAACCGTAGGGAGACATACTTAAGGATTCAATGTTGTTTAGTAGATATGGAAATGATTTGGAGACCGAATGTTGTTCGGAGACTTGGATTGGATCTGGGACATCACGAGGAGATCCGAAATGGTCCGGAGAATATGATTCATATAAGGAAAGTCAATTTCTAGGGTTCGGAAATGTTTTCGGTGTTTTCACTAGAAGCTTCTAGAAGGTTCTGGAAGGTCCACCACCCCGGAGGGGGGGTACATGAATGTTCCATGCCAATGTGGAATGGTTGCATCATACCCTAGGTCACTTGGCTGAGCAATGGGAAGAGAAATAATCAAACTCTAGTTTGAATAGTCAAACTCCAATTTGAAAGTCAAATCCCAACATTGAAAGTCAAAGCCTAGTGGAGGGAGGAAAGGAAACCTAGAAGCAAGAGATTTCCCTCTCCCTCCTTGCTGCCGGCCACCAAGGGGAGTTAGGGGAGGACTCAGTCTCCCCTAGCCGCCTCTCCCACCCATAAAAGGAGAGGGTGGGGCGCCCCCTTGGCCATCATCCCAAACCCTAGGTCACCGCCTGCCCTCCTTGCCGCCGGCGCCATAGCTCCTCTAAACCGCCGCCCCCTAGCCCTAGCCCTAGCCATCGGCACCACCTCCTCCCCTTGGTGTCTAAACCCTAGCCGTCGAGGCTCTCTCTAAATCCACCATACCAACTCCGGTTTAGGCGAAGCCCTGCAGGATCTACTCCTTCACTCCACCACCACACTGTCGTGCTGTTGGATTCACGAGGAGATCTACAACCTCCGCTACCTGCTAGAACAAGGTAGATGAAGGTCTTCATCGAGTACCGAACATGTGACCGACTACGGAAGCGTTGCCGGAACGCGGCGCTGGAAGGATCGTCTTTGAGATCTTGAGATCGACAAGTGAACAACTACATCAACCACAAGAATCCGATCTCGTTAAACGCTTGTATCTTCGAGGGTTAGTACTCTATGAACTCGTTGCATCGATCTCGTAGATTAGATCTTGGCTTTTGTGTGTTCATGCGATAGAAATTTTTTGTTTTCCATGCTACGAACCCCTACAGTGGTATTAGAGCCGTGTCTATGCGTATATTTGTTGCACGAGTAGAACACAGTGGTTATTGTGAGTGTTGATGCTTCTGTTGTCGATATCTTTTTGAGTACTTTTCATCTTGCGGGATGGTGGGATGAAGTGGGCCGGACTAACCTTACATGTCATCGTACATGAGACTTGATCCACGCTCAACACGTAACTTGCATTGCACAGGTGGCTTTGCGGGTGTCTGTCTCTACCACCATAGTGAAGATTCAATTTAAAACGGGCACTTGACAATAATTGTATAAACGTTGTGGTTCATGTTCGTAAGTTAGAATGATTCTTATGCGAAAGCCCTAGGCATGTAAAATATGCAAAGAAAATTAGAGGCGTCTAACTTGTTTTTGCAGGGCTTGTGTTGTGATGTGATATGGCCATTATTGTGATTATATATGATGTATGCAATGATCCTTATTGTAATTTGGAATCAGTAGGAGCCTTATGGTTGTCTTTAATTTTTGTTTGAGCCCTACGCGTCTATTCATCAAAGTAGTTGTAATAGTTGCTGTTGGTGGAGGACAACCATGAAGCGGTGCCATTGACCTTGACGCCACGCCGGTGATGATGGAGATCATGTCCGTGCTTGGATATGGAGATCGAAGGCACAAGAAGAAAAGTCATATCATATCACATATTATGAATTGCATGTGATGTTAATCCTTTTTATGCATCTTGTATTGCTTAGATTGCGACGGTAGCAAGATAAGATGATCCCTCTCACTAAATATCAAGTAATAAAGTGTTCTTCTTTAGCATGCACCGTTGCTAAGACTCGTCATTTCGAAGCACCATGTGCTGATCGGGTGTGATAGATTCTACGTGTGCATACAACGGGTGCAAGCCAGATTTGCACAAGCGGATACTAAGGTTAAACTTGACGAGCCTAGCATATACATATATGGTCTCGGAACACAGAATACCGAAAGGTAAATCATTAGTCATATGATTGATATGATGAACATGTTGATTGTTCGCCTTTGAAGCTACATCATCTCTCATGATGATCGGACTTGGCGTAGTGGATTTGGTTCGTGTGGTCACTAAAAAAATGTGAGGGATGTTGTTTTGAGTGGGAGTTCACCTAGCTAACATAAGTATTAAATATGAACTCAATTTATCATAAACTTAGTCTAAACTCTTTGTAAATATGTTGTATATCATGGCGGCCTCTACCATCAATTTTAATGCATTCCTAGAGAAAGAAAAGTTGAAAAACAATGGAAGTAACTTTGCGGATTGGTTTCGCAATTTGAGGATTGTCCTGAATGCTGGTTAGTTGACCTATGTGCTGGATGCACCGCTGGGTGACCCACCTCCAGTTGATGCTACCGATGAGGTGAAGAATGTTTTCCTCACTCGGAAGAATCAATACTCCATAGTTCAGTGTGCTATCTTGTATGGTTTGGAATCGGAGATTCAAAAGCGGTTTGAGAACCATGAGCCTTATGATATTATCCGTGAGCTCAAAATGACATTTGAGACTCATGCGGCAGTTGAAAGCTATGAAGCCTCTGAGAAGTTCTTTAACTACAAGATGGAAGAGGGCAGCTCTGTTAGTGATACATCGTAAACGTATCTATAATTTTTGATGTTCCATGCTTGTTTAGTATCAACTTGGTTATGTTTTGTCTACACTTTGAGGTATTTTTATACACTTTTCGGAACTAACCTATTGACAAGATGCCACAGTGCCAGTTGCATGCTTTCTGCTGTTTTTGGTTTCAGAAAGCTAAAAAATGAATATTCTCAGAATTGGACGGGACAAAAGCCAAAGTTCATATTTTCCCATAATGATACGGAAAATCGACGAGACGAAGGAGGACACCAGGGTGGCCACACCCTAGGTGGGCGCGGTCCCACCCTGGCCGCGCCCATAGGGGGGCCCTCCACCAACCTTACCTCCTTCGCCTATAAGAATCCCCCGACTCAGAAACCCTAAATCATCGACCAAAAAGCCATGAAAAGTTCCGCAGCTCCGCCGCCACCGAAGGGAAGATTCGGGGGACAGAAAGTCTCTGTTTTGGCACCCTGCCAGGACGGGGAAGTGCCCCCGGAGCCATATCCATCGATCTCCATTGCCATCTTCATCACTGAAAGGATCGTATGGGCACCTAGAGGGGGGGGTGAATAGGTGCTACTTCAAATTTTCTTCTTTTTCAAATTAAGGTTTGACAAGAAAGGTAAATTCTCTAGATAATGCAACTAAGGTGAATTTACCTATATGACAAACAAGCACTAGCTAACACGACACTAAGCAAGAACAAGTAAAGTGCGGTAAAGGATAGAAGTAACCAAAGTGGTGGACGCGGAGACACAAGGATTTTTTTCCCGTAGTTCCTTCCTTTTGAGGGGAAGTACGTCTATGTTTGGAGAGGGGGTGGTTTCAAACCACCAACGCCATGAGAGGCCTCCCTTGTTCTCCGATGAATCTCACCCCAACGGGATCGATCCACCTTCCACTATATCGGCAACCTTCAAGGTGGAAGATGACACCTTTACAACAAGTTCGGGGCACACATCCACAACTTAATTGGAGGCTCCCAAATACAAAGCAAGCTGTCAAAACAATCAAATACAAGCTTGTAAGAACCAAATCAAAGCTAGGGTTTCCAATGAAACACTAGAGCATGGGGGCACTCAAGTGAATGAGGGGGAAATGAAGATCTCTCTTGGTGAAGCTGTATATCAAGGCCTTCAACTTCGATTCTCCAAAGATCAATGACTTTGGATGGTTGGATGAAGAGATCTTGTAGATTTGGTGGCTCTAATGGAGTTTGTGTTCTTGAGCAGGTCGAGCAACTGGAGGAAGGGGATAAGGGTCTGTAGCACCCCGGTAAAACCGCTATTAGAAAAATCGCTGTGTTTTTGTTTGTTGCATCATCATGACATCATCATGCATGTTTATTCAATCCTGTATCTCAAATTAAACCGCAGGCTTTTCTATAATATTTTTGTTTGTCCAAAACTGTTTGCAGAAGTCTATTAAAACATAATAATGATAAAACTTTTTTGGGAGGAGTCGCCCGTCCAGGACAAAAGCCCAGCTAGCCAGACTACTACCCCAGTGGCCCAACCCACCTAATAAAACCCTAACCCTAATCCCCACTTCCTCCCTACAGCCGCCGCCCAACACACATTCAACGCACTCCAGTACCCACCCCACCCCGATCTGGTCAATGTGACCGAACCGTCCACTCCACCAACCCTCTCTTTCTCTCCCCGGAATTCCCTCTTTCCTGACCCCGCCCCGCAGTAGCGACCCGCTCTCCCGGGTCACTTCCGTCCGCGTGACTCCCGCTCGCAACCCCTGGCCCCACACCCGCTAGCGACCGCGTCCCCTCCACGCGACCCCGCTCCCATCTACCCCGTTCCCCGTCGTTCTCTTCTGCCTCGTTTTATCCTCTCCCCGTGAGCGCAGCTGGCCTCAAGCCCTCCCACCGCCAACGCGCCCCCTGTGGCCCTTCCTCGTCCGTTCGCCCCCGCCGTCACCTCCTCCTCGCGGACCATCTCACCGTCGTGCCTTGACGATGTCCTCCATCGCCCGAGCGCCCTTGCGCCCTGCCAGAGCTCGCCGGCCGCCCCTGTGTTCCCCTGGTGCCACCACCGCTTCCAGGCGCCCCGGCCTCGACCTTCCTCGCGCCCTACCTCGCCTTCCTCCTCCCCATCTCATCTCTGTTCCTGGCGTGGCGGCAAGCCCCAGCTCCGTCCTCGTCTGCCACCAGCTTCCCCCGACGCGGAGGTCCTCGGCGGCCACCTCTGCAAGATCAGCCAAGCCCCGGTGCAAGGTCGCCTTCTACTCCGACATGGTCGCTGGGCCTCCTTGTAGGGATTCGTAGCATGGAAAACAAAAATTTTCTATCGCATACAAACAAACAAGCCAAGATCTATCTACTAGATTGTAGCAACGAGTCGATGGAATAACTCACCCTCGAAGATTCCAAAGTGTTTAACGAGAGCGGATTCTCGTGGGTGATGTAGTCGATTTTCCTGATCTCAAGATCGCGTAGACGATCCTTCCGGCTATGCTCCGCAGCGCTCCCACAATCGGTCACATCGCTCGCATCGACGAAGACCTTCCTATCCCTTGTTCCAGCAGGCAGTGGAGGTTGTAGCACTCTCCTCGCGATTCCGGCAGCACAACGGCGTGGTACCGGAAGTAGAGGGGAGATGTCGCAGGGCTTCGCCTTAAGCCGGAGCGAGTATGGTGGACTATGAGAGAGCCCTCGACGATCTAGGGTTTAGACATGCCGAGGAGGGGGCATGCCGGTGGCTAGGGTTAGCTAGGCGGCGGCGGCGGTTTGCCCTAGGGCGGCGGTGGCAGTGGAGGTGGCGGCGCCGGCGGCTAGGGTTTAGAGGTGTAGGTGTTGGGCTGTCTAGGAGGGGAGCCCTGCCCCTCCTTTTATAGGTGGAGGGGCCGACCAAGGGGAGGGGAGTCCCTCCCCAACTCGGATTGGAGGTGGGACGGCGGTGGAGGGGAGGAACTCCTCCCCAACTCGGTTTCCACCTCCCTCTCCACTTCCCAAAAATAGCCGTTTGACTTTCAAATTGCCGTTTGACTTTTTCAAACTAGGATTTGATTAAACCCTTTATTTTGTTCAGAGATGACACCTAGTACATGATGCAATCATATCAACTTGATATAACACATTCATGTACCCTTCCCCTCCGGAGTTCCGGACATTCCGGAACCTTCTAGAACATTCCCGATGAAAACACTGAAACCATTCTCCAACTCCGAAACAGGACTTTCCTTATATGAATCTTATTCTCCGGACCATTCCGGATCTCCTCGTGATATCCCGAATCCCATTCGAGACTCCGAACAACATTCAAACTCTTTCTCATCATTCCATAACTACTCAAACAACGTCGAATCCTTAAGTGTGTCTCCCTACGGTTCGTGAATTATGCGGACATGATCGAGACACTTCTCCGAACAATAACCAATAGAGGAATCTGGAAATTCATACGGCTCCCACATATTTCTACGATTAATTTGCGATCGAATGAACCACTTACATACGATACCAATTTCCCTTTGTCTCACGATAGTTTACTTATCTGAGGTTATGATCGTCGGTATCTCTGCATACCTAGTTCAACCTCGTTACCGATAAGTACTCTTTTCTCGTTCCCGTGATATGTGATCCCTTGTGAGCCAGTCACATGCTTGCAAGCTAATTGGATGACATTTCACCGAGAGGGCCCAGAGTATATCTATCCGTCATATGGATGGACAAATCCCACTCTTGATCCATGTGTCTCAACCAATACTTTCCGAACACTCAATGCCACCTTTATAGCCACCCAGTTACGGTGTGGTGTTTGATGTCATCAAAGCATCCATCCGGTAAAGGTGATATGCATGATCTCATGGTCGAAGGAATTAGGTTACTATGTATCAGAAAGCATATAGCAATTGAACTATTAAAATGACTTGATCTTTATGCTACGCTTATCTATAGGAGTATGTCCACCATATCATTCTCCTAACGATATGATCTTGTTGTTAATAACATCTCAATGTTCATGATAGGGAAACCACAATCATTTATTAACCAACAAGCTAGTGATGTATAGAGGCTTTACTAGGGACTTCAATTTAAGTTTACAAATCACACAAGTATTAATGTTTCCTTGTTAATACTATTATAGCATGAATGTAAACATTTATCATAAACACAAAGATATAATAATAACTATATTTATTATTGCCTCTAGGGCATATCTCCAACACTCCTCGCGTCAGCTCCTCCTCAAGCATGTCATCATGCGTCGTCCTTCCCGTTGCCTTCTGCTAACCGGCATTGCGCCCCTGTGGCCAGGAGCACGTCGGCCCAAGCACTAGCAGCTTCTGCCTCACGCGCTCGTGCATCGCGGTACCCCTGCAGGTTCTGGCCGGTTCTAGGGAAGCCGACCCAAGCTGGAGTCGCACCTGTTCGTCCCTGTTGTCTTGCAGCGGACGCTCTGTGTGTTGTTTCGAATATGGATTGTCCCGGCTACTTGCCAAGATCTCTCGAAAGACCGCACACGGATGTGAACCCAAGGCTGGTGATTTAATCAATGCTTGAAGACCAACTCGAGGTTTCCTAGGCGATGACCCACAAGATCTTCGTCACGGACTCCAACACGGAGCGTCAAGGCCTTCAGCATGGAACCCTAAGGCGATGCTGCCATATCCGAAGATCTCCTTCACGGATCCGAAAGCCGTTGTGTGAAGCCTGATCCCCCCGTCGAACCCGAGACCCCCGGAGGCCAAGTTTGCCGATTCCCATGTGTGATCCCCTTTCCGAGCCCCATATTTTTATAATATATAATATAATTGTTGCATATTAAATTGTTCATGTTGCACTCATGTTTATGTGGTTTGGGGGAATTATTTGGATTCACTTTATAACTAAATATGGAGATCATATGTGGGTAAATCTAGTCTTATATTGGCTCCATTTAATTTGTGCATCGAACCGGTGACATATTTCGCCTTGTTAATACAATATTTAAAATTGCGGGGTATCTAAACAACATGAACCTAATAATTAATTGTCGGGACCCCGATTCCGCTTAATATTGACTAATTGCATCGCATCTTTGCCATGTCATACATCATACATGCATCATGCCCGATCTTCTATCGTAGTATTAAATAGTGCATCCGGTGTTTCTTCTAGTGCTTTGCTTCTTCACGGATTAGGCCTATGAGTTGATGCGAGTGTCGACCCGATCTTCGGATGAAACTTCGGCAATGTTTTTTAGGCGAGCATTCTCCCCCTTTCTACCTATCTTACTTTTATAGTCTTTATTTCCTCCTGTTGATCTATTGCTATCTGTGTTGCGATGCTCTAGTTTTCGTACCCGTGATATCCCTTGCAGCCTTATATTGCCTTGGACACATCCTATTACATGTTGTTTGGTAGATAGTTGGACTTGCGAGTCGTAGTCGCTTGCTCAGGTGCTGCGTCGCACCGTCGATCTTCCACAGTTGTTGGAGTAATGCCGCACGTTTAATGTTGGAGATGTTCATGAATTTCATTACCGTTTAATAACTAAAATTGAAGTAGGTAAATAATGCAGAGGCACAGGTGGGCAATAGATGTTATTTGGTTTTTAACCGTCCACTTGTGTCCCGTAGGACCCCGAGTACTTGATACCTGTTCTTTGAATATTCGCACTATCCGCATGTGGGACCATGAATCCCCCTAACCCTAGCTTGAGTCAGATTTAATTTCTTGGGGCCACAATGTAGTTTGGGGCTTTATTATCCTGTACTTATGCAATGATTATGCCATGATTTACTGCTTTATTTACTATTGCGCGTGGAGCGCTTGTACTGTTTTGGAACCCCGTGCCACGTTTTCGCGGTATCGACAATCCCAGTCACACTTTCGGGTTCCCAGTCGTTTACATCTGTCGTCACGAACCTCCGGGTCCGTTTCGGAGCCGGCTAACTTCTTCGCGGGTAGCTTAGTGGGGTGGCCCACTGAAATCTTATATGAATCTTGGGAATGTTCTGTTGTGATGCCTCGTTGAGTGTTCATTTGGTTTTTTCCGAGGTTGATCGTGCGTGTGTTGCTATTTGTGCCCCCTGCAGGGTAAAACTTTCTGAAAGCCATATCCGTGGTTATGGACGACTTGGAGCACAGTATCTCGATCATAGACAACCATAACTAAAGTAGTGCTATAAATTTGACTTTATAATGACTAGTAATCATCTTCACTACAATGGAATGGCTAAATAAAAGTACCAACAACTGCTGGTTTTGGGATGCCTCATGCTATATGTACCTGACTAGTAAGTATTGCAACTACAACGGAATGGTTAACTAAAACTGCCCACTGTTTATAATATCAGGATGACTCATGGGATCTATATCTGACTAGTAATTGCCGCAACTATAACGGAATGAATAAAATGCCAACTATGTGAGTTCCTCGGTTGACTTCCTCGTTTGGTCTCGAGGGGAAATACCGGGATGGGTATGCTTGGTGATAGTTTCAGGTTGGATCAGAATAGGCCTTTCTTATCCCTATCTGATAGCCGCCAGTTGTATTGAGTCTCTATAGGTTGTTTAGTGCATGCTCCATTGTCGCTTCAATCCACCATACCTGTGTAGGCGAGGACTGCCGAATTCTAGTCTCGCCGTGTACTGGCCTCATTACTGTCCGCTCTCTTTTTTCCTTTGCCCTTTGTCGGCACCCCTTTTGTTTAAGAAGGTTTTGAGATCGACGTCGTTAGCATGGTTGACCTTCCGGCTTGGCTTGGGCAGGGTTATGGACGCCATTGGTTATTCTTCAGGGCTCGTAGCTCGATTTTCATCTTGTTCGTACTCAGACATTGTATCGTTTTCAAGGTGATTTGAATATTTGTACTGTATATCCGTATTCTTGACTCATGGAGTCGTTGTTGTATATCCGTTTTGTGGGTTCCATCGTGGACTATTGTGTAATGATATTACTTCGTTTTCCACCCACATGCAAGTGCCTGGTGGGCACCTCTGAATCGTTTCTATGCGGGTTTGGCGGGAATCGCTGAAACTTGCATATGGCCGATCCGGAGGGTGTTACAGAGTAGTATTAGAGCTCAGCAGTTACGATACCCCACTGGTCAGCCTGTAGGATAACCTAGATAATGGATGTTGTAGAGTGTCAACACTATTTTGGAAACTCGTTTGGATAGATCTGATTAGTTCTGCTTTTACTCCTTACCCTCTGCTATTCTCTTCTTACCTCTGCGTGTTTTGAATCTGTTCTCTTACCTTTTCTTCGAGTCCAGGAATTCTCGTGGGTGGGTTTCCGTCGTACCTTCAGGGTTTTGCTTCCGTCCTTTTTGTAATGGTGCTTCGACATCCGGCCTTCATGCTATCCGATGAAACTTTTGTCTGTTGTACCTTTCAGTGGACCAAAATTCACTAATTTTTTTCTTCGTAGCTTTCGATGTTTTTCAATGCGACGACTTCATATGAACCAAATTTGATGAAGATCCCGCATCACTCTTTTGTTTTCTAAACGCCGTTTGACAAGATCTTCAGTCTGAATACCGCGGGTTGGTTGCATAATCCGTATGTTCGTGTACATAGTATTGCTTTGAGTGTGGGATGGAGTCGCGACCATACCACTACTCTTATCATTCGCTTTTGTATACTGAATGGTGGATCGATGCAATTTTACCCCTTCTACAGAAGTTAGAGGTGGCCTTATCTTTTGATACCTCTACCTTCATCCTTTGTTTTCCGGAGTGTTCTCGCAACAAACGTGAGCCACACCCTTTGTTCGTGGTGTCGCCAATTTCAAGACGGAGGAAGAATCCTTGTTAGTGGTGTCGCAAGGATCTATGCGAAGTAAGAAGATTCAGACCATCGGCCTTCTTCCCCTTACCATGAGGCAGATCTCGAGGGCGAGATCCATTGTTGGTGGTGTCGAACTGTAGCACCCCGGTAAAACCGCTATTAGAAAAATCGCTATATTTTTGTTTGTTGCATCATCATGACATCATCATGCATGTTTATTCATAAAATTAATTGGCGAAAACCCTATTTTCGTTTGTCATTACTCAATCCTATATCTCAAATTAAACCGCAGGCTTTTCTATAATATTTTTGTTTGTCCAAAACCGTTTGCAGAAGTCTATTAAAACATAATAATAAAAATAAAACTTTTTCGGGGGGAGTCGTCTGGCCAGGCCAAAAGCCCAGCCAGCCAGACTACTACCCCCAGCCAGACTACTACCCCCAGTGGCCCAACCCACCTAATCAAACCCTAACCCTAATCCCCACTTCCTCCCCACAGCCGCCGCCAGCCAACACACATTCCACGCACGCCAGTAACCCACCCCACCCCGATCTGGTCAACGTGACCGAACCATCCACCCCACCAATCCTCTCTTTCTCTCCCGGAATTCCCTCTTTCCTGACCCCACCCTGCAGTAGTGACCCGCTCCCCTGGGTCACTTCCGTCTGCGTGACTCCCGCTTGCAACCCCTGGCCCCACGCCCGCTAGCGACCGCGTCCCCTCCACACGACCCCGCTCCCACCTACCCCGTTCCCCGTCGTTCTCCTCTGCCTCGTTTTCTCCTCTCCCCGTGAGCGCCGCCGGCCTCAGGCCCTCCCGCGGCCAGCGAGCCTCCTGCGGCCCTTCCTCGATCTTCCTCGTGCCCAACCTCGCCTTCCTCCTCCCCATCTCATCTCTGTTCCTGGCATGGCGGCAAGCCCCAGCTCCGTCCTCGTCTGCCACCAGCTTCCCCCGACGCAGAGGTCCTCGGCGGCCACCTCTGCAAGATCAGCCAAGCCCCGGTGCAAGGTCGCCTTATACTCCGACATGGTCGCTGGGCCTCCTCACGTTAGCTCCTCCTCAAGCATGTCATCATGCGCCATCCTTCCCGTTGCCTTCTGCTAACCGGCATCGTGCCCCTGTGGCCAGGAGCACGTCGGCCCAAGCACTAGCAGCTTCTGCCTCACGCGCTCGTGCATCACGGTACCCCTGCAGGTTCTGGCCGGTTCTAGGGAAGCCGACCCAAGATGGAGTCACACATGTTCGTCCCTGTTGTCTTGCAGCGGACGCTCTGTGTGTTGTTTCGGATATGGATTGTCCCGGATACTTGCCAATATCTCTCGAAAGACCGCACACGGATGTGAACCCAAGGCTGGTGATTTAATCAATGCTTGAAGACCAACTCGAGGTTTCCTAGGCGATGACACACAAGATCTTCGTCACGGACTCCAACACGGAGCGTCAAGGCCTTCGGCATGGAACCCTAAGGCGATGCCGCCATATTCGAAGATCTCCTTCACGGATCTGAAAGCCGTTGTGTGAAGCCTGATCCCCCCGTCGAACCCGAGACCCCCAAAGGCCAAGTTTGCCGATTCCCATGTGTGATCCCCTTTTCGAGCCCCATATTTTTATAATATATAATATAATTGTTGCATATTAAATTGTTCATGTTGCACTCATGTTTATGTGGTTTGGGTGCATTATGTTGATTCACCTTATAACTAAATATGGAGACCATATGCGGGTAAATCTAGTCTTATATTGGCTCCATTTAATTTGTGCATCGAACCGGTGACATATTTTTGCCTTGTTAATACAACATTTAAAATTGCGGGGTATCTAAACAACATGAACCTAATAATTAATTGTCGGGACCCCGGTTCCGCTTAATATTGACTAATTGCATCGCATCTTTGCCATGTCATACATCATACATGCATCATGCCCGCCCGATCTTCTGTCGTAGTATTAAATCGTGCATTCGGTGTTTCTTCTAGTGCTTTGCTTCTTCACGGATTAGGCCGATGAGTTGATGCGAGTGTCGACCCGATCTTCGGATGAAACTTCGGCAATGTTTTTTAGGCGAGCATTCTCCCCCTTTCTACATACTTACTTGTTTAGTCTTTATTTCCTCCTGTTGATCTATTGCTATCTGTGTTGCGATGCTCTAGTTTTCGTACCCGTGATATCCCTTGCAGCCTTATATTGCCTTGGACACATCCTATTACCTGTTGTTTGGTAGATAGTTGGACTTGCGAGTCGTAGTCGCTTGCTCAGGTGCTGCGTCGCGCCGTCGATCTTCCACAGTTGTTGGAGTAATGCCGCACGTTTAATGTTGGAGATGTTCATGACTTTAATTACCGTTTAATAACTAAAATTGAAGCAGGTAAATAATGCAGAGGAATAGGTGGGCAATAGATGTTATTTAGTTTTTAACCGTCCACTTGTGTCCCGTAGGACCCCGAGTACTTGATACCTGTTCTTTGAATATTCGCACTATCTGCATGTGGGACCATGAATCCCCCTAACCCTAGCTTGAGTCATATTTATTTTCTTGGGGCCACAAAGTAGTTTAGGGCTTTATTACTATCCTGTACTTATGCAATGATTATTCCATGCTTTATTTACTATTGCGCGTGGAGCGCCAATACTGTTTTGGAACCCCGTGCTACGTTTTTGCGGTATCGACAATCCCAGTCACATTTTCGGATTCCCAGTCATTTACAACCGTCGTCATAAACCTCTGGGTCCGTTTCGGAGACGGCCAACTTCGTCGTAGGTAGCTTAGTGGGGTGCCCCCCTGAAATCTTATATGAATCTTGCGAATGTTCTGTCGTGATACCTTGTTGGGTGTTCATTTGGTTTTTTTCGAGGTTGATCGTGCGTGTGTTGTTATTTGTGCCCCCTGCAGGGTAAAATTTTCTAAAAGCCGTGTCCGCGGTTATGGACGACTTGGAGCACAGTATCTCGATCATAGACAACCATAACTAAAGTAGTGCTATAAATTTGACTTTATAATGACTAGTAATCATCTTCACTACAATGGAATGGCTAAATAAAAGTACCAACAACTGCTGGTTTTGGGATGCCTCATGCTATATGTACCTGACTAGTAAGTATTGCAACTACAACGGAATGGTTAACTAAAACTGCCCACTGTTTATAATATCAGGATGACTCATGGGATCTATATCTGACTAGTAATTGCCGCAACTATAACGGAATGAATAAAACTGCCAACTGTGTGAGTTCCTCGGTTGACTTCCTCGTTTGGTCTCGAGGGGAAATACCAGGATGGGTATGCTTGGTGATAGTTTCAGGTTGGATCGGAATAGGCCTTTCTTATCCCTATCTGATAGCCGCTAGTTGTATTGAGTCTCTATAGGTTGTTTAGTGCATGCTCCGTTGTCGCTTCAGTCCACCATACCTGTGTAGGCGAGGACTGTCGAATTCTAGTCTCGTCGTGTACTGGCCTCAGTACTGACCGCTCTTTTTTTTTCCTTTGCCCTTTGTCGGCACCCCTTTTGTTTAAGCAGGTTTTGAGATTGACGTCGTTAGCAGGGTTACCCTTCTGGCTTGTCCTGGGCAGGGTTATGGACGCCATTGGTTATTTTTCAGGGCTCTTAGCTCGATTTGCATCTTGTCCGTACTCGGACGTTGTATCGTTTTCAAGGTGATTTGAATCTTTGTACTGTATATCCGTATTCTTTACTCATGGAGTCCTTGTTGTATATCCGTTTTGTGGGTTCCATCATGGACTATTGTGTAATGATATTACTTCGTTTTCCACCCGCACGCAAGTGCCTGGTGGGCACCTCTGAATCGTTTCTATGCGGGTTTGGCGGGAATCGCTGAAACTTGCATAGGGCCGATCCGGAGGGTGTTACAGGGTCCCTATTTATAAGCTACCCCCTCCACGAACCATTTTCTGACCGTTGGAGAAAATCTAGACCAGAGACTCCGGTCTGTACACCAGAGACTCCGGTCTGTACACAGGAGACTCCGGTCTGTACCAGAGATTCCGGCCTATCTCTGGTCTAGCCTCTGGACCACCCTTCTGATTGACCAGGGCCTGACATGAGCCAACTGAGCCGGAGACTCCGATCCTACAGCACCGGAGACTCCGGTATGAGCCCAGACCAGAGATTCCGGAGAAGCCTCCGGACCTTGCTCCGCACCCCTATATAGAATGTCCCAGCCAGATTCACAAGCCACCAATGGAGATACCATGGAGATTCCGGTCCAGCTGCACGGAGACTCCGTGAAAGGATACGGATGTCGCCTAGAGGGGGGGGTGAATAGGCGATTAAAACTTTTCCTAGAGTGGCTCAACAAATGCGGAACTAAACTAGCGTTTACTTTGTCAAGCACAACCTAGAACAACTATGGTTCACCTATGTGCACCAACAACTTATGCTAAGCAACACAAGCAACAATGTGATAGCAAGATATATATTATTTCAAGCACGAAGGCTATCACAATGTAAAGTGCATAAGTAAAGAGCTTGGGTATAGAGATAACCGAGGCACGCGGGGACAACGATATTTTATCGAGTTCCTCCCAACATGGAGTACGTCTCGTTTGGAGAGGGGGTGGTATCAAACCACCAACGCCACAAAAGGCCTCCCTTATTCTCCGGTGAATCTCACCCCAATGGGATCGATCCACGCTTCCACTATTGGTGCACTTGTCGGTGGCAACCGGAACCTCTCACAAGGTTGGGGCACTTCTCCACAACTTAATTGGAGGCTCCCAACAAACGCCACCAAGGCCACAATGCCACCAAGGCCACAACCTACAACACCAACCAACCGTCTAGGGTTCCAAGAACCCAAGAGTAAAAAGCTTCTCAACTTTCACTCACCAAATCCTTCGGGGAGAACTCAAACCGATGCACCAAATGCAATGGCAAGAACACAAGTAGTGCTCAAATCCTTCTCTCCCAAATTCCACCAAAGCTACAAAACTGTGTGGGGGAATAAGAGAGGAAGAACAATGGAGGAAATCCACAAAAGACTCCAAGATCTAGATCCCAAGATGTTCCCCTCACTTAGAGGAGAGATGGATTGGTGGGATTGTAGATCTAGATATCCTCTTTCAAATCCCTAAAGTATATGCAAGAATCAAGGGAGGGATTGAAGGGGGAGCAAGCTCAAGAGGGTCAAGAATGGAGGATAAAGCCTGTAAAACTCGAGCAAAGACATTGGGGAAGAAGAGCCCCTTTTATAGGCCCACAAATTTCTGACCATTTTCTGCCCGTTGGGGAAAAGTCAGACCAGAGACTCCGGTCTACACCGGAGACTCCGGTCTATACCGGAGATTCCGGCCAATCTCCGGACTATCCTCCGGACTGCCCATATGAATGACATGGGCCATCCATGACCCAACAAGACCGGAGACTCCGGTCTTCCAACACCAGAGACTTCGGACTGAGCCAACACCGGAGACTCCGGGGTAGCCTCAGGACCTGGCTCTGGACCCCCATACAGTATGTCCCAGCCCTGATTTTAAAGTCACCACCGGAGACAGTTCCGGAAACTCCAGACCACACCGGAGACTCCGGTCTGGACCAAATAAGAGGCAAACTTCAAATGGCGATATCTAGAGTTTGGAAACTCCGATTGACCCGAAACCAACTTTGTTGGAAAGAGGACAACAAGAGGTACCCAACAAAAAGTGAAAATATTGGATACCACCAAGAGAGAACATTTCATGTATTATAAAGTGAGATACCTCTCTTGGTGAGAAACCGAAAAACCTCAAAGATCAAAAACGCAATATGATATAAAAGGGAAATCCGTTTTTGATGAACTAGAGCTTGTTATGACTATTACCACAAGCTCTAGAACCTCATATGGATAAGATCCAAATAATGGAAGGTTTTACCTATCTCTAAAAGACAAACCGGTAAAACCTCCAAGATCAAAAACGCAATAAGATATAAAGGGGAAATCTGTTTTTGATGAACTAGGGCTTGTTATGAATATTACCACAAGCTCTAGAACCTCACATGGATAAGATCCAAATAACAACCAAGAAAGGATGATGCAAAGTATGCAAAGGTTTGAGCTCTCTCTGAACGATATGATCAAGTTACTCACTTGAGAGCCCCTCTTGATAGTACGGTTATCTATCCTATAAACCGGTCTCCCCAACTAACATCCCAAGACCGGTAATAAAGAAACCCTATCAAGATCATACCTTTGCCTTGCGCATATTCCACTTGATTATGATGCAGACGGTCTTGTCCTTCTCAAGATGGAACACCTTTCTTGATTGCTCTTGTACGCACTTGCTTGATGAAGACTTGCAAGTTACTCCCCCATACAACATGAGGAAACCTTTACTTTGACCTTGTCTTCATCGATCCATGATCACCGAGGTTGGCAAGCTTTAAGCATGAGATATTCATAGTTTTAACTCTCACATGACCAATCTGTGGATCACTCTTTGAACACCTTGGTCACCACTTGATCCTCTTCACTTTCTTCTTCTCCAAACCTTGAAGCCAACGTATGGTTCAAGCATTGCCTATGGACAATTCCTACAAGTACAACTTGATACAAGCATTAGTCCATAGAGATTGTCATTAATTACCAAAACCACACATGGGGGCCCACATGTTCTTTCACTCCGGTCTGAAACTTCCAGTACAATGTCAAGCTTTGCAGAAATCTTTCCACAGTGTGAGGGTACTTTTCACTTATCATAATAGCAACCTATGGACAGTGGCAAACTGTAAAATGATCTACTTGTTGTTAACAAACACCAAAAGTGATTATGACAATAAATGTCCTTTCAATCTCCCCCTTTTTGGTGTTCGATGACAACAAGTGATTTTTGCATGGAATAATTTGTATGAAGCTCCCCCTGACTATGTGCGATAAGGTAAACAAGTAAATCATGCAAGATAGATAGTATCAACGATAACACACATAGTTCTCACATGAGTTACAATAGTAGGTGCACAAGCACATAGTCACACACATAAACGGCAAATAACACACATGAAGTTGAAAGTTCAAATATGGCAAATGATATCTAAAAAAATGGCAAATGAAAGAAAATAAGAGCGAATCCAAAGCCCAAGCCCATGCAAATCGATGACAATGTATTCTCCCCCTTTGGCATTGAAACGACGAAAAAGAGAAAAGACCTAAGCTAGCGCTCCAGCAACTCAGTAGTCCTCGTCATCCTCGTCCTCCTCATCCTGATCCTCACCATCCTCATCAAATTCATCATCATCAGCATCATCAGGGACTGCAGGCCCTTTGCCGTGAGGGCAAGAAGAGGAGGTACCCTGGTACCCGTATCCATAGGTGACATCAGCAAAGGTCTTCTAGTCCACCAGGCTATCCTGTTGGGCATTCCATGCCCCAAACGAGAGTGTGTGGTCTGACTCTGTGGACTTCTGAGCACCATGCTCATCATTGTACTCACCCTGTCCTTCCTCATCATCCCCTTCACCTTGTTCCTTAATCTCCTTGAGGAGCTTCTTAATGCGACGGTTGCTTTGGTAGGAGGCATGTTGCTGCTTATGGATGTCTACATTCATGCAACAAAGGGTCCTCTCCCAAAAAGTGGCCTTCTTGACTCGCTCGTGTACATAGTCCCGAGTCATGGAAGGCATAGGTGCATTGGAGGCATTCTTCCTCCAAACTCTAGGTGGAGAGGGGGCCCTCTCAGTCTCAATCTCCTCATCATCATTGCCATAGCGACGCCTAGAAGCAGGCCCCATACGCCCCTTCTGCTGCAGTGAGACCAGTGCATGCTCAGTGAGATGTGGTGCTATGCCAAGTGGGGAATCATGCTCCTTGGAGTTGATGAGCCTCATAACCAAAGGTGCATATGGGGGAGACTTCTTGAAAAGAATAGCATGGAACATCTCAAAAATGAAATCCATCACATCAATAGGATCAGCATCTGCCTCTGGGCCAGCATTGTAGGTCCGGTGGGTATGATAAAGAAGGTTTGACTAGCCCACCCCTAATAGCATCGTCATTCCCAGCACTTGGTGCGATGGTATGATAGAATATCCTCAACATCAGGTTGTAGAGAGGCTTGAGTCCCTTGGGCCCCCTACAACACCCACGCTGCCATACAGAGGTGCAAGCTTCATCTTGTTCTCACCAAGAGACGTAGGGTGCATGTGCAGCCCAACTGGAGTGGATACACCATGAAAGGTCTCAAAGATGACATTGGCAAAGTCATGGAATGTAACTATGCAGCGCGTGGTGCCAGACATCCAAGTCATTGCTATGGATGAGGCAAACTTTAAAGGAATACGGTGTCCATTGTGACAAAGTGCCTCTTCTATGTGACAATGAAAGTGCCATCAATATTGCCTACAACCCGGTGGATCACACAAGGACAAAGCATATTGATATCCGTCATCACTTCATTAGGGATCATGTTGCTCGAGGTGATATTGAACTATCATATGTGCCAACCAAAGACCAACTTGCCGACATCTTCACGAAGCCACTTGATAAATCAAGGTTTTGCTATTTGAGGAATGAACTAAATATCATAGATTATAGGAGCTTGACTTGATTACCTTGCATACTCACCTATGTTTTGACCCTTATTTGGTTTACGTGTAGGCATGGATATAGGGGGAGTGCGGTTCTAATTGATTGGACTATCCCTCCCCCCATCATGCCCAAAGCAATCAAAATCATTCCTCTTAATATCATTTTGTGATATGTGAGCTTAAATGATGAGTTACGGTAATGGACCCAAGATATATCTTCGTGGTGCCAAGTCGAGTATACTCAAATATGGTGGCCTGGGCCACCACCCTCTCACATTAGAGAGGTTGGTGCTTACTCGTGTTTGTCATTTGCTTGATCCTTGTCTTCTTGGAGCTTTCCTGAACATTTTTGTGAATTTCTATGGCTCTTATTGGTTCTTCACAGTTTGATATCTCAACCCAAGCCAATTCCCTGTCTCAAACCTATCTATCTCTCATATATGTCCCCAAACACCTATCCTGGAGTTTTTGGTCGAGGAGGACCGGAGTCTCCGGTGTAGGCCGGTGTCTCCGGTGTAGACCGGAGTCTCCGGTCCAGACGGTTTCTGCCACTTATAGGAAGGGGACAGGGTGAACTGAAACAACACTTCTTCATTCTCACCCCCGTCCCCCTCCTTCTAACCCGTCGCCTCCTCTTCCAAAACTCCTCCCCGGAGGTTAAGAAGCCCCTGGGATTCGCCGTGCCGCCGGCCAACCTTCTCCTCTCCTCCATTGGGTCATTCCCACCAGAGGAATCGATCCCATGGACAGATCTGGTACCTCTCCTCCTCCTTTTCTCCTAGGGTTCATGTCTAGATGTGTTTTGAGGATTGGTGTTGATTTGTCCATTGGAATCACTTGTTTGCGTGCACTCTAGTACTTTAGCCTTGTTGCATTGCCCGATCTACTAGTTTCACCCTCACCAGCACCTTCCCATCTCATACCCGAGCCTCCCGACCGGAGATTCCGGCCCTAGGTCCAGAGACTTCGGTCCAGGCCGGAGACTCCGGTCCAGGCCAGAGACTCCGGTATGAGGTGCGGAGACTCCGATGTAAAGTGAATCAAAATAGTTTAGAAATGCACCAAAGCTCTTGTACTGCATCTTTGGGACATATATACTCATCTCCATGCTATCTCCCTCACTGCTGTTCACAGGTGATGGTTCTATCCGTCCTCATCGCACCAAGGCCAAGTCTCAAAGGGGCACTCCTCGCTATGATGAAGCCCGCGCCTCCTTCCAACAGGAGACAGAAGGCACGTGATGCAGCCTTCTTGTTCTTCTTCTTGGATTTGGAGACAAAACCAATGCCCCTTTCTCACCACTAGGCCTTTGCTTACTCAAAAGGTCATCAATGGACTTGTTACCTTGTGGAAATGTGGCCTTGGCTAGCTCCCCCTTCAACCTAGCATTTTCTTCAAGAATAGTTGTACTACTAGAAGGAATGAAATTACTAGGTGAAAGAATATTGGTCAATTGAGTTTGAAGCATTTCATAGGACTTTGTGAGTGGCAAGAGTTCACTTTCCAATGCCTTGTGAGCCTTGTTAAGTGAATTAAAGTCCTCGGCAAGTTTTTTATGAACCACACCAAACTCAATCTTGTCCTTTTTAGCCTTTTTATATTTAGCAATAGCATGATCACGTTCCTTGATGAGTCTATTAACAATTACATCATTGGCCTCATCAAGCCCTTCAAGTTTTAGTTCAAGAGACATTCTAGTCTCTTGTTCTTCTTCTAGAGCATTATTTGGGGCTTCTAGCTCAATCATGTGTTCATGCCCAAGTTTACATCTTACATCTAGAAGCTCTTGAGTGTGGGAAAGTTGATCTAAGATGTTCCCAAAATGTGTCTTGGCCTCCCCTTGTAAGTTAGTCACAAACTCATCAAAAGCAATTAATTCCCTTTTTACGTCAAGAGACATCTCATCATTAATTTCATCATTAGCTAAGGGAGTGGAGTGAGATGATGAGGATACCTCCGTTCCTCTTGCCATAAGGCAAGTGACGTTCTTGTTGGGAGTATTCTCATTTGGAGAATCTAAGAGTGAGAATGTTGGAGTAGAAGTAGTGGCTAGAGTAGCCACACCTCTTGATGTTTCCTCTTCCTCATCTTCATCATCCTCATTGTCGGAGGAGAATTCTTCATGAGTGACCAATACAATTTCGCCCGACTTCTTGTTGATGGGATTATTCTTGATGAAGGGTTTCTTGTAAGGTGCTTTGGAAGTTTTCTTTGGAACGAGGTGCCACCATGATCTTATCTCTTCTCATAGGGGCAACTTTCCACAAACTGATAGCGGTCACCACAATTGAAACAAGTTCTCAATCTAGTGGTATTTTCTCTTTTCCCATTTGGGTTGCTTTTTCATTGCATTTACATCTTGGCCTTGGCGGGGTTCTTCCAAAAGTTCTTTGCATAGAAGGCCATATATTGACTATGAGCAATCTTGACATCATCGGAGTGGTCCATGGAGAGGCCTTCATCACTATCATCTTCATCCCCATGTTCCACAACTTTGGCCTTCAAAGCAATGTTGACAACATTGCTCATACCAAGGGCACGAGCACGGGCATCTTTGGCATTCTTGGCGGCAACCTTGAACGCGGCCATCTCTTGCATGACTTCATTGGAGGTCATGATATGGTAGTTGTGTCTTCCTTGTAGGCTCTTCAAGTCGGTGGTCTCAAAGGGCATGAGTGCACTCACATATTTCCTTTTTATCCAAGCATCATCCACATGTGAGGCACCCACATTTCTAAAAGCGGTGGCGGTGGTCTTGAGCCTACGGTACATGTCTTCATGATTTTCACATTCTATCATGTAGAAGCCTTCGACTTCATTGCTTAGTGCATCATACCGGTTCCTCCTCATGATCTCATTCCCAACAAAAAAACACCATGATAGCATCCCAAGATTCCTTGGCGATGCCGAGGTGCTCAATGTGTGGGTAATCCTTTGTACCCAATCCTTGTTGAATCATGTGCAAGGCTGTGGCATTGAGTTGACTATTGACAACTTCTCTTCTTGTCAAGTTGTTTGGATCCCCAATATAGAGTCCTTGTTCGATGATGTTCCATAGTTCAATGCAAGAGCTACGCACATGAGTTTTCATTAGAGATTGCCATTGAGAAAAAGTAGAAGATGCTTCAAGCTTAGGTGGGTAACCTCTATTGTTTACATGAGGGTGAGGAATTGGAGGGTTGGGAGAGAACCACGCATGAGAGTCATGATGCTATCCCTTCTCACCAACCCTTTTTGTGGAGGAGTTAATGTTGCCTTGATTATCCCCCACCACCTTATCCGTGGGAGATGCCGGGGAATTCTCTTTGGATGAAGGCAGTAGTTCCTCTTGAGGAGGAGGGGATGATGAGCCTACCTTATCTTTAACAAGTTGCTCTATTAACTTTTGCAATTGTTTGATCTCGTTGGCCATGGTAGAGCTCAATCTTGTTTCCAAGTTATTGAGATAATCCTTGGTCACCGTGGTATGCTCACCACCACCTTCCCCTTCATTGCTACACATATACTCTTAGGCGGTAAATCCCGAATAAAGAGTTGAGGCTCTGATACCAATTGAAAGGATCGTACAAGCACCTATAGGGGGGGTGAATAGGTGCTACTTCAAATTTTCTTCCTTTTCAAATTAAGGTTTGACAAGAAAGGTAAATTCTCTAGATAATGCAACTAAGGTGAATTTACCTATATGAAAAACAAGCACTAGCTAACACAACACTAAGCAAGAACAAGTAAGTAAAGTGCGGTAAAGGATAGAAGTAACCAAAGTGGTGGACACGGAGACACAAGGATTTTTTCCCGTAGTTCCTTCCTTTTGAGGGGAGTACGTCTATGTTTGGAGAGGGGGTGGTTTCAAACCACCAACGCCACGAGAGGCCTCCCTTGTTCTCCGATGAATCTCACCCCAACGGGATCGATCCACCTTCCACTATATCGGCAACCTTCAAGGTGGAAGATGACACCTTTACAACAAGTTTGGGGCACACATCCACAACTTAATTGGAGGCTCCCAAATACAAACAAGCTGTCAAAACAATCAAAGACAAGCTTGTAAGAATCAAATCAAAGCTAGGGTTTCCAATGAAACACTAGAGCATGGGGGCCCTCAAGTGAATGAGGGGGGAATGAAGATCTCTCTTGGTGAAGCTGTAGATCAAGGCCTTCTCCAAAGATCAATGACTTTGGATGGTTGGATGAAGAGATCTTGTAGATTTGGTGGCTCTAATGGAGTTTGTGTTCTTGAGAAGGTCGAGCAGCTGGAGGAAGGGGATAAGGGTCCCTATTTATAAGCATCCCCCTCCATGAACCGTTTTCTGACCGTTGGAGAAAATTCAGACTAGAGACTCCGGTCTATACCGGAATTCTGGCCTATCTCTGGTCTAGCCTCCGGACCACCCTTCTGATTGACCAGGGCCTAACATGAGCCAACTGAGCCGGAGACTCCGGTCTGAGCCCAGACCGAAGATTCCGAAGAAGCCTCCGGACCTTGCTCCGCACCCCTATAAAGAATGTCCCAGCCAGATTCCTGAAGCCACCACCAGAGATACCTGCGGAGATTTCGGTCCACACCAAAGACTCCGGTCCAACCAGACCGGAGACTCCGGTCTAAAACTTCCAGAACAATGTCAAGCTTTGCAGAAATCTTTCCACAGTGTGAGGGTACTTTTCACTTATCATAATAGCAACCTGTGGACAGTGACAAACTGTAAAATGATCTACTTGTTGTTAACGAACACCAAAAGTGATTATGACAATAAATGTCCTTTCAATCACCATTGTTGATTCCCATGATGAGGAGGGAGTAGTTCTTCCTCGAGGCTAAGGGCTCCATCGATAGCTGTGTGTTCATCTTTCTCTCTATGCATGATCTTGTTGTGGTCATGAGCTTTGTAATCAAGTAGATCTGCTCTGCTACTCAAGTGCTTTAATAGATCTCTACTCTCCCCACGTGTGTGAAAGTGACAGCGTGCACACCGTGTGTGGCACTTAGGCTAGATTACACATATATATTTATCATGAGTATATTTTGAGTTGGCCGTCTCTATGAAATTGTGGTGTATGTTGTAACCATCTAGCGCTCAAGGTGATAGTGTGGGGTTATCTAGATTGGGAAGGTGGACTTTGAGGAGTGCTTTTATAGCCCTACCATGGATTAGAGTGTCCAACCGGAGAGTAGTTAAGAGTAGTGTCATGAATAGAATATATTTATATAAGAGAGTGTTCACTAGTGAAAGTATGATCCCTATGCCTTGTTTCTAAACATTGAAACACCATTCACATTTAGATCTGTTGCATGTTTTCTTGCTTTCATCTTTATTTCAGTTTGCCTTTAGTCTCTCCCACGTCAACAACAAGTCAGAAGATCTTTTCTGGCACCGTTACCACTTGTATTTCACTATCTCTTCGTCGAACTAGTGCACCTATACACCGGACAAGTGTATTAGGTGTCTTGGGGACACAAGAGAATTCTTGTATCTTGATTGCAGGGTTGCTTGAGAGGGATACCTTTGACCACTTCCTCCCTGAGTTTGATAAACCTTGGGTAATCCACTTAAGGGAAACTTGTTGATATTCTACAAATCTCTGCACTTGGAGGCCCAACAACTGTCTACAAGAATAGAAGTGCTTATACATCAAGCTATTTTATGGCGCCGTTGCCGGGGAGGTAAGGTAAAAGGTACTCACATCCTCTTGGTGTGTGAGTGCTCGAAGTTATTTCCTTTAGATTCTGCAATTTTGTCTTTTTGTTTCTTGTTTTCACTAGTTAGGCTTAATGGAAAACAACAAAAAAATTAGAGAGTTTTATAGTGTTTATCTTGAGTTAGGACATGAAGTGTTTGAAGAGAAAATTTAAAAACCTATGGAACTTTATTTGCATGCTAATAGCAATGTTATTAGTATGAATTTTTTGAACACCATTGTTCCTAATGCTATGGAAACATCTAAGCTTGGGGAAGCTAGTATTTATGAAAAAGATCTTTTTAGTTTCCCAGCTTTAGGGAAGACAATTTGCTCTTATGATACTTTATCTCCCATATGTGGTAATTCTAATGATACTTGTGATATTTTAAAACCACATGCTGAAAGTGTCCCTTTTAAAATACCTATGAAAATTGTTGAACGTGTTATGAATAACTGCTATTTTGGAGATAAAACTGTCCACCTAGTGATCATTTACTCTTTATACATGAATTATGCGAGTTGTTCGAGTTTGCAGGTATTTCAATGGACCAAGTTAAGAGGAAGCTATTCTCTTTATCACTTAGGGACAAAGCAAGGGAGTGGTATGAGCTACTAGATGATCCTCATCATTTGGAGTGGAAGGAACTTGAATCTCTCTTTTACTCTAAATTTTAGCCTCCTCATGAAATTCATAAAGATAGGAATTATATTTATAATTTTCATCCTCATGAGGGAGAAAGTATTGCCCAAGCTTGGGGGAGATTTAAGTCACTAATGCTCAAATGTCCCATTCATGAGCTCCCCAGTAGTAGTATTATTAATAATTTTTATGCAAGGCTTTCAGGACATTACAAGGACTATCTAGATACCTGTTTAGAGGGATCCTTCACAAGTAAGGAGGTCAAAGCCAAGTGGGATGTTCTTGAAACAATTCAAAGAAATATAGAAGATTGGGATAACGACAAAGGTAAAGAACCAGGTATAAACTATGAGTATGATTGCATTAAGTCTTTCGCTGAAACTGTTGATTTTCAAGAGCTTAGTGCTAAGTATGGTCTTGATCCTCAAATTCTTGTTAAATATTATAGAGCCTTTGCTTCCCATATTAATGCTCCTAAGTAAAAGTGGGACATGTATCATGAACCTTTTAAAGACACTTGCATGAAAAATGAAACTATTATTAATGATTGCAATAAACATGCTCAAACTTCTGAAAGTACTATTTCTTATAAGCATGTTAATTTTTGTGGAATGCATAGACCTTGTGAAAAGAATAAAAATGAAGAATATTATTGTATCACCAAATGGAATGAAAAAACTAGAATGTGGTATAAGGCTCTAAATGATTTTGGTAAAAAAGTTTATGCCCTCTATCCTTTTATTTGTGAACTCTGCTATGAAGTGTGTCATTTCAATTTTCAATGCTCAGGCCATAATAATAACCTTTCTAATACAATGAGTACTTCAAGTTTGTATTGTGATAACACGATCACTGATAATCAACATGATGAACTTATCAAGAAAAACTTCTTTGGTAGACATGAGTGATTTTGGTATGAATAGCGTCCTACATGGGTGTCATATTTATTGTGTTGATAATTGCCACGCAAATACTTACACACAAAATCTTATAAAATATGATATTTTACCAAAATATGATAGGACTGATATGAGTTTTGTTCTTATTAATGAAAAGGAGGAATCCTCCAAAGTTTCTTCTATAGTCTCTAACAATAAAACAGGATATGTGGAGAAGCTTCCTTTCAAGCCTCTCCCTCCTAAAGAGGAGAAGAATAAGAGGAGGAGGAGGAGTAAAAGGAGAGAGGAAACAGTATTTTCCCCTAAGCATGTTGCTCCTATCACAGTTTTTGCTGATGAGTCTGAACTAGATGATGTTCCTATGCCTGTTACCTATAGTAGTGACCATGATTGGGAAAAGCACACTACTTTTGATATTGAAAATCTCTTTGGCACCAATTATGAAAATGATGATATTAATAATTGTTGTGCTATTAGTACTATCCATGTCCCTTCCCATGATGGTATGTTTACAAATGAACACACTTTGGAGGATAGCTATTCTATTGCTTATGATGATACCAAACCTCCAATCTATGATGATTACAATGATGAGTATGATATTTTCAGTCCACCTACTACTAAGGATAAAATCAATTATGATTACAATATGCCTCCTATATTTGATAATTATGGTGATGAGAATAATAATGATAGCTATTTTGTTGAATTTGCTCCCACTATAATTAATAAGAATGACTATGCTTATGTGGAGAGTAATAATTATTTTATGCATGTGGCTCATGATAAGAATGTTTTATGTGATAGTTATATTGTTAATTTTATTCATGTTGCTACTGAAAGTTATTATGAGAGAGGGAAACATGGTTTTATGTATCTCAAAAAATATTAAGTTTCTCCTCTTTATGTTGAAAGTCTTGAAGTTGCACTTATTTTGCTTTCCTATGTTTGTTGCTTTGTGATTTCATGACTTGTTTCTTTACAAGATTACTATGCATAGGAAGTGGGTTAGACTAAAATGTGTTTTGAATTTACTTCTTGATGCTCTCTTTTACTTCAACTCATATTTCTTATGTGAGCATCTTTTCAAACTATCAAGCCTAACTTAAAGGCGTTAAAGAAAAGTACTTATTGGGAGATAACCCAAAAGTTTTCTTGAGTCTTGGAAGTTATTACCTTTGTAATAACCTCTCCTTATCCTTTTTTATTTGATTTTTGTGCCAAGAATGACTTCTAATGAGAGGGAAGTAAGATTTGAGGAGTTGCTGTCCCGAAACAGATTTTTGTGCTCCACCGTAAAAATTCTTGAGGAATCTATGTAAGTCGTATTGAGCTGATATGTTCTGAATAAATCCTCTAGTATGTTAGCTAACTTTCGTTAGTTAAACACTTTTTGATTTGAGAAATAGAAGGTCTTCTAAAAAATCGGTTTCTACCTAATGGTCTGTTTTGACAGATTTCTGCCATTATTTGCATTTGCTTCTTATTGATGCCTTTTTGGGTTCTTTTTGGAAATTGAGATTTTTGAGGGAATTGCTACGGTAGCTTGTGTCTTTAGTGAAAGTTTTTCTGTTTCAAAACTAAAACCCAAAGGTCTATTATCTTTTGAATGCACTAATGTTGCTAATGAAGATTGTGTGAAGTTTTGTATGAGGGAAATTTTTTGGGTGTAGAGAAAGAATGATGTAATGAGATGAAGAATGGACAAAAGCTCAAGCTTGGGGATGCCACCCCGTGTCACCCCAAGAAATATTCAAAAGGTACAAGCGTCAAAGCTTGGGGATGCCCAAGACATCCCCTTCTTCATCAATAAAAATCTCAGGTCTTTCTAGACACTTCATTTTTATTTTTTCACGCACAATTGTGTTGTTCTTGGAGCGTCTTTTTTTTAGTTTTATTCTGCTTGGTTTGATGCAATAAGTTGGTTGGATCCCATCACACTTATTTTGGAGAGACACACTCTGTTTTCATTGCCTATAACACTCTAGTTTTCATTCTTATTGTCTGTGAGTGTTCTCTTTTGCTAGCACTGTGTTTAGCCTTAGTTTTCTTGTGCTTTCAGCTTAGAACTTTTTAGTTCTTATTTGTGGATTTGTGAGACAAGCTCACTGATATTTATTTATTATTATCTTCGTGAGTTGTTTCAAATAATTTGATTGGTGTTGGAGAAAGAGTAGGAAGCTTCATGCTTAGGTGGTACAAAAGTGAGCTTGCTTTGACTGTGGCTTAGACTTTATCATGTCATGCTAGATGTTGTTTTGACTTTATGCTTAGTGATTATTGCTGTAGCATTACTTGTTCCAAACAATTAGGATTGCTTAATGTGCCTTGAAAGAATCATGCGTTGTTTTAGCATACAAAAGCATAGTATTGTGGTATTCTCCTTTGATGCTTTGTTTGGTTTGACTTGGCACATGCTCACACCATGTTATGACTATGAACCGGTCACCATAGCCTCTATGATAATTTAGTTTTTGACTTGTGGTACCACTTTATGCTTTGATTAGTAATGTTTTGTCGCTCTGCATGATTATGGCCATTATTGCTCTCTTAGTTGGTCGCTCCCAGTCTTTTGCTAGCCTCCACTTGTATGAGTAAGCTCTACTCATGCATCCAACTCCCAAGAAACCAAGTTATTCCAAAGTTTCCAATGTAAATTCCTATGTATGGTGTGTTACACCATTCCAATTATATTCTTGTTTTCATTAATCTTCCAATTAAAAAGTATTTGTTATGTGAAAACTTAGTGATTAAAGCTCTCACGAACTTGATGGCACACTTTATTTTTCTTGCCCCAAATAAACTTGAACCATTGTGTCATCTATGTTGTATATGCTTGCACTTATACGTTGGAATTAGCAGAACCGTGTTGTCACGAGGAACGTTTTCAATATTGCACTTGTACATTGTACCCAGTTGATATCATGCTCTTTTGTTTATGGATGTTGTCGATGTGAAATGAAAGGGGAGATTGTAAGTTCATGGAGTTATGTATGTGTGTTGGAGAAACGCCTAGGCCGCTAGCCTAAGCCATGCCTAATCATGGTGGAAACTTGCAGCATCACCATAGTGACATCTATGAAGCATTCTTCTTATAAAAAAAGAGAGATAGAGAAAATAAAAAATGAGAAAAGAGGAAAGAGAGAAAAAATCACCATATTCCCATGGTAAATAAGAGATTGCTGAGATGCTCAGTGTCTGCTTGCCTTGTCATTTTGATTATGGGATAGCTCCTGTGTCATGTGCAAGGGGTACCCCGTTGGCGGTTCTCTATGATACACATGTACTTACTACGACAAGGACTTACATGTGACTAAAGTTGAGTAGCATGAGGAGCGGCCCTCGTATTCAAGGGACATGATATTGCCAACTTATACTTTGTCAAGCATATACTCCATAGTTTGTTCACTTTAACCTTAATCACTTTAAGATGCTTATGATAGGAGCAAGGAGAGCTGAAAGCTAACAAGTACCATAATTTTTGGAAGCTCTTTTTGAAACTTGAAATCCCTGCTTGCCTTTATGAAGGGCCTTTCTTCCACCATTATATTGAGTCTCTACCTTCTATCCTTAGGCACTAATTAAAAGAGCATAGCTTCCATTCTTGTTCTATGTGCATTGTCCCAAAACTTATTGATTGATTTATATTGTTGATATTGCTTGCTCTTGAACTATTTGTATCTAGTCACCCTTATGAACTTTGAAGGTGTCCTATGCATCTATTTGCTACTACATGAGGGACAAGCTGAATGCCACTATGCTATGTTTTCTATATGTGAAACAAACAAATGTCTTTCAATGCATTGTTATTCATGAATCTTTGTTTGTATCTTTCATGTTGCAACATAGTTGCTATGTATTATTGTTAGAACTTCATCCTTCATGCTCGTGTTTAGAGTACTTTGATCCTAGCTTTCAATGCTTTCAAATGGTTTGATCTTGATTGTGATGGTGCATGTCACCTCAAAATTATTCTTTTTATCACTTACCTACTCGAGGACGAGCAGGAGTTAAGCTTGGGGACGCTTGATACGTCGTAAACGTATCTATAATTTTTTATGTTCCATGCTTGTTTAGTATCAACTTGGTTATGTTTTATCTACACTTTGAGGTATTTTTATACACATTCCGGAACTAACCAATTGACAAGATGCCACAGTGCCAGTTGCCTGCTTTCTCCTGTTTTTGGTTTCAGAAAGATAAAAAATGAATATTCTCGAAATTGGACGGGACAAAAGCCAAAGTTCATATTTTCCCTGAATGATACGGAAAATCAAAGACGAGACGGAGGAGGACACCAGGGTGGCCACACCCTAGGTAGGCACGGGCCCACCCTGGCCGCGCCCACAGGGGGTGTGGGCCCCCTGGCCCTCCACCGACCTTGCCTCCTTTGCCTATAAGAAGGCCCCGACTCAGAAACCCTAAATTATCGACCAAAAAGCCATGAAAAGTTCTGCAGCACCGCCGCCACCGAAGGGGAGATTCGGGGGATAGAAAGTCTCTGTTCCGGCACCCTTCCGGTGCGGGGAACTTCCCCCGGAGCCATCTCCATCGATCTCCATCGCCATCTTCATCATCGTTGCTGATTCCCATGATGAGGAGGGAGTAGTTCTTCCTCCAGGCTAAGGGCTCTATCGGTATCTATGTGTTCATCTCTCTCTATGCATGATCTTGTTGTGGTCATGAGCTTTGTAATCAAGTAGATCTGCTCTGCTCAAGTGCTTTAATAGATCTCTACTCTCCCCACGTGTGTGAAAGTGACAGCATGCACACCATGTGTGGCACTTAGGCTAGATTACATATATATTTATCATGAGTATATTTTGAGTTGGTCGTCTCTATGAAATTGTGGTGTTTGTTGGAACCATCTAGCGTTCAAGGTGACAGTGTGGGGTTATCTAGATTGGGAAAGGCGGACTTTGAGGAGTGCCTTTATAGCCCTACCATGGATTAGAGTGTCCAACCGGAGAGTAGTTAAGAGTAGTGTCGTGAACAGAATAAATTTATATGAGAGAGTGTTTACTAGTGAAAGTATGATCCCTAGGCCTGGTTTCTAAACATTGAAACACCGTTCACATTTAGATATGTTGCATGTTTGCTTGCTTCCATCTCTACTTCAGTTTGCCTTTAGTCTCTCCCACGTCAACAACAAGTCAGAAGCTCTTTTCTAGCACCGTTACCACTTGTATTTCACTATATCTTAGCCGAACTAGTGCACCTATACACCTGACAAGTGTATTAGGTGTGTTGGGGACACAAGAGACTTCTTGTATCTTGATTGCAGGGTTGCTTGAGAGGGATACCTTTGACCATTTCCTCCCTGAGTTCGATAAACCTTGGGTAATCCACTTAAGGGAAACTTGCTGCTGTTCTACAAACCTCTGCACTTGGAGGCCCAACAAATGTCTACAAGAATAGAAGTGAGTAGACATCAGTTAGAGAGCATGTGCTTAAGATGTCTAGGCACGCGAATAAACTCGCAGATCTGGGAATAACGATTCCTAATGCGTTGGGTATTCATCATTTCCTGCAATCACTACCACCTAGTTACAAGAACTTCGTGATGAACTACAACATGCAGCGCATGGATAAGTCGTTACCAGAACTCTTCTCCATGTTGAAGTCTGATGAAGTGGAGATCAAGAAAGAGCACCAAGTGTTAATGGTCAATAAGACCACCAATTTCAAGAAGCAAGGCAAGCTTAAGAAGAAGGGTAACTTCAAGAAGGGCGGCAACAAAGCTACCGCACCTGCAAAGAAACCCAAGGCTGGTCCTAAGCCTGATACTTAGTGCTTTTACTGCAAGGGAGAAGGTCACTGGAAGCGGAATTGCCCCAAGTACCTGGCAGATCTGAAGAAAGGCAACATCAAGAAGAAATGTATATTCGATATACATGTTATTGATGTGTATCTTACTAGTAGTCATAGTAGTGCCTGGGTATTTGATACTGGTTCGGTTGCTCATATTTGTAACTCGAAATAGGTGCTGCGGAATAAGCGAAGACTAGCGAGAGACAAGGTGACGATGCACGTTGGAAATGGCTCCAAGGTTGATGTGATCACTGTCGGCACACTCCCTCTTCATCTACCATCGGGATTAGTTTTATACTTAAATAATTGTTATTTGGTGGCCGCGTTAAGCATGAACATTATATCTGGATCTTGTTTATTGCGAGAAGGTTACTTGTTTAAGTCTGAGAATAATGGTTGTTTGATTTATATGAGTAATATCTTTTATGGTCATGCACCTATGATAGATGGTCTATTCTTATTGAATCTCGATAGTAGTGATACACATGTTCATAATATAGATGCTAAACGTTTGAAATTGAATGATAATTCTACATACATGTGGCACTGTTGTCTTGGTCACATTGGAGTGAAGCGTATGAAGAAACTTCATTCCGATGGACTTCTTAAATCACTTGATTTTGAATCACTTGAAATATGTGAAGCATGTCTGATGGGAAAAATGACTAAGACTCCATTCTCTGGTATAATGGAGCAAGCTATAGACTTATTGGAAATCATACATACCGATGTGTGTGGCCTGATGAGTGTTGCATCGCGCGGTGGTTATCTTTATGTTCTTACTTTCACGGATGAATTGAGTAGATATGGGTATATCTATCTCATGAAACATAAGTTCGAAACTTTCGAGAAGTTTAAGGAATTTCAAAGTGAAGTAGAGAATCAACGTAACAAAAAGATTAAATTTCTGCGATCTGATCGTGGAGGTGAGTATCTAAGTTACGACTTTGGCGAGCATTTAAAGAAATGCGGAATACTTTCACAATTGACACTGCCGGGAACACCATAACGTAATGGTGTGTCCGAATGTCGTAATCGAACTCTCTTAGATATGGTTCAGTCTATGATGTCTCTTACAGATTTACCGTTATCATTTTGGGGTTATGCATTAGAAATAGCCGCATTCACTTTAAATATGGCACCATCAAAATCCATTGAAACGACACCGTATGAATTGTGGTTTGGGAAGAAACCTAAGTTATCGTTCCTTAAAGTTTGGGGATGCGAAGCTTATGTAAAGAAGTTACAACCCAATAAGCTTGAACCCAAAGCATAAAAATGCGTCTTCATAGGATACCCTAAAGAAACAATTGGGTATACCTTCTATCATAGATCCGAAGGCAAAGTTTTCGTTGCCAAGAATGGATCCTTTCTGGAGAAGGCGTTTATCTCGAAAGAAGTGACTAGAAGGAAAGTAGAACTAGACGAGGTTGTCGAACCTTCTCTTAGATTTGAGAGTAGCGCAGCGCCAGAAGATGTTCCTGTGCCGCCTGCACCAATAAGAGAGGAAGCTAATGATAATGATCATGAAACTTCGAGCAAAGTTACTACGGAACCTCAGAGGTCGACGAGGACTCGTACCACTCCTGATTGGTATGATCCTGTTATGAATGTCATGTTGGTGGACAACACCGATGACCCTGCAACGTATGACGAAGCAATGATGAGCCCAGATTCCAACAAATGGCATGAAGCCATGAAATCCGAGATTGGATCCATGTACAAAAACCAAGTGTGGACTTTGGTGGACTTACCAGATGGCCGCAAGGCTATCGAGAACAAATGGATTTTCAGGAAGAAAATAGATGCTGATGGTAATGTTACCGTCTATAAAGATCGACTTGTCGCTAAAGGGTTCCAAAAAATTCAAGGAGTTGACTACGATGATACTTTCTCACCGTTAGCGAAGCTAAAGTCTGTGAGGATTTTGTTAGAAATTGCTGCATATTACGATTATGAGATATGGCAGATGGATGTCAAAATGGCGTTCCTCAATGGTGACATTGATGAATAGTTGTATATGGTATAACCCAAAGGTTTTGTCGATCCTAAAGATGCTAACAAGGTATGCAAACTTCATTGTTCCATTTATGTGAAGCAAGCATCCCGGAGCTAGAATCAACATTTTGATAAGGTGGTCAAAAGCTTTGGATTTATACAAACTTATGCAGAAGCTTGTATTTACAAGAAAGTGAGTGGGATCTCTGTAGCATTCCTAGTACTATATGTGGATGACATATTGTTGATTGGGAATAATATAGAACTTCTTAAAAGTGTCAAAGACTATTTGAATAATAGTTTTTCAATGAAGGATCTTGGCGAAGATGCATACATTTTAGGCATCAAGATTTATAGAGATAGATCAAGAGGCTTAATAGCGCTTTCACAAATTACATATTTGGACAAGGTTCTAAAGAGGTTTGGAATAGAAGATAGCAAGAAAGGTTCTTGCCCATGTTGCCCAATATGACCTTGAGTAAAACTCAAAGTCTAGCTACGACAGAAGATAGAGAGAGGATGAGCAAAACTCCCTATGCCTCAGCCATAGGATATATCATGTATGCCATGATGTGTACAAGACCAGATATTGCATATACTATTAGTTTGACTAGCATATATCAAAGTGATCCAGGAGTAGATCACTGGATAGCGGTCAAAAATATCCTAAAGTACTTGAGAAGGACTAAGGACATGGTTCTTTCTTATGGAGGTGACGAATAGCTCATTGTAAATGGTTACACTGATGCTACTTGGAACACTGATCCAGATGACTCTAAGTTGCAATCTGGATACATATTTACTTTTAATTGTGCAGCAGTGAGCTAGAGGAGTGCTAAGCAAAGCGTTGTGGCGATATCTTCAACTGAATCAAAATACATAGCTGCTTCAGAGGCTTCACAAGAAGCAATATGGATGAAGGAGTTCATTACAGAGCTTGGTGTAGTTCCTAGTGCGTTGGACCCAATGTCTATCTACTGTGAAAACATGGGTGCCATAACCAATGCGCAGGAGCCAAGGTCACACAAGAAGCTGAAGCATATCAAGCTACGTTTTCATGCTATTCGCAAGCATGTCCAAGATGGTGACATAAGGATTTGCAAAGTACACACAGATCTGAATGTGGCAGATCCATTGACTAAACCTCTCCCTAGGGCAAAACATGACCAACACCAAAACGCCATGGGTGTTAGGTACATCACAATGTAATCTAGATTATTGACTCTAGTGCAAGTGGGAGACTGTTGGAGATATGCCTAAGAGGCAATAATAAAATGGTTATTATTATATGTTTGTGCTTATGATAAATGTTTACATCCCATGTTATAATTGTATTAACCGGAAACAGTAATACTTGTGTGTTTGTAAACATAAAAGAGTCCCTAGTAAGCCTCTTGTTGAAACTAGCTTGTTGATTAATAGATTATCATCGTTTCCTGATCATGGACATTAGATGTTATTAATAACAAGATCATGTCATTAGGAAAATGATATGATGGACACACTCCTATAGTAAGTGTAGCGTAAGATCAAGTCATTTAAAGTTCGTTTGCTACAAGCTTTCAAATACATAGTAACCTAATCCTTCGACCATGAGATCATGTTAATCACCATCACCGGATGGATGCTTTGATGACATCAAACACCACTTCCATAACTGGGTGGTTATAAAGGTGTCATTAGGTATTCTGAAAGTATGTGTTGAGGCACATGGATAAAGAGTGGTATTTGTCCATCCATATGACGGATAGATATACTCTGGGCCCTCTCGGTGGAATGTCATCCAATTGGCTTGCAAGCATGTCACTAGGTAACAAGGGATGTCATATCACAGAACGAGTAAAGAGTACTTATCGGTAACGAGGTTGATCTAGGTATAGAGATACCGACGATCAAACCTCGAATAAGTAAAGTATCACGCGACAAATGGACTCGGTAGCGTATGTAAATGGTTCATTCGATAACGAAGTAATCATAGAAATATGTGGGAGCCATATGAATTTCCATATTCCTCTATTGGTTATTGATCATAGAAGTGTCTCGATCATGTCTGCATAATTCACGAACCGTAGGGAGACACACTTAAGGATTCGATGTTGTTTAGTAGATATGGAAATGAGTTGGAGACCGAATGTTGTTCGGAGTCTCGGATTGGATACGGGACATCACGAGGAGATCCGGAATGGTCCAAAGAATAAGATTCATATAAGGAAATTCAATTTCTGGGGTTCGGAAATGTTTTCGGTGTTTTCACCGGAAGCTTCTAGAAGGTTCTGGAAGGTCCACCACCCCATATGGGGGTACATGAATGTGCCATGCCAATGTGGAATGGTTGCATCATACCCTAGGTCATTTGGTTGGGCAATGGGAATAGAAATAATCGAACTCTAGTTTGAATAGCCAAACTCCAATTTGAAAAGTCAAATCCCAACATTGAAAGTCAAAAGCCTAGTGGAGGGAGGAGAGGAAACCTAGAAGGGAGAGGTTTCCCTCTCCCTCCTTACCTCCGGCCACCAAGGGGAGTTAGGGGAGGACTCGGCCTCCCCTATCCGCCTTTCGCACCCATAAAAGGAAGGGGTAGGGCACCCCCTTGGCCCTCACCCCAAACCCTAGGCCACCGCCTGCCCTCCTTGTCGCCGGCGCCCTAGCTCCTCTAAACCGCTGCCACCTATCCCTAGCCGCCGGCGCCACCTCCTCCCCTTGGTGTCTAAACCGTAGCCGCCGAGGCTCTCTCTAAATCTACCATACCTGCTCCGGCTTAGGTGAAGCCCTGCAGGATCTACTCCTCCACCTCCACCACCACACAGCGCGAGGAGATCTACAACCTTCACTGTCGGCTAGAACAAGGGATAGGAAGGTCTTCATCGAGTACCGAACGTGTGACCGACTGCGGAAGCGCTGCCGGAACGCGGCGCCGGAAGGATCATCTTCGTGATCTTGAGATCGCAAGTGAACGACTACATCAACCACGAGAATACGATCTCGTTAAACGCTTGGATCTTCGAGGGTTAGTACTCTATGAACTCGTTACACCGATATCGTAGATTAGATCTTGGCTTTTGTGTGCTCATGAGATAGAATTTTTTTGTTTTCCATGCTATGAACCCCTACATTACCTTGATGAAGGATTTGTTGCTACGAATATCACCTCATGCCTAAGCCTCTAGGGGAAACTCTAGATCTAGGTTCTCCCGGGTTGGACCTCATGCCTCATGCTGCGAATCTCACCTCATTACACTTTGGCATCTTTCACCCTCTTGAGGGCATTGTTTTTGGAGCTCGAGATGCCTAGAGGGGTCAGCTGGTGGAGCTGTGTTCCATCTACCGCATCGGTGGCGGTGGGTCTAGGTAGCGTGCAGGATGATGGCCTCGTGCAGGGCGGGGGAGGCTCTGGCATCATTGGTAGGACATGCGGAGTTTATCATGATCTTAACCATGAAGATTGTTCAGTGGTTCGATGGCGGTGACAGCTTCTTTGGCATGTACATGAGGTATTCGCTAAGAGTCTGCTAAACCGGATGTGCGCTCTTGTTTCGCCTAGATGGCGTCTTGGGATATGCGATTATTCCCGGTTTCTAGCTGGTGGAGGGATTTCTTTGTTTTCTGGGCATAAGGCATTGTTGACATGATTTTTTCCCATTGTCGGGTTTGTAGGTGTTGTGTGGTGGATTCATTTTTTTTGATGCATGTTCTTTATTTGTCTGTGTTGAATAACTCAATAAAGCAGTTCATATGCATATTTTCGCTGCAGAGGCCAGGATATCCTCCATTTCGAAAAATAGAACATCCAAATTGCAAGTGATCAATAGTACTTTTTGTGCTCCTCTTATTGATGAAATCAAGCAATCTTAGTTGGAAAACTATTAATTCCCAACCATATTTAACTTAGTTTCTTATAATTAAGGATATTATAACTGAGCCATCATAGTTTTGGCCGTGAGATCATGCCTATAGAACCTTTTTGCCGTCCGATAGTTTATTGTGAGATGATACCTTGTTCTCTGGTGGATTGACATGAATATATTTGAAGTCTCTTTATACCGACATGAATTTTACCTTTCACTTCTTCCTATACCATTTATACAACCAACTCTAGTAACTTATGGAAAAGTAATTAATTTGGATATTTGTCACATTCCTTTATACAACTAACTCTTGTATCTTATGCATGCACCTTGGTGAAACTTGTTTCAAGGCCCATTCTATTGAGTGGGATCGACTTGGATCGTGAGGTACTGACAGAAAATTGAACTGTATTCCCTATCATTCCATGTTAATCCCTCCCTCCTTGGGCATAACCAAACAAGGTCTCAAGCAGCAACAACGGAATGAGGAGGTTGGGGAAGCGGCCCCGGGACAAGGCCAAGGAAGGCGGCACGTGGGAGTCCGGCATGGAGTGAGGTGCCATAGTGGGTTCCGACATGTGGTGGGAGGCATGGCGGTCCGCAACATCGCCACTCTACTTGAATTGTGGATCTTTGCGATTGAATCGTACTCTAGGCGAAATCCCTCCATGGACCTTGGTCGATGTCGGCGTTGGCGGTGCCTTCAGGCGTCGTTCTCCTTCTTGATTGCGTCGTCGTGGAGTTCTCGATTCCAACCAATATGAGTGATTCTAAGATCTTTGGGTGAAAACCTAAGCTCCATTGGGAGTGGGCGGCGGTGATGAATGCGTCACTATCTTGTTATAGGCGTGCCAAGCCCCCTCCTCTCCCATGCGGTGCCACCACGCCGCACCAGGGATCCCTGATCCCTCCCTCCTGCTCCCCCTCTGACGCCCCTCCCCCTTCGCACCACCGAGAATGTTGCCGGGGCAAAGCCCGGGCAGCACGGTAGCACAACATCGTTCTGCTACTCATGCGGTAGGGTTTGGGTGGATCACGGCGGTTGACTCCGCTCCAACTCCGGCGGTGATGGCAGTTTGGCGTTGATATGATCTAGGCGACGAGAAGTTGCATCGGCGTCGGCAGGGTGTGAGAGATGGGGGCTCATTCCAATGAGGCGGACCCTTCCCTGCACCCATCCATCTGTTGTTGGTGTTTTTCTGTTGATGGACCTGGTCATGATCTGCATAACGAGGACATCTGGGCATCGAACCTGGGTATGGTGGGGTTGGTCATCTTCTCTGTCGGAGGTGACCGGCCTAAGGCTGGTTTGCTAGATCTCGGGTTCTCGGGGTCTGTCAATGAGCCCCGATAGCGAGTTGGGGAGAAATACTTGCCGATGAAAATCGAGCCGATCCTGACTGACGATGGCAGAATTTGTGTTGTTTTCCTTGTTGAAGTCATCGTCACACGCTATTGTCAAACTACTTGCGCTGCTCTGGTGGAAACATCCGACCCGGGGTTTCTGGATTGGACGATGGCAGCATTTTGGGCGTCGGTATACCTCTTGGGGGCATCATTTTTGGAGTAGTTGCTAGATGGTGGAGGAAAGAAGGTGGAGCGGTATTCATCTACCTCGTCGACGATGGTGAGTCTCTATGGCATGGTGAAGCAGAGTCTTGGTGTCAGAGATGCTATGATGGACTTGCGCAGGGATGGTGCGTTGTCTAGCGTATGGTGCGTTGTCTAGCGTCGAGGTGGCGTCGGCGGCAGGATCGACAAAGTCTATATGGATCTTAACCATGAAGACTTCTCGGAGGTTCGATGGCGGTGACGGCTTCTTTGGCGTGTACATAAGGTGCTCGCTAAGAGTCTGATATTCCGGATGTACGCTCTCGCTTCTCCTAGAGAGCGTCTCGGGGTATGCGGTTGTTCCTAGTCTTGCTGGTGGAGTATCGTCATTGTCTTTCTAGGCACAGAGGGGCCCCAATGACACAACTTACTTCCATTATCGAGTTTATAGGTGTGTGTGGTGGCTTCGGGTTGTGTGATGCGTGTTCTTTGTCATGTCTGTGACACCCCCGGGATTAGGGCTAGACAAATCCCAGACCTCTATCTGATATAAGCCTAGCCTAAATCTTGAAAGCATACAGAGAGATAATTGATAACACAACAGTGACCCTACGACACAAAAAATATTACAGCAAGCTCATAACCGAGCGAAGAACCAAAATATTACAAGCAGAGGTCACTGACCACAAACATCAAACAACGGAAGGCAAATTATGCTATTCAGTATAGCAAACTTAACAAATGGCCTAAGAGGCCTGAAGCACAACGATGACGTCCAATCCATAGATCCCAGACTGTCGGCTGGGAACCCCAAGCTACTCGTCGATGTCGATGCCGTGAAGAACTCATCTTCTATGGTAACACTTACCCTGCTGGAAAAGTATCAATGAAGCAAGGGTGAGTACAGGGTGTACTCCACAAGACTTATGGCTAGTGGAGTTATTTTGCATAAAGCCTCTTTGTTTTGTAAAACAAGAGGGAGAAGAATCTCGACTAATCAGAATTTTTTAAAAGGGGATAAGAGAGTGGTATCTCTAACTTTGATCATCTCTTGATATCCACTGAATCATCATTAGCTGAACCTATCTAGGATCACCCTCTCGATCCCTGAGGAAGCATCCTTAAGCACACATTACTTAACTTGCCAAGTTTTACGATTAGGTTCAAGTTCTCTATGATCTTCACGTCCGTTCCCAAGTCATCCATAACTTTGGACACGGCTTTTCGAAAAGATTAATAACCCTGCAAGGGTGTATAACTTTATCCACACGTACTAACCTTCTCTTAATGCCAGTACATTATCCCTCTTCCTTGGAAGGCCGGCAGAGGGTGGTTAGACACGACCTTTACCTTGATTTCGCCGAGACCATGAGTCACGCACTAGGGAGATGCCGCCGTAATAGGTCGAGTCCTGAAGTCGGTCTCTAATGATGTGAACAGGGTTTGAGATTACGGATGTCGGGCATCTCCCATTCCCTGCCACGCTTACCTACCTGTATGAATGCACCTCCTTCACCTCCATCGAGAAGAGCCAGAATGCGTATGTCGAATGGAACGCCCGAAATATGTGACTCATGGAATCTACTAGAAGAGTTAGTTGGTCCAGGGGTTGCCAGGCCCCCGTGTGGCTGTACGCTCGTCTTGGTTCAAGAGGCAAGAACATCTGGTCCTAAGGGTGGCAAGTATGGGACTGCAAAAACCACAACCCACTGTGGCCTCCCATAAAAGCCTTAGCATGTTTAACTTTCATCTCCGATCATACCACGTAATCCTGTCAAACTAGGTTCATTCGTAGCTCTGATTCATCAACCGGATGGACCAGTGGTAACAGCTAAGCATGACTAAGCACAACAGATATAATAGCTCTAGCAACGCTTCACAAGCCAAACCCTACTTATGCTAGGAGCAGTGGATCAGGAAATATAGGCTTCAAAGGTAACATGCATTAGATAGGATTACTCTATCTATCGATAAAAAAACTTTAGAATCGTATGCATATGACAAGAATGTAAATACTTTGAAATCATAGGATTATATCATGTGTGGGGCTTCGCTTGCCTTTGACAGTTGATATCCAGAAAGCAGAGCTTCGAACACCTAGTACTTGACTTGATTATAGTTGATCAAGTATTGGTCTTCGAGCTTCGACGGTCTTGATCTCGGTCTTCGATCTCGATTCCGATATCGTACTCTACCGGAGAAGAACCAAACACCGGAAAGAAAGGGAAACAATAAACACATGGCATCGATGCAATGCTCAAGCAAGTATGATGATATGACAAGTTAATTGTATTGAAATTGAAACCCTAAACATGCTTGATCATTTTAAACGGGGTCCAAGGGGTCTGAACCCTAATTCGAAGAAACCCCGGATGTATATGAGAGGGTGCATTTAGTTCTTCTAATTAAACTTGTCATGAAAGTTGATTAACAATGCATGATGATAGCTCTATTAGGTAGATCTCATTTTTCTGAACATTTTGATATATTATTTATATTTTGCTGATTTAAAATGAATTAGTTATGAATTTCTCCAATTTTAATTCATTTTAAATCATTTTTGGAATATTAGAAAACAATTTACATTTTGGAATGACATTAATAATTTTATTAAACAGAAACCATTTCTGGAAATAATTATTTGACTTACAATAGGGGCCCACATGTCAGATATTTGTTATTTACTGAAATGATTTTCAAAAAACATTTAATAAAAGAAAAAGGGAAATATGACCTCATGCTGATGTCATGTTGACATCAGCAATGGAGGATCTCCCAGGCTGCGGTCGGGCTCGGCAATTGCGCGCGTGCGAGGCAGCGAGGAATGGCATGTTCGACGCGGCTCTTCGCGCTGAGCCAAGAAGTGGTGGCGCCATCGTTACGCCACCGAGGAGCTCCCATGAGTAGCTTCTGCAATGCCATGTGAGGCGCACGACACGGGGGAAGCAGAGATCGAGAGGGAGGGAGCAGAGGGGTCTGTAGGGACCGCGAGCTCACCCTGAGTGCGATGGAAGGGTCGGGGAGGCGAGGCCAGACAGAGGCGAATCCACGGCAGGAACCTCGACGGCTGATGATGCTTCTTGCTCGATTCCGACCAGAGGAGGTTGTCCCATCTTGTGTGCTTTGAGGAGGAGAACAAGGGCGATGAGGCGGTCACGGGGGTAGCCTCAGGTTGGCCCGAGGCGACCGGAGACGGTGACGCTCACCGGCGTCTGCAAGAGCAGGTTAGGGTTTGCCCGCTGGAGAGGAGGAGAGAGGGGAACTGGGGCTAGGGTTCGTCGGCGGCGTCCAGGGGGATCTTGTATGCGTTGAGACCGTCGGTGGTGCGTATCTTGGCGTGCAGCTATGGCGGTGAATGGCGGCGAGCACGCCACGGAGCTGCTTCCTCGTCGGGAACAAAGACGATGACGCAGACAGGTGGCCGAACCGGTACGAGGCCGGATTGGGATGCACTTGGGCCGGGAGTGGGTTGGCTACGGGCTGCACTGGCGGCAAATAGAGAGAGGAGAGGGGAGATGGGCTCGGCCCAGAGAGAGAGACTATTTTTCTTTTCTGAATTTCTTTTCTATTTCTGTTTTGTATTTCCTCTTTTGTATTTTCATTTTCAAATCTATTTTGATACATTTTAAAATACCAGAGCTTTTACAAAATATTGAAATACTAGAGGGGCCCTTGTAACTATTTGGGCTCCAAACATTTTGAGGTTTTCAAAATTCAAAAGCCATTCAAATTGATTTCAAAGAAGGAGGAAATTAGGGTTTTGAGAATCTATTTCTTGCATACATTTTAAATGATGATGCTCATGAATGCACAATCAAACCCTAATTACCATTTAATGAAACTAGGGTTATTACAATGTCTTTGTTGATCGTTAAGACTGTATGCATCATTTTGATGCAGAGGTCACCCTCCATTTAAAAAAACATTGTTGGAGGCATCAACTTGGAGTTCTTGGCCCTCGTCATGCGACGGGTTCATAGTGGTTAAGCAAATGGCTCTATGGTCGAGGGTAATGGATGTCAGGGCTATGGCCCCAGAGGGTGGTGGCACGTCGAGGCGGTGGCCTCGGTCTCCCTTCCAGCGACGGTCATATGGGGATTGGCCATGGCTTAGCATGGGACTTGGGTTGCGACTTGGATATCTGTGTGGATAGGGAGTTCATCGACCCGGCTGGTTTTTCTTCGAGCAATGTGAAGGGAGATCTGGATGCTACTCAGGGAGGCAGCCTTGGATTTGGCGTATGTCCAAGGGATTCGGGCGGTCGACTAGGTAGCGAGGGATACAAGACGACTTGGTCATGCAAAGTTGTGACTCGTGTGCGGCTTTGGTGACAAGTGGTGTAAGTCGGAAGCCCCGAGGATGGAGGTATGTGTTTGTGGCGTTTTCATGGCTGCATTGTGTGGACGATGAGTCTCCTTGCACATGTGGTCTTCGCCGTCTGTCCTCCTAAACCAGGAAATAGATAGTTTATATGATTTTTGGACACAATTTTCCTTATAAATTGGGTTACTCTCTTGTATCTGATGACCCACAAGTGTAGGGGATCGCAACAGTCTTCACAGGTAGCATTACTAATTTAAAGGGGAGCCAAATAATACTTGCAAGCCTTAACAACTGAGTTGTCAGTTCAGCTGCACCTGGAAATAGTTCTTACTCATAGAAGTTTATCAGTAGCAACATCAAAGCAACAACAGCAGTAACATCAATAGTGAAACAGTAGCAATAGTAACAGTAATGATAATAGTAGGATTCGAGTGCGGTAGGCATAGGGATGGATGGACGGGCGTTGCATGGACGAGTCTAAACATGTAACTTCTAGAACTAGGGCATTGCAGATAAATAATAACAAGCATCCAAGTACTAAACAATCCAAGGCATGTGCTCCAAATATAGTCATATGTGCTCGCAATGAGAACTTGCACAACATCTTCTGTCCAGCTAGCCCGTGGCAGCGGGGCCTCTAGGGAACTACTGGCAATTAAGGTGCTCCTTTTAATAGAGCACCGGAGAAAAGCATTAACACTCCGTGAACACATGTGATCCTCACACCACATCCATCCCCTTCGGTTGTCTCAATTATTGTCACTTTGGGGCCTTTGGATCCGGACAATGATATGTGTACACAACTTCCAGATAAGATCATAAACAATACTATCATAATGATTCAATAATAAGTTCATATCTGAGATCATGGCCCTCGGGCCCTAGTGACAATCATTAAGCACAACAAGTTGCAACAAAGTCAAATAGCGCTAATAGAGATACTAGGCACTATGCCCCTAACAGATCTTATTCATTTACATGATAGAACTCATCCAATCCCTATCATCCCCAAGCCTACAGCGGGGGATTACTCACTCATGGATGAGGGAAACATCGGTGGTTGATGGAGATGCGTTGGTGATGACGATGGCGATGATCCTCTCCAAATTCCCCGTCCCGGCAGGGTGCGAGAACGGAGTTTCTGGATCCGAATCTTGGTTTCTGGTGGCGGCGGCGGAGCGGAACTCTTTCTGGAAAACTATCGCCCCCCCCTGAGTTTTTAGGTCAGAAGGCAACTTATAGGCGCGGAGGGAGGACGAGGAGCTGCCTGGGGGTGGACAGACCTCCCCTAGGCGCGGGGTCAGTGGGCCTGCGCCTGGGGTTGGTCTGGGCCCCCCCAGGCCTCCCCTCTATCTCCCCTTCTGGCTCTGTGGATCTTCCGGTGAGAAATAGTTTTGGGCATATTTTTCGGGATTTTTCCTGATAGTTCATTTTCTGCACAAAAACAAGACACCAAGGTAATTCTGCTGAAAACAGCGTCAGTTCGTGTTAGTTGTATCCAAATCACACAGGTTTAGATAAGAAACAATAGCAAAGTGTTCGAGAAAGTAGATACGTTTTGGACGTATCAACTCCCCCCAAGCTTAGCTTATTGCTTGTCCTCAAGCAATTCAGTTGAAAACTGAGTGCGATAAAAGAACTTTCACGAACACTTTGATTCATATGATGTAAATATTCTCAGCATAGGAGTAGATACTTAGACAATTCATAATAAAGAGTATGCAACTAAGTCTACTCAATAGTCATTGCAAGCTATGAAGAGAAACCAACTCAATAATAATAAGTAGCATGAAACATAAACATAAGCAACATTGCAATGCTCATAATAAGGTATGATAGAGTGGTATCTCGCTTGCCTTTGTTTGAAGAGCATAATATAAATGTTGAGGCACCTCTGAAGTTCACATGAATACTAGAGATAAAGATATCACAGGTACAAGCATCAAAGTCATGACATAATTAACCAAATTTTGGAACAAACACAAGAATGACAACTATGCTCTCAATAAGGTGCTCATAGAATAAGTGGTGACTCAACAAAGTTGTGAAAACGGTTTTGTGAAGGTTTGAAATGCTTCCCAATGCTCAAAAGGAAGATACTCATTAGCTTTGAGCTCTCATTGCCCCTATCATAGGCATCTTCATGTGGTTAAGGTGAAAGTGAGGTCCACTCTAAATCATATGCTTGACAGACCATAGATTGAAAATCTCAAGTCCCTTGAGTACGAGGGTCGCTCCGCATGCTACTCAACTTTGGTCACCTGAAAGTTCTTGTTATTGTAAATACATGCATATAATCGAGAACCGCCAACGGGGTACCCCTTGCACATGGTATAGGAGCTTTTCTATAACCAAAATGACAAGGCAAGCAGACAATGAGCATCTCAGCAATCTTTTTATTTACCATATGCATAGCTTTTTATTGAGGACGCTTCATAGATTAGTCATATGCATGCGTGATGCTGCAAGTTTCCACCATGATTAGGCATACAATAAGCAAGAAAAGAAATATTTTATAACATATATACACACATGAAAATTACAACATACATGAAGTTACAAAGATACGTAAATACAGACCGCTAAGGGTGCAACAAGTAAAAAAGAACACACAAATACTCTATACACGCTTTGTTCCAGATCGGAGCTAGATGAACTTTCTTCCTCCTTATCCACGCCATGCTCTCCTCGTCACATAGAAGCCTCCTCGTCTGCGTCATACCCTCTTGGTCACCGTCATGTGGTCACTATCGTGTGACATCGACATCCGCTAACCATGACGACGAATGTAATAGCCGCCGGAAAAAACGATGAGACATGTGGTCAAAAAATGCGTCGGAAGGCGCTTTTGTCGAGGTGCCTACACGGGAGACGGCCGCTAGAAAAGCGCCCTATTGTTAGCAGACGGTGGCGAGACAAAGAAACATGAGCCAAAAGAAACTGTAACACCCCGGCCTCTCCGGACCGACGATTGTCACCCTGGCAACTTACTAAGATCTCATAGACCAACACTAGTCCGTTCTGCAAACTTTATCCTCGCTCGTGCACATCCGGGAACAACTTTCTGGTCGGTCACCTATCCTCAAATTGCTCTAGGCCAAGCACGCTTAACCTGAAGGTTCTTTGGAGATGAGCTTTCGGAAAAGAAGTTTCAACGTGTTGGTATAAGTATCCTGTCAATCTTATTAAGTCATGCGCCACCCACTCTTAGAAGAACAACGCCCTCATCAATCTACCACAAGACAGGAACATCCCCTCTTAGCACATGTTTGTGTGTCCAGTGGCAACACATGTGTCATGCTGTGTCCACTCTTGGCCACATGCGCCATGCTCCACAGTTCGTGCCACCGACCCGCACACACCCGTGTAACAGTGAGCATCGGATCTGATACCAGTTGTAACACCCTGGCCTCTTCGGATCGACGGTTGTCACCCCTGGCAGCTTACTAGGATGTCTAGACTGATCCAACAGATTAATACTAGTTTTTTCTGCATACTTTATCCTTACTCGTGCGCACCTGGGAATAACTTTCCGGTCGGTCATCCCTCCTCAAATTGCTTTAGGACAAGCATGTTTAACCTGTTTTTTTTAAGATAAACTTTCGAAAAAAAAGTTACAACTTGTTGGTATAAGTATCATATCACCTATTAAACCATGCGTCACGATCTCACAGGAACATAGCGGCCATGAAGCATGGACGAAACTGCACGAACGTTGTGCTACTTGGTGGCATCAAGGTGTCTAACACCGAAGAGGTGAAGCGATTGTGGCAAGGTGGGGTGCGTCTCCACATCCAACAACCACATCCCACCCCGCTCATAACCCTACCGGAGTGACCGGTGAGCTCGGCGAAAAAATGTACTAGGACATGAGGAGCCGAGCTAGAGAGAAGAAAACTACAGGAAATAAAAAACAGACTGAATATTGAAGGTTCAGAAGATACTGATCGATCACGTCAACTTAGTTTTGAACTGTATCTTGTCCCGTAGCTTCTGTATTATCAGCAAAGAAAGCTCCCCTAAATCTCAATGAGATCAAATGTGCGGTGTGATTACACCTCAACACGAGAGCTATTGTTTTCTTTGCAATAATGGAAGACATTTTACACAAGGTTAAGGAAGGTCCCAAAGATAGACCTACCTGCTGTAAAAAAGGATACATAGAGCTTGAGGCAATAATTATTCGGAGAAAGGGGTGCGAGCTTGAGGCAAGTCACCATGGTGTCCCTAACCATGTTGCTGTATACGGACATTCTGTGAAGAGATGCTCGGCTGTCTCCAGATTTTCATGCCACAAAGGGCAGAAATATTCATTATCCCACTGACGTGGAAGTAACTTGTTGGGAGTTTCATCCAAGGAGGTGCTACCTAAGTACTCCCTCCGTTTATAAATATAAGATGTTTTAGGTTTATGAATGAGATATATTTAGACATTTTTTTTGAATCTATACATTAAAAGATGTCTAGATACATCTTTTTCACAAATCTAAAACATCTTATATTTTTAAACGGAGGGAGTACCTATGCTTTACTCCCACGAAACCGAACATGTGTGTTGTATCGTGCAAAAGGAATGACCGTGAGCAGTTGGGTAGAAGTTTGGAGAAAATGGAACTATTATCTAAAAGAACGATGGTAAAATTTTTGCCCTATTTATTTATCAAGAAAAAAATTACAACAACTCGAAGGTTTTTTTATTACAACCTGATCACTCTCTTGCCGTGATATCAGCCAAACACATTGCACCCGTGGTTACCCAAAGCTTTGCCTCTTTCTTAATTTTGTCGAAGGTCACCGAAGACAACGCTTGTTTTTTTTAGCAACCGGCAAGAGCTCTTTTTTTTGAAATAGATAGAGGGAAAACCCAACACATAGTATAGAGGGGCATGTTTTGATTAAGATGGAAACATGCCGAAAGCATCACGTAAGAACAGAAAAGAAATAAAACACCTAATCAGGCTCCGCTGGAATGTCAGGCCCAAAGGCTGCGAAAGCATGAGTTCGCTGGAGGATGTCCTCCCTAGCGATTTCAGCCACCTCGATATAAGTTAGACACCGGTTATTGAAGATTCGTCTGTTTCTCTCTTTCCAGGCGTTCCAAAGAACATATAGCAATCGTCCACTTAAACTTTTTTTCTCGTTTGTTGGCCTTTCGGCAATCAGATTGTCCCACCAATCCGTGAGAGAATGATAGTCTTGGCCCTGGAGCCCTCCCGCGCGGCGTTGTCCCAATCTCGAGTGAGGTTCTAGACGGCCGTAGTGAAGGGGCAGTCATTGCAAAGGTGGTCGGCTGTCTCCGACGCTCTAAGGCATAAGGCGCAGATGGGGTCATGCGTCCATCCTCTGGTGGCTAAGTTATCAGCCGTAAGCATATTTTCGTGCATGGCTAGCCAGCCGAAGATCTTGCACTTAGGCTCGACGTGGGCGACCCATAATTTTTGGGCGATGAACTTGGGGTGGCTTTCATGGAACTGCACAAGGTAGGCAGAGCTAGAACTGTAGTTTTCGTCTGCCGTCAATGTCCAAACAATCCCGTCTTGTTGCCGCGGCACTAGCTGCGTGCTCTAAACCACATCCCGAACTTTTAGGTACTGGGCAAGTTGCACTGGAGTGGTCAGGCTAGAAATGGCACATATTCAGTTTTCGGCCGCTAGATCTTTGGCCACACTTCTGTTTTTCCTCGAAGCGATTTTGAAAAGGTCGGGCGCCCAATGATAAATGGGGCCATGATCGGACCAATTGTCACGCCAGAATGAAGCCATCTCGCCGTCTCCAAGTGAGATTTTTGTGGAGGCTCCAGAAGAGCTCCATGCCAGCTTTGTCGCAAGGAAGCTTGGAACCCGCCCAAGTGAGTTGTGGGTTGGTCCACTGGAGCCATGGCCATCACAGCCTGAGGGCCCGACCAGTCCGCTGCAGGTGAGGCATCCCAAGCCCACCCAGATCTTTCGGCCTGCAGAGCGTCGTCCAGCTGACCAAAGCTTTCCCTCTTGCCGCATGATCGTCTTCATCTCCGGCCCAGACGAAGTTCCTAGCAATGCGGGTAATATTATCTCTAGCCCATTTGGACAGCGGGATGACGATTGCGTGGTAGATGACAATGGCCATGAGGACAGACCCGGCGAGGGTGATTCTGACAGGTCGTGCGAGAAACTTCCCCTTCCATCCAAGCAGCTTTCCAGCAATCTTTTCGATGAGGGGCTGGAGGTCAACTTTACGGAGGCGCCTGAAGTGCAGGGGTAGGCCTAAGTATTTCCCGGGGAACATGGCAATCTTTGCAGGAAAAGCCAAAAAGATAGTCGCAAGGTCAAAATTCTCGCATCTAATCGGGAAGACCTCAGTCTTCCTTAGATTGGCGATGAGGCCGCTAGCCTTTCCAAAGCGGCCAAGAATGTCAGAGATAGCCTGGAGTTCTTCTTTAATGGGGTTGACAAAAATTCTAGCATCATCAGCATAAATAGAGATTCTGCAGCGTGGCTTGCGAGATCTTTATGGGGCTCATGATACCTCGATGACTTGCAATGGAGAGGATGCGCTGTAACAGATCGATGGCGAGGATGAACAACATGGGAGAGAGAGGATCGCCTTGTCGCAAACCCTTTGCGTTACGAAATGGCTTACCCGGGTTCCCATTCAGAAGCACTCTATAGGATGCCGAGGAGAGTGATAGGCACACCGAGTCTCTCCACAATTGGCCAAAACCCAGAGCCGATAAAACCTCGAGGAGGTAGGACCATCCCACAGAGTTGAAGGCCTTGGAGATGTCAAGCTTGAGGAAAAGGCTAGCAGTCCTCAAAAAATGCAGTTCTTTGATGAGGTTTTGCACGTGAAGAAAGTTGTCGTGGATGCTTCTCTTCTTAACAAAAGCGCTTTGACATATGGAAACGAGATCAGGTAGGATTGGAGCCAGCCGGTTCGCAAGGAGCTTGGAGAACATCTTTGAGATACTATGAATGAGGTTTATCGGCCTATAGTCGGTGCGCGCCGCGGCTTGCTTCTTAGGGATTAAGATGATGTTTGCCAAGTTGATCAAGTTTGTGCAACCACCCTTCAAACCAGCCATATGGGAGATAGCAGCCACAAAGTCATTTTTAATAATGTCCCAACAGCTCTTGAAGAAAGCGTCGATGAAGTCGTCTGGTCCTAGCGCTTTGACAGAAGGAAGCGAGAAAACAGCCTCCTTAATTTCGCTCTCATCGAAAGGGGCCTCGAGATCGGAGAGATCGTGCTGCTCATACTGAAGGGCCTCCCAATCAAGGCTAAGAAGCCTGCGAGCTTTGGAGCCCAAAGCACTCTTGAAATGTTGGAGGATCACCTTCTCTTTGTCCTCCTTTGTGATGGTCGCGCCAGCGGCGGTGGTGAGGGATTGGATGTGGACCTTTCTACGACGCCCATTCGCTCTGGCGTGGAATAACTTGGTATTGGCGTCACCTAAACGGATCCAAGTCCGACGGGATCTTTGGAGCCTGATTAGGCGTTTTATTTCTTTTCTGTTCTTACCTGGTGCTTTCGGCATGTTTCCATCTTAATCAAAACATGTCCCTTTATACTATGTGTTGGATTTTTCCTCTATCTATTTGAAAAGGTAGAGCTCCTTCCGGTTGCTTAAAAAAAGCGCTGTCTTCGGTGACCTTCGACAAAATCAAGAAAGAGGCAAAGCTTTGGGTAACCACGGGTGCAATGTGTTTGGCTGATATCACGGCAAGAGAGTGATCAGGTTGTAATAAAAAAAACTTCGAGTTGTTGTAATTTTTTCTTGATTAATAAATAGGGCAAAGTTTTTACCACCGTTCTTTTAGATCATAGTTCTATTTTCGCCAAACTTTTACCCAACCGCTCACGGCCATTCCTTTTGCATTGTGTGTGGAAGACCCCGAGCCTTCCTTTCATTCCATATATCATCCAGGATGTGAGAAAAGGTAAATGGAACTACGATTCGTACTCACTATTATCTGTACACGAAATAGATGGAATGGTTAACAAAAAAAAGTTGAACTACGGATTCAGACTCACTATTAAGACTTTATAACCAGGCTGAAAATTTCAGGTGTTCTTAATTGAAAATTCAAAAGAAATTTTCTTCCTTCCAATTTTGTTTGTCCAAAAGACAACCTTTTGCGCTCTATTTTGCCGAGTCATTTCAAAAGAATTTTCTTCCTTCCAATTTCTTTTTTCAAAAGACAACTTTTCTCTCTCTATTTTGGCTGAGTCGTTACACTGGTTCGATGATGTCGCCGTGTACAATCAATTTCACAGCACGTTCTGCCACTATAGAGTTGTTTCTGAGTCGTGGGAGACGAGTCAGATTGATCGATGAGTTGTTCATACAGAACTTTCCTCCGTAGAAAGGGAAAGCTTGTTAAAAATTATTGTTTTTTAGGCAGCGCCTACGCAGCCCGGCTAGCGACCGGTGATGAGCGCGGGCGGAGGGGAGAACCATGGATGGAAGGCCCCTTTCGCGATGTCCGAGCACGTCATTCGCCGGTGGAAAAAAGACCTCCGTCAGCCGGGCGAACCCACCCAAGCGAAGCGAGACTCCTGCCCCAAGCGAAGCCGCCTACCCACCCCCTGCTAAAAGACAAGACGACAGGGACGACAAAGACAAACCTGCTCCCCCACTAGCTTAAGCCTTGCCTCCAGTCCACCATTGGAGATTGGAGTTGAGCGACGACGACCGGGGGAGAGAAGCGGCGGGGTTTAGAGTGAGTCGAGATGGCGGCGGCGGCGGCGGCGGGCAACGTGGAGTTCATCCGTGCGCGGAGCGACAAGCGGGAGTACCGACGCGTGGTGCTCCCCAACGCGCTCGAGTGCCTCCTCATCAGCGACGCCGAAACCGACAAGGTCCTCTCTCTCGCTCGTCTCCGCCGGTTGATTCGATCGTTCACGCCTGATTCATTCGGTTTTTTTTTTGTAGGCGGCGGCGTGTATGGAGGTGGGCGTGGGGTCGTTCAGCAACCCGGAGGGGCTGGAGGGCCTCGCGCACTTCCTCGGTGAGTTCTTCACTCCGCTCCTCGTTCCTTCCCGGAGCGAGTATTCTCATCTCACTGGTTGGTTGTTGGTTGTGTGGGGATTGCTCGTTCGTTCGTTCGCTCGCTGGGACACCTGGGCTGGGCAGACGCTAGCTCGGTGCTCCTGCTCCGTGATTTGGTTGCGGAGTAAAATACATAGTAGCTGTACTTGCCCCCGTGTGGTGATACTCGCGAATTGCATAATGGTTGCGCTGAACTTTGTTGAATAAAACTAGCTGTTAGCTGTTAGTGTATCTTCAACCGGATGCTGCAAATCTGCGGTGCCGCTTGCAGCGCCTGCTATAAAACCGCGTGTGAAACTTCCGTGTCTATCCACATCCCTCACCCACCGACAGCCCCGTGCCGTGTCACGTCTCGCCTCGCCGCCTCTTTCCCTCTCCTTCTCCTCCCCGTCCCGCACCGAAGCTCGCGAGTTGGGAGCGGGGAGGTGGCACATGGAGTTTTTAGGGTGGCAGTTGAGATTTCGTGCATGTGGTCTAGTTTTGTCGTTCACGCTGAAAATATTTTACCGTGCACGCTCTTTTTATAGTGGCGGCTGGAGCGTCCATTTTAGCCTTCCGCGCAGTAAATCAACAGTTTTTCCAGCGTGAACGCGTTATAGTGCGCCCGTTGGAGATGCCCTTAGGATTTAGGAGCGTCGATTATTCACTTGAGAGGGTTATCCCATTAGTATGTGTGTTAAAAGGAAAGACAGAAAAGCAGCAAGATGTATCTGCGCCAAAATCTCTCTCGCCATTTTATCTTCATTTTTGTCAGACGTTCTTAGAGTTGAGAGATTGAGACAAATCGAGAGTTTTCGTGCTGAGAATTGGCATCAGAGCCATGCCGAAATCCATGGAGAAGAACAAGGGAGTGCAGAGAGAAGGCAACAGGTCAAGGACGCCGCCGCTGGCCGCAAGGAGACGCCCCTCATCACAGTCCTGGGAGACATGGTGGTTGTGAGCCTGTGGTTCGCTCGTGCGGGAGAGCACGGCCTCAACACAGTACCCCACGCTAACACGCATCAACTATGTCGAATGTGCAATAGTTATGCGTGTGCAGATGATGCAGGCGCAACATCTTAGGTCCGTGGTTGAGCACGATACCGACGATCCAGAAGATGATCGAGCGGCGTTGGAGGCACTCCTAGGCACTAATCCACCGGAGCTGGTCAGGGCCCTGGCGGCTAAGGATTGCGTGCACATAGCTTGTGAGGCATTGACGACCATGCTCCTTGGATGCGAGCGCGTCTGCGAGGTGAAGGCACAAACTCATCGCCGCGAGTACAAGGAACTTCAGTTCAAAACTAGTGAGTCAATTGAGGGGTTTGCACTCAGGCTAACTGCAATCATCGGTTACTCTCCAGGTGATCCGGTCGACGAGTACAAAGAGTGCTCAAGTTCCCGCACGTCGTGCCACACAAGTACCGCCCGATGTTGATGGCCATCGAATAGACTGTGAAGCTCAAGGACCTCACCATCGAGGAGCACTGCGGCCAGCTCATCACTGCCGAGGAGGGGTACGAGGTCAACGACACCATCGACAGCATCGGAAAACCTGCTGCTCACCGAGGAGGAATGGCGCGCGCATCAAACCGCCATAACTCCAACGGATTATGTGGATCTGGTTCCAGCGGCAAGCAGCAGAAGGAGCCCAAACGGTGGCAAGGATGGAGTGCGCTAAGGCAGCCCGTCCAAAGACGACAAGTGCAGATATTGCGGCAAGAAAGGGCATTGGGCCGATGAATGTCGTAGGAAGAAGAAGGACAATGAGGCGCATGCACATCTCTTTGAGGGGGGGGGGGGGGTGAACCTGATCCTGCTCTTCTCATAGTTGTGCGAGTCCCCGACAACGACCTTGGCGCGAACGCGGCTACCACCTCGCATGGGCTACACGTTTTCCTCAATGAAGAGCACACACGCATCGAGTTTCGCAGTCGCACCAATGACACAAATGTTGTGTGGTTCCTAGACATTGGTGCGTCCAACCACATGACTAGCGACACAGAGGCGTTTTCTAACATGGACACCAAGGTCACCGGTTCCATGAAGTTCGGCGATGGCTCCCTCGTCGACATATAAGGAAGGGGCTTTGTCCTCTTCGCCGTGACAGAAAGGCAACACCGCGACCTCACCAATCGTGTAATGGATTACTCGCCTCTGCAGCAATGTCGCCAGTATCGTCCAACTTGACGAAATTGGGTGCCCAACACACATCAAGGGAGCGATCATGATGGTGCGGGATCGCAAGAAGGTGACCATTCACGTGACGTGCGTGCAGAATAGGATCTACCCCCATCAAGATGCAGATCGCCGAGCCCATCTACCTCCTGGCGCATGTTGGCGACACGGCATGGATCTGACACACCAGGTTTGACCACCACCACTTCCAAAGGCTCGAGTGCCTCGCGGTCCAGGGAATGGTGTGTGGCCTTCCACACATTGAGCACCCTGAGCAACTCTGTGATGCATGCCTCACAGGCAAGCAGAAGAGCACACTTTTCACGTAGGTGGCATGGTATAGAGATGTTGATCCCCTCGAGATGGTATAGGAGACATCTACGAGCCAATCACGCCTCCAAAGCAGAAGGAAACAGTGCACAAACATTGTTGTTGCCAGATCAAAAATCATAGGTTTTCACCCTGGAGAAAGTCCTCGCTCACAAAGGTCATTGCCAGACGCAGCCAATTAAGGTCGGACCTTGGATTTTCACCCTGCAAGGTAAGACTATGAACTTCTTTTGTGCGGTCACCCCCTCTAACAGTCACTGTTGTGATCTACATATCATCAAGCCAGCTGCATCGCCACAAAGACTCAAACCACCATCGCTAGCCCTCATGTCCCTGCCTTCATGACATTCTTTGCATCTGACTTCACCATGGATCGTCAAAAACATGACACATAATGGTAACAAATAGAAGAGCTTCGCAACGCTCCCTTTGAAACTAAACGGTCAACAAAAACACGGGTGTGCATGACCGAATTCCTTCCGAGCCAGCAAACTCTAGGCATAATGCGCCCATAGGAGTTCGTCGGCGGAGCCTTACGGAACACACCGCTCCATGCCAGATCAATGAGGACATGCAGCCAGCAAATCTTCGTCTTCGTGCGAAAGAAACCCTAGGACCGCCACCATTATTTCAGGCTGATCCAGCGGTCCTCACACCGCTGGCCGGCTTTCGGCGAACGGAACGAACAGGGTCGAGTCCGCAACACCTAGAGGAGCAGCGCCGCCACCACCGGCCTGCAGCCGCGCCTGAAATGATCTCCTCCGTGCCTCCTAGCCACGAGTCAATGAGGCCCCCGCATCAGCAGCGCCGCCACCCCGCAAGATGCCTACCATACGCACCACCCCGGTTAAGACCTCCCCGCGTGAAGGAAGGCCGACAAGGCACACAAAGGGGGCCACCACCTCTGTGAGGCGTGGCGGCGGCAGCAGCCAGAGAGGACCGCCGGAGGGAGATTTTTTAGGGTTAGGGTCGGCGCTTCCAGAGTCGCCCACGCGCGGACCACCCGCGAGGAGTTTCACTTCCCCCAATAAATACTTTATCAGTCATGAATACTTGTGTGGTGTATTTTTTGCCCCTACATGTTGTTGCCTAGTAGGATCCTTTGTACCTTGCTCAATGCTCACTCCACAAGTCTATGTTGATTTTTTTTGTCTCACATGTGGTTTTTATACCTATAACTCATAAGAAAAGAAGATTATTCTACTCGATATAACTGATACGAAAATGTTGGTTGCATCAAATAAAATTTTACTTTATCGTAACCATTTTTATGTTTTATTTTTTGTTCCGATTTATTTGTAACCATGGACTTTCTTGCAGAGCATATGCTATTTTATGCCAGCGAGAAATACCCGGGAGAACACGATTACACGAAATATATCATGGAGGTACCTTCTGTAATAAACTCCATGAAAACATTCAAACCCGTTTGAGTTTCAACAAATGTTTGCAAGTATTAATCACACTTTAGCAGGTTTTTAAGAGTTGTGACCCAGGTGACAGGTGTAGTGTTCCCTGCATCAGATTAGAAGATCCTGAGCCAGTCATGAAATAACACATAAGATGGATAAGAAAGAGAAATGGAATATGTTAGGATATGATAGGTGCCAGTGGCGCATTATGACTGACGTCGGTTCTTTGCAGTTAACATCGTGCAAGACTATTACACTTTCACGGTAGTCCACCTGCTATGCCATTGTGATTGCAAAGCGCGGACCAGATGATATCTATTTTCCGTAAACTCTGGATTGTGGTGTGGTCTCATGCTTTCTCAGTTGAAAAAACTGTGTTCGTGCATAAGGCCCAAATTGCAGCATGTCACGCTCTGAAACCAAATACACCTAGCTCTTAAGCTAAACTGGATACTTTTCAATACTTGTATAACCTCCCGACTAGCAACAACTTTGTAATCCCATCATAACTTTGTGAAGTGGTCTGCTCCTTCTATGAATTTATTACTGGAACCCTGTGAGTATAATTCTTTCGGAACAATTTGAATATTTTTAATTGCTTGGAAGTTACATGCAATTTACTTGGATTATATGTTATTTTGTGTATTTATGTATGTCGTCAAAAATATCAGCATGGTGGTTCTTTCAATGCCTTTACATCCTCGGAGACAACGAATTTCTTTTTTGATGTTAACGTGGACGATTTCGAAGAAGGCTTAGATAGGTAAACTTTCTTCTAGTATTTTGTTCAGTCAGTGCATGCATGTTGGATAATATTATGATTTCTGTGCTACAGATTTGCATGTTTTTTTAAAACAATAAATAAGGAGGTGATTTCTGTTGTGCAGATTTGCCCAGTTCTTCATCAAGCCACTGATGTCACAGGATGCTGTTCTTAGAGAGATTAAAGCTGTTGATTCTGGTGAGCAGTTTCCTTATAACATCGGTTTCAGCCTTTCTTGGTCACTTTTTTTAGAGTAGTAAGAAACACATACTGACAAACATTGTGTTTTGTTGCTCTTACAGAACACAAGAAAAATTTGTTGTTGGACAACTGGAGGATGCATCAGGTACTTCAAAGCTTCGTAGTTTTTTTTTTTAAGTAAAGCTTCGTAGTTTTTTTGAAACGAGAGAAATAAGTTTTTACAAGCTACATGAAGGTAGGTAGTCACGCCAAAGGCCGGCGTGTACCTTTTGAACCGAGTCTCTACAATACCATGCCACCTTCGTAGTTAGATACATCATACATTCCATCTTGCAACACTATGTTGTATCTTCTTTAGAAATTGTATTGCCAAAGTATTGGCGTTTTGAATGTGTGTTCTCTTTATATACAAGGTGTGGTTCAGCTTCCAGATAACCATATTTGGCACGATATAACCCCGACTTATATTCAGAATGCCATTTACTTCGTATCTAAGCCTGATTTATTTGAAAAAACTTTAGCCTACTGCACTGTTACTTCAGTTATGAACTTTTTTTCCACAGCTTCTAAAGCATCTGGCTTCAAAAGATCACCCTTACCATAAATTCGGTACTGGTAAGAAATTCTTGATGTTTAGACATTGCTAATACTCATCCAGCTCATTGGACTGTTGTTTTTTTTGCATTTCTTGACTACTGAGGATGTAAAACAATTGGATGTTTTTGTTTTCCTGTGTTCCACCTATAAATATATCTATCAAATTCAAAGATAACTTTTTTGATTCACGTTGACAGAATGTTGAACTTTTCATACCTATACATAAATATATATTTATATCTTCTTGTGAATCCTTAACAGACATCCTTGTGGGGTTTCAATCTTATTTTAAATTGTGTTATCTAATTACATCAGGAAGTTGGGAAACATTGGAGACTAAACCAAAAGAGAGGGGCTTGGACATCAGACTTGAGCTTCTCAAGTTTTATGAGAATTATTCAGCAAATATTATGCACCTTGTTGTTTATGGAAAGGGTAAATATTGCAGGTTAGTCAAGTTTGGCATACCTAAACCTATTTGTTACTGATGAAATGATTTTGTAGAGAGTCTTGATTGCATTCAAAGCTTAGTTGAAAGCTTGTTTAGTAACGTCAAAAACACTGACCAGAGAAGCTTCAAATGTCCAAGTCAACCTCTCGCAGCTGAACATTTGCAGGTAACTTCAAACAAATACAAACACCACAAAATAAAATAAAATAATGGCAAATGATTTTTGAAATTTACCATACTTTTTTGTTATCATGCAGCTTCTTATCAAAGCAATCCCGATAAAAGAAGGCGACCACCTAAGAATATTGTGGCCAGTTACACCTAACATCCAATTTTACAAAGAAGGTCCTTGCCGTTATCTTGGACGTCTCATTGGGCATGAAGGCGAGGGATCCATCTTCCACATTATAAAGGAATTAGGCAAGTTAATTTCAACTATATATTGTTTTAAATATCCTTTTGCCGGCAGTATATGTTCTCAAACATTGGCCCTTGTTTAGTTTCTTGTGTCAACTTTGTAACCTGTGGCATGACCAATTTTGACTACATTAGGATGGGCCATGGACTTGACAGCTGGTGCTGGCAGTGACAGCAATGAATACTCGTTTTTCTCAGTAAGCATGAGGCTCACTGATTTAGGCCATGGTAAGTTTCCATCTTCATCTTTTCTCTTGGCAGTGAAACGATCGTTTCATTTTGTGAATTTAAGTACATTTTGGTATTATTTTGGAAGTCCCTTATGTGCACATACAATGACCAGAACACATGGATGATATCATTGGGTTGGTCTTCAAATACCTTCGCCTATTAAAACAAGATGGCATCCACGAATGGATATTTGATGAGGTAATTTACAAAAAAAATCATTTATATAATCATGCGAAGTTATTTGATGGATTATGATTGTAATATGGAGTTAGTTTAAATATGAACATTGTACCAATGGACTGAATATGTAACAAAACAACCTCACTGCGTTTAAATTTTCATTACCCTTGGTTGTTTGTTGAAGCATTTCGTAGTGTGATACTTTGTCCATGTCTTAAGCATAGTGACAAGCAAATGTGGTTTACATTTGGTTACATAAATGTACATGCTAACGTGTTACTATTTTATAGCTTGTGTCAATAAATGAAACGGCATTCCACTATCAAGACAAAGTTCGTCCAATCAGTTATGTGAAAAATACTGTCTCCAACATGCTGGTACATTTCTCTAGAGCTCATTACATATTTCAGCAATTACAAATCCTTGTTATCAATAATTTTATTCTGAATTCTAATTGATATCTTGGGGTGTAATGAATGACAATTTAGAGCTACAACCTACTCTGTTACTGTTACAGTGGGTGTGCAATCCACCTATATACTTCAGCACGCCCATCACATGTGAGGAGAAAGACAAGTCAACACTTGGAGACTCAAAGTAGGCTCAAGATTCCTTCTATGTGGATGGAGAGGGCAACAAAAAAATTAGGATAAATTATGAATGTCGGGACTATAACTTGAGACCTTAGGCCAACTCCAACGGCCCCATGCATTTCGTACACCAACGGCCCTTCGCCCCCAAAAAAACAGTGCATGAAAAAAGGACGGCAGAAAATAATAATTATACAAATTAATTAAGTCCCGGGGTAGTCAAAATATCCACAGAAAAAACCCAATATTATGGGTGGCCGTAGCGTGGAGGAAAACCAGTGGTGCTGCTAGCCGACCGGAGCTGGTCTTGCTGTTGCGCGCCGTCCGGGGCTTCGGCAGCTCCAACTCCACCTTGACGGCCACCTGGTCGGGCCACAGTGTTGGTGCCCCTGTAGCACGATCAGTCTGGGAGGCCGGGATGCGGCGCCCGAAGTAGTCGAGGTTGACGTCACGGTCGTTCTCGGCCTCGTCCTCCACGCAGGAGTCCTCGCCGGACTCCTTCCAGTAGTCCTCGTCGGCGTCGTAGAGGTTCTCGAGGTGGGCCTCGATGGCCTCGCGTCGTGTCGTGTGCTCCGCCTCGAACCACCGTTCCCAGAGGTCGAAGTGGATGGAGTAGGCTGGGTCCTGCCACAGATCTGGCGGCGGGTAGGCCTGGCGTCGGCAAATCTCGTGGCGGCGAGCAGGGCCCGACACTGGGTTGGCCGGCACAAGCACACGGGCGCCGTTGAGGTGCCACCCCGTCGGCAAGTGAATTATCGGCCATGGGCACGGCATGCCTGCCTCGTCTAGTGTGCGCGCGACCTCGAGGCTGACGTAGACGCGCCGCTCGGAGCGCGGGTGCAGCAGCGCGCGCGCCGGTGGGCCACGGTGGAATGAGGAGCTGCGGGGTTGCGACGACCTCGACACGGAATGGCAATGGCGCTGCCGGCCGCCGGCGGAGGAGCCGGCCTCATGGTCGTTCCGGCTGGGCCAGAACCAGCCCTTCTAGCCCCCTTTCATCATCACGGCCGGCGACGGAGGGGCTTGTCAGTAGGGAGGGAGCTAGGGTTTTGGGGTTTCACCCAAGTGTACTAGGGAGTGGAGTGGAGTGCGGTATGGATGGGGACGACGTGGTCCTCCTGCTGGGACACCGCCAGGTGGACTCCGTGGAAGCCTCGGGAGGACATGGCCGGACACGGCAGCCGTTCGTCCCACCGCATTCCAGCCCCAGATTTGGGCCCGGTTTGCGCCGAAACGGACCACTCCGCAGTGTCCTCTCTGTTTGCGGGTGCGCGTTGGGCCGTGGGCTGTGTCCGAACGGACCAGTTCGGACCTGCGTGGTCCATTTGCGTGGGGGCGTTAGAGTTGGCCTTAGGCGTTGATACCATGTCAAGCTTCATGCACTAGCCGGCGCAAACAACAATCCGAACTGATAGAAAGAGCTAGTGCAATGCACATATACTCTAACAACCTCTCTCACATGTGACACGACAAAGTCAAATGCAAATAGAGCAGTCCTAGAGGTATGACTTGAGAGGCCTATACACGGACACAAAGGAGGGCCACCAGAAATTAGATACCTTAAGGCTCTGATACTATGTCAACCTTCATGCACTAACCAACACAATCAAAAGTTAATGAAAGGGCTAGTGCAATCCACATATACTGTAACATGTCAACCTTCATGCACTATCCAGGTGATGCAGAGTCAACATGTGAATAGAACAATTTCAGGGGTATGGCACAAGAGGCCTAGATGTGGACTCAAAGGGGGCCTATGAGCAATTTTTAATAAATTATGAAAGCTAGTACCCGAACTCGAGACGTTATGCTCTGTAACCATATTGAATTGATGAGTCAGCTAGTTCACCCAACACTCTGAACTGATGCAAAGGGCCTTCAATCCACTTATAAACTTTAACATACTCAACATCTAAGATTTCAATGGGCCCAAAATTTGTTGAATTGCACCTTTTTTCATGCTTCACAAGGGTTTTATTTATTCTATTTGAAATACTTGTGGACTGGCTTGCAGTTGTTCCCACCAGAGGAATGGCTGGTTGGAGCATCATTGCCGTCGAAGTATGCACCACATACGATAAATAAGATACTTGATGAGTTATCACCGGAAAGAGTAAGGTATGCTTACATAGTTCACATGACTATTTTGATCGTTCCAGCTTATATATGCATATTATCTTCTTATTCCAACATATAAATTTATATATGTATATTCTTAGTGTCGCTAAATTACTAGCTAACTAGTACTAGCACTCGTCAATAAATAATTGTGCACGTCCTTACTTCATCTCATGGATCTAATGTTTTGCTGATAAGTGTATGTGTCAAATGATCTGCAGTTATGCACATCAATTAGCATACAAAGGGAAGCTAAATATCATGCATTTCTTTCTTCTTTGATGCAATTACTTCTCTCAATGTCTAGAATACTCTGTCAGTCTAAAAAGTTTGAAGGATCTACTGATTGTGCTGAGCCCTGGTACAATACATTGTATTCTGTTGAGAACGTCACTCCTCAGATGATACAGGTTTGCCAACTCACCCCCACAAATCCCCGAACAAGCACGCTAATCTCATGTTCCAAGAATTGTTTTATTTCCCATCTTATGCCTCTATTTGCCAGCAATGGATCCAAAAAGCTCCTACTGAGATGCTCCATCTCCCAAAGCCTAACATTTTCATACCAAAGGATTTATCTCTGAAAGAAGTGCACAGCAAGGTAAAACTTGGATCTGCGTGTATGTTTTTAGCTCACATTAGTACACTTTGTATGAATCGCTTAAGGTTTCAAATATCACAAAGTATATTAATTTTGATAAATCATAATTTTTTACCAGGTTAAATTTCCGACAGTGTTAAGGAAGACACCACTTTCACAGCTGTGGTATAAGCCTGACATGTTGTTCTTCACTCCGAAGGGTTACATTAGAGTTGATTTCCACTGTCCACTTTCAAGCCACTCCCCCGAAGCAGCAGTATGTACAGGTCTCTTTGTTGATCTGTTAGCTGATTACTTGAATGCTTATGGTAAGCAATGATTCTGAAATTATGTGAATACATTATTTTAATGTATTGAAATGTCTGTTGTGAACTCTCAGTTTCTTCCGTTTGCAGCTTATGATGCTCGAATTGCTGGTTTATTCTATTCAATATATCTTACTTCTACTGGATTCCAGGTTCTGTTATGTTGCTATATTCCTTCCTATTTTCTACCTAGTGTTCCAGACAGATAATTGTTCTTCATGCTGTATGTATATGGTTTGAACTCCAATTCAAACATTTACCTGTATTCTTAAAGGTCTTCATACGCGGTTATAATGACAAGATGCGAGTTCTTCTACATGCCATAATGAAGCAAATAGCAAACTTTGAAGTCAAATCAAACAGGTTTTCTGCCTTGAAGGTCAGACGGGATCCTTGGATTGGCTTGTCAACTTTAAGTTGCGGGCATGATATTTGCTAGAACCAAAACATAAAGGGTTCTGAAACACATTGCATACACAATATGATTTGTTGGTTTGCATATTTTTCAACATACTAGTTTGAAATTTATGGTATCCTTTTAGGTTCTTCCGAACATGTAGTTAAATAACAAAGGTTTGGTAGTCCACGGGTTCATTTTCACATGTACATCCATGTAGATATATGCACAAAGCATTAAAAAATTCATAATTGTCTAGACTCCAAATTGTGCTTTTATAATAATCTTAATAATAATCCCAGTTCTTAACATTGCGCTTTCTCTTTATTTATTCATTTATTTATTATCACCCATGGCACATTCTGTAAAGCAGTCTAATTCAGTCTAATTGCATGGTACTCCCTCCGTTTCAAAATATAAGACGTTTTAGATTTGTGAAGAAAATGTATCTAGACTTGTTTTAGTGTCTAGATTCACTCTAAACCTTAGTAAACCTAGGTACTAAAAGTAGTCTAGATACATTTGCTTCACAAATTTAAAACATCTTATATTTTGAAACGGAGGGAGTACATTTTTTTACCCATGTGGGTTTCCCCTTGTAATAATTTTTGGGCCAGGGTATTACAAAATGTACTTATCAAGTTGCAGTAATACTACGGATTCTCGCGATGGTTGATTTCAGTTTATGAAATAATCTTTCCCTTTAGATTCTTAATCCGTATTTGAAACTACTGTGATGATTCATGGCCATTTTTTTACCATCATCTTACCATGATAGGAAACTTCTATCAAAGATTACCAAAATTTTAACTTCAGACAACCATATGCTCAAGCTTTGTACTATGTCTCATTAATATTGGAGAACAAATGGCCTGTGGCTGAGAAACTCCAAGCTCTTTCTAAGCTTGAGGCAGATTCTCTTGCCGAGTTTGTGCCACACTTGCTATCGAAGACATATTTGGAATGCTATGTTCAAGGTTTGTTAAAATTTCATGTTAACCAAGGAAATGTATTTCTAATTACTGGACTGGAATGCAGTCCTAGTTATGCTTATCATTACAACTTCTTGTAGGGAACATTGAACCAGGTGAGGCTGAGTCTATCGTCCAAGAGATTGAAGATACTATATTTAATACCCCCAATTCTATATTCAAATCCATGTCTTCATCACAATATCTGATCAAAAGGATTATCATGCTTGAAAATGAGTTAAAATGCTACTACCAAATCGAAGGATTAAATATGAAGAATGAGAATTCATCGATTGTCCAGTATATTCAGGTATAGCCTCCTTCCTAACCTTAATGCAGCTAATGTTATCCAAAGTGATTACTTGTCAATGATAAAGTACCTTCTAATGTTTGTTGCAAAACAAATGATCACCGAACTGGTAACTATTCAGTCATCATGTTGCCAGCTAATTGCTGGTAATGATCAACCCAGTAGTAGTTGGACTTGGAACATTGTGGAGGAATGTTGGCACTTGGCATATCAAATGTAGTCTTCTGTGCTAGCAAACCCTGACAGCAACCAGAATTATTTATGGACGGGATGTGGCATTTTCTCAGAGACATCCCTTCCACTGCATTTATGTGTTTAGATATTAGTCCACTCTAACCCAGGCCCAGCAACTCGGGACTACATCCTGCTTTTCTCGGGATCCGTATACTGGATTTTAGGATGTTCATATGGACTGTGCCCTGTAAAACAACTATTGTACCAATATCTCAAAGATTTTACTTCATTTTTTGTCATTATATCTATACTGATCTTTACTAAGGAAATTTAGTTTCATGCCACTCATTTCTTTTGCACAACTCTTCTTTATTATTTTAAATTATCTCTAATTCTAGGATATGTTCTGCTACTGCAACTAGCTTATGTGATACATCATGTGACAATTGCCAGGAACTAAAACATATATACTGTCAAATTTCTTGAAACAATCCATGCTGAAATGAGATAAAGAATGTTGCAAAAACTATTCGAATATATAAATAATAAATGCCTCCTGAATGACTAGTACTGACAGTGGTGGAGGTAGCATGTAAGAATCGGTGTACTGATCATGACTTCAGTCCATAAACTCAGTCTTCAGTTTTCGAATATATAAATAAATCTCCTTTCAGACTAACAAACTACTCTCTTAAATTTGCATTTATACCACTATATTTAGAAAAGTGACCCCAATAATTTCCTGTTCTAGCTTCGCCCTGTACTGATCATGACTGTTGACTCAGTCTTCAGTCACCAAGTCATAAGGGGACGTCTGACTGAACTAGCTAGGTGTGCAGTTTTTTTTGTTGGTGGTCTGTTTTTTTCTTTCGCTTTGCTCTGTTATGCTAGCCTAGACTCTTTCTTTGCTTTTATGGTTCTGTTTTGTATGCTTTGTGTCGTCTCAACATTTTATTCTAATAAAAGCAAGGCACATTTGGGTGCATGTTCGAGAAAAAAGGGATAGAAAATTAGTTTACACCCGTTTGTGAAAAGAGCTAGGGCATGCTTGAGCCACCAAGTGCTGCTCTAACGAGTCAATAGCATATCAAATCAGTAAAGTACAGCGGTGCGACTGAGTGTGACGTGCCTAGATGTGTAAAACATATGGCAATGTTTTTGTTCTATTAACTTCCTAGAATTGTTGTTCTTAAGGAGTACTACAATATCCAAATAAAGTAGAAGTGACTCTTGTCGAGTGCATAACGTTCTACGGAACCAAGCATGCCAGCTTGCTAAGAACCATCAATATATTCAGGTCCATCAAGACGACGCCATTTCGAACATCAAGCTTCAGTTGTTCTGTCTAATTGCTAGCCAGCCTGCTTTCAATCAGCTGCGGACTGTTGAGCAACTTGGGTATATAGCAAGTCTTTCTCTAAGGTATAATTCTTTCATGAGAAACCTGTAGATTTTGTTATGGTTGATCATTTACAATCCTAGCTTACAACAAATATCCTAATCCATTAGATCTGATCGTGGAGTCCGGGCAATCCAAGTTCTTATCCAATCCACAGTGAAGGTACAGGTTCCAAGATACAGTTAATAAATATGACATATTTTCTGCTGCTTTCTCATACTGATCTTATAATGTAACCATAGGACCCTTCATATCTTGACGCTAGAATTGATGAATTCTTTAAGATGTTCGAAAGCAAAATCCATGAGCTGTCTGACAAGGATTTCAAGGTTAGTGGCTTCAGTTATCTTCTGTACTAACTGATGCACCATTCAAAATCTAAATCAATTTCGCAATACACAGTATTCACGATATGATCAGTATTTTAACTAAATTAGTTCATTGGTGTATTTTTCAAAAATACAATTGTATTTGTGCATTAATGTAGCTCATTTTGGCACTGCCATGCATGTCCTTATGACAGAGAAATGTGAAATCACTTATTGATTCGAAACTGGAGAAATTCAAGAATTTGTGGGAGGAAGCTGGCTTCTACTGGGGAGAGATTGAAGCTGGAACTCTCAAGTTTGATAGGGTTGAATCCGAGGTAAGTGACTTCGCCTCAGGCAACTACACAACCGCGATAAGCCATAAATTGTGTCGAATATAAAGCAAACAGGACAGAAATGGTCAATACTAGTGTTGTGTCTTTGACACGCAGGATATTTGACCTGGAAATAACATATGCAGGTTGCTCTCCTAAGAGAGCTGAAGAAGGAAGAATTCGTCGAATTCTTTGATCAGTACATAAAAGTTGACGCGCCCCAAAGGAGGACAGTAAGCGTGCAAGTCTTCAGCGGCAACCATTCGGCAGAGTTCAGGAAGGCGATCGCCGAAGCTGATCCGCCCAAAACCTACCGGATTACGGACATATTCGGCTTCAAGCGATCCAGGCCTCTGCACCGCTCGCTGAAGGGAGGTCCAGGCCGGATCACAATGGACTGACAGATACATATACTCTGCTTGCTACATATTTTCTCTGTATCATGATGCATGAACTAAATTTTCGATTGATTTTTGGAACGGTCGCACATTGATTGATTGCACATTGCTGTTCTTCATGTGTGGATGGAGTAACAACCATGTGATGCTATTTTCAGAACAAATCTACCAGCTGTACGTTAAGCTTGTCTGTTTGTATGTAATTTCTTCTGACAACTATGCACAGTATGTACAATTACATGAGCTGACGAACAGTGTGGAGAAGGAGGCGCCATGAGCCGAGGACAGGACAGAACACGTACGCATTCCGGGAGCGCGGCACGTGGCCGGTCAGGCGACACCATCCTCGCACGCGTCGTCTATGGCACCGCCGCCGCCCTCCCGCGTCCGCCGCCCCACTGGTAGCTTCCGCGGTGCCATCGGCAGCGGAACGAGCCCCGGTGCGCGGTGGGCGAGCACACGCAGTAGTGGTGGTGCGCGTGCGTCTGTCGATGTGGCAGTGGCACAGGCGTGGGCGACACTAATCCCGCCGCCGGCCGCGCCCGCCTCCTGGGCACCGCGCAGCCCGGCGGCAGAGGCGGCAGCCCCGGATGGCACATGCTGCGGACAGGGCCTGGCGGCTGAGCTGCAGAGGGGACGAAGACTCTGCTCCACGCATAAAGAGGCAGAGGAATGGAATCAGGTTCTCCGGTGGTGGTAGGGAGGGAGGAGGAGGAGGGGAGATAAGAGGGGGGAAAGCGAGGAATATTGTGGGTCGCTAGCTTGGTTTGGGTGCCGTGGCGGCCGATGGTTTTGCTTTGTGAGGTGATGGGCGGGGCGGGAGCGGGACGGGAGGGAAAGGGAGCGTGGCCGCGTGCGTGCGTGGCGGGAGGGGAGAGGAGAGGGGTGGAGCGCAAGGCGTGGCGTGGCGCGCGCGCGCTGGGGGAGATCGCGTGGGGCGCAACTTCCTGGTTTTGCCCGGTGTGATCTCGAGGGTCGAGTCGTGATCCACTCCGGGGGTGATCTGACGGCGATGGATTCCTTCCGGCGCAATTCTTTGTCCACACACGGGGGAAACTGGAGTGCGGGTGCGGTCACGACAAGAGGAGGTGGCATATCATGTCGTGGCTTCCATCCTCTCGTGTCTCGTCGATTCTTCGCGGCGGCCTTCTTTTCTTATCTTCTCCTACTTCTGCGAGATGGATGACGTCTACATGAACTAGCTAGTACTGAGGGTGACAATTTTATCTATGTCGCGGCTATCCGTATTCCTATGAACAGATATAGGCACACTTTTACAGTTTATCATCTTCCATATATAATCTATCCATCAGATCATAGCAGAAAACCGGACAACCACAAAACTATGTTGGAGCACACCAAATGTCCGTTCCACGTTCTTTCTATAAGTTTCATGTTCCTTGGCAAACTGGACATGCTTAGGGAGCATCAGGTTTGAGATGGTCTTCACAAATGTTGATCATCTTGGATAGATGTCATCTGCAAGATAGTATCCTTTTCATAGTGGTGCCCGTTGATCTCAAAGTCCACAGGGGAGCATGACCTTCAACAAACTGGCAAAGACATTTGAGGAGTTGAGGACATTGATGTCGTTGTTTGATCCAGCCATGCCAAAGAAGGAGTGTCAGATACAAAGTCATGTGTAGCAACTGCCTCGAGTATCATAGTGCAACCTCCTTTCTGGCATTTGTATATTCCCTGCCATGCAAATGGACAGTTCTTCCAGTGCCAATGCATGCAGTCTATGCTTCCAAGCATCCTAGAAAATCCTCTACTTTCATTGACTACGAGGATCCGAGCAGTGTCTTCAGCAGTGGGTGTTCTCAAGTACTGTTTTCCAAACATTGCAATCACTGCCCTGCAGAACCTATACAAGCAATCGATGGTGATGGACTCGGCCATGCGGAGATAGTCATCGACACTGTCACTCGGCGCTCCATATGCAAGCAACCTCATCGCTACTGTGCACTTATACATTGAGGAAAACCCAACCATGTCGGTACAGTCCTTCTTGCAGAAATAGGGGTCGAATTCCCGGATGGCATGCAAGATCTCGAGGAAGAGCTTCCGGCTCATCCTGAAACAACGTCGAAACACGGCCTCTTCATGCAGCGGATCGTCGGCGAAGTATTCGGCATACAACATGTAGTAGCCCTCCATCCTCTACCTTGACTTGCACTTCCGGTGACCCTTCGCCAAACCTCCAAGCTTCGGCGTTGCTGTTTGCATGTACAGTCGGGCGATGGAGGCGAGGATCTGCATGTGCTCTGCATCTTCGGCGGCAGTGGCGTTCTCCTCCTCCAGCAACACGGCGAACATATCCTCGTCGTCGAAGTCTATGGCCGAACCAGCAAAATGCCGAACACTTGGCGGGCGAGGTGGTGGAAGCTCGCAGCGAAGCCAAGCTACGGCGAAGTTTGGGCGACAAAAGATGGACTAGGCCGAGGGTAAAGGGGCGATGACTGCGGCAAGCCTGTTTGGAGGCGGCGACTGTGGCGAGCCTATCTGGAGGCGGCGAGCTTTGTCGGCGAAGTCATCGCGGCAGAGGTAGCCGGGGTGCTCTACGCCGTAGTCTAGGCGAGTGGGTGTGGGGAATGGGACTGTCTGGACGATAGGGTTGGCCCATGCCCGTTTTCGCTTCGTCCAGCTGAAAGGATACAAATGTCGCCTAGAGGGGGGTGAATAGGCGATTAAAACTTTTCCGAGAGTTGCTCAACAAAGGCGGAATTAAACTAGTGTTTACTTTGATAAGCACAAGACCAAGAACAACTAGGGTTAACTATGTTCACCAACAACTTATGCTAAGCAAGTCAAATAACTATGTGATAGCAAGATATATACTTCAAGCACGAAGGCTATCACAAAGTAAAGTGCACAAGTAAGAGCTCGGATATAGAGATAACCGAGGCACGCGGGGACGACGATATTTTACCGAGTTCCTCCCAACATGGAGTGCGTCTCGTTTGGAGAAGGGGTGGTATCAAACCATCAACACCACAAAAGGCCTCCCTTATTCTCCTATGAATCTTACCCCAACGGGATCGATCCACGCTTCCACTATCGGTGCACTTGTCGGTGGCAATCCAGAACCTCTCACAAGGTTGGGGCACTTCTCCACAACTCAATTGGAGGCTCCCAACAAACAAGCTTGGGTAAAGCTCCACAACCTAATTGGAGGCCCCAAATAATCCAAGTACCTGCAAAACCACCAAACCGTCTAGGGTTCCAAGAACCCAAGAGTAAAAAGCTTCTCACCTTTCACTCAATCAAATTCTCACCGAGAACTCAAACCTATGCACCAAATGCAATGACAAGAACACAAGTAGTGCTCAAATCCTTCTCGCCCAAATTCCACCAAAGCTACAAAAGCTTGTGGGGGAATAAGAGAGGAAGAACAATGGAGGAAATCCACAAAAGACTCCAAAATCTAGATCCCAAGATGTTCCCCTCACTTAGAGGAGAGATGGATTGGTGGGATTGTAGATCTAGATCTCCTCTTTAAAATCCCTAAAGTATATGCAAGAATCAATTGAGGGATTGAGAGATAGCAAGCTTAAAGAGGTCAACAATGGTGGGGGAAAACTTTCAAGAGAGCTAGGGAATCATTGGGGGAGAAGGGCCCCTTAAATAGGTCCCTAGAAATCCAACTGTTAGGCCCAGGAATCGCCCGGTCAGAAGTCTCCGGACTGGGACCGGAGTCTCTGGTATACCCAGGCCAAACGGGGACAATCTGGAGGACGTACTGGACGCGGTCCGGAGATAGACCGGAGATTTAATCCGGAGTCTCTGGTCTTACAAACACTGGCAGAAAGACCAATACGAAAACAGCCATAACTTTTGCATCCGGACTCCGATTTTGATGATCTTGGGCTCGTTTTAAAGAGGACAATAAGCTCTAAAAGATAATACAGAAAAACATAATATTCCAGCAAGGGAGGATAGAACCAAATGACGAAATGTTTAACCTCTCTCAAAAATACAAACCAGTAAAACCTCCAACATCGAAAACATAGTAGAGAATGCATATGAAATCCGTTTTCGAGGAACTAGAGCTTGTCATGGAGATTAAAACAATCTATAAATCCTCACATGAGTAAGAACAAAATAATGGAAGGTTTTACCTATCTCTAAAAGACAAACCGGTAAAACCTCCAAGATCAAAAATGCAATAAGATATAAAGGGGAAATCTGTTTTTGATGAACTAGGGCTTGTTATGAATATTACCACAAGCTCTAGAACCTCACATGGATAAGATACAAATAACAACCAATAAAGGATGATGCTAAGTATGCAAATGTTTGGGCTCTCTCTGAACTATATGATCGAGTTACTCACTTGAGAGCCCCTCTTGATAGTATGGTTATCTATCCTATAAAACGGTCTCCCCAACTAACACCACAAGACCGGTACAAAGAAAACCCTATCAATATCATACCTTTGTCTTGCGCATATTCCACTAGATCTTGATGTATACGATCTTGTCCTTCTCAAGATGGAACACCTTTCTTGATTGCTCTTGCATGCACTCGCTTGATGAAGACTTGCAAGTTGCTCCCCAATACAACATGGGGAAACCTTTACTTTGACCTTGTCTTCATCGATCCATGATCACCGAGGATGGCAAGCTTCAAGCATGAGATCTTCTAGATATTGCACATCTTTAGCTTGCACATCATTTCTTATTTTCTTCATTATGTTGATGCCTTGAAAGTGCACTAGAGATATTACTCCATCTTATTCTTCAAGACATACTTGCCATAGGTTTAACTCTCACATGACCAATCTGTGGATCACTCTTTGAACACCTTGGTCACCACTTGATCCTCTTCACTTTCTTCTTCTCCAAACCTTGAAGCCAACATATGGTTCAAGCATTGCCTATGGACAATTCCTACAAGTACAACTTGATACAAGCATTAGTCCATAGAGATTGTCATTAATTACCAAAACAACACATGGAGGCCCACATGTTATTTCACTGGCGTTCCCAGCGCATTCCTAGGAACCCAGGAATGGCCTCGGAAGTTCGGACCAAACTTGGTCCAAAACTGGACGAAACCGGGATCCTAGGAACACGACTGGGCCAATTTTCGGCGTTTGGACCAAAAAATCGCCCTGGGATCAGCGTTCTAGGAACCCGAGTGGAGATTCTCTTATACCCAACATCCGAGTACTCTATTTGTTAAGTCGGCATGGTATAGCCTTGTACCATTGGTATACTATCATTTTTTGTGAAATTTCACCGATTTATTAATAATCATCAACAGAAGTACAAAGAATCATAAAAGTAATAAACATTATAAATAGTTCTATGGACCACCTAGCGAAGACTATAAACAGTAGCACGAGCCGAAGGCCCGCCATCATCCTCACCCCTCCATCACCGGATTCGGGCAAAGCTTGTCATAGTAGAGCTTGTTTTAGTAAACAGACAGGAACTCGTCGTGCTAAGACCCCAAAGAACCAACGCGCTAAAGCAGTAACCATCGCCAATGACGACGTTCGTAAATCGGTAGAAACTGACCTGAACTCACACAAACAAATATGAAAACGGACCAGATTCCAGGAGATCCGCCGGACACATGACTCCACGTGGCCTCCGCCGACGCTAGATGCACCACCGGAGCGAGGATAGGACAGAGAGGACTTTATTCTGACTTCAAGATGTAGCCACCGCCTCAACATCCCGAGAAATACACTGAAAAATACCTCAGAAAAGAGCGAGAAAACCTCCCACCGGCGAGAGGTTGTGGTCTGCCACACTCCCGAGGCCACGGGAGGCGGAGCAGACCAGCGGCATCGCCGGTGGGAGCATCGAACCCTAGATGGGTTTGCGTCGCCTCCCAATCGCCTCTCCATCCCCGTACCGTTTAGGTAATCTTTCCCCGTACAGTTAACATGTTATTTTATTTAGTTTCTTTCCATTGGTATACTTATTCACTATCCCTTATCTAGACTTCTAACCTATGTAGTCGAGCAGTCTAGAATCGAGTATGAGATCGTGACTTCTAAATTTTGATAATTTACATATATTCATCTACCTATTAATGGGTTAATATAATTATTTTTTTCAAATGTACGTTGTTGATGAGTATAAAATTATAAATAATCTATTTACTATTTGATCTACCTATTAGGTACCCAACGGGTATAGGTTCCTGTTGGGTACGAGTGTAGGTAAAGTTTATCTTGCAAGTATGGATAAAGTTTTGTATCATTAATTACACAGGTACGTATGATATTACTCAACCTGTCCTTTGCCAAGATATGGCCCAATTTTCGGTCATTACTATATCAAGGTCTCCAACTTATGTCAAGTCGTCATGGACTTCAAAGGTGAATCCTATCATATATACGAGTCCATTTCATACCCTATTGAATGGTATACTACTTCATACTCCATCTCATTATCATGATAGGTTCACACCGACAGGTATGGAGGCAAGGGAGGAAACCCGGAGCATCAAGCCCGATAAGACGGAGGCTTGGAAGAGGAGAAGGAAGAAGCTCCTAAAGCAGCACAAGAGTCTCCGGCCTCCGCACCCCGGAGTCTCATCCTAAGGACTCCGGCCATGTCTCCGGCTCAAGTAACAGAAGCTACATCAAGCACCACGGAGTCTACCCCAGAGACAACCCCGGAGTCTCCGCACCCCGCACCCCGGAGTCTCTGGCCTGAGTGATGGGTCTGCATGCCAACAGTTGGGACACGACCCATGTACACCCCTTATTCCGTCCAACCCTAGTTTTATCCTCAAACTACCCTTGTTTATTTTGTTGGCCTATAAATAGCCCCACCCCTCCATTATAAACCCTAGGCATAGATGATAGACTAGAAGACAACCCCCCATGTGGAATCTCTCTAGTTTTGCCTCATCCCCTTGAGGGGACCGACTATCATCACAAACCTTTATGGATTGTGCCTTTGAGCATCCTTAGTTGTACAAGGTCTTTACTTTAAGTTGCCTCTAGTAAAGTTATCAAGATCCTATACAAAGTGTTCTTCCCTCTCCAATGTGGATTTGACGGGAGCACGTTGACCGATCTTTCCTTGTGAGGATTCTATTGGACCGGTGGACACCAGAGGGCGCCATAGGCTTTGTATCGTATTGTGTTTGCGTGTGTTCATCGTGTTCTTCGCGAGGTGTGTGTTTGCTTCCGCTACCTTCCCCTTTCCCTCTAACATGGGTATTGCCATACGGGTGCCCGATATTAGCCTACCCGGACTGTCCCAGCAGAAGCCCATGAAGAAGGCATACCTCAATCATGAAGCCAGAAGGATTTTGGGTGGCCCAAGCCCAAGACGGATTCGACTCCTTGGAGGACACGCTTTCTTCGGATAGAAACTTTAAGGGAAAAACCCTACGCTTGTAACCGACTCGGCCTATCCCCGAGACCTGACCTATCTATATAAGGGCCAGGATGGTACGGCAAGAAGTACCTACCTCATAACCTAGCACACACCTCGCTAGATCTAATTTCCGTACCCCTGTAACCTTCGGCATCGCCATTAACAAAGAGCAGACAAACAGGAGTAGGGTTTTCCCTCCAGGGACCTGAACCTGGGTAAACCTCGTGTCCCCGTGTTCCTTGTCTTTTAGTCGTTCCGCGATCTCTAGCGTCCCCTCCTTCCCCAAAACCCAACTACATAACAATGGGCATTGACGAGTCGAACCCCCCGTCACCCTCGCTTTTCCTATTGTTTTGACCACGAAATCCGTGAAGATCGGGGCACCCTAAGAGGTTAACCTCAATCATCTGGCATCAGAGCACAAGTTTCTCACGGATTTCCCCCCAATTTTTTCTTCTATCCACCATAAATTCAAAAAATCCCAAAAAGTAGCCCAATTTCATGTTTTAGATCGATCTGAGATTTGAGTGAGTTTTGGTAGATTTTGATCCATGAATTACTTGCTAAACTTGTTGATCTACCTTTCCATGTTTTCCCATAACCTAATTCCTTGATTTCCCTCATCAATTTGAGGTTTTGGTTCAATTTTTTCCGCCCAAAACGCGCCCCGGACGAGTTCTGGACGTCCTGGAATCAACTGGACCAGAGTATCCGCCCCAGGACCGGAGTTTCCTGAGTTAGTGACTCCAGACCAGAGTCTCCACCCCTCCCCCAACCCCGGAGACATGGTTATACCCTACGAGTACCCGATGTTAGCTTACCCGGTCCAGCCCGACGGAAGGCCCACTCGACGACCTGCCAGGGTCCATGACGCCTATGACGTTTCGGCTGCTATGAAGCCCATATGGACACGGACTCCCAAGCACAGAAGACAAGGAAACCTCAAGACTAGAGTTTGAATAGAACTTGTAACCAACTCGTATCGGTACCTGAGATCTAGCCTCCCCATATATAAAGGCTAGGAGGGTCCAACAAGGAGGGCACGACCTACAGACGCTATAACCCCCAATAGACAGATCTACGATCTGCGCACCCCCGATAGACTAGACCACAACAGATCTACAGATCTCTTTCTCTCATACTTCCGCATACGCACCTTCACGCCAGATCGCATCTGCGCACCCCTGTAATCACCGGTTCCGCCGTAATCAAAGAGCAGACAAGCAGGAGTAGGGTTTTCCCTCCGGGGGCTGAACCTGGGTAAACCTCGTGTCTCGTATTGCTTGTTTGCTAACTGTTCCGCGATCTCCAGCATCCCCATCTTCTCCAAAATCCAAGTCCATAACAATGGGCATTGACGAGATCCAACCTCGTCAATTGGCACCGTCCGTGGGGACTGAGGGCGCTGATTGTGCGATCGCGACGGTCCCATCACCAGCAATCTACGATTCGTTGGCTCCTGCGGAGCAGATTGGTTCGACTCCCTCATCATCATCGGTGGTCGGGTTATATCCGGTAGTCTCATCTACGTCGGCGCGCTCAGCTTCTTCATCAATAAATCCGCCATGGTTCATCGATTTGCAAAATATGTGGAGGTCACACGAAGCAGTCCAAGATGGAACGCGTAGCCGGCGACCGATCTCTCGCCCAGCGATCTGGGAGCAGAGTCCGCTATGGACAGGAACAGTGTTTTGATTGGTCAAAACTCAAGGACAAGGGGAAAAGAAAAAAAAGGAATCAGTGTCTTGGCCACGTACGACCAGTCAAAATAGAAGGAAAGAAGCAGAACAACGCTAGTTATGCTAATCGCATGAAGATCAAATCAAAGTGCCACACGTGAAGATATATGCTTGGAATATGTACGGTTGCATGGATTCTATGGCCGGAAGCACTAACCCTATGCGTACAAGAAAGAAAAAAACAATGATCAAAGTGCTAACTGTAGTTGGTGTTTGTACAGAGACGTACATGATTTTCGACACAAGGATATTATACGAGTCAGCAGTGTACTGTACTAGAAAATTATCAGACTCCATGGACAACTGGAAAGATATGCCGCCATGATTTTACGCATGGAGTTGCGCCAACCCGCCGCTGCTTCGACTCTGGCAACTCGTCATCACCACGCGACTTCGGTCTGCCGCGTCGACTATGTCCGCCGCATGACCCATTGCCACGTCAACTACATGTCCGCTACATAACTCTCGGCCGCCATGTTGATTACTCATCTAGCATCGGTCTCACGACTTGCTACAGTTTTTGACTCCGGCGATACGCTACGATCTTTGGCTCCAACGACTTTGGGGCTCCCTCGGCATCGGTGACCCGATGCGGCTTTCGGCTGCAGTGACCCGATACATCCTTTGGATGCGGCGATACGGTGTGGTCTTCGATTGCGACATTCTTCGGATGTGGAACTCGCTGCCGCCATTGACCCTGGAACCCGTCGCTGCTACAAGTGCGGTCCGCCGTGTCGACTAGGTCCGCCGCTTGACCCGCTACCGTGTCAACTTCGCCACGACAACCAACAAAGCTAAGTTTTCCTCTACTTAGAGTTGATTTCCTTCTTAACTCGCACTCGAAACACTCGGGGGATGCGCCCTCTTCGAGTAAACTAATGTGCCATCGGCTCCACGCACTCGAGCACATCGAACGCGACAGCCCGAGTAGCTGATTCTGCCTGACCGTCGAATCCTTGAACTCTGAGTGCCTCGGCAAGGTACTGAGACAAAGGGTAATCAGGCTAACGAAAAGGCCTAGCATACAGTGCAATAGTGTCGACTCGATCGGCACTAGAATCTTACTATACAAGCCGACATGCAAATATTCTTTCCAAGATACAAGTACTTCATAATTCTTTATGTTTTTTGCAGCTTATAAGGACGACAACTGCGCCGAGCTATTCTATTAGGTCCTCCAACAGGAGTCGACAAAACAGCTGGCTACGCCATACACCGAAGACTTGAGTCGAGTCACTCCTCAGATGGTTGCATCTCTTGATGATACACAGACACGACGCTGGCCGCGCACCCGACAGAAGCAACGACGCCGACTTCATCCGGACCGTCAACTCCGCTACGTCAACTCTTAGCTTCCTATGTGTGAGACGCTGACTCGATGCACTTCCGGGTCAGTGGTTTATCCTCGCATGAGTCTCCACTCGAGTCTGCGATTCTACTAGACACTCGGAGGCTACTCCTATCAGGAGCGCTGGTCGTGCACCCGATGTACTTCCGGGTCAGCGGTACGCCCACGAGATTTTTGGCTACAACTACATGATACAAGACTCGAGTCTCTGCCCGAGTCTATGACTCCGCCAGACACTCGGGGGCTACTCCAAACTGGAGCGCTGGCCGCGCACCCGAAGCATGAATAGTGTACTACGCCACTAAACTATTCTTCGAGTCCTACATCGAGTCTACGACTCCACTACGGACTCGGGGGCTACTCCCATAGGAAGGATTGATTCAAGCATCCGAAAATGTGTGTCCTACGGACCTGGAGCCAACAACGGTTGAATCAAAGTCTCTGCTCGAGTCTACGACTCGAACAGACACTCGGGGGCTACTCCCATAGGGAGCGCTGGTCACGCACCCTATGAGTTTTTCGACTGTGATCCTTCGGATCAGCATGAAAAAAAATTCGGCAACTCTGCCCAATATAACGCTAAGTGAGCAGCGTCCTCCTTGGCCACCCGAAACACCTCCGCGGTGATAAACATTCGGATGCTGTGTCTGCGACACAAAGATAAGACCTACAGATATCATCTGCTGGCCTGGTAACGCACCTGACTGCGCTCTTCTAGCACGAAACCGTGCCAACAGGCGCGATGAAAAATCCCGACGGACGCGTTGGGTTCATCATTTAAATTTACTGGAATTTCACTCCTATAAGACCTCCACGACCTGATTCGAATTACGCCAGCATCTGTTCCGGATTCGAGTCGAGGGACTCAAATCTGAAGAAGATCGTGTTGTTTTGTCCTAAGACAGTTAACTGACCCTGATCCGTCGGGAGAGTCAGGCACACGCATTAACAATCCCTACACATTCTCTTGAAAGACAGAGTTGCACTCGAAAGATTGAAGAGTCCTTAGCCGAATCTACAATTCGATTGAACACTCGGGGGCTACTGACATGGTTATACCCTACAGGTACCCGATGTTAGCCTACCTGGTCCAGCCCGACGGAAGGCCCACTCGACGACCTGCCAGGGTCCATGACGCCTATGACGTTTCGGCTGCTATGAAGTCCATATGGACACGGACTCCCAAGCGCAGAAGACAAGGAAACCTCAAGACTAGAGTTTGAATAGAACTTGTAACCAACTCATATCGGTACCTGAGACCTAGCTTCCCCATATATAAAGTCTAGGAGGGTCCAACGAGGAGGGCACGACCTACAGACGCCATAACCCCCAATAGACAGATCTACGATCTGCGCACCCCCGATAGACTAGACCACAACGGATCTACAGATCTCTCTCTCTCATACTTCCGCATACGCACCTTCACACCAGATCGCATCTGCGCACCCCTGTAATCACTGGTTCCGCCATAATCAAAAAGCAGACAAGCAGGAGTAGGGTTTTCCCTCCGGGGGCCTGAACCTGGGTAAACCTCGTGTCCCGTATTGCTTGTTTGCTAACCGTTCCGCGATCTCCAGCATCCACATCTTCTCCAAAACCCAAGTCCATAACAATGGGCATTGACGAGATCCAACCTCGTCACCCGGAGTCCCTGCCCCCCTCAGACAGAAACACAGTTTCACGGTTTTGAGCATAACTTTTGCATTCGAACTCGGATTTTGGTGTTATTTAGCTTGTTTCGAAGCAGAGAAGGATCTCTACATCATAATACAAGTTGTTAATTCTATCTACTCCATACAAATTCCTTGATCAAGGCATAATCCAATAATATAAGGTGAAGATCGTTGACAAAAGGTACAAACATTTCGCGACTTATCCCCACTTGCATTCCTTTGTGAACTACACTATCTTTGCGACCAACAAACACCTATTGAGACTAGTTCCTCCTATGATTTCTTGGGCTTTGAACAGTTTATACCTTGTAGAATTCCGAGCAAATGTTGCTAGTGCTATCTCATATAGTTATCTTGTATAGTTGTTGGCACAAGGAAGAGGCAAGTGAAAAAGAAAAAGAAAGAAAGAAAACGAGTGAAAAAATATAAAATATAAAAAGAAAGATACAAGTGCCTCATAGAATAGGAAACGCAAGCTAGATGAACATCTTGTACGTGTGGTACTTATTGTGCAAATCTTGTAGCCCACCAATTGTATGCAATTGAACCAGCGCCTCTCCTTACACTTGTGTGACATGAGCTTATAGTCTTCGCTAGGTAATCATTTGGTTCTTAGCTCACTTTCTTCGTCGCACAAGTCCCATTTATCCCACTATGTGTGTTTCCTTGAACATAATTCCTATCTGGTGGATTGACTTGTTTTGCTTTGTGATCATCGTGGTACTTTACCTGCCATTACAATATCCTGATCTTGGATTGTTGCCTTGACATGCCACTTTCCATCCCCATCCACCATAGGCCTTGTGTGTGTGTGTGTGTTTGGTTTTTAGTTGGGTTTAGGTTGCCTTGTCACCTCACTTTGCTTGGTTTATTGCTCTCAAGTGTGGGCACTTGCACGATACTATCTTTCAAGGTAAAGTAAGGTTTGACATTGTTTCCCTAACACCCACTACCACTTCCATATGCACCACTTTGTCTTGTGAATCATGTCCAGGGACTCCGGAACCAAGGAGGAATACTATGGAGAATCCATGATGCGCCACACTGACATAAACTCAACAAGCATAGATGACATGATGGAGCACTACATCGGCAATGGCTCCACATGCTTGGGAGATACAGAGTACTACAACAACAATGACTCCCCAAGCATGAATGACTTCAAGGACGACAACTTCATCAAGCTCATGAACATCATGGATGACAACTTTGCCAAGACCATGAGCATGCTTGACAAACTTAAGGAGTCAACTTCAAGAAGGTGCAACCATCACAAGAAGAGTGCCAAAGCAATTTATCATTGTTCGAGCGTCATGTGGATGACCAAGTGCTTCACCAACATAAACCTTTGGCAATGAACGCCAATGACCTCTGTCGACACCATCATAAGGAGCCTTCCACTACTAGTGCCACCACCAAAATGGCACCAAGAGGAAGCCTTCTTCCACGCCATCAAGCTTCAATGCCAAGACTTTACATCCAAGATGAAGCATGCAACTTCATGAACAAGGAGAATAAAGACCTATACTTCGCCAAGTTGGATGAGTACGTCAAGAGGATGTATACACTTCAAGATGGAGGAAGACAGGGCCAAGTATGTAATGAAGTCGATCTGAGTACCACTCTCGACAACAACATGAGCCTACTTCCACCACAACTACAAGATGGCGACACGACGGTCGAGCATGGGGTTTTCCCTTCGACCAAGGAGGCGAGTGATGATACCCATCGTATGGCATCCAACTTTGGAGGCGATAGAGTTTATAATGGTGAGCATGGGATCTTCCCTTCACCAAAGGAGGTGCATGGAGTTGAGCAAACCGAGCCTATCCCTATATGATTGAGTGATAATGTGGTACCAATCCCATGTGAGTATGAGAGCCACTTGGCCCACTTAAGTGAGAACAAGAGTGAGATGAGTGACTCCACCATATGTTAGATTGAGTGCTTCCACTTGGAGAGCATGAGTGATACACCAAGTGAGTTGAGAGTGGTAGTTGATAGGTAAAGTGAGACCATTTCGATTTCTAACGACTACCCTCTACCTCTAGTGTGTTCTGTTATGTTGTGCTAGGTTCCATGAACAAAGAAGCGCCAAGTTGCGAAGCGATGTTGCCTCAAATGGAGAATATGTACATTGTGGATGACGATGATGCTACGCCATGGATACATCAAGAAGATGAAGTCATCCACATGGAGGCCACTACTACCATGACACCCACTTCATATGAGAGGTATGAACAAGGTATAAATAAGAGTGTTGATGATTCCATGATCCCACTAGTGGACATGATGAATTGTGAGGGTATGCATGCTATCGATGGCACTTGTGATATTATATATTCTTATTTCATATTCCCATGTGATGCTTTGCCTTTGCATAATATTTATCATGTGGAATTGTTTGATTGCGATATAATTGCCATAAACATGCTATCTTATAAATCTTTTGTGTATCGTCCAATTTCTTCGGACATGCTTTGTCATGATAGTTATTCAATTTGTCCCATTGCTTGCAATAAGTTGAACAACTGCTCTTTCACTTGTTTTGCTTGCAACAATACTTATTATAAGGTTTGTAATGAGATTGCCCCCATAGCTTTCTCAATTTTTGGAGATTTTGATGATTGCCATGATAAGCATATTCCTCGCTTGCATATTCACCATGAACATAATTTCAACTTGATTGACATTAATGGTGATGTGCACAAGAAGAGATACGTCATGATGGATGACGTGGTTCTCTACCATGCACACACGTTCTTCCTTTTATCTATCTTGTGTGTAGGTAATTGCACTATAATGTCAACCTCGGTTGAGCACGAGTTGACAAAAAGAGCTCTTGAGAGCATCCCCAATGTGAGTTTTAGATCGAACCCTACTCTAATACCTTTTGCATGCTTTGCATTAATCGTGTTGAACAATTGCTCTTTCATATGGTTTTCTTGCAAGCATGTTGATGGTATTATTTCTCCTTGTGACAATCATGTCTCTTTGCTCTTAAAGATTGATGTTTTGTGTGTTGCAACAAAATTGTTGAACAAATTATCTTTCCGATGTTTTGTGTGCAACCATGATTTCCATTATGAGCATGTATTGTCATGAGAGCTTCCAAGTATCTCGTATTGTTGTTGAAACAAACATAAGGAACACTTGCTCTTTAAAATGGTTTGTTGCCACCAATGATGTTGTTGTGGATATCCTTCCTCATGTGTTTTTGCCAAATATGTTGATCAAAATTTTAGTCCAATGCTTTAAGTGCCACACTAAGATGTTCTATGGAGTTTTCGAGTTCCCACATTTGGATGATGTTCAAACGATTTCCATGCACATTGACCTTTCATATGCATTTTGTTTGCTATACTTAAGTTGTACTAATGGTGTTGTGAACAATAATGGACATGACACAAATGACATGTTCCTATATCATGCACGAAAATATTTTGCTTGATCTTTGTTGTGTGAAGGTACAAATGTATACACAACAAGCTCTACCAACCATGAGTTGACAAGACGAAACAAAGAGAGTTACCGACGGCTGCCTTTTATCGAGCTATCTCTACACTCTAAGGTGACTTACTTCTACTTGAGGAATCATGATATAATCTTCATGAATTGGCTACTCTTTGAGTGTTGCTTTGCTTTTATTGTGAGCTATAGAACCCCGTGTAAAACCACTATTATAAAAGTGTGTGTTATTTTTATTTTGTGCATCAGATTTCATGCTCATGTCATCATGCCACATTGCATTTGAGCATCCTTGTGACTACATGCATATTGTTTCCCTAAAACTATTTTTTAAAGCCCTTGTTTGTTTTCTACATTAATCCCCTCCTTTTTTAAATGAAAACCTTGGGTCTACCTGGATATTTATTTTTCTAAAATCTATTTACCAAAATCCTATTTAAAACTAAATCTTTGAAAAACTATTTTTGACCGGGGAGGCAGTCTAGCCGGTCAAGACAAAGACCCAACCGGGCCAGACTACCTACTACCCGGCCCAACTAAACCCTAGCTAACCCTAACCATCTAACCCCACCTAGCCCTACCTAACCCACCCCACCAACCCGCACCTCCATGCACGCACATCTACCCGCCCCATGCACCCTGCAACGCACGTTGGCCTGACACGCCCGCTCCCCTGCCCCGCGACGCGCACACACTCACGCCCTTGCACGCAAGCGCGCGCGACACAGGTTAATGCCCACGATGCCACGACCCACCCCGGTCACGCGCTCGAACCCGCTCCCTCCTCTTGTTCCCGATCCCACGTACCCTATGTCGCTCCTCCCTCGCTCGCAGTGGCCGCCGTCGTGTGAGCCTCTCATCGCCCTCGCCCTTCCCCCACCTCTCGTCGTGCCTCCTCGTCAAGATCCGCTACCAGCAACACCATAGCGACCCTCCTCCTTTCCGCAAGATCCTCCCGACCGCCGGCTACTCGCCCCACAGCCCGCAAGCGACCTCGCGCCCCGACGCTACCTCGTCACCTCCAATCGCCGCCGAACCTTGTCCGCCAGCAGCCACTGCCCCAACCTTGTTCGTCCTCAGCCGCCCGAACACCCTACCCCCTTGCACCACCTACACCTCTGCTTCTGCCTGCAGGCCGCCTTCCACAAGACCCCGTAGCGCCGCTCTTGACAGCACCCCGCCGCCAGCATCTCCGGTGTCGTGACCCGAGCTCAACCTGCCGCCTATGCCCTGCCTCACCGGAGCCCGGCCCGCGCACTTCCATGGCAAAGACCCCTGCAACGCCCCGTCCCCTCCATCTACGGCACCCATGAACTGTGCTCGCCTTGTCGGCTCGTTCCCGCGCCACCGCCAGGAGTTCTATCGCCGAACGCATCGGGTTCCGGCGAGCGTCCATACACGCTGGCGTGTTTGTGTGTACCCGCCTGGCCAAGATCTTCAGAAGACCCAAGTAACCGACGCCAAGTGAAGTTTGGCATCGATGAACAAATATGGATCCGACTGCCATGACCAGATTCACCTCGACAACATAGTTCGAACCCCCGAGGTCGAAGACATGGAAATCTGAAGATCTCCCTCATGGAACCTCAAGATATTCCTAAAGTCTGATAATGATGGAGACGCTCCCCAAGATCTTTAAAATGAAATACTGAGGTCCCATACACGGAATCCGGACCCCCGGAGCGCCATGACCTCCTTCAGGGATCCTATGGCCGAGACCCTGAAGACCTCGATCCCAGAGTCCGAAGCCGAAGCCAAACCCTCGAACCAAGATCTTCGACCCTAATGTGTGATCCCCTTTCTGAGCTCTATTTTATAAAATGTAATATACACCTATTTCATATAAAATCATTCATTCTCACATACATATTGTTGTGGTTTGGGGGTATTTCATCGACTCACCTAATAATTAAATATGGAGACTATATGCGGGCTATTCTAGTCTTATATTGGCTCCATTTAAATTTGTGTAGCGAGTCGATGCTATGTTTTGTCTTATTAATACAATGTTTAAATTGTGGGGTACATAAACAACATGCACCTTATAATTAATTGTCGGGATCCCGATTCCGCTTAATATTGCCCTAGTTATATCACATCCTTGCCCTGTCATACATCATGCATGCATCATACCGGTCTTCTTCCATAGTACTAAATAGTGCATCCGGTGTTTCTTTTAGTGTTTTGCTTCTTCACGGATTAGACTGTTGAGTTTATGCGAGTATCGACAAGTTCTTTGGATGTGTATCTTCAATGGTGTTTCCCGGGCGAGCATTCTCCCCTTTCTACCTATTTTGCATTTATAGTCTTTAATTTCTCCTATTGATCTATTGCTATTTGTGTTGTGATGCTTTAGTTTTCGTACCACTTATATCCCAGCATCCTATATTGCCTTGAACACCTCCTATTGCATGTTTTTTGGTGGACAGTTGGCCTTCCGTGTCGTAGTTACTTACTCAGGTGTTGGTTCGAGTCATCGAGTTTCACCGTTGTTGGGAGGTTGGCACATGCTTAATGGTGGAGATAATAATGGTTCTACTTACTACTTGATAATTAAATGTTGGAAGTAGATATAATTAGTGAAGAGGCACTAGTGGGCAATAGACGAGATCTGGATGTTATCTTGTCCAGTTGTGTCAACTTAGGAGCCGAGTTCTTGACACCTATTCCGAGACCGAGCGCACTAACCACATGTGGGGTGTATGGGCACCCATATCGGCTTATTACCCGATTTCAAAGTACTGTACTAGGGGACGCAAACTAGTTTGAGGTTTTCATGCCATGTTATACCATGTTTATTATATGTTGCTTGATGAGCGTTTGCTACTATACCGTTTAGGACGTGGGTTATTATGTTGAGGATTATACCTATGGCCTCTGATCTCTCGGCTCATCTCGCAACCTATGGGTCTGCCTTCGGAGCCGACCGACTTCGTTATGGGTAGATTAGTGGGGTGGCCCCCATGTACTTGCTTTGGGTCTAGGAACACGTCGTGTCTGAAGCTCCGCTGACATACCGATCGATGTATCTTAATTGATCTAGCAAACAGGGTGGGAGTGTGTGTGGATACTTTGGTGCACCCCTGCAGATTCAAATCTTTTCGAAAAGCCATGTTCACGGTTATGGATGACTTTGACCATAGTTTCTCGATCATAGACAACTTACACTAAAGAATTATTGTTATATTTGGACTTGGATATGCCATGACTAGTAAATTGGATAACCACCATGGAATGAATGAATAAAACTGCCAACTTTGTGAGTTTTCCTTTAGAGGACTTCCTCGTTTGGTCTTGTCATGGTGGTATCACGACATATGCCATGGGTAGGCTAAAGTTGGGGTCGATGGACGTGGAGGAATCCAGGGAGGGATGTGATGGTGCCTAGTACTTGTCGTGGGACGCTTCGTTGGAAACCCCAAGAGCAAGGTATGAAGCAGCACAATAGCAAGTTTCCCTCAGTAAGAAACCGAGGTTATCGAACCAGTAGGAGGAAGGAAACATCACACAGGTGTTGCTGGCAACGTGGAGACATGCACAATACAAACTCAAGACTTTGCCCCAACGAATCAATGAGGTTTGCAAGCTCACCGGTTTGCTGTAACAAAGGATTAAACATATGGTATGGAAGATAATGGTTTGCAGCAAGTAAACAAGTAACAGTGGAGGATGTATCAATGGTAAAGATTGGACCGGGGTCCATAGTTCACTAGAGGTGCTCTCCTTAAATATGGCATGAAGGGTAAACAAATTACAGCGGGGAAATTGACAAGAACTGAGCAAGGCATAACAATGCAATTACTAGCTAGAAAGATCCTATGAGGTTGATTGGTCAATACAACAATATACATAGACCGTAATCCAACTGCATCTATGACTAGAAGTCCACCTTCATGTTATCATCCGAACCCCCTCCAGTATTAAGTTGCAAGCAACAGACAACCGCTTTAAACAAACTGTGTAAGGTAAACAGTCCACATGTTCCATGAACAAGAGACCGTTGTTTTCTCCCTAGTAGCAACAACACATATACAACCGAAGATATTTCTGTCACTTCCCTTGGAAACTAGAGGCATGAACCCACTATCGAGCATAAATACTCCCTCATGGAGTCACTAGCAACTACTTGGCCAAGATAACCACTAGCAACGGAGAGCATGCAAGATCACAAACAACACAGATATGATAGAATCATAAAGATAAAACCATTAATCAAACCAACATAATAATCTCAATATCCATCGGATCCCCGCAAATACAACATGCATGATTACAAATAGATTAGATCTTGATCATGAACGGAGCTCATAAGATCTATACATGAAAGCACACAGGAGGAGATACAACCATCTAGCTACTACATGGACCCATAGTCCAAGGTGGAACTACTCACGAATCATACCGGAGAGAAGGCCTCCGGGATGATCTCCCCTCTGGTAGGGTGCCGGGAAGAACTTTAGATCCCCCTGATCTAGGGACGATGGTGACGGCGGCTAGAGACGGTTTCGTGGATTTCTGATCGGGTACTGAGAGTTTCTGTATCGGGGGCTTCTTATAAGCAAAGGGGAGAGTCTGGGAGGCGACCAGGGTCGCTAAACCCTAGCCAGGCACGGGCCCACCTGCCTCACACTCGGCTCTCCTCTAGACTTCTTGTTCCCCATGGAAAGTTATTGACTTTGTCCTTCGTCCCATCCAATTCCGAGAATATTTCTTTACTAACTTTTCTGAAACCAAAAACAGCAGAAAACAGGCATCTGGCACTGTTGCAACTTGTTAATAGTTTAGTACCAGAAAACATGTAAAAAGCACCTCAAAGTGTAGACAAGTAAAGCAAAGTAGATACTAAACAAGCATGGAGCATCAAAAATTATAGATACGTTTCCAACGTATCAGCATCCCCAAGCTTAAGTCCTGCTCGTCCTCGAGTAGGTAAGTAATAAAAGAATAATTTTTGAGGTGACATGCATCCTCACAATAAAGATCCAACCATTTGCAAACATTGAAAGCTGGGATCAAAGAACTCTAAACATGTGCATGAAATATGGAGTTCTAACAATAGGACATAGTAACTATGCATGCAACATGACAAGCTACAAACAAAGATCATGAATAATCTGCATTGAAAAACATTTGTTTGTTTCACATGCAGAAAACATAGCATAGTGGCAATCAGCTTGTCCCTCATAGAGTAGCAATATAAATGCATAGGACACCTGCAAAGTTCACAAGGGTGACTAGAAATAGATAGCACATGAACAAGTAATAACACAATATGCATCAATTAATAAGGTTTGGAACATTGCACACAGAATGACAACTATGCTCTCTTAATGGTGCCTAAAGGTAGAAGGTGGAGACTCAAATAATGATGGAAGAAAGGCCTTTTTGTAAAGGAAGCAGGGATTACAAGTTTCAAAAAGAGCTTCCAAAAATTATGGTACTAGTTAGCTTTCAACCCTCATTGCCCCTATCATAAGCATCTTGAAATGGTTAAGGTTAAAGTGGCAAAGCTGGAGTATATGCTTGACAAAGTATAAGTTGGCAATCTCAAGTCCCTTGACTATGAGGGCTACACCTCATGGATACTCAACTTAGGGTCCAGGCAAGTTCTTGTCACTGTAAGTATTTGCATATCATTGAGAACCGCTAACTGGGTACCCAGTGCCGGCCCTGAGATGTCGGGGGCCCGGTGCAAAGACAAAAAATGGCCCCCCTGTTCACAAATAGTTATAGAGCTTTTTTTTCAAAAAGTTAGAGTTTATTATTATTATTTTGATAGCAACCTATATATTAAAAACAAAAGGGTCCCTTATTCATAAATAGTTATAAATCAAGAAAGGATTTATTTCAAATGAAAAATTAGGATATTCTCATTCATTAATTTCCTCAAAAAGGGATAGAAATCTTTAACGAAAGAGTAGTGTCATGATTGAAAAAGAACAAGGAGGACAACACTGGAGGCAGGAAGACAAGACGGCGATGGAGGCAACATAGAGTGGAATCAGTGCACAAGTCTTCTTTTATTTAACAATAACTGCATGCGTTGTTTGCCTAAGCTACTACTCCCTCCGTCTCGGTTTATAAGTCTTACGCGTATTTCTAGGTTGACAAATTAACCAACTTAGCATGAAGTATATAAGATAAAAACTATATTATTAGAAACTTCAAATGTTATATTTTCTAATGATATAATTTTTATATTATATAATTTATATTATATAGCTCATGCAGACGACCTAGGTATACGCGTTAGTCTTATAAACTGGGATAGAGGGAGTACCAATTGAGCCAATTCCTTTTACAACTTTTTTTAAGCAGATGGGCATGCATGTAGTACGTACTTGCGTGGGGCCCCTCGTAGCTTGGGGCCCTGTGCACCCGCACAGGATGCACCGGCTCAGGGCCGGCCCTCTGGGTACCCCTTGCACATGGTACATGAGCTTTCCCATAACCAAAATGACAAGGCAAGCAGACAATGAGCATCTCAACAATATTTTTATTTACCATATGCATAGATTTTTATTGAGGATGCTACATAGATAGCTCACTATGGTGATGCTGCAAGTTTCCACCATGATTAGGCATGGATTAGGCTAGCGGCCCAGGCGTTTCTCTAGCACAGAATACAAACTCCATGGACTTACAAGTTCCCACTTCATTTCACACCGGTAACATCCATAGACAAAAGAGCATGATATCAACGGAGTATAAAAATTACAAGTACAATATTGAAAACGTTCCCCATAACAGCATGGTTCTGCTAATCCCAACTTATAAGTGCAATTATATACAACAAAGTTGCCTCAATGGTTCAAGTGTATTAGGGGCAAAGAATAAAATGTGCCATCAAGTTCGTGAGGGCTTTAATCACTAAGTTTTCACATAACAAAATAGTTTTTAATTGGAAGATAGTTGAAAACAAGAATATACTTGGAATGGTGTAACACACCATGCATAGGAGTTTATAGTGGACACTTTGGAATAACTTGGTTTCTTGGGAGTTGGAAATATGAGTAGAACTTACTCATACAAGTGGAGGCTAGCAAAAGACTAGGAGCAACCAACTAAGAGAGCAATAATGGCCATAATTATGCAATGCAACAAAGCAAACTAATCAAAGCAAAGAGCGGTACTACAAGTCAAGGACTAAATGATCATAGAGGCTAATGGTGACTTGTCATAGTCATAACATGGTGTGAGCATATTCCAAGTCAACCCAAGCAAAACATCAAAGGAGAATACCACAATACTATGCTTTTGCATGCTAAAACAATGCATAATTTCTTCAAGGCACACTAAGCAATCCCAATTGTTTGGAACAAGACATGCTACAGAAATAATCACTAAGAATAATGCTAAAACAACACCTAGCATGTCATGCTAAAGTCTAAGTCACAATCAATGCAAGCTCCTCTTGCACTTCAAGCAAGAACTTACTACTCCTTTCTAAACACCAAGCAAACTTATCTGCAAAATAACACAACGAGAACGGGGGTCTAAACTACTTTATTCAAGCAAAATAAACAAACTAAGCAAATCAAATAAAAACTAAGACTCTCCAAGAATAACACAACTGTGCATGAAACAATAAAAGTGAAGTGTCTACACAGACCTGAGCTTTTTAATGATGAAGAAGGGGATGCCTTGGGCATCCCCAAGCTTTGACGCTTGTACTCCTTGGATATTTCTTGGGGTGACACCATGGTGGCATCCACAAGCTTGAGCTTTTGTCCATTCTTCATCTCATTGCATCATTCTCTCTCTACACCTGAAAAAAATAATTCCTTCATACAAAACTTCACACAATCTTCATTAGCAACATTAGCTTATTCAAAAGATATTAGACCGTTTGGCAAAGCTTTGGAACAGCAAGGCTTTTCACTAAAAACACAAGCTACTATAGTAACTCCTTCAAAGAAACTCAATTTACCTGAAGAGAGCTCAAAAAGGAATCAATAAGAAGCAAATGCAAATAATGGCAGAAATCTGTCAAAACAGACCAGCAGGTAGAAACGAATTTTTTGAACCTCTTATGTTGCTCAAATCAAAAAGTGTTGAACTAACGAAAGTTATCCAACATACGGGGCGATTTATTCGTAAATTTTGAGCTCAATCCGAGTTACAGATCCTCCTCACGATTTTTTTGGTGGAGGACAGAAATCTGTTTCGGGACAACAACTCCCACAAACTTAGTTCCCTCTCATTAGAGGTAATTCTTGGCACAAAAAGCAAACAAAAAGGATAAGGAGAGGTCATTACAGTAGTAATAACTTTCAAGACTCAAGGAAACTCTTGGGTTATCTCCCAACAAGTACATTTCTTTAACGCCTTTAAGTTAGGCACAAGAAGCAAGAAGAATCAAGTATTTTCAAATGAAGAAGCATTAACATAAAATCTTGCTTTCAAAGGAGGAGCAAAAAGCAACTTCTCTCTCCTCATAGGGAAGTGTTCAATACCTTTCTTGAATGTAAATTAATATTTGATGGTGCCTTCTTTCATATCTATGATGGCACCAACTGTTCTAAGAAAAGGTCTTCCCAAAGTAATAGGACAAGAAGCATTGTACTCAACACCCAAAACATAGAAATCAATAGGGACATAAGCATTATTAACCATAATGAGAACATCATTAATACTCCCCATGAGTTTCTTCTTAGCATTATCATTGAGTGGGACATCCAAATAACAATCTTCTAATGGTGGCAAATCAAGCATTTCATAAATCTTCCTAGGCATAATAGAGACACTAGAATCAAGATCACATGAAGCTTTGAGATAAAAGTCATTCACTTGCATATTAATAATGAGTTCCCAACTATCTTCTACTTTCCTAGGAATAGAAGCTTTGTGTTTTAGCTTCTCTTCCTTAATCTTAACAAGAGCATATGTAATGTGTTTGGTAAAGGCAACATGCATATCACTAGCATCAGGACTTCTAGCAAGCTTTTGTAAGAACATAATCACTTCAGAAATATTGCAACCATTAATATCAAAATCAAACTTAGCATCACTAGTAATAGGATCAATAGGCTTAGGCATAGTAGGAGGAGGAATAGGGGCTACTTGTGGTTTAGTGGTGATAGTGCACACACTATTGTTTCTATCAATTTCAGCTTCCCTTTCCCACCTAGCATGAAGTTGAGCCAACATCCTAACATTTTCATCAATAGTAACATGTATGGCATGAGCAGTAGTAAAGGTGTTTTCCATAGTTTCAGGTTTAGCAGCCATTTTATTAATCAAGGAAGTTTGAGCTTCAGACAGAGAGGATATATTTTTCTCAACAGTTAAAAGCTTTTCCTCTATAGTCTTATTGAAAGTGGTTTGTTTACTAATAAAGTCCTTGAGCATGACTTCAAGTTTAGAGGGGCACTTCTAGCATTATTGTAAGAGCTTCCATAGGAATTGCCTTTATTAGGAGGATAAGGCCTATAATTGTTGTTGCTACCAAAATTATTCCTATAGGCATTGTTGTTGAAATTTTTGTTTCTAATGAAGTTCACATCAACTTGCTCTTCTTGAGCAACCAAAGAGTCTAAGGGAACACTACTAGGATCTAGAGGAGCTTTCCCATTAACAAGCATAGCCATAATAACATCAATCTTTTCACTCAAAGAGGAAGTTTCCTCAATAGAATTTACCTTCTTACCATGTGGAGTTCTCTCAACATGCCATTCAGAGTAGTTAACCATCATATTATCAAGGAGCCTTGTTGCAACACCCAAAGTGAGTCCCATAAAAGTACCTCCAGCAGCAGAATCCAACAGGTTTCTTGAGGAGAAGTTCAAACCTGCATAAAAAAGTCTAGATAATCATCCAGGCAGTGAGTCCATGAGTAGGGCAATTTTTAACCAAAGATTTCATTCTTTCCCAAGCAGGAGCAACATGTTCACTATCAAGCTGTTTAAATTTCATAATGTCACTTCTCATAGCAACAATCTTAGCAGGAGGATAGTACTTTCCAATAAAAGCATCTTTGCACTTAGTCCAAGAATCAATACTATTTTTAGGCAAAGATAGCAACCATTCTTTAGCTTTTCCCCTCAAAGAGAAAGGAAAAAAGCCTGAGCTTAATAATATCTCCATCTACATCCTTATACTTTTGCATCTCACAAAGTTCAACAAAGCTATTAAGATGGGCAGCAGGATCATCAGAACCAGCACCAGAAAATTGCTCTCTCATCACAAGATTCAACAAAGCAGGCCTAATTTCATAAAAGACAGCATCAGGAGCAGGTGGAGCAATAGGCGTGCTTAGGAAATCATTGTTGTAGGTGCTAGTGAAGTCACAACTTGGTGTTCTCAGTAGAGTTCATTTTGGCAAAGGTGGGCAAGCCAAAAACAGCAGCAGCAGCAGCTAGAGCAGGAACTAATTTTTTTGTGTTTTTGAATAAAGCAAGCAAACCAAACTAGACTATTTTTTTTTGTTTTTTGAAAAGAGGCAAAAAACCAAGCAAAAGAAACTAAGCAAACTAAAAACAAAGTAAAGATAAAGGAAGTGAAGGACTCCCCTAGTGAAGACGCCCTTAGCCTCCCCGGCAACGGCGCCAGAAATTAGCTTGATGGCGCCCAGTACTTGTCGTGGGACGCTTCGTTGGAAACCCCAAGAGCAAGGTATGAAGCAGCACAACAGCAAGTTTCCCTCAGTAAGAAACCGAGGTTATCGATCCAGTAGGAGGAAGTAAATGTCACACAGGTGTTGCTGGTAACGTGGATACCTGCACAATACAAACTCAAGACTTTGCCCCATCAAATTAGTGAGGTTGTCAAGCTCACCGGTTTGCTGTAACAAAGGATTAAACCTATGATGTGGAAAATAATGGTTTGTAGCAAGTAAACAAGTAACAGTGGAGGATGTATCAATGGTAAAGATTGGACCAGGGTCCATAGTTCACTAGAGGTGCTCTCCTTAAATATGGCATGAAGGGTAAACAAATTACAGCGGGGCAATTGACAGGAACTGAGCAAGGCATAACAATACAATTACTAGCTAGAAAGATCCTATGAGGTTGATTGGGCAATACAACAATATACATAGACCGTAATCCAACTGCATATATGACTAGAAGTCCACCTTCAGGTTATCATCCGAACCCCCTCCAGTATTAAGTTGCAAGCAACAGACAATTGCTTTAAGCAAAGTGTGTAAGGTAAACAGTCCACATGTTCCATGAACAAGAGACCGCTATTTTCTCCATAGTAGCAACAACACATCTACAACCGAAGAAATTTCTGTCACTTCCCTTGGAAACTAGAGGCATGAACCCACTATCTAGCATAAATACTCCCTCTTGGAGTCACTAGCAACTACTTGGCCAAGATAATCACTAGCAACGAAGAGCATGCAAGATCACAAACAACACATATATGATAGAATCATAAAGATAAAACCATTAATCAAACCAACATAGTAATCTCAATATCCATCGGATCCCCGCAAACACAACATGCATGATTACAAATAGATTAGATCTTGATCATGAACGGGCTCACAAGATTTATACATGAAAGCACAAAGGAGGAGATACGACCATCTAGCTACTACATGGACCCATAGTCCAAGGTGGAAATACTCACGAATCATACCGGAGAGAAGGCCTCCGGGATGATATCCCCTCCGGCAGGGTGTCGAGAAGAACTTCAGATCCCCCCGATCTAGGGACGATGGTGACGGTGGCTATAGATGGTTTCGTGGATTTATGACCGGGTATTGAGAGTTTCTGTATCGGGGGCTTCTTATAGGCGAAGGGGCGAGTCCGAGAGGCGACCAGGGTCGCCAAACCCTAGCCAGGCACGGGCCCACCTTCCCCCGTGCCTAGGGTGGGTCTGCCCCCCCTGGCCAGCCCCTCCGGCTCTCCTTTGGACTTCTTGTTCCCCACGGAAAGTTATTGACTTTGTCCTTCGTCCCGTCCAATTACGAGAATATTTTTTTACTAAATTTTTTGAAACCAAAAACAGCAGAAAATAGGCATCTGGCACTGTTGCAACTTGTTAATAGGTTAGTACCATAAAACATGTAAAAAGCACCTCAAAGTGTAGACAAGTAAAGCAAAGTAGATACTAAACAAGCATGGAGCATAAAAAATTATAGATACGTTTCCAACGTATCAGGATGATGCAGTGAAGACCACACTCGTAAGAACAAATAGAAATACGATGTATCCAGGTTCGAGGCTCTCGATAACACCTCTTCTCCTGCATCTAATCTCATATAATCTTGCCATACTTGTGGCTACAATGGTTCTCCTTGAGCTGTATCTCCTATGCCTCTATCTAGATCTCTCTATGAGAGTGGAGGAAGAAGGAGTGCTCCTAGCAAGCAGAGAGGAGAGGAGCCCTTCGGGGGCCTCCTCTAAGAATGACCCCCCGGTGCTCCTTATAGAGGGGAGGCCATGGGACAAGACTTGTTCCTCACGATAGGCATCTCTTCAACATATTCCCATCATCTCCTAGAGATGCTCAACATATGCCTTGACATCTCTGGAAATGCCTAGCATATTCCCTAGCATCCTATTGGATGCCAAGGGCATATTCCATATGCCATGTGCCAGTCTGAGCCAGGGGCATCCCAAGACTGGCACGGGACTTGAGTATCTTGGTCCGTCTTGGTGGTGTATCGAGGTAGATCTTGGAGGAGTATTTGTGGATGGTATTATGAGTTATATGGATGGCGGGGGACCTCCAGGGTGATCTGATTCGGCCCGAATTCTAATAGGCAAAGATTATTCGAACTGGGCCTTGTTAATTTGGTCCTGACAGCTAAAAAGGCCCTCAGCCGAAGTATTGCTTGCCTAGCCGAATTATCCTATGACCCGGCCTGGTGGAAAGGCCTCATCCGGGTCAGCGGGAGCCTAGCCTAGGTCCCTTGTGTCGGCCTGTAGTCGGGGGCGTCATCTTGGTTAAGTGGACACATGGTGGTCCGAGATCCTCTTGATTCGGCCCACCCAGGAGATGCTGGCGAGGCGGTCCTGGGAGGGTTGGTGCGGTCGACGAGGGAGCGATGAGGTGGTGGCGAGAGCGAGGTGTAGGAGGTTAGTCGAGGCGGTGTTGCATGATGCTTCCTGCGGTGGGCCAAATCCGGCCCACCCAGGTGATGTTGTCGAGGGAGCAGAGCGGTCGTGTCGGAGTGTGCTTGCGAGGTTGGCAGGGTACGCTGGTTTGGCGGGAAGAGGAGCATTGGTGGCGAGGTTGCGCAGGAACCTCGGATGACACATTGTGGGCCGAATTAAGTGAGTTCAGCCCACCCGGGGAACTGGGTTGCTGTTGTTGTTAATTTGGGAGATGGGCCGAATTAAATGATAATTCCTTCTGCTAGTTAATAATTTGGCCTAGGGGAATACATACTGGGCCGACTGAGCCTCTACTCGGCCCAGATCCATTTTTCCTTTTCTTTTTCTTTATGATGTTTATATCTCACCAATATGTGCCTCTTTTCCTCATAGATCTTTTTATTACATTGTTTCTTCCTATATTACATCTCTTTATACCTCAACTCTAGGGTACCCAGGGTCATATCCCCGACAGATCTCGAGGGGGAAATACCATGATGGGTATGTTTGGTGATAGTATCAGGTTGGTTCCGAATAGGTCTTTATTATCCCTCTCTAATAGCCGATAGTTGTATCGAGTCTGTATAGGTTGTATAATGCATGCTTTGCTGCCGCTTCAGTCCACCATACCTATGTAGGGGAGAGCCTCCGAATTCTAATACTCGTCGTGTACTGGCATCATTACTGACCACTCCCTTTTTCCTTTGCCCTTTGTTGGCACCCCTTTGTTTTAACAGGTATAAGTTCGACAATTTTAGCAAGGTTACCCTTCTGGCTTGGCCTGGACAGGGTTATGCACGCCATTGGTTATTATTCAGGACTCTTAGTCCAATTTGCATCTTATTCATACTCGGATGTTGTATCGTTTTCAAGGTGATTTGGATCTTTGTGTTGTATATCTGTATTCTTGACTCATTGAGTCGTTGTTGTATATATATGTTTCTGTGGGTTCCATTGTGAACTATTGTGTAATGGTATTACTTTGTTTTCCACCCACACGCAAGTGGTTGGTGGGGATCATCGAATCGTTTCTATGTGGGTTTGGCAGGAATTTGCTGAAATCTGCATAAGGCCGATTCGAGAGCGTTACAAAGTGGGATGAGAGCTCAGCAGTTACGATACCCCACTGGTCCATCCTATAGGATAACCTAGCTAACGAACGATGTGGAGTTTCAAAACTAGTTTGCAAAATCGGTTGAATAGACCTGATTAGGTCTGTTTCTACTTCTTACCTCTATGCTCTTCTCTTCTTACCTTTGCGAGTTTTGAATCTGCGGTGACCCAGCATACCACTGCATGATGTAGTACACTATAGTCATGGACATAACACCAATGAAACATCATTCACTAGTATTACATCCCTCAGAGTGGTACAACAGAAACACAACAGGTCGAAGACATGACTATAGGTTACAACTCAACTCATTACACAAGATCCAGAGAACACTCTAGGTTAAAGAGAGAGAAAGAAACTTCTTACAAAGAAGAATCAGAAATAAACAACTTAGAAACTATCATACTGATAAGTCTAGTATCTGAACTATTGGTCTGGCATTGCGGCTATTGCAATACACTACAGAAATAGGTTCTATGGCTAGAGATTATATTCCCATCTAATCAGTAACTTCGTCTTCACTTGAGTTGATGTATATGTTGATTTTCTTGACTTCATTGAAGAACTTTAGCTTCTGGTGATGATTCCTGGAGCATAACTTGATGTAGACGTCGTCTTAATGGCTTCAGAATCTAGCAAGGGTTAAGAAGATACGTTGAGTATGAGCGTACTCAACAAGTTCACTAGAAAAGGAGTGTTTGATGCACTATATCTACAGCCACAGACCATAGGTCGTAGGCAATGCAAGTTTTCGTAAACATTTCTTTAAAGGTTGCTTTTATTCTAAAAAAGCTATGTCCGTCAGCCTTCACGGGTTTACCAGAACTTTCATGGAGTTCCTTTCGCGCCGCGTTCGTAGCTCCTTCCTGGAACAGGGAGTAACAAGTTACAGTTCTTACACTCTGCAGAGGAGCGTCACTTTACCCATGAGATACCTTAGGTTTTGTTGCACGGCCAAGAGTATGTCCCCGTTCATACTTCCTTGGTTTGAGTCCCAACCTAAGATCCAAGCCAATCACTGCCTTCTCCGTGACCCCGCATGTCTCCTTGGTGTACGCCAGCCCACCTATTGAATTACGGCAATGGCACTACAGACCGTTCAGATGCCAAAACTATCGTGGGACGTTGAGGGTTCCCACCCACATGCTGCATATCCTCTACGAATTACCAATTAATATGCATGCTACGAGTGATAACAGCCACGACCCGCACATCCGGCTCCATGCGAGAGGGAAAAGATACAGCTGACTTCTCCGTCCCATTCCAAATCTCATGGTCAACGCGTAATATATGGCGCAAGAATCACTGGCGACATTGGTTGTTTAGTCCTAAATAATATGTTCCTTTACCACCGGAACTTTCATAGTAGGTTATTACCTCATGGTTTTCTGACCTCATGGTAAATAGATCGAAGCAGAGCATCACGGCGTCCTTATCTCCTCTCCAGAAGACAGTGGCGGCGAGGCATCGCGATGACGGCGATGCATCGCGAGCTGCTTGTCGCTGGGAGGAAGACGACGGATAGGAGGGACAAAGGGGTATTGGGCCTAGTTGGGCTGGTCTGGGCTAGGTGGCTGCAGTGTGGCGCGCGCGAGCGCCAGGAAGCGAAGAAGGAAAATGGGTCACAGGCCAGATACAATTTCCTTTTGTTTTTTCCTTGTTCCTTTTCTTTTTCTATATTCTGTTTTCTTTTCTTTCTAACTTTTGTATTTAAACACTTGTTTTGAATTTTTTTTCTTTATGGAAGTTCTTTGCCGAATACAAGCAGTAATAATAAAGTTATTTAAAATCATTTTGTGAACTTTTATTGTATAATGTTATATTACTTTATTTTCTTATATATATACCTTTCCTTTTAGTATTTGTAAGGGCCTTTATTATTAATTTTCTTTATATAATAACCCATTGATTTATTATATGATATTTCTTTATTTAATGATAGAACTTAATTCTAGTTAAACTATAGTTTGGAGATATATATATATATATATATATGGTGATCCTTTTCTTATTATATGATACATAAAGTTCTAGGGAATTAATATGATTAATATTATTCTTATGAATTTAGGAAATAACAATGTATATATTTTATTATAACTAACATAAGAGTTAGGGTTTGAATTGTAAATGCTTACCATAAGTTCTTAGGAGATTTAATATTCTCATATTTCTTTTATTTATATGAATAAAGATTATTGGTTAAGACATATTGTTTTTATGTTGGTGATAAAAAATGATATCACCTTTTAAAATAGAAAGTTATTATCTGGAATGTCTTATGAAAAAGATTTGATAAAGATAACTCCTAAGCACATTTAATTATGATAATTAGGAATGACAAATATGTGCTTAAGTTATTTGCTATAGGAAATATTCCTATAAACCATTGTGCAAACAAGATGATAGATCAATCAGATGAAATGGATATTATGTTTGGTTAAAGATTTAGGGTTTAGTGTTTACCAAGAATTCCTATCTTCCATAATTCATAATCCTGGACTTCTAATTAAGGAATTCCTTTCCTAGATATACTACTTCTTCCTATCCATCATCATGTGTTAACATGATGAGCTTTACTTCACAAGAATATTCTTATCCACCTTTTATTCTTCTAAATCCATTTATAAACCCAATGAGCTTGACACTGAAGCTTTATAATCTTCTCATATCCATACTTGGTTATATCAACTACTCTACTATTGATAATCTCTAATCCAATAAGTAGTTACTTCTAACTCCATTCATACACTTCCTTAATCATCCACCACTAATATTACTCTAGTAGATGTATATATCAAGGTAACTCATATATCAAACTACTCTCCTCAAAAGTTTACTATCCTTTAAGAGGAATAGTACTACTTCAATAACTCCATGCTACTCTAGCTTCAGCTTAATTATACTGTCGTATCTCTACTTGAATCCAATATCTTATACTCAAACTTCACATTACATCATGGTGACTTTTCATGGCTAACCTAGAATAACATATTTTTACTAGGGTTCAATCATGTTCTATCCACCAATGTCACTTATACATGATATAAGCATTCAATCTTGGTGACTAAGGCATGATCATTATAATCCTTTGATTCTTTATGGTTTAGGTTTCTAGTTGGCTAATCAAGGTTTTCATCAATACAATAGTACAATTGTATATAACTATCTTCTAAATATCTCTATTGGACTAAGAGATAATATACATTGACTATGCCTACTTGATCCAATGAGATTACTCCTGGTAACTATCTTCAATATTCATCCCTGTAATCTTTATCTCAGATACTCTTCTATCCATTCAGGAGTGAGTTAACTCCATCAATAATCCTATTGATTTAATTCTCTTCCAACACTCCCATCCTATAGATGATATTTAAATCTAGCATTTCTATTTACCTCTTCTTACTTCTTTCTTTGTAGGTCTTAAGTGAATGCTAAGATAAGGACAAGAGTTGATAGATTAATAATTGATAGGTTAAGAATTGGTGAATCAATAGTTGATTACTCAACATTGATGAACAACAGATACTAGAATAAGATTCAATAGAGATTATAAGGATTGATATGGTGAATGATCTTGACTTGGTTTCCTTCCTACTCAATCTCACTAAAGAGTTAAGGTTAGGTATTACCATGATACTCATGGTATAAGTAGATGATATTAAGATTTAGTTGTTACATTCCTATTGCTTAATTTACATTTATAACTTGGTATTCATGAGTTGTGTAATGAATACTAGGATATGATTACTTAAAGATCAAATATAAATCATTAAGTAATGTACTAAGGTTTAACTTTCATTACATTTGATCTACCCTTAGATCAAATCTCCCTTACCCAAAACAAGGTTTTAACAAGGGTTATATTGAAACTTATCGCAGTCAACTTGATGATCTACTTCAATTCCATCAAGTTGAGAGAAGCTTCAATCACTTTGACAAGTTTTGTTCAAAAGCGCGAAAATTATTCGGATTTTCTATGCATGAATGCAATGCACACATCTGGGTTCAGCTTATTTCTAAGCTCTAATGCTGGGATGTTACAGAATCTGCTCTCTTACCCCTTCAACTCCAGGAATTCTTGTGGTTGGGTTTCCATCGTACCTTTAGGGTTTCGTTTTCTTCCTCTTGCCACAATGTTGCTACATTCGGTCTTCATGCTATCTGAGGATTTTTCTATGTGTACCTTTTAGTTGTACAAAAATCCACTAAAAAATTTCTTTGTATCTTTCAGTGTTTTCCAACGCGATGACATCATCTACGTCAGATCCGATGAAGAGCCCGCATCACTCCTTTGTTATCCGAAAACTGTTTGTCAGCATCTTCAGTTTGAATCCGAGAGTTTGGTTGTATGATTCCCTATCCATGTACGGGGTAATGCTTTGAGTGCGGTATAGAGTCGCGACCATACCACTATTCTTATGATTCGCTTTTGTACATTGAATCGGTGGATCAATGCAATTTGACTCCTTTCCACGAAAGTTAGAGGTGGCCTTATATTTTGAGACCTTTACCTTCATCTTTTTTCTCCAGAGTGTTCTCTCGACGAACGTGAGCAATGACCTCTTGTTGGTAGTGTCGCCAATTTCAAGATGGAGCAAGAATCTTTGTTACTGGTGTCATGAGGATCTACACGAAGCGAGAGGATCCAAATCATTAGCCTTCTTCCCCATACCATGAGGCGGATCTCGGAGACAAGATCCCTTGTTAGTGGTGTCGAATTGTAGCACCCAGGATAAAGGCACTACTAGAAAAGAGCGTGTTGTTTTTATTTTGTGCATCATCATGATTGCATGCTTATTTCATCATTGCACATTGCATTTGAGCATTCTCATGACTACATGCATAATGTTTTCCTAAAACTATTTTGCTAAAAGCCCTAGTTTGTTTTCTACATTAATCTCCTTCCTTTTGTTTCAAATCAAAACCCCGGGTCTACCTAGATATTTTATTTGTCTAAAATCTATTTACCAAAAGCCTATTTAATTTAAAACTAAATATTTGAAAAACTATTTTTGACCGGGGAGGCAGTCTAGTTAGTTGGGCTAGAGGCCCAACCGGGCCAGACTACCTACTACCCGGCCCAACTAAACCCTAGCTAACCCTAACCATCTAACCCCACCCATCCCTACCTAACCCATCCCACCAACCCGCACCTCCATGCACGCACACCTACCCGCCCCACACACCCTGCAGTGCATGCTGGCCCGACACGCCCGCTCCCCTACCCCGTGACGCGCACACACTCACGCCGACGGATGCAAGCGAGCGTGGCACATGCTAATGCCCACGATGACACGACCCACCCCGTCGCCTGGGACGACCTCGGTCACGCGCTCGACCCTGCTCCCTCCTCTCGTTCCTGCTCCCACCTACCCTACATTGCTCCTCCCTCGCTCGCAGCAGCCACCGCCACGTGAGCCTCTCGTCGTCCTTGCCCTCGCCCCACCTCTCGCCGTACCTCCCCATCAAGCTCCATTGTCGCGACCCTCCTCCTCGTCGAAAGATCCTCCCTATCGTCGGCTGCTCGCCCCGCCGCCCACGAGCGAGCCCGCGCCCCCGCCGTCGCCTCATAACCGCCAATCGCCGCCGAACCTCGTAAGCGCCCGCCGCCACTGCACCGACCTTGTTCACCCACAGCCGCCCGAGCACCCCCTGCACTACCCCCACCCAGGCCTCACCACTGGCCGCGCCACGCCTCACAGCACCGCCCCACCGAGCACATCACCGTCGACCATCCCTCTAGGACGCAAAGCTGTCCTCCTCTGCTCTGCCTGCAGGTCGCCTTCCTCGAGCCCCTACAGCGCCGCTCATGCCAGCACCCCACCGCCATCGTCTCTGGTGTCGCGACCCGAGCTTCCCCGTTGCCTATGCCCCGCCCCACTAGAGCCTGGCCTGGCCCGCGTGCCACCATGGCCGCGACCCCTACAACACCCCGTCCCCTCCATCTCCAGCACCCGTGGCCCATGCTCGCCTCGTCGACCCATCCTATTGCCACCGTCAGGAGTTGTGTCGCCGAACGCGTCGGGTTCCCGCGAGCGTCCGTACATGCTGGCATGTTTGTGTGTACCTACCTGACCAAGATCTTCAGAAGACCCAAGTAACTGATGCCAAGTGAAGTTTGGCACCAATGAACAAATACAGATCCGAGTGCCATGGCCAGACTCACCTCGACAACAATGTTCGAACCCACTAGGTCAACGACATGGAATTCCGAAGATCTCCCTCATGGAACCTCAAGGTCTTCTAGAAATCCGATAATGATGGCAACGCTCCCCAAGATCTCTGACACGGAACACCGAGGTCCCATACACGGAATCTGGACCCCCGGAGCGCCATGACCTCCTTCACGGATCTGATGGCCGAGACCCTGAAGATCCCGATCCTGGAGTCCGAAGCCGAACTCGGACCCTCGAACCAAGATCTTCGGCCCTAATGTGTGATATTTTATAAAATGTAATATACACCTATTGCATATAAAATCATTCATGCTCGCATACATATTGTTATGGTTTGGGGGTATTTCATCGACTCACATAATAATTAAATATGGAGACTATATGTGGGATATTCTAGTCTTATATTGGCTCCATTTAAATTTGTATAGCAAACAGATGCTATGTTTTGCCTTATTAATATAACATTTTAATTGCGGGGTGCATAAACAACATGCACCTTATAATTAATTATCGGGATCCCGATTCCGCTTAGTATTGCCCTAGTTGCATCGCATCCTTATCATGTCATACATCATACATGCATCATGCCCGATCTTCTTCCATAGTACTAAATAGTGCATACGGTGTTTCTTTTAGTGTTTTGCTTCTTCACGGATTAGAGTGTTGAGTTAATGCGAGTATCGACAGTTTCTTTGGATGTGTATCTTCAATGGTGTTTCCCAGGCAAGCATTTCCCCCCTTTCCACCTTAGTATCGACTGGTGATGTGTTGCGATGCTTTAGTTTCCATACCACTTATATCCCTGCAGCCTATATTGCCTTGAACACCTCCTATTGCATGTTGTTGGGTGGACAGTTGGCATTGCGTGTCGTAGTTGCTTACTCAGGTGTTGGTTTGAGTCGTCGAGTTCCACCATTGTTGGGAGGTTGGCACATGCTTAATGGTGGAGATAATAATGGTTCTACTTACTACTTGATAATTAAATGTTGGAAGTAGATATAATTAGTGAAGAGGCACCGGTGGGCAATAGATGAGATATGGCTGCTATCTCGCCCACTTCTGTCTACTTAGGACCTGAGTTCTTTATACCTATTCCGAGACCGAGCGCGCTAACCACATATGGGGTGTATGGGCACCCCTATCGTCTTATTACCTGATTTTAAAGTACTATAAGGGGACACAAACTAGTTTGAGGTTTTTATGCCATATTTATTATCTGTTGCTCGATGAGTGTTTATTACTGTACTGTTTAGGACGTGGGTCATTATGTTGAGGATTATACCTATGGCCTCTAATCTCTTGGTCGATCTTGCAACCTATGGGTCCGCCTTTGGAGCCAGCCGACTTCGTTATGGGTAGCTTAGTGGGGTGGACCCCATGTAATTGCTTTGGGCTGGGAACACGTCATTTCTGAAGCTCCGCTGACATACCGACCGGTGTATGTTAATTGATCTAGCAAACATGATGGAAGTGTGTTTGGATACTTTGGTGCACACCTGCAGGTTCAAATCTTTTTGAAAAGCTATGTCCGCGGTTATTCTACCTGGGAAACCACTGAATCTTAGGAAACCACTAAATTATCTCTAGGAAACCACTGAATCTCACTGGAATCCAATTTCACAAAGTTATGTGAAACAATCAGCCATACGAAATCGAGGGTGTAGTAGAAAACCTAGAAGGAGGCCTAATTGCAGCTAACATACAGAGGAACAGTCAAGCCACCGTATTCACCGCTGTTGCCCGTGCATTTGGCCGCTAGATCACCCACCCAGCTTCAGGATTCATAGGAGCACGTGGTTCTGCGCCGGCACCTCGTTCGGCCACATCTCATACCTCTACCCCACACATCATCTTAAAGAGATGAGCAGCATGGGAGGCAGATCGAGGCCCTCCAGGCCCAGATCGGCGCCTCCGCCACAAAGACACTTCCGGCGACGCTAGCGCTCTCCACTCCAGCGGGGCGCCACACCCGTGCTTCACTCCTACCTTAAGGAACCGTGTGCGTCCTTCCTGCGTGGCCCCACCCTTGAGCCACGCCCCGAGCCACACGAGGTTACCCCGCGATCCAGGAATCCTTCCTGCCAAAACTACAGGGGAGGAACCCAAACCTCTGTATCGTGCGCAATAGGAGAGGCCGAGCTCCCCGGCCGGTCCTCCTTCGCTAGCTATGGTGTCGGTCCAGGAAGATGTGAGGCGGAAACACTTGGGTGTGACGGCGGGGGTGGACGGCGGATGGCAATTCGGCTGTAGTGCGAGAATAGGGAAGGGGAGGCGCAAGAAGACGATATGGAGGGCGACGACGATGTGCAGGAGGGTGGGGGTGGGGGTGGGGAGAAAGAAGAGCGACATGAGAGGAAAGGCGATGGCGGAGCATGCAAGGCGACACAGGGGCGCTAGGTTCCTAGGTCGAGGGTGGACTTAGATCAACCAGGTTTATTTTACTTTCAAACGTACCCATCCTCTGGCGCAATGGGGCTTTCATATATGATCCAACGGCCAGAAACGCTCGCAGAGAGAATGGCATCAGCGGGCGGGTAGGCCCTCGGCTTAAGCCATAGATTAAAGTATTCTTGATTTTTCCCCACTCTAGTGCGTCGGTCAACTCGATCATAACCGAACTCTGGGTGACCAAAATCCTGGATTAGTACTTTTTCAACTGACCGGACGGTCCTTGTTTTCTCAGCACCAAATTTCTTCACACCAGAGAAATCGAACTTATAGGTTCGGTGTAACCGAACGCTCAGCCCTATGTATATGCAGCAATATGCTGGTTCACCGCAGCTAGCCTGGTGCATATATAGAATTGCCAGGTCTTGGTTCTTATTTTGAGAGCTTTGCTTGTTCATAGCGTACGTACAAACCTGTTAAAAATACTTCACTTGCTACGCCAACAACACTTACCAACCTGTTAAAATGAATACTCCACTTGGGCTTAATTAAATTCTCGTGTAACCTGATCCAACCTGTCAATTTCCATCGACCTCCTAAAAGTAACCTAAGATTTTCTTTTCTTTTTGACTATCTTTTTTAACATAAAACTAATATCCATAGGCATAATTGTTTTTTAGGTCATTTTAAAAAAGGGATTTGTATTTTCATGTTTTTGTTCCTTAGTTGTACTTAGTTTTTCCCAGCTGCTTAACTTTTTCTCGCTTTTGCCTAGCTTCTTCTGTGAAACTTAAATAGCTCGAACGACAGCTGTCGTCAGGTTGATCGTTGGCTGACGTGTGGGGTCACGCGGTGTGGGATCATATGGCGTCGGTTCGTCGCGTTATGCTGACGTATGAGCCGTGTCATATGGGACCACGTGGGATCGGTTGGTCGGGATCGTGTTATGTTGACGCGGAGGTCGTAGTGTACAACCATGTGGGACGCGTTTGATAGTTAAGTAAGCACCTCTCATCTAAATTGGAAGTTTTATTTTTTATTGTTATAATTACCCTTTTTAAGAGCGTCTTTCTCTGTCTCTCGCTAACAGTTATGTTTTTTTTCTGAAATTGATAGCGAATCTAGAGCAGTTTTTCTTTTCATTCATTGTTTCTTTTAGCCTTTGTTTTGCCCAATCTGGTAGCAAATTTAGAGCAGCAAATCTAACTAGCAACATAAATGTATTCAATAAACAAAACAAATGTAAATAAAGCAACTAATATAAGATATATAGTACGGTGCTTAACGAGGTTTGATAATTTGGCTGCTCAGCAGCAGCGCACATGTTCAACACGTACAAAACAAAACAAAACAAGCTTCTTTACAACAGCAGCATACAACTTCAGTAGCACCTCATGGCCTCCGCCTCCTCCCTATGACACTTCCTTCACTTCTTGCTGCTCAGTTCCTTGATCTTGGACACCTTGGGCTTGATCGAGGGCATACGATCCTTTTAGATAGCCATCCTATGCATATTGTGGAGGTAAATGCCGAGCGCCTTGTGCTTAGCTCTGAATCCATGTACATTCACGGTCTGGCCGACATTGGGTTGCAGGAGATCACGTCCTTGGCATGCGTCACGAGGCAGTTGAAGTCGGTGGCACCGAGTCTGTTGTTGCAGAAGGGGCCTTGTAGACGTTGCCAGTGAAGTAGTCGTTGTACCTGGTGGACTTCAACTTTCTCATCACCTAACGAGCCTTGGTGTGTCTAGACTCGTCGTTTCTGCACACGTTGCTGCTATCCACCTACTGTAAAAAATAATAGCATGCAATAATAACATGATTGAGATACCTTGATTATTTGGATTGATTATTTGCATAAATTAACTCATTGAGATCCCATGATTATTTGCATAAATTAACCGAGTGGATTAAATTTCTCAATCCCCAAATCTCAAACAAAATCAAATATTGATCCCAACTACAAATCGATGTTAGTACTAACTAGGGAATCGCTTAACTACAACTCGAAGGACAAATATTATAGAATTGAAATACGAACATGGGGATTCATCGAAACACAAGAGGATTAGCTTCTGTAAAAAAGATCTTGCATCCAACGATTCAAAACATGAATAGTCGAACCCTAGTAACAGACGATCTAGCATCCAATGATAGGAATGTGGGAAGAACAAGGGGATGGGAGAAAACGCTAGTTACCGCTGACCATGGGTCGACGATGCTGATGTCGTAGGGGTTCTCTGGCCAGATGTACTCCTCCTTCTCGTAGGGGTCCTAATCGAGCGGGATCTGCCCGCGACCAGCGGGGACCTCCTCGCCGACGGCTAAGCGGGGACGGGGACGACAGCTGCCTTCGATGCCTTGACGGGGTCCTAGATGGGGATGGGGGCCTCCTTGTCGGCGGCCTTGGAGGCGACGATGGCCACCATGCCATTCTTCTCCATCGCTGACAAGGTTAGGGTTTTCTTTGGGGTTTTCTTGGGGGTTTGCAAAAGGTGACAAGACAGTGGAGACGGTTGCGTAAGTCAATGAGTAAGTGAGTGTGTGAGAATAGGGAGGCGGAGAGGGACAGGGAGAGGACCTCTATAATGGTGAAGGGAATGGACGTTTCGTTGCACTACCGTGCACCATGTAACCGCGTATGCTACACCGTGCACGGCCACACACGTCCACTACCGCCCGTGCACCGCGACATGTGTACCGTGCGTCACGTTTTTTTCCTCGTGTCTAACCCTGGCAAGTTAGGTGTACTCAGTTATACCCTCGAGAGTAACACTGGCAATTTGATTGTACTCAGTTTTTTCCTTCAGTACTAACACTATTGCGTGCAATGTAATCAGTTTTACCCTCCGGTGGCTGGTCAATGGAGAGTCAACGAATGGGGTTTAGCTAGCTAATTGAGTCATTTTATACACAACAAATACCAAAAAAGATCAAAACATAGTGGCACATACCTAGGTAGTATTCTTATGTAACCTGCCACCATAAGAAACGTAAGAACTCAAGTTTTAACCTAAATCACCACTTCTCATGGCTTTCGACTTAAGCCCCTTCCCAAAAAATCCCTTCTAAAAATATAGTTTGTCTAAATGAGGCAATATTTGGTACTCATGTTGCAAATAATTTGATGTATGCCAAGATGTATTTCCTTGTATAAAACATGTTTTCCATTTTCAATCTGTTTCCGTTTTCTATTCGAAACTCTTTCTCAGTTTTGCCCTTGGTTTTTTAGTACTAGTCGGTTTTCCCTCTCTCTTAGTCACAAACTCTTACACTTGTGCTCATTTTGGCTGCTACGTTCTGATTGGTTGAGACAGTTATCATGCGGATCGTGTCCACCAACCATTGATCCTTTGTGATCTAGCAGACATGATAATCCCTCTATTTATCAGGGGCCACCCCTCTTTCTATGTGAAATAACGAGTTTGCCACAGGCATTTTAACTTTATAAACAAATGAATTTGAATATAATTTAAAGGGAAAATATTCAAAGGTGTATAACTTTTGTATATGCAAGTTTATGCATTACATTTCATTCTATGAAAATGATAAACTCTCAAGATTTTCTTAGAACAACATTATCATGTCTAAGTGTATTTTTTCAAAGTGTTCAAAGGTGTATGATTTTCGTATATGTAAGTTTATGCATTACATTTCACTCTATGAAAATGATAATCTCTCAAAAAAAAATTATCACAATATTATCACGTCCTAAGTGCAATTTCACAGTGTTTAAAGGTGTATAATTTTCGTATATGCAAGTTTATGCATTATGTTTCACTCTATAAAAATGATAATCTCTCAAGATTTTCTTAGCATAACATTATCATGTTCTAAGTACGATTTCAAAGTGTTCAAAGGTGTATAATTTTTATATATGCATATTTATGCATTACATTTCACTCTATGAAAATGATAATCTCTCAAGATTTTCTTAGCACAACATTATCATGTCCTAAGTGCGATTTCACAGTGTTCAAAGGTGTATAATTTTCGTATATGCAAGTTTATACATTATATTTCACTCTATGAAAATAATAAGACCTTAAAATTTTCTTAGCACAACATTATCATGTCCTAAGTGCGATTTCATAGTGTTCATATATGTATAATTTTCGTATATGCACGCGACATAAAGATTTTAGTTTAGGGATCCCTTTAGTTTATGTATTACTTTTCACACTCTAAAAATTGTAAACTCTTAAGATTTTCTTAAGACAACATTATCATGTCCAAAGTGTAATTTGAAAGTGAGTTATATAATTTTGGTATATGCACGAGACATAAATATTTTAGTGAATACATTACTTTTCACCCTCTAAAATTATAAAACTCTCTTTTACATTAAGAGTTGTATATTTTTCTAATTTAAAGTGTTCAAATGTTGTGTCATTTTCTTATTTCTTATACTTCCATCTCCCTAAATCTTAAAGTTTGAATTTTACCTTATAGATTCACTTGATTGGAACCGAGACACCAACTCGATAAACAAATTAAATCATCGGAACGACTTCTCTGTTAGCCGCATTCTTCACAGCAAGCGCGCGCCGAATTGAGCTCTTGAGTTGCGCCAATTGATTGTCCACAGCAAACGCCCCCTCTAACCGGAATAATTTGGCACGAAATCTAACCTTCCCTGCACACGGTTGCCATTGTCATTCTCCATATAGGTCAACAGGACGACATCATACTGCGGCCAGGACGAACAAAAGGCCGAAGTGAAGTTAGACATAACTCGCTGGTTGGAGAAGTGTTGTCGTCACCGAAGAAGAAAAAGAAGAAGAAGAAGAAGAAGAAGAAGAAAAGGAAGGCAACGACACAGGCACATGCATAGGGCTGGCTTGGGCTTCCATTTTACAACGCCAATCTGTGTAAATTGTGGGTTCGATGCTCACGTGGATAAGCTATGGATCTCACGATGATCTGGATAAGTGGAGAGAAGTGTTCACTATGGTACCTGACCGAACGCGGCCCTAATTGTCAACACGTAACGACAAGACCGATAGACAATAAGTTCCAGACCATGTGAGAGTCGAATTAGAAGTTAAACAATAGTAAAAAAAATTAAACGGCTAAAGAAAAATAAGTACAACTAACTAACGAAACGATGAACACTTCTAGAAAATAGGGCAGGCTAGAGCTTTGCTTTTTTTTTATGATAGAGTTGGGAAAAAAAAGAAAAAAAAGAAATGGAACGATATGCACGTAGCGAAGAACGACAGAACCACTCAATCCAAGCCTTTTGTAATCCAGCTCATGCCTTGCTCATTGGTTAGTCAACCCCGGCCCCATGTACAGCTCTCTGTCATTCTCCAAGCCTAGCCCAACTAAGGCGACGCCTTCCCCTTTTCCTCCCTTTCATTCTCCATGGGGATCTCCGTCGCCGTCCCCTCCATCCTCCTCCTCCTCTCCGTACTCCCGCCGCCGGCCGCCGCGCACTTCTCCTTCACCTACAACTTCACCACCGCCTCGGACGCGGCTCCGTCGGGCATCTCCTTCCAGGGCGACGCCTTCTTCAACAAGTTCATCCGCCTCACCCGCGACGAGCGCGTCGGGCCCCTCACCAGCAGCGCCGGCCGGGCCTACTTCTCCCGCCCCATCCCGCTCTCCGACCCCGTCTCTCGCCGCCCCGCCTCCTTCGCCTCCGCCTTCTCCTTCTCCATCTCCGCCCCCGAACCCTCCGCCGCATCCGGCGATGGCCTCGCCTTCTTCCTCTCCCCGTTCCCCTCCGTCCTCCCCAACAGCTCCGCCGGCGGCCTCCTCGGCCTCTTCAACTCCTCCGCCCGCGACGGGGTCCTCCCCCTCGTCGCCATCGAGTTCGACACCTTCAGGAACGACTGGGACCCCAGCGACGACCACGTCGGCATCAACCTCGGCGGGATCGTCTCCGCCGCCACCGCCGACTGGCCCACCAGCATGAAGGACGGTCGCACGGCGCACGCGCGCGTCGCCTACGACGGGGGCACCAAGAACCTCACCGTCGCGCTCTCCTACGGCGACGCGCCCCCCACAGACGTCGTCCTGTGGTACGCCGTCGATCTGAGAGACCACCTGCCCGACGCCGTGGCCATCGGCTTCTCCGCCTCCACGGGTGAGGCCGCTGAGCTGCACAAGGTGCTGTACTGGGATTTCACCTCCAGTGTCGACCCAGAGAAGGGGACGATGGTGCTGTGGGTGGCATTAGGAGTGTGCGGATTCCTTGTTGTGCTTGTCGCTGCAGGGGTTGTTTGGTTCGCCAAGGAATGGAGGAAGGCTGGAGAACCTGTACTCTATGGCGACATTGACGTCGATGATGCTATGTGGTATGACGAGCTGGGCGATGAGTTCGTCGTGGAGAGCGGGCCAAGACGGTTCCGGTACGCCGAATTGGCCGCGGCGACCAAGAATTTCTCAGAGGAGAGGAAGCTCGGGCAGGGTGGGTTCGGTGCAGTTTACCGGGGTTTCCTGAAGGAGCTTGGTCTGGAGGTGGCCATCAAGAGGGTCTCCAAGGGGTCGACGCAGGGGCGCAAAGAGTATGCCGCCGAGGTGCGCATAATCAGCCAGCTGCGCCACCGCCATTTGGTCAAGCTCGTCGGGTGGTGCCATGAGCACCGTGGCGACTTCTTGCTTGTGTATGAGCTCATGCCCAATGGCAGCGTCGACCACCACCTCTACGGCAAAGGCGTGCTCCTCACCTGGACGACGCGGTATGACATTGCTCTGGGCCTCGCGTCGGCGTTGCTCTACCTCCACGAGGAGTGCCTGCAGTGCATCGTGCACCGGGACATCAAGCCGAGCAATGTGATGCTGGATGCCACCTTCAGTGCCAAGCTCGGTGACTTTGGCCTCGCCAAGCTCGTCGATCATGGCAGTCAGCCCTACACCACCGTCCTGGCTGGCACATTGGGGTACTTGGCGCCAGAGAGCGTGATGACAGGCAAGGCGAGTCAGGAGTCGGACGTGTACAGCTTTGGGGTCGTGGCACTAGAAATTGCTTGTGGGAGACGGCCGGCTGAGCTAACCGAGGAGCCGAGCAAGGCGAGGCTGGTGCCGTGGGTGTGGGAGCTGTATGGGAAGAACGCCCTTCTTGAAGCGGCAGACTGGAGGTTGAAGGGAGAGTTTGACGAGAAGCAGATGTAGCATCTGATGGTGGTCGGACTATGGTGTGCTCATCCTGACTACACACATAGACCAAGTATCAGGCAGGCCTTGAATGTGCTGAAATTCGAGGCGCCACTGCCTGTGCTAGCACTGAAGATGCCGGTGCCAACGTTCTTCCCTTTGCCTGACTTGGCTGCTCTGGTATCAGTTGGAGGTTCTTCGAGCACCGATCCCCAAAGCGTTAAGGAGTATCAAAGTAGTGGGCCGTCAGTGAAGGACAGACTTCTGGAGCCATGAATTTGGATTTTGGAAGCTGAACATACTGTAGCTGAATGTGGATTTTGGGAATTGAACATAGCTTAATTGTGGTTTTGGGGAGCTGAACATAGCTTTCACAAGAATTATATGTGCGCGTGGTGGTGTGGTTAATCCTTGTTTGGTTTGTATAACATCAAAATGTGTTGGGTTGTCGGTCAAAAAGACAGCAAAGTATATTTGCAACATTCTGACCTATTATTCTATGTTTCTTGCAGAGTAGTGACAAGCTGCTAGTAGAACGCTCGAGATCAAAACGTAGAATTGCTACTCCCGAAACGGAGTAAATTACAAAAAAAACACCACAATTGGGGACAGGATAACAAACACCCACCAAAATGCATGTTTTTCGGTGGTTTTTTTGTGAAGGGTTGTTACCCTCGTCCCAATTGTGGTGGTTTTTTTAATTTACTCCCCGAAACGAGCCAACCCAGTATCCAACCAGCCACAGGATGGTCCCATCGAAATACAGACGCATCAACACGGAAACAGCCCAAGCTCGCTTTACTGTAGTTTATCGCAAACAACCACACTGAGCAGATGGAACAAAGGCAAACAAAATTTGTATGTGCTGGTGAAAACTATGTACAAATATCAAGTTAGCCCAAGCTCGCTTTACTATAGTTTATCGCATACAACCACACTGAGCAGATGCAATAAAGCCAAACCAAATTTATATGTGCTGATGAAAACTATGTACAAATATCAAGTTAGCTAACGATATTTCTCCTTTGTTATCACCATGATAGTCAAACAAGACTATTGTAGCCCATTGAAATTTTACCTAATGATGATGATGATGCACCATTCCTACTTGCAGTGCGAAAAGAATTGGATGATCTAACAATCACAATGACGCCTTTCAACTACAAAATCTCAGCACCTGTACAATCTAAAAGCACTAGTAACCCCTAGAGAAATGCTATTTGTTACTTCTCCTGAGATATATTTATCTATTACTGCCTAATACACCATCCCATGAGCAAAACTGTGTTCGGTCTCAGGAGGTGATGCTAAACCATGAACAAATAATTCAAGTCATCCACTGTCAGTCGAGTCTGACCGCCACCAGATTTATCTTCCCCGAAAGCAGAAGCAACCATCTCCCGTTTTTTCTCCTGAGAAATTATATAGCTTAGTAAGCACTATGTGAGACAGTACATTTATAAATTTCATTGTCAAACAAAACACAAATATATAAAGTATTCTCTCACTGAGGGTAAGTGCAGCATCAATGGGAAGGGTTGGAATCAATAGGAGTAGGATCTCAAGCAGGAAATGGAATTCATACAACACTTTTTGTATGGTGTATTGATGTTCTATTTTTATCAGTCAGTCCATGTGAATGTTCTGGTGCCTACCTATTGTTGGAGTAGGTCATATAGGATCCCGGTAAAATGAAACTAGTTCATTCCAAATGAATCTTGCTAGGTGCTGACTATAGCTATATCCAATGAGGGCATCCTACACATACTTCTATTATAACTTGAATGGTGATCGAACTGGTGAGAAGCCACCTATTCAATGGTTAAGTCAAAGGTGGTTGACCATTTTGCAAGTTTTTGCAAGGTTCTTTTTTTTATCGGACTGAGACGATAGAGATAACGAGAATTTGAAGTCGCCAGTACTTTTTTTTCTTGCTCCTATGGCCCAGTTTGAGCATGGAGCTAGTAAAATATCCTAGCCACACAGACTACGGATGGTTAGGCATACAATACAAAATCAAGTGACCTTAAGGCTGATGGTCTCAAATTTACCTGGAGCGCCAGAATACGATCTTCAACAGTATCTTGTACAGTTAACCTTGATACTGTGACTGGCCGTGTTTGGCCAATACGATGTGCTCTATCAACAGCTTGGTCCTCAGTTGTAGGATTCCACCAAAGATCGAGCATAAGCACATGGCAGGCAGCGACCATATTCAGACCAAGACTTGCGGCTTTGAGAGACATGATCATAACAGAAACCTGCCGACAGCAGAAATCAAGAGAGAATAAATTGTAATACGCTGAAATTTGCATTTACAAAATGCCATTGAATACAAACCTCTGGGACTGTCTTGAAGTCATTCACAGCTTTTTCCCGAGCAGCAACAGACATTGTTCCATCAAGCCTCCGGTACGACACATGAGAAGCTTTCAAATGAATCTCTAGCAAATCCAGCATTCTGGTCCACTGAGAGAAAACTATGGCCTTCTCTGTTGTCTTGGTGTCTTGGGTGGGATCAATTTTCGGTAATGAGAGAATAATATCTATGGCAGCCCTCACTTTAGAAGATGCGTAGGATGAATCAACCTCGGTTTGATTTTCAGTATGTACCATTTCTGTACAGGAATCATCAGACTTGATTTCACTGGTTAATTTGCACAAGGAGAATTCAAGGGTGCCTCGGGAGAACAATGAAGTTGCATTAAGTCGGACTCTGCAATTGGAGACTGGACATATGCTGTCATCACCAGTAAGTTGCTCCAATATGCACTGGTTGCAAAAAACATGACTGCATGTAGTAACAACAGCATCTTCTGGTGCATCCTGCACGATTTAATTCACCGAGAATTAGAAGTTATCTGAGGAAGAATAGTAGGAAAAAACCAAGCTGGGGACAAGAAACTGGGATCAAGCCAAGTGTTATCTCCTTTACAGGAATTTCCTTCTTTTCTATCTCCAATGTATGCTGAAATTGCACTACCTTCCAATGCTACTCTCATAAGCAATACCCCAGCACAATGCACTAACAATTCCTATTGTTGTGTGAATTTGTGATACATGTTACAAGTTTACAACTATTCAAATAAATTATGATAGACTGCCCTCCGCAGCATGATAATAGCAAAATGAGATATCGTAGAACATGGTGCAGATGCAAAGAGTAAACATACAGATATCATAACTATAGATGCAGGAAAAAAAGAGGAAAATCACTTACATTGCAGAGTGCGCATATTGCAGAACAAGATTGCAAGCAAACCAGCAATTCTTGTCGCCGTTCCATCGTAAGTTTTCCCGCAGTCTCCAACGAGGACGTCCAGCTAGACTCATGACCTTTAACTAGGTGAGGGTGATCACATGCCTGTCTGAGCCGTAAAAGCATCAGTAGGATGTTAACGTAGTTTTGCCTAACAGTGCCAGCAGCTGCATAGACCTGCAGAGAAGTTGTTAGCTTAGACTAGTAAGCAACTGGCCATATAGGTAGGGTCCTTTATGAATTGAACACATCAACACATATACAAACATCATCACCAACTTGACATGAATTAAAGATGAATTGAGTGGTCAAACAAGTTCCAACGTCATAAATGTTTATCTCACAAATACAGATTGATAATCATCTATAACTTGCTCTCCATGTACCTTTATTTCAAGTATGCAGGGTTATGTAATCTGTATATTCCAAGCATAGGAGGAAACTGAGCAACTTTATCCATGACACGTGGCAACAATGCAAGGAAACAACTTTCATAATTAAGAATAAAATCCCCACTGATTTATAAATGTATCACTCAGTTCAAAATATGCCCGTATCTCATGGATAATTAGCAAGATCCAAATATCAAGATATTATGAGGATAAATAAAAAGAATGTATTACGAAGTGGACGATTAATCAACACTGTGAACACACCTTGAATTGTTCTCGTGATTCAGCTTCTAGCGTGTTATAAAATGCACGCTCCTCATTCGTGAAGTTCACAGCCTTGAGAGAAATAGTCTTCGGTGGTAGGTTAATGATTGGTTTTCCATCAAGCATTGTCGCTACATTAACAAAAAAAATCTTTCAACACCAATTACAGAATTTAATAACATGGGGACCACAGATCAGCTATGTTGGGGCAAAGAATATTGCACAGAAATTGCAGGGTGTAAGATCAAAACCACACCATTGTGAATTAATATCCCAGCAGTAGCGATAGTCACAAGGACGAATTTTTAAATGTGGGAATGCTCAAGAAAATATGGAGCATATATTTGACCAGTCACCAATATATAGAAGACCCATTTTTAGAACATTAAAGGTGTGAAGAAAATGGAAATTTTGTATCGTACAAATTAATCGTCTGAAGTCATTAGCAGCTCCAACTCAGCATGTTATTTGATGATAGATTAGTACTCCCTTATATGTCCAAATATAGTGCAGATTAGTTGCCATAAGTCAAACCTTTTTAAGTTTGACCTAGGTTACAGGAAAAAATATCAACATCTATCTAGAGTACCAAATAAATACAACACGAAAATATTTTTCATGCTGGATCCAATGATATTGATTACATATTAAACTTGGTCAAAATTCAGTCTGACTTGCTACAATACTAATATGCAATATATTTTGATATGTAAAAGGATGTATCTAGACGCGTTCTAGTGTATCACATGCGAATCTAGATAAATCTGCGACATCCTTTTCAGGACAGAGGGACTTATTTGATAAAACTATTATTTCCACAAATTTAAGCAGAAGTTGTCTACAATTAAAATATGTGAAAAGTGGTTTAAGTACAATCAGTATTGTTGGGATTTGACAAAAAAAAATCTTAGATATGCACAAGCTAAGAGATGGAGAACAGTAGAACACAAATAATATGTTCAGTTACTGACCCTTAGTCCGACGCAGCATTACTGTCTTCAAAACAACTTGCAGCTTCTTGTAACCAGTAACTGGGTTCCTACTGATTGGCATTTTTATCAGGGCGCAAAATTTCTTGTATCCACAGTATGGCTCGTATCTAAGAAATCTAAAATAGCTGTAGAGATCTTCAACAGCATTCTGTATTGGTGTCCCTGACAAGCACCACCTTCTTTTGGCTCGCAGACCCCAGCAAGCTCTAGCAACCTGTGTTCGATAATTTTTAATACTTTGTGCTTCATCAAGAATAACCCTGAACCATGCAACTTTAGCAAGAGGTCTCTCAGGCAAACTACTCTTCTCTATTGTGCTAGCCTTTTTGTTTTTCTTAGAAGAGGGCTTCCTCTTTTTGCTGCCTGAAATAGGAACGCCATATCTGTCTGGTTTCCCATTCTCTTCATCGTCACTATCAGGACTTGATTGCTTTGGTACCTCCATACTTACTATAGAGTATGTAGTTAGCACAACATCGTATTTAGTAAGCTCGTTAGGATCCTTCGTACGGTTGCTACCATGATATATTAGAAAGGACAAATTAGCTTTACTGGTAACTTTGTTCCTCAGTTCTTCTGCCCACTGCCGTAGCACACTTGTTGGGCAAACAACCAGAGTGCCAGCAGCTGGCCTGCTCTTAATCTCTACAATATGATTCTCTGTCTTGACTGTAGTGCTTGTCACTTCAGAGCTACATGTATGTGACCTTTTCAAACAAAGTTCAGCAGGGTCGTCGTCATCGTCAAGTGTTACAGCCTCACATGGCTCTTGTTTAATGGCAGATGATCTTGGTACTGGTGATCTTTCTGTCAGTATCAGTGATATAGTTGATATAGTTTTACCCAGGCCCTGAAAGAATCAGATGACATATAATATAAGACACACTTGACAACTTCTCTGAACAATGGGGAGAAATTAACTAATATACCTGATCATCTGCAAGAATTCCACCAGAGCAGTGTGAACTATTTTTCTCCTTTTGCACCATCCATGACAAAGCAATTTTCTGTCCAAATAAAATATAGTAACAATTACCCATAAGAGTTTGACACTATTTTTAGGGAACCACAACATTGACTGCAAGGTGTACCTGATGCCTCAATAAAGGAACTGATAAAACTCCATCAGGTGGATTAGACTCAGTCTTCGGCTGGGATATATCCTGGCAAACATCCAATATGTTAAGCAGACTGAAGAAGCAGACAACTAGATGCAAGAAAATAACGTAAATATCAAATGACGCTACTCCCTCTCTCTGTGTGTCACTAGGTAGATCTGTTCAATTACTAAGTTTTCATGTCAATAAAGTCAAAGCGAATGTTCTACCAAGCATGGTTCTAGGTTAGCACATGAAGTATGAAACGCAATCACCAACAGTTACCAGTACAAAAATGGTTTAGGAAACTCAAGAATTTCAAACTTGCCAACTAAATTAATAACCACAAACATGAAAGATCAAGGAAGTATAGATGGAAAAACATTATCAGAGTATCCAAACACTGATACTCTAGGTGCAAACAAAAAATTGCATTTCATTACTCTAGGTGCTGCTTATGAAAAACTGCATTGAGGATGTCGAGTAACCAATTCAACAAATGATTTAGTGATTTGTGACAGCAGGGTAAAACGAAGTTAACAAGAAGGAAGGATCCAACAGTGCAGAGGGATATATCACCTGCAATGCAAGTCGTAGAGTGACCCTTTCATCATTTGGCTTATATGGCATCCCTCCAAACCGGGGAACAACAGGACTTGCAGACAAAGATTGTTGAAAGCTATTCAGTCTTCCCTGCAGCGGTAATATATGACCAGGAGCACGATGGCTACCCAGGATACATAAATCAGAATCGCCATTGATGTTTGCACCAAAGTAACTTCTTGACAGATCCCCCCGAGTAGAAGAGTTGCCACTTCTATGAATATCATATTGTTCATGAAAAGCTGGAGGCATTTGATCCGTCATGCTCCTATATGGGTGGTGCTGACTGATAGGAACTAACTTAGAGTTCAGCAGCTGTTTCGTTGCTCCTTCTAAGTATTTATCGGCATCCTCTGTGGTAGAGTTTCTGCTTGAGGGCACCGGAGAAGAGTCGGTGCTAGACTCACTCTTGAAACCAATATATTCAGATTGATTCTGCTCACAGGACAACGACTCTGGGGAAGACACGTCCATGTAGTAATCTGATAACGATGTATCATCACAATGTTGATCCGGAGAGCCCGTCTGCATCGAACTGCTTTCACACACATTCTGCGGGAATTGTTCCATCTCACAGGACTGATTGTTTTGTGGCAAATCATGCTGTGACATTTCACCAACCATATCAAGAGAACCATACTCTTGTTTAGGACATTCCACATACTGTCCCTGCAGATATTCTCCTTGTACAGTTAGGCAACTGTTGTTGCCATTGTTCATGCTTCCGGTTGCCTTGGCAATATTCAGCTCAGGGTAAGAAATATCAGGTATTATAGCTACATTATGGTCAAGAGAGAACATGTTCGTCGGTCCGAAATTATTACCCTCCTGACCAGTATTATCAAATATTGCACCTGCATCCTCGCTTTTGACTTCGCTCAAACCAGATTGCCCTGGGAACCCATTACATGGCAAATCTGCAGTAGATATCAAATGAATATGGGTTCTTTATACTCAGATGATGCAAGCAATATATTGCCAAAGAGAAAATTGACATACAGGTATTCATTTGTGGCCCCATGCCCTCTAAGTTCTCTGCTTTGACCTGTGTTTGGCCAAAGTACGTTTGCTCTCCCACATATGAAGATTTTGAGAGAACTTCGTATGGAGATGCATTTGCTTCTTCAACAGCATTTATATGGTATATTGGGTCCCTTGGTAAAGGTTGATTGTCATGATTGTTGGTCCAGGAGTTTCCAGATAAATCTGAAGAGAAATGATATAAATAAATAGTACTTTATAAAGAGGTAAAGATTAAGTGTCAGGTTAAGTTATCAGAAGTTCCTCACCATTGTCAGGAAAACCATAAGGCATAGCATCAGGGTTTTCAAAAGTACCATCTCCTTGTTCCATCATTGGTTCCACCTGGTACTGTGAACGGTCCATATGCGAGTAGTTTGACCATAATCCTTTATCCTCCAAAAAATCTAATATTAACAAAGCAATAGCTCAATAATGATTATGTGGAAGAAAAGCTATGAATGTTGTAAAAACATATGGTAAAATGAGAAGCTCAGTCTACCTTCATGGCTTTCAAACCCATTTTCAAAATCGATGGCATCCACTGGGACCTCTAAGCAACTTTGATCGGCCTGCATTTGAATAACAATGATGCGTGTTTGATGAAGGGATATGCGATTAGAGACATAATCTGAGATATAGCTTGACCAAGAAAATATTAATGTCTGAGATAGCTTGCCCTGGATATAGATGCACAATCCTGACTGCTGACAACAAACAGTATAAAAGAATGTATTCCCTCCGTTCACTAATGTAAGACCTAGATATTTTAAATTTTAAAGTAAACTAGATTCGGACTAAAATGGTTGAAGCTAAACAATAAAACATGTCTAAATACATGCATTTCCACACAAAGTTAGAAGGTCTTACATTAGGGAACGGAGGGGTACGTGTTTTAATCAAACTGAAACGATTGCATATGATGCTAGAAAAAATGGGGGAAACATTTTTACTCGATCTTTTTTGTTCTGGGCTTGCTAGAGAAAAAGGCAATGTGGTCCGATTATCCAAAAGCAAATTTGAAGCAAAACTGTGGATGAATTAAAAAAAACTAGCATCCAACAGCTTACTGTCACATTTTAAAACAATCAAGTTGTTCAAGTAACAAGCTGGCCCCAAAAAAATTCACCTTTGGCCACAAAACCAAAAAAAATCAGAAGTTCAGTACTCCCTCCGTCCCAAATTAGATGTCGAAAATGTGTCTAGATTCACATGTATCTATAGACTAAAACGCATGTAGATACATGCGAATCTAGACAAATCTGAGACATCTAATTCGAGATGGAGGAAGTATATCTTACAGCACTGACTCCCTCACACTTAGAATCCAATATACATCACCCGCACCAAATAAAATCAAACCGATCATCTTGTGTTATAGGACAGTTACAGCTAGCCCAGTGCGTCTATTTTTCTACATAACTGATGACACCCAAGCAGGTCAGGAAAAACCTAGCCACATACTCGCAACAAAACTTAAGCGTTATGTGCATCCATGTCCACCCTGCACAAGTGCACAAATGAAACAGTGTGTGCGAGGATTGGGGGATGATATGCAAATACAATGAGAGAGAAAATGCTAAACCACCTTCAACCCCTTTAAAATCATCTTCGTCCTCCCGACCTGCGACCGTCAATGACCAAACTAGTACACATCTCATCATAGACACTTCACTACCAATCAAGTTCTCGCCTCACTAACCCCATCAACTCAGCTGCCACCGATACCCTTACCTATGGATGAATGACACAGTACGACCACAGGCTAGGCCAGTGATCAAACGCTCTACCATTGGACCCTAATGCGTCAACTGTCTCCAGTGTCAAAGGCAGCACCCGATGCTTGTTCAAGTGTTTGGTTCCAAATTTGGAAAGATGGCGATCATTTCCCACCAACATTTATAGCAGACAAGATATATAGAGGGCATAACTTAATTGCATCTCGTACTCGAAGTGGGCTTGTAGGATTGACAAGGCGTGCTTCACTTATAATACAAAAAAAAGCAACGAAAATAACTCCACACTGAAAAGTCGCACAAATCCCTTGACTCGCTCGCTAGGCTTGATCACGCTTGGCTCACGAGGCATCGTAAATTGCAGGTGCGTAGGGGGAGGGGGGCGTCCCAAAATCTCAGACGCGTCGGTCGGCTCCGACGCAATCCAAAACCCTAGCCCGAACGGAACCTCCGCCCCGACCAAACCGAATTGGATCCGGGTAGCGCAACAAGTGGCGAATTAGGGCAAAAACCGGGCGGTGAAATCGACGCACCTCGTGCTGCTGCTGCGGGTCGTCCCCGTCCTCTTCCGGCGCGGGCTCGCTCTCGAGGAAGGCCATGAAGTCGCCGAGAGGCATGGAGAGGTTGTCCTCGGCGCCGCCGAATCCGCTGTCGAAATCCATCGCCGGTTCCTCCGCCATCATCCGCCGCGGCACGATTCGATCATGCAATTCGCCACGGACAGGGAGCCGCCTGCTTTTCTCCTCTCTCTCTCTCTCTCCCTCGTTTTTAATCGTGGCGAGGGGGGGTGGGCGGCTGCGGCGCGGTGGGCTGATGAGATGCCGTCCGCGTCGAAGTGGTGGAAAAGGGGCGGAGGAGGACGAGGAGAGGCTGCGAAGGGAAAAATTCGATCCGGGCCTGGGGATTTTTAAAAGGAAAAAACAAAGGGTCGGCGTGCGAGAGGGGGGGTTTGGGAATGGCTGAATAGGAGCCGGAATCGGTTTTGCGGGGGTAAATTTCCTGGCAGTCCCCCGGCATGTGCACCACGCGGTGGAGTCGCGGAGACCGGCTCGGGTTTGGGGTCGAGGGGTGGTGGTGGAGAACACGAGGAGGGCCGGGCCCCGCCCAGTCCAACCTCTCGAGCCCGTGGATCGGGCCCGTGCGGGTGGCACAGAAACTTTTGCAGGAGGGACCCGGGGAGTGTGACCTGTCGATGAAGATGTGGAATTGGGTTTTGGACATCGTGGCTGGCAAATGGGGGACAGTGGTAGCATAGCACGTTGGTTTTCCTCTCGCGCGCTGCGCAGCTCTTGCACTGAGATTTGGATGATTCAGCTGTACGGCGGCTATAAAGTCCTGCTCCACGTGCATGTCGTGCCTTAATCAATTTTTTTGCGGGTACGTGCCTCAATCATTATTATGTATAAACTGAATCAAGCTAGTAGTAATCTTATAAAAAACTAATAATGAAACTGAGATCATAGCGGAGAGTGACCTCTACACGAGGGTATCAAAGCCGATCCACCGAAATGTGAACAAAACCAGCAGAGTCGGCTGACATTCAATTTTCTCATAGCCCTAGTCTAGCTTAACTTGCAGGTCTCGAAACAGACTTGCGCACCGTTTTATAAATAAAGCCATACGAGTGAATCAATACAAAATAATGAGAAAAATCTCTTACAGATTAAATTAAAGATAAAGATTATATGAGTAGCCACACTCCCGAAGAGACACCGAGACTACTAACTAGGGGTAGCCAGTATGGCACGACAACTATTGCAGTGAGATTCAGATGATTCAGTGCGACCATAAAATCATGCTCTTTGTGATTGAGACACACAGAACACTTGCATGTCATGTCGCAATTATTATTCGTGTGTGTTCATATGTGTATATACTCCGTATAAGACTACTCATAGTGGAAGTAACTTAGGTGGCAACATACAAATATATGCAATGACAACTAGGTATTTTGAAGATATGGTATGCCATTAAACAACGAAAGATATGATTGTGATAACTAGTTATCTTAACACCAAGCATTAATGAGTCTAAATAAAAAAAGATATCGAAGTTGTCCGGTAATAAATGAGTGTATAAAATGATAAATGATACTATAAATTAATAATGAGCCTACCCAAAACATGTGTGTGTTGTGTCTCCGTCATTGTTATGTGTGCTCCTATGTACCATAAACTGAATGAAGCTATTTAAAAAAAAAACTAGGAACCATTCAAAAAAATAAAAGTGAGATCATAGTAGAGAGCGATTGTTGTATGATGGTATGAAAGCCATGCACCGAAAATGTGTTCTGATTAGCTGCTTAAAAATAAAATAAAATAGAGACTCACGAAATCCTTACCATATTAGCTGAGTAAGAAAGTATATTACAAATGCGTGATTACCATTAGTATGCATAACTTAAATAATTTCTTGTCATAAATGCCAAAACTTAATTTGTTGTTTCTTTTTAATGTTTGTCCATATGGGGTTTAAATTTAACCATGTAGTTCAATAAATCGGACCATGGCTAACATTAAATGTGTTCCAACAAATTTTTGAAATAATATGTAATATTTTTTGTTAGACCGCTAATAATGATAATGGATTAACTGAAAGGGGTGGTTCCTCATTCAGAGATATTTCTTTTTAACGAGGAAGGGGTCTAGAAAGACCCCGATGCTGCCATAACAAGTCCTTCACAAAGCTGTTGGGAGCTGGCCATAACGAGGAAGGGGTCTAGAAAGACCCCGATCCCGACCTGTCTTCGGCGGCGGCGCCGGCCGGAGATGGGGAAGGAGAGGCGTCGGTGTAGTTTTTAGGGGTAGATCTAGGTGTCTTGGCCCGAGGCCGGTAGTTTGGAGTATGGGTGGGGTTCTCTCTGATCGAAATCCCAACAGCTCGAGGTGAAGTTCTCTTGGCAAGGCTCTGGAGGTCAGGGCATGTCTAGGAGCTGCAGATCTTGAGGATCTTCGCAATAAGATCGTGCCCTGCTTCTTCTTCTTCTGTGGCGCGGCGGCGCGGCTTTCTCTTATCCTGGTCGGCCGTGGCGGTGAGGAGGATGAGAGGAGCGGTGTTGTTGTGCCCGGATCTGAAGGCGACATCGGAAATTTGTCCGGCTTGCTGCTCGGACGCGACTCAAGATGGCTGTCGTCGAGGTGCTTCTTCCTGCTGCCATCGTGGAGGAGGATGGGTGCTCCGACGGCGTCTCCCTTGAATGAGCGTTGGTGGCTGCGCTCCGATGACTCTAGAGCCTTTATCTTCTACCCGGCCGGCCATGGTGGCGAGGGTGGTGGGGATGAAGGTGGTTGTAAGCTTCGTCGGGACGGCGACCTGATGCCAGTTTGTCGAGCTTCTCGCTCGGTGAAAGACTTGTAAAGGACTTGTTATGGCAGCATAACAAGTAGGGGTGGGCATAAAAACCGATAACCGAAGACCGAAACCGAAAAGACCGAGACCGAACCCGAATAGACCGAAACCGAAAAGACCGACAAGAAAATTGGGTAGTGAATTTTATAGACCGAATTTTGTTTGGTCTATTCGGTCTTTAGTTCCTAAGTAACCGAATAGATCGAAGTGACCGAATTTTACATGAGAGTATCTAAAACTCTAAATTTGTGTAATGTGCATGAATTATGGCATTGTTGAATGGTCATCAAAGTGCTATTGTAGAGTTGCTACATTTTATTAGGATTGTTGCACGTTTATTTCTTCCACTAAATGATAACATATGTATTAAAATATTTAAAATATAGTTGAAATATTGTCATATTTTTAATAAGTAATGTCTATCTTTTGTGTTGACAATATTGACCATGTTATTCGGTCATGACCAAACCCGAACCCGAATTAGTAGATACCCGAATTTTTGGGTAGTAAAACTATCAAGTATAATTCGGTCTTTATTTTTTTAAGAACCGAATTTAAAATAGACCGAAATACAAAGACCGAATTGTCGGTCATGACGGAACGCCCACCCCTAATAACAAGTCCTTCGCACACACTGCATAGAAGATTGCGAGAGGAATCCCAATCCCAATCCCAATCCCAATCCCACCCGAGGGCCGCGGGCGCGTGAGGCCGTGCGGTTCAGAGCGGGGCAGTTGGAAGGAGTTACGGTTTTGGTTGAAGTTATTGACTTCGAATCGCTCTGGTATTCGCTGCAGGCGTGGGCGAAGCAGGGCTAGTGCTACTAGTAGTCTAGTACCACGGGATATTGCTGGAACTATAGCCCGGCCGACGGCGGACGCAAAAGTCCAGAGCCATGTTCAGTGTTCACACACGCTCCTCCAGCAGTTCACTGGCACCTAGGACTAGGACTAGGGACTAGGAGTACCCTGCTCTGAACAAAAGGTATCCGTGCTGCTCCACGGCCATGGAGCTGGCGCCGCTGAATAATTGCTCCGTCAGACGAGTGTACGGAGACTAGTACTGCCCATTTTCGATGAACGCGATCTGGCTTTTCTTTCTCGTTGGAAAAGTCTGGAAACACTCGTATACATACATTTTATTGGAAATCCTTTTCCCTTGACGCCAGGGTGTTGAACTGGTCGCAGCAAATGCTTTTCGTTCCGGAAAGAGAGGGACGACTTCCCTGGCCAGCGGACACACACCACCGACAGAGATGCTTCTTCTGGGACTAAGGGCAAGTATAACACAGACGCTCAAGGATGGATGCTAGGATTTTGTTCCCGGTCCTTGCAGCAGTTGCGTCATAGATCCTGGCTGCTGGGCGCTTAATTATAGACGTCGACGAGAAAAGTTGCGCCCGGCGCTTAAGTTCAATTCTGCTCGACGGCATAAAAATCGGACTCAATCAGTTGGATAACAAGCGTCTGGAGTTAGAGGCTTGCGTTGGGGCTTTGGACTCCTGCGTCAGACGTTAGGATTAGTTTCCGCTTTTTCCTGTGCATAAGCGTCTAAACAAGCGCCCTGCAATATACTTGTCTTAATGGGAAATGTTTAGAGAAGTGCTTAAAAAATAAACCAATAATTTTGCTAAGCATTGTATATGCTCTAATAAAGAACAGGATAATGTCGACGTCGGCGGCGGCGCAAGGCGCGAAAGGGGCAGAAACTGTCGCCCGATTTCCCGATCGGTTCGAGGTAGTACGTACTACCAAGCCTAGGAGTAGAACTGTAGGAGAGTAGGAGTACTTCGCTCGCTTGTTGAGATGGGGAAAGTCGCGTCAACCGCAAGCACGCACCGACGCGTCCGCATTGAAAACACGAGGGCGTTTCACACACTGCACATGGCGGTACGGCTGCAGGCAAAGCATCTCCCGGGCTTCCACGCGCTCCGACCGCGCTAACATCTTTCTTTTTTTTTGTTCTTTATTAGGCCATCACAACTTTAGCCATAAGGTGGAATCCACCTCTCTTATAAAATCTTTCACTATGTATAAGATGAACTTTAACCTTAAGCTGGATTCATATGTCTTATCATGTACACTCATGCATGAGAGGGAAGAGATGATAAATTATTTTTCTATTGCTTGTGGACAACCCATAAGCTTAAGGTCACCTATAAGCTTATAGACAACTCATATTTCCTTTACTATGTATAAGATAGACTACAAGCCTTGCCACATAGGATTTAAGGTGTGGTTTTTTGCACATAGTGAATGCACTTATATGTTGCGCTCGTCACGCTGCCGGCTTGTACAGTGTAGGTTGACAGACGTCAGAAGAGCGAGAGGACCGCTTCATCATTTTTCCAGGAAAACCCGGCCCCGTTTCACACGGCCTCGCGCGAGCAGAAACATAGGGTGTAGCTCCCCGATGCTTGTACAACACTGCAACTGGTGCTGTACTTTCTAGGTGAAGTTTTGCTTACATCGTTGAAGTTACCAGTAAAATTCCGGGCTTGTTTTTCTTAGGAAAGAATCTGCGGTTCCGATCCATGTTTTTTATTTTTACCACAGAAGTCGCCGTGGTTCGTTTCCAGAGTTTTTTTTTCTTGAGCAAATCGTTCTCTCTCGGGGCTGTTCGATGTAAATTTTACGAGAATGACACGAGTCTGAGTGAGGGCCAGAGCGCGCACCTGCATTTCGGCTTGGTGGGCTTTCAGCGTGCCTCGGCCTAATAAACGGGCCTCAGATACATACATCCCCGAGACCAAGCCTGGCTCACAGCGTCTTAGAGCATCCCACTCGTTGGGCGTTTCAGACCGAATTCCGGAATTTTTTTTGTCACATAAAACTAGATTTCGGTCTGAAAATGCCGAATTTTTCACTCGCGTTTTTAGGCCGTGTTTCTAGGCGAAGAGAAAACGTCGACATATTCGAATTTTTATCGTTCCCGCCGGCGAGAGCTCGACCAAAAGGTATTCGACAAAATTATACCCAGCTAGTCCGGCGACAAATTATTACAAAACAAGGTAAAAAGGCTCGGCCATCAGTCGTTAATGGAGATGGGCTCCTGTGGCGTGGTCGATGCGGCGGGGTCGGGCATCTCGGCCAACTAGTTGGAGGAGGTAGAAGCGGAGATCGGCGTAGTAGTGGCGTTCGGCGTAGGGGCAGGCGTGATCTCGGCGTTATCCTCCTGGAGAATGGCATTGTGGCCTGCAACTCCTTGGCGTCGAGGTTGGAAAAATCCTGAGACTCGATGACGTGTTCGGCATCAGCCCGGGACTGTTCTTGCGTGAAGAAGGAGGGGTTAGCGGCCGAGCCTTGGGCGATCATGTCCTCCATATATGTCTCGACCGGCATTTCGCCGAACATGTTGCGCCCGTCGGCCTCGTCGTAGGTTGCTTGCGACGAGCTTCCGCCGAAAGGTAGTGGTCCGCGATGCATCGCCGTTGAAGGACCTGCGTACGCCGGAGAGGTGGAGTAGAGGATGTTGATGTTGACGTTGAAGGCCAAAGGAGGGCGCGGGACAGGGGAATACCACGTTCGGGTTGAACCCGCCGTCGAACTCGGTGGACAAGGAGTACCTCTGTCGAGCGTTCACCTGACTCTCCTGGAAGCTGGCCGGCGAGAGGGGAGCAAGAAAAGGGCGGGAGTTCGGCCTTCTCTCGCCGACAGAGATGGCCCACGCTCGTTTTCGCTTCAGCCGGAGTTCCCAGGGGGTTCCCGGGGTCCTGGGAATGGCCTGGGAAGTCCGGACCAAAGTTTGCCCGAATTCGGACGAAAAGAGGTTTCTAGGAACACGACTGGGCCGATTTTCGGCGTCCGAACCAAAAAAAATGCCCTGGGATCGATGTCCTGGGAATGCTAGTGGAGATGCTCTTAGGCTCTGTTTGTTTGAGCTTCAGCTTGTGCTTCTAGAGTCCAAAAGCACAAACCCAAACAAACACCCAAAAATTGCAAAGCACTTCTGAGAAGCAGAGGTGGAAAATGAACTACGATTCCCGAAGCGCGTGAAGCACCGTCGAGGGCGCTTCCCGAGCTTTTCACAGCTTCCCGAACTGCAGTGGACTGAATTGCCCCCTATGCTTCACACGATTAACCAAAAAACTGCCATCCCCGATTCATCCCCTGTCCCCAACACACGCGCACGAGGAGCTTGGATAGGGTTCCGCCGCCGCCGCCCCCGCTCTCATCTGCTGCGCTGCACGCCTGCGCGGCCAGCACCTCCAGACGCCTGAACTCCCCTCACCTGGCCTCCTCTTGATGGTCACCGTCACCGCGTCGGGACTCCTCCCGGTGCTCGCCCTCCCCATGGTTGGGGACGAGGTCGCGGAGCCTCATGGGCGCGCCGGTGACGAGGCACGTGAGACGTGACACGGCCGCGTGCCAGCCACTGGGTCTTTCATGAGCTCGAGCGAGATCGGGCACAAGAAGTGCCGGCACCATCGATTCTAAGCTTCGACACCAGCCTTGTCGCCCGCGAATGGGAAGAACCATGGTGTTCTGCTAGCTGCTGCTAATGGTGGTAGAAAGAAGCGTGAGAAGCTAGCTACCTGTTGTTGTGAGTCAATCGAGTTCAGTGCATGTTCATTCGAATCGGATATGTTCACTGCGTTTGTTGATGTCTGAAATTGGAGCATATGAACAGGACCAGAATAAGACCAAATTGGAGGTTATTATTGGGAAGAAAGTTACATATGATTACGCGAAAATCTTGTATGGTACTCCCGCCGTTTCAAAATAGATCTCTCGGATTTATTAAAATTTGGATGAATTTTAGGATTCATCCAAATTTTAATAAATCCGAGACATCTATTTTGGAACCGAAATAGTGTCAAAATGACATATGTTTGTCTAAATTCGTGTGTATCTATAAACTAAAACATATTTAAATTCGTATAAATTCAAGTCACATCTTCTGCACTTAGGGGCATTACAGACAATTTAATCCTAGAACCAGTAACAACAGCCATCAAAAACACTTTTACCAAACACCAAATCTCTACTGCCAACAGCTGCTTCCTATAGCTGATTCTCCACAGCTGCTTTTCAAAAGCTACAGCCCAAACAAACACAACCTTAGACTTTTACAGAATCTCTAGCAGACACCGAAAAAACGTCGGACCCAGATGTTGGAGATATGCCCAAGAGACAATAATGAAGTGGTTATTATCATATCTTCATACTTATGATAAATGTTTACATAGCATGCTATAATTGTATTAACCGAAAACATTAATACTTGTGTGATTTGTAAACATAAAAGAGTCCCTAATAAAGCCTCTTATTAAACTAGCTTGTTGGTTAATATATATGATCATGGTTTCATGATCATGAACATAGAGATGTTATTAACAACAGGGTCATATCATTAGGAGAATGATGTGATGGACATACTCCTATAGTTAAGCGTAGCATAAAGATCAAGTCATTTAATATAGTTCATTTGCTATAAGCTTTCTGATACATAGTAACCTAATTCCTTCGACCATGAGATCATGCTTATCACCATCACCGGAAGGATGCTTTGATGACATCAAACACCACACCGTAACTGGGTGGCTATAAAGGTGGCATTGAGTGTTCGGAAAGTATGGGTTGAAACACATGGATCATGAGTGGGATTTGTCCATCCATATGACGGATAGATATACTCTGGGCCCTCTCGGTGGAATGTCATCCAATTAGCTTGCAATCATGTGACTGGCTCACAAGGGATCACATATCACGGGAACGAGAAAAGAGTACTTATCGGTAACGAGGTTGAACTAGGTATGCAGAGATACCGACGATCAAAACCTCGGATAAGTAAACTATCATGAGACAAAGGGAAATTGGTATTATATGTAAGTGGTTCATTCGATCGCAAAGTAATCGTAGAAATACGTGGGAGCCATATGAATTTCCAGATTCCTCTATTGGTTATTGATCGGAGAAGTGTCTCGATCATGTCCGCATAATTCACGAACCGTAGGGAGACACGCTTAAAAATTCGATGTTGTTGAGTAGTTATGGAATGATGAGTAAGAGACCGAATGTTGTTCGGAGTCTCGGATGGGATCCGAGATATCACGAGGAGATCCGGAATGGTCCGGAGAATAAGATTCATATAAGGAAAGTCCTATTTCAGAGTTCAGGAAAGTTTCCGATGATTTCATCGGAGAGGTTCTAGAAGGGTCTAGAAGGTGCACCGGTCCGAAAGGAGAATGGTCCATGAATATGTCATGGGTAAGTGGAATGATTGGATCATGTCCAAGGTCACTTGGTGTTGGCATATGCAAGAGAGAAATAAAGCTCTAAATTGAAAGTCAAACGAGAAGTTTGAAAAGTCAAACTCGAACAATGGTTTCCTAGTGGGAGAAGAAACAAGTCCTTCTCTCAATCCAACTTGGGTTTGGGTTTGGATTCAAACCCACCCCTCCCAAGGCTGCCCTCCCTCTCATAAATAGAAGGGGAGGGCTGCCCCAAACAACACAAGTTCCAAGCCCTCTCCACGAGCCGCCGCCGCGCCGCCGCCGGTCCGTCGTCGTTGTCTTAGCCGCTGCCGACACCTCCTCCTCCTCCCGGATCTCCAAACCCTAGTTTTTCGGGAAACCCTAATCCACCATACTCGCTTCGGCTTAAGGCGAAGCCCTGCAAGATCTCCCCTCTACTTCCGGTACCACGCTGTCGTGCTGACGGAATCGCGAGGAGAGTGCTTCAACCTCCGCTGCCTGCTGGAACAAGGAAGAGGAAGGTCTTCATCGAAAATTTACGAGCGATGACGACCGATTGGAGGCAGCTACTTGGCATGGGAAGGATCGTCTACGCAATCTTGAGATCGACAAGTGTACGACTACATTACCCACGAGAATCTGCTCTCGTTAACCGCTTTAGAATCTTCGAGCGTGAGTTCCTCTATCGACTCGTTGCTACAATCTAGTAGATAGATCTTGGCTTGTTTGTGTGCATGCGGTAGAAATTTTTTGTTTTCCATGCTACGAACCCCTACAGTGGTATCAAAGCCATGTCTATATGTAGATTGCGAGTAGAACACAATAGTCATTGTGGGCGTTGATGCTTTTGTTGTCGATTGCTTCTTGTGTACTTTGCATCTTGCGGGATGGTGGGATGAAGCGCCGGCTAACCTTACATGACATCGTTCATGAGACTTGCTCCACGCTTGACATGCAACTTGTATTGCATAAGTGGCTTTATGGTGCCTATTTCTCCCAACATAGTTAAGATTCAATTTACAACGGGTGATTGACAATACTAGTATCAATGTTGTGGTTCTTGTTCGTAAGTTAGAACGACACTTATTGAAAGCCCCAAACCACGTAAAACATGCAAAAAAAATTAGAGGCGTCTAACTTTGTTTTGCAGGGTGTGCTGTGATGTGATATGGCCATGATTGTGATTATATTTGATGTATGCAATGTTCCTTATTGTAAGTTGGCAACCGACAAGAGCCATATGGTTGTCTTTAAATTCTGTTAAGACCCACGTGTCTATTCAAAGTAGTTGTAATAGTTGAAGATGGTGGACGACAACCATGGAGCGACGTCATTGACCTTGATGCAATGCCGGTGATGATGGAGATCATGTTCGTGCTTGAAGATGGAGATCGGAAGCACAAAGAAGAAAGGCCATATCATATCACATATTATGCATTGCATGTGATGTTAATCCTTTTATGCATCTTGTATTGCTTAGTTTACGACGGTAGCATTATAAGATGATCCCTCAAGCACACAATTTCAAGTTTTAAAGTGTTCATCCTTAGTAAGCACTGTTGCTAAAGATCGTTGTTTCGAAGCACCACGTGATGATCGGGTGTGTTAGATTCTGCGAGTGTATACAACATGAGCAAGCCAGATTTGCTCATGCGGAAGATAAGGTTTGATCTTGACGAGCCTAGCATGTACATACATGGTCTCGGAACACGGATCACCGAAAGGTAAAGCATGAGTCATATAGTAGATATGATGAACATGTTGATTGTTCGCCATTGAAGCTACATCAACTCTCGTGATGATCGGTTTTGATGTGGTGGATTTGGTTCGTGTGATCACTAAAACAATATGAGGGATATTGTTTTGAGTGGGAGTTCAACGGCAATATGATTAAAAGTTGAACACTATTTATCATAAATTAAATCAAAGTGAATTTGCATAATTGTTGTAGTCATTGGCATCCGTTTACCACCTTGCGCTTAGTTATAATTAAGATGATAGAACTATAGAATTCTGGTTAGTTACTTTACGAACTGGTATCGTATTGTTTTGAAGTGTTAATCTAAAGTTTAAAAGTCCCATTGCAAACTTTCAGTAAGTTTCGATTACTCCGTGAAGTTTAATAGTTGGTATTAAATCAAGAGTAACAATTCCAGTGTTAGTATGTAAGCATCGTGTTTATCTCCATGAGGATATTCGGAAGATAGTTTCAATATCAAGGTAATCTAGGAGTTGAAAGAGTTGTTTCAGAAACCATCATGTATGGAAGATATTGCGATATCTGAAATGATGTTTTGGTTACAACATGATAGAGTATAATATGGCAAAGTTTATGTTCTCATATTTGATGAGAATTTACAAAATGTTGGAGACACTAGTTGTCCTAATCCTTCAAAAGGTTTTGGAGAGCAACATTATACTCGCGATTCACCGTAATAAGATAAAAGTAGCTTGATCATGAATAGTTCCGTGAGAAGGGTGAATATTTGATGTAGGTAAAATGTTTACTACATCAAGAGATTACTAAAGAAAGGAATTTGAAAGAACACCAAACATTTGATGATGGTGATCTACTTCAAAGTGCAAGTCCAAAGACATTGGTATTTAACTATACACGCTTTGGACTATGTGTCATGTATATGGCTCTACTATTGATGTTGATAGATTCTTTCAAACAGAAAAGGAAATACTAAAAGAGAATCTCATAAATATATGGCAGAAAAGAAAAGACTAGAATTGTCCAGCTTAAGTATATAGATGATATACGTGTTATGGTTGTATTTTTTGCTTGTTAAATAATGTGGTTCTTAAGTATTGGATACTGAATTTGTTGGTATGAATTGTCATACGAAACAACAGAATTCATGAACTGCAATAGCCTAAGTAACTAGCAAAAGAATATGTGATAATGTTCATCGAGAACAAATAAAGGGCTATTGTGTTGCTCGTTAAACATCAAAGCTTGCCTTCAAGATTTGTTTTATCAGGTATTATGAGAACAAAAGGGTTGTTCAAATAGTTGTCGTAATCCATAAAAGATGGATGATTTACAAATCTCACTGGAGAAATCACATCCATAAAACTAGTGCTAAAAAAATATCGAAAGACAAATTGATTGCAAGATCACTTAGGAAGTGACACCGCCGTTTAAATTATATTGGAAAGAAAATATGAAGAAACTCCATCTGGATGGAATTTTGGAGTCTTTTGATTTTGATCAAATGACGCTTGTGAAAACTTTCCTAGAGATAATTAAAACTTTGTTCATAGGCCAAAAGGGAACAAATGACTAGCTCATTGGAACTTGTACATATTGTTGTATGAAGTCCATTATGTGTAGTCAAGAGCGATGGATTTCAACTTCATATGCTTTCTCCGAAAATTTGAGTGAATATATGAATATTTACTTAATAAGGATGAATTATGAAACATTTGAAAAGTTCAAAGACTTTCAAGATGAAGTACAAAATCATTGTAACAAGAATATAAATAGTTTATGATAAGATCATAAAGGAAGATATTTGAGTTACAAAGTTTAGCATAATACCTAAGATTTAAGGAATCGTTCCGTGGATTTGCATTTTCCGAAACACCATAAGAGTATGGAGCATTCGAGATATGTAATTAAAACCTTGTTTGACATGGTAAAATCAAAGGTGTAATTCATAAAACTGCCATTATATTTTAAAGATTAAAAGCTTTAGAGACTACCGTTTTTCCACTAAAAAGAGCTTCATCATAATCCGCTGAAATGACACCATATAAAGTTATAGTTTGGGATTCAACCCAAGTTGTCCTTTCTTAATATTGGCATGCTATGCATAAGAAAGATGTTTGCAACCAAAGTCGGATGACCCTGTCTTTGTATGTTATTTCGAATAACTGTTCCTCCATAACATCGGAGACAAAAGTGTTTGTCGCTTAGAACGTCAAGTTTCTTTGAGAAGGAATTTTTCGTGAAAAGATAGTGGGAGGACAATAAAACTTTGATAAGGTTAAAAGAACCTTAGCTCTATGTGCAAAGTTGCGCAGCACCGAAAAGTGTTCCGGAGGCAGCAACAATGCTCATGGCTCACGTGCCTCAAAGGTTGTGGTCACGGAGATCTAAGTTTCTATTGAAACAAGTAGGTCGGGTAAACCATCAAATACCAAGATTTGAGAGTTAAATCATTATTTGACAATAATGATCCGACTACATGCAAAGAAGCGATGATGGGCCCTGACTCCATAAAATGGCTTGAAGCCATAAAATCCGTGATAGTTCCATACATGAGAAATCAAGCTTTGAACTTGAAGGATCCTCGATAAAGGTGTAAGACCTTACAGTCGTGTTTGGATCTATAAAGAAATAAACATGGATGTTTCACATCTATGAAATAGTCGACATGTTGGGAAAGAGTTCACAACAATGTTCAAAGGTTGACTATGACAAGATTTGATCTTTCATAGCGATATTTAGTCTAGACGGATTAATGTAGCAACCACTACATATAATTTTGTTATGTGGTAGTTGAATAAACAAAACAAAGTTCTTCTAATAGAATTGTTACCTAGGACGTGTGCATAACACGGTCCAAAGGGTTTTGTTATTTCAAAGGATGCTAAAAGCATATGCAAACTTCAATGGTTGAAGTGAGCATCGCGGAGTTGGAATCTTCACTGTGATGAAACTATTAAAAGAGTTTAATTTCATCGGAGACAATGAAGATGCTTGCATTTGCAAGAAATTAAGTGGGAGCGCTAAGCCATGTTTCTAATACATTATGTGGAAGACATATTGTTGATTAGAAATGATGTATCTTTTATTAACACATATTAAGAATTTCATCCTGATGAAAGACTTAGGCAAAACCAAAATATTTGGCATCAATAGACGCTAATATGGTTGTGCCGAAAGTACATAGATGATGTATTGAATGAGTTCAATATAGAAACTACAAGAAAGGTTCTTGTCACACAGAAAGGATTGAATGAGTTCAATATTGATGATATATTCAAGTGTATTGACACTTGGTAAGTGAAACAAAGATTCAAGTATAGATTGATACTTGATGTATGAAATCACAAAGAGTATTTATATCAATCATACTGTGATATGTACAAATCCAGATATGTCCTATGCTCTAAATGTTATGAGCATATACCAGAATGATTCATAAGATAATCATTGGACGATAGTAAAGATATTCTTATGATCTTGTAAAAGAAATAAGAATATATTATTTTATAGAAGTGACAAATAGATGGTTAGTTCATTGTAAATGAATTACATTGATACTAGTTTTGTCACAAAGTACAAATTAAGTTTATCTCAATCTAAACTAAGGGTGGCACAATATAATGGAAAGTAAGTTCCATAATGAATTTGGATGAGTTCCAAAGTTAAGACATTGTGACAAATACTACAACAAAAGGTTAAGTATATAACTGCTATTATAGCAGCAAAAGAGGGCATTTGTGTCAAGTAGTTTGTTATCAAACTAGGTGTAGTTAAAAGCAGGGATAATACTATGAAGATATATTGTACGACAATATTATCAACATGTTTTAACCCCAAAGAACTAAAGGTCACACCAAAGGACCAAATTTATGCAAGCCATCTCATTAGAGAATGAGTGATGCGAGAGGCAAAGACATGCAATTACACACGGACCAGAAGTGTCGGATCCGAGATCAGTTGACCACTAGCAATCGTGTACATACGACACCAGAAAGCCATAGGTGTTGAATAAACAAAGGTTTGAAACTAGATTATTGACTCTAGTGCAAGTGGGAGACTGTTGGAGATATGCCCAAGAGGCAATAATAAAGTGGTTATTATCATATCTTCATACTTATGATAAATGTTTACATACCATGCTATAATTGTATTAACCGGAAACATTAATACTTGTGTGATTTGTAAACATAAAAGAGTCCCTAGTAAAGCCTCTTATTAAAATAGATTGTTGGTTAATATATTTGATCATGGTTTCATGATCATGAACATAGAGATGTTATTAATAACAGGGTCATATCATTAGGAGAATGATGTGATGGACATACTCCTATAGTTAAGCGTAGCATAAAGATCAAGTCATTTAATATAGTTCATTTGCTATAAGCTTTCTGATACATAGTAACCTAATTCCTTCGACCATGAGATCATGCTTATCACCATCACCGGAAGGATGCTTTGATGACATCAAACACCACACCGTAACTGGGTGGCTATAAAGGTGGCATTGAGTGTTCAGAAAGTATGGGTTGAAACGCGTGGATCAAGAGTGGGATTTGTCCATCCATATGACAGATAGATATACTCTGGGCTCTCTCGGTGGAATGTCATCCAATTAGCTTGCAAGCATGTGACTGGCTCACAAGGAATCACATATCACGGGAACGAGAAAAGAGTACTTATCGGTAACGAGGTTGAACTAGGTATGCAGAGATACCGACGATCAAAACCTCGGATAAGTAAACTATCGTGAGAAAAAGGGAAATTGGTATCGTATGTAAGTGGTTCATTCGATCGCAAAGTAATCGTAGAAATACGTGGGAGCCATATGAATTTCCAGATTCCTCTATTGGTTATTGATCGGAGAAGTGTCTCGATCATGTCCGCATAATTCACGAACCGTAGGGAGACACACTTAAAAATTCGATGTTGTTGAGTAGTTATGGAATGATGAGTAAGAGACCGAATGTTGTTCGGAGTCTCGGATGGGATCCGGGATATCACGAGGAGATCCGGAATGGTCCGGAGAATAAGATTCATATAAGGAAAGTCCTATTTCGGAGTTCAGGAAAGTTTCTGATGATTTCATCGGAGAGGTTCTAGAAGGGTCTAGAAGGTTCACCGGTCCGAAAGGAGAATGGTCCATGAATGTGTCATGGGTAAGTGGAATGATTGGATCATGTCCAAGGTCACTTGGTGTTGGCATACGCAAGAGAGAAATAAAGCTCTAAATTGAAAGTCAAACGGAAAGTTTGAAAAGTCAAACTGAAACAATGGTTTCCTAGTGGGAGAAGAAACAAGTCCTTCTCTCAATCCAACTTGGGTTTGGGTTTGGATTCAAACCCACCCCTCCTAAGGCTGCCCCTCCCTCTCATAAATAGAAGGGGAGGGCTACCCCAAACAACACAAGTTCCAAGCCCTCTCCACGAGCCGCCGCCGCGCCGTCGCCGGTCCGTCGCCGTCGCCTTAGCCGCCGCCGACACCTCCTCCTACTCCCGGATCTCTAAACCATAGTTTTCTGGGAAACCCTAATCCACCATACTCGCTTCAGCTTAAGACGAAGCCCTGCGAGATCTCCCCTCTACTTCCGGTACTGCCTTGCCAAGTCGTCTTTAGGAATCGCGAGAGAGTGCTTCAACCTCCATTGTCTCTTTGGAACAAGGAGAGGAAGGTCTTCATCGAGTACCCGAGCGTGTGACCGAGTCTTGAGCCGCTCTTGCCGCAGCCTTGGGAAGGATCGTCTACGCAATCTTGAGATCGGCAAGTGTACGACTACATCACCCACGAGAATCTTCTCTCGTTAACCGCTTTGGAATCTTCGAGGGTGAGTTCCTCTATCGACTCGTTGCTACAATCTAGTAGATAGATCTTGACTTGTTTGTGTGCATGCGGTAGAAATTTTTTGTTTTCCATGCTAGGAACCCCTACACTAGAAAATTCCGGTGGTTTTCCGGGCCGGGTCGTGAAATTTGGCCCGAGCAAACACAGTAAACACGGCCCAACCCGGGAAAAATTCCGTGCCCTAGGAATCGACCCTCTGACCCATAAAATCCTAGTTTCGAGCTCGATTCCTAGGACTCGACCCTTTTCTCTACCACCGCCCCCTTGACGCCTCCACCGCGCACCACCGCTCAAAACGCTGAGCACCGGCGAGCAATTTCTCACCGGGGACAGCAGATCCGCCCAATCCAGTACACGATGGACCAGCGAAGGAGGAGCGCGGAGGCGATGGGACCATCGACGCCGCGCTTCCGTCACCTCACCGATGCGTATGAGGAGGAGCGCCGCCGGTGCATGCGCTCGGACGAGGTGCGCAAGCGCGTCGCCCTCCACTACACGAGGTTTGGCTGGCCGGTGCCGGCCACTCTCCTCCGTCGTGAGACGGTGGAGTTTGGCGCCCGCATCCACGCCCGTCGGGGGGAGGGGCAGGGAGCTCATCACACGCGCCGAGGACTCTGCCGCCGCCAGTGAAGAGGGAGGAGGAGCTCCCGGAGGGTCGCGTCATCATGGAGGCCGACTACGCCCTCGACGATGCCTCAGCCCGGCTGGTCAAGGTCATCCAGCGGAGCATCGCTGAGGCGAGGCCGTCGAGCCTAAGCGGCGAAGCTAATCGACATCCTCCTCGGCGAGGCTCGCCGTCGACCCAATCGCCTCGAAAAAAGGAGGTCATCGACCTCGTCTCCGACAGCAGCTCCGGGCTGTCGGCCTTCGACTTCTCCGATGAGGAGTGAAGCTCGCCGCCGGAAGCGTCGCCGCTGCTCCCTGGGCTCCGATGAGCCCGATTTTGTGTACATGCTAGGGTTGAGGCGGAAACGGCAGATCCCCTGTAGTATTTAGGTTAAATTCGCGTTTTGTACATATGATCGCGTGTATGAACTATGCTCGCGTTTTGAATTCTCCCATAAATATTTAAAAATCTCGTGTTTATGGTTCGAATTTGTGGTTTCTGTTCTTCAACGTCTTCTTCGAGAAAAACTAGCTCGAACGCAACCTAGGAACGAGTTTTTCGGTTCGTGTTTTTTTTAATGTCCGCTAGGGATGCTCTTAGTGCAAGCGAGAAGTCGAATTCGTATTTTTGTAATAAAAGGAAAAAAATAGGAGCCTCAGACTTGGCATGGCAAAGGAACAACAGCGGCCGAGGTGACGAATCCTATTTGCTGCCGCAAGCGCATGTTAATGCGCTCCACTCACATGGGCAGGCCTGATAATGCAGTTCCTCGTTAGCAGTGTTCTTTCTTTTTCTAATTTCTATTTTCGTTTTCCTTTTATTTTTTAGATGTTTTGAAATATATATATATATATATATATATTAAAATTTGTCTCGATTTTACTAATGTTTATATTTAAAGGTGTTTAATTTTGAAAATGTTCCCATTTAAAAAATTCAATTTAAAAATTATTGATTTTTAGAAGTTCAATTTTTTAAAAGTATTCTAGTTTTAAAAAACAGATTTTGAAAATGTCCAGTTTCAAAAATGTTCTGCTTTAGAAATATTCAGATTTTAAAGATAATTATTTAAAAACATATTCTGAAAAAAAGCAAGACATAAAAGAGAAAACTAAAACAATACTTGTTAGTTTGGGCTGTATTGGTGCGGCCATGAAGAGAACCCGCCTGAGCATAGCCTATTAGCGCGCATAAGGCGGGAAATACAAGATCCTGGTCGAGGCACCACTGCAAAAAGAGTAGATCGCCTGTCAAAAAAAAAAAGTAGATCGCATGTCTGAAATTTGTTTCCGCAAGTGTCGCAAGTTATTACACTTTAGACATTTCATAATAATATGCATGAGGTTCCCTTATCGGCTCAGACACTATTGAGCTAAAGTTAGTTCAACCAGATTATCTTGGAGTAGGTTGTGAGTTTCTTATCTATACCTAATAATAAAAGACGAAGTGTTTCTTTCGGTCTAACATTTTTTAGACCGTTTTACCCTCCTACTAAACCTCATATTACTGCCCAAGCCACCTGTAAGTAAATCCACCGTAAATTTATGCGTGAACGATTTCCTTCGATTGGAGAAAAAAGCACGTGAACCTTCCGTTATTCGCTAGCTAGCTCGCAAGGCAGGCCCTGCTCTTTACGTCTTGGACGTGCTGCTCGGCCTTGCCGGTGCGGTTTGCTCACAGTGAAACGTTTTCTCTCTACGGCCCAACACAACGTGCGCTTCCTCCCCAACTCCTGATTCCGGATAGGAGCCTCCGCTGAAATAGTCCCACATTGCTTCTTTAAATTGAGATCCACCACTTTATATACTTCGCATATTACCTAGAATCAACAAGCCGATCTGAAATTCACTGATGCCTGGAACAATTAGAGAGATAAAGACGGCCAGATTCTAGAATGGAAATGGAAACAGTGAAGTCCCACGGAAGGAGAGGGGCGGAGTGTATGCGTGGTCTCCTTGGAAACAGTGAAGTGATAGAGATGCTGTAGATGGTGTGCCGTGAAGATTGATAAAGCAAGCAGCTGAGTCGGTCGTGGGATGCTTCCAGCCTGAGAGGCATACGGCAAACCTGATGTTTCTGATTTGATGTCCCCATGCTCAAAGGCAGGAGCGAGGAAGGCGATGAACTGGGTGAGGCCGCTGATGGCGGGTGTGCGAGAGCTACGCCGGCGGTGTGTGAGCTCACGATGGAGACACGAGAGGCGGGAGGGTCGATGACGTGCAGACGCGGTCGCAGGGGCGGCAGCCTGCGCAGGGGCAGAGCTCGATGGCGGCATGCTCGCGTGGACGAGCTAAGCGGGGGAGGATAGGGAGACGACGACGGGGATCAAAGCCAGGTCGCGGCGCTGCATCGGGATGAAGGAAGAGGAACATGGACTCTTCGGGATATGAGATTGATCCGGTGTCTGGGTTGGTAGCGAGCGTGCAGGAACTTGGGTCAGGTGTGTGTGGCTCTATGTGGTGCGTCGTGTTGAGTTCGGTGATGAGCGTGCGTAATAGGCTCCCGCGTGGTGGGTGTTTTTTTTTGAGATACCCTCATGGCGTGGGTGTGTTGATCATGTGTGATGGGTGCGTGCGTGACTGCTTGCGGTTTGTGTAGCGTGCCATTTTGTGCGGTTGCGTGGTGTGTTGCAGCGGCGGGATTAAATGGGTTAGGGTCCTCTAAAACAGTTTTATTTTTATTTGTTTTATTATTTTTAAAAGACCTTTGCAAAAAGATTTTAGATAAACAAAAAAATCGAAAAGAGCGGAGTTTTAATTTAAAATAATGAAGGGGAATAATTAGAAAATAAAATAGGACTTTTATCAAAAACATTTTTAGAGACAAAATATGCATGCTAATTTGGTAAAATAAAAATTCTATTGTTTTAGTTGGGCATAAAATATACGAGTTGAGATTGCTGGCATTGTCAATTTATCCTTTTCTTTTAAAAGAAACATGGAGACTTTTATATAAATATAAATTATAAATGTACAAATTATCTAACGGATATTTATTTTATTTTTTATTTATCACTTGTCAATCCGGTGCAACGCACGGACACTTCTGCTAGTAATACACATGGATGAATTGTTGAAACAATGTTAGTCTAGTCTCGGGTTGTATCAATTCATCTTGAAAATCCCACTTTGGCCATAGAGTCTATCATCACACCCATATTTACAATCATTTGTCCATTATCACGTAAGCAATCATCACCTCCCATATATCCTAGATGCTCCATGTTCTACCAGGTGGTGTCCAACGATCCACATCCTTCCTTGCACTCTCTTGTTTTAAAAAATCTACACCTTTTCTCTTAATGAGCGGGGATTGCCTTCACAATTGTAGACCACAAATGATAGATACCATGAGCTAATTAGTACTCATTTGTGTATTCATCAACACATTGGACGACTGTTTTTGGTGATGATGCCGAGATCATGACGGCCATGATTGTGATCATCAATGAGCAAATCGAGGACGAACTGCCACGATATAGAATCTCGGTGATTAGATGTGCGCCCGCATTGGAGCGCAATAGAGACACTTGCCATGTCCAACTCTACAACAACTACTTTCATCGTGCGAATGCCATTTATAATCATGTTTAGTTTCAACGTTTGTTTTGAATAAGAAGTCATGTGTTCATGAATCTTCTGCAAAGAGTGAGGGCTTTCGATAACTACTTCACAATAAAGAAAGATGCAACTAGTAAGAAGCCTCGCTTTAGTTCTATAAAAAATGCACTACAATTATGAATGGAGTTTTAGCATTCTTCTCGATGAGTACATCTGCATGAGCTAGAGCACCTGCCCGGAGTCAATGTATATGTTTTGCCTATTGGTGATTTGGCGTGTAACGATACTTGGCCTCGTATCAGTTTCGTGTTTATATAGGCCCAAGGGAAACATACATATAAGAGGGGGTTTGGTGTATCCGTATACAAGAGACATACGGTATACAAGTGATGGCGTGTTCAACGCCTCGTTGGGAGACGCCAAGAGCAAGATATGATGAGCACAGCAGCAAGTTTTCCCTCAGTAAGAAACTGAAGTTATCGAACCAGTAGGAGAAAGGAAACGACCCAAAGGTGTTGCTAGCAACTGTCACATCCTAAGAATTTCCAAATCTTGTAATATGAAAAATAAATGAATAAAATAAAACTTTGTTGATTTTCAGGGTGAGAAGAAACTTTTTGAATCCAATTGGAAACTTTCAAAACCTATTTGGATCAAATAAAATCCTAAAGGTATTTAAAAAGGTAAATAAACAATAAAGCTAAAAATATTTGGAATTACTATTTTTGAATCTTTTAATAAAAAGATTTGGTTTTCAAATGAAAAGGTAGAAATATAAATAAGGATTATTTTATAGAGCCAAATTAAACCTTGGCCAAACTTTTGAAATAAAGTATTTCTATTTGATAAAAATAGTAAAGGTTTATATAAATAAAATAATAAGGATTTAATATCCAATTTTATTTAAGTAAAGGCTTTTCCATTTTAATTAAAACATTAAAAACTTGTTAAATTATTTTAAACAAGTTTTCCAAGTATTCTATATTTTCAAATTAAACCTACTGATTTGGTTTTGATATTATTTGGGTTTAAAATGGAGATTTTAAATAATAAATCAAATCCTATTTGATTTAATAACTAAGGTCCATTTTATTTAATTATTAATGGACCCTAAAATAAAAATATTATTTTATTTTTAGGACTTGGTTTTGTGTTGTTAAACAGAACCAAAACTCAAGGCAAAGTTTGGAAGAGTTTTGAATTGATTTGAATGTTTGAATTATTGATTGAATTTCAAAACAGAAAATCAAATTAGAAAAAGAAAAAGCAATCAGAAAGAAAAAAATATAGAAACGGACGCAACCCAACTGTCCAGCCCAACAAGGCCCAACCAGCCCACTCCCTCTCTCCCCGCAGAAAACGATTCGCACCTACTAACTGACTCACAGATACGCTGACAGGTGGACCCAACTCCCCACTTCTCTCTCACGCTGCCAAGCGGACCCCACCCCTCCTGTTCATCGTCTTCCCCCTAATCACGTCGTTCTGCCGTTGCAGCCAGTAACGCCGGCGATCAATTCGCGTTAACAGCGGCCATTACTCCACCCCGCGACCATGCCCATTTAACCGCCCGCGTCTTACCTCTCTTTCCCCCCAGACCCCGCACCACCGGAGCCACCAGGCTGCTCCCATTTTTCGTTGCACTACGCTGTCTCCGGCGCGTTCCGTGAACAATTCCGGCGACCCCGCGCCACCCCTTGCCTTCCCGAGCACACAGACACATTCCCCAGACCCAGGCGCACCTTCCCGTGTCGCCAGCTCACTCGCGCGTGCTCTGCAGCGTCGACTTCGTCGTCGACTGAACAACGCCGCCGTCCGCTCCAACTCCGACGAGCTCCACAGGTAGTTTCTGGCCGCGCCTCTTCTTCTCCTTCACGCACGCATCATCGCCTTGACCTTGCGCGTCTAACCGTGCTCTCTGTTTGCCCCCTCGTGACCCGTAGCGCCGTCCTCGACGACGACAGAGAGTGGCCATCGTCAGACGCAACTCCGACGAGCGATTAACCGCAACCTTGTGCGCCCCTTTATCAACCACGAGCAGGTTGAGCATCCCCACGTCACTGCGATCACGGTGAGCCATCTTCTCTCCTTCCTAGCTTCCTCTAGCACCAGCTCCGCCAGAGCGCACACGCCGCCACGCCTGCCTATGGCCAAGTCTGTCAGGTCGTGCGATTAAAATCCTGCGGCTGCGATTAGATCTGACCGAAGGGGTATCGTGTGCCTCTGCGCCACTCGATCTAAGTTAGATCCTACGGTCCAGCAAGCCTGATCCGTGCGAACCGGTACCGACCAATCGTATTACGCCGCGTGGCACCAGTTTGTTTTAAAACAGATTTTTGAATCAGATTGTTATGCAAATTTGAAAACCTTATAACTTTTGATTCACACGTCCAAAATTTGCAAACTTTATATCAATGGATTCAGAAAAGCAAGACCTAGCCAACCATGCAATTTGTTTAGCAAAAAGCTTCTGTTAAAATATTTGTTTTTGCAGAAACATTTGTATGCTTGTTTAGGTTATAAAAATTATTCTAAAATGATTTTGAGGATGAAATCTTTGCAAATTGATTTGTTGTGAACCTACTGACCTTAGGAACCAACTTATGGATTTAAAAATGTATTTTGAAAATATTAGGATGGATTAATTGAATTAGCCCATTTCTAGCCAAATAAAAATATTGATTTTGTTATGGAAATGTTTTTTTGAGAAAAACCTTTGGAAAATGTTTTGATTCAAACCTACTGACCCAAAACACCAAGTTTTGTGAATTAACAACTTATTTGGTGAACAATATAAATTTTTTGCTTTGCTAAAAACATTTTCCACCACATAAAATAATGATTGGATTTAAAAATGGTTTATAGATAAAACCCTTTTGCAAATAACTTTGCCACTTTGGAAAATGACCACTTTGAACCTTACAATGTTTAGAGCCTAGTAGAAACCACCTTTGCAAATAAAACTATCTTTGCATGCTTGCATGCATGACTTGGTTTCTATGATTTTATGTGTGATGAATTGTTTGATTATGGTTTGGAATGCTAGTTGAATCTATGTTTGCTTGATTGATTTGTAGTGAAGTTAGAAGAGTGTAAGATTAGCAAGATCAAGAAGTGAACCAACACTCTCTACCAAAAAGGCAAGTGACACTATCATCTAAAGTCCTACTATTTTCATTATACTTAGTGGATTTTGAAAACATGCATGAAAAGGGTTTCTATACTTTATGCTATGCTAAATCCTAATAGGATACCTTATATATTCCTTAGTGAAAACAATGTAGTTGTAAAAAGCTTAGCCATGCTATGTATATTTTGAGAAGATATACATGTTGAGATTTTATGAAGTTGAGAAAAGACTTATGTTTTGTATAATAAAACAAGTACTCAATGAACCACCTGGGTGGACAAGGATACTCAAGTTTTGGAAAAGGTGGCAACAAGAGGAACCATGTTTATATGGCAATCTCTTTTTGTTGTGCACCAGATGAAAACCACCCAGGGACTTAGAGATTGAACATGTTTCTCCAACAAGGCTTCCGTGCAAACCACATGCTAAAATGACTCTGGCTTAGTCAACTACATTGGGAAGACCCATGCATTGGTATTCAGGTTAACTGGAAATGAGGGAACTAGGAACCCTACATTGGTGCCTGAAGACAAGCTAGCATTGTGTATGGGAGGACCCTATGGAAAGACTTCGTCACATTCTCAATCTGCCAGTACTCCATCTTGGTGAGTACTTATCCAGCGGCCACTGGTGGCAACAAGATGAAATTGTGTCATGTGGGTAAAGTGTACAACTTATGCAGAAGGATAAAAATTCTAAGTACTTAGCCGTGTCCCCGTTTATGGACAATACTGAGCAACTAAAGCTTGAAGCTATGGGAAATCTCGACATTCCAATTTCTAAAAGAAAACTTTAAAGTGACAACAAAAGGCTTGAAGCACTTGGGGTGTACCAAGGAGCTCAAGAGATTTTGATAAAAACTTGAAGTACTTGGGGTGTACCAAGGAGCTCAGGAGATTTTGACAAAGACTTGAAACACTTGGGGATTTACCAAGGAGTTCAGAAAGATTTGACAAAAGATCAAAACTATTTTGAAAAGATAGGATAAATTATTGCTTTCTGCAAATGAGCCTAAAACCCTACTTAGCCAAATATGCATGTAATGATAGGATCCACTTATATTCAACATAGTCGTGAAACTTGCCAATACAATTCAAATGTATTGACCCTTGTGGCTATAACTTGTTATGTTGCAGGTTTGTTTGATATTAGTGAAGTTGATTGTTTAGGATTACAAAGTCTACAACCAACATGTTTGCCTATGGCACTTGAAGATGAAGGACCCCATGCTTATAGATATTCTGCTTCAATGTAATGTAATAGCCAAATGAGCTATGTAAGATGTAATAAAATTATGTTATTCCTGGTTATAAAGTTGTATTATGACCTTTGTTTCATGATATTACATCTCAACTGTGGATGCTAGCTATTGATCCAGGGACTAGCATTGCAATCACAGGGATCCTTTTCCTTTACAAAGGAGGGATCTCTACAGATGGTATCAGAGCATTGTGTTGCCTGTAGGATTTGTAACCCTAGGATTGGACAAAACCCCTTAGAAAAATAGGAGTTGTATTTGTTCCAAAACTTATTTACAAACAATCTTGTAAATCTTTCCTCAACCATTTTTGTTTCGATTCTACATCTCTTCTATTTTCAACTTGATGGAAAAGCCTACCCCATGGCCAAAGACTTCATCATATGCAAAGGACTTCTTCAACTCTAATGACTTCAACATCTTCCGCATATTCACCACGGACTTCAATCTTGGATGTCACTAAGGACAAGTGAGACAAGGAAATCTTGCTCAAGATTTGGAGACTAAGGAAACACAAGTTAGAAGGAGACCACATCATTTGAAGTTTTGTAACCAAGAGTTTTTCCCAAGGAAACCATGATCTCATGCAAGATGAAACAACCAAAAAGGAGGAAGGAAAGATCACAAGTGAACCATATAGATGGACCACCATATATAGTTAAGTCAAACACACCAACTTATGTGGTGTAACAAAAATATTTTGTTGCCTAAAAATGTGCTTGAACTTCATTGTTTGAGTGAAATGTTTGTTTGTGATTGCTTGCACATTGTTTGTGTGAATTGTGATGTGTGTGATTAGAATTAATTCCTTAGAAATATTTTGCCTATTCTAATCTCCATCCAACCCAAACAGATGACTACTCCAAGAAACTCCAACATCAAGGTTGATGACACCAACAACAACCAAGAGGACAACATGGAAGAACTCATAGCAACCCAAAACCAGTTGAACCAAATGACAGCTCAATTCATAGCCAACACCAGTGGGGAAGATCCAACCCTGCAAGGATTTTTGGAAAACCAAGCCCAAATGTTGCATAAGGTGACAGATCAAATGCTCAACATGGAAAGCAACTTTTCCAAAGGAGTTTATGACAACAAGGATGACAAGGATGTTATTCTAAAAGGAGCCAAAGCTTGCAATATTTGTGGAGACAAGGATCACACTTCCAAGGAGCATGGAGATCAATGCCCTAACTGTGAAGAGAAACATCTTGTTGGCCAATGTCCCACCTCTCAAGCTACTTGCTACTTGTGTGAAGGAAATAACCATGTCCCTATCCAATGCCCCATCTATTCCATAGTTGAACAAAGGAAACAAGGTGGAGTGCAACAAATGATTGCAAACTATCAAGAAGGATCCAAGCCTACCAAGAAGAATGAGGACAAAGGAAAAGCTCCACTTATACCTCCATGCAATACAACCCAATTTAAAGGACCAAAGAAGAGGCATATGAATTATCCAAGGAGCAATAGAAGGTCCAAGAAACAAGTAGACATTCCTACCTATAAGATAACATATGAACAACATGAACTAGATGCACTCCTAGCTTTGGAGAAACCCAAGAAAAAGAAGGACAAAAGCCATGTGCAATGTCATCATTGTAAAGAAATGGGACACTATTCCAGTGAATGTCCAGAGAAACAGAAGTATAAAGAGATTGGCCAAGTATGGTGCAACAACTGCAAAGAGCTAGGCCATTATGCAGCAACTTGTCCACAAGAGACACGTGAAGAACTCAAACTTATCACATGTTTCAATTGCAAAGAACCGGGACATTATGCAAGCAACTGTCCAGAAAAGATGAAGCACAAGATAAACAAGTCTATGAAGGATCCTAGCCTTGTCACATGTTTCAAGTGTGGAAACAAAGGACACCATGCAGATATTTGCCCAAAGAAGTTTCCCCAAGATCCCAAGCAAGCCAATATGTAATTTAGTTGGAAAATTTTTAAGGGTGGTAGTACCCTAGATGCTTTGGATCAACTTGTAATCCTAGCCTTCCCAAATCTCGGGACGAGATTTATTTTAAGGGTGGTAGCCTGTCACATCCCAAGAATTTTCAAATCTTGTAATGTGAAAAATAAATGAATAAAATAAAACTTTGTTGATTTTCAGGGTGAGAAGAAACTTTTTGAATCCAACTGGAAACTTTCAAAACCTATTTGGATCAAATAAAATCCTAAAGGGATTTAAAAAGGTAAATAAACAATAAAGCTAAAAATATTTGGAATTACTATTTTTGAATCTTTTAATAAAAAGATTTGGTTTTCAAATGAAAAGGTAGAAATATAAATAAGGATTATTTTATAGAGCCAAATTAAACCTTGGCCAAACTTTTGAAATAAAGTATTTCTATTTGATAAAAATAGTAAAGGTTTATATAAATAAAATAATAAGGATTTAATATCCAATTTTATTTAAGTAAAGGCTTTTCCATTTTAATTAAAACATTAAAAACTTGTTAAATTATTTTAAACAATTTTTCCAAGTATTCTATATTTTAAAATTAAACCTACTGATTTGGTTTTGATATTATTTGGATTTCAAATGGAGATTTTAAATAATAAATCAAATCCTATTTGATTTAATAACTAAGGTCCATTTTATTTAATTATTAATGGACCCTAAAATAAAAATATTATTTTATTTTTAGGACTTGGTTTTGTGTTGTTAAACAGAACCAAAACTCAAGGCAAAGTTTGGAAGAGTTTTGAATTGATTTGAATGTTTGAATTGTTGATTGAATTTCAAAACAGAAAATTAAATTAGAAAAAGAAAAAGCAATCAGAAAGAAAAAAATATAGAAACGGACGCAGCCCAACTGTCCAGCCCAACAAGGCCCAACCAGCCCACTCCCTCTCTCCCCGCAGAAAACGATTCGCACCTACTAACTGACTCACAGAGACGCTGACAGGTGGACTCAACTCCCCACTTCTCTCTCACGCTGCCAAGCGGACCCCACCCCTCTTGTTCATCGTCTTCCCCACGCCCATTTAACCGCCCGCGTCTTACCTCTCTTTCCCCCCAGACCCCGCACCACCAGAGCCACCAGGCTGCTCCCATTTTTCGTTGCACTACCGCTGTCTCCGGCGAGTTCCGCGAACAATTCCGGCGACCCCGCGCCACCCCTTGCCTTCCCGAGCACACAGACACATTCCCCAGACCCAGTCGCACCTTCCCGTGTCGCCCGGCTCACTGTGGCGTGCTTTCTGCGGTCGTTCGTCCTCGGCCGAGCAGCGCGCCGTTGCTCGCCAACTCCGACGAGCTCCACAGGTAGTTTCTGGCCGCGCCTCTTCTTCTCCTTCACGCACGCATCATAGCCTTGACCTTGCGCGTCTAACCGTGATCTCTGTTTGCCCCCTCGTGACCCGTAGCGCCGTCCTCGACGACGACAGAGAGTGGCCGTCGTCAGACGCAACTCCGACGAGCGATTAACCGCAACCTTGTGCGTCCCTTCATCAACCATGAGCAGGTTGAGAATCCCCACGTCACTGCGATCACGGTGAGCCGTCTCCTCTCCTTCCTAGCTTCCTCTAGCACCAGCTCCGCCGTAGCCAGACACGCCGCCGCCAGCGCCGCCCGTCTATGGCCAGTGTGCTGTGCGTCGTGCGATTAAAATCCTGCGGCTGCGATTAGATCTGACCGAAGGGGTATCGTGTGCCTCTGCGCCACTCGATCTAAGTTAGATCCTACGGTCCAGCAAGCCCGATCCGTGCGAACCGGTACCGACCAGTCGTATTACGCCGCGTGGCACCAGTTTGTTTTAAAACAGATTTTTGAATCAGATTGTTATGCAAATTTGAAAATCTTATAAATTTTGATCCACATGTCCAAAATTTGCAAACTTTATATCAATGGATTCAGAAAAGCAAGACCTAGCCAACCATGCAATTTGTTTAGCAAAAAGCTTCTGTTAAAATGTTTGTTTTTGCAGAAACATTTGTATGCTTGTTTAGGTTATAAAAATTATTCCAAAATGATTTTGAGGATGAAATCTTTGCAAATTGATTTGTTGTGAACCTACTGACCTTAGGAACCAACTTATGGATTTAAAAATGTATTTTGAAAAGATTAGGATGGATTAATTGAATTAGCCCATTTCTAGCCAAATAAAAATATTGATTTTGTTATGGAAATGTTTTTTTGAGAAAAACCTTTGGAAAATGTTTTGATTCAAACCTACTGACCCAAAACACCAAGTTTTGTGAATTAACAACTTATTTGGTGAACAATATAAAATTGTTGCTTTGCTAAAAACATTTTCCACCACATAAAATAATGATTGGATTTAAAATGGTTTATAGATAAAACCCTTTTGCAAATAACTTTGCCACTTTGGAAAATGACCACTTTGAACCTTAAAATGTTTATAGCCTATTAGAAACCACCTTTGCAAATAAAACTATCTTTGCATGCTTGCGTGCATGACTTGGTTTCTATGATTTTATGTGTGATGAATTGTTTGATTATGGTTTGGAATGCTAGTTGAATCTATGTTTGCTTGATTGATTTGTAGTGAAGTTAGAAGAGTGTGAGATTAGCAAGATCAAGAAGTGAACCAACACTCTCTACCAAAAAGGCAAGTGACACTATCATCTAAAGTCCTACTATTTTCATTATACTTAGTGGATTTTGAAAACATGCATGAAAAGGGTTTCTATACTTTATGCTATGCTAAATCCTAATAGGATACCTTATATATTCCTTAGTGAAAACAATGTAGTTGTAAAAAGCTTAGCCATGCTATGTATATTTTGAGAAGAGATACATGTTGAGATTTTATGAAGTTGAGAAAAGACTTATGTTTTGTATAATAAAACAAGTACTCAATGAACCACCTGGGTGGACAAGGATACTCAAGTTTTGGAAAAGGTGGCAACAAGAGGAACCATGTTTATATGGCAATCTCTTTTTGTTGTGCACTAGATGAAAACCACCCAGGGACTTAGAGATTGAACATGTTTCTCCAACAGTAGCTTCCGTGTACAGCCACATGCTAAAATGACTCTGGCTTAGTCAACTACATTGGGAAGACCCATGCATTGGTCTTCAGGTTAACTGGAAATGAGGGAACTAGGAACCCTACATTGGTGCCTGAAGACAAGCTAGCATTGTGTATGGGAGGACCCTATGGAAAGACTTCGTCACATTCTCAATCTGCCAGTACTCCATCTTGGTGAGTACTTATCCAGTGACCACTTTGGTGGCAACAAGATGAGATTGTGTCATGTGGGTAAAGTGTACAACTTCTGCAGAAGGATAAAAATTCTAAGTACTTAGCCGTGTCCCCGGTTATGGACAATACTGAGCAACTAAAGCTTGAAGCTATGGGAAATCTCGACATTCCAATTTCTAAAAGAAAACTTTAAAGTGACAACAAAAGGCTTGAAGCACTTGGGGTGTACCAAGGAGCTCAAGAGATTTTGATAAAAACTTGAAGTACTTGGGGTGTACCAAGGAGCTCAAGAGATTTTGACAAAGACTTGAAACACTTGGGGATTTACCAAGGAGTTCAGAAAGATTTGACAAAAGATCAAAACTATTTTGAAAAGATAGGATAAATTATTGCTTTCTGCAAATGAGCCTAAAACCCTACTTAGCCAAATATGCATGTAATGATAGGATCCACTTATATTCAACATAGTAGTGAAACTTGCCAATACAATTCAAATGTATTGACCCTTGTGGCTGTAACTTGTTATGTTGCAGGTTTGTTTGATATTAGTGAAGTTGATTGTTTAGGATTACAAAGTCTACAACCAACATGTTTGCCTGTGGCACTTGAAGATGAAGGACCCCATTCTTATAGATATTCTGCTGCAATGTAATGTAATAGCCAAATGAGCTATGTAAGATGTAATAAAATTATGTTATTCCTGGTTATAAAGTTGTATTATGACCTTTGTTTCATGATATTACATCTCAATTGTGGATGCTAGCTATCGATCCAGGGACTAGCATTGCAATCACAGGGATCCTTTTCCTTTACAAAGGAGGGATCTCTACAGCAACTTGGAGACCTGCACAACACAAACTCAAGACTTTGCCCCAACGAACAACAAGGTTGTCAATCTCACTGGTTTGTTGTAGCAAAGGATTAACTGTATGGTATGGAAGGTAATGGTGGTTTGCAACAAGTAAACAGTAACAATGGAAGATGTGTCAATGGTAAACATTGGACCGGGGTCCATAGTTCACTAGAGGTGTTCTCCTTAGATAAATAAACATGACATGCTGGGTAAAAAAATTACAGCAGGGCAATTGATAGGACTGAACAAGGCATAACAATGCAATACTAGACATCAAGATCCTATGAGATTCGATTGGGAAATACAACAAGATACATAGACCGCCATCCAACAACATCAATGACTAGAAGTCCACCTTTGGGTTATCATCCGAACCCCCTCCAGTATTAAGTTGCAAGCAACAGACAACTACTTTAAGCAAAGTGTGTAAGGTAAACAGTCCACTTGTTCCATGAACAAGAGACTGTTTTTTCTCCCTAGTGGCAACATCATATCTACAACCTTAGAGATTTCTGTCACTTCCCTTAGATTAAATAGAGGCATGAACCTACTATCGAGCATAAATACCCCTCTTGGAGTCACTAGCAACTACTTGGCCAAGATAGCTACTAACAACGGAGAGCATGCAAGATCACAAACAACATAGACATGATAGAATCAATAAGACAAACCATTAATCAATCTGATATAGTAATCTCAATATCAATTGGATCCCCGCAAACACAACATGCATGATTACAAATAGATGAGATCTTGATCATGAATGGAGCTCACAAGATCTAGACATGAAAGCACAAAGGAGGAGATACAACCATCTAGCTACTACATGGACCCGTAGTCCAAGGTGTAACTACTCACACTTCATATCGGAGGCTGGCATGATGAAGAAGAAGGCCTCCGGGATGATCTCCCCTCCGGCAGGGTGCCGGGAAGAGCTTCATATCCCCCAATCTAGTGACGATGGTGGCGGTGGCTAAAGACGGTTTCGTGGAATATTGATATGGTACTTACGGTTTAGGCGTCAGGGGCTTCTTATAGGCGAAGAGGCGAGGCAGGAGGGCGGCTAGGGGGCCCACACCCTGCCCAGGCGCGACCTAGGGTGGCCCTGCGCCTGGGGTGTGCGGTCGCTCTGTGGCTCCCCTCCGTCTCTCCTCTAGACTCCGTGTTCTCCTCGGTGAAATATTAACTTTGGCTTTTGTCCCGTACAATTCCAAGAATATTTCTTTACTATCTTTTCTGGAAGCAAAAACAGAAGAAAACAGGCAACTGGCACTACGGCATCTTGTTAATAGGCTAGTACCAGAAAACATATAAAAACACCTCAAAGTGTAGACAAAGCAAAGCAAAGTAGATACTAAACAAGCATGGAACATCAAAAATTATAGATACGTTTTCGATGTATCAAGCATCCCCAAGCTTAACTCCTGCTCGTCCTCGAGTAGGTAAGTGATAAAAGGAATAATTTTTGAGGTGACATGCACCATCAAAATCAATATCAAACCATTTGCAAGCATTCAAAGCTGGGATCAAAGAACTCTAAACATGTGCATGAAAGATGAAGTTCTAACAATAAGACAATGTAACTATGCACGCAACATGAAAGGCTACAAACAAAGATCATGAATAATATGCATTGAAAAACATTTGTTTGTTTCACATACAGAAAACATGGCACAGTGGCAATCAGCTTGTCCCTCATAGAGTAACAAATATATGCATAGGGAGTCCCTTCTGGATCATCAGGGACCCTTTTGGTGGTGGATATCCTCATGTACCATTGTTTGGTGCAGGTGCGATTGCTGGATTCGATGGTCCAACAGATGGTGGTGGAGGAGCTCCGTGGGTGATGTTACCTGGTGCAAGTGTGGGCCCCAATCCAGGGTTCACGATATGGCGTCACATTTGGGTGAGACCCTCACTTAGTTTCTAAAACTCGCGACAGTCCTTTAGCATGTGGCTGGCTTTCGTTTTGCCATCTTGCTTGTCGATGTAGAAGTGGATGGTGCAAGGACCAGATAGCTTGACGTATGCTGACGGCTCGTCGTCACGGCTGCGATGCTGTCATGTTTGCGTGGGTTGTCCTCTATCACAGAAGTTTCCTTCGCGGTATCCGCTGTTGCGGTTGTTGTCGTTGCGTCGATCGGCGTAGCCAGCCGCAACCATGTAGACTCCGTTGCGATCTTCGTAGACGCGCGATCTTCGCTTGCTGCGACGTTCTCGCCTGCGGCCGTAGTCGTCCTTATCATCCGAATGTGTTCGGTGGAGGGAGTCCTCGCCATCTGCCCACCAGTTAGCGATGTCCATGAGGTGGTCGAGCATCTTGGGCTTGACGCTCCCAAGTTCTTCCTTGAAGTCCGGGCGCTTGACATCGTCCTTGAAGGCATCGATTGTCCTTTCCTCGGATATGTGCGTGACAGAGTTCTTGATGTGGGACCAGCATAGGATGTACGAGCGAATGGACTCGCAGGTGCGTTGGGTGCAGGCGCACAATTCCTCGATCGAGGCTGGCCTCTTGCTGGTGCCCTTGAAGTTTCGGATGAAGCTGTATGCCAGCTCTTCCCAGCTTTAGATGGAGCCGTAAGATAGGCTGCTGAGCCAGATCCGTGCTGCTCCTATCAGCTGCAGCTGAAGGCACTGTAGGGCGGTGTTCTTGTTTCCGCCGTGCATCTTGAAGGATGAGAGGTGGTCGCTGAGCCAGGCCTTCGGGTCCTGGGTGCCGTCGAACTTCGGACTGTCCTAAGGGAGCTTGAAATTTTCAGCATCCTCGTTCGCCGAACGGATCTGCTGAAGCATCGGGCTCCACACAACTCTCTGTTGTCGTCCTTGTCGGATTCGGTTGAACACACACGTTTAGCGTGTGCCTTGTCGACCTTGTGCTGGGAGAGATCGTTTCAAGCGTCTTAGTCGCTGCTGCGACGCCTTGGGCTCTTGTGACGTCAGGGAAGATCGTGCTCATCCTCGTCGGATGAGGGTATAGGGCTGCGGGTGAACTTGACCGCAACTTTCTTCTTCGGCTCCGTAGGTGCTTCGTCGTGGAGCGTAGCTCCGACAAGTTCGAGCACGGCTAGCACGGACTTGTGCATGGCACTCTTCGGGTCACCCACCGGAGATGGATGGGACGCGAGGTACGTGGTGGCTGCCATGATCGTAGCATGTGGCATCTTCGGCATGACGTTGCCATTCACGTCCATCGACATGAAGGACGTGCTGAGGGCCCTCATGACGTCGCGGCGTGCGGCGGGGTCCATGTGCTCCGTGCGGGAGCGATGTTTGTTGGCGTTCTTGCCATGTGAGCTAGAGCCGCCGACGGTGGAGAGCGCAGCTCGTCACGCGCTAGACTCCAAAGCCGCCTGCTTGCGTTTGTCGAGCTCCTCCATCAGCTTCACCTGCCGGTTATGCTCGCCGATGAGGAGGAGATGGTATGCCATCAGCATATCCCGTGAGGCATTCACAGGTAGGATGATGTTACCCACCACGGCTTCGCGTGCCTGGCGCCATCCGTCCTCGTTGAGGTTGATCTTCTGGTAGGCGTTGGCGTCGCCTCCGTTGGGCCTGAGAGGCGGATCTCCCCCGTTTCCTCCATTCCCAGCTTGCGGGTTGAGGGTGGGTTGGGTGGGGGATTTGGTGTACTCGAACCTGGTGGCGGTTCTACTTCGCTTTGGATGACCACAGCGCATTGGTAGCGTCCGCGGGTTGGATCGCTGCTGCCGCAACTTTCGGATCTAGAACCGTAGGTTCCTTCGTCTGAGGGAGGTTCGTACAGATCTGAGTTGCAGTTGTTGCTGTCATATGACTCGTTTGTCAATGTCAACATGCGTAACACGCCGATGGATGGGACCCACGAAGCGGGCCTGATGGATGGTGGTGGCACCCGTTCTGGGAGGCGGAGGGTGTCGGTCTGCCCCACCTGGAAGCAGAAGCTCCTGAACAGAATCTTGAGCCCGTCTCCAACGGGCTCGAAATCCCTCATGATGGCTGGCGAGTGGGCGGTGAAGTCGAAGGTGCCGAAGAGGAGATGATTCTCTGTCGCCGACGATTTGTAGATCGCTCCGGATGGGACCGTCACGATCGCACAATAAGCGTCCCTAGTTCCCACAGACGGCGCCAATTGACGAGGTTTGATTTCGTCAATGCCCATTGTTATGGACTTGGGTTTTGGAGAAGATGGGGATGCTGGAGATCATGGAACGGTTAACAAAAAAGCAACGCGGGACACGAGATTTACCTAGGTTCAGGCCCCCGGAGGGAAAACCCTACTCCTGCTTGTCTGCTCTTGATTACGGTGGAACCGAAGGTTACAGGGGTGTGCAGATTCAATCTGGCGTGAGGTGCGTATGAGGTGAGTTGAGCCCCTCCTCGTTGTGCCCTCCTAGCCTTTATATAGATAGGCAGGTCCCGGGCGTCGGTCGAGTCGGTTACAGATTAGGGTTTGTACCCTTAGAAATTTTATCTATTCTAGTCTTGTTCTCCAAGCATCCAAAGACGTCATGGGCTTTGGGCCACCCAAAATCTCCACAGGCCGCGTATAATTGTCATGGGCCTTCCTTGGGCTGGATTAGGTATGCCAATGTTGTGTACCCATGGGGTATAACCATGTCACACATTCAAAGTTCATAAGAGTGACTAGATACAAATAGCACAAGAACAAGCAATATCAACAATATGCATCAATCAATAAGTTTTGGGACAATGCACATAGAACTAAGAATGGCAACTATGCTCTCTTAACTGGTGCCTAAAGGTAGAAGGTGGAGACTCAATATAATAGTGGAAGAAAGGCCCTTCATAAAGGGAAGCAGGAATTTCAAGTCTCAAAAAGAGCTTACAAAAATTATGGTACTTGTTAGCTTTCATCCCTCATTGCCCCTATCATAAGCATCTTGAAATGATTAAGGTTAAAGTGAACAAACTATGGAGTATATGCTTGACAAGTTATAAGTTGGCAATCTCATGTCCCTTGAATACGAGGGCCGCTCCTCATGCTACTCAAGTTTAGTTACTTGCAAGTTCTTGTCATAGTAAGTATATGTGTATCATAGAGAACCGCCAACGGGGTACCCCTTGCACATGGTACAGGAGCTTTCCCATAACCAAAATGACAAGGCAAGCAGACAATGAGCATCTCAGCATTCTTCTTATTTACCATGGGAATATGGTGCTTTTTCTCTCTTTCCTCTTTTCTCAGTCTCTTTTTTATAAGAAGAATGCTTCATAGATGTCACTATGGTGATGCTGCAAGTTTCCACCATGATTAGGCATGGCTTAAGAGCAGCCCAGGCGTTTCTATAACACACATACATAACTCCATGGACTTACAAGCTCCCCTTTCATTTCACACTGACGACATCCATAGACAAAAGAGCATGATATCAACCGTGTACAAAGTACAAGTGCAATGTTGAAAGCGTTCCCCATGACAACATGGTTCTGCTAATTCCAACATATAAGTGCAAGCATATACAACATATATGACACGGTGGTTCAAGTTTATTAGGGGAAAGAAATATAAAGTGTGCCATCAAGTTCGTGAGAGCTTTAATCACTAAGTTTTCACATAACAAAATACTTTTTAATTGGAAGATAGATGAAAACAAGAATATACTTGGAATGGTGTAACACACCATGCATAGGAATTTATAGTGGACACTTTGGAATAACTTGGTTTCTTGGGAGTTGGAAGCATGAGGAGAGCTTACTCATACAAGTGGAGGCTAGCAAAAGTCTGGGAGCGACCAACTAAGAGAGCAATAATGGCCATAATCATGCAGAGCGACAAAAAATTACTAATCAAAGCATAGAGTGGTACTACAAGTTAAGGACTAAATGATCATAGAGGCTATGGTGACTTGTTCATAGTCATAACATGGTGTGAGCATGTGCCAAGTCAACCCAAACAAAGCATCAAACGAGAATATCACAATACTATGCTTTTGCATGCTAAAACAACGCATGATTCTTTCAAGGCACACTAAGCAATCACAATTGTTTGGAACACGTCATGCTACAGCAATAATCACTAAGCATAAGGTCAAAAAAACACCTATCATGACATGCTAAAGTCTAAGTCATAGTCAAAGCAAGATCCTCTTGCACTATTCAAGCATGAACTTTCTACTCCTTTCCAACACCAATCAACTTATTTGAAACAACACAGCGAGAACGGGGGTACAAACTACTTTATTCAAGCAAACTAAATAAACTAAGCAAAGCAAATGAAAACTAAGACGCTCCAAGAACAACACAACTTGTGCATGAAACAATAAAAATGAAGTGTCTAGAAAGACCTGAGCTTTTTATTGATGAAGAAGGGGATGCCTTGGGCATCCCCAAGCTTTAACGCTTGTACCTCTTGGATATTTCTTGGGGTGACACCAGGATGGAATCCCTAAGCTTGAGCTTTTGTCCATTCTTCATCTCATTACATCATTCTCTCTCTACATCTGAAAATTTTCCTTCATACAAAACTTCACACAATCTTCATTAGCAACATTAGTGTATTCAAGAGATAATAGACCTTTGGGTTTAGCTTTAGAACAGAAAAACTTCCACTAAAAACACAATCTACTGTAGCAATTCCCTCAAAAAGCTCAATTTCCCAAAAAGAACCCCAAAAGGAATCAATAACATGCAAATGTAAATAATGGCAGAAATCTATCAAAACAGACCTTCTGTTGCTCAAATCAAAAAGTGTTGAACTAACGAAAGTTATCTAACATACTAGGAGATTTATTCGTAAATTATCTGCTCAATTCGACTTACATAGATTCCTCAGGAATTTTTATGGTGGAGCACAAAAATCTGTTTCGGGATAGCAACTCCCCAAATCTTACTTCCCTCTCATTAGAGGTCATTCTTGGCACAAAAATCAAACAAAAAGCATAAGAAGAGGTCATTACTGAAGTAATAACTTCTAAGACTCAATAAAAATCTTGGGTTATCTCCCAACAAGTACTTTTCTTTAACGCCTTTAAGTTAGGCACAAGAAGCAAGAATCAAGTGTTTTCAAATGAAGAAGCATTAACATCAAACCTTGCTTTCAAAGGAGGGGCAAAAAGAAACTTTTGTTTCCTTATAGGGAAGTGTTCAATACCTTTCTTGAATGGAAATTGATATTTAATGGTGCCTTCTTTCATATCAATGATGGCACCAACTGTTCTAAGAAAAGGTCTTTCCAAAGTAATAGGACAAGAAGCATTGTATTCAACATCCAAAACATAGAAATCAACAGGGACATAAGCATTGTTAACCATAATGAGAACATCATTAACACTCCTCATGAGTTTCTCCTTAGCATTATCATTAAGTGGGACATCCAAATAACAATCTTCCAAAGGTGGCAAATCAAGCATTTCATAAATCTTCCTAGGCATAATAGAGACACTAGAACCAAGATCACATGAAGCTTTGAGATCAAAGTCATTCACTTGAACATTAATAATGGGTTCCCAACTATCTTCTACTTTCCTAGGGATAGAAGCTTTGTGTTTCAACTTCTCTTCCTTAATTTTAACAAGAGCGTCTGTAATGTGTTTGGTGAAAGCTACATGCATATCACTAGCATCAGGACTTCTAGCAAGCTTTTGTAGGAACATAATCACTTCAGAAATATTGCAACCATCAAGATCAAAATCAAACTTAGCATCACTAGTAGTAGACTCATTGGGCTTAGGCATTGAAGGAGGAGGAATAGGGACTTCTTGTGGTTTAGTGGCATCCATATTGGTGGTGGTGATGGTGTACACACTATTGTTTCTAGCAATTTCAGCTTCTCTTTCCCACTTAGCATGAAGTTGGGCCAACAGTCTAACATTTTCATCAATAGTAACTTGTATGGCATGAGTATCAGCAAAGGTACTTTCCATGGTTTCAGGTTTAGCAGCCATTTTATTAATCAAAGAGGACTGTGCTTCAGACAAAGAGGAAATATTTTCTCAACATTCAAAAGCTTTTCCTCCATAGTCTTTTTGAAAGTGGTTGCTTACTAATAAAGTCTTTGAGCATTACTTCAAGTTCAGAAGGGTCACTTCTAGTATTGTTATAGGAGTTTCCATAGGTATTGCCATTATTAGGAGGATAAGGCCTATAGTTATTACCATAAGCATTGTTGCCAAAATTATTATTCCTAATGAAGTTCACATCAACTTGCTCTTCTTGAGCAACCAAAGAGGCTAAGGGAACATTATTTGGATCTAAAGGAGCTTCCCCATTAACAAGCATAGCCATAATAACATCAATCTTATCACTCAAAGGGGAGGTTTCTTCAACATAATTTACCTTGTTACCATGTGGAGCTCTCTCAGTGTGCCATTCAGAATAATTAACCATCATATTATCAAGGAGTTTTGTTGTACCACCCAATGTGATGGTAATAAAGGTACCTCCAACAGCTGAATCCAACAGGTTTCTTGAAGAGAAGTTCAAACCTGCATAAAAAGTCTGGATAATCATCAAAGTAGTAAGTCCATGAGTGGGATAATTCTTAACCAAAGATTTCATTCTTTCCCAAGCTTGAGCAACATGTTCATTATCAAGTTGTTTAAATTTCATAATATCACTTCTCATGATATAATCTTTGCAAGAGGATAGTACTTTCCAATAAAAGCATCTTTGTACTTAATCCAAGAATCAATACTATTTCTAGGCAAGGATAGCAACCATTCTTTAGCTTTTCCTCTCAAGGAGAAAGGAAAGAAATTGAGCTTAATAATATCCCCATATACATCCTTATACTTCTGCATCTCACAAAGTTCAACAAAGTTATTGAGATGGGTAGCATTATCATCAGAACTAGCACCAGAAAATTGCTCTCTCATCACAAGATTCAACAAAGCAGACTTAATATCATAAAATGTAGCATTAGGAGCAGGTGGAGCAATATGAGTGCTTAGGAAATCATTGTTGTTTGTGCTAGTGAAGTCACACAACTTGGTGTTCTCAGCAGAGTTCATTTTGGCAAAAGTGGAGCAAGCCAACAACAGCAGCAACTAGAGTAGGTACTATTTTTTTGTGTTTTTGATAAGAGAAAGCAAAGCAAACTAAACTATTCTTTTGGAGTTTCTGATAAAGAGAGGCAAACAAAACCAAGCAAAAGAAACTAAGCAAAACAAAAACAAAGTAAAGAGAGAGGTTGAGAAGGACTCCCCTTGTGAAGACGTCCTTAGCCTCCCCGGCAACGGCGCCAGAAATAAGCTTCATGGCGTGTTCAACGCCTCGTTGGGAGACCCCAAGAGCAAGGTATGATGAGCACAACAACAAGTTTTCCAAATTTTCCAAATTTTGAAATGTGATTTTTTTCCAAATTTTCCAAATTTTGAAATGTGAAAAATAAATAAACAAAATAAATAATTGTTGAAATTTAGGGTGAAAAGAAAATTTTTGTTTTAAAATGGAAACAACAAAACCCTTCTTGAACAAAATTTGAATAAAATAGAATCCAACAAAATTCAATCAAGTGAAATGCATTCATCAATGAATGTATCTTGAAATGTAAACTTGGGAAAATAAACCAAAACCCTAAACCCCTAATGGAAGAAAATCATTTCCAAGATCTCTCTAAGACTATGGATTTGATCCATATAAAAATTTGTCAACAAACATATATAAATGGTCAAAAATGATAAATAAAAATATTATAAATCCATAGAAAGTGGTTTCATTTAAAATGGAGCCACAGATAAAAACTTATGAGTTTAATATGGCAAAAGAAATTTTTTCCAAAGCTAATAAAGCACCTATCTAAAATCCATACCAAATTGTGCAAAATAATCCTAAAGAGATATAAAAGGATAAACAAATATTAAATAAAATTATACAAATTGGAATCACCAATTTTGGATCTTTAAATAAAATGATATGGATTTTATAAGACAAAGAAAGAGATAAATAAATAAGGATATTTAAAAGCCAAAATAAATTTTGGCCAAATCCATAAACAAATAAAATGAAAGATCATTGAATGATAAAAAGGAGAAAAGGTTTATTTAAATGAAATCATAAGGACTGAACAATATTCAATTTTAGTTAAATATAGATAATATGCTTAAACTAAATAATAAATCCTAATGAAATTATTTAGAAGACAATTTAAACCTTAAGTTAAATCCATAAGCAAACGGAATAAAGATAATCCAATTAAAATAAAGGGATAAAGAATATTCAAATAAAATTTTATGGCATTAACCAAATTTAATTCCATTTGAAAGAAGACAAAATCCCCAATAGAAATGATTAATTAAATCATGAGAAAATAATAAATGGGAATTGCCCAAGTGGAATAAAAGTTACTTAATTAACTTAAATGGAGTCAAGAATTATTTGAATAAATTTAAATGGAATTAAAACCATATTTGATTCTATTTGAATAAAGACAATTGCCCAATTTAAATGATTAATAAATCATATTAAAATATTTTTAAATAATTCAAAGTGAATTATTTGCGCTAATGAACAAATAAAACCTACTGAAAAAGGTTTGGTGAAAATTAGAATTAAAATAAGAGTTTGAAATTATATTTAAAATCTTATTTGAATAAAGGCAAGTGCCTATTTTAAATAAATAATAGACCATAAATGAATAAAATAATTATTCTAAAATGGTCCTTAAAATACATGTTTAAACAGAATAGAAACTTACTGAAAAGTTTGAAAATATTTAAAATGAAAAAGGGTTTGAAATCATTTGAACAAATTCAAAACAGAAAAATAGAAAAGAAAAGGAAAGGAAAAAATAAGACAATTCAGCCTAGCCCAACCAGCCCACCAGGCCCATCAAGCCCACCCTCTTCTTCCCTCGTAGAAAACGTTTCACATTCGCGAATTGACCCACATAGGCACTGACAGAACGACCCCACCGCGTATTTCTCTCTCTCGCTGACGCCAGACCCCACCTATCAGCTTATTGTTCTCACCCACCGCGACCAGTTCCTCCCCCTCGTTGTCGTTCTCTGTCAGTTAATCTCTCGCGTAAATTCGAGTTAATGGCCGCGTAATTCTTGCCCCTGACCATGCCCATTTAATCGCATGCCTCCGCCCTACCTTTCCCCTCACACGCCAACACCTCTCGGCCACCAGGCTGTTGCAATTGCAACCTCAAACCCTACTATCTCCAACGCACTCCGACGATGATTGCGGCCACTCCTCACCTCCCCTTCCTCCCTAACACCTATTGGCTTTCTCCCCATCGCCAGGCGCACCTCCTAGTATCCTCATCTCGCCCCCGCGCGCTTCTGAACGTCGGCAAGGACAACGTCTAACCGCCACCGTCCTTTGCCGCAACTCCGGTGAGCTCTATCACTTGACCCAGTGCGCGCCTCGACTACTGGTTCACACCATCTTACTCGCCCGTGTCTTGTGAATCTCTAGGTGCTCGCCAATCATCCACGCGTGATCTACAGGATCGTCTCCGACAAGACCCGTACGTGCCCGAGCCAGCGAACAACTCCGGCGAGAAATCACTGCCATCCTCAAGCGCCCCTTCGCCAACAAAGACAACCTCGAGCATCAGCAAGCTTCGGCGAACTCGGTGAGCTATTCCCCTCCTTCTCTCGCTACCCGTATCGTCGGCGACGCCACTGCCAGAGCGCTCCGCCGCCAGCCACCGTTGCCGCGCCGCCCATCTTTGGTCGTCTAGATCTGAGCCGTTAGATGTTGATCGTATGGACACGATAGATGACTTAAGTGAACCGGTATGACTAGATCCGTGCCATACGATCTGCTTTTAATCCAACTCACCACACCGCTCGATCTAGACGAATCGTTATGGACCAATAGGAACACACCACATGGCTCAGGTGTTGATTTAAAAACATATTTGATCTATTAGATGTTAGATTTTGTAAAATTCATAACTCTAAATCTACACGTCCAAATTTTGCAAACTTTATATCATTGGAATCAGCAAAAAGAGTACTTTTCAACCATGCCATTTGTTTAATGAATTGCTTCTGTTAAATTGGTTGTTTTTGCAGAAACATGTGTAGGCATATTTTGTGTATAAAATTTATTCTAAATTTTTTTTAGGGTAAAATCTTTTGTAAATGGTTTGTTTTGAACCTACTGACCATAAAAAACAACTTGTAGATTTAAAAGTATACTTTGTGATGCTAAGGAATAAATCTTTGAATAAAAGAGTTTCTAGTTAAATAAAAATATTGATTATGGTTTTAAAAATGCCTTTTGGTAAAACCTTTTGAAAATGGTTTGAATTAAACTCTCTGACCCTAAACACCAAGTTTTAGGATTTAAAAATATATTTGGTGAACCCTAGAAAATTATTACTTTGTTTAAAGGCATTTCCAACAAAATAAAATGTTGCTTTGATTTAAAAATGGATTTAGGATGAAACCCTTTGCAAATCGAATTGTTTTAAAACATTATGACCATAAACATTAATATTGGTGTTTAAAAACATTTTGGCTAACACTAGAAATTATTCTTTGAATAAAATCAATTCTAGCAAAACAAAAGGGATTTAAAGTGGCCATTTTCACTAACTTGTTATCAAATGGTTTTGCCACCTTTGATAAATGACCAATAGGTGTTTTAAAATGTTTATAGCCTATTAGAAACCACTTTTCCAAATAAAACAATATCTTTCATGCTTGCATGCATTGCTTTGTTTTTATTATTCTATGTGATGAATTGTTTGAATGTTAGTTTTGAAATTGTGCCTTGCTTGATTAAATTGTAGTGAACCTTGAAGAGTGTGACTATTGCAAGATCAAGGAGTGAACTTATATTCTCTACCAAAAAGGCAAGTGGTGCTTCATATTTTTGTCCCAATATTTTTACTATGCATTAGGGATATTTTGTATAGGGCTTGCATGATAATTTTTGCTAAGTATCTATATGCTATGCTTGGGAAATCCTAGTAGTTGTAGAATTGTTAGAATTTTCTCTAAGTTAAGATACTTGCTATTGCCATGCTTAGCCTAGCTAGTAGTAACCAAGGGTGGATTATATACATATGCTATGGAAAATATATTGCTAAGTCTTTGACTTGTGTTTTGCTTAATAAAACAACTAAGTGAATGAAACACCTAGGTGGAGTGGTTGTTTGGGTTATGTTGAGTGGTTACACAAGGCCTATATGTATTGTCTACCTTGTCTATCACACTTGTGGAAAGCCACCCAGGAACAAAGGGATTTGAGATGCCATATGTTAAGAAGCTTCAAGTGCGGCCACTTGGCATTATGGGCTCTGCATGGATCATATAGGTTGCAATAACTTGGACAGATGGATAGTTGGTGGTAGGGGATGATAGGTTTGGAAACGCGTCCATTTTTGTCTAAGGGAAGGCTCCTAAAAGATCTTGTCTCGATGCATGTCGAGTCTTGTGGGAAAAGTGCACCACCTCTCGAGAGAGTAAAATCTAAGTACTTAGCCGTGTCCCCTGCAATGGACAATTTGAGCATCAAGACATGGAAGCTATCAAGGATCTCCTCATCCCAATTTCTAAGTTAAAAACTTGTGGTTGAACAAGGGTTAAAGGATCTTCAATCAATGATTGGTAGATGCCTTGGGTGATTTTGACAAACAAAAACTTAGTGGTTTCAAATGATAAGGAAAATCTATTTTGAGCAAAGCAAGCCTAAGCTCCACTTAGCCAAATGCATATAGATGATAGACTCCACTATACTACCATAGTATCACTTGCCAATACAATTCAAATGTATTGACCCTTGTGGCTGTAACTTATTATGTTGCAGGTTTGTTTGATGTTAGTGAAGTGTGTTGAATAGTATTACAAGTTTATAACCAACATGATTGCCCGTGGCACTTTGAATATGAAGGACTCCATGCTATATAGTTATTTCTGCTGCATTGTAATGAGATCGCTAAATGAACTATGTAAGATGTAATGAAGTATTTTATTCCTGGTTATAAGTTGTATTATGACCTTTGTTTCTTGAAATTACATCTTAACTGTGGATGCTAGCTATTGATCCAGGGACTAGCATTGTAAACACAGGGATCTCTACCTTATTAAAGGTTGGGACCTCTATAGATGGTATCAGAGCACTGTGTTGCCTGTAGGATTGTAACCCTAGGATTGGACAAAACCCCTTAGAAAAATAGGAGTTGTATTTGTTCCAAAACTTATTTACAAACAATCTTGTAAACTCTTTCCTCAACATTTTGTTTTTGATTCTACATCTCTCCCTTTTCAAACTTGATGGACAAAAACATCACCATGAGCAAAGACCTCAACATGAGCAAAGGACTTCACCAACTCAATGACTTCAACTTCAACAACACCAATGACTTCAACTTCAACAACACCCGAGGGAGATCGACATCGGAGTCCCGTTACAACCGAAGGCAGCCCTGGTCGCACTCGTCAACGAGCTAGACGACTGGACCAAGCCCTACATCGCCTACCTGGAGACCGGCACCTTGCCGGCAGCCGAGACGGACGCTCGGATGATCGCACGCCGATGCATGTCCTACACCATTATCGACGGCGAGCTCCACAAGCGCAGCGTCACCGGCGTATTCCAACGCTGCGTCCAACCCGCCGAAGGACGCAAGATCCTCCACGACATACACTCCGGCGACTGCGGCCATCACGCCGGCGCCCGCTCTCTGGTCGCCAAGGCCATGCGGCATGGTTTCTACTGGCCTACCGCACACGCCGATGCCGTCGACATTGTCCAGCGGTGCGCCGGGTGCCAGAAGTATGCCAATCAGACGCACATGCCGAGCTCAGCGCTCAAAACAATCCCCATCACCTGGCCATTCGCCGTATGGGGCATGGACATGGTAGGCCCCTTCAAGAAGGCTCCCTCCGGCTACACCCACCTCCTGGTCGCGGTTGACAAGTTCACAAAGTGGGTGGAGGCCAAGCCAGTCCGGAAGTGCGACGGGAAGACCTGAAGGGTTTCGCGGCATAGTAAATCAAAATTTTCTACGGATGCGAACAAAGGGAAAGCCAAGATCTAATCTAGGAGATGCAAACAACAAGAGAGATTGGATTAGATCTTCATACCCTTGAAGATTCGCACAGCGGAACGTTCGTCGGAACGTGGGTGATGTAGTCGTACTCGCTTCTCCTCCTCGCGATCCGATCCGATCTAGCACCACAAGTGGCGGTGCCTCCGTGAGATGCACACGTTCAGCACCTCGACGTCTCCTCCTTCCTTGGTCCAGCAAGTATGGTGGAGAGATGGGTTGGATCTACAACACGACGGCGCGGTGCAATTGGTGGAGAATTTCTGCAGCAGGGCTTCGCCTACAAGCAGTCGGGAGGGAGAGAGGAGGGCAGCAGGGCGGCTAGGGTTGGAGGGGAAGGTGTAGGGGGTTGGTGCGCCACATCCCTCTTTATATAGAGGGGTGGGCGCAGCCCTAGCCCCTCCCCCAATCCAAGGCCGTCGGCCCCAAGGAGGAAGAGTGGGGGGCAAGGAAACCCCCCCTTCTAGAAGCTCTATCTAGAGTTTAAACCTCTCTTGGCCGGCTGGGCCCTATGGGGCCTTTGCCCCAGGCCCAATGCGGCCAGGGCACTCCCTCATAGGCCCATGCCCCCTCCCGGAAGGTGTGGCCACGTTGGTCCCCTTCCGGAAGGTTCTAGAAGCTTCCAGTACAATACCGATTAACCCGGAACAATTCCGAACTCCAAAAACTGCACTGCCTTATATGAATCTTATTCTCCGGACCACTCCGGAACCTCTCGTGATGTCCCGGATCCCATCCGAGACTCCGAACAAAAACTCATAAACCAATTATCCAATCTATCCTAGCGTCGAGACACGTTAAGTGTGTGACCCTGCGGGTTCGAGAATATGCAGACATGATCTTCTATCAATAATCAACAAATGGGTCCGAAACCCATATTGACTCCCACACATTCATCGATGATCATATCGGATGAACCACGATGCCAGGATTCAATCAATCCCATATATATATTCCCTTCGTCTCGCGATATTTTACTTGCCCGAGATTCGATCGTCGGTACCGTCATACCTAGTTCAATCTCGTTCACAACAAGTACTTTACTCATTCCGTAATCCGATATCACTTTGTGATTAACTCCTTAACCACATGCTTGCAAGCGGTGTTGATATCGATTACCGAGTGGGCCCGAAGTATATCTCTCCTACTTGGGAGGGACAAATCCCATCTCGATACATACAACCCAACAGATACTTTCCGATCACCTGAGAGACACCTTTATGATCACCCTCTCATAGGATGACGTTTGATGACCTCAAAGCTTTCTTCCAATACCAGGGAGTTGCATTATCTCATGGTCTAAGGAATACAATATTTTACATAAGAAAAGCTTCGCAAAGACGAACACGATGACACGATCTAATTGCTTAGCTTAGTTTGGGTCTGTCCATCATATCATTCTCCCAATGATATGATCTCATTATCAATTGACAAATCATGTCTATGGTTAGGAAACCTTAACCATCATTGATCAATGAGCTAGTCCATAGAGGCGTACTAGGGACACGATGTTGTTCACAAACCACACAAGTATTAAAGTTTCCGCTTAATACAATTCTAGCATGGAATATAAACATTATCATGAACAAGAATTATAATAATAACATCTTTATTATTGCCTCTAGGGCATAATTCCAACAGTCTCCCACTTGCACTAGAGTCAATAATGTAGTTTACATTTGGCAACAATCTCACACCCATGGCACTGAGGTGCTGATCATGTTTTGCACGCGGAAGAGGTTTAGTCAACGGATCTGCGACATTCAGACCTGTATGTACTTTGCTAATCTTCAGATCTCCATCTGCTATATAATCTCGGGTTATATGAAACTTGCGGTTGATATGCTTGGGCTTTGGATGATATCTTGGTTCATTAGCGAGTGCTATGGCGCCAGTGTTGTCACACAATATCTCCAGTGGGTCCAATGCACTTGGAACCACGCCAAGTTCAGTGATGAAGTTCCTGATCCAAACTCCTTCACTTGACGCTTCTGCAGCAGCCATGTATTCCGCTTCTACTGTAGATCCCGCGATCACGCTTTGCTTGCAGATTCTCCAGCTCACAGCTCCTCCATTCAAAATATACACGTATCCTGTCTGAGATTTAGAATCATCCTTGTCGGTGTCAAAACTAGCGTCGACGTAACCTTTTACGACGAGCTGTTCATCACCCCCATAGACTAAGAACATTTCTTTAGTCCTATTTAGGTACTTTAGGATGTTCTTCACGGCTGTCGATGTTCCAACTCGATCACTCGATATCTGCGTCACAAACTAAGAGCATTGGACACATCCGGTCTAGTACACAAGATGGCATACATGATCGAACCTATGGCGAGGCATAAGGCACTTTGCTCATAGCTTCCCTATCATTTACCGTAAATGGACACTGAGCTTTTCTCAATATCTTACACGACAACATAGGCACTAACCTTTCTTTGCCTTATCCATTCGAACCTTTTCGAACTTTGTCTAGGTATGTACTCGGCTTAAAGCTATCAGCGTCTTTGTCTATCTCTATAGATTTTGATGCCCAATATATAAGCAGCTTCACCTAGGTCTTTCATTGAAAAACACTTGTTCAAATAACTCTTCACATCATTAAGCATGTTGATGTCATTTCCAATAATCAATATGTCATCCACATATAGTACCAGAAACGTCACCGAGCTCCCACTCACTTTCTTGTAGATGCAAGCTTCATAGCAATTTGGAACAAATCCAAAGCTCTTGATCACTTGATCAAAATGAAGGTTCCAACTCTGAGATGCTTGCTTTAGTCCATAAATGGAACGATGAAGTTTGCATACTTTATCAGCATCCTTAGGATCAACAAAACCTTCGGGTTGCATCATATACAACTCTTCATCAATGTTGCCATTGAGGAACGCAGTCTTGACATCCATCTGCCATATTTCATAATCATGAAACGCAGCAATTGCTATTAAAATCCGAATGGACTTAAACATCGCTACGGGAGAGAAAGTCTCATCGTAGTCAACACCTTGAACTTGTCGAAAACCTTTCGCGACAAGCCGTGCTTTATAGACGGTAACATTACCATCTGTGTCCGTTTTCTTCTTGAAGATCCATTTGCACTCAACGGCCTTTCGGTCGCTAGGAGGGTCCACCAAAGTCCATACTTGGTTTTCGCTCATGGATCCCAATTCGGATTTCATGGCTTCTAGCCATTTCTCAGAGTCTGGGCTCATCATCGCTTCCTCATAGTTCGTAGGTTCACTATCTTATACTAACAAGACAGGGTTGCCGTACCACTCAGGAGGGGCACGTGACCTTGTCGACCTGCGACGTTCAGTAGCAGCATCGTCCGAAGCTTCATGATCCTTGTCATTAGCTGCTCTATTGTTGGTGCAGGCGGCACTGGAATAATTTCAGGTGCTACGCTACTCTCCAATTCAAGAGAAGGTTCAATAACCTCGTCTAGCTCTACTTTCCTCCCACTCACTTCTTTCGAGAGAAACTCCTTCTCAAGAAAGGAACCGTTCTTCATAAACACTTTGCCTTCGATTCTGTGATAGAAGGTATACCCAATAGTTTCCTTAGGGTATCCTATGAAGACGCATTTCTCCGCTTTGGGTTCGAGCTTGTCCGGCATAAACTTCTTGACGTAAGCTTCTCATCCCCAAACTTTAAGAAACGACAACTTAGATTTAGCACCAAACCACAGTTCATACGGTGTCGTCTCAACGGATTTATATGGAGCCCTATTTAAAGTTAATGTAGCGGTTTCTAATGCATAACCCCAAAATGATAACGGCAAATCAGTAAGAGACATCATTGATCGGACCATATCTAATAGGGTTCGATTCCGGCATTCAGACACACCATTGCGCTGTGGTGTTCCGGGTGGCGTGAGTTGTGAAACGATTCCACTTGCTTTAAGATGCGTGAGAAAATCATAACTCAAATATTCACCTCCACGATCGGATCGTAGAAACTTAATCTTTCTGTTACGATGGTTCTCCACTTCATTCTGAAATTCTTTGAACTTTTCAAACGTTTCAAATTTATGTTTCATTAAATAGATATACCCATATCTACTTAAGTCATCGGTAAAAGTGAGAAAATAGCGATATCCACCGCGCGTCGAAACACTCATCAGTCTGCATACATCGGTATGTATGATTTCCAACAAGTCCGTTGCTCGCTCCATCATACCGGAGAACGGGGTTTTGATCATCTTGCCCATGAGGCATGGTTCGCATATGTCAAATGATTCAAAATCAAGAGACTCCAAAAGTCCATTAGAATGGAGTTTCTTCATGCGCTTTACACCAATATGACCTAGACGACAGTGCCACAAATAAGTAGTATTATCACTATCTACTTTGCATCTCTTAGCCTCAATGTTATGGATGTGTGTTTCATCCCTTTCGAGATTTAGAAGAAATAAACCATTCACAATAGGTGCATGACCATAAAAGATGTTACTCATATAAATAGAACAACCATTATTCTCCGATTTAAATGAATAACCGTCTTGCAATAAACAAGATCCAGAAATAATGTTCATGCTCAACGTAGGCACATAATAACATTTATTAAGGTTTAAAACTAATCCCGAAGGTAAAACTAAGGAGAGCGTGCCGACGGCCATCACATCAACTCTTGATCTGTTGCCAACGCGCATCGTCACCTCATCCCTCGCAATCCGTCGTCTATTCCGTAGCTCTGCTTTGAAGTTACAAATATTAGCAACTGAACCGAGATCAAATACCCGAGCACTACAACGAGGGCTAGTAAGGAAAACATCAATAACATGTATATCAAATATACCTTTAATGGTGCCAGCCTTCTTGTCCACTAAGTACTTGGACGATTCGCTTCCGGTGACCCTTGTCCTTGCAATAGAAGCACTCGGTCCCTTAGGACCAGACTTGAGCTTCTTCTCAGCAGGGCAAGGCTGTCACGCCCTTCTTGAAGGGCTTCTTTGCTCCCTTACCTTTCTTAAAGGTGGGCTTGTTGACCATCAACACATGATTATCCTTTTTGATGTCCACTTCTGCGGCCTTCAGTTTTGTGAAGAGCTCGGTGATCGTATCGATGGAACCAATCTGATTATGAGTCACTACAAAACTTTTGTAGCTGGGAGGGAGTGATTGCGAACCCTGTCAATCTTGAGCTCCTCCGAATCGTGCATTCCAGCTTGCTCAAAGCGTTGAGTGTAGCCCGTCATCTTAATGGCGTGCTCACTAACGAACTCCCTTCCTCCATCTTGCGCTTAAAGAACTTCTCAAAGATCTCATATCTCTCGAGCGGGCCTGAGTCCGAAACATGGTTTTCAGCTCTTTGAGAATCTCAAAGGGCAGGATAGTCTTCAAAACGATTTTGAAGTTCGGTTCCGTAGCAAACAACATGGTGCTCTTAATCACACCATAATCATCTTTGCGCCGATCGATAGACAGCTTTCTCATCACCGCGTTGCAGTTAGGGGGTCACCTAACGCTTTCCCAAGGACATAGTCCTTTTGACCGCCGCCAGAGAGAATTATTCTCAGATTGCAGAACCAATTGGTGAAGTTAGACCCATTGTTTCTAAGCTTGTCCTTCTCAACAAAAACGTTGAAGTTGAAGTTGGACTTAGCCATTTGATCTACAATATTTGCAAGTACAAATTAGACTATGTTCATGATAACTAGTTCAACTTTTAATCACATTACTAGATGAACTCCCACTAAATTCAACATCCCTCAAGTTGTTTAGTGAACACGATCCAAATTCACCACACCTAATCCGATCTTCATGAGAAGAGATGTGGTTTCAATGGTGGACAACGGAGTGTCGATCATATCATTCATATGACTCATGCTTAACCTTTCGGTTCATGTGTTCCGAGGCCATGTCTGTACATGCTAGGCTCGTCAAGTTAGACCCAAGTATTTCACAGGTGCAAAACTGGCTTGCACCCGTTGTATGTGAGTAGAGTCTATAGCACCCGATCATCACATGATGCTTGTACACGATTTAACTTTCGAACGGTGCATACTAGGGAGAACATGTTTTATCTTGATCTTTAAGTGAGGAATCATCTTATAATGCTACCGTCGCGATCTAAGCATGATAAGATACATAAAAGGATAAACATCACATGCATATAACTTTAATGTGACATGGTATAGCCAATCTTCGCGCAATGATCTCCATCTTGTGCGTTCCGGCATGATCTCCATCACTCCACCATGATTTCCTCCACCACGAATAGCAACTACAACTATTGCTAACTACTTAGCGATAAAGTGAAACTATTACATGGCGTATAAGAAGTTGACACACAGGTCATACACAATTATAAAGACAACCATATGGCTCCTGCCGGTTGTGTACTCATCGACATGCAAGTCGTGAAACATTACAAAACATGATCACCGCATACATTATACACATCACATCTTGGGCCATACCATATCACGTAAAAACACACTCGCAAAAACAAGTTAGACGCCTCTACTTTGTTGTTGCATGTTTTACGTGGCTTATGGGAGTAGATGCTAAGAACGATTCTTACCTACGGAAAGCCACAACGGTGATATTATGATTGCCAAACTCCGGTGTTAATCCCATGACAACTATAGTGAGAGAAACTGACATCCACCAACCGCATGTGTGGAACAAACCACACGTCAAGTGCGGAGCCGGTCTCATGACGGCGTCGCGTAAGGTTGGCCTGGACCGCTTCAATCTCACTATCCCGCCATAAGAAGAACACAAACAAGAGGCTTGCAACAGAAAACATCAACGCCGCAACAACCATGTTACGTTCTACTCGTGAAACACATCTACGCATAGATCTAGCTCGATACCCTTTGAAGGGTTTCAAGCATAGTAAATCAAAATTTTCTACGGATGCAAACAGAGGGAAAGCCAAGATCTAATCTAGGAGATGCAAACAACGAGAGAGATTGGATTAGATCTTCATACCCTTGAAGATTCGCATAGCGGAACGTTCGTCGGAACGTGGGTGATGTAGTCGTACTCGCTTCTCCTCCTCGCGATCCGATCCGATCTAGCACCACAAGTGGCGGTGCCTCCGTGAGATGCACACGTTCAGAACCTCGACGTCTCCTCCTTCCTTGGTCCGGCAAGTATGGTGGAGAGATGGGTTGGATCTACAACGCGACGGCGCGGTGCAATTGGTGGAGAATTTCTCAGAGCAGGCTTCGCCAAGCGATGGGAGGGAGAGAGGAGGGCAGCAGGGCGGCTAGGGTTGGAGGGGAAGGTGTAGGGGTTGGTGCGCCCCCATCCCTCTATATATAGAGGGGTGGGCGCAGCCCTAGCCCCTCCCCCAAGCCAAGGCCGGCGGCCCCAAGGAGGAAGAGTGGGGGGCAAGGAAACCCCCCCTTCTAGAAGCTCTATCTAGAGTTTAAACCTCTCTTGGCCGGTTGGGCTCTATGGGGCCTTGTGCCCCTGGCCCAATGCGTCTAGGGCACTCCCTCATAGTCCCATGCCCCTTCCGGAAGGTGTGGCCACGTTGATCCCCTTCCAGAAGGTTCTAGAAGCTTCTGGTACAATACCGATTAACCCGGAACAATTCCAAACTCCAAAAACTGCACTGCCTTATATGAATCTTATTCTCCGGACCACTCCGGAACCTCTCGTGATGTCCCGGATCCCATCCGAGACTCCGAACAAAAACTCATAAACCAATTATCCAATCTATCCTGGCGTTGAGACACGTTAAGTGTGTGACCCTGCGGGTTCGAGAATATGCAGACATGATCTTCTATCAATAATCAACAGGGTCAGAAACCCATATTGACTCCCACACATTCATCGATGATCATATCGGATGAACCACGATGCCAGGATTCAATCAATCCCATATATATATATTCCCTTCGTCTCGCGATATTTTACTTGCCCGAGATTCGATCGTCGGTACCGTCATACCTAGTTCAATCTCGTTCACAACAAGTACTTTACTTGTTCCGTAATCCGATATCACTTTGTGATTAACTCCTTAAACACATGCTTGCAAGCGGTGTTGATATCGACACGAAAGGGGCCCAAGTATATCTCTCCGACTTGGGAGGGACAAATCCCATCTCGATACATACAACCCAACAGATACTTTCCGATCACCTGAGAGACACCTTTATGATCACCCTCTCATAGGATGACGTTTGATGACCTCAAAGCTTTCTTCCGATACCAGGGAGTTGCATTATCTCATGGTATAAGGAATACAATATTTGACATAAGAAAAGCTTCACAAAGACGAACACGATGGCACGATCTAATTGCTTCGCTTAGTTTGGGTCTGTCCATCATATCATTCTCCCAATGATATGATCTCATTATCAATTGACAACTCATGTCTATGGTTAGGAAACCTTAACCATCATTGATCAATGAGCTAGTCCATAGAGGTGTACTAGGGACACGGTGTTGTTCACAAACCACACAAGTATTAAAGTTTCTGCTTAATACAATTCTAGCATGGAATATAAACATTATCATGAACAAGAATTATAATAATAACATCTTTATTATTTCCTCTAGGGCATAATTCCAACAAGACCGCCACCAAATTCCTACGCGAGCTCATATATCGCTACGGGTTCCCAAACAGCATCATCACGGACAACGGCACCAACTTCGCCAAAGGAGCCATGGCCGAATTCTGCGAAGAGCACCACATCCGGCTCGACCTCGCGTCGGTGGCCCACCCGGAGTCCAACGGCCAGGCGGAAAGGGCCAATCAAAGCATCCTCCACGGCCTGAAGCCGCGACTCCAAGTACCACTCGAGCGCACCGCCGGGTGTTGGGTCGAGGAGCTGCCCTCCGTCATCTGGGGGATCCGCACCTCGGTCAACAGGTCGACAGGATTCACCCCCTTCTTCATGGTGTACGGCGCCGAGGCAGTCATGCCCACCGACCTCGAGCACGACTCGCCGCGGGTCGTCCACTACATGGAGGCTGCAAATGAACTCGCCCGCCAGGACGGAGTCGATCAACTCAACAAGGCACATGACCTCGCTCGGTCACGCACCGCCATCTACCAGCAGGGACTCCGCCGCTACCACAGCCGGCGGGTGAAAACTCGCACCTTCCAAGAAGGCGACCTGGTGTTGCGCCTCATCTAGGACAAGAAGGGCATGCACAAGCTCTCCCCTCCGTGGGAGGGACCATTCGCCATCGGGCGAGTACTCGGCAACGACGCCTACTACCTCATCGACGTCCGCGGGGACGGCGAACTCGACGTCAAGCGACCATGGAATGTAAACCTCCTACGGAAGTTCTACCCCTAGAACCCCACATATGTACTCTCCAGTCGCTATGAAATAACAAGAATTGGTTACCGCAAATTGCGCCTACTCTCCATATCTTGTGCCACTACTTTCGTAATGGACGTCAAGCTAACCGCGAAGACAACCTTTGGTACAGCGATCGGCACGCTAAGTAGTGCGGTGCAAAACCGAGTCACCTCAGGTCTTGCACCGCCCACTTAAACGCCTACCCGAGCCCCATTGAGTCGCCATTCGACCGGGTTTCTCGAGCCAAGACAATCGCCTTCGCTTACGACCATGATCCTCCGCATCCTCGATATAGCGACTCGAACGGCCAAGTACCACGCTCGGGGACTGATGACCAGTTCAGCACGAGCGGCTCGGAAAAACGCTAAGTATGAGAGCATGTCCAGGACTCGCCATGCGACTGACCCAACGGGCCAGGCTGGAGTGACACGCCAGAACCAACGCGCCAAGTCTTCACCCACCCTCGAGTCGCGCCTAGAACAACCAAGTACCACGCTCGGGGACTCGGCCACCCGACCCCGTTCGTGCAAGGGAAAACGGTGAAGTACAGAGCGTTCAAGGGAGTCGCCTCTGCATCGCTCTTCGAGTCCGGCGAGTAGACCACAATAACAAAACATTCAAAACCACAAACAAATCACACACGAGGTAAACCCGCAAAAGGCGGGGACGGCTGGGGACTCGTTCAAACCTCAATCACAAAACACATGTCAAATCCCAAAACAGACACGACGTCTCATTCAATAGCATGTAGCATTGTCTCAAATTACAAAATATGCCTAAACGGCAGACCTGCTACTAATGCCCAGGGCAAACTATCCTATTCTGCAGGCTTCAACGACGACTCGCCAGCACCCCGGCGATTGCGGATGAATGGCGTGCACGGGTTTGACGGGTACGTCGTCAGTTCACCCGCCATCGCCGCACGAAAGGGCTGCTCGACCTTGAAGTCCCGATGCTGCGGCTCGGGGTCGTTGGGCGCGACGACCGTCTCCTGGTACGGAAGGAGGTCGCCCATTGCCCAGACACGCTCGGAGTACATCGCGGCGCGGTCCGTCAACTTGAGCACCTCGGACAGCTCCACTGTGCCAGTCGACGACGGGTAGCCACTCGTCACGTCATCGATGTCGAAATCCTCCGGGAAGTGAGCAAGTCCAAGGCTAAGCGTCGTTGCTGCTCCGCACCGAAACGCTGATCGCGTCATGAACTCAACGACCGAAGGCGCCTTCTCCAAGTACTTCCACACCTCGACGAGGTCGCTCGGAATTACTTCCGTGGGAGATATCTCCTGGAGGTAGGCTCGGATGCACGTCGCCGACAACGTCGCAAAGTCAACGAGCGTGGACACACACTGCCGCGCGTCGAACGAGCTCGCCTCTTCCACGCTATCAAGGATGTGACCTGCGAATGGAAGATAACAATGAGTACATCGGGCACCACAACAGAACACATGTTATTGGCGGCGACACTACCACCAATCAAGGCGAGAGAGATCCGTGATGAAGCATTGAAGCGAAGTAGTCGCCCGCCCAGCAACAAGGGCGGACACTTTACGATCCTCTACGGCGCGGTAATAGCGGCCTTGGCTCGCCCATCCGCCGAAGTTCGCTTCCTCCTTCGCCTCAGCTCGCGCTTGAGTTCGCGATCCGCTTCTCACCGAGCTTCGGCTGATTGATCCACCGCCAACTCACCTGGGACAAGCCTCGGCGAAGCTTCCTCGCTCGCGCAACCGCATGAAGCCCCTTGTTCGCCTCTGGACGGTGGCGGTTCCTTCTCCGCGCGGCGCTGCGAACCGTCACCGATTCACGTTGCAGACCTGCACATCATTCAAAGTTAATCAAAGCACATCTAAGTGCCCACCGCTGAATTCAGCGAAAAGCGCATCGGGACTGGCAATCAAAACAAAACTCCTAAGTGCCCACCCGCTGAAATTCAGCGAGTGCGCACTCGGGGACTGGCAATCAAAACAGAACTCCTAAGTGCCCACCCGCTGAAATTCAGCGAGTGCGCACTCGAGGGCTGGCAATCGAAAAACTCCTAAGTGCCCACCCGCTGAAATTCAGCGAGTGCGCACTCGGGGACTGGACGCGAAAAATAACAACTATACACTAAAAGAATCGCATCACGCAACACCGACCTGATCCTCGGGGACTGGACATACCTGGATGGCTGCGCCAAGCATGCCATGAAGTTGTATCGCGTCCACGGACGCGAGGAGAGCTGGCGTGTGCCCACGATGCTGCTTGACTTCCGCGTCGGTGACCCCAGGTGCACGGCTCGAGGGCGAAGTCCCACTCGCTGTGGCTGCTTTGGCCATGAAGCACGGGAGTGTCGCAATGGAGGCACCCGCACCAAAGGAGGTCGGCTCGGCCGCTCCAGGCAAGGGAGCGCCCTCCTTCGTGGATGCGGCCGCTCTGGTGCGGGTTCGGTCGGCGCGACCGCCGTGTCATCAGAGATCGTGACGACATCGTCGCCCTTGGCCTTCTTGCCACCATCTGCAGGGACGACGACCTCGTCCGCCTTCCTCTTACGGGAAGGATTCTCCTCGCTGACGACGGACGGCACCTTAGCCACGGTCGGATGGCCCATCTTCTTCACCCCGGTCTTGTAAATCAATCACATAAGCAAGATAATTCAAACTACTATGGAAGACGAAGGTAGGTGAGCAAACTCACTTGGCGACTGGAATGAAGCGCAGCCCCGTGCGGAGGCCGGCCGGCTTCTCCAGTTCAGGGCCCAGTCGTCGGCTGAGCCCCATCTCCAGGACGTCGCGTTCCCAATACACGGACGGCTTCTTCGTCGTCGAGGCCGCAACGGGAGCCTCTGGGACATCTTCGGTAGGAGCTTCCCTGCGAGGCGAAGCCGCCGCAGCCGGAGCATCCCCCAGCCCGGAGACTGGGGCGAATGGCGGAGGCATCGAAGCCAGTGGCACCTCGATAGTGGCCGTGTCCAGCCTTGCCGTCGTGGCGCCTCGCCCTGGCCGACTGGGGCGTCGGAGCTGCTCGCCGAGTGCGGTGGCAAGGCCGGCTTCATCGGCTTCGTCTTCTTCCTCGGAGGGGCCTTTGCCTCCTTCTCTTTCTTCTTCTTCTTCTTCGACGGAGTAGCCTAGCGGTGCGAGGTGGTCTCCGGAAGTTCTTCATCGTCATCATGATGTTCGAGGCTTTTGCTCGCCTCAAGCTCACGTTGATGTTGCCCGCGGGTCTTGCGGACCAGCGGGGCGACCTCCTCCTCGGACTCGTCATCGCTGTTACTCTCGTCGCTCCCGGCGTCGCCCTTGGCGGGAGGCGACTCGCCCATGTCTTGGACAGACGAGCTTGAATTCTCGTCGTCCGAAGGCGGGAACCACCCTTCCACCACTTGGAATAGCTGCAATGAACGCAAGATGAAATTAGAATGACCGCGACTGCGAAAACTGCGACTGCGAATAATGCGAGGTGATTACCGTTGGGGCTGGACGCTTATGTGTCGGGGCGACCCTAACTGCAAGGTACGGTACCGCCTGGGTGATCTTCTTCAGTGCTGCGGTGTAGTCCTCGAGCTTCCACTCGGCTAGGCTGGACTTCGTCGAGTCCTCCCGGCCCATGTATTGGTACATGTAGTGGTCGCGCCGAGCCAGAGGGATGAGCCGCCGCCCGAGCCAGCAGTTATATAGGTTGATCGTCTGGAGGCCCTTCTTCTTCAAACCGCGGATGGTTTGGAGCATTTCGTCCACGACCATCCGCTGGTCGCTGGGGAGCTTGCCGACTTGAAGACGGCGCGGCTCGGACCGATTGGTGGAGTACCGTGGGATCGCCGTCTCGCCCTCCGGGGTCGCCTCGGCAACATAGAACCACGACTTCTTCCAGTCGCTCGCTGCCTTGGCGGGCAACATCGAATCGAAGAATGAAGCCTTCCACTTCAGCTGGAAGGTTAAGCCGCCCGTGGCGAGCATTGGGCCGCCCGCTTCCTCGCGGCTCATCCGTCCGTGGAACAGATCTTGCCACAGAGGGAAGTAGGGCAGCCAGTAGCACTTCAGAACGCCATGAAGATGGCGAGCTGCTCGATGCTGTGAGGACCTGTGTCCGACGGCCGATCCGTAGTAGGCGCAGGTTACCGGAAGAACAAGGACGAATCTAGCCCCGTTCTGTGGTGGTGAAGCAGATGAATTCCCCCTCGCGCGGGTTAGGGGTCACATCTCCGGCCGCGGGGATGCGCCAACAGCCAGCGCGCAGGATCCCGGCCTCCTCGAAGGACGCCAGCTGTGCCCTCGTACACTTAGATCTACCCCAAGGCTCGGTGGAGAGGGCCATGGCGGGAGGATTTGTGGGGCCTGAGGAATTGGTCGGCTGGATCGCGATGCGAAGGGAGGCAAAAGGTGCAATCGGAGGAAATGGCGAGAAGGTGGTTCTCTCGATCGCCGCCATTCCTTATATAGCGGTTGTTACCCGCCAAATCAGGGAGCCGCATTACGCGGTGATTACGCCAAAAGTTACCGTTGGATTATCCCAACGGCTAGTTTGACCACGTTTAACGGTCCAACTTCAGCCACTCGGCTCGCCGACCCGATCACTATGACAGTGTTTCGCCGACTCAACTCACCAAAGCTGCGATCAGGATGACTAGTTTTCTCCTTTATACAGGAGCCCACCGACGATTTGACTGGATGTTCACTGCGGCAGATACTCCATCGCCAGCCACCACGCCTAATCGACGACGGCCTCGGGACTACTGATGGGGATGCGCCACCGGGTATACCCAAGAGACGCTTCCGATCGCCCAAGAACCGCGAAGTGCGCAGGACGCGATCGATCAAGGCTGGCGTGGATCCAAGCGATCGGAAGCAAGGCCCAGAGTATATAGGCCCAGTCGGATTAGGTTAAACGAGTACCGAAGCCTTAACTGATTCGGTTGAGATATGTAAACCCTAGGGGAGGTGAGCCTATATAAACCTCCCTGCGGGGCGTGTAGAGATACGTTCCCTCATACACCCAAGCGACTCGCCGCCTAGCCGCCGAGCTCGCCCATTGTACCACCTTCATAATACAATCTAGCAGGAGTAGGTCTTTACCCTCCGGGGGGACGAACCTGGATAAAACCTTGAGTCTCCGCCCTCATCTCGCACCGCAGATGGCTGGCCGCCCTTGCCCCTCGTTCTACTACTCGCTGCCGATTGCAGCATCTGCCGTGACCATTCCCACAACACAACTTTAGTTTCACCAAGGACCTCAACTTGAACATCACTAAGGACTACAAGTGAGACAAGAAATATTACCCAAGACTTGAAGACTAAGGAAACACAACTTAGAATAAACCATCACCACCTTTGAAGTTTTGTGACCAAGATGCCAGAATTTTCCCAAGGAAACAATGATCTTATTCATGAAGAAACAACTAAGAAGAATGGAATGATCTCAAGTGAACCATATAGTTGGACCACCATACTAATTTTTAGTTTAGATCAAACCCACCAACTTATGTGGTGTAGCAAAAATATTTTGTTGCCTAAAAATGTGCTTGAACCTTGTTGTTTGAGTGGAATGTTTGTTTGTGATTGCTTGCATGAATTGTTGGGTGTGATTAGACTTCTTCCTTTAGAAATCTTTTGTCTATCCTAATCCCAATCCAAACCAAACAGATGACTTCTCCAAGAAACTCCAACATCAAGAATGGTGACAAAAACAACCAAGACATGCACATGAGAGAACAACTACTAGCAAACCAAACCCAGTTGAGTCAAGTGACAACTCAATTTTTAGCCAACAACAATAAGTTAGACCCAACCTTGCAAAAGATTTTGGAAATCCAATCCCAATTGTTGCAAGGGATGACCAATCAAATGATCAACATGAGAGACAACCATTCCCAAGGATATTGTGACAATAATGATGTCAAGGATGATATTATAGAAGGAACTCAAGCTTGCAATATTTGTGGAGACATGGAACACACTTCCAAAGAGCATGTGGACCAATGCCCTAATTGTGAAGAGAAACATCCAACTAAACAATGCCCCACATCTCAAGTTACTTGTTTCCTATGTGAGGGAAATGATCATGTTCCTATCCAATGCCCCATCTATCCTATAGTTCAACAAATGAAACAAGGTGGAATGCATCAAAGGTTTGGGAACCCCCATGAGGAAACAACTTCTATCAAGAAGGTTGAAGATAAAGGCAAACCTCAGATTGCACCTCCATACATTAGGAATCACCTTGATGGACAAAAGAGGAAACATAGGTATTATCCAAGGAATCGTTCAAGGAACCGAGGAAGCTTTCCCACCTTTGAGGTGAGATATGAAGAGCATGAACTAGAAGAACTCCTAGCTTTGGAGAAACCCAAGAAGAAGAAAAATAAGGGAATTAGCCAAGTGTGGTGCAACAACTGCAAAGAGCTAGGTCATTATATATCAATTTGTCCAGAGAAGATACGTGAAGAACTCAACCTTGTCACATGTTACAAGTGTGGTGACAAAAGACATTATGCAAGCAATTGTCCAGAAAAGTTTCATCAAGATCCCAAGTAAGCCAAGATGTAATCTAGTTGAAAACCTTTTTAAAGGTGGTAGTACCCTAGTTGTTTTGAAGCCAACTTGTAATCTCTAGCCTTCCCAAATCTCAGGATGAGATTTCTTTTAAGGGTGGTAGCCTGTCACATCCCAAAATTTTCCAAATTTTGAAATGTGAAAAATAAATAAACAAAATAAATAATTGTTGAAATTTAGGGTGAAAAGAAAATTTTTGTTTTAAAATGGAAACAACAAAACCCTTCTTGAACAAACTTTGAATAAAATAGAATCCAACAAAATTCAATCAAGTGAAATGCATTCATCAATGAATGTATCTTGAAATGTAAACTTGGGAAAATAAACCAAAACCCTAAAACCCTAATGGAAGAAAATCATTTCCAAGATCTCTCTAAGACTATGGATTTGATCCATATAAAAATTTGTCAACAAAAATTAATAAATGGTCAAAATGATAAATAAAAATATTATAAAACCATATAAAGTGGTTTCATTTAATTTGGAGCCACGGATAAAAACTTATGAGTTTAATATGGCAAAAGGAAATATTTCCAAAACTAATAAAGCACCTATCTAAAATCCATACCAAATTGTGAGCAAAATAATCCTAAAGAGATATAAAAGGATAAACAAATATTAAATAAAATTATACAAATTGGAATCACCAATTTTGGATCTTTAAATAAAAAGATATGGATTTTATAAGACAAAGAAAGAGCTAAACAAATAAGGATATTTAAAAGCCAAATTAAATCCTAGACAAATCCATAAACAAATAAAATGAAAGATCATTGAATGATAAAAAGGATAAAAAGTTTATTTAAATGAAATCATAAGGATTGAACAATAACAATTTTATTTAAATAAAGATAATATGCTTAAACTAAATAATAAATCCTAATGAAATTATTTAGAAGACAATTTAAACCTTAAGTTAAATCCATAAGCAAATGGAATAAAGATAATCCAATTAAAATAAAGGGATAAAGAATATTCAAATAAAATTTTATGGCATTAACCAAATTTAATTCCATTTGAAAGAAGACAAAATCCCCAATAGAAATGATTAATTAAATCATGAGAAAATAATAATTGGGAATTTCCCAAGTGGAATAAAAGTTACTTAATTAACTTAAATGGAGTCAAGAATTATTTGAATAAATTTAAATGGAATTAAAACCATATTTGATTCTATTTGAATAAAGACAATTACCCAATTTAAATGATTAATAAATCATATTAAAATATTTTTAAATAATTCAAAGTGAATTATTTGCACTAATGAACAAATAAAACCTAATGAAAAAGGTTTGGTGAAAATTAGAATTCAAATAAGAGTTTGAAATTATATTTAAAATCTTATTTGAATAAAGGCAAGTACCTATTTTAAATAAATAATAGACCATAAATGAATAAAATAATTATTCTAAAATGGTCCTTAAAATACATGTTTAAACAGAATAGAAACTTACTGAAAAGTTTGAAAAGATTTGAAATGAAAAAGGGTTTAAAATCATTTGAACAAATTCAAAATAGAAAAATATAAAAGAAAATGAAAAAGAAACAGGAAAGGAAAAAAATAAGACAATTCAGCCCAGCCTAACCAGCCCACCAGGCCTAGCAAGCCCACCCTCTTCTTCCTCGCAGAAAAACGTTTCGCACTCGCGAATTGACCCACACAGGCACTGACAGAACGACCCCACCACATATTTCTCTCTCTCTCTCACGCCAGACCCCACCTGTCATCTCATCGTTCTCACCCGCCGCGACCAGTTCCTCCCCCTCACCGCCGTTCTCTGTCAGTTAATCACTCGCGTAAATTCGAGTTAATGGCCGCGTAATTCTTGCCCCTGACCATGCCCATTTAATCGCATGCCTCCGCCCTACCTTTCCCCTCACACGCCAACACCTCTCGGCCACCAGGCTGTTGCAATTGCAACCTCAAACCCCACTGTCTCCGACGCACTCCGACGATGATTCCGGCCACTCCTCACTTCCCCTTCCTTCCTGACACCTACTGGCTTTCTCCCCATCGCCAGGCGCACCCTCCAGTATCCTCAGCTCGCCCGCACGCGCTTCTGAACATCGGCAAGGACAACGTCTAACCGCCACCGTCCTCTGCCGCAACTCCGGTGAGCTCTATCACTTGACCCAGTGTGCGCCTCGACTGCTGGTTCACACCATCTTACTCGCCCGTGTCCTGTGAATCTCCAGGTGCTCGCCAATCATCCATGCATGATCTGCAGGCTCGTCTCTGACAAGACCCGTACGTGCCCGAGCCAGCGAACAACTCCGGCGAGAAATCCCTGCCGTCCTCGAGTGCCCCTTCGCCGCGCCGCCCATCTTTGGTCGTCTAGATCTGAGCCGTTAGATGTTGATCGTATGGACACGATAGATGACTTAAGTGAACCGGTATGACTAGATCCGTGCCATACGATCTGCTTTTAATCCAACTCACCACACCGCTCGATCCAGACAAATCGGTATGGACCAATAGGAACACACCACATGGCTCAGGTGTTGATTTAAAAACAGACTTGATCTATTAGATGTTAGATTTTGTAAAATTCATAACTCTAAATCTACACGTCCAAATTTTGCAAACTTTATATCATTGGAATCAGCAAAAAGAGTACTTTTCAACCATGCCATTTGTTTAATGAATTGCTTCAGTAAAATTGGTTGTTTTTGCAGAAACATGTGTAGGCATATTTTGTGTATAAAATTTATTCTAAATTTTTTTTAGGGTAAAATCTTTTGTAAATGGTTTGTTTTGAACCTACTGACCATAAAAAACAACTAGTAGATTTAAAAGTATACTTTGTGATGCTAAGGAATAAATCTTTGAATAAAAGCATTTCTAGTTAAATAAAAATATTGATTATGATTTTAAAAATGCCTTTGGGTAAAACCTTTTGAAAATGGTTTGAATTAAACTCTCTGACCCTAAACACCAAGTTTTAGGATTTAAAAATATATTTGGTGAACCCTAGAAAATTATTACTTTGTTTAAAGGCATTTCCAACAAAATAAAATGTTGCTTTGATTTAAAAATGGATTTAGGATGAAACCCTTTGAAAATCGAATTGTTTTAAAACATTATGACCATAAACATTAATATTGGTGTTTAAAAACATTTTGGGTAACACTAGATATTATTCTTTGAATAAAATCAATTCTAGCAAAACAAAAGGGATTTAAAGTGGCCATTTTCACTAACTTGTTATCAAATGGTTTTGCCACCTTTGATAAATGACCAATAGGTGTTTTAAAATGTTTATAGCCTATTATAAACCACTTTTCTAAATAAAACAATATTTTTCATGCTTGCATGCATTGCTTTGTTTTTATTATTCTATGTGATGAATTGTTTGAATGTTAGTTTTGAAATTGTGCCTTGCTTGATTAAATTATAGTGAACCTTGAAGAGTGTGACTATTGCAAGATCAAGGAGTGAACTTATATTCTCTACCAAAAAGGCAAGTGATGCTTCATATTTTTGTCCCAATATTTTGACTATGCATTAGGGATATTTTGTATAGGGCTTGCATGATAATTTTTGCTAAGTATCTATATGCTATGCTTGGGAAATCCTAGTAGTTGTAGAATTGTTAGAATTTTCTCTAAGTTAAGATGCTTGCTATTTCCATGCTTAGCCTAGCTAGTAGTAACCAAGGGTGGATTATATACATATGCTATGGAAATATATTGCTAAGTCTTTGACTTGTGTTTTGCTTAATAAAACAACTAAGTGAATGAAACACCTAGGTAGAGTGGTTGTTTGGGTTATGTTGAGTGATTACACAAGGCCCATATCTATTGTCTACCTTGTCTATCACGCTTGTGGAAAGCCACCCAGGAACAAAGGGATTTGAGATGCCATATGTTAAGAAGCTTCAAGTGCGGCCACTTGGCATTATGGGCTCTGCCTGGATCATAAAGGTTGCAATAACTTAGCCAGATGGATAGTTGGTGGTAGGGGATGATAGGTTTGGAAACGCGTCCATTTTTGTCTAAGGGAAGGCTCCTAAAAGATCTTGTCTCGATGCATGTCGAGTCTTGTGGGGAAAGTGCACCACCTCTCGAGAGAGTAAAATCTAAGTACTTAGTCGTGTCCCCGGCAATGGACAATTTGAGCATCAAGACATGGAAGCTATCAAGGATCTCCTCATCCCAATTTCTAAGTTAAAAACTTGTGGTTGAACAAGGGTTAAAGGATCTTCAATCAATGATTAGTAGATGCCTTGGGTGATTTTGACAAACAAAAACTTAGTGGTTTCAAATGATATGGAAAATCTATTTTGAGCAAAGCAAGCCTAAGCTCCACTTAGCCAAATGCATATAGATGATAGACTCCACTATACTACCATAGTATCACTTGCCAATACAATTCAAATGTATTGACCCTTGTGGCTGTAACTTATTATGTTGCAGGTTTGTTTGATGTTAGTGAAGTGTGTTGAATAGGATTACAAGTCTACAACCAATATGATTACCTGTGGCGCTTTGAATATGAAGGACTCCATGCTATATAGTTATTTCTGCTGCATTGTAATGAGATCGCTAAATGAACTATGTAAGATGTAATGAATTATTTTATTCCTGGTTATAAAGTTGTATTATGACCTTTGTTTCTTGATATTTCATCTTAATTGTGGATGCTAGCTATTGATCCAGGGACTAGCATTGTAAACACAGGGATCTCTACCTTATTAAAGGTTGGGACCTCTACAATATCATCTTTTATCTTGATCCATATGATGTCTTGTGAGTAGTTTGTCTTGTTCTTGAGGACATGGGAGAAGTCATGTTGTTAGTAGTGGATTTGTGTTGAGTTATTATTCAATGGTTTAGTATTTAAGCTGTGGTGCTATTCTTCTAGGTGGTTTCATGTGAACGTCGACTATATGATACTTCACCATTTATGGGCCTAGGAGGATGCATTGTGTATTTGGATACTAATTGTGGGGTTGCCGGAGTGACAGAAACCTGAACCCTCGTTAGGACACCTTTGCACAAGGGAGCGTAGGATCTCAGAGTTCAAGGCTGTGGTTACGTTTATATCTTAATGATACGTCGGAAACATATCTATAATTTTTGATGCTCCATGCTTGTTTAGTATCTACTTTGCTTTACTTGTATACACTTTGAGGTGCTTTTTACATGTTTTCTAGTACTAACCTATTAACAAGGTGCAACAGTGCCAGATGCCTGTTTTCTGCTGTTTTTGGTTTTAGAAAAGTTAGTAAATAAATATTCTCAGAATTGGACGGGACAAATGTCAAAGTCAATTACTTTCCGTGGGGAACAAGAATTCCAGAGGAGAGCCGGAGAGGTCGGCCAGGGCGGCCAGACCCACCCTAGGCGTGGGTAGGCCCTGCCTCGCGCCTGGGAGGGGTGTGGGGCCCCTGTCTGCCGCCTCGGCCTCCCCCTTCGCCTATAAGAAGCCCTCGATGCAGAAACCCTAAGCACCCGATCAAATATCCACAAAACCGTCTATAGCCACCGCCACGATCATCCCTAGATTGGGGGATATGAAGTTCTTCCCGGCACCCTGCCGGAGGGGAGATCATCTGGGAGGCCTTCTCTCCGGTATGATGCATGAGTAGTTCCACCTTGGACTATGGGTCCTTGTAGTAGCTAGATGGTTGTATCTCCTCCTTTGTGCTTTCATGTATATATCTTGTGAGCTCCGTTAATGATCAAGATCTAATCTATTTGTAATCATGCATGTTATGTTTGCGGAGATCCGATGGATATTGAGATTATTATGTTGGTTTGTTAATGGTTCTGTTCTTTATGATTCTATCATGTCTGTGTTGTTTGTGATCTTGCATGCTCTCCGTTATTTGTAGCTATCTTGGCCAAGTAGTTTCTAGTGACTCCAAGAGGGGGTATTTATGCTCAATAGTGGGTTCATGCCTCTAGTTTCCAAGGGAAGTGACAATAATCTCTTCGGTTGTAGATGTGTTGTTGATACTAGGGAGAAAACAACGGTCTCTTGTTCATGGAACATGTGGACTGTTTACCTTACACACTTTGCTTAAAGTAGTTGTCTGTTGCTTGCAACTTAATACTGGAGGGGTTCAGATGATAACCTGAAGGTGGACTTCTAGTCGTAGATGCATTTGGATGGCGGTCTATGTATCTAGTTGTATTGCCCAATCGAATCTCATAGGATCTTTCTGACAAGTAATTGCATTGTTATGCCTTGCTCAGTTCCTATCAATTGCCCTATTGTAATTTGTTTACCCTTCATGCCATGTTGTTTATCTAAGGAGAGCACCTCTAGTGAACTATGGACCCCGGTCCAATCTTTACCATTGATACATCTTCCACTGTTACTTGTTTACTTGCTACAAACCATTACCTTCCACACCATATGTTTAATCCTTTGTTACAGCAAACCGGTGAGCTTGACAACCTCACTGATTCGTTGGGGCAAAGTCTTGAGTTTGTGTTGTGCAGATCTCCGTGTTGCTTGCAACACCTGTGTGACGTTTCCTTCCTCCTTCTGGTTCGATAACCTCGGTCTCAAGTGAGGGAAAACTTGCTGCTTTCACTTTGCACCCTGGGCTTGGGGTTACCAACGAAGTGCCACGTCGAGCATCATCACTTAATTACTTTCCGGTAGTTGCGGATGCTTGCAGGGGGTTTAATCACAAGTATGTATTAGTCCAAGTAAGGTTGGTACATTAGCACAGGTTCACCCACACAACACTTACAACACCAAAGAAGAGTACTCAGCTATTTGAAGCGAAAGCACTTGACAGAATTCCCATGTGTCCTCGAGAATGTTTGGTCCTTATAAGTATTTCCACCGGCTTGTCCTTTGCTAAGAAAGGATTGGGCCACTTGTTGCATTTTCTCGTTGTCTTTATTACATGCACCTTGTTTTGTTGCTTTATAAGAAAACCCCTAAAAATCCGTTTGCTAAGTATTTACAGAGATTTCCTGCTCCATACCACTAGTCAACATCTTCTGCTCCTCGTTGGTATCGACACTCCTATTTATCGAAAGTACTACGATACACCCCCTATACTCATCAAGACTATTTTCCGGTGCCGTTATCGGGGAGTGAAGCGCTATTAAAGAGTGGAATTGGTAAGGGAAACTTCTACTGTGAGTATTGCCTTTTTTTCAGTTTGTTGCTTTGTTTCCAATATGGATAACCCACTTGGTTTTCTGTTTGGGAAAACTACTACCACTATAAAGGTAGTATATGAACCACCACCTGTTGAGATAGATCCTTTTAAGATACCTACAAGTATTGTTGATCGTGTTATGGATAATTATTATTTAGGGGATGGAACTGTCCACCCTGGTGATCATTTGATTTTGATCCATGAATTATGCGGGTTGTTTAAGTGTGCAAATATCATAACTGAACAGGTGAAGAATAAGTTACTGTAACATCCCTAAAATCATGTTTCAAAACTCATGCATATCATCCATGCATCCATCATCATTTAGGGATTCATCTCAAAATCATGTAAAAAACAGGAACATTTGTTGCTTATTATTTTATGTATGAAAACTCTAGCCTTTGTGCTACTTGCTATTGAGAAAGTAGCTTTCATTCATTCAGAATGTGTTGGGCTCAAACTTAAGTGATTTCAAAAGCTTGAGCAAGGTTTCAAAACAAAGTATAGAAATAGGACCAAATTTATGCCTATTATTTTATCTCCTAAAAGGCTTGGTTTTATTTCATTATTTTGAAATGACACAAGTAAGTCTGAGTGAACAGAGGTGTTTGACACCTATTTGGGTGCAAGGAACACTGTACAAAAAGCTAGAGAAGGTTTGAATTCAAAATTATTTGAAATAGGATTTGAAAACCATTCCTAGAAAAACAATCAGAAAAAGAAAAGGAGTAAAGAGGAAAAAAAATAGACAACCAGCCAATCTGGCCAACTAACTCGCCCAGCTAGCCCAAAGCAGCTCCACCCCTCAAACGTTTTCTTTCACCCGCCCCCGCACCCACTAGCTCGCTGACAGGAAGGACCCACTCCCTCTCCTCCTCTCTCGCTGACAACCGCGGCCCACCCAGGTATCATCGTCTCCACCTCGCGACTGGTTCTTCCCCAATTGACGCCGGGCGTTTCCTGTTTGATTCGCAGCTTCAGTTCGCGTAATTGCACGAGTAAATCTCGCTCGTATCCTGGCTACTTAAACCCTCTCTGCCCCCTCTCCATTCTCCCCCAAACCCCAAGCCCAGAGCGCCCCCAGGCTGCAAGAATTGCTCACCGCAACCCCGCTGTCTCCGACGAACTGCAGCCACGATTTCGGCCAACCTCGGCCACCCCTCTGCTCCTGGTTCACACGAGCAGGTTCCATTTGACCTCGCGCACCTCCCAGTACCACTAGCTTGCCTGCGCGTGACCCAGAACATCGGCAACGCAAGCGACTGAGCGCCACCGTCTTCGGCTTCAACTCCGTCGAGCTCCCCCGGTAAGTTCAGACCGCCCCAAGCCTTCTCCTTCACGCACACGACTTCTCCGTGATCTCCTGCATCTGACCACACCCTCTGTTTGCCTCCTCGTGATCGACAGCGTTGCCTATGACCTCGAACCGAGCCACCCGTCGCCAGACCCTACTCCGGCGAGCAATCCACCGCAACCTTGAGCGCCCCTTGCCGAGCCGACCGTACGTTGAGCATCACCACGTCCTTGCGATCACGGTGAGTATCTTCCCTACCCTTCTAGCTTCCTGTATCGCCGGCGCCGCCACCATCCGACCGTCGCCGCCGCGCGCAGCCGTTAAGCGCCGCCAGTTAGTGGCTTGTTGTTTGCGTCCGTTGGATTAATATCGTAGGGCTAAGATAGATTATAATCGAAGAGGTATCGTATGTCTCTGCGCCGCTAGATCTAAGTTAGATCCTGCAGTCTGCGTCTGTCGATCCGAACGAATCGGTACCGACCAACCAAAACACGACGCGTGTCACCAGTTTAGTTCAAAAACAGATTTCAAACCAGATTTAGATCCAAATTTCAATTGGCTATAAATTTTGATTCTCATGTTAGATTTTTACAAATTTTATACCGTTGGAATCAGTGAGTCAAGCCCTTTCTGAATCTCCAATGTGTTTAACAAAAAGTTTCCGTTAAAATGACTTTGTATGCAGAAACATATTTAGGTCCAATTTGAGTATAGATTTTGTTTAGCAAATTGTTTTAGGGCTAAATAAGTTTAGTTAGCAAACTTTTTGACTTAGTTATGTTTCTATATCATACACTTGCTTGGTGGAGTTTTCAAAAATCATCACTTAGCATTTTATTGCATGCATGCATTCATATTTTTGTTTGTATATAAATTGAGTGTAATTGTGTGCTACAAATCTTTGTGTAGATTTTGCTAGTGACTGTGATTGTGAAGAGTGCTACTCTCCCCATTACCAAGGCAAGTGATACTTCATGATATTTTCATCCCTTTATTTTGAATAAGCATTAGAATTATTTTTGCCAAGTCTTGCATGCTACTTTTGCCAAATGCTATGTTGGGAAATCCTATGTAGTTGTAGAATTGTAGATTTGCTAGGGAATTTTCCTAAGTTAAGTTACTATGCCATTCTTAGCCTAGATAGTAGAAAACATGGGTTGGTAAAGTATGTACATGCTATGATGAAATAATTCTAAGTCTTTTGGACTTATGCTTTTCTTAATAAAACAACTAAGTCAATGAACCTCCTGGATGGAATGGGACTTGAATTGGTGGTTTTTGGTTGAGTGGTTACACAAGGCCATGGATATGGCTTGTGTATCTCACTTGTGGTATGCCACCCAGGCACAAAGGGATTTGGAGGCCAAGTGTTGAGAAAGCTTACAGTGCAACCACTTGGCAATATGGGCTCTGCCATGATCATATAGGTTGCTAGAACTTAGTCACTTGGACAGTTGGTGGTAGTGGGAATGATAGGTTGGAGCGTCCATTTGACTAAGGAAAGGCTTCGAAAGGTCCTCTTGGGAAACCAAGTCCGTGGGAAAGTGCACAACCTCTGCAGATGGAAAACCTAAGTACTTATCCAAGTCCATGGCAATGGACAAATTGAGCATCAAGACATGGAAGCTACAAGAATCACATCACTCCAACTTCTAAGTAAAACTTGTGGGTGAACAAGGGTGAAGGACCCCAATGTCTATTGGTGGTTTCTTGGGAAGTTTTTGACAAAGAAAAACTTAGTGATTTCAACTAATAGGAAAAAACCTATTTTGAGCAAAGCAAGCCAAGCTACACTTAGCCAAAATGCATATAGTAATATAGTCCACTCAAAATTTACTAAGGTATCACTTTCCAATACTATTCCAAATTATTGACCCTCTGTGGCTGTAACTTGTGATGTTGCAGGTTACTCCGATGATGATTAGGAGTCATGAGTCTACACTCAACATGCTTGCCTGTGGCACATGAAGATGAAGACTTATGTTTATTTACTTATTCCAAAAACTCTTGTATTAGGCCTATGGCCCTGAGTTGTAAAAGACTATGTTTTATCTCTGGAATGAATGTAATAAACGACCTTTGTATCTGTGTATTTCATCTTAAACTGTGGATGCTAGCAATAATCCAGGGACTAGCATTGCAATCACAGGGATCCTTTTCCTTTATAAAGGAGGGATCTTACAGTTACTCTCCGTATCCTTGAAAGGGAGAGCTGAAGAATGGTATAAGCTGCTGAAGAATGGACAATCTATGGAATGGGAGGAAATGGCATCTCTCTTTTATTCTAAATTCTATCCTCCCACTGAGATTCATAATGATAGAAATTTGATATATATAACTTTTGGCCTCGTGATGGAGAGAGTACAACTCAAGCTTGGGAGATTGAAGTTACTAATGCTTAAATGTCCTATTCATGAACTCCCTAACAATATTATTATCAATAACTTTTATGCTAGACTTTCTCTTCATGATAAAGATTTACTAGATGCTTATTGTGCTGGATCATTCACACGTATGAAGGAAGAAGCTAAATGGGATCTACTAGACCGTATTCAAGAGAACACTAAATCTTGGGAGAATGACAAAGGAAGAAAGTCAGGTATAAACTATGATTACGGATGCATTAAATCTTGTATGGGGACTGATGACTTTCGTGATATTAGTAATGAGTTTGGTCTTGATTCTCAAAGTATTGCCAATTGTTTTAAGGCCTTTGCCTCTTACATAGAAATTCTCAAGAAGAAGTGGAATAAGTACCATGCACCTTATAAAGATGTTGTTAGTCATGTTTCTGTTAGAAGCACTGAAGTTTGTACTACTAATCATATTGTGCCTGAACCTCATGTTGAGAAAATACCTTTCCCAACTAAGGTAAAGGAGTATTCTATGTTTATTAGTGCAAATAACAAAAATACAAATGTAACAACCCTAGTTTTACCAAATAATATTTAGGAAATGTTTGTGCATTCATGAGCATCATCATTTACAATGCATGCAATAAATAGATTAATAAACCCTAAACCCTATTTTTCCCTTCCTATTTGAAACATATTCAAAATGGTTTTGAATTTCGAAAAAAGTGTGGAACCCAAATTGTTACAAGGGTCCCTGCGGGATTTGAATATTTGTAAAAGCTCTGGTATTTTAAAATGTATTAAAACAGATTTACAAATGAACACACAAAGAGAAAATGGAAAAACAGAAAAAGGAAAATATTTCGCAAATAAAAAACTACTGCTAAACCTAACTGGGCCACAACCCATCTCTTATCCCCTCCTCCCTGTCGCTCAGTGCGCACAGCCACAGCCTGCAGCCCACAGCCGTCCTAGCCGCAGCCCACCTGGCCCATACCGGTTTGTCCTCTCAATCTTCATCGTCCACCTTGCTCCTCACCCGATGCTGCTGCGTGTCGGCACACCGCCAGGGTGTCAAGATGCTCCACAGTGTCCTCCTCTTTCCTCTGATCTTATCCTCTCCCCTTTTACCCCAAGTGCTCTCTCCCCTCACATCTGTGAGCAAACCGAACCCTAGCCGCCAAAAACTGCCAGTCGTCGTTCCGTGCAGCCCCGAGCCTCGCCGTGGTTCCTAGGAGCTCCGACGTGCTAGACTGCGTCACCCTGTCGAAGGAATCGGGCCAAGGCGCCCTCTATCGCCGCTGACAACCTCGCCTACCCGAGCTCCGGCCGCCACACTCACCATCTATTCCGGCATCTCCCGACCTCGCCTCGCTTCCTCGACACCACCGTCGCACTCGTGGTGAGCTGCTGGTGCTCAGGCACCCACCTATTTTTCTCCTTGCACTCTATATCGTGGTCGTGTCGTGCGTCTCTGTCCCCCGCCGTAGTTGCTCGTCGGAGCCGACGCTCCGGTGACCAAATCCGGGCGGCGCCACCACTTTCAGGTCCACCTCATCGAGCCACGTCAAACCCGCTACCCCGCGCTTCCCCGCAAGCCCGCAATCGCCTAACCCGTGCTCGATCTAGGGCAGCCTCCATTGCTGATATCAGCATGGCATCACCATGAGGTCATAAATCCCCTTTTCGTTTTATTAATTGTTTTGTAAATTGTTTTCTGGATTATAAATGACATGTGGGCCCAAGCTGAAAAATAATTTAATAATCCAAAAATGTTTTATAATATTCCAATAATGATTTAAAATGAATTAAAAATGGATAAGTTCATAACTAATTCATTTTAAATCAGAAAAATACAAATAATATATCAAAATGATCAGAAAAATGAGATCTACACAATAGAGCTGCAATCATGCATTGTTAAGCAACTTTCATGGCAAGTATAATTAGAAGAACAAAATGAATCCCATAGGTGATTCCGAGGATTCCCTATTTTAGGGTTTGCACCTCTCAGACCCTGCTTAAAATGGTCGAGCATGTCTTAGGGTTACATTCCAGTACAAATTAACTTATCATATCATCATCCTTGTTTGAGCATTGCATCGATGCCATGAGTTGATTGTTCCCCTCTTTTTCTGGTGTTTGGTTCTTCTCCGGTAGAATACGATATCAGAATCGAGATCAAGATCAAAGACCGAGGTCAACACCGTCGAAGCTCGAAGACCAATACTTGACCAACTGTAATCAAGTCAAGTACCCGGCGTCCGAAGCTCTGCTTTATGGATATCAACAGGCAAATGCAAGCAAAGCCCCACACATACATATGAATCCTATGCTTTCAAAGTATCTACATTCTTGCCATGTGCATACGATTCTAAAGTATTTTATCGATAGATAGAGTAATCCTATCTGATGCATGTTTCCTTTGTAGCCTATATTCCCTGATCCACTGCTCCTAGCATAACTAGGGTTTGGCTTGTGAAGCGTTGCTAGAGCTATTATAACTGTTGTGCTTAGCTGTGCTTAAATGTTACCACTAATCCATCCGGTTGATGAATCAGAGTTATGAATGAACCTAGTATGACAAGATGACGTGGTAAGATTAGATATGGATAATAAACATGCTAAGGATTGTACGGGAGGCCACATGGGTTGTGGTTTTTGCAGTCCCATACTTGCCACCCTTAGGACCCAATGTTCTTGCCTCTTGAACCAAGACGAGCATACAGCCACATGGGGGCCTGGAAACCCCCTCAACCAACTAACTTGCCTAGTAGATTCCATGAGTCACATAGTTCGAGCTTTCCATTCAACATACGCATCTTTCTTGTTCTTGAATGGAGGTGAAGGAGGTGCATTCATAACAGGTAGGTAAGCGTGGCCGGGAACAAGAGATGCTCGGTATCCGTAATCTTGAACCCTGCGCACATCATTAGGGACCGGCTTCGGGACTCGACCCGTTATGGCGGCATCTCCCTAGTGCGTGACTCATGGTCTCGGTGAAAGCAAGGTAAAGGTCGTGTCTAACCACCCTATGCCGACCTTCCAAGGAAGAGGGCTATTACTAGTGGCATTAAGAGAAGGTTAGTACGTGTGGGTAAAGTTGTACACCCCTGCAGGGTTATTAATCTTTTCGAAAATCCGTGTCCGCGGTTATGGACGACTTGGGAACGGGCGTGAAGATCATAGAGAACTTGAACCTAAACGTAAAACTTGGCAAGTTAAATAATGAGTTCTTAAGGATGCTTCCTTAGGGTTCGAGGGGGTGATCCTAGATAGGTTCAGCTGATGATGATTCGGTGGATATCAAAAGATGATTAAAGTTCGAGATACCTCTCTCTTATCCCCTTTTAAAACATTCTGATTAGTCGAGATTCTTCTCCCTCTTGTTTTACAAAACAAAGATGGCTTTATGCAAAATAACTCCACCAGCCATAAGTCTTGCGGAGTACACCCTATACTCACCCTTGCTTCGTTGATACTTTTGCAGCAGGGTAAATGTTACCATAGAAGATGAGTTTGGTACAACATCAACATCGACGAGTAGCTTGGGGTTCCTGGCCGGCAGCCTGGAATCTATGGAATGGGACGTCATCATTATGATTCAGGCCTCTTAGGTGATTTGTTAAGTTTGCTATACTTAATATCATAATTTGCCTTCCGTTGTTTGATGTTTGTGGTCAGATACCTATGCTTGTAATATTTTGGTTCTTCGCTCAGTTATGAGCTTGCTGTAATAATTTTTGTGTCGTAGGGTAACTATTGTGTTATCAATTCTTCCTCTGTATGCTTTCGAGATTTAGGTTAGGCTTATATCAGAAAGAGGTATGGGATTTGTCTAGCCCTAATCTCGGGGGTGTCACAGGTTTTGGTATTAGAGCAATACTGACTGTAGGAAACCCTTTCTATTGGTCGATGTTGAGTCTAGTACTTGTTAAAACTATTTTCAAAGATGAAAATTATGTGCGAAAACTCTGGTATGCTTATTTTTCTCCTTATCCAGTTTCGCTCTAGTTCTGGTCATCTTATCTTGTGTTGACTTTGGGAAGGTTTTGCTATCTCGTCTTGTCTTTCAAAACTTAGGTGTCTTTTTGGGCATATCGTTTCTCAACCAGTTGACCTAGTGTTAAGTTCTTCAGAGTCTGTTGTGTGTGTGTGCTCCTTGTTCCCTTTGATCCTATTTGTTTGAGAGATTTCTTTCTATCATGATCTCTCTACCTTAGTGGTCCACAACATCATGTTGATGGTTCCTCAATGTTCTATTATAGGTCTCGAGGTTTCCTTTCGCCTTGTGTGCCTCATTTTCATTTGTTTGGGTACTTCAGAAGTTGTTTCATCTCTTGGAAGCTACCTCGTGATTACTACCTTGTAGTGTACTCTGTCACTCAAGTAGCAGTTACTCCTTTCTTTGGGTTTTAACCCTCGGATTTGAACCTAAGATCCCTGATTGTGCTAGATTCTGATTTTGTGAATCTTGTACATGAAGCTGACCTTTAACCCAAGATCCATTTTGTTGACCCCTGTGGTTAATGTTTACACATTACCCCAGGATGGATAGTACCTTCTAGTATAGCCTTGAAGCTTGTGGATATTGTCGCTATTGAACAATGATGATAAAGGACTTCCCCTACCACATGTTATGGCAGATGTTCTTTAATGGAACCAAATAGATCACTACAAGAGTTCTCCTAGTGAGTCTCTCATCTATACTCGTGACTCTGCCACCCTTTTCCTATCTCTGCATCGGTCTTCGGAAGATTGTTGACTTATGCATCCACATCTCGGGACTTAACCATGAGCATGTTCCTTCTCTTTCTTGTTGCTTTCCGACCTTTGTCTACCAGTTGGTAGCCAAGTAGTAAATGTGCATTGGTATCTTCCAATGCAAGATACTCTTGTGGTTCATCATGACAAACCATTTTTGGATGTTAGGAGAAACAAACTCAAGTACCTCGTCATTTCTAAGACCAGGTCAAAGTGTTGTAATCCGTAGATCAATAAGCATTGAATAACTTATGTTATGTTCTACCTTAAAGTATCACACCCTTTCTATACTAAGAGGTCATGTTGAGATTGATGACCCTCTTAATGAAGTGATGCTTTTACACATATTTACCCACCCTTCCTCGAGCTTTCGTGCTTGTGAATGACGCGTGTGCGTAATAATGTGGCCATCTGAGATTCTTAGCAATTTTTATTGCTTTGAACTTCAAGGACATCTGTGTCATTCTTAGCGTGTTTGGTTAACCCTATCACTAAGCGAAGTTTGACTGTGCTATCAAGTCCGCTATCCTAGAGCACCCTCTTCGGTCCAAGAGTGAGGCTTGTGCCAAACCTCTGCGACTATGTATTCTTGCCGTACAAACAAGTTTTCCTCTTGAGCTAGGTGACATATCGGTGGTTTGTAATATTCTGGATGTCTTCTAGAAGTATCGCCATGTTGCCACATGACCGTGTTGTCAGGTTTTTGAGTAAGATGTTTTTTAAACCACTCCTTTCTCCAAGGATCCATACCGGATACCCCTAAACCAGTTGGTTGAGCTTAAACAACAACTTGGAGAGTTGTAAGACAAAAGTTCTACTCAACTCTGTTCCTCCTTAAAGGGATGTCTAGTTTTGTTCGTGCTGAAGTAAGATAGTATGACCTTTGTGGATACGTTATCTGCCCGCCTTTGATTTGAATTGAGCAAACGTTAAATCAAACTTAGTTCCAAGGACAATTCTAATGGTGCATCCACTTGTGATGTCCCACTTAAGTACATCTTCATGTCCTCTGGTCTGATCAATGTTTATGCCTTGTTCATATAACATATGAGACAATCTTAATGGAGTGTCTCGATAAGTTTGTTATTGAGCCCATCGATGACATCCTTATCTTCTCCATGTTATATGAGATTCATATGTAACATTTGGAATTAATGTTGGAAACTTTTGAGAACCATCTTCGTGTTATCTCGAAGTACATGTTTTGGATGTTAGTAGTAACCTTCTCCGGTTCATGTGCAAATGTTGAAAGATGTCACCATGGATTCGAGTAGAGTTATCTTTGTTTCCTCGGGAATCATTTCAAGTTAGTCAAGCATGTGCGAAGTATTCTTGATATGGTAGGTTGATATCTTCACATCTCGAGAAGATCCTCCAAGCACGCGAAGCCACTGATTGATTTTTTCACGGAAGATAAGAAGTCCAACAAAACTTCGATATCCTCCTAAATGTTTTCCAACAAGGATTTAGATGTGTTTTGTTGCAAACAATTCATGTAGATGCAATTATCTTTTGGTAACTTGCTAACACATGGGTTACGCAATCTATCTTATCTGTTGGAGTTTGACATTGAAATCCATGTCTTGAGAATCTAGTGACTTTACCTCTGTGGTAAATTTTGTACACCTTCTATTTGGACATGTTGAGTCTGAAGTATCTCTCCGCTTAACCAAAGCTGAATCTCAAGCAGCAATAATGGTTGGTGTTCCCCAAGGTTTTGACATAGGTCTTTCTGGACATCCGGAAAGATTGATGTAATGGTTGGCACAACCAGTTGGAAGACCTATTGCCCTACTCTCTTGAATCAACAACAACAACCACTCTTCATGAGGTTTCTTATATGATTTATTATAGGAGTTGTGCTTATGGTTTCCTTTGCATCCGAAGTCCGACCTTTACTTGAGGACTGATTAAATGCTTGTCCAAAAGTCTGTTATTGGTGCCTCGAACATCGAGGAGAACATTTAAAGTGGTGTTGCTAAATGTCTCTCGTTCGATCCTCCAAACACTTTTATGATGGCAAGCGTCTTATTATGCCAAGTACTTAGAGTCTGAGAATGAAGTTTCTTTCTTCTCGTGTCATGAGGAATCTTCTAAACTATTCATCTTGGTGGTGTAAAGTGATATCATGATCTTTGGCAAGGATCTTGATAAACCTGGATGAATAAAGAGTTACTTCCTTTTTGTCTAAACATGTTCGAAGAGCGACCATGATTTTGGTAATCCATAGTTTCTCTTGTTACATGTTCCTTGTGACTCTTATGAGTCCTCTCCACCAAAACACCTTTCTTTCTTAGCCTTTTGTTGAACCAAAGAATGACCCTTCTGTGTCAAAAGTAGTCCAACAGCTTGGTTTTGTTGATATCTATATCTTCCACCTGTAAAGCTCTATTAAGCTGTTTAGTAGAGGTTTACCTCTCGAAGTCTATGTTCTTTATCTATTCTGTTGGAAGTTTTCATTCCTCAGAAGTTTACCCTCTTCTATAAGCTCCATGGTCTCAATCCTTATGAAGACCAATTTCCTGTTACCTTAAAACATTCTCCTTTTGTTACCTACGTTACCTTGACATGTTTCATGACGTTATATTTAGAGATGTTTGTGAAACATCTATCCATAAATTAACCATGAGATACTCAGTTTGTGGTTCCGTGTCATTCCTTCTCTTACTTAGTGTGAGTAGCCACCTCGAAGACTATGAAGCATGTCATCCATTCGTCATGGTGGTATGGATCAACCTCTTCGAGAAGATCATCGAAGTTTAGTGTAACCCTGTTCCTTTTGTCTTCCTACCTAGGAATCTCGGGACGAGATTCTTTTAAGGGGGATAGAATTGTAACAACCCTAGTTTTACCAAATAATATTTAGGAAATGTTTGGGCATTCATGAGCATCATCATTTACAATGCATGCAAGAAATAGATTCAAAAAAACCCTAAACCCTATTTTTCCCCTTCCTATTTGAAACATATCCAAAATGGTTTTGAATTTGAAAAAAAACAAAAAAGTGTGGAACCCAAATTGTTACAAGGGTCCCTCCAGTATTTGAATATTTGTAAAATGTCTAGTATTTTAAAATGTATTAAAACAGATTTACAAATGAATACACAAAGAGAAAATGAAGGGAATATGCCCGAGAGGCAATAATAAAGTGGTTATTATCATATTCCTTATTTATGATAAATGTTTATTTTACATGCTATAATTGTATTAATACGGAAACGTTAATACATGTGTGTTTAATAAACAAAAAGGAAGTTCCTAGTTATGCCTCTCTTATAAACTAGCTCGTTGATTAACATGATGATCAAAGTTTCCTGATCATGGACATTGGATGTTGTTAATAACGAGGTCACAACATTAGTGTAATGATGTGATGAACATTCATCCGAAGTATAGCATTATGATCAAAGTCATTGAGTTTATATTGCTATAACAACTTACGAAGTGATCCTAATCCTTAGACCATGAGATCATGTCAATCACTAACACGGAAGAGTTTCGATGACATCAAAGCGTCACACCGTGAATCGGGTGATTATAAAGATGGCTTCAGAACTACTAAAGTGTTATGTTGAGACCCATGGATCGAGAGTGGAATTTTTTCATCCCGATGATGGATAGATATGCTCTGGGCCCTCTCGGTGATATCACATTGATTAGCTTGCAAGCAAGTGATTTGATCACTAGAATGTTATATCACGGGAACGAGAAAAGAGTGCATGTCGGTAACGAGATCAAACTAGGTATGGAGATACCGATGATCGAATCTCGGACATGTAATATATCGTGAAACAAAGGGATTAAGATACTAGCATAAAAGGTTCACACGATCACATAAGTCATCGTTGAATGTGTGGGAGTCAGTACGGATTTCCAGGTCCCGCTGCTGATTATTGATCGGAGAGGGGTCTCGATCATGTCTGCATTATTCGCGAACCATAGGGTGACACACTTAATGGGTACCGACACCATTCGGAGCAAATGATATGCCAGAGAAAGAAAAAGGAAAGCACATGAATTTATTTCACTAGACACCGAAACTATTTCGGTTGAAATTACTGAAACTGGTTCTGCATGTGAAATTGAAATGTTGTAAGGGGTTTTATGTGAATGTTTGTTAATTAAAGTAATTAACAAAATTCTGAATAAATAAATAAAAGAGTTTTATTTAAATGAGAGCTTGTATTAAATTTGGTGGAAATTTAATGCATGTGAGTGGATTTTTGAGTGGAGGCTTTTTAATGGGAGTGGAGGCTTTTCATTTTGAGTGGGAGCTCCACCCACATGAATGTGGAAGAGGTCGGGGCAGCCCCCATGGCTGGGCGCCATGCCCCTTGGGTGCCCCCCCCTCTCCCCTATAAAAGGCTCCCTCTCCTCCTCTCAAAGCACACCTCCTCGCGAAGGATCTCTCTCCCCCCTTTAGAATTTCCCCATGGTCTCGGATCAGCGAGATACATGTTCCCGGTGGCTTTTTCTGGAAGGATTTGTTGCTTCCACTGCTTCGCTGGAGCGAGGGCGTGGAGGTTGTCGGGGTACCCGTACGTGTGTGCGATCACGGATGCACCACTGCTTTGAGGTGCTAGACTTGATCGTGCTGGACCGGCTGGACCAAATGGACTTCATCACGATCTTGAGATCGGCAAGCGTTCGTCTACATCATCCACGAGTACAACCTCGTTAACGCTACTTCGAGGGTATGTATTCTATGGATGTATATCCAGCCGTTGCTTGTATCTAGTAGATAGATCTTGGTACATAGATGTTCCCATCGTAGGAAATTTTTTATTTTCTATGCTTCCCTCCTCCCTGCCGCTCAGTGTGCACAGCCGCAGCCTGCAGTCGGCCCAGCCACAGCCCACCTGGCCCATACAAGTTTGTCTTCTCAATCTTCGTCGTCCACCTTGATCCTCACCCGATGCTGCTGTGTGTCGGCAGCGCTGCCGCTCGGGCATCAAGATGCCTGCCACCGCTCCGGAGTGGAGATAAGAACCGCCTAGGCGTCCTCCCTCTTTTCCTCTAATCTTATCCTCTTCCCTTTTCCCCCAAGTGCTCTCTCCCCTCACCTCTGTGAGCAACCTGAACCCTAGCTGCCGAAAACCACCAGTCGTCGTTGTTCCGTGCAGCCCCAAGCCTCGCCGTGGTGCCTAGGAACTCCAACATGCTCGACCGCGTCTTTCTGTCGAAGGAATCGGGCCAAGGCGCCCTCTATCACCACCGACGACCTCGCCTACCCGAGCTCCGGCCGCCACACTCACCATCGATTATGGCGTCTCCCGACCTTGCCTCGCCTCCCTGACACCACCGTCGCACTCGTGGTGAGCTGCTGGTGCTCAGGCACCCACCTATTCTTCTCCTCGCACTCTGTATCGTGGCCGCGTCGTGTGTCTCTGTCTGCCGCTGCAGTTGCTCGTCGGAGCCGACGCTCCGGTGATCAAATCCTAGCGACGCCACCACTTTCAGGTCCACCTCGTTGAGCCGCGTCGAACCCGCTACCCCGCGCTTCCCCGCAAGCCCGCAATCGCCTAGCCCGTGCTCGATCTAGGGCAGCCTCCATTGCTGATGTTAGCATGATATCAGCATGAGGTCATAAATCCCCTTTTTGTTTTATTAATTGTTTTGTAAATTGTTTTCTGGATTATAAATGACATGTGGCCCCAAGTTGAAAAATAATTTAATAATCCAAAAATGTTTTATAATATTCCAATAATGATTTAAATTGAACTAAAAATGGATAAATTCATAACTAATTCATTTTAAATCAAAAAATACAAATAATATATCAAAATGATCAGAAAAATGAGATCTACACAATAGAGCTACAATCATGCATTGTTAAGAAACTTTCATGTCAAGTATAATTAGAAGAACAAAATGAACCCCACAGGTGATTCCGAGGATTCCCTATTCTAGGGTTTGCACCTCTCGAACCCAGTTTAAAATGGTTGAGCATGTCTTAGGGTTACATTCCAGTACAAATTAACTTATCATATCATCATCCTTGTTTGAGCATTGCATCGATGCCATGAGTTGATTGTTCCCCTCTTTTTCTGGTGTTTGGTTCTTCTCTGGTAGAATACGATATCGGAAACGAGATCAAGATCAAAGACCAAGGTCAACACCGTTGAAGCTCGAAGACCAATACTTGACCAACTGTAATCAAGTCAAGTATCGGCGTCCGAATCTCTGCTTTATGGATATCAACAGGCAAAGGCAAGCGAATCCCCACACATACATATGAATCCTATGCTTTCAAAGTATCTACATTCTTGCCATGTGCATACGATTCTAAAGTCTTTTATCGATAGATAGAGTAATCCTATCTGATGCATGTTTCCTTTGTAGCCTATATTCCCTGATCCACTGCTCCTAGCATAACTAGGGTTTGGCTTGTGAAGCGTTGCTAGAGCTATTATAAGTGTTGTGCTTAGCTGTGCTTAAATGTTACCACTAATCCATCCGGTTGATGAATCAGAGTTGTGAATGAACCTAGTATGACAAGATGACGTGGTAAGATTAGATATGGATAATAAACATGCTAAGGATTGTACGGGAGGCCACATGGGTTGTGGTTTTTGCAGTCCCATACTTGCCACCCTTAGGACCCAATGTTCTTGCCTCTTGAACCAAGACGAGCATACAGCCACACGGGGGCCTGGAAACCCCCTCGACCAACTAACTTGCCTAGTAGATTCCATGAGTCACATAGTTCGAGCTTTCCATTCAACATACGCATCTTTCTTGTTCTTGAATGGAGGTGAAGGAGGTGCATTCATAACAGGTAGGTAAGCGTGGCCGGGAACAAGAGATGCCCGGTATCCGTAATCTTGAACCCTGCGCACATCATTAGGGACCGGCTTCGGGACTCGACCCGTTATGGCGGCATCTCCCTAGTGCGTGACTCATGGTCTCGGTGAAAGCAAGGTCAAGGTCGTGTCTAACCACCCTATGCCGAACTTCCAAGGAAGAGGGCTATTACTAGTGGCATTAAGAGAAGGTTAGTACGTGTGGGTAAAGTTGTACACCCCTGCAGGGTTATTAAGCTGTTCGAAAAGCCGTGTCCGCGGTTATGGACGACTTGGTAACTGACGTGAAGATCATAGAGAACTTAAACCTAAACGTAAAACTTGGCAAGTTAAATAATGTGTGCTTAAGGATGCTTCCTTAGGGTTCGAGGGGGTGATCCTAGATAGGTTCAGCTGATGATGATTCGGTAGATATCAAAAGATGATTAAAGTTAGAGATACCGCTCTCTTATCCCCTTTTAAAACATTATGATTAGTTGAGATTCTTCTCCTTCTTGTTTTACATAACAAAGATGGCTTTATGCAAAATAACTCCACCAGCCATAAGTCTTGCGGAGTACACCTTGTACTCACCCTTGCTTCGTTGATACTTTTGCAGCAGGGTAAATGTTACTATAGAAGATGAGTTTGGTACAGCATCGACATCGATGAGTAGCTTGGGGTTCCCGGCCGGCAGCCTGGAATCTGTGGAGTGGGACGTCATCATTATGCTTTAGGCCTCTTAGGACATTTGTTAAGTTTTTATACTTAATAGCATAATTTGCCTTCCGTTGTTTGATGTTTATGGTCAGTGACCTATACTTGTAATATTTTGGTTTTTCGCTTAGTTATGAGCTTGCTGTAATAATTTTTGTGTCATAGGGTCACTGTTGTGTTATCAATTCTTCCTCTGTACACTTTCAAGATTTAGGTTAGGCTTATATCATACAGAGGTCTGGGATTTGTCTAGCCCTAATCCCGGGGGTGTCACAACAAAGAAAACCGTGGAACCTGATGAACAATTGAATATTGAACCTGTGGTAGCTACTGTGAAAGACCTTGTCACTAGAAATATAGAGGATGAGCACATTGTCTTCTGTGAAGACGCTTCTAATATTATCTCTCATCCTAGTAAAGCTAGAAAAGCTAGTGTTCCTGTGCTTTCAGTTAAAATTGGTGATCATTGCTAGTATGGTTTATGTGATATTGGTGCTAGTTCTAGTGCTATTCCTTATGATCTTTATAGGGAAATTATGCATGAGATTGGTCCTTGTGAGCTTGAGGACATTGATGTGGTTATTCACCTTGCTAATAAGGAAACCATTTGACCCATTGGTATTTTAAGAGATGTGGAGGTTCTTTGTGGTAAGATTAAGTATCCTGCTGATTTTTTAGTGCTTAATTCAGCAGCTAGGAAAACTTGTCCTATCATTTTTGGTAGACCTTTCTTGAACACTTGTGGAGCTATTATATATTGTAAGAAGGAAAAAGTTTTAACTAAGTTTGGTGGAGATTCTTATGAGTTTAAATTTTCCAAATTTGCTAAAGCTCCTTGTGAAAATAGCTTGCCTAATGAAGATTTTAGGATGGAACAACTTGCTTCTATTGATCCTGTTTATGACCTTGGACCTCTTTTTGATGGCTGCAAGTATGCTCATTCTAATGATAAAGTGTTGCCAGTGACAGTTATATTGTCAACTTTATTCAAAGTGGTACTGAAAGTTATTATGAGAGAGGGAAACATGGTTCAATGCATCTCAATAATGTTAAGTTTCCCCGTTTTATGTTGAAGCTTTGAAGTTGCATCTATTTTGTCTTCCTATGCTAGTGGCTTTTTGTTTCAACAATTCATTTTCTCATGATACCCCCATGCATAGGAAGTGGGTTAGACTCAAATGTGTTGGTTATTTGCTTCTTGATGCTCTCTTTCACTTCAAATATTTATCTCCTATGTGAGCATCTTTGAAAGTTTCAAGCCTAAATTAAAGGCATTAAAGAAAAGTACTTGTTGGGAGATAACCCAAGAATTTGGTTGAGTCTTGGAAGATTTTACCTCAGTAATAACCGCTCCTTATCCTTTTTTGGTTTTTGTGTTAAGTTCAACTACTTTTGAGAAATGGAGGAGTTGTGAAAAGTGGTTGTCCTGTGACAAATTTTTGTGCTGCATTGTAAAAAATCATGAGGGAGCTCAGTACTTAGGATGGAGCTGTATTTTTCTGTGCTTGTTCTCCAAGTTGTTTCCCAACATTCATTAGTTCTGCACTTGTTGATTTGAGCGGCCGAAGGTTTTCAAAAAAAATCAATCTTTACCTGCTGGTCTGTTTTGACAGATTTCTGCCATCATTTGCATTTGCCTCTTACAGAAGCCTTTGTTTTGATGGATTTCAGTTGAAGTGTGAACCTAAAGGTTTATTGTTTTTGCTTACACTCATGTTGCCATTGAAGTTTGTGTATTGCCTTGTGAAGAAAGGAATTTCCAGGAGAAGGAGGAAAGGAATCTGCACAGTTCGACTTTGAATAGGTAAAAGTGGTGAAAACAGAAGGTTCGTGAAAGCCTAATTTTTTTAGATTTTTGATGTTTTTAATACATATGGAAGATTACGAGATGGAACAGAGGAGGAAACGGAGGCCTGGAGGGGGTGAGACCTCCCCCCCGAGCTTCATCTCCACCTCGTTTTTGTATCAGTACCTTCCTTATGCTTTGAAACTTCGTAATATATAACCCCCCGGATTCCCCGAGGTTCGTGCATGGTGTTCTCGTTGTGTTTTCGTTTCGATCTATTTCTGTTAGGAAATCTTCTCAAGTTTAGAGCACCATGGTCTCCGCCAACGACAAAGGTAAGAAGCCCGTGGAGGAGATAAAGTTGGAAGAACAAACCGCCGCATGGACAAGGGCTAGGAAACCTACTTTTGTTGGAGTAATTAACACTGGATGTGCTTTTTATCGTAACATGCAGGGGATCATAGCCTTTGGTCCAGACTTCAGATCCTGCCCTGAGGCAGTGTAAGCCCAACCACTGACGAGTTTTGTGATAAGTACCGTGCTTTGAGGATGAATGTGGATATGGATATGCTTCAAAAGGAGAATAACAGACTTCGTAAGATGCTGGAGGATTTTCCGACCCTTGACAAGAGAACACCACCACCACCGAAGGAGTAATTCTTCATTAGGTTGGCATCCCCTTGGCTTGTTCCAAGGTTGGGGGAGTGCCACGGTATCACCATCGTTATATTTTATATTTTACCTTTTTAGTGGATTCATATATTTGGTAGAGAGGTTATCTTATAGTTTGGTTTGCATGTGGAAGTATCTCTCCTTTAGTTGGTTATCTATGTACACCTTGGTGTGAGTGCCTTTATTGAATATTAATGAGAAGTCTCATCTTTTACTTTTTGGACTTTTTATTTTTGTAACATCCCTAAAATCATGTTTCAAACTCATGCATATCATCCATGCATCCATGATCATATAGGATTCATTTCAAACAAAACAATTCAAAAACAGGAGCATATGAGCTCATTATTTTATGTGATCATCATTTGAAACAAATGCTACTCTTTCTATGAGAGGTTGTTGTTCATGAAACCAAACTTTGTGCCTTGTTGCTTTCTGAATGAGTTGCTAGATTGCTAAGGTTTAAACCAAAATTTCAAAGCAAATACAATTTGAAAACCAATTTCAAAACCAATATAAAACAAAGTGCTATGTCACTGTTTATTTTATTTTTCCAAATGACCAAGCCAATTCAAAGTGACCACATGGTTTTATGCCAAGATTTGTGACTGTTGCACACTGCAAAAGTCCTGAAAAGATTTGAATTCAAATAGAGTTTGAATTCATTTGAAAATCATTCCAGAAAATCAAATTAGAAATAGAAAAGGAAAAGGGTCGGCGCCAGACTTTGGGCCCAACAGTGAAACCAGCCCAGCTAGCCCACCCGGGTCCCCCTCTCTCTCTCACGAGCAGACGCACCCACCAAGTCGCTGACGCCCGGACCCCACCCCTACTCTGTTTCTCTCGCAGACAACTGGGCCCTCTCCACGTCGACTCCTTCTTCCCCAAATCTGCTACAGACGCTGTCATTGGTGTTCTCGTTGATTCCGCGGCGTAATTGCCATTGATTCGCCGGGCGTTTCTTGTCGAGCATCTGCCTACTTAAACCCCTCCCCACTTTGCTCCATTCCCCTCACTCAATTTTCTCTCCACACCACCAGGCTGCTCGCAAGTCGCCAAACACCGCCGCAGCTCCGACGATCTCCGGCAGCAAATTCCAGTGAGTTCCGACCGCCCCTGTGCCTCTGATTCAAACAAGTGTGTCCAGCAGGACCTCGTGCATCTTCTGATACCCTCTGCTTGCCTGCTTGTGACCCAGGACGCTGTCCCAGTTCGTTCCCGCAAACGACCAAGCCGCCACTCAACTCCGGCGACCAATTGCGGTAAGCATAGCGCGCCCCTTGATCTCTCTCGCATATGAGGTTGTTCGCCACTGTCTTGCGCATCTCCTAAACCACCTGGTTCGTGTTAGGGTGACGCGGAACCTCGGCAACGACTTCGACAGCAACCACCTGACGCCGTGCATGACTCCAACGAGCTCCCTCGGCCACTCTAGAGCGCCCCTTGACCAGCCATCGCCACCTTGAGCATCAGCAGCCCTCTGCGATTCTGGTAAGCCCCTTCTCCCTCTCCCGCGCGACCTAGAATGTCAGCTCCGCCACTGACAGACGCGCCGCCGCCTGTCGCCGCCGAGCGGCACCGCCACTAGATGGTCAGGCTGCTCAGGAACGTTGGATCAAGATCGTGCGGATAGGATAGAACGCGAGCGAAGCGGTAAGATTAGATCTGAGCCGCGCGATTAAGTTAGATCTAGCGGCTCAGAAGCGTGATCCGACGCGAAACGGTACGCGCCAATCAGAGCATGACGCGTGGCTAGGGTTTAGGTTTAAAACAGAATTTGAATCAGATTATTGTTCAAATTTGTTTTGATTGTAACTTTTGATTCCCACGTTAGATTTTGACAAATTTTATACCGTTGGAATCAGGAGAGCAAGCTCTTTCAAAATATGCAATGTGTTTAATGTTTAGCTTCTGTTAAAAAGGTTTTATTTGCAGAAGTTTGTGTAGGACTAATTTGAGTATTTGAAATGTTTAGGATTTGTTTTAGGGTATATATATTGGTTGATTGGCAAGTTTTTATCTTGTTAGTGAATCAGTACCTTGCACTTGCTTAGTTGAGTTTTGAAAATCATCACATAGTATTTTGCATGCATGCATATATTTTTGTTTGTTTGTATATGTTTTGTGTGTAATTTGTTGCTACCATTCTTTGTGTAGACTTTGGTGCTAGTGATTGTGATTGTGAAGAGTGCTACTCTCCCAACTACCAAGGCAAGTGGTACTTCAGGAATAATTATATCCCTATATTTTATACTAAGCATTAGAAATATTTTGCTAAGTCTTGCATGATATTATTTTGCCTATATGCCATGTTGGGAAATCCTAAGTAGTTGTAGAATTGCTAGGAAATTTCTAAGTTAAGTTACTATCTATGCCATGCTTAGCCTAGCTAGTAGCAAACAAGGGTTGGTGAAATATACATGCTATGATGAAAATATTTCTAAGTCTTTGGACTTGTTTTGCTTAATAAAACAACTAAGTCAATGAGTCACCTGGGTGGAAAGGGACTTGATTGGTGGTTTTGGTTGAGTGGTTACACAAGGCCCATGGCTATGGTTTACCTTGTGTATCTCACTTGTGGTAAGCCACCCAGGAACAAAGAGATTTTAGAGGCCAAGTGTTAAGAAGCTTCTAGTGCAGCCACTTGGAAATATGGGCTCTGCCTGGATCACATAAGATGCTAGAACTTAGCCATTTGGACAGTTGGTGGTAGTGGGAATGATAGGTTGGAGCGCGTCCATTTGGTCTAAGGGAAGGCTTCTGAAAGGTCCTGTCTTGGTGAAACCAAGTCTGGTGGGGAAAGTGCACAACCTCTGCAGATGGAAAAATCTAAGTACTTAGCCAAGTCCATGGCAATGGACAGCTTGAGCATCAAGGCATGGAAGCTATCAAGAATCTCATCATCCCAATTTCTAAGTAAAAATTTATGGGTGAACCAGGGTGAAGGACCTCAATGTCTATTGGTGGTTCCTTGGGAAAAGTTTTGACAAAGAAAAACTTAGTGATTTCAACTAATAGGAAAAACCTATTTTGAGCAAAGCAAGCCAAGCTACACTTAGCCAAATTTGCATATAGTATCTAGACCACTTAAAATATACTAAGGTATCACTTGCCAATACTATTCCAAAGTAATTACCCACTGTGGCTGTAACTTGTGATGTTGCAGGTTACTCTGATAAGGATTAGGTGTCATGAGTCTACACTCAACATGTTTGCCTGTGGCACATGAAGATGAAGACTTATATTTATTTACTTATTCAAACTCTTGTATTAGGCCTGTGGCCTTGAGTTGTAAAGACTATGTTTATCTCTGGAATGGATGTAATAAATGACCTTTGTATCTGTGTACTTCATCTTAAACTGTGGATGCTAGCAATGATCCAGGGACTAGCATTGCAATCACAGGGATCCTTTTCCTTTATAAAGGAGGGATCTTACAATTTTGGTTTGAAATCTCTATTATATGATTGATCTTGTTGATCAGTATTGGCATCACTTTGGGAGCATCAAGTAAATTTAAATTGGTTTTGGAAAACCGAGCTCTAGTCAGCAGCAACACTTTTTGAGGTTTGAGAGGAAAAGAGAAAAAGCTTACATGTATTTTTTATCACTTATTTTCTTTCTTGTTGGCTCATAAGCTTAGTATTCTTTATTTAAGATCTTTTGTGTCTTCAAGGAAGATTGCATGTTTGGATTTATCACTTGTAGGTTTGCTTGTTTCCTTCAACTCTTTTGCTTGCTACCCAGCCTTGCGAGCCAAAAACCTGTTTTGAGAAGGCATACTTCTCATGTTTCCAATCCCTTTGAACCAAAACCCGTGCCATTTGTGTCCACTATATCTACCTATTAGCATTTGCTATTCCAAGCAAATTCTCAAGCTTCATCTATCTTTCGAATTAAAAAGTGTTTTGTTTTGTGAAAACTAGTTAGTAAAGCTCTCACAAACTTGATGGCACACCTTATTTTTCTTGCCTCTAATAGACTTGAACCATTGTGTCATCGAAGTTGTATATGCTTGCATCTATACGTTGGGATTACCAGACCCGTACTGTCACGTGGAACGCTTTCAACATTGCACCTGTATGTTGTACACAGTTGATGTCGTGCTCTTTTGTTTGCGGATGTCGATGGTGTGAAATAAAGAGGGAACTTGTAAGTCCATGGAGGGATGTATGTGTGTTAGAGAAACTCCTGGGCCGCTAGCCTAAGCCATGCCTAATCATGGTGGAAACTTGCAGCATCACCATAATGAGCATTCTATGAAGCATCCTCAATAAAAAGCTATGCATATAATAAATAAAAAGATGGCTGAGATGCTCATTGTCTGCTTGCCTTGTGATTTTGGTTATGGGATAGCTCCTGTACCATGTGCAAGGGGTACCCCGTTGGTGGTTCTTTATGATACACATGTACTTACAATGACAAGAACTTACCGGTGACCAAAGTTGAGTAGCATGAGGTGTGGCCCTCGTACTCAAGGGACATGAGATTGCCAACTTATATTTCGTCAAGCATATACTCTATCCTTGTTCACTTTAACCTTAATCATCTCAAGATGCCTATGATAGGGGCAATGAGGGCTCAAAGCTAGTAAGTACCATAATCTTTTGGAAGCTCTTTATGACTTGTTATCCCTGTTTACCTCTATGAAGGGACCTTTCTCCTATTTTATAAGTTGAGTCAGTAAACCTACTTCCTCTCTATCTCTAGCAAGCATTTGAGTTGTTGTGTTTCAAGCATTCATATGGTGATTTATTCAATCATGTTCTTTATCTTCCTTGTTTGCACAAAACTCTTATCTATTGAGTATTACTTTGAAAGCCTTCATTGTGAAAAACCTTTTTGAGCAAAGAGTGCTCCTGTTTGCCAGCTGTTCTCTGACCAAGAACAAAGTTTGCCAATTCCAATTATGATTTATATTTATGCATATCTATTGTGACCCATGTACTTGGTGCAAGCTAAGTTATACAATGGTGAGTTGTTTTCTTCTATGAGTTGTGTAATGGTAAGTGTGATACTTCTTGTCCGTATTCTTTTATCTACACTTCACTCCATTGAGCTCAGTTTTTGCTTAGGGACAAGCGAAGGTCTAAGCTTGGGGGAGTTGATACGTCCAATTTGCATCACCATTCTATATCATAATTTGCCTCTATTCATTGATATATGTCTTATTATGAGGTATTACTTATGTCTTTTCATCTGTTTTTGCATGTTGGATGATTCTTGGAGGATGAACTGCCGGAGTCTGGATTCTGATGGAAAAGAGGTGTTTTGATGCAATTTTGCGAAGATTAGAAAAATATTGGAAAATTATATTTTCCCAAAAGACGAAGGGATCCAGAAGGGGAGGCGTAGCTGGGCCACAGGGGGCCCACATCCCCCAAGGCGTGGATCCCCCCTAGGCCGCGCCTAGGGCAGGTGTGGCCCACCTGGCCGGCCTCCGACTCCGCCCTCTCGCCTATATCATCCTCTCGGAACCCTAATACTAGGGGAGCGACCACAGAAAGATTTCTGCCGCCTCTGCGGGGCGGAAAACACCGAGAGTGAAAGAGCTCTCCGGCAGACAAATATCTGCTGGGGAAATTCCTTCCCGGAGAGGGAAGATCATCGCCATTAACACCATCGTCAAGCTAGGCTTCATCGAGATCATCATCATCCACACCATCATCTCCACCAGCACCATCATCACCACTCCATCCCGCTGTAACAATCGTGTTGAATACTTGCTTAGTTCATTAGGGGAAACTTTCCCGATGTTGATTACTATTGTAGTTCATGCTTATGAGTGGAACCATTGGATTATTGTTTATGTTCAGATTGTTATTCATCACCATATCATCCTTGATCTTGATCCATATAATATCTTGTGAGTAGTTCGTCTTGTTCTTGAGGACATGGGAGAAGTCATGTTATTAGTAGTGGATTTGTGTTGAGTTATTATTCAATGGTTTATTATTTAAATTGTGGTGATATTCTTCTAGTGGTTTCATGTGAACGTCGACTACATGATACTTCACCATTTATGGGCCTAGGGGGATGCATTGTGTATTTGGCTACTAATTGTGGGGTTGCCGGAGTGACAGAACCCTGAACCCCCGTTAGGACACCTTTGCACAAGGGAGCATAAGATCTCAGAGTTTAAGGATGTGGTTAGATTTATATCTTAATTACTTTCCTCTAGTGGCAGATGCTTGCAGGGGGTTTAATCATGTAACATCCCAGCATTAGAGCTTAGAAATAGGCTGAACACAGGTGTGTGCATTGCATTCATGCATCAGAAAATCCAGGGAATTTTCGCACAAAACTAAAGAAGATATAGAAGGATCGGGATCTCTCTTGTTCTAATGGAAACATCAGGACAAGTGCGATGGATTTCAACATGACCTCTATTTTACTTTTGTATCTTAGGGGAAGACAACTCAAATTTGAATATTTAATGGATAGATTTGAATAATAAAAGAAATTTGAAATAAAATAAGAATTGGAAATTTAATTATAATAAAAGATAAGAGGTGAATTATTAATTATGAATAAGATGCAATACACACAATTATTCGAATTAAAAAAATTAAAACACAAAGAGATAAGTATTTCTCTTGCCTTGGAGAAATGGAGTTTAGTTCATCATAGATGGGTGTTAGGAATTTGGACATGACCTTTGTTGACTTTCTAATTTTGGGGAAACGAATTTGCATTCAAGACTTCAAATATGAGATCATACAATTCAAATATAATTTGGATTTAAATTTAAATCTTAAACTATTACAGGATATTACATAAACATAATACAATTTGGTATAAGTAATATAATCTTTATTACATAAATAAGAATTTAAGAAATTACAAGTTACAAATAATAAAGGTCAATTACAATAAGAGAATATATTAATATAATGTTTAATAGGAAAAGGTAAATCTTCATTACTTTAATACAAATAGTACAAGGTTCTTACAAGTAAATAAAATTACAAATGAATAAAGGAAAAGATTCCTAAATCTACTCTTGATCCTTTATCTGTATCTTTTCCTGACTCTTGATCCCTGTAAAACAACACAAAGGATAAAAGAAAAACAAAAGAAAGAAAAATAAGGAAAAAAGGGGGTTAGTTTGGTTTATTGCTCTCAGATATCAACAGTGTAGTGCACTGTTTTGTCTCCTCATTGAGCTGAATTGTTCTTAGAAGGGGCAAGTTAAACCAAATAAGATAGAATCCGTTCTCATCATATTAAACATCAGAGCACCATCATTGGCCAGGGATAATTTTACCAAAGTCAAATAAGAGGGCAATTGGTAAAACATCAGATTCTCACTTGATCTGATCCATCGGGGGTGAGACAAGCACCCAAGCATCTCACACATCTGCATGATGTTGTGATGTCAAGCACAGGGGCATCACAAGGAGTACAAAGGTAAGAACACAGCCGCAACTAGCAAACCTTACCATCCAACATCCAAACAGCCCACATCCACAAACCCAGAACACTTGGTTCAACACTAAAGCTTCCATCAGCACCCTGGTTGCTTGGGAAAGCCATCCAGGAGCAGATCAAGATCAAGCCAGGAGCTGGGAGGAGCTGACCAAGCAACATGATCACCAAAGGAGAAATTGGTAATCATGGTGGCAAAAGAGGAGGAGGCAAGAAGTACTAGTAGCAGATGATTCAACTCATCCTCACAATAATAACAGTGAGTAAGCATCATGTCCAACTTTAACATCTGTTCTTACCAAAGTAATCCATACAGACACAAATGGTGCTTTTTTTGTAAAGGGGCGTACTCTCAGTGTTGCATATAAATGATATGCACAATTCATCATAGAGTAGATTTTGTCAAGACAAACAATAACTGTCCTTGTTATCTACTTGTGCCTCAGTCTTTGCATCTTAGGCAAAGCCAAGTAATGAAGGGAGATTTTTGTCTTAACCTATGCTTCAGACCAGCATCACAAGCAATCAGGTTAAACAATTTTGTTTAGTCTTACAAGCAAGAGAAGCCAATAGAACAGGGTATCCAGCAACATATTCATGACCTACTATTGTGCACTCTCCAAGGTTGAAGGCACAACAGTAGCAGCCAAAAACAACTAAAGTCACTAGAGTAATCCCTACACATTAGCTAGCTCACAAAGCTATCCAAACCCAACAAATTCTATCATTTTCCCATTTCAGTAAACTAGGAATCATTTTTGAATATGTAATTAATAACATTACTGAACCATAGGTTCAGTTTAGCATGCACCTTTCATATATAAATTCAACATTGAGCCAAGTACATCATTCATAATCTACCACTAGAAAATTAGATCAAATCATCTCCCTCACATTTTAGGGATCATTTTTACAAGTTGCTTATGGACTTACATCCATAAGGAGAGTAAGATCTGTTGGATAGAAAATATCCTCAGAGACACACTCAGATGGATTGTTTAACATGGATAACTTAAGAAGGGCCTAACAACATGTTTTCCATCTGTGGACAAGGTCTCAGATCATACATCATTGACCTAAGCTACTGTTCACTAGTTTAGAACTAGGTGGCAGCAGATTCTTTAATGAACTACTACAGGGCACATTCCATAAAATGGTAGCACCTCTGTAGCAGTTTCATTCCTTTTTAACCATTTCTCAAATCAGAAGTACAAGTATAAGAAACTACACAAAGTTATTCTAATCATCTTCCTAAGTCACATCAGCTAGGAATCATTCAACTAATCACATATGCAAGCCATTCCTGAATAAACCAGGCCACTAGACTGAACAATAGCCAGTAAGCAAATGTTCATAAGCTAGTAATCTTACTGAAGCATATTGATCATATACAAGATCAAAGACCATGTATCAAGAATAATACCCATACTCACTAATCTTAACTTAATCGAACCACAGGTCACAAGTAATCTCGTCAAGCAAATAAAACCTGGTTACAGAGATGTAACCTTGACAGGGGGTAATCATAGCAAGCATGCTTGACATGGCAAGGTAGATGGGGAATAGAGAGAAATGCAGTAGGGGAACCACACTTACCCGATGTCCTCGCAAAAAGATAGAAGAGGAAGCAGAGGAGTGGTCAGCGATGATGAAGGGGCGGCATCACGGGGAGCACCCCCGGTGGGGCGCTGCAACCCGCACTTGCAGCTCATCAGGAGCAGCCTGTGGAGAAGGGGTGAAGATCGTGATCAACCCCGCATGGTGTCAACAAAGCACCAAGGCGACTGAACCCTAACCCTAGCCTCGGGCGAGGGTCAGCGCGGCTGGGAGAAGACCCTAGAGGGGAATCAGCTTGGACAGGATCGAGCGACGGCGTCGACTCAGTAGTCTTGCACCGCGGCATGGCCACGACGGTGGAGTCTACGAATTGAAAGCGATGCTAAAGCGGCCATGGCGACACCGGTAGCGATATAGAGAGAGATAAGGTCGAGCGTAGGGAAGAGGGGGTACTAGGCCGCAAGGTCGGTCCAGTGGCAACTGGATGGGTTTGACCCTAAGCCAGTTGGGCCAGTTGGGTCCAAATGGGCCCATTGGTAAGTCTGGCCCAATTCCAAAGTAAAAATAAGAAAATATTTATCAAATCACTAAATGACCAAACTACCCCTCAACATAATTTATACCCTAGAAAAATATAGAAAAATTCAAAAAATACATATGATATATCAAAATGACCACAAAAATAATATCTACCTAATAAAAATATAATTTTAAGTGTTTAAAGTAAATTTAAAGTAAAATAATTATTAACACCATTAAATCATAAATAAAATTTCATAAAATAAAACAAAAACCCTAAAAATAAATAAAAATCGTTTTTGTGTATCAAAATAACTCTATTATTTTATAAAAATACTAACTTAGAGTTTTACAAATAAAACAGAAAGCAAATATTTAAAGACACTTAATTTTTTATGAATTTTATAAAAATAAAGATTATACTTAAAAATAAATAAAATTCATTTTTAAGGTCTTGAATAACTATATTACACTAGAAAAATATTAAATATATTATTAGAAAAGTCTTTAATATTTTAAATAATAAATCCTTACATAATACCTATTTTGTGAATTCTTTAAAAATAATTGTTAAGTAAGAAATAATCACAATTCTTATAAAACCTTGAGCAATTAGTGTCTTTGTACTAAATTCCAAACCCATAACTTAAATTCATAATCAAATTTAACTATAACTTTTAACTTTAAAATATTCTTTTTAAAATCTTATTAAGAATCCTTTTAAATCAACATTGGGTATCACCCAGTAATATAATATGGTGAATAAGCATTATATCTTAACCAATATTAACATAACTTTAAATTCTAACAAATTACTAAGATCATCTAATTATGCTCACATTAAATAAATACCAATTACTTTCTAAATAAGCAAAACAAATTTAATCTAAATCATTCACTTAAATGTAAAGTGAACAATTCCACACCTTAGTTGTACCTATCATAAATCTAAAACTTGGGAATAATTAAAAATATATTACATCTTAAGTTTACTTAACCTTTTAAAGTTAACTTTAGTCTCAAAAGCTTATAAACATCATGTATAATAAACTACTTATGTTTTTATAGTTAACTTTGGTCTATTTAAATTAAGACATAAATCATCTCAAGTCCAAACTAATAAATCAAACACCAAAAGACAGTGATCATGTCCTATTAACAATAAAGATTGTTTAAACCTTAGAAAGGAAATCTTTTGTTCAATTGTTATTCTTTTTGCCACTTCAAACAAAATTCTTATAGTAAGTTCCTCAGTTATTCACAACTCAAACCCAAGGATGTTTATCATAGTCACCACATGACAATTAACCATAATCACCTCATTTTATACTTTATTTACATATTTGGGATTGTTAACACTTAGGTTCCTTATAGGGATCATTACTTATAAAGTAAAATTTGAAGAAAAACCAACTCTTAAAAGAATCACTTGAATCACTTCACTCAAAGTATTGGGGATTCTATTTGGGAGTTTTACAAAAATGCATAGCATTACTTATGCATAACTTCATATTGCTTCTTTAAACATTAGTCCTTACCGGACCAATGATGCAGATTTCAGATATTGGATCTTATGTTGTCTTGAAGACCGTGAGTGCATAATCTTGCAATCACAAAAGGCAAGTTCACACTTGATCATGCCCTTTGTTTATTTTCTGTAAAGTATTTTACAAATCCAGTGTTTTTATCACCTGCATTTGAAAAAGGTCCAAAAACACTATTTTCATAATAATGTGATTATAGGTTATTTACCATGAGGTAATAACCTACTATGAAAGTTCCAGTGGTAAAGTAACATATTATCTAGGACTTAACAACCAATGTCGCCAGTGATTCTTGCGATGTATATCACGCGTTAACCATGAGATTTTGAATGGGACAGAGAAGTCAGCTGTATCTTCTTCCTCTCGCATGAAGACGGATGTGTAGGTCGTGGCTGTTATCACTCGTAGTGTGCATATTAATTGGTAATTCGTAGAGGATATGCAGCATATGGGTGGGAAACCTCATCGTCCCATGATAGTTCTGGCATCTAACGGTTTGTACAAACCATTGCCGTAATTCAATATGTGGGCATGGTGTACACCAAGGAGGCATCTTGAGGGTCGAAGGGGCAGTGATTGGCTTGGATCTTAGACTGGGCCCCATACCAAGGAAGTATGGACAAGGTCATGACTTGGTTGTGCAACAAGGCTAAGGTCTCTCATGGGTAAAGTAACGCACCTCTGTAGAGTGTAAGAATTGTAACTTGTTACTCTCTATTCCGGGAAGGAGCTGTGAACGCGGCGGGAAAGGAACCCCATGAAGGTTCTGGTAAACCCGTGAAGGTTGACGGACATAGATTTTCAGAATAAAAGCAACCTTTAAAGAAATGTTTATGAAAACTTGCATTGCCTACGACCTACGGTCTGTGGCTATAGATATAGTGCATCAAACACTCTTTTTCTAGTGAACTTGCTGAGTATGCTCGTACTCAAAGTATCTTCTTAACCCTTGCTAGATTCTGAAGCCATTAAGACAACGTCTACATCAAGTTATGCTCCAGGACTTATCATGCCAGCTTAAGCACTTCAATGAAGACAAGGAAGACCACATATACCTCAACTCAAGTGAAGACGAAGATACTGATTAGATAGGAGTACATTCTATAACAAAAGAACCTATTTCTGTAGTGCGTTGCAATAGCAGCAATGCCAACCTCTTAGCCAGAATACTAGACTTAATAGTATAATTGTGCTTGCGTTATTTATTTTTGATTCTTCTCCGTAAGAAGTTCTTTCTCTCTCTTTAACCTAGAGTGTTCTCTGGATCTTATGTAAAGAGTGAGTTGTAACCTTTATCCATGTATTGGACCTGCTGTGTTTCTGTTGTGCCATTCTGAGGGATGTAATACTAGTGAACGGTGTTTCATTGGGTGTTATGTCAACGACTATAGTATACTACATCATGCAGTGGTATGTTGGGTCACCGCAAATCACAAGTATGTATTAGTCCAAGTAAGATCAGTACATTAGCAGAGGTTCACCCACACAACACTTACAACACCAAAGAATAGTACTCAGCTATTTGAAGCGAAAGCACTTGACAGAATTCTCACGTGTCCTCGAGAACGTTTAGTCCTTATAAGTATTTCCACCGGCTTGTCCTTTGCTACGAAAGGATTGGGCCACTTGTTGTGTTTGCTCGTTGTCTTTATTACTTGCACCTTGTTTTGTTGCTTTATCAGAAAACCCCTAAAAATCCGTTTGCTAAGTATTTACAGAGATTTCCTGCTCCATACCACTAGTCAACACCTTCTGCTCCTCGTTGCGATTGACACACCTATTTATCGGAAGTACTACGATACACCCACTATACTTGTGGGTCACCAGTTATCATCCGAACCCCCTCTAGTATTAAGTTGCAAGCAATAGACAACTGCTTTAAGCAAAGTGCGTAAGGTAAACAGTCCACTTGTTCCATTAACAAGAGATCATTGTTTTCTCCGTAGTAGCAACAGCACATCTACAACCTTAGATATTTATGTCACTTCCCTTAGATTAAATAGAGGCATGAACCCACTATCGAGCATGAATACCCCCTCTTGGAGTCACTAGCAACTACTTGGCCAAGATAGCTACTAACAACGGAGAGCATGCAAGATCACAAACAATACAGACATGATAGAATCAATAATACAAAACCATTAATCAATCTGACATAGTAATCTCAATATCCATCACATCCCTGCAAACACAACATGTATGATTACAAATAGATGAGATCTTGATCATGAACGGAGCTCACAAGATCGAGACATGAAAGCACAAAGGAGGAGATACAACTATCTAGCTACTACATGGACCCGTATTCTAAGGTGGAACTACTCGCGCTTCATACCGGAGGCTGGCATGATGAAGAAGAAGGCCTCCGGGATGATCTCCCCTCCAACAGGGTGCTGGGAAGAGCTCCAGACCCCCTCGATCTAGGGACGATGGTGGCAGCGGCTACAGACGGTTTCGTGGAATATTGATCGGGTACTTAGGGTTTAGGCGTCGAGGGCTTCTTATAGGCGAAGAGGCAAGGCAGGAGGGCGGCCAGGGGGCCCACACCCTGCCCAGGTGCGACCTAGGTTGGGCCCGTGCCTAGGGGGTGCGGCCGCCCTGTGGCTCCCCTCCGTCTCTCCTCTGGACTCCGTGTTCTCCTCGGTGAAATATTAACTTTGGCTTTTGTCCCGTCCAATTCCGAGAATATTTCCTTACTAGCTTTTCTGGAACCAAAAACAGAAGAAAACAGGCAACTGGCACTGCAGCATCTTGTTAATAGGTTACTACCAGGAAACATATAAAAACACCTCAAAGTGTAGACAAAGCAAACTAAAGTAGATACTAAACAAGCATGGAACATAAAAAATTATAGATACGTTTCTCACGTATCAACAAGCATAAAGGTAAAACCCTACAAATCATTTTAATCTAAACCTTTTGAAAGGTTCAGATTACGCTTAAACTTATGTACCTGCTTGACTGAAAGTGCTTTAGTGAAGCCATCTATAACTTGATCCTTTCTTGATATAAACTTGATGCTCAACAAATTATCAACAACTCTTTCTCTCACAAAGTGAAAATTTATCTCAATATGTTTAGTACATGCATGAAACACATGATTGGCAGACAAATAGGTGGCTCCTAAATTGTCACACCACAGACCTGGTTTCTCTTTCAGTTTTTATTCCAAGTTCACCAAGAACACTACTAGAAAAACGCCTATTCGTGGCGCACCTGAAAAGGCCTTCCGTGGCGCACTAGCGCCACGGCTCAAGCCACTGGCTATCTCGTAGCCGTGGCGCACTACATGGTGCGCCACGGTTATATCGAGATAGGTGTGGCGCACTACCAGTGGGCCACGGGTAGGGGTACTGGTGCGCCACGGATGTTTTTTTCAAAAATAAAAAAAATGCAAAAAACACCCTCATTTTGAATTGCAAAAGCAATCGGGTCCAGAAATCGCTGCCGTCACGTCGCCTCGCCGGAGCAGTGGCCGTGGCCACGACCTACCACCGCAGGGATGTGCGGGAGGCCGTGGCCGTGCTAGTCCTCGTCGGCGTCGAGGCAGTAGGAGGAGGTGTGGTCGGAGGAGACAGCCGGAGGTGCGTCGGAGGTGGACGGAGGTACGGTCGGAGGAGGTGGTGGCGGCGACGGCGGCTGGAGGACGTGTGGTCGGAGGAGGCGACCGACTTCAAGGAGCTGGTTACCCGTGGTCGCCCTTGGTGAGGAGGCCGAAGTGAGGAGAAGGAGAAGAGGGAGGAAGAGAAGAGGAAGAGAAGAAGAGATGGAGGAAGGAAGAGAAGAGGAAGAAAGAAGAGAGGGAGGAAGGAAGAGAAGAGGAAGGAAGATAAGAAGAGAGGGAGGAAGAGAAGAGGAAGAGAAGAACAGAGGGAGGAAGGAAGACATCGAAGAGGAAGGAAGAGAGGGAGAGAGGGAGGTAGGTGGGCGGGGTGGTGATTCGAATTTCGAATCTCGCCCAACTTACTCGTGGCGCACTAGGTGGTGGTGCGCTACGGGTAAGTTGCCTCAATTTTTTTTCTGCAGCAAAAAATCTTGTTTTTGCCATAACTTTTTACTCTTTTCGAATTTTGAGATTCTAAAAAATCACTAAACGACCTAAAGGGGTTGCAAGCGGATCTGGAATCTCGTTCTGGTCATTTTGGTATATTATTCGTTTTTTTTCGACATCGTATGCAAAAGTTACGGCCTTTTTACCGTGGCATGACTTTTTTTTGCAAATAAAGTCGAAACTCATGTTTGTTAATTTTACTAGAAGCTATACCACATTACCTACCTAAATATGAAAGGATTTAATTTTTTGAAGTGTTTATCATTTTCTTTTATTTTTTGCAAAGTCTAAAAAGGCGATCCACGGGGGGGAGGGGGTGGAGTTGGTGCAGGATAGTTAGGCGTAGGGCACTAGGGCAAGGTGTCCTACTACTAAGTTTATACATCCGTGGCGCACATGGCATAGTGCGCCACGGATGTGTCTGGCCGTTCACGTGAGAGGGGCATGCGCTTAGGAGTAGCGCACCCCCTCCATGTGCGCCACAGTTGACACTAACAACCGTAGCGCACCTACCCTATGTGCGCTACGGATGTTTGGCGTGCGGCCAACAGGGCCCTGGCCCACACATATCTGTGGCGCACTATGGTCATGTGCGCCACGCTTACGGCAGTTAGCCGTAGGGCACCTGTGGGCAGTGCGCCACGCCTATTTTACCCGTGGGGCACCACTAGCACGTGCGCCACGGATGTGTGGATTATCTATAGTCGTTTTCCTAGTAGTGGAAGATGTTTAACCCAAATTAGCTCAGTTGTAGCATTTGCCAAAGCTTTGTATTATGCTTCAGTAGTGGATCTAAGAACTGTAGCCTGCTTTCTTACACTCCACGATACCAAGTTCGGTCCAATGAATATAACAAAGCCACCTGTTTACCATCTATCATCAAGAGAGCCTGCCTAATCTGTATCTGAAAAGGCACTGACAAGTGTAGAGGATGACTTTGTAAATGTGATGCCAATTCCTACTGTTTCCTTTACATATCTAAGGATACGTTTAGCTGTTGTCCAATGTTCTGTAGTTGGAGCATGAAGATACTGACAAACCTTATTAACTGAATAGGCTAGATCTGTTCATGTCAACGTCAAGTACTATAATGCTCCAACAATGCTTCTATACTGCATGCTATCCTCTGACCCAGAGGTGTTCCACCAGTGAGATTCAGTGGTTCTAAAGGCGAGAATGGAGTTGGTGTTGACTTGCAGTTTTTCATACCAACTCTATCAAGTAACTCTGTTGCATATTTTTCCTGTGTCAAAAGAAGACCATTATGTATCTTTTTAACCTCAGTGCCAAGGAAGAAATGTAAGTCACTCAAATTCTTGATGGCAAAGTGCACATTAAGATCTCGAAGTAGAGCAGAAATGGTATGATCAGATGAACTTGTTACTATAATATCATCAACATAAATTAGCACAAACACAGTGATACATGACTTGTTGTATATAAACAATGAAGTGTCAGCCTTTTAAGGTGTGAACCCAATATCACATAATTTAGAGCTCAACCTAGCAAACCAGGCTCGAGGTGCTTGCTTCAATCCATACAAGGATTTTTCTAGTTTGCAAATATAATGCGGAGCATGAGGATTTTCAAAACCTGGGGGTTGTATCATGTATACTTAGGGTGTGTTTGGTTTAACTGTAGATTCCTGAAAATCAGCTGTGGGAAATCAGCTGTAAAAAATCAGCTGTGAGCTGACAACTGTGGGAAATCTAGAAGTTGTTTGGTTGGAACAACTACCAACGGTGGATTTGATGAAAAATGTCTCTAAGCTTCAACGAAGGAGAAAAGAAAGAGTTTGAACCGTCCACTTTTCGCTTATCGATTTCACTTATCGGTGGCACTACGTGTAATTCTCTTTAACTCCATCTGACGCAACGTGCTGGAATCTGGGGGTAGGGGTGCTTTCAGTTTACACGGCAAGAATCAGCTCCGGCTTACAAACCCGTTTGGTATAGATTCTAGAATTTTCAATGTGAATCTGGCAGAAAATCTCAACCAAACACAACCTTACTTTTCTAGAACACTATGGAGAAACGTGTTCTTGACATTTAGATGCCGCATACTCCAACCTCGAGAAACAACAAGAGCCAAAACAGTTCTGATAGTAGCAATTTTAACTACATGACTAAAAGTCTCCTCATAATAAATACCATACCTTTGCATAAAACCCTTTGCAACTAGACGTGTCTTGTATTATCAATTGTGGCATCTGCCATTTTTTTATGCGATGCACCCATTTCTAATCAATCAATTTTTTGTTTGAGCTTGGAGGAACTAGATGCCAAGTTTTATTGTCAAGCAAAGCAGTATACTCCTCCGTTGCTTTGTGCCAATTGTTGTCACCAAGAGCCTCTGTCAAGTCACATGGTTCTCCTGCAGAAGCCAGCATACCATATCGAACAGTTCCATTAGTATATTTCTTTGGATTTCGTATACCTTTTTGAATACGTGTTTGTATGTGGGATGCTGGATGTTGTACTGATGGATAGGGATGTAAATGGATCGGATATTGCTATTACCGTATCCTTTACCATATTTTTTTGACGAATTCGGATCGGAGCGGATAATACCCGGATACGGATTCAAATGCGGATTATATCGGATTGCGGATACGGAGCGGATTTGGAGCGGACTCGGATCGTAAGAGGATAATTGAACAAATACACATAGAAAAATAAAAATTTATTTAGTTTATACAAAAGAAATGAAAAGAAAGCGTGCAACACTAGATAGCAGTAGTATAAAATTGCAAGATTAATAATAATATAGTATAACGTGCATATATAGCATGCATAGCTAGTCGATACACTGATTACATTGTCTAAAAATTGGAGTTGTGCTAAATTTATCGGATTATCCTATATGAGTAACTCGGATAATCCGCATAAAATATCGGATTATCCTTATCCGTCGGATACCATCAATACCATATCCGCTACCATATTTGTCGGATATCCGCTCAATAATCCACATCCGCATCCATATCCGTCGGATATCTAAAAATGCATACCATATCCTCAAAAACGGATGCAAATGCGGATTCAAAGCAGAAGTTATCCGTACCATTTACATCCTTACTGGTGGAGGTGATGGTGCAGAGTCTTTAGAAACCGGCGTAGAAGATCCGGCCACACTGGAGTCAACAGGTGTAGCCGACACAGAGGATCCGGTCGCACTAGGTGACGAAGCTCTAGGTGATAGCGACCCGCGGTCGGTATCCTGACGCGGGCCCGATCTAGTGGGGGGCGAACACGTGGTTGGCGACGCGTCTGTGTGCACGGGAGAGCCACGTGCCTCCTGCCACGTGTCGTGGGCACGGCGCGTTGGCAACTCGGGAGAATCTTCCTCGAGAGGAGAGGAGGCAGGATCCGCCTCGGGATCGGGCGGAGTAGGGGAATATTCCCCCTCGTCCTCCGCATCCGTGTCATTGTTTTCAGCTGCACTTTCTTCTAAATTTAAGCTGTTTGTAGCTCCATTTTCACCTGGATTTTCTTCCGGGACTTCTCCATCCTGCAGCACATTAGTAGGAGGCACAATAGGCATAATAGGATCATCAACATTTTGCACACCCCCTTGTGAATAAGATGTGCAGGATGGAAGAAGCAAAATTTCATGGTTTAGTCGGGCACCGACATTAGAATGAAGGTTAGCGAAAGGGAAAACATTTTCATCAAACACAACATCACGCGAGATATATACAAGGTCTATGGAGACATCCAGACATTTAACACCTTTGTGAAGGGGACTATACCCAAGAAAAACACATCGTTGAGAGCGAAAAGAGAGTTTGCGCTTGTTATAGGGGCGAAGATTTGGCCAACAGGCACAACCAAAGGTTCAGAGAGCATCATAGTTAGGTGGCAAATGAAGAAGGTGCTCAGTTGGTGTCTCAAAGTTGAGAACTTTGCTAGGGATAATATTGATAATGAACGTGGTAGTGAGAAAAGCTTCATCCCAAAATTTAAGAGACATGGATGCATTGGCAAGTAAAGCAAGACCAACTTCAATGTTGTGACAATGTTTCTTTTCAACAGAACCATTTTGCTCATGAGCATGTGGATAGGATACATGGTGTGTAATGCCAACTTTCTTAAAGAAGCCATTTAATTTCTCATACTCACCTCCCCAATTAGTTTGCATCGTAATAATCTGTCTATCAAATTTGCATTCAACATATTGCTGAAAATTAAGGAAAACTTGATAAACATTAGAATAATTTTTAAGCAAATATATCCAAGTAATTTTGCTAAAATCATCGATAAAGCTTACATAGTATGCATGTTTTTCCACAGAAAGAGGAGCAGGCCCCCCTACATCAGAGAATGCTTGCTCAAGAGGAGCAGTGGAAACACTAGTTGATATGGGCTATGGAAACTGGTGGCTCTTACCTAGATGGTAAGAGTCACAAACATATGGAGTACTTTCTGGAGTGTGAGCTATATTTTCTTTCCTAAGAACTTATTGAACCACAAATGAAGATGGATGTCCTAAACGGCAATGCCATGTAGAGGAAGATGGCTTTATTGCAATGTAGGCAAGCTTGGAGGTCTCACTGAACATAGGCATCAAGGGATAGAGAACATCATAGCAAGGGCCCCTAAATAGAACTCTTTTGGTTCCATGATCCTTGATTAAAAAGAAGAAATAATGAAACTCAATAAATACATGATTATCAAGGGCAAATCTATGGATATAGAGAATATTTTTTGATGCACTAGGGACATGAAGAATATTTTTTAGATCAAAGGAACCATGAGGGGTATGCAAATCTGATTTACCAATGTGACTAATGGTCATACATGTGCCTTCAATAGTGTGGATGCGATCACGACCAGTGTACCTCTCATGCATGGTGAGCTTGTTCAGCTCGCTGGTGAGATGATGTGTGGAGCCGGTGTCAGGTACTGATGGCGGCTCATATCACTATAGAGCTTTGTTGGGAAACCCCAAGAGGAAGGTATGATGAGCACAACAGCAAGTCTTCCCTCAGAAAGAAACCAAGGTTATCGAACCAGTAGGAGGAAGGAAACAACTCAACAGTGTTGCTAGCAACTTGGAAACCTGCACAACACAAACTCATGACTTTGCCCCAACGAACAATGAGGTTGTCAATCTCACCGGTTTGCTGAAAACAAAGGATTAAATGTATGGTGTGGAAGGCAATGGTGGCTTGCAAAAAGTAAACAGTAACAGTGGAAGATGTATCAATGGTAAAGATTGGACCGGGGTCCACAGTTCACTAGAGGTATTCTCCTGAAGATAAACACCATAACATGCTGGGTAAACGAATTACAGCGGGGCAATTGACAGGATAGAGCAAGGAATAACAATGCAATATTAGACATTCATGATCCTATGCGATTTGATTGGGCATCACAACAATATACATAGACCGCCATCCAGCTGCATCTATGACTAGTAATCCACCTTCAGGTTATCATTCGAACCCCCTCCAGTATTAAGTTGCAAGCAACGGATAACTTCTTTAAGCAAAGTGTGTCAAGTAAACAATACAATTGTTCCATAAACAAGAGATTGTTGTTTTCTCCCTAGTAGAAACATCACATCTACAACCTTAGAGATTTCTGTCACTTCCCCAGATTCAATAGAGGCATGAACCCACCATCGAGCATAAATACTCCCTCTTGGAGTCACTAGCATCTACTTGGCCAAGATAGCTACTAGAAACAGAGAGCATGCAAGATCTCAAACAACACATACATGATAGAATCAATAAGATAGAATCATTAACCAATCTGACATAGTAATCTCAATATCCATCGGATCCCCGCAAACACAACATGCATGATTACAAATAGATGATCTTGATCATGAACAAAGTTTACAAGATCTAAACATGGTAGCACAAAGGAGGAGAAACAACCATCTAGCTACTACATGGACCTGTAGTCCAAGGTGGAACTACTCACCCATCATACCGGAGGCTAGCATGGTGATGAAGAAGGCCTCCGGGATGATCTATCCTCTCTGACAGGGTGTCGAGAAGAGCTTCAGATCCCCCCGATCTAGGGACGATGGTGGCGGTAGCTATGGATTGTTTCGTAGAAGATTGATCAGGTCCTTAGGGTTTTGGTATCAGGGGATTCTTATAGGCGAAGAGGGAGGACGAGGGGGTGCCCGAGGCGGCTGCACCCCTAGGCGTGGGCCAGGCCTGGCCGCGCGGCCAGGGGGTGTGCCCCCCTCGAGGCACTGCTCCGTCTTGTCTTCTGGCTTCGTGTTCCCCTCGGTAAAATATTGACTTTGGCTTTTGTCCCGTCCAGTTCCAAGAATATTCATTTTCTAACTTTTCTGGAACCAAAAACAACAGATAACAGGCAACTGGCACTGTGACATCTTGTTAATAGGTTAGTCCCAAAAAAACATATAAAAATACCTCAAAGTGTAGATAAAGCAAAGTAGATACTAAACAAGCATGGAACATAAAAAATTATAGATACGTTTATGACGTATCAGGTACCACCTTGTATCAACCCCATAGGAGGTAAGATGTGCACTCTTGTTTCCACGGTCACCATCATCATCATTGTCGTCCCGATAACGCCACCAGCTGTATTTTGCAGGGTGACCATGGATGTTGCATATCTGACATGTGACGTCAACAAAGGGAGTTAGGCACGATCAGGGCGGCCGTGAGAACGTCCATTGCCACCATCGCCACGGTGACAGTCATCATCGCGTGAGAGGTAGCGGTCACCGCTGCCACTATTTCCATGTCGTATGTCATCATCACGACGCCACAGGCCGTCACGAGAGCCACCACCACCACACGACGGCCAGTGCCATCGAGAAGGCCCATGACACAAGCACCGCGGAAAGCAGGGAGAAAGAGGGCCTTCCATGTGAGGTGATTGGTGGGCGTTAGGTGCTGGGCAGGAGGCACACCTAGGGTAGCAGCCAGAGCGGAGGTCGATGATGACGTGTTCATGGCGACAGCGAAGGTGTTGATGCTTGTTGTAGATGAATATCGTGTCATGGCGGCGGCGACTGTTGTTGGTGTAGATCATGTCGTGGCGGCAGCGGCTGAGAAGATCAGCGGCATGGGATGTTGTAAATGTAGATCATGTCATGGCGGCGGCTGAAAGGATCAGTGGCGGTGATTGTTGTTGGTGTGGATCGTGTTGTTGATGTAGATTGTGTCGTGGCGGTGTCGGCTAAGAGTACAACAATGGCGGTAGTGTATCGTGGCGGTGGCGACTGCACGGATCAGCGGCGGCAGCGGCGTAGGTGTCGTAGGCGACAACTAGCCTCGGAAGAGAACTGCTCTGATACCATATTGGTGATTTGGTGTGTAACGATACTTGGCCTTGTATAGGTTTCGTGTTTATATATGCCCAAGGGCAACATACGTACATGAGGGTGTTTGGTGTATCCGTATACAAGAGACATACTAACATGGGATGACCCTTCGGGTGCCCATCGTTGGTATATATGGTATAGCCTAACAGAGGGCTCACTCAAAGATATGCAAAGATCCATGAAGCCCATAACAATTCAACGTATACGAAACCTACAAGGACACAGACTCCTAGTGATACAAGACAAGAAAAGTTCAAGACTGGACTAGATACAAACTCTATACTTGTAACCAACTCGTATTGGCATTCGAGACCTAGCCTCCCCATATATAAAGGCTAGGAGGGATCAACGAGGAGGGCAACCGATACACTACACGCTACCCGACGATACAATACACATCACGCCTCTTTCTCTCTCTCTCGTCGAGATCGCATCTAGTCGAATCAACGAGTTTGTACTCTCTAATGATAATACGAGCAGACAAGCATGAGTGGGGTTTCCTCTATGAGGGTCTGAACCTCAGTAAATCGCCTCCCTTGTTTGTCTGTTAAGCCGACGTAATCACCAACGCTCTCTTTTCCACGAAACCCTAAATCCATAATCATGGACATTGCTGAGGTCACCCTCGTCACATACGGTATACAAGCATAAAGGTAAAACCCCATACATCATCTAACATTGTCGCGCAGTTGTGCATGTGTTCAGTGAAGTGTACTTGAGAGAACCAATTATTGCTGATATTGATCGTTTGTTATTGGTCAACGCATCAAGACAATTTTCTGGGATGCTTGGGAGCATATATTGTATGCATTGAGAATGGAAGAACTGTCAATTTGCTTGGTAAGCGCAATATAAAGGACATGCTGGAGCGTGCATGGTCATACTTTAGGCACTTGCATCACATGACCTGGCACTCTTTCTTTGGTATGGCGGGCCTCCCACAATGACATCAATGCTTGCGGAAGGCAATGCTACACTTTCATATCAATCGTCACCCATACACCAAGGGATACCATCCCGTTGATGGTATCTACTCTGACTGGTTAGTATTTGAGAAGACAATTTGTAGGCCGACAGATGAATAACAAAGCAGGTTTGCCAAAGAACAAGATGTCGATGGGAAGGACGTGGAACAAACATTTGGACCGCTCCAATCTTGTTGGGCAACTATGCTACACCCTGCAAGAATATGGAGCACCGAGAGGATGGCCAAGGAGATGACTGCCTACGTGATCATGCACAACATGATTGTTGAGTATGAGCGTTATGGGAGCATCTTCAACCAAGCGTCGGAATACTAGGGCGAGTTCGTTGAGTCCCACAGTGGACCCGCAACCTTCCATTTTAGGTTTTCCGTGCACATTATGAAAATCCATAACCGAGCAACTCGCAATACACCTCAGAATGATTTGGTTCAACATATGTGGGCTCACATGTCAACTCTAGTAGTTTTATTTGAACCTATTTGTAATTGTAAAACTATGTGTGTTGAAGTATTTATGTGTCCTATGTGGCCTCGTATTTTCACTATTTTTCTATATGGCTTGGGTGGCATTCTATTTGATTTATTTGTAGTGTTTTTTTAGTGTTAAAATTGAGGCAGGATGTCCGGCCTAGCCAGAAAAGCTAAATGGTAAATTTGTCAGAAAGATCCAAAATGATGGGACAATTGGGGTGCCCTATTCGGAGCCCACCGGGACATGGGGACAACCCATCTGTTCTTATCCTTCCGTGATGCAAATAAACCAAATCGAACTGATTTAGGGTGCATTTTAGACAGACCAGTTGGAGATGCCATTAGGGCACGTATAATACGGTGACGTCAGCTTTTCCTTATGCTTGCCACACAGGATTTTTTCTTAGTTGGGGGAGAGAGAAATAAGAAAGAGGAGGTTGTCTTTCCTTAGGGATGATCCCTTGGAAATAAGAGAAGACTATTTTTTCTATTATACCATATGTCTTCCCTTAGCCAACCAATTTTTACTAAAAATAGTTAATTTTCATTAATTGCTAGAGATGGCAATAAGAGATAATGCATTATACAAATTATATATTATGTCTTCTCTAAATTATGTGAAAAAACTAAGAGAAGACATGCCTTCCGTAGGATTATACATGCCCTTACTATTTAGACTACTTTTTTTAGGGCTTCGCTTGCGCACGCGAACGTGCCCCAGCTGGTGGGGGCGCGCGACACCCCTCCTAGTCACATGATTAGGATCCGACGGAGCAAGAAAAAACCCAAAGAAACCCCAAAACAACTAAAATGCTATGATAGACATGAAAAATAACTAACAACTTATCGTTTGTGTGTGCTCTAAGAGACTAGGAAGAACACGTTTTCTCATGAGATTTTGGGATTTTTAATCGACCGAAATGACACGATAGAAAGAAAGTAGACACATCAAAATAAAAAGGAAACAAACTAAGCCAAGAATAACACTGCAGCTGGACGCTGAGGCGCGAACCAACAGTCCAACGCAGCCGTGGCTGACAGCTGCAAGCACGTAGTACGCAACAGTGCAGGACAGAGACACGGCGGGACGCGAGCAGAGCAGTGCAGCGGGTGGGTCTGGGTCAGCAGCCTGCGCCGACACGTCAATTCTGCTGGTCTTCCTTCCCCGCAAGCCAAGCCACAGGGAGTAGGACGGTGCAGGCAGCGGAAGAAAACAAGGCGGGATCTCGTGATCCCATTTGGCGCGCGCGCGCGCCCCGCCCCGTTCTCGCGCCACCCACGCGACGCGCGACACCTCGCGGAGGGACGAGCAGCGCGGCCAATTTTTTTAACACCGGCGGGCGCATCATCGCATCGGATGCAGTATGCAACGCACGGGGACGATCGAGGGGCAGGGCAACGCGCGCGCAGATCTGTTTTGCCTGGGCTGATGCGCTCTTTGCAGATCTGATTCCTTCTGATTAGATCAGAAAGCTGCGTGGATGTTCCTCAGACAATCGCTCGATGACACCCCCACGCAGTGGTGAGCTGCAAAAGCATCCGATGTCTCAACTCTGAAACCTGACGCACTTCAAAGTCTTACTGAACAGCCGATGTCATCATCAGGCAGTGGTGGCATGCACACCGGCTCAGATTGGACCACAGCCAAAGCGCGATTTGCAATGTTTGAGAGTCTGAGACAACAGTATGGAAAAGCCACTGACTTTTCTTTGAAATGCCTACTCTCTCAACTTCTCAGGGATCGGATGATGAAGGCAATGTTCCAGCAATTGTGATTAGAAGTTGGAAGTAGGCTTTGACAATCGGTGAAATAGCTCGGCAAAATAATACAAGTAGGATTTACCCACAGAAGCCGAAGATGAAGCCCCCCATCGAACGCAATGGCCAAAAGCTACCCGCATTTCGACGGAAGATGGCGGCAGCTTTACATCACCGCGAACCAGCAAACTTTCTTTTCTACCACTACTACGCGATGCTTAAGTAATCAGCAAACTACTACGCCTAATCAAGGATTAGTTCGAAGGGAAACAGCGGGAGATCAGATCAGCACGGCGCAATCAGAGGAAGATGAAGCATTCCATGGACACCAGCGGGTTCTCCAGCGACTCCTTCCCCTCGCCGTCGCTGTCGCCGCCGTGGCCTTGTTCACCATCACCGCTGGCATTGGCCTCCGCGACTCTGTCGTCCTCGACTCCCTCGGTGACGGCGGCGTCCCCTTCCGGCTGCGGTGGCGGGGATAGCGGCGGCGGCGGAGGAGACTCCCGCGCGCGATGCGGCGAGGCGCGCCTGCTCGGGACGGGCGGCTTCCGCTGCAGGGGCGCGGCCGGGCTGGTGGCGCGATGCTGCTCTGCCGGCGGCCGCTTCGCCGCCGGCGACGGCGACCTCCGCACGGAGCGGTCCCGAGGCGGCGGATCCCGCCGCGGAGGAGGAGACGGCGACGCGCGGCAGCTGCGGGACCGGACGCCGTATGCTGCAGCGGCGGCGGCTGCGCGGTCACGCCGGGCGAGCCCCAGCTCGCCGGAGACCGGGCGCCTCCTGGCCGGCTTCCCCGGCGACCGCTCCGGCCCCGCCACCGAGCTGGTCGCGACCGACGACTCGGACGCCGCCTCGGATCTCTCGTCGGTGGCCATCGAGAAGCAGCTCCCGAGATCGCTAACCGCGGCATCTGCGGCTGCGCTAGGCTTCGCCTTGAACACTTCCTGCTCCTCCACCGCCACGACATTGGCGACGGGCTTGGGCTCCACCGCCGCCTTGGTGGTCGGCGTCTCCGAGAGCACCTCCTTGACCTTCTCCTCCTCCGGCGACGGCGGGGGCGGCGGGTCGCGGTCCTCCGGCTTGTAGCGACGAGGGAAGTCGGCAGAACCGTCTGGATGCTTCGTGCGCTTCTTGCTGAAGCAGCAGCCCATCTCTCCAGCAGCTTCCTCCGGCGCGCTGGCTGGGCGGCTGTCTCCGGCGATTGATTCGTCGGTTGTACTCAGTTTGTGGCACTGCCGCGGTAGTTTTGGTGGTTGGGTTCGCTCCGGGTTGCTTCGATTTGGGCGAGGATGGTAGAGGGGTGTGAGTCAGTGTCTACGCTCTAATAGTGAAGCCGGAAGTGGCAAATACTGGCCTTAATGGCGACGATACTCCACAGAATATATCCGTATTTTGACCAGAATGACACGCGGAAACATGCCTGTGGAGGGCAAGCAATATCGGTTAAGACGTAAGGGGATTTCTAGAAAATGAAAAAAAAAACTTGTGCATATATCAAGCCACGATACAGTGGATTGTTTTTTTTGCCAACTAATATAGTGAATTCGTAAATTCTATTTAAAATATGGTCAGCTGTGGTTTATACCAAAAAAAAGAAGAACAAAAGGTAAGCACATACTCACTTTTTTCTAGAATACAAGGTGTGTAATTTATGTAGTCGACCCTAGACTGGAAAAGAAGTCCTAAACGTCATCCTCCTATTTTGACTCAATTGAGAGTCAATGCATACATGTCTACGAGAACTTTCACAACTTGATGTCATTGAGCGTCTCTCCGTCGGGTATAGTCGGTGGCGAAAACTCCCTCCCTCCTCTAGATCTAAGTCGGCAAGAGCGCTCGTCCCCGCTCCCTCCACTTGCTGCTTCGGTGGCAGGAGGAAGAGGGGACCTCGTTTCTTCACTTGGTAGTTAGGGTTAGGGTTAGTGTGTTGTTGTCCGTCGTTGGGTGGTAGAACTGACGTCCAGGCAAATAAATCCGCCTCGACTCTACTCCCACACCAGCGGAGACATGTGTTGGTCGATCTTTTGTATCGAAAGTTTGGTCGGTCTGCTCGCAGTTCTTCAGGTCTGGCGAGATATGTTTCTCGGTGTGTCGTTGGCGTTCGTTGTTAGCCACGACTGCTCTGGCGGCCGTGGCGAGGTGGTTGCTTTGGAGCAAGGATGTTGATCCGGATGTGGTGGGTCTGCCGTTCTTCTTTGATTGCATAGATGGAGGCTACAGATATTGGTTCAAAACATCACACGGATGTCCCCTGGTGGACATGCTACAAGGACATGTGCCTTGTTGTGTGCAATAGACATGTGCATCGACTCACAAAGCCTCGTTGGCGATGGTACTTTTTTTTGGATCCGGCAATGCGTATCCCTTCAGGTGTGCGTCTCGGCAGCGTTGGAGTTGGGTGGCGGCCACTAGCTTAAGTGGTTGCAAGAAAACTTAGATATCCTTTTGTATTTCTCAATCTTTTAGGATTATATCTCCAAAGTTTTCAGGATAATCATTTTATCACGTCCGACTTATAATTTCCACGTGTGTTGATTTTTCATTAATGAAATACGTGGTTGCTCTAAAAAAAACTTGATGTCGTTGATAATAAGAACAAGGTTAACTTTGATCGCTTGATATGTTGGAGGATACATGTGTAATTTATGATTTACTCGTCTATGGTAGATTAGGATGGATGAGGAGTCGATATCCTATGATGGACCTACCTGCAATTTTTTTTGATGATGGACCAAACCCTCTCATGTCTCAACCATTATCATGCTCTTTCATCTTGACTTTATCTTTTCCGTTTTTCCTTCTTTAACTTGTTGTCCATGGTTAGGTGCTTTGGACAAGGAACTAGAGGAGGAAGGTATAAGCATGGCAAGAGGTCTAAGGTTGCTTAAAGACCCTCAAGCACAAAACATTGCTGATGGGGAGAACCTTGATAAAGAAGTTTTTAATGTTGAAATTTGCATGAAGATCAAGATGCAACTCATGGCACACAACACCACCAGGAAGAATAAATAAAGATGATGATACCTCATGCTCTAGATGTGGTGGTAATGATGATATTGACATCTCTCCATCTCCAACAATGTCAACGGATTTAAATCCTACACATGAGTTGCCTCATTAGAGACCATGGAGGAGAATCAATCACGATAAGGGTAGTTGCCCCCTCAACTATAAAGATCATGGGTCTTGGGTAATCCGTGCATGCTTTTTGATATATTTGGGTGCACACATCTCCATGTTATGTGCACTTGCATTACAAAAGGAGTTCTTAATAGTGCACTCATTTATAGGGAGCTCAACGTAGATGATAGGATTAAAATCCACACTCTTCTTCAATCTCGAATCTTTAATCTGTTGTCGTCAATCACTACAAAAATGGCGAGACTGAAAGTGCATCTAGGACCGCTAGTGTGTTTTAACTAATTAATGACAAGGCAACTACATAACTAACTAATTTAAAGGGGTTGCGGGTTTTAGTTCCCATGCTAATTGGATAATTCATTGGTAACCTTAGAAATGAGAAGTGGGATGGCTACCATAAAGCTTAGGTTGTACATACTTTCTAGCGATTCGTATCTATGTCATCTTGTAAAATGATGTATTTTGCACATAAGAGGAACTAGGATTTTTGCAAAACTATCAAAGAAAATCTTCCAAAATCCAACATGTTACCTTTATTTTCTCCACGCATTCACTTTTTTGAAAACCACCGTATAATCATTGAAGGAACCTCCACATTAGTCATAAAGAGAACTCACCATGAAGAATTTTTTTCATGTTATTTTCTATTTGAAGTTTTTCCTTCACTTATGATACTCCTATTCTTCTTGTGCCAAATAATCACCACTATATGTTTGGAACTTCCAAGCAAAGTTTTAATGGAACCTCCCAGCCAAGATGTTCAGTTTGTTTTTAGAGGTGGTTCCATTCAGTCTGGAACTTACGGCCGGATTTTCCTATATTGCCGAGCATTGCATCTTTTACATAGAAAGTCACTTATGTTTTTATTTCAGAACATTTGTGTGCTCATGTCATGTACTTTGAAGGGGTGCGGTTTCATGCGGTCCTTTGGACGACTCGGTACCTCTAGGTACCATGTATAGGTTTTCGAGAAAGTGCCTTTCCCCTAAATCATTCAAATTTTCACATATCCTAGTACTTTTAAAACTATTTTGTGGAAGTTCCAAGCATATTTAGTGTTTATAACAGTCACATTTCTCTTCTAGCCTGTCAATACATGTCCCATCATGTGGCAACAAGGAATAGATAAAGAGGGGACCTTGTGTGAGACGAAGGCTTTGAAATCTTATCCTTTGTACCATACTATCTTACCCTTCCGTCCAATTTATGCAAGTTTGTTGATATCTAGCTTCTCTCACTTTTGCCCATGCATGCATCTAAGTTAGGAAAACAAATATTTAATGATATATCCAAAATCCAAGTGAGCAATAGTTTAACCTCGTATCCCGATCCCTCATTATACTTATTACTCTTGTAGTTGTGGGGACTCCTATACTATTGGAATCACTCGGGAGCATCCAAGTTTGTAGATTTCTCCTCTAAGTTTGTGAAGAATTGATCGCCTTTGAAACTTTGTGTTCAAGCCTCTCTAAATGTATAGGTAGGACCTCTCAAGGATGAAACTCGGAGCATAGTGAATATATGTGTGCCACTTCGATTATGTTTATCATCATAATTTTGCTTAGTGCTAATCTTAGGTTGTTTATCTTGTTAGCAGAATTGCTAATGTGCCATGCCATATAGCTTGTTTATCTTGTTATCGGAATTGCTAATGTGCCATATCATATAGCTTGTTTCACACGGTGTTGTATTTGATAATTGCAAGATATGTGAAGAACATTACTTGATATAAAATCATAATGGTACCTACCAAGAGATTTATACTCGTGAATGAACAATGGGACCTATATGTTACTTTCGTGATAATTTCATATGTGTGAAGAATTTCCCTCAATATAAAATCAGAATGGTATTTATCACCGAGATTTATACTTGTGAACGCAAAGTCATTTTGGCAGCTAGTTGCTTGCGCACCCCATATTCTCTCCTATATATTTTCCTTTTTCCAAATTATACAAAATTATGAAATAATTCATGGACTTAAGTCAAACTATGTGACGTGCATGTGCAAATATTCATAACAAAATAGGACTTCTTGTGACCGTACAAAAAAGACAAATTCATATCTTGTGGATGCTATCCAACTCAAGCATTATATATTCATCCGAATTTTCTTTTGTTTAGATCACGAATGGTACTTTCCGTGTCTTCGTATAAAAGGTGATTATCTTATTTTTTTGGATAATATGAAATCAAAGCATACTAATAAATGTGTAAGCAATCACTCGAAAATCCAGTGTTTCAGGATAGTTAAACCTATTGTAATGTTGTGCCTATTTCTTTGCCAAAAAAGATAGTCGTCTTATTTAAGAAAAAAACATATTTTTGTGTCTGTTGAACTTTTGCAGGAGCACGTGATATACCATTACTAGAATTCATGAATTTTTTTTTCTTAAAAACAAGGGGAGAAATAGAAAAGAGGAGAGAGAATAATGAGCCCACAAACAAATAGTCGTACATGATCCTCTTTTTACGTGATGTGGTGATCATCTCTTCACCTAAAAAGCATATGTTGAGATGAAGGAACTCCATCTTTTCAAACCAAGTTCTTCTACTAGGCGTGAGTAGAGGTGGAATCGAGCCGAGCCGACCTGGCTCGTGGCTTGGCTTGGCCAAACTCGTTAAAATTCGAGTTGAGCCTGGCTTAGCGTGTGTCTTAGATTTCTAAAATATTGGGCTTGTGGCTTGGCTCGTCGGCTTGGCTTGGGAGGCTCACGAGCCGGCCGGCACAACCCAGTATCTCAGAACAACTAAGCCCTAAACGCACTCCCTTATCCTTCCTATCTCCCGTGTCACCACTGTCAGCATGATTTCGGTCGTCCCTTCTGTTTAATTGGTTTGATATATTTTGGATTGTCGACAAGTACGCCATAGGGGGTCTTATAGGGCTGGTTTATATAGTCACCGGGGCATATGGTTACAGGAGAGACCTATCTGCCTACATTACAGAGTCGGTAACTATGTACAACTTGGAATACAAGTAATACTACATGCCTAAGTCGGTAACTCTTCTGGGCCTTGTTGTAGCCGGAGATAGCTCCTCCTATTTCTCTGACTGGGCCGCCTATGAAGCAAAGCTCTAATCCGTAGGTGGACCACCCTGGTCAGCGAGTCCTGTGGGTATATCCGGAAAGTATATCCCCAACAGTGGGCATAAATTTGGTGATGCACATAGTGGACTACCTTATGGATCATGCATATATCATGTGTAAACTTTCCCCTAGACTAGGTTATACATCAATGCATACATATATCATGTTACTTCTCATTGCCAATTGTTTGTTTTAGCAAGGATCATAATGACTTTTTGTGTGCATCGAGCCTTCAAGCCGGCTTGCGAGCTTCGTTGAGATAGCTTGTCGAGTCTCGAGCCTGAATAGCAAGGTTTGGGCTTGGCTTGCCCAACCTTCGAGCCGAGCCAAGCTTGAGCCGAGCCTTGTCGAGTCCGAGCCGAGCTTCGAGCTTCGAGCTTTGTGTATACCCTTAGGTGTGAGGCTACGAACTTTGTACCCTGCTGGTCTCCACCGCCTAAAGGTATGGTTCATATTAATGTAGATGCAACCCTTTTTCCTACTTCTCGTCGAATGAGAGTTGGCGCCATGATCCGAAACCACAAAGGGGAATGCTTAGTTGCTTGCAGCGAGTTCTTACCGGAGGTTATGGCGCGGTAATTGCTGAAGTGTTGGCTCTCCGCCGCGCTCTTTCCCTCGCTGGAGAGGAGGGGTTTCGACAAGGTGGTGATCGATTGGTCAATTCTTCTGTGATCGACTGAAGCCAGGTTGGTGTTGTGGTTGAGGACATCAAGGCGCTAGCTTCGTCTTTCTCCTCGGTGTCTTTTAATCATGTTTATCGGCAATGTAATGTTACGGCAGATGGTCTAGCTTGCTCTGCGGAGCAATTTGTTTTTGTTATTTTGTAGGAACACTTTTAGATTGCATCCGAGAGACCAGTGGTCTGTCATGATCAATAAAATACGGTATTACTCCCTTCTTTTTGAAATATAAGATGTTTTAGATTAGTAAAGCTAATGTATCTAGACATCTTTTGAACACACATTAAAAAATGTCTAAGTATATTTGTTTTATAAACATCTTGTAGTATTTCTTAAGAGGGAGTACTAAAAAAGGAAGGTCAAGAACGATTGGAGTACGACAAGTACGAGCATTTCATTTCGTGCGGGGACACATGTACAGTACCGACGCGGTACAAAGTCCAGGACAGGTAAGAAAAAACAGTACTACGAGTCAACAGATTCGGACCACCATGCAGTGCAGGACGATGTGTTGACGACGCCCGATCACACCCATCACTCTCTAGCCCAGCTAGCTCCGGCCTCAATCTTGACCACTCGCACCCTCGGAGCATGTGCCGTCGATGGGGAAATTCAGGAAGCTCACCGCACGCGACCATACTGACCCCATATTACAGTACTTACCTAGCTAGGATCCTAGGACGCTGCTTCTGCCCAAACGGGGTCACATGCGCAAATGCACCGTCACACACAGGTCCCCTTGCCCCGTCGTCCCTCGCCGAGTCGCACGCACGTGGCACGACGGTACTGTAGTGCGCTACACGGCTGGACCTCCCGGACACCCTCCTGTCGCAGAGCCGGGCAGAGCTAGTTCTGAACAGCCGAGGCCTGCGCTGCGTGCAGCTACGTGCACCTAGGCCATTGAATGCGTCGTGCTCGTGCGAACACGGAACACGCAAACAGACTGCGTCCATACTAGTACTGCAATGAGAACGGAAGCCCGGGGTGCACGCGTGCTACTCGGAGCGGCTTGTTTCCACGAGAGATCAATGCAGCTGGCCTCACAATCTTTTTGTTATTTTCACCATAGTACTATATACTCCCTTCGATCTTGAAATATAAAATGTTTTAGATTTGTAAAGAAAAGAATCTAGACTTGTTTTAGTACGTAGGTTCACTCAATTTTGGGATGAATCTACATACTAAAAAAAGTCTAGATTCATTTTCTTCACGAACCTCAAATATCTTATATTTTGAAACGGAGGGAGTACTAATAACTAAGTAGCGCAAGTCACACAACAACTCCTCCTAAAACAGTGTTCATGCAAGTTTGCAAAGAGTGTCCGTGGTTCCTTTTTTTTAAAACAAAGAAGGGATCGCGAAGGATCCCGAGCTGCATACATTAATCAAATGGTGGGTACAGTTTACAAGCCAGACCTTACAGAAATAAAAATAAAGCAATAAAGTCCTGACTGTTTATAAAAAGGACCTCGGGGATAAAAAGTAAAAAAGCAATATGACCCCTGGACCTCTCCACCGACGATGAGCTTCCAGCGCCGGCCCTCTGGACGCTGCCGGGGACGAAACCACTTGGCAGCGAGAAGGGGGAACTCCGGCAAGGAACTCAGAACTTGGCCTCCGAATTGGAGGTTGAAGAAGGCACTCTCTTGGCGCACTAACTGACCACTCCATCGGTCGGAAATCGCGACGGCAATCCATGGCGTCACGTAGTTTGCTCGAACTTGCAACACAAAGCACCGTCTCGGAGACAAAGGACAGAGCTCACCAGGGCGCCTCCACCCCACCCCACCACGGACGGCCGGAGGAGGCATCGATGTACAGCAGCTCCATTGCTTGAGGCGGCCAACAACGTAGAGGATAAGGGAGCCACCAGCTCGCCCATAGCCAGTCCTCCTCAATCCCGTCGCCACCACGGCTGGACAGATGAGGAAGAACCTGCACCACCAACGAGACCGACGTCCACCCGGCGGCGCGCACTCCCGCCAGAGTAGAAACACTCCCGTCGCCACCAACATCCCGCATCAGAGCACCCGCCATCTCGATCCCCTCGCAACCACTACAGTCCAGAGGGAGATGGAGGAGCCGAACGACAACGCGAAGGAGGAGGCAGAACTTGACCTTCTTATTAGAGGAAGTGGTAGTCGTCACCACCGCACCGGACTCCATCCAGAGGATCTCGAGCACGATGAGGACAAACCCAAAAGCCTGGATGCGGTCACGATCCAAAGATCCACGACCGGGCATAGAGCCCACTACCGGCATAAAACCAAAGAAACCTACCCTACCTGCTACGACGGCGCCCCCAATCCTACTCCAGCCGGCTATTCCGGCGGAGAGGCACCAAGACCGGCGGTCGATGGGCCTTTCTCAGCTACTGTAGAGATAAGGGAGAAGGGGGAAGAAGGGAGTCGGTTACTTTATTTTGAATGCCGCAGTGTACCACCGCATAGACCCGTGCAAAAAGCGGTTTGGTTGGTTTAGCTGGTTTCACTTAGTTTAAATTTTGCACTAGTTTAGAGGTTTAGATTGAAGATGTGAAATAAATGAACTAAGCTTTCAACTGCCGGTTTAACCGGTGTGTTTTTGCACCGCCCACTGTTGCAAAAAAAAACAAAAAAAAAGATATGGCACTATAAAACTTTGAGGGTACTGTTCAGTTCTCAGTCGCAGCAACAAAGCAATACGCTTCGCACGCATACCTCCCTAGTTTCCTTCCGGCTCTTGGCCACGGCCCCAGGCCGAGTCCGTCGCGATGGCCCCAAAGAGCGTGTGTCGCGTGCGGCAACAACTACGGCGTCGCTACGGGTGCTTTGCAGTTTGCACAGGCCAGAGTACTATACAATTCTGCACGGATTCGCTTCGGCTGAGGACGAATGGGGTTTGTTTGTCACACGAACGAGTTCGGCGGTTTTGTTGGACTGTGTCTTCGAGAACGCTGGCAACAAGGGACATGATTCGGCCCAATACGGCCCGAAAAAGACCGGGACTGCGATCATAAACCACAGGAAATGGCGGTTATCCCTAGATTTTTCTAAAGGTCTACTCCATCTGTTTTAAAATATAAGATGTTTTAGATTTGTAAAAGAAAATGTATCTAGACTTATTTTAGGGTGTAGATTCACTTTAAACCTAAATAAACTTACATATTAAAAAAAGTATAGATACATTTGATTTAAAAATCTAAAACATCTTATATTTTAAAATAAAGGGAGTATTTGAGAAGCGCGCGCTCTCAGCAAGCGTCATGTGTTGCGAGTAGAAAAAGGTTTGTTCTTAAAAATACAAGTTTACTCATAGTGAAAATACATGAAAAGTATAAGTTTACTCACATCCAAAATACAAAAGTACAACTATACTCACAGTAAGAATATAGAAATGTACAAATTTACCCATGACAGAAGTACATAAAAAGTACAGGTTTACTCATAGCCAAAGTACCAAAATACAACTGTACTAAGAACCAAAGTACAAAAAATACAAGTTTACTCATAGCCGAAATACACGAAAATATAACCATACTCACAGCCAAAGTACATACAAGTACAACTGTACTCGCTGTCAAAGTACAAGTACGTGAAAATATAAATGTGTATGAACCCAAGTATAAAGTACACTAAGAATCGGAAGTAAAAAAGTACAGGTAATCTAAAGTACGAATGCAATGGTTTTGAAAGTATAAAAAAAGTAGTTCAAAAACTATCAACACGTGATCTAGTTTTAAAGCTCTCGGCACGAGGAGTTTAAAAGTGATAACGGTTTGTAATTTTGACAAACGGTTCTCAAAATATTTTGTTTTGAATCATCACATTTGAAAAAATAAAAGGAAACATATATACACGCACTCATGTATCTTCCTCTCTCTCTTGTCCTAATCCTACTTTTATTGTGGTTACGACATTTGACAAGCATGCAAAGCCCCATTAGGAAGACCGCATGAAGGAGGGGACGTTACTTGACACGACGACGACACGCGGGACAGAGCTTTGTGAAGGAAACTTTTTTTAGGATTTCCGAGAAAGGCGTGGCCAAGAACCCCTCATACCAACCTGAGATGTCCGTAAAAAGAACCCTGAGATGTACCTCATTCGTTCCAAAATATAAGATGTTTTAGTCTTTTTTAAAACCAATATATCTAGACATCTTTAATGTATAGATTCACTTATTTTGTTCTAACTAACACATTGAAAGACGTCTAGATACATACATTTTTAAAAAGTCTAAAATATCTTATACTATTACGAAACGGAGGAGTATTAACACAAGAGGTGCTTATAATGAATGTGCAACTCATACTCAAGGTTGGAGCACATTTAAACCGTGTTTTTTATTAGTCCCTTGCCAATCATGATACCGTGTTTGCAAATATTTTAATTATTTAGCTTGTCTTCTTTGTGAAACAATGAGGATTTTAGGTTCTTATATCTGTTCTAGAGTTTGGCAGTGTCCGTTTAGTAAAGCTTCAGGACATTTAGCAATGAAGACTGTTTTTAATATAAGTTTCTTTGAAATGTGGGATGACATATGCTAAGGGTATATAAAAATATATTTGAGTTGTTTCTTATTTTTCAGAAATTGCGCCTCATTTTGTGTCTAGCACTACAGCCATGTGTATGGCTTTGGTATACGCGCACTAATATGGAGAATTACACGTGATAATATCAGTGGCGGACCTAGGATTTTACATATGGGTATGCCATGAATTTTGATGATAATTTTGATAAAGTATATTTACTAATAGTTTACTAAATGACGGTATAATTTATAATTTGCATTGTAAAATGGTAAGAACAAATAATATCTATTTGAAAGTTTAACTTAGAATAGGATGTCTCTCACCTATATCATGTGGAAGGTTGTTGATGTCATAAACCGGCTGTGGCAGTAGCGGTGGCGGTGATGGTGGCATATTATTCACAACTTTTTCAACTACACTTCCTTGCTCTTGAGTTTGCTCTTCCGCCACGATTTTATTCGGAGAAGGTTTTGAAGCAACGGCGGCCTTGTTTGTCGTGTGCTTCTGAAAAAAGATGCAATGTCTCCACCTCTCTTCTTCATAACTGAGTAATTAAAAAAGAAAATAATATAGGTACAAATGACTATATACAACACGTGTAATAAAACTCATATGAGAATATAGTTCATCGTCAAGAGGATATAATATCTTTACATGAATAATAATACGGACAATCATCAATATATCATATATGTTCAGAGCTTATTTTAATTAAACTATTTAATCCCAAGATAATGTATACAACGAATCAATAACTTAAACGAGATCAGATACCGATAATTACCTCCGAGCGCTGTCAAATTTAAATATCCTTATTTCCTAGACTCACAAGCGGCGGTAGGAAACTCAAGCCGCTTAACTGTTGTTCAACCTCATAGGGAAGGCGAGCGGCGTCCCCGGAAACCTCACGAGGTGCCAAAAGTCTAAGTCGAAGACGACAGAGAACCCGGTCAACTTCTCCCGAGTATGGTCCCGAGTCCTGATCTGTCTGCGGCGAGGTCTTGTGGTGGCCAAGTCCAAAAGGGACGGCGATCGGCGACCGGGGAGGCAGCCACTGGCGTAGTCCACCGTTTCATGCAGCGATGGCAAGGCCTAGGATTGGATCGGATCAATTGCCGTTCTGTTTTTCCCAACTAACTAGGCCGCACGCACGTTCTTAGCTGACCGTTTTTGCAACAATAATTAGACCTTTTTTTTCCCAACTAGCCGCACGACACGTCTCTCAGCTGAGCGGCATGTAACAATCGATCTTGCTTTTCTCCCCAACTAATATACGGTAGTCTCGCTCGGCCGCAGGGTATGCCCGGGCATATCCGGCATACCCTGTAGGTCCGCCGTTGGATAATATGAATTACTACATATATTAACATGTGAAGCATAATGAGCATAGTTTAAAAAACCGGACTGGCGACCGAACCAGTAAGGCTCTTGGTTCACGGTTCGCTGGTTGGACCGCTCGTTTAAACCGGTGCAATGCTGATTTATTAAGGAAAAAATACTAATCTATTAAAAAAGAGAAACATATTTAAAGTATACGTAAAGTATTTTGACACAAACATTGGTTGGCCTAGTTGGCTAGTCCAAGGAAAACTTTGTTCGCAAGAGCTGGGAGGTTCTGGGATTGAATCCTGACTTCTGTGGGGGTATTTTCTTCTATGGACCGTTTTTTATTGGTCGAAACGCTGACCGGTTTTCCACTAAACCACTGGTTCGACCGCTTTTCGTCTAGTTTTTCCTGGTTCGTTAGCTGGTCGGTCTGGTGCGCTTAAAAAACCTTTGAGGCCTCAGGTTTCCTTTTTTCTGGTTTAACCAGTGAACCGATCCGGTTTTTAAAACTATGATAATGAGAACGAAGATATCGACGCGGGAGTAACGGGATGGTAAAATGGTTCACGATTTAAACAAATAGCTTAAAGATATTTTAGTATAAATTATTTTTGTATCTAAAAAAACTGATGCATGCATTCCCTCTCAGGAGTAGTATAATTACGCAGGCCGCGGTGGAGACACATAGTAACATGAAGTACACACTAGCGCGTAAGAAAAGATCACCTAGCATGGAACTAATTTTGAAGATATCACTATGCTGAAAATATGTATTTTTAATGAATCGTTTACGTCTGATTTTCAACTAAACCTTTGTAAAAAAAAAGATACATGTACCTTCCCTAAAATAAACAATATTTTCGTTTGAAATCATCTTGTGTGTGTGCCTAAAAAGATGAAGAGCTCCTGACGGCCACGTTGTGAGAAAAACGAGATACTCTCTTCTTAACCTTGGTCATAACCCCACATTGTTTCTAACAATTTTTTAGTTTCAGAACTTTGTTCGAAAAAACAAAAGTAACTGTATGACAACCTGAACCGAGGCATCTCGTGACGTGGCTGCCGAGAAAGCCCAAACCGGCCTCGCGGCATTATTTCTAGCAATGGCATAACCAACGACAAAAAAAATATGGGGTCAGATTGCCTAGATGCAATGACCCATCCACTACTACTAGATATATCAAGCCAGGGGTTATATACTAGGCGTATAGGCTGACGTTGTTAAGCACCGTCTAAGATCACAATGCAGGTATCTAAGGCAAAATATTGATGTGGCATCATATTTAACAACGAGAAGAGAGATTGATGCTGGGTCCTGCATCTAACTTTTCACACGGTATTATTATAAGATATTTTCCTGAAAACTATTAGTATGATCTTACCCACGGTAGGGTGATACTATTGTGTTCTGAGATTCCGTACTACTCGGAGCGGGAGCCACCGGAGTCCGGCAAAGCATAGGTGTCGCCACATGCTGCTCCGTGGCGGAAGCGCACCACCGAGGGGCCCGCGCGCCGCCCATCTTCCCCGCACACGACGCCCACCAGCACGGCATGTGCCAGCCAGCCAGCCGCCCGCCTCGTCATTTTGGTATCTCAAGTAGGCGCGACCGGGACCGGCCACGTCGCTTGGTGAGCCCCGGCGCTTGTTTGCTCCTGCCGCAGCGCGGCGCGTTGTCTCGGCTCGGCTAGGCTCGAGTAGGATTTTGTCAGCGAGCGGGAGGGGAAAGGAACACGGGGGAGTGGCTCTGTCGGCCCCTGCTCCCGAGCGACCGGTCACCAAACGAGCACAGAACGTCTTTTGTGCTTGTCCACTGGGGCAGCAGGTACTAGGCCCAAGCTGAACCGGTGGTGTACCAGCACTGGCGTGCGTCTGCGTTGGCATAGAGCATGGACCCACCCAGATCATGCCAGCTCTGTGCTCCACGGTCACTGCTGTGCACCTTATTGGAGGGGCCGGGGTCAGCTGACCCTGTGAAAATGCACCAAACCGTTCGTTAATTAGCACTAAATAAGAAGACGACCCTAATCAAATACTAGAGCGGACATAGACGTGATCCCGGTGGCCTTTTTTCCTAGCTTCGTCCTGCTCTCGCATCAACTGCGTTGACATTTCAACTTCATTTACCAAAAGGGGTTTGGTCGTACTTTTGCCATAGAAGAAAGCCGTGTTTGGTTGCCGGTGACCTGCTATGTAAGAGGCCATTAATTACAGTGTAAAAAACCATACTCCCTCCTTCACGGTTTGCAGTGCGCTCTACAAAAATCTCACGGACCTAGACGTAAACGTATTGGCTAAAAATTAGGCTTATTAGTGAGCGGTAAGCGCATTGATCACAAGACCGCTGCACGATAGAAAGTTGGAAGAAAAGGTGTCACATTAATTAACAATTAATTTTTATGCACCTAGGAACATTGTAGTTTTAGAAAAACCCAAATTTTATTAGGCGCCCTGCAAACCGTGAATGAGGTAGTACTATTTTTATGAGGAGTAATTAGGTACACCACCTCAGATTTTGTGACAACTAGTAGCCCATAATTATATACCCGTTAACAAAACAAGCTCGTTGCAAAAAAAAAGAATCGCATAAGAGCATCTAGCGAAACCGCTACTCGATCCCCGAAAGGCCTAATAGAACCACTCCTTTGATTAATTATCGTTGTGGTAGACATGCATCGCCTCAACCATCATAGAACAACTATCGTTGTTGTTGCTGCACCAATGCGGTTGTCTGTGACCGTATTAGCTCTGTTGTTGTCACCGTCAGAGCACCGTATTAGTCGTCACACGTGTCCCAATAACGAATTGCTTACACGTGACATTGAGTGCTGAAAGTAATAAGAGGCTGACAATGGCGGTGTGTGTGTGGTTTTCGGGGGATGGAGAGGGGAGGACCGAAAGAGTAGGATTGGACCAAAAGGTAGGGGTCATCGCTAGCGACGTCGTAAATTGTATGTTGAGCTCCGTGCATCTTCACCATCAATACCCTCTGTCCCACCACTTGTAGCAGACAACAGTCTTGTCATGCCATTTTCACCCAACTAACGTCTGGTCGAAATAGATTATTGTCATGGTTGCCTACTGACCTCCTTGTAATTGTCATTCCATTGCCTTCCACCTTCGTGCCATGAAGGTACTCCAAAGACTTCGTGTAGCGACATGACAAAGGCATGAGGGCGATGTGAGAGGTTGAAGGTGATGTGCTAAGCCAAGACACAATAAGAGCGCCTCCAAAATGCGAGCTCGCGCGCGAAGATCCAACCGCCCACCCGAATCCTCCCCGTGCGCCTGTCTACCTCCCGCCTCGCGTCGCCGATGAAATTCAGGTGATGGACGACTACTTGGCCATTCCCCCGTCCCCTTCCTACTCCTATGACCACACCGCCGACGACGGAGGAGTTCCGCCGCTGCCTACAACACCACCCGTCGCAGTTGTAGCAAATCCTAGCGTTGGGCTCGTCCGCGGCCTCTTCAATCCATCACAAACGCTAACTAGGTAGGGCGACATCGGACCACCGCCATCCGCCACGAAGGCGAGGAACGTTGTCCCAAAGCTGCCAACGACTACGTCAATGGCTGCCCAAAAGAAGGACATGCAAGGCCAGCGCTGCTCGACGTGTGCAACCTATGGCCGCGCATGTGGCCACTGAATTTCATCCTCCACCGCTGTCAAAAACAACAATATGATAATGAATTTGAAGTGGATGAGAAAGGTGAGGGTTTGATCAATGCATCGAAAGGAAGAGCGGCCAACTACACCTCAGAGGAAGATGTTTTACTATGCAAGACATGGTGCAATATGGGCATGGATCCAGCCATGGGCACCAACCAAACTAGAGACAACTATTGGGTTAGGATGAAGGAGTCCTCTGATAAATACAGAAAGAGTGGAATTGAGCACACTGATAGATCTCTTTGTTCCCGCTGGTCGGTTATATCATCGGATTGTCAAAAGTGGCCCGGGGTATTGGCGGCGGTTGACAACATGTACCCAAGTGGCACAAATGATAGAGATAGGGTAAGTTGTATTGGCGGCGATTGACAACATGAACCCAAGTGGCTCCTCCAAGTGGCTATGGAGGCATGGGAGCACCTCCAAGTGGCTACGGTGGCATGTGATCAATTTCAAGTGGCTACAGAGGCATGGGTGAGATGACTGCACCTCCAGGTGGCCATGGAGGCATGGTTTGCGTGGGAGCATCTCCGGTTGGCTATGGAGAAATGAGTGGCTTCGTACCACCTTCGGGTGGATTCATGGCTTCGATCGTAGCTCTCGTGCCTACTATGAGTGGTAGTTTTGGATATTCAACGGTTCATTCCAACATCATTCAAGTTTCGAATGATGGTGAAGACCAAGATGGAGATGGTAATGAGAAGAATGTTGATTAATGTGTTCATGTGAATTTTATTTGTGTTAAACTTGGTTGTGTCAAATTATCCTTTGCTTTTAAACTATGCCATATATTTGAACTATACTATGTTAGTCAAATGATGATTTTGAATTTGACATGTTGTGTTCGTTTATCAATTGTTTGATATTGAGTTTGATGTTTATCAAGCGACAACCGATCGCGTGCCACATTTTGTAGTGCCTGGTGCAGCGCTGATTGCTGCGGATGAAATTATAGTGCGTCTGGAATAGCTGCCGTCTGCCACGCGCGCCAGTTCAACTAAAACTGTGTCCAATAACTTTTTTAGCGCGCGAAGCGGCGCCTATTAAAGATGCTCTAAGCACTTTTTTTGCGAATCAGAGCTTTATATTGATTAAACAACGGAACTACAATCCTTGAGAAGGATACTCGACGGGAATCAAGAGGTGTAGTTAATCCACATACACAGTTTTCTATCAGGACTAGCTATATGCGCACAGGAGTGTGCTGCCTCATTGGCACTCCTACTTACATGAATCAAATCAAAGCTAGTGAAAAAGCACTTCTTATATTATGCTTTTTCCTCCTGGATACCCTCTTACCTAGCACTCTCATTGCATTGTTGAAGCCTAACACAAAAGGTATAGGAGATTATCCTTTTATAGAGGACGGTCGTGCACGAGAGGTTTTTGTTAAGCAAGATTCTCATGAACTTTTGGGTCGTCTCTCTTCTCTCCTTCCCCTACACAACGGATCGCGAGAAGGGGAACCTTTCCTTTATCGCGCTTTGGTACAAAAAAGAAAAGAAACGAGACCAGAAAGCTAAAAGAAGGAGAGAGAAAACGACGACAGAAACTCCACTCCCCCACCCACCCACGCCGCTCCACACCTCTCGTTCTCACTGCTCTGCGAGTAGAGGAGAAAGGCGAAGCGGCTCCCGTCTCGCCCTCCACACACCACTCGGATCCCAAATTCCCAGTCCCGCCCCTGCTCCACCCCTCCTCGTCGTCGACGCCGCGACCAGCGCGTCCTCGCGCCCGGGGGCGGGTGGCCCGGTGTGGGGGAGAGGCGGAGGAGGGATGGACCCTGAGAAGCGCGGCTACAAGTTCCGTATCCTTTTTTTTCTCTCTCGCTGCTCTGTGGAGCCTCTTTTATCGTGTTTTCCCCTGTTCTTGATCCGATTTAGCCCACGGGGGGAGACAGCAACTGTTTCTTGCAGTAATCTGGGTAGGCATTTGCGCGGGAGCAGTGGAGGGAGAGTAGTATTTCCCCCCAAATTCTGGCACGAAGTATTCTGTTCTTGTTCTTGTTCTTGTTCGTAGTTGGTTTGGAGCGACGGAGGTAGATTCTCCGGAAAAGATTTACCAGCTCTTTTCTCTGTCATCGCAATCTATCTACGCGAAAGAAGGCAGCCATTTCTTGGAGCAACTAAGCTAAACCTAGAGGAGTTGCAACTTCCCCCCCTTCTGGTCCAATTAGATTGCCAGATTATCGAATGTATTTTACCTTCGAAGCAACTATGGTTAAAGGGACCCCATAACTGAATGCTCCCTCGCAGAGAGGAAAAATGAAATAAAAAGCTAAATGCTGATGCGCTTTGGATGATTCAGCTCCAAAACAGTTACTGCCCCCCCCTGTAGTTTAAGCAGTTATTTGTGAAGCTAAATTGACTGCCAATCATAGTCCTGTGAACTGCCAGCATTGATTTACAGCATTCCAGAGAAATAGGAGAACTGTAGGAATTAAATGTCACAACATGTTGAATCCGACACGAATTGAAAATACTGAAATGACCGTCAGAAGTCATTTGGTTGCACGGCAGGAAATGGCAGAAATTTTGTTGAAGGATGGGCTACTTCTGTAATCCTCATAGACACGAACATTTTCCATGAAGTTGGAGTCAATTAAAGTTTTTCCTTGGAGTTACATGCAACATAGTCTGCATGGATAATATCGTTTTCAATACTACAAAGCAAACATGGTCTGTAGAAAAAATCCCAAGAAACAGAATCCTCCTAAATTCCTATGAAATTCTCTGTATCAAAGCGGCCCTGAAAATGCGTATTGCTGAAACTTGACTTCTCCTTAACTTGTAATCCGAAATTAGAGGAGTTTGTGGCGCACGATGCTGAAGTAAGGTCCTTGGCAATTGGCAAGAAGTCAAGCCGTGTGTTCATTACCGGTGGCAGTGACCGCAAGGTCAACCTGTGGGCCATTGGGAAGCAGACTCCTCTCCTGGTTTGTGCCCTATGAAATTTTATAATGATCTCTACACTTCTCTTTGACTGTTTTAGAATTTGACTCATGTTGAGAGTTTCAATGGGTGTCTATTGTATGCCACAGAGTTTGTCTGGCCACACAAGCTCGGTTGAAGCTGTAGAGTTTGATACAGCAGAGGTGCTTGTCCTTGCTGGCTCATCAAACGGCTCCATCAAGCTCTGGGACTTAGAAGAAGCTAAAGGTGCGGTTGGTACTTGAATAAGGCCCCAGAAGAGGGTTATTTATTGATTTTCCTCTTATGTTCATTTTTTTCATTATGGAACAGTTCATGAGCATGGCAATTACATTATATAATATCTCTGTGTGTTCACCCCAAAATCTATATACTTTGATACAAATGGAGGAACACTGTCAGAGTGGGCCAGTTTGATTTTCAGAGTTGCTGTATAAGAATATTGATTATATAGTATAATATAGGGTCATGAACCTTCGAAATCTTTGTTAAAATGTGTTCGGTGATCATATGGAACATGATAAAACTAGTATTTTGGATTAAATATCTCAGCTATGCTAATGTTGTCGATAGAAAGTGACAGCATAGGCTCTTTGGTGTGTTAATAGACTGTAAACTTCCTATTAATACTGAGAACTATGCTTTACTGAAACTGGATGTCTGATTATTGTGCTGAACTGAAATGCAGTTGTGCGGTCTCTCACTGGGCATAGATCGAGTTGCACTGCTGTTGAATTCCATCCGTTCGGTGAATTTTTTGCATCTGGTTCTTCAGATACGGATCTCAAGATCTGGGATATAAAGAAAAAAGGATGCCTCCATACATATAAGGGTCACAGAGGAGCAATTAGATCTATCCGATTTACACCTGATGGACGATGGATTGTGACCGGTGGAGAAGATAACATTGTGAAGGTGTGGGATCTGACAGCTGGAAAGCTCCTACATGATTTCAAGTTCCACAGTGGACAAGTACGATGCATCGATTTTCATCCTCAAGAATTTTTGCTTGCAACCGGTACTGACTTTTCCTACCAAACTTTTAAAGCTTTGAGATTTCTGAGAGAACATATTATGCTTTTGTAACATGAATCATCAAGAATCGTTCATTCTTTGGTTTTAATCGTGTACTAGTTGGAAACATCATCATCCTTTTTTAATAAAAAAACTATGCCTTCTTGTCGGACTTACCTATAGTGATTGAACTTGTAGAAGGTTAGAGTATATTCTTAGCCAGTTTACTGTTCTTTTCCAGGCTCAGCTGATCGAACCGTGAAGTTTTGGGATCTTGAAACTTTTGAATTGATAGGTTCTGCTGAACCCGAGGTATTTACAAGTGCTTTTCTTATACCAAGTGAATTTTTGTGCAAGTCTAACTTTGTGCATATGTTAACCAAGTGGAGTACATGGCAACTGCGGTGCATCTTTTGGCACCTATTTTCTTCTTTCAAATTCGCACCACAAGAATTCCTTGAATCAAATTTGAGGACAAGAAATTGTATTCTATTTGAACTACTTGATGATGCCCCTTTTCACGTTTCTGTATGATTAATTTTTTTAGTTATTTCCAGTGATGCTCCTATATCTATTTCGTACTTGCTTAATCTCTTGTGCATTTGTTTTTATTCCTGTGTTAAAAACGTCCATTATGAGCGCATACATCTTCCTGTTATTATATTATTTACTTCACATGCATCTTCTCTTCCAGGATACTGGTGTACGTTCTATGGTCTTTCACCCAGATGGGAAAACCCTTTTCTGTGGATTAGACCAAAGCTTAAAGGTAGGTCTGATTTTCATGTGTTATATTGTTATTATTCGCGTGGCACTTGCTGACTGCATGGGCATTGCTAGGTATTCTCTTGGGAGCCAGTAAGATGCCATGATGCTGTTGACATGGGGTGGAACAATTTAGCTGATCTTAGTATTTATGAAGGAAAACTGTTGGGATGTTCGTACCATGAACGCCATGTTGGTGTTTGGGTTGCTGATATATCGGTGAGTGTCACTCTTTGCGTGCAGTGTGTACTTTCTTGCATGTCCTAACTTTAATCTCTTGACCCAGCTCATTGCACCCTATGCCCTTGGTGTTTTGCCGAAATCAAATTTCTTTGCCGAGCTTGTACATTCTATAGATGATAATCCTGTCAAACCGAATGGTGGCACTGTGAAGTCTGTTCGTGCTGTAGCAACAGCACATCCAAAAAACTCGTACAAAGTCCAGGAATCAGGGATTGGTATGGCTTTAAACCATTGATATAATTTTCACCCAAGCACTCCATAGTCAATAGTGATAATACCTCTTCTTCTTATGATAGCAGCTGAAAGCGGAGTTCGGGCCTCACATTTAACTCCAGCAAGTACAGATAAAATAAAGAAAGATAAGAGCAGCACCATTCCTCGAAGACCTGATTCATCTGTTAAATCATCTACTCCAGTGCGACGTATGAAGCCAGCTGATAGTCCTTCCACCAATCCAAAAACAGCAGAACGGACCGGACACCGAGACATGCCATTACTATCTCGTGCCGGGATATCCAATACTTTTTCAGCGACTAAAAAGTTTCACCCTGCAGATTTGGCGGATGTAAAAGATATTTACACTACAACACAGTCTGTTTCTGTGCCTGTTGCTGTACCCAGAGACATTTTAGAGGACAAAGCAGTAGGCAGCGTTAATAGAGGAAGAGGCAGAGCTGCAGTCCCAGATGATTTTTGCAGTCCAGTTCACTTAACAAAAAATTTACCTAGTGGTGGTACTGGTGATAGTGTCAGCTCAGTAAGATCCATGCTCTCGGAGCCAGATGTTTGCTCAGAGGGTTTGTCTGGCTTAAAGTTCTCGTTTGGACTAACTCCATACGACAAGAAACATGATTCTGACGGTACAGATAAAGGAGATATCACACAAATAGCAGAAAAGATGGACAGAATAGTGTCATTGGGGCATCCAGTGCAGTCAAATAGTGATAAGTGTATATCTCTTTTTTCTTTGTTCTTAAGCATTGAAATATTGCAGATTTTGCTCATTTTGCTGATTAGTATTACAATTATTTTCACAGCAGCATTTGAACCACCATGCTCAACGACAGAAACCACCAGGGTCAAATATGTTCGAGGAGGTGCGTGTCTATGCTAACTGATGTTATCAAGGGTGCAGTCTTGCATCCACCCTGGAGCTTGAGTCTACTTGGCCTAAAGATAGTTTTCTAACGGTATTATTATCTCCTTTTGCAGTTGCCGTGCCATTAGGAAAAACCAAGTCTCTTGTTGAGAGATTTGAAAAGAGAGAGAGCTCTAGCATTGATTGTTCACCTCCAACTGGCTCTTGCGGTGATCGTACAGTGAGAGCTGATAGCCCTCCCACCAGTTTGGTATGTACTCATGGTTTCTTAGTGTAGTTATTAACTTCATAATTTTTGTACGAATCGTCAGTATAATGGTATTAATGAATTCTTAATGTTTAGGAACTTCCAACATATTTACTGTATCGATTTTCAAAATACGAAACTAAAAATAGATTCTTCAAATCTGCACTTGAAAATATGTCCACTTTCCAAGATTGCTTAAACCATTCCTGCTATCCTGGATTATTCCGTTCTCAATGAATAATTCCATGCGTACTTTGTTTGTAAATGTTATGATAATTTAGAACTCTTAATCCTTAGTCCCGAGTCCCTACTAGTAAATTGGAATAGAATATGAAGGATATTCTGAAACCACATATAAGGTGTATGGGGGCAGTCATGATTTAATGTTTTCTTGACTTACAGTATAGTGGTATGCTGTTGGAAGACTGCAGCAATATTATTTTCAGAAACTGTATACAGAATCCAAGTCAAACAAATATGAATATACTAATGCTCTACTTTTACTATTTGGTCTCTCTAGTGTTTGCCATTGTTTTGGCTGAACTTATTTGGTTTGCGGTGATTGTAATTGATAGGCAGAACCAAGTCAGACATATGAAAGAGACTTGTCAACAGTGGATGAGGTAACCCCAGTCGATTTGGTGCAGAACCACGATGAATTCGTAAATCTTCTGAAATCTCGGTTGACAAAGCTAGAGGTGATCCTTCTGTTCTCTACTTGTTGACCTTGTTTCTTACTAGCTCAGGGAACTTGCACCCGACAACTGGATGCATGATCTTGCGTAGCGCTAGTTTATTTGGTACTACAACATGTGGGTGGCAGTCTAACCTTTAGTTTGCACCTTACTTCATGTGAAAAAGTTCTTCAATATTCTTGTAAGAACTTTAGCTGATACCATCGAGATTAGAGAAACGACTTGTATGTAATTTCTAGTACCAACGAAGATGAAACATGGCTTGACATATCGGTGCATGTTACTTAGAAAGCGAAATACACGCTTTGAGCTCTAGAAAAATCCACACCATTAGGTGAATTCCTTGTACTGGAGATGTGTGAAGTTGGCTCAACTTTCTGTCTGCTCTTCACTGCAATTAGAAAGCTTAACATTAACATGTTCTTATATTTATTTTGATATTTATCAATGATTTGGTGATATTTCGTGAAAATAGTCTGTTATCCTTCACTTCTTGTAGGACTGTGTATGGAATGTACATGTTCTTTTAAACTATAGTTGATCAGCCAAAAGATCAAAATGCGCTATTTGTGATAGGTCATTATAGTATTAACGCTTAATGTTATCAGATGATGCGGCATGTCTTTAGCCAAAATGGTATCAAAGGAGCAATTGCTGCAGTGGCAAAGTTGCCTGATATTGCTGTAAGTTTTTCTTGAGATGTGTGATGACTGTACATCATGTTCTTCAAATTATATGTTGGGTACTAATGGTTGAGTTTGTACAGGTTCAAGCTGATGTCGTTAGTGCTCTTAAGGGAAAACTTGGTCTTTTCAATCTAGATACCTTCTCAAGCTTTCTGCCTGTTCTTGCCGGGTTACTGAACAGCAAAACTGAAAGGTAATCTATCAGATGTATAATTTCATTCCATGCTCTCTTTTAGTGGACTGTGGTGTCTAGGAAATAGCAACACAGATGCAGATGCACCCATGCATGCCCAAGAGGATGCTGATGCATTCTATTTATTTTGTGTCTTCTTGCAAGTCTGTACAATTGAAACAGATGATCATTAAATGTTTGTTCAGACCCATATAATTATCCTGCAAATCTGCAAAGAGTGAATGAGCCAATCATGCACATATTGGCATTCTACAGTAAAAAAATAATTAGTTTGGTGGTAACTATTATGTCTTATTGTTACTTTGCCTAAAATTTGCAGGCATGCTATCATTTCTTTGGAAATATTATTGGATCTTATAAAGATTTTTGGGCCTGTTATCCATTCAACATTGTCAGCTAGTCCAACTGTTGGAGTAGATATTCAAGCCGAACAGAGGTATGTAGGTTCACTTGCTTTACTCTGGAAAGGGAGCTAGGTGTTGTTAAATTGGGATGCCGCAAGGACTTGCGTGTCGCTACAAGGAACACCGTGTGAATTTACATGTCTGCAGAACTGTTTTCCTAAAGTAATAAACCGCATAATTACTGCAGTCAGTCCATAGCATATTACCCTAGCTGGGAGCTAGATCTGTTCTAGAGAGAAACATGTTAGTGATCAATTTCTCTGGTGTCATGCAGGCGGCAGCGTTGCACTCGGTGTTTTAACCATCTGCAAAAAATCCTGCAAGCTCTACGCCCATTGATGATGTATTACCCTTATCTTCCCTTCATCAGACATCACCTTTTCTTTCATGCATGTTTTCATACTTCTTTGTGTACCACTGCAACTGGAGAACGATGCGCTACCGTAAACAGCAGCCGTGTCTGACGCTTCTCAATTTTCTCTCTCTTGTTGTGTTGACGCAGGCGGGATGGTCAATCGGCGCAACTTGCCCAAGAGCTAAACATGTCCTTGCAAGACCTAGTGGTCTTCTGAAGTTAGCCGCAAGTTCATCCATACGACAGAGTGCTACTGTCAGAGTAGATACCATTCTTTTTTTGGCACAGAAATGGAACCGCCAGAGGCGGCGGGTTACGTAGTAGTACGCAGCTCTGTTGTCGTCGTCGCTCCGCAAGTGAGCGAGCCCTTGTAATTTTGTGTAGGCCTGCCTTGGAGTATCCGGCAACTGTTGTATATGTTGAGCTCGGCTGTTCATCAGTCTGTAATTAACCCCCATTTTACTGCATGGACAGCCCGTGGAAATGAATGAGGAAAACACTGCTGGTTGGTTTTGTGTTTGGTCTTAACTTTCTGTGGTGTTCGTTCATTTCCACGGTCAGCCGTGTGGCTGAAGTCTCGAGGAGCTGAAGACAAACATGTTTCATCCATAGTTTGACCAAGCCTTTGTTTAGCGAAATTGCCAATTGGCTGCCAAGGACTGCTGGTTTGAATATTTCAAAAAATGTGTACCCATCCTTAGCTGCCAAGGAACAACCTTGTGCAGTCTGTGACCAGATGGCTGGCTGTTAGTTTTTCTTGGTGTTAATTTATTCTTTTTCATTTTGTCCTTGGTGATGACATCTTCCAGGTTAGGTTGTGGTAAGGAAGTCTGGAAAATATGCCACCAATACTCTTTTGTCCCATTTTTTTTCAGCTTATTCTTTTCTCAATGTTTGTCAGCCCTATCTAATGAATGCTCCGTTCAGTTCTTGAATGCTATGTCAGGACAAATCTGCCTTCCACGTTAGAGCTTCCATTTCCTTAACTTAGGCCTTATTACCTTAAAACAAGCTTGCCCTGCGGGCCCACCTGTCGGCCACGGACCCAGCACGCGCAAGGTCACGCATGGCAGTCAGAATTGCACAGCAGGTGGGAAGTACAAAAATAAGCCCCTTCAACAAATCCACATTCCAAACCCACCTCCTCACGTAAATAATAACACCGACTAAAAAGCACGAGTCCAAAGCAGTTGGTCGTCTGCCACCGCCGCGTTGGACTTCTCCCCCCCCTTCTCCCTCGCCGGAGAACCCGCCGCGACCACAGCCTCAGCCGTCGCCGCCACGCCGCTTCTGGGGAGGAGCAGCAGGAAGGAGGAGGCCATGGCGGGGAGATACGACCGCAACCCCTTCGAGGAGGACGACGTCAACCCCTTCGCGGTGAGTACTTGCCTAGTTATTAATTTTCAGCAGGCACGAGGTGCCCCGCACCGCGCCTCCGCCAGCGGCGCAGTTCGTCTAGTCTTCTAGTATAAGCTTGTTCCCTGGCCCGCGGAGTTGTGGAATTTGTCCGGATCGCCGTTGGAGTTAGGCGGTGGTGGGGTTTCTGGCTGTGACGCCTCTTTCGCTCCCTGCCGTGCTAGCTGGACGCTTGGGTGGATCTGGCCGACTTGCTGGTGCTACGATTAGAGGGGGATTCGATGGATGGATGCGTGTTCTGTTTGTGTTGGTTGATCGCCAGGGAGAGGGATTACAATTGCTGATTTCTTCTGTATGTGTTATGGGGTTTTTGAGGGAGAAATGATTGTTAGGTAAGAAATTGGCACATGGGTTGGGATAAACTTTGGAATCGTGGTCTAGTTAGAACTTTGAACCATTCATTTTTTTTTTAGAACTATGCAGTTTACGAGATGTGTAAAACTGCGTAATGGAGGGCATCGCACTTTTTCAGTCAAGATCGTTGATCACATAAGGAGTTCAAAAGATCGTCATAGTACTAACATTTAGTTTGATCGCTGGTAGTCAAAGTTTTGCGGTGTCTCTGGATCAGCTGCTGCCGAACATGTTCCATTTGAGACAGGAAACATTTTATATACTCCCAATTTGGATTCTTGTGCCAACTATCATGGACAAGGATATCTGAGTTATGCATAAGCTTCTAATTGGTTATTTTTCTTTAACTATTGTTTGGATGATTTTTTTTTCAAATGTTTCATGTTCTATAGGGAGGAGGCGTACCTCCGGCTTCTAATTCTCGGATGCCACCTCTTCCTCATGAACCAGCTGGATTCTATAATGATCGTGGTGCTACTGTGAACATACCTCTTGATTCAACAAAGGTACATGTGCTTCCATTGATCTTGTTAATTTTGCACTTCCCAAGATGTGCTTTACACAATGAATTGAAAGGTCATGCGTCACACCCATATTTGTTCGGTACTAACTCATTTCAATTTTTTATTACATGTCGTTGATTACTTATGCGGGTGTATATTTATATGTTTGATTGTAGGACTTAAAGCAAAAGGAGAAAGAACTGCAGTCCAAGGAGGCTGAGCTTAACAAAAGAGAAAGAGTATGTGTCTATACCTAAAACTTGAAATTCTAGTTTATACTCACATCATATGTTATCCTATATTTAATTTGACTTATCACTTTGTTCAAACCATGGTCTTATGATTCAAAAGTTGGTTCTAGTGCATTAAATTCTCAATTTCCCATATGATAAAGTAAAATCTTAAGTTCTCCTGTATGATATTGTGAAGCCTCAGATGTTGTCCAATCATTGTGCTTAGATATGTAGCTGTATATTCCAAAGAAGTTTCTATGGCCTTTGCTTGTCCAGAGTTGTTGTAGTAACCATGATAGAGTATGGAAACTGGCGAGCTATAGTTGCCATGGATTTTCCTCAGAGATCAGACACCCCATAGTCTGCACTATTCTAAGCATTGATCAAATGATAGTTCATCTTTAGTTCGAAATAGTGAGCAAGCGTGGGATCTCTGCCTAAACTTACAAGTCAATGAGGTGAAGGATGATAGTGCTTGTAGAAACCGGCTATTGTTATCGAAAGATTTCATATAGCCATCTCTTCATTAAATTCAAATCAGACGATAAAATTCTCTACATAAATGGATAAATGCTGAATCAAGAGCTAGCATATTGTTTAGTCAATCATTAAGAGTAAGACCTTGCCTCGACAATGTTTCACATGTTTGAAACAGCCTAGATGTGGTCACACGCATTCACTTGTATTTCTGTCTTTAAATATTCTATCTGATTTTATATTCTCTTGAAACCAGGAATTGAAAAGAAGGGAAGAAGCTGCTGCTAGAGGTACAGTTCTTTCTTTGAGTAGTGGTTAATTTTTGTATATTTGTAGCAATGATGTGAAAGAGGCATTGGACAAGATATTTGCTCAACAAATTAATGTGGGAGTTGATCTGGAAACTTCTGCCAGTCAAGATATTGGCTATTTAAGCTAATTTGGTTTTTGTGCTGTTGCTGTCACAGTCCATTTTTTCGTCGGCCCTGCCTGTCAACGTCACACTAACTTCTTTTTCATGTGCAGCTGGTATCGTCATTGAAAACAAAAACTGGCCACCATTTATGCCCATAATTCATCATGACATTTCAAATGAGATACCAGTCCACCTACAAAGGATGCAGTACCTTGCATTTTGTTCACTGTTGGGTAAGTATTGGTTCTTGCTTTGACTCCCCCCAACCACTCTTGTTGTACCATAATAAGGAGTAAAATACCTGGCTAAACCATCATTTTGTAGATCTTTACTTTTCTTCGAGTATAGCAAACAATATTCTTACTGAGGACCTGACATTCATATGCTGTGCAAGTAATGAACTTACTTCGATAAATTTGATTGGCACATTATCTCCCAGAGTGTGAATCTGATATTGTCTTCCCAGAAGGACATGAGAAAACAGAATGATATTTCAAGACGAGTTTGGTTGCAACAAACTTCTTCTATGTTAGTAGTTTGTATTTCCAAGGAAGAGGACATTAACCAATGCTTTATTGACAAAATATAGTTCTTGGTAATGTAAACCTGATTATTTTCTACTCTTCTCTGGGGTTGGGCTTGAAGCCTTGAACTTCCCATCATCATAACGAAATGGCCAGCAAATGCTAATAATCATTTAGTGGAGGTCCCAGATGATTTTTTAAGATTGAGAGAGGAGAGATCGACTTCATCAAAGGTGTGCTAATTTTTGCAAAATTTGATGCCATTCAGGATTGACGCTATGCCTTTTCTGGAACATCATCGCAACTACAGCAGCATGGATTAAAGGGGGAGGTATGGCCGAGTAATACATTTAATTTTCTATGTCTTGTTGATTAACTCCTATGCTCACTTAAAACAAATCCACATGTTCCTCCGACAGGTGTGATCATCTGGTTGCTAGCCATTATCTACTTCATCTCTGGTGTCCCTGGGGCCTATGTGTTATGGTATCGGCCGCTTTATAATGCCATGAGGTTGTGCATACGCTTTGTACTTGTTTATATAAATAGTTCATTATATTTTGTTCCTTATACACAAAGATGCATGTTACAGGACTGAAAGCGCTTTGAAGTTTGGATGGTTTTTTCTGTTGTACTTGGTAATATCCTTACCCTTGAATATTACTTTTCTAGATATATATTGCTGATATTCCATTCATTGCTAATGATCTTTCCCTTCCAGGTCCATATAGTATTCTGTATCTGGTCAGCTGTTTCTCCCCCATTTCCTTTCAAAGGAAAATCTTTTGCGTAAGTGTTAAATATATCACTCCTGCTTGTGTCATGCATAAGTCAGTTAGTTATTTGAGGCTAAGCAGCAAAGTTGGGATGCACTGAGTACATTCTAAATGAATTTTGAGAGTGTTATTATTCTTCACTAGTCTTAGCATATACTAGTTCTACATTTGCATATTAAAGGTACTACTACTAAAGCTGTGGCGGACTGTTTTGTTACATTTCCATGATTGTTAGGTGTTGTTCCAATTTCTTTAGGGTACCTGGACCAATTCTGTTGCTGCTCTGAACTGTTTGTTAAATCAATGATGTTCAGATATCATCTCCTCCTATATTCAACTCGTTCAAATTATCTAACTTTTAATTGCCTGTCTTCTTTCTGGTTTTACAGTGGGCTTTTGCCGGCAATTGATCTCATAGGCAACAGTGTTATTGTGGGGGTAAGTATTTCACCCCTTTAACTTGTGATTGGTCTAATTCAAGTTAATTTTGCATGATTTCCCTTGCATGTTCACAAAATGCCCTTCCAAGTGTTGAGATATCATTTACATTTTGTAACAGACCCGTAGCATCAGTCGTCAATAGTTTTCCATGTTTTGCTTTTCTGGGGTTCTTGATGAAGCACCTTTCACGAATCAGCCTTAGTTATGCATATTACGCGTCAAGGATAGTTCACTGGTCACTTACATTGTTATTCCACTTTCTTTTGGCAGATATTTTACTTCGTTGGATTTGGACTGTTTGTTCTTGAATCACTGCTCAGCATTGTTGTCATCCAGGTGCGTTCATAACCTTTTGTTGTGCGTTCTGTTTCCTTCCACAAGAGAGATTTTCATTCTGAATCTGGTCATTTAAAATGCAGCAAGTATACATGTACTTCCGTGGAAGTGGAAAAGCTGCACAGATGAGACAAGAGGCAGCACGTGGTGCGATGCGATCAGCCTTTTGAGGGATCAGTCTTGATGAATCGAAGAGAACTGGGTGTGCCAATCGGTGATGGCGTCTTGTACATCCTTATACATGTAGCTAAACATCTTCTTGCCTCCTGTAATATATATACCAGTCGCAGTGCTTGTTCTTGCCTAGGTCCAGATGTGCTTATAGGTAGCTTAATCTTTTGGGAATAGACTTTTCTTTGCGAGGGACTTGATTACAGCAACTTAAGACCACAATTCTGACGAGCTTGATTGTTCTTTCGTGCTATATAAGTATGGTTAATGTATGTGAAGTTACTGCAGGATCGTGTTAATACTAACTAGGTCTCCATGCACAGCTGAAGAACCTTATTGCATTACACTATATACTCCTTATATTAGTCCGCTGTAGCCAAGGAAGCTGAAAGCCTAGCATGAAATTGAGAATGAATAAACTATACCACTTAAAATAAATGGAAGATCTACCGCTTAAATAAAACAAATGAAACGGGAGAAAAAAAATCTAAAGCTGAGATTGCATACTTTTGGCGCCTCTATTTGCCGCTCATGGCAGGCTGCACTTGCTGCACCTTGGCCCCGAAGCCGCACTTCCTGGTGAGGATGCTCCACGACCTCCTGGGCTTCCCCAGCCGCCGGATCTCCTGCTTCATGCTCATGCACTCCTTCTCCAGCTCCGACACCCTCGCCTTCACGTCGGTCATGCCCTCGCTCCCCTTCCCCTCTGGCGAGACGATGAGGGCATCGTCCTGTCCGCTGTCCGCGGCATTGCTGCCCTTGGGGACGATGGCGCCGGCGCTGTTTCCCGGGTGATGCGGGTGCGCGCCGTCGACGGCGGCGTTGTCGGACACGAAGAACCACCCCGCGATGGAGGTGCGGAGTCGGAGCTGCTCGAAGAAGAGCACCTGCACCACAACCCGCAGCGGCAGGCGCTCGTTCTGCGCCGCGTGCGTGCACGCCTCAAGCGACAGCTTCTGGCAGTTCATCAGCCGGCACAGCTGCTCCCGCTCCGACTCCGACAGCCACGGGTGCGACTGCACGGCGCAACTCACAAAATGTCACCGTGGTTCGTCCCAAAAGCAAAAGAAAGAGAGAGAGAGAGAGAGAGAGAGAGGGAGAAAAATGATAATGTGTCGTCACCTTGAGGTATATGTCCATGGCGCGGTAGATGCCGTCGTCGACGGGCCGCGCGTAGTCGGGCACGACGGCCGCGAGCACCTGGAACTTGGGCAGCTTGAGGTTGGCGTCCGGCGCCACCTCCGCGAGGTACCCGTCCATGAGCTTGGCCACCATGGCGATCGGCGCCACGGCGGGCGGCGTGACCGCGGTCTGCATGGACGCGCCCAGCCCCAGCTGGCTCCCCTGATCCTCGGCCGCCACCGCCGCCGGCGACGTGTACCCGGTGCCCAGCCCTCCGTCCGTGGACGACATGAAGTAGTCCAGTATCCTCTGCACGCAGTCGATGTCGTAGAGCGTCTCCACGGTGTAGCCGAGGTTGGGCACGAGCAGGTCCTCCAGGGACGCGTCCTCCAGCTGCGCCCCGATGCGACGCTCCAGGTTCTCCCTGCACAGCGGGCTGGCGTGCAGGAGCATCGCGGTGCGGAGCAGGCCGAACAGGAACCTGGTGGACGCCACGCCCTTCTTTGCCGGCAGCAGCGCCACGATCTCCTCCAGGAAGTACCTCTGGTCTCCCTCGGACGCGCCGCCGCCGCCGCCGCTGGAGGCGCGCGGGGTGACGCTGCGGCTCCCGGCGTTGCTGGTGGCGTTGCTGAAGCTGGCGTTGCGCTTGAGGCCCGGGAGGAGCCTGCCCGCGTAGAACATGATGGCGCCCGCGATGCTCTCGGCGCGCATGCTCTTGGCCTCCATGGCCTGCACCAGGCGCTTGAACATGGGCAGGCTGAGGAACGACACGTCCTCGTACCACCAGTCCATGGCCGCGGCCGACGCGGACGCGCCGCCGCGCGGCGTGTCGCCCGTGCCGATGCCGTTCCAGAGCGCGTCCCTGTCGACGAGGCTGGCGTTCTTGTGCCCCGCGTGGGTGGACGACCAGGCGGCGGCGTCGGAGGCGCAGGCCTTGGAGGCGAGCGCGGTGATGCAGCGGGAGACGATGTGGAGGTCCTCGGCGGCGGGGAGCACGGCCTCGCAGGTCTCCAGCGCCCTGATGGAGTCCTTCCAGTTGGCGAGCACGTCGGAGAGGAACGACTCCGCCTGCGCGATCAGGTTGCCCTCCGCGTAGTCGTCCGTCATGCCCAGGTACTCGGCGGCGCAGCGGAGGGACACCACGTTGGGCGCGCTGAGCTCGATCTTGACGTCGTAGCAGAAGCGGGCGGCCAGCTCGAAGGCCTTGGCGCCGCCCGGGATGTCGTCCAGCTGCAGCGTGCACATGCCGCCGTCGTCCGAGGACGGGTTGTAGTCGCTGATCAGACGCTGCAGCACGCCGCTCCGGCTCAGCAGCGGGAACTGCATGCGGATCGACGAACATTAGCTGGCCGGGAAGTTCAGTTGACGAATGATGCGATAATGCGACGGTGATTTAGAAGAGGACTGCTGCTGCTGACCTTGTGGAGGTAAAATGACATCTCTCCTATTTCGACGACAACATCGCTCTCAAGCTCGGTCATGGATCTCCTGGGGAAAAATTCAGATGATACGTGTAAAAACATCGGGGATACTACTGTATCAGATAGTGCACACGCTAGGTGCTCATCTGTTTGAACGTACGACAGTGTGTGACTGTGCCCTCCATGGATCATGGAACTAAGTCATACTCCCTCCGTTTAGAAATATAAGATGTTTTAGGTCTGTGAATGAGATGTATCTAGACACGTTTTAATGTATAGGTTCAAATGAATCTAGACACTAAAATGTGTCTAGATACATCTTCTTCACAAACCTAAAACATCTTATATTTCCAAACGGAGGGAGTAGTCTAGAAGGCAAAGGCAGCAGTCTGAAAATTCTCAAGTCCAAAAAGAAAGTATCGACGCAGAAAAAGAAATCCTCTGACCCTAAAACAACAGGAGCGCCCTGGCCCGTGATAGTAAAAGTGATTTTTTGATAAGAAAATTTGCTACAGGTTTTCTGCGGATCTAGAAACATGAATTAAAGAAACAAGAAACATGAGGTTAATAATAACATGAATTAAAGAAACAAAATAGAAAAAAAAACACGCCGTCTAGCAATAATGCAATCTTATAAAACAAGAAAAACACATTGCACTGAACACATGAAAATTTCGCAGCATCATTCATGGATCTAGAAGGCAAAGGCAGCAGTTTGACAATCCTCAAGTCCAAAAAGAAAGTATCGACGCAGAAAAAGAAATCCTCTGACCCTAAAACAACAGTAGCGCCCTGGCCGTCCGTGACAGTAAAAGTGATTTTTTTATAAGAAAATTTACTACTTCCTTCGACCCATATTAGTTGACTCAAATTTGTCTAGATTTAAATAAATCTAAACACTATTTAGTATATAGATTTATCCAAATTTTAACAAATCCAAGTCAACTAATATGTGTCGGAAGAAGTAGAGGTTTTCTGTGTTGACCGAAACACACGGCGTTGCCAGGTACCATTACAAGTTTATATGAGGGTAATAATAACATGAAAAAAAACACGCGCGGATCTAGCAATAATGCAATCTTAAACAAGAAAAACACATTACAAATTACAAGAATGGCCGTTTGGACTGAACACATTAAAATTTCGCAGCATCATTCATTGCTATATATGATCCATATTGTTCATGGACATTTTTTGTAAGAACTGTAATCCTATACGTGTTCCTACAATCCAAAAAATGGTCTTGGCCCTTGGGGTGAAAATAAGACAAGGACTTGACCAAAAGTAAATCAAAACATCTCCTACAGTTTTGGCAAAATGAATATCGAACTGAAAAAGGGAAATGGAGAATCAATTGTCATCCCGAATGTACACAAGGAACTTGGGATGAATCAACACATTCAGATCGAGGGGAACTGGGAGTGGAGATGATTAACCATGTGAGGCCTTCGAGGACGAAGATATCCGGTTTGGAACCCAACTTCATTGTCACCATCTTCTCCTCCTCCCAGAAAACTATTCCAACAGCCGATCGATGTCGATCTAGAGACTCGGGCTGAACCCTGCTGAAACTATTGCAACTGCCGGATCTTAGGGGTCTCCCGTCTCCGGTTACAGGATCTGAAGGAAGGTATTTTTTTGAAGGAAACGGAAGCCGAGGGAAGGAGACGACCATGGATTTATCAAGAGAGGGGAGATACCTACGTCGCTGAGGTGGCGCGCGCGCAGGCAAACGAGAGATGCATGGGCGAAACAGTTCAAAGGTTGGCCCTGGTCCAAAGGGGAGAGGGATCAGCGGGGCCTAGTACTACTAGCAGCGTTTCTTTCTTCCAGCACAGCCAAGTTTGCATGGAGAAATAAGAAAATCTTCCTGGGTGATACGTTACCGAGAATTAGTGATGAAGTGGAGCGGAAAGTTTTCGACTTTTTCACGGAAAAACGAAAACAAAGTGAAAATACGAAAAATGAAAATGCAATTTTACAAAACAAAAATGGAAAAGAAATTTGGCGGAAACGGAAACAAAAACGGAACAACGTTTTCCAGCGGAACAGACACGAAAACGAAACGTCTAATATGGAATTTCTATATTAGGATTGATGTGCGGGATAAATTTAATAGACCTATCATATGACCTTGTCAAACCAAATTTGCAAAGTTGCTGATCCTAGAACCGGCGACCATGTAATCCCTTCACACATTCGGATAGGCTTCCATGATTTGATCTTTTTATTATTCCCTTATAAACCCAGCACCGTTCTATAATCAGGGAATAACTTTGTTGGTTTTCTTAAACGTTTAAGATTTGTTGCATGATTTCAAAGTTGTCTTAGTTCTGCGTAAAATCTGCATTGTTCCGTGTCTACACCGTATTTGGTTCATATATGTTTCCGACAATATATATGAGTTAAATCGAAGAGCAAAACATTCGCTACCATTGGTGTCCATGCATGCCACCAGGTTTTGCATTTGGAGAGAGCGCTGCCTATGAGAGAGTGAGCGCTGCTTGGCGACTTCCGGATGCGTGGCCGCCGCCAGCTTACCCTTGCCCCGGCGGGCCTATCCCCGCCTCTCTCGGCCTCCAAGTCGGCGGCTTCACCGAAGCTAGGGAGTGGTTCCAGGTTTCGATGCCTCGGGTCCGAGGCGGATACGGAGGATGAAGGGGCTGCGGGATCGGCAGGCGCTCGATGCGTTAGAGGACGACTCCGGGGAGTTGGGCTGGACGATGGTGTCTCGTCGGCGCCAGAAGTCCGACGACGAGATGCATTAGGAGTTCTGGGAAGATATGGGTTTCCCTACTCCAGCTTCCAGGTTCTGGGAACGGGCCTCGTCGGTGTCGCCTATGAACTCGCCGGAGGTCGAAGGTGCTGGCGGTCGGAGGAGGGCGAGCTCGCCCGTGAAGGCTGATGTCCCTTTGCGTGCTGCCTCTTTGTCGCCGACGGGGATAGCCTTGTCTCGGGGCCCTAGGGTTAAACCATGGAAGGGACCTCTCCCTCCGAGGAGGACCTCGGCGCCTCCGGTCCTGGGGATGCTGGTGGAGGCGGCGATGGAGACGCGGCCTTGGCGGTCGTTTCCCGATTCGTTTTCCACGCGCGGGGATGACAGGAGGGCAGGCCTATCTGGTGGCCCCATCGCGGTGGAGTCCGACCCCGTCTAGTCCTGGACCGGGGTAGCAACCAGGTTTCATCGGGCCTGGGTACGAGAGACCACGATGCTTCAGTCTTCTACCAAATCGCCAACACATGTTTTCTCCGCCTCGAGCCACCAGAAGTCTCTGCGTTCGCCCTGTCCATCGTCGGCCAGATCATTTGCATCTGTGGTTGTAACATCCCAGCATTTAGAAACTAACGAATGGTAGATTTAGGAATATGGAATGTTGCATGCATTCATTTGTGAAAATGTGGGTAAAATTTTCGCCAAATAAAAACCTTAAGTGATCAATGTTTCTTTCATACTTTGAGATTAAGTTTAGTCTTAAAGGATGATTGTTATAAACTTTGATATGATCTTTAAGGAATTATATGTTTTTCTAAAATGGATTTGAATTTTAAACTTTAGTGTTTGAATTATAGTTCAAGAGAGTTAAGAATAAGTTCTGAATCTTAATTTAATTAAGATATAAATATTACAACTTAAATTCTATCTAAAGAAAAACAATAATGAATATGAAACTTATTTCTTATCATCAATCTATATAATCAAGTTATAAAATTATAACTTATTGAGGTCATCCACACAATTTAGTTTAGCAAATATACAAAGAATAAGAATATTATTTATTAATAATAATGTAATCTTTATTACAATTGAATAAAATAAAGGCTACAGAAATAATAAAAGAAAATTACAAAAGAATAAGAAAATTACATTGGATCATTTTATAACTATTCTATAACTAAACCTAAACTAAATCTTCATCCATATATCTGTACCTACAAAACAAAGATTAAATAAAAACAAAAGAGGGTTAGTGTTAGTATTATTTCTCTCAGATATGTCAGTGAAATGCACTTGACAAATTCATCATTGAGAAATTTATAAAAGGGGCAAGTTTCACCAATATGAAAGAATCCATCTTTCATAAATTCAAAGCCAGAAGTCAAATGACAGCCAAGAGGGATAAATTCACCAGCCAGGTGAAAGTAACCTGGTAAGAGTAAGTTCAAAATTCTGAACATATCCACAAGTGCATAGCAAGCACACATGCAGGACACACACCAGCATGCATGTGGTGTGTTGTCAACCTCATAGAACAGCCCAATCTCACAAAACCACAAGCACAGCCGTGGGAGGCACTAGTGCATCACCCCACTACACAGCACACAAGAACAACCAGTGTAGACAGCAGCTAAACCAAGCACCACAGCCAACAACCACACCAACTAAGGATCAACCAAACATCACCAGGATGGTGACATAAGGAGGGGGATGGATCAGGTGGACAAGATCAAGCCCAGGAGCTAGGAGGAGCAGCTAGCTCAAGATCAAGCACAGGAGTCCAGCAAAAACCAGATCAAGATCATCATCACCAACTTACTACACCATCATCAGATTCTGTGGTGAGTTTCATAAAACCTTCACATAATCTAATCATCTTATTCAGAGAGAAGCATGTGTTGTTTTATAAAACAAACCCTCAGAAAGCACCCAAGTGGGGTGAATCCATCATAGGGATTTCTGAAACTCTAAAGGCAAACAACAAAGTACCAGGATCCAACCAGAGCTCAGAGCAACATCCTTGATCTGGTTGTCAAACTATATTTTACAATTCAATCATACATATACCTATGATCTATTTCTAGGCACATCCCTAAAGGAAGGGTAGCACCTTAGAAACAAATCTTTGGGATCCATAGATTGAGCAAGCTCACTATCATTTTTTCCAAGCTTTGATTCAATAAAGAATAGATGGTACCACTACCAGGACTATCTAGATGAACCAATTAGATAAGATCTGAATCCCTAAGCCTCATACCAACATCATTGGTCTTAGGGAATTCAGAGAAGAGCATCTCTATTTATCTTATAAAGCCAAGTTTGTCTTAAGCCTCAAACAACCCAATCAATGGATCAGAGTTATTCTTGTATGCCATACCATGATGCTGTTACAAGAACAATCCAATATGAATCAGGTAAGACACTAAATCATCATAGATTTAGACAATCAACTAACTAATCATTTTCCTGTTAACACATGAATCATAACTAGGATATTTCTATGTTACACTTCACTGTTTGAGATCATGATGATCTCAAACCACATGTTAATTTCCAAAGTAACAGCACCAAGACAGTAGCTGTATCCTATCATAATCATGACCATGAATCAAATAAACAGTGGAAAGCTATCAAGTCATTGGCTTTACCAAGCATGCTTCCCAAACAACTACATTATCTGAATCTGATGCAATCCAAGCATCAAATCATCTAGTAAGCCACCATAAACATCATAGATCATTTTAAGCAACAAGCCTCAGGCCAATAATAATTTAGCATGTGTACAGACCATCCAAAGATGATGCAATTCATCCAGCACATGATCAATCACATCACAGGAACCCTAAATGGATAATCATCCTAATCTGAATCAGACAGTAGCCAGAGAGGACACTGCTAATATCTAGCATCGAATCAGCAAGCACAGAGAGGACCAGGGGAGGGGAATCAAACTCACCGTAGGTCCTCGCTGAAGGATATAAGAGGAAGCAAAGGGGCCGACGACCATGGCGGCACGGGGAGCACCCTAGAGGGGGGCGCTGCAACCCGCACGGCGCCACGGCAGCGACCCTGATCACGCCTGGAGGTGCAGAGCATCACCTCGATGCACGACGACCACGGAAGCACTTGAATCCATGCCAACCCCCAAACCCTAGGGTTCGGGACGGCATCGATCCATCGCAGGTGAGCCCTAGGCTCAAATCTAATTGGATAGAACGAACGAGCATCGTCGACAACCCCCTGTTACACCACGACGGCGTCTAGAACGGACGACGGCGGCGGGAATCGCCGGTGGCGGCATCGCCGGCCACAGGGTCGGGGTCAGAGGAGGAGAAGATGAACTCGAGAGAGAGAAAGGCAGTGAGGAGTGGGCCGAGCTGGGCTAGACCCTTCGGGGTCTCTCTTTTGTCTAGGACTAATAGGCCACCAGGGCCCAATAAGAATAACCAGCCCAGAAACATTTCCATGCCTGTTTTAATAAAAAGGAAAAGACCAAAATACCCCTGGACTTAATTAATTTTTTTTAAAAAATAAATAAAATAAAAGTCCAAAAATTATAAATAAAATACTTTTGGATTCACAATAATCCATACTATTCAAATAAAATGAAATATAAAGTTTTAGACATTTAAAATTTTATAAGAATTTTGTAATTTATATATTCCTTATGGAATTTTACAAAATTATTGAAAGATAATAAAAATAAATAAAAATCACTTTCATTATATATTAATATTATAGTATTTTTAAAAATATTAAATAAATATTTAATAACAATTTTAAGGTATAATTGATAATTCCTAAAAGAATTATTAAATCAATAAAAGTCAAATAAAAGGGAAATAAAATAAAGTAATTCAATATATGTTATAAATATTAAAAAGTAATATTTATAAATCCTTTATTATTAAAAAGAACTTTTTATAATAATGGGGTGAATGCATATCAATTTAAATAATGCATTACATTACTTGCATAATCATTTTGCTTCTTTTGTCCTTACCGGGCAATAATGATGTTTTTGTAGAACTAGAAGCTCAAGGTTCAGTGCAAGCATCAGACTTCACTACCTTGCCATCACAAGGAAAGTTTATCACTTGATCATGTCCTTTGAAGAGTCTTTATCAAAGTATTTGCAAATTGTGTGTTATCATATATGCTATAAAAGGAAGAAAATATTATTTTCACAAATAAAGAAATCATAGATATCATCCTAAGTGATGATATAATGGAGCAATAGAACTTAGAGTTCTAATTGCAACAATGATGATCAAGTAGGGACTTAATAACCCCTGACATCAGTGATTCTAGCACCGTATATTACGTGTTAGCCATGAGATTTGGAATGGGACAGAGAAGTCAGCTGTATCTTCTTCCTCTCGCATGAAGCCGGATGTGCAGGTCATGGATGTTCTCCTCGTAGTGTGCATATTAATTGGTAATTCGTAGAGGATATGCAGCATATGGGTGGGAACCCTCATCGTCCCACGATAGTTCTCGCATCTAACGGTTTGTACAAACCATTGCCGTAATTCATTATGTGGGCATGGTGTACACCAAGGAGGCATGCGAGGTCGCGAAGGGGGCAGTGATTGGCTTGGACCAACTACTGGGCCAAACATCATGGAATTATGGATGGGAAAGTACGCCCGGTTGTGCAACAAGGAGTTGATCTCTCATGGGTAAAGTAACGCACCTCTGCAGAGTGTAAGAACTGTAACTTGTTACTCCCTGTTCCGGGAAGGAGCTACGAACGCGGCAGGAAAGGAACTCCATGAAAGTTCTGGTCAACCTGTGAAGGCTGATTGTCATAGTTTCTCAGAATAAAATCAATCTTTGAAGAAAGATTTACAAAAAATTGCATAGTGCCAAGGATTTATAATCCGAGGTGGTAGTTAGAGCATCAAACTTTCCACCTTGCATATAATTAACTTGTTGGGTAACGCTGTTACTCATTCTTTCCTTTGATCCCTTGCTTAGACTCTGAGGATCCCGAAGACGTGCCAATGTATGCATCCAAATGCCAAGAAGATGTGTTCTACGAGGAACCTGATCTGTCCGGAGGAGTTGAAGGTGTGGATTACGAAATCCGCTATGGTGTCGATGATAACGAGTCCAACTAAGTATCCCTAGTTAGTAGTAACCAACGGAGCCAAGCAGCATGAACTCTATAGAATAAGCTGTTGAGCTCAACTCCTAGTTGGAGTTGTTACTTTTAAATTCCGCTGAACACTTTATATTTTGGTTTGTAAGTTGGATCTTTTGGAAGTCTCGAACTTCCGGTATTGTAATAATAATAATACGTGTACTTTTGTAATATGGACTCGCAATGTTTCTGTTGTACCACTCTGAGGGATGTGATATTTACGGAACGGTGTTCTGTGGATGTCATGTCAACGACTAGTGTACTACACATGCAGTGGTATGCTGGGTCACAGCAGTGGTCACCTCTGCTCCCATGGCAGTACGAGGCCATGGTTCCATCCCTAGGGGTCCGCCCCTTGTGCCAGCGTCGCGTGGCGCCCCTGTGGCTTCTGCGCCTACTGCGGCGGCGGCGACTCCTACGGCGGCTGCGCCTCATGCGGCAGTGGGGCATGTTCCTTTGGTGAACGCGGCTACGCCCGGGCAGCTTGCAGTGCAGAAGTCGGCGTCGGGCCCTCCCATGTTTCCATCGGGGATTCAGTTCAGGCCCCCTGCACCATGCTTCAACGCTTTGCAGCCCCACCGCGCCCTCTGCAGGCGCCGTACAGAGGACCGCTGCCTCCTATGTTCTCTGGTCAGCAGCCTGCGGGTTTCGTGCAGGGAGCTACACCTGGCCCTATGTATCATGGCGGGATGTATGCCGAGGATCAGTCGGGTATGGCCCCGTCGCAGCCTGCACCGCCTTTTTCCGTGGGTGTGGGTGCGTTGCCATCTGCAGTTCCGAAGAGGAAGAAAAATAAGAAGCAGCCGCAGTCATGTGGGGTTCAGTCCCAGGCTGTTCAGGTCCAGTCTGATCATCAGTTTCATGTGGGGTTTCCAGTAGTATGGGGTCCCGCGAATGCAAGTGCCCGGGTCTTATGTCGCTCCATTCACTCAGCAGTTCACCTTGCAGGATCAGCAGCTGAACCAACCGCCAGTTTTCACTTCACAGGTAACTGAAGTGCCTACTGTGGCTGATGTTGGTAAGAAAAAAAATCGTTGCTGGAAGTGCGCGGTTAATACTCATGTGACCAAGGACTATAAGGCGGTCCACTACTATTACATTTGTGATTGTGCCTCACATCCTACCTTGAGATGTACAGTGCTGAAGCAGCCGTGCATGACTCCATATATGGCTGGTATTGGTAGTGAGCATACTCTGTTTACTCAGATACCGGATGCGATGACTCGTGATCATCTCGCGCACAGTTAGACCCCTATAGCTCTGGTGCGAGTTACTGGTCCGATGGTATCTGCGGATGTCATTCAACGGCGGATTGCTAGGAGGTGCCAGGTACATGTTCAATGGAAGTGGGAGGCGTTGCCATATGGAGATTCTTCTTTCTTAGTGAGCTTCCCGTCGTTTGAGGATTTGGACAGGGTTGATGGGATCCTGATGACTGTACTGCTTAGTACTGCTCATCTTACTTTCTCTATTTATAGGACGGAGGAAGTGCCACATAAGTTTGAGATGCAGCAGGTTTGGCTTCATGTTGAGGGGGTCCCTCATATTTTGCGCTCATTCCAGGGTTTGTGGGCTATTGGAGGTCTCATGGGAAACATTCTTGATGTGGATTTGTTCAGTCTGCGGAAGCAAGGGTAGTTTGTATTCTTGTTGAGATGTTTGATACTAAGGTTTTTCTGAAGCTGCACAATTCTTTGGGTAACTACATTGTGTCTGATGCTTCACAATCTTTTCTGGATTGAACCTGAAGGTTATATTCTGTAACCAGATTTTATTCCTTTCTTGTGGAGAAAAGGGGATGATGATGCAGATGATGAGGCCAATGGGAAGTCTTTGGAGGATGCTATGGATATTTCTAATGCTGCTACTGCCACTCAGGAGGCGGGTTCTGGTTCCTCCTTGGCTGCCCCTGCGCAGGGTACCTTGGTGCCTTCATCTTCTAGTCAGGGGGCACAGGGTGATTGCTGTCACTCCTTTTAATGCTAATCCAGTTACTCCTTAGGGACGACAACTTTTGGATGCACTTTCTTTGGATTCCCCCCTTCACGGAAAGGGATCTACTTCGCTGACTCGTGTTTCTCCGACTCAGCTACATGAGGCTCTTATTTCTACCTCTGTGGCAGTCCAACGGTCTTGCCCTACTTCGTCGGTATGGTCGAGGACGCATGTTATGGGTAGATCCATGCCTGTTGTTGGTTCTCAGCCGGTCCTTGAGGAGGTGGTTCCTTTGGAGTGCTCACAAAACATGACCCAGGAGGGGTTGGCTGACCGCGCCGTTCGTGATCAGGTCGAGGAGGATGTTCTTGTGGGGCCGACCCAGGAGGGGTTCGCCGACCGCGACGTGGTGGATGACCGCGTGACTTTGGCCGGGGAGGACCATGTGGCTCTGTTCAGGGAGTATGGAGCTTCCTCGGGACGGATGGTATCCCTTGGTGGGCCATGAGACCTCGTTGGTCGATGGGGGTGACCATACCCAGGAGGGGTCTGGGATGCCTTTGTCCCCATCTCCGATTTCTCCTTCTGCCATTGATATGCCACTTGCCTTTTAGGAGGAGCTCGCGCCATGGAGTCGATGCCTCTGGGGCGTCGGCTACTGATGAGGATTCCATGGTCAAGGCCATGCGTCGTAAGGCGGAGCAAAACATAGATTCGTCAGGTATAATAAGTTCTTCGAAATCCTTCTTGTCGTTTTCTACTCCTGTTATTTATTCTGAACTAGCCAATGTTGGTATTAGTTTGGATAGCTCTACGCAGGATGTACTTTTTCTGCTAATGTTTTGCGACACATGGAGGTTGACCGTCTAACGGTTACTCCTAAGGTTGTCGTTTTTCCTGATGCTTCACTAACCAAGGAGGAGAAGTTGCATGCCATAGTAGATGGTCAACTCATGTCTCACTTAGTTGGTGAAGTGTCGGAAGTGGACTTTGATGAGACTGGGCTTGCCTCTATGTATGAGCTAAAAGCTTCTGGTCAGAAATCAAAGGGCCAACGGTCACACAAGAGATCCCGTGTATCCAAATCTCTTATATTTTCTCAATGCATGGAATGTTTTCAAATAGCAGAGGTCTTTGGGACTTGGCTAAACACTTATTCTTTGTTGATTGTGTGAGAGACCATAAGTTGGATTTTTTGGGTATTTCTGAGACTGGTAGACGTGACTTTTCACAAGCCCTACACAATCGCCTTTCTGGTGGAGTGGACTTTACAAGGATATCACGTCCGCCGCGTGGTTAATCTAGGGGGATCCTGTTAGGCGTTCGAGATGAGACAATGGAAGTGTTAGCTAGTTCGGCGGGAGATTTTTTTATAAAACTCCATATCCGTAACAAGGCTGACAATTTCACGTGGTCTTTAGTCGCCGTTTATGGGGCTTCCTAGGATGTTTAGAAGGCTGATTTTTTACGTGAGCTTGCAAATTTGGCAAAGGACAATCCACACCCTATTCTTATAGGAGGGGATAGGTTCGATGAACATTGGACTTTTTTGTTCAATGCTGTCATAGACAGCTTGGACTTAAGAGAGGTTACAATGTTAGAAAGGCAATTTACCTGGGCTAATAGTCTTCCAGAGCCTACATATGAGAAACTAAATAGAGTGCTTATGGATATTGTTTCCTATGGTAACTGTTCGCTCTCTAGAGCGTAATGAGGCCTTGTCGGATCATGCCCCTTTACTTTTATCTTTTGGATCGCCTCCACGGAAGTCTATGAATGAGTTTAAACTTGAACTCGGTTGGATGATCCGTGATGGTTTCTATGAGATGGTTAAGGCTATTTGGGAGAAACCGGTTGGTGGCTAGACGCCTATCCTACGATGGAATAACAAAATGCGTGCTTTACGCAAGTTCCTTCATGGTTGGGCCAGGAATACAGCTGGGATCCTTAAAAATGAAAAAATTCGCCTTACAACTATTATTGGTGACTTAGAGGCTTCTGCGAAGGTCAAACCGTTAACTGCACAAGAAATTGAGCTTAAAATCCAATCGAATGCAGAGATAGCCCGACTATTGCACGAAGAGGAACTCAAATGGTACCAACGCTCTAAAGCAAAGTTCATTCTGGAAGGATACGAATACTAGGTACTTCCATGCTGTTGACAATGGAAAACATAAGAAGAAACTTATTCACTCTCTGATCCAGGATGAAGGTATGATTGAGGGATAGGAGCAACTGAAGTCGTATATTACAGCTTATTATAAATCCTTTTTTGGGGCCCAGGGTAAAATTCACTCTCCCTGGATGAGTCTCAAACGGCCGACATTCCTCAGGTTTCTGATGATGAAAACAACTTTATGGCTGGCTCATATACTGAGGAAGAAGTTAAGAGAGCGGTTTTTCAAACGGAACATAACAAAGCGCCAGGGCCTGATGGCTTCGTAGCGGAATTTTACCAGAAATTCTGGGACGTCATCAAGGAAGACCTGATGAATTTGTTTGGATTTTTACAAGTTGGCCAGTTGTATCTCTTTCGGCTGAACTTTGGCAATATAATTTTACTGCCTAAGGTTAACAATGCAGAACATATACAACATTATCGCCCAATCTGCTTGCTTAACATTAGCTTTAAGATTTTTACTAAAGATGCCACAATTAAACTTAACTTAGTGGCTAATCATGTTGTTAGTCCGTCTCAAACTGCGTTCATGCAAGAAATAAATTTTCTAGATGGTGTGGTAATTATGCATGAAACAATCCATGAACTACACTTAAAGAATTTAAATGGTGTACTGTTCAAGATTGAATTTGAGAAGGCATACGACAAAGTTAATTGGTCTTTCCTCCAGCAAACACTCCGCATGAAAGGTTTTTCAGAGGAGTGGCGTGCTCTTATTCAGTCGTTTGTGTCTGGGGGTAGTGTTGCCATGAAAGTAAATGAAGATACTGACAAATACTTCCAGACAAAGAAATGACTGAGACAAGGAGATCCATTATCGCCTTTACTATTTAATATAGTGGCTGATATGTTGACCATCCTTATTGAGAGAGCAAAGGCTGATGGTCAAATTGAAGGGTTAGTTCCACATCTTATTGATGGAGGTCTCTCTATTCTTCAATATGCTGATGATACAATCCTTTTTATGGAACATGATCTGGAGAATGCTAACAATCTGAAATTAATTTTATCGGCATTCGAACACCTATCCGGACTTACATTTAACTTCCATAAGGTTGATTTGTATTGTTTTGGCGAGGCCCAAGACGAGGCCCATCTATATGTTGAACTTCTCGGCTATAGTCAGGGGATTTTTCCAATCAACTATTTGGGAATACTGATTCATTATCGGAGGCTTACAATAGCGGAGTGGAAACTTGTTGAGGAAAGGATACAAAAGCGTGTTAATAGTTGGAAAGGCAATTTGTTATCCCTTGGTGGAAGACTAGTACTCATAAATTCATTACTTACTAACATGGTACTATATATGATCTCGTTTTTGCAAATGCCAAAAGGTGTCTTGAACAAAGTGGATTATTTCCGTTCAATATTTTTTTGTGAGGGGATAGTGAGAAAAATAAGTATTGATTGGCCAGATGGAATGTGGTTGTCCTGCCTGAAGGAGTATGGTGGACTAGGCATACACGATTTGTAAGTCAAAAACACCGCACTTCTGGGCAAATGGCTTTTAAAACTACTTACTGAAGATGGTGTTTGGCAAACCATGTTATGGAGGAAATATGTAGGGTCCAAAGCTGTGTCTCAAGTGGTTTGGATACCCGGTGATTCACATTTCTGGGCAGGGCTTATGGCCAACAAAAAACATTTCTTTCGTTTCGGTGCTTTCGAGATTAAGGATGGATCACAGATTAGGTTTTGGGAGGATAAGTGGCTTGGCCAAACTACTCTTCGCGAACAATATCCAGCTCTATATTTGATTGTTAGACACAAAGGCGATACAATTTCCATAGTGTTGACGGATAATCCTCCTAATGTGTCTTTTAGAAGAAGTCTTATTGGTGCTAGACTGATATCTTGGAACAATCTAGTTTTACGATTATTAACGATACAATTGTCGGATGGTGTTGACGTGTTCAAATAAAAATTACTAGAAAATGGTAAATTTTTTATTGGATCACTTTATAGAGCTTTGGTCCAACTTGATATCCTAGTCGATGATAATAGTAATATTTGGAAAATGAAAATACCTCTTAAGACAATTTTTTTTTGCATAATATTTACGTAAAGGTGTAATTCTAACAAAGGATAATCTTGTAAAGAGGAATTGGCATGGAAGTACTCAGTGCGTTTTTTGTCGTCACGATGAGACAATTCGCCACTTATTCTTCCAGTGTAAATTTGCTTGCTTTATATGGTCATTCATCCAAATAGCTTCTGGTTTATATCCTCCAAGTTCAGTAACCAATGTATTTGGTAATTGGTTGCATGCAATTGTTGATAAATACAGAACTTTATTTAGGATGGAAGCGCTTGCCATTATATGGTCGCTGTGACTTAGTAGAAATGACAAGATATTTAATGACATTATGTCGTCTCCTCTGCAGGTTATCTATCGAGTAACGGCTTTCCTCCGATCATGAACTATTCTCCAGCGTATGGAGTTTCGCGACTTATTTATGGAGGGATATACGCGTTTGGAGGATACGGCAAGGGTTATTTTCTCCCGACATGGATGACCACGTGATTTGAGGCTTGATTTACCTTAGTTCCAAGTTATTTTCGATAGTGGCTTTGTATAATGGTTGTCTACTATTTACTCTCTAGTTCTGTCGTTTGTGTGTTGTGTGCGTCTTAGTTATGCAGAGGCCGGATGTAAACATTAAACATTTTTGTAAATATATGCGCCCATTTAAAAAATGTATATGACAATATTTGCTTCTGTTTTTGTTTCCGGAGTTTTTGTATTCGTTTTTACTTCTGCAAAATAATATAAAAACAAATGTGGCACCACTCAGTTCCGTTGGTTTTCGCTCTATTTTCAGCCATACCGAGAATATTATTCTGCTTGTGCTGTCAGGCCCACCTATCGTCCAACGTTGCATCGTACATTCGTTGCATCGTACATTCGTTGTTTTAATTTGATGAAGGAACGTGGTACATTCATGTCTACATTTTCTTGAGGAACACAAAATGTAAATTGCCGGTACCGCAATGTCTCATCGTAAAACCAGTTCAACGTGTCTATGGCTCGCCCTACAATCATACATGCTGCCACAGTCTCCTCGGCCTGTCGAAGCTGTGCGGTACAGGTGCACACGAAGAGTCATACGCTGCCATCGCACCTCACATCACTCCGTGAAAGGCCTAACCCTTCTCTAGGGATTTACAAATAGAGAAATCATGGAAATGTAGAAGTTGCACCATTGTCCTTCGACGACGACAAGTCCGCACTATAATCGGCAAACATTTTTAATAGAACCAACTGTTTATGAAAGATAGGACAATCTACATTAATCCAGGAAAATGTTTTAGCTATCTCGACATTCTTTATTTTTTGATAACGACGCTTTATTTTTTACTTAAAAGTTTTAAGTATTACATCTAACCTTTACATAACTAGAATGCACATAGCCGACACAACTCATAGATTCAAACAGATAAAATAATAAAGGCGTGCTACATATCAAAATGAGAAATTGTAAAACACATATGATGTTCAAGGAGGTCAGATCTATAGATTATATTGTCATCCATGTTGGGTAAATAAATCTTATGTCGTATCCTTCAGCCACGTACACACCTCAGTAAAAAGATTGTAATACTCCACATGATGCAAGACCGACCAAGAACACATGAAAATGTTTTAGCTCCCTCCACATTCTTTATGGACCACAAATCCAAGCATAATCTAATTTAAGTGTAATTACAAGTTGCATATGTCCGATGGTTGTGGATATCATTAGACATGGAATTGCCAAGAAATCAAATAGCTTCAAGCAACCACCTACTGAAGTGTGCGACTTTTCTTCTAAGGTTATAAAATATTTTAGCCCTAAAGCTAAATTACATGCACATGCACACCTTGTAAAAACCCAAAGAAATCGTAAATGCTAGTGACGAGTGTTCGACTCATCAATATCCATTGTTATAGACTTGGGTTTTGGAGAAGATGGGGATGCCGAAGATCGCGAAACAGTTAACAGACACGCAACAAGGGGACACAAGGTTTACCCAGGTTCAGGCCCCGGAGGGAAAATCCTACTGCTGTTTGTCTCTTCTTGATTACGACAGAATCAAAGGTTACAGGAGTTTGCAGATGCGATCTGGCGCGAGGTGTGTGTATGAGTTAGGAAGATCCTCCACGTCGTGCCCTCCTGGCCTTTAAATAGATAGGCCAGGTCCCGAGGGTAGGTCGAGTCGGTTACAAGTTAGGGTTTCACCCTTAATTAATCTATCTACAACCTGGTCGTGTCTTCCAAGGAGTCGAACTTGTACTTGGCTTGGGCCACCCGGAGTCTTCTTGGACAGCAAGCCTTCACATGGGTCTTCCCTGAGCTAGACCGGGTATACCAATATGAGGCACCCGTAGGGTATATCCATGTCAGCTAGCCATGCTGATTGTCTTGCAAGGAACATAAGAGATCAAAATGATACATACAATGCAACAACATCTGTAGGAGAGCAAACTTTAGGATTTCTTAGCATGGAAAACAAAAAAATTCTACCGCATACAAACAAACAAGCCAAGATCTATCTACTAGATTGTAGCAACGAGTTGATAGAAGAACTCACCCTCGAAGATTCCAAAGTGTTTAACGGGAGCGGATTCTCGTGGATGATGTAGTCGTACTCTTGCCGATCTCAAGATCGTGTAGACGATCCTTCCGGCACTGCATTCCGGCAGCGCTTCCACATCGATCCTGCGTTCGATGAAGACCTTCCTCTCCCTTGTTCCAGCAGCGGAGGTTGTAGCACTCTCCTCGCGATTCCGGCTGACGACGTGTGGTACCGGAAGTAGAGGAGATCTCGAGGCTTAAGCCTTGAGCAGTATGGTGGACTATGAGAGAGGCCTTGGCGATCTAGGGTTTAGAGGCACCAAGGAGAGAGGGCTAGGCCGGCGGCTGGGGCAAGGGGAGAGCCCCAAGTCGGTGGCTAGGGTTTGCCCTAGGGCGACGGCGGCTGCAAGAGGGGCCGGCGGCTAGGGTTGGGTTTTAGTGGGGCAAGGTGTAGGTTTAGAGGGCAGCCCTGCCCCTCTTTTTATAGGTGGGAGGGCGCAGGCCAGGGGAGGAGAGTCCTCCCCCAACTCGGCCTCCAAGGTCGGCGGGTGGAGGGAGAGGAACTCCTCCCCAAGTAGGTTTCCTACTCTCCCTCCACCAAGCAAACTTGCCGTTTGACTTTTCAAATTGGCGTTTGACTTTTCAAACTAGGATTTGATTTATCCCTTTATTTTGCTCAGCGATGACACCTAGTACATGATGCAACCATTCCAACTTGTTATGACACATTCATGTACCCTTCCCCTCGGGAGTGCCGGACCTTCCGAAACCTTCTAGAACATTCCCGATGAAAACACCAGAATCATTCCCCAACCCCGAAACAGGACTTTCCTTATATGAATCTTATTCTCCGGACCATTCCGGATCTCCTCGTGATATCCCGGATCCCATCCGAGACTCCGAACAACATTCGGTCTCTTACTCATCATTCCATAACTACTCAACAACATCGAATCCTTAAGTGTGTCTCCCTACGGTTCGTGAATTATGTGGACATGATCGAGACACTTCTCCGAACAATAACCAATAGAGGAATCTGGAAATTCATATGGCTCCCACATATTTCTACGATTACTTTGCGATCGAATGAACCACTTATATACGATACCAATTTCCCTTTGTCTCATGATAGTTTACTTATCCGAGGTTTTGATCGTCGGTATCTCTGCATACCTAGTCCAACCTCATTACCGATAAGTACTCTTTTCTCGTTCCCGTGATATGTGATCCCTTGTGAACCAGTCACATGCTTGCAAGCCAATTGGATGACATGCCACCGAGAGGGCCCTGAGTATATCTATCCGTCATATGGATGGACAAATCCCACTCTTGATCCATGTGTCTCAACCCATACTTTCCGAACACTCAATGCCACCTTTATAACCACCCAGTTACGGTGTGGTGTTTGATGTCATCAAAGCATCCTTCCGGTGATGGTGATATGCATGATCTCATGGTCGAAGGAATTAGGTTACTATGTATTAGAAAGCATATAGCAATTGAACTATTAAAATGACTTGATCTTTATGCTACGCTTATCTATAGGAGTATGTCCATCATACCATTCTCCTAACGATATGATCTTGTTGTTAACAACATCTCAATGTTCATGATAGGGAAACCACAATCATTTATTAACCAACAAGCTAGTATTATGAAGAGGCTTTACTAGGGACTCTAATTTAGTTTACAAATCACACAAGTATTAATGTTTCCTTGTTAATACTATTATAGCATGAATGTAAACATTTATCATAAACACAAAGATATAATAATAACTATATTTATTATTGCCTCTAGGGCATATCTCCAACACAAACATATGCCGCCGTGGTCCCATTTTTGTAGTGAAGATATGCCAATATTCCATAACTCCAAGCTATGAGACATAATATTAATCAGAGAAAACAAATGATTAGGGAGTCTCATTAGAAAGTTGAACTTCCGTTTGTAGCCTCTTGCGTTTTATCAGTTTAACCATCAGATAACCATACCTACAGAAGGAAACATAGCATAAACAGTTATCAGTAGCAAAGCACAGTTAATCTATGTATTAGTTTATTCTGAAATACCAATGGATCTCATTCCTACTGATGGATATCATTCCTTTTTTCTTCTGCCTCAAATCACCTAAGCCAACCACGATTCCACGAAGTGCAAATCTCAAATCAGCTCAACATGTCACTTCGATTGCATGAAGTTCATAGAAGTGTGCAGCGATATGGTGGCAATGGAGCGACTAATGCCCTTTACTAAGTAATGATAGGGTAACAGATACAAAACTTTGGTAACATACAAAACCAGGACACGAGCGCCTACTATAGAACCTTCTCACTTCACTTGATGTCAATCTTGTTGGCAACATCAAGAGTATTGTAGACTCAGGGCAGCTTCACGTTAGTCTTCTTGTGATCTTTTCATCATCCCTGGTTTGGATGTTTGGTCACTTGGCTGCAAGGCATATCATATAAACCAGTGCACACCTAATGGACATGGGAGAAAAATAGTAACTTGATCAAGGTGTTGAGCTTATTGTCTTAAATGTAGGCAACCTTGATCTTATTTATTTCCTCGAGGTCGACGATGAAGACAAGAGTGTTATTGTCTTCAATCTTCTCCATTGCAGATTCAATGGTAAGGGATAATTCAATAGCAAGAGATAAGTTTTTGTTATAGAACAATAGCAGACTTGACGATGTAGCACAGATCACAGCGGATAAAGAGGGCCACCATAGGTAGAATAAAACACAGTACTACACAATGGTCGCCAGCAATTTAAATAGTAAGATAACATTGAAACTTGAATGGAACCTAAAAAAATATATAACTAATTGTTTGGTATAACTTGTGTGACACCATGATGAGCGGTGGGCTCCTATACTACAGCCACGCTGTGCAGGTCTTCTACAACGACCAAACTGCGAGGACCCTATCCCTAGGTGGCCGCAGCCAGTCGCTCCCGACGCAGATGGTGAAGCAGTTTCGTAATGCTATCCTAGTGTGCCCTGCACCCGAGCAACAAGGGTTTTCTGACAATCGTCCGACCGATCGTCGCCTCATTCTTTAGGTGGACATCACAGGTAACGCTCATGCCGTGAGTCCTACTACTATGCAAGCAACCTAATCTTAATCAATTAGCTGAGATTGGAAAGACAAAAGTGGATAGCTTAACTAAGATCTTCTTCTCGTGAATACTTTTGGGGAAGTAATGAGCCTTCTACCCATCCCAAAGATGACAGGCATGGCGCAAAATGTCTATGCTTCTACGGCGTAGTAGATTAAAACAGGCGATCATTATTCCCTAATAAAGGTTGTCTTGGTAGATTGCAGAACATCTATAACATATATCTCAGTACACATTAAGGAAAATTCAAAAGCTCGTTGATGAACATATTCAATCCTGGGAAACAAATTTAGTGCACAACCTAAAATAAATGGATATGAAAGATAGGGATCAAGAAATCTGAGTGCACGACCTAAAACAAATCTAAGTGTGAAGGCGGTCTCTCCTAGCTCGATGTCCCAAGCCTCCTTGCAGCTTCCCGAGATGTTGATAACACTATTGGGGTCCCGGCATCTTGATCTTGTTGTAGATATAACAAGGCCACACATGGAAGGTGTGGTAGATATATGGTGCGTAGGTGACGTGGTATGTACTTTTAAAAGGCACAACCTTGACCATCATTGGCTCTTGTTGGGAATTATTGACGTCGCCAAATGCCACAGTGAGAGTGATTCTCCCTAAAGATTGTGCCTACCACCTAGGATCAACACCATGGAACACAGTGCTGATGTGTTTTAACTGGGTTTTGGTTAGCTTTAGCTTTTCGAGCGTTTCAATTTTCATAATATTGATGCTTCTTCCATCATCCATGAGGTATTTTGTAAATTTATAGCCGTCAATCAAATGATTAACGACCATGGCATATCATCCGACTTCATGAATCGTTTCCATATGATCCCTATAATCCCAGAGTATTGGAACTTCTGACCCTTTGACCTACTAGGGAATCTTGGGAACAATGGCGTTTAGGGCCCCGAGGGACAACTTTTACGCTTTCACTACTACATTTCCAAGGAAGGTGTGGAAGAAACCACTTTTCTTGTCGAACGGATTTTTACCTTCCCCACAAGCATAGGCTTGGGCTCTATGTATTCATCCATATCATCAGAATCCTTGGACTGTTTGTCCGACTTGCCCTTTCCATGCGACTTGTTCATCCAGATGTGCTTGTACCCCGCTTCCACGTCCGCCTTGAGATCGTTGAAAAACTTACAAGTGCGGTTTGTATGCATGGACTTGCTGTTTGCATCGAGATGGACAAAACAAGGCATGTCACTATATTCCACGCATGACTAGGAAAGGCGGGCATCAGTGGCCGTGACTTCATCACTGCATTGTTGTCCATGACCACCTCGACGCCCACGTCCACATTGTCCGCATTAACCTCGAACTACGAACATCATGGCGACCATCTTGGAATTTTGCTTCACTTCTTGCAGAGCTCTGCACTTGTTGGGTTTCTTGGGATACATTGCGGTGGCCTTGAGCGCACCTCGAGCATCATCATTTGATATGACAAAGCTGCTAGAGATTTATATCATCTTTAGAAATTCAAGTTTCCCCTGCTCTTGCTTGTGCTTCAAATGATGTTGGAGCAGAGAGCCTTCTTCGATACCAATACCCTCTGTAATGTCCATGAGCCGACCAAAGCGGACTAAAACAGACACATTTTGTGTCCAAAAGGATCAGCTACCTATAGATGCGCTTAGAGCATCTCCACTGACGCGCCCAACAAGCCTATTGGGGCTCTAGCCTCATTTTGCACTCCCACCGACGCCCGATAGGTCACTTGCATCTTTTCATGCCTAATAAAATCGTCTACAACTCCAATCTGACCTCAACCTAGAGAGGGTCGGCAAGGGAGCGCCGGCATGTCCCGCCACTTCGGACACTACGACACGGCCCTAGTTGGCAACGAGACAACATGAGGTTAGCGGACTTAAAGGCTCGTCGCCTCCGATGTGTGTTGGTGTTTCTCCTGACGCCAGAGAAATGGCGCTCCTCCGGCTCACCTATCGTCCATACCCCCTCCCCCTCGCACACTGTCATTATCACACCACCTCTCATCCCCTCGCTACGTCACCTCGCAGGTAATGGCGCACAACTATGTGGTTGGCGGCTCCGCAAGGGAAAAGCCATCATGGAGGACGACCCCCGCACACATAACCTTAACCAAGAGGAGGTGGCGGTGCTATACGGAATGGCCACCTGGTGTCATAGGACCACCGCCTACCACATCTTCGTCGTCGGCTATATTGTTCCCCTATCCCGAAGGGGGAAGCGCTTTGCTGATGTTGGCGCATCAGGCAAAGGAGGGTTGTATGTTGGGTGACTCGGCGCTCTAGCTCCCCTTTTCCAACAAGAACTGGAGGTGGAGCTCGCCCGCCTCTACGGCACCTGCATCGGCCAGTAGGGCTGTCAACGAGTCGAACTCGAGTGAACATTGTTAGGCTCGGCTCGAGCTCGGTAGAAGCTCGAGACGAGCTCGAGCGAGCCTAGGTTGACCTTCGAGCCTACATCTAAGATCGAGTTCGGCTCGACCAAAGCTCGGGTAGGCTTGAGCTCGGTTCGTTGAAGCTCGGTAAGAAAATTTTAGTACATCCAAAGATAGACACGCGGCTACATAGCAAGAAAATAGTAAATCTTGAAAACCGAATAGCAGAAATGGCTCGAACTCTCACATAATAGTAGTCTCACATAATAGTAATAAAGTGCCAACATGCCAGCACAATTATTTTAGCAGTCTTACGGTAGATAGAATAATAATAGCAGTCTCAATTTTGTGGCTGTACAAAAATCACGAGCTTTATCGAACAATTTGAGTTCGGCTCGTTTAAGCTCGTGAGCTCGAAAACAGGCTCAAGTTTGGTTTGTTAGAGAGACGAATCAAGCTCGAGCCGAGTTGTTAACGCGCCGAACTCGCACAATTTGTCAAGCCCGAACTTTTTTGACAGGCCTATCGACCAGTTAAACCTTGTGGGGCGGCGCAAATGGTGGCATGAGCGTGACATTGTCAATATGCTTGGCGAGTACGGCTACGCCCACCGCATCCACATCGTCTTCTGCGCATGCATTTCTTCTCCACGGAACCCTCGTGCTGGCCATCGTGCTCATATTCCTCACACTTGTTTTTGTGCTCGACATTGTACCCTCCTCGTTGCTGGACCGAGCATTCCGAACCATGAATTGGGTTCATGGGGGAAGGGTTCCTCGGCGCTGCTGCTTCACCCGAGGAGGAGAAGCAACCATCACCGCCACGCAGTCACCTGTCTCATTGGCGGCTGAAGCAGGAGAGGTAGTCATCACCGTCGTTGTAGAAAAAGGAGATGTTGCGGTGGGGGTGGAGATAGAGATCGACACAGCCTATGCGGACCCCAACGATCTCGCTGATGTGCCATCCTCCTACAATACCATCATGTCGGCCACCGACGAGTTCATGCAATGGTGGTCCGCGGAGGACAATGGCGACATGATCGACCTCCTCGTTGTTCCAGAGGCGCTAGAACAGCGTCGCTGTCACCCACGCCAGCAGTGGCGCCCAGGACAAAGTTGGAGAATGACAACTTCAACGATGGCGGCAACGGCAATATATTACGACAACGGCGACAAGGATGGCGGCCTATCCTTTAGCATCTTCCAGAACCAATATATTAGGCCATTAGGGTTTAGTTCAAATGCCGAACTTTTTGTTTAATTTTCATGAAATCTATGCAAACTTTGTACAAATTTCAATGAATCGCCTTGTTTCTTTTATTCTTGGTTGAATTTACGTATTAGGCCCGGCCGCATTTGGCACACTATTGTGGGAAGGCCCTCCCAACATTAGGCTGCCACTTCAGGCTCCGCCATAGCGCTCTGTCGGTGCTACCGTGGGTGATGATTTGAGACGCGCCCATAGAGATGCTCTCCACCAACACCTCCCAAAGGATGGTTGTCAAGCGTGTCTATAGAGACTGTGGGGGTTGGCGCCCAAACTTCTAGTGCTTTGGGGAAGCAGCCTCCCGATGATCGCGCCCAACGATCACGTTGTGGATCAAAATGCCTAAATTTTAAAGGAACACATAATTAGGGGGGGCATGTTTATTACAACAATTCAAATAAAATCAAGTTTATTACAAAAAAAATAATGTTTCAAAGGAACTAGTTCGTTGGCTAGAGGGGTTTGAGGTGCATTTTCTATGAGCGCCCACAAATGCTCGACGAGATCTTCTTATAGCTTGAAAGGATAAAAATGCCGCCTAAAGGGGGGTGAATAGGCGGTTTAAAACTTTTCTGCGAGTGGCTCAACAAAGGTGGAATTAAACTAGCGTTTACTTTGCTAAGCACAAAACCTAGAACAACTAGGGTTCACCTATTTGCACCAACAATTTATGCTAAGCAAGACAAGCAACTATGTGATAGCAAGATATATACTTCAAGCACGAAGGCTATCACAAAGTAAAGTGCACAAGTAAGATATAGAGATAATCGAGGCACGCGGAGACGACGATAATTTACCGAGTTCCTCCCAACATGGAGTACGTCTCGTTTAGAGAGGGGGTGGTATCAAACCACCAACGCCACAAGAGGTCTCCCTTTTTATCTTGTGAAACTCACCCCAACCGGATCGATCCACACTTCTACTATCTGTGCACTTATCGGTGGCAATCCGGAACCTCTCACGAGGTTGGGGCACTTCTCCACAGCTCAATTGGAGGCTCACAACAAACAAGATTGGGGAAAGCTCCACAACTTAATTGGAGGCCCCAAGTAATCCTCAAACCTGCGAAACAACCAAACCGTCTAGGGTTCCAAGAACCCAAGAGTAAAAAGCTTCTCAACTTTCACTCAATCGAATTCTCACCAAAAACTCAAACCGATGTACCAAATGCAATGGCAAGAACATAAGAAGTGCTCAAATCCTTCTCTCCCAAATTCCACCAGAACTACAAAATCTTATGGGGGAATAAGAGAGGAAGAACAATGGAGTAAATCCACAAAATACTCCAAGATCTAAATCCCAAGATGTTCCCCTCATTTAGAGGAGATATTGATTGGTGGGGTTGTACATCTAGATCTCCTCTTTCAAATCCTCAAGAATATGCAAGAATCATAGGAGAGATTAAGGGGAAGCAAGCTCAATAAGGTCAACAATGGAGGGGAAAACTTGCAAGAATGGTTGATGAACCATTCAGGAAGAAGGCCCCTTAAATAGGTTCCCCCAAAATCCAATCGTTGCAGCCCAAAAACGCGATTTCCGGTACTACCGGACTTTGATGGCGCCCAGCACTTGTCGTGGGACGCTTCGTTGGAAACCCCAAGAGCAAGGTATGAAGCGGCACAACAACAAGTTTCCCTCAGTAAGAAACCGAGGTTATCGAACCAGTAGGAGGAATGAAACGTTACACATGTGTTGCAAGCAACGCGGAGACCTGCACAACACAAACTCAAGATTTGCCCCAACGAATCAGTGAGGTTGTCAAACTCACCGGTTTGCTGTAACAAAGGATTAAACGTATGGTGTGGAAGGCAATGGTTTGCAGCAAGTAAACAAGTAACAGTCGAGGATGTATCAATGGTAAAGATTGGACCGGGGTCCATAGTTTACTAGAGGTGCTCTCCTTAGATAAACAACATGGCATGAAGGGTAAACAAATTACAGCAGGGCAATTGACAGGAACTGAGCAAGGCATAACAATGCAATTACTAGTCAGAAAGATCCTATGAGATTCGATTGGGCAATACAACAAGATACATAGACCGCCATCCAACTGCAGCTATGACTAGAAGTCCACCTTCAGGTTATCATCCGAACCCCCTCCAGTATTAAGTTGCAAGCAACAGACAACTGCTTTAAGCAAAGTGTGTAAGGTAAACAGTCCACATGTTCCATGAACAAGAGACCGTTGTTTTCTCCCTAGTAGCAACAGCACATCTACAACCGAAGAGATTATTGTCACTTCCCTTGGAAACTAGAGGCATGAACCCACTATCAAGCATAAATACCCCCTCTTGGAGTCACTAGCAACTACTTGGCCAAGATAGCTACTAACAACGGAGAGCATGCAAGATCACAAACAACACAGACATGATAGAATCATAAAGACAAAACCATTAATCAAACCAACATAATAATCTCAATATCCATCGGATCCCCGCAAACACAACATGCATGATTACAAATAGACTAGATCTTGATCATGAACGGAGCTCACAAGATCTATACATGGAAGCACAAAGGAGTAAATACAACCATCTAGCTACTACATGGACCCATAGTCCAAGGTGGAACTACTCACGCATCATACCGGAGAGAAGGCCTCCGGGATGATCTCCCCTCCGACAGGGTGCCGGAAAGAACTTCAGACCCCCCCTGATCTAGGGACGATGGTGGCAGCGGCTACAAACGGTTTCATGGATATTTTATCGGATACTCAGGGTTTTTGCATCGGGGGCTTCTTATAGGCGAAGGGGGAGACCAACGAGGTGGCCAGGGTCACTAAACCCTAGCCAGGCGCGGGGCTGGGCCGACCCGCGCCTGGGGTGGGTCTGGCCCCCTGGCTGGCCCCTTCGGCTCTCCTCTGGACTTCTTGTTCCCCACGGAAAGTAATTGACTTTGACGTTTGTCCCGTCCAATTCCGAGAATATTTCTTTACTAACTTTTTCTGAAACCAAAAACAGCAGAAAACAGGCATCTGGCATTGTTGCAACTTGTTAATAGGTTAGTACCAGAAAACATGTAAAAAGCACCTCAAAGTGTGGACAAGTAAAACAAAGTAGATACTAAACAAGCATGGGACATCAAAAATTACAGATACGTTTTCGACGTATCAGACTTTCCCGACACTACCGGACATTCCCTAGGGTTCCTGGGGCGCCAAACGCATTTTTCGATGTGCGCCCCGATACAAAGGGGCGGTACTACCGGATTCTGGTTCGGTACTACCGGTCATCCCAGAACGAAAACGGTCATAAATTTTGCATCTGGACTCCGATTTCGATGATCTTGGGCTCGTTTCGAAGAGGACAACACGATCTACAAGATCATGCAAAGAAACATCATACTCCAGCAAGTGAGTATATATCCAAATGACGAAATGTTTAACCTCTCTCAAAAAGACGAACCGGTAAAACCTCCATCATCGAAAACGTAATAGAAAATGCATATGAAATTTGTTTTCGTTGAACTAGAGCTTGTCACGGAGATTAACACGAGCTCTAAATCCTCACATGAGTAAGAACCAAATAATGGAAGGTTTTATCTATCTCTAAAATACAAACCGGTAAAACCTCCAATATCTAAAACGCAATAGAGAATGCATATGAAATCCGTTTTCGATGAACTAGAGCTTGTTATGAATATTACGACAAGCTCTAGAACCTCATATGGATAAGATACAAATAACAACCAAGAAAGTATGATGCTAAGTATGCAAAGGTTTGAGCTCTCTTTGAAATATATGATCGAGTTACTCACTTGAGAGCCCCTCTTGATAGTACGGTTATCTATCCTATAAACCGGTCTCCCCAATTAACACCACGAGACCGGTAAGAAAGAAACCCTATCAATATCATACCTTTGCCTTGCGCATATTACACTTGACCTTGATGTAGGCGATCTTGTCCTTCTCAAGATGGAACACCTCTTGATTGCTCTTGCACACACTTGCTTGATGAAGACTTGCAAGTTGCTCCCCCATACAACATGGGGAATCCTTTACTTTAACCTTTTCTTCATCGGTCGATGATCATCGAGGATGGCAAGCTTCAAGCATGAGATCTTCTAGATATGGCACATCTTTAGCTTGCACAACATTTCTTCTAACTACATTTGGATGATGTCTTGAAGATACACATAAGGAACTCTATCTTCTTCTTCAAAACACCCTTAATATTATTTTCTTTATTCTTCTCCTTCATTTATCTATTATTTATTATGTTGGTGTCTTGAAGGTACAGAAGAGGTGTCACTCCATATATTCTTCAAGACACACTTTCTATAGGCTCAACTCTCACATGACCAACCTTTGGATCACTTCTTGAACACCTTGGTCATCACTTGATCTTCTTCACTTTCTTCTTCTCCCAACCTTGAAACCAACATATGGTTCAAGCATTGCCCATGGACAATTCCTACAATACAACTTGATACAAGCATTAGTACATAGAGATTATCATTAATTACCAAAACCACACATGGGGGCCCACATGATCTTTCATAGCTGATTATGCACCTGGCCATCGCGGATTTCTTGATGCATGGCGAAAAAGGCACCCAAATTAGTTGTCACCTCGTGATCGACCTCAGCAAGAAGGACCATGTCGTCAAAGGGCAACGGATCTACCACTGGAGCATCACGCTCACTCTCAATGATCATATTATGCATGATCACGCAAGCATTCATCACCTCCCTTCTTTGCGCATCGAGCTTGACGCGGTTCGCGGCCGAGAGGGGTGCGCCTTCTAGCCCCAGAGATAGCTTCAGCAATGTAGAGGCACACTCTATCGAGAGAGGCGACATGACGTTGTTGGCCGGTGGCAGGCGATCTCCCGGTAGCAACGTCGGTGGCGCTGAATCGACGGCGAGAGTGCGGCGAGAACCAGATGGGTTACTGCTAGGGAATGAACGACTGATACGTCGGAAACATATCTATAATTTTTTATGCTCCATGCTTGTTTACTATCAACTTTGCTTTGCTTTGTCCACACTTTGAGGTGTTTTTATATGTTTTCTGGAACTAACCTATTAACAAGTTGCCACAGTGCCAGTTGCATATTTTCTTTTGTTTTTTGTTCTAGAAAGGCAGAAAATCAATATTCTCACCGTTGATACATCTTCCGCTGTTACTGTTTACTTGCTGCAAACCATCATCACATTCCACACTATATAGTTAATCCTTTGTTACAGCAACCGGTGAGATTGACAACCTCACTGTTAGCTGGGGCAAAGTCTTGAGTTTGTGTTGTGCACGTCTCCATGTAGCTTGCAACACCTTTGGGACGTTTCCTTCCTCCTACTGGTTCGATAACCTCGGTTTCTTACTGAGGGAAACTTGCCTGATGTACTGCATCATACCTTCCGCTTGGGGTCTCCCAACGAAGTGCTGCTGCACTCATCAAGGCTTTTTCTGGCGCCGTTGCCGGGGAGGCTAAGGACGTCTTCACAAGGGGAGTCCTCCTCAACCTTTCTCTTTACTTTGTTTTTTGTTTGCTTAGAGCTTGGTTTTGTTTGCTTCTTTTAATCAAAAACTCCAAAAAAATAGTCTAGTTTGGTTTGCCTTCTTTTATCAAAAACACAAAAAAATTAGTTCCTGCTCTAGCTGCTGCTGTTTTTGGCTTGCACCTTTGCCAAAATGAACTTTTCTGATAACACCAAGTTGTGTGACTTCACTAGCACAAACAATAATGATTTCCTTAGCACTCCCATTGCTCCACCTACTCCTGATGCTACCTTTTATGAAATTAAGCCTGCTTTGTTGAATCTTGTGATGAGAGAGCAATTTTCTGGTGCTAGTTCTAATGATGATGCTGCACATCTCAATAACTTCGTTGAACTTTGTGAGATGCAAAAGTATAAGGATGTATATGGACATATTATTAAGCTCAAGTTATTTCCTTTCTCCTTGAGAGGAAAAGCTAAAGAATGGTTTCTATCCTTGCCTATAAATAGTATTGATTCTTGGACTAAGTGCAAAGATGCTTTTATTGGGAAGTACTACCCTCCTGCTAAGATTATATCTATGAGAAGTGACATTATGAAATTTAAACAACTTGATAATGAACATGTTGCTCAAGCTTGGGAAAGAATGAAATCTTTGGTTAAAAATTGTCCCACTCATGGACTCACTGCTTGGATGATTATCCAGACTTTTTATGGAGGTTTGAACTTCTCTTCAAGAAACCTGTTGGATTCAGTTGCTGGAGGTACCTTTATGGGCATCACTTTGGGTGCTGCAACAAAACTCCTTGATAATATGATGGTTAATTACTCTGAATGGCACAATGAGAGAGCTCCACATGGTAAGAAGGTAAATTCTGTTGAAGAAACCTCCTCTTTGAATGATAAGATTGATGTTATTATGGCTATGCTTGTTAATGGGAAAACTCCTTTAGATCCAAATAATGTTCCCTTAGCCTCTTTGGTTGCTCAAGAAGAGCAAGTTGATGTGAAATTCATTAGAAACAACAATTTCAACAACAATGCCTATAGGAATAATTTTGGTTGTAACAACAATTATAGGCCTTATCCTCCTAATAATGGAAATACTTATCAAGGTAGGTCTGGAATGCCTAGTGAAGATAGGATTCTAGAAGTTGAAAGATCCACTAAAAACTTTTTGCAGATACAATATGAGCAAAACAAGATATTCACTAAAACTATGGAAGAACAATCTGTTATCTTGAAGGATATTAGTCATCAGCTTGAGAATCTAAATAGAGAAATCCTAGTTTACAGTAAAAAAAGAGTGCTGAGAAGAACATTTCCTCTTTGTCTGAAGCACAGTCCTCCTTGATTAAAAAAATGCCTGCTAAACCTGAAACCATGGTGTCGTGGTATTGCCGACAAGTACGCCATGGAGGAGTCCTCACAGTGCGTGTTTAGAGAAGTGGGGTAAGGCGGACGGTTGACGGGTACGAGGTAACACAGCTTACCCAGGTTCAGATCCCACAATGGTGGCGAAATCCTACTCCTGCTATAAATCACTATAGTGGCAATACGCCGAGTTACAGGGATCGGTTCGCTGTGCGAGGTATGTGTTGATTGGTTGCCCTAAAGGCACCCATAGGCCTGACTTATATAGTCGCCAGGTCCTAGGGTTATAGGGAAAGTCCTAGCCGGACATGTTACAGAGTCCTACACAGTATACAATCAGTCTAACATCTCTTGCACTCCAAGGCTCCGGGTACGTCGGTGACTCCTCCATAGCCTTCCTTTATCCGGCATGGGCCTCTCTTCTGGATCCATCTAACTGGGCCGCCCAGCAGGCCATGGGCCATGCTACCAACTGTGGGCCACCCGGGTTATCCGGATAGGAGACATGCTATGAGGATACCCATATAGCATATCCCCAACACATGGAAAGTACCTTTGCTGCTACTCATGCCATACAAGTTACTATTGATGAAAATGTTAGACTGTTAGCTCAACTTCATGCTAAGTGGGAAAGGGAAGCTAAAATTGATAGAAACAATAGTGTGTGCACCATCACTAGAATGGATACCACCAAGCCACAAGAAGTCCCTATTCCTCCTCCTACAATGCCTAAGACTAATGAGTCTACTACTAGTGATGCTAAGTTTGATTTTGATATAGATGGTTGCAATATTTCTGAAGTGATTCTGTTCTTGCAAAAGCTTGCTAGAAGTCCTCATGCTAGTGATATGCATGTTGCTTTCACAAAACACATTACAGATGCTCTTGTTAAGATTAAGGAAGAGAAGTTAAAACACAAATCTTCTATTCCTAGGAAAGTAGAAGATAGTTGGGAACCTATTATTAATATGCAAGTGAATGACTTTGATCTCAAAGCTTCATGTAATCTTGGTTCTAGTGTCTCTATTATTCCTAGGAAGATTTATGAAATGCTTGATTTTCCACCTTTGAAAGATTGTTATTTGGATGTCCCACTTAATGATAATGCTACGAAGAAACTCATGGGGAGTATTAATGATGTTCTCATTATGGTTAACAATGCTTATCTCCCTGTTGATTTCTATGTTTTGGATGTTGAATACAATGCTTCTTGTCCTATTACTCTGGGAAGACCTTTTCTTAGAACTCTTGGTGCCATCATTGATATGAAAGAAGGCACCATTAAATATCAATTTCCATTCAAAAAAGATATTGAACACTTCCCCATGAGGATAGAGAAGTTGCTTTTTGCTCCTCCTTTGAAAGCAAGGTTTGATGTTAATGCTTTTTTATTTGAAAATACCTGATTTCTTGCTTCTTGTCCCTAACTTAAAGGCGTTAAAGAAAAGTACTTGTTGGGAGATAACCCAAGAGTTTCCTTAGTCTTGGAAGTTATTACTTCATTAATGACCTCTCCTTATCCTTTTTGTTTGCTTTTTGTGCCAAGAATGACCTCTAATGAGAGGGAAGTAAGATTTGGGGAGTTGCTGTCTCAAAACAGATTTATATCCTCCACCATAAACATTCGCGAGGAGTTTCTGTAAGTCGTATTGAGCTGAAAATTTACGAATAAATCCCGCGGTATGTTATCTAACTTTTGTTAGTTCGACACTTTTTCATTTGAGCAACAAAAGATTTTCAAAAAAATCGGTTTCTACCTGCTGGTTTGTTTTGACGGATTTCTGCCATTATTTGCATTTGCTTCTTATTGATTCCTTTTTGAGTTCTCTTTTGGGGAATTTATCTTTTTAAAGGAGTTAATACAGTAGCTTGTGTTTTTAGTAAAAAGTTTTGTTGTTCCAAAGCTAAACCTAAAGGTCTGTTATCTTTTGAATACACTAATGTTGCTAATGAAGATTGTGTGAAGTTTTGTATGAAGGAAAAATTTCAGGTGTAGAGAAAGAATGATGTAATGAGATGAAGAATGGACAAAAGCTCAAGCTTGGGGATGCCACCCCGGTGTCACCCCAATACATATCAAAGAGGTACAAGCGTCAAAGCTTGGGGATGCCCAAGGCATCCCCTTCTTCATCAATAAAAAGCTCAGGTATGTCTAGACACTTCGTTTTTATTGTTTCATGCACTGTTGTATTGTTCTTGGAGCATCTTAGTTTTCGTTTGCTTTGATTAGTTTGTTTAGTTTGCTTGAGTAAAGTAGTTTGGACCCCCGTTCTCGCTGTGTTGTTTCAAATAAGTCGATTGGTGTTGGAAAGGAGTAGAAAGTTCTTGCTTGGAAGTGCAATAGGAGCTTGCTTTGACTGTGACTTAGACTTTAGCATGACATGCTAGGTGTTGTTTTGACCTTATGCTTAGTGATTATTGCTGTAGCATGTCTTGTTCCAAACAATTGGGATTGCTTAGTGTGACTTGAAAGAATTATGCGTTGTTTTAGCATGCAAAAGCATAGTATTGTGGTATTCTCCTTTGATGCTTTGTTTGGGTTGACTTGACACATGCTCACACCATGTTATGACTATGAACAAGTCACCATAGCCTCTATGATCATTTAGTCCTTGACTTGTAGTACCACTCTATGCTTTGATTAGTAATGTTTTGTCGCTCTGCATGATTATGGCCATTATTGCTCTCTTAGTTGGTTGCTCCCAGTCTTTTGCTAGCCTACACTTGTATGAGTAAGCTCTGCTCATGCTTACAACTCCCAAGAAACCAAGTTATTCCAAAGTGTCTACTATAAATTCCTATGCATGGTGTGTTACACCATTCCAAGTATATTCTTGTTTTCAGCTATCTTCCAATTAAAAAGTATTTTGTTATGTGAAAACTTAGTGATTAAAGCCCTCACAAACTTGATGGCACACTTTATATTCTTTGTCCCTAATAAACTTGAACCATTGTGTCATCTATGTTGTATATGCTTGCACTTATACGTTGGAATTAGCAGAACCATGTTGTCATGGGGAACGTTTTCAACATTGCACTTGTACTTTGTACACAGTTGATATCTTGCTCTTTTGTCTATGGATGTCGCCGGTGTAAAATAAAGAGGGAGCTTGTAAGTCCATGAAGTTATGTATTTTGTGTTAGAGAAATGCCTAGGCCGCTAGCCTAAGCCATGCCTAATCATGGTGGAAACTTGCATCATCACCATAATGAGCAATCTGTGAAGCATCCTCAATAAAAAGCTATGCACATAGTAAATAAAAAGATCGATGAGATGCTCATTGTCTGTGTGCCTTGTCATTTTGGTTATGGGATATCTCTTGTACCATGTGCAAGGGGTACCCCGTTGGCGTTTCTCTATGATACGTATGTACTTACTATGACAAGAACTTACAGGTGACTGAATTTGAGTAGCATGAGGTGTGGCCCTCGTATTCAAGGGACTTGAGATTGCCAAATTATACCTTGTCAAGCATATACTCCATAGTTTGTTCACTTTAACCTTAATCACTTCAAGATGCTTATCATAGGGGCAATGAGGGCTGAAAGCTAACAAGTACCATAATTTTTGGAAGCTCTTTTTGAAACTTGAAACCCCTGCTTCTTTTTATAAAGGGTCTTTCTTCCACTATTATATTGAGTCTCCACCTTCTACCTTTAGGCACCATTAAGAGAGCATAGTTGCCATTCTTAGTTCTATGTGTAGTGTCCCAAAACTTATTGATTGATGCATATTGTGATATTACTTGTTCTTGTGCTATTTGTATCTAGTCACTCTTATGAACTTTGAAGGTGTCCTATGCATCTATTTGCTACTCTATGAGGGACAAGCTGAATGCCACTATACCATGTTTTCTGCATGTGAAACAAACAAACGTTTTTCAATGCATGTTATTCATGATCTTTGTTTGTAGTCTTTCATGTTGCATGCATAGTTGCTTTGACTTATTGTTAGAACTCCATCTTTCATGCACATGTTTAGAGTTCTTTGATCCCATCTTTCAATGCTTGTAAATGGTTTAATCTTGGTTTTGATGCTGCATGTCACCTCAAAAATTATTCTTTTATCACTTACCTACTCGAGGACGAGCATGAGTTAAGCTTGGGGATGCTTGATACGTCGGAAACGTATCTATAATTTTTTATGCTACATGCTTGTTTACTATCAACTTTGTTTTGCTTTGTCCACACTTTGAGGTGTTTTTATATGTTTTCTGGAACTAACCTATTAACAAGTTGCCACAGTGCAAGTTGCCTCTTTTCTTCTGTTTTTGGTTCCAGAAAGGCGAAAAATCAATATTCTCGGAATTGGACGGGACAATAGCTAAAGTAAACAGTTTACCGTGGGCAACACAAAACTAGAAGACGAGATGGAGAAGGCTCACCAGGGGGCCCCCTGGCTTGCCCCTTCGCCTATAAAGAGAGCCTCCGATGCATCTATCTTAGCCACCAGAAAACCAAACACGAAAGTCGCACTGCGCATTCCACCATCGCCTCTCGAGGGATAAGAAGGCCTCTTCCGACACCGCCGGAGAGGGGAGACCATCCCGGAGGCCTTCTTCTTCATCATGCCAGCCTTCGGTATGAAGCGTGAGTAGTTCTACCTTAGACTACGGGTCCATGTAGTAGCTAGATGGTTGTATCTCCTCCTTGTGCTTTCTTGTATAGATCTTGTGAGCTCCGTTCATGATCACATAAGAAGGCCCCGATGCAGAAATCTTAGGCACCCGATCAAAACTCCACGAAACCGTCTGTAGCCGCTGCCACCATCGTCTCTAGATCGAGGGGATCTGAAGCTCTTCCCGACACCCTGCCAGAGGGGAGACCATCCCGGAGGCCTTCTTCTTCATCATGCCAGCCTTCGGTATGAAGCGTGAGTAGTTCTACCTTAGACTGCGGGTCCATGTAGTAGCTAGATGGTTGTATCTCCTCCTTGTGCTTTCATGTATAGATCTTGTGAGCTCCGTTCATGATCAAGATCTAATCTATTTGTAATCATGCATGTTGTGTTTGCAGGAATCCGATGGATATTGAGATTACTATGTCAGATTGATTAATGGTTTTGTCTATTTGATTCTATCATGTCTGTGTTGTTTGTGATCTTGCATGCTCTCCGTTGGTAGTAGCTATCTTGGCCAAGTAGTTGCTAGTGACTCCAAGAGGGGGTATTTATGCTCGATAGTGGGTTCATGCCTCTAGTTTCCAAGGGAAGTGACAATAATCTCTTCGGTTGTAGATGTGCTGTTGCTACTAGGGAGAAAACAACGGTCTCTTGTTCATGGAACATGTGGACTGTTTACCTTACACACTTTGCTTAAAGCAGTTGTCTGTTGCTTGCAACTTAATCCTGGAGGGGTTCGATGATAACCTGAAGGTGGACTTCTAGTCATAGATGCAGTTGGATGGCGGTCTATGTATCTTGTTGTATTGCCCAATCGAATCTCATAGGATCTTTCTGACTAGTAATTGCATTGTTATGCCTTGCTCAGTTTCTGTCAATTGCCCTGCTGTAATTTATTTACCCTTCATGCCATGTTGTTTATCTAAGGAGAGCACCTCTAGTGAACTATGGACCCCGGTCCAATCTTTACTTCCGTAGTTACTGTTTACTTGCTGCAAACCATAGTCACCTTCCACACCATACAGTTAATCCTTTGTTACAGCAACCGGTGAGATTGACAACCTCACTGTTAGTTGGGGCAAAGTCTTAAGTTTGTGTTGTGCAGGTCTCCACGTTGCTTGCAGCATCTTTGGACGTTTTCTTCCTCCTACTGGCTCGATAACCTCGGTTTCTTACTGAGAAAAACTTGCCTGATATACTGCATCATACCTTCCGCTTGGGGTCTCCTAACAAAGTGTTGTTGCATTCATCAACGACGCACTAGGTGAGCGATACGGGTGGAAAAGGAAGAAAGGAGGGATGAAGAGAAGCAGATAGGGTTTATCTACACTCCTAAGTCCTAACTCAATTCAAACCAGGTTAGAGGACGGGGTTGGAGATGACTCCTCATAAAATAGCCGTCACCAACCAGCAGCTGGCAGATTGGAGTATGCCGTGCAAAAGATGCCAAGCGCTGAAGCACGTCTACAACGCATGCATGCATGCTACGTTCGAGGCTGTCTGCTTTTCTCGGCCAGAAAGCTTTGTCAGCCCCTCTCTGCGTCGTACAGCACTCTAGCTGTAGCAGGGTTCACCTCTGATGTTTGCCAGTTTCGTCGCATTCACGCTGCGAGCGAATCTCTTGGCTGGATCCACCCTGCCTCGCCTCTTCCACTTATTACCACCACGTAGTCACTGCTGCAATGCTAGCTGCTCCTGGTTGGTCGACAGGCCGCATACCATCCAACACACACCACGGTCCACGGGGCCACTAGGTAGGCCGCGCGCAGGCGCAGGCGCAGCTCGCCGTGCGTGCTGGTGCCGGTCGCGGCGGGGCACCCAGCACAGCACAGGGGCTCGGTCGGCACTGTGCGCCGCTGCTCGACTCCGAGTGGCCACCGAGCGTGCACGCTCAGCCCTGTGCCCTTTCCTGTCGCGGCAGCAGGTTCCCTCCAAATTACTGCAGCCTGCCCCCCATCCACCTGCTACACGTAGGGCACACTGCGTACATGCCACAGGCGTTTGCACAAACACATCGCGTACTTGACACAGCCGGCTCCAAATTTCAGGGAAAAAAAGGGCCCACTGGTGCTCAAGAACACAGATGAATTTTCGCCGGTGCATCTCGCTATCTCAGCAACAGCATCACATTATACCAAACAAAGCACAGCACCGACATTACAGAATGCAATTCAATGTAAATAAACTGTCTGATAACTTTTATCCAGTTAACGAAATGCTAAGCATGTTTCCCCAGGTCTGTTTTCATGGAAACCGGAAGCCAGACATATACTACCTCTGTTTTAAAATATAAGATGTTTTAGTTTTGTGAGGCAAATGTATTTAGACTACTTTTAGTATGTAGGTTCACTCGGCTTTAGAGTGAATCTACACGCTGAAACAAGCCTAGATACATTTTTTTCACAAACCTAAAACATCTTATATTTTAAACCGGAGGAAGTAGATAATAGAACAAAGGAACAATGTTTCGGAATAGGGGACCCCAGTGAAGCCAAGGTATAATAACTAAAGAGCCGTCCTCCCTCCGGATCGCCAGTTATTGGCAGCCTCGGCAGAGGAGGAAGCACTGATTTCGGTGGTCTCGTCTCAACGAATGGAACGAATGGTTGGTTGTCGCGGCGGATCATCGATCCTACTCCTTGGAGTTGCGGTAGAAGTCGACGCAGGTCTGGCACCCGCACTCGGTGAAGCGGCACATCTCGCACCCGAAGCACACGCACTTCATGCAGCCCGTGCAGGACGCCGCGCGGGAGCAGCCCTTCAGCACCTTGCGGCTGCCTCGCTCCTCGTCGTCGTCGCAGCTCATCCTGGCGGTTTCAACCAAGGAGATGGTCAGATTGGCTACTAATATGAATTCATGCGACATACATATGTGACAAGTTAATAAAATTGAAATACAGGTAGCCGATAAAAAAACTGTGTCTAAACCCAAGATTATACAAATCAAATCAAATGATCCTCCTTTTAGAATAAAAATAAGCAAAAAAAGAAAACGATGGACCACAAACCATCCTTTATATTTTTTTTCTTATATGCTGTTATGCAAACGTTCCATTGCAGTTACAGGCCACATGGACGTGCACTGTGCAGGGAACTGACATTGCAGGCAAGAAACTTGCACAACATGCACTACAAGCCAGCAGTTTATGTTTCTATACTTCCAAGTTCCTAGAGAGATTTGTGTTAAGACTACTAAGCAGTCATTTGTACTTTAGTTTGAAGTTGCCTAAATACTTGCTAGCTAAGTGCAAATATCTGCTTAGCAGAATTAGTGAAGGTGATTTAATTATGATTTTTTTTGCAGTAACACAGGTATAGCATATTAGGTTGCAGTGCCTGCGGCACGCAGCAGGCAGTACCAGTAATAATGGTATGGATTAGTAGTACTACTACTCTCTCCGTCTCGAAGATTTGTCTAAATTCACATGTATCTATACACTAAAACATACTAGATACATGCAAATCTAGGAAAATCTCCGAGAGACGGGAGTACTATTATTACTATTACTAACTTGGTTGTCACTTTCCACAGTTGAGACAAACAACCATCTCAAAGATACTTTCTACAAAGTTGGGCCTACAAAAGGAATCCACCGAGCCACTAGTATTTATCAATTCACATCAATTCATCTACCAAGAAATCCATATAAAAATAGCACCTATGAGAATGACCGGATAACACCAATAAAAAAATAACAGGTCACACTACTCCAAGGAAAAGAGCACAGAAGCAATCAAGTTGACATTAAAAAAATGTAGCCTTTGTCCTCCAGGTGCAACACACATACCTGTCAGTTGTGAAATCTGCACATGTCCAGTTAACCTTTGCAAGAGCGTCATGGTAAACACGACACTCTTCCTTGGTCCGAAGCTTAAACCTCCTCTCCTTGTCACATCGAGTGCAACGGATGAACTCATCCCGGTGCGACAGGCGTCCATTACGGCCTTTGTTTGAACCATTGTGTGACTGGTTGTAGTATTTGAGCAGAACTGTCTTTGAGAGTGGAACCTTCTCTCCTTGAACCATGGCCCACACGTTGTTCCTCCACTTTCCTGCAGTCTCCCTTCCCGAGTGCTTCTCAAACGCTGAAGGAGTCAACTTGTCTGAAATTTCAAAGTACAAACTTCAGTGACAATTCTTCCTGAATAATTAATTGTGATATCAGAAATATTTAAAACAGTAAAAACAAGTTCTGTGATGCAATGATCTTAAGAAACATGTCTTCTCTATGGGAGCAACATGTGTGAGATGTCACTCCAGCAAAGAGAGCACTTTACACGTTCACACAAGTAACTTCCTAAGAGGATGGGTGATTTTTTTTAGCAAGGAGCACCCAATATATGTACTCAGATCAACAGACATCTTACTGAAGGGCACCGTCATATGAGCCTCTCAGCTTTGTTAAATCACACTTCTATCGAGATTTCATAAACAAATCCTTGAAAGCTGGAAGGTGGCAGCATATGGCAAGTAGTAAGGGATGCTATCAATCCATTTCTTTTCCATGTATGTTATTTCACACATTTGTTCCATGAGAGCTAAGAACAATGCAAGATCAAATAAAGACCCACACACTTGATGAAAGATAAGACAATGGCTGTTAAACTGTGCTGTTACTATTTTGGGTGGCAGGCACTGAATTATGTATGCAGACTCTGAACTCCTACGAATATGCAGACAATGCAGAATGATCTATAGTGCAGTGTACAGTAAAACCCTCAGTGCTAGCATGATCATAGTCTACCAAGGTCAGTACGGATACACGGGAAGACATACATCAGATATGGAAAATAAAATGTATCAATAACGTCTGCCAGAAATAAATGTCACGGCGATCAGGTATACACAGAACAGAGACAGAAGTAAAGCTTTCCATCCCATTAAATGCAACACTCAAGCATCCGATGTCAGTTCCAGACTTCCAGTGATAGACACAGAAGTCAACTACATGCAGCTCCAAGCCAGGAACATGGCCTAAGCGAAACGCAACATGCTACTACAGCCCATACATGCAAAAGGAGACATCAAAATAAGCAGAGACAGTAACAGCGTATTTGTCTGAATGATGTGCACTGAATGAACAGAGAAGGCAATCCGATCATCACCACCAGCATGCAGAGAGTACCACGATGCAAACTACGTGCATCAGGTAGTAGTACCACGGAAGAAACGGTTCCATGTACATGTGCTAACTAGAGGACCTGCAGAGGTAGCAGCATGAAGGTTCAGGTAAACCGAAGGAATGATGCAGTGCAGGCGACATTACTCGCTACAGATATCCTGACACGATCCAGAGCAAGAACATCGAGCCAGAGCAACAATGCATGGTACCAAGTAGTACTACAGGTCAGGCGACGCCGCCCAGGAGCCGCGCCGACGCGCATGTACCGGCATTGCATGCAGATCGACTTGGGCCGTGACCAAAAGACCAAACACCGTCAGTGCATCGATGCACGGACATGAAATCAAGAAGAAGAAAACAATAAACAGGCGACGTGGATTGTATGGTGGTGGTGGTGGTGGGGCACGAACCTTCACGGCAGCCTGGCGTACAATCGCAGCTAATCTCCAGCTCGCCAGAGGGGTAGATGAGGAGGCGGCCTACGGCGTCGCCGTAGCGGCGGCTGGTGCAGCCGCACATGACCTCCACGAAGCCCTCGCCCAGGCGCACCCCGGTCACCTCCCGAAGCTCCTCCTCGCTGAACAGCACCGCCCCGCCTCCGTTCGCCGCAGCCATGTCTCCCACAAAAGGACAGGAAACAAACTCTTGACAACTCGGGAAAAAAAAGAAGGGCAGAAAAGCGATCTGGCCCGCGTCAAATCAAGAAACTACTAGACACCGATCAGATGACGATACGGGGGAAGGCAAAACCGGTGGATCAAAGTAAAAGGAAGTTAGGCAAGTAGGTGGACAGGAGATGGAGTTATATAGAGGTGGGAAACTGTGGAGGAACAGGAACCAAAGCGGCGCCTTTCCACAAGGAACCGCGGCGAATTGGGTTCCCACCAAATCTTGACGAGAGCGATCTCCCAAAAGGCCCAGCGAAGAATAAATGCAAAGGCGGCTCCGCTTTCCTGGAAGGGGATATATGATCCGAGGCAAAGAACAACAAGCAGAGAAGGCAAGAAGAGCTAGCTGCGCAAAGGCGACTCCTTTCTGGGAGAAGGATTGGGGGGGCTTGCTCCAGATCGCCCAAGAAACGACCCGAAAAAGCGGATCTGGATGAGGGGCCCCCAGGCTTCAAGGAATGCCTCCTGCTCCGACTCCACCCCTCTCGATGGCTATGGCTGTGGGGGCTTTGGAGAGGGAGGGGAGGGGAGGAAGAGGGGGAGGAAGGGGGAGAAGGAGGAGGAGGATAGGAGATGGAGCTCTGGCGTATGCTGGTGCTGGGCTTTTAACCTATGGACGGATGGGAGGATGGTTATGTTTGTGTGCGTCTCTTCTCCACGAGCCCTCGCTATTCATCAACTGTGCCTCTACTGTTATCCATTATTGCTATTCGGAACTGTTCATTGGTAATTCGTAAAAAAAAAGGTGCTAATAGATTGAAATAACTAGGATTTGAGGATAGCTAAGAACAAATTGATATCGTTCTAAAAAAATTATTCGGCAGATTTTCTTTGCCGTTAAATGTGTGACAAGAAGGTGGCGGCGGCGGCGGCGGCGGAGGATCCACAAAAGTAAGGGTACCAAGCATGACCTAGGGCACGGTCATCCTCTCGGGTTCGCTGGCCCACATATATGGGGCCTAACTCGTTACATTGGGACATATTATGCGTCACGCGGTCCAGTAAGAGGCCCACTATGTTAAGCCGGAAGCGGCGACGACGACGGTGGATCTGCGAAACAGTAAGGGTACCAAGCCTGACCTAGGTACGGTCATCCTCTAGGGTTCGCTGGCGCACATATATGGGCCCTCAATCATTATATTATAACATATTGTGTTTTACGCGGTCCAGTAAGAGGCCCACGGTACTAAGCCGAAAACGGCGAGCTACTTCCACTAGAAATCTAATTGGATAACAATGTAGAAGATCTAAATTCTTATATTCTCGAATTCACGCTAACACAAATGGACCATGACGACTTGTTATGTATATAAGAGCAAATTTCATCTTAAGTAAATTTGTGATACATCAACCATTGTTTGCTAACATATACTTCTCTCAAATCCACAAGACCTAGGTCAGGAGTATCAATAGGCCAAACTAGGTTTTTTCTCAAAGAAGGAGATAACATTGGTTCGATCTCTTCTTGATGAGACGGTGAAAGTTGTCATTCTTTATTTAGCTATCAATTTCCACCTTTGCATTGTTTCACATTTTTTCTATGCTCAATAACTCTTATGGACATGTATATAGTTGATAAGTTTGCACATTAGTTTTACAGTGTTAACCACATGGGAAGGGTGGCTTCCCATGTCTTTAGATCAAACTAAAGGTGATAGATATCATGGGACGTTTCCATTCGTTTATGTTAAAAGAATTAAAGATGGTAATGAAACAAGAGTACCAAGTTATTGTTGTTTCTTTGGTCCTATGTCAGATAATACTCATTGATGATTGTTGTCAATGCTAAGGGTCTATCGGTATTGCATGATTATGGGATGGGAAAAATAACATGGTATGAATGCATGTGCAAAACAGTAATTCGAGAAATCAAGAATTTTATAAGCATGTGCGTTTAGTTTGCAGAAGTAGAAAAAACATACATATCATAATAAAACAGTGTGAAACAAAGTTTGCACACTACCTCGGCAGGGCCATGGCCATGGTGGCCTGGATCCGCCCCTTCTAATAAGAACAATCAAATCAAAGTACATGATGACATGAAATGTTATCATGCCACTGAAGATCATGGCCTCTTACTTCATGCATAGCATTTCTATAAAGAGGGCAAGCCATCAAAGCATATATTTTTTTGCTTCGTTTTCTCCTCATTTCATCCTTATTTTGCTACATTTTTTTTATGAACCAAGAATGCTACCTCAAGACTCTATTATCATACAAAAAACATGCTAAGAATTCGTTGTTTCCATTTGTGAAAGAGATGCAAGATTATAAGCTAGTCTAGGGTTTTTATACCGCATTATTATGTTTCAAGAGCGTATGTGGTCTTAATGTCACTTACCAATGCTCTCAGAGTGTTGTTAGCGTCTACTAGTAGTCATGTTTAAGTAGCTTTCTTTTTCTGGAAGTTCTTGATGTTTGAGTAGTATAGTTACCGGATAAAAGGGCTCATCTGCCACTTGAGATAATAATTTAAAAAACCCAGTGGGCGTGTCACCTCACATGTCACACCTAGTAGTAGTACGCATTTTCTTTCCTATTGGTGGAACATTTTCGCAAAAGAAAAGGTGCTACAAGGCCCCGACCCGAAGCGATTCCACGGCCCTACGACTACGAGGCAGCGGGCATGGTTGCGATGGGGGGGGGGGGGGGGCGGCGGTGGGGAGCCCCTGGCCAGGTTGAAGCCGCCTCGACGCTGGATCCTGATACGGTGGGGCGGAAGAGGGCAAAAAGGGCGCGTGTCGCCGGGGCCCGCGCCTGTGAGTGAGCGCCCCTACTCCCAAGGCAGGAGAGGAGAGGTGACGCGGAGGCTGGCTGGGCCGAGAGCTGCACGGCGCGGCGTGGAGATTTTACGATCTTTTTTATGACGCGACTGCGCGGCTCGTCGCGCCGTGCGCGTGGCATATGACCCGCCTGTGTGCTGCGTGTGACGTCGCGAGCCAGGGCGTTTTCCGTCGGGTTCGGCAGTGCTGCGGCCCTGCTCCTGCTGGATGCTGCGCCTGCCCCGGCCGTGTTGCGTCTCCCGCTGGCCTTTCTCCGCTTCTCGGTCGCCTCGCCGGGCTGTCTCGTGTTCGCCGTTGCGAACGTGCGCGTCGGTGGATGATCCTGACAATCTACACGGGCCGTGCACCGCGCACGGACGTATACTACCGTAGTCGCCGTGGACCGTGTGTGGGTGGGTGCGGGAGAAACGCCGTGGACCGTGTTGCTGCGGTTTTGTTGTACACACACTCACGCGCAACCGCGAAGAATGCCCGCTGGCTCCTGGGCATGTTGTTTGCATGCAGCTGTACCATGCGAACTATGAAAAAAATGCATCAAGTGTCAGCATACGTTGCTTGTGCTACGACGAGCGGAAATACTGTGATGGACATGGGTATTCATGATCCGAACACTAAAATCGAAAGAATTCCCGAAAAAATATTTCACGCGTTGTGTAGATACACCGGAGATTCTCCGCCGCCAGGGCTGTCCGCCCCCGGGTAGGTCATCTGCCACAAGCTTCGGGTCCCGCAATAGATCGCCGTGGTCGGTTCGGCAATGGATGGCCTGCCTACGCTCGGCCTAGCCGAGGTCCGCCGCCTCCGTCAACCTCGTCCCTAGGACCAACTATCAGCGTTGATTCAGGCCGAGCTCGGCGTCCACAGTCTTCACGGACCTCGCCGCCACCCAACCTAGTCTTCGATGAGCATGTCGTCGCCACGGCCTCGTTCCCTGTGGTCCTCGGTCGAAACCGACACCACTACCCGCAAGGTGCTCGTCCATTGGCCTGCAAAGTAATTTTGCTTTCCTTTATGAAAATATGGTAAATTCATTAGCTATTTGGATATATGATTTGTTTATATGTGGATGAGTTGGTTTGATGAAGAATTGGGCTATTGCTCATCATCGGATGAAGAAGATGAATGTGATGAAGATGAAATGGGAGATGTGGACATTCATCAACAACGTAAAGATAACTAGACCAAAAGGAGAGCTTCGCCTCGCCGCCTACATTTTATTCTAACACAACATGACCCAAAATTTGCTCTCCTTTAACCAAAACTATTTTTCTTAGCTAAAATATGAGTAAGTTATTGAAGATGCTCTGATTCAAGTTCTAGTGCTTTTCAAGTTCTAGGCACTATCGCATTTTTGTTCTATATACAAAGGCAAAGAACCAAGCACACAAGCCGGAAAGGTCTACATGAGGAGCAATTTGCAAATGTGTCAGGGTAAGTATAATAAATATTTTTTTCGTCTATTAATAACTGATTTGGTTTTATCTAGATTTAAATATATCTAGACATATTTTAATATTATAAATATATTTGAATTTTAACAAACTTAAATCAGTTATTTTTTAACGAATGGAGTAATGTACTCAACATTTAATCTCTCGTCGGTCACATTAGTGACGGATGGAGTACGTTTGAGTGACAGCCCGAACAGCGTAAAAGCAGCTGCTCCGCGAGCGCGGAGTTTTGCACGGTGTGTATACGCGCGAGTCTCGTTTCGGCTGAGAGATCGGCTGAGGTAGTATTTCGATCGGGCCCGCTCCACATCGTTGACAAGCAAAACTATGACCAACTTTTTGACTAACTACTTTTTTCCGGTGTTGACTACCTTTTTTTTTTTTTGGCAGGGCACACTTGGACTCGCACCAAGCATACGCCATGCATGGTCCTCCTTCCGGTTCCAAATGATGTCGTTTTATGCATAGTATAAAACTCATATACTTCTAGGGTCTCTTGGTTCTTTTGATTCTGAAAATGTAGGCACGTGTGTAATGCCGTGTTACTCATGTATGATCTGAAAACACATGACTTCCGTATACATTTATTGTTTAGTTGCACCACATATATGGTGTAGCAGTTTTCTCGAGGAGATTATGTGTACATCCTACTTGCAACTAAAAATATTACCTTGTATATCTTTTAAATAGGAAAGGCGACAAATCTATAATTTTCAATGGAGTTGTTTGGCCTGTAAGACGTGTTTGCTATATTCATTGCAAGATATTTGACGTGACACTTAGCATTTGCTTTGCGATAGATCAATGGTGATCCAACTTAAGCGACCAGAAAACTACAGCCCGACCAACACCAATATATGTCGTGCTATGTTATACCAAACATGACACCAATCAGTGACTTCTATTATCATCGTTGACAAACCCCCTTGTGCATGGACTTTGTATATATATTCCACCATGTATGATATAAGATTCACAATGCACATAACACAACTTCTCATAAAACAAAAGTGGATGTTAGCATATATTATATAGCATAAAAACCAACATTGTTTGGATTGAAGTACTTCTCCCTAAATTAAGTTCATAGTACAGTTCCAACATATATATACACCTCAATAGTTAAGTTCGAACACATTAACTTTGATGTTAAGCGAGTGAACTCGCTTTTAACCGGTACATGACGTGATGCTCTAGGAGAGGCGAGGACGAGGCTCTGCTAAAAACCATCAAGGGTTCTGTTCCCTCCACTGGTTTAACCATTGGTCTGTTTCGCCTTCGGTGGCCTTAACGCCTTGGAGACGTGGCGGACCACGGCCCCTTGCCAACAGGGAGGGTTTCCGTTCTTTTGTTTAGGTTGTTTTCAGTGTCGTCTCCGAGATGTTGAGGCGATGGCTACATCCTGAGTCAGAATAAGATCCTCCTTGCCCTATCCTCGCTCTGGTGGTGCGTTTAGCGTCAACGGTGGGCGCATGAAGTCCTGTGTCTGACATATCTCCTAGGATCCTGTCAGTTTTCATGTTCATTGGTGTGGTTTTAGGCCATTCTCTTCCGATCTACGATAATCATCATTGACGATGGTTACTCCTCTAGAGTGTTGATCCTTTGGGGTCTTAGCACGATGACTTCCTGTTTTTCTACTATAACAATCTCTACAACAACAAACTTTGCCAGATTCCGCTGATAGAGGGGCGAGGACGGCGGCGCCCAGATTGCGTGTTAGAAGATCGGCTCGGAGATCGGTGGCCCAAGGAACCAAATTTGGCGAGAGTTTTTCCGGGCGAAATCCCAGCGCTTCGGCGCCGATGACGGTGATGCCTGCGGTATCGTGACCCTCTTGAGGGCGTCGTCATGGCTACCCTTGCCATTTTGGAGCTCCAGGTGAAAACCCTAGACCCTTGTGGTCTCGGCGGCGACGGCGCTTGCTGTGTCGTTCCCTCCCTGGAGGCGGTGTCGTGGAGCTCCGGGTTCCTTAGTATCGACGTCTCTAGTGGCAAGCTAGATGCTTATTAGGTTTAGTAGTTTTATCTTTGATCTGCTTGTTAGAGGATTTCTCCATCACTTTGTATCAGTTTGGCCGTGTGGCTTTATTTATAAAGCGGGGCGAAAGCCTATTTCGAGAGGACGGCGGCGCACCTTCGGCTTGTGCTAGTGTCCATAGTCGTCGCTAGGTTGTCCAAGGATATATTTGTAATTTCTATTACTTTTGGAACTCTTTGTACCGTCTTGATGAATATTAATAGATCGGTGGTATCTTCGCAACAAAACATGGATGTTAAGCGCTGTCACGACTAGGTAACACTCTTTGACTCAAGCTCGAAGGAGCTAACACCGCCCTTGATTATTATTATTATTATTATTATTATTATTATATGATTGATCACATTCATACAACTTTCTTTTGGTCATCCCATGACTATGTTTTTAATCACGTCCAATTAACTACTTCATACTTTCCAGTGAGCAACTGTAACCTGCTGTTGTCCTGTTTACTTTGTTGATGTTACTTTCGGTGTTGTTACCACAACTCATAAATTTCCACCAAGAATTTCATGCATAGGTATGGCTGTTGCTAATTTTATTGACTTGTCTTGATATCATGTCGAATATGAATCGGGGTAAAATACTTCCAACAAAGACTAAAACGATTACTATACCTGAGGGTACCATACACCGACTATTCCAAACATCACGATTCCCCAAAAGCCATGATTATTGTACAGTGATATTACTTATTCCAATTTTGCAAGTCTCATCAAACAGGTTCGTACGAAGTCAGACCCATACATAATTAGACATGAATTAGTTGATTAAATAAACCCCCCTAGGAAAGGTTCATTCTGAGTAGCCACGCGTGACCTGGGACGGATACTTTGGGTCTATGTTATGAGTTTGCTGCCCAGTCGTGTCTTGGTTGTCATCAACCTATTGGGTTATATATTTAAGGGGTTAGTAGTATCCATTCGAATGTACGGTACTCCCTCCTTCACGGTTTGCAGGTTGTTCTATAAAAATTTCACGGACCTAGGCGTGAACGTATTGGCTGAAAATTAGGTCTGCTAGTGAGCGATTAAAACACATGCAGTGGTGGGAGACTATTGCATGTATATGAAGTTGGGAGGAAAGCTGTCATATTAATCAACAATTAAATCTTATGCGCCTACAGGGGCGGACCCAGCCCAATCAGCAAGTGGGGGCCCAAGCTGAGCAGGGGCCTTATTTTTAATCTAAGTGGGGGCCTAGGTAGTAAAATTGTAGGTTTTAAAAGGGAAAACCAGAAATTGACTGGGGCCTAGGCCCCCACTCGGTATAGCCTAGGTCCGCCCCTGTACGTCTAGAAACGTTGCAGTTTTAAAAAAACCTAAATTTGATTAGCCGTCCTGCAAACCGTGAAGGAGGGAGTACATTTGAATAGATATGGGTGTGGAGTCCTACTAGGGTGTCAGTGGATCCCGCCTAAATACCACTTTTAGTTTATTTCTTAAAATTTAGTGTAAATTTTGCTCAAAATTTATACTAAAATTTGGCAAATGAACTACAAGAGGGATTTAGACGGGATCTCACTTGACACCATAAGTCCTACTACGATGCCACGAGTTTGTGGTCCATGCGAGGACGTCTATATAAGTTGAAGGTACAGTGACAGAGTTCATTCCTTTGGGTTCTGTTCGGGAGGCGCGGCTAAAGATACTCCTAGATTGCACAACGATGAACTGATGAATCGATCATTTGTAGACTTGGTCTTCTTTCCTTTATTAAGTTATTATGATATCGTCCGAGAGTTCCTACGTAAACAAATCGGCCCTAGATTCCCCGCCGTATAGTCAGAAAGATAATTAAACAAGTCTCCAAGCAGCTTCCCAGGAGGAGGTGAGTGTACCATACCGTCTATCTTCATTTGTTAATCTTCTAGGTTGTCCCCATTCCCAGACTTCAGCGCCGTGGCAGTCTAGTGGAGTACTACTGGCGGTGTTTATTAATTAATCGCGTCATCATCATTGCCTAATCCCTCCAGTGATGCATCAGCAACATTTTCCTGCTGATCGCGATGTCTCGTGCGGTCGTGCCTGTAGTACATATCCTCGCCTGCACCGCACCGTTTAATTTGGCGGTCACTTTTGGGCAAACAGTCGATGATGGGCAAGCCGCAAGGCACACATCGATGTTGTGCTTTGACAAATCTGGCATTTCTTGACCGCAAGAATCACAGGGCTCGAGTAGCGATGAAGCTCATTTCGGGTTCGAGATTTTCATGACAGTACAGGGGGAGTGTACTCTTTTTTTTTTAAGAAAAGTCATCACGACATGCTTTATTAATTAGAGACCAAAGATATGTCCGTCAATATATGCATAAGATAATCAGGAGGATCATCAATCCAAACAGTGGATCGTGAACCCTCCGATCTACCGGCAATCACATGCACCCGCCACATTAGCTTGCCTATAACAATGAGAAAACTTAACCTTGGTATAAAATTACGACAAAGAAGTGTGCCCTCCTCGTATATTGCTGCCACCGGCCCGAGTGAGTTGCCTCCTTGTTCCATAATAACTTCGATCACATCAGAACTGTCTGAATTCACCTCGAGTCTATTACATCCAAGCCAACCTGCAAGGAACAGTCCATGAGGCAGAGCATAAGCTTCCGCAGTTGAAGGATCAGAGACGAATGGTTCGGGCGAGTACTTGTTTTGTACAGTAGTTTGTACAGGCTGAAGACCTTGAAAACCACAGCTCACTGTTCAGGTTGTTGGTGGATGACATTATTGGCCGAAGGATGGGCTTAGGCTGCAAACCTGGTCCAGCTCCAGCCTATCTCTACACCAGTACACAAATAGGCCTTTCTGGGCCTGAATGTCCTTATACAGCTAGCTGTACACTCTGCAAGTAGTGTAGATGTAGCAATTTATTTATTTATTTTCTGATGATGCTGCTGCTGCTACCGCAGAGAAGAAAAGAGCAGTGTTGCTCTTGACTCGCTGCTGTCTATATACGACCGAACAGTATTCCTAGCAACGTGCCAACAAGGTCGGGACAACAGTAGTCCTAGATTCAGCAATGGAACGGTGCCCCAAGATTCAGCAATGCAGCAAAGCTTTCGGAATTCAGGCACCGAACAGAAGACACCAGCGTGCAACATTCCAAAGAAGATGAGCGTACAGTGCAACACTGTTTGTGGTGGAATACCCCGGGAAGATCTCGACAATTGCGGCATCTAAACACAGTGTACAGTAAACATGATTTTGTGAAGTGAAAAATGCTGCCTAGTTGCAAGCAAACGACTGAATCTATCTCCCACCTCTTTGTCGAATGCCCGCTTCATGATTAGAACCTGCTGGTGATACATCAAAGCTTGAACGGGTCTTCATGTACTCCAACCTTCTCAATGGGCGGATCTTAACATCAAAATCTTGATGGTCCATGTTCTCGGAGAGGCTAGAGTCCCAAACCGCAAGGCAATGGGGATTCGCTCACATTGCTTACCGCCTGTGAAATTTGGAATGAAAGGAACGGCCAAGTATTCCGCAGCAAGCATATGCTTGACCTAGTGGTTCTAGATAGAATTAAGAAAGAGACCCGTTTGTGGGTTAACGGGGGAGCTAAACGATTGGTGAAATAATGCCGAAGTGTAGGCTTTTATACTTTTGTGTACTCTTAAAATTCTATAAAACTTCTTTTTAAATAATTGATTGGGACAAAGCATTTGTCCCGTTTTTAAAAAATAACGCCAAACAGTGTTGTAGATCAATCCAAAGTCAACTCACTAACGGCAGTTGTTGCAACGCCTACAACTTTGAAGGGGGTGGTCATGCCGAGACCATTGCCCTAACCTCACACATCGGACAAGCAGTTTTAGAGATACTTCGGTTTTCACAACTACTTCCTTCGTTTTAAAATATAAGATGTTTTAGCCTTTTAAAATAAATATATTTAGATCTTTTTTAGTGTGTAGATTCATTTAAACCTATATACTAAAAGTTGTCTAGATACATTAGCTTCACTAACCTAAAACATCTTATACTATTTTTAAACAGAGGGAGTACAATATTTGTTACGGCCAAACATCTTAAAGTATTTTTGAACTCTAGCATCTTTAGAAACCAAAATATCTTGAAAAAAACTTTGAAAATACTGGGCTGCCGAACGCACGCTGAAGCTGTAGAAGTTGCCGTGCAGTTCTTTCGTCGTCGCGTTTGGTTCGCGCGGAGAGCTGGCAACGAGAGGAAACTTCAGAACAAAGCAAGGCAGGCAACGAACGCGTGCGGAGAAGCAGTCTGTACAGTTTACACGTAACCCCTCGAGATTCTTCGCCCAATCAAACTCGCCCCACACTCCGGTCCTTCCCCTCCTACCTTCGCCCCCAATCCCGCGCGGCGCGGCGAAACCCTAGCCCGTCGATCCGCTCGCCGGCGTCGATGGAGGTGAAGCTGTGGAACGACAAGCGGGAGCGGGAGCTCCTGGAGAGCCTGGCGGACCTGTACGCGATCATCAAGGCCACGGAGAAGCTGGAGCGCGCCTACGTGCGCGACCTCGTCTCCGCCGCCGACTACGAGGCCGACTGCCTCAAGCTCATCTCCCAGTTCAACTCCCTCTCCTCCTCCCTCGCCGGGGTCGTCACCATCCCGCGCTTCGTCCAGGCCTACCGCCTCGACTGCCCCGCCGCCCTCAACCGCCTCGTGCAGTCCGGCGTCCCGGCCACCGTCGAGCTCCGTGCCGCCACCGCGTCCTCCTCAGCGCCATCCTCCACCGCGGCCTCCGCCTCCGCCATCGCCCAGTGCGTCCAGAGCTTCATCACCGCCATGGACGCCGTCAAGCTCAATATGCTCGCCAACGACCAGGTCCGCCCCCTGCTCCACGACCTCTCCACCTCTATGGGGAAGCTCGGCACTGTCCTCCCGCCGGACTTCGAGGGGAAGGTCAAGGTGAACGAGTGGCTTGCGAAGCTGCATAAGATGGGGGCCGGGGACGAGCTCACCGAGCAGCAGGCTAGGCAGCTCAACTTTGATCTGGATTCCGCGTATAGTGCTTTCATGGCCTCGCTTCCCACTGCTGGCTTGTAAGCAACTATGGGTGCGCATTTGAGTTGTTCCCTTCTTTTGGTTTTGCTGTTCTCTCGTCTTTGCATCACTAATGCAGTGTAATATGTGTAATTTTGGTCGACATATACTGTTTGTCAATAACAATGCCAATCTTGTGAAAATTTGCCCCTATATATTGATTGCTTCATACTGATTACAGGGACAGTATTGTGTTCCTCTGTTATGTCCATTCATATGGTAGAATGCTTATGTCCTTTCCCTTGGATACGCTTATTCACTGTCAATAATATCGATCAATAAGTGGTAATTTGTATTGTTCTGTCCTGAGGGATTTTATAATTGTTCGGTCTCAAGAATGATCCAGTTTTAAATTTAGTCCAGTGTAACGGGTCACATTGATGTCTTCAATTTGTGCACTAGCTCATTCTGGACTTATGCATAATACATATAGGTTTCCGATATTGAAATCAAGCCAAGATATTTACACCTACTCTTGGGATTAACCAAATGGCATCATGGATTTGATAGTTTTGTAAGAATAGTTTAGTCCAATAGATGTTAGTATACTACCCTGAGAAATGTTCCATTTGATGATTATGCCGAGAAAATTGAAGTTTAAATGCCTCAAGGCAGTTGGTTAACCTAGTTTTACATAGGATTAAGTCAATGCTATAATATGCCCAATTTAAGTTTAGGGGTCACATTTGAAGTAGGCAGTGTGCTCATCGAAATCGTTGGATCATGAAGATGTCACACCCTTAGTCAGATCAGATGTCATCATTGTGCTTTCTTGTGCATCACTTCATTTTCCAAGAAGACACGAAGACTTTGTGTTTCTTTTCATTGCAAAGAGAGAGTTTGGGGGTACAAGCCTCCGAAGAGGAACAACGCATTCATTACAGTGAAATTATTGTACATCCCAGGTGGAAGGGATGAGGACCCGGAGGCCAGCGGCTCCAGCGCGAGCCCAAAGTACAGCTTCAGTTCTGATCTTGTTGCACAGCTGGTCCACCGAGGGCTCTTCTCTGTCGAACTTCCAAATCATCCAGGTTGTCAGTAGGGTCGCCGAGGTGAGGCCCTTGTGCATTGGCTTGGGTGTGGCCTGTCGTGCACCAAGCCACCAGTCATTTTGGGAGTCGTCGTGGTCAGGTGGCCTGTATGTTAGCTGCAGCCACGAGATATCTCGTGCCATACTTGTCTCGAGAAAGGACAGGTGATGCATTGTCTGCGGCTCTTGGTCGCATAGGGCACAGAGGGGCTGGTGGTACAGGCGGCACCGGCATAGCCTGTCAGCCGTCCAGTATCTGTTCATGTTGGCAATCCAAGCGAAGAATTTGACGAGTGGTGGCGCCCAGGATTTCCAGATCAGCTTCCAGGCAAGCGCCCAGGATTTCCAGATCAGCTTCCAGGCATTTCACCTGAAGGAGCCCTGAAAGGAGGCTAGATAGCAGGAGCGTGCAGAGTAGGTTCTGCTCGAACCCCACTTCCAAAATCAGTTGGTCAGGCTGATCAGAGAGGGTGACTTGCTCGAGCTTGCGCCAAATTGTCTGGTATTGCCCCAATTCATGAATTCCAAATGTGCCCTGGATGCCACGATCCCAGGAGTGGCTGTGCAGTCCATCAGCGACAGTTCTGACCTTCCTTCTTTTTGGGATGCAGGCGTAGAGCTGTGGCACCAGTTTGCTGATGGAGCGACCGTCGATCCAACGATCTTCCAAGAATTTGCAGGCCTGCCTGTCGCCCACGATCAAGAAGGTGGAGGCAAAGAACAGGGCCTGCTCGTTCGCGGAGAATTGCAAGTCGAGGCCGCTCCAGGTGTGGCCGGCGTCAGTCCTGCTGTACCAAAGCCATCGCATGCGGAGCGCGCTGTGCAGTCCATCAGCGACAGTTCTGACCTTCCTTCTTTTTGGGATGCAGGCGTAGAGCTGTGGCACCAGTTTGCTGATGGAGCGACCGTCGATCCAACGATCTTCCAAGAATTTGCAGGCCTGCCTGTCGCCCACGATCAAGAAGGTGGAGGCAAAGAACAGGGCCTGCTCGTTCGCGGAGAATTGCAAGTCGAGGCCGCTCCAGGTGTGGCCGGCGTCAGTCCTGCTGTACCAAAGCCATCGCATGCGGAGCGCAGGCCCAGTCCGCTCCATGTCTTGCATGCCCAGTCCACCATGAGAGATTGGACGGTTGACGGCTCGCCAGTTGACATGGCAGTGGCCTCTGTTGGTGGTGGTGCGGCCTTCCCAAAGGAACCCGCGCTCGATCTTCTCAAAAAGCTTGAGTACCTTCTTCGGGGGTGCGAGCACCATCATTTGGTTAATTGGGATGGCGCGGAGCAGGGCTTTGATCAGCGCCAGCCTGCCGGATCTGTTCATCAGCCACAATTTCCAGGTTGGTAACATGGCTGAAGCTTTGGACACCAGCGGTTGCAGTTGGGTGCTGGTAGGTCACCTGACAGTTATCGGTATGCCCAGGTAAGTCAGAGGCAGCCCAGCCATCTGGCAGTCAAGGAACCCCAAGACGCTTGCGGTGTCGTTTGGTACTCCCTTAAGCAGAGTGGCCGAGCTTTTGGCATAGTTCACTTGTAGCCCAGAAGCTGTGCTGAACATGATTTGGTGTTTTGAAGATTTAATCCAAATAGTGTTTTGGATCTCTCTTTTGGAACATTTACTTATGTTCTATTTATATCATTTTGTACGTAGCTTTTTGGAACCATAACAACAAAATCTTTGATATGTTGTTTTGCTTGGATGAAGAGACTACTACCTATAAACTTCCATCACTCACTTCCTGTGTTTTCAGTTTTCCCCATTCAGTTATCTTTTTTAATCTTATAAACCATCATCTTCATTCAGGCAGGTAAGGGGGTGATACTTTAACCCAGCGCGATGCTGGGAGGACATCTCTGACCAGGCCTGGGCTCATCTCCATTGTTTTTTTTGGCTTTCAGGTTCCTTTATTTGAGTACTTTGTTATGGTCTTGTCTTTGGATTAGTACTTCAGTGCCATAGAGAGTTGAATCTGGATTGTACTATACACTGTTTGTAAATGATAAAAGTGCCATTTTCTTGGAAATATGATTCTTATCAATGGGTTATGTTGCATCATGGCTATGTATATTGCAAATGTGCAATGGTCCTGTGTGATGTCCATTCATCGTTGAATGCTCGCATATATCTGCTATTTGGTAATGTTTGTTCTCTCCCAAACCCAATAGATCTTTTGATCTTTCAGTTTGCAAGTATGGTCCAATTAGACTGCAGAGGGTGTCGGACGGGTTCTATCAATTCCACCTTAGCTTTGTTGCAATCTAAAAGGAAACATGGATATGGGAAATAATAGAATTATGTATGCAATGCAGCTTTTTCTGTAACTTGAACATGGGTGATCTTCAAAAGTTCATTACTGGACTGGGTTTGTAGCGTGTTTGTTACTCCCCCGATCCATAATAAGTGTTGCTGATTTAGTGTAAAGTTGTACTAAATCTACGACACTTTTTATGGATCGGAGGGAGTACTACTTTTTTCAGATACACACTCACGGACATTAAGGCCTAAGCACAATTATGCCCTGCGAACATCTTTTTCTGATCTTTTGGTGTGTTTCCTGCATTTTTCTGAATTTTGGAAGAAGTGTAACTGTCGGATATTACATGCAATCTGAATATAATCCTCAAAGCTCGTTGAAATTTGTAAGCTTCTGCGAACAAGAAAACTAAATATAATTCTGAGATTGTGCTTGGAAGGACACTGTTGTGACCAGGCCCAGTCATATCTCTCCTTCCCTGTGTTTAGCATTGTCATCGTCTCTCTTCATTGTTCTTTGGTCATACTGCTCTTAAGGATTAACACAGTATAAGAAGTGTCTCCTTTTTATACCACGTAATTCACTGACCCAATTTGATGGAGGTCATATGACCCAGTTTGATCGAAATCATGTTGCCCGTTTGCAAATTTAACGTTTTCATGACTATCCTGTAGATCGAAGACCATATAGTCATAGCTTATTCTTGCTCATAGCTTTCACAACTGAAACGATGGCTCTTGGAAAGTGTGGAAGGCCAGTGATGGTGATGGAGAATAAAATAGGAGAAGCAGGTAACCTAACCCACCATTTCATCGACTTTGTTGGTCTTGATGTGCTAACAGCAGGTCTATCACAAAGAGGATAGTTCTTGAGTTCTTTGGCTCCTAAATGGTATGCAGACAGACGTGATTCTAACTGGTGAAGCTTCGGTGTTTCTATATATTATCTAGTTACTTAAGCGTGAGAGGCAGGAAGGCTTCTCAGGCACTTGTGGTGCATGATGCCGTCTCCTGTCTCTGCTTGTGGGGCGAGCACCCTTATTACTCATTGCCGAGAGATATGTATCCCTGTTGTCTTTTGGATCCTTGTTACATATGCTCGTTGATCGAGTAATTTCATAACAGGAATGAGCTGTCACTTGTTTTTATTCAGCTTAGGCTACTTGCATATATTTTATTGGTTAGTGTGCTATCCACTATGGTTGCTAATTAATTTTTCCAACGAGTCCAGATTTAAGAAATGGCAACAAGCTGGATCAGATCGATGTACACTGGATCAGATCTAGGGTTGTCTTGGAGGCCTGTTGCTTGGGAGTTCTACATCTCATTGCAATACAACACTAGCTCCGATCTGCATCTCTAGCAATCTTGCAGCCGCTTTCGTCACCGTGCCGCTCCAATAACTCAGCTTCTGAGGTCCATCATCCGTGTAAGTTTCAGAACTCCTTTGCTGTTTTTACTTTGTAGGTTTTCCCTTCTATTTTCCTCCAGAAATACTTCTGTCGTCGCAAAAAATAAGAACGAAAAATCTGCTGTTTGGGCTGTGCTCTTGCTCGCCGTTGCAATTCGCTAATTTATCTCGTTGTTTCCCACTTCTACAGGTTTTTCATCCATGTCTGCCTTTACCGCTTGTTTGCCCCTCCAGAAGCCCTTCTTTTGCTAGTTTTCCATCTCCTCACATCATTCCACACCTAAAAAAGAACAAGAAGCCAAAAGAAAGAGGGGAGCAAAGTTTTTGCTCCGGTTTACCGTTGTTTACCTGTCCCCCTCAGTAAACGCTTCTTCATCGCCTCATGCAACTAACTATCCAAGTAACCCCCACCATTTGGCTGTTGACGTTTTCCAAAATTTACACCATTTCATGTCTTTACACTACAGCTGAGACCCAAGCATTCTCAAATTCTCAAAATTAGCTGAACATACCCCCCAAAAGAACTGCAATTCCATGGCAGAGGTGGCGTTGGCTGGCTTACAATTGGCGGCATCGCCGATCCTAAAGAAGCTCCTCATTAATGCTTCCACCTTCCTTGGTGTTGACATGGCGAGTGAGCTCCATGAACTGGAGACCACCATCATGCCACAGTTTGAGCTGATGATTGAAGCAGCTGACAAGAGCAACCACAGGGCCAAGCTGGACAAATGGATCCAAGAACTCAAAGAAGCCTTCTACAAAGCCGAAGATCTGCTTGACATGCATGAGTACAACCTCCTCGAGCGCAAAGTAAAGAGCGGGAAGGGCACCTCCCCACGACATACTTCCACGGTCAGCACTATTCTGAAGCCTCTGCATGCTGCGTCCTGCCAGTTGTCTACTCTGCGCTCCAAGAATAGGAAGCTACTTGGGCAGCTCAATGAACTGAAGTCCATTCTTGCGAAAGCTAAGGAGTTCCGTGAACTTCTTCGCTTACCAGTAGGCAACAGTGCAGTGGAGCCTGTCATAGAGAGAGCTGTTGTTCCTCAGGCCACATCACTACCACCTCTGAAAGTAATCGGTCGTGACAAGGATAGGGATGATATAATAAATCTTCTTACCGAGTCGGTTGGTGTTAACGCTGATTCAGCTATATATTCAGGTTTGGCCATTGTCGGAGTTGGAGGCATGGGAAAGTCCACCCTTGTACAACATGTTTACAATGACAAGAGGGTTGAAGAACATTTTGATGTCAGGATGTGGGTGTGCATCTCACGCAGACTCAATGTCGATCGTCATACCCGAGCAATTATTGAATCCGTGTCCAAGGGGGAATGCCCACGTGTTGATAATCTTGATACTCTGCAGTGCAAATTAAGGGACATACTGCAAAAATCAAAGAAATTCCTGCTTGTATTGGATGATGTCTGGTTTGAAGAATCTGACAACGAGATGGAATGGGAGCAACTCCTGGCTCCTTTAGTTTCTCAGCAGATGGGAAGCAAAGTTTTGGTAACTTCTCGATCAAATATGCTTCCTGCTTCTCTTTGCTGTAAAAAGATTGTTCCTTTGAAAAACATGGAAGATACTGAGTTCTTGACACTCCTCAAAATCCATGCCTTTTCTGGAGCAGAAATCGGAGACCAAAGATTGCGCGAGAAGCTAGAAGAGATTGCAGAGATGCTTGCTAAAAGATTAGGGCGATCTCCTTTGACAGCAAAAACTGTGGGTTCGCAGTTGAGCAGGAAAAAGGATGTCACTGCATGGGTAGATGCTCTAATGATGGACAACTTGAGCGATCCCATGAGAGCTCTGCTGTGGAGTTATGAGAAGTTAGATACACGCCTGCAAAGATGCTTTCTATATTGTAGCTTATTTCCAAAAGGCCATAGCTATAACATTAGGGAGTTAGTTCATCTGTGGATAGCAGAGGGACTTATTGATTTGTGCAACAAGAAGAAAAGAGTGGAAGATCTTGGAAGGGATTATTTCAGTGAGATGGTCTCTGTTTCATTCTTTCAAGCAGATCTGAGACACAAAGGTGTATCCTATGTTATGCATGATCTTGTTCACGATTTGGCTGAATCACTATCTAAAGAAGACTGCTTCAGATTAGAAGATGATAAGGTGCCAGAAATACCATGCACTATTCGACACCTATCTGTTTGTCTTGAGAGTATGATGCAACATAAGGAAAGCATTTGCAAGCTACACAATTTACGCACTGTTATCTGCATTGATCCACTAATGGATGACGTAAGTGATGTTTTTAATCAGATATTGCAGAATTTGAAGAAGTTGCGTGTACTATATTTGTCATCTTACAACCGTAGCAAGTTGCCAGAATCAGTTGGTGAGCTAAAGCATCTTCGGTATTTAAATATCATCAAAACATTGATTTCTGAATTGCCGAGATCATTGTGTACTCTTTACCACCTACAGTTACTTAAGTTCAGTGACAGAGTTAAGAGTTTGCCTGACAAAATCTCCAATTTAAGTAAGTTGCAGTATCTTGAAGGGCACGGTGATACAGGTTATTTTTTTTGGAGCAACAGTGAGATAGGTTATCCATCCAAGCATCCTCAGCCTGAAACACCTAACATAGGCAAGCTAACCTCGCTCCAACACCTTCAGAATTTCTCGGTGCAGAAGCAGAAGGGATACGAGTTGTGGCAGCTGAGGGAAATGAATGATCTTGGTGGCTGTTTAAATATTAAAAATCTTGAAAATGTCACTGCAAAGACTGAAGCTTTAGAGTCAAAGCTACATCAGAAAACTTACCTTGAAAGCTTGCACCTTGTATGGAGTTATAAGAATGACATAAATGCAGATGATAGTTTACATTTGGAGATTCTTGAAGGCCTGATGCCACCGCCTCAACTTCAAGGCCTCACAATCGAAGGTTATAGTTCGGTAAAATATCCCAGCTGGTTTCTTGTGGATTCATATTTTAAGAATTTAGAAACGTTTAAGATTGTTAATTGCACCGGGTTGGAAGGCCTACCATCCAATGCCGAACTCCTTGGGAATTGCTGCACACTTAGGCTTGAGAATGTGCCAAACCTGAAGACATTACCTTGTCTTCCAGCGGGCCTTAAATGGCTAGCAATTTACAAGTGCCCATTGCTTGTATTTATTTCCAGTGATGAACTAGAACAACATCATCAGTGGGAGAACATCTTTAGGACAGACCTCTTGGCATCAAAACTTGCTTCGATATGGGAGGTGGATTCTGAAAACCAGATAAGGCAAGCATTATTGTCAGAACATTCATCTCTGAAGCAGTTGATGATGTCGATGGGTTCTGACATGCCTTGATCATCTCACTTCGCTGAAAAATTTGAGCCTAGAGGAGATCATGACTTTAACTGCACTTCCGTCACAAGATGTCCTCCGACATTTGACAAAGCTTAACTTTTTGTTCATCAAATCTTGCTGGTGTCTCAGGTCATTGGGGGGCTTACGAGCTGCTACCTCTCTTTTGGACATTAGATTGATCTCCTGCCCTTTTTTGGAATTGGCATGTGGAGCAGATTTAATTCCGTTATCTCTTGAGAATCTCATTATATACCGGTGTGTGGTTGCAGCTAATTTCCTCAGTACTGACTTGCCGCACCTGAAACTTCTTTTAATGTCGGGCTGCAGAAGCTCTGCATCTTTGTCGATTGGTCATTTGACCTCCCTCGAATCATTATATCTAGAAGGTGTACCTGATCTGTACTTTCTTGAAGGACTGTCTTCCCTGAAACTTCACAACGTACAGATGATAGATGTCCCAAAGCTAACTGTAGAGTGCATCACACAGTTTCGAGTAGAGAAGGCACTTTATGTTAGCAGCCCTGTGATCCTCAACATCATGCTCTCGTCTGAAGGTTTTACACTTCCACCATATCTCTCTCTTCAAAAATGCAAGGATGCATACGTTTCATTTGAAGAATCTTCAAAGTTCGCATCGGTCAAGTGGCTGAGGTTAGGGTCGTGCGAGATGAGGTCCCTGCCAGGAAATCTCAAGTGGCTCTCCAGTCTGACAAAACTCGAGATCCGCAACTGCCCCAACATATCATCTTTACCAGATCTGCCATCCCCCCTCCAGCACTTCGGCCTATGGGATTGTGAAACCTTGAAGGAAAGCTGCCGAGCACCTGATGGAGAAAGCTGGCCAAAGATTGCGCATATTCGCTGGAAAGAATTCAGATGAACCGTGATTCAGATGCACAGCTACAAAGAAATGGAATGGTAAAGTATCCGCCATTGCCTTTTCAAAGATAACCTTTTGCAATATTTATTTCAGTTATTCTACTTTTAGATACGTACTTCATTTTCAATTTCTTCATTCATTCCCAGGCCCATGTTCTCCCCTCGAGCGATGACCTTGTCTCCACTGCCTGTCTAAGAGTTGGAGTGCCTCTCACTTACACTTTCAACTCTCTCTGCATTTTCACTGGTGCTTGCCGCTCAGTTCCCTTCTTCATCGATTGCTGCATGCATCGCTCGTCCATTCTCAGCCGCTCCACGTAATGTCTTCTATAGTTGGTGGTGTCGTTGTTTTGTTATCCTGTGTTGAAGAGATACTTAGTATCCTGTGTTGAAGAGATACTTAGATACTATTCAGATTGGCGCTGGTTGTGATTATCATCTGTTGTGTTCTGGGATGTACTTTGAGATGCAATTAGCATCTTTGAGTGTTGAAGAGATGTAAGTTCTCCAGAAGGGCTAAGCTCAATGTATATATAATCTGTAGCTAAACTTCTGCAGCTTATATGTTGTGAATTTCCTCGAGGTGCCATGTGAAGCAGCCCTCGCATCAGGCTACGGTACACTGAAAAGCTCAAGCAGTTACCGTGTGATTCAGCAAAAGCGTGGGGGGTTGGCTCAAAATCTCAGCTTGAAACTCTCCACTCCGCCGTCGCCGACGAGGCCGACTGCCTCTCTCAGTTCAACCCCCTCCACCCTTTCCTCGCCGGGTCGCTTCGTCCAGGTCAAGGCCTCGACTGCCCCTGTTGCCCTCAACCACCTCCTCCAGTCCGGCGTCCTCGCCACCGTCGAGCTCAATATGCTCACCAACGACCAGGTCCCCCCCTATTACCTCCATGGGGAAGCTTGGTACCGTCCTGCCACCGGACTTCGAGGTGAACGCGTGCCTCACCGAGCAGCAGGGCAGGCAGCTCAACTTTGACCTGGATTCGGCCTACGGTAAGCGTTTTTTCATGGCCTATTGGCCTCGCTGCCCACTGCTGGCCTATGAGCAAGGATCGTCTTGGTTCTGATTTGGTCCTTTTTCTGTTTTGTTTCCCTTTTGCCTTGCATCAGTAATTCAATCCTATACAGATGTGTGATTTGGCTCATGCTATTTTTTTGTCAATAACAATGCCAATCTCGTGGAAAGTTGTCCCCCTTAGGGCATGTACAATTGGATGACGTCAGTCTCTCTTTACAGTTGCCACATCAAATTTTCGTTTAGTTGGAGGAGAGAGAATTAAAAAAGAAAAGGTTGTCTTTACTTCCTCTATTCCAAATTACCCTGCATTCTAGGTTTGGCCAAAGAGTTTGACTAAACATATTTAACAAAATACTAGTAACATTTATAATGTCAATTGCATATAATATAAAACTATGTTTTATGGCGTGTCTAGTATGTTTATTAAATATTTTATATGTTGATATTTTTTCTTATAGAAGTAGTCAAAGTTTATAAAGTTTGATTTTGACTAAACCCAAAATGCAAAGTAATTTGGGACAGAGGGAGTGCTTAGCCAAGGGATCTCTTAAAAAAATAAGAGAAGACTATTTTCTCTATTTTACCTTGTGCCTTTCCTTAACAACACGATTTCTTACTTACAAGTTGAATATTTTATATTGATTATAAGGACCCTTGATTCTACAAAATATTTTGTTCCTCTATTATGCCAATTCATGGCTGAATCCTCGCATATATATGAAGAAATTAGTATGAGTTACATTGGTGTCTCCTATAAGGTATTTGGATCTTTAGATTGGCAAGAATGCCGTCTTAGTGGTTGAAGTTAACTAAATTGCCACATTTATTGGATAGCGCTGTAATGATAGTGTGTTCCAACATGGTTGTATGATTCCGTCATGGCAATGCCCTATTTACTGACTACACTGACGAGGCAGAGTTACCCTATCATCAGTTAGGATGTATTCCAATTATTTATATATCTGTTACATTTACATGTATATTTGGTGATTTCTCTTATGCTTGTCAAATTAGTTTTGATTACTAGGACTGGCAGTGCGTTGCAGCCATCTTCCTGGATCCATTACATGATCTCTCTTGTAAATTTGGTGATTTTAAATCTGTTCCAGGAAGTTACTCTTATCCACATGTACTCATTGTGCTGTCTTGTGCTGGTTAACATCACTACATGATTGGCAGTGCATTGCAGCCATTTTCCTGGATCCATTACAGGATTTCCCTTGGATGGTAAGGATATCCTTATGGCTCCGTAGTAATGACCACTGCCTGTGTTTTGACCATTCCAATAAGAATAAAGAGGCATTTTACCTGAAATAATCACCGTTATTATGATAGATTAGGAGGGAGTTCAGTCTCATTTCCATATTTTTCGTTTCCCCCTTTTCTCAGGGTCAGTCTCTTTAACTGTTCTTCTTTCGCCATCAAACTTTCCTAGAATGTAATACGAGAAGCACCTTCATTTTGACCATGTAATATATTGACCAAGTCCGGTGGAAATCATCTTTGTTTTTTCGATTTCCTGTAAATAGAAGACCCGTCAGGCCATAGTTTATTCTTGGCCATAGCTTTCTGACATCAAAGGCCTTACAATCGTGATGTACAGTGTGAAGGTGACTACCCGCTTCCCCTGCACCAGTGGATCAGATATTTTGCTGTTTGGACATCTTCACCTCTGTTTCTCTTTTACTCTACAAGTTTACAACACTTGCTCCAGTCCACTTCTCCAGCAACCTCGAATTCCCGCCACCGCCTTGCATGCTCCAGCGACGCTGCTTCCGGTGTTCTTCACTCCTTCATCTATGTAAGCATTCCAACCTCCTTTGATGTGTTAACTTATTCTCCTGTATATATACTTTCGTCCACACTAAAGAAGAAACAAAACTGCTTGCTGGGATCTATTTTATCGTTTATTTTGTGATATATTGCAATTTGACTAATTTATCTCATCATTCCCCACTCCAGCAGCTACTTTATCCATGGCTGTCTTCACCGGTTGATTCCCACCTCAGGAAGTTCTCTTCCATTGCTTGCCTACATTTATTCGGGTCATTCTATGCCAAAAAATAAAAAAGGAAAACGCAAAGACAAGTATTTGAACGGGGATTTAGAGTTCTCACCTTTGTCGGTTTCTACCATTTAGTATCTTCATCCCTTCGATTTTGTTCCCATTTTACCTTCGGATACACCTGCTTCTTCTCTTTATTTCCAACCCCCAATCCCCACCAAAGAAAAAGGGATTTTGGAAAAGGAACAACAAAGGAAAGTATGTCACTAGAGTTCTTCAACCTGTGTCTCAGAATTTTCCTCTTAAAATCTTCCTAATTTCTAGCTTTACACAACAACCAAGATCTTTTTCACTGAACAGAAGCCCTCTCCCAGTAGCCAACAAAAAGTATCCTGCAATTCCATGACAGGGGTGGCACTGGCTGGCTTACGGTTGGCAGCATCGCCAATATTGAAGAAGCTACTCGCTGATGCTTCATTGTACCTTGGTGTGGACATGGTGCGTGAGCTCCATGAATTAGAGACCACCATTATGCCACAGTTTGCCCTGGTGATTGAAGCAGCTGACAGAGGCAACCATAGGGTCACGCTGGACATATGGCTTCAGGAGCTCAAAGAATCCTTGTACAGGGCTGATGACCTGCTGGATGAGCATGAGTACAACCTCCTCAGGTCGAAAGCAAAAAGTTGGAATAATTCCTTGCCAGCAATTAGTATTCTGAAGCCTCTGCGTGCTGCCTCAAGCAGACTGTCTAATCTGCGCCCGAAGAACAGAAAGCTACTGTGCCAGCTGAATGAACTGAAGGTCATCCTGACGAAAGCGAAGGACTTCCGTGAATTACTTCGCTTACCAGCTGGTAACAGTGTAGAGGGCTCCATGGTACCAACATCCGTTGTTCCTCAGGCCACATCAATACCACCTCTGGAGGTGATTGGTCGTGACAAGGATCGTGATCATATAATAGAACTTCTTACCAAGACGGCTGCTTCCGAGTCTAGCACGGCTAGGTACTCGGGTCTGGCCATTGTTGGAGTTGGAGGCATGGGAAAAACCACCTTGGCACAACATGTTTACAATGACAAGAGGATAGAAGAACATTTTGATTCCAGGATTTGGGTGTGCATCTCACGCAGACTTGATGTCCACCGTCATACACGGGAGATTATCGAGTCTACCACCAAGGGAGAATGCCCACGCGTTGATAGCCTTGATATTCTCCAGTGCAAACTGAGGGACATACTACAAAAATCAAAGAAATTCCTACTTGTGTTGGATGATGTTTGGTTTGATAATTCCAACAATGAGATGGAATGGGACCAACTATTTGCTCCTCTAGTTTGTCAGCAGACAGGAAGCAAAGTTTTGGCAACTTCACGAAGGGATACACTTCCAGCTGCTCTTTGCTGTGAAGAAGTGTTTCATCTGGAAAACATGGAAGAGACTCACTTTTTAGCACTGTTCAAACGCCATGCTTTTTCTGGACCTGAAATTAGAAATGCTCAGTTGCGTGAAAGGTTAGAAGACATGGCAGAAAAGATTGCTAACATGCTTGGACAATCTCCTTTGGCTGCAAAAGTCGTGGGTTCCCAGTTGAAAGGAAAAACAAGTATCACTGCATGGAAAGATGCTGTAACTATAAAAATCGACAACTTAAGTGAACCTAGGAGAGCTCTGCTGTGGAGTTATGAGAAGTTAGATCCACGTCTGCAGAGATGCTTTCTATATTGCAGCCTATTTCCAAAAGGCCACAAGTATATCATGACAGAGTTGATTCACCTGTGGATAGCAGAGGGACTTGTTGATTCGGGTGATGTGAAGAAGAGAATTGAAGATATTGGAAGGGATTGCTTTAATGAGATGGTCTCTGTTTCATTCTTTCAACCAGTATACCAGAGATACATTGGTACACACTATGTTATGCATGATCTCCTTCACGATCTGGCAGAATCGCTTTCCAAAGAAGACTGCTTCAGATTAGAAGATGACAAGGTGACAGAAATACCATGCACTGTTCGACACTTGTCTCTCCGTGTTCAGAGCATAAAACAACATAAGCAAAGTATATGCAGGCTACATCATTTACGCACTGTAATCTGTCTTGAGCCACTAATGGATGATGTACGTGATGTTTTTAACCAGATACTGAAGAATTTGAAGAAATTGCGTGTGCTATACTTGTCAGCTTACAACAGTAGCAAGTTGCCAGAATCTGTTGGTCGGTTAAAGCACCTTCGGTATCTGAACATCATCAAAACATTGATTTCTGAATTGCCGAGATCAGTGTGTAGTCTTTATCACCTACAGATACTTCAGTTAAATCACAAAGTTATGAGTTTTCCTGTAAAACTTTGCAACTTAACTAAGTTACGCCATCTTGAAGGGTATGATGATAGGATATATATGTCTCACAAAGTAGCTTTGCCTCAAATTCCTAACATAGGCAAGCTAACTTCACTCCAGCAACTTGATGAATTTGCCGTGATAAAGCAGAAAGGATATGAGTTGCGACAGCTGAGGGACATGAACGAGCTCTCTGGCAGTATAAATGTGAGATATCTCAATAATGTTACTGGGAAGGAGGAAGCTTTAGTGTCCAAGCTACACAGGAAAGTTCATCCTGAAAGCTTGAGTCTTATCTGGAGTTCCGAGAATGATATGATAGCAAATGTTAACTCACATCTGGAGATTCTAGAAGGTTTGATGCCACCGCCCCAACTTCGGCACCTTACACTCGAAGGTTACAAAGCTGCGAAATACCCAGGGTGGTTACTAGGCGGTTCATGTTTTGAGAATATGGAAACTTTTAAGCTTGTTGATTGCGGTGGGTTTGAGGGTCTACCATCCAATAGCGAGCTCTTTCGTAATTGCTCTGTACTTAGCCTCGAGAATATCCCAAACATGAAGACATTACCTTGTCTTCCATCAAGCCTTGAAGAGTTAACAATTGATAAATGCCCTCTGCTTATATTCATTTCTGATGATGAGCTGGAACAGCATGATCAGAGAGAGGGCATCCTGAGGACAGACCACTTGGCATTACAACTTGCTTTGATCTGCGAGGCGGATCCAGAATATGATATTAGGAGCATACTATTGTCAGAATGCTTGTCTATGAAGCATTTGATTACATTTATGGACGCCGATATGTCACATCTTCAAACCATTGAAAGTGCTCTAGAAAGAGATAAGATATCGGTGAAAGTGGATATCATCGAGGCATGGATATGCTGCCACGAACAGAGGGTAAGACTCATTTATGGAAGGAACATCGGGCTGCCTCTGGTCCCACCATCTGGACTTTGTCGACTTCATCTTTCTTCATGCAGTATTACAGACGGGGCATTAGCTATTTGCCTTGATGGTCTAACTTCACTAAGATCGTTGTTCTTAGTGGAGATCATGACTTTAACTACACTTCCGTCGCAGGAGGTCTTCCAAAATTTGACAAAGCTTGACTTCTTGTTCATCAAATCTTGCTGGTGTCTCAGGTCATTAGGGAGCTTACGAGCTGTTACCTCACTTTCGGAGGTTAGATTGATTTCCTGCCCTTCTTTAGACTTGGCATGTGGAGCAGATTTAATGCCGTTATCTCTTGAGGAGCTCTGTATATACAGGTGCATGGTTCCAGCTGATGTCTTTAGCAGTGACTTGCCGCACCTTATAAGTCTTTCCATGTATGGCTGCAGAAGCTCTGCATCTTTGTCCATCAGTCATCTAACCTCCCTCGAATCATTATCACTAGGAGGTTTCCCGGATCTGTGCTTTCTTGAAGGCTTGTCGTCCCTGCAGCTTCACCACGTACATTTGACAGATGTTCCGAAGCTAACTGCGAAGTGCATCGCACAGTTTAGAGTCCAGGAATCACTCTACGTTAGCAGCCCTGCAATGCTGAACCACATGCTCTCTGCTGAAGGTTTTACAGTTCCACCATTTCTGTCTCTTGAACGATGCAAGGAACCATTTGTGTCATTTGAAGAATCTGCAAATTTCACATCAGTCAAGTGCCTGAGATTATGTGGGTGTGAAATGAGGTCCCTGCCAGGAAATCTGAAGTGCTTCTCTAGTCTGACGAACCTCGATATCCATGATTGCCCCAACATATCATCTTTACCAGACCTGCCATCCTCCCTCCAGCATATATGTGTTTGGAATTGTGAGCGCTTGGAAGAGAGCTGCCGAGCACCTGACGGAGAAAGCTGGCCAAAGATTGCGCATATCCGCTGGAAGGAATTCAGATGAACCGTGATTCGCATTCACAGCTACTACAAAGAAAGGGAAAGGTAAAAAGGTCCCACCAATGCCTTTGCAAAGATTACCTTTTGCAATATTTTATTTCATTTCTTCGATTTCTCAAATACTTCTTTATTTCAGAATTTTCATTCATTCCCAGGCCAAAGCTCTCCCTTCCAGCGACCTCGTTTCCACTGCTTGTCAAGAGTTGGAGTGCCTCAAGCTCACTTATACTTCAACTCTGTCCACACTGTCGCTGATGATGGCCCCTTGGTTGGCTTTCTCATCGATTGATTCATGCATATGGTTCTTCCATCTTGACAGCCTCACCGCATATGTTGGGGACTTGGGACACGCCGCGTGTGTGAATTGGAATCTTCTATACAGTTGCTGTCATTGTTTTCTTATATCCTGTGTGATACTTAGAGATTTGGTGCCGGTTGTAATTGCTAGCCGTTGTGTGCTGAGAGATACCATGTACGGATCACTCCTGAAGGGCTAAGCTCCATAATTTCATATAATCTGTAGCTGAACTTCTGCAGTTCATGTTTGGAGTTCCCTGAAGACTGAAGGTTGTCTTTGTAGAGGTTCAGGATAGCCACCGCTCACTTCCTCCGCTGAGTACGGCAGCTGCTTGGATTGGCTGGCTCAGATTGGAACTGGAACCGAAACAAGGGGTCCGGGGCCGACTGCCTCAAGCCCATCTCCCAGTTCACCGTCCTATCCTCCTCCCTCGCCGGCGGCCGGGGCCGCTTTCTCCAGGCCTGCCGCATAGACTGACCCATCGCCCTCAACCGCCTCATCCAGTCCGGCGTCCCGGCCACCGTCGAGCTTCGCGCCGCCACCGCGTCCTCCTCCGCGCCGGCCTCCGGCTCTGCCATCGCTCAGTGCGTGCCGAGCTTCATCACCGCCATGGACGCCGTCAAGCTCAATATGCTCGCCAATGACCAGGTCCGCCCCCCTGCTCCATGACCTCTCTACCTCTATGGGGAAGCTCGGCACTGTCCTGCCGCCGGACTTTGAGGGGAAGGTCAACGTGAACGAGTGGCTTGCAAAGCTGCATAAGATGGGGCTGGAGACGAGCTCACCGAGCAGCAGGCCAGGCAGGGATGCAGAGGTGGGACAATGGGCACGAGTGAGATACCACTTTTAGACTACTGGCAAAATGTCCGCGCGTTGCAGCGAAAGAAGCAAATCTGGCCATCAGGCCGGGCTTTGGCGTGCCGGCCCGTAGCCCGCGAAAAATGGCCCGGCCTAAGCCCGGCACGCAGACGCTGGCAAGGGCCGTCTTGCGGCATCGTCTGTGCCGCGTCTGCCCGTCTTGGCGAGCGTGACACGCCAGACCCCGTTGGCGAGAACGCGCTGACAACGTAAGCCCCGAGCCAGTACGCGAGCCCGAGTTGGGCCAGAGCCGGGGAGTGAGTAGTGAAAGGGGGAGTTTGAATTCGGGCCGGGGAGGAGGGGAGGGCCTGTGAGGCGTGAGAAGGCTTTTTTTTTTTCTTTTTTTACTGTTTGGTTAGGGTTTGAGGTAGTTTGGTCCTTTTTTGGTATTTTAGGGTTTTAGGTGATTGGGAAGGGTTTTTGGTCCAAATTTGATCAAATTTTTGCTATAAAAGGCAGACACCTCTCAATCTCCACACCATCCAACCCTCTCTCATATCCTACACCAACACATGGCTAATTCCAACCAGTTTCTTTTCAATACCGAAGATTTGGGGGTCGATATCAATATTCCTCCCGACTTCAATACTTCTTCCTTCCACGGCAATGACAACATCGACACCATGCAATAACCATATACCCCTTGAGCAACCAACACCATCAAACACAAGTTCTCCTAATACATCCACCATACGCTAGCCAAATTTCCACCTCTACCTAGAGTATGGCGAAAAAAACCTCTAGCATCTGGCGGCACTTTGAGGAAGAAGAATATATTGACGCCGAAGCAGGTGGCGAAGATGAGCTCGGTGCTTGCATCCGGGTTGCTCGAGCAAGTTTGCTCTGCAGTGGGAGGAGGAAACGGCCACATGACGAGCACGCGAAGACCCACCAAGCGGATGGAGGCGCGGCGATCCAGGCAGGATCAACTTCAACCCCGACGGCACCTCCAGGTATATTTGTCTATGATTCAGCTCGTCAAAGAGATGCTCTTGCAACATTGATTGCCGTTAATGATTTACCATTAGGATTTGGCGAGTCTCCTGGTTTTGTTGAATATATTAGAATCGCTCACACCCTAGTTTTACACCGTCTCTAGACAAACTACAACTAGGGATATGAAAAAAGCTAGCCAGAGCAGTCGTGTCGCTATGAAAGAACAATTAGTATCGACTTTTTCTCCATAACCCGATATTTGGAGTGGTCGTGCTAAACAAGATTATATTATGTTGTTGCTCATTATGTTAGCTCATCATGGGAATTAAATAAAAGGATAATAGGATTTGAGTTAATCGATGTATCACACAATGGTGTGAATATTGCTAATGCTATACTTAAAGTTGTTCTTGAGTTTGGTCTTACCGACAAAATATTTGCAGAACTTTGGATAATGCTTCGCAAATACTACTGCAATGAATACTCTAATTCCTATATTTGAAGTATATGCATCAAAATTCCTACTTCATCAACGTTGTGCTTGTCATATAATTAATCTTATTGCTAAAAGTGCTTTAGATGATCTAGAACCACACATTGATAAATTGCGTTTGGCAATATCATGGTTGAATGCTTCTAATACTAGACTTGGAGACTATAGAAATTATTGTCGTTATTAATGTACCATGCCATGGTCTTCATCTAGACATGCTTGTTAGATGGAACTCTACATATCGATGCTTGATTAGTTATACGTGACCAAGTTCAATTTTCCGCATTTGTTAATGCAAATTTTCATCAAAATGACGGGAACCTTTACTTGGTGAAGCTACTTGGCACGTTCTTTGAATCAATCTTTAAGTTTCTAGCAACATTTTATGAATCAACTGTCACTTTATGGGGTTTATTATCCCACATCTCATTTGATTGTGCATCATATTTTAGAAATTGCCCAACACCGAAAGAGTATGAAAATGATGCCACCTTACTAGTAGCCGTCTATAACATGAAACAAAAATATCTCAAATATTGGCAAACTATCCCTTTGCTCTATGCTATCGCATTTATTTTGGATCCTAGGGCTAAAATGGAAGGGTTTAGTGGGGTTCTTTCGCTCTTAAGTTTAACCGTAAATGTTAGCTATGATCAATATTCACTTGATGTCAAGGACAAGCTGCAGGATGTTTATTCTAAGTACGAGCTTAAGTATGGCCCATTGCGGCACAGACCTCCGTGATACCGACATCCGGTAGGTAAGAAAAAGTGTGGGGCAAAATATTTGGTACTTCCACGCCACGCCGAGCTCATCCATACAAACTCCCGTGCTTCAAGGTGGAGGAGTTAGCAAAGTATCTGAAGGCGATACTTGCTACTAATGATGATGACGACGACTTGACATACTTCAGTGGTGGCAGGAGAAAAGGTCAACATATCCGGTGCTTTCCATATTAGCACGGATGTGCTATTTGCTGTCGTCTCAAGCCTCATCGGTCTGCTTTCAGTCTTCTTTGGAAGAATAATTGATGATAGAAGAACTAGTCTCACTCGATATGGTGAAAACACGATGTCTCAAAGATGGAGAACTAGCCGGAAGAAGAGCCCAAAGACACCACCGAGAACCAGGAATCGATGGCGTTGAAGCTATGCGGTGGATCAAGACCAAGATGAAACTTAGTTGTAGGATTTTTAATCTCTTTGTAATTTTATTCTCTTGTGTAATTTTCTCTTCTTTTTAGAGCCAGCTGTACTCTTTTCCCTTCCCAGGGATGGAAGGTTTTAATGAGGCAGCTAATAATGAAGGCCAATTTTTATCCCCATACAAACTTGTCTCCCTTTCCTTCCCGCCCTTTCCCTCCCGCTCTTTCCTTCCCGCTCTTTCCTTACCGCCCTTTCCTTCCGCCTTTCCTTCCGAGTCTATAAAACCCACCTATCCATTAAGGTGAGTAAGCATGCCAACATGTCGAGTTTTCCATCCGATCGTAGTTTTTTACCCCTGATGTCTGAACACCTTTTGCGTTTTGCTAGAAATTTTAGAATAGACAAGATCCAAGTTCCATTTGAGGAACTCATCGGTAGTGATGTTTTTCTCAATGAGCTGGGTGAGGCATTATGTACAAAAGGGTGGCCATCGAGGAAATCTGAGGAAATACGACAAGAACTTCTCAGGATCAATGCAAGGTGGACCAAGCTGAAATTTGGTTGTGAAGCTTCGAGAGAGAGGTTTATTGATCAACCTTCGTTGTGGATAGAAGAGAGCGAGGACGAAGATGATATCTTCATGCCGCCTTTCGAGAAGAAGAGCCGCTCGAGAAGGAGCAGGCCAAGAAGGCCAAGAAAAAGACATCATCAAAGGGCAAGGACGAGGCATCGTCGAAGGGTAAGGGTGAGGCATCAGTGGAGGATGACGATGATGACTTCATGCCGCCTTTCGGTAAAAAGCCAAGAGCTGTCTGGGAGAAGGAGCAGGCCAAGGGCAAGGGCAAGGGCAAGGGGAAGGGTATGAATTTGTAAATCTTATATCCCCATATTGCCCCTCCCTTACTTTTTCCTCCATATTTCCCTTTAAATAGACCAACCCACCACTCTCATTCTCCACACCACTCTCATTCTCCACACCACCACTCTCATTCCCACACCACCACTCTCATGGCTGCTGAACCAAATCCCAACCAACCGATACCCCCCAACCCCAATCAACCAAGAAGACGCCATCGTTGGGAGCAGGACTACGATGAAGAATTTGTTATGATAGATGGTGTCGAAGTGCACCAAGCTAGGTGCAAAAGATGCGACCGTCTCTTCATCTTGCACAAGGGACAGGGATCTGGTCACTTGCACAGGCATGTCGAGTTTCATCTCGAGATCATTCGAGGGAACTAATTAGTTGATGTAATTTTTCTTTTCTTTTCGAGCGGTTGTACTCTTTTTCCTTGCTAGGGATGTAAGGTTTTTTAATGAGGCAACATCAATAAAGCTCAGTTTTTATCCCATATAAAAATTTGTGTCATTTTACTATTTTTTTGCATTTTTTTGACATTTTTTAGCATTTTTTCGGACTCAAATCGAAAAAAACAGACAAAAACAGAAAAAACAGGCCAAAACGCCCTCAAGCGGCTAAATGTGCTGCTGCCGCCGGCGTAGCAGGCCGGGCCAACGGCAAGAACGCAAGACGCGGCCGGCCACGTGCGGCCGTTGCGAACTGGGCCGTCTGCGGGCCGGCCCGTTGGCCAGATTTGGAAAGAAGTTAGGCTTTGTTGTGGCGGTGGAGAGTTTTTTTAAATCAGTGGCACGTTGCAGTATAGATAGTTTTTTAATTTGATCAGTGACATAATATTTCTTTTCTCCAAACTCCCTCTTCCTCTTTCTTGTGTGCTTTCCTTTCATCAACGCACTCTAGGATGATCCGGTGCACGATTATAGATCACTCACGCTCAGTTTGTCTGTACGCGATTCTCTAGGCGAAAAGGTTCAGAAAGAGCTACATGTCTGTCTGTTATTCCACAATAGATGGATCAAGAAAAGTAGCACCTGCCTGCGACCACTACAGCAAAGGTTACGAGCTCGGAGAGAGACTTAGATCGAGAAAATACACGACTGATTTGTGGCAAGGATTGACCCTTCGAAAAGCTACGGCAGGATGATGACGACTCTGCCGAGAGAGGGCGGTGGACTCGTGCCGTGAACGAGTTCTTTTTCTATTAGAGTAGGGCATGACTTCTACTCGCATGCATCAAACGTCAATGGCTTCTACTCGGCTGCATGTCAGATCAGTGCGATGGCATGGTGTCGGGGATTGACTCGGCCTACCGAACTTCTAATGAAACGTTTTATTACTTACCGGTGTCATTGGGTGTGATAATATGTGGTAATATGAGTAGGGCATGAGTTCTACTCGCATGCATCAAACGCCAATGGCTTCTACTCGGCTGTATGCCAGATCGGTGCGATGGCACGGCGTCGGGGCTTGACTCGGCCTACCGAACTTCTAACGAAACGTTTTATTACTTACTGGTGTCATTGAGTGTGATAATATGTGGTAATATGAGCGTTTCTTTGTTTTTTTCCACTTAGGGGTGGCATGTGGGTAATATATGATTTACTGCAGGGGTAAAGCCGTCCAAAAAAGTGTAGGTACTACAAGAAACGCTCATTCCTTTATTATTAGGTATAGATTAGACTAACTCTAATTTAGGTGGGATAAGTGAGATATGTCAAATCTAGCTTATCCTACTTAGCCCACTTAGTTTTGAGTTAGTCTAGTAGCTAAAAATGGTATTCCACTTGTCTCAATTGTTCCACTTCTGCATAGACAAGGCCAGACAGTATATACATCTACTATATCCATTCATGATAGAGTCCTTGCATATGCCCTGCTTATTCGTATATGCAATTTTGGGGACAATTTGGATACGTCTCTTCTCTGTTAATTATATGAGGAATGAAGAAGTTAGTGTGAGGCATTTTGATATTTTGGATGGGAAGAATGATCCAATTTGGATTTGACTTGCGCTATACTGTTTGTGAATGGCAATGTTATTCTTGTTGAAAAATTGCCCCCTATAAATTGGTTGTGTCATACCGATTGTAGGGACACCTGATATATACATCATTTTGTTCATGTATTATATCCATTAAGGGTAAAGTCCTTGCATATGCCCTTCTTATTCGGATGTGTACTTTTAGGGAACATTTCGATAGTGTTATCTCCTGTTAGGTAATTTGATCTTTCTGTTGGGAAGAATGATCCTATTTGAATTTAGGGCAGGTGAAGCTGATTCTGTTGATGCTGCAAGTCTGTGTGTTTGCTTGATCATGAACTGGGACAAAAATATGCAGGGTTTGGATCAGAAAACCCGGGACTTGATATGCTTTCATTTTTATTGTGCTCTTGTCTTTGGATCACGACTGTGGTGTTATGGGTCTGTATAATTTGCATTGTATTATACTGGAATTATCGAACACTGTACCGTTTTGGTGAAATGTTACCCCTTGTAAGTGGATTCTATTGCACGAATATTATGTACATGATAGAATGCTTGCAGAGGCGCTGCTTATCTTCATATGTTTCTGTCTGGATGATATTAAGCAATAAGTGTTAATTATCTCGTGAAGATGGTGTAGTGGATCTTGCAATTTTTCCATTTTCTAGCAATGACTGATTGTATTGATGTTGTAACTGTGCACGAGCTTACCTTGAACTGGTGCACACATATGCGAAAATTGCAACATGGATTGATAGTTTTGTCTGCACTTGGGGCTAACAAAATTGCAACATGGATAGATAGTTTTGTGAAGACGTGTTCCACTATTATAGTATACCACCCTGATAAATGCCCCCCTTTTACTGATATGCAGAGAGAAACAAAACTCAAATTCCCTGGAGGCAGTTACCTAATCTGAAGTAGGCAGTATGCTTATAAAAAAATCTCATTCATGATTTCACTCAATATTTGAGAAAATTCCTGTATTTTGGAGGCATCATTTCGCGTGTGCTGCCTTATCAGTTTATTCTATTCCTTCCGACCCATATTAGTTGACTTAGATTTGTCTAGATATAAGATATGAATGCATCTAGACAAGTTTTAGTGCTAGATACATTCGTATATAGACAATTTTGAAGTCAACTAATATGGGTTGGAGGGAGTATTAGTTTTATATACATACTAATTACTTAAAAGTGAAGTTTAAGTATATCTGGAGAAACATTCTTACTCATGTGAGGTTGGAACCATAACACAATATGTTTGATATTTCGTTTGCATGGGTCAAAAGCCGTATGAACTATAGTTGCACATGACCACTTCCTATGTTTTCACTATTTGAATATGCCTTTCTATCTGAAATCTTCATTGTATTCAGGCAGGTGAGGATTGTTTTGATGACCATGTAATATATGAACTCGATTTGATCGAAATCATGTTACCTGTTTGCAGTTATATATTTCAAGGGCTTCCTGTAGATCAAATACCAATGATGTCATATTGTCATATTTGATTCTTAACCATTACTTTCCGATGTTAATGGATGGTACGTAGCCCGTAAAGCACAAAATGCATGTGATGATGGAGGGGGAAAAGAGATGGGAGTATAGGGTAATTTCTCTGAAATTTGTAAAGCTTCTACAAACAAAAGAACTAATTGTAATTCTGAGATTATGATTGGAAGGACATTGTTGTGACTGAGCCCAGTCTTATATCTCCTTCCCCTGTGTTTAGCATTGTCATTGACTCATCGTCTCTCTTCATTGTTCTTTGGTCATCTTCCTCTCCAGGATTAACGCCACAAAGGTGTCTTCATTTTTTCCATGTAATACACAGACCCAATTTGATGGAGCTCATATGATCCCAGTTTGATGGAAATCATGCTATCCGTTTGCAAATTATACTTTTTCATGAATATCCTGCAGATTGAAGACCAATATATAGTCATATTTTATACTGACTCGATGATCCTTGGGAAGTGTGGAAGGCCAGTGATGGTGATGGAGAATAAAATAGGAGCATGTAACCTAACCCACCATTTCATTGACTTTGTTGGTTTGATGTGCTAACAGGAGGCGTATCACGATCAGATGATAGTTATTGAGTTCTTTGACTCCTAAATGGTATGCAGACGGATGTGGTTCCAACTGGTGAAGCTTCAACGATTAGCATGGGCAAGGTCTGTTCTCGTTTTTGTAGAGCCCAAGTATTGCTAGTTGCCAAGAGATATGTATTCCCTGTTGGATCTTGGAGCCTTGTTACAGTATACTCCATTATGTCAACATATGCTCGTTAATTGAGTAATTTCATAACAGGAATGAACTGCCACTTGTTTTTATTAGGCTTAGGCTACTTGCATATCTTTTATTGATTAATGTGCTATCATAGAGGTTACTGGTTAATTTTTTTCAGTGGTACAGCTCAGCTGAATTAAGAAAAGGCAACTAGCTGGGTCAGTGGGGTACATTGGATAATATCAGCTACTTGTCTTGTTGACGTGCTCTTGGAGAGTTCTGCATCTCATTCCTCTTGCAATCCCACACTAGCTCCCATCTGCATCTGGGGCAACCTTGCATCCTTCGTCGTCGCTGTGCCGTTCCATTAACTCTGATTCTGAGGTCCATCATCTGTGTAAGCTTTCTGACCATTCCTTTGCTTTCTTAACTTGTTAGGTGTCCTCATCTATTTTCCTCTAGAAATAACTCTATTTTCCCCCTTTTCTGTGTTTCTTCTCATTCGCAAATTACTAATTTAGCTCGTCGCTTCCCACTTCTGCAGGTTTTTCATCCATTGCTACCTTTGTCGCTTGTTTGCGCTCCACAAGCACTTCGATTGCTCACTTTTCATTTCCTGTGGTTGTTCCATGCCCAAAAAGGGAGCAAAATGCCAGAAAAAAAAGAGGGACAATGTTTTTGCTCCTGTTTACCGTGATTTAGCTGCTAATATTTGGCCCTTGCCCCCTCAATAAACGCTTCTTCAACCTTGGAGTTCTTTTTTGCCTTTGGAGTTATTTTGCCTCTTTCCCACCGTTTGCCCATTAAAATCTTCATAAGTTTCCATGGCGGAATTAGCACTGGCTGGCTTACGATTGGCGGCATCGCCGATTCTAAAGAAGCTCCTTGCTGATGCTTCCACGTACCTTGGTGTTGACATGGCGAGTGAGCTCCGTGAATTGGAGATCACCATCATGCCGCAGTTCGAGCTGATGATTGAAGCAGCTGACAAGGGGAACCACAGGGTCAAGTTGGACAAATGGGTCCAAGAGCTCAAAGAAACCTTATACAAAGCCGAAGACCTGCTCGACATGCATGAGTACAACCTCTTAGAGCGCCAAGCAAAGAGTGGGAAGGGTCCGTCGCCACCACATGCCTCCTCCATCAGCACTTCAAGTCCTGCGTCTAACTGGTTGTCTAATCTGCGCTCTAATAACAGGAAGCTACTTGGCCAGCTTAAGGAACTGAAGGCTGTTTTGGCGAAAGGCAAAGAGTTTCGTGAACTTCTTTGCTTACCAGCTGGTAGCATTGCTCAATTTCGCGCTGTACCAGCAACCATTGTTCCTCAGGTCACATCACTACCACCTCTGAAGATATTTGGCCGTGTGGTATAGTAGATTTTCTTACCAAGATGGACTCTGCTGAGTCTAGTGCAGCTAGGTACTCAAGTTTGGCCATTGTTGGAGTTGGAGGCATGGGGAAATCAACTTTGGCACAGCATGTTTACAATGACAAGAGGGTAGAAGAACATTTTGATGTCAGGATGTGGGTGTGCATCTCACGTAAACTTGATATCCACCATCATACACGGGAGATTATCGAAACAGCAGCATATGGGGAGTGCCCACGTGTTGATAATCTTGATACTCTACAGTGCAAATTAAGAGACTTACTGATAAAATCAAAGAGATTACTTCTTGTGTTGGATGATGTCTGGTTTGAAGAATCCGATGGCGAGTTGGAATGGGAAAGATTGCTAGCTCCTCTTGTCTCTCAGCAAACGGGAAGCAAAATTTTGGTGACTTCTCGATCGAATATACTTCCAGTTGCTCTTTGTTATAACAAAATTGTTCCTCTGGAAAACATGGAAGCTACTGAGTTCCTATCGCTCTTCAAAAGCCATGCCTTCTCTGGAGCAGAAGTTGGAGATCAGTGGTTGCGTGAGAAGCTAGAAGAGATCACAGAGAAGCTTGCCAAAAAACTTGGGCGATCTCCTTTGGCAGCGAAAACAGTGGGCTCACAGTTGAGTAGGAAAAAGGATATTGCTGCATGGAAAGATGCTTTGAAGATTGAGGATTTGAGCGAGCCCATGAAAGCCTTGTTGTGGAGTTATGAGAAGTTAGATCCAAGTCTGCAGAGGTGCTTTCTTTATTGCAGCTTATTTCCTAAAGGACACAGGTATACCATTAATGAACTGGTTCACTTGTGGATGGCAGAGAGACTTGTTGATTCGGGCAACGTGAAGAAGAGAATGGAAGATATCGGAAGGGATTGCTTTAATGAGATGGTCTCTGTTTCATTTTTTCAACCAGTTTACAGACGGTACCGTGTTAGCCACTATGCTATGCATGATCTTATTCATGATTTGGCACAGTTGCTCTCTAAAGAAGAGTGCTTCAGATTAGAAGATGATAAGGTGGCAGAAATACCATGCACTGTTCGATACTTATCTGTTCGTGTTGAGAGTATGATACAGCATAAGTTAAGCATATGCAAGCTACGTCATTTACGGACTGTTATCTGCATTGAACCACTAATGGATGATGTAAGTGATGTTTTTAATCAAATATTTCAGAATTTTAAGAAGTTGCGTGTACTGCATTTATCATTTTACAACAGTAGCAAGTTGCCAGAATCTATTGGTGAGCTAAAGCATCTTCGGTATCTAAACATAGTGCAAACATGGATTTCTGAATTGCCGAGATCATTGTGTACTCTTTACCACCTGCAATTACTTCAGTTCAATGAGAAAGTTAAGAGGCTGCCTGACAAACTCTGCAATTTAAGTAAGTTGCGGTATCTTGAAGGGCACAATAACGGATTAGATTATCCTAACATAGGCAAGCTAACTTCGCTCCAACAACTTCAGAATTTCTGTGTGCACAAGCAGAAGGGATATGAGTTGTGGCAGCTGAGGGACATGAACGATCTTGGTGGCTGTTTGAATATTACAAATCTTGAAAATGTCACTTCAAAAAATGAAGCTTTAGAGTCAAAGCTACATCACAAAACTCATCTTGAAAGCTTGCGCCTTGTATGGAGTTATAAGAATGACATAAATGCAGCTGATAGTTTACATTTGGAGATTCTGGAAGGCCTGATGCCACCGCCTCAACTTCAAGGCCTCACAATCGAAGGTTATACTTCGGCAAAATATCCCAGCTGGTTTCTTGTGGATTCATATTTTGATAATTTGAAAACTTTAAAGATTGTCAATTGCACTGGGTTAGAAGGCCTGCCATCCAATTCCGAACTCTTTGGGAATTGCTGCTCACTTAGTCTCGAGAATGTGCCAAACCTGAAGATATTACCTTGTCTTCCAGCAGGCCTTAAAATGCTAGCAATAAACAAGTGCCCATTGCTTGTATTTGTTTCCAGTGATGAACTAGAACAACATCATCAGTGGGAGAACATCGTGAGGGCAGACCACTTGGCATCACAACTTGATTCGATATGGGAGGTGGATTCTCGAAGGGGAATTAGGCAAGTATTGTTGTCAGAACATTCATCTCTGAAGCAGTTGATGATGACCATGGGTTCTGACATGACACATCTTCAAACCATTGCAAATGCTGTGGAAAGGGAGAAAGATGAAGTAATGCTAAAAGAGGATATCATCAATGCATGGATATGTTGCCACGAGAAGAGGATAAGATTCATCTATAGAAGGAACATCGGGCTGCCTCTTGTTCCACCATCAGGACTTTGTCGACTTCATCTTTCTTCATGCAGTATTACAGATGGGGCATTAGCTGTTTGCCTTGATGGTCTAACTTCACTGAGACGTTTGTCCTTAGAGGAGATCATGACTTTAACTGCACTTCCATCGCAAGATGTCCTCCAACATTTGAGAAAGCTTGACTTCTTGTTCATCAAATCTTGCTGGTGTCTCAGGTCATTAAGGGGCTTACAAGCTGCTACCTCTCTTTTGGAGGTTAGATTGATTTCCTGCCCTTCTTTAGACTTCTCAAGCGGAACAAATTTGATGCCATTATCTCTTGAGAAGCTCTGTATACACGAGTGTGTGATTGCAGCTAAATTTTTCAGTAGTGACTTTCTGCACCTGAACAATATTTCCATGTTTGGCTGCAGAAGCTCTGCATCCTTATCGATTGGTCATCTGACCTGCCTTGAATCATTAGCAGTAGGAGGTTTTCCAGATCTGTGTTTTCTCGAAGGCTTGTCTTCCCTGCAACTTCACAACGTACGCTTGACAGATGTTCCGAAGCTAACTGTAGAGTGCATCACACGGTTTCGAGTGCAGAAGTCACTCTGTGTTAGCAGCCCTGTGATGCTCAACCACATCCTCTCAGCTGAAGGTTTTACAGTTCCACCATATATCTCTCTTGAAAACTGCAAGGACCCATCCGTTTCATTTGAGGAATCTCCAAATTTCTCATCTGTCAAGGGCCTGAAATTTTGTGGATGTGAAATGAGATCCCTGCCAGGAAATCTTAAGTGCTTCTCCAGTCTGACGAGACTTGAGATTTATGACTGTCCAAACATATCATCTTTACCAGATCTGACATCCTCCCTCCAACACATGCATGTTTGGAATTGTGAACGTTTGAATGAGAGCTGCCGAGCACCTGATGGAGAAAGCTGGCCAAAGATTGCGCATATCCGCTGGAAGGAATTCAGTTGAACTGTGATTCAGATTCACAACTACAAAGAAATGGAAAGGTAAAGGTTCCATCAATGCCTTTGCAAAGTAAACCTTTTGCAATATTTATTTCAATTCTTAGATTTTTCAATTACTTCATTATTTCAATATTTTCATTCATTCCCAGGTGGGGCCCATGTTCTCCTCTCCAGGCTCCAGTGACCTGCTTGTCTCCACTGCTTGTCAAGAGTTGGAGTGCCTCAAGCTCACTTAATACTTCAACTCTGTCCGCACTGTCGCTGATGATGACCCCTCGGTTCACTTCTTCATCGATTGCTTCATGCAAAGCTTCTTCCACTCTTCAACAGCTCCACCACTAGTGTTAGGACACGCGTGTCCAAATTTGAATCTCTTATGTAGTTAGACTGCTGCCGATTGTAATTGTTATATGTTGTGTGCCGAGTTGTATTCCCTTTGTCCCAAAATAAGTGACAACTTCGGAGTATTTCTCTTTGATTTCGTCAGGCCGATTTGTTTCCCTCTTCTCATGTACTCCCTCTGTTTCAAAATATAAGATGTTTTAGGTTTGCGAAGAAAATGTATCTAGACTTTTCTAGTGTGTAGATTCACTTCAAACCTAAGTGAACCTATATACTAAAAGTAGTCTAGATATATTTGCTTCACAAAGCTAAAACATCTTATATTTTAAAACGGAGGGAGTACCAAATAAAAATTGAATTTAGATATCAATATATTCATAATCGCTGACATGAGCAATGATGTTGCCGCGTGACGTACAGCAGAGTGACTGCTTGCCCTGTTATGTTTTGGCTCGGGCTCGGGCGGTGCAGGATCGATGACCGTATTGTGATTCAACTGAATTGTGATACACATATGACATATTCATTGGTAAAGTCGTCACTACAAGAAAATGTTAAGAAACTAGGCAATGTAGTACTAGATAGATTGTAGAATCATCTACAGAAATCACTAGTACCGTGCATATAGAAATAAGTAGAAGAGGGATAAACATGCTGTAGCAGCAGCGGCACCAGCTTTGTTGGCCGCCCTCTTGTCAGCAGCAGCCCTGTCGGCATCGATGGCCATGGTGATAAAGAAGGCGTGAAAGTAGTAGTGGATGCGGTCGATCGAAAGTGAGCAGCGGCGTGCAAGACACTCCCCAGGATCTGGAGGGGCAGGATTTCGGAGGGTTGATCATCGCTCGTATTCCATTTCTGTGTAGCAAAAAGAACATATCGGCTCGGCGAGATTTCCGCAATCCGCGTCGGGTCATGACGAGGCGAGCGGCGGAGGAGGAGCGCGTATGTGGAACACCTCTCCTTACTTCACACCAACTCATACTAGTGGGGGAAGAGCTCACCTTATATGTTGGTGAAAATCTCTCCTAACTAGCCATGTGGGACTAAACTCTCACCACTCCTCTTGCCATGACAGCATGGGTATTTAGGGATTTTTTCTGAAATTGTTAAATGGGCCTAAAGCCCATTCCAATATTTTAACAACCCCCACCAAATCTTGAAGGTCCATGATGTTGTCCTCTGTTCCAAACACTGTTTTGATATACCGTTTTCCTCTGTTCTAAACATTGTTTTGATATACCGGTATTTTTAGTGGAGATCGTTAAGTTTGAACATCCACCTAGAGCAAATAACTACACTCCTTCACAACTGAACAATAGATTATACCTTGAATTGTCAGTTTGACGTAAAGTAGTTTCACCAAATGTCTTACCAGTACTAGGCTGCCGAAGAATGATCCCTCGAGTGGAGCATATTAGTCACACTCATGGCATTTTCATGAGTTTACTAAAGATCACCCCAATCTCATAGACCATGACCAGCAGTCAGGCTTATATAGGTGTGTTCCTCTAAAGATTGCTCTGTAAGATAGCATCTTACTTATACAACCTTTGGAACACATTAAGACAAAATTCAACCCTCCATACAGTTTTTAAAAGTACTGCATCTCCAATAAAGTGGGTAATTAAAACTACTTTCCTTAGTTAACCACTAGAGTGTTTTCCCAAGTCCTACTCCATGGGATCTCCGATCACATAGGTTGGGTTACTACCATGGAAATTCATGTGGGTCTCATACCCATCTCTTTTGATGCATTTTCTATCACAACACGTGATAGCCCTTTAGTAAAGGGATCTGCTAGATTCTTAGCCGATTAGATATAATCCAATGCTATCACTCTAGAGTTTCTTAAAAGTCTAAAAGATTTTAGTCTCATTCTTATGTGTTTTGTGGACTGCATGTTGTCCTTTGAACTCTTAACCTTGCCAATAATTGTCTGATTGTCACAGTTCATAAGGATAGCCGGTACTGGATTTTCAAGGTCCATCAGAAGATCTCAAAGCCATTCTGCTTCGACACCAGATGTGTGTAATGCTGTTAATTCTGCTTCCATTGTCGATCTTGTTAGGATCGTTTGCTTGCAAGACTTACAGAAAACAGTGCCACCTTCAAGGGTAAACATATATCCAGTTGTGTCCTTCATCGCATCAGCATCAAAGATCCAATTTGCAACACTATACCCTTCAAACACCGACAGATATCCGGTATAGTGAAGTCCATAGTTCACAGTACCTTTCAGATAGCACATAATTCTTTCAACATCATCCCAATGCACAACACCCGGGCTGGGAACAAAGCGGATCAGTTTGCACACGGCAAACATTATGTCAGGCCTCGTAGCGCTTGCTAGGTACATGAGTGAACCAATAACTTGAGAATATTTTAGCTGATCCTTAGCTGTGCCTTCAAACTTTCGAATCCGCACACTGGGATCATATGGTGTTGGAGAAATTTGCAGTCTGAATATCTAAATTGACTCAAAATATTCTGAACATAATGAGATTGCAGAAGTGTAATCCCACCCTCATTATCTCTCAATAGTTTGATGTTCAAGATAACATCAGCCACTCCAAGGTCCTTCATCTCAAAATTCTAAGATACAAATGACTTAACCTCCTCAATGACTTTGATGTTGGTCCCAAATATCCGTATGTCATCAACATACATGCATAGTATAACTCCTTTGTCCCCACCATGGCGATAGTATACACATTTATCATCTTTATTAATGATAAAGCAAATAGATGTTAGAGTTGTATTGAACTTATCATGCCATTGCTTAGGTGCTTGTTTCAGATCATATAAGAATTTCAGTAACTTACACACCTTTTCTTCATGACCATATATTAATAATTCATTTGGCTATTGCATGTAGATTTCCTCATCTACTCTCCATTCAAAAAAGCCGTCTTAACATCCATCTGGTGGATGAGAAGACCATATGAGGCTGCCAACGAGAGTAATACTCGAATGGTGGTCAATCTTGCCACATATGAATAAGTATCAAAGAAATCTTCCTCTTCTTTCTAGAAATAACCCTTGGCCACAAGCCTAGCCTTATAATTTTCAATCATACCATCGGGTCTAAGCTTCTTTTTAAACACCCACTTACATCCCAATGGTTTACAGCCATAGGGACGTTTAGTGATATCCTATGTTCCGTTAGCTATGATGGAATCCATATCGCTATAAACCGCTTCTTTCTAGTAGTCAGCATCCGGAGACGCATAAGCTTCTGAAATAGCAGTGGGAGTATCATATACAAGGTACACAAAGAAATTATCACCAAAATCCTTTGCAGTCCTCTGTCTCTCTCGCCCCTACCAAGGGTTTTCTTGTCATCCTCCTTAGGATTCTCATCATGTGTTTGTTCATAATTTTCATAGGAATGGTAGGCTCAGGAGTCTCCTCAGATTCTTGTCTAGAAGTTATTTGCATATCTCTCATAGTAAAAAATATCCTCAAAGAATGTAGCATCTTTAGACTCCATAATTGTACCGACCTTCACGTCAGATACCTCAGATTTCACTACTAGAAATCTATAGCCGACGCTATTCTTAGCGTAGCCAAAATTAACGCAGTCCGCGGTCTTTAGTCCCAGCTTACGCTTTTTGGGGACCGACACATTAACTTTCACCAAGCAGATCCAAGTGCGTAAGTATGAGAGTGTCGTTCTTATCTTCTCTCATTTCTCATAGGGAGTGATCTCATTGTCTTTTGTCGGAACTTTATTCAGGACATGCCATGATGTTAATATAGCATCCCCCACCATGCCTTGGATAAACCTGATATATCTAACATGGCGTTAACCAAACCTGTTAGAGTACGGTCTTTCTGTTCGGCAATCCCACCGTCTGAGGTAAATAGGGAGACGTCATCTCATAAATAATACCATGTTCCGTGCAGAAAGAATAAAATTCATTAGAGAAATACTCTCCACCACGATCTGATTGGACTCGTCTCAAGTTGATTCTCAACTTATGCCTTATAGATTTTAAAGTAGTGTAGAGCCTCATCTTTAGTTTTTAACAGATATACATAACAATATCTAGTGGGGTTATGACGTATCTCTTTCCATATTTAGTCAACAACCCATTTATATCATAGAGATTAGAATATATGAGTTCTAATGGCGCTAAGTGTCTATCCTCTATAGCTTTATGAGGCTTGCATGGTTTCTTTGCTTGTATACACGAATGGCACTTAGAACCTTTGGCTAAAGTGAGACTTAGGATTAAATTCAACTTTTCTAGCTGTGTCATACAATCTAAACTAATGTGACAAAGACGTGAATGACAAACTTCTGTATCATTAACACTCGAATGAATACTGTTCACGACTTTATTACAAAAATACGCGAGGGAAAGGTGGAACAAACCTCCGTATTCATAACCTTTTTCAACAAACAGTCCATATTTCGTAACAACTACTTTATTATAATCGAATACCAACTTAAACCCTTCTCTACAGAAAAGGGAGCCACTAATTAGATTCTTCTTGATGACGGGGACATGCTGCACGTTCTTGAGTTACACGATCCTTGCCAAAGTAAACTACAGATCGACCGTCCAACACCATGAACAGAAGCACTCAGGCCATTCCCCCTCAATATGGACCCCTTCCCTATGGCCTGATAAGAAGAAAACAATGAGATGTCAGCACACACATGAAATATTGCACCTGTGTCAATCCACCAATCGGTAGACTGACAAAATGAAAATACAATAAACAAATTACTGTACCTAGATGGCTCATTCTCATTGTTTCTCACTGTTGACAGTCTTGGTGTCATGTCTCTGCCTTCTTAAACTTGTTCCGGCACTTGTTAGCACAATGTTCCTCTAAACCACAAGTGAAACAACTACCTTTCTTCTTATCTTTCTTGAAGGTCTTATTACCCTTCTTCTTGAAGTCGGTATTCTATTGGAAACCATTCTTCCCCTTGGGCTTGTGGAGAGTTGAAGTTCTTATGTACCACATTGGCAACAGAACTCCCTTCGGTCCCTTTTTCGTGTGAATCCTTTGCTCTCGAATTCTGCTTGACACTCAGATGGCCGATGACATCTTCTACTGAGAATTCATACCCCTAATGTTTCAGAGTTGTAACGCTACGGTTCTGAAAAGACTGTAGCTTCTATGTGACATGCCAATCCCCGGATCAGTTCATTGGCCCACAATATAATAAAGATGAATAACATAGCAAATATCCGTGTATCATAAATAATGAAAGATCCAGAGTAACATTATTATAATAAGGCTTAGCTCTAGCCTATCTCAACTTATTCAAATAGCAACATAAATAAAATAACTCCTCCATTCTTCAAATTGCCCACAGTGAACAAGTGCCGATGGGAGTACCGCGACCTAATCGATCACTCAGAATCTGAATAACCTGCAACATGAAACGTAGCTGCCCCGAAGGGTCAATACATGGAATGTATGGCAAGTAGAGCTATTAAAGGAGACAATAAAACTAGCATCTACATGCATATTTGGCAAGTGGAGCTGTGGCTAGCTTGCATTTGTAAATACCTTTGTCCTACTTTCATAAACAGTTTTGTCTTTCTTTGAAAAGATCCCAATTAAGTTAACCCATCAACATTAAAGCAATTAAGAAATTAGAATGAGCGAGAAACATGTCATGAACTCAATATCAAGCAACTCAGATGTCCATAACCGGGGAGATGGCTAATCGATTAGTTTATACACCCTGCATGGGTTAGTACACTTTATCCATGTGACTTGGCTAGCCTAGATCGTACCACCACTCTCATATTTGATGATGATAGAGAGAAGTCCAAGAAGAGACCGTTCGGAAAGTAACTCCCCAAACCCGATACGCACCGTACCAACCTACCAAAATTCTACATCTCTAGATACGTGGGTTCGAGTTGCCACAACCTACTAGATCCAACCAACCACCCATTTCATTATTGGCACATGGTTATATACGTAAGCTACCAAATAAAGAAGCCAATCATTTTCTCTCGATCTGGGTGCCTTTCCGCAATGATACCACCAAAAAATATCAATCCCATCACACCCAGGAGATTCATTGATTAAGTTGTTTTTAGTTTTCACAAATCAACAATTTTAGAAACAACTTTCAGTGATGTAACCTAGCCCCGTTCATCATAGCACGGCTAAGCACATCTACCAACGGTGGCTCATCTACAAGAGAACCCTACCACATAATAGGACATAACATAGCGATAGTACTTTCCTACATATGCATCTACAAAATACACGATAATGCATTAAAAATAGTAGAACAATATCATGAACAAGGTAGCATCTACTTGCCTTGGCTGCAGTGGTCGAACAAACAATCCTCACACGAGCAAGCGTTGCACTCGTCACAATCTACACGATACAATTGCAACACATAAACAAACCAAACACCACCATAAACAAATTCACAAATGCATGCATGTCATGTAAATGCAAGTATCAGTAGCTCACATGTGTTCTATGATATAAATGACTACCGATGACATGCAAGGAATAATTTTGATGCAATAAAATCAATTGATAAGAAAATAATGATCCAAATAGTGGATTCTAAGGCAAATAATAATCCCAGGTTGTGTGCTGTGTGGAAAGATCTGGGATAAATTCCCACTGCATAGGCAAGCTAAAATTGAACCAGTACCAACTGGAATCACTCAAAAAAGATTTGTAGAACTTTCTGAATAAATAAAATACTCTAGAAAGCCTTTTAATAGATTCTGCAACTTCCAGTACTGTAAGGCTACCTTTTTAATTCACTAACAGGTTCCTCTTGTTCTACTGATTCCAGGGCACCTCATTTGTAATTTTCTGAGTTGTATAACTTTTCCTATGAATTTATTACTCTAAATAGGCCACTAAACTATTTATTTATTCACGGAAAAACCTTACTGCAAATGTCTGAAACAATTATACAGAAATATTCTACGCGAAAACCTGAATCCATCGTTATCTTATTTGCAATTTTTGTCCTAGTAGATTAATTGATATGGATTTCACAAGATTAAACCTAAATCTGCAAATTTTAACCTATTTAGTTAATTCGAAAAAGGGGGCTGACCAGTCAAACACTAAGTCAGCGCTGACGGGGCAGTTGACTGGTCCACAGTCAACAACTGACTAGTCAAACGCCTGATCTAAGCCGTTTGTGGCCGATCCAACGACAGGGAGTGATCGCGTGGGGGAGGCTCACCGGGCGGCGTCGGTGGTCGTCGGCGTGGCTGCTCCGGCGGTCGGCGGCGGCAGCGGGGTGGCATATGGCGTGCGGGAGGCGACGATGAAGCTCAAGGCGGCGACGGCGGTGCCTCTCGTGTCCGCGGGCGACGGTGGTGGCGAGCTGGAGCGCGAGCAGCGGTGGCGCACTCCGGCGAGGTCATTGGCGACGGTGGTGGCCCTGCGCGGCACGGGAAAAGCACGGGAAGAATCAGTCGAGGGTGCTGAAGAATCCCAGGGAAAAATCAAGGCGAGGGGAGAGCCGGTCAGGGCAGTGGAGCTCCGTACCGCGTCAATGGAGGCGGCGGCGGCGTCGTACTCCAGCGAGCAATCGCTCGTCGATGGCGGCGCCTTAGGGGGTAGATTTTGGGGGGTTTCGTAGAGGGGCTCGAGGACTTTATGGCGGTGCTAGCGGCGCTCGGGAGACGTCCGATTCTGCGCCGAGTCCGCCTCGATGTCCATGCCAGACGCGGTAGCGGCGGCGCCACGCTGGCAGGTGGGGCCTGCCTGGCATTGGCCGCGGCTAGGTGGGCTAGTGGTGCAGCCGCGCGCGTGCCGCACTTAGTGCGTGCCGCCTGGTCGGCTGGCGGGCATGCTGCAGGCGCGCTGGCAGGCCCCGGGTGGGCCGCGGCTGGCGGGCGGGCGGGCCGGCTGCGCTGGCGCTGCTGCTTTTTTTTGTTTTTCTTTTTTTTTCCTGGGTAATTTCTAGACTGAACCTGAAGTGTCTGAAATGTCTATAAATAAGCAGAAATTCAGATTAGCATAGAATTTGCTCCAAAGCTTCGATTAAGACGATTCAAGGTGTTACGGGTTTGTGTGCACCTGTGCTAACGAAAATACTAAACTAAATCTTTCTAGCAGGTGCAAGGTAAAAACCGAGCACTCTAGTGTAGGTGACAAAAGGCAAAGACAAGTGATGTTTCTTGACAAAAGCTTTTGAACTGAAATTTTGCAATGATGCTCATGATGCAATGACATGTATGATATGCAGTACCAAATCTAAAATTTGGGATGTGACAAGAGTAGTAGCAAAGTTCCTCCAGGAATTAGGAAGCTTAGCGATTATGCATCTCACGACAAATTTGCCCGGTAATCACACTTAAGAATCTTAAGCTCCTTAGTGATGCACTGTATCTCATGAGCTTGTTCCAATACAAGATGGTTTTCAACCATTTTGTAATCGTGGAACTGCTCAATAGTATACATCCTGCTTTCAACATGAGTTGCACCGAACTTAGATTCGATCGCCTCCCACAAGTCCTTGGCAACCCGCATATATAAATATGCATCAACCAACTCATCATTGATCACACTCAGAACGGCTCCAACAAATACGATGGTGGCATCCCTGAGCGTCTTCTCCTGTTCAGGAATAATCGTTCCAATGTGAGTAACATCGGCGACCCATAACACATTTATTGCCGTGATCCATAAAGTGGTTTTGATTTTCCAACGCTTAAAGTACATCCCCGTAAACGGGATAGATTTCAGTGCAGTAGCAAAACCTTGGATCAAAAATTTCCTACAATTATTAGGTTTTTGAATTGTTAAGAAACTAGGAAATTTTTTGATTATATTAATTCAAAAATAAATCATGATCATGATGTGCACATACTGATATTTGATAATTCAATCGTGTAGTACTAGACAGATTGTAAAATCATCTACAGAAATCACTAGTACTGTGCACATAGAAATAAGTAGGAGAGAGATAAACATAGTATATCCTTCGGTAGGCCAGTTGGTCGTAGCAGCGGCGGCGGTAGCTTCGTCGGCCGCCCTCTTGTTAGCAGCGGCCTGTTCGGCAGTGGCCTTGTCGGCGTCGATGACCATACTGATGACAAATGCATGGAAGTAGTGGATACAGTCAATCGAGAGTGAGCAGTCGCGTAGAAGACGCTCCCTAAAAATCTAACTGCACCTCTCCCGAACAATATCTGGAGGGACGGGGTTTCGGAGGTCTGCTCTTCCGTCAGCCGTGTACGCGGTGGATGGGATGAGATCTTCGGCAGCAGCAACATCGCAAGAAACGAAAATGGACAGATACGAGTGGAGGCAGAGCAGCGCTCTGATATGATCTAGAGAGGAGCGACCTCTCCCCTATGTAGCACTGAGTTGAAGCCATTAATACAAAAACGTTTCAGTGCGGATTCATTCTCTATTAATGCAAAATGTGTCAGTTACAACCGCTTGTATTCCATTCATGCGTAGTAAAAAGAACACATCGACTCGGCGAGATTCCCGCGGTACACGTCATGACGTGGCGGAGAAGGAGCGCGCATGTGAAGCACCTCTTATCACTTCACACCAACTAATACTAGTGGGAGAAAAGATTACCTTATATATTGATGAAAATCTATTCCAATTAGCCATGTAGAACTAAACTCCTACCACTCATCTTGCCATCAGCATTGATTTTTAGGATTTTTTTCTAAAATTGTTAGATAGACCTAAACCTATTCCAATATTTTAACAGAAAATCGTTGTTATTTGTCTGTTTCCCATTCCTGATGTGGTATGCCATTGAGATTCAGATAGGAAAAAGTCTGCAGCTCATGCCGCTCTAGTGTATAAATTATGTGTAGCCACTCGCGATTGTTGAATAGGTCATTCGACCAGTAAAGCCATAAAACTTGGGACGGGGAGGCGGAGCTCACAAGAAGCAATAGAAATATAGAATAGTTCATGCAATGGAAGCATCCATGGAGGCAGGTCGGAGCAGCAAAGCCAAGCACATCATTCTCGTCCATGGCGCGTGCCACGGAGGCTGGAGCTGGTACAAGGTATCGTCTCGGCTGCGATCAGCGGCGGCAGGGCTCAGCTACCACGTCGCAGCCCCGGACCTCGCTGCCTCGGGGGTCGATGGCCGCCGGCTGTCGGAGGTGCCGACGTTCCACGACTATACTAGGCCGCTGCTCGACGTGCTACGCTTGCTACCGGAGGGTGAGAAGGCCGTGCTCGTCGGCCATAGCCTCGGGGGCCTTAGCGTCGCGCTCGCAGCGGAGCTGTTTCCCGAGAAGGTTGCCGCCGCGGTGTTCCTCGCCGCCTTCATGCCGGACTGCGTGTCACCACCATCATATGTGGTTTTGCAGGTAAATTCTTGGCCCCTGCTTCGTATATTTCCTCCGTCTCAAAATAGATGTTGGTAGCATATTTGATAAATCTAATATAGTACGTATTTAAAGAGGCACAATTTTTTTCTTTCTTTGCCTTCTTATAGAATGGTGTGCGCAATAATTATACTCCGTTGGACAACGAGGTGAAACCCCAAGATGCAGATGGAAAACTCCCATCTTCCTTCATGTTCGGGCCACAATTTACGGAAGAAATGTTGTATCAGTTGTGCTCACCTGAGGTACGTGCGCAAGCTGGGTAATTTTTGGCCGACGGTCCCAAGTTGGTCAGTAGAAAGACTGCAATTGAATCTTCATACTAAATGAGAATCTGGTTTACCGTAGTCTCATGATTAAGAACTTCGTTAATTTTGTAGGACCTCACACTTGGGAAATCTCTCATGCGAATCTGCCCACTCTTCCTGGAAGACTTGCAAATCCAGCCGCCATTCTCCAAGGATCACTATGGATCAGTGCGTAAGGTTTATGTTGTCTGCAAGCAAGATGAGACCATTTCTGAGGAGCACCAGAGATGGATGGTGGCGAACAACCCGGTGAATGAGGTCATGGAGATCGACGGTGCGGATCACATGGCAATGCTCTCCACACCCGACCATGTTGTCAAGTGCATCATTGATGTTGTTGAAAGATACTAAATCTGTTCCATAATTTAGAACATTTTTTAGTTTGCTAAAACGCTTCCACATTATAGATCGGAGGAAGTACGGTTTCCGAAATGAATATGGGTAGTACACTTGATCCCAGTTAACGGTTCGTAGGGTTTTATGTAGTATAGACCAGCCTCAAATTTTTGTTAGAAGGGTACTTTCGTACTTACGAGCATTATTTATAGCACGCCTCCCCTTTTATACCGTAACACCTGGCCATCCTCGCACCGACATATGCCACCGGCTTTCCTATGTGCATGTTGCTATTAAACCATCATAGATTACATTGTGTGGCACCACTACAACACAAATTCAAATCTAACCTAACTAGTACACAATTTTCGACACAAACTCCACCCTGACAAATACTCTTCACCACATTGAATTCGTCCAAATGTCGAATTCTATGTACTCCGAGCTTGGTTGTCTCCATGAGCTCCGTTGCCACTCCTAGACTCCATGTGACCCCTCCTGCAACCGTTGTCCCTTCTATTCATCTAACGCCATCACACACTGGTCACTAATCTGCGTGAAAGTGTTTCAAACTTTGAAGGAATTTCACCATCGCCCTTAGGTCATTTTGAATCAAATTCACTATTGTCTCATCACCACTTCCGCAAATTCCTATGGCTGACTCATATCCATCACTTGATGTCAATCTCGATAGACCCAAGCCACGAACTTGAACCTGGCACTCGCCAACACTTATCCAGCACCCCTACACACTTTGCATACCGTGTGCCCGACCTCTAATGCCCTGGTCCATCACTATGTCATGTGCTTACCGCACGTCTCGCTGCTATCACCGTGTCGAGCATCCCTAATCTTGGCCAATATCTAATGGATCGTGCACCCACACCACCTCAGGCCCCACTTGAGATAGCCATCACTCTTACCGACTGATACCGAGCTCCATGCACCCTTGAACCCTGAGTTCTAGTTTGAACAACATGCTTCTCGCCTTCCTGCTGATATATGCTTCGATTCTCTAGATCCTTACACTGTAGCCCCTCATTAGCTAGGTGGAATATTCAGCCAGATTCTAGTTCCACCTTCAACATTTAAAGAACATTTCATGATCCCTAGAATTTATTGTGTTAGATAACAATACCAAGGACAATTTAATTGTGTGTTGAGTACTGCAGATACTTCTCCCCAAATGTGCAAAACAAAGAATCTGGGGGAGGATTATCTGCCCCTGGCTAGGGCCGGATTATCCGCCCTGGCTAAATCGTCTAAGGATCCAGTGGCACAAATCTTAGTATGGGGCGGAGTTTCCCCCAGATATTCTGGCTAGGGTTGGAGTTTTGGCCCCGGCCGGATAATCCGCCCCTCCCAAGGGCCGGATAATCCGCCCCTTACAAGAATCATCGAAGGAGCTAGCGGCGTGACCCTCAGTAGGGGGGGTGGAGTTCTCCCCAGATTCTCTAACCAAGGCCAGAGCTTCTGCCCTGGCCGGATAATCTGCCCCTCCTAGGTTGCTGGATAATCCGCCCCCTAGGGAATTTTCACTAAGGACTTGAGGCGCCTTGCTCTGGAGGGGGGGGGACATTTCGTCCGGATATTTTGTTTCATGCCGAATGTTTGCCCTTGGCTAGATTATCCGGCCCCCACTTAGGCCGGATTATCCGACCCCAGTTTGCCCCAACATCAACATTCCGGGAGGGAGTACATATACCCCATCCCATCTTCATTCCGAGTCCTCTTGGATCTAACGAAAAATATCTGCACTGTTTAAATCGATTTTCCACAAGATCTCACTTTCAACCACCCAAAGGCCTTGATCTTTGGGGAATCGAAGGAGGAGGCCTTGATCTACATCATCACTGAAGAAGATATTCATTACCTCCCTCATTCATTTGAGGGCCCTTTGATCTAGTGTTTCATTCGAATTTCTAGACCCTGGTTTTGTTATTTGGTAAACATGTTTCTTGTGGCAGCTTGTTGTCATCTCGGGAGCCTCCAATTCGGTTATGGATGTGTGCCCTGATATCGATGTAAAGGCACTGGTTCCCACCTCGAAGGGTATAGTACCGTATAGGGAAAGGTGGACTGGGCCAGTTGTGGCGAGATTTATCGGAGAACATGGTGAGGCCTATTGTGGCGTGGTGGTCTTAGTACCGCCCACCCCTCCAATGCAGATGTACTTCCCTTAACAAGGAAGTAACATCGGTAAAACAAATATAGTGTCTCCACGTGCTTCACTTTGGTTACCCCGTTCCTCTCACCGCCTTTACTCGTTTAGTAGCTAGGATGGCATATAGGGAAATTCACCATAGTTGCATATCTAGATAATTTACCTCTGTCTCAAGCCTAAATTTTAAAAATAATTAAAATTTGGAGTAGCACCTATTCACCCCCTCTAGGTGCCCATATGATCCATTTCAAACATGACTCCATGATATATGATCAATTCACCCACGAACTGCCGACTTTAAGATCTCATATGCACGCCATCTGATACCACTTGTTATCTTCATAGGCACACAATTGATCGACTAAAGACCAAGCAATCACAACATCATTAAGACATCCAGATTTGTTAACGCAGTTTGATAAACTCGCCTAGTATATGGGGCATGAATATGGGCACTCCTCCCTTTTGACACTGCAACACCTGGCCGCCCTAGAGTCAGCACATCACTAACTCCCATGCATCCCTGTTGCAATGAAGTCATCATAGATAAAATTGTGTGGCACCCCATATTATATAGGAGGCCTAAGGTACAAGTGTCTCACTCCAACACTATATGTATCCTATCCACACTACAACACAATCCAAACCTAATCTAACTCGTACACAATATTCGATACAAACTCAATAGGAACTTTTCATGATTTGATACAAAAGCTCTAAATCTTTGTCGACGGGTCACCAGACCTCCCTTGAAGCACCATCTATTGGGATATCCTCCTCATGTGGGTGATGCATATAAAATGCATATGTGAACTTTGCAGTTTGTTGTGACATTATCCATCATATTAGTAGTTAATATCACTATTCTCATTGATTTATGGGACTTTCCACGAAATCCCATTATTTGGTATCTAACTCTATATGAAAAAACCTTCTATTAGTTGTTTTTGACTTCCCAAGAGCTACGAGACTCGAAAAAGGACAACGTCAAAGAGCACACTTCAAACTTTTTGAGATGAATCCGACAAGACGAAGTGGGACAACAAAATCCCAACAGGTTGGACAAGAGGGCCCATGGCGCGACCCCTATTTTGGTTGTTCCATGGGGGGAATATCTGCCCTCTGATGCTCGATCGACCACAATCTTTCGCTTGTTGGATTGTTTTGACCTCAAACTACCTATATATACCCCTAGTATTTTATTTTGCAACAGATGGAGGTTAATAGATATAGGGCATTAACAGAGAGGAGAGGGGAACCACTGTCGGAAGCACCTACGGTCACCTATCCTCATTCAAAAATGCCTCCAAGTCTCTCTCCATCATGAGGGGGAAGTAGTAGTCCACCCCTGGACTATGGGTTTGTGGTGGTAAATTGATAAAATATCTCCATGTATTATTATTGTAGTAATCTATATGAGCTACCTTACATGATTACAGTGGAATATATATAATTATTATGGTGGTGTGTTGATGGCTGTGAAATATAGACATCCACGTCCGCATTTAAACTAGATATTATTCATATATTTGATGAAATATCTCTCTAAACCCTGCCACTAATGTCTAATGATCAAAGGGATATGCAATCCTTTCTTGCTATTTTTCCCTGCGCAGATAATGGCATATGATGATGGGAATCACAACATAAATGCCAAAGATACGAGATTTCCAACACGTCAAAGAAACCAGGAGCCATGAAGTGGATCCAAAAGACTTAACGACCAACTATACGGCGGGAAATTTATTTCGGCCGTATAGTTACGGCCGTATAGTTGGCATCGACTCCATTAGGTCAAACATAAAAAATTTCATGAAGGGACCCCTATATAAAGAGGCTTAGGGCGACGAGAAACATGGCTTATTTTCGACCTCAACTCTCCCTGCCACGAGAAGCCGCCACGCCAGAGGAATAGATCTAGATCTAAATCTCCAAACCCTTCTCCACCACCATAGCCATACTCCACCACTTATAATAGTAGATCTCTTCTCCAATTAGCGACATTGTAAGACTATTTGCTATCAATCTTATGATCTCCATTACAATGTTTATGATTGTTGATTTCATCTCTATGTGTGAGTAATTCTCCTTGGGCTAAGGGCTTCGGCCTAGCCATGTAGCTTTTTGTGCATGTTGTTTATCACAGATGGGATAATGTATTAGTTTGTATGCCATGATGATTGTAGTACCCTCTCTTGCCTCAATCTAAGGACTTATCAGTTACCCAAGACCCCGAGGATTGATCCAGGTATAGGGAGTGTGAGTAATGACTGATCTGCAGGTTGGGAACCCTAGTGACAGAAGGGGTAGTACGGTTGTACGTGAGGGATTTACTTGGGATTAAATGGTGACATCACTATGCATATAATTAGTTCTCTTTCTTCTATGGATGAGACTAGTAGGTTATTGCTATAAGAAGTTGCGAAGGCGATAACAATTATGGATGCACTTCCCACATATAATTATCTTGCTCTAACAATTACATGTACACTTTATTATTATTTTTATTCCTATCAGATGTTTTGCACAGCTACTAGTGAAACTGAAGACCCTAGGCCCTCTCTCTATCCATCGTCAACAACAACAAAAAGATCGCAAACTCTTGGTCCGGTGAAAACACAAAAGGAATTATAAAACTCTCGAAGATCCGTTTAAGTAATCTCACTTTGCTTTCTGCTTCCCGAGGATTCTATAAACCTAGGTATACTAGGGAAAAAGAGCTATACTACATCCGTCATTCGGATCTAAGGTATCAACCCTTTTTCTGGCGCCGTTGCCGGAGAAGCAATAGCTACCCTGGTGAGGTTAGTAGGAACCTTGCTAGTTTTAATTTTTGTTTTTAATTTTATTATTTTGCTTTCAGTATTTATTTGAAAAACCAAAAAAATTAGTTAGTCTTTTAATTCTTGTTTTTTACTATCATTAGCATTCGTTTAAGAAAATCCAAAAACATAGGAAGTATGGCTGAAAAGAATCTAGGGGAGTTTGCAACTCCCAACAATGATTATTTGTGTACTCCTATTACTCAGCCAGCAATTGCCGCTGAAGATTATGAAATTAAACCCCACTATTTAAGTTTGGTTCAACAGAATCAATTTGGAGGCTCTGCTGTTGAAGATGCAGGTATGCACTTAAATACTTTCACTAAAATATGTGATATGATGCGCATGAAAGATGTTGACCCCGACGCGGTCAAGTTGCGCTTATTTCTTTTCTTTCTTAGAGGAAGAGTAAAAGAATGGTTGTTATCTTTGCCTAAAAATACTATTGCATCATGGGTGGAATGTACTTCTTTATTTATGACTAAATTATTTCCACCTGCAAAGACTATGCAACTAAGATCTAATATTATTGGTTTTAGACAGGAAGAGTGTGAGCCATTAGCGCTTGCATGGGAGAGAATGAAAGAATGCATGAGAAACTGTATCAGCCATGGGATGGAAGATTGGTTAATTTTCTATTTATTTTATAATGCTCTTAACCCTTTGTCTAAGTCTATGCTCGATACTGCAACTGGAGGAACATTTATGGGTAAACAAATTATCGAAGCAGAGTAGCAGCTAGACAATATGCAAGACAACCATGCCCAATGGCATGTGGAAAGATCAAATATGAAGAAGGTGAACTCCGTCACACCTCAAGAAAATGAAGAACTCAATGCTAAGTTGGATGATCTCATATTAGTCGTCAAAGGTAAGGAAACCCAGGTAAAATCTACTCCCGAACCAACTATTGAAGAAATAGACTTCATAGCTCGTAATGATTATAACCCTGCTTGGAAGAAGAATTATAATCCAAATTTTTAGAAACATTATTCTGGTCCTGCAAGTAACTCTAATAATAATATTGCATCAAAGAATAGTAGTCTCCAAGAAACTCTTAAATCTTTTATGGACTCACAAAATGAGCAAAACAATATCCTAGTTAAAGTAACAGAAAACCATGATGCTATGCTTGGTAAATTATCTAACCAAGCTTTTAGTTTGAGGAATGATTTGCAGGCCCTCCAAGAAAGAACAAGGATTGTTGACGCATACCTAGGTAAGATAACCGAGAGTCAAACTCTCATTCTAGATAAATTTGCAGGTAAAGTTGAGCCCAATCCAGTGGAAGACCTCAACATGATAAGAATCCAAAGGGAGGGGCTGCAGAACTTGATTATAGCAATGCTCCTTCACCAAATTACATAGTTGAAGACCTTGTAAAAGGATCAATATCAAGATTCTGGTAAGTGAAGGAAATGAGAAAGCCATGTATCAGCACTTTGTTAATTAGGTAGCAATAAAGGTACGTGAGGTTGAGGAAGAATATAAGAAAATTGCTGAAAAATTACCTGTTAAGCTCGATGATATATTTGAGCCTACTATTAAGGTTTAAATTGGGACTAATGAAATAGCTGCACTTTGTGATTTAGGTGCAAGTGTTTCAACAATTCCAAAGAGTCTTTTTAATAAGTTAAATCTTGGCTCTTTTGAAATCACTAAGTTAAAATTGCATCTAGCAGATTCTACTTACAAACAAGCAGTAGGAATCAAACAAAATACCTTAGTGTACATTAAAGGCTGTCATGCTCTTATTGATTTTGTTATTGTTGACATGCCTGAAGATGCTACTGCTCCTATCATATTAGGACATCCCTTCTTAAGAACTATAAAGGCTTTGATTAATTTGCATAAAGGGAACGTGAAGCTCCAATTGCCTTCGCGGGATCCTTTTGTTATTCATTTCCCCAGGAAAAAGAAAGCCAAGCAAGATGATAAGGAGGCCATCACTTTGAAGGACAACTATTTTGGAGTGGGTGTTCCACTCATCTGGCCTAAGTGAGCAACATCAAGGTCAAGCTATTGACCATAAAAGAGCGCTGTTGCATGGGAGGCAACCCATGTGAAATAAAGGTTTGAGTAAAGTTTTTAAGTTTTAGTTTAAGTCTTATGTTCAATAAAGAGTGCTAGAAAACTCGAGTGAGAATGAGAGATTTAGTGGTACTAAAACTTCCTGTTTTATACATGCCAAAGTTGGTTGACAACTTAGTATGTCATTTTTCTATCAAAACATGGTGTTTCGCTAAGTTTAGTCTAAAAAGTAATTCTTTAAGAAATAGATTTTTTTGATGTATACAGTACCTTTAACTACCAACTATATGGTGGGAATAAATATTCCAGCCGTATAGTTCTGGCCGTATAGTTATTTGAGCCATCGCCAATTTTTATTCTCCAGATACAGAAGGTTTGACGACCAACTATACGGCAGGAACAAAAGTTTCAGCCGTATAGTTATAGCCGCCAGAAAAGCTATAAACCCTAATTTTTTGCCGTCAGACCAACTATATGGCGGGAACAAGTGTTCTATCTGTATAATTGCGACCGTATAGTTGCGTCCGACCACTTAAACGAACGGGGAGGTACCCAAAACATCAAAACATCAATCCTTTTTCTCTCTTCTACCTCCAGACTCTCTCAGAACCTCAAGCGATATTCACCTCTACTCAATTTTGTTCAATTTCCTCGCACACAATTGATCTACGGTATGTTTCTCCTCCGATCCTCCAATTACTTTTCGCGGAGTCATCTCTGATCTATTATCATTATCAATCTAGGGTGTGAATTATTTTGAACTAGTTGCCATGATTCTCTTGCCTAGATTATTATGTTGAGGGGTTTCTTTAGTGTGCTATGATGATGAATATGCTATGACCATTATTGTTGGATCAAAAAGTTTTATATTTGTCTTTCTTATTTATTTTTAGAAGATGAACACGAGGAGCCAAACACGTGCTCTTGCCGCTGCTAGTTCTTCTCGGGCTATAGCTCAGGAATGCATGGGGATACGATTCAAGAACGAGTCCCACCATGATCGTTTCGACATGATCAAAAACCGAGAAGATAAGGCAACCAAGTGGGCTTGCCCTGTCATATTGAACCAACTCGGTATTTCTGATGACTTTAATTTACTTTGCAATAGAGTTGGCCTGCAAAACTTTGTATTTCATGATGCACCTACCTATCGCTAGTTAACCATTGATTTTTTAAGTTCTTTGAAAAGCATCGTTAAAACATGGCATGGGGAGGATAGGATTTCTTTCCGACTCATGAACAACAATTATTCTTTATCACTTGATGAATGGTGCAATTATTTTGGTTTACCCAACAATGATCCTAATGCTCTACGCACATCTTTTACTAGCATAGAACATTCCCCTGAACTCTGCTATAATAGAATGAGCTTCACTTCTAGAGTCAGCAAAGGGAAAAATATTCAACATCCTGCTATTCGCTATTTTTTCTATGTTATTGCTAACACCTTGCAGGCGCGTAATGAGTTTACAAGACTCAATGAGGAGGACATCCTAGTCCTCGCAAAAGCTGCTTTCAACTATGACAACTTGTCACTCCACTTAGGCGCAATTCTTGTGCGCTACTTGGAGTACCAATCCTTCTAAAGCCAAGGACCAATCACATGTGGAGGCGTCATCACCGTGCTTTCCAATGCCCTGGACATCGACCTAGGTGAGTTGCAACTAGTGCTAGGTGAGTGACGTGTTGGTTTCTCTACTCTAAAGGCTTGTGGAATGCTCACTAGGAGAGGTGGTGTTTATACCTGCATATTGCTGGAGCTGGGCGTCTCTACCCGCTCCTCTGCCTAATGATCTTTTCTCTATCGAGGATGGACGCGTGCTATATGACTTGTAGGTTGAGCAACACCAACCCGAGAAGGAGATTTCGGAGGAGGATGAAGACCAAGAGGAGGAGCAAGAGGTTCCTTAGCAAGAGGAGCAGCCACCAAACCAGTTTGCTACATATAAAGATTTCCAAGAACTTGGAGGGACTATGGAGGGGATGTATAATCTCGCCCTGAATCTTCGAGAAACAACAAGGAACTTATCGACTCAATTTGCGGACTAGAGTTACAACTCCCCCCACCTTAATGATTTGAAGGGCTTGCAAAAGCCTAAGCTTGGGGAGGTTTTCTATCTATTTTTATTTAGCATTCATTTGCTTCATTTTCGAGGTTATGCTTTTATTTGAGTTTATAAGCACTCGTGTTGGTTTCTCCAACACTTTATCTTTAGTTATTTTATTTTGTTTTCAAGATTTTCAAGCCGAGCTTTGCCGCCAATTTTCTATTCTTTATATTCTTCTTCTCAAAAACCACAAAAAGATTTCTCCGTTTATCTTTATTTTCTTTTCGCCTCGAGGTTCTCATATATTTGCAGGAGAGTGACCAACTTCGAGTTTCCAAGAAACAAATCAAAAGGGAAGAGAGAAGTGGAGCCAAACATGAGAGGTGTGCCTTATTACTCCCCACTTTTGAAGTTCGATAAACTGCTAGTTAGTAGTAATTGATAAGATGTTATATTTGTGGATTGAGTCTCTATATTGTAAGTAAAATTTTGTTTGTGTGGGTATTTAATTGAGTACGTTTTGTTCTAGCTCTGGTAGTTAACCAACTCTTGCCTAAAATTTGCTAAACAACTTAAATAAGAAAAAGTCTCTCAAATGAAGGCTTAGGTGTTGTAGTGCTTAGTCTTGAAAGCTTATTCCTAGAGACACTTCATACCACAAAAAAATAATGATTGACTTGATAGCTCTCTTTGAAAGGATTTGTTCAATTGAATGAATGTTTAGCGGTTTTTGTGAGCATGCCAAAGTTTGACATGTGAATCATAAGAATGATATAGCTTTATGCGTGTCAAACTTCATGGGATGCCAACAACTCCGCTAGCCTACGAACGATCTTCATGGAGGAAACTCCTAGATCGGCTATGAGTTGATTAAACATATGTAGCAGCAATGCTATAATGGGTAAGATTCTTAGCACTCCCAGACAACTGTAAACATGATGGAATCACTCCTATAGCTGATATGAGTAATCATTATGCAAAAGGAACAAAAACCTTGGTGATGCCACGAGTTTTCATCACAACCTAATAAACTAATGAAATTTTTTGGCATGCTCTCAATTACATAAGAACTGAAATTCTTTAAGGACAATGAATATAAAAGTAGTGCTTGAAAAGTCTTGATTTATTGATGTGGGAGAATTGAGATACTTTAGTGTATATGCTTTTCATGACGAACTCTCACACTCTCAATTTTACATGATTATACTTTATTATCCAAAGGCAAGCTTATGAGTTGATTACAAGACATGGAATAAAATTTACTCTTTTGAATCATACATGCTTACAATAATTTTGCTGCGTTATAAGGATTCATGAAACCCGTATGATATGCTTGCCATTACTCTATCTATGCTGAAGTTTTTCATATTAATAAAGTGGAGGAAACATGAGACTACCAATCATGAGTAAGATCATCATCTCGTTATTTCAGTTTAAATGATGAGTTCCTTTTTGATTTTGGTTTTCTTGCTCGAGGACGATCAAGTTTAAGCTTGGGGAGGTTGATGGCTATGAAATATATCCATCCACATCCGCATTTAAACTAGTTATTATTCATATATTTGATGAAATATCTCTCTAAACCCTGCCACTAATGCCTAATGATTAAAGGGGTATGCAATCCTTTCTTGCTATTTTTCCCTACGCAGATACTGACGTATGATGATGGGAATCACAACATAAATGCCAAAGATATGAGATTTCCAACACATGAAATAAACAAGGAGCCGTGAAGTGGATCTAGAAGACTTAACGACGAACTATACGACAGGAAATTTATTCCGGCCGTATAGTTCTGGCCGTATAATTGGCATCGACTCCATTAGGTCCAATAGAACAACTTTCGTGAAGGGACCCCTATATAAAGAGGCTTCGGGCGACGAGAAACAGGGCTTATTTTTGACCTCAACTCTCCCTGGCACCAGAAGCCGCCACACCGAAGGAATAAATCTAGATCTAAATCTCCAAACCCTTCTCCACCATCATAGCAATACTCCACCACTTGTAATAGTACATCTCTTCTCCAATTGGAGACATTGTAAGACTATTTTCTATCAATCTTATGATCTCTATTACAATGTTTATAATTGTTGATTTCATCTTTATGTGTGAGTAATTCTCCTTGGGCTAAGGGCTTCGGCCTAGCCATGTAGCTTTTTGTGCATGTTGTTTATCATAGATGGGATCATGTATTAGTTTGTATGACATGATGATTATAGTATCCTCTCTTGCCTTAATCTAAGGACTTGTCAGGTACCCAAGACCCCGAGGATTGATCCAGGTATAGGGAGTGTGAGTAATGACTGATCTACAGGTTGGGAACCCCAGTGACAGAAGCGTAGTTCTCTTTCTTCTATGGATGAGACTAGTAGGTTATTTCTATAAGCGTTTGCGGAGGCGATAACAATTATGGATGCACTGCCTGCATATAATTATCTTGCTCTAACGATTACATGCATACTTTATTATTATCTTTTATTCCCATCAGATGTTTTGCACAGCTACTGGTGAAACCGAAGACCCTAGGCTCTCTCTCCATCGTCAACAACAACAATAAGATCGCAAAATCTTGGTCCGATAAAAACACAAAAGGAATTCTAAAACTCTCGAAGGTCTGTTTAAGTAATCTCACTTTGCTTTCTGCTTCATGAGGATTCGATAAACCTAGGTCTACTAGGGAAAAAGAGCTATACTACATCTGTAATCTGGATTGAAGGTATCATGTGTTGGGATGTTTATAGATTTTCATGCTCCAAACATATATTATTATGTCGAATGCATTGGTTTTTTTATTACACGACACAAGGTTATCGTGGCAATGCCTTGTTTGCCCACATCACGAGTTGTTTGACACAACCGAGTGTAGGTAGATGAGAGGGGTGCATGATGTGCACCATATATAAAACCTTTGCATTATTATTGTAGTGTGTTCTTAAATAAAGGAGTTTGATTTATGTAGATGTATGCGGTATTGGAGGGTGTAGTCGAGTGACATAAGCGGTACCGCTATGTGACAACTAGCACCACATCATTTGGGATACATGCATCTAAGGGTAAAAGGAAAAAATAGTACTTGTGTCCAAGTTAAAGGAATAACATGTTGCATGAGACATCACACTCTTGGAACTCCCTTTGTCAACGACATGTTCTAGGACATGTATCCCATATAAATATTAGCCATTAAAGCATGAAAATTGTGTATACTTTATCATTTGTAACATGATCGCAACCATTGTTAGAGAGAGAGAGATCAAGTGAAGCCATGAGCCCAGGTCCATTGTCCCCATAAGTAAAAACTCTATCGTGTACTCTTCCATTTAGAAGATTGCGACAGTTTCACATTCATTTTTTATTGCACTTTATTTCCTTGCATTAAATCAACATCCATTGTTCCTTTGATTTGTTTAGTGCATAAACAGCTAAAGTTGTGACACTCTAGTAGGAGATATAAATATCTTTACCTTTGAAAGGACCAACTAGGTGGGATAGAGGGGAGGGGGTGAATAGGAGACTACCACTTTTTAATTTCTTTTTCAATTTTAGGCTTTTTAATAAACAAGATTGGCTATAGATGCAAGTAGGTGAGAAGCCCTAAAGGGCAAAGAACAACAAGATAAAAATGCGGTATAGACAAGAAGTAAAGGCGATGAACAAGTAAACCAGAGAGGATACACGTAGATGTAATTACCATAGTTCACTTTCAAGAAATATATGTCTATGTTGGAGAGGTGTTGGGGCCACAAAAATGAAGGGGTTCGTAGCAGAAAACAAAAAATTCCTGACTAGCATAACACCAATATTCCCAAGATCTATCTAGGAGTATTTCTGTAACAGAGAGACACTTCGGTAACATACACTTGTAGACCGAAAGCACTTAGCGCTCATGCAGGAACGTGGATGATGTAGTCGTGCTTGTACCGATCTCAAGGTCAAGAAGCTCCTCGCTCGTCACCTCCTGGTCCTTTTACGACATCTCCTAGCGCCACAAGTGGCAGTGCCCCCGAGGTCTCACACGTGTCCTATGTTTGACGAAAACTTCCATTCTCCCTAATCCAGCTGGGATGTAGAAGTAGATGTTATGGCTAGAGTCCCTACAGCACAATAGCGTATCGCAACAAAGTTGTGTCCCACGCGCGTTGTCCTTACTTGGGACTTGTGAGAGAGAAGAGAGAGAAATTTCCCTAGGTAAATTGCCTTTAAAGAATATTGGGTGTCCTTTTTCCTCCCATATACACCTTTATATATAAGGAAAAAGAGGCTACCCCATCAAAAGTCCCGGGGTGGTACTAAACCAAGGGAGGAGGTGGAGGCATGCCAGGTTGGTTGGGCCCCTCACATGACCCATGGGAGTCTAGCGACTGGGATAGGCCCCACCCGTGCCATGCCCCCTGGCGGCTTGCCTCTTGGGCCTTGTTTGTAACACCCCAGTTTTAGCTGATACTTAATTAGGGTTTGTTTGTGCATAACTGTTGGAGATATGTCCTAGAGGCAATAATAAAAGTGGTTATTATTATATCTTTGTGTTTATGATAAATGTTTACATTCATGCTATAATAGTATTAACCGGAAACATTAATACTTGTGTGATTTGTAAACTAAATTAGAGTCCCTGGTAAAGCATCTTTATAATACTGGCTTGTTGGTTAATAGATGATCGTGGTTTCTCGATCATGAACATTGAGATGTTATTAACAACAAGATCATATCATTAGGAGAATGGTATGATGGACATACTCCTATAGATAAGCGTAGCATTAAGATCAAGTCATTTCAATAGTTCATTTGCTATAAGCTTTCTGATACATAGTAACCTAATTCCTTCGACCATGAGATCATGCTAATCACCATCACCAGAAGGATGCTTTGATGACATCAAACACCACACCGTAACTGGGTGGCTATAAAGGTGGCATTGAGTGTTCGGAAAGTATGTGTTGAAGCACATGGATCAAGAGTGGGATTTGTCCATCGATATGAAGGATATATATACTCTAGGACCTCTCGGTGGAATGTCATCCAATTAGCTTGCAAGCATGTGACTGGCTCACAAGGGATCACATATCACGGGAACGAGAAAAGAGTACTTATCGGTAACGAGGTTGAACTAGGTATGCATAGATACCGATGATCAAACCTCGGATAAGTAAATTATCGCGAGACAAAGGGAAATTGGTATCGTATGTAAATGGTTCATTCGATCGCAAAGTAATCATTGAAATATGTGGGAGCCATATGAATTTCTAGATTCCTCTATTGGTTATTGATCGGAGAAGTGTCTCGGTCATGTCCGCATAATTCACGAACCGTAGGGAGACACACTTAAGGATTCGATGTTGTTTAGTAGATATGGAATGTTAGTAGGGATACCGAATGTTGTTTAGAGTCTCGGATGGGATCCAAGATATCATGAGGAGATCCGGAATGGTCTGGAGAATAAGATTCATATAAGGAAAGTCCGATTCCGGAGTTCGGGAATGATTTCGATGTTTTCATCGGAGAGGTTCTAGAAGGTTCTAGAAGGTTCACCAGACCGGAAGGGGAATGGTCCATGAATGTGTCATGGGTAAGTGGAATGATTGGATCATATCCTAGGTCACTTGGTTTGGGCATTTGCGAGAGAGCATTAAAGCTCTAAATTGAAAGTCAAAAGGGAGGTTTGAAAAGTCAAACTGGAACAATGGTTTCCTAGTGGAAGAAGGAAAGAGTCCTTCCTTCAATCCAACTTGGGTTTGGGTTTGGATCCAAACCCTCCCCTCCCAAGGCTGCCCCCTCTCATAAATAGAGGGGGAGGGCTGCCCCAAAGACACACAAGAGCCGCCTCCCACCTGCGGCGCCGCCATTAGCCGCCAATCGCCGCCGCCATATGCGCCTCGCGTCGTTGTTGCCCTTGCCGCCACCGACACCTCCTCCTCCTCCCGGCCTTTTAAACCCTAGATCACCAGGAAACCCTAGATCCACCATAACTCGCACCGGCCGAGGCGAAGCCCTGCAAGATCTTCCCTCTACTTCCGACATCACGCCGTCGTGCTGCCGGAATCGCAAGGGGAGAACTACAACCTCCGATGCCTACTGGAACAAGGGAGAGGAAGGTCTTTATCGATTACCGAACGTGTGACCGACTGCGGAAGCACTGCCAGAATGCAGCGCCGGAAGGATCGCCTACGTGATCTTGATATCGGCAAGTGTACGACTACATCACCCACGAGAATCGGCTCTCGTTAACCGCTTTGGAATCTTCGAGGCTGAGTACTCTAATCGACTTGTTGCTACAATCTAGTAGATAGATCTTGGCTTGTTTGTTTGCATGCGGTAGAATTTTTTTGTTTTCCATGCTACGAACCCCTACAGTGGTATCAGAGCCATGTCTATATGTAGATCGGTTGCACGAGTAGAACACAATGGTCATTGTGGGCGTTGATGCTTTTGTTGTCGATTGCTTCTTGTTTACTTTGCATCTTGCGGGATGGTGGGATGAAGCGGCCCAGGCTAACCTTACATGACATCGTTCATGATACTTGCTCCACGCTTGACATGCAACATGTATTGCATAAGTGGCTTTGCGGGTGCCTGTTTCTCCCAACATAATGAAGATTAAATTTACAATGGGTAATTGACAATACTAGTATCAACGTTGTGGTTCTTGTTCGTAAGTTAGAACGACACTTATTGAAAGCCCCAAACCACATAAAACATGCAAAGAAAATTAGAGGCGTCTAACTTTGTTTTGCGGGGTGTCCGTGATGTGATATGGCCATGATTGTGATTATATATGATGTATGCAATGTTCCTTATTGTAAGTCGGCAACCGGCAGGAGCCATATGGTTGTCTTTTAATTCTGTTAAGACCTGCGTGTCTATTATTCAAAGCAGTTGTAATATTTGATGCTGGTGGACGACAACCATGAAGCGGTGCCATTGACCTTGACGCTATGCCGGTGATGATGGAGATCATGTTCGTGCTTGAAGATGGAGATCAGAAGCACAAGAAGAAAGGCCATATCATATCACATATTATGAATTGCATGTGATGTTAATCCTTTTATGCATCTTGTATTGCTTAGTTCGCGACGATAGCATTATAAGATGATCCCTCTCACAAAATTTCAAGTTATAAAGTATTCATCCTTAGTAAGCACCGTTGCTAAAGCTCGTTGTTTCGAAGCACCACATGATGATCGGGTGTGTTAGATTCTGCGAGTGTATACAATATGAGCAAGCCAGATTTGCTCATGCGGAAGCTAAGGTTTGATCTTGACGAGCCTAGCATGTACAAACATGGTCTCGGAACACGGATCACCGAAAGGTAAAGCATGAGTCATATAGTAGATATGATGAACATGTTGATTGTTCGCCATTGAAGCTACATCAATTCTCGTGATGATCGGTTTTGATGTGGTGGATTTGGTTCGTGTGATCACTAAAACAATGTGAGGGATATTGTTTTGAGTGGGAGTTCACCTAGATTAATTTAACTATTAATTAGAACTCAAATTGTCATAAACTTAGTCTAAACTATTGCAAATATGTTTAGATCAATGGTGGCCCCTACCATCAATTTTAATGCGTTCCCAGAGAAAGAAAAGTTGAAAAACAATGGAAGCAACTTTGCGGATTGGTTCCACAATTTGAGGATTGTCCTCAATGCTGGTAATTTGACCTATGTGCTGGATGCACCGCTGGGTGACCCACCTACAGCTGATGCTACCGATGAAGTAAAGAATGTTTTCCTCGCTCGGAAGAATCAGTACTCCACAATCCAGTGTGCTATCTTGTATGGTTTGGAATCGGAGCTTCGGAAAAGGTTTGAGAACCATGACCCACATGATATTGTCCGTGAACTCAAAATGATATTTGAGGCTCACGCGGCAGTTGAGAGTTATGAGGCTTCTGAGAAGTTCTTTAACTGCAAGATGGAAGAGGGCAGCTCCGTCAGTGAGCACGTGCTTAAGATGTCTGGGCACGCAAGCAAGCTTCAAATCTTGGGTATAGTGATTCCTAATGCTTTGGGGATTCACCGTGTCCTCCAATCACTACCACCAAGTTACAAAAACTTTGTGATGAACTACAATATGCAAAACATGGACAAGTCATTGCCCGAACTCTTCTCCATGTTAAAGTCTGTGGAAGTGGAGATGAAGAAAGAGCACCAAGTGTTGTTGGTCAATAAGACCACCAAATTCAGGAAGCAAGGCCAGTCTAAGAAAAAGGGAAACTTCAAGAAGGGCGGTAAGAAAGTTACCGTGCCGGCGAAGAAGACCAAGGCTGGGCCTAAGGCTGATACTGAGTGCTTTTACTACAAGGGAGAAGGTCACTGGAAGCGGAATTGCCCTAAGTACTTGGCGGATTTGAAGAACGGCAACATCAAGAAGAAAGGTATATCCGATATACATGTTATTGATGTGTATCTCACTAGTACTCGTAGTAGTGCCTGGGTATTTGATACTGGTTCAGTTGCTCACATTTGTAACTCGAAATAGGTGCTGCAGAATAGACGGAAACTAGCGAAGAACAAGGTGACGATGCGTGTTGGAAATGGATCAAAGGTTGATGTGATCGCGGTCGGCACGCTACCTCTTCATCTACCATCGAGATTAGTTTTATACTTAAATAATTGTTATTTGGTGCCTGCGTTGAGCATGAACATTATATCCAGATCATGTTTATTGCGAGACGGTTACTTGTTTAAGTCCGAGAATAATGGTTTTTCGATTTATATGAGTAATATGTTTTATGCACATGCACCTTTGATAGATGGTCTATTTTTATTGAATCTCGATTGTAGAAATACACACATTAATAACATTGAAGCTAAACGTTTGAAATTGAGCGATAACTCGACCTATATATGGCACTGTCGTCTTGGTCATATTGGAGTGAAGCATATGAAGAAACTCCATTCCAATGGACTTCTTGAATCACTTGATTTCGAATCACTTGAAAGATGCGAAGCATGTCTGATGGGTAAAATGACTAAGACTCCATTTTCTGGTATGATGGAGCGAGCTACAGACTTATTGGAAATCATACATACCGATGTGTGTGGCCCAATGAGTGTAGCATCGCGCGGTGGTTATCGTTATGTTCTTACCTTCACAGATGATTTGAGTAGATATGGGTATATCTATTTCATGAAACATAAGTCCGAGACTTTCGAGAAGTTTAAGGAATTTCAAAGTGAGGTAGAGAATCAACATAACAAGAATATTAAATTTCTATGATCTGATCATGGAGGTGAATATCTAAGTTACGAGTTTGGTGAGCATTTGAAGAAATGCGGAATACTTTCACAATTGACACCACCAGGAACACCACAACGTAATGGTGTGTCTGAACGTCGTAATCGAACTCTCTTAGATATGGTTCGTTCTATGATGTCACAGATTTACCGCTATGGTTTTGGGGTTATGCATTAGAAACATCCGCGTTCACTTTAAATAGGGCACCATCTAAATCCGTTGAAACAACACCGTATGAATTATGGTTTGGGAAGAAACCTAAATTGTCGTTCCTTAAAGTTTGGGGTTGCGAAGCTTATGTTAAGAATTTACAGCCCGACAAGCTTGAACCCAAAGCGGAAAAATGCGTCTTCATAGGATACCCGAAGGAAACTATTGGGTATACCTTCTATCATAGATCCGAGGGCAAAATATTTGTTGCCAAGAATGGATCCTTTCTAGAGAAGGAGTTTGTCTCGAAAGAAGTGACTGGAAGGAAAGTAGAACTCGACGAGGTTGTTGAACCTTCTCTCGAACTTGCGAGTAGCATAGTACCGGAAGTAGTTCCTGTGGCGCCTACACCAATAAGAGAGGAAGCTAATGAGGTTGAAGTTACTACGGAACCTCGCTGGTCAACAAGAACTCGTACCACTCCTGATTGGTATGATCCCGTTATGAGTGTCATGTTGGTGGACAACACTGATGACCCTACGACATATGAGGACGCGATGATGAGCCCAGATTCCAATAAATGGCAAGAAGCCATGAAATCCGAGATTGAATCCATGTAGGAAAACCAAGTATGGACTTTGGTGGACTTACCGGATGGCCGGAAGGCTGTCGAGAACAAATGGATTTTCAAGAAGAAAACATATGCTGATGGTAATGTTACTGTCTATAAAGCTCGACTTGTCGCAAAAGGTTTTCGACAAATTCAAGGAGTTGACTACGATGAGACTTTCTCACTGGTAGCGAAGCTAAAGTCTGTGAGGATTTTGTTAGCAATCGCTGCATATTACGATTATGAGATATGGCAGATGGATGTCAAAACAGCATTCCTCAATGGAGACATTGATGAAGAGTTGTATATGATGCAACCCAAAGGTTTTGTCGATCCTAAAGATGCTAACAAGGTATGCAAACTTTAACGGTCCATTTATGGATTGAAGCAAGCATCTCGAAGTTGGAATCAACGTTTTGATAAGGTAATCAAAAGCTTTGGTTTTATACAAACTTATGGAGAAGCTTGTATTTACAAGAAAGTGAGTGGGAGCTCTGTAGCATTCTTAATACTATATGTAGATGACATATTGTTGATTGGGAATGATGTAGACCTTCTTAATAGTGTCAAGGATTATTTGAATAATAGTTTTTCAATGAAATATCTTGGCGAAGCAGCTTACATATTAGGCATAAAGATTTATAGAGATAGATCGAGACGCCTAATATCATTGTCACAGAGTACATATTTGGACAAAGTTCTAAAGAAGTTTGGAATGGAAGATAGCAAGAAAGGGTTCTTGCCCATGTTGCCCAATACGACCTTGAGTAAAACTCAAAGTCCTGCAATGGCAGAAGATAGAGAAAGGATGAGTAAGACTCCCTATGCCTCAGCCATAGGATATCTTATGTATGCCATGCTATGTACTAGACCCGACATTGCATATGGTGTTAGTTTGACTAGCAGATATCAAAGTGATCCAGGAGTGGATCATTGGACAGCGGTCAAAAACATCCTTAAAGTACTTGAGAAGAACTAAGGATATGGTTCTTTCTTATGGAGGTGATGAACAACTCATTGTTAATGGTTACACCGATGCTAGTCGGAACACCGATCCGGATGATTCTAAATCTCAATCTGGATACGTATTTACTTTGAATGGTGTAGCAGCTAGCTGGAGGAGTGCAAAGCAAAGCGTTGTGGAGAGATCTTCAACTGAATCGGAATACATAGCTGCTTCAGAGGCTTCACAAGAGGAGATATGGATGAAGGAGTTCATTACAGAGCTAGGTGTGGTTCCAAGTGCGCTAGACCCGATGTCTATCTACTGAGATAACATGGGTGCCATAGCCAATGCGCAAGAACCAAGGTCACACAAAAAGCTGAAGCACGTCAGGCTACGTTTTCACGCTATTAGAGAGCATGTCCAAGATGGTGACATAAAGATTTGCAAAGTACACACATATCTGAATGTGGCGGATCCGTTGACTAAACCTCTTCCGAGGTCAAAACATGACCAGCACCAAACTGCCATGGGTGTTCGGTATATTACCATGTAATCTAGATTATTTGACTCTAGTGCAAGTGGGAGACTGTTGGAGATATGCCCTAGAGGCAATAATAAAAGTGGTTGTTATTATATCTTTGTGTTTATGATAAATGTTTACATTCATGCGATAATAGTATTAGCCGGAAACATTAATACTTGTGTGATTTGTAAACTAAATTAGAGTCCCTGGTAAAGCCTCTTTATAATACTGGCTTGTTGGTTGATAGATGATCGTGGTTTCTCGATCATGAACATTGAGATGTTATTAACAACAAGATCATATCATTAGGATAATGGTATGTTGGACATAGTCCTATAGATAAGCGTAGCATTAAGATCAAGTCATTTCAATAGTTCATTTGCTATAAGCTTTCTGATACATAGTAACCGAATTCCTTCGACCATGAGATCATGCTAATCACCATCACCGAAAGGATGCTTTGATGACATCAAACACCACACCGTAACTGGGTGGATATAAATGTGGCATTGAGTGTTCGGAAAGTATGTGTTGAAGCACATGGATCAAGAGTGGGATTTGTCCATCCATATGACGGATAGATATACTCGAGGCCCTCTCGGTGGAATGTCATCCAATTAGCTTGCAAGCATGTGACTGGCTCACAAGGGATCACATATCACGGGAACGAGAAAAGAGTACTTATCGGTAATGAGGTTGAACTAGGTATGCAGAGATACCGACGATCAAACCTCGGATAAGTAAACTATCGCGAGACAAAGGGAAATTGTTATCGTATGTAAGTGGTTCATTCGATTGCAAAGTAATCGTTGAAATATGTGGGAGCCATATGAATTTCTAGATTCCTCTATTGGTTATTGATCGGAGAAGTGTCTCGGTCATGTCCGCATAATTCACGAACCGTAGGGAGACACACTTAAAGATTCGATGTTGTTTAGTAGATATGGAATGTTAGTAGGGATACCGAATGTTGTTCGGAGTCTCGGATGGGATCCGGGATATCACGAGGAGATCCGGAATGGTCCGGAGGATAAGATTCATATAAGGAAAGTCCGATTCCGGAGTTCGGGAATGATTTCGATGTTTTCATCGGAGAGGTTCTAGAAGGTTCTAGAAGGTTCACCGGATCGGAAGGGGAATGGTCCATGAATGTGTCATGGCTAAGTGGAATGATTGGATCATATCCTAGGTCACTTGGTTTGGGCAGTTGCGAGAGAGAATTAAAGCTCTAAATTGAAAGTCAAAAGGGAGGTTTGAAAAGTCAAACTGGAACAATGGTTTCCTAGTGGAAGAAGGAAAGAGTCCTTCCTTCAATCCAACTTGGGTTTGGGTTTGGGTTTGGATTCAAACCCTCCCCTCCCAAGGCTTCCCCTCTCATAAATAGAGGGGGAGGGCTGCCCCAAACACACACAAGAGCCAGCCACGCCCACCACCTCGCCGCCGCCTTGTCGTCGTCGCCCTAGCCGCCGCCGACACCTCCTTCTCCTCCCGGCCTTCTAAATCCTAGATTGCCAGGAAACCCTAGATCCACCATAACTCGCACGGCCTAGGCGAAGCCCTGCGAGATATTCCCTCTACTTTCGACATCACGCCTTCGTGCTGCCAGAATCGCAAGGGGAGAACTACAACCTCCGCTGCCTGCTGGAACAAGGGAGAGGAAGGTCTTCATCGAAAATCAATGTGTGACCGATCACAGCGCTACGAACGCAGTCTTGGGAAGGATCATCTACGCGATCTTGAGATCAGCAAGTGTACGACTACATCACCCACGAGAATCTGCTCTCGTTAACCGCTTTGGAATCTTCGAGGGTGAGTACTCTAATCGACTCGTTGCTACAATCTAGTAGATAGATCTTGGCTTGTTTGTTTGCATGTGGTAGATTTTTTTTGTTTTCCATGCTACGAACCCCTACAATAACATGAGCATCATATCTTAAAAATGCATTGAATAAAATAGAAATACAAACCCTAAACCCTAGCTTTTCCCTCTCTCTTTGAAAGCAATTCAAAATAGTTTTGAATTTTGAAATGACAAAATGTTTGGATACCAAAAGGACTAATAGGGCCCCTACAATATTTCAATACTTTTACAAAGTCTTGTATTTTTGAAATTATACAAAACAGAAAAGAAATTGAAATACAATTGGAAAAGGGAAAACAAATTTCAGAAAAAGAAAAGGTTTCTATAAAAAACAGAGTCAGAGAGCAAAGCAGGCCGCAACCCACTCTCTCCCGTGCCTATCTGCCTACTAGTGCAGCCGTAGCAGCCCCTTTCCCTTGCTTCGCCGCAGCCCAACGACGACCCAAACTTGGCCCAAGCCAGCCCGTACCCCTTCAGGTTTCTTTTTCCTTTCTTTTGCCTCCAGCCAGAAGGACGGCGAGGAAGAGTAGCTGCGTGTCGATGCCTGCACCGTCCCTGCCTCGCCGTGATGCCCACTGCGAGGAGATGCGTGCTATCGCCCTAGAAGACATCTACAAGACCCCCTCCTGCGCAGAGACGAACCCTATCTTCTCTTCTTCCCCGAATTCCTCTCTCTGGTCGAACCCTAGATGCAGGTGCCGCCGGTGTTCCTCCATCGCTGTGCTCCCCTCGTACATCTGGGACCATTACTGATACTGCCTCGTCTCCCTCTACCTCATCTGTGAAGCACACAAGCCGGGGAAGCTCCTAGACACCCAATCGATATCTCCTTCCTCGACTCTGGCCACCGTCTCCATGTGCCTCCGATGAACCTTCCACGAGCATCAGGGTGAGATTTCCGTGCTACAGAGCCCCTCTTCTACCTTCCTCTCGCTCTGGTTTCTCCCCACCGTGACCGTCTGCAAGCTCCGCCGCTCGCCACCATCGTGTTCACTGTTCCGATGACCACAAGTGGGCGGCGCTGCCACCATTGGGTCCGCCTTGATCTCCTCTTTCCAACTAGCTGTAACATCCCAAAAATCATGATTTCAAAGGTTGCATATCATTCATGCATTCATAATCATTTTAGGATCATCTTCAAATGAGATTTCAAAAACAGAAGCATTTGCTGTCTGTTATTTTATGTAAGCAAGGCAATGGCCTTATTGCTACTCTCTAATTTGAGAATACTTGTTTAACCAGAAAATATTTGAACATAAGTTTGAGTGATGTTTCTAAGGCTTGGTCAAAGTTTCAAAACAAATTATAAATTCAAAACCATTCTCATGTCTTATTAAAATAATAATAAAGGCAAGGTTTATTTTAAATATCAATGGGCCATTGTAAATTTGAGTGAACAACAATACTTTATACACAAATATGTACATGTTTCACTTTACAAAAATCCAGAAAGTGTTTGAATTCAAACTCTTTTAAAATCATTTGAAAAGGATTCCTGGAAAATCAAACAGAAAAAGAAAAAGGGAAAAGAAAAGGAAAAGGGCCGGCGTCACTTATTTGGCCCAGTAACAGATGCAGCCCACCCGGGTTTTTTCCCCTCTCCCTATGTTTCACACCTCGCCCGCGCTCACCCCCTCGCTGACCACTGGGCCCCGTAGCCACGTCATCTCTTCGTCCCCAAATCTCGCCCGTGACCAGCTCCGCCGCGGCCGTTTCTTCCCGATGATCTCGCGCTTGATTACGCGTTATTGCGGGCGTAATTCCTCCTCCTTGCTCGGCTACTTAAACCCCTCCCTACTGCGCTCCTTTCCCCTCACTCACCAAGCACAGAACGCCGCTAGGCTGCCCACAATCGAGCTTGCGCCGCTGCAGTACCGAGCATCTCCGGCGGTGAATTCCGGTGAGCACTCCCCGCCCCTTGCCTCCTAGTATTGCTAGTATGATCACTGCAACCTTGCACATCTTTTAACACCACTGGTGTGTGCTAGGACCACCCAGAACCTTGCCAACGTCGACGACTGCACGTGCCCGAGGAAGCCATCAACTCCGACGAGCTCGCACGGTAAATCCAGCCTTCCCCTCCCTCTCTGGTTCATGCTCACACACTCGTCAGGCTCGTGCGCATCTAAGAGCATCAATATTTTGCCTTAGCATGCACCACAGCTCCACCAACGTCGACGCCCGAGCCCGCCCGTTGTTAGTCGCATCTACGGCGAGCAATCCCCGTCGACCTCGAGCGCCCCTTCGCCAACCAAGCACACTTTGAGCATCAGCAGCGCACGGAGAACTCGGTGAGCTATTCTCCCTCTTCCGTGCTTCTGTATAAATCGACATCGTCCATGTCTGACATGCCGCTACCACCGTCATAGCCGCCCATCTTTGGCCAAACGCCTGTGCGCCGTTAGATCTGGATCCAGCGAGTAGGATAGATTCACTTAAATCAAACTGGTACGCTCATCTGTGCTGCTCGATCCACTTTAAATCCAACGCTCCACAGAGCTCAATCCACGCGAAACAGTATCGGCCAGTTAAGTTAAGACACGTGGCTCAGGATTTGTTTTAAAAACAGAATTGAAACTATTGGATGTTCAAACTTGCAAAATTCATAACTTTTGATCCACACGTCCAAATTTTGCAAATTTTATATCATTGGAATCAGCATAAAGAGTACTTTACAACCATGCACTTTTTTTAATGAATTGTTTCTGTAAACTTAGTTGTTTTTGTAGATACATTTGTAGGCTTATTTGGTGTATAAAAATTAATTGGAAAATGTTTTAAAGGCCAAATAAAGTTTATTTGATGTATAAATGTTTAGTTTATTGACCAGCAATGTTTTAGTTGTCTTGTTTGGTTTATAAAAATCATCACATGGAATTTGCATGCATTCATGTATTTTTGCTTGTTTATTTTGATATGTGAATTTTGTGCTATCATTTTATGTGTAGATTTTGGTGCTAGTGGTGATTGTGACTGTGAGGATTGTTGTTACTTCCCCAACTACCAAGGCAAGTGGTGCTTCATACTTTGTCCCAATATTTTGACTATGCATTAGAAATATTTTGTATAGGGCTTGCATGATAATTTTTGCTAAGTATCTATATGCTATGCTTGGGAAATCCTTGTAGTTGTAGAATTGTTAGAATTTTCACGAAGTTAAGATACTTGATATTGCCATGCTTAGCCTAGCTAGTAGCAACCAAGGGTGGATTACATATACATGCTATGGAAAATATTTCTAAGTCTTTGACTTATGTTTTGCTTAATAAAACAACTAAGTGAATGAAACACCTGGGTGGAATGGTGGATTTGTTTATGTTGAGTGGTTACACAAGGCGCATTTCTATGGTTTACCTTGTGTATCACACTTGTGGAATGCCACCCAGGAACAAAGGGGTTTGAGATGACATATGTTAAGAAGCTTCTAGTGCAGCCACATGGCATTATGGGCTCTGCCTGGATCATATAGGTTGCAATAACTTAGCCATTTGGACAGTTGGTGGTAGTGGGTGATAGGTTGGAACGCGTTCATTTGGTCTAAGGGAAGGCTTATGAAAGGTCCTGTCTTGGTGAAAATCAAGTCTTGTGGGGAAAGTGCACCACCTCTACAGAAGGAAGAAACTAAGTACTTAGCCGTGTCCCCTAAAATGGACAATTTGAGCATCAAGACATGGAAGCTATCAAGAATCTCCTCATCCCAATTTTCTAAGTTAAAACTTGTGGTTGAACAAGGGTGAAGGTTCACCAATTTCTATTGGTGGTTCCTTGGGAGTTTTTGCCAAACAAAAACTTAGTGTTTTCAACTGATAGGTAAAACCTATTTCGAGCAAAGCAAGCCTAAGCTACACTTAGCCAAATTCATGTAGAAGCTAGATAATATTATTCTACTAAGGTATCACTTGCCAATACTATTCCAATGTATTGACCCACTGTGACTATAACTTGTGATGTTGCAGGTTACTCTGATGAGGATTAGGGTTATGAGTCTACACTTAACATGCTTGCATGTAGCACATGAAGATGAAGACTTTATTTATAATTGTTATGATAAACTATTATACTAGCCTATGGCTATGGAGTTGTAAAAGACTATGTTATCTCTGGAATGACGATGTAATAATGACCTTTGTTTCTGTGTACTTCATCTTAAACTGTGGATGCTAGCAATTGATCCAGGGACTAGCATTGCAATCACAGGGACCTTTACCTTTATAAAGGTGGGGTCTTACAGATGGTATCAGAGCACTGTGTTGCCTGTAGGAATGACCCTAGGATTGGATTAGAAACCACTAAGGAAATTTTTTCAACATTTTGAAAGATTTCCACACTTGTCTTTTTCTTCTCGTAAACTTTTCTAATCTTCTTTCTCATCTATATTTGTAGATGAACTCTATCAACGAAGCCATGAGGAAGGGACCATTCATGACCATGACTTTGGAGTGTGAGACTGAATTTCCCAAGGCCCTCAAGAACCTCATGGTTACCATGGGGATACATGGTGCAGCTGTGTACAAAGGTTTCCCTGTGATGGATGAAGGAGAAGAGTACTGGTGGGTGCAACTTCACTTGTACAAAAACAAGGAAGACAACCACAAGGAAGCAGGATTCTGCATGGTCACCAACTCTGAAATGCACACAACATTCTTTGACTCTGCAAGAAATGCAGCTTGGAGTGCCATCAAGGAACTTGGTGATAGACTCAAGTGCAGAATGCTCAACACCCAAAATGACCTTAGAGAAGAAAAGAAGCGTACCCAGGACTTAGAGGCTGATAACCAACGACTAAGAGAAGACATCATAGATTTAGCAATGGAATCATGTGATCAAGATCGACAGATTGCCTCTAGGGATGCCCTGATAGCTAACTTGGCAAGTGAGTGGGGATTGTAATGTAATCCGTTAGTTGGACCACCACACTTATCGTTTTTACTACCAAAAATTTTGTCTAAGTTATGTTGAACCTTTAATGTTTGTAATGGATTTTTGTATGCCATGACTTGTGTGATTGTTGCAAAATATGTTCTTGTGATATTTTGTCTTGTGATTTTTCTCTATTTGATGTTGATTCTAACTTTTCTCTATCTTATATAAATAGATGCCTAATGTTATTATCAACACGGCCAAGGAGTTCAAGGGAACTCGTTTTGGTACTCGTCTCATTGAGCTCACTAGTGTGCTCAACCTTCCACTTCCTAGCATCATGACGCTTCCACTCACCAAGTTTGAGAGGAAGGACCTTTGGGGCTTCAGAGTCACTCAGCCGGGACGCCAGACAGAGCCAACCATGGAGACCATCACTTTCAAGCTGATGCATGACGACAAGGAGAAAGGATTAGATGTAGTCATGCAGGAGTTACTCGGGCGCCTGGTAGGGAGACACTCCACCGAGCTTAGAGGTCTTTACTTTCACCCCTTCGGGAGACGCAACGAGGAGGGTGAGGCCATAGAGTACGAGGATGCTGCTAGAGAGACGATGGAGTCAGTTCATCTGTACCTCCAGGACCTAGAGGGTCTTATTAGACACCTAGATACTGATAGGACCAACGTCATGCTTAGCAATGACGAGCTCCAGGTTCAGCTTTGTGAGAAGGACAAGCTCTTCGTGGAGCAAGACGAGATAGTCAAGGAAATGGAGGCCAAGTTTGGAAGCCAGGACAAGAAATTCAAGAGCCAGGAGAAGAGAGTCCAAGACAGGAACAAGAAGATCCGGGAGATGAAGGAAGAGCTAGAGGCCAAGGACTTCGAGCTTGAGCATCAGCAGGGAGTGATCGAGAGACTTCACTCACAGAAGAGGGCTCTTAGGGCCAAGAGAGAGGCCTTGACTACTAATGTTGAGGAGTACAAGACCGCTATGGATAATGCAGGTCTTACCCTTGTTGATGTGGAGATTGATGCGGAGGAGTAGTGTAGACTACTCGTTTATCTTTCATGTACTGTACTTTGATTATTGAGTCACAATGACCATCCAACATGTGGGTGGCTTGCTATGGTGTGTTTCACATTTCCAAACTTGTTGTTTATGTCGTTCAAACTCTATGTTATTTTGATGCTTGGTTATTGTGATTGTCTATGTGATGTATTGTGCATGTTAAGCATCTATGGATATCTCATTTTTATCCTTATTAAAACCGCAGATGCCTCCTCGACGTGCCAACCCCAACCCAAACAACAACAATGTCACCCCCGAGATGCAGCAGTTGATGGCAGCACATGCACAACTGATGCAGATGATGACCACTTTTATGCAGAACCAGAATCAGAATAACAACAATAACAATAACAACAACAACCAGAATAATCCGCCAGGATTCGACATGCTCACCAGATTCCTAAGACTGAGGCCTGCAAAGTTCTCAGGAACCACTGATCCAATGGTGGCCAATGATTGGTTATGTTCAGTGAACAAGGATATAGTGACTGTCGGCTGCACCGACGAAGAGAAGGTCAGGTTTGCAACACATCTGCTGGAAGGGCCTGCAACAACCTGGTGGGATAACTTTCAGATCACCACTCCCATTGAGTATGTGACATGGGCTATCTTTGAGGATGGATTCCGTACAACTCACATTTCGTCCGGAGTGATGAATTTGAAGAAGAAGTAGTTCCAGAACCTGAAGTAGCGTCACCGCAGTGTGGCTGAATACATTAAGGAGTTCAACAATCTGGCGCGTTATGCACCAGATGAAGTTGATACTGATGCCAAGAGGAAGGAGAAATTCCTCGAAGGACTGAATGATGAACTGAATCTGCAGCTGTCTGTTGCCTATGTCCCAACCTACCAGTCACTTTGTGACAAGGCTACCATCTTGGAGAACAAGATGAAACGGGTTGAGAGCAGGAAGAGAAAACACAGCTTTGATAAGCACAACTTGGGATCGTCTCACAAGCGTTCCCATCATGATGACAGTGGGAGTTCTGGATCCCACAAACATGGAAAGTACAACAACCACCACATCCACAACCGCCATCATGACAACAAACATCACCATAGTCATGATAATGACAAGTACAAGAACCACAAGAGTGGACACAAGAGTCACCACAGTGGAGGTGGAAGTGGAAATGGAAGTGGTAGTCAGCCTGCAAAGAGAGATATCAGTCAGGTTGAGTGTTTCAAGTGTAAGAAGATGGGGCACTATGCAAATGAGTGCCTAGAGAAGAAGGTTGAAGGAACCACCAAGCCCAACCCTTTCCAGAAGGGACAAGTGAACCACATCAATGTGGAAGAGATATATGAGGAACCTGATGTTGTGGCTAGTAAGTTCAAACTCAATTCTGTTCCAGCACTTGTTCTTTTTGATACTGATGCATCACATTCATTCATATCAAGAGCATTTTTCGATAGAAATGAACTTCCAGTTGAAACTATTGGTGTCCTATAAAAGTAAGTTCTCCTGGTGGAGAAATGATAGTGAACTCAGGATGTCATGACCTAGTCATAGAATTTGGGAAGTATAAGTTTCCCGTTAATTTGATAATCCTAAATTCCCAAGGATTGGATGTCATTTTGGGAATGGACTGGATGACTAAGTACAAGGGAGTAAGCTAAATTCTCTTAAGGGGGTTAGCATAGACAGTGTGCCAATTGTGAGAGAATATCCAGATGTGTTTCCGGAGGAATTGCCGGGAATGCCACCAGATAGAGATGTGGAGTTTCTGATTGACTTGCTACCCGGATCAGGACCAATAGCAAAGAGACCTTACAAGATGTCGGTTTATGAGTTCAAGGAACTCAAGAAACAACTTGGAGAATAGTTACAGAAAGGATTTATTCAACCAAGTTCTTCATCTTGGGGAGCACCGGTCTTGTTTGTTGAAAAGAAAGATAGAAGTCAAAGGTTATGCATAGATTATTGTTCACTCAATGAGGTGACTATCAAGAACAAATATCCTTTGCCCAGAATCAATGACTTGTTTTATCAATTAGAAGGAGCCTGTGTGTTCTCAAAGATTGATCTCCGATCAGACTATTTTCAACTTAAGATAAGGGAACAAGACATACCTAAGACTGCTTTCACCACTAGGTATGGATTGTCTGAGTACACAGTGATGCCATTTGGTTTGACCAATTGTTGGGGATATGCTATATGGGTATCCTCATAGCATGTCTCTTATCCGACTAACCCGGGTGGCCCATCGTCGGTAGCATGGCCTATGGCCTGCTGGGCGGCCCAGTTAGGTGGATCCAGAAGGGAGGCCCATGCCGGATAAAGGAAGGCTACAGTGGAGTCATCAGCGTACCCGGAGCCTTGGAGTGCAAGATACACAAGACTAGTAATAGACGGTGTAGAACTTTGTAACCTGTCCGGCTAGGACTTTTCCCTGTAACCCTAGGACCTGGCGACTATATAAGTCGGGCCTATGGGAGCCTTTAGGGCACGATAACTTAGACTTTCTAGTCACCTCGCACAGCGAACCTAATCTCTGTAAGTCGGCGTATTGCCATTATAGTGATTTATAGCAGGAGTAGGATTCCGCCGTCGTTGTGGGATCTGAACCTAGGTAAGCTGTGTTACCTCGTACCCGTCAACCGTCCTCCTTACCCCACACCTCTAAACACGCACTGTGAGGACCCCTCCATGGCGTACTCGTCGGCAATACCACGACAGTTGGCGCCCACCATGGGGCGAGAGGTGCTTCAGGCTCTTCAGCGGGCGAGGACCAAGATCTTCGCGGGAATCGGTGAAACCGTAGCCATCGGTCGTGTTCTCTTCTCCGGCAACATTCCGATCGTCCCCCCCGACGAGTTCTGGATCCCGGCGAAGACGAACCCTACGCGGTGCTCGATCGTTCCTATCAGAGACATCCACCTCTTCATCGGCGAAACCGACTCGGGCACTAGTTCCCTGGGAGTCAGAGGAGCATCAAGACCCGCACAGACCGCCTACGTGCAGGATACGCTCGCGGAAGGATCGATGTCGGATCTCTCTTCGGAGTTTGCCGGCAAGGATTGGAAAGCATCAAGACCCGCACGGACCGCCTACGAGCAGGATACGCTCGCGGAAGGATCGATGTCGGATCTCTCTTCGGAGTTTGCCGGCAAAGATCGGAAAGCATCAAGACCCGCATGGACTGCCTACGGGCAGGATACGTTCACGGAAGGATCGATGTCGGATCTCTCCTCGGAGTTTGCCGACAAAGATCGGAAAAATTCAAGACCCACCCAAACCGCCCCTGTGCAGGATATAAAGGTGGAAGATCACTACAAATCCGCCGGCTTTGTCCGTGCGTCTGGACAGCAGAGATCCAAGTTCGTCGGCATGGTTACCATCTTCGATCTGGCACGCTGCGTTCAGAGAGAAGGCGAAAACCCCCGCGATTACCTGGCCAGGTGGCTCCGTATACGAGCCGATCTGGCCCACTACCCCAATGACGATGCCATCTATCACTTTATGGAAGGACTGGAGCATGGCACGCTTCTCCGACACTCTCTAAGACGGCAACAGGCGTCAGGATGCCTTACCTTCGAAGGCATGGTGAACACCGTCAACAACTATGCGGAGCCTGAAGCGGCAGCTCAGACAGCGCTTGCGCCCATTGACGGAGCACTTCCGATTCAGCCACCACCACCGCCTCCGGCTGCCATCGTCGCAGCAGCGCCACCACCTCCAGTCATCATCGAGGTGTAAGGTTCCCAACCTTTAATAAGGTAGAGATCCCTGTGTTTACAATGCTAGTCCCTGGATCAATAGCTAGCATCCACAGTTAAGATGTAATATCAAGAAACAAAGGTCATAATACAACTTTATAACCAGGAATAAAATAATTTATTGCATCTTACATAGCTCATTTGGCTATTACATTACATTGCAGCAGAATATCTAATAAGCATGGAGTCCTTCATCTTCAAAGTGCCACAGGCAGACATGTTGGTTGTAGACTTGTAATCCTAATCATCTCATCTTACTAATATCAAACAAACCTGCAACATAACAAGTTACAGCCACAAGGGTCAATACATTTGAATTGTATTGGAAAGTGATACTATGGTAGTATAGTGGAGTCTATCATCTATATGCATTTGGCTAAGTAGAGTTGAGGCTTGCATTGCTCAAAATAGATTTTCCTTAACATTTGAAAACACTAAGTTTTTGTTTGACAAAATCTTTCCCAAGGTATCTCCCAATAGAAATTGGTGATCCTTTAACCCTTGTTCACCAACAAGTTTTTAACTTAGAAATTGGGATGAGGAGATTCTTGATAGCTTCCATGTCTTGATGCTCAAATTGTCCTTTACCAGGGACATGGCTAAGTACTTAGATTTTTCACTCTGCAGAGGTTGTGCACTTTCCCCACAAGACTTGGTTTCCCAAGACAAGATCTTTCAGAGGCCTTCCCTTAGACCAGAATGGACGCGTTCCCAACCTATCAAACCCCTACCACCAACTGTCCATTTGGCTAAGTTATTGCAACCTATGTGATCCAGGCAGAGCCCATAATGCCAAGTGGCTGCACTTGAAGCTTCTCAACATTTGACATCTCAAATCTCTTTGTTCCTGGGTGGCCATCCACAAGTGAGATACACAAGGTAAACCATAGAAATGGGCCTTGTGAACCACTCAACACAAACCATTCCTTCCATTCCACCCAGGTGATTCATTCACTTAGTTGTTTTATTAACAAAACACAAGTCCTTGACTTAGAAATATTTCATAGTGTGAATATAATTCCACCCTTGTTTCCTATTAGCTAAGCTAAGCATGATAGTAGTAGGAATCTTAACTTAGGAAATTTCTACTAAGGTTTCATCTACTAGGATTTCCCATAGCATGGTTTATACTTAGCAAAAATTCCATGCAAGTCCTACTTAGAAATATCACTAATGCATAGTGAAAATAATGGGACAAAGTATGAAGCATCACTTGCCTTTTTGGTAGAGAGTATAAGTTCAATCCTTGATCTTTGCAATGTTCACTCACTTCAAATCACTACAATTCAATCAAGCAAACAATATTTCAATCTACCATTCAAGCAATTCATCACATAAAGCAATAGAAACAAAACAATGCATGCAAGCATGCCAAGGATTGTATTATTTGATAAAGTGGTTTCTAATGGTTCATAAACATTTGAAAACACCTAATGGTCATTTTATAAAGTGGCAAAATCATTTGCAAAAGGTTTTGCTTCTTAAACCATTTTTAAACCAAGTCATTATTTTATGTGGTTGAAAATGTCTTTAACAAAGCAATGATTTTATATGGTTCACAAAATATGTTTTCAAAACATAAAACTTGGTGTTTAGGGACAGAGAGTTTAAAACCAAAACATTTCTCAAAGGTTTCTTCCAAAACCATTTTTAATAATTTAACCACATTTCTATTTGACTAGAAATGGATTAAATCCAAGATTCATTCTTTTGTTTCACCAAATACATTTTTCAAACCACCAATTGATTTCTAGGGTCATTAGGTTCAAAACAAACCATTTGCCAAAGATTTTATCCCCAAAATTATTTTAGAACAATTTTTATATCCTAAACAAGCATACACGAGTTTATGCAAAAACAAACAATTTAACAGAAGCTTTTTACTAAACAAATGGCATGGTTGGCTAGGGCTTGTTTTTCTGAATCCATTGATATAAAGTTTGCACAATTTGGCCGTGTGGATCTAAAGTTATGGATTTTACAAAATTGAACATCAATTAGATCAATTCTGTTTTAAATCAAACCAGCAGAGACACGTGGCGCGTTTCTATTTGTCGGTACCGTTTCGCTCGGATCGATCTCTCTGGATCGTTGGATCTAAGTGAGATCGTGCGGCGCAGAGTCACACGATACCCTTTCGGGTTAGTTCTTTCCTAGCCACTAGATCTAAATCGGATGGCGATCAGCACGCTTGCCAAAGATCGGCGGTGCTGGCGGCGGCGGGTGGCGGCGGAGCGACTGGCGGTGGCGTTGCGGTGATTCTAGGAAGCAAAGGAAGAAGGGAAACAGTTCACCTTGTTCGTGTGGTCGAGGTGATGCTCAACGCGTGGTCGGCTTGGCAAGGGGCGCTCAGGGACGGCGGCAATTCCTCGCCGGAGTTTGCAACAGCGTCTGGCGGCTCTGGTTGACGACGGGGCGACGCTGCAGTTCACCCCAAGGCAAAACAAAGGCACAGTAAGATGCGGGTGACCATGGGGTTCATGTGAGCATGATCGAGAGGTGCTGGGGCGGACGGAGTTTACCAGGGGAGTTCGCTTGAGATGATGAGATGGCGGCGCCGCTGTCGTGGTGTCGTGTTTGTCGATGTTACGCGGCCATGCAAGCAGCTAAGGATGCAGAAACATGCGCCAGGGCCTGGGGAGTATGTGAGTGTGGTCGAGGGGGCGAGGGGCGACGTGGGGCTGCCGGAATCATCGTCGGAGCGTCATTAGACAGAGGACGGTGTAGAGAAGAATTGGGCGGCCTGGGGCGTGCTAGGGTGAGGCGACAGAGGGGAAAGGAAGAGGAAACGCAGGCGGTTAAGAGGGCATCGTCAGGGGAAGGATTCATTGCGCCAGTAATGCGAATTAAGCCGGGTGTTAATCGCCTGCAATGGCCGGCGAGGTGAGGGGCGTAGTCCGCGGGTGGGGAAGAAGGTGACGTGGGCGTGGGGTCGTGGCGTCAGTGAGTGAGAGAGAGGGGAGGTGGGGGTCCATCTGTCAGTGCCTTTGCGGGTGAGTTTCTGAGTGTGAAGCGTTTTTCTGCGGGTGAGAGAGGGAATGGCTGTTGGGCCTTGTTGGGCTGGCCGGCTGGGCTGAGTCCTTTAACACTTTTTTTTATTCTGTTTGCTTTTCTATTTCCTTCTCTTTAATTCTATTTTGATTTTGTTTGGCCAATTCAAACATTCATTTGAATTCAAAACCTTGCCAAAATTTGTGAGGATTCAAATATTGATTAATAAAACATTCTGATATCATTTTTTTGAATAAAAACTTATTCATTTTGGGGTCTTTTTAATTTAATAAAAGGGCCCTAGTTTTAAATCAAATAAGTTTTAATAATATTTTCAAACACCAATTCAAAATAAACCACCACCAAATTTTGTAAAGTTTTTAGTTCTGTTTAATAACACAAAACAAAGTCCAAGACAAAATAATTTTTATCCTTTTTAGGATCTATTAATAATTAAATAAATAGACCCTAGTCTTTATTTTCAAAATAGGGTTTAATTTATTTTAAAACTCTATTTGAAATATAAACCAAACCAAAACCTTTTCAGTAGGTTTTATTTGCAAAACAAAAACCTTTGGAAAACTTATTTAAAACAAAATAATAAGTTTTATTGTTTATTTAAAAAGGAAAAGTCTTTACTTTAATAAAATTGGATATTTAAATCCTTATTATTTTATTTAAATAAACCTTTACTCTTTTTATCAAAACACAATATTTTATTTTAAAAGCTTGGCCAAGATTAATTTGGCTCTTTTAAAATATAATCTTTATTTATAAATCTATCTTTGCTTTTGAAAACCAAATCTTTTTATTTAAAAGATCCAAGATAGTAATTCCAATTATAAAAACTTTCTTTATTAATTGTTTATCTTTTTAAATCTCTTTAGGATTATTTGTTCACCAATTGGTATGGGTTTTTGGTAAGGGCTTTATTAGCTTTGGAAATTCAATTTCCTTATCTTATTAAATTCATAAGATTTTGTCCATAGTTCCAAACTAAGTGAAACCAATTTCTATGGTCTTATAATATTTCTATTTGTCTTTCTTGATCATTTGTGACTGTTTGTTGCCAAGATTTTTATATGGATCAAAATCCATAGGCTTGGAGATAACTTGGAAAATGATTTTCTTCCATTAGGGTTTTAGGATTTGGATTTATTTTCCAAATGTTCAAATTTCCAGATACATTCATTGAGGAATGCATTTCACTTGATTTGGATTTTTGTTGGATTCAAACTTTTGCCAAAGTTTGTTCAAGATGAGATTTTAAGTTTCCTTTTAGAAACAAAAGTTTCTTTTCACCCTGATTTTCAACAAAATTTATTTTGTTTATTTTATTTTTCACATTACAAGATTTGGAAAATCTTGGGATGTGACACGAGGCCGTTGCACCTCCACCGCCCGTCATCGAGGAAGTCCTGGCCACCTCTGAATCTGTCATTGACGCGCTTTATGCTGATTTCCGTGCAGATTCAGAGGAAATAGACTTCAGTCCAAAAGAGCTAGACTCCGCTATGCAGGAGATGGAGGAGGAGTACTCGCGCGACGAACAATCTAATAACACTGTCATGTCCCGAGGGGTGTTCGTCACCATTGGGACAGCGATGGATGAAGACCAGCCCGGACAAGCTCCGCCTACGGTGCTGGATAAGGAGAAGGGACCACTTATTGCTGCCGACGATGCTCGCGCAAAGGTCATGCCTCATCCGCCTAATCCAGTGCAACAGCCACAGGAACTCGGCACTGGTCTGAGCAACAACAACACCGCAAACTTGCCACCTCCAGCATCCACGTCGGCAGCAGCCCACGTTACCCCAGCTGATAGAGTGATGTACGACAATCTCCTCGTTGAGCCACTAACTATTGATCATATCCGGAATGTGACTCAGCTTGACGAGAAGGGCCAGCAACTGCTGGAGGAAGCACAAGCCATCGCGGAGCAAGGCGCTAAACTAGATCGAGATCTGGTCAACGCGCAGAAGTCCATAGAAAAAGCTAGAGCAATGGAGGCCGAGTACAAGACTCGCTACGAAAGCGTATACAGAAAGCTCCGGCTCGCATCATCAACGATCCTAGTGTACGGCGCAACCTAGGATGGGCTCCCTCAAAGCCGGCACAGGCCAATCCATACATTGACAGTGAAGGCAAACCGGTGATGCCCACCCCACTCCTTAACCTCGCCGTCGCCAAGACCCTTCTGGAGCAGGATAGATCGCCTGAGGCAGTAGAACAGGTTTATGACCTAGTGGCCAAGGCGGTAAAGCAACAGGAAAAGGCCACCTCTCAGAGGTTTGAGTTCCACCCAGTCGCCGATCTAGCCAGTACAAACCGCCAAGGGACGGATCTCCTCAGGATGTCGGATCACGGACGGGTTCATCAGAACGAAGACGAAGGGATGCACGCAACAGGAAGGATGCTATTCCCATATCTTCCGACCACGGAGAAAGAGCCCAACCTCGCCGTCCATCGCCACCACTCCGATCCCCCCGACGTCAGGAAGACTACAAGACTCACCATCGCACGGATATGCCTCCACCAAAGCAGTGCGGCATCGTCATCCGCAACAACGCGGCACATACCCGTCATGATGAAGAGAACCACCAAGGACATAAGAGCAGGTCGTACCACGACCCTCCGCGTCCGACAAGCAACCGCGACAGGCGTGGGGCATCGCAGGAGGGTAACAGTAAGAAGGCTAACCCACCGCCACCTCCGCCTCCGTCGCTGCCAAGCAGTCACCATGGCGGAAGAGGCCCGCGTCATTCACGCAGCCCATCCCCTGTTGACAACAAGAAGAAGAACCAGGAGCCATACGATGCACGCTCACGGATCGATAAGATCCACGAGGCCCGGGAAGGACCATACCTGGGACCACGTTGCTTCGGACCTGCAATACGGTCCGCAACTTACCCCAAAGGTTTCCAGATTGACAAGACCATCAAGCCCTATGACGGCACCGCCAAGCCTGCCACATGGTTGCAGGACTACGGCAACGCGGTGGAGATTGCCGGAGGCAACCCCAACGTCGCCGTCAAGTACCTCCCGTTAGTGTTGGCAGGCACGACCCGTCAATGGATCGACGACTTGCCGGAAAGATCTATCTACAACTGGCTGGACATGCAAGAAGCATTCACCAAGAACTTTGAGGGTACATACAAGCGTCCCTGCACGGTGGGCGATCTACAGCGGTGCGTGCAAGAGAAAGACGAGACATCTCGCGCCTACCTCTCCCACTGGCTGGATATGAAAAATTCATGCGCAGGAGTGCACGCCCAGACCGCCATGGCCGCCTTCATCGATGGGTTGGAAAGGGGTACGTTGCTCTAACATAAGCTAAAGCGACTGCAGGACAATCATCAGCTTGACTTGAATCAGATGATTCAGTTAGCTAGTGAGTTCGCAGCTGCCGACGATGATGCTCGTGGCTCTTTGCCGGCAACGGCCGTTCCAACCCAAGCTCGGAGGAACACCAGTACAAAGCGGAAAACCGCTCCAGAAGAAAAGCAATCTACCGACATGGTCGCCATGACTTTTTGCAGGCGAAGGCGGCGCATAACGTGGCGCGGAAAGGGAGCATCCGCGGCGCAGCGAGAAGTGAAACCAACTCGCGCCGCTCCGCTGCTCCCCAAACCTACAAAGAGTACCGCGATATGCCGCGGCCTCGTACACCTCGACGCCAACGGCAAGGCCACCCATACCAATCGACATCGCAAATTCCAACGACCTCAAGGAAGACCCGGAGTCCCGCTATAAGCAAAGTCAAGAATGCATCATGAGGCAAGGGCAAGGGGAAGAAGAAGGAGGAGGAGTCCAAGGATTCAAGTGACATGGACGAGGATGTTGACCCCAAGCACGCCGCCAAGGGCGACGACAAGGGCAAGAACCCCTTCGCAAAGAAGGCCCCAGTCTACCACACTTTCATTGGCACCCCCACCGTCCGACAACAGAAGACCTCTCTAAGGTTCCTGATGGCTACTCTCCCCCCAGTCCCCCAATACCTGCGCTAGTCGGAGGTTCCAATCACTTGGGACAGGACGGACCACCCAGACCTTGTGCTCACGGAGAACCAGTACGCCATCGTCATCAACCCATTGATTGATGCCGCAGAGTTCACCAAGTGCATGGTGGATAGTGGAAGTAGCATCAACATCATGTACCTGGATACACTGCAGAAGATGAACTTGATGGAGGCAAACCTAAGGCGGACCAACATCGTGTTCCATGGCGTAGTTCCTGGTCGGGAGGCTTGGTCCCTTGGGTGCATCACACTTCAGGTATCCTTTGGCGACGTTAATAATTACCGCCAAGAGCGCATGACCTTTGAGGTGGTCCCCTTCAAGAGCGTGTACCACGTCATATTCGGCCGCGACATATTCCACACGTTCATGGCCAAGCCATGCTTCGTCTACAACAAACTCAAGATACCCGGGCCAAACGGTGTCATCACCGTATCCGGAAGCTTTACCAAGGCAAGGGACTGCAAGATCAATGAAGCAGCCGTTGCAGAAGCTGTCCTCTACAATGAAGAATTCAAGGAGATTCAGAGAAAGGTCAATGACTCAGAGATCCCCGCGTCGAAGAAGCAGATCTTCGACTCTGCTCCTGCGTTCAAGGCTGCCATCGAGACCAAGCCGGTAGAACTTGTGGTAGGCGATGCCTCCAAGACCGTCGCCATTGGGACAAACCTGGATCCCAAATAGGAAAGCGCGCTCGTCGAGTTCCTCCGTGAGAATAGGGACATCTTTGCCTGGCAACCTGCCGACATGAAAGGTGTACCTAGGGAACTTGCCGAGCACATCTTAAACATAGATCCAAAATGTAAACCAGTGAAACAACCTCTACGACGCTTCGAAGATGAGAAGAGACGCGCCATTGGCAGAGAGATAGCTAGGTTACTTAAGGCCGGTTTTATCCGAGAAGTCCTTCACACCCGATGGGTGGCCAATCCTGTACTTGTCCCTAAAAAGGGAACTACTGAATTGAGAATGTGCGTTGATTACACCGGCTTGAACAAAGCATGTCCCAAAGATCCGTTTGCTTTGCCTCGCATTAACCAAGTCATTGACTCGACGGCTGGCTTGAAACTTTTGTGTTTTCTCGATGCATACTCAGGATACCACCAGATCAAGATGAGGAAGTCGGACCAATTGGCCACTTCGTTCACTACCCCATACGGCACGTTTTGCTATGTCACAATGCCCTTTGGGCTGAAAAACGCAGGTGCTACCTACCAGCGGACAATGCAACATTGCCTTCACGACCAAATTGGTCGGAACGTTCATGCTTATGTGAACGATATCGCGGTGATGTCTAAAAAATCAAACGACTTAATCTCCGACTTAAAAGAAACCTTTGATAATCTTCGGAAATACAACATGATGCTCAACCCTAAGAAGTGCGTCTTCGGGGTTCCAGCCGGCAAACTGTTAGGCTTTATCATTTCCCAGCGTGGAATCGAGGTCAACCCGGAGAAAATCAAGGCCATCTTAAACATAAATCGTCCGACATGCCTAAAGGACATCCAACGACTAACAGGTTGTGTTGCAGCAGTTAGTCGGTTCGTCAGCCGACTTGGAGAGAAGGCTCTGCCGCTGTACAAGTTACTGAAGAAGGCGGAAAAATTCACATGGACAGACGAGGCAGATGCAGCATTGAAGCAGCTTAAGGAGGTTCTTTCCTCAGCGCCTATCCTTGCAACACCCGAGCCTGGGGATCCCCTGTTAATCTACATGGCGGCAACCAACCGGGTTATCAGCATCACCGTCGTGGTAGAACGGAAGGAACCAGGCTATGAGCACGACGTTCAACGACCAGTTTACTATGTAAGCAAAGTCTTGACGGAGTCCAAGCAGCGTTACCCACACTACAAAAAGATAGCTTATGGGGTATTCCTCGCTTCGCGGAAGCTGAGGCATTACTTTCAGGAGCACCCAATCACAGTAGTGAGCAAGACTCCACTGTCCAACATCATCAACAACAATGACGCTACAGGAAGGGTCGCGAAGTGGGGCATTGAACTTGCCGCCTTCGAGATCACCTACAAGAGACGCGACGCTATCAAGTCACAAGCCTTGGCGGATTTCATTGCAGACTGGACGGAGATGCCAGATGCCACTCCGATGTGAGCCGTAGTATCGGGTGATGCACTTTGATGATCAAAGCTGCTCAACGGGCTGGTGTATTGCCACCAAAGGAGACAAGCTACACTACGTTCTGCAGATCCACTTCGAGGCTCCAAACAACATGGCGGAGTATGAAGCACTCATTCACGGATTACGTGTAGCCAAGGATATTGGCATCAAGTGCATAGTTTGCTGCGGAGATTCCGACTTGGTTGCCCCAGTGGTCGGCACCGGAATGCGCGAACCCTATGATGGCGGCATATCGCGAAAGTGGATGAGATAGCCAAGAGCTTCTTGGCCACAAGTCAAGTATGTGCCTAGGGAGCAAAACGAGGCGGCTGATCTATCGTCTAAACTTGGATCGTGGAGCAAGCAAATTCCGCCAGAGTTTTCCTAGAGCATCTCAAGACACCATATGTAAAGGAGCCGCGTCGACAACCCGGATAGAGCTGACTCTTCGTCAACATGGTGACAAAGATCCTCCGCTTGGACAAAACCGTTCATGGAATATCTCGAACACGGAACTTTGCCCGATGACGAGGTCGAAAGACGGCAAATAGTACGGCGAGCAAAGGGTTATACCATAATCAATGGGCAACTCTATAAAAGGAGCACTACTGGGGTATACCTAAAGTGCGTTTCCCGGCTAGAAGGACTAGAAATCCTACGCCAAATCCATCTCGAGATTGCGGCATCATGCCGCTCTGGATCGTTGGTCGCGAAAAGCCTTCCGCAAGGATTCTCTTGGATGACCCACAAGGCGACGCCGACAAGCTGGTTGAGACATGCACAGATGCCAAGATATGCCCGACAACCACATGTTCTCGCCAAGAATTGCAAAAATACCAATAACTTGGCCGTTTGCGTCTGGGCTAGACATGGTAGGACCGTTACAAACGGCACGCAGTGGATTTACGATCCGCTTGTAGCATGGACAAGTTCACCAAATGGATAGAAGCTAAACCCATTAGAAAGCTTGATGGGGCAATCGCCTCGATTTGTCCGGGATCTAGTGGTGAGGTTTGGTCTCCCACATAGCATCATCACCGACAACGGAAGCAACTTGTCACTCGGAGAAGTGGAGGCCTATTGCTGGGACAAAGACATCCTACTTGACCTTGCATCTGTGGCACACCCACAATCCAATGGTCAAGTTGATCGAGCCAATGGATTAATTCTGCAGGGAATCAAGCCACGTCTTGAGGCACCGCTACATAGAGCAGCTGGAGCCTGGGCAGAAGAATTGCCATATGTGACGTGGAGTTTACGAACTACACCCAACAGATCCACCGGCTACACCCCCTATTTCATGGTATATGGAGCAGAAGCCATCCTACCTTCCGACATCCTCCACGATGCACCAAGAGTTGCCGCCTACGACGAAGATGACGCTGAAGAATCCAGACGCCTAGATGTGGACCTTCTCGAGGAGGAGCGTGTTTTGGCATGCCAAAGATCCGCCATCTACCAGCAGAAGCTACGCAGCTACCATAGTCACCGCGTTCGGCATCGCTCGTTTAAAGAGGGGGATTTGGTGCTCCGACTTAAGCAGAAGAAGTCACACAAATTATCCCCGCCATGGGAAGGACCGTTCATCATAAGCAAGGCACTTCTCAATGGGTCTTACTAACTTGTCGACAACCGTGAGCTCAAGGATAGACCCAACAAGGATCATAAGCGTAAGCGACGTGACCCGGATGATGACTACCCGGAGCTTGATCGCCCATGGAACATAGCACATCTACGTCCTTTCTACACTTAGCATTTTTTATCTAATCGTGTACCTCTTATATGATCAATGAAATAAAGCTCTTTGGTTCACTCATGTTACTGAGTCTTTTACCTCCTTTAGTGTTTATTTTTGGATCATATAAACCTTTATGCACAAGCTTTGCGATTGCACTTGTGAAAATTCCTCCTACGGGCGTTAGCTTAAGTTTTCTGGTCTACACGTTCTTTGTTGTTTTTATGTGGATTCTAGAGTAGTGACTTTCGACACTCATTGTCGGCGATTTTGTGCTTAGGTTATTGACGGTGCCATTGGGCATCATCACCTAAAGCGCATGGTTCCGACAACGAGTCTTCCGACTCACGAAAATTCAAGCATACGAACCAAAGTAATGGATAAGCCAGCACTTCCTTAAAAAATATATACATACTGAAACTTAATTCTTAAGTAGCAGGATACGATAACCATTGTTTTCCGCCTTAAGATTACATCAACAAAGTTTTTTTTCCGCGAACACTCCAGAGGTGAAACAGAAATTACAAAGTGTTTTTCACTCTTTGGGTGCAGGAAACTTGGAGTCCGCATCATCACCAGCCGGAGAATCACCCTCAGCATCGGTGCTATGGTGAGACTCGGGGGATTCCGGGTTGGCGTTGTCGAGAAAGTTCCTGGGCACGAAGACGTCCACATCCACCAACTCGGCAACCCTGGTATCATACCCCGCGAGTGATGACAAGATGGCTTCATGATCGATCTCCTTGCCATCATCATCCACGTCGGGGATACCAGATGTCACCGTGTCGATGTCGGCATCTTCATAGTGTGCCTTCACCATAGACAGTGCCATCCTTGCGCCAGCCCGTGCACATGAAGCTTTCCAGCTTGCAACACGCTCGGGGGCTCGGCGCAGAATCTCCGAGTACTTCACCACGGAGTCCAAGGCCTTGATATAAATCTGGAGGGGCTTGGCGATCTCCTTGGCTTGGGCGATGGCGGTGTTGATGAAGTTGCCGGCAAGAATCATGCATTCCTTGTCCAAAGGAGGCGAGCGGGTTAAGCCCATGGGCGCTGAAAATTCCGACAACGACTGCATGAGTTCAAAAATTCCAAGTATCCATACTACAGAACTACAAGGCAGAGGACACTTACTGAAGATGCTGGCCTTAGCCTGCCAGACGACGTCCGCCAAGGATTCCTTCTCTTGTTGGAGGAGCTTAAACGCCTCGCTATGGCGAAGGTTTTGCTCATCGACAGCTTGCTTCTGATCCTTTAGGATCACAAGCTCCTCCTTCAAGCGATTGATCTCAGCAGAGGCGGAGTCCTGCAAGGCTTTCATGGAATCCTCGTGCATCTTCAGCATTTCTTCCCTCTCCTTCTTAAGGATCTTGTTCTCGCTGTCCAGCTGTTGGATATGCTTGGACTGCTCGACAATATCCTTAGCCTTGGCAACATGTTCTGCAAGTCGGATAAAACAAAGTACACATTGAGTACTCGGAGATTATGGGCACAAAAGTAAGGCGGAAATGCGCAAAAAGAAAATAGACTCTTGTTTTTGATGATCTGTTCCTTCAAGATGGCGGTTTTACCCTTTTCAGCTTCAAGGTCCGCGCGCATCTTCTGGTACTTATCGTTGGCCATGCCCCTCCGAGCATTCTCGTTCTGTGGAAACAAATACAAAGTTGAGTCGTTGTTTAGTCTGCTTGGAGCTTCTAGTCGGAAATTTTCCACCTAGATGCTCGGGGGCTACAGCGAGAGATTTTAACTTAGTAATATGCTTAGCTTTTCTTTAAGCATCTAGTCGGAGCTAATTCAGTTCTCAACTAGAGGCTTGGGGGCTACAGTATAAAGTTTTAACTCGGAAAATGCTTAGCTTTTCTTTAAGTATCTAGTCGGAACTAATTCAGTTACAACTAGAGGCTTGGGGGCTACAACACTTAAATTTATGAACACTATGTATGCTACTCTTAAAGCATCTAGTCGGAATAATTCATTCCATCTAAATGCTTGGGGGCTACAGTGAGAATTCTTTCCAACTTGGTCACTCTTAGAGCATATAGATGCAAAACCAATGGTTTTCCGTCTACATCCTCGGGGGCTACAGTGGGATACTCATATAAAATGCAAAAGGTAAAGTAAAAGTTACAAGTGCGATGATCTTGAGGTTTGTAGCGCTCTCGGCCAACAGCTTGCCAAAGGAAACGCTGTTTCCTTGCAAGATGTCTGCTTGACGGAGTAGCTCCTCAAGACCGCACGTCGGAGATGACGGCACTCCTCCAGGAACCATAGTTGTGCTACCCGGCGTAAGCACCGGGTAAATAATCTTCGGCAACTCGAAGGGTTTCTGGGGAGTAGAGGTGTCGCCTTCGGCAGAGGTACCAGCTCCCATCACCGCCTTGCCGCTACCGACGGCATCCTTAGCCGGAGCTTCAGCCATTTGAAGAGCAGCACTCTCCTGCGTCGCCTGCTCGCCGACGACAGCTAGTTCGGTAGAAGCGCCAGAGTCCACTTCCATGGCGGAAGGGCCTGGTGCCTCCTGGACTGGGGAGCTTGTCGGAGCAGAGGAGGGCTTGACGACAGGAGTGGCAGGGGCGATGGCGGGAGAGGAGTCGCGATTCAGCATATCTTTGATATTTCTAGAAGCCCAAAGAGTTTTGGAGGACTTCTTGAGGCTGGTTGTGGCTTTCTTCCTGAAACGTGCAAAATGCATAAGTACAGGAATAAGACAGATAAATGAGACAATGACGGAGAATAAGAAGCTTACACTAGGGGGGGCTCTTTGGCAAACATCCCGGTGGCTTTCTTCTTTTCCGCCTCCTGGGCGGCTATACTCTTTTTGGAGGCTCCACCCTCCGTCTTCTTATTCTTACCTCCGTCGGCAGCGTCAGAGGTGGAGCTCTTCCGCTTTCGCGCCAACGGGGCATCATCGTCAGACACGACTGTGACTTCCTTCATCTTTGGATCATAGATTTGGGCAGCTAGGTTGCCCTCCTCTAGATCGCTAAGCTGTTAAGTGAAGAAATCACCGTGTTAGACAAGATGACATTGGCAAGACGGAAAAACTGGAGCAATGTCATACACGGAAAATAAATGTCTACCTTTGGGCACTTTCCGTCTACGAACATGTCGTAGGTGAGGGTGAAGCCACACTTCTTATCCTTCACCTTGACGATGTCCTTGAGGCGGAACTTGACGGAGTCGCTCGAGAAGTTGTCCTCGGAGATCCGGTGGGTATCCCTTCGGTCGCCGGTGTACTTGTGCATATACTTCATGCGGTGCTGCAGAGGTTGGATCCGCCTGATGAACCAGCACATGGCTAGGTCCAAGCCGGTCCGACCCGTCTCTACGAACCACTCGATCTGCCTTATTGCGCGAGAAGCGTCGAGGTCGGAGGGAAGGGAGGAATGAGACCGCCATGTGGATACTTCAGCGGCGGCTCCATCCACGAAGTCCGGGTACGTTACTTCTCGGCCGGACAAAGGAATGTCGGGGCCATAGAAGTACGTCCGCTGCCAGTTTTTGCATGACTCGTGGCCGACGATGTCGGGGAACCGCTGGCCAGGACGGATCTTGAAGCTTATGGTGTCGTAGTTTCTAAGATCCTCCCTACTGTGTCCGGCTTCATGCTTGACCATGAAGAAGTATACAAACAAATCTAACCTAGGCCTAATCCCTAGGTAACCCTCACAAAGTGCCGCGAAGTTTCTAAGCACTAAGATACTATTGGGGGAGAGGTTATGGGGTTGGACCTTGAAGTGATTCAAGACGGACAGGAAGAAGTGAGAGATGGGCAGAGAAACGCCGCGTACCAATTGCGCCTTGAGGTACACCTTCTCTCCGGCTTGGGGAGAAGGTCACGCCGGCCGGGCACCGCCCAAAGTAGCCCTCCATCGCGGGGAGGTAACCCTCAGCAATCATCTCTTGGATGTCACGGCCGGTGATGTCCGAGCCACGCCAGTCGCCTTTGTGCGAGTCTGGCTCCTCTTCCAGGGGCTCCAGCACCGCCAGATTATGGTTGCTGCCGGTGGTTTCTATGCGGGGATGACCAGGCCCTCTGGGGGAATGACGACGGAGCTCGCCGGCTTCGCCGCGGCTACGCTCGACGCCGCCATTGACGGGGATGAGCTGCTGCTAGCCATAGAGGAGGAAGAGAACACAACTGGTGCAGAGAGCGAGGCTAGGGTTTCTCGAGGTTTTCGCGGAGAGCTCGAGGAGGCGCGCGGCTAGAGGAAGAAGACGATGACGCGAGAGAATGGGGTGAAAAAGTGGCGAGTGTCCCACGATTACTATTTATCTTACTATGCGTCAAGATTCGTGCAGCTAATCGGACGGTTGCCTGCCAGACGACGCGTATTTGTGAACGCAGCGCGTAATTTCGCCACGTCTCCAACCGCCGCCGCTTAACGGTTCAGACGTCAGCTGGAAAATTGGATATGATTATGTTATCTGCATGTGTGAGTTACGAGGCGTCGTTGACCTACAGCCTATGTCGCCATAACTGAGATGGTAGATGAGCCGTCCCATCGAAGATTCCGGCATGGACGGATTTAATCCGACAACGGGAGCGTACGATGGAAGATTCAGCATTTCTTCGACTTACTGATAGAAGATGGAGAAACCTTTGCAGGGTTCTTTGGGAGGACTACAAGATGTTGCTTGATGATTTGCCGACATCCATCTAGACGGAGCATTCCACATGAAGAGGCAAGACGGCGCAAGATCTTGGAGTTCTCCGGGGGCTACTGTTGGGGATATGCTATATGGGTATCCTCATAGCATGTCTCTTATCCGACTAACCCGGGTGGCCCATAGTCAGTAGCATGGACTATGGCCTGCTGGGCAGCCCAGTTAGGTGGATCCAGAAGGGAGGCCCATGCCGGATAAAGGAAGGCTACGGTGGAGTCACCAGCATACCCGGAGCCTTGGAGTGAAAGATACACAAGACTAGTAATATACGGTGTAGAACTTTGTAACCTGTCCGGCTAGGACTTTTCCCTGTAACCCTAGGACCTGGCGACTATGTAAGTCAGGCCTATGGGAGCCTTTAGGGCACGATAACTTAGACTTTCTAGTCACCTCGCACAGCGAACCTAATCTCTGTAAGTCAGCGTATTGCCATTATAGTGATTTATAGTAGGAGTAGGATTCCGCCGCCGTTGTGGGATCTGAACCTGGGTAAGCTGTGTTACCTCGTACCCGTCAACCGTCCGCCTTACCCCACACCTCTAAACACGCACTGTGAGGACCCCTCCATGGCGTACTCGTCGGCAATACCACGACACCAATGCACCAGCCTACTTCATGAATATGATGAACAAGGTGTTCATAGAGTTTCTTGACAAGTTTGTTGTCGTCTTCATTGATGACATTTTGATCTACTCCAAGAGTAATGAAGATCATGAGGGACATTTGTGTTTGATACTTGAGAAGCTTAGAGAGCATAGACTGTATGCCAAATTAAGCAAGTGTGAATTCTGGCTGAATGAGGTTGGATTTCTTGGACACATTGTGTCAGGAAATGGTGTAGCAGTTGATCCCGCAAAAGTATCAGCTGTAACTGAGTGGGAATCTCCTAAGTTAGTGAAAGAAGTCCATAGTTTCCTTGGCTTGGCAGGATACTATAGAAGGTTTATTGAGAATTTCTCAAAGGTAGCTAAACCAATGACGGAGTTACTCAAGAAACACAAGAAATTTGATTGGACCGAAGGATGTGAACTCAGTTTCCAAGAATTAAAGAAGAGACTAGTGACAGCACCAGTCTTATGTCTGCCAGATTTGGAGAAGGATTTCCAATTGTATTGTGATGCATCTCACCAAGGATTAGGTGCATTTTTGATGCAAGAAGGGAAAGTTGTGGCTTATGCCTCGAGACAACTCAAAACTCATGAAGTGAATTATCCTACTCATGATTTAGAGTTAGCCTCTGTTGTCCATGCACTCAAAACATGGAGACATTATCTTTTGGGAAAGCGATGTGAAGTGTTCACAGATCACAAAAGTTTGAAGTATATCTTCACTCAGAAAGAAATCAACATGAGACAAAGAAGATGGCTAGAACTCATCAAGGACTACGACTTGAGTTTGCAATACCATCCCGGTAAAGCAAATGTTGTAGCGGATGCATTAAGCTGTAAGGTTTATGTGAATGGCCTTACTAAGGGAGAGTTGCCAGATGATCTGTTTGCCCAATTCAAAGATCTCAGATTGGAGATTGTGCCTGAAGGACATCTCATGACATTGGATGTTCAGCCCACCTTGTTGGACAAGATCAAGGAAGCCCAAAAGACGGACAAGGAAATTGAAGATATTAAGGAAAAGATTGGCAAGGGAAAAGCCAAAGGATTCCATGAAGACGAATAGGGTACTTTATGGTATGGAAAACGTATCTGCATTCCGCAAGATCCAGAGCTTCGGAAACTGATTTTACAAGAAGCACACAACTCACCATATTCCATTCATCCGGGTAACACCAAAATGTACATGGATGGGAAGGAAAGATTTTGGTGGAATAATCTCAAGAAGGACATCGCTGAACATATTGCTTTGTGTGATGTATGTAGTAGGGTGAAAGCGGAACATCAGAAACCAGCAGGATTGTTACAACCACTACCTATTCCTGATTGGAAGTGGGATAAGATTGGCATGGATTTCATCACTGGATTGCCAAGGACTAGATCAGGATATGATTCTATTTGGGTAGTAGTGGATCGCCTAACCAAAGTGGCTCATTTCATACCCGTGAAGACAACCTATACAAGTGCTAAGTTGGCCAAGATATATATGAATAGGATTGTGTGTCTGCATGGAGTACCCAAGAGTATTGTGTTTGATAGGGGAACCCAATTCACTTCCCTTTTTTGGAGACAATTACATGAGTCATTGGGAACGAGATTGGAATTCAGTACTTCTTTTCATCCCAGACTGATGGACAGACAGAAAGGACCAACCAGATTTTAGAGGATATGTTGAGGGCATGTGCCCTAGATTATGGAGCTAGTTGGGATGAAAGTCTACCTTATGCAGAATTCTCTTACAACAACAGCTATCAAGCCAGTATTGAGATGGCACCGTTTGAATTTCTCTATGGGAGAAAGTGTACTACACCATTGTTATGGAATGGTGTTGGAGAAAGAAACTTGTTCGGGCCAGAATTAATCAAGGAAGCTAAAGAGAAAGTCAAGTTAGTGAAGGACAGATTGAAGATAGCACAGTCCCGACAAAAGAGCTACGCAGATCCAAAGCGTAGGGAGGTCACCTATGAGGTGGGTGATAGAGCTTATCTTAGAGTATCACCACTTCGTGGAGTGAAGAGATTTGGAGTCAAAGGAAAATTGGCCCCAAGATATGTTGGACCATTCAAGATTCTGAGCCGTAAAGGAGAAGTAGCATATGAGATTGAATTACCTGAATCACTGTCTACCGTTCACAATGTGTTTCATGTGAGTCAGCTAAAGAAATGCCATCCGGAGATGGAAGAGACTTCTTTGAAGGATACTATACCTTTGGAGGAGGTCCAATTGGAAAGTGATCTCACTTATGAGGAAAAACCTATCAAGATACTTGAGACTACTGAAAGAGTTACTAGGACAAAGACTATCAAATTCTGCAAAGTCCAGTGGAACCATCATTCCGAAGAAGAAGCAACATGGGAAAGAGAAGATGATCTTCGGAAAGACCACCCTCACCTATTTGCTAGCCAATCCGAATCTCGAGGTGAGATTCTCCTTAAGGGGCTTAGATTTGTAACATCCCAAAAATCATGATTTCAAAGGTTGCATATCATTCATGCATTCATAATCATTTTAGGATCATTTTCAAACGAGATTTCAAAAACAGAAGCATTTGTTGTCTGTTATTTTATGCAAGCAAGGAAATGGCCTTATTGCTACTATCTAATATGAGAATACTTATTTAACCAGACAAGATTTGAACATAAGTTTGAGTGATGTTTCTAACGCTTGGTCAAAGTTTCAAAACAAATTATGAATTCAAAACCATTCTCATGTCTTATTTAAATAAATAATAAAGGCAAGGTTTATTTTAAATATCAATGGGCCATTGTAAATTTGAGTGAACAACAATACTTTATACACAAATATGTACATGTTTCACTTTACAAAAATCCAGAAAGTGTTTGAATTCAAACTCTTTTAAAATCATTTAAAAAGGATTCCTGGAAAATCAAACAGAAAAAGAAAAAGGGAAAAGAAAAGGAAAAGGGTCGGCGCCACTTATTCGGCCCAGTAACAGATGCAGCCCACCCGGGGTTTTTCCCTCTCCCTCTGTTTCTCACCTCACCCGGGCTCACCCCGTCGCTGACCACTGGGCCCCGCAGCCACGTCATCTCTTCGTCCCCAAATCTCGCCCGCGACCAGCTCCGCCGTGGCCGTTTCTTCCCGACGATCTTGCGCTTGATTACGCGTTATTGCGGGCGTAATTCCTCCTCCTTGCTCGGCTACTTAAACCCTTCCCCACTCCGCTCCTTTCCCCTCACTCACCAACCACAGAACGCCGCTAGGCTGCCCACAATCGAGCTTGCGCCGCCGCAGTACCGAGCATCTCCTGCGGTGAATTCTGGTGAGCACTCCCTGCCCCTTGCCTCCTAGTCTTGCCAGTATGATCACTGCAACCTTGCGCATCTTTTAACACCACTGGTGTGTGCTAGGATCACCTGGAACCTTGCCAATGTCGACGACTGCACGTGCCCGACGAAGCCATCAACTCCGACGAGCTCGCACAGTAAATCCAGCCTTCCCTCCCTCTCTGGTTCATGCTCACACACTCTCCAGGCTCGTGCGCATCTAACAGCATCACTATTTTTCCTTAGCACGCACCGCAGCTCCACCAACATTGACGCCCGAGCCCACCCATCATCAGTAGCATCTACGGCGAGCAATCCCCTTCGACCTCGAGCGCCCCTTCGCCAACCAAGCACACTTTGAGCATCAGCAGCGCACGGCAAACTCGGTGAGCTATTCCTCCCTCTTCCGTGCTTCCTGTATCATCGGCACCATCCACGTCTGAGCGCGCTGCCGCCAGCCACCGTCGCGCGCCGCCCATCTTTGGCCAAACGCCTGTGCGCCGTTAGATCTGGATCCAGCGAGTAGGATAGATTCACTTAAATCGAACCGGTACGCTCATCTGTGCGGCTCGATCCACTTTAAATCCAACGCTCCACAGAGCTAAATCCACGCGAAACGGTATCGGCCAGTTAGGTTAAGAGTACTTTATATCATTGGAATCATCATAAAGAGTACTTTACAACCATGCACTTTGTTTAATGAATTGTTTCTGTAAACTTAGTTGTTTTTGCAGAGACATTTGTAGGCTTATTTTGTGTATAAAATTAATTGGAAAATGTTTTAAAGGCCAAATAAAGTTTATTTGATGTATAAATGTTTAGTTTATTGACCAGTAATGTTTTACTTGTCTTGTTTGGTTTAGAAAAATCATCACATGGCATTTTCATGCATTCATGTATTTTTGCTTGTTTATTTTTATATGTGAATTTTGTGCTATCATTTTATGTGTAGATTTTGGTGCTAGTGGTGATTGTGACTGTGAGGATTGTTGTTACTTCCCCAACTACCAAGGCAAGTGGTGCTTCATACTTTGTCCCAATATTTTGACTATGCATTAGAAATATTTTGTATAGGGCTTGCATGATAATTTTTGCTAAGTATCTATATGCTATGCTTGGGAAATACTAGTAGTTGTAGAATTGTTAGAATTTTCTCTAAGTTAAGATACTTGCTATTGCCATGCTTAGCCTAGCTAGTAGCAACCAAGGGTGGATTACATATACATGCTATGGAAAATATTTCTAAGTCTTTGACTTATGTTTTTCTTAATAAAACAACTAAGTGAATGAAACACCTGGGTGGAATGGTGGATTTGTTTGTGTTGATTGGTTACACAAGGCCCATTTCTATGGTTTACCTTGTGTATCACACTTGTGGAATGCCACCCAGGAACAAAGGGGTTTGAGAGGCCATATGTTCAGAAGCTTCAAGTGCAGCCACATGGCATTATGGGCTCTGCCTGGATCATATAGGTTGCAATAACTTAGCCATTTGGACAGTTGGTGGTAGTGGGTGATAGGTTGGAACGTGTTCATTTGGTCTAAGGGAAGGCTTATGAAAGGCCTTGTCTTGGTGAAAATCAAGTCTTGTCGGGAAAGTGCACCACCTCTGCAGAAGGAAGAAACTAAGTACTTAGCCGTGTCCCCGGAAATGGACAATTTGAGCATCAAGACATGGAAGCTATCAAGAATCTCCTCATCCCAATTTTCTAAGTTAAAACTTGTGATTGAACAAGGGTGAAGGTTCACCAATTTCTATTGGTGGTTCCTTGGGAGTTTTTGCCAAACAAAAACTTAGTGTTTTCAACTGATAGGTAAAACCTATTTCGAGCAAAGCAAGCCTAAGCTACACTTAGCCAAATTATGTAGAAGCTAGATACTATTATTCTACTAAGGTATCACTTGCCAATACTATTCCAATGTATTGACCCACTGTGGCTGTAACTTGTGATGTTGCAGGTTACTCTGATGAGGATTAGGGTTATGAGTCTACACTCAACATGCTTGCCTGTGGCACATGAAGATGAAGACTTTATTTATAATTGTTATGATAAACTCTTGTACTAGCCTATGGATATGGAGTTGTAAAAGACTATGTTATCTCTGGAATGATGATGTAATAATGACCTTTGTTTCTGTGTACTTCATCTTAAACTGTGGATGCTAGCAATTGATCCAGGGACTAGCATTGCAATCACAGGGACTTTTACCTTTATAAAGGTGGGGTCTTACACTAGCCCACCCATAAGCCCGCGCGCGCAGCGAATCCACTGATTCGAGCCCAATCCGAGAGCTTCTTCATTGCTGATGTCATGATGACATCAGCATGACGCAATATTCCTTTTTCTTTTAGTTTATTTGTTTATGAAAATCATTTCTGGAAATATAAATAACCCCTGTGGGCCCAGTCTGTCAGGATTTTATTCTTTTTGGAAATTAATTTCTGAAATGATTAAATATATGACATGTGGGACCAAGTGGATAAATATTTAATATAATCCAAAAATGTTTTATAATTTCCTAAAATGATTTAAAACGGATTTAAATTGGGAAAAATCATATCTAATTATTTATATGTCAGAAAAATACAAATAATATATCAAAATGTTTAGAAAAATGAGAACTATCTATCTAAGCTATAATCATGCATTGTTCAACAAATTTCATAGCAAGTTTAATTAGAATAATATAGTAACCCCTCATAGGCGATTCCGGAGTTTCCCGAGTTAGGGTTTTCACCCCTCGGAACCCCGACTAAATTGTCGAGCATGCCTTAGGGTTACATTTTAGTACAATTTAACTTGTCATATCATCATCCTTGCTTGAGCATTGCATTGATGCCATGTGTTGATTGTTCCCCTCTCTTTCCGGTGTTTGGTTCTTTCTGGTAGAATACGATATCGAGATCGAGATCAAAGACAAAGACCAAGACCATCGAAGATCGATGAACAATACTTGACCAACTGTAATCAAGTCAAGTACAAGGCTTCCGAAGCTCTGCTTATGTGTTTCAACTGGAAAAGGCAATCATAGCCCCACCATGATATAATCCTATGTTTTGAAAGCATTTCAATTTCTGCCCATATTGCATACGATTCTACTATGGTATTTTATCGATAGATAGAGTATCCTATCTGTTGCATTACTCCCTTTGAGATTATATTACTTGATCCTCTGCTCCTAGCATAACTAGGTTCGGCTTGTGTGCACTGCTAGAGCTTATATCTGTGTCCTGCTTAGCCATGCATAGCTGTAAGTGCTGGTTCATCCAGATGATGTATCAGATGCAGAGAATCTAGTATTACAGGAGAACGTGATGAGATGATATCAGAGGTGATATGAGATTAAACATGCTAATGCTTGTATGGGAGGCCACAGTGGGATGTGGTTTTTCTAGTCCCATGCTCGCCACCACTAGGACCTGAGTTCTTGCCTATGGAACCGACATGAGCGTACAGCCACATGGGGCTTGGGAACCCCTCTCCTGATTAAATTACCTAGTAGATTCCACGAGTCACATAGTTTGGGCCTTCCATTTGACATGCATTCTGGATCTTCTCGAAGGCGGTGAAGGAGGTGCATTCATAACAGGTAGGGAAGCGTGGACCGGGTTGCTTGGGGTAGATAACGCCCCTGGTAAACCAACCTCGCCTCACATCTTTAAGTACCGGCTTCACGATTTGACCCTTTACGATGGAACCATCCTTATTGCATGACTCATGGTCTCGGCGAAAGCAAGGTAAAGGTCATGGCCAACCACCCTTTGCCGGCCTTCTAAGGAAGAGGGCTAATAGCTTGGCATTAAGAGTTGGTTGGTACGTGTGGGTAGAGTTGTACACCCCTGTAGGGTAATAATCTTTTCAAAAAGCCGTGTTCACGGTTATGAACGCTTGGTGACCAGATTCTAAGATCATAAGAACTATAACCTAATCATAAAACTTGGCAGATCAACGTGTGCTTAAGGATGCTTCCTCATGGGTACGAGGGGGTGATCCTAGATCAGGTGATGATGATGATTGGTGGATATAAAAAGATGATGATCAATATTTTGGAGACATCGCTCTCTTATCCCCTTTTAAAATACTCTGACTAGACGAGCTTCTCCTTCCTCTTGTTTTATAAACAAAAGTGGCTTTATGCGAAACAACTCCACCAGCCATAAGTCTTGCGGAGTACACCATGTACTCACCCTTGATTTGTTGATACTTTTGGCAGAGTAAGTGTTCCCTGAAGATCAGTTTGGTACTACATCGACACCGACGAGTAGCTTGGGGTTTTCGGCCAGGAGCCTGGAATCTATGGGCTAGGACGTCATCGTTATGCTTCAGGCCTCTTAGGACATTTGTTTGATATTTGTGGTCAGTGACCTCTGCTTGTAATAATTTGGTTCTCTACTCAGTTATGAGCTTGCTATAATAATTTTTGTGTCGTAGGGTCACTGTTGTGTTATGGATTCTTCACTGGATACCCTCGACCTCAAGGTTAAGCTTATGTCAGACGGAGGTCTGGGATTTGTTTAGCCCTGATCCCAAGGGTGTCACATTGTTCCATCTGGGACTTGGACCGTTAGGGAAGTTTACCCAATAAATTGAATTTTAAATATTATTTTATTATCAATTTCAATATTTAATATACAATGCATATTATTAAATTATCTTTGACCCAAAAAGACTTTCAATTCACTCTGAACTCCTTCGGATCCCCCTGGAATGATTCTGGTTATCTCTCAGAACACTTCCGGTATTCTCATATATTTCTTCCTATGATTCCGATAAATCCAAAACGATCTCCGAGCGTCATAAAATCCTTAAGTGTGTTACCCTACGGTTCGGGAACATCGTAGACATGATCGAGACACTTCTTGGATCAACAATCATCAGCGGGACCAGATACCCATAATGAACCCTGTGCATTCCACGATTTCGATGTCGTTTGAACCATAAACATTGAATCTAATTCCCTTTGTTACATCGATACTTGGCTTGTCCGAGATTTTATAATTGGTATCATGATATCTTATTCAATATCGTTACCGACAAGAGTTGTTTGGGCTTGTGATATGTGTGGTCTAGGTAAGTGTGTATGTGATGAACATCCAAAGGCAAGGTGGCACCATGAACCTAGTGCAAAGCCGACGCACTTGATGGAGATCAAGTTGCGATGACCACCACATATCACATAAACTATTTTCATTTGATGTTAATCGTTGTGCATCTCGGTGTGCTAGTATTAGACTTACGATGGTAGCCTAATGAGATGATTCTTCAAACATATATTCCAGTGTTCGTGTTCTCCCATTAGTGTGCACCACGAAGAAAGTCCATCATTATGAAGCAAGACGTGACGGTCGGGTGCTAGACATATCGGTGGGTGCAAGACGTGACGGCCGGGTGCTAGACATATCGGTGTTCACATATGGTGGATGCAAGACATGTATGCACTGCAATACACTATGGTTAAAATTGGCGAGCCTGACATGTACAAATATGATCTCGGAACATAGGTGACCGAAAGGTTAAGCACGAGTCACATAATGATGTGAGCGACATGTTTAGTCCACCCTGGCAGCTGTATCAAAGGCTGTGATGATCGGGGATGATACAGTGTAAAAGTATCGTGTAATCACTAAACGAATATTGAGGGATGTTCATTTAAGAGGGAGTCCTGGTAATTTACTTTAACTAAATAAGAACTCATATTATGAACATAAGATTAATGACTTTGCAAATAACATTATAGATGCCTCTCCCTACCTTCAACCTTGGCCCATTCCTTGAGAATGAAAATCTCAAAATTGACGGGTCAAACTTCACCACCTGGTCCCGCAATTTGTGGATTCTCCTCGTTGCCCAGAAGCTTTCCTACGTACCAGAAGCCGAGCTAGGTGATGCGCCCGATGCCAATGCCTGCCAAGCTGATAAGAACGTCTATAAGACGAAGGCAGATGATAACTCCTGCGTCTAGAATGACATGCTCTATGTCATGGAGGTCGACCTAGAGAAGCTCTTTGAGAACAAGAGTGCTTTTAAGATCACCACTAATCTCCAGGCCAGGTCTGAGAGGTATGAGGTTTCGAACCTCTACTTCTCTGCCAAAATATTTTTGTGATAATGCCTCTCCATTGATTATTATAGAAGATTTCTTTTCTGTTTGGGAGAGTCCTAATATTTTGCAGGATAAGAAAATAAGGATGATGAAGAAGAATAGGTACATGAACATCCATATTGACCTTGTTCTCATGATGAATATCAACACATGCCTAGTGAAATTATTGCTGATAATAGTTTTAAAAACGATGAAGAGTATGTGTTAGACATGATCTATGATGATTCTCCTTTACTCCTTCCTACAAAATAAATTGATAGTGAAGATAGTAATGATTATGGGTTGATATTTACATATCAAATATCCCCCATGCTAAATCGTGCCTATGGCATGGGTGGATAAAAAGGTAATGGTAACTAATGATTATCTATATGACGATGACTCCATACTTGATGAATTTAGTATGCGCATGATTTTTATGGAAATTCATATGATAATTAGGTATAAAATACTTTAGGAACAAATGAATATAATTCTAGTAGTTCTACTATTCCCATTGAACTTGATTCATTATATGACAGTACTCTAGATGATGATTCTATTATGCTTGACGATCCTCCAGGTGAAACAATGGCTACTAGTATATGTGAGGGTACAATTTATAATTATTTATTTTTTTGGTTGTGATGATACTCTCCCTCAAGAAAGTCCTATACTACTCTCTAATTCTCGTAACTACTCCATATATGAGAAATATGCTTTGTGTGAGAAATATATGCATAGTTTGCAATTACCTTATGAAGATCCTTCTTGGAATCATGCGGCTAAGATTGATATTAACTCTTGCAAAGATTTTGAGAGAGGAAGGCATGTTACTGACCATGATAATTTCACTGATCCTATTTAAGTTCAAAATTCCACAAAGTTGCACCAATCTAATATCTATGTTGTCAAATTTGCTTCTATTGAATGCAACTATTATGAAAGAGGAGGCTATGCATGCCATCTTTATGCTCCTCGTAATTATAAGTTGCATTCACCTATTTATAGTATGCATTGTTATAATCTTGTTTGTTGTGGTTCATTCAAATATAAAATGACAATGCATAGGTAGAACGTTATAATCTGCAAATTTCACTTCTGTCAAGTGCCTGAGATTATGTAGGTGTGAAATGAGGTCCCTACAAGGAAATCTTAAGTGCCTCTCTAGTCTGGCAGGACATGAGATTTATGACTGCCCCAACATATCGAGATTACCAGATTTTACATCCTATCTCTAGCATGTATGTGTTTGGCATTGTGACCTTTTGAAGGAGAGCTACCGAGCACCTGACATAGAAACCTAACCAAAGATTGTGCATATATGCAGGAAGGAATTTAGATGAACTATGATTCACATTCGTAGATACAAAGAAAGGGGGATGTAAAAGGTCCCACCAAAGCCTTTGCGAAGATAACCTTTTGCAATATTTATTTCGTTTCTTCGATTTTTCAAATACTTCTTTATTTTGGAATTTCATTCATTCCTAGGACAATGCTTAATGAGTGCATATTTGCATCATGTTTTATATTATTATTTTGCATTGTAGTGGTCGGATCTTGGTATTTTACGGCGTTCGCACACACCTTTTATGTTTATTTTCACCAGGATCAGGACATATGATGGATACAATGGACATAACTCTTGGACCAGCTGTACTGGAGTGAAAAGGAGTAAAAACAACATAAATCGCTTATTTGGGAAATATTAATAACACCAGAAGAAAACCCGAAGCGATTGGAGGATACGGAAGGTTTAACGACCAACTATACGGCGGGAGCAACTTTCCGATCGTATAGTTCCCGTCATATAGTTGGCGCCGGCACCACCTCCTCAAATAGTTTCACCCTGTGCAACTAGATCGGAGAGACGACATACAGAACACGCAGAAATCGCTGAAAACCTCACCTCCAGAAGAGATTTGGAGGGGGAACTTGCCCTAGGGATCCATCTTGGCCCTATGCAGATCTAGGAGGCCAAGGCATCGATCTCCATCTTCATCAACCACTGCATCACCATCATCCCCATCCATCCCATCTAGATCTTTTTGTAATTCTATCACTAGTTGTGGATTTATATAAGAACTATTCATCTATAATTGTTTCCATTACCATTGCCATGATGTTGTTTGCCTCCATGTCTGAGTAGATCATTAGTTCTTGGAAAGATGGAGAAACCCTAGTATATGATTGATATGAGATAGAGATTATTATATTATACATCATTATGTTATGTGTTAATTGTCTTCATCTTGATATTAAGAGTTGTGCACCTCTTTAATATTGCCTCTTATGGGGACTTGATGAAGTGGATTACTTGTTGGTAGACGGAGGGATGATATCACTTACTGTGACTATAAATTAGTTGTCATACTTTACGTACTAACTTGGGGAAGCAAGGAGAACTCATTAAGTCATGTCCATGCCGCGGGAGAAATCCCTTAATAGCGGGATAATACGATTGATGTCATTTATCTGTCAGCTATGGTTATGAAGGATGATGATGAGAATATTTGTTATGATAATCTTGATCACTCAGTCTAAATTTCTGGCGGTGTATCCACCACTCCTCGAGAATGCCTTTTTTCCTATTGTAGTTCCAAGCTTTCTTACAAACGTGATTCTTATTTTCTGCATTAAGTTTACTTCACTTTATTTTATTGTTTTTCTTCATCAAAACCCCCAAAAAATTCTACTTTTGTTGCATCTTATAATTATTCTTTAAGTACTTAATTTATTTTTAGTTAAAAGCATTTTTGTCTCGCCTACTGCTCCACGTGGGATCGATATATTTATTTCGAAGCTAGCTATAAACAATCTGTACACTTGCACTCATCAAGCTATTTTCTGGCGCCGTTGCCGGGGAGCTTAGCGCTATAGGTCACTTTACATTTAGTTATTTACTTTCATTGTACTAATTTTTGATCTGAGTTGCAGGACCATAACAATGGACAACACTCAGCATTTAATCCAGCTTGAGGCAGCGAGGAAAATGGGTTTGCCCATGGACAACACTAAGCATCGTGGGATGTTACCGAATCGGACATGGGCTCTGACCCACGATCTCCCTGACCTGCACTATATAAGCGTTTGCGCTAAACCTAATCGGTGATCAATCCACACATGCGCCTCCTACCTCCAGAACCTTGTGCCACCGTCTTCGTCTTCCTCATCCCGGCTTGCGGCATGCATCGCAGATCGGGACAGTAGGCCCCTGGAACCCCGCCTCTCGTGAACCTCTATGGGTGAGGGGCGATCAGGTTTTTGGGGAGCTCTCAAGCGCGACTACTGGCAACCATGACGTCGTCCGGCGACGAGTTCCCGAACGAATACTTCTTCCCGGATGTCAGCGACCTCTTCGGCAATCTCAACATGGGCGACAACTCTGCTGTTGTGGCTACTGCCGCCGCTACACCCTCTGCTGCGGCTTCAGCCGCAACTGCATCGTATGTGACCTCAACCTCTCTCTTTCAGATTATGCTAGAGTTTCTATTTCTAGCATTTGGCGTAGATGTGATAGGTTTATCTTGTATAGATGTAATAGGTTCATCTACTTTGTTCATCTGCATGATTGGTTTTAGTACTGTTTGTATGATCATGTTTTATCAGTTTATTATTCGACTTAAATCATATGGATTATTGCTTATATTTTCAACAGTAACACCTCCAAGAAGGAAGGCGGCGATGACAACGCTGCTGCTCGGACTGGTCATAGGGTTTCCCTCGATACGATCCAGGAGGTGGGGAAGTGGTACTCCTGATGCCCTTTACGATGGCACCCTAGGACATGGGGAGGTGACGATCCAGCAGGCGTCACCGCGTCGGTGTCAATATGACAAGGATTTCTCCTGACCCCTCAAAAAAACCACACTCCCGGACGCTTCGCAATGCTCCACCATGCTTGCCACCCGCCGATGTCTATGCACTTCTATTCTTGTAGATAGTTGTTGTGCCTCCAAGTGTAGAGGTTTGTAGAACAGCAGCAAGTTTCCCTTAAGTGGATCACCCAAGGTTTATCAAACTCAGGGAGGAAGTGGTCAAAGGTATTCCCTCTCAAGCAACCCTACAATCAATATACAATAAGTCTCTTATGTCCCCAACACACCCAATACACTTGTCAGGTGTATAGGTGCACTAGTTCGGCGAAGAGATAGTGAAATACAAGTGGTAACGGTGCCCGAAAATAGCTTGATGGTGAAGTAAAGACTAAAGACAACAAGAAGGAAACAAGCAAACATGCAACAGATCTAGTAGCAAATGGTATTTCAATGTTTAGAAACAAGGCCTAGGGATCATACTTTCACTAGTGAACACTCTCTCATATAAATATCCTCTCTTCATGATACTACTCTTAACTACTCTCCGGTTGGACACTCTAATCCACGGTAGGGCCTTCCCCAATCTAGATAACCCCACACTGTCACCTTGAGCGCTAGATGGTTCCAACAAACACCACAATTTCATAGATACATCCAACTCCAAATATAACTCATAACAAATATTCAATCTAGCCAAAGTGCCATACACGGTATGCACGCTGTCACTTTCACACATGTGGGGAAAAGCATAGATCTATTAAAGCACCAAGAGTATTTATGTAGACTCAAACCTAAGTGCCACCATGGCGTGCACGCTGTCACTTTCACACACATGGGGAGAGCAGAGATCTATTGAAGCACTTGAGTAGCAAGGTAGATCTACTTGATTACAAAGCTCATGACCACAACAAGATCATGCATAGAGAGAGAGAGATGAACACATAGCTACCGGTAGAGCCCTTAGCCTCGAAGGAGAACTACTCCCTCCTCATCATGGGAATCAGCAACGGTGATGAAGATGGCGATGGAGATCGATGGAGATGGCTCCGGGGGCACTTCCCTGTCCCAGAAAGGTGCCGGAACAGAGACTTTCTGTCCCCCGAATCTCCCCTTCGGTGGCGGCGGCGCTACGGAGGTTTTCGTGGCTTTCTGATGGTAGCTCTAGGGTTTTTGGGTCGAAGGATTCATATAGGCGCAGGAATCAAGGTCGATGGGGGTCCAGGGGGCCCACACCCCCTCCAGGCTCCCCCAGGGCTTGCCCGCGCCTAGGGGGTTTGGCCACCTGTGGCCCCCCTCTGGCTCTGCTTCGTGGTTCCGTGTTCCCCTCGGTGAAAAACTGACTTTGGCTTTTGTCCCGTCCAATTCCGAGAATATTGATTTTCTGCCTTTCTGGAACCAAAAATAGAAGAAAACAGGAAACTGGCACTGTGGCAACTTGTTAATAGGTTAGTTCCAGAAAATATATAAAAACACCTCAAAGTATAGACAAAGCAAAGCAAAGTAGATACAAAACAAGCATGGAGCATCAAAAATTATAGATACGTTTCCGACGTATCAACATCCCCAAGCTTAACTCCTGCTCGTCCTCGAGTAGGTAAGTGATAAAAAGAATAATTTTTGAGGTGACATGCACCATCAAAACAAGATCAAACCATTTGGAAGCATTGAAAGCTGGGATCAAGAACTTTAAACATGTGCATGAAAGATGGAGTTCTAACAATAGGACATAGTAACTATGCATGCAACATGAAAGGCTACAAACAAAGATCATGAATAACATGCATTGAAGAACGTTTGTTTGTTTCACATACAGAAAACATAGCATATTGGCATTAAGCTTGTCCCTCATAGAGTAGCAATATAGATGCATAGGACACATTCAAAGTTCACAAGGGTGACTAGAAACAAATAGCACAAGAACAAGTAATATCACAATATGCATCAATCAATAAGCTTTGGAACAGTGCACACAGAATTACAACTATGCTCTCTTAATGGTGCCTAAAGGTAGAAGGTGGAGACTCAATAGTGGTGGAAGAAAGGCCTTTTTGTAAAGGAAGCAGGGATTACAAGTTTCAAAAAGAGCTTCCAAAAATTATGGTACTAGTTAGCTTTCATCCCTCATTGCCCATATCATAAGCATCTTGAAGTGGTTAGGGTTAAAGTGGAAAAGCTGGAGTATATGCTTGACGAAGTATAAGTTGGAAATCTCATGTCCCTTGAATACGAGGGCCACACCTCATGCTACTCAAATTTAGTCACCTGTAAGTTCTTGTCATTGTAAGTATTTGCATATCATTGAGAACCGCCAATGGGGTACCCCTTGCACATGGTACAGGAGCTTTCCCATAACCAAAATGACAAGGCAAGCAGACAATGATCATCTCAGCAATCTTTTTATTTACCATATGCATAGCTTTTTATTGAGGATGCTTCATAGATAGCTCATTATCATGATGCTGCAAGTTTCCACCATGATTAGGCATGGCTTAGGCTAGTGGCCCAGGCGTTTCTCTAACACAAAATACATACTCCATGGACTTACAAGTTCCCTCTTTATTTCACACCGGTGACATCCATAGACAAAAGAACATGATATCAACTGAGTACAAAGTACAAGTGCAATGTTGAAAACGTTCCCCGTGACAGCACGGTTCTGCTAATTCCAACTTATAAGTGCAAGCATATACAACAAAGTTGTCACAATGGTTCAAGTTTATTAGGGGTAAAGAATAAAGTGTGTCTTCAAGTTCATGAGGGCTTTAATCACTAAGTTTTCACATAACAAAATATTTTTTAATTGGAAGATAGCTGAAAACAATAATATACTTGGAATGGTGTAACACACCATGCATAGGAGTTTATAGTGGACACTTTGGAATAACTTGGTTTCTTGGGAGTTGGAGGCGTGAGTAGAACTTACTCATACAAGTGGAGGCTAGCAAAAGACTGGGAGCAACCAACTAAGAGAGCATAATGGCCATAATCATGCAGTGCAACAAAGAATACTAATCAAAGCAAAGAGTGGTACTACAAGTCAAGGACTAAATGATCATAGAGGCTATGGTGACTTGTCATAGTCATAACATGGTGTGAGCATGTGCCAAGTCAACCGAAGCAACGCATCAAAGGAGAATACCACAATACTATGCTTTTGTATGCTAAAACAACGCATAATTTCTTCAAGGCACGCTAAGCAATCCTAATTGTTTGGAACAAGTCATGCTACAGCAATAATCACTAAGCATAAGGTCAAAACAACACCTAGCATGTCATGCTAAAGTCTAAGTCACAGTCAAAACAAGCTCCCTTTTGTACCACTTAAGCATGAAGCTTTCTACTCTTTCCAACACCAAACAACTTATTTGAAACAACTCACAAAGATAATAATAAACAAAGACTAGTGATCTTGTCACACAAATCCACAAATAAGAACTAAAAAGTTCTAAGCTGAAAGCACAAGAAAACTAAGGCTAAACACAATGCTAGCAAAAGAGAACACACACAAAACAATAAGAGTGAAAACTAGAGTGTTCTAGGCAATGAAAACAGAGTGTGTCTCTTTCCAAAAGAAGTGTGGTGTAACCAACCAACTTACTTAAGCAAACTAAGCAAACGAAAATCAAAAACGAAAACTAAGACGCTCCAAGAACAACACAACTATGCATGAAACAATAAAAACGAAGTGTCTAGACAGACCTGAGCTTTTTATTGATGAAGAAGGGGATGCCTTGGGCATCCCCAAGCTTTTACGCTTGTACCTCTTGGATATTTCTTGGGGTGACACGGGGTGGCATCTCCAAGCTTGAGATTTTGTCCATTCTTCATCTCATTATATCATTCTTTCTCTACACCTGAAATTTTTCCTTCATACAAAACTTCACACAATCTTCATTAGCAACATTAGTGTATTCAAAAGATATTAGACCCCTGGAAAAACTTTGGAACAGCAAGGATTTTCACTAAAAACACAAGCTACTGTAGCAACTCCTTCAAAAATCTCAATTCCCCAAAAGAGAACTCAAAAAGTAATCAATAAGAAGCAAATGCAAATAATGGCAGAAATCTGTCAAAACAGACCAGCAGGTAGAAACCGATTTTTTCGAAGACCTTCTGTTGCTCAAATCAAAAAGTGTTGAACTAACAAAAGGTATCTAACATACTAGGGATTTATTCGTAAATTTTCAGCTCAATCCGAGTTGCATAGACTCCTCACGAATATTTTTGGTGGAGGACAAAAATCTGTTTCGGGACAGCAACTCCCCAAATCTTACTTCCCTCTCATTAGAGGTCATTCTTGGCACAAAAAGCAAATAAAAAGGATAAGGAGAGGTCATTACTTAAGTAATAACTTCCAAGACTCAAGAAAACTCTTGGGTTATCTCCCAACAAGTACTTTTCTTTAATGCCTTTAAGTTAGGCTTGATAGTTTGAGAAGATGCTCACATAGGAAATATGAATTGATTTAACAGAGAGCATCAAGAAGAAAATTCAAAGAACATTTAAGTCTAACCCACTTCCTATGCATAGGAATCTTCTAAAGAAACAAGTCATGAAAGCACAAATCAACAAGCATAGGAAAGCAAAAAAAGTGCAACTTCAAAACTTTTAGCACATAGAGGTGAAACTTAATATTTTTTTAGATGCATAAAACCTTGTTTCCCTCTCTCATAATAAATTTAAGTAACAACATGAACAAACTTAACAATATAACTATCATATAAAACATTTTTATCATGAGCCACATGCATAAAATTATTATTACTCTCCACATAAGAATAGTCATTCTTATTAATTGTAGTGGGAGAAAATTGAACAAAATAGCTATCATTATTATTCTCATCACCATAATCATCAAATATAGGAGGCATATTGTAATCACAATAAATTTTCTCCTCAATAGTAGGTGGACTGAAAATATCACATTCATCATTGTAATCATCATATATTGGAGGTATAGTATCATCATAAGCAATAGAATAGCTATCTTCCCAAGTGTGTTCATTTGTAAACATATCATCATTGGAAGGAACATGGATAGCACTAATAGCACAACAACTATTAATATCATCATTTTCAAAACTAGTACCAAAGAGATTTTCAATATCAAAACTGGTGTGGTTTTCCCAATCATGATCACTACTATATGTAACAGGCATAGGAACATCATCTAGTTCAGACTCATCAGCAAAAACAATGATTGGAGCAACATGATTAGAGGAAGATACCGTTTCCTCTCTCCTTTTACTCTTCTTCTTCTTCTTCTTCTCGTCTTTAGGAGGGAGAGGCTTGAAAGGAATCTTCTCCATTTACCCTGGCTTATTGTTAGAGACAGTAGAAGAAACTTTGGAGGATTCCTCCTTTTCATTAATAAGATCAAAACACATATCAGTCCTGTCATATATTGGTAAAATATCATCTTTTATAAGAGTTTGTATGTAAGTATAAAAGGATAGAGATGTCCCCTAGAGGGGGTGAATAAGTGTCACATCCCAAGATTTTCCAAATCTTGTAATGTGAAAAATAAATAAACAAAATAAAATTTTGTTGAAATTTAGGGTGACAAGAAACTTTTGATTCCAATTGGAAACATCCAAACCTATTTTGATCAAATAAATCCTAAAGGGATTTAAAAAGATGAACAATTAATAAAGAAAGTTTTTATAGTTGGAATTACTATTTTGGATCTTTAAAATAAAAAGATTTGGTTTTCAAAAGCAAAGGTAGAATTATAAATAAAGATTATTTTAAAGAGCCAAATTAATCTTGGCCAAGCTTTTAAAATAAAATATTTTGTTTTGATAAAAAGAGTAAAGGTTTATTTAAATAAAATAATAAGGATTTAAATATCCAATTTTATTAAAGTAAAGGCTTTTCCTTTTTAAATAAACACTAAAACCTATTATTTTATTTCAAATAAGTTTTCCAAGTGTTTTTGTTTTTCAAATAAAACCTACTGAAAAGGTTTTGGTTTGGTTTATATTTCAAATAGAGTTTTAAAAATAAATTAAACCCTATTTTGAAAATAAAGACTAAGGTTTATTTATTTAATTATTAATAGATCTTAAAAGAATAAAAATTATTTTGTTTTGGACTTTGGTTGTATTATTAAACAGAACTAAAAATTATTCAAAGTTTGGTGGTGTTTTGATTTGAATTGGTGTTTGAATTATTTGTTTGAAAATCAAAACAGAAATTTCAAATAGAAAAGGAAAAAGGTTTTTGTATAAAAAAAAGGGAACCAGACCCAGCCCAGCAAACAAGCCCAGCAAGGCCCAACTCGCAGCCCACCTTTCTTTTCCCTCAGCGAAACGTTTTTCACTCGAACACGCACCCACACAGTCACTGAGCAGTGGACCCATCTTCCTCTCTCTCTCTCACTCACTGACAACACTGCCCCACCTGTCAGTATTCCCTCCTACCCGCGACGACCCCTTCTTCCCCCAGACACCGCTGCCATTGCTGCCGTTGATTGCTCGAATAAATATGCATAAATGGCCGCGTTAATCTCGCCCCTGACCATGCGTACATAAGCGCCCACCTCTCCCCCTCATTTCCCCTCAAAGCCCGCTGCCAGAGAGCCACCGGCTGCACAAATTTCTCCCTCGAAGCTCCTCTGTCCGACGATACTCCGGCGACAATTCCGGCCACACCTCGCCACCCCTTGCCTCCCCGAGCACACAGGAACGTTCCCTAGACCCAGGCGCACCTTCCCGTATCGCCAGCTCACCCGCGCGTGCTCTGCAAGCTCGACAATGTCACCGCCAGTGCAGCGCCACCGTCTGCCTCCGCTCCGTCAGTCTTTTTCGGTGAGTGCTGACCACCCTTCTTCCTCTCAATGATGCACGCTTGATCGCCAACCTCTTGCGCAGCTAATGCCGTTCTTGCCTTGTCTTCTTGTGCACCGTAGCATCGCCCCCGTCGACGTCTGAGCGAGACCGACGCCTTCACTGACTCCGGCGAGGAATCCCGACTGATCTCGTGCGCCCCTTGCCTTCCCGCTGACACCTTGAGCTTCGCCGTGATCTCCTGAGCCTAGTGAGCATCTCCTTACTTCCCCTTGCCTCCTCTAGCGCCAGCTCCACCGTAGCCAGACACACCGCCGCCACCTGCCGCCGCCAGTGCCACCACTAGTTGGCAAGCGTGCTGCGCGCCGTTGGATCTTGATCCTGAGGCTTAGATAGAATCACTTAAAGCCGAAGGGGTATGCAATCTGTGCCGCTAGATATAACTTAGATCTAACGCCTCACAGCGACCGATCCGCGCAAAACGGTACGCATGAATAGGAAAGCGCCACGTGGCTCTGCTCGTTTGATTTAAAACAGAATAGATCTATTAGATGTGCCAATTTGAAAAATCCATAACTTTCAAACCACACGTCCAAATTTTACAAATTTTATATCAATGGATTCAGCAAGACAAGACCTAGCCAACCATGCACTTTGTTTAGTAAAAAGCTTATGTTAAATTGTTTGTTTTTGCAGAAACTTGTGTATGCATGTTTAGGATATAAAATTTGTTCTAAAATGATTTTTGAGATAAAATCTTTGGCAAATGGTTTGTTTTGAACCTACTGACCCTAGGAATAAATTGGTGGTTTCAAAAATGTATTTGGTGAAACAAAAGAATGAATCTTGGATTTAAACCATTTCTAGTCTAATAAAAATATGGTTTAGTTATTAAAATTGGTTTTGGAGGAAAACCTTTGGAAAATATTTTGGTTTTAAACTCTCTGACCCCGAACACCAAGTTTTATGTTTTGAAACATATTTTGTGAACCATATAAAATCATTGCTTTGTTAAAGACATTTTCAACCACATAAAATATTGACTTGGTTTATAAAAATGGTTTGTGAAGTAAAACCTTTTGCAAATGACTTGCCATCTTACAAAATGACCATTAGGTGTTTTCAAATGTTTATGAACCATTAGAAACCACTCTTTGGCATGCTTGCATGCATTGTTTTGTTTCCATCATTTTTGTGATGAATTGCTTGAATGGTAGATTGAAATATTGTTTGCTTGATTGAATTGTAGTGATTTGAAGTGAGTGAACATTGCAAAGATCAAGGAGTGAACTTATACTCTCTACCAAAAAGGCAAGTGATGCTTCATACTTTGTCCCATTATTTTCACTATGCATTAGTGATAATTCTAAGTAGGACTTGCATGGAATTTTTGCTAAGTATATACTATGCCATGGGAAATCCTAGTAGATGAAACCTTAGTAGAATTTCCTAAGTCAAAGTTCCTACTACTATCATGCTTAGCTTAGCTAGTAGAAAACAAGGGTGGAATATATATTCATGCTATGGAAAATTCTAAGTCTGAGGACTTGTGTTTTGTTTAATAAAACAACTAAGTGAATGAAAAACCTGGGTGGAATGGAAGGAATGGTTGGTGTTGAGTGGTTACACAAGGCCAGGGGACTGGTGAACCTTGTGTATCTCACTTGTGGATGGCCACCCAGGAGCAAAGAGATTTGAGATGTCAAATGTTGAGAAGCTTCAAGTGCAACCACTTGGCAATATGGGATCTGCCTGGATCATATAGGTTGCAATAACTTAGCCAAATGGACAGTTGGTGGTAGGGGATGATAGGTTGGGAACGCGTCCATTTTGGTCTAAGGGAAGGCTTCTGAAAGATCTTGTCTTGGGAAACCAAGTCTTGTGGGGAAAGTGCACCACCTCTGCAGAGTGAAAAATCTAAGTACTTAGCCATGTCCCTGGTAAAGGACAATCTGAGCATCAAGACATGGAAGCTATCAAGAATCTCCTCATCCCAATTTCTGAGTTAAAAACTTGTGGGTGAACAAGGGATAAGGATCACCAATTTCTAATGGTAGATGCCTTGGGTGATTTTTGTCAAGCAAAAACTTAGTGTTTTCAAATGTTAAGGAAAAATCTATTTTTGAGCAATGCAAGACTCAACTCCACTTTGCCAAATGCATATAGATGATAGACTCCACTATACTACCGTAGTATCACTTGCCAATACAATTCAAATGTATTGACCCTTGTGGCCGTAACTTGTTATGTTGCAGGTTTGATTGTTATTAGTGAAGATTAGTGATTAGGATTACAAGTCTACAACCAACATGTCTGCCTGTGGCACTTTGAAGATGAAGGACTGTCACATCCCAAGATTTTCCAAATCTTGTAATGTGAAAAATAAAATAAACAAAATAATTTTTTGTTGAAAATCAGGGTGAAAAGAAACTTTTGTCTCTAGAAGGAAACTTCAAATCCCATCTTGAACAAACTTTGGTTAAAGTTTGAATCCAACAAAAATCCGAATCAAGTGAAATGCATTCCTCAATAAATGTATCTGGAAATTTGAACATTTGGAAAATAAATCCAAAACCCTAAACCCTAATGGAATGAAAATCATTCCAAAGTTATCTCCAAATCCATGGATTTGATCCATATAAAAGTTGATCAACAAATATTCACAAAGGATCAAGAAAGACAAATAGAAATATTATAAAGCCATAGAAGTTGGTTTCACTTAAATTGGAACCATAAATAAAATCTTATGAATATAATAAGATAAGGAAATTGAATTTCCAAAGCTAATAAAGCCCTTACCCAAAAATCCATACCAAATGGTGAGCAAATAATCCTAAAGGGATTTAAAAAGATAAACAATTAATAAAGAAAGTTTTTATAATTGGAATTACTATTTTGAATCTTTAAAATAAAAGATTTGGTTTTCAAAAGCAAAGATAGATTTTAATTAAAGATTATATTTTAAAGAGCCAAATTAATCTTGGCCAAGCTTTTAAAATAAAATATTTTGTTTTGATAAAAAGAGTAAAGGTTTATTTAAATAAAATAATAAGGATTTAAATATCCAATTTTATTTAAGTAAAGGCTTTTGCTTTTATTAAATAAACACTAAAACTTTTTTTTATTTTGAAATAAGTTTTCCAAGTGTTTTTCTTTTTCAAATAAAACCTACTGAAAAGGTTTTGGTTTGGTTTATATTTCAAATAGAGTTTTAAAAATAAATTAAACCCTATTTTGAAAATAAAGACTAAGGTCTATTTATTTAATTATTAATAGATCTTAAAAAGAATAAAAATTATTTTGTTTTGGACTTTGGTTTGAGTTATTAAACAGAACTAAAAACTTTACAAAATTTGATGGTGGTTTGTTTTGAATTGGTGTTTGAAATTATTATTAAAACTTATTTGATTTAAAACTAGGGCCTCTTGATTAATTTAAAAGACCCCAAAAAGAATAAAGTTTTATTCAAAAATTAATGTCAGAATATACTACTAATCAGTATTTAAACCTACCCAAATTTTGGCAAAGGTTTGAATTCAAATTGAGGTTTGAATTGGTTAAACAAAATCAATACAGAAAAATCAAAATGGAAAAAGAAAAACAATCAGAACAGAAAAAAATATGAAAAGGACCCAAGCCCAGCAAGGCCCAACTCGCAGCCCACCTTTCTTTCCCCACTGCGAATCGTTTTTCACCCGAACTCACACCCACATAGACGCAGACAGGTGTCCCCTCTTCCTCTCTCTCTCACTCACTGACAACACTGCCCCACCTGTCAGTATTCCCTCCTACCCCGCGACGACCCGTTCTTCCCCCAAACCTCGTCGTTCTCCCGCTGATTTCTCGCGATGAATTCGCCTTAATGCCGCGTTTAAACCTCGCAGTGATCACGCGTGATAAATCCCCTCCCTCTCCTCTTCATTTCCCCCCAAACCCCGCTGCCAGAGAGCCACCAGGCTGCCTCCATTCTGCTCTGCACTGCCGCTGTCTCCGGCGAGCTCCGCGAGCGATTCCGGCCAGCCAACGTTACCCCGAGCCTCCTCGACCACGCTCACATGTTCCCCAGCCTCTGGCGCACCTCACTGTGCCTCCCGTTCATCCACGCGAGCATCACAGCGTCGGCAAGGACAAGCTCGACTCGCCACCGCCGTCTGCCTCGCTCCGACGAACTTCCCTGGTAAGCCTCGACCGCCCCAGCACCTCCTGTTGATGCTCACATCATCCCCAGACCAGCCCGCGTCTAACTGTGCGCTTATTTTGCCTCGGCACGATCTCTAGCTCCATCCCCTGCGACCTCCCGAGACGCCCGACGTCGCCAGCGACTCCGGCGAGGAATTGCCACCGTCCCTGAGCACCCCTTTCCTCCTCGCGACCACGTTGAGCATCGCCAACCCCCTGCGAGCATGGTGAGCATCAGCGTTACCTTCCTTGCTTCCTCTAGCGCCAGCTCCGCCGCTAGCCGAGCACTGCCGCCGCACGCCACCGTCGTCGCGCCGCCAGTTAGTGGCAAGACGATGATAGCCGTCCGATCCAGATCGTAGAGACGCGATAGATTCACTTAACTGAAAGGGTACGCTAGATCTGAGCCGTGCGATATCACTTAGATCCAACGGCTGCCATCGCTTGATCCGGCCGAAGTGGTACCGACGAATAGAAATGCGCCGCGTGTCACGGAGACAAATTTAAAAACAGGATTTGATCTATTTGAGATTCAATTTTGTAAAATCTATAACTTTTAATCTACACGTCCAAATTTTGCAAACTTTATATCAATGGAATCAGCAAGACAAGCCCTAGCCAACCATGCACTTTGTTTAGTAAAAAGCTTCTGTTAAATTGTTTGTTTTTGCAGAAACTTGTGTATGCTTGTTTAGGTTATAAAGATTGTTCAAAAATGATTTTGAGGATAAAATCTTTGGCAAATGGTTTGTTTTGAACCTACTGACCCTAGGAAACAAATTGTGATTTCAAAAATGTGTTTGGTGAAGCAAAAGAATGAATCTTGAATTTAAACCATTTCTAGTCAAATCAAAATATTGTTTATTTGTTAAAAATGGTTTTGGAAGAAAACCTTTGAGAAATGTTTTGGAAATAAACTCTCTGTCCCTAAACACCAAATTTTATGTTTTGAAAACATATTTTGTGAAACCTATAGAATGTTTGCCTTATTAAAAGCTTTTCTTCACCACATAAAATATTGACTTGATTTATAAAATTGATTTGTAAAGTAAATCTTTTGCAAATGAATTTGCCACTTTATAAAATGACCATTAGGTGTTTTCAAATGTTTATGAACCATTATAAACCACTTTATCAAATAAAACAATCTTTGGCATGCTTGCATGCATTGTTTTGTTTCCATCTTTTTATGTGATGAATTGCTTGAATGGTAGATTGAAATATTGTTTGCTTGATTGAATTGTAGTGACTTGAAGTGTGTGAACATTGCAAAGATCAAGGAGTGAACTTATACTCTCTACCAAAAAGGCAAGTGATGCTTCATACTTTGTCCCATTATTTTCACTATGCATTAGTGATATTTCTAAGTAGGACTTGCATAGAATTTCTGCTAAGTATAAACCATGCTATGGGAAAACCTAGTAGATGAAAACCTTAGTAGAATTCCCTAAGTTAAGATTCCTACTACTATCATGCTTAGCTTAGCTAATAGAAAACAAGGGTGGAATATATACATTCATACTATGGAAAAATTTCTAAGTCTGAGGACTTGTGTTTTTGTTTAATAAAACAACTAAGTTAATGAATCACCTGGGTGGAAAGGGACTTGCTTGGAGGTTTTTGGTTGAGTGGTTACACAAGGCCCATGGCTATGGTTTACCTTGTGTATCTCACTTGTGGATGGCCACCCAGGAACAAAGAGATTTGAGATGTCAAATGTTGAGAAGCTTCAAGTGCAGCCACTTGGCATTATGGGCTCTGCCTGGATCACATAGGTTGCAATAACTTAGCCAAATGGACAGTTGGTGGTAGGGGTTTGATAGGTTGGGAGCGCGTCCATTCTGGTCTAAGGGAAGGCTTCTGAAAGATCTTGTCTTGGGAATCCAAGTCTTGTGGGGAAAGTGCACCACCTCTGCAGAGTGTAAAATCTAAGTACTTAGCCATGTCCCTGGTAAAGGACAATTTGAGCATCAAGACATGGAAGCAATCAAGAATCTCCTCATCCCAATTTCTAAGTTAAAATCTTGTGGGTGAACAAGGGTTAAAGGATCTTCAATCTTTGATTGATAGATGCCTTGGGTGATTTTTGTCAAGCAAAAACTTAGTGTTTTCAAATGATAAGGAAAATCTATTTTGAGCAAAGCAAGCCTAAGCTCCACTTAGCCAAATGCATATAGATGATAGACTCCACTATATTACCATAGTATCACTTGCCAATACAATTCAAATGTATTGACCCTTGTGGCTGTAACTTTTTATGTTGCAGGTTTGTTTGATTTAGTGAAGTGTATTGATTAGGATTACAAGTCTACAACCAACATGTCTGCCTGTGGCACTTTGAAGATGAAGGACCCCATGCTTATAGATATTCTGCTGCAATGTAATGAATAGCCAAATGAGCTATGTAAGATGTAATAAATTATGTTATTCCTGGTTATAAAGTTGTATTATGACCTTTGTTTCTTGATATTACATCTTAACTGTGGATGCTAGCTATTGATCCAGGGACTAGCATTGTAAACACAGGGATCTCTACCTTATTATAGGTTGGGAACCTTACAAGGACCCCATGCTTTATAGATATTCTGCTGCAATGTAATGTAATAGCCAAATGAGCTATGTAAGATGTAATAATTTATTTTATTCTTGGTTATAAAGTTGTATTATGACCTATGTTTCTTGATATTACATCTTAACTGTGGATGCTAGCTATTGATCCAGGGACTAGCATTGTAAACACAGGGATCTCTACCTTATTAAAGGTTGGGAACCTTACAATAGGCAATTTCAAAACTATTACGGTTTTGGCTTGATAGAATGCGGAATTAAACTAACGTTTATTTTACAAGCACAAAACCTAATTACACTAGGCTCAACTAAGTGCACCAACAACAAATTAAGCTAAGCAAGATAGCACAAGATAAATATATCACAAGTGATAAGCAAGATATAAGTACTTCAAGCTCGATGGCTATCACAAGGAAAGTAAGCTCGGATATAGATATAACCGAGGCACACGGAGACGAAGATGTATTCCCGTGTTCACCACCTTTGGAAAGGGGGCTACGTCACGTTGGAGAGGTGTGAGGTTCCACAAGGATTCCTCACGCGCCACAAAGGCTCACCTTCTTCTCCAAGTCTATCCCACGAAGGAATAGGCCCTTTCCTTATGGCTAGCTTTTCCTCCACTCCGGAGATGGCAAGCTCCACAACCACTTTACAAGCTCCACGAAGGAGAAGCCCGGGTCTCTTCACAATCTTCCATGAAGAGGACACCGCGGTACCAATCGCCAAGCCAACTAGGAGGTCACCCTCCAAGAGTAACAAGCTCACGGTCTCTCACTCAAACAAATCGTAATGGAGAGCTCAACACTTATGCAAGAATGCAAAGCAAGAACACCAAGGGTGCTCAAATCCTTCACTCTAAAATCCCACCAAAGCAACAAGTTCTAGGAAGGAATTAGAGAGGAAGAACAATGATGGAAACCAACAAATGACTCCAAGATCTAGATCCAATGGGTTCCTCTCACTTAGAGGAGGAATTGATTGGTGGGGATTGTAGATCTAGATCTCCTCTTCCAAAGCCCTCAAAAAGATGCAAGAATCATAGGAGGGAAGGGAGAGGAAGAAAGCTCAAAGAGGTCAACAATGGAGGTCAAAAACGTGCTCAAGAGCCTTAGAACTTTGGGGAAGAAGCCCCCTTTTATACCCCATCAAGGGAGATGACCGTTGGAGGCAAAACATGCTAGACGGACACGTTCCGGCGACGAAACCGGCGCCGCCGGATCAGCCGCCGGAATTTCCGGTCAAAACCGAAAGTTTCGGCAAAAACCGAAACAGCATACTGGACCGTTTTTCGGCGATTTGCCGGAAATTTCCGGCGGTTGCCGGAAATTCCGGCCACAGGCCCGGTCCCGCCGGAACAAAACAGGGCACACGAAAACGACGATAACTTTTGCGTCCGGACTTCGATTTCGATGATCTTGGGCTTGTTTTGACGAGGACAACAAGCCCTACAAGATGGTGCAGAGAAACATCATAGTCCATAAAAGAAGGATAGAACCAAATAAAGAAAGGTAAGAAGCCTCCCTACACTAAGAACCGATAAAACCTTCAAACTCGAAAACGCCATACAAGATGCATACGAATTCCGTTTTCGATGAACTTGGGCTTGTTGAAGAGCTAGAAACAAGCTCAAGAACCTCACATGGATAAACACCAAGAAACAACAAAATAGGAAGATGCAAAGTATGCAAAGGATTGAGCTCCCTATGATGATGTGATCAAGTTACCCAACCGAAAGCCCCTCTTAATAGTGCGGCTATGTATCCTATAACCCGGTCTCCCAACAACCACCTTGAGACCGGTAAAAGTAAAACCTAGCAAGGCCATACCTTTTCCTTGCGCATCCCGCTTGATCTTGATGACAACACTTCAATCTCCATCCAAGCCGGAATGCATCACTTGATCATTGTTGCTTCATGAAGGCTCCTAATTTGCTCTCCCATACACCATTATTGGATAGCTTCATTAATACATGTCTTCACATGTCCATTATCACCAATATGGACGGCAAGCTTCAAGCAAACGATCTTCTCGAGATTCTTATCTTGAACTTGCCCTTCTCAACCATACCACAAGATCCATGTGGTACATTCTTTATGCTTCATGTGTTGACCAACTTGAAATCACTCTTCACTCTTTGTATAGGTCAACCATGTATCTTCTCATGCTCCATATCAATATCTTGAGGTACATAAAGAACTCTTAATTTGATTACATGCTCTAAATCTTAGTCAGTCATAGCTCAACTAATGAGGCTATCATGACACCGTCTTAAAGCCATATCTTGAATTCTTCTATTGAAATCACACTCTCAAGATCTTGATCATATCATATTCTTCTCTTCAACTCGATGATCTTGATACCAATACTCAAGGTATATCTTTATCTTCATGGCATCCATACTTGAATCCAACACATAGACTAAAAGCATGACCTATGGAATATTCCTTCATATAAAACTCAGTGAAAACATTAGTCCATAGGGATTGTCATTAATCACCAAAACCACACATAGGGGCAATTACTCTTTCAATCTCCCCCATTTTGGTAATTGATGACAATCACAATAAGAGGGTTTATATAATGAATATTAGAAACAAATCTAACTTATCCGAGAATAAGTTGTGTACAAGAGGTTGCATTTGATATGGTCAAGTAACACAAAGCTACTAGCACATATCAAAACTGATTCTACTTACACAAACTACAACTAATGTAAGACATGTGAGTAGAACCAACATATATAGAGCAAACTCCCCCACAATATATGCATGTGTGATGAACTTGAATTTCATTGCATACATTGTCAAGAATAAACTTTGGGAGAGTTTACACTATATATACAACCATGCAAAACATAATAAAGATGAAAGGCATGAAAGGCAGACACTTAAGAACAAACCAATCTTAAGTATAAAACCATTTCCCTTAAACCCTCTAAACTTCTCCCCCATTGACAACAAGTGCCAAAATGGATGACAAAGTTAGAAGGCCAAGATAGTATGAGTTCATCCCCAAGGTGTGAATTTCTCATAATTTGAGTGAAATCAAATGCACGTATCCAATGATGAATATTTGTAGGAAATCAAGCTATATTGAGGATCAAAGATTGCTACAAGGATAAAACGGTGAAGAAACTTCAACGGATGAAGCAATAAATCCAATGATCCAAAAATCAAATGGACAAATAGTGCTCTAAATGAAATAAGGAAGCTCCCCAAGGTTCGTGCATAAATTTTAATTATTGTATTTGAATACAATATGCACAAACATGGAATCCTCACTCCCTCTATATTATTTAGAACACAACCAAGATACAAGGATTAGATATAAATAAATACACTTGTCAAGACAAGCTTAAGTCCAAAAGAAACCAAATATGAGATATGAGTGCGTGAAGATGCAATAAAAGTAAACCAAGCACTCATAAATCAAGACCTTACCAATACCATTAAAAACCAAGAGGATAAGAGATATGGTCGGCAAGGAGCGATGATATCAAGGCGAGAGATTAACACTCTCTTGTATATAAGTTTATAAGTGGACAAAACATGAGAATAATCCACAAATAAACAACCATACATAAGAGGTTAATAAAATAAGAAAACATGATATCCAAGAGGAAGTCATAAGATATACCAAACATGACATTTTTTTGCTTAAGTGCATATATAGCAATGGATCTATTTTCTCTTATGGTATATCAATGAACTTCACCAAAGAAAAAATAAAAACATCAAAAACATCACAACTAACACTAAGGGAACAAATGCTAGTTGGGATACTTTGAGAAAAGCAACAAGTAGCAAAAGGAAGGATTCAAAGCAATTTCAACAATATTGCACATGAGAGTACCTTGAGGAATTGATATTCAATAAATTGCTAGAAGGCATATTTTGAATTGGTGAATCATGAACATGATTTTATATACTCCCCATTATATGCATCATCTCAAATTACTCACATAAGCAATAAGGATAAAGAAGTCTTTCAAAGATCCTTGCAAGAACCACAACATTTACAAACGGATAAATTCATGCCAAGATGCAACCTACAAGAGATTGGATGAAAGAATAGTATGCATGAATAAGATACTTGTTACCGAGATAGCAATGGTATGATGTAGTAGATAAGAATTTTTCGATCATCCTAGCTTGGCTCCAATTATCATGTGGTGACAACACTTTCCTTATAGACAAGACAAGCATCCACTGCATCTCCAATGTACCTAAAACAACATTCAAGTACATCTTGGTCCCCAAACTTATTGGGTCCAAAGTGGTTAGACTAACCAAAACACATAGGACACACTCCATAAAAATATGTACATATTTAGAGATGAAATCTGAATTTCATGCACATCTTAGCCGTTTAAGGATTTGATGGAGTATACCCTATATATTTGATCAAAGAAAGCAAACACATGGAGAATTTAAATATCCAAAGAAGATATAATTTGGAAAAACACCAAAATATTCAAGAAGGCATACAAGGTGTGACAAAACACATATGTTGCCCAAAGTATATCAAATAATCAAATCAACACAAGATTTGTTCAACGAAGTTCAACCAATGAACTAAGCAAAAACTATTGAGCAAAAAGATGAAATAAAAACAAAAATACTCAACGATTTATCTCATTCAAGCAAATAAAATAGAAAATAAAGAATGAGATAACAAACTCCCAAAAGAGCAAGGTTTCAACAAATAAACCAAACCCTTAACACTTTTCACAATGGAACAAGGTTCCGAGAAGAAAAGGTTTGTCTTCCACTAAAACACATTTTATAATAATCAAAAACATCATCAAAGAGATGTTCAAAATCCAAGGAAGACAATGGGAGCTGTAAGGTTCCCAACCTTTAATAAGGTAGAGATCCCTGTGTTTACAATGCTAGTCCCTGGATCAATAGCTAGCATCCACAGTTAAGATGTAATATCAAGAAACATAGGTCATAATACAACTTTATAACCAGGAATAAAATAATTTATTACATCTTACATAGCTCATTTGGCTATCTCATTACAATGCAGCAGAATATAACAATAGCATGGGGTCCTTCATCTTCAAAGTGCCACAGGCAGACATGTTGGTTGTAGACTTGTAATCCTAATCATTAAACTTCACTAATAACAATCAAACCTGCAACATAACAAGTTATAGCCACAAGGGTCAATACATTTGAATTGTATTGGCAAGTGATACTATGGTGGTATAGTGGAGTCTATCATCTATATGCATTTGGCTAAGTGGATCTTAGGCTTGCTTTGCTCAAAATAGATTTTCCTTATCATTTGAAAAAGTAAGTTTTTCCTTAACAAAATCTTTCCCAAGGCATCTCCCAATAGAAATTGGTGATCCTTTCAATCCTTGTTCAACCACAAGTTTTTAAATTAGAAATTTGGATGAGGAGATTCTTGATAGCTTCCATGTCTTGATGCTCAAATTGTCCTTTGCCAGGGACATGGCTAAGTACTTAGATTTTACACTCTGCAGAGGTGGTGCACTTTCCCCACAAGACTTGGTTTCACCAAGACAAGATCTTTCAGAAGCCTTCCCTTAGACCAGAATGGACGCGCTCCAACCTATCATTCCCCTACCACCAACTGTCCATTTGGCTAAGTTATTGCAACCTATATGATCCAGGCAGAGCCCATAATGCCAAGTGGCTGCACTTGAAGCTTCTCAACATTTAACATCTCAAATCTCTTTGTTCCTGGGTGGCCATCCACAAGTGAGATACACAAGGTTCACCAGTCCCCTGGCCTTGTGTAACCACTCAACACAAACCATTCCTTCCATTCCACCTAGGTGATTCATTAACTTAGTTGTTTTATTAAACAAAACACAAGTCCTCAGACTTAGAAATTTTTCCATAGCATGAATATATATTCCACCCTTGTTTTCTACTAGCTAAGCTAAGCATGATAGTAGTAGGAATCTTAACTTAGGAAATTTCTACTAAGGTTTCATCTACTAGGATTTCCCATAGCATGGTTTATATTTAGCAAAAATTCTATGCAAGTCCTACTTAGAAATATCACTAATGCATAGTGAAAATAATGGGACAAAAGTATGAAGCATCACTTGCCTTTTTGGTAGAGGGTATAAGTTCACTCCTTGATCTTTGCAATGTTCACCCACTTCAAGTCACTACAATTCAATCAAGCAAACAATATTTCAATCTACCATTCAAGCAATTCATCACATAAAATGATAAAAACAAAGCAATGCATGCAAGCATGTCAAGGATTATTTTATTTGAAAAAGTGGTTTCTAATGGTTCATAAACATTTGAAAACACCTAATGGTCATTTTATAAAGTGGAAAAATCATTTGTATAAGATTTTACTTCATAAACCATTTTTAGATCAAGTCATTATTTTATGTGGTGAAGAAATGCTTTTGATAAGGCAAAATTCTATAGGTTTCACAAAATATGTTTTCAAACCATATAATCTTGTTTTTAGGGTCAGAGAGTTTATTTCCAAAACATTTCCCAAAGGTTTTCCTCCAAAATCATTTGTAACAATTAAACCATATTTTTATTTGACTAGAAATGGATTAAATCAAAGATTTATTCTTTTGCTTCACCAAATACATTTTTGAAACCACAATTTGTTTCCTATGGTCAGTAGGTTCAAAACACACCATTTTCCAAAGATTTTATCCTCAAAATCATTTTGGAATAAATTTTATATCCTAAACATGCATACACGGAAAACATGCATAAGTTAGGGGGCACTCGCGGGCGAACCAGTGGCACGGAGAGGTGCGCCAGGAGGTGGGGAGCATGCTAGTGTGCAGTGGGAGGCGAGGGGCGGCCGTGGTTTGTCGGAATTGACGGAAGACCTCGTCGAAGACAGAGCTGCTCGAGCTCGAAATTTACCCAGCTTGGGGGCAGAGAGGGAGATGCGAGTGAGGGGAAAGAGATAGGAGGGCGAGGCGATTTAACGAGCATGGTCACTTCAAGGAATTACTCAGGAATTATGGCGAATTGATCGCGAGAAATCAGCGGCAGAAACGGCCGCGCGGTGAGGGGGAGAAGGAGTCACGGCGAGGAAGAAGCTTGCGTGGCGGTGGGGTCGTCTCGTCAGCGAGTGAAAGAGAGTGGGGAGATGGGCCACCTGTCTATGACTCTGCGGGTTCTTTTCCTGGTGCAAAACGTTTCGCTGCGGGTGAGTTAGTTGGGCTGGCTATTGGGTCTTGTTTGCTAGGCTGGGTCTGTTTCATTTTTTTATACAGAAGCTTTTTCTTTTTCCATTTGGAATTTCTGTTTTGGTTTTCAAACAATTAATTCAAACTCCAAATGAATTCAAACTTTTGCCAAACTTTGTGTAGTTTTTAATTCTGTTTAACAGCACAAACCAAAGTCTAAAACAAAATAATTTTATTCTTTTTAGAATCTATTTAATAATTAAAATAAAAAGACTTTAGTCTTTATTTTCAAAATAGGGTTTAATTTATTTTAAAACTTTATTTGAAATTTAAACCAAACCAAAACCTTTTAAGTAGGTTTTATTTGAAAAACAAAAACACTTGGAAAACTTATTTAAAATAAAATAACAAGTTTTAGTGTTTATTTAAAATGGAAAAGCCTTTACTAAAATAAAATTGGATATTAATAAATCCTTATTATTTTATTTAAATAAACCTTTACTTCTTTTATCAAATAGAAATATTTTATTTCAAAAGCTTGGCCAAGATTAATTTGGCTCTTTAAAATAATCCTTATTTATAATTCTACCTTTGCTTTTTAAAACCAAATCTTTTTATTAAAAGATCCAAAGATAGTGATTCCAATTATTAAAACTTTCTTTATTAACTGTTTATCTTTTTTAATCCCTTTAGGATTTATTTGATCAAAATAGGTTTGGATGTTTCCAATTGGAATCAAAAGTTTCTTCTCACCCTAAATTTCAACAAAATTTTATTTTGTTTATTTATTTTTCACATAACAAGATTTGGAAAATCTTGGGATGTGAGAGAGCCACAACAAATTTTTGGAAACAAAATACGGCAATAAGAAGTGAAATCCAAGGTGAAGATGATCCACAAATGCTACCACACATAAGCATATCAATTGTCGAATACAATGAGTGTATTGGAATTGATTTCCGATGGTATATTGCATGGATATTAAAGATAAATCTTCACAATAAAAAACATAGGATAGGAATAAAAATATTAAGAACTATGCAAAGTTAGAGATTCTTGATAGCTTCAATCTAGTCACACAATCATGCAAAGCAATGATTAGAATAACTTGAAGCTAATGGTCTCCCAAAAAGATATAGAGATATGTATTTTAGGAAGACCGCATTAAGAATTTCTTGCTCAAACAAAGACCAAAAAGACGAGCAATAAAAGCTTCTAACAAAAATAGGACCTTGTTTGAGCCAACATGCCACCTAGAAACAAGATAATCAACAATATCAACTCTAAGTGGCACTACCTCATATGTTCACATTTCCTAGGATTGTGATATGCAAAAGAAGCATATTACTCCCCCATAATGTGATATTCAATTTTTCTTAATAAGAGGAAAAGCAACCTCAACTAAAGAGAATTAATGGACATTTAGAATTTGAATTTCTCACGAGTATGACACACCACATAGTGACTAGATAAGCTTGCAATATCAATACTAAGTGGTAATACTCATGTACACACATTTTAAGGTTTGAGAGATGTGCGGGGCATGTCACTCCCCCAAAATGGGATGTTCCATTAACCACTTGAAAAGATCCAAATAAGATATCATCAAGATGCATTAGAGGCTCAAAACAAAACACACGGGTAAATGATGTGCCAAACACCTAGACATACTTGAATACACAAAATAATCAAGCATGAGGCACACCAAATACAAACACATACTTGGTACACAACCAAAACATGTAAAGGGGCAAGTAACTTACAAAATAAATGGGTTAAGAACAAGTTACCGCGAAGAGGCACATTGGATATAAGATAGGGAAATGATAGTCTGTATGACTTGGCTAGATCAAATATAATATATGAAGATCCCTTAATTCTTCATGAGTTAGCCAAGTATTCAATGCCATCCATAAACACCTATTGATCAAGTTTGAGCTTGTTGGTCCCCAACCAAGTTGGGTCCTAAGAGGTTAGTCACAATAGGCTTGGCAACCCAAATGGCTCTTTTCTTGACACCACTTTGAGTTCCAACAAACTTGGCAAACACAATGCCATCCTTATCCTTCCTAAGATAATAATAATCCTCAACAATGATAGGGTTAGATAAGGTACCGTTTGAACATGAAGAGGCAAAGTTCCCCTTAACACGACATATGTAGCAACAAGTGCTCCCCTTTCTCTTATTCATTGATTTCTTGGCTTGGGGAGCATTATCTTGATTCTTCTTTGGAAGTGGCCTAACTTCAACTTGGTCTTGACCTTGTACTTGTGACCGCTTCCCTTGTTGATTCTCACTCAAGTGCTTTTTATTCAATGGACAAGATCTTACATGATGTCCTTCAACCTTGCACTTAAAGCAAATAATCTTGGCCAAATTCTTGACTTGGTTTTTGCCCTTCTTCTTGTTTCTCTTGGACTTGTTATTGTTATTGGAGTTGAATCCAAGTCCACTTTTATCAATAGGGGATTTTTGCACACTCAAAATATTATCGAGTGTGGATTTCCCTTCATGATTCTTTTCCAAGTCATTCCTCAAGGAAGTGACTTGGGCCTTGAGCTCTTTGATTTCCTCTACATGGTTAGTAGAAATACAAGTACTATAGGAAGTAGAAGCTTCATTGTTAGAGCAACAAGGCAAAGCAAGTAATCCAACACAAGGTTTATCAATAGTATGGCTAGATGGATTACTAGGACTAGCACACGGCAATATAGAATTTTGAGTAGAAGTTGTGCTAATGTCCAAAAGAGGCTCACAAGATGTTACCTTAGTAATACTTGCCTCACGAGATAACATTGGCCCATCATGGGAGATTAGAAGATCATTATGAGAGCCCAGGAGCTTTTCATGACTTTCTTCCAATTTCCTATACTTGCTAGTTAGCAACTCCTATTGAGCCCTTAGCTCAACGTTCTCCTTTAGGGTAGATGCTTCACAAGAAGTAGAGTTAGTAGCACAAGCATCATTAATGGAATTTTCTTTTCAAGCTCATAAGATTCAATTTTTTGTGTGAGGAGACAATTAGTGTGCTTCTCCTCGACAAGCTCTTGCTTAAGGAGATTGAATCTCCGACTCTCATCATCAAGTTGGAAATCCAACTCCTCTATGGTTCCCGTTTGTTTAGTTATGGTTTCCATAACATGTTTGAGACAAGTAACGGCCTTATTATTACCACGAAGAGAGGTACACAAAAAATTCAACTCAAGCAAGAGAGCACTAGTATCCTCATCAATGTCATCATCACTATCATCATTATCATTGCTATTATCTTTAGAAGGTATATTGGGATCCAAAGTAGGAGATACCTTTGATCCTCTTGCCATAAGGCACATGTGAGCACGGGAGGATGAAGATGAGGATATTCTTGAATCTCCATTCATGATCATGTCTTGCTCCATAGAATGTTTGATTTCCTCTACATTGTTAGATAAACAACTAGAGGAAATAGAAGCATTTTGTTCATGGGAACAAGGCAAATCAAGCATATCATCTACACTAGTACTCAAAAAAATTCTAGAAGATATACAAGGACTAGCAATACTAGGGGATATAGCATCATTGTTGCAAGAAGTGCTTAAGTCCAAACTCCCTACACCATTATCATTTATAGAAAAAGAATCATTGGTGTAAAGAGAAACACTACCATCATCACATATGATTTTTCCACTCACCATGCCATTACCTTGTGACTTGTCACATGTAAGTGAGGTGGAAAGAATTGCGGTCACATCACAACCGGAGGTGGAAGAAACTTGGATCTCTTCATGATGTGAGTGAGAAGAGAGCTCCTTGGAGATACCACCAACCCTATGAGAAATGGGGCCACCAAATATTTCTTTAATCTTGGTCCACATCTCATGAGACGACTTGCGCTTTACAATCGTCAAGAACAAATTAACTGTGGGGCTCAAAGAAAAAATAAGTTCATTAGATACTTGAGCTTCGAGATGTAAATTTTTCTCATCCTCTATAGATAGATTTTGAGGATCCATCGGAGGAGAAAAACCTACATCTAGAAATCGCTCAATATTTGGACACAAGGTCCGAAGATTATAAAGCAAGCAATTTCTCCACAAAGCATAATTTGTTCCATCAAAGATAATTGTGTCATTGTGCACTATACTACTAGCCGACATCTTTACACTCTAGGCGGTGAAGCCTAAACAAGGAGATACCTTGCTCTGATACCAATTGAAAGGATAGAGATGTCGCCTAGAGGGGGCTGAATAGGCAATTTCAAAACTATTGTGGTTTTGGCTTGACAGAATGCGGAATTAAACTAACGTTTATTTTACAAGCACAAAACCTAATTACACTAGGCTCAACTAAGTGCACCAACAACAAATTAAGCTAAGAAAGATAGCACAAGATAAATATACCACAGGTGATAAGCAAGATAAAAGTACTTCAAGCTCGATGGCTATCATAAGGAAAGTAAGCTCGGATATAGAGATAACCGAGGCACGCGGAGACGAAGATGTATTCCCGTGTTCATCACCTTTGGGAAGGGGGCTACATCACGTTGGAGAGGTGTGAGGTTCCACGAAGGATTCCCCACGCGCCACAAAGGCCCACCTTCTTCTCCGAGTCTATCCCACGAAGGAATAGGCCCTTTCCTTATGGCTAGCTTTTCCTCCACTACAGAGATGGCAAGCTCCACAACCACTTCACAAGATCCACGAAGGAGAATCCCGGGTCTCTTCAAAATCTTCCACGAAGAGGACACCATGGTACCAACCGCCAAGCCAACTAGGAGGTCACCCTCCAAAAGTAACAAGCTCACGGTCTCTCACTCGAACAAATCGTAATGGAGAGCTCAACACTTATGCAAGAATGCAAAGCAAGAACACCAAGGGTGCTCAAATCCTTCACTCTCAAATCCCACCAAAGGAACAAGTTCTAACAAGGAATTAGAGAGGAAGAACAATGGTGGAAACCAACAAACGACTCCAAGATCTAGATCCAATGGGTTCCCCTCACTTAGAGGAGGAATTGATTGGTGGGGATTGTAGATCTAGATCTCCTCTTCCAAAGCCCTCAAAAAGATGCAAGAATCATAGGAGGGAAGGGAGAGGAAGAAAGCTCGAAGAGGTCAACAATGGAGGTCAAAAACGTGCTCAAGAGCCTTAGAACTTTGGGGAAGAAGCCCCCCTTTTATACCCCATCAAGGGGGATGACCGTTGGAGCCAAAACATGCTGGACGGACACGTTCCGGCGACGAAACCGGCGCCGCCGGATCAGCCGCCGGAATTTCCAGTCAAAACCGGAAGTTCCGGCAAAAACCGAAACAGCATACTGGACCGTTTTTCGGCGATTTGCCGAAAATTCCGGCCATAGGCCCGGTCCCGCCGGAACAAAATAGGGCACACGAAAACGGCGATAACTTTTGCGTCCGGACTCCAATTTCGATGATCTTGGGCTTGTCTTGACGACGACAACAAGCCCTGCAATATGGTGCAGAGAAAAATCATAGTCCAGAAAAGAAGGATAGAACCAAATAAAGAAAGGTAAGAAGTCTCCCTACACGAAGAACCGATAAAACCTTCAAACTCGAAAACGCCATAGAAGATGCATACGAATTCCGTTTTCGATGAACTTGGGCTTGTTGAAGAGCTAGAAACAAGCTCAAGAACCTCACATCGAGAAACACCAAGAAACAACAAAATAGGAAGATTCAAAGTGTGCAAAGGATTGAGCTCCCTATGACGATGTGATCAAGTTACCCAACCGAAAGCCCCTCTTTATAGTGCGACTATGTATCCTATAACCCGGTCTCCCAACAACCACCTTGAGACCGGTAAAAGGAAAACCTAGCAAGGCCATACCTTTCCCTTGCGCATCCCGCTTGATCTTGATGACAACACTTCAATCTCCATCCAAGACGGAATGCATCATGTCACATCCCAAGATTTTCCAAATCTTGTAATGTGAAAAATAAATAAACAAAATAAAATTTTGTTGAAATTTAGGGTGAGAAAAAACTTTTGATTCCAATTGGAAACATCCAAACCTATTTTGATCAAATAAATCCCAAAGGGATTTAAAAAGATAAACAATTAATAAAGAAAGTTTTAATAATTGGAATTACTATTTTGGATCTTTTAATAAAAAGATTTGGTTTTTCAAAAGAAAAGGTAGAATTATAAATAAGGATTATTTTAAAGAGCCAAATTAATCTTGGCCAAGCTTTTAAAATAAAATATTTTGTTTTGATAAAAAGAGTAAAGGTTTATTTAAATAAAATAATAAGGATTTATAAATATCCAATTTTATTTAAGTAAAGGCTTTTCCCTTTTAAATAAACACTAAAACTTGTTAAAATATTTTAAATAAGATTTCCAAATGTTTTGTTTTTCAAAGGAAACCTACTGAAATGGTTTTGATATTATTTATATTTCAAATAGTGTTTTTAAAATAAATTAAAACCTATTTGAAATAAAAACTAAGGTCTATTTATTTAATTATTAATAGATCTTAAAAGAATAAAAATTATTTTGTTTTGGACTTTGGTTTGTGTTTTTAAACAGAATTAAAAACTACACAAAGTTTGGCAAAGGTTTGAATTCATTTGGGTGTTTGAATTGTTTGAATAAAACCAAAACAGAAATTAGAAATATAAAAAGAAAAAGGTTTCAATATAAAAAAATGGAACCAGCCAGCGAGCCCACTAGGCCCAGAAGCCCAACTCTCCCCTCACCCAAGCTTAAACGTTTTCACCATGAAAAGAAACCGCCATACAGTATGACCGCTGGACCCCACTTTCCTTTTCTCTCTCTCGCTGACAACGCAGCCCCACTGCCCCGTCATCATCGTCAACCCCGCGACCTGTTCATTCCCCAAACCTCGCTGTTGTTTCTGCCGTGAATGCGCGCCTTCAATTCGCGTTAATGGCTGATTAATCCCGCGCTGCAATGGCGCCCTCTTAACCGCCCTGGTCCCCTCTCCCTTCTCCCCCAGACCACACCCCACAGGAGCCACCAGGCTGCACAAATTTCTCCTCCGAACCCCACTGTCTTCGACGAGGTCTTCCGACAATTCCGACGAACCACGGCCGCCCCTCGCCTCCCACTGCACACTAGCATGCTCCCCACCTCCTGGAGCATCTCCCCGTGCCACTGGTTTGCCCGTGAGTGCCCCATAACGTCGGCTTCGTCAACCTCAACTCGCCACCGTCGTCTGTCATTGCTCCGGTGAACTTCCCTGGTAAGAGAAGGCCGCCCCAAACCTTCCTATTGATACTCCTAAGATCCCCAGGATAGTACGTGTTTAACTATGTACTCCGTTTGCCTTAGGGCGATCTGCAACCTCGCCCCCTACGACAAACAGAGTCGCCTGTCGCGGCCACCGACTCCGGCGAGGAATTGCCAGCAACTCCGAGCGCCCCTCGCCAAGACAACGCCACCTCGAGCTTCATCTCGACCACGCGAACGCTGTAAGCCATTTTCCCCTCTCCCTTGCTTCCTAGAATCGCCGTGACGCCACTGGGCCGGGCGTGCTCCGCGCCACTTGCCGCCAAGATGTTTGACCACGCAACCGTGTCCGTTAGATCAGGATCTGTTGGCTGTGATTAGATCTTAACTGAAGGGGTATGAGTTGATCAGCGCCGTGCGTTTTAAGTTAAATCCTGCGGTCCAGAGAGGCTGATCCGCACAAACCGGCATCGTCCAGTAAGAACACGCCATGTGGCTAGACCCAGGATTAAAAACAGAAATATGTTCTATTAGATTTCTAAATTTGTAAAATTCATAACTTTCAAACCACACGTCCAAATTTTTCAAATTTTATATCAATGGATTCAGCAAGACAAGTACTTTCTAACCATGCACTTTGTTTAGAAAATTGCTTCTGTTAAATTGATTGTTTTTGCAGAAACTTGTGTATGCATGTTTAGAATATAAAATTTGTTCTAAAATGATTTTGGGGATAAAATATTTGACAAATGGTTTGTTTTGAACCTACTGACCATAGAAATCAATTTGTGGTTTCAAAAATATATTTGGTGAAACAAAACAATAAATCTTTGATTTAAACCATTTCTAGTCAAATAAAAATATTGTTTATTTGTTAAAATGCTTTTTGGAGGAAAACCTTTGGAAAATGTTTTGGAATAAACTCTCTGACCCCAAACACCAAGTTTTATGATTTGAAAATGTATTTGGTGAACCCTATAAAACCATTGCTTTGCTAAAGGCATTTTCAACCACATAAAATAATGACTTGGTTTAAAATGGTTTATAAAGTGAAATCTTTTGCAAATGACTTTGCCACTTTATAAAATGACCATTAGGTGTTTTAAAATGTTTATGAACCATTATAAACCACTTTCTCAAATAAAACAATCTTTGGCATGCTTGCATGCATTGTTTTGTTTCTATCATTTTATGTGATGAATTGCTTGAATGGTAGATTGAAATATTGTTTGCTTGATTGAATTGTAGTGATTTGAAGTGAGTGAATATTGCAAAGATCAAGGAGTGAACTTATATTCTCTACCAAAAAGGCAAGTGATGCTTCATACTTTGTCCCATTATTTTCACTATGCATTAGTGATATTTCTAAGTAGGACTTGCATGGAATTTTTGCTAAGTATAAACTATGCCATGGGAAATCCTAGTAGATGAAACCTTAGTAGAAATTTCCTAAGTTAAGATTCCTACTACTATCATGCTTAGCTTAGCTAATAGAAAACAAGGGTGGAATATATATTCACACTATGAAATATTTTTAAGTCAAGGACTTGTGTTTTGTTAATAAAACAACTAAGTGAATGAATCACCTGGGTGGAATGGAAAGAATGGTTTGTGTTGAGTGGTTCACAAGGCCCATTTATATGGTTTACCTCGTGTATATCACTTGTGGATGGCCACCCAGGAACAAAGAGATTTGAGATGTCAAATGTTAAGAAGCTTCTAGTGCAGCCACTTGGCATTATGGGCTCTGCCTGGATCATATAGGTTGCAATAACTTAGCCAAATGGACAGTTGGTGGTAGGGGATGATAGGTTGGAATGCGTCCATTCTGGTCTAAGGGAAGGCTTCTGAAAGATCTTGTCTTGGGAAACCAAGTCTTGTGGGGAAAGTGCACCACCTCTGCAGAGTGTAAAATCTAAGTACTTAGCCATGTCCCTGGTAAAGGACAATTTGAGCATCAAGACATGGAAGCTATCAAGAATCTCCTCATCCCAATTTCTAAGTTAAAATCTTGTGGGTGAACAAGGGTTGAAGGATCACCAATTTCTATTAGGAGATGCCTTGGGAATGTTTTTATCAAGCAAAAACTTAGTGTTTCTCAAATGATAAGGAAAATCTATTTTGAGCAAAGCAAGCCTAAGCTCCACTTAGCCAAATGCATATAGATGATAGACTCCACTATACTACCATAGTATCACTTGCCAATACAATTCAAATGTATTGACCCTTGTGGTTGTAACTTGTTATGTTGCAGGTTTGTTTGATATTAGTGAAGTAGGATTACAAGTCTACAACCAACATGTTTTCCTGTGGCACTTTGAAGATGAAGGACCCCATGCTATTGTTATATTCTGCTGCATTGTAATGAGATAGCCAAATGAGCTATGTAAGATGTAATAAATTATTTTATTCCTGGTTATAAAGTTGTATTATGACCTTTGTTTCTTGATATTACATCTTAAACTGTGGGTGCTAGCTATTGATCCAGGGACTAGCATTGTAAACACAGGGATCTCTACCTTATTAAAGGTTGGGAACCTTACAGATGGTATCAGAGAATTGCGTTGCCTGTAGGATTGTAACCATAGGATTGGACAAAACCCCTTAGAAAAATAGGAGTTGTATTTGTTCCAAAACTTATTTACAAACAATCTTGTAAACTCTTTCCTCAACCATTTTGGTTTTGATTCTACATCTCTTCTATTTCAAACTTGATGGACAATGCCTTCTCCATGGCCAAAGACTTCACCATGTGCAAAGGACTTCATCAACTCTAATGACTTCAACATCTTCAAGTGATTTCAACCTTATTCTCAACAAGGACTTCAACTTGGATATCACTAAGGACTACAAGTGAGACAAGTAGTGTTGCTCAAGAATTGAAGACTAAGGAAATACAACTTAGAAAGAACCACCATCACTATGAAGTTTTGTGACCAAGATGCAAGGAATTCTCCAAGGATACAAAGACATTATTCAAGAAGAATCCACCAAGAAGGATGGAATGATCTCACGTAAACCATATAGTTGGACCACCATGTTTAGTTTAAATCAAACACACCAACTTATGTGGTGTAACAAAAATATTTTTGTTGCTTAAAAATGAGTTTGCACATTTGTTGTTTGAGTGGAATGTTTGTTTGATTGCTTGCACATTGCTTGTGTGAATTGTGGTGTGTGAGATTAGAACTATTTCCCTAGAAATATTTTGCCCACTCTAAACCCAATCCAACCCAAACAGATGACTACTCTAAGAGACTCCAACATCAAGGATGGTGACAACAACAACCAAGAGATCAACATGAGAGAACAACTACTAGTAACCCAAACCCAGTTGAACCAAGTAACAACTTGGTTTTTAACCAACAAAAATGGGTTAGACCCAACCATGCAAAGGTTTTTGGAAACCCAAACCCAATTGTTGCATAAGGTGACAAATCAAATGATAAACATGGGAGGCAACTCTTCCCAAGGAGTTTGTGACAACAAGGATGTCAAGGATGATATTTTAGAAGGAACCCAAGCTTGCAATGTTTGTGGAGACAAGGATCACACTTCCATGGAACATAAAGATCAATGCCCCAATTGTGAAGAGAAACATTCAACAAATCAATGCCCCACATCTCAAGTGACTTGTTTCCTATGTGAAGGAAATGATCATACCCCTATTCAATGCCCCATCTATCCTATAGTTCAACAAATGAAGCAAGATGGAATACATCAAATGTTTGGAAACCTCCATAAGGGAAAAACTTCTACCAAGATGGATGAAGGCAAAGTCAGAACCATGCCACATAAGGATAAATCCAAAGTGACCACAAAGTGTTGCTACTCTTGTGGAGAAGAAGGTCATATCTCTAGTAAATGCCCCAAGAAGAGAGAAAGATTTCCCACCTTTGTGGTGAAATATGAAGAGCATGAACTAGAAGAACTCCTAGCTTTGGAGAGACCCAACAAGAAGAAGAAACAAGGAAACAAACAAAAGGCAATGATACCAAAGGAAAAGAAGGATATCAGCCAAGTGATGTGTTTCAATTGCAAAGAACCAGGACATTATGCAAGCAACTGTCCAGAAAAGATGAAGCACAAGATAAAGCCTATGAAGGATCTCAGCCTTGTCACATGTTTCAAGTGTGGAAACAAAGGACACTATGCAGATGGTTGCCCGGAAAGATTTCAACAAGATCCCAAGAAAGCCAAGATGTAATCTAGTTGGAAAATTTTTAAGGGTGGTAGTACCCTAGATGCTTTGAGCCAACTTGTAACCCCTAGCCTCCCCAAATCTCGGGACAAGATTTATTTTAAGGGTGGTAGCCTGTCACATCCCAAGATTTTCCAAATCTTGTAATGTGAAAAATAAATAAATAAAATTTTGTTGAAATTTAGGGTGAGAAGAAACTTTTGATTCCAATTGGAAACATCCAAACCTATTTTGATCAAATAAATCCCAAAGGGGTTTAAAAAGATAAACAATTAATAAAGAAAGTTTTAATAATTGGAATTACTATTTTGGATCTTTTAATAAAAAGATTTGGTTTTTCAAAAGAAAAGGTAGAATTATAAATAAGGATTATTTTAAAGAGCCAAATTAATCTTGGCCAAGCTTTTAAAATAAAATATTTTGTTTTGATAAAAAGAGTAAAGGTTTATTTAAATAAAATAATAAGGATTTATAAATATCCAATTTTATTTAAGTAAAGGCTTTTCCCTTTTAAATAAACACTAAAACTTGTTAAAATATTTTAAATAAGATTTCCAAATGTTTTGTTTTTCAAAGGAAACCTACTGAAATGGTTTTGATATTATTTATATTTCAAATAGTGTTTTTAAAATAAATTAAAACCTATTTGAAATAAAAACTAAGGTCTATTTATTTAATTATTAATAGATCTTAAAAGAATAAAAATTATTTTGTTTTGGACTTTGGTTTGTGTTTTTAAACAGAATTAAAAACTACACAAAGTTTGGCAAAGGTTTGAATTCATTTGGGTGTTTGAATTGTTTGAATAAAACCAAAACAGAAATTAGAAATATAAAAAGAAAAAGGTTTCAATATAAAAAAATGGAACCAGCCAGCGAGCCCACTAGGCCCAGCAAGCCCAACTCTCCCCCTCACCCAAGCGAAGCGTTTTTCACCGCGAAAGAAACCCGCACAGAGTATGACCGTTGGACCCCACTTTCCTTTTCTCTCTCTCGCTGACAACGCAGCCCCACTGCCCCGTCATCATCGTCAACCCGCGACCTGTTCATTCCCCAAACCTCGCTGTTGTTTCTGTCGTGAATGCGCGCCTTCAATTCGCATTAATGGCTGATTAATCCCGTGCTGCAATGGCGCCCTCTTAACCGCCCTGGTCCCCTCTCCCTTCTCCCCCAGACCACACCCCACAAGAGCCACCAGGCTGCACAAATTTCTCCTCCGAACCCCACTGTCTTCGACGAGGTCTTCCGACAATTCCGACGAACCACGGCCGCCCCTCGCCTCCCACTGCACACTAGCATGCTCCCCACCTCCTGGAGCATCTCCCCGTGCCACTGGTTTGCCCGCGAGTGCCCCGTAACGTCGGCTTCGTCAACCTCAACTCGCCACCGCCGTCTGTCATTGCTCCGGTGAACTTCCCTGGTAAGAGCAGGCCGCCCCGAACCTTCCTATTGATACTCCTAAGATCCCCAGGACAGTACGCGTTTAACTATGTACTCCGTTTGCCTTAGGGCGATCTGCAACCTCGCCCCCGACGACAAACAGAGTCGCCTGTCGCGGCCACCGACTCCGGCGAGGAATTGCCAGCAACTCCGAGCGCCCCTCGCCAAGACAACGCCACCTCGAGCTTCATCTCGACCACGCGAACGATGTAAGCCATTTTCCCCTCTCCCTTGCTTCCTAGAATCGCCGTGACGCCACCGCCAGAGCGTGCTCCGCCGCTCACCGCCGCGCAGCGCCGCCAGTGTTTGACCACGCAACCGTGTCCGTTAGATCAGGATCTGTTGGCTGTGATTAGATCTTAACTGAAGGAGTACGAGTTGATCAGCGCCGTGCGTTTTAAGTTAAATCCTGCGGTCCAGAGAGGCTGATCCGCACAAACTGGCATCGTCCAGTAAGAACACGCCATGTGGCTAGACCCAGGATTAAAAACAGAAATATGTTCTATTAGATTTGCAAATTTGTAAAATTCATAACTTTCAAACCACACGTCCAAATTTTGCAAATTTTATATCAATGGATTCAGCAAGACAAGTACTTTCTAACCATGCACTTTGTTTAGTAAATTGCTTCTGTTAAATTGATTGTTTTTGCAGAAACTTGTGTATGCATGTTTAGAATATAAAATTTGTTCTAAAATGATTTTGGGGATAAAATATTTGACAAATGGTTTGTTTTGAACCTACTGACCATAGAAATCAATTTGTGGTTTAAAAAATATATTTGGTGAAACAAAACAATAAATCTTTGATTTAAACCATTTCTAGTCAAATAAAAATATTGTTTATTTGTTAAAAATGCTTTTTGGAGGAAAACCTTTGGAAAATGTTTTGGAATAAACTCTCTGACCCCAAACACCAAGTTTTATGATTTGAAAATGTATTTGGTGAACCCTATAAAACCATTGCTTTGCTAAAGGCATTTTCAACCACATAAAATAATGACTTGGTTTAAAATGGTTTATAAAGTGAAATCTTTTGCAAATGACTTTGCCACTTTATAAAATGACCATTAGGTGTTTTCAAATGTTTATGAACCATTATAAACCACTTTCTCAAATAAAACAATCTTTGGCATGCTTGCATGCATTGTTTTGTTTCTATCATTTTATGTGATGAATTGCTTGAATGGTAGATTGAAATATTGTTTGCTTGATTGAATTGTAGTGATTTGAAGTGAGTGAACATTGCAAAGATCAAGGAGTGAACTTATATTCTCTACCAAAAAGGCAAGTGATGCTTCATACTTTTGTCCTATTATTTTCACTTTGCATTAGTGATATTTCTAAGTAGGACTTGCATGGAATTTTTGCTAAGTATAAACTATGCCATGGGAAATCCTAGTAGATGAAACCTTAGTAGAAATTTCCTAAGTTAAGATTCCTACTACTATCATGCTTAGCTTAGCTAATAGAAAACAAGGGTGGAATATATATTCACACTATGAAATATTTCTAAGTCAAGGACTTGTGTTTTGTTAATAAAACAACTAAGTGAATGAATCACCTGGGTGGAATGGAAAGAATGGTTTGTGTTGAGTGGTTCACAAGGCCCATTTCTATGGTTTACCTCGTGTATCTCACTTGTGGATGGCCACCCAGGAACAAAGAGATTTGAGATGTCAAATGTTAAGAAGCTTCTAGTGCAGCCACTTGGCATTATGGGCTCTGCCTGGATCATATAGGTTGCAATAACTTAGCCAAATGGACAGTTGGTGGTAGGGGATGATAGGTTGGAATGCGTCCATTCTGGTCTAAGGGAAGGCTTCTGAAAGATCTTGTCTTGGGAAACCAAGTCTTGTGGGGAAAGTGCACCACCTCTGCAGAGTGTAAAATCTAAGTACTTAGCCATGTCCCTGGTAAAGGACAATTTGAGCATCAAGACATGGAAGCTATCAAGAATCTCCTCATCCCAATTTCTAAGTTAAAATCTTGTGGGTGAACAAGGGTTGAAGGATCACCAATTTCTATTAGGAGATGCCTTGGGAATGTTTTTGTCAAGCAAAAACTTAGTGTTTCTCAAATGATAAGGAAAATCTATTTTGAGCAAAGCAAGCCTAAGCTCCACTTAGCCAAATGCATATAGATGATAGACTCCACTATACTACCATAGTATCACTTGCCAATACAATTCAAATGTATTGACCCTTGTGGTTGTAACTTGTTATGTTGCAGGTTTGTTTGATATTAGTGAAGTAGGATTACAAGTCTACAACCAACATGTTTTCCTGTGGCACTTTGAAGATGAAGGACCCCATGCTATTGTTATATTCTGCTGCATTGTAATGAGATAGCCAAATGAGCTATGTAAGATGTAATAAATTATTTTATTCCTGGTTATAAAGTTGTATTATGACCTTTGTTTCTTGATATTACATCTTAAACTGTGGGTGCTAGCTATTGATCCAGGGACTAGCATTGTAAACACAGGGATCTCTACCTTATTAAAGGTTGGGAACCTTACAGATGGTATCAGAGCATTGCGTTGCCTGTAGGATTGTAACCCTAGGATTGGACAAAACCCCTTAGAAAAATAGGAGTTGTATTTGTTCCAAAACTTATTTACAAACAATCTTGTAAACTCTTTCCTCAACCATTTTGGTTTTGATTCTACATCTCTTCTATTTCAAACTTGATGGACAATGCCTTCTCCATGGCCAAAGACTTCACCATGTGCAAAGGACTTCATCAACTCTAATGACTTCAACATCTTCAAGTGATTTCAACCTTATTCTCAACAAGGACTTCAACTTGGATATCACTAAGGACTACAAGTGAGACAAGTAGTGTTGCTCAAGAATTGAAGACTAAGGAAATACAACTTAGAAAGAACCACCATCACTATGAAGTTTTGTGACCAAGATGCAAGGAATTCTCCAAGGATACAAAGACATTATTCAAGAAGAATCCACCAAGAAGGATGGAATGATCTCACGTAAACCATATAGTTGGACCACCATGTTTAGTTTAAATCAAACACACCAACTTATGTGGTGTAACAAAAATATTTTTGTTGCTTAAAAATGAGTTTGCACATTTGTTGTTTGAGTGGAATGTTTGTTTGATTGCTTGCACATTGCTTGTGTGAATTGTGGTGTGTGAGATTAGAACTATTTCCTAGAAATATTTTGCCTCTAATCCCAATCCAACCCAAACAGATGACTACTCTAAGAGACTCCAACATCAAGGATGGTGACAACAACAACCAAGAGATCAACATGAGAGAACAACTACTAGTAACCCAAACCCAGTTGAACCAAGTAACAACTTGGTTTTTAACCAACAAAAATGGGTTAGACCCAACCATGCAAAGGTTTTTGGAAACCCAAACCCAATTGTTGCATAAGGTGACAAATCAAATGATAAACATGGGAGGCAACTCTTCCCAAGGAGTTTGTGACAACAAGGATGTCAAGGATGATATTTTAGAAGGAACCCAAGCTTGCAATGTTTGTGGAGACAAGGATCACACTTCCATGGAACATAAAGATCAATGCCCCAATTGTGAAGAGAAACATTCAACAAATCAATGCCCCACATCTCAAGTGACTTGTTTCCTATGTGAAGGAAATGATCATACCCCTATTCAATGCCCCATCTATCCTATAGTTCAACAAATGAAGCAAGATGGAATACATCAAATGTTTGGAAACCTCCATAAGGGAAAAACTTCTACCAAGATGGATGAAGGCAAAGTCAGAACCATGCCACATAAGGATAAATCCAAAGTGACCACAAAGTGTTGCTACTCTTGTGGAGAAGAAGGTCATATCTCTAGTAAATGCCCCAAGAAGAGAGAAAGATTTCCCACCTTTGTGGTGAAATATGAAGAGCATGAACTAGAAGAACTCCTAGCTTTGGAGAGACCAACAAGAAGAAGAAACAAGGAAACAAACAAAAGGCAATGATACCAAAGGAAAAGAAGGATATCAGCCAAGTGATGTGTTTCAATTGCAAAGAACCAGGACATTATGCAAGCAACTGTCCAGAAAAGATGAAGCACAAGATAAAGCCTATGAAGGATCTCAGCCTTGTCACATGTTTCAAGTGTGGAAACAAAGGACACTATGCAGATGGTTGCCCGGAAAGATTTCAACAAGATCCCAAGAAAGCCAAGATGTAATCTAGTTGGAAAATTTTTAAGGGTGGTAGTACCCTAGATGCTTTGAGCCAACTTGTAACCCCTAGCCTCCCCAAATCTCGGGACAAGATTTATTTTAAGGGTGGTAGCCTGTCACATCCCAAGATTTTCCAAATCTTGTAATGTGAAAAATAAATAAATAAAATTTTGTTGAAATTTAGGGTGAGAAGAAACTTTTGATTCCAATTGGAAACATCCAAACCTATTTTGATCAAATAAATCCCAAAGGGGTTTAAAAAGATAAACAATTAATAAAGAAAGTTTTAATAATTGGAATTACTATTTTGGATCTTTTAATAAAAAGATTTGGTTTTTCAAAAGAAAAGGTAGAATTATAAATAAGGATTATTTTAAAGAGCCAAATTAATCTTGGCCAAGCTTTTAAAATAAAATATTTTGTTTTGATAAAAAGAGTAAAGGTTTATTTAAATAAAATAATAAGGATTTATAAATATCCAATTTTATTTAAGTAAAGGCTTTTCCCTTTTAAATAAACACTAAAACTTGTTAAAATATTTTAAATAAGATTTCCAAATGTTTTGTTTTTCAAAGGAAACCTACTGAAATGGTTTTGATATTATTTATATTTCAAATAGTGTTTTTAAAATAAATTAAAACCTATTTGAAATAAAAACTAAGGTCTATTTATTTAATTATTAATAGATCTTAAAAGAATAAAAATTATTTTGTTTTGGACTTTGGTTTGTGTTTTTAAACAGAATTAAAAACTACACAAAGTTTGGCAAAGGTTTGAATTCATTTGGGTGTTTGAATTGTTTGAATAAAACCAAAACAGAAATTAGAAATACAAAAAGAAAAAGGTTTCAATATAAAAAAATGGAACCAGCCAGCGAGCCCACTAGGCCCAGCAAGCCCAACTCTCCCCCTCACTCGAGCGAAACGTTTTGCACCGCGAAAGAAACCCGCATAGAGTATGACCGCTGGACCCCACTTTCCTTTTCTCTTTCTCGCTGACAACGCAGCCCCACTGCCCCGTCATCATCATCAACCCCGCGACCTGTTCATTCCCCAAACCTCGCTGTTGTTTCTGCCGTGAATGCGTGCCTTCAATTCGTGTTAATGGCTGATTAATCCCGCGCTGCAATGGCGCCCTCTTAACCGCCCTGGTCCCCTCTCCCTTCTCCCCCAGACCACACCCCACAAGAGCCACCAGGCTGCACAAATTTCTCCTCCGAACCCCACTGTCTTCGATGAGGTCTTCCGACAATTCCGACGAACCACGGCCGCCCCTCGCCTCCCACTGCACACTAGCATGCTCCCCACCTCCTGGAGCATCTCCCCGTGCCACTGGTTTGCCCGCGAGTGCCCTGTAACGTCGGCTTCGTCAACCTCAACTCGCCACCGTCGTCTGTCATTGCTCCGGTGAACTTCCCTGGTAAGAGCAGGCCGCCCCGAACCTTCCTATTGATACTCCTAAGATCCCCAGGATAGTACGCGTTTAACTATGTACTCCGTTTGCCTTAGGGCGATCTGCAACCTCGCCCCCGACGACAAACAGAGTCGCCTGTCGCGGCCATCGACTCCGGCGAGGAATTGCCAGCAACTCCGAGCGCCCCTCGCCAAGACAACGCCACCTCGAGCTTCATCTCGACCACGCGAACGTTGTAAGCCATTTTCCCCTCTCCCTTGCTTCCTAGAATCGCCGTGACGCCACCGCCAGAGCGTGCTCCGCCGCTCACCGCCGCGCAGCGCCGCCAGTGTTTGACCACGCAACCGTGTCCGTTAGATCAGGATCTGTTGGCTTTGATTAGATCTTAACTGAAGGGGTACGAGTTGATTAGCGTCGTGCGTTTTAAGTTAAATCCTGCGGTCCAGAGAGGCTGATCCACACAAACCGGTATCGTCCAGTAAGAACACGCCATGTGGCTAGACTCAGGATTAAAAACAGAAATATGTTCTATTAGATTTGCAAATTTGTAAAATTCATAACTTTCAAACCACACGTCCAAATTTTGCAAATTTTATATCAATGGATTCAGCAAGACAAGTACTTTCTGACCATGCACTTTGTTTAGTAAATTGCTTCTGTTAAATTGATTGTTTTTGCAGAAACTTGTGTATGCATGTTTAGAATATAAAATTTGTTCTAAAATGATTTTGGGGATAAAATATTTGACAAATGGGGTGACCTTGGAGAGGAAGTGCGATGTGGGGGCCGGGTAATTTGGTCGACCGAATGAAGAAACTCGGCCCAAGCTGGGGAATCCTGTGAGTCGGCCCAGGAGGTGAACATTTTGTCTTTGTGGGATCTAGGCTGGGCCGAATTAGGCTTAATTTGGCCTGGTTTGCCTTCTTTCCTTTTTCCTTTAAGTTTTCTCTCTCTGTTTCTTACAACTTGTTACATTTATTCTTGGTAGCTCCATATTCTTTTATAGAAAGTTCTATCTAGAAATCACTTAATTCATCAACTCTGGGGTACCCGGGGGTACACCCCCGACATAGATGAAACCTTAGTAGAAATTTCCTAAGTTAAGATTCCTACTACTATCATGCTTAGCTTAGCTAATAGAAAACAAGGGTGGAATATATATTCACACTATGAAATATTTCTAAGTCAAGGACTTGTGTTTTGTTAATAAAACAACTAAGTGAATGAATCACCTGGGTGGAATGGAAAGAATGGTTTGTGTTGAGTGGTTCACAAGGCCCATTTCTATGGTTTACCTCGTGTATCTCACTTGTGGATGGCCACCCAGGAACAAAGAGATTTGAGATGTCAAATGTTAAGAAGCTTCTAGTGCAGCCACTTGGCATTATGGGCTCTGCCTGGATCATATAGGTTGCAATAACTTAGCCAAATGGACAGTTGGTGGTAGGGGATGATAGGTTGGAACGCGTCCATTCTGGTCTAAGGGAAGGCTTCTGAAAGATCTTGTCTTGGGAAACCAAGTCTTGTGGGGAAAGTGCACCACCTCTGCAGAGTGTAAAATCTAAGTACTTAGCCATGTCCCTGGTAAAGGACAATTTGAGCATCAAGACATGGAAGCTATCAAGAATCTCCTCATCCCAATTTCTAAGTTAAAATCTTGTGTGTGAACAAGGGTTGAAGGATCACCAATTTCTATTGGGAGATGCCTTGGGAATGTTTTTGTCAAGCAAAAACTTAGTGTTTCTCAAATGATAAGGAAAATCTATTTTGAGCAAAGCAAGCCTAAGCTCCACTTAGCCAAATGCATATAGATGATAGACTCCACTATACTACCATAGTATCACTTGCCAATACAATTCAAATGTATTGACCCTTGTGGTTGTAACTTGTTATGTTGCAGGTTTGTTTGATATTAGTGAAGTAGGATTACAAGTCTACAACCAACATGTTTTCCTGTGGCACTTTGAAGATGAAGGACCCCATGCTATTGTTATATTCTGCTGCATTGTAATGAGATAGCCAAATGAGCTATGTAAGATGTAATAAATTATTTTATTCCTGGTTATAAAGTTGTATTATGACCTTTGTTTCTTGATATTACATCTTAAACTGTGGATGCTAGCTATTGATCCAGGGACTAGCATTCTAAACACAGGGATCTCTACCTTATTAAAGGTTGGGAACCTTACACATCACTTGATCATTGTTGCTTCATGAAGGCTCCTAATTTGCTCTCCCATACACCATTATTGGATAGCTTCATTAATACATGTCTTCACATGTCCATTATCACCAATATGGACGGCAAGCTTCAAGCAAATGATCTTCTCGAGATGCTTATCTTGAACTTGCCCTTCTCAACCATACCACAAGATCCATGTGGTACATTATTTATGATTCATGTGTTGACCAACTTGAAATCACTCTTCACTCTTTTTATAGGTCAACCATGTATCTTCTCATGCTCCATCTCAATATCTTGAGGTACATAAAGAACTCTTAATTTGATTACATGCTCTAAATCTTAGTCAGTCATAGCTCAACTAATGAGGCTATCATGACACCGTCTTAAAGCCATATCTTGAATTCTTCTATTGAAATCACACTCTCGAGATCTTGATCATATCATATTCTTCTCTTCAACTCGATGATCTTGATACCAATACTCAAGGTATATCTTTATCTTCATGGCATCCATACTTGAATCCAACACATAGACTACAAGCATGACCTATGGAATATTCCTTCATATAAAACTCAGTGAAAACATTAGTCCATAGGGATTGTCATTAATAACCAAAACCACACATAGGGGCAATTACTCTTTCAAAGTATTTGCGTGGCAGTTTTCAACACAATAAAGATGACAACCATGCAGGACGTTATTCATATCAAAAGTACTCATGTCTATCAAAGAAGTTTTTCTTGATAACTCTTCACACCCCAAAAATAATGTAAGTTCATCATGTTGATTATCGGTGATCATGTTATCACAATACAAACTTGCAGGATTATTATGGCCAGAGCATTGAAAATTGAAATGACCCACTTCAAAGCAAAGTTCACAAATAAAAGGACAGAGGGCATAAACTTTTTTACCAAGATCATATAGAGCCTTATACCACTTTCTAGTTTTTTCATTCCAGTGGGTGATACAATATTCTTCTATTTGATTCTTCTCACAAGGTCTATGCATACCACAAAAATTAACATGCTTATAAGAAATAGTACTTTCAGAAGTTTGAGCATGTTTATTGCAATCATTAATAACATTTTCATTTTTCATGCAAGTGTCTTTAAAAGGTTCATGATACATGTCCCATTTTTCTTTAGGAGCATTAATATGGGAAGAAAAGGCTCTATAATATCTAACAATAATTTGAGGATCAAGACCATATTTAGCACTAAGCTCTTGAAAATCAGCAGTTTCAGCAAAAGACTTAATGCAATCATACTCATAGTTTATACCTGGTTCTTTACCTTTCTCGTTATCCCAATCTTCAGTATTGCTTTGAATTGTTTCAAGAAGATCCCACTTAGATTTGACCTTCTTACTTGTGAAGGATCCCTCTGAACAGGTATCTAGGTAGTCCTTGTAATGTCCTAAAAGCCTTGCATAAAAATTATTGATAATAATATTACTGGGGAGCTCATGAATGGGACATTTGAGCATTAGTGACTTCAATCTCCCCCAAGCTTGGGCAATACTTTCTCCCTCATGAGGATGAAAATTATAAATATAATTCCTATCTTTATGAATTTCATGAGGAGGATACAATTTATAATAAAAGAGAGATTCAAGTTCCTTCCACTCCAAATGATGAGGATCATCTAGTAGCTCATACCACTCCCTTGCTTTGTCCCTAAGTGAGAAAGGGAATAGCTTCCTCTTAACTTGGTCCATTGAAATACCTGCACACTTGAACAACTCGCATAATTCATGTATAAAGAGTAAATGATCACTAGGATGGACAGTTCCATCTCCAAAATAGCAGTTATTCATAACACATTCAACAATTCTCATAGGTATTTTAAAAGGGACACTTTTAGTATGTGGATCACAAGTATCATTATAATTACCACATATGGGAGATAGAGTATCATCAGAGCAAATTTTCTTCCCTAAAGCTGGGGAACTAAAAATATCTTTCTCATAAAAACTAGCTTCCCCAAGCTTAGACGTTTCCATACCATTAGTAACAATGGTGTTCAAAAAATTCATACTAATAACATTGCTATTAGCATGCAAAGAAGGTTCCATAGGTTTTTTGATTTTATTTTCAAACCACTCAAGTTCTAACTTAGGAAAAATACTAAAAAAACTCTCTAATTTTTTTGTTGTTTTCCATTAAGCCTAACTAGTCAAAACAAGAAATAAAAAGACAAAACTGCAGAATCTAAAGGAAATAACTTCGAGCACTCACACCGGAGGATGTGAGTACCTTTTACCTTACCTCCCCGGCAACGGCGCCAGAAAAGAGCTTGATGTCTACGCACTTCTATTCTTGTAGACAGTTGTTGGGCCTCCAAGTGCAGAGGTTTGTAGAACAGCAGCAAGTTTCCCTTAAGTGGATCACCCAAGGTTTATCGAACTCAGTGAGGAAGTGGTCAAAGGTACTCCCTCTCAAGCAACCCTGCAATCAAGATACAAGAAGTCTCTTGTGTCCCCAACACACCCAATACACTTGTTAGGTGTATAGGTGCAATAGTTCGGCGAAGAGATAGTGAAATACAAGTGGTAACGGTGCTAGAAAATAGCTTGATGGTGAGGTAAAGACTAAAGGCGACAAAAAGGAAGCAAGCAAACATGCAATAGATCTAGTAGCAAACGGTGTTTCAATGTTTAGAAACAGGGCCTAGGGATCATACTTTCACTAGTAAACACTCTCTCATATAAATATCCTCTCTTCATGATACTACTCTTAACTACTCTCTGGTTGGACAATCTAATCCATGGTAGGGCCTTCCCCAATATAGATAACCCCACACTGTCACCTTGAGCGCTAGATGGTTCCAACAAACACCACAATTTCATAGAGACATCCAACTCCAAATATAACTCATAACAAATATTCAATCTAGCCAAAGTGCCACACACGGTATGCACGCTGTCACTTTCACACACGTGGGGAAAAGCATAGATCTATTAAAGAACCAAGAGTATTTATGTAGACTCAAACCTAAGTGCCACCATGGTGTGCACGCTGTCACTTTCACACACATGGGGAGAGCAGAGATCTATTGAAGCACTTGAGTAGCAAGGTAGATCTACTTGATTACAAAGCTCATGACCACAACAAGATTATGCATAGAGAGAGATGAACACATAGCTACCGGTAGAGCCCTTAGCCTCGAAGGAGAACTACTCCCTCCTCATCATGGGAATCAGCAACGGTGATGAAGATGGCGATGGAGATCCATGGAGATGTAGGGGTTCGTAGCATGGAAAACAAAAAAATTCTACCGCATACAAAAAACAAGCCAAGATCTATCTACTAGATTGTATCAATGAGTCGATAGAATAACTCACCCTCGAAGATTCCAAAGCGTTTACCGAGAGCAGATTCTCGTGGGTGATGTAGGCGTACTCTTGCCGATCTCAAGATCGTGTAGACGATCCTTCCGGCGCTGCGTTCCTAGCGCTCCCATGATCAGTCACACGTTAAATTTTCGATGAAGACCTTCCTCTCCCTTGTTCCAGCAGGCAGCAGAGGTTGTAGCACTCTCCTCATGATTCCGGAAGCACGACGGCGTGGTACCGGAAGTAGAGGGGAGATCTCGCAGGGCTTCGCCTTAAGCCGGAGCGAGTATGGTGGACTATGAGAGAGGACTCGGTGATCTAGGGTTTAGACACACCAAAGATAGGGAGATAGGCCTGTGGCTAGGGCTTGGGGAAAGCCCCAAGTCGTGACTAGGGTTTTCCTAGGCGTGGCTGCAGGAGGTCGGCTAGGGCTAGGGTTTTGGGTGGTGGAGGTGTGTCTTTGGAGGGGCAGCCCTGCCCCTCCTTATATAGGTGGAGGGGGCGGCCAAGGGGAGGGGAGTCCCTCCCCAACTCGGCTTCCAAGGCCGGCGGTGGAGGGAGAGGTACTTCCTCCCCAAGTAGGTTTCCTACTCTCCCTCCACCAAGCAAAACAGCCGTTTGACTTTTCAAATTGGCGTTTGACTTTTCAAACTAGGATTTGATTTATTCCTTTATTTTGCTCAGCGATGACACCTAGTACATGATGCAACCATTCCAACTTGTCATGTCACATTCATGTACCCTTCCCCTCCGAAGTGCCGGACATTCCGGAACCTTCTAGAACATTCCCGATGAAAACACCGGAACCATTCTCCAACCCCGGAACAGGACTTTCCTTATATGAATCTTATTCTCCGGACCATTCTGGATCTCCTCGTGATATCCTGGATCCCATCCGAGACTCCGAACAACATTTGGTCTCTTACTCATCATTCCATAACTACTCAACAACATCGAATCCTTAAGTGTGTCTCCCTACGGTTCGTGAATTATGCGGACATGATCGAGACACTTCTCCGAACAATAACCAATAGAGGAATCTGGAAATTCATATGGTTCCCACATATTTCTACGATTACTTTGTGATCGAATGAACCACTTACATACGATACCAATTTCCCATTGTCTCACGATAGTTTACTTATCCGAGGTTTTGATCGTCGGTATCTCTGCATACCTAGTTCAACCTTGTTACCGATAAGTACTCTTTTCTCGTTCCCGTGATATGTGATCCCTTGTGAGCCAGTCACATGCTTGCAAGCCAATTGGATGAAATTCCACCGAGAGGGCCCAGAGTATATCTATCTGTCATATGGATGGACAAATCCCACTCTTGATCCATGTGTCTCAACCAATACTTTCTGAACACTCAATGCCACCTTTATAGCCACCCTGTTACGGTGTGGTGTTTGATGTCATCAAAGCATCCTTCCGGTGATGGTGATAAGCATGATCTCATGGTCGAAGGAATTAGGTTACTATGTATCAGAAAGCATATAGCAATTGAACTATTAAAATGACTTGATCTTTATGCTACGCTTATCTATAGGAGTATGTCCATCATACCATTCTCCTAACGATATGATCTTGTTGTTAATAACATCTCAATGTTCATGATAGGAAAACCACAATCATTTATTAACCAACAAGCTAGTATTATGAAGAGGCTTTAGTAGGGACTCTAATTTAGTTTACAAATAACATAAGTATTAATGTTTCCCGGTTAATACTATTATAGCATGAATGTAAACATTTATCATAAACACAAAGATATAATAATAACTGTATTTATTATTGCCTCTAGGGCATATCTCCAACAGTCTCCCACTTGCACTAGAGTCAAATAATCTAGATTACATGGTAATATACCGAACACCCATGGCAGTTTGGTGTTGGTCATGTTTTGCCCTCGGGAGAGGTTTAGTCAACGGATCCGCCATATTCAGATCTGTGTGTACTTTGCAAATATTTATGTCACCATCTTGGACATGTTCTCGAATAGCGTGAAAACGTAGCTTGATGTGCTTTAGCTTCTTGTGTGACCTTGGTTCTTGCGCATTGGCTATGGCGCCCATGTTATCATAGTAGATAGACATTGGGTCCAGCGCACTTGGAACCACACCAAGCTCTGTAATGAACTCCTTCATCCATATCGCTTCTTGTGAAGCCTCCGAAGCAGCTATGTATTCCGATTCAGTTGAAGATCTCGCCACAATGCTTTGCTTCGCACTCCTCCAGCTAACTGCTGCACCATTCAAAGTAAATACGTATCCAGATTGAGATTTAGAATCATCCGGATCGGTGTTCCAACTAGCATCGGTGTAACCATTAACAACGAGCTGTTCATCACCTCCATAAGAAAGAACCATATCCTTAGTTCTTCTCAAGTACTTAAGGATGTTTTTGACCGCTGTCCAATGATCCACTCCTGGATCACTTTGATATCTGCTAGTCAAACGAACAGCATATGCAATGTCGGGTCTAGTACATAGCATGGCATACATTAGAGATCTTATGGCTGAGGCATAGGGAGTTTTACTCATGCTGTCTCTATCTTCTGCCGTTGCTGGACTTTGAGTTTTACTCAAGGTTGTATTGGGCAACATGGGCGAGAACCCTTTCTTGCTATCTTCCATTCCAAATCTCTTTAGAACTTTGTCCAAATATGTACTTTGTGACAATGATATTAGGCGTCTCGATCTATCTCTATAAATATTTATGCCTAATATGTAAGCTGCTTTGCCAAGATCTTTCATTGAAAAACTATTATTCAAATATTCCTTGACACTATTAAGAAGGTCTACATCATTCCCAATCAACAATATGTCATCTACATATAGTATTAAGAATGCTACAGAGCTCCCACTCACTTTCTTGTAAATACAAGCTTCTCCATAAGTTTGTATAAAACCAAAACTTTTGATTACCTTATCAAAACGTTGATTCCAACTTCGGGATGCTTGCTTCAATCCATATATGGACCGCTGAAGTTTGCATACCTTGTTAGCATCTTTAGGATCGACAAAACCTTTGGGTTGCATCATATACAACTCTTCATCAATGTCTCCATTGAGGAATGCTGTTTTGACATCCATCTACCATATCTCATAATAGTAATATGCAGCGATTGCTAACAAAATCCTCACAGACTTTACCTTTGCTACTGGTGAGAAAGTCTCATCGTAGTCAACTCCTTGAATTTGTCGAAACCCTTTTGCGAGAAGTCGAGCTTTATAGACAGTAACATTACCATCAGCATCTGTTTTCTTCTTGAAAATCCATTTGTTATCGACAGCCTTACGGCCATCCGGTAAGTCCACCAAAGTCCATACTTGGTTTTCGTACATGGATCCAATCTCGGATTTCATGGCTTCTTGCCATTTATTGGAATCTGGGATCATCATCGCTTCCTCATATGTCGCAGGGTCATCGGTGTTGTCCACCAACATGACACTCATAACGGGATCATACCAATCAGGAGTGGTATGAGTTCTCGTTGACCTGCGAGGTTCTGTAGCAACTACATCCGAAGTTTCATGATCATCATCATTAGCTTCCTCTCTTATTGGTGCAGGCACCACAGGAACTTCTTCCGTCTGCGCTACTACAAGTTCGAGAGAAGGTTCGACAACCTCGTCGAGTTCTACTTTCCTTCCAGTCACTTCTTTCGAGAGAAATTCCTTCTCTAGAAAGAATCCATTCTTGGCAACGAAGATTTTGCCTTTGGATCCATGATAGAAGGTATACCCAATAGTTTCCTTTGGGTATCCTATGAAGACGCATTTTTCCGCTTTGGGTTCAAGCTTGTCCGGCTGTAACTTCTTTACATAGGCTTCGCAACCCCAAACTTAAAGGAACGATAATTTAGGTTTCTTTCCAAACCATAATTCATACGGTGTCGTTTCAACGGATTTAGATGGTGCCCTATTTAAAGTGAATGCGGCTGTTTCTAATGCATAACCCCAAAATGATAGCGGTAAATCTGTAAGTGACATCATAGAACGAACCATATCTAAGAGAGTTCGATTACGATGTTCGGACACACCATTACGATGTGGTGTTCCCGGCGGTGTCAATTGTGAAAGTATTCCGCATTTCTTCAAATGCTCGCCAAACTCGTAACTTAGATATTCACCTCCACGATCAGAACATAGAAATTTAATCTTCTTGTTACGTTGATTCTCCACCTCACTTTGGAATTCCTTAAACTTCTCGAAAGTTTCGGACTTATGTTTCATGAAATAGATATACCCATATCTACTCAAGTCATCCGTGAAGGTAAGAACATAACGATAACCACCGCGCGATGCTACACTCATTGGACCACACACATCGGTATGTATGATTTCCAATAAGTCCGTAGCTCGCGCATCATACCAGAAAATGGAGTCTTAGTCATTTTACCCATCAGGCATGCTTCGCATCTTTCAAGTGATTCGAAATCAAGTGATTCAAGAAGTCCATCGGAATGGAGTTTCTTCATACGCTTCACTCCAATGTGACCAAGACGACAGTGCCACATATAGGTCGAGTTATCGCTCAATTTCAAACGTTTAGCTTCAATGTTATTAATATGTGTATTTCCACTATCGAGATTCAATAAGAATAGACCATCTATCAAAGGTGCATGTGCATAAAACATATTACTCATATAAATCGAACAAACATTATTCTCGGACTTAAACAAGTAACCGTCTCGTAATAAACAAGATCCCGATATAATGTTCATGCTTAACGCAGGCACCAAATAACAATTATTTAAGTATAAAACTAATCCCGATGGTAGATGAAGAGGTAGCGTGCCGACCGCGATCACATCAACCTTTGATCCATTTCCTACGCGCATCGTCACCTTGTTCTTCGCTAGCTTCCGTTTATTCTGTAGCACCTATTTCGAGTTACAAATATGAGCAACCGAACCAGTATCAAATACCCAGGCACTACTACGAGTACTAGTGAGATACACATCAATAACATGTATATCGGATATACCTTTCTTCTTGATGTTGCCGTTCTTAAAATCCGCCAAGTACTTTGGGAAATTCCGCTTCCAGTGACCTTCTCCCTTGTAGTAAAGCACTCGATCGGCTTAGGTCCAGCCTTGGTCTTCTTCGTCGGTAACTTTCTTACCACCCTTCTTGAAGTGTCCCTTTTGCTTAGACTTGCCTTTCTTGAATTTGGTGGTCCTATTGACCATCAACACTTGGTGCTCTTTCTTGATCTCCACTTCTGCAGATTTTAACATGGAGAAGAGTTCTGGCAACTGCTTGTTCATGCTTTGCATATTGTAGTTCATCACAAAGTTCTTGTAACTTGGTGGTAGTGATTGGAGGACACGGTAAATCCCCAAAGCATTAGGAATCACTATACCCAAGCTTTGAAGTTTGTTTGCGTGCCCAGACATCTTAAGCACATGCTCACTGACGGAGCTGCCCTCTTCCATCTTGCAGTTAAAGAACTTTTCAGAAGCCTCATAGCTCTCAACTGCCGCGTGAGTCTCAAAAATCAATTTGAGTTCACGGACAATATCATGTGGGTCTGAATTCTCAAACCTTTTCTGAAGCTCCGATTCTAAACCATACAAGATAGCACACTGAACTGTGGAGTACTGAGTCTTCCGAGCGAGGTAAACATTCTTTACTTCATCGGTAGCAGTAGCTGCAGGCGGGTCACCCAGCGGTGCATCCAGCACATAGGTCAAATTACCAGCATTGAGGACAATCCTCAAATTGCGGAACCAATCCGCGAAGTTGCTTCCATTTTTTTTCAACTTTTCTTTCTCTAGGAACGCATTAAAATTGATGGTAGGGGCCGCCATTGATATACAACATATTTGCAATAGTTTAGACTAAGTTTATGACAAATTGAGTTCTAATTAATAGTTAAATTAATCTAGGTGAACTCCCACTCAAAACAATATCCCTCACATTGTTTTAGTGATCACATGAACCAAATCCACCACATCAAAACCGATCATCACGAGAGTTGATGTAGCTTCAATGGCGAACAATCGACATGTTCATCATATCTACTATATGATTCATGCTTTACCTTTCGGTGATCCGTGTTCCGAGACCATGTCTGTACATGCTAGGCTCGTCAAGATCAAACCTTAGCTTCCGCATGAGCAAATCTGGCTTGCTCACGTTGTATACACTTGCAGAATCTAACACACCCGATCATCACGTGGTGCTTCGAAACAACAAGCTTTAGCAACGGTGCTTACTAAGGATGAACACTTTCGAACTTGAAATTTATGTGCATGAGGGATCATCTTATAATGCTACCGTTGTTAACTCAGCAATACAAGATGCATAAAGGATTAACATCACATGCAATTCATAATATGTGATATGATATGGCCTTTCTTCTTTGTGCTTCCGATCTCCATCTTCAAGCACGAACATGATCTCCATCATCACCGGCATTGCATCAAGGTCAATGATGCTGCTCCATGATTGTCGTCCACCAGCTTCAACTATTACAACTACTTTGAATAGACACGCAGGTCTTAACGGAATTTAAAGACAACCATATGGCTCCTGCCGGTTGCCAACTTACAATAAGGAACATTGCATACATCAAATATAATCACAATCATGGCCATATCACATCACAGCACACCCCTGCAAAACAAAGTTAGACGCCTCTACTTTCTTTGCATGTTTTACGTGGTTTGGGGCTTTCAATAAGTGTCGATCTAACTTACGAACAAGAACCACAACGTTGATGTTTGAACTATCAAGTGCCCGTTGTAAATTGGATCTATACTATAATGGGAGAGACAGACACCCGCAAAGCCACTTATGCAATACAAGTTGCATGTTGAGCGTGGAGCAAGTCTCATGAACGATGTCATGTAAGGTTAGCCCGGGCCGCTTCATCCCATCATACCGCAAGATGCAAAGTACACAAGAAGCAATTGATAATAAAAGCACCACCGCCCACAATGACCATTGTGTTTTACTCGTGCAACAGATCTACATATAGACACGGCTCTGATACCACTGTAGGGGTTCGTAGCATGGAAAACAAAAAAATACTACCGCATACAAACAAAAAAGCCAAGATCTATCTACTAGATTGTAGCAACAAGTCGATAGAATAACTCACCCTCGAAGATTCCAAAGTGTTTACCGAGAGCAGATTCTCGTGGGTGATGTAGTCGTACTCTTGCCGATCTCAAGATCGTGTAGACGATCCTTCCGGCGCTGCGTTCCGGCAGCGCTCCCGCAGTCGGTCACACGTTCGATACTCAATGAAGACCTTCCTCTCCCTTGTTCCAGCAGGCAGTGGAGGTTGTAGCACTCTCCTCGTGATTCCGGCAGCACGACGGCGTGGTACCGGAAGTAGACTATGAGAGAGGCCTCGGTGATCTAGGGTTTAGACACACCAAAGAGAGGGAGCTAGGCCGGCGGCTAGGGCTTGGGGAAAGCCCCAAGTCGGCGGCTAGGGTTTGCCCTAGGGCGGCAGCGGCTGCAGGAGGGTCGGCGGCTAGGGCTAGGGTTTTGGGTGGTGGAGGTGTGTCTTTGGAGGGGCAGCCCTGCCCCTCCTTATATAGGTGGAGAGGGGCGGCCAAGGGGAGGGGAGTCCCTCCCCAACTCGGCTTCCAAGGCCGGCGGTGGAGGGAGAGGGACTTCCTCCCCAAGTAGGTTTCCTACTCTCCCTCCACCAAGCAAAACAGTCGTTTGACTTTTCAAATTGGCGTTTGACTTTTCAAACTAGGATTTGATTTATTCCTTTATTTTGCTCAGCGATGACACCTAGTACATGATGCAACCATTCCAACTTGTCATGACACATTCATGTACCCTTCCCCTCCGGAGTGCCGGACATTCCGGAACCTTCTAGAACATTCCCGATGAAAACACCGAAACCATTAGCCAACCCCGGAACAGGACTTTCCTTATATGAATCTTATTCTCCGGACCATTCCAGATCTCCTCGTGATATCCCGGATCCCATCCGAGACTCCGAACAACATTCGGTATCTTACACGTCATTCCATAACTACTCAACAACATCGAATCCTTAAGTGTGTCTCCCTACGGTTCGTGAATTATGCGAACATGATCGAGACACTTCTCCGAACAATAACCAATAGAGGAATATGGAAATTCATATGGTTCCCACATATTTCTACGATTACTTTGCGATCGAATGAACCACTTACATACGATACCAATTTCCCTTTGTCTCACGGTAGTTTACTTATCCGAGGTTTTGATCGTCGGTATCTCTGCATACCTAGTTCAACCTTGTTACCGATAAGTACTCTTTTCTCGTTCCCGTGATATGTGATCCCTTGTGAGCCAGTCACATGCTTGCAAGCCAATTGGATGACATTCCACCGAGAGGGCCCAGAGTATATCTATCCGTCATACGGATGGACAAATCCCACTCTTGATCCATGTGTCTCAACCAATACTTTCCGAACACTCACTGCCACCTTTATAACCACCTGTTACGGTGTGGTGTTTGATGTCATCAAAGCATCCTTCCGGTGATGGTGATAAGCATGATCTCATGGTCGAAGGAATTAGGTTACTATGTATCAGAAAGCATATAGCAATTGAACTATTAAAATGACTTGATCTTTATGCTACGCTTATCTATAGGAGTATGTCCATCATACCATTCTCCTAACGATATGATCTTGTTGTTAATAACATCTCAATGTTCATGATAGGAAAACCACAATCATTTATTAACCAACAAGCTATTATTATGAAGAGGCTTTACTAGGGACTCTAATTTAGTTTACAAATCACACAAGTATTAATGTTTCCCGGTTAATACTATTATAGCATGAATGTAAACATTTATCATAAACACAAAGATATAATAATAACTATATTTATTATTGCCTCTAGGGCATATCTCCAACAGGAGATGGCTTCGGGGGCACTTCCCTATTCCCGCAAGGTGCCGGAACAGAGACTTTCTGTCCCCCGAATCTCCCCTTCGGTGGCGGCGGTGCTATGGAGGTTTTCATGGCTTTCTGATGGTTGATCTAGGGTTTTGGGGTCGGAGGCTTCATATAGGCGAAGGAATCAAGGTTGGTGGGGGTCAAGGGGGGCCACACCCCCTCCTGGCGTCCCTAGGGATTGCCCGCACCTAGGGGGTTTGGCCACCCTGTGGCCCCCCTTCGACTCTGCTTCGTGGTTCCGTGTTCCCCTCGGTGAAAAACTTACTTTGGCTTTTGTCCCGTCCAATCCGAGAATATTGATTTTCTGCCTTTCTGGAACCAAAAACAGAAGAAAACAGGAAATTGTCATTGTGGCAACTTGTTAATAGGTTAGTTCCAGAAAAGATATAAAAACACCTCAAAGTATAGACAAAGCAAAGCAAAGTAGATACAAAACAAGCATGGAGCATCAAAAATTATAGATACGTTTCCGATGTATCACCCGCCAACGCACACTAACACGGTCTCATAGCTGATGACCCACAAGTATAGGGGATCACAACAGTCTTCGCGGGTAGTATTACCCAATTTATTGATTCGACACAAGGGGAGCCAAAGAATACTTGCAAGCCTTAACAACTGAGTTGTCAATTCAGTTGCACCTGGAAATAGTTCTTGCTCACAGTTTATCGAGTAATAACGATTTGTAGTAGCAAAGCAATAGCAGCGATATGACAACAGTGAAATAGTAGCAATAGTAATAGTAATGGTAACAGTGGGATTCGAGTGCGGTAGGCATAGGGTTGGATGGACGGGCGTTGCATGGATGAGTCTAAACATGTAACTTAAAGATCTAGGGCATTGCAAATAAATAATAACAAGCATCTAAGTACTAAACAATCCTAGGCATGTGCTCCAAATATATTCATACGTGCTCGCAATGAGAACTTGCACAACATCTTCTGTCCAGCCAGCCTGTGGCAGCGGGGCCTCTAGGGAACTACTAGCAATTAAGGTGATCCTTTTAATAGAGCACCGGAGCAAAGCATTAACACTCTATGAACACATGTGATCCTCACACCATAGCCATCCCCTCCGGTTGTCTCAATTATTGTCACTTTGGGGCCTTTGGATCCGGACAATGATATGTGTACACAACTTGCAGATCAGATCACAAACAATACTATCATAATGATTCAATAATAAGTTCAGATCTGAGATCATGGCACTCGGGACCTAGTGACAAGCATTAAGCACAACAAGTTGCAACAAAGTCAAATAGCACTAATAGAGATACTAGGCAACTATGCCCTAACAGATCTTATTTGATTACATGATAGAACTCATCCAATCCCTACCATCCCCAAGCCTACAGCGGGGATTACTCGCTCATGGATGAGGGAAACATCGGTGGTTGATGGAGATGCGTTGGTGATGACGATGGCGATGATCCTCTCCAAATTCCCCGTCCCGACAGGGTGCCAGAACGGAGTTTCTGGATCCGAATCTTGGTTTCTGGTGGCGGCGGCGGAGCGGAACTCTTTATGGAAAACTATCGAACCCCCCTCGGTTTTTTGGGTCAAAAGGCAACTTATAGGCACAGAGGGAGGCCGAGGAGCTACCTGGGGTGGTCGCACCCCCTCCAGGCGCGGGGTCGGGTGGGCCCGCGCCTAGGGTGGGTCTGGGCCCCTCAGGCCTCCTCTCTGTCTCCCCTTCTGGCTCCGTGAATCTTCTAGTGAAAAATAGTTTTTGGCATATTTTACGGGATTTTTTCTGATAGTTGATTTTCTGCACAAAAACAAGACACCAAGGTAATTCTGCTGAAAACAGCGTCAGTCCGTGTTAGTTGTATCCAAATCACACAAGTTTAGAGGAGAAACAATAGCAAAGTGTTCGAGAAAGTAAATACATTTTGGACGTATCAACTCCCCCCAAGCTTAGCTTATTGCTTGTCCTCAAGCAATTCAGTTGAAAACTGAGTGCGATAAAAGAACTTTCACGAACACTTTGCTTCATATGATGTAAATATTCTTAGCACAGGAGTAGATGCTTAGACAATTCATAATAAGAAGTATGCAACTAAGTCTACTCAATAGTCATTGTAAGCTATGAAGAGAAACCAACTCAGTAATAATAAGTAGCATGGAACATAAACATAAGCAACATTGCAATGCTCATAATAAGGTATGATAGAGTGGTATCTCGCTTGCCTTTGTTTGAAGAGTACAATATGAATGCCAAGGCACCTCTGAAGTTCAAGTGAAGACTAGAGGTAAAGATATCAGAGATACAAGCATCAAAGTCATGACATAATTAACCAAGTTTTGGAACAAACACAAGAATGACAACTATGCTCTCAAGAAGGTGCTCATAGAATAAGTGGTGACTCAACAAAATTGTGAAAACGGTTTTGTGAAGGTTTGAAAGGCTTCCTAATGCTGAAAGAAAGGTACCCGTTAGCTTTGAGCTCTCATTGCCCCTATCATAGGCATATTCATGTGGTTAAGGTGAAAGTGAGGTCCACTCTGAATCATATGCTTAACAGACCATAGGCTGAAAATCCCAAGTCCCTTGAGTACGAGGGTCGCTCCGCATGCTACTCAACTTTGGTCACCTGAAAGTTCTTGTCATTGTAAATACATGCATATCATTGAGAACCGCCAACGGGGTACCCCTTGCATATGGTACATGAGCTTTCCCATAACCAAAATTACAAGGCAAGCAGACAATGAGCACCTCAGCAATATTTTTATTTACCATATGCATAGCTTTTTATTGAGGATGCTTCATAGATGCTCAATATGGTGATGCTGCAAGTTTCCACCATGATTAGGCATGGCTTAGGCTAGCGGCCCGGGCGTTTATCTAACACAATGTATAAACTCCATGAACTCACAACCTCCCCTTTTATTTCACATCGTAGACATCCGTAAACAAAAGAGCAAAGAATCAACTAGATGAGATATCCAACAGGTGTTGAAAGCGTTCCCCATGACAGCATGGTTCTGCTGACTCCCAGCATATAATAAGCAAGCATATAACTTTCATGGACTAGTCACAATGGTTCAAGATTATTAAGCGCAAGGAATAAAGTGTGCCATCAAGTTCGTGAGAGCTTTAATAACTAGCTTTCTCAAAATAGACAAACATTTTATTTTGGAAGAAAACATGGCATATATAAAATATGCACTTAAGTAGCAAATGATGCTAATAGGTAGGTATGGTAGACACAGCTGGCAATATTGGTTTTGAGGAGCTGGAAGCACAGGTAGAGCACATACTCAGTGCAAGTTAAGGCTAGCAATAAAGAGGGAGCGACAAACGAGAGAGAAATAATTGTCATAAGCATGCTTGCAACAAAACATGACTAATTATGGCATGAAAGTGATACAAGAACTCTGAGGCAAAATAAATCATCGAGGCTTACTGACTATTGATTAGTCATATGCATGCGTGAGCATGTGCCAAGTCGATTCACATGAACAGTCAGAGGAGCATACCACAATGTTATACCAAAGTATGAATAAAACAATGCAAGCAAACATTCATATGACATGCTACAAAATATTAGCAAGCTGGAGCTAATTATAGACAAGCAAGAACTACTAAGCATCCATAATGACATACACCTTACACAAACAGGCTAAGCATGCTCACAATGATGAGTATATGTACAAAAATCAAACAAATAGAGTTCGTTACTAGCCTCTTACCACACCTCGAGTTGTCTTAATCTTCATTATTGCCCTTCACTTGTGTGACTTGAATAATTAACATGAAAACCAATATCCACTAAGGACGGCTGAACCCTGCAAAGAACTCACAAAACCAAAGAAGAAGAACAAATATTTTTGGTGTTTTAGATTTTTTTACAAGGCAACCAACACAAAAACAAATGAAGCAAAAGAAAACCAAAAACAAAAACAAAGACGCTCCAAGAACAACACAATTGTGCATGAAATAATAAAAACAAAGTGTCTAGAAAGACCTGAGATTTTTATTGATAAAGAAGGGGATGCCTTGGGCACCCCCAAGCTTTGAAGCTTATACCTCTTGAGTAATTCTTGGGGTGACATGGATTGGCTACCCCCAAGCTTGAGATTTTGTCCATTCTTCATCTCATTACATCATCCTCTCTCTACACCTGAAATTTTTCTTTCATACAAAACTTCACACAATCTTCATTAGCAACATTAGTGTATTCAAAAGATAATAGACCTTCGGGTTTAGCTTTGGAACAGCAAAACTTTTCACTAAAAACACAATATACTGTAGCAAATCCTTCAAAAAGCTCAATTCCCCAAAAGAGAACTCAAAAAGGAATCAATAAGAAGCAAATGCAAATAATGGCAGAAATCTGTCAAAACAGACCAGCAGGTAGAAACCGATTTTTTTGAACATCTTATGTTGCTCAAATCAAAACGTGTTGAACTAAAGAAAGTTATCTAACATACTAGGGGATTTATTCCTAAATTTTTAGCTCAATCCGACTTACATAGACTCCTCACGAATTTTTATGGTGGAGGACATAAATCTGTTTCGGGACAGCAACTCCCCAAATCTTACTTTCCTCTCATTAGAGGTCATTCTTGGCACAAAAAGAAAAAAAAAGAATAAGGAAATGTCATTACTGAAGTAATAATTTCCAAGACTCAAGGAAACTCTTGGGTTATCTCCCAACAAGTACTTTGCTTTAACGCCTTTAAGTTAGGCATGACGAAGAGCAAAGGTTGGAAAGGAGAAAAATAAAAGTGAGCAAGTATAACCACAGTGAAAGAATTATTTTGTTTATTAAAATCCTTTTGTTAACAAGGTTGATCAAGTCTTGTTACCAAAACAATCTTATATGAAAAAAAAACTTTGCAATCCACAAGGTGATTATGTTACCTCATACTTGATAGCAATGGTCCCAATCATAATAGTTTCAAAATTTTCTTATGGAATAGGAAAATATATTTCTCCAACCTTGATGCTCTCAATATTTTCAATGGAATTCAGGCAATAGCTTCTAACAACCTTCTTGGGGAAATAGACAGTGTTCTCTTTGTCATTAATATTGAATGTTACTTTTCCTTGATTGCAATTGATGACAGCACCTTCAGTATTAAGAAAAGGTCTCCCAACAATAATAGACATATTATCATCTTAAGGCATTTCAAGCACAACAAAATCAGTTAAAACCATGCAATTATGAGCAACTTGAACAGGAACATCCTCACATATACCAACAGGAATAGTAGTTGACTTATCAGCCATTTGCAAAGATATATCAGTTGGTATCAACTTTTCTAGCTGGAGTCTCTTATAGAGAGAAAAGGGCATAACACTAACTCCAGCTCCCAAATCACATAAAGCAGTTCTAACATAATTGTTCTTAATAGAGCAGGGAATAGTTGATATACCTGGATCACCAAGTTTCTTTGGAACCTTACCATTGAAGGAGTAATTAGCAAGCAAAGTAAAAATTTCCTCATTAGGAATATTCCTTTTATTAGAAACAATATCCTTCATATACTTTGAATAAGGAGGAAACTTAATAGCATTAGTCAAAGGAATTTGCAAGAATAAAGGTTTCATCCACTCACAAAACTTGTTGTAGTGTTCTTCCTTCTTTGACTTGTGTTTCTTACCTGGAAAAGGCATAGGTTTCTGCACCCAAGGTTCTCTCTCTTTACCATGTTTATTAGCAATAAAATATTCCTTTGTATACCTAGTGTTTTTAGTGTGATTCTCAGGTTCTTCCTCACCTTCCTCCTTATCAGGAGACTCATTATTATTACCACTCTCAGTTTCAGCATCAGAGACAGATATACTATTAGGATCTACGACAGGTTTAAGTGGTTCCTCAACTACTTTATGTTTCTTTTTATTTCTCTTACGAGGACTACCACTACTCTCACCTTGTTGGGAATCTTGCTCTATTCTTTTAGGGTGTCCTTCAGGATATAAAGGGTCTTGAGTAGCTATACCACTCATAGTTCTAATTCCATAAGCATGTTTATCTCCTGAGGCATTAACTAGCATATCCTTTTGTACCTTAGCAAGTTCATAAAGTTGGGTTTGAACCATTTGAAAGTGTTTACAAAGCATTTTAATATCATTAGAATTTCTTTCCACAATATCTTTCAACTCATGGATAGCTCTAGAGTTTTCCAATAAATGATTCTGAACTTGTTTATTAAAATTACCTTGTTTAACAATAAATGTGTCAAGTTCCTCTAAGCATTGATCAGGAGGCTTACCATAAGGAATATCACCTTCATTAAATTGGAGAGAGTGTACCTCAATAGTAGATGAGTGGGGAATTGGCTTACATAATTCTTCTATAGGAGGTAGATTCTTCACACCTTCAGCTCTAATACCTTTATCCTTTAGACACTTCTTAGCTTCCTTCATCACTTCATCATTTAATGCAATAACTCCCCTCTTCTTTGTTGTTGGTGTTGGAATTGGTTCAGGAATAACTGGTTCAGGAGTAATGGGATTAGGTATATTCAGCTCGGCCGAAGTCCAATCATCATAATTCTTGCTTATCTTGGTCATTAATTCTTTAGCATTTGTAGGAGTCCTTTTCCTGAAAACACAATCAACAAAGCTATCTAGGTATGTCCTAGAATCATCAGTTAGTCCATTATAATAAATATCAAGAAGCTCATTCTTAGGCAATGGACATCCAGGATGTGCATGAATCAAGGCACAGAACCTTGTCCATGACTCAGGAAATTTCTCCTCTTCTCCCTGTTTAAAATCAAAAAGTCTCTGCAAAGCAGCATGTCTAGCACTAGGAGGAAAATATTTATAGAAGAAAGAAGCAATCAAGCAATCAGGGCTATCAATGGAACCATGAGGTAATCTATTAAACCAAGCCCTAGCTTCTCCTTTTAATGAAAAAGGGAAGATCTTAGCAACAAAGTACTTTTGCATCTTAAAATCATTAGAGAACAAAACACTCATAGTAGAAAGCTCATTCATATGAGCCACAACACTCTCATTTTCAGTCCCACAAAAAGGTTCTTTCTCAAAAATATCTAAATAAGATAAATCAAGAGAGAAATCATAATCTTCATCTTTAATATCTATGGGAGAAGTGGCAAACTTAGGATCAGAGGATAACTTAGGCATAATTGTACGTATAGCAAGGAGACTCTTCATAGCACTACTACCATGTGTGTTTCGGCACTCTTCAACAAATTCATCAGTGAACTCTATGTAACCATCATTAATATCATAACTCTCACTAGCAGGTGAGCTAATAGGTGTAATAGTGTCTTCACTAGGAGTTTCGGTATTTCCTGGACTAGCCATAGTAGCATCTAGAAAAGGACCTAATGAACCACTCACATCAAGCAGAGTAGAAGTAACATCATGAGCATCAAAAGCAGTTTCAGATTCAGCAGTAGTAGCAGTGTGTGTAGCATGAGTATGTGGTGGTGGTGTAACAAGCTTACTTATCACAGACAATGAATCAAGAGCAACAAAGGTGTTTAGGACTATACCTCTTCTTGTAGTGGATGGTAAAATAGGGAACTTTCCATCACGAGACTTACCCGTGATAAAAGGAGTAGCAGTGGACAATAATAGATCCAAGTGAACTTACAAATAAATCTATGCTCCCTGGCAACAGCGCCAGAAAATAGTCTTGATGACCCAGAAGTATAGGGGATCGCAATAGTCTTTACAGGTAGTATTACCCAATTTATTGATTTGACACAAGGGGACCAAAGAATACTTGCAAGCCTTAACAACTGAGTTGTCAATTCAGCTGCACCTGGAAATAGTTCTTGCTCACAGAAGTTTATCAGTGGTAATAGTTTGTAGTAGCAACAACAAAGCAACAGCAGCAGTAACAGCAATAGTGAAACAATAGCAATAGTAACAGTAACAGTAATAGTGGGATTCGAGTGCGGTAGGCATAGGGATGGATGGACGGGCGTTGCATGGACGAGTCTAAACATGTAACTTCAAGATCTAGGGCATTGTAGATAAATAATAACAAGCATCCAAGTACTAAATAATCCTAGGCATGTGCTCCAAATATATTCATACGTGCTCGCAATGAGAACTTGCACAACATCTTCTGTCCAGCCAACCCGTGACAGCGGGACCTCTAGGGAACTACTAGCAATTAAGGTGATCCTTTTAATAGAGCACCGGAGCAAACCATTAACACTCTATGAACACATGTGATTCTCATACCATAGCCATCCCCTCCGGTTGTCCCAATTATTGTCACTTTGGGGCCTTTGGATCCGGACAATGATATGTGTACACAACTTGCAGATAAGATCACAAATAATACTATCATAATGATTGAATAATAAGTTCAGATCTGAGATCATGGCACTCGGGCCCTAGTGACAAGCATTAAGCATAACAAGTTGCAACAAAGTCAAATAGCACTAATAGAGATACTAGGCACTATGCCCTAACAGATCTTATTCGAATACATGATAGAACTCATCCAATCCCTACTATCCCCAAGCCTACAGCGGGGGATTACTCACTCATGGATGAGGGAAACATCGGTGGTTGATGGAGATGCGTTGGTGATGACGATGGCGATGATCCTCCAAATTCCCGTCCGTGAGGTGCCAGAACGGAGTTTCTGGATCCGAATCTTGGTTTCTGGTGGCGGCGGCGGAGCAGAACTCTTTATGGAAAACTATCGAACCCCCCTCGGTTTTTAGGTCGAAAGGCAACTTATAGGCGTAGAGGGAGGCCAAGGAGCTGCCTGGGGTGGCCGCACCCCCTCCAGGCGCGGGGTCAGGTGGGCCCGCGCCTGGGGTAGGTCTGGCCCCCCTAGGCCTCCTCTCTGTCTCCCCTTATGGCTCCGTGGATCTTCTAGTGAAAAATAGTTTTTGGCATATTTTCCGGGATTTTTCCTGATAGTTGATTTTCTGCACAAAAACAAGACACCAAGGTAATTATGCTGAAAACAGCGTCAGTCTGTGTTAGTTGTATCCAAATCACACAAGTTTAGAGGAGAAACAATAGCAAAGTGTTCGAGAAAGTAGATACGTTTTGGACGTATCAACAGCCACCACCGCCATCTCACCGTGACACACGCAGCAGGGCCAGTAAGACAGAAAAGAGGGAAACTTCGGCTGGGGTTGCCGAAACAATAGCGCACGGGAGGGAACAACCTCCACCACCGGATGGCGTTAGCTGACTGGATACAGCCGCGGAGGCAAACCGAACCCTCCTGGCCCGACCGAGCCCACAAGGGCCCGTGAAGCCCCGCCGCTACACTGCAACAAGGGAATCGTCGTCCAATCCACCCCCACACTATCCCCTACTTCTCGGTACACTAGGGGATCAACCGCCACCTTCGAACCCTGCCGCCAAGTAGCACCACCACCACCACCGCGCTCACCCGGGAGTACCAGACCGCCACTGGTCTGAGGTTCATCACCTGGTCCCACAAGGGTGCTGAGGGACGAGCATGGAGAGCACCGCATCTCCATTCCGCCCACGGTTCCCTCGAGCAAGATCGGTGTGCGACTACCACCTCCAGGACCGCCTGACCTAGATCTGGTACTCTGGTCGCCCCGCGGACAGGGGAGGCGCCTGTCACCCGCCCGATGAGCAAGGACCCCCGACGGTGCCTGCATGGCCCAGATCAGGCCCTATAGGGGCCGCCGCCGGGAGATCCTATAGCTCCTCCCGCTGTCCCTCTTACTGAGCAGCCCGCCGCCACGCCGCCTAAGAGACACTCGGCCCGCCAGTGCACCGCCCTTCTGCCCTCCTCCCCCCGGCCGGACCACCAGGTGCTCCTCCGCTAGCAGTGGAGCCCCACGCCTCCACCGCCGCCGCTGGGAGAAAGAGGGCCTGCCGCTGCCGGCACCATACGGGATTAGCCCTGCGGCACGCGCCGGCGACGGCGGGAGGAGGGAGAGGGGGATGGATGGGATCGGCTAGTGCCGAGGCACCCTCCCCGTCGCCCACGGGGGCGAACGAGACAAGTCGTTCAGTTTGTTCGGTGTTCTTCCAGTCGTGCCTCTCTTTGGTTTCGTCACCGCATGTCCATACTCGATTTGTTTCTGTCTTCCTGTACTATCTCTGTTTTGTTTCGGTCTTCATCTGCTGCCTCTGTTTTAAAATAAGTGAGAGTCTTGTGATACATGGCGTATCTAAATAAAACTACGTCATTATTTTGAGAAGGATGTTTCTAGCGTTTTGCTCGCGTTATTTTTCTATTTTTCTTGCTGCGAACATAGGTCGATTTTATGCATTCGAGAAGGCACACCGGCTGGATCAGAATTCTATCGGTCATAGAGTCAGGCAGTTTAAGACGACTCTGCTCCAACTACTTGAGAAGGTGAGACGCAATCTCCATGGCTCCATGTATTTTGCATGCCCTCTAGGGTATGTGGTGTTTCCTTCGTAGTTTCATTCATTTCAGTTCGTTTCTAGTTGCTTGCTGTTTTTGGCTTGTCTCATGCCTTTATTTGCCTTGTATGGTTTGCAATTTTCACCGTGCTGTGAAACCAATGTATATGGCTAGTAGCTTTCATTACTTGCTTGATAAAGCTTTAATAAATTGCTAGGTGGATAAGTGTATCGCTTTGATTGGCTATAAGTCTCAGAACTCAAGTTACTAATAGAGTTAGAACACACGGTAGATCCAGATTTCATACCTTTACCAAATAAAGATTGAGTGTAGAAATCAATCACGTGGGTCCCTCTTCATCTGCAAGTACGAAGTGAAGCAGACAAAATATATTCACTGATCTCTGACATGAGCAATGATGTCGCCCGGCCCATGAAGTGTGCCATTGTAGTTTCTAAAGCAAACGGACTACTCCTGGAAACAGACTTCCGCCCAGCCTTATAGATAAAGGAACATCTATATAACATTCAGTACAAGCTAACAACAAAGTCATAACTAGAATGAAAAACTCGAGCTACGACCAACAACACAAATATGCTCACAGCCAAAAACACATACGCACACGGATACAAGAGGCCTATCCTCCCAGGAGGACCACTCAGCGGCTAGACGGTGTAGCTAGTTGGCAGGCCGCCACGATCAGGTGCTCTATCATCACGTCCAGTCTCTCCTCGTCCGTTGTCTACACAACGGGTATCACTGCTGTAAAAAAACCAGAAATTTAAAGATCGAGTCGGAGGCACGGCACAGGAAGACACACTCTATGACCATCTTATTAACGGATATTCCATAGAGTCCAGGTCATCACCGCAAACACTAACAAAAAGAGACGCCTCCTACCGGTATGGTTTGCGTTGGCTTTCAGGAATTTCCCCTAGGTCCGAGGCCTGCCAGGCAGGCCCCAGGACATCATGAGTGAAGTTCCATAGGAAGCGAGCTGCAGGACAGATGAATATAATGTGAGTGCTCGATTCCGGGACCGCACAGGGCGGGCACAGGCCATTCCTAGGGCCGTGCCGCTTGGCCACCTCCACGCCGAGGGAAGCCAGTCTCGCAGCAACTGACAGACAAAGATTTTGATCTTCAGGGATAAGGGAGCCTTCCATAGTGGGAGGTCTAGGGAAGAGATGGCCCAGTGGACAGGGTCATGTACGCCGAACCAACCGAATAGGTCCCCGAGGGGACCAGAAGCCATGATATACTATCTGGGGGATTGAGAGAGGGTCAGCGGGAGGCTGTCCCGAAGCCCAACCTAGGTAGCCATTTCTGCAGTCCCAAGGTTCCGCCGAAACGCCACCTGCCATGTTCCTCCTTGGTTAGCCTCTGCCAAAGCATAGGCTGCACACGGATTGTGAATACCTCGGGAGCCTCGTTGGGCAGGGGTGTCCCCAAAATCAGGGGTCAAGCCAGAAAAGGGTGGCCCTTCCATCCCTTATAGAGATGGACAGGCCCTTCCGTATTGTCGCCTTCATGTTCTGAATGGATCTTCAAAACTGAGACCCTTCCCGGCGCTCACAGGCCATTAGCGGAGCAAACGGACTACTCGAGGGGTCGTGTTTTGGCTCAGACGGTACAGGATCGATGACTGCATTGTGATACACATATTCATTGCTAAAGTCACCACTACAAGAAAATCGGTGTCATTTGTGTTTTGGCAAACAGTTTTGCGCCCGTTGGCAAACCTTTCGATCGGCAGGTACACAGAAAACTCTCGCCATCGAGAAACAACCCGCCCGGCCAAAAAAGAAAGAAACAATGTCGGCCATTTGACGCCGTCGGCATGTTTGTCAAGACCCCCGCGACGTGACGCTGGGCCACTTCGTCGGCACGCTCAGCAATGGCAGGCCGGAGGAGCTCCCAGACACGTATGCCGATCACATATACATGCAACATGTGGCATTTTCTAGTAGGATCTTCTCCGGTGGCAGAGTATGCCTAGCGGTACCCTCAGGCACTTTTTAATCCAAAGACGTCGTTAGCTACTTGTCGACTGAAGTATGTAAGAAAACCCAGTTCGTTTTCTATGTCAAATTTCGTATTCATTGTAGATTTGTAGTCTTCATGTACCAAATAAAAATTGAGTGCAGAGCTGCAGGCCTGTTACAAAGAAATCAATCAAATGACGTTTCCTCCTTTTTAGCAAAAGTGAAGCAGGTAACACATTTAGTGATTGCTAACATGCGCAGTGATGTCATCTCATGTCGTATGCCATTGCAATCCATATAGGAAACAGACTAGCAATTGTTGACTAGGTCACTCGACTCAAAGGGGCCGGCTTCCAAGGAGGTGCAGCCGCGGCGCACTAGCTTAAAGCCTTAAAACCTGGAACGCGGAGGCGGAGCTCACAAGAAAGCAGTAGAATAGTTCATGCAATGGAAGCATCCATGGAGGCAGCTCGGAGCAGCGGGGCCAAGCACATCATCCTCGTCCATGGCGCGTGCCATGGGGGCTGGAGCTGGTACAAGGTGGCGTCGCGGCTGCGATCGGCGGTGACAGGGCTCAGCTACCACATCGTAGCCCCGGACCTCGCTGCGTCGGGGATCGATGGCCGCCGGCTGTCGGAGGTGCCGACGTTCCGCGACTACACGGGGCCGCTGCTCGACGTGCTACGCTTGCTACCGGAGGGTGAGAAGGCCGTGCTCGTCGGCCACAGCCTCGGGGGCCTGAGCGTCGCGCTCGCAGCGGAGCTGTTCCCCGAGAAGGTCGCCGCCGCGGTGTTCCTCGCCGCCTTCATGCCCGACTGCGTGTCACCACCATCATATGTGGTTTTGCAGGTAAATTCTTTGAATTACGGTGGCAATCCTACTTCATAGATATTTAAAGATTTTTTTCCTTCCTTTCCCTTCATGTAGAATGGTGCGCGCAGCAATTATACCCCGTTGGACAACGAGATGAAACCCCAAGATGCAGATGGAAAACTCCCATCTTCCTTCATGTTTAGGCCACAATTTACTGAACAAATGTTGTATCAGTTATGCTCACCTGAGGTACGTGCGCAAGCTGGGCCACAATTGAATCTTGGTAATAAATGAGAATCTGGTTTACCGTAGGTCTCATGGTTAAGAACTTGGGAAATCTGGCTAATTTGGCAGGACCTCACACTTGGGAAATCTCTCATGCGAATCGGCTCGCTCTTCCTGGAAGACCTGCAAATCCAGCCGCCATTCTCCAAGGATCACTATGGACGAGTGAGTAAGGTTTATGTAGTCTGCAAGCAAGATGAGACCATTCCTGAGGAGCACCAGAGATGGATGGTGGCGAACAATCCGGTGGATGAGGTCATGGAGATCGACGGTGCGGATCATATGGCAATGCTCTCTACGCCTGACCAGGTTGTGAAGTGCATCATTGACATTGTTAGAAGATACAGTTGAGTTTAAATAGCGTCAGTGGCTATGTACCGAGGATAGCCATAGCTCGGTACTCCGGAATAAATAAAGATACTGTACTCGTAGTACATTTTGATCCAATCTAATGGTTTGCTTCTGTACACCGCCTCTGAAAAACTTTGAAAATGATGCATTCGTACTTTCAAACCGTATAAGTTCGGTGCTAATCAGTCCCTTCTCTGCGATGATCTTACTCCATGGAAGCCCAATCTAACAGCGGAGTAGCCGGCAGCCGCTCACTTAAACTCCTTAAATGTTTCAGTGGCAAGCTATCCTCCCTCCACCATTCAACAAAGCTAGACTACTTGGTCGGGTCATTTGGGGGGCTACGAGACACTACCTCTCTTTCAGAGGTTGATATGAGTTCCTTCCCTTCTTCACTTGACACGTGGAGCCAATTTGAAGTTTTTACTTCTCAGAAACTCTCTATAACACAATTCATGGTTACAACTAGTTTCTTTAGTGGCGATTTGCCGCACCGGATGGAACTTTTCATGATCCGATACAAAATGGGTGCATCTTATACCTCGACATCACAGAATAGGTTTCGGTGCTCCCTGGTACTTCTCACAGTATGGATGTTGTGGAAGGAGCAGAACTCCAGAGTCTTCAAGCGTTCGTTGGAGATGGCCCCCATTGTTTGTCGTACAATCTCCGACAAGATAGAGATCTGGAAGATTTCCGGTTGTAGGGTTGGGCGTTGTTTGGAGATAGTTGTATGGGATCGTAGGGCATTGTTTCTCTTTCCTCCGGTGGGAGATCACCCAATATTTATCCATACATGGGTGTGTAATCGCATCCTAAGATTCCAGAATCGCACTACAGGAATGGGAAGCTACGCTGACGGCCGGTCGCTACGCTGACGGCCAAACGTCGGGGCCGTCGGCGTAGCCATCGTCTAGGCCAGCTCCGCCAAGCAGCCGTCGACGTAGAATTGCCTTCGGCATATCTTATGCTACGCCGACGACTGCCCTCGGCGTAGCTATTTTTTATTTTATCTCATTAAATTTTAAAAAATCATAACTAAATAATTTTAATTCAGAAAAATACAAATAATATATAAAAAATTGCAGAAAAATAAGACTTATCTATCTACACTCAAATATTACACATTTGTAAATAAAAATTAAGTAAAACATAAAACATTATATATAGTTTAAAACGGGCATAAAAAATTGAAAAATGATCGAAACAATGCGAAACCTTCGCGTGGTGTTATATTATGTGACATAGTTAGAAGAAAAAATATCAAATTTGGTATATTGATTATGTCTCAAAGAAACCTTCACAAAATGACCTATCTCATTCGAGGTTTCTTGGCTTTCTGGTCAAATAACCAATGTTATGGCTAGAATCAAGGCATAGTTTATGATAATGTACCCATATTGTACATACATTTGCATCATAGGATGGCGAACAATGTTGCAGGAGTAAGCTTTCCTTTTTGTCGCACCAAAAAGGCATTTTCCATTTTCCGAGCATAAAAAACGGACGGTTTTATGAAGCAACCACCAAATGGCTAATTAAAAATACTACCACCACATTTTACAAAATTAATAGAGCACCTTATATGGACAATGTACCAATAGGGGGATCCGAAACCTTTTCGTCCACCTTTGGTGAAAAAGACAAATTCCTGCTGAATCGGTAGGAAGTGGGTCAGATATGAACTACAGGTACATGATCCGGTGCTCATGTTTTTTTACAAACATCATTTTTATGTTCACAATATGCTATTTTATCAAAGATCCAATGCAATTTTAGCGAGGCTCGGCCCCGAGCTAAGAATCTTCATGTCCGCCGTTCAACAAAGTTTGACGATAGTTTAAAACGGGCATAAAAAATTCAAAAACGATCGAAACAATGCGAAACCTTTGCGTGGTGTCATATTATGTGACATAGTTATAAGTAAAAATATTAAACTTGATATATTGATTATGTCTAAAAAAACCTTCACAAAATGACCTATCTCATTCGAGGTTTCTTAGCTTTCGGGTCAAATGACCAATGTTATGGCTAGAATTAAGGCATAGTTTGTGATAATGTGCCTATATTGTGCATACACATGCATCATGGGAGGGCGAACAATGTTGCAGGAGTAAGTTTTCCTTTTCGTCGCACCAAAAAGCCATTTCCCATTTTTGGAGCACAAAAAACGGACGATTTTATGAAGCAACCACCAAATGGCTAATTCAAAATGCTACCACCACATTTTACAAAAATAATATACCACCTTATATGCACAATATCCCAATAGGGGGATCCGAAACCTTTTCGTCTACCTTTGGTGAAAAAGACAAATTCCTGCTGAATCGGTAGGAAGTGGGTCAGATATGAACTACAGGTACAAGATCCGATGCTCATGTTTTTTTACAAAAATCATTTTTAGGTTCACAATATGCTATTTTATCAAAGATACAATGCAATTTTAGCGAGGCTCGGCCCCGAGCTAAGAATCTTCATGCCCGCTGTTTGACAAAGTTTGACGATAGTTTAAAACGGGCATAAAAAAATTCAAAAACGGTCGAAACAATGCGAAACCTTCGCGTGGTGTCATATTATATGACATAGTTATAAGTAAAAATATCAAACTTGATATATTGATTATGTCTCAAAAAAACCTTCACAAAATGACCTATCTCATTCAAGGTTTCTTGGCTTTCGGGTCAAATGACCAATGTTATGGCTAGAATCAAGGCATAGTTTGTGATAATGTGCCCATATTGTGCATAAACATGCATCATGGGATGACGAACAATATTGCAGGAAAAAGTTTTCCTTTTCGTCGCACCAAAAAGCCATTTCCCATTTTCTGAGCACAAAAAATTGGACGGTTTTGTGAAACAACCACCAAATGACTAATTCAAAATGGTACCACCACATTTTACAAAAATACTATACCACCTTATATAGACAATGTCCCAACAAGGGGATCCGAAACCTTTCCGTCCATGTCTGGTGAAAAAACAAATTCCTGCCGAATCGGTAGGAAGTGGGTCAGATATGAACTACAGGTACATGATCCGATGCTCATGTTTTTTTTAAAATCATTTTTAGGTTCACAATATGCTATTTTATCAAAGAACCAATGCAAGTTTAGCGAGGCTCGGCCCCGAGCTAAGAATCTTCATGCCCGGCGTTCGACAAAATTTGACGATAGTTTAAAACGGGCATAAAAAATTCAAAACGATCGAAACAATGCGAAACCTTCGCGTGGTGTCATATTATGTGACATAGTTATAAGTAAAAATATTAAACTTGATATATTGATTATGTCTCAAAAAACCTTCACAAAATGACCTATCTCATTCGAGGTTTCTTAGCTTTCGGGTCAAATGACCAATGTTATGGCTAGAATTAAGGCATAGTTTGTGATAATGTGCCCATATTGTGCATATACATGCATCATGGGATGGCGAACAATGTTGCAGGAGGAAGTTTTCCTTTCGTCGCACCAAAAAGCCATTTCCCATTTTCCGAGCACAAAAAACGGACGATTTTGTAAAGCAAGCACCAAATGGCTAATTCAAAATGCTACCACCATATTTTACAAAAATACTATACCACCTTATATGAACAATGTCCCAACGGGGAGATCCGAAACCTTTCCGTCCACCTCTAGTGAAAAAGATAAATTCCTGCGGAATCGGTAGGAAGTGGGTCAGATATGAACTACATGTACATGATCCGATGCTCATGTTTTTTTATAAAAATCATTTTTAGGTTTATAATATGCTATTTTATTAAAGATTCAATGCAAGTTTTCCTTTTCGTCGCACCAAAAAGCCATTTTTCATTATCCGAGCGCAAAAAGAGAATTTTCTAAAACAACCACCAAAGAGATAATTCAAAAATAGAGGATTTGTGATTAGTTGATATAGATATCATATTTGGATTCCTCTCATTTTTCTGATCAGTTTAGACATATTATTTGTTAAATTCCGATTTACAGATTTAAAAATATTAATTATTCCATATTAAATAGAAAAATACAAAAAATAAAATTATTATATTTTTATTTGAATTCAATTATATTTTTACTTATTCATTAATGTTTACTTAAATAATTGTTTGTAATTTCAAAAAATACAAACATATGACATGTTGATATAAGGGTTAATAGGATTGATATGATAGTATTGACAACAATGTGTGAATTACTTTACGGAAACAGATTCTAAAGGAACGAGGAAGTTAAGCGTACTAGAGCTAGAGTAGTACTAGGGCTGACTTTTTTTGGGCTTCTAGCCCAGCTTCTAGGTCCGAGGAAGCTGAAGCCCAAAAGAAGTCAAAGTTTCTAGCCTGCTTCTTCCCACCGCGAAGCTGGATTTCTGTCTCCACCCAGAAACTGCGAGCGAGGTTATTCTGAGGCGTTTCCCGAGCTTCTGGGTGAAAGAGCGAACGGGTCTAGCAGTTTGTCCCTATTTGTCTTTGTATTTACAGCAGGACTGCCACTCCACGAGCACAGATGGCAGGCCACGTCTCCTAACTCGTTCGGCGCTAGCATAATTTTTTCCTTTTCCATACAGACCCATTTCGCCTGTGTCAGAACTTCGCTGTCGTTGCTATGGCACCTTGCCGCTGCACGCCGTGGATAGCCGGAACGGACGTACAAGTGCCAGTGCCAGGAGGACACGAGCTATGAAGCATGCATACATTGATCGGCTAGCTATGTATACATGCCTTGACTGAATGCACGTGATGCACTAGACCATGCATGTCTCATACACATGGATGAATGTGCGTCGGTTATGTAGGGCAGATATAAAATTTAGGGGCGTTAAAGACATTTTTGACTCAACATATCAAATAAGCTAAATTTTTCAAAGCCCAAAAGAAGTCTTTCCATAAGTTTCTAGTAGCTTCTCTCCACCACAGATTCTCCCCACAGTTTTCTATAAGCCAGCTTATGCATAAGCACAAGCCCAAAAGAAGTCGGTCTAGGATGGGTGACCAGCCGGAAAGTTTGACCAAGACTGCAATTTAATTAAATATTAAGTATAATTAGTGTTAAAAATGTTTAAAATGAGAGATTAACGAGTCAAATAATTCAAAGATTCAAAAATTGAGAAAAAAATAAAATAAAAAATTTATTTTAAAAAAAAAAGTTTTTGCAACCTGTCGACAAGCTATGCCGACGGCCTCTACGCCGACGGCATTGCCCTCGGCGTAGCATACGCCGACGGCATTTTGATACGCCGACGGCCTCTATGTGCTCCGCCGAGGGAGCCTTTTGCCGAGGGCAGCCGTCGGCGTACCATACGCCGAAGGCATTTTAGCCTACGCCGACGGCTTTTTGCCCTCGGCGTAGCGCGCGCGTCCTGTAGTGTCGTTGTGTTTCAAACTTTGTTATCCCAAGGTAAAACACTAGATTATTCTCGTTACCCTGATATGTACGCTTTTACTCACTCTGTATTATTGATTTTCCCGTGATTAACAACTTATCACTTGTCTGAATAGACGATGACGAACATCATAATACATGAGTGGGTTTAAAGTGTACTTCTCCATCATCATGACTAGAAATTCCTACAACATACAGAACATTGGCATACTATCCGATATGAACGAAGATTGACTTTATAGTTACCCAGTAACAAAGTAACGTCTGAAGATCCCACTATATCCAATTGTATCCAAGTCGACATAAGTCTCATGGTCGAACAATCTTATAGCAATAATACATTTTTGTTCAGAAACTACCGATGACAATATTGACGACGTGTTTCACAATATATCATTTGGCGTTTATCCATCGGCGTTATTCCACTAACAGTGTCGATCATATGCCATCACAAACCCTACAACAGTTTGCATTTTTCCTATGGACAAGGAACAAAGACTACCAACGATACATGAATTAGTCTTAGAGGCGAGACTAGGAATAGCTTATATGGTGTTTATAATTCCGCACATGTATTATGGTTTTTCTCCACTAATTATCCGAAACTAATACAATTATAGCATAGAGCAATAAACTTAATTATAAAATGTAAATATAACTAATAAATATTTTATTATTGTATCCAGGGCATATTTCCAACAGCGGATCTATCGATGAAGGTTCCAAGAAAGAAAGGGAGTACAACGTAGTAGACGATATGCGATGACTTTGTCCGTTCATCGATGCTAGTGTTGACGCTGATATTTCATATCTGGTGTTGTTGCTCGCTTGCACGTTGGATTCATCGTTTTCATTGACCACCTAGTTGGATGTGGTCGTGACCTATTTCGAGGTAGTTGAAGTAGGTTTTATGCTTGGGACCTAAAAAATTTAGGTGCTCCATGCCATTTAGGTGTTTTGCTGAAGAAAGTTTTTTTTGCTCATAACCTCTATATTGGTAGGTTTTTTGGTTAACTGGTATTTTAGGTACTCTGCAGGAGATGCTCTTATGCCCAATTTCTGATTGGTGGATATTTCCATGAACGAGGGATTGACAGGAGACCCCTATTATCACTGCCAAACCCCCTCAAAGTGTGAACAAGCTCTTATTGTTGCTTTACTCCTACACTGATTTATTATGAGAAAAATACTGTTTAAGTGTGGTTTTGAGTAACAAATAGGAATGCGGTGAACTAACAAAACTACAGTATCTGTCCACAATATGGAATAAAAAATATTTTACTAGAGTGAACTAAATACTATTTTAAATGCATTGAATGAAAATTCTGGTTGTGGCGTTAGTACTTTTAGCATGAAGTTGTTTTTGCTTCATGTGGAAAGATCAAGAAAACTAGTCGTGAACTACACATGAGTCTGAAAGAGTAGCAAGACACGAAGTATCTTTGAGTTAAATCCGTGGGTGTTGAGCTTTCCATATAGCCGCCGCTAGTCATAGACTTGGCCACTTCAAATTGTCCTCAAATTATATATACGATAGATAGATCCACGGAAGTTGAGCTTTCCATATAGCCGTCACTAGTATCATTGGCCAGTTTAAATGTTAGTTTGGAAAGGCATTGCCGCCCTAGTGGATAAATTATGAGTAGCCACTCGCGATCGTCGAGTTAGTCACTCATAATAAATACGACTCAATGGGGCCTAGAGCACTTGCAAGACGTGCGGGAGCTCACAAAGAATCAATAGAAGAATAAGTTCATGCAATGGAAGCATCCATGGATGCAGCTCGGGGCAGTGGAGCAAAGCACATCATCCTCGTCCATGGCGCGTGCCACGGAGGCTGGTGCTGGTACAAGGTGGCGTCTCGGCTGCGATCAGCGGCGGCAGGGCTCAGCTACCACGTCGCAGCCCCGGACCTCGCTGCGTCGGGGGTCGATGGCCGCCGGCTGTCGGAGGTGTTGACATTCCGCGACTACACCGGGCCACTACTCGACGTGCTACGGTCGCTACCGGAGGGTGAGAAGGCAGTGCTCGTCGGCCACAGCCTCGGGGGCCTAAGCGTCGCGGTCGCAGCGGAGCTGTTCCCCGAGAAGGTTGCCGCCGCGGTTTTCCTCACCGGCTTCATGCCGGACTGCGTGTCACCGCCATCGGACGTCCTCTTTAAGGTAAATTCTTGGATTGACGGTGTTAACTCTACTTACTTATATACATCGTGGCTTACATGTTTTTTTCTTCCTTTCCCTTCATGTAGAATGCTGCGCGCAGCGATTATAACCCGTTGGACAACGAGCTGAAACCCCAAGATGCAGATGGAAAACTCCCAGCTTCCTTCATGCTGGGTCCACAGTTTATAGAGCAAAATATGTATCAGTTGTGCTCGCCTGAGGTACGTGCGCGAACTTTGGGCTATTTGGGGCTGACGGTCCAAGGTTGGTCATCACAAAACCAAAAATGCGATCGAATTTTGGTGTACTAAATGAGAATCTGGTTTTACAGTAGGTCTTATAATTAAGAACTTTGATAATTTGGCAGGACCTCACACTTGGGAAATCTCTCATACGAATCTGCTCGCTCTTCCTGGAAGACCTGCAAATCCAGCCGCCATTCTCCAAGGATCTCTACGGCTCGGTGCATAAGGTCTATGTAGTCTGCAAGCAAGACAAGTCCCTTCCCGAGGAGATCCAGAGATGGATGGTGGCGAACAATCCGGTGGATGAGGTCATGGAGATCGACGGTGCGGGTCACATGGCAATGCTCTCTATGCCTGACCAGGTTGTGAAGTGCATCATTGACATTGCTAAAAGATACAGTTGATTTAAATAGTGTCAATGGCTATGTACTGACGATAGCCAATGCTACGGTGCTCCAGAATAAATAATGAAAATGGTATCGTGTGAATTACCTCTGAATCATTAGCAGAGGTTCAGAATAGCCACCGCACTGTCTAGCTGTGAAGGCAGCGCCAGACCGCCCGTCATTTGCTCCGTTGAATATAACCTAAAGTCTGAAGACATTGCTAGCGATTACCAGGCCACGACAGGCCCTAGCTTCTCATCATGCTACGGTGTCCTGTGAAAAGCCTTTACAACAATGGCGGTCGCAACACGGCTCGTCAAAATGTTGGGTTAGTAGGGCCGACAGCAGTTTGGGTTGGCTCACATTGATTTCTGGAACTAAAAGTGAAACAAGAGAAGTTGCTTTGATGTGGCACGTCCGATGCTCGTCGCGCGGGATCGATTACTTTGAAATTACTAACAAGAAATATAACAATTAACTCAGATGGACAGATCTCTGGAGAAGGAAAGGAGGACAAAAGGATCATTTGGGACAATATACAGTGGCCAGGCCTTGGTGCACGGTGAGCTGAAGAGAAGGGCCATAAGCCATCAAATCTTGATGCTGGTTCCTGCCATACGTTGCTTCTCCTCTGGCAATCACCTCGCCGTCTACGTCTATGATGCCACCCCTTCTGGGATTCTCCACAAGGTGTCCCGGTGATAGCCGAAAGGATTTCACCTGCAAAGGCGAATTAATGATGTTTTTCTTTCTTCAGACAAACTACTTCTCCGAAGGAGGTACTACAATATTCTGAATCATTGTAAGATCTTAGGGGTTGCATCCATAACTAGTTGATGTGCTTTTTCTGACCGAGAGGGAAAAAAAACTAACCTTGAGATAAGTAACATATGGCGACTTGACATAGCTCCCATCGCTCATCTTCAGCAGCAGGGCTAGAAGATCAGCCTTTGGGCAGTCTCTGATCACGACTGCATCCATGTAGCCATCCGAGAACTGCATCACGCCCACATCGTGCATTTTCGCAAAGATTCAAGCAAAGTACACCAGCACCCAACAGTCCAACACACAGCTTTTTTTCAGAAGAAACTAGAGCTTTTTCAGAAGAAATTACCTTGGCTTCGGGAGCTGCCATGACAGTCTCGGCAGCCCACGGCACGTTGTTGATGCACACAGCCACGAACGGGCCATCGATGGATCTCCAGTCTGAACCTTGAAAATCAGCTGGAGGACCTTGATAAGAACACACCTGAGACTCCCCATTCTGCTCCAGACGTTCCACGATGGAACTACCGATCTCCTTGACAGGCTCTCCGTACGCCTCGTTGCCCGGGGCGGGCACGAAATGGATGCTTCCGTGGTATCGTCGCAGGTTCATTACGCGAACCAGAGCCTGTAATAAATCAATAAGAAAATCGTTACGACGCGTGAGGCAACATTTTTTTTTTGCGGGGTAAAGGCTGAAGAAAATAAGAGTGTACACACATAAAAGTCGAAGCGCGCGCTCCCCATCCACCTGTACTTCTCCGACTCGATGTCGACATCGGCCACCAGACCTGAATTGTATCCTAAATGAGTCAGAACGTGCAGCGAGCACGGTAGTTCCATCGTTGTTCTTAGACTTTGTTGTTTTCATGGTTGCGTGCATACATACCCCAGGTAACTGAGAGCACACTGAAAACTCTCCTCTCCCCTTGCACTATTGTGCAGACATCCAAGGCCTGCTTATGACCTCTGATAATGGCGAATAAAGCGTCCGAGATTGAGCACGTCTCGCTTGCAGCATGCAGAAGTGATTTAGCCATGCCATTCCCTGTGCCTGCATAGATTTTCAAGCCCAGATATCTGCTTGAGTGTTTCCAAGATCATCGTCTGCACCTGTGTCTTACTTACTGCACAAGATGAATTGTTCATTACCAGCTGGAACTATCCCGATCGGCATTTTTATTGCGTCCTCCCAGTCCGTTCGCTGCAGGATTCCGTTCACCACCTGTTGCCATATGTCAGAGAAGGACGGTATGAGAAACCAAGTTCGAACCTGGAGAATATCCACAGGCAGGGCGGGTATTGTCAGTTGTCACCAACCTCGACGAGGACACCGTCACCGCTGACGCAGACGATCCCGTCGTATCTGGCCAGGTCAAGAGAAGATGCCACCTCCCGAGCGTGCCCCCGGTACTGGGTCTCTACAAGTAGAAAACACGATCCAAACGGATCAACATAACTGAAACGACCAAGATTGTAGGAGGGGGAAAAAAGGTTGCGCGTTTGCGTGGGGAAACACCTTGCATTGTGATCTCGACGCCGGCGGCTTCCAGCATGGGATTGATCTCTGCCTCGTAGATCTTGCTCGCGCATCTCTTGCCTCCGAATGGGTTGACCAGGACGAACAATCTCCTCGGCCGGCCTATCACAGTTCATAAAATATATATGAAGTATTTACGTTTAATCTGTCATTAAACTAAACTGTTGGTAAAAACAGAGCCTGAGAAACAGAGGGACGGCGCGTTCCCATCTAGGTTGATCCAGCAATCTCCGTCAGAGCATATCCGGACTGATCGCATACAGATCAGCATCGGCGGGCGGAGGCAGCAAAGACACGCCACGTACGTACCGAACGAGTCCAAGCAGCCGCGGAGCATCTCGGCCCACGCCGCGGCAGCGGCCGCGCCTTCGCCGCCGGCCATCTCGAACACGAAGTCCCTCCTTCTCCTCCTCCTCCTGCGCCTCTTCCCTCTCGCCTTACCGGCCGCGCAGCACGACTTCGGTTTCGATGTCGCAGCGTCGTCCGCCACGAAGGCCCTGACGACGAACTCCGTCCCGTTCGCCTCGACGCCGAGCACGTCGGCCTCAAGCGAGAGGATCCTCTCCACCGCGGCGCCAGCGCAGTAGCGCCACCGGAGCTCTGTGCCGCCATCGCCAGTGGACAGCGTCGCCTCGGCCGGCGCGCCGTCCACGCGGACCATCGCCTCTGCGCCGCCGGTGGCGTGGTGGTCTTCTTCCATGGTGGTAGGAGAAAGAAAGAACGTGTGGGATTGGAGCGGGAGCGTGCAGCAGTGCAGATGGATGCGCCGGTGGACGAACAATCGTCTCGATTGGGAGCAAAAGCGATGGATGAGTGCAATACAATAGTTTCGGCGTGCCGTCCAGGGAGACCGTATCAGGCTATCATATCTACAGTTCTACACGTTCGATCTCTTAAATAAAAGAGTGAAAACAAAAAAAATCGCCGTTGCCGGGGATCGAACCCGGGTCACCCGCGTGACAGGCGGGAATACTTACCACTATACTACAACGACTTGGTTGGCATGTTAATAACAGAAACATAAAAGACCAAACAGGTAGAATAGCAGGTCTCCAACCGAGCTTGGCAGATAGACAGAAATGTTAGCTCGATGCCAAGGTTAGAAGGAGAATTTAGAGTTAAATACACCACTAGTCTCAAAAGTTGTTCACTAGGTGCACTTTAGTCCCAATTCTTGCAAAATGGGATGAAATAGTCCCAAAAGTTGTAATTCGGGTGCACTAGTAGTCCCACTCGATCTAAATCGGAGATTGAGCCATCACGGTTGCACTTGGTCGGCTCGGGGAAAATTTCATATAAGACCCTGTGTTTTCTGTGTCGCACAATGAAGCCCTTCCACAAATTTTTGCCTCTGAATAACTGTCAGGAGCCCCCTGTTTTAGTGCGCCACCCCTGTTTCTCGATGCCACGATCGGCGACGCGGTTATTGCCGTGATCCTCGACCGTGTCAGTTGATTTCGCCGCGATGCCACCGGAGCCACGTTACCGAGAGTGACAGGACCAGCCGCCGGACTACGGTACGTCGTCAATTTCCTCCCAATCTCATCCAATTCGCTCGTCCATGTGAGTGGTGAAATCGCCAGGGTATAGGGTTCATAGGGCTTGAGATCGCCAAGGATTAGTTGTCTAAAATCGCTGAAACAGCAACGGACTAGGCTCACTTCAGTACTATGAACATCCCTGTCAGTGAATCACTAAAAAGAGTGACGAATTCCGTGTAGGCAGAGGCAGTGGGTTGATACTATTGAGATGAATTTGTCGAATTTGTTTAACTTTTTTATAACATGAGTAGATCCTGATGATATATGCACATGGCGGATTGATACATGTGGTTCTCACCACTTAAATAACATGCCATGTTTCTCTGAATTTTTTACTCTATTGGTGTCACTCACATGTACTGCACAACCTAATGATCAACTTCCTTTTGTTTCCTTTTGTGGCAAATCTATCACTGAACTGAAAGATGTCTTAAGTATAGAAATTGTATCTTCCCCTTAATCATTAGGTACAGTTAAGTTCTTAGGAAATAGACAGTACTGAATATAAGTCCTAATTCAGCCTGAATATGTACAGCTAGTCCCAATTCAGCCTGAATAGACAGTACTGAATATTACCACCATACACTACTAGTCCCAATTCAACCTGAATATGTACAGCTAGCAGTTGTCGTGTTTCTCTAAAAATTTTGAGACTAAATATGTACAGTTAACAGTCACCCTGTTTCTCTAAAAATCTTGGGACTAAATATGTACAATTAGCACTTGTCATGTTTCTCTTATTAGCAGTGCATTAGTTTGTTCATATTGCAGGAAATGATCCAGATTTATTCACTGTTGAATTAGAGCACAATGGCTTTTTCTGTGGTCTTAAGGACAACCTTACTTACATCAGCGACAATGCTGAATATTTTGACTACTGCCACTTTCAATGGATTGGCTGGAAGAGTTCCTGAATGTTTTGAATTATAAGTTTGATGGAAAGTTACACTTGTACTGGTTGAAGCCAGGTGAGGATGTCAGAGATGGCCTGCACTGTTTGAGCAATAAGGAAAATCTAGTGGAAATGATCGGTGCTGCAAGAGAGGAGAGATTAGTCTGTGTTCTAGTTGATCATACCAATTTTCTGTGGAATTTGAGGCCTGATATGATCATTAAATCTGATCTTGGAATTACCAGTGAAGTTGCAGGTCAAGGAACCAGTGAAGCTGCAGGACAAGGACCAATATTTCTAGAGGATGACAGTACCAGGTCTGATATTTCAGGAACCTTTGAGGATGTGGTGAAGAATAAAGTAGTTAAAGATGATGACAGTGTCAGTGATTCTGATTTTTTGGACAGTGACAATGAAGTTGAAGATGGTGATGATGATTTATTTGTGGATAATGTGGACAGAGAAGTGGAGGACAACAATGATGTGCAAGAAAATATGGAATTAGAAAATGATGAAGCTTTAGATGTAACTGATCTGAAATTGAGAGAAGAAGATCATCAAAAGTTGCTGTCCAATTTCAAGTTTTTCAATCCAACAGTTGATATGGGAAATCCAGTGTTCAAAGCTGGCATGGTATTCTCTAGTGTCAACCAGCTGAGGGATGCACTGTCAGCATATAGTGTTAGGAACAGAGTCAAGGTGGTGAAGGTGAAGAATGACAAGAGAAGGATAGATGCAGTTTGCTAGCCTGGATGTCCTTGGTTTCTGAAAGATACTGTTGATAGCAGGACAGATGGGGCTTTCACAGTGAGAAAGTATTCAGGGAAGCACACCTGCAAGGGGCAATGGGAAATCCAGGCACTAACTGCTCCTTTCCTTGCCAAGAAATTTATTGATGAAATAAGAGACAATCAAAAGATTGATTTAGCAACATTTGCAGCTAAAGTCCAGAGGGAATACAATTTGTGCCCAAATAGGTGGAAGTTGAGCAGGGCAAGGAAACTAGCTCTTAATATTATCCATGGAGATGAAGACGGCCAGTTTGCTCAGTTATGGGACTATGGACAAGAACTAAGAAGAAGCAATCCAGGTTCTACTTTTTTCTTGTCCACAAACAGTGCCAGGGATTGGGAATGAGCCACCAAAAGAACACATGTCCACACTATATTGGTCCTATGGTCCAATCAAAAGGAGATTTCTAAGAGGGTGTAGGCCATTTATTTGTGTGGATGGCTGCCACATCAAGACCAAGTACAAAGGAATATTGCTTACAACTGTTGCTGTAGACCCAAATAATTGTATCTATCCATTAGCAATGGGATTAGTGGAAGTTCAGTGCACTAGTGCATGGGAATGGTTTCTTACAACACTTAAAGAAGATCTTAATGTCACAAACACATCTCCATTCACAATAATGAGTGATAAACAAAAGGCATATTTATTTCTTGTATTTCTATCCATTAAATTGTACATTATGTTGTCTTGTAAATTACAGGGACTAGCATCAATATATTTCTTGTATATTTCTAGGGATTGATCAATGCGGTTGAGAAAATTTGGCCAGATGCAGAGCATAGTTTTTGTGTTATACATCTGTATCAAAACTTCCAGAAGGTAGGGCACAAAGGTGAGGTGTTGAAAAACAATCTTTGGACTATTGCAAGGTTAACAAATGTAGCAAAGTGGCAGCAAAATCTAGATAAAATGGTTGTTGACAGTTCCTTGGCATATGACCGGGTTCAGAATCTTGTGCCTAATACATGGATAGCATTTTTAGTGAATTTCCAAAATGTGATATCTTGCTGAACAATCGTTGTGAAGTATATAATAGGTACATACTTTCCAAGTTTTTCTTTCACCACATTCTAGTACTAAAAATCAATGAAGTGTTACTGATAATTTTAAATGCATTTTCCTACCAGCTATATTTTGGAGGCTAGGGAGATGCCAATTCTATCCATGCTAGATACCATTTTCTACAAGACAATGCAGAGAGTTGACACAAAGAAAAAAGATGAGAAAATGCAAGAAACAATATGTCCTAAAATCAAGAAGGTAATTGACAAATATATTGAGTGGAGTCTAGGAGCAATTTTCAAGCCATCTGGAGGTGGTATTTATCATGTCAGAACATTGGAATTTGAGAGGCACTACAGAGTAGATATCCCTGTCAGATCATGTGACTGCAGAAGATGGCAACTAAGTGGTATTCCATGCCACCATGCTATTGCATGTTGTAGAACTGACAGACTTGATGTTGAAGAACTAGTGCACAGCTGCTACAACATCAACACCTACAAGGAAGCATATGCATATAATTTAATTCCATTAAGGGGCAAATTTATGTGGAAGAAGATGAATGGTGTCCATGTACTGCCTCCATTGTACACAAAAGTTATGGGAAGACCAAAGTAAAACAGGAAGAAAGCACCAGAGGAGAAAGAGAGTAAATTTGGGTCCAAATATGTTACAAGGGGAGGCCTAACAATGCATTGTTCTATCTGTGGAAAAGCAGATCACAATAAGAGAGGCCACTACAAGCATGTACAAGCAGAGCAAATGGAAGAAGAAGAAGCAGCGGTGCAACAGGAACAAGTGGGTATAGAGTATGATGATACATCAATTCTGCAGAATATTATCCATCGAAGAATTGACCCAAGAAGGGACCTAACTCATGTAGTGGAAACCATGGTCTACAAGATGGGTCAAGAGGTAACTTTATTCATAAATTCTCAATGATTTATTTTTCCTTCAGCCAGATAATCATTCATGAATTTTGTTTATTTGTTTTAGGAGAATGCTCATATGTCTACTAATAGATCACATGGACCAATGCCAGAAGAAAGCTATTTTGTAGCTGCAGCTAGAGATTCAATTCCAGGTGCTAAGGTTAGAGTGACAACTGCTACTAGGGGTAGAGGAAGAGGAAGAACATCATCTGCTAGGGGAAGAGATGCAGGTGCTACAAGAGGAAGAGCAAGATCTGCAACTGCTGGTCAAGGTAGAGGAAGGGGAATTTCTGCAAGTGCAGGCCAAGGTAAAGGCAAAGGCAAAGTTACTAAAAGAAGCAGAGCAACAAATGAAACTACAAATTCAGATATAGATGATGCTGGTGCTGGATCAAGTAGAAATGAAAATGATAATTTCAGATCAAGGAAGAGAGGATATAATACAGGACCTGGATCAACTCACTACCTCTTTTTTGGTGATGATGAGAAAAGGCAGAGGCAGTCAGTACCTGATCTCAATGTAATTGTGGAGGCTGAGGAAGTTGATCTTACCCAAAGTGCACCTACAAATGTTAACAAGGATAGCTACAACCCTTGTTGTGACTTTGAGTGCACAAGTTACAATGCTACATGCATGTTCCAGGATAGTTAGGTCTATGTGAAAAAAATGTCATTAGTTTCTCATTTTGTGCAACAGTTTTGTTCCATGTCTTTCAATATTCAGAGTTTTTTGTTCTAGGTCATTGATGTACTGAATCTGCACTTTCAATAGGGCACCGCTAGGAATCGGAGTCCGATACTAGCTTCCCATCGGACTAGTGGTGGGTCGTAGGATTGGAAGCAAGGGGCGTCCGATTCTATTGGAACATCCACGTTGGTTTTTTTCTTAGTTGACTGCCTCATAGTAACTGCTCCACAAACTCCTCCCGCTGATTTTTCTTCCTTCATAATAACTCCTACCAGAAACTGCTCTTGTTGATTTTGATTTGTAACAACTGCTTCCGTGATTCACGTCCGGATATCTCTTGCTAACCACTCCTACCTTTCTTCCTCCTCGCAACAACTTCTTGGCTAGAAGAACAGGAAATTGACGTATGAGTTTGAGATCAATGGAAAGGTTGTGTGAAGCGTAATTTTTAATGTAAGAAGCATGCCATTGTTACGTCGATAGCTTTGTAATTTTAGATGATGCAATGATTTTAGCTTTGGAACCAATTAAATTGTTAGTAGGAAACACATATGACTCTAGTAGAATCCATGGTGTTGGAAGTGCTACAACGTTAGATTTTCTGAAGCAGAACCGTTCGGTGTAAGAAGCATACAGACGATAACTCGGAAACATTATATTATTTTTTCCTGCAACCCCTTTTAATGAAAGAAGCAAATAAATTTGGGTAAGGAAGCATCATCGGCTGGTGCCAATGACGACTTAAGAATGGTGCTCTGTGCTCGACATGGATGGGATTTGACCATGTCACCGGGGCCGGATGTGGAGCAATTAAGTTGAGACAGCTCAGCTAGAGTCAGACCAAGGAAGCGCGACGAGGATGGAGAAGCAACGAACGCCAAGCAGGCGTTGTGTAGATGATGACGCATGGATATCGGGGCGCATCGCCAACGTCGGATGCCTCAATACGGAGGAGCATTCGAGTGAAGATTGCTCAGCTAGAGTCGGACCAAGGATGCATGGCGAGGATGGAGCAGCGGCGTACATCATGAATACGCTACAGATGGTGACACGGTGGATTGACGGCAGAGTCGACGGTGAGGTGGTTAGGATCGTTGGGGACGAGAGATGGTTAGGGGCATTATATAGCCCAATCGCGCATCGTTGGATGCATCGTGTGAAGCGAACTACCAGAAGCTAGTCCGATGGTTTGTTTCCCACCGGACCATGATGTGTAGTGTTTACCTTTCAATATTCAGAGTTTAGTATGTTCACAGTGATCCGCTCTATGTTCAACTACACATTCACAGTGATTTGCTCATTCCTGTCTTTCAATATTCAGAGTTTAATATGTTCATTGTGATTTGCTATATGTTCAACTACACATTCATTCACAGTATGATCAAGGAATATGAACACATATATTTAGAACAAATACCACTTTATTATATATAGATCTTGTCCATTACACACTCAAACTGACAAACACAAAACACTACATATTCAAGCTGAAAAACTGACAAGCATTACACATTCTAAGCACATTCTAATGATCATATTCTAAGCATCTCACTGCCTTGTAAACAGCTCAGTACATTGCAAGCAGCATTGCACATTCTAAGAATCTTTGCACACATTCTTCTAAGCAGACTACTTTTCTAAGCTTCATTCTTCTCCTTCTTCATGCTCCACCTTCCCTTCTTAGTCTCTCCCTTATCCTCTGCAATTTCAGCACATTGTAGATAAAATTCAGAGAAATTTGATCAAACTGACCCAGAACCTGGAGGTTTCAGAGAAAGGGACATATCCTGAACCTGGAGGTGCCGATGGACGCCTGCTCCTCGCGCCTCCATCCATCTGCCTCCGCCTCCTGCGCCTCCATATATCTGCCTCCGCTTCCATCCAACGCGAGCAGGTGCCTCCACCGCGAACCTGAACGCGAGCAGGTGCCTCCATCCAACGCGAGCAGGTGCCCGCCCTCTCTGCTCCGCCATCTCTGCTCTGCTTCGAAGTGCTCCGCCATCTCTTCTCCGCCTCGCAGTGCGTCGCCGACTCTCGATTTTGGACAGCATCGCCGGTTCTCGATTTTGGACAGAGACAGGGAAAGGGCTCCTCCGATTTGAGCCAGAGACAGGGAAAGGTCAACACGGGAAGAGCCACAGGACTGTTGGTCAGAAAAAATCAAAATAGCAGACATAGAAGGGGTTTTTAGCAAAATTATTAAAGGACACATGTCACGAGTTAAGCATATGAGACTACTAGTGCACCCGAATTATAACTTTTGGGACTACTTCATTCCATTTTGCAAGAATTGGGACTAAAGTGCATCTAGTGGACAACTTTTGGGACTAGTGGTGTATTTAACTCGAGAATTTAGAAGTACAGAATATTAGTTTGTACGCATCTCAGGCCACAACGTATTGAGATATGAGAGCCTTTCTGAAGTTCTGCATGCACTGATGAACTATATATGTCCAGAATCCCAACATGCATAAAAGGTAAAGTAAGTACCTTTTGTAAAGAGAGAAAACCTACTATTATGCAAGAAAATAAATTTCTCTAGCAATACACCTTTTTGTGCAAAACAAACTCTTTGAGGGAGCGAAGAACCGTTACATTTTCAGTAAGACAGACTTGGAGTAATAGTTACACATGGTGAACCATGTTTTTGGAGGAACATACCAAAAGCCCATAGTAGTCCCTCAAGTTATCTTTTTTCAAATATCTTGTCATGACTCTTCCCCATAATTAATAGACCGAGTCAAATATTTTGCCTCCGTATTTTTTTTAAAGAACACAAAGATGCACACCTAGATTACCATTGCATACGGCTCCCTCGCTATAGTTGTGATATTAATTAGGTTATGTTGCACGCGTTTAAGATTTTCCATTGTGCCTAATGTGTTTTCCTTTTGTTGCAAAAAGAGAGAGAGAGCTATGCCTCCAATATCTTGATTTTCTTTTCATTGGTTTTACATGCTACTACTTAAGTTATTGAATTTTCTATGTAAATGCTTTATCAATCGAATTAAGAAAAAAGAATATGTTGTATATATCTTTCTTGTTTCATTAAGTTAAAATGTATGTTGCATAAGTTTTTATGAATATTATATCGCGCGTGTGCCACGGCGTGACGCAAAGGCGACCGCCGATTATTGCAATGACGATCGGATGGCAACTTTCAATTTTTGCATTGGCGCTACCACTGATCCCCGCGATTGGAGTCCACTTTCTATTGTTTTTGCTGCACACATCTCTTTTTGTTACAAACGGTTTACAAATAACCTTGCTGCAGAAATCAAATGATTGTGTCCTTCTTTTTTCTCGGTTCGATCGTCCGCTATTTGATTTTGCGTGCTACATCCGATTCTCCTCGTCACATCCTTGATCTGATGCAAAGTTTGTTGGAGATGCGCATCATAGATGGCCAAAGCAGCATGGGAATATGTAGATGGATGAGACGCAAGGGAGGGAGGCGTGACTTCCATCTAGAAAGTTACGTACAAGAAACGTGCAGGAGAGCCAAAACACGAGAGAATAGGTCTGAAATGAATCTTGTAAAATGTTGCCAATCATCTTAGCTGATCCGATATCTCACGCCCAACCGACCTAGGCATAGTCATAGCCTTTTTGGAACGGAAAAAAGAATACAACTATGGCCTAATAATTCAATTGTTAAAATTGATTAAGAAGAGTCGTTATAATGTGAAAAACCTTATAATGGTAAGTGAACTTATGTGCTCTAGGTCTGGTTAGACATGCTGAGAGTGCAACTAAACTGGCTAGAAATTGTCTTGGTAACAAAAATACCTAGGAGAACATGGGTCAAGGTGGACATATGATTTCCAAAGAATCTTAAAAATAACATTTCAAAGTTTCAGAAAAACTTATAATAAATCACGCAGGTAGATATTACCTTGATACTTACTCGTTTATCTTATACGATTATATGTGGCCTTTCAAGAAACAGAAAATAGAACCTTGTATTTTTGGCATGGTAAAAATCCGGTCCTTGTATTATTACTTGAACACTTCGTGTTTTTTGCACAAGTTGCATACTTTTCTATTTTATTTTCAAACTAGATATGCACAATACCTGCATATATTAACTACACACATAATTTATGTCATACTTTTAAATTATATTTATATTTTTCTTCTGATTTTATTCTTCGGAAAGGGTTTACGTGCACCCATGTCCACCAACTTTTACAAGAGTCTAGGGAAATCTAGTGCTTAGTGGGGGAGCAACTATGTGCTGAACAATCCGAAGAACTAGAGGGAGACAATCCATCACCTTTTCTTTGATTGTTCCACCGCCAAGTACGTGTGAAGTGCGATGTGCAGACCATTGATGCTCACACTAGACCTGCTCATTCTCTCATTTTTTGGTGGTTTCCCTAACATGTCCATGCAAGTCGTAGTGTCTAGATCGGTAGCGTTGCCTCCATATATAAGGTGATCGGAAAACTTCGAAACATAGCTTGTTTTGAAGGAAAATTAATCAAATCTCCTATCAGCTAATGTATTACTCAGTTGTGTTTATGAAATATTGGGCAGGTCTTCACAACATTGTAGACCGTGACAGGTTGAGAGCAGGTGATGATACCCTCTTGGAGTTGGCAATGAACGTGAGGGATGACAGGCCTTCGTCTTAACAACTTCGCATGGGAGATGGATCGCGTGAAAAGAGAAATGAAGATGGAGATGAGGATGCTAAAACAAGTGGATGAGAAAAATAGAAACTAAATCGATGTTGATGATCCATGCCTAACGGTTTTATGATATTTTGTTGTTACTTCTGATGGCAGCCCTTTTTGCCTCCCGGCTTGTATATATTTGTACAAAACCACCTTGAGCTTCTGGGATCACTAACGCTAGCAATAGACGCCGTTGTTTCTTTTCCTTTTTCGTTTGCACATGGATTCCAGGCCGTTGTATTACGTTATCTCTCTGGGTAATGGAATGTGATCCCTTGTTGGGTCGGTTGGGGGGGGGGGGGGGGAATCTGAAAAACACATGGCTCAATCACAAATTCCCCAATGATCCCTCTAGTGTAATACATGTAGCGTTTGTAGCATATTGAAATCTTGGGCGATATTTTAGAAAAGTCAAGGACTAAGAAGTCTTGAAGAGGGGGTGAAAATGATCAAGATGATGGTCCAAGAAGTGTAATGTAGATCTCATGGCTGGGCTTCGACAACTGCTCGTTTGACGAATTGATCATGTATGCTTTATGCATCTTGGAAGTGAGGAGAATGTTTTTTCCACACAAATGCTGGCTTGTAATAGTTTAGTTGGAGTTGAACTTCCTTTTGTTGTTTGTGCTTCCTTTGCTTTATTTAGTTTGTTATATGAAATCGAAGAGTACATTCCAAAAAGTTCATTTTTGGCAGTCAATAACTCATTTATATGGTATACAATAATATTCTGCGATCGAAAGTTGCCTTAAAAGCAAAACAACAGCACATGTTCCCAAGACGCCAAGCCAACACAGTAGTCCTACTAATAGAGAAGGGAAAAAAACCTAGGTGGTGTGTACTGTGTACAGCTGGGCCGCCGCAAGAGTAAGACCCCTCCTCCGAAAATATCTCCCCGCTGCTCGCCTGTACTTCTTTCTTTCTTGTGTTGCAAGCCAAAACACCTCCACCCGACATCGGTCTCGCCAACATCGAGCCGTCCACCTGCGCGGTCCGACTGCGCCGCACCGTCGGATCCCAAGCGCGAGGGAAACCCGGGCCGCGGTGCAGGGGTGCGCGAACGCGTTTAACCTCGACCAAACAAAAAGGAAAGCGAACCCCGCGGGAGCTGTACCCTGGCCTTTTCTCTGATTCGCACTCGTTGTGTTTTAATTTTCAAACCATACCCCCGAGACCCAGCGAAACATTCCCCTCTGGCAGCGGGTGACTGTAATTTATCCCTCCATGAGAGGGCTCAAACGCAAAAGCGCCGGGCACGAACCATTGGTTGGTCTCCGCTATAATTAGGCACCGAGAGGGCACGTCTCGTCTCTCACCCTCGTCCGCCGCCGCGTGTTCGGAAGCGAGCGAACCCCGCCCCCCTCTCTCCCCTTAGTATCCACCCCCACCGCCGCCCGCTCTCACAAGCAGATCGAAGCCGAGCTCAATGGCGTCGTCGGGGGGATTGTCGTTGGTGCGCCGCGCCGTCGACGCCGTGCGCCGCACGCCGCGCTGGCAGAAGAGGCTCGTCGTCTTCACCGTAGGGTGCGTGCGCCGTCTCCTCTCCCTTCCCCCTTCCCCCTTCGATCCCTTTTATGTTTCATGTTTTGATCCGTGCTCGCCGTCGCGCGTCGGTCGATCCGTACGTGCGCCACCTCGGCGCTGTGCATTGCTCTGTACGGCCGCGCCCTCATTGTGGTTCGATGAAATTTGCCACCTTTTGGCACTCCCTGAGATTTTTGTTAGTTAGTTTTTCTAGTTCAGTTCCGCGCCGCACAGTTACGCGGGCCGATTGTTTGTTTTGTTTAAGAACTGCTTCGGTCGGTGATGATCTGCAACTTCGTTACTGTATCTTTGATTTTCTCTTTTGCCCTCGGGAGTTGTCAGTATTACCCGTAGATCCATTTGAATAAGACTGTACTTTATTGATACTGCAAAGGGATCGCTTCCGTTGGTGAAATCAATACGAATAACTCGTTTCAAACTCTGCTCATCTTAAGGGATCTACTCATCTGGCCCGTATTGTATTCGCGAGGGATTATGCGCAACTTGCAACATCCCTCCGTTCAATCTACGGCCTGTAATTTCAGGCTTTAGTCGTTTTGGCATCTGGAAATTCTGTGGTTTTAAAGTAGAAATCTTAGCTAGAGCAGATTACCTGTTGTTGCGCTGAAGGAGCTGAGGCCAACACAGATAATATATCGATATGATGATATCTTGTATCCGTATTTTAAAATCAATTTTGCACTGCGCTTGATGCGCCTCAAAATTTCAGGCAACGTGCATTAGCACGGGCTAAACACATCCTGTATTATCTGTATGTATGGAAAAATGGTTGTCCGTAAGATATGGGTGGGATATTAGCTATAATTATACTGTATTAAATATTGCTGCCCAGTTAGATTTTGTGAGATGGTACAAGACAATGTTTTACATATACCGGGAAACTTGATTTCAGTTATGAGTACACCAACTACTATTTACTACAGTAAACTATGGTCTTAATCCACTTGACCAGTAATCTAGTTAGTAAGAGAATCCTTATCATTTTTTACCTGCAAACCAGGATCACCACCGAATCCTCTTAATCGAACAAATAATAATTTTTATTAATTATAGTAAAAGATATCTGTAATATCTTGAGGAAGTTACAAGTCGGTAAATACACCAAAACTCCAGCTTATAAGTCAGGGCTATGCTGACGCAGCATTTATTTGTTCACATTTGTTTCGAAATAAGACTTTTATTTCAGAATTCTAATACAGTTTCGACCTCACTGCAGACTTGGCACTGTAACTTACGCTTGTCAGGATAATCAGGTTCTTCAAATCAGTGATGGAAAAACAGGCAAGAAAAAAGTGGTTATACTTGGAACTGGTTGGGCAGGTGCAAGTTTCTTGAGAAATATCGACACTTCTTTGTATGATGTCCATGTGGTATCGCCTCGCAACTATTTCATGTTCACTCCTTTGTTGCCGAGTGTGACATGTGGCACTGTTGAACCACGTAGTATTGTGGAGCCAATTCGCAATATTGTGAGAAAGGTATTTTTTTTTAATAGTAAAGTGCATCAGTAACTCTTATCTCTATTATGCATCATTTTGTACCTTCTAGTAGTTTGTTCATTCCATGTCAGCAAAGATGCACCATTTTGAGTAATACCATTAATATATCTGATATGCTGCAAGAATTAGCACAGTTAATGTGTGTTCAATTTTGCAGAGAGGTGGTGCATTCAGATTCTGGGAAGCAGAGTGCTTCAAGATTGATCCAACAAGCAAGAAGATCCACTGCAGAGCAGGCGATGGGACCAATGTTGATGGCAATGGGGATTTTGTTGTGGACTATGATTATCTTGTTGTGACTGTTGGAGCTAAACCAAATACTTTCAACACCCCAGGTGTTGTTGAAAATTGCCATTTCCTAAAGGTGAGTACCTGCATCATCTGCATTAGATGGATGAATTAATCTGATCTTAATAAACAAAAATACAGTCCATTTTTTTTATTTATGCCAAAATTGCCGTGATCAGTTAACTATGTGTGTGCTTCTTTGTTTAGCATATTTCTGTTGATGAACTAAACGTGGTAGAGTCCAAGTGACTTTTTGTATGTCGGTATGTCCTTAGTCCTGCAGTAGAATATCAGTTGACATTTACTTTATTGTGTTCTTTGATCATGATAACTATGTAGCTTCTGCTGCTGTTGTGCATATGCAACTAGGTGTAGTGTGTGTCTTTGACTGCTAATGTTGTATTTCTATTGCAAAGCAGCTATACATTTTGTACAATGGGACGTTATTTGACAGTCGTCATTATGTAGGAAGTAGAAGATGCTCAAAAGATCAGGAAGAGTGTCATGAAATGTTTTGAAAAGGCCTCACTTCCTAACCTTACTGAGGAAGAGCGGAAGAAGAATGTTCATTTTGTTGTTATTGGCGGTGGCCCAACAGGGGTAGAATTTGCTGCAGAGTTGCATGATTTTGTCAATGAGGACTTGGCAAAGTTGTATCCTGATGTAAAGAAGTATGTGAATATTTCAGTAATTGAAGCTGGAGACCATATCCTTACGATGTAAGATCCTTATTAATGCTTAATATGTCAACTCTTGATATTTGACTGATTAGTAACTTCTTGGTAGCAAATACAATAATTATACCTTAGATCAGTAATTTCATATAATATTTTTTATGTTTCCTGCAGGTTTGACAAAAGAATCACTCATTTTGCTGAGGACAAGTTCAAGAGGGAAGGTATAGATCTGAAGACAAATTTTAAGGTCGTTAAGGTGTCTGATAAGACTATCACCATGACTAATCCTGCAACTGGAGAGATTGCCGTTCCTTATGGCCTGGCTGTTTGGTCCACTGGAATTGGGACACGTCCGATAATTATGGATTTCATGAAGCAAGTTGGGCAGGTATATCTTGTTCTGCATTGATAACAAAATCATATTTCACTATTCGCATTTAACATTTAAATACATTTTTGTAGGCAAACCGTCGTGTGCTAGCAACCGATGAGTGGCTTCGGGTTAATGGATGTGACAATGTATATGCTCTTGGTGATTGTGCAACTATAACTCAGAGAAAAGTGATGGTATGTGTGTGCTACTCAATTTCAACAGTCATATAACTCGTGGTATCATTCTGCTACCAGAATTTCATGTCTTGTGATCATCTCCTTTCTGAATTTGTTGTACCATGTGCGTGTAGCCTACTGTAAAAACACTGTTATACACCTTGTTTGCTTTCAACATTTGTCTACCTTGTTCTAAAAAAACTGTTGTGCTTACCTTGCAAGTTACAAATTGTAGAATTTATTTTTCCACTTCACAAAATCCATGAAGTTCTATACTCTGATTTGCACACTAGCTCCCCTGGATCACAAGTTGTACTAAATCAGCGACACTTATTATGAATCAGAGGGAGTACTATTTTTTTCGGTCTCTGGTTAACTGTTGACCTAACCATATCACCAAAGCTGGTTCTTTTCACATCATGCTTTCCGTTGATTAACAAGTGACTATCAATATATACTAGTCCCTCTGTTCCTTGATATAAGGTGGAGCTTTTGGAGAAGACAGACGTGACTACTTTGACCATGTTTTTCGAAATTAATAATTACCACTTACAATACCAAAGTATCCGTAGATTCATAACCAAATGTATTTTTATATTTTACTTTATTATTTCACATGTTGATTTTTTTTCTCAATGCTTAGGGACAGAGTGAGTATTGAATTAGGATTAACATCCTTCTTTCCTTTCTTGAGTCAGAGGAGCATCCTTCTTTCCTTTCTTTCTCTCTTGAACTATGGTCTATGGTCTGATGCTTGAGTCAGAGGAGCATCCTTCTTTCCTTTCTTTCTCTCTTGAGATGGAGAGGTTTTGCTTGTTTGCACCCCTTTAAGAATGCTACCTTGCAGTGTCAACTAGCACATGTTATAGTTTTCGGACATCTCAGTAGCTCATGTAATCTTTGTTGGCGTACATACAGGAAGATGTTGATGCAATATTCCGGGTAGCAGACAAGGATAATTCCGGAACTCTAACTGTAAAGAAAATCAAAAATGTTCTTGGTGACATCTATCAAAGGTACCCACAGGTGGAGTTGTATCTTAAAACCAACCAAATGAAGAACTTCCATGACCTACTGAAAGATAAGGAGTCAGAAGAACTGAACATTGAAGAATTCAAAAAAGCCCTTGCTCAAGTGGACTCGCAAGTCAAGATGCTCCCAGCAACAGCTCAGGTGAATCACGCGTATATACAATCTAACAACTAAATGTTATCTGCCATGCATAGAGTGACACAACCTAAATGTAATGTTTATTCCATGCTTCAGGTCGCTGCACAAGAGGGAGCTTATCTGGCAGACTGCTTCAATAGGATGAATACTTGTGAAGACAATCCTGAAGGCCCTCTAAGGATCAGGGGTGCAGGGCGTCATCGGTTCAAACCTTTCAGGTCTGTTATCAATGGCCATGCTTTTATAAGTGGGACTACTGAAAATCTCATCCACATGCTTGTACAATGTTGATAAGTAGTAAATCTAACAAAAAAACACCATAAAAGATCCAGCAAAAAGGTATAATGGATATATGTTCATTCATGGTGATGTAAAACTTCCCTTTGCATGTCTATAATTGATCATCCCAATCAAAGAGTTACTTTCATCAATTACTCTATGGAGTGCAATGCAGTCATGCTTGTACTTTTCCTGTGGAAGGTCGACATATAGTAAATCTGACAGCAAAATTACCATTAAAAATTCTAGTAAAGGTGTTAGGTAGATGTAGAAGACTCCTGTTTGCATGTCATCAAAGAGTCACAGACTTTTGTCACTGAAATAAAACACTTATGTTTAGTAGCTACTATTGATCATCCCAAATTGCGCATGTACAGGTACAGGCATCTTGGCCAATTTGCTCCACTTGGTGGAGAGCAAACAGCTGCCCAATTGCCTGGTGATTGGGTGCATGTAGGCCACAGCACTCAGTGGCTGTGGTATTCTGTCTATGCAAGGTATTGATCCTGCTCTCCAGTACACTTTGTTCTTTCTCCATTTCAATCAGTGAAGGTTATGTCTGATTTGGTATTGGTTCTAATGGTTGTTTTCTCTTGCTGAATACAGCAAACAGTTCAGCTGGCGCACAAGGATGCTAGTTGTAACTGACTGGGGAAGGCGGTTCATCTTCGGAAGGGACTCCAGCAGTCTATAAATTCAACTCCAGACCTGGAAGACTATTAGACTGGTGCTACTTTCAGCATACGACATCATTCGTGATGTTCCACAATTTTGAAAGCTCGATTACCCTATAGCCTAGCAAGCTTCTGTTTGCCAAATTTTGGCATTGCCAGATAATTCTTTCGGTACAATAAACTTTATATGTCTTGCCTTAATACACCTGCAACATTCGGGTGTCTCTAGTAATGAGGAGGATCAAAGTACTACGCACTGAATTTGTTTATGGCAAAGTTCGATGTGCTGTTTTTCATCTTATCGCTTACATATTTACTGTTCTTGCAAATCAAAGATATGATCTTCTGTTTGGTTCTCCTTTTCAAATCAAAGATATGATCTTCTGTTTGGTTCTCATGCCATAATAGTACTTGAGAAGTTGAACGCAGCTTCTAATCCGGATGACAGAATGTGAAGACCTAGGATGTAGAAGATCATAACAGCATATGATTCATACATCTGTATTGAGATTGTTCATGTACATCTAGAAAACCGTATGTTTTGGAAGAAGCTTGGCTCACAAACCCCAAGTTTATCTATCAAGTGCTAAATCTAATTGTATTTTTTATATATAATAGTTTATCTATGAAGTACTAAACTTTTTTTGGTCACCCCAACGTTACCCATTTGTCCAACTGTTGCTAAGCACTTTTGGGATACTTAACAAACCTCCCAAGAGGGTATAAAAAGTGACATATTTATCCTCTTTTTCAATGCTACACCACCGGCTGCTCTAGCTAATTGCTCACACTTTTTCTATGTTATGCATGGCCGTGCGGGTTGAATTAGCTTTTCTTTTCTCTCATTAAACCCCCAAGATCGGCTTGGAACGGGGACCATGTAGGTTCCCTTTTACTTCGTTCTGACAATGTTAAAAATTCAGCGCTTCATACCACCAATGACAATGGGAGAGAAATGCAACTCTACCATGCAGTTGGACACAGATTTCTGACATGCAACACTGCTCGACGAAACTTGATGGAACTACGCTGCACGAAACTTAAAGCGGCAAATGAACGGCAGAAACCGTGCACCCCTAAGCACGCTTGAGTACTAGAGCAACTCGTCCTGGTCGGGCTTGGGCGAGGTGAGCAGCGCGGTGTAGAGCCGCAGCTTCTCCTCCCCCAGCGACGAGCACCGGGACAGCGGCCTGCGCGGCCGGATGAACGACAGCGAGGTGAGCGTCTTGCGGTGCTTGTACCGTCGCCACGCGAGCTGCACCGCCACGGCGGCCCAGGTCCGCCAGCCGTGCGAGTAGTAGCGCGCGCTCCGCCGCACCTTGTCGTTGGCGAAGGTGTAGCGGAAGTGCTGCGTCACGTACTTGACGTCGGCCGCCTCCAGCCCGAACGCCTCCGTGCTCTCGAGCGTGACCAGCGTGGAGGAGGACGCCGGCAGCCGCTCCAGGAAGGGCCGCCGTAGGCACCAGGATAGCAGCTCGTCCCCGCTGAAGTTGCCTGGCCCCAGCGTGCAGCAGCTCGTCGCCCCGGTCCGCAGCGCCTGGCTGCTCTGCAGGTGCCCCCGCACGATGAACAGCATCCTCTGCACGGGGTCGCCTTCTCTCACGATCTGCGGAAACAGATTATGCATGATTGGCGCCATTGATCGTAGCGTGTCTCTTAACTTCTAGGAAGAACTAGTTACCACTTCTCCTTTGGGGAAGACGAGGGACTTGACCCTGTCGCAGATGTTCTCGAGCACCAGGTCGTCCATGTGCTGGAACAGCGGCACCTGGCGGACGAGGTCGAGGCAGAGGTGGTACTTGATGTCCCGGCGGAGGCCCTCCGGGAGGTCGCGGACGACGCGGCACTCGTCGACGCCGCGGGTGGCCGCCCACCGCTGCCGCTCGTACTGCCGCACCCGGTGCCGGAAGCTCTGCGGCAGGTTCTTGCGCTTCATCCACCACTCCACGCTCCGCAGCCGCGTGTGCATCGCCTGCTTCTTCGACGTCGTCGCGTTCAGGAACACCTGCGCATGCCGTGCACATCGATCAGCCATGACGACGAACTCTGTGGTGACGCTAATTAAAACACGAGATCGCCTACGTACGTACCTTGATGTTGCCTATGAGCATGGTGACGAGTATGAGCCCGCCGGTGATGGTGACGATGTTGAACACGATCTCCGACCACTCCGTCGTGCTCGCCAGGTTCCCGAAGGTACTGATCAGCGACAGCAACAGACGGTCACATCAGAAGCAAGGAACAATCTGCATCTATCTAATTGAATCGACCTCCCAATTAATTAGTATAGTTAGGAAGGAAGCAGGGGCGGGTGGTCACCTGAGGGTCATGAGGCCCCAGAAGATCGGGAGGAGAATCTTCTCGACCCAGCTGGGGTTGGCCACGAGCATCACCGTCCACTTGTACGCCCCGTACTCGTAGTTGTCGCCGCTGTCGAGGCACGTCGCCCTGGCGCTGGCGTTGCCGGCCCAGTCTAGCCTGTCCGCGCCCACCACGCCGGCCACGGCCCCGGCGGTGCCGGCGCCGTAGTAGTAGAGCGGCCGAGCGCATGCCAGTGCCGTGGCCTCGCACCCGTTGAGCCCGGCGCAGAGCTGCTCCCTCAGGCACTTGGTGGCCCGCTGCGCCCCGAGCAGGTACCAGCACGCGCCCACCGCCTGCAGCAACAGTTGACGGCGTCGACCTCGCTGCCTCAGCAATAAATAAAACTCGCGTGCCAGAAGCCCATGTGCGTAGAGCGTACGTACGTGGGCGGCGACGAAGTATGCCATGAGGTTGAGCGCGATGCCCCACCAGATGGTGCCGAAGACGTAGCCGGAGACGTTCTGCATCCGGCGGAGGAAGCGGAAGGAGTGGTAGATCTTGGGCAGGTACTCGAACAGGAAGGCCACCATGAGCACCGTCATCACCGACGTCGTCGACCCGGCGCGGATCATCGCCGGGATGCCCACCCACGTCACCACCTGCTTAATAATCATGTACTTATTCGTGTGTACGTACTAGTACCAACGAGACGTACGCGACATGATTGATTGAGTACAGAAATAGATCGAGATGCCAAGGTTTGGCCCTGCCGGACGTGTACCGCAAATAGTAAGCTAGACACACTGATTGACTGACAGTGTGTATAAGCAGAGTTGGGGATAGTATCGGCCAGTCAGCCATAGCCCCCCACAGCCACAGGGGGACCTTACCTTACCGGTGCAATTCATTCCGCAACAAACTTTGTTGAGTCTGCATTGAATACGTACCTGGCTCAAACATGCATGGTAAAACTAAAGGACGACTCGGAAGGGGCCCAAATCGATCGCTCCGTCCGAAATTATACCCTTGCCATGGCATGAGATTATTAGCACTACGTACTACATGAACGGAACTGTGCCAGCATCATGGCCATGTACGCATTCTCTACAGAATGCTGCACGTGTGAGGGCCGTGCAAAACGAATGTACTGTTTGCTTAATCACAGGCCCAGGATACATACAGCTAATGCGCTACAGAACGTTGCTGAGTGTGGTCTGGTCGGAGATGGGAGAACAGTGGATCGCATGCACCATTTGCCAGAATGCGCTGCTGGGGGAGCTGTGATGCTACGGAAGGGAAGGCAATAATGGATGATCATCGACTGTTCCAAAATCTCCGTTCTTCCGGATGCTTTTGACAAGCTTTCTAATCTGATCCGGCAACATATGCGTGGGCCAGAGCAGAGTTGTTTGTATGTGAAAGATGAAATAGATGAAAGAAACAACAGATCGATGCATGCGAATTGATTAATTAACGAGACCGTTCCTGGACTGACCACACGCACGCACCTGCATCACCGGAAGGACGACGAAGAGGTCCAAGAAGAGCCCTCCTCTCTTGGACCTCGGCAGCTGAGCCGGCGCCGCGGCGCCGCCCACGGCGTCACTGCTCCCCTGCAGCTTCGTCGCCTCTTGCCCGTCCGCGTCCTCCTCCGTCTCCTCGTCCTGATCCGGCCCGAACGCCATCCGGAGCCGCATCAGCAGGTTCCAGGCGTGCACGGCGTCCACCATGCAGCGGAGCGCGGTGACCAAGGCGAGGAACCAGCCGTCGAGGTAGACGCACATCAGCGGGCCGCTCAGGGACACGGCGTACAGGAACAGCGGGTCCACCATGAGCCCCGCCGCGCAGGCCAGGAGGTAGGCCCGGTCCCACTCCCGCGCCCACCTCGCCCGGGGATCGATCGCTGCCCACGCACCCAGCCGGCGCCGGCCGCGGTTGCGCGCCGCCGCCCTCTTCTCTCGTTGATCTACTGGCCTCAAAGCGCCGCCCTGAGGGGACATGGCGGCGGAAGACGACGAGGATGACGCGGCAGAGCGCGCGGCGGTCGGCATGGTCGAGACGGTAGTGCCACTCAGTGCACAGCTGCGAGTAGCGACGAAGTAGAGAGGACCGATATATAGCTAGGACTAGGAGTAGGACTAGCCATGGCACCGATACGTCACCTCGCAGATCTCACCCTGCGCGCGCTTGTCCGGTTGCGCCTGCTCGCCTGTACGAGACCGGTGCGCGACGAGCTATCGACGGTCGGTTTGCAGCTTTTTGCATGTAGCGCGCGCGACTGTTGCAAACGGCGCCAGAACGTGGACGTTAGCATGCTAGCGGTAGCAAAATTAGTTGTAGCGTTGCGACAGTGCGGGAAGGCTACAAGGTGGCCACACATCAGCGACTCAGCGGCATCCTCCATGTGTCAATCATGTTGGTCTTCATGAATGTTTGGCCGTCGATCCATGGCCTGGCAGCGTGGTCCTGTGCGGCTGCTTGCTGCCACCTGCTTTGCCAATTAAACATACCACTGCCAAATTACTAAGGACATCAACCCATTTAGGTGATTCGTAATATCTCGTGGTTGCTCATGTAATTCCAAACGGTCAAAGAACTACCACAGCTGTTTATGCCGAATCCAGATGATCTCCTACAAAACTGAAGACAAACCTTTTTTTTTTTTGCTTTGTCTAGTGCTATATTTTAATTAGGTTACATTAAACTTCCAAAGAGCGAGAAAAAATAACTATTGAAATAGTGGGCGAGGTCCAAAGAACGCCACTAAGATACGGCGAACCCCCAACGACAGACAACGGAGACCACTATCGATGGTCGCTGGAATGAGTGAAAATTCATAGGGGTTGGTCTTATATTTCGTGCGATCGGGGCTATCTTTTAATTTTCCTAGGTATGTGTAGGCGGGATTTAGGGTGGAGTAGGGTCTTCCTAATTAAGGGAGCTGAGAGCATCTCCATCTCCAGAAGAACAAGAAAAAATGACTCCCAATAAACACATTGGGAGAGGAGAGAGCAGATTTTTGAGAGTGAAAACCTCTTGGCTCTAGCAGACTTCAAGCAAGTGAATCCGAAAATCTTCATATTATTTTTTAGTAGACATATGCTCCATATGAGAATGAAGACCGTTATAATAGACAGAATCATGATCACTGAAAGCATAAATAAAACAAAGTAGTGAAAAGTTCATATAAACCGGTAGCATAGAAAAAGTTCACACTAACCGGTAGCATACAAATATTTCACACAAACCGATAACATATATCACAGTTCAAACAAACCGATAGCACAGTTCATAGTTTACGGAAACAAAATAGCAAACCACCCAGCCGACATTGTCGTCATCTTTGTTGGAATGCTCAGGTCATTTTAACACCGGCCAACAAGAATGTGCCACCTTTGTAAGGATGCTTGTGTTCTAGCTTCTCCACTTTTATTAGACTTTTTAAAATGTCCATGGATTTGTTGCCAAAATATCTCATGCATTTGCTTAACTCCACGACTTGATTCAAGCACAATTTGATCATCCCATGTGAAGTGCAATGCAACTTCCTAATCCTCCAACCATTTGAGGCCTCTCATTTTGCTCTTTCACGGAATTACAAAGTGAAAGGAATATGCCTAAGAGACAATAATAAGTGGTTATTATTTTATTCCAAGTTTATAATATATATTTATTTCTCATGCTATTATTGTGTTAACCGGAAACGTTAATACACATGGGATTAATAAATAAAGAAAATGGTTTCTAGTAATGCCTCTCATTACACTAGCTTGTTGATTAACAGATGATTAAGGTTTTCTGATCATGAGCATTGGATGTTGTTAATAACAAGGTCATGCCATTGAGGGAATGATATTATAAACACTTACACCCATAGTAAGAATATCAATATGATCAAGTCTATCAAGTTTCATTGTTGTATCAAACTCATATGAAGTAGTCCTAATCCTTAGAACATGAGATCACGTCAATCACTAACATCAAAAGAGTACTTTAATTCCATCAAACATCACACCGTAACAGGGTGATTATAAAGATGCTGTTGGGTACTTAGAAAATATTAGTTGAGGCTCGTGGATCAAGAGTGGGATTTGTCCATCCTGGTGACGGAGAGATATACTCTGATCCCTCTCAGTGATATCACATTGATAATAGTTTGCAAGTAAGTGAGTTTATCACAAGGAATGAGATACGTTTCCAACGTATCAGCATCCCCAAGCTTAACTCCTGCTCGTCCTCGAGTAGGTAAGTGATAAAAGAATAATTTTTGAGGTGACATGCACCCTCACAATAAAGATCCAACCATTTGCAAGCATTGAAAGCTGGGATCAAAGAACTCTAAACATGTGCATGAAAGATGGAGTTCTAACAATAGGACATAGTAATTATGCATGCAACATGGCAAGCTATAAACAAAGATCATGAATGATATACATTGAAAAATATTTATTTGTTTCACATGCAGAAAACATAGCATAGTGGCAATCAGCTTGTCCCTCATAGAGTAGCAATATAATGCATAGGACACCTGCAAAGTTCACAAGGATGACTAGAAACAAATAGCATAAGAGCAAGTAATAACACAATATGCATTAACTTATAAGCTTTGGAACATTGCACACAGAATGACAACTATGCTCTCTTAATGGTGCCTAAAGGTAGAAGGTGGAGACTTAAATAATGGTGAAAGAAAGGCCTTTTTATAAAGGAAGCAGGGATTACAAGTTTCAAAAAGAGCTTCCAAAAATTATGATACTTATTAGCTTTCAGCCCTCATTGCCCCTATCATAAGCATCTTGAAGTGGTTAAAGTTAAAGTGGCAAAGCTGGAGTATATGCTTGACAAAGTATAAGTTGGCAATCTCAAGTCCCTTGACTATGAGGGCTACACCTCATGGATACTCAACTTAGGGCTCAAGCAAGTTCTTGTCATTGTAAGTATTTGCATATCATTGAGAACCGCCAACGGGGTACCCCTTGCACATGGTACAGGAGCTTTTCCATAACCAAAATGACAAGGCAAGCAGACAATGAGCATCTAAGCAATTCTTCTTATGTACCATGGGAATATGGTGTGTTTTTTCTCTCTTTCCTCTTTTCTCAATGTGTCTTTTTTAATAAGAAGAATGCTTCATAGATGTCACTATGGTGATGCTGCAAGTTTCCACCATGATTAGGCATGGCTTAGGCTAGCGGCCCAGGCGTTTCTCTAACACAGAATACAAACTCCATGAACTTACAAGTTCCCACTTCATTTCACATCGGTAACATCCATAGACAAAAGAGCATGATATCAATGGAGTACAAAAAGTACAAGTGCAATGTTGAAAATGTTCCCCATGACAGCACGGTTATGCTAATCCCAACTTATAAGTGCAAGCATATACAACAAAGTTGCCTCAATGGTTCAAGTTTATTAGGGGCAAAGAATAAAATGTGCCATCAAGTTCGTGAGGGCTTTAATCACTAAGTTTTCACATAACAAAATAGTTTTTAATTGGAAGATAGCTGAAAACAAGAATGTACTTGGAATGGTGTAGCACACCATGCATAGGAGTTTATAGTGGACACTTTGAAATAACTTGGTTTCTTGGGAGTTGGAAGCATGAGTAGAACTTACTTATACAAGTGGAGGCTAGCAAAAGACTGGGAGCAACCAAATAAGAGAGCAATAATGGCCATAATTATGCAATACAACAAAGCAAACTAATCAAAGCAAAGAGTGGTACTACAATTCAAGGACTAAATGATCATAGAGGCTAATGGTGACTTGTCATAGTTGAAAGGATACGAATGTCGCCTAGAGGGGGGTGAATAGGCGATTAAAACTTTTCCTAGAGTGGCTCAACAAAGGCGGAATAAAACTAGTGTTTACTTTGTCAAGCACAACCTAGAATAACTAGGGTTCACCTATGTGCACCAACAACTTATGCTAAGCAATACAAGCAACAATGTGATAGCAAGATATAGATTACTTCAAGCACGAAGGCTATCACAATGTAAAGTGCATAATTAAAGAGCTCGCGTATAGATATAACCGAGGCACGTGGGGACAACGATATTTTACCGAGTTCCTCTCAACATGGAGCACATCTCGTTTGGAGAGGGGTTGGTATCAAACCACCAACGCCACAAAAGGCCTCTCTTATTCTCCGGTGAATCTCACCCCAACGGGATCGATCCACGCTTCCACTATCGGTGCACTTGTCGGTGGCAACCGGAGCCTCTCACAAGGTTGGGGCACTTCTCCACAACTTAATTGGAGGCTCCCAACAAATGCCACCAAGGCCAAAAAACCGTCTAGGGTTCCAAGAACCCAAGAGGGATAAGCTCCAATGAGTAACACGAGCCAAATCCTCCGAGGAGAACACCAACCGATGCACCGAATGCAAATGGCAAGAACACCACAAAGATGCTCCAATCCCTCACTCTCAAGTTCCAACAAAGCTACTAAAGCTATTGGGGAAACAAGAGAGGAGGAATCAAAGAGGTACACAAAATCCCCCAAAATCTAGATCCCCAAAGATACACTCACAAAGAGATGAATCGGTTAGGTCAAAACGTGGATCTAGATCTCCTCTCTCTTCCACTCAAATATGGGCAAGAATCATCGGAGGGGAAGAGATTTATCAAGCTTCCAAATCTAGAGAAAGTGTGGACAAAGACTAGACAAAAAGAAGAGGAAGAAGCTAGCTAAACTGAAAACGGGCAAAACCTTAAATAGGGGCCCTAAAAATCTGTCCATTGGGCTTTTTCCGGAACGGTCCGGTACTACTGGAATTAATCGATAGTACCGCATGCAGCCAAAACAGTTGCAAGAACAATCATGAGC